>CM074855.1:98492500-100992500 GCA_037501455.1 Lantana camara
CTTTGAATTCTAATTCTAGTCAACTTTGAAGAGAGCTTAAAAAATATCCAAACTATTTTTGGATAATTTTATACTTTATTTATTATAAAATAAATAACTTATTTTATCTAATTAATTAATTCATAATTAATTAACTAGATTATTTTCTCCAAAATTAGACTTTCTTTTTAATTCAAAATTAAACCAAAGTCTATTAAATAATTAACTAATTAATTATTTAATATATATATAATATATATATATATATACACGTGTGTGACACGTGTCACAGTGACACGTGTCACTCACGTGATCCACACGTGTGAATTCACACGTGTGGAACCCTCTTGGTCCGATTAACTCGTTTAATCATTTTCAAGCCTCAACTCATGTAACCAAGTTGTTGTGTGTGACCCTCTAGGTTCTCAATTCAATTAGCAGTGACCCCAATTAATTAATTCACTAATTAATTAATCAGTCCACAGATTAAACGACCATAGTCTAGCAACAGGTGTTTAACCCCTAGCTGAATTGGAATGTTCGGATTCGACAGAACCTTTAAGTCATTGAATCATGTGAGATACAATCCTCCTACTTACTATCTCTCAACCAAGATCTAGGGCAAGGGAATAATCAGAACCCTAATAATCCGGTCTTAAAGCTAAGTGCATTTCATATCCATTTGATCTCAATCCAAGAAACCCTTTTCTTGATGTCTTGATCTACTGCCTTGGCCAAGGACTCCATATGGCATATGAATGACTTACACAATAAGAGATCACCTTGCAAATGCAAGTGTAGGTCCTTTCTTGATTCTCATTCACTTTCATGAATCACTTGTGCAGCCCCAGCATAAGCCTTGAATCAGTTGTCTAAGGCGACACCCTTTAAAGCTTATACCTAAGACTACAGAGTTAACTCATAAAGTGACAAGGAACCTCAAGTCTAAGGATCAATTAATCACATCAATGACTCGTGAGATATTTCCTAATCTGGAAGTTTCCATTTC
Organism: Lantana camara; assembly: GCA_037501455.1. Taxonomy (NCBI): domain Eukaryota; kingdom Viridiplantae; phylum Streptophyta; class Magnoliopsida; order Lamiales; family Verbenaceae; genus Lantana; species Lantana camara. The sequence continues at coordinate 98,493,489 of CM074855.1, forward strand.
CTGAAATAGAAACTTCCTTTCCCATTTAGGAATGTTCTCACACGGGGCACCTCAGTGAACTTACTTTTTAAAGTAAGCACCCTCATGTATCACGCACGTATCAACTATACACTTTGCACCTCCATGAAACAAGGTGGTCCTTCTTAAGGGCGTGATCCCACAAGCAAGCCTTAGAGGAGTCAGGTTGACACTCCCACTGTCTGTAGGACTCATCGGCTTGGAGTATTTTACTAATCATGACTTATGTGATATAGGGCTCGTTTCATGAACCATTTCACCTAAATGGTAGAGTCCTATAGTCATCAGGATTAGGGGAGTTCTCATACATGCACAGCTAAAGTAAACGCATACCAAACAAGAGCATATAAAGAAGTGTTGCCTCAATTCGTTATTTCATTCAAAGATTGTCTGTGATTACAATAAGGAAAAGCACAAAGCGGATATACAATCGGCTTTCTAGGGCACTATTCCTAACAATCTCCCACTTGCCCGTCAAAGCCATTCTAAAGCTACTCTAAGTCCCATCTTCTGAAGATGACCTTGGAAAGCTTCTCGACTAAGGGGTTTAGTAAGTGGATCTGCCACGTTCTCTGCTGATGTGACCCTCTCAATTAGCACATCTCCTCTTTTGATAATATCACGGATTAGGTGATACTTCCTCATAATGTGCTTGGTCCGTTGGTGAGATCTTGGTTCTCTTGCTTGAGCAACCGCCCCAGTGTTGTCACAAAACACAGTAATGGGGTCTTTCATGCTAGGAACAACATTCAATTCTTGAATGAAGTTTCTAATCCAAACACCTTCCTTAGCTGCATCATTTGCAGCTAAGTATTCGGCCTCAGTGGTCGAATCAGCAGTGGTAGTTTGCTTGGAACTCTTCCAACTCACTGCTCCGCCGTTTAGGCAGAAAATGTATCCTGACATTGACTTAAAATCATCTAAGTCAGATGCAAAGCTTGCATCGCAGTATCCTTCGATAGTAAGATCTTTCTGACCTCCGTAAACTAAGAATAAATCTTTAGTACTTTTCAAGTACTTAAGAATATTCTTCACGGCAGCCCAGTGACCATCTCCAGGGTCAGATTGGAAACGACTTGTTACACTAAGTGCATAAGCCACATCCGGTCGAGTACATAACATTGCATACATTATGCTACCTATTGCTGATGCATAAGGTGTATGAGTCATTCTTTCCTTCTCAAGGTTAGTCTTAGGACACATCTTCTTTGAAAGACATGTTCCTACACTCATAGGAAGGTTCTTAACCTTTGCTGACTCCATATTGAATCTCTTCAATACTTTGTCAATGTACATCGACTGTGATAGTCCTATTAACCTTCTAGATCTATCTCTATAGATTTTAATTCCAAGGATATAGGACGCATCACCAAGATCTTTCATCTCGAATTGGTTCGATAACCACAACTTAGTCACTTTCATGTCATCCTTCGAATTCCCAATAAGAAGGATGTCATCAACATAAAGTACTAAGAATTGCACTGAGGTCTCCAATTCCTTTCTATACACACATGACTCATTCGAAATTTGAATGAAGCCAAACGCTTTGACTGATTCATCAAATCGAATGTTCCAATTCCTAGAAGCCTGTTTCAATCCATAGATTGACCTTTGGAGTTTGCAAACCTTTTGCTCACTCCCACTGAATGTGAAACCTATGGGTTGCTCCATATAAATGTCTTTGTCAATGTCACCATTGAGAAAGGCAGTTTTCACATCCATTTGCCATATCTCATAGTCATAATATGCAGCAATGGCAAGCATGATTCGAATGGACTTTTGCATTGCAACTGGTGAAAAGGTTTCGTCAAAGTCCACGCCGGGTCTCTGAGTGAATCCTTTTGCAACCAGTCTTGCTTTGTAGGCTGCAATGCTTCCATCAACTCCAAGCTTTCTCTTAAAGATCCATTTGCAACCTATGGGTTTGACCCCATCAGGCAAATCTACCAAGGTCCAAACTTGGTTGGAGTTCATGGAATCCATTTCGGATTTCATGGCTTCTATCCACTGTTCAGAGTCAGAATCTGAAAGTGCCTCCTTATATGTCAAAGGATCATTATCCTTTTGAGAGATTTCATGGAAGAATCCATACCATCTCTCCGGCTGTCTAGGAGTACGTTCAGAACGCCTTAGAGGAGGATTTACATGTGTATCGAAATTCGTGATTGGTTGTAGTTGATCAGAGTGGGACGTTTCTTCAGTGGGTGGTATGGGGTCACTTTGTACTTCTTCTAATTCTATGATATTGCCTTTCTTTTCTTTAAGGAACGGTTCCTCAAGAAAAATGGCATTTCTGGAAACAAACACCTTTTGTTCAGATTGATCATAGAAGTAGTATCCTATGGATTCCTTAGGATAACCTACAAAGTAGCATAAGTTAGAACGAGATTCTAACTTATCTCCCACTGTCCTCTTCACGTAAGCAGGACAACCCCAAATTCTTAAGTAAGAATAACTAGGGATTTTACCATGCCACATTTCATAGGGCGTTTTAGGGACTGACTTAGAGGGAACAAGATTCAAAATCTTTGCTGCACTTTCTAGGGCATAACCCCAGAAAGAAGGCGGTAAGTCAGTGAAACTCATCATGGAACGAACCATATCAAGTAGGGTTCGGTTCCTTCTCTCAGAAACTCCATTAAGCTGAGGAGTTCCCGGAGGAGTCCACTGAGAGATAATCCCATTACCTTTGAGATGATTAAGGAATTCTTCACTAAGATATTCGCCTCCTCGATCAGATCGAAGTGCTTTTATCTTGTGACCAGTTTGGTTCTCAACCTCCTTTTGGAATTCTAAGAATTTCTCAAAAGCTTCAGATTTATACTTCATTAAGTATACATAACCATACCGACTAAAGTCGTCAGTGAAGGTTATGAAATACTGATGATTGTTTCTTGTGCTTACACTAAGCGGTCCACAAACATCAGTATGGATCAAATCCAAAACCTCAGTGGCACGTTCCACAGTTCCTTTAAAAGGGACTTTGGACATTTTTCCTTTGAGACAGGATTCGCAAGAAGTCAACTCTCTTAGATCATTTTCAGAGAATGATCCTAAAGTGTTTATCTTGCTAATTCTGTTCTTGGAAATGTGTCCTAATCTAGCGTGCCATAAGGGAGCTGAAACTTGGTCATCTCTCTTACGCTTTGTTTCTCGTTGTATATTCATAATATTGATATTTTGAGTTAGGTAAAGTCCATTACTTAGAGTACCGATATGAACGGAAGAGTTGTTCCGTTTGATAAAATATTTACCATTCTTAATATAAGTTTCATAACCTTCGCAATCTAATATTGGAACTGAAATTATATTACGAATAATGCTCGGTACATAAAGGACTTTGTTTAATACTAACTCAAAACTACCTAAATCTAATCTAATTGTGCCTAAAGCTCGAGCTTCAACGTTTGAGCCATCGCCGATCTTCAAGACACATTCTCCTTCTTTGAGTTGTTGGACTTCACTTAGCATCTGTACATCATTACAGATATGAGTTCCACAACCGGTATCAAGTACCCAAGAACTAGAATTAATAGAAAGATTTACTTCAACGAGAAAGATACCTTTCTTTAGAGTAGCCTTGTACTCTGGGCAGTTTCTCCTCCAATGTCCCGCTTTGCCACAATGGAAGCAAACATCCTCTTTCTGATCACGCTTCTTCTTTTGGGCCTTCCCCTTCGAAATGCCACCAGTGGGCCTAAGGGGTTTCTTCTTCTTCTTTTGGGCTTTCTTGCCCTTACCTTTAGAAGGCCCAGAAGAGGAAGATGGAGCATTCACCATCAAAACCTTATTGTCCTTCTTGATCGTGCTTTCAGCAGTCACAAGCTGACTAATCAGCTCAGCTACAGTAGCACCAGCATGATTCATGTTGAAGTTAAGGACAAATGGGTTGAATGATGGTGGGAGCGAAGCTAGCAACAGATCCACTGAAAGCTCATCTTTCAGCGGCATGTCCATGGAGGCAAGTTTCTCAGTAAGGGCAAGAAACTTGAGTCCATATTCATGGACACTTGAACCTTCCCTCATTCTCAAGTGGAATAATTCCTTTGAAGTGTTATACCTTGTAACACGTTCATGAGGGCGGTAAAGTTGCTCTAAGTGGTCGTAAATCTCCCAAGCAAATTCCATGGCCTCATGTTGTCTTTGCAAGTCCGGAGACATGTTAGCCAACATAAGACAACGGGCTTGGAGATTATCATCCTTCCACTTCTGAATCGCGTCCCGCTCGGCCCGAGTGGGAGCCTCCCCTTCAGGAGTAGGCTCCCCTTCGAAGAGAACATAAGTTCTCTTCTCAGAATCTAAAATGATTTTTAGATTCCTCAGCCAATCAGAATAGTTGGGACCAGTCAACTTGTTTGACTCGAGGATCGATACAAGAGGGTTTTTGGTTGCCATTTCAAAACACGTAGAGAATCACAGAATCTACGACCTAAATGGTGAAACAGAGAACTAGTGAGCATGCTGAATTATAACGATATACAAAAGATAAGGTCTTTAATCTATTGTAGCTCCCACTGTTTTTCAAAGATCTAGAATTCCCAAAGATCTAAGAGGAACACGTTTCCCAATGGGTACTAAGATCCTAGGCATTTTACCTCGAACCCACGACTCGCGGACATTCTAAGTAAGAACCCTAGGTAGGTACAACTTACCAATTCTAACACCTTTAGAACTCTCAGTAATTGTTTTTGCATCACCTATCTTTCAATATGGACCCACGACTCGTGCGACATCCATATTTACTTAGGTGTTAAGCTAGACCCATCAATCATAAGATCATGACCAAAACTTAGTTCGAACGACCCACGACTCGCGGACATCGCCCTTGCCAAAATTGACCACGAAATATTGATCATTTAAAATGATCAATTAGGTAACTAAGAACTAGTAAGCTCCACTAGCTATCCCACGACTCGCGGACAATAACTAGCTTTACTTACTAAACTTAAAACCTATTGATGGAATGCTAGGAATTTAATTCAAAACTTGCATCTCGAATTAAACACCTATTTGTTCGAAATTAGCTTAATATTTAATGGGAATTTTCGAATCAACCGGAGAGTTGTCCGGTTCGACCTCACCAACATATATGTTATCCAATTTTATTAGTCTTGATTAATGCAAGTACACTTAAATGCATTTCAAACAAGCACATAAACAGATAACATGTCCTAGCATGATACTAACATGTAATGATCATGGGTTCTACCTATCTTATGCGTGATATGTGGGAGCCACTCCACAATCACAAGTTCTAACATACATGCCACATAAACAGTTCAAATCACATAAGGGAAAGCGGTAACAAAATACGAGCCCTATCTCTATTACATTTAACAATTGAGATTCCCCTCCCTAACATTTTGAGGGGTCTTCACTTATGGCCTCCTTGTTACTTGAATGTGGTCCATCTTACTCCATGGGTGCATTGTCTCCAAAATGAAAATAAAAACCTCACCACCTATCTCTACTCTCAAATTACAATAAAAAGAAAAAGACATAAAGTAATAAGGCTCAATCTTCATATTGGCCTTAGACAATTACACGGGGCATACCCCGGCCTCAAAAACAGTAATATGGAAAGCCACATAATAAATCACATAACAGTACGCACATAAGTGAGGCTCCAACCTCAATTGAAAAACGCAACTATAGGGCTCCAACCCCAATTGAAACCATTCATGTGCATAAATTAAAACCATACATAGATCTAAACCCATGATCACCTAACATGCTTTTGCGAGAATTTAAATTTAGCCAATAAATTAAAATTCTCGTTTCAAGTCCTAATGACTCAAAACACGACTTAGATGCAATTCTTGTTCAAGAGCCTTTTCAATAAAACCCGAAAAACATTAAACTAATAAAATTCCAATTAATTTCCAAAATTAATAATTTTATTCTTTCATTATTTTCAGAAAATAATATTCATAATTTTTCCAAAAAACCAAATCGCTTTAATTTCTCAAAAATCCCAATTTAATCAAAATTTTAAAATAATTTTATTTTACCAAAACTGATTTTAAAAGATAAAATTAAAATAAAATTAAATCGGGATTTTTCGGACCGAAAAACACGAAACACGAAAACACGAATGCACGGGCCCGGCATGACGCGGGATCGCCCGCCCGCCGTGCAGGAGCGCGCGCTAGGCGCGCGCCAGCGCTGCGCACAGCCGGCAGCGATTGCCGCCAGAGTGCGCGCGCCAGGCGCGCCCTTGCGCGCAGATGTGCGGCGCGGGCAGGCAGTCCCGCCCATCCCTGGGCGGGCGCTCCCGCGCGGTTGCGGGAGGAGCAGGCGGCTGTCCCGCACGGTTGCGGGACAGGCGAGCAGGGCGCCTAGGCGGGCGGGGAGGCCTCCCGCGCGGATGCGGGAGGGCTGGGCGGCGGTAATGGGGTTTGGGCGTGCGACGTGCTAGCACGCCCAATCCCATTCTTTTCGTGTCCCGTTTCGTATTTCCGGGTTTCTCCAAAACCCGTTTCAATCCAAAATTAAAAAATTCGATTTAAACAAATTTCAACTAAAACAATTTTTCAAAAACACGATTTGAGAAAACAGTTTTAGAAATTCAGGAAAAATTACAGTTTCGTAATTCAGGCTTTCTAAAAGAACTCATGAATACCTAATTCGCATCTAAGCCTAAGAATTTCTACCAAATTCAGAATAATTGAGACGAATCAGAAACACGATTAACGAGGTGGCTCTGATACCACTTGTTGGAAAACACGAATCAGAAAGCAGCGGAATTTAAATATTTTTTTCCAACAAAAGGATCTAGGACTCGCAATCGTGTAACCAAATTCGTAAAGATAGAAAACTTACTTTTCTTTTATTCTTTCTTGAAGCGTTTCAAGCCACCCAAGAACGCTCTTCACGCGGCTTGATCCCCTCTCCTTGGTAAAGCTCGAATCTTCAAACTTCTAACTTGAAGTCTCTAGAGAAAGTCCACCAACTTGATCACAATCTAACTAGTAAGGATGCTAGTTCTCTAGTTAGTGTTTGGGCTTAACCTAGGGTTTAATTTAATCTTGGAGAAAGGAAGGTGTTCAACACATGAACCAAGAATTGTCTATTAGCTCTAAAGGGGAGCTCGAGCTCCCCTATATATAGGCAAGGGAGTGCCGAAATTCCTAGTCCTTTATGGGCTAGGATTTTGGTCCCTCTCTCCTATTACTTGAGGATCAAGTATTTTCAACCTTGACTTTGAATTCTAATTCTAGTCAACTTTGAAGAGAGCTTAAAAAATATCCAAACTATTTTTGGATAATTTTATACTTTATTTATTATAAAATAAATAACTTATTTTATCTAATTAATTAATTCATAATTAATTAACTAGATTATTTTCTCCAAAATTAGACTTTCTTTTTAATTCAAAATTAAACCAAAGTCTATTAAATAATTAACTAATTAATTATTTAATATATATATAATATATATATATATATACACGTGTGTGACACGTGTCACAGTGACACGTGTCACTCACGTGATCCACACGTGTGAATTCACACGTGTGGAACCCTCTTGGTCCGATTAACTCGTTTAATCATTTTCAAGCCTCAACTCATGTAACCAAGTTGTTGTGTGTGACCCTCTAGGTTCTCAATTCAATTAGCAGTGACCCCAATTAATTAATTCACTAATTAATTAATCAGTCCACAGATTAAACGACCATAGTCTAGCAACAGGTGTTTAACCCCTAGCTGAATTGGAATGTTCGGATTCGACAGAACCTTTAAGTCATTGAATCATGTGAGATACAATCCTCCTACTTACTATCTCTCAACCAAGATCTAGGGCAAGGGAATAATCAGAACCCTAATAATCCGGTCTTAAAGCTAAGTGCATTTCATATCCATTTGATCTCAATCCAAGAAACCCTTTTCTTGATGTCTTGATCTACTGCCTTGGCCAAGGACTCCATATGGCATATGAATGACTTACACAATAAGAGATCACCTTGCAAATGCAAGTGTAGGTCCTTTCTTGATTCTCATTCACTTTCATGAATCACTTGTGCAGCCCCAGCATAAGCCTTGAATCAGTTGTCTAAGGCGACACCCTTTAAAGCTTATACCTAAGACTACAGAGTTAACTCATAAAGTGACAAGGAACCTCAAGTCTAAGGATCAATTAATCACATCAATGACTCGTGAGATATTTCCTAATCTGGAAGTTTCCATTTCCTGAAATAGAAACTTCCTTTCCCATTTAGGAATGTTCTCACACGGGGCACCTCAGTGAACTTACTTTTTAAAGTAAGCACCCTCATGTATCACGCACGTATCAACTATACACTTTGCACCTCCATGAAACAAGGTGGTCCTTCTTAAGGGCGTGATCCCACAAGCAAGCCTTAGAGGAGTCAGGTTGACACTCCCACTGTCTGTAGGACTCATCGGCTTGGAGTATTTTACTAATCATGACTTATGTGATATAGGGCTCGTTTCATGAACCATTTCACCTAAATGGTAGAGTCCTATAGTCATCAGGATTAGGGGAGTTCTCATACATGCACAGCTAAAGTAAACGCATACCAAACAAGAGCATATAAAGAAGTGTTGCCTCAATTCGTTATTTCATTCAAAGATTGTCTGTGATTACAATAAGGAAAAGCACAAAGCGGATATACAATCGGCTTTCTAGGGCACTATTCCTAACACAGTAAGCGTGACTTATCTGTCAACTTTTCCACTATCACCCCCAAAAAAACAAACTCTTCCTTACGTTAAAATGGAGTCCTGAACTAGCTGCCGCTTGTGAGGTATGGAAAGAGATCAAATTTGAGTTCGCGGCAGTGGATACATTGGATAAATAAGCCTAAAGATAAGTAATTACTCTTCGTTCTCTTAATTGAATTGCAATTAAACTCGGCCCAATCTTTTACTAAAAAGGATTGAGTCGAATACAAAGATTCTATTGCATGTATGATATCTAAATATATATCTATAGATAAATACGATTTGAAATAGAAAATCTAAGACTCAAATGTTTCTACTGTTGACTTTTATATCAAATTCTACTCTAATATAACTAGTCAAATATTCTTTTTTTTTTTTTTTGACTAAAAAAATTAGTAGTTTAAAAAAAGCGGGTGGAGCAAAGGGATATAGCGATCATTACTATGACTATTCATGATATGATTAATCATATTCGCATAACTACGTTGTCACACTTAGAAGAGAACATTGTTTTTAAACAAAAAAAAGAGGAACAAACGCATATGGCTATGGCTATTGAGATGGTCTTTCATTTTCAGAAGGAGTTAGAACGCAGGTATGGGATAAAGAAATCAACGCAGAATCTTGGTCCTATTGAAAACACGAGTCAAAGTCAAGATCCGGGTCGAACGGGTAGGGCTAAAAAGGCTAAAAACATTCATATTTGCAGGAATCATGACAATTCGAGTTACACTAATGTCGATAATTTACCTGACTCCGATGATGACTCTGAGGAGCCTCTTTTCTTTGTTACGAATAGTAATGGAGATATTTTTTCTAGTAAAAATTGGGAGAGTGAGGTTGAAAACTACCTTTGTTATCTGAGTGAACTAGAAAGGTACTATTCTTTTATGAGTCAAGTAAAAGATAGTTTTTCTGGCTGGTCTTTTGATCTCTTTAAGAAAAGAAATAAAATGGGTGAATCTAATCAAACAGAAGAGTCTTTTTCAAGACGCGTTTTGGATATCGGTTTTGGTCGTGAATTTGATTTGGATTTTAAGTATGATGATAATCCTCAAGTAAAAGATTATACTAATTTTGATGAAATAGAAATTTTCAATCCAAGATTTAATAGATGTAATGAAAATCCAAGCGGAAATTCTGAAAATCAGAATGAAAATCAAAGCGGAGAATCTAACCCAAACGCTTGGATGGGGGAACTTTGGGTTATGTGCGAAGACTGTGCACACTTAAATTTTAAGAAATTTTTCTAAGACAAATTGAATATTTGTGAAGAATGTGGATCTCATTTGGTAATGAATAGTTCAGAAAGAATCGAAGTATTCGTTAACCCCGGTACTTGGGTTCCTATGCACGAAGACATGCTCTCTTTAGATTTCCTTGCATGTCTTTGGGAAGAGGGAGAGTATCAGGAAGAGGAAAATAAGTAGCAAGAAGAAAATAAAGAGGTCGATAAAGAGGAAAATAAACAGGAAGAGTCTGAATTAGTAGAGGAAGGTCCACTCTATAGGCTATATAAGAAAAGGGCAGCTTATAAGTATAAGGTAGTTTTTCCTTATAAGAAAAAGGAGGTAGAGAAAGAGGAAGATAAACAGCAAGAGGGAGAGTATCAGGAAGAGGAAGGGTTTGAATTAGCAGAAGCGTATGGATTTGTATAAAAAGGTCCATTATATGAGCTATATCAAGACGGAGAGTCTACGTATAAGATAAATAAGGTAGAGATAGAGTATCATAAAGAAGAAAATAAAGAGGTCCATAAAGAGGAAAATAAACAGGAAAAGTCAGAATTAGTACGTGAAGGGCCATTGTATATACTTTATAAGTATAAAGGAGATAAAGAAGAAAATAAACAGCAAGAGCAAGAGTATGAATTATTACGTGGAGATCCATTCGATAGATATGACATATATAAGACTAAGATAAATGGGGTAGAGGTAGAGTTTCCGTATAAGGTAGAGGTCAGGAAAATACGGAACAAGAAGAAAAATAAAGAAGTCAATAAAGAGGAAAATAACAAAGAAGAAAAAAATAAAGAAGTCAATAAAGAGGAAAATAACAAAGAAGAAAAAAATAAAGAGGAAAATAACAAGGAAGGGGAAAATAAAGAAGTCGATAAAGATGAAAATAAACAGGAAGAGGAAAAGGATGAGCCTTATGACGATCGTCTTGATCGTTATGAAAGAGATACAGGGTTATCTGAGGCTATTCAAATGGGCGTAGGTCAAATAAATGGTTTTCCCGTCGCAATGGGGTTTATGGATTTTCGGTTTATAGGGGGTAGTATGGGTAGTGTAGTGGGGGAGAAAATCACCCGTTTTATTGAGTATGCTACCAATCAATTTCTACCTTTTATTATAGTGTGCGCTTCGGGAGGGGCGCGCATTCAAGAAGGAAGTTTGAGTTTGATGCAAATGGGTAAAATAGCTTGTGCCTTATATGATTATCAATCAATTAACAAGTTGTTTTTTGTATCAGTCCTTACATCTCCTACTACTGGTGGGGTAAGAACAAGTTTTGGTATGTTGGGAGATATCATTATTGCTGAACCCAATGCCACCATTGCATTTGCGGGTAAAATAGTAATTGAAGAAACATTGAAAATCGAGGTACCCCAGGGTATACAAGAGACTGAATTTTTATTCGAGCAGGGCGCGTTCGACCTAATCTTACCACGTAAGCTTTTTAAAAAGGTTCTAATTGAGATATATAGGTTCCAAGACTTGGAATCTTTGAATACCAATCTAATGAAGTATCCAATTAGGTAGAGGAAACTAAGTTGAATTATGTTATTTGTAGCAAACAAAACAATTAGTTAGCTCGTCGGAATCAAAGAAAACCCTATTCTTATTTTCTTTGATTCCGACAAGCTAACGAATTAAAAAGTCTCTATCAACAAGATAAAAGTGCGAGTTCTTTCTTTCGTGAAATTAGGCAAATAAGACGAATTTCGTCTTACGTATCTAAGAAAATGCAAATCAAATATAGAAAACGTAGATGTAAGTAATATTTCGAGAATTTGTAAGAAACTCTTTCTTTATGAAATTAGAAGACAAGAAGAAAAAAATAAAGTGGATTTTCAAACGTATCTTTGATGTAGAAAGATGAATAAGTCCATTTATTTAGTTGTACATTCCTTGGACTTGTTGTATATACTCACTTAGATATCTAGATACTTATATCTCTCCTAAGAATTTTAAAATTGAATTTATTCAAAATAACTACGAATTCATAATAATTACAATTCTTATGTATAATTAGTATAAATATAAAATATGATATTAAATTAAAAAAACTAATAACAGGTACAAATAGTAAATCGAGGTACCCATTTTATGACAATTTTCTATTTTCCCTCTATTTTTGTGCCTTTAGTAGGCCTAGTATTTCCGGCCATTGCAATGGCTTCTTTATTTCTTCATGTTCAAAAAAACAAGATTGTTTAGATCTGAGGAAACCCAACCTCATCTCTTTTTTGAAACTTAGACTTGTAGGATAACACAGATATTTCGTTTGGGAAATGGGGTATAACATGGGATTTCCGCCGAACATAAAGGAAAAAGCTCTTATGCTTGCAGAACTTGATATGTGGGTAAATGAATTCTAGTTAGTTTCAAATAGATCCGGATGGCTGGATACCTAAGTCAAGTTGGTGGATCTATATGGATATCAATATGTAGATTATGTAGATTAGGATCATAAGAAGGGTATCTTAATATTTTAGATCGAACTAATTTGATGAATTACTCCTAATGGTTCACATCAAACTAGTGCTAGTTGACCTCAAACTAGTGCTAGTTGATGAGAGTTCCTTCGGAAAGAAAAAGGTTTGGGGTATTCTCACAATTCCAAAAAAATGCAATCGAAGCAAGTATGAGTTGGTGATCAGAAGATATATGGATAGAACTTCTAACGGGATCTCGAAAACTAAGTAATTTTTTCTGGGCCCTTATCGTTTTTTTAGGTTCATTAGGATTCTTATTGGTTGGAATTTCCAGTTATCTTGGTAGACATTTGGTCGCTTTTGATCCATCTTAGGAAATCCCATTTTATCCACAAGGGCTTGTGATGTATTTCTACGGGATCGCGTCTTTATTAGTTCCTATTTGTTGTGCACAATTTCCTCGAATACAGGGAGTGGTTATGATCGATTCGGTAGAAAGAAAGGAATAGTGTGTATTTTTCGTTGGGGATTTCCTGGAAAAAATCGTCGCATATTCCTATGATTCCTTATAAAAGATATTCAATCATTCGAATAGAAATTAAAGAGGGTATTTATGCTCGTCGTATCCTTTATATGGACATCAGAAGCTGGAGGGATATTCCGTGACCCCTCCTGATGAGAATTTAACTCCACGAGAAATTGAACAAAAAGCCGCGGAATTGGCCTATTTCTTGCGCGTACCAATTGAAGTCTTTTGAGAAAAGGAACTGGGGCTGAAGAACGAATGCTTTCTCGGAAGGAGAGAAAAAATGCAAGAATCCTGTTTTTTCTATAACATAACTTAACTGAAGGTCAGAACGTTCAGTCGAGCCAACGTTCGGTTACATGGAACAAACATAAAACCCCCTTTGTATTTTTTTATAGGTATCCAAATGCATGCAACTCAATTGAAAGAAGTAAGAAATTGAACTACTAGATTCAATTGATCTCATATATCAATCGATTTCGAAAGAAAGAAATGGATAATTATGGATAATTATCCATGCTAGAGACATCAACAGTCATGGATAATTATGAAATGAGATCCTTCCGAATGGGCTAAGAGAATGCCTAGAATTTTTATTTATTTTCTTTCGTTTTCCTAATTGAAGAAATAATTGGAAAATAAAATAGCAAGTACAAAAATGAGTAATGACCCCCAGTAGAGACTGGTACGATTCAATTCAACATTTTGTTCATTCGGGTTTGATTGTGTCATAGATCTATAATTCGGTCTTAGGTTTATCGTTGGATGAACTGCATTGCGGATATTGACCCCAAAAGAAAGACGGCTAACCATCGTACTGTAAAAATTGGATAGGTTCGATCTATAGTCATTTGATTAGGGCCTCCTAAAACGATCTACTAAATTGATCGAGTTGTTCCAAAGAATCAAAACGGCCAGTTATTAATGGAATTGCTTGTCGGCTCTCTGTGAAATACTCGTTTGGCCGAGGGCTTCCAAATATGTCGTAAGCTAAACCGGTACTGAAGAATAACCTACCCGCAATGAATAGGGAAGGTATGGTAATGCTATGAATGACCTAATATCGAATACTGGTAATAATATCAGCAAAAGAACGTTCTCCTGTGCTTCCAGACATGCTCAGCTCCACATATTCTTGTACAGTCAAGGGGGACCGATTCCGTAAAAGATGAGGTCAGTAACAGGTAATTCCTGAAATTGGATCTTTGTAGGATCGTCAATATAGTACCGAGGGCATCTTTAGAGTATACCGAATCAGTATAGCTACCCTTCTCCTGACACAACAACGCAATTTGAATCCGTATTGAAAAGAAGTGCTAAATAATTGATTTGGTCCTTTCCCCTTTGATGTGAAATGATGTTGTATTTTATAGAAAATTCTTACAATGAAAGAGATTTCCATATTTTCACAATTAAATTATAATTAGATGCAAGATCTAGCAATTTACCTTTCAGGCTTGAAGAGACAATTTTTGATTGGAAACCCCCCCCCCCCCCCCCCTTTTCATTTTAAAGAATTGGTTAATTGACCAGTAACAAATACGAGTAGTAGATCCTATTTGATGAAAGAAAGTTAAGAAAGAATCCAATAATTGGAATGAATTCTTGGATTATATCTAAAGCCAATTTGATCTAGCTACAAGGATGAGACTTTTTTTTAATATGGAAAGAAAAAATAGAAAATTTGTATTCCATAATAATTTTATTTACAAATAATAATTCCAATTCAATAAGAGTTCGATTTTTAAATGAAGTTTCCAGTTCGTATTATTAGTTTCTGCTCAACGACTCGGTTGATAGGAATCGGGAAATGGCTAGATGTTAGAAATGATGAATCAGTTTTTTTTTTTATGCCTGTCAGTTTATCTTTGTTCGTGCCCTCTATAATGATTATAATCATAGATGAATCCAAAATTTTCAATTGAACTTATTCTTTGAATTGGGATTTTTGTATATCCTTCTATTTTAGAAAAATGGAAACTTAGGTAAATGCTTTTGAAACGTATCTATAAAAATACCACATCTCATTTAGCCTCTTCACCTCATGCTTACTATAACTAGTTATTTTGGTTTTCTCCTAGTAGCTTTAACTATAACTTCAACTCTATTTGTTGGTCTGAGCAAGATATGACTCATTTAATATTTCGATTTCAAAGAAACAATTCCGAAAGGAAATCCTTCTATGAGATTCCGTGTTTTCTATAGTTCCTTACTGCGTCAATTGTCAATTCTTGGTCATTGAGATTCACGTTAATTCGGATTAATATTTAGGTATACATATTATCTCCCCTTTTTCTCCTTTTCAAAAAATGGAAATGATTGAAGTTTTTCTGTTTCGAATCATGTTAGGTCTAATTCCTATTACTTTGGCTGGATTATTCATAACTGCATATTTACAATATAGGCGTGGTGATCAGTTGGACCTTTGATTAATTTACATTTCTTTTTTTTGATTGGCCTCCTCCTTTCTTTAATTTACAGGAGGTCAAATTCGAATTGTTGTGCAAGTTACTGAATCCATTTCAGTCTAATTCAATCTACGAAGAAAAAATCACGCTCTGTAGGATTTGAACCTACGACATCTGGTTTTGGAGACCCGCGTTCTACCGAACTGAACTAAGAGCGCTTTCTTATTTCTTATCAGAATAGAAAAGAATATAAAGAAAAGGATTCTTTTTCTAACCCTAATCCATTGATTAGGGATGCCTCTATTGTATAGTTTCATAAAAATGAGGGATTCCGTGCAATTTGAATCGATCGCAATTGATTCCTCGTTACTGCGCATTTGAGCAGTAATAGGTAGGGATGACAGGATTTGAACCCGTGACATTTTGTACCCAAAACAAACGCGCTACCAAGCTGCGCCACATCCCTCCAATTGTTCTTTAGTGTCATTGTAGACAATTCCTGTCCTGTTTTCCACAACTCTACGTCCTCCATTGAGAAACACAAATTTTCTACCCATTTCGTCTTTTTGGTCTCTATTAACATATAATATAATAATAAGAAAAGGAAAAGACTTATTCTATATACAATACAACATACAGAACCCATCATAAAAATAAATGAGTAATTTCTGGAACTACTTGCGAACAGGGGATGTATTTTTTTCTGTTTTGAACTTACGAAAAGGAAAATCTTATGGATCGTTGTACATTTCAATTTGAATTAGGGATTCCGTGTACAACTCTAAGTGGCCCTTAACTACATATGCATCTGATCATATATGTGTTATCTTTACGTATTACAATAAATCAAAAAGGAGGTTTTTCAATGCGATATCTAAAAACATCTCTCTCCGTGGCCCCAATACTAAGTACCCTATGGTTCGGGGCTTTGGCAGGTCTATTGATAGAGATTAATCGTTTTTTCCCGGATGCGTTGACATTCCCCTTTTTTTCATCGTAGTTATTGACATGGGAAGGGATGAAAAAGATTAGAGATACAATCAAATATCTGTAACTAATTCCTCCTACTCCCTTTTTCTATTTGTTCTCTTTTTTTTTTCTAATTTTTAGAATAAGGGACGAAACAGAAAGAATAAAAGTGGATTCAACGTCTGCGAGACTCGGGTTCAAATTCGAATTCAATAAATATTACTAATAGAGGCATGGGGGTAGAGTAGGAAATGCGAGTTTAGGGAAAGAATAAAAGATCTTTAACTGAAATACCTTCCATCGAGTTCAAATAGATAAGCGATCCAACTCACATTGGGCCAAGTGCCCAGGTGGTTTGGCCAATAGTGGGCCAAGAAATATTGAATGGTGATGTGGGCGGGGGTTTTCGAGGAATACAAATAACCTCTGGTTTTTTTCAGCTTTGGCAAGCATCTGGAATAACTAGTGAATTACAACTCTATTGTACCGCAATCGGTGCATTGGTCTTTGCAGCGTTAATGCTTTTTCCTGGTTCATTTCATTATCATAAAACGGGCCCCAAATTGGCTTGGTTTCAAGACGTAGAATCTATGTTGAATCACCATTTAGCGGGGCTACTAGGACTTGGGTCGCTCTCTTGGGCAGGGCATCAAGTATATGTATCTTTACCGATTAACCAATTTCTAAACGATGGAGTAGATCCTAAAGAGATACCGCTTGCTCATGAATTTATCTTGAATCGCGATCTTTTGGCTCAACTTTATCCAAGTTTTGCAGAGGGAGCAACTCCATTTTTCACCTTGAATTGGTCCAAATATGCGGAATTTCTTACTTTTCGTGGAGGATTAGATCCAGTAACTAGCGGTCTATGGTTGACTGATATTGCGCACCATCATTTACCTATTACAATTCTGTTCCTGATAGCGGGTCACATGTATAGGACCAACTAGGGTATTGGACATCGCTTAAAAGATATTTTAGAAGCTCATAAAGGTCCATTTACAGGCCAGGGCCATAAAGGCCTATATGAGATCCTAACAACGTCATGGCATGCTCAATTATCTCTTAACCTAGCCATGTTAGGCTCTTTAACCATTGTTGTAGCTTACCATTTGTATGCGATGCCCGCTTATCCCTATCTAGCTACTGACTATGGTACACAACTGTCATTGTTCACACATCACATGTGGATTGGCGGATTTCTCATAGTTGGTGCTGCTGCGTATGCAACCATTTTTATGGTAAGAGGCTATGATCCAACTACTCGATAGAACGGTCTATTAGATCGTGTCCTTAGACATCGTGATGCAATCATATCACATCTGAACTGGGCATGTATATTTCTAGGATTTCACAGTTTTGGTTTGTAGGATCTATAAGTCATCTCATAAAAGACAGTGTAATAAAGCATCAATACTAATTCATTCATTTTTCAATGAATCCTTCTTATAGAAGAAGAAAATGAAGAGCTTCGAGCCAATAAAGACTAAGAAGATTGACTCAAGAATAAATTGGATTATGAGCTCCGTTGTAGAATTCTGACCTAAGCATTATGTACGAAGCAGTGGGAACGATAGAACCTGTGAATGCAAAAGATTTTATTGAACAAAGGAATCTTACTGATTTACTAGTCGGGATGGCGAAATGAACCATAAATCAATTCATCTATTCTGAGAAGTCACGAACAAGTGCTACGACTGAAATAGAGATTGCAAGAGTAAATATTCGCCCGCGAAAACTTTTTTGTGAATTGGTAAACTTGGATAAAGGACAAAAGAAAATAAAGATTGATTAGAACATTAGAAAAAAACTATTATTTATAAATTATAAAATCCATTTTTTTTTCTAAAAATGCTCGAATATCTATTCAAATTAATTGAAATTCCGTTTTGAATCCTTTTATTCGCGAGGAGCTGGATGAGAAAAAGCTCTCACGTCCAGTTCTGTAGTAGAGATGGAATTCCAAAACAACTATCAACTATAACCCCAAAAGAACTAGATTCCGTAAATAACATAGAGGAAGAATGAAGGGAATATCTTATCAAGGGAATCATATTTGTTTCGGTAAATATGCTCTTCAGGCACTTGAACCTGCTTAGATCACATCTAGACAAATCGAAGCCGGTCGACGACCAATGACACGAAATATAAGTCGTGGTGGAAAAATATGGGTCCGCCTATTTCCATATAAACCAGTTACAGTAAGATCTGTTGAAACTCGTATGGGTTCGGGGAAAGGATCCCCTGAATATTGGGTAGCTGTTGTTAAACCGGGACGAATACTATATGAAATGGGTGGAGTAAGCGAAAATGTAGCTAGAATGGCTATTTTAATAGCAGCATCCAAAATGCCTATACGAACTCAATTTATTATTTTCGGGATAAAAATGTAGAACTGACAAAAAGGAGTCTTGGGGATGAAACAATTTCTTTTTTTGGACAAAGAATATTTCTTTTACTTTTTTCATCCTTTGCATTGGAAGAATAGACTAAACAATTGATATGATTCAACCTCAGACCCATTTAAATGTAGCGGATAACAGCGGGGCTCGAGAATTTATGTGTATTCGAATCATAGGAGCTAGTAATCGTCGATATGCTCATATTGGTGACGTTATTGTTGCTGTGATCAAAGAAGCAGTACCAAACATGCCCCTAGAAAAATCAGAAGTCGTCCGAGCTGTAATTGTTCGTACCTGTAAAGAACTTAAACGTGATAGCGGTATGATAATACGATATGATGACAATGCTGCAGTTGTGATTGATCAAGAAGGAAATCCAAAAGGAACTCGAATTTTTGGTGTAATCCCCCGGGAATTGTGACAATTCAATTTTACTAAAATAGTTTCATTAGCTCCAGAGGTATTATAAAATAAAATGTAATCATGATATCTTTGGGGTATTTGAAAGAAATAGATTAAGAACTAGATTAATTCGTAGATTGTATCTCACACATATACCTTGAAAAATTCATATTCATAAACCAATAAAAAAGAAAAACATGTTGATTGTATCCAATTTTGAGGCACCAATCATTTTAGTTCATCATGGGTAGAGACACTATTGCTGAGATACTAAACTCTATACGAAATGCTGATATGGATAGAAAAAGAGTTGTTCGCATAGGATCTACTAATATTACCGAAAATATCATTACAATACTTTTCCGAGAAGGTTTCATCGAAAATGTAAGAAAAGATCGAGAAAAAAACAAATCTTTTTTGGTTTTAACCCTGCGACATAGAAGGAATAGGAAAAGGACCTATAGACGTTTTTTAAATTTAAAACGGATCAGTCGACCCGGTCTACGAATCTATTCTAACTCTCAACGAATTCGTAGAATTTTAGGTGAGATGGGGATTGTAGTTCTTTCGACTTCTCGGGGGATAATGACAGACCGAGAGGCTCGACTAGAAGGAATCGACGGAGAAGTTTTGTGTTATATATGGTAATCCTTTTAATATCAAAACAGGATCCGAAACCCTTCCTATTTAAAAAAAAAAAAAAAAAAAAAGAAAGGGGGGGGGGGGGGGGAGTTGTCTAATATCCTTTCTCCTCTCTTAGTTGATATTTCAAGGAGGCTTTGAATGAAAGAAAAAAAATCCATTCACGAAAGTTTAATTACTGAATCGCTTCCCAACGGCATGTTCCGGGTTCGATTATATAATGAAGATCTGATTCTAGGTTATGTTTCAGGGAAAATCCAGCGTAGTAGTATACGGATACTACCAGACGAAAAAGTCAAAATTGAAGTAAGTCGTTATGATTCAACCAGAGGACGTATAATTTATCGACTCCCAATAAGGATTCAAAAGATTAGGTGGTTTTTATTCAATACGACTCGAGATGAAAAATTTCAAGAAACTTATTTTCTACCAAGAAGTAGATTCAGAATTAAGATAAGGAATGACAAATTTGAAAATAAGAGCTTCCGTTCATAAAATTTGTGAAAAATGCCGCCTAATCCGTAGGCGGGGACGCATTATAGTAATTTGTTCCAACCCGAGACATAAACAAAGGCAAGGATAATCAGATTCGCTAAAGGGCTCAATGTAGAAAAAACCTGTTTTGACAGAAAATGGATATATCCTTATATTTCTGACTCATATTTATGAGATGATACACTATGGCAAAAGCTATACCGAGACCCGGTTCTCATAGGAATGTACGTAGCCGGAATGTAAGTATTGGTTCACGTAAGAGTGCACGTAGAATACCAAAGGGGGTTATTCATGTTCAAGCAGGTTTCAATAATACCATTGTCACGGTTACAGATGTACGGGGTCGGGTGGTTTCCTGGTCCTCGGCCGGGACTTATGGATTCAAGAGTAGCAGAAGAGGTTCACCCTTTACCGCTCAAACGGCAGCAGCAGATGCTATTCGTACAGTAGTAGGTCAAGGTATGCAACGAGCAGAAGTCATAATAAAAGGCCCCGGTCTCGGGAGAGACGCAGCATTACGGGCTATTCGTAGAAGTGGTATATTATCAACTGTTGTGCGGGATGTAACCCCTATGCCACATATGGTTGTAGACCTCCGAAAAAAAGGTATGTATAGAAATGTAATGTGAAGAAATTTCATGCCATTTTGCAAGAGAAATAAATAACTGAATCAAATCAAATAATATTACTATGGTTCGAGAGAAACTACCAGTATCTACTCCGACAATAGGGGGGGTCCAGTGGAAGTGTGTTGAATAAAAAAAAGATAGTCCACTTCTTTATTATGGGCGTTTTATTCTGTCTCCGCTTATGAGAGACCAAGCCGACACAATAGGCATTGCGATGCGAAGAGCTTTGCTTACAGAAATAGAAGAAACATGTATCACACGTGTACACTTTCCGAACGCCCACCATGAATATTCTACTTTAAGATGTGTTCAAGAATCGGTCGAGGAAATTTTAATGAATTTGAAACAAAGTGTGTTGAGAGGTAAGCCCCATGGAACTGGGGGGGGGGGGGTGTATGTATGTCACTGGTGCTGGATCTATAACTGCTCAAGATATCGACTTACCGCCTTCTATCAAAGCCGTCGACCCTAGACAATATGTAGCACCCACACGTAGGGCCACATCCCCCGCACTATAATCCAAACTCGGACACGAAATGGAATGTCCGTACCCGAATCCAAATCAAGCGAACGGGAGACCAACACACACTCTAGGCTAGGCGGAGCTAAACAAGCTAAAACAGAGTACGCGGAAGCGAATAAATAAAAGCAACAACAAAAGATCATCACATATATACTTATAGGTACCATCACTTACATATTCATATTATTTATATATAGGTACCAATACTTAATTCCTGTACAAACGCCATGACGGCGCAAGCAAAATATAAGTATCCAAACTATACATATACAAAATGATAAAATAAGCAGGTGAGTAAATGCAACTAGCAAAACCTAGACTGACAGGTGCAACAACGACACACTTCTCCGCCTAGCTCAAGCCCCAAAAGAACCTGCAACTGAGAGAAGAAACGAGGGGGTCAGTCAACTGACTGAGTGAGGGGGCTAATGCACACCCACACCCTATATACATATAAAGCAAGGCATATAATGAAAGGTAGACCTATGGACCGGAATAGGTTTTACAAACCAAACTTAAAAAAAAACATAATATACTTGAAATCTTTTCACAACTCTATCCCGATTGATACTTCCCAAACATAACATAACATACGCTCGGTGAGTATGAGCTTCCAACCTTTACTCCTCATATCATAAAACATAAATCATAATAACCATCCCCTCCTCCATTGATGGAAGAGCCAAGCGTTGGCCCTAACCATCCATATCATAACAAACCCCCGAGAGGTAGCTAACCTACAACGGGTCCTCTCCGGTAAACCGAAGGCATCGGAATATCACGCCTTCCCTAGCTCCCGAGGTCGCACGTGATACTCCGGGTGGAGACTATGCACAGGTTTAACCTCGACGGCCCAATGCCTTCCCGAGGGCTCCTTACCCATAGCTCCTCGAGCTCACAAACACATAGCATAGCATATAACCAATCATTCATGGTTCCACTCGCTAACAAACATGATTTAAACCTTTTCCAAATGGCTTACATATACCCTCATATTACTTTTCGAAATCAAAGTTGGTTCACAAACTCATAAACGTATATTACATAACATTTATTTACATATACATATAATTTATCCACATGCGGGGCAAGAAAATGGCACATCGAGGTCATAGGTCGAATAGCAATACAAACACCTAAACCTCACCTTGCGCGTAGAAAGTAAAGAGAGTGATCACACTAAGCCTCGGGCTCGACCCCAGCCGCACCGTCTGAAAAGAAACACAAAAGCCCACGACTTAGACACTTAAGGAACCACTTAAGACGCTCGGCATATGTTTGACTCATGCTTGGATGTGATACAATTGTGAAATGAATCATATAAATCACAAAACATAGCATATAACAATTATTCATAATTTATTAAGCAATTATAATTAAGTTATAACCTTAAACAAGCAAAAGAAAAGTAAAGAAATATATATGAATGCATAAAATGGAAAATGGAAAGCAGTAGCAGCTCCCAGGATTCGGCTGGGTTGGGAACGGCCCTTTTACTGTAGGGAATGGCCGTTCCCAGCCTCGCTAAAAGTTTCTAGAAGATGGGAACGGTTGTTCCAAACTACCCGAACTTCTCCCCGCGCGTCTGTAACTTGAACTAAAAATTTTGATCATGGGAACGGCCCATCCCATTCCCAGTTCAAACTGGGAACGGCCATTCCCACTCTCGGCAGAAAACAGTAAAAGGGCCCAGAAGGGCCTTTCCCAGTTTATAACTGGGACGGGAACGGCCGATCCGGCCTAGTTCGAATTAGAGAAGCAAAACAGAATAGGGGAAGCTTCAAAATGGCCAAAAATAGCAAAAATCAAAGACCTAAGAGCTGCAACAACTTACCAACATACACAAACAATTCATATAAATCATACTTGACATAAAGGCACTTAAAAAAACTCAAGAAAAACAAGAATTAAAGCCATTAATCCATGAATGAAAAATCAAGCTTAAACACATTATCACAATAAATGCTCAACTAACACATGCTTTCATGCAATAAATGCAACATATACCACATGTACAACTCATATGTAAAGCTAGAATTCAAATAAAACAAGTATAGAACCCATATTCCAAAATTTGAACTAAACCCTTACTATTCACATAGAGTTCAAAGAGAATCATCTAAGGCTCCAAGAGAAGAATTTGAACCGTAGAAATGATAGGCATGTCGAGAGGTGTCCGAAACTTACTTAAGCTCGAAGATTGGTCAAGAAATGGGGAAGATATGGTTGATTGAAGCTTGAATCACAAATGGAGGGTTTGTTTTCTCTCTTGGCCAAGAACTGCTGCTATGCTACGTGAAATGAAGAGAAAGAAGAAAATGGTTCACTCGTAAGGCTTAACCGGGTTCGGTTCACGGGTTTGGTTCAAGGTTTCTGGTTTGGTTTTAATTTGGTTTAGGAGGTTAAGGGTTCAACGAGTCCAAAACACCAAAATCACATAATCAATTAACTCAAATAGGTTCAAATAACTTCATATAATTCCTATACAATAATTTAAAACGCGATTAATATTAAAACACATAATCTACCTATACCGACTGTAGGTCGGGGTGTCACAACCTTCCCCCCTTCAGAAAACCTGGTCCCCAGGTTCACGGCCTGACCTGAGAACAACTCTGGATACAACTGTCTCATCTTCTCCTCAGTTTCCCAAGTAGACTCTTCTGATTTCTGATCTCTCCACAATACACGGACCAAGGGAATCTACTTATTCCTCAACACTTCTAACTTCCGGTCTTGAATCTCAACCGGGTGCCTTACTATTGTTAAATCCGATTCCAGTTGTACCTCTTCAACAGGGAGTATGGTTGCTTCTTCGGGATAAAATTTCCTGAGCTCAGAAACATGAAATACATTATGTATCCCGGTCAAATTTGGTGGTAAATCCAACCTATATGCCGCTTCTCCAATCTTCTCAAGAATTCTAAAAGGTCCAAGGTATCTCGGGTTAAGCTTCCCACCTCGTCCTATTCGAGAGAAACCTTTTCTAGGAGATGCTTTCAAGAAAACTCGGTCTCCTACTTCAAACTCAAGGGGTCTCCTTCTCTTATCCGCATAGCTCTTCTGATGGTCATGAGCTGGTTTCATTCTCTGTTGGATAAGTTTAACTTTAGTAGTAGTTTTGTCCAACCTCTCCCGAGGTGTGGCTCTCTCAAGTTTATTTTCTTCAGTCCATCGCCAATCTTTAAGATCCCAAAAGAGAGGCGATCTACACTTCCTTGCATAAAGTGCTTCATACGGAGCAATACCAATAGAAGCCTGAAAACTGTTATTATAAGCAAACTCGGCCAGAGCTAGATGCTTATCCCATTTGTCCTTAAAATCCAAAGCACACGCCCTTAATAAGTCCTCCAAATACTTAATCAATCTTTCGGATTGTCCGTCCGTCTGAGGGTGAAAAGCGGTGCTAAAATTAAGCTTGGTACCCAACCGTTTCTGTAAATCCTGCCAGAACTTAGCTGTAAATCTCAGATCACGATCTGAAACAATACTAACAGGTGCCCCATGCAATCTCACAATTTCATCACAATAATGTTCGGCTAACTTCGGAGTTTTATAGGACATCTTAACCTTGAGAAAGTGAGCTAACTTGGTTAGACGATCAACTATCACCCAAATTCCATCAAATCCTCCTCTCGATCTAGGTAAACCGGACATGAAATCCATAGTTACTTGCTCCCATTTCCATTCAGGTATTGGAAGTGGTTGAAGAACTCCTCCCGGTTTTTGGTGTTCGGCCTTCACAACTTAGTACGTGAGACATCGCCTTACAAAGTTAGCAACATCTCTGTTCATACCATTCCACCAAAAGAACTCTTTCAGATCCCGATACATTTTTGTACCATCGGGATGAATGGAATATCCTGAACGGTGTCCTTATTCAAGTACTAGCCTCTTGAGTTCTTCTGGAACACAAACTCTTGTCTTAAACCTGAATACCCCGGAATCATCAAACCCAAACTTTATCTCTGGATCAACTCTAGAACGAGGTACCAATTTCTGAATCTCTACATCTGTAGTCTGAGCCTCAATTATTCTTTGTTTCAAATCAGGCTGAACCGAAATATTAGCTAATCGAGCCACTGAAACCACAACTGCCGAACTCTGCTCTGAAACCTCTGCTTTCAACCCCGAAACACTTGCTTTTCTACTCAAAGCATCGGCCACCACATTGGCCTTACCCGGATGATACTGAATCGTGCAGTCATAATCTTCTAAGAATTCCATCCAGCGCCTCTGTCTATTATTAAGATCCTTCTGAGTGAAAAGATATTTCAGACTCTTATGATCCGTAAAAATCTCAAATATCGTCCCGTAGAGGTAATGACCCCATTTCATCAAAGCGAATACAACTGCTGCAAGTTCAAGATCGTGAGTGGGGTAGTTTTTCTCATGATCCTTCAACTTCCTAGAAGCATAGGCTACCACTCGGCCATGCTTCATTAACACACATCCAAGGCCTTTCTTTGAAGCATCTGTATAAACTGAATAGCCCTCGGATCCCTCGGGTAGGGTAAGAATTGGTGCCGAAGTTAACCTTTACTTCAAGGCTTGAAAACTCCTCTCGCACGCATCATCCCACTCATACTTTACCTCCTTCTTGGTTAATCGAGTCAACGGCACGCAATCTTGGAGAAATCCTTCACGGATCGCCTATAGTAACCCGCTAACCCAAGGAAACTTCTCACTTCGGAGGCATTCTTCGGTCTCTCCCACTGAGCCACGGTTTCAATCTTGGAAGGGTCGACCTCAATTCCTTTACCCGAAATGATATGGCCAAGGAAGGTGACCCGATCAATCTAGAACTCACATTTACTGAACTTAGCATAAAGCCTGTACTCCCTTAGAGTTTCCAAGACAAGTCTCAAGTGATAAGCATGTTCTTCTACAGTTTTCGAATACACCAAGATATCATCTATAAAGATAACCACAAACTTGTCGAGATACGGTCTGAATACTCGGTGCATCATATCCATAAACACGGCGGAACATTAGTCAACCCAAAAGGCATCACCACGAACTCAAAGTGTCCATACCGAGTATTAAATGCTGTCTTAGAAATATCTTCTTCCCGAATACGGAGTTGGTAATAACCTTGTCTCAAGTCCAACTTGGAATACACTTGGGACCTTTGCAAAATATCAAATAATTCTTCAATTCGAGGTAGTGGGTACCTATTCTTCACTGTCATCCGGTTTAATTCACGGTAGTCTATGCACATCCATAAAGATCCATCCTTCTTTTTCACAAATAAAATCGGAGAACCCCAAGGTAAAATACTCGGATGAATATAGCCACAAACTAATAGCTTATCCAGCTGATTCTTCAATTCTTTCAACTCTGCAGGAGGCATTCGGTATGGGGTTTTAGAAAATGGTTCTGCTCCAGGATAAAGATCAATCACAAATTCAATATCCCTATCGGGTGGTAAGGAACCCAAATTCTCGGGAAACACATCAAGGAATTCTCTTACAACTTCAGTCTCTTCAAGTTTAGTCTTGTCCTTTGGCTTGTTAAGAAGATAAGCCACGAACCGTGTTGCACCTTCCCGGGGGAGTTTATTAGCTTCCATAAAAGACACAAATGGGCTAGATTTCAATCTTTCACCCGTAAACACCACGGTATCCAAAGAAATCTTCTTAGCGTAACAATCCAACTGAGCTCGATGTCGGAAGAGAAAATCCATACCAAAGATAACGCCATAGTTCTTCATCGGCATAATAATCAAATCTGCGGGGAATACTCTGCCTTCAAAATTCACGGGACACTCTCTGAACACCCTGTCAACTTCCAAAGAACCTCCTAACAGGGTACTCACCACATACACATGCGCAGATAATTCATCATGCAAAGGCAAAGAAGCAACAAGATCCCGGGAAATCAATGAATGCGTAGCCCCGGGATCAAATAATACATCAAATGATATGCCATGAATGTTTATAGTACCTTCAATCACGGCGTTAGGATCCACATCGGTTGTTTCCTCTTCCCCTTCAAGAGCATGCACACACGCTGGAACCGCTGGCCTCTTCTTTGGACAAGTATCCACCTTGTGCTCGGAAGATCCACCCACATTGCACTTGCCTAGAAGTCTCCAACAACGCTCAACCAGATGCTTTCCCTGACAATATGCACAAAGAGGTGGAGTCTGAGCCGGAGCCGGTAAAGCAGGAACTGCAGGAGGTGCCATGGGATCGGTAAATCTAGCCTTTTTGTTCCCGAAACTCTTGGGATGAAACGCCGGTGAAGCAGGAGCTCTCGGAGCATAAGAAACGGGTCTTCTACCAGATCCAGAGCCAGATCCCGAACTCTGAGAGGAAGAGAAAGGTTGAGGCTTCAACCTTATATTTTGGGCTTCAACTTGTAATACCCTCTTTGTAACCTTAGCCCAAGTGCTCACATTGGCGGCTTTGAGCGACTCTTGAATATCCCGACGATGTCCATGAAGAAATTTACGAGCTTTATGGTTATCATGATCGGTGATGTGAGTAGAATAAGGTGTGAGTCTCTCAAATTCCAGAATATATTCCTCCACCGTCCGAGTACCTTGCCTCAAATCCGTAAACTCTTGCAACCGACGTTCTTGGGCACTATGAGGCACATACTTCTCATAAAACTCTCGTACAAAAGTTTCCAAATTGAATTCCATTCCATTCCTTTCCAACTTGGACCGTACACTCCTAAGCCAAACGGCCGCTTGTCCTTGGATAATACGACCCGTACAAACCGCTTTATCTTGGGAACTTCCTGGACATATTTCCCAAATTCCTCGTATCTCGGATAGCCATTCCTCCGCTTTGATATCATCTCCCCCATAGCACTTTGGAGGATTGTTGCTACAGAAATCCTTATACACACCAGAAATATCTTGCCCTTCACCCGGGTTTTGATTCCTTTGGTATTGTTGAAGTTGATTAAGGAGAGCTTGAACAATGTTCTTCGCATTCATAGGTGGTGGCGGAGGGGCATTCTGTGGAGCCGATTCATTAAGATCGGGAGTACGTTCGCGGTTATTTTGTCTCCTTAGAGGCATCCTGAAATCCACAAATTCAAATAAAATGGATGCGTGTAGATTAGTATATGACCATGTGTACAAGTAAGAAATTAGACAAGTAATCAAGTAATTACATATTCACGTCATATAGTCACATAATCACGTAATCATATTGTCCTAAGTCGTACGACCTAGACAAACTTACACGACACTAGATCCCGACTTTGCAACCGTGCTCTGATACCATTTAAGGATGTAGCACCCACACATAGTGTAAAAGCCTTGATTTGGGGCCAAGAAGAAATAGGTAAGTAAAGAGTGAGAAGAAAATATTTATAACCTCGACCCTTATTAATTCTCTTCATGCATTGCATTTTATGTGACTTATGTGCTCTTATATGCTATAATTTAATTAAATGTTTGTAAATTTAATTCTTTCCTCTATTTAGCTTGTACCTCGAAACTCTTTTCATAGAATCCTAGAAATCTAATATTCATTCCTTTCTAGCACCTAAAATCCCTTCATATGATTCAAAATCCATTCCTACAATTTTAGGTTAGAAATTACAAAAATACCCCTAAAGCCCTAGAATTTTCATACATTCTCCGAAATACTTTTCCTATCCGATATTATAGTCAAAACGATCCTTGAATTATTTTATGAATTTGCATACATTTACCAAAACTCAATTCCACCCATAGCATATTTTATAAATATTTTTCCTTTTTAAAAATTGTCATTTTATTTTAAACAATTAGCTTTCATTCAATATTCGAAATTTTACTTAAAATGTTTCTTGAATTTTTCCCTAAACTATGATAATTTTTACAGCCTTTAAACTTTATCATAGCTTTGTTTATATAATTTTCTCATAATTTTCATCATCTTTAACGTTCATAATTTATAAATGAAAACTCTAAATATTCCCCATTTATAATCATAACGAAGCTTATTTTTCACTCGTTCTTTCATTAATTTACTACTTCAAGTTTTCACCTCTCGACTCTTGAATAAATTTTATATCATTTTATATTTATTTTTATTCACATAAACCTTCTAGAAAGTTTAAATAAATGGATATATTTTCTCCATATTTCCTAACTAATTACCAAGCATATGTTTAAATTATAAGACAACCACATTTCTTCCATAACTACCAAGCATTTGTTTAGGTTATGAAGCATCCACATATCCCTTAAACTTTTAGAAATTTCAACATAAGCCCCTAAATCCCAAGTATAAATACCCCCCCAAGATCATTTCCATGAACACACAAAAATCCTCTCATTTCTCTCCATTTTTGCCAACTCCTTCTCTCTATACATAAGGCGCACTGGAATCCACATTACAATGTCAGACTACCGGTATAGGTGAGGGTTAAAATATTTTCAACTGGAATCATGCTATACATATGTATCTATATAAAAACTATTTCCAAGCCTACCTATCATTTTGATTCACTACCCTATATATATATTACTGTACAACAATGTCCCTCTTAAGGGAAAAATACTTTCATACCGGAATCAACGTTTTACTAGGACATTATATATTTTAAGTCCACTTTATTAAAACATTGATTCCGGGTTATGCAAGCAAAATATTGTTCTTGATTCATGTTATGGGCCCCGGTTCTATCCGTAGCGAGCAATTACCCGGAAGGTATCGGGCCGAGGGTATTGTTGGTGCTGCGGACAGCCACCACCTCTTAGTAGTGGTTTAACTGTAGGTTAGTTACTCCATACTAAGGGATGAGGGAGAGATAGCTGCCTCCCGAATCGTGTTCGTGGTCTATAGGGTTTGCTCCCCTATTGACATCAAGGAGTAGCAGAGTTATTATCATATTGGTTTTATTGAAGTATCGGTGTCCTAATCAATGCCGTTACTATTTTATCAATTATTTAAGGAGTTACGGATGGAGAGGCCTAGCTTGCGGGCATTAAAGTTCTTGTTACAAACGGTTCACATTTCTACAAAGATTCCCAATTACCCCTATCCCTATTTCAACAATTATTATGAACCGTTTCCTATTTGCTATATCCTATTGCTATTATTTTAGTTCAAGATATTCAAGATCATATAAATATATATATACACATATACAAGTATCTATAAACTACTATAACCCCTTCACTTAGTCACTTTGACTAACCCTCTCGCCTATTTTAAAATGCATGATTTCAGGAATCAACGACCGACAACTAGAGGTATCTTTAAGCATTACAACCATAGGTGGGATCCGATCCTAAGAGTACACTGTCTTGAGCCTACTCTCGGTAGAAACAAACTATCTCATACTTTGTCCTTGCATGTCAACCTGCCGTACGTTTTTGCAAACTACTTTGCTCAATAATGATAATCCTTGATCATTGTACGTTATCCTCCCCGTTCATTGATAAAGTTGAATCTCTTTATCTTCCGCTGCACTGTGACATATACTCCGTTCATATATTATCCCAACCGTTCGCCGTAGTATTTCCTGAGTGTTGGGTCTAACCTCCACTCACGGAGGATTACGGTGCGGGGTTGTAGTGCTGGGGAGGCACTACACGTAGGGCCACATCCCCCGCACTATAATCCAAACTCGGATACGAAATGGAATGGCCGTACCCGAATCCAAATCATAGCGAATGGGAGACCAACACACACTCTAGGCTAGACGCAGCTAAACAGGCTAAAACAGAGTTCGCGGAAGCGAATAAATAAAAGCAACAACAAAAGATCATCACATATATACTTATAGGCACCATCACTTACATATTCATATTATTTACATATAGGTACCAACACTTAATTCCTGTATAAACGCCATCACGACACAAGCAAAATATAAGTATCCAAACTATACATATACAAAATGATTAAATAAGCAGGTGAGTAAATGCAACTAGCAAAACCTAGACCGACAAGTGCAACAACAACACACTTCTCCGCCTAGCTCAAGCCCCCCAAAGAACCTGCAACTGAGAGAAGAAACGAGGGGGTCAGTCAACTGACTGATTGAGGGGGCTAACGCGCACACACACCCTATATACATATAAAGCAAGACACATAATGAAAGGTAGACCTATGACCCGGAATAGGTTTTACAAACCAAACTTTCAAAACAACATAATATACTTGAAATCTTTTCACAACTCTGTCCCGATTCATACTTCCCAAGCATAACATAACATACGCTCGGCGAGTACGAGCTTCCAACCTTTACTCCTCATAGCATAAAACATAAATCATAATAACCATCCTCTCCTCTATTGATGGAAGAGTCTCGCGTTGGCCCTAACCATCCATATCGTAACAAACCCCCGATAGGTAGCTAACCTACAACGGGTCCTCCCCGGTAAACCGAAGGCATCGGAATATCACGTCTTCTCTAGCTTCCGAGGTTGCACGTGATACTCCGGGTGGAGACTATACACAGGTTTAACCTCGACGGCCCAATACCGTCCCGAGGGCTCCTTACCCATAGCTCCTCGAGCGCACAAACACATAACATAGCGTATAACCAATCTTTCAGGGTTCCACTCGCTAACAAACGTAATTTAAACCTTTTCCAAATGGCTTACATATACCCTCATATTACTTTTCGAAATCAAAGTTGGTTCACAAACACATAAACGTATATTACTTAACATTTATTTACATAGACATATAATTTATCCACATGCGAGGCAAGAAAACGACACATCAAGGTCATAGGTCGAATAGCTAAACAAACACCTAAACCTCACCTTGTGCGTAGAAAGTAAAGAGAGTGATCACACTAAGCCTCGGGCTCGACCCCAGCCGCACCGTCTGAAAAGAAACACAAAAGCCCACGACTTAGACACTTAAGGAACCACTTAAGACGCTCGGTATATGCTTGATTCATGCTTGGATGTGACACAATTGTGAAATGAATCATATAAATCACAAAACATAGCATATAACAATTATTCATAATTTATTAAGCAATTATAATTAAGTTATAACCTTAAACAAGCAAAAGAAAAGCAAAGAAATGCATATGAATGTATAAAATGGAAATTGGAAAGCAGTAGCAACTCCCAGCATTCGGCTGAGTTGGGAACAACCCTTTCACTGTGGGGAACGGCCGTTCCCAGCCTCGCTAAAAGTTTCTAGAAGATGGGAACGGCCGTTCCCAGTTTGTACTGGGGACGGGAAGGGCCGTTCCCAACTACACGAACTTCTTCCCGCGCGTCTGTAACTTGAACTAAAACTTTTGATCATGGGAACGGCCCTTCCCATTCCCAGTTCAAACTGGGAACGACCATTCCCACTCTCGGTAGAAAACAATAAAAGGGCCCGGAAGGGCCGTTCCCAGTTTATAACTGGGACGGGAATGGCCGTTCCGGCCTGGTTCGAATTACAGAAGCAAAACAGAACAGTGGAAGCTTCAAAAATGGCCAAAAATGGCAAAAATCAAAGACCTAAGAGCTGCAACAACTTACCAACATGCACAAACAATTCATATAAATCATACTTGACAGAAAAGCACTCAAAAAAACACAAGAAAAACAAGAATTAAAGCAATTAATACATGAATGAAAAATCAAACTTAAACACATTATCACAATAAATGCTCAACTAACACATGCTTTCATGCAATAAATGCAACATATACCACATGTATAACTCATATGTAAAGCTAGAATTCAAATAAAACAAGTATAGAACCCATATTCCAAAATTTGAACTAAACCCTTACTATTCACATAGAGTTCAAAGAGAATCATCTAAGGCTCCAAGAGAAGAATTTGAACCGTAGAAATGATGGGCATGTCGAGAGGTTTCCGAAACTTACTTAAGCTCGAAGATTGGTGAAGAAATGGGGAAGATATGGTTGATTGAAGCTTGAATCACAAGTGGAGGGTTTATTTTCTCTCTTGGCCAAGAACTACTGCTATGCTACGTGAAATGAAGAGAAAAAAGAAAATGGTTCACTCGTAAGGCTTAATCGGGTTCGGTTCACAGGTTTGGCTCAAGGTTTCCGGTTCGGTTTTAATTTGGTTTAGGAGGTTAAGGGTTCAACGAGTCCAAAACACCAAAATCACATAATCAATTAACTCAAATAGGTCAAATAACTTCATATAATTCCTATACAATAGTTTAAAACGCGATTAATATTAAAACAAATAATCTACCTGTACCGACTATAGGTCGGGGTGTCACACAATATATAGCTACCGCGAAAGAACCATTAGCGTTGCAGATTGGATTAGAACTCAAGCGAAGTAACGGATATTTTTCACGTTCCCCCGAACCCGTTTTGCATGGATCGTTTCCTCTCGATTTTGTATTCATGCCTGTTCAAAATGTGAATTATAGTATTCATTCCTATAGAATTCTCTCCCAGGGTCTATAATTGCCTCAAAAGGTCCAAGATATATACACTATGGGACATTTTGAGTAAGACCCCGGAAGATCTTAGACAACTTTTACATTATCGCATAGACGATATAAAAGTGGTATTTAGCATTGCAGAACAATATATGTAGCATTGATTGATCAAAAAAGAAGTTTTCAATCTATTGCATTTAGAGCGTTCAAGTTCATATCACATAAAACTCATATCAAATAAATCCATAAAATTAATTGAAGACATTTAACATATAATATAATCTTGTAACATTGCATTAAACAGGGCTGAAAGAGGCAACGAAAAGCGACGAAACAACATAAAATTCACATAGTGGCTGCCAAGAAATGCAACACGTGAAAATGGTTTAAATTAATTTCAAATTTTAAATTAAAGACAAGTTGTAACGCCCCGAATTTTATTTATTAATATCTTATGTTTAAAATAATTTTATAAATTATATTTTATAATACTTTCATGAAATTTTATGAATTTATATCAAACTGAGGATTTCTTTCATAACTTGAAAATATTCATTTCGTAAAATATTCACCGAGTATGGTTTAATTACGAAATTATCCCTATTGGAGTTTCTTCCTAACCTTTAGGGACCAAATTGCATAACATTTTCAAGGACTAAATTGGTCATATTTCAAAACTATGCATACTTAATTGCATGACTTGAATAGTTGAGGGGTTAAATGACAATTTGCTTATTTCACAAAAATCAAGGATGGTGATTCACGTACAAAGCTTCCTCAAGCTTCTTCATTCATTTTATCCCAAAAATCACCAACATATTTGCTCCTTGCTACTCTCAGTTCATACAAGAAGGAAAAGGGAAGAGAATTTCATACTTTTCATCAAGAATTTCCTAGAATGTTGCAAGAATTGGAGTTGATCATCATCTTCATTCATTTTCTTCATCTCTTTTCCATTCCAAGGTTGGTTGTGCATGAATTGGTGATCTTGAGCATATTTGATTAAGCTGGGGTTTAGGAATTATATGTTAGACGAGTTAGTTGCAGTTGGAAGCATGATTATGTGATCATATCATGAATTATGGCATGATTTGTGCATGAATTTAATGGAGAATCAAGCTTGAATGATCAATATGAACTTGAGCTAGAAACCTTGGAAATCTTGATAATATTTCATGCTTTGAGTGTTTAAGTGTTGTGATATCATTTCTTGAGCACATATACATCATATTACCAGAAAATCCTAACTTTGTTGATTGAAAATGGAATTTTGTTGCTTTGTTGCTCATTGCCGAGAGCCTCCCCTGTTTTGCTCTGTTTCTGTAAGTTGCAGAAATAGGGAACGGCCGTTCCCAAACTCAAGGCATTGTGGGAACGGGCGTTCCCCTCTTTTAAACAAAAACAAGGCGGTCGAGCATGGGAATGGTCGTTCCCATTTTGGCCTTGGGCCGGAAGGGCCGTTCCCAGCTAAGGTGCATTTCTAAAATTGAAATCGTTGGCGCGTTTTGGGGATTCATGGGAACGACCGTTCCCATTTATAAAGGGAACCCGGAACGGCCGTTCCCACCTGGATTGCAGAACAAAATATTCTGCATAAAATTACATTTTTAACCCCTCGATCCAACGACTTCTTTGACCCCGAATTGCTTTTATATGATCCCATATGTACTGAAACAAGATGTTTTCATGCCACATTATGATTTGCACGTCATCTCGTTGCATTTTTCCGTTCGTCATATTTGGTCTATTTAGAGATAAGTCTCACGTGTACACGTCTATTTTGCACAGACCAGCTTCGTAGGGACAAGGAGCAAGCCCCGTAGGCCATGCCCTACGTATCTTTTGTCGGTAAAGGTGAGGTTTAATTGTTAGTTATATAGAACCCGTATATCCCTTATGTGATATTTCGGCCAAAAGGTATTTATATTTATAGTCTCTATAAATCATTGATCATTTCAAGTCGTGTTCAAGCAAGCAAGCAAGCCATGTATTCTTTCGTGCAT
This sequence comes from Lantana camara, assembly GCA_037501455.1. Classification (NCBI taxonomy): domain Eukaryota; kingdom Viridiplantae; phylum Streptophyta; class Magnoliopsida; order Lamiales; family Verbenaceae; genus Lantana; species Lantana camara. Next base: position 98,529,186 of record CM074855.1, read on the forward strand.
GTTTAGGCGAGTAGCATGATTCTTCACGTTTGGACCCGAGGGTAGTGACTAGAGCCAACCGGGAAAGCAAGGGCTGACGGGTAACTCTGGCACTATCCTCATCATATTTGGGGTCACCCCTGAATCCGCTAGGAGGTTAGTGGAGGAAGGAGCTCCGGGCTTAGGGATTCATGTACCCTCTGCTCAATGAGATTAGATGTTGGGGCCTTGCAATCCCATCATCAAACCGGAGGAAGAAGGAGACTAGGGACGAGTCTGGCACCACAGATGCGCCTCGGGTTATTGCATGATTTCCATTCCATGAACGTGTTATATGATTACACTATTGCACGATTGCACGATAATGGAATTGCATGACCACCTATTTATTGATAATCAAGCAAGCATGTACATGTTCATTTGGAGTTCGGTTGGAGACCGCCCTCACTCGCCGGGGCCATGTATTGATTGATTGCATGAAACGAACCAGTAATTAATATTGATAGTTGTAATTTCGGGCTAGTTCTCTATTATTGTGAACATATAATACTTTTAATTATAAAACCTTACCCGAGGTTATAACTTGCATGTTAATTGCGCTAATATATATGTATTGCCCCTCACTCAGTCTTCCATGGACTGACGCCCCACCTTTCAGGTTGGCGCGGTCGTGTGCTAGGCGGGAGTCAGAGTCGTGTCTTGTCGTCCAGCTGGGTCTAGCACTTCACACATTTCCATGATATTGCTTTTGTCATGTCCAGAGTTTGTATGTTATCGTTTGGAGACTTTTACTTGTATAATATATAGGAGATGATAAGGTATTGATATCTATTAGTATTTATATCGTTGATGTAAATATGGTACCTATATGTATCTATGAATTAATGCTTCCGCTTTTAACTTTTATGTCTTGGTTTTGTATTGCTTTGGGGTATAGTCCCTCCTAGCTCGTCTTTTCTTTTAATTGTCACCCGTTCGCTATAGGTTAGTTCATGTACGGATTGACCATTTCGTAGGTGGATCGGCCTATAGTGCGGGGGTGTGGTATCTCTATGTATAGGGGTGCTACATCTAAGGTGGTATCAGTGCCCGGTTGCAAAATCGAGGTTCTAGTGTCGTGTCGTCTCAAGTCTAGGTCGAACAGCATAGGAACTAATTGGTAATTTGAGAGTCCTGCATATTATTTGAATCTATTTGAATTCTTTGAATTAATTAGATTACTTGACAACCTGTGCTTTGCATTGATTTTTGATATTTATTGTTAATTAATTGATCTTGAATTATTTGAAATTATGTGCTTAACGTGTTTTACATTAAATACTGATAAATGGCCTGCTGCATTTATATTAAATCTTAGTCGTGAGCATTAATTATGTGATCATTATGTGACATAAGCACGCCTTACCCACATGCATTTATTTCAAAGAAGGTTGTGAGTTACAGGTTGTGGAAATGATATCAAACCACGGCCAATTTCTCGGTAATCTTGGGCTACTATAGGATTTGAGAAGGAGAGTCAATTAAGTACCTCCGATCGAAGCACAAGCTTGGGAATTACATTTGGGTTCAGAACAATTGGATTCAAATTCCTAACACGACAGCCAGGAAGAGCAAATAACCAGTTATGGAAAACCAACATGTTCAGGATTCTACATTTGGGTAAGACGACTCTATTTTCCGATTCAAGTTAAATTGTCATGTTGAGGGAATACATTGAAGGATAGGGGGAACGGTAAATGAAAGCACTCAAGAGAGGCAAAGTACTACACTAGGGAGAATAACCGGATTGCCGTTAGCAATGGATTCGGAAAAAAAAAAAAAAAAAAAAAAAAGAGAGGGGTTCCGGAGATGCCTAAACCGGGAGTTTAATAATAAGGAAAAGGGGTATTCTCGTGAAAGGGTTTTAAAGATTGTCGAATATGATGTGTTTGAATTGGAAGATATGGAGCAACAAGTAGAAGCACTTAAATTTGAGAGTTACCAACTTGGATCACCAATTCGCAGAGAGTGCTACCCAGGAATTTTAGATTAAGAATCAAGTATGGAAAAAGGTTTGAAGGCAAGTTCATGGAGTTATGATTCAAAGGATGAGATCCGAAATAAAAGAATCAATCGTGGACATTTATATTCCATTCGAAAGCCAGGAAAAGGGAGATTGGGGTACTAATTATTCAAGATGCAGGTGTGTTGCTAAATTGAGACTTAGTTAATTGGGAAGAAAATTCAAGTAAGAGAAGAAGATCATTGCGATAATTCAAATCGAGCTAGTAGCTTTGGATGATCTATTCATGAAAGGTAAAGATGCTAGGGACTCTATAATCGGGTGGAGTGAGTTTATTTCCCGGATTCAATTTGGATGGTCGTGCTAGAGTGCGAGTTGGGAGATTCGGAGTAACAAATGAAAACGGTAAAGAATGATGAAGAACAAAGGAAAGGAAATTTATATGCTCAAAAGTAGGCAAGTAAGAAGATGAATTTTATAACCGATTCAAATTGTAAAGAATAGACTTGAAGGATTTCAACCACGGTGGCAACTGGGTGAATCGGGATAATAATTGGAGACTTATGGTTCGAGAGGAGTCAGGAAATTAATTCCATAAGTGGAACAAAAATTGAATTCAAGAGTTCTTAGTTGGGGATCATATAACTACCCAAGTTAACGCAAGGAAAATTTTGGGGATAAGGGAAGCTCGGTACTTCAACGGATATAGAGTTGAAAGACAATCATGTTAAAGGTTTTATTTAGTAGGGACATTTCAAGATCCAAGTTGAATTGTCGTGTTATGGGGTAATATTAAAACATATTAAGCAACAAATGGAAACGAAAAGAAAGGCAACGAATTGCTAGGTAAAGGTGGGGTGATCGAGTGCAAACAATGGAAAAGGGAATTCATTCAATTATTCAAACTCTTAAAGAGTAAACAAGGAAGTTTGGATCAAAGTGGCAACCATGAAGAGGATTCAGGCAACAATCGGGGAGTAACTATTAAAGAGTGAGCTAGATGTTAATTCCGTGAGCATAGAAGACTTCGGGTTTCAGAAATCATAATACTGAGCCGTGGGAATGTTCAAGTGGATGTTAGATAAATCTGAAGAATAGAAGACCGTGGGAAAACAGGAAATGATTACCAGCTCAATACAAACTTATAATTCAACGAACAAGGAGTTACATGTCGAGATAAAATTTTCCATTACTCCGATGACAGATTCAATGCATCCATAAGCACGTGCATCACACGCTATTTAAAATTTTAAATTTCTATACATATACATGTTTTCTCGTTTGAGCCTAATTATTCCAATATGTTGAACTTTATCGTTTCCAAGTGTGCTACCTGCATTGGCATATTAATTCAAACATGCATATCTAGTGTTTTAATTGCAGGATGTCTCAAGATCACCCTCATTGTAAGCAAGTGCCTAGGGTTTTCCCGCATCTACCCCCTCCGGTTCAGCCCAGGAGTTTTTCGAGTCCTTGGTTGGTTTAGTGGATCAGAAGATAAAAGAGTATGTTTCCTCAGCGCCACGAGTCTTATCATCACAGTCGGGCCAAGTTTCAGTAGCATTTAGGGAATTTCAGAACCAACCATCCTCAAGATCCTTTGAAGGAAATAAGGATCCCACCGGGTCACAACTCAAGAAAATCAAAAGAGTGTGGGAACTAACTCCAAGTGGCTCCCAAGAAAAGGTTCGAGGCTCCACCTCGTTGGAGGCAAGAAGGTCTAATCCTCAATCCGGGCAGACCTTAAGTTCAAAATCAGGACAAATTCTCAACAAAGGAAAGCGGCCTATCTCTTATCCTACTCCGGCATCTCAAGAAAGATCTCGCAAGAAAAAGAAATAATCATTTGGATCGAGTTCGGGAGCCCCACGTATCCCAGCTTCAATAACATCTTCCGGGAAACTCCTTTGTGATTATTGTGGACGTGATAACCACACTTATGATGGTTGTAGGAGACGGTTGGGGTTATGTCTCTACTGTGGGAGTGATGAGAATCGAATAGATACATGTTCCATGCGACACAAGAAATCCACCAGGAATGAAAGATTGCTTGTTCGAGCCCGTGAAGGTGTTTATGCGAAGGGGGTGCGAAGTACAACTGTAAATCTAGTTCGGGGAGAAGAAGGTACCAATAACATCCATCGTACAACCCTCGGTGAACGGTACATTTAGCCATGCATATCACGTGCATCATGAATTTTATTGTTATTGTATTTAATTTCTTATTCGTTGCAAGTTAGTTAATTATGAGTAGTAAATATGTGATTAAAATGATTTTTATTTGTCTATATGATATTTATGAAATTAACATGATTCTATTTGTTTATGTAACATTCATGCCATTGCTTCTACAATTTGTTCCTTGAATTATTTTCGTGCATGTTGAGAGACGGGACTCTCTCTCCTTCTTGTTGAGAGACGGGGCTCTCTCACCCCTTGCTGAGAAACGGGGTTTTCTCATTTCTCGTGAAAGACGGGGTTCTTTCATTCATTTTCAAGAGACTGGGTTCTCTTATGACTTGTACATTACTTTAAAACTTGACAGTGGACCTGGGGACCAGGTTCTTTTAAGGGGGTGAGAATTGTAACGCCCCGAATTTTATTTATTAATATCTTATGTTTAAAATAATTTTATAAATTATATTTTATAATACTTTCATGAAATTTGATGAATTTATATCAAACTGAGGATTTCTTTCATAACTTGAAAATATTCATTTCGTAAAATATTCACCGAGTATGGTTTAATTACGAAATTGTCCCTATTTGAGTTTCTTCCTAACCTTTAGGGACCAAATTGCATAACATTTTCAAGGACTAAATTGGTCATATTTCAAAACTATGCATTCTTAATTGCATGACTTGAATAGTTGAGGGGTTAAATGACAATTTGATTATTTCACAAAAATCAAGGATGGTGATTCACGTACAAAGCTTCCTCAAGCTTCTTCATTCATTTTATCCCAAAAATCACCAACATATTTGCTCCTTGCTACTCTCGGTTCATACAAGAAGGAAAAGGGAAGATAATTTCATACTTTTCATCAAGAATTTCCTAGAATATTGCAAGAATTGGAGTTGATCATCATCTTCATTCATTTTCTTCATCTCTTTTCCATTCCAAGGTTGGTTGTGCTTGAATTGGTGATCTTGAGCATATTTGATTGAGCTAGGGTTTAGGAATTATATACTAGATGAGTTAGTTGCAGTTGGAAGCATGATTATGTGATCATATCATGAATTATGGCATGATTTGTGCATGAATTTAATGGAGAATCAAGCTTGAATGATCAATATGAACTTGAGCTAGAAACCTTGGAAATCTTGATAATATTTCATGCTTTGAGTGTTTAAGTGTTATGATATCATTTCTTGAGCACATATGCATCATATTACCAGAAAATCCTAACTTTGTTGATTGAAATTGGAATTTTGTTGCTTTGTTGCTCATTACCGAGAGCCTCCCCTGTTTTGCTCTGTTTCTGTAAGTTGCAGAACCAGGGAACGGCCGTTCCCAACCTCAAGGCATTGTGGGAACGGGCGTTCCCCTCTTTTAAACAAAAACAAGGCGGCCGAGCATGGGAACGGCTGTTCCCATTTTGGCCTTACGCCGGAAGGGCCGTTCCCAGCTAAGGCGCATTTCTAAAATTGAATCGTTGGCGCGTTTTGGGGATTCATGGGAACGACCGTTCCCATTTATAAAGGGAACCCGGAACGGCCGTTCCCACCTGGATTGCAGAATAAAATATTCTGCATAAAATTACATTTTTGGCCCCTCGATCCAACGACTTCTTTGACCCCGAATTGCTTTTATATGATCCCATATGTACTGAAACAAGATGTTTTCATGCCACATTATGATTTGTACGTCATCTCGTTGCATTTTGCCGTTCGTCATATTTGGTCTATTTAGAGACAAGTCTCACGTGTACACGTCTATTTTGCACAGACCAGCTTCATAGGGACGAGGAGCAAGCCCCGTACGCCATGCCCTACGTGTCTTTTGTCGGTAAAGGTGAGGTTTAATTGTTAGTTATACAGAACCCGTATATCCCTTATGTGATATTTCGGCCAATAAGGTATTTATATTTATAGTCTCTATAAATCTTTGATCATTTCAAGTCGTGTTTAAGCAAGCAAGCAAGCCATGTATTGTTTCGTACATGTTTAGGCGTGTAGCATGATCGTTCACGTTTGGGCTCGAGGGTAGTGACTAGAGCCAACCGGGAAAGCAAGGGCTGACGGGTAACTCTGACACTATCCTCATCATGTTTGGGGTCACCCCTGAATCCGCTAGGAGGTTAGTGGAGGAAGGAGCTCCGGGCTTAGGGATTCATGTACCCTCTGCTCAATGAGATTGGATGTTGGGGCCTTGCAATCCCATCATCAAACCGGAGGAAGAAGGAGACTGGGTACCAGTCCGGCACCACGGATGCGCCTCGGGTTATTGCATGATTTCCATTCCATGAACGTGCTATATTATTACACTATTGGACGATTGCACGATAATGGAATTGCATGACCACCTATTTATTGATAATCAGGCAAGCATGTACATGTTCATTTGGAGTTCGGTTGGGGACAGCCCTCACTCGCCGGGGCCATGTATTGATTGATTGCATGAAACGAACCAGTAATTAATATTGATAGTTGTAATCTCGGGCGAGTTCTCTATTATTGTGAACGTATAATACTTTTAATTATAAAACCTTACCCGAGATTATAACTTGCATGTTAACTGTGCTAATATATATGTATTGCCCCTCACTCAGTCTTCCATGGACTGATGCCCCACCTTTCAGGTTGTCGCGGTCGTGTGCTAGGCGGGAGTCAGAGTCGTGTCTTGTCGTCCAGCTGGGTCTAGCACTTCACACATTTCCATGATATTGCTTTTGTCATGTCCAGAGTTAGTATGTTATCGTTTGGAGACTTTTACTTGTATAATATACAGGAGATGATAAGGTATTGATATCTATTAGTATTTATATCGTTGATGTAAATATGGTACCTATATGTATCTATGAATTAATGATTCCGCTTTTAACTTTTATGTCTTGGTTTTGTATTGCTTTGGGGTATAGTCCCGCCTAGCTCGTCTTTTTTTTTTTAATTGTCACCCGTTCGCTATAGATTAGTTCATATACGGATTGTCCATTTCGTAGGTGGATCGGCCTATAATGCGGGGGTGTGGTATCTCTACGTATAGGGGTGCTGCACAAGTAATAAACAATATAGCATAAATAACATTTTATGGTCTGGTCTTAATGTTTACAATTCAGAAACAAACCATTAAAAATCATAGGAAAGCAATTAACGGCGTGAGGAAGTCATGCATGCAAATCTCAAACCCACACGTTAAAATTGGCATTAATTGAATCCATGAATTTAATTATAGGACATATATTATCAAATATAATCTGCCAACATTGTTTACAAATTAGAAACATACAAATAAAGGCTTGGGATATCAATTGATAAGGAAATATCATTTAGCAAATTAAGGCAAACCCACACAGCAGCACATATGCATACATTATATATATATACTAACAGACACATTGCACGCAGGCTTGTCACCATCCCAAAAGGAAGCAGAGGTAACGAGGGTGAAAAAAGGCAGAAAGTCACCCCCAAATCTAGCTTAGAGGTCACGGGCGTGAACTCCCCAAAGGCACAAAAACGTAAAGGGGTTGGCTGCTACTTCGCTAAGATATAACATCCCACTCGTTCGGCCGTACAAGTACATCGTAACGGGTGTGTTATTTGCACTTTTAAATTATTTAATTATGTGTTTATATGTTTATTAAATTTTTTAGGTGCTTACTTGATAATTTACATGACTTAATTGTTAGGTTTTATTACGTGTTTGAACATTTTGGCCCCGTTTGAACCCTTCCTCGATCCGTATGCCCCTGTATTTGCTCCTAATTTTGTGACTATGTGTTATGCATGAAATACATGTTTTAAGAACTTACCTAAGTGCTCGTCACATGTCTTTAATTTATTTGACGTGGCCGTGGACCATTTTTATGATTTTAGCGATTCGAGGGCTAACTAGCTTTAGCGCACCTCGTGTTCCGAAAGGCATAATTTGAGATCGAGAATTCGGATTCGAATTCCGGAAGAAGCATTGGACTCATAACAAAGAATGGGAGCTAAGGAACCTAATTTTATGATTTTCTAAGCTCATTTGTTCCCTCGTATTTGGCCCGAACCGAGCCCATGTGACTGATTCGCCATATTTCACTGTTTTGCCCCTAACTTATTCAATATTTGACCAAATCAACCCAAACTTGGATGCACACTTCATTAACTCATCCCTCTTTTACCGACTTCAGCCTTCATTTCGGTCTAACGTCAAGAGAGAGGGAAAAAGGGCTGAAAACTGAGATAGAGAAGAAGAGAGGGAGAAGCACTATTCACTCTTGCCTCAAATTCGAAAGGTAAGTCCATGAACTCTCCATCTTCTCGTCTTTCTTTAGAGTGCTTATTTGCTGAAATCCACGGAGAAATGATCATGATATGATGAACTTGGTGAATAGTAAGGGTTTAGGTCCTCTTTGACGAATTTGGTTGATTTCTTATGTTTCCTTGTGAATTGATGCATGATAATTGAACCTAAGACATCCTATAACATTTTATGAACTTGTATTGCATGATCATTAGCATTGATGAACTTGAAGGTTTTTGCTTGAACATGAAAATGAATTTTCCTCCTTGCTCTTACCTTGTGAATTTGTGGTTGTTTTGTTCAATTTTGAAGCTATAATGCATGAATAATCTGATATTAACTTAGCTTAACGTGTTAGCATGAGTTAGGATTGATTTAGTTGAGTTTTTGGATGGGTTTTGCTGTTGTTTGGGTTGTTTTGCTGCTGCTGCGACGTTGGTCGCGGCCGCTATCGGGTTTAGTTCAATTCTGGTAGAGGCCGCGACCCCTTTTTGGCCTTGTTTCGACTTCAGGTCGTGGCCATGACCTTTTCCTGTTCATTTTCCTTACAGGCCATGATCCTTTTCAGGCCATGTTTCAACCTTGAGGTCGCGCCCATGAAGGAAATGGGTAGCGGCCTCGACCCTCCCTTTTTTTGCATGTGATGTTTTTATTCGTTCGTTCGTGCTTTGCTTGCTTTTTATGGTTCGTTTATGACTTATATGTTATGTTAACATGTCATATTATATGCTAGGTTATATATTATGAATTTATGGGTTGATTTACGTGCTTGTTTTTTATTTATGATCTTATATGCCTTATATGCTAACTCAACATGCATGCATGACTCTAACTTTCGTTTAAGTGCCTCATTTGATAATTTCTTTCCTCTTATAGGATATGCATGTATAGTTAACTTAGTATAATGTGAGGAATAGTGCCCTAAAAGCCGATGTAATAGTCAACTTTAGTACTTTCCTTTTTGTAAATCACAGACAATCTTTGAATAATATGAATTAAGGTGAAACTTCTTTATATGCTCTTGTTTGATTGTGTGTTTACTTTTGACTGCGCATGTATGAGAACTCCCCTTATCAATATGACTTATAGGACTCAACCATTTAGGCGAAGTGGTTCATGAGACGAACCCTATATCACATAAGTTATAATTAGAAATCACTCCAAGCCGATGAGTCCTATAGACAGTGGGAGTCAACTTGTCTCGTTCGAGGCTTGCTCTCTTGACGCCATACTTGGATTGTCAAAGAGACGGGCGTCACAATCTCTTCCCCTTAAAAGGGACCTATCCTGAGGTCCTACTTCTCGTGTTACAACTACGAGCAACTCTCCCGTATACACCCAAGTTCAGGTTCGCAACATCTCGACTAAGGGTAGCCCGAGAAAGGTCTTCAAGCACGAAGGGGTTTAGATTATTCACTTCAAGCTTCACAAAACTCGATCCCGACTTGGAATATCTTGAACGTTTTCGCAGTATAGGAGGGTCTAGAGTGATTCAACTCCCACCATTTGAATCTATACAAAACCACTCACAACTCGGAATCACGAATAGGGTCGCTAAAGAACTTCCCCACTTATTATCCAACCCCAAACGGGCCTTCTAACAACACTTCAGCTCGTGTTTCGAAGTTACCATTCAAACCGTCACTAGCTTCTAATTGAGGTCTCCAAGAATGCGGAGTAAGGTTCGTTGTAAACTCAACCCTCATCTTACCATGTAACAACACTCGCACACTCAAGTTACCCCAAAAGGACAACTAACAAACAACCAACTCTTGGAAAACAAGAGCAGAAACGCAACTGTTTAGAAACTTAGGTAGATTGAAGCTTTCTAGTGATGTAAGTACCGCCTACTGAACACCCTTCAAGCGGAATGTCCCTCGAATGGTTCTCGATAGATCCCAAAGCAGCGATCCTCTAAAGCGTATCCACACCAGTCCTAGAACAAGATCAAGCAAGTGAGAATGCTAGTTCTATAACTTGTGTTAATGGCTAGGGTTTTGCTTTGAAAACTTTTCTTTTATTTTTCTCAAAAACTTAACACTTCATGAGTGTTGGTCTAAAGAATAAGAGAAGCACCACCACTAGTATTTATACTAGTGTGGATCGAGCCCCTTAGGGTTTCCTAAACCTAATGGGCTTTGTTTTCTTGCTCACTAATTAACTAATTAATTATTTAATTTAATTGGAGAAAATAATTTCCCAACTTGTTCTCCAAGTCATGCAAGAATAGCTTTCTCTCTCCTACAATAGGAAGTTAGACTTTTCAACTTTCCTAAAGCTAAAAGTCAAGATTCAATAAATTAATTAATTCTCAATTAATTATTTATTGGGTTAAGCTTGAGAAATAAAATCTTAATAATTAATTCAAATTTAATTAAAAGATTTAAATTAATTAATTACAATTTAATTAATTAATTCTACAAAAGAATTCGCGTGTAATAAAATTACACACTTAAAGACACATACATACCACATAGCGGCTACGTGTGACACGTGGCATTCACGTGCTTTTGACACGTAGCAATGCCCACGTGTTGCTCTCTCTATTTCGATCAACAATTTGATCCTCGTCCTACTATAACCCTCGTGTCCTGGCATTTGTGTGTGGCCCTATAGGTTCATTATTCGATTAGCAGTGATAGTAATTAGTTAATTCACTAATTAATTAATCACTTAACAGATCACACTATCGGAATCTAGCCGAATAACGAAATGAATCGAAGAACCTTTCAGTCAATAACATACAGTGAAATACGATCCTCCTACAACTCCATCTCTCAATCAAGAACTAAGGTATGGGGATATTCTCAGAGCCTAGATATTCTTGATCTTTAAAGTTAAGTTCGTTTCATATCCATTTAGACCTCAATCTAAGAAAACCCCATTTTCTTGATATCTTGATCTTTCATCCACCTTGGCCAAGGGTTTAAGTTTAATGGACTACGAACAACTCAATTAGTAAGAGATCATTCTTTTTCTTGCAACAAGTGCAGGTCGTTTGTTGATTCTACTAATTCTACATATGCCACTTGTGTAATCCCAACATAAGCTGTGGTTCAGGTGTCTATATGAAGACACCCTTTTGAGCCTATATCAAAGATTACAGAGTTAGCTCATATGAAACATTACAGAATCTCAAGTCTAAGGATTAATGAATCACGTTATTGACCTGTGGGATATTTCCTAATCTGGGACTTTCTAGGAGACTTCCTTTCCCATTTTGGAATGTTCTCACGCGGGACATCTCAGTGATGAAGTTCTAGTAGCAATCACCCTCATGTGTTATGAACGCATCATCGTATGCACTTAGCACTCCATGAAACTGAGTGATCCTTCAAAAGGACATAATAACATAAGCAAGTCTCATCAGAGCCAAGGTCGACACTCCCACTGTCTGTCGGACTCTCGATTTGGAGAAGTTTCTAATCCTCGCCTATGGAGTTAAGAACTTGTTTCATGTGTCGTTCCCATAACAAAAAAGTGTTGGAAAACACGAATCAGAAAGCAGCGGAATTTAAAAAATTTTCCCAACAAAAGGATCTAGGACTCGCAATCGTGTAACCAAATTCGTAGAGATAGAAAACTTACTTTTCTTTTATTCTTTCTTGAAGCGTTTCAAGCCACCCAAGAACGCTCTTCTCGCGGCTTGACAACCCGTCCCTCGAAAGTCACTTTCTACTTCAGAATCCATTGTCGGAATAGCAATCCAAACCAACCTAGATTCAATTCATGTTAGGGAAGTTCTTAACAATATGACATAAAGAAAGAAACATGAAACGAGAAAAGCAGGATTGAAACTCCCTTCGAAAAGCAGTTTTGCGAAAGTAGAAAACTGCCAATCACAAAACCCTCGTGAAAAAATTCATCCTTCAGGATATGGACGAACGGTTTTCGCCATCTTCTTTGGTTCGATTTTTTCATTCGTTTCATGTCGGGTTCAGAATCGTTTCATCATCCCTTCTGATCGTTTTGCTTGATCCCCACTTTTGGTAAAGCTCGAATCTTCAAAACTTCAAACTTGAAGTTCTCTAGAGATAGTCCACCAACTTGGCTACAATCTAACTAGTAAGGATGCTAGTTCTCTAGTTAGTGTTTAGGCTTAACCTAGGGTTTTTATTTATCTTGGAGAAAGGATGGTGTTCAACACATGAACCAAAAGAATTCTCGATTAGCTCTAAGGGGAGCTCGAGCTCCCCTATATATAGGATGGGAGTGGCCGAAAATCCTAGTCCTTATGGACTAAGGATTTGGTCCCTCTCTCCTATTACTTGATCATCAAGTAATTTTGACTTTGACTTTGAATTCAAATTCAAATCAACTTTCAAGAGAGCTAAAATATCCAAACTATTTTTGGATAATTTTATACTTTATTTATTTAAAATAAATAACTTATTTTATCTAATTAATTAATTCACAATTAATTAACTAGATTATTTTTCTCCAAAATAAGACTTTCTTTTTAATTCAAAATTAAACCAAAGTCTATTAAATAATTAATCACATTAATTATTTAACACATAAATAAATATACACATATATTTACACACGTGTGAGACACATGTCACAAGGACACGTGTCACTCACGTGAGCCACACGTGTGGTTCACACGTGTGGAACCCTCTTGGCCCGATTAACTCGTTTAATCATTTTAAAGCCTTAACTCATGTAACCAAGTTGTTGTGTGTGACCCTCTAGGTTCTCAATTCAATTAGCAGGGACCCCAATTAATTAATTCACTAATTAATTAATCAGTCCACAGATTAAACGACCATAGTCTAGCAACAGGTGTTTAACCCCTAGCTGAATTGGAATGTTCGGATTCGGCAGAACCTTTAAGTCATTGATTCATGTGAGATATAATCCTCCTACTTACTATCTCTCAATCAAGATCTAGGGCAAGGGAATAATCAGAACCCTAATAATCCGGTCTTAAAGCTAAGTGCATTTCATATCCATTTGATCTCAATCCAAGAAACCCTTTTCTTGATGTCTTGATCTACTGCCTTGGCCAAGGACTCCATATGGCATATGAATGACTTACACAATAAGAGATCACCTTGCAAATGCAAGTGTAGGTCCTTTCTTAATTCTCATTCACTTTCATGAATCACTTGTGCAGCCCCAGCATAAGCCTTGAATCAGTTGTCTAAGGCGACACCCTTTAAAGCTTATACCTAAGACTACAGAGTTAACTCATAAAGTGACAAGGAACCTCAAGTCTAAGGATCACTTAATCACATCAATGACTCGTGAGATATTTCCTAATCTGGAAGTTTCCATTTCCTGAAATAGAAACTTCCTTTCCCATTTAGGAATCTTCTCACACGGGGCACCTCAGTGAACTTACTTATTAAAGTAAGCACCCTCATGTATCACGCACGTATCAACTATACACTTTGCACCTCCATGAAACAAGGTGGTCCTTCTTAAGGGCGTGATCCCACAAGCAAGCCTTAGAGGAGTCAGGTTGACACTCCCACTGTCTGTAGGACTCATCGGCTTTGAGTATTTTACTAATCATGACTCATGTGATATAGGGCTCGTTTCATGAACCATTTCTCCTAAATGGTAGAGTCCTAAAGTCATCAGGATTAGGGGAGTTCTCATACATGCGCACATAATGGAAACACTCAAAACACGTATTGGCATAAAAAGAAGTGTTTTGCCTATGATCAATCGTATATTATTCAAAGATTGTCTGTGATACAAGAAAAGTCCCAAAGCAGATTACGTCGAATCGGCTTTCTAGGGCACTATTCCTAACACAAAGTTCTTAACGGCCTCATCGGATTAGAGGAGTTCAATATATGCAAAAACACAGTCAACCCAAACAGACATAAATAAGCACATAAAGAAGTGAATGCCTACGAACAAAATCATCTCGTTTATTATTCAAAGACTGTTTGTGATATTACAAGAAAATAGTAAAGCCAAAAGCTACTTTAAGGGCACTATTCCTAACAATCTCTCACTTGCCCATCAAAGCCACTCAGGTGCTATTCTAAGACGCATCTTCTGAAGATATCCTTCGAAAGCCTGTTAACTAAGGGCTTTAGTAAGCGGATCTGCCATGTTCTCTGTCGATGTGACCCTTTCAATTTGCACATCTACTCTCTTGATGATATCACAGATTAAGTGATACTTCCTCAAAATGTGCTTGGTCCTTTGGTGAGATCTTGGTTCTCTTGCTTGAGCTACCCCGGTGTTGTCACAAAACACTGTAGTGAGATTTTTAATGCTAGGAACTACACCCAGCTCGTGGCTGAAGTTTCTTACCCAAACACCTTCCTTATCTGCATCGTTTGCAGTTAAGTATTCGGCCTCAGTTGTCGAATCAGTAGTGGTCGCTTGCTTAGAACTTTTCCAACTCACTGCTCCGCCATTCAGGCAGAATATGTATCCTGGCATGGATTTAATGTCATCCATGTCTGATGCAAAGCTTGCATCGCAGTATCCTCTAATAACAAGATCCTGCTGGCCTCCGTAAACCAGCAATAAATCCTTAGTTCTCCGTAAGTACTTAAGGATATTCTTTACAGCAGTCCAGTGACCTTCACCAGGGTCAGATTGGAATCGGCTAGTTACACTAAGTGCATAAGCCACATCCGGTCGGTTACATAGCATTGCATACATTATGCTTCCTATAGCTGATGCATAAGGAACTTTGGACATCCTGGACTTTTCAAGTTCAGTTTTGGGACACTGTTTCTTCGAAAGAACTGTTCCTAGGCCCAATTGGAAGTTTTCCACGTTTGGATTCTTCCATACTAAATCTCCTTAGTACTTTGTCTATGTAAACCGACTATTATAATCCTAACAATCTCTTAGATCTACCCCGATAGATCTTTATACCGAGAATGTAGGATGCATCATCAAGATCCTTCATCTCAAATTGGTTCGATAACCAAGAGTTTGTTAGTTTCATATCCTCCTTCGCATTCCCAATGAGGAGGATGTCATCTACATAAAGTATCCGAAATTGAACCGAGGTTTCCAATTCTTTCTTGTACACGCAGGACTCATCCGGATTTTGAATAAAGCCAAACTATTTGACTGCTTCATCAAATCGAATGTTCCAATTCCTAGAAGCTTGTTTCAATCCGTAGATTGAACGTTGAAGCTTGCAAACCTTTTGTTTGCTTCCACTGAATGTGAAACACATGGGTTGCTCCATGTAAATGTCTTTGTCAATGTCTCCATTGAGAAAGATAGTTTTCACATCCATTTGCCATATCTCATAGTCATAATATGCATCAATGGCAAGTAGGATCCTAATAGATTTTTGCATTGCAACCGGGGAGAAGGTTTCATCAAAGTCTACACCTGGTTTTGAGAAAACCCCTTAGCAACTAATCTTGTTTTAAAGGTTGCCACGCTTCCATCTACTCCAAGCTTGCGCTTATATATCCATTTACACCCTATGGGCCTGATCCCATCAGGCGGATCAACCAAGGTCCAAACATGGTTAGAGTACATGGAATCCATTTCAGATCTCATTGCTTCTTTCCATTGTTCAGACTCTGAATCTAATAGTGCCTCCTCATAAGTTAATGGATCATTATCCATTTGAGATGTTTGGGGGAGAAAACCATACCATCTCTCTGGTTGTCTAGGAATACGTTCAGACCGTCTTATTTGAGGAGGGTTATCGCGTGTATCACTCTTTTGGGTAGGGATAGGGACGTCATTCTCCAAGCTAGGTGTGGGACCTTGGTCTCGAACCTCTTCGAGTTCAGCGATCTTGCCTTTCTTTTCTTTAAGGAACAAGTCCTCAAGAAAAGTGGCGTTTCTTGACACAAAGACCTTTTGTTCAAGAGGATTGTAGAAATGATATCCTATTGACTCTTTAGGATATCCTACGAAGTTATATAAGCTTGATCTATCTTCAAGCTTATCCCCCACTGTCTTCTTCACGTAAGCAGGACAACCCCAAATTCTTAAGTAAGAATAGTTAGGGATTTTGTCAAACCACATCTCATATGGGGTTTTGGGTACAGATTTGGAGGGAACAAGATTCAGAATCTTAAATGCTGATTCTAGGGCATAACCCCAGATTGATGGTGGCAATTCGGTGAAACTCATCGTGGAATGAACTATATCAAGTGGGGTTCTGTTCCTTCTTTCGAAAACTCCATTCAATTGAGGAGTTTCCGGAGGAGTCCACTAAGAGATAATTCCATTATCTCTGAGATCATTAAGGAATTCATCACTTAGGTACTCGCCACCTCGATCAGATCGAAGCGTCTTAATTGTGAAATTCCAAGAATTTCTCAAAGGCTACGGATTTATACTTCATTAAGTACACATAACCAAAACGACTAAAGTCATCTATGAAGGTTATGAAATACTGATGGTTGTTTCGAGTACTTACACTAGGTGGTCCACAAACATCGGTATGGATTAAATCCAACACTTTAATGGCACGTTCTACTTTACCATTAAAGGGAGTCTTGACCATTTTTCCTTTAAGACATGATTCACAGTTAGTCAACTCTTAAGTTCATTATCACATAATGATCCTAAATTATTTAACTTAGCAATCCTATCTTTAGAAATATGGCCTAAACGTGCTTGCCATAAAGAAGCCGAGATCTTGTCATCTCTCTTGCGTTTGTTTGATTGTTGTATATTCAAAATATTGGTGTCTTTAGTTGTATAAAGTCCATTAGATAATGTACCAAGTAAAACGGAAGCTTTATTCTTCTTAAGATAAAATTTTCCATTTCTGGTAAAGTCTCATATCCTTCACAATCTAATATTGGAATGAAAATTATATTACAAATAATAGAAGGTACATAAAGGACTTTATTCAAAACTAAAGTAAAGACACCTCAATCTAATCTACAGGTCCCAATGGCTTGAGCTTGAACGCTTGATCCATTCCCAACCTTCAAGACGTATTCTCCTTCTTCGAGCTACCGAACCTCATTTAGCATCTGTACATCATTACAGATATGAGCTCCACAGCCGGTATCAAGTACCCAAGAATTTGAATCAATAGATAGATTTACTTCAATAATAAACACACCTTTCTTTAGAGTATCCTTGTACTCTTGGTAGTTCCTCTTCCAATGCCCTTTCTTGCCACAGTGGTGGCAAACGTCCTCTCTCTGATCCCTTTTCTTCTTGGCCTTTCTCTTTTTAACCCCTCCATCGGGTTTAAGAGATCCCTTCTTCTTGGGAACTTTCTTCCCTTTGCTTTCAGAAGGCTTAGAAGAGGATGTGACCATCATTATTTTGTTGTCCTTCTTTATCGTGACTTCACCAGTCACAAGCTAACTAATCAGCTCAGCGACAGTAGCATGATCATGATTCATGTTGAAGTTCAGCACGAAAGGATTGAATGATGGTGGAAGCGATACGAGCAACAAGTCCACGACGAGGTCCTCGCTTAGAGGCATCTCCATAGAAGTAAGCTTCTCGTTCAAAGCGAGGAGCTTAAGCCCATGTTCGTGGACACTTGTACCTTCTTTCATTCTGAGATGAAAGAGCTCCTTAGAGGTGTTGTACCTTAGAACACGCTCTTTGGGGTGGTACAGTTGCTCAAGATGGTCATAAATCTCCCAAGCGTATTCCATAGACTCATGTTGCCTTTGCATGTCCGGAGACATGTTAACTAACATGAGGCAACGGGCTTGAAGATTGTCTTCAGACCATTTCACAATTACGTCTCTTTCGGCCCGAGTCGGAGCCTCACCCTCAGGGGTAGGCTCTCCCTCGAAGAGAACTTATCTTCACTTCTCAGAATCTAAAACTATCTTTAGATTCCGAAGCCAATCAGAGTAATTAGCGTCAACTTGTTTGATTCAAGGATGGATACCAAAGGGTTTTTAGTTGGTATTTCAGTTTGTAGAGAATCATCGAACTACAACCTAAATGGAAAAACAGAGAAATCATGAGCATCTTGAATAATAACGATTATACATATTATCAAGGTCTTTAGAAATATGGTCTCCCACTGTTTTTAGAAAGTCCATAAATCCCAACGACTGTAGTAGAAGCTTATTTTCTCAGTGGGTACTAGGATCCCAAGCAATCTTAGTTTTAGACCCACGACTCGTGAGACATCCAAAGGTCTAAGATTCTTCGGTAGGTACTAATTACCAATTCGATCTCTAATTGAATTCCTAGTAATATTTTGCATCACTGATCTTTCGACTATGGACCCACGACTCGTGAGACATCCATATCTACTTTAGTGTTGAGCTAGACCCATCAATCATAAGATCTCAACCAAACTTAGTCCGGAACGACCCACGACTAGTGAGACATCGCCCATTCTAAAATGGTTAAGAAATATTAATTATAAAATAATTAGTCAGGAAACTAAGAGTTAATAAGATCCACTAATTACCCTATGACTCGTGAGACAGCAAGTAGGTTCACTTATTAAATCCTAAATCCTATTGATGGAATGCTAGGAATTTTATTACCGTGATAAAATGCCTATTTATTCGAATTTAGCTCAATATTTAAAAGAGATTTTCGAATGACCTCACCAAAATATAATGTTATCCAAATTTTAATTGTCTTGTTTAATGCAATTTCATGTAAACTGCATCATAGAAGCAATTAGCAGATAACATGTCCTAGCATGATACTAATTATGAGATGATCATGGGTATCCTATCTTATATGTGATTTCGGGAGCCACTCCAAAATCAGGAGTTCTAACATTCATGCCACATAACACAGTTCATATCACATAGGGGTACAGAATTTAATGGAAAATAGCCCTATCTATTACATTAATAGAAACCCTCCTAAACATTTTGAGGGGTCTTCTTATGGCCACCGTTCTTCAAGTGCTCCTTGTGGATCCTTCGTGTTCCATGGGTGCTTATCTCCAAAATGAAAATAAAAACCTCACTAAGTTCTACTCTCTTTACATAGAGTAATATGGCTTAATCTTCATATTGGCCATAGACAAGTACACGGGGCATACCCCGGCCCAAAAACAATAAAAAGGAAAGCCACATAATAAACACATAACAGTACGCACATAAGTAGGGCTCCAACCCCAATTGAAAACGCGCAACTATGGGGCTCCGACCAAAATTGAAATCATCCATGTGCAGAATTTAAAACATACATAAGACTAACCCATGATCACCTAAACTAGCATGATTCCGCTGAAATTTAAATTTACCAACTAAATTTAAAATTCCTTTGACTTCAAGTTACAATTAACTTAAGCAATTTGAATATAGTTCATTATTCACGAATTTATTCAAAATCGAATTCACCGGATTATGAAAAAACCACAATCAACTCAAAATTAAATTTTTGTCTAATAAATCATTCAAAGTGATTTTCGTAATTTTCTCAAAAAATAAGAACTAGACTTTAATTCATAAAATCCCAAATTTTATAATTATTTTAAATAAATAATTTGATAATTTTAAAATCAAATTTTAAAATAAAATCAAAATTTTGTAATTCGGGATTTTCGAAAGCTGAAAACACGAAACGAAAACTCCGGCCCGGAACAGCCTGCGAGAGGGGCGCGGGACAGCCCGCAAGCGCCCGCGAGCAGGCCGTCTCGCGCACACGGCCAGTGCGGCGGTTCCAGGTGAGCGCCGCGTAGCAGCGTACAAGCTCGCGCATGAGGCCCGTGCTGGCCTGCGCACTGCCCGCACAGGCTGTCGGGCGAGGGGAAGGTAGGCGGGCGGCCGTGCTAGGCGCGCCCAGGTGCTACTAGCACGGAAGCACGTGGCCCTGGCGTGCCTGGCTGGTCCGCTCGTGCGGATTCCATGCGCAGTTCGCGCAAGGTCACGCTCGCGGCTATGCAATCCATTCCGGTTTCGTAACGTGATTTTCCCCAAAATCCAGATTCAGTTCCGAATTAAAACAGTTCTCAACATACCAGATTCAAATAGTTTAAAACCAGATTTATTCGGGAAACAATTTTTCGCAAAATTTTCAAGAAACAGTTTTGTTCCGGCAATTTCGTATTTCAAACTAAAATCATGAATACACAACATATACTCAAATTCAAGAATTTTCCATCAAAATTCGTAAAGCTATAACGATACAATACGAGCGTTGCAAGGTGGCTGTGATACCACTTGTTGGAAAACAAGAGCAGAAACGAAGCGGAAATTTAAAATTTTTTCAAAAGATTGATCATGGACTTGCAATTGTCGTAGCGTATCTTAGGGTGTTCAGAAACTTAGGTAGATTGAAGCTTTCTAGTGATGTCAGTACTGCCTACTGATCACCCTTCAAGCGGAATGTCCCTCGAATAGTTCTTGATAGATCCCAAAGCAGCGATCCTCTACAGCGTATCCACACCAGTCCTAGAACACGATCAAGCAAGTGAGAATGCTAGTTCTATAACTTGTGTTAATGGCTAGGGTTTTGCTTTGAAAGCTTTTCTTTTATTTTTCTCAAAAACTTAACACTTCGCGAGTGTTGGTCTAAAGAATAAGAGAAGCACCACCACTAGTATTTATACTAGTGTGGATCGAGCCCCTTAGGGCTTCCTAAACCTAATGGGCTTTGTTTTCTTGCTCATTAATTAACTAATTAATTATTTAATTTAATTGGAGAAAATAAGTTCCCAACTTGTTCTCCAAGTCTTGCAAAAATAACTTCTCTCTCATACAATAGGAAGTTAGACTTTTCAACTTTCCTAAAGCTAAAAGTCAAGATTCAATAAATAAATTAATTCTCAATTAATTATTTATTGGGTTAAGCTTGAGAAATAAAATCTTAATAATTAATTTAAATTTAATTGAAAGACTTAAATTAATTAATTACAATTTAATTAATTAATTCTAGAAAAGAATTCGCGTGTAATAAAATTACACGCTTAAAGACACGTACGTGCCATGTAGTGGCTACGTGTGACACGTGGCAGTCACATGCTTTTGACACGTGGCAATGCCTACGTGTTGCTCTCTCTATTTCGATCAACAATTTGATCCTTCGTTAATCATATTAACATCCCACCATAACCCTCTTGTCCTGGCATTTGTGTGTGACCCTATAGGTTCATTATTCGATTAGCAGTGACTGTAATTAATTAATTTACTAATTCATTAATCACTTCACATATCACACTATTGTAATCTAGCAATGGATATGTGACCCCTAGCCGAATAACGAATTGAATCGAAGAACCTTTCAATCAATAACATACAATGAAATACGATCCTCCTACAACTCCATCTCTCAATCAAGAACTACGGCATGGGAATATTCTCAGAGCCTAAATATTCTTGATCTTTAAAGTTAAGTTCGTTTCTTATGAATTTAGACTTCAATCCAAGAAAACCCCATTTTCTTGATATCTTGATCTTTCATCCACCTTGGCCAAGGGTTTATGTTTAATGGACTACGAACAACTCAATCAGTAAGAGATCATTCTTGTTCTTGCAACAAGTGCAGGTCCTTTCTTAATTCTACTAATTCTACATATGCCACTTCTGTAATCCCAACATAGGCAGTGGTTCAGGTGTCTATATGGAGACACACTTTTGAGCCTAAATCAAAGATTACAGAGTTAGCTCATATGAGATATTACAGAATCTCAAGTCTAAGGATTAATGAATCACGTTATTAACCTGTGGGATATTTCCTAATCTGGGAGTTTCTAGGAGACTTTCTTTCCCATTTAGGAATGTTCTCACGCGGGACATCTCAGTGATGAAGTTCTAGTAACAATCACCCTCATGTTTTATGAACGCATCATTGTATGCACTTATCACTCTATGAAACTGAGTGATCCTTCAAAAGGACATAATAACATAAGCAAGTCTCATCAGAGCCAAGGTCGACACTCCCACTGTCTGTCGGACTCTCGACTTGGAGAAGTTTCTAATCCTCACCTACGAAGTTAAGAACTTGTTTCATGTGTCGTTCCCATAACAACAAAGTTCTTAACGGCCTCATCGGATTAGAGGAGTTCAATACATTCAAAAACACAGTCAACCCAAACAGACATAAATAAGCACATAAAGAAGTGAATGCCTATGAACAAAATCATCTCGTTTATTATTCAAGACTGTTTGTGATATTACAAGGAAATAGTAAAGCCAAAAGCTGCTTTAAGGGCACTATTCCTAACACCAACAACAACCACATGAAACAAAACTAAAAGATACATGATGCACGTGATATGTATGCTCAAAGTACCGTTCACCGATGCATTGGAACTTTATCTTTATGATGACTTGAATCAATGTTGGATTTTGTCTGCCCACGATCATGCCTGTAACACCCCAAACAGAGGATGGCACATCCCCTGCACTAAGACCCAGACCTGGTCATGAAATGGAAGGTCCATGCCCGAATTCGAATCAAAGCGAACGGGAGACCAACTCACACACTAGGCTAGGTGGATCTAACTCGACAACTCAGAGCGCGGAAGCAATTAAATCAACGTATAAAACGAGTGACGGGTTCAACTAGCATAGATACCTAGTCCTGAATCTCAAATCATGACAACGTAATGAACAAACATAAGTATTAGCAGAATAGCTAATTACATCCAAATGCTAGCATATTAACCCCACACGGGTTTAAGTCTATGTAGAACATAAAACATAATAGCGAAATAAGAATACATAACATAAATAGAGTATGTGACAAATACATCTTAACACCAACTAAACCGACAAGTGTGACTCAGAAGACTCACTTCCGCCTAGCTCAAGCCAAAAGGAAACCTACAAACTAAAAGATAAAATGAGGGGGTCAGTCAGCTGACTGAGTGAGGGGGTTAACGCACACCCACTATATATATATAAAGCACAGCACAGATCAAAAGGAGGGAATCATGAACCGGAGATAGGTGTTGCATACCAAAGACATTTCCAAAAGTACCCAAAAGATAGATATATAAGTTTTTAGAAAACATTTCAGAAACTCTATGTCGATTCACAATTCCCAGACGAAACAGAACACATGCTCGGCGAGTACGAGCTTCCAACCTTTACTCCTCAGAACAGATCAAAACATAAAATACAGAATCAAATCCAACCCCACACCAATGATGGAGGAGATGTACCGTCCCCAGACCATCCAGAACAGACAAACCCTCAAGGGGTAGCTAACCCACAGGAGTCCTCCCCGGTTGTCCACCGAAGGCTCAAGATATCACACCTCCCCTATCTCCCTGAGTCGCGCGATGATATCTCAAATGGAGACTATGCACAGTCCGAGCCCTGACGGCCCTCTACCGTCCCAGGGATTACTTACCCATAGCTGCTACAGAATAGAACAGAACAGATACTATATATCATGGCTAACTCGCTACAGAACAGATCATAACATAACATAACTTTTCACAACAACTTATATATGTTTTCATAACTAATTTTCCAAAACAGAGCTCATTCACAAGGTCATAAACATATCATATCCAACACATACGTGTTTATAATAGGCTATACTCGCATGCAAGGGTAGAAATCAGCATATAAAGGCTATAGGTCGCATAACTATACAAAATCCAAAACCTCACCTCGTGAAAGTAGAGTCTGAGAGTGTGAAGGGCCAAACACTCTAAACCTCGGGCCCACCGGCACCACCAAACTCTGTGACAAGACATACAGAAGCCCAGACTTAGACTCTATATGAACCAAACAAGACGCACGACGTTGCTCAACATGATCGTGGTTATGCATAAGTGTTCATGTTGTGCTTGGATAAGGTGTTGTGGTCATTCAAGGCATATCAATGCTCAACAAGGTCATATTTACAAGCAACCGACACGTAATTCCATATGCAAAGATGCAAGATCAATTTAGGAAGTCAATGTATTCACAAAATGCATATTAAATCATCCAATGTCACAGGGTTCAATTATAATATTACTATTATTCATCAAGTTCATGTCGAGTTATAAGGTGCATAAGAAAGAGCAACATGATCATATAAACATACAAAGTTGTTGTACATAGATGGCATGCTTGAAACAAATAAAGAGTGCATTTGATTCACTTAAGATCACACTTTTCAACTTCACAACATGTTTGGTACACAAGCTCAAGTCACATTCATAGCTTCATAAATATTACACTTACATCCCCTAAGTCATTTATAAAAGTTTAGAATTATTACACTTATATCCCCTTAGTTGATTACTAAGCATAATTGTCCATTTAAAGTGTTTATACAATTATTCAACTAGGAATTAATCACTTACAAGCATGACAATTATCAATTCACCATAATTCATAATATACCATCTTCGAGTAGTGGAAGTAAATCAAGTTATTACAATTCTAACTCCTATCATGCATCAAGTGTCAAGTTGTTCAAGCATCCTTCATGTATCTCGATTTTATATTTGAAACACAATTTACGACAATCTTATCGTTGAGAACGTCTCAAATTCATATAGAGAAATCACAACATGTTCGTTCTTCTAAAATATCATTCAAGTTCATTTAGTCACATAAGAGATTAGTTTGTAGATATTACACTAACACCCCTTCATATCTAAACACATAACATAAATTCATCACATCGGGATTCAAATTGAAAATCAAAACATTCATGCATATCACAATCCATTCAAAATATGTTTTCGTATACGATTGGAATACATCTCGATCAACAAACCAACAATAACCAATTTATTTGCACTTAAAACAATTAATTCAAATAATCACAATTACGCAAAATAATTCTTAATAAATAGATCGAGTGTCCGATTAACGAACAAAAAGCGGCGTTGGACTCACCGCGTCGAGACCGATATTTTGTCCGAAAGTCGTCGGATTGCCGCCATCGGAGCCGCCGGAAAGTCGTCGGCCGGCCACCTGGCCGCCGCCGAAAGTTGGTAGAAAAATCCCCAAAAATTACCTGAGAAAGTAGTCCTCGTGCTCGTTCCAAATCCGCAATCAATTTCTGAAAATTCCAGGCCACTCGTCCTAGACCTTGAATCCAAGAATACGAAAACCCCAAAAACATCAAAATCAAATTACCTCCAATCCGATGACTGCTACTGTCACTTGCCGCCGCCGCCGCACCTTCAGGCCGCCCGTCCGCCATCACCTCCATCCGATGGTTGTGCCACCAGCCCAGAATTGATTCTCAGTGAGAAGACCTTCAGATCGGTACCTCATCCGCCCAAAACCGTCGCCGGAATCACCGGGAACGGCCAGCGAAGTTCGCCCAGATTCACCACCCGTGGCGTGATATTCGGGCCGCGCGTGTGGAGCCATCGCTTACCCAATGACTGCGCCACGACTGCCATGTTTTAGATCTCGTCGAAACGTTCAATTTTCATACCAATTTTGCTATATTCCGATGTCGGAGGAAGCCGAACGAGGTTGTCGAAGTTACTGTCGCAATGCAGCCGCGATTTTCCGAACTTTGAGCAGTTACGTCTGAAAATCGCAGATATCTCCTCCACCATTGGTCTTTTGGCCAAGATCTTTCTACCGTCGTGATCCTCTCATCGAGCTCTTCGAAATGGACTACTCATTCATTGAATTCCATCGAGAAATGGCCAAGTTACGACTAGTGTATTTTTTAGGTGTAGGGTGTGTGCGGGAATGAGAGAGAGAGAGAGAGAACCAAGAGAGAGAAGAGGAGATTGGGAGAAATGTGTCTTGTGCACTAGCTATATACAACCGGGTATCCTTATCGCGTAGCAAAGTGAAATAGCGCATGCAAATAATCGTAAATAAAATTGGTAATGTTACGAATAAACATTCAAGCTCCGAATTAATTTTATAAATTAAAATGAAAGAGAGAGATTTACCAATTATAGTTTAATTCAATTTAATTTTAGAAACCTTTCGTACAATTTAACGACACTTCGTAAACATATGATTGACAAATAATCTCAAGGAGTTCAAGTAAACCGAAATTAAACAAGTTAAGTAACATGATGGATATAAAATCAACTTGACAATTAATCTTAGAATAATCCAAATGATCACATATTAAATTGGATTTACATTAAATCACATAACTCAAGAAACTCTTAAATTAAACACACACAAGCATAGCGACTTACTTGTTAATGTCGTCAGGACGCCCTTCGAGAATACGGGGCATCACAATGCCCTCGAAATTCCCCAGTGTGTCTCATACTTCAAATTTCATCCAAGAACTTAGTTCCATCCTTGGCCAATCATCTTAGCCCGAAATCCCATTCTTAAGTGTGCGCTTGGTCTTGTTCTCATTTCGATAATTTAATCCTTTAGGTCTTTATTTTGATATCTTAACTTTCCGATTATTGCCATCCTTCATCCATAATTCTCATCTTCTCCTTTAAGTACTCTCTATCAGTCTTGTTTTCGTTCTTTAAGAATTTAAGTTCCTCGTACTCCGATTTATCATCGGCAACCTTATAGCTCGGATTCCTTCACCCGAATGCTTCCTTGTAGAAATCCCAGGAAAAGGGTCTTGCCTTGTACCCATAGTTCCTCCTTTTAACGTGATTCAAAGTACGGTGTCGATTCTCACATTTAGCACCATTCTTTTCTTGAAATATAAGAGAAGTGCATCCGAAGTCTCTTAGTGATTCTCATTGAACTCCTCTTCTAGCCCGGAGACATCCCCTTGCGTTGTCCGTATTGTTAGGTAACCCGAAGTTCCCAACTCTTACACCGATATGTTCTAAAATTTCTTCTCACCCAAGGACCCTTCTCCATTGCAAACTTTGCTTCTTATCATCTCGTCTGTACTCATAACTTCATTCAAGATTTTATCTTGATCCTTTGAAGTCTCTCAAGAGCCCGATCAAAGTCTTATCTTAACTCCCTTAAATTCCTTCTTCAAAGGTACGGTTGATTAATGAATTCTATCCCCATAACCCGAGGTTTCGATTAACCCCATTTTGTGCCTGTTAATGGAATCCTCCTTAGTGTCTCTTGTAGATTAATCATTCCATCTTCGGCACTTTCATCATGACACCTCATTAGGAAAAGTTAACTCTCCTTCAAGTGGATCCCGAATTCCTTGAATCTTCAATCTCATTTATAGGCTCCCCAAACCAATCTTCTTCAACATATTCTTCGTGTCACCATACAATCTTCAACCGGATCTCAAAAAGGGGTCCTTAATTCCGACCTTTACTCTAACTATCCCTTCCAACTTCATCGAACACAAAACTTGGAGGTTGAAGGAAGCAACATCCTATCAAGCAAACACTAAATATGCATGTCGGGTTAAAGGTGCAAATGGGATGCATCACGTAGTCACCAAATCAAGCACATACTAGCACAAATAATCAAATAAAACTAAGGCACGTAGAATAAATGATTGTAAAATTTAAATTATGATATGGATGCACGTGACATGAATGCAAGTACCTCAATTCCCGGGTTTAAGTAGGTCTTCAATTCGAAGTCGTTGATCCCGCATTCGATGCTTCTTAGCTCTAGATCGATCACAATCGGAAATCTTATGATAGGTTTACCCGCAAGTGTAGCATCTCTTCAACCTATCCCAAAATGCATTGTAAGCATGGTTG
The DNA here is from genome assembly GCA_037501455.1 of Lantana camara. Classification (NCBI taxonomy): domain Eukaryota; kingdom Viridiplantae; phylum Streptophyta; class Magnoliopsida; order Lamiales; family Verbenaceae; genus Lantana; species Lantana camara. The sequence continues at coordinate 98,557,056 of CM074855.1, forward strand.
GTTCCTCCACAATGGGTGCACGGTTGAAGCTCTTTCTTTGGCTTTGGAGGGTTCCTGGTCTTATGCTTCTTCCCATGAATCTTCTTTGTTCGATTCCCGGATTGTTAAGATCTTCCTTCTAATTGTAGATTGGAGCATAAACCCGATTCAAGTCTAGGCTTCGATTCATCCTTTTCTTTACCTCTTGCTATAATCCACGTTTCAACTTTTAAAGCCCTCTTTGCGGCTTTATCCCACGTACTCGTATCCTTCGCAATTAAAGCTTCCTTGATTTCATCCCAAAGACCTTCCATAAAATATCTAGCCTTCATTCCGTTGTTGCTCGTAATGTGGGACACGTACACACCCAATCTCTCGAACTTCTCCAAGTACTCCATAACCATTTTGTCTCCTTGTTTTAACGCGAGGAATTCTTCGAGTCTTCGTTCTTGTAAAACGGACGGTGCAAACCTCTTCCTAAATTCCCGAACAAACACATCCCACGTCAACTCTTTACTTGTTGTCTCTAATTGTTGGGCAACTCCTTTCCACCATTGCCTTGCTTGAACTTGTACGAGTTGTATGGCAAGACGGGCCATGTCTTGAGGATTACACGACCATATCTCGAATATGCTCTCTAGCTCAAAGAGCCACTCTTCAGCCCTTAAGTTATTCCCTTCTCAAAATTGGGGAGAATCAAATGTTTTAAACTCCCGATATAACATTGCTATTTGATTCATATGTGGTGCTTCGTTTGAAGGTTGTCCTTAGTTGTACGGATGTTGATGAGAAGGTTGATCATGGTGTTGCCGACATGGTGGCATCCTGAAAATCTCAACAACTACAATAGGGATATATGCATCCGATTAGTAAGTGCATATGTCAAATAATTAGATCAATCAATAGCAATTAGGAAATGCAATGCATTGCATAATGTAGAAACAACTAAGTAATAGAATTTCCATATAAAAACACAAATTGTCCTATGCCGTTCGACCTAGATAGACACAACACGACTCTGAACCCCGGTTTTGCAACCTTGGGCTTTGATACCACTTTAGGATGTAGCACCCCACCACATCCTCCGTACTATAACTCGACACGTGTAACGAAATAAGGACTTCGCACACGTACCAAGCTATAGAAAACGGGAGACAAACAAAATCAAACCTAAGCTAGGTGGAACGTAGACCCTCAACTTCATAATACATTCAACAAATATACGGAAGCGTAAACATGCCATACAAAATTCAAAACAACAAAAGCAGGTGATGGGTTTAACTAGCATAAATTCCTAATCCTGAATATCAAATCATAACATTAATCATACATGCAAACGGGTTTATTTGTTCCTAGAAGCCTATCCCGAAACTTAATTAAAACAAATCATACTTATACGATCGTACAAAATTACTCGTATTCAAAATGTAAATGTGAGGACCAAACTTATACAATGACACGACTCGACGACTCCAAGGACTGGCTCACTCCGCCTAGCTGAAACTCCAAAGCAAAACCTGCAAGGCTAAAAACAAGGAGAGGGAGTGGTCAGTCACACTGACTGAGTGAGGGGTTAACACACGCACACTACATATATACAGAGCAAAGCACGTCAAAAGTAAATGTTTGTGAATCCGAAATTAGTTTTTGCACCCTAAAACATTTGTCCTTTATAATATATATATATATATATATATAGGAGGATTTAACACGACAAAACAAACAAGGCTTAGCTTACATATCAAGGTGTACGGTCATAACAAAGCAAAATAGCATACGTTTCAAGCATGTTTTATTAGGTTAATAATATTCCAAATTTTATCTTAATTTATGAATCTACCCTCGTTTCACGAACTCAAAACAAACGTAACAAGAATCGGTGGGCACGAGTTCAAACCACCCAAGCTCCTCAAGACGTAGCGTGCCAAAACAACGTAATAAAATAAAGCAAAACATACCAAGCAAGTCAAGACTTGCCAAACCTCTTCTCTGGGTGATGGAAGGGTTGCGCAACCCAAACCATCCAAGTAGACGAGGGGAGTGCTCAATGTTTCTAAACTCCCAAGACTCCATCCCCCAACCAAACGTCCAGGTGGGTTCCAGTACATCCTTATCAAGTTATCAAGTGGAGACTATGCACAAGAGGCATGCCCGGCGAACCCTTGTTCGCGTCGGGTGCTCCTTACCCACTGTCTCTGGGGCCCCATCAAGCAAGTCAAGTTCAAGTCAAGTCCTAAGCCGGCTACATACATGCATACCAAGACATATTGTCCGTGTCACAAACATACGTATCATATACACACTCACATACGTACATACCACATGCATACATAATATACATACACTCAAACGTGCTTACCACATACATACATATCAAATCCAAAAGCAAGCGTGCGTAGGCTCATAAATAGCGTTTATACTTTCAAACGTATAGCAAAACCATCAAGATATGTATTTCGGACATATTTACATATACATGAGGTTTATAAGTCACATGCATAGAAAATGAGCACATTACATTAGGGTTTAACTATATCATAACCTCACCTGGAACCAAACAAAGATGAAGACAAAGCAAATGGTTCACGCCGGAACCTACAAGACCCACTTGCCACCACCCCTGGTGCACCTTAACAAACTTGAGACAAAATGCAAGAATTAGACTCAAGAGTGAACCACATAGACGCACGGCGTATGCATAAGCACTTAAAAGATGCAAAACATGTAAATAAGGTTCATATTCAAATCAATTTCATGCAAGGATATACATTTCATAACTTAGCATATTCATAAAACATGTTAAGGGATGTCCATGTGCAAAATTAATATAAACGAGTGCAATTCAAATGGATATGGTGGCCCTCAGTCATCCATGAACACATAACATGTTCAAACACTCAAAGTCATAACATATAAATGCAAAACGTACATTTATGCATGATTTCATATTCATATTAAATCATAAAACAAGTAGGGATCATGATCGGGGAGGGATGAAAGTGTAAAACGAGCATACAAAACAAAACAACACACAAAAGCTCACAAAAAGGAGGAGACACGGGCTTGTCTCTCACTAAGAGCAAACCGAGACACGGAGGTGGATCGGTATAGGCGTTAAACAAAACAAGGGAGGTACGGGCGTGTCTCCCTCCAAGAACAAAAGGGGACACGACCGTGTCTCGGTACAAGCGTGCGAACACAGCCAGACATGGCCGTATCACTCACAAACCACATGGGGAGACACAGGCGTGTCCCTCCCCCCCCCCCCCCCCCCTCCCCCCCGGGGCGCGGTGGCAACACTAAGTTCCACCATTAATGGTGGAACAACCACACACAAACACATACACATACCACACCACAACCCCGAAACCCACAAAATTCATACCACGAGTCATATACACCACGTAGAACACATATTCGCAAGTGAGAGCTCCAGAAATGAACTTAAACACAAAAAATCCCAAACCCGACATCATTCACTATCTTCCTCAAATAGCCACGTACACACAGAATCGAGGCACGAAAGAGGTATCAAATCAATGCACGTAATGAAAGGAATACAAATATTACCTTGGATCGTTGATCGAGCGAATGGGGATGAGTTTCTTGAGCTCGAAAGATCGGGTGGCTTTTCTTCCATTTTTTCTCCTCTCCGTCCCTTCCTTCTTGCCTTGACGGAAACAAATGGGGGAGAAAAGGGCTCGGTCTCCTTTTCTAGGCCTAAGAAATAGGTCGGGCAAACCTAGTAGGGTCAAATGATATCCGGTCCATTTGGATCAATTTTAAAACGGTAGGGCTATCAAACGACTTTAGAGAAACACAAAGTTAATTTCATCGAATCCGAATCGTCGAAACGCACTCAATGGAGGGGTCAGAATTCGAATTTGAATTCTCGAGCTCAAGATAGCGATGAAGCCCAAAACATCCTAATTACAATTAGGTCCCTAATCTGTCAAATACAGGGCATTCTAGCCCAAACATATTTAATTAAAATCTAAAGTGCATAATACTTGAAAGTAAATCACAAATTGACACTTAAGGCATGCATGGTCACAAATGTGAAACGCATATGGAATTAAACTCTCTCGTGACGCTGTACTTGGATTATCGAAGAGACGGGGCGTCATAAGCTCACTGAGAATACTGACTAAAGTTTTCAAATGGGGGATGTTGTTAAACTAGCAAGGGTCTTCCTAATTACTAACTCTCTTCGATTAATGACATATCTAATAAAAAATCCTTATAGTATTGTTGTTGGTAAACTTTTCTATTCTTGTTCTTCATATTGTGATCGTGTATCTCTCCTACGTTATAAAATTTAGTTAGTGCATCCTACGCTATAATATAGTGTAGGGCCAATAGGAGTTGGTCCACGTGATTAATGAGTTCATTCTACAAGGTAAGGTTATGTATTCGAATCCTGCTTGAGTGTAGTGTGTATTAAAAAAAAAAAAAAATTACTTTCGGCTATATTTAAAACGATGTTAGATAAGTTTTGGCTCTGTATAAATGCCAAAAAATCTCACAAGTCACATGTCTAATGTTTAAACATGCAAATTTATCCCACTGCCTTTTCTTTTAAATTCAATTAGCTAAATCCCTGTCGCCATATCTCATACAAGTCATCGTCGATTTCTCCTTTCTCATAGTGACCCAATTTTGAAGACCACTGTCATCGTGTTCGTCTCTTCGAGATGAAGAAAGTCTATACCCCAGTCGACTCTATTGGCTGCTTGAAGCGTTGCAAAGCTCCGCCCGTCGTGCGCTATTTTTGACATGTAATTTCTCCTCCGTCGATTGTCGAATTTTGATTTTGATACCACCATAGTGTTTCTTGTATAAAGAGTTTCACTTTGACATATAATATCGATAAATTTGAAATATGTTATATATAGATTTACTCTGTTTAAAGGGTTTAAATGTGACATTTTTAAAAATTAGAGGGTAATCGTACTATTTCAAAGGTTAAAGTGCAAAGCATAATAAAAGGCAAAATATAAAAGGTATATGGAACTAACCCTTCAAAAAAGAATAATACAAATACTAATGATCATTGTGTCATCAATAATTACTATAATAGCCATTAGTAAGTCAAGATAGACAATGCTACGACAAATCTCAAAAAAATTTTAACTGGATTAAATTGATATAATAATGTGCCCAAAAAACAAAAATTGATACCATAAAGAACAGAGTTTTTTATACTTCGATTGATGAAAATATAAAGAAAATTACAAATTAAATGACAAATATAACACACCTATCATTGTAATTAATTGAGCTAACGAGGATTGGGCCAAGGGGTTAATGAGTTCATTCTCCATGGCAAGGTCTTGAATTTGAATCTTGCTTGGGGGTACGTGTGTTAATTAAAAAAAAATTCATTGTAATTAATTGAATTGATACGAATCGCATTTGGATTAGAATTTTCTATCCTCCCGAATTGTAGGCCAACTTGTCCAACATTGTTCAAAATATTATTAAGTATTAAAGAATTAGATTGATATAAAATGATTTTAATGGGATATACCCTCGATTCTATTGAAAAATGACATGAGGAAGTGTGGACATACAGATTATAAAGATTAACTAGAAAATCGTGCACATTTAAAAGTCGAGTGATAATGTACAGGACAGCGAGAGTAGCGTAATTTTAATTGATACTATGTTTTAAAAATCGGACGGCACATCGAACCAGAACGCTTTACGGATTATTGATTTTATTGGTTTGATCTGTTAAACCGGTATGATGTTATAATTATATAATTATTGTATTCAATTATATAAACATAAATACTAATATAAATATTAATTATAAATATTAATTAAAAATAATCAAATAGTTTAAATAATATAAAAATAGATATATTTTGAAATTACTTTCAACTCTACTCATTAATTTTCGAATAACATCTCTAATAATAAAATTTCGAATTATAAATATATAAATCAGATATGTAATTAAATAGAAAAGAAATTTAATTTTTTTCTTACGACGTATTATAATATTTGTAGTCATAATTAATATTTCTTAGAGATTAATTTTTAAATATGATCTACTTTGTGAGCTTATTATTCAAAAACATTATTTTATTAACATTGTTACCAACAAAATACTAATAAAATAAAGTAGCTCAATTGATTGGTATACCATTCTTTTATCTTGATGGTTGAGGGTTTGATACCCAACTGGAACATATAATTTTGTTTTGCTATTTTGAGAAAAAAAAATCTGGTCTAAATAAGTTTTTTAATCGATTTTGGACTGAATCAAGCTAGTCCATGAATGGACTGGTTTTAGGGGATCACCCGAACTGAACAAGCTACCGATCATCGATCGAATCAATTCGGTCTTGTTTTCAAAACATAGAATTCATCGGTAATAGAATTAGTTAATATTAAAACAACTTTAACAACAAATCATATCCTATCGTACCAAAAACAGTAAACATTAATATTTTCAAAACAAACACAATTAAAAATTTATTATCCATATTTTTTATAATAATTCTTTAATTTTACATTCCATATGAATTATATAATCACCACTCATACACATTTAAATGAAAATATCACAAACAATACAATTAAGAGTTTTAGTAATACAAATTTCTTTATTTTATTAGGGTTTGGCTGATTTTATGAGTAAAATAACCATTCTACTTACAATTAATTTTTTTTTTGAAATTTAAAAATAAAAAAATCTATTCATTTTACAATATTCAAATTTAATTTAAATTGTAAAGTTACTTTAACATCAAATTAGATTTTAAGTATTTTATCTCATCTTTTAACTTTGTAATTAAAGTTAAAAAAGACGTTGGTTTAATAATTTTCCTAAATCCCAAAAAAGTCATTTATAAATTTCAAACTCATAAAAATAGAATTTGTAATTTTTTTATTAAGTGGCCATGAATTATAATTATGCAAGCTCAAAACAAATGTAGATAATATAAGAAACTCTATGATAAAAATATTAACGATAAATAAAATGTATGTAAAAAATAAAATTAAATAAGAAATAAAATAATAGATCAAACTTTTTTATATATAAGAGCGGTAAGTTAAATTGAGTCCAGAATTGGGCTCATAATTGCAAAATTCCTCCCTACGATACTAGATCCCTCCCTTTTAATTAAAGCTTGGACACACCTCTTTTCTCTCTGTCTTCCAAATCTCATTGAGCCGACTCCTCTCTGTATCAACTCTCTCCCACACTTGATTGTATCCCTCTTAGATTACAGCCCATGAGTTCAGAGATTTGGGTTTCTGCTCGTTGCAACAGATCTACGCCCAAATTCACTTTACCGTCGTCTGGGTAATCTTCTACCGACTATTTCCGATGTGTCCTTCACCAACGCCTGTATTCACATGTATCTCTCGTGAAATTTTTCTTGTTGTTGCATGTTAATTGGCGGTAAATCCACGGCTGCTTTTGTGAGAAAGTTTCTTCACAGGGTCAAACAGATGCAATACCACCGTATGTTGCTTTTCCTCGATTTGTGGAGAATTATTTTTTTCAATAAAAAACTAATGCTTCTTCTTGTTGAAATTCTCCAACAATTTCATGTGGGTTTTAGTTGGGCGATGATGGGTGTCGAGGCCACCAAAAATAAAGTCCCAAGTACCGAATACAAACAACTTGTAAATAGTGGTAAAAGGGTATCGATCCACGAGGATTGGGTGAGCTTGTATTCTTTTTATACGCAAAAGAATTAACGCAAACAATTAAAATTGGGGGGGGGGGGGGTTGAGATATATGCTTAAACTAAAAATAAATTAAGTAAACAAACTACGGATTAGCTAAACTAAAATTGAGACTAAGAATTAACTAGGATAAATTCAGTAGATATCAAATAGCCGGGATTTTCCTACGCATGCATCAGACTATGATCACGGATAGGGTGATTAATTCCTCGTTAGTCTAGCTATAGTTACCAATTACCTTAGGCACACTCGTTTCTTCGTATTTTTAGAATAATCTAAAGAAACTCCTAAAGACTATTCCCTAACTAGCTAATAACCCTATTAGAAACTCCTTCAGGGATTCAATTAACTAGTTGCTTTACGAGCTAAAGAAACACTAACCCTAACTGACTTAGTAAGAAATCCTACTTCGTCTAATTAGACCGAATTATTCCATATCACAAAATTCAGCCGAACTTAACAACCTAGTGTTGATTGCCACTATGTTAATTATCCGGCTAACTCCACCGAACGAATTAACTAGCTATATGTGAATTGCTAACTCTATGATTCGTGAAGTAATCAAAGAATTGAACAACACTCGATGACATGAAACCGAAAATAAAGCGGATAACTTAAATTAATCAAGAAAAGAAGTAGTCTCACAAAACCTAAAGCATGCTTGGAAAATCCCAAATATAAACGAACTAGAAATCGATAACGAAATTCAAAGCATGAAAATAAAATAGCAACATAGTTTCAACAAAACAAAGGAAAGAAGAATAAACTAGTGTGATGCTCTCCTACTCCTCCCCTCCGGATCGCTGCTGCATGCCTTTTGTAGTGTAGTGGCGTGCTTCAATTCTTCTCCCCACTCCTCCATGATTTTCCATCATAAATCCCCACTAACACCACCTTCCTTCATCAATATTTGTGACTTCGGTCACGTTATTCAACAAAGGTGGGAAAAACTGATGCCTACTTTTCCAAAACGTTTTGTGCCTTTAATTGCCATAGTAATTCCGTTATCAAAGCCCCAATTCAATAACACTCTAAGTGCCTTAGTGGGCTCTATAAAATTGTGCACAAGTAGGCTTGGGTGATGGAACCAAATATATCTTCTAGCTTTGCTCAAATTGTGGGCCTAAACTCCCGTAGTTGCTGCTCCATTCAGGCCCATGTGAACTGGTGGCCTGATTCTTTTTCTTAAGAAATTAAAAGGGCCACAATGCATCAGCTATGTGAATTACTTTTTCCACAAATTCTTTTAGTCAGAATATTTCTTGATTTCTACAGATTTGTGTTTCCTGCACAGAAGCATGGGATACAACTTAATTTCCACAGATTGAACTAGATAAGCGTGCAACAATATAACAGTTAAGCTCAATAATTTTAAGAATATGCGACGTATCAGTCGACTTAATATATTGCGGACCGGGTACGAGCTATATCAAATTGAAGGCGTTGGCAGGTTTATTGTCAAGGTTTGTTCGTTTATATTGTAATTCTAACATTAATTTTGAAAGTTTTATAGGTATCCTAAATGATCTCTTCTCTTGTCCGAAAGGACTGTATTTGTTTCAGATGGGATTCGAGCCCACCAAAAATAAAGTCCCAAGTACCGAATACAAATAAATTGTAAATAGTGGTAAAAAGGGGTCTATCCACGGAGAGATTGGATAATATTGTGACTCTTAATATACCAAGGAATTGAAACAAATAATGAAAAACGGGGCGGGGGGGGGGGGTTTGAGAATTTGATTAAACTAAATTAGAGATTCAAATTAAGTTCAAGTAATTCAATAGATAACAAATAGTCGGGAAATTCCTAATTATGCATAGACTATGATCATCGACTCAAGATTTTCATTGGTTAAATGGTAGATTAGCTATAGTCGCTAACTACTTCTGGGTCCCTCGTTTCTTCTTAATTTTAAAGTAATCAAAGAAACTCCTAAAAATTACTCCCTAATCAATTAACAACTTTGAGCACCAAAGAAACACTAATCCTAACCGGTTAGGCATAGACTCCTGCTTACTCATTGTACCGTAAGCTCCTCGATACGAAATCAGACAAACATTATGTCCTAGTATTGATTGCTACAAACTCTAATTATTTAGCTAACACCGCCAAACGAATTAGATAGTTGTACGTAAATTAACAATTCAAGATTAGGCCAGAATCAAAGAACTAATTAAAATAACATTGACAAGAAAACGGAAGCAATACAGATAGCATAAACAAACTAATTAAAATAGATTAGTCTCACAACTCTAGCATAATAATGGAAAATCCCAACTAAAATAAAACTAGCAAATCATGAAGGAAGAAAAGAAACCAAGTCTCCAATCTAACATAGTAACGAAACGAAAGAGAAAGGAGGAAGGAAATAAAACTAGTTGCCGCTTCTCCTCGCTCCAAGTCACGCTACTTCTGCGTTTCTCGTATCATGAGAGGGATATGTGTAGACTCGGTTCTCTCTTATTTGTAGTGCAGCGACGTGCTTCATTCTCCCACGATCTTCCAGAATAAAAGCCACTAACTCCACCTTAATATTCTTTAAAGTCTTGTAACCCCCCACAAATAATTATGAGTCCTTTCTTTCACGTGTGGACTTCTTATTAAATATTCAAGTTAGAAGCCCAATAAAATATTGGATTGTTGAGGCCCAATCTTCGTATTTTCTTCACTTGTTAGACATTATATGGCAAAGTCCAAAGGGCTTTCAATATCAGTGGGTTCTTAACACGTGACAAATTCCCCAAGGGCTGCATCTGCCATCAAGTTCATCAAAAGCCCATAGCAAAATAAATGAATGATGGGCCCCTTATTAAAAACATAGGCGTGCCAATTCCTCCAAGTAAAAGTTTCCAGCCCAATACTCCTTCTTTGTGCTAGACGCAATTCCGAAAGGGATTGGGACAGCTGGGCTAGTGCATGCATGTCTCACATTGACTATCCAATCAAGCCACATCTCAATCTTGAACCAAAGTGTCCTGTGTGGGTCAGGTCATTTGTCCTTTCCCATAAAATATGTTTTCCTACATGAAGACATTAAACTTGATTAATCACTCATAATAAAACCAAGTTGTGGAGTAAAATGTAACAATTTACGCTCAACAATTAGATAATATACGACATATCAGTTTCTGTAGCACCCCAAACGGGAGGCGTCACATCCCCCGCACTCAGACCCGACCTGCATATGAAATGGAAAATCCATACACGTGCCCGATCAGAGCGAACGGGGACTCACTCACTCACTAGGCTAGGCGGGAACTAAACCTTTGAAACTAAATAAGTAAGTAAAAAGAGAAGAGACAAGTACAGAAGCAAAGCATGTAATCAATTTCCAATATAAGCAATATAACGGGTTCAATCTATCCCTAGAAGCCTGTCCCGAATCATTAACATAATATCAAAATAATTCATGATAATTAATCAATTAACAATATGCAGTGGTGTGACAAGGACTAGACCACAAGCCTCGAAAAACTCGAACTCCCGCCTAGCGCTCCAAACCTGCAAAAACTGAAAACAAATCCGGGTTCAGCCTATAGGAGACTGGTGGGTATAAAAAAGGGTTTAATATTATAATATTACAAGAATTTAAATACCCACGCATGCAAGCTATAATACCATATGAGGTTTTTGAAATATTTTCCTAAGTGGGTGAAAATGAAATAAAACAACGCTCGGGATTACAACAATCAATTTAATTTAATCATTACAATCATACGGTCATTATGTGAGCCCGACGAGAGGGAAAAATCTCCAACCTCCACCTCGTGTGTGCATTTATTCATTTATTCGTTCATTAGTGATCATACAATCATTCATTCAGTCACAATCATTCGTTCATTCAATCGTTCGTTCGTTCAATCATTCATGCAATCATTCATTACACTTACACCTTTTTCCTCCGGGTGGTGGACGGGTTACCAAGACCCGGCCACCTCATTCATTGACCAAAGGGGGTTCATGAGTTCCCTACAGGCGCTTAGCTTCCTTTCCTAGCTAATCTCCTAGCGAGTTTCGGACTCTGTGATTTGGTTGGGACTAGAACATAGGATCACCGTCGGTCTTTGCCTCCCCGGATAGCCATATATACCGAGCCCCGGCCCCCAATACGTGCAATCAATCAATACTCGCCAAAACATTAGGTAAGGTGTTCAATAAAGAAAAGGGTTTAAAGTTAAAATCATTGACTCTTTAAAAGAATCGATATATACATATAATTGTTTGGCTTAAAACGTTACACATTGGGAATATATCGGGTCATTTAACTAATAGAAAAGAAACCCACCTGTTACACCTTATCGACAAAAAATGTAGCACTCGAGACGCCGAGATGCCACACCCCCCGCACTATACCTAAGTCCACATACGAAATGGATGATCCGTACATGAACTAAGACTATAGCGAATAGGTGACAATGCAAGAAACAATCTAGCTAGGCGGGACTAGACCTCAATTCAATTAAATCCAATACATGAAAATTCGAAAGCGGAAGTATAAACACTAACATTTAAATATCATACACCAATTATCCAAAAGTTCATCCTATTGTAGCTCATATATAAATACATTATCATCTCCAAAATATTATACATGCATAAGTCTCCAAAACTAATACGAACCCTAACATAATAAAGCCGAAAATACCAAGAACATGAAAATGCAATGCCAGACTCAGCTGAACAAAAGACACAACTCGGACTCCCGCCTAGCACACGACCGTGAGTACTTGAAAAGTGAGGGTGTCAGTCTACCGAAGACTGAGTGAGGGGTTTATAAATAAATATTAGCGCAACTACCATGCAAGCCATAGTCTCGAGTAAGGTTTTATAAGAGAAAACAATATAAGTTCAATAGTAAAGTAGAACTCGCCCGAGATTACAACTAATCAATTTAATAATTCAATCATGATCAATTTAATCCGTAGCCCGGCGAGTGAGGGCGATTTTCCAACCTTTCTCCAAAAGTGTACAATCAATATTTAGGTTTCAATTCAATGGTTATCATGCAAGTTATTACAGTGCACAATTAGCAGTTTCATGAACCTTTCTTCCTCCGGGTGATGGTGGGTTTGCAAGACCCACCCATCCATGCATGTTGTACGTCAGGAATATGACTCCCATGCACGGGATTTCTTCCTCCACCTGGATTCAGAGGTGATCCCAAAATGGTGAGGATAGTGCAAGAGTTACCCATCATCCCTTGCTTTCCCGGTTGACTCAATACACTACCCTCGGGCCCAATGTGAACATGCTTACTCGCCAATACAATCAATCCATTCATTTCATGAAATCCGTTAGAAATCAATTAAGTTTGGAAAACTATAGATATATAGATATATTTTGGCCGAAAACGTCACATAAGGTTTTAGGGTTCTATATGTCTAGAATTAAACCTCACCTTTACTTTACCAACCAAAAGAAGCAAGGAAACACCCTAAGGAGCGTGCTCCACATCACCGGGAACGTGATCTATATAACAAGGACATGTGTACGAGAGACTCGACTCGTATGAACCATTTAAGATGAATGGCAAAGTCATGTGATGTCAATCATGCCTTTACAATCAATAAATATCATGAATGTGTCTAAATTCCCATTTAAAGTATCAATAAGTGTCAAATAGGAGCATACTTATCAATAAAGTTAGCATATAATTCATATAAATCACATACGGGATCCAAGGAAGTGAAAAAAATGCAATAAGACAGGTTTCGGAGAAGTTTGGCAAAAGTCGACAATTCTCGAAAATGCGTAGGCTGTAGGAAAACTGGAATATCTTGGGTTGTAGAAGTTGGAATTGAGTTTCGTTTATTGGATACAAAACTAGACAGATAGACCTTTCCGAGGATATATGGCTCGTATTCTAGTTCAAAGTGAGGAGAAAATGGCGTGAGCTTGAAGTTAGGCGAGTGCAGTTTTCCGGGGAAAGTGGCAACAACAAAAATAATTGATTATATCTAACAAATGGGAAATGATATTGAGGTGATTCCAATTGGAGGTTATTTTAGACTTCAAGAGGTTTCCTTGAGTTTAAAAATCAGGTCAATCAGAATTCGTTGGATGGAGAAACGCCCATTTAAAAAATGGTCTGAAAGCAGAAACGGGCGTTTGGAAGCACCCCGGTGATGCAGTAGGTTCCCACTCGGGCGTTTGGTGTTATAACTAAGGGACCAAACGCCCGTTTGGAAGCAATCTGGACGAAAAACAGGGGAAAAACAGGGTATAGGCATAGGATTTGGCTCCCAAGCCAATCCAATACAAAATCAAGACAAAAATCAACTCCAAACTATCATATATCATGTATATGTCTCAAATATAGCAATTAGGCACCATTAAAACCAAGAAACATGTTTTGGTTCATCAAGAAATCATCACCCAACCCCATATAATTTCATATCATCCAACCTTCATATCCATCAAGAATCCATGCAAGTTTCCAAGTCTAAAGATCGTAATCATGCTTCTAATCACTTATAAACAAGAAAGCATCACATAATCAACAAACCCTAATTCATATATGATTCACGAAATCCATGCTACTTCATAATATACCTTGAGATAAGAAAGAAATGGATGAAATGATGATTGTGGTGATGATGAACCAATTTATACAACTCTCTCCCTTGAACCCTAGCTTGAAAATTATGAAATCTCCTCCTTCTCTTCCTTTGGTGTTTTGATCGTGTATTAGTTTGTGTGTGTGTGTGTGTGAGGTTTTGGATAAAATAAAATGAAATGTATTTAGGAGAGATAAATGTAATATGATATATTATGTATGTAATGTATAGATATATACAAAAGTCTTCCACTAACTCCTATGACTCACCATAATTTGCATACAGGTCCCTAAGCTATTTGAAGTCAAGCTAAAAAGTTTAGTTCCATGGAAAATGATCATTTAACTTCAATTCATGTTATGCAATTAGGTCATCAAGTTTATGAAATGGCCAAATAAGGTCACATAATATCAATTAAATACGTTATCAATTAATTCACTTAAATTCCACATTAAGGATAATTCAGACAATTACAAATGAATATATTACATATAATGTTATGAAATTTAATATAATGTCACTTAATATATGAGTGAAAATCGGGGCGTTACAATTCTTCCCCCCTTAAAAGGACCTGGTCCCCAGGTCCACTGTTGAGTTTTCAAAATGATGCACAAGAAATAAGCCCCCGTCTCTTAAACAAGAAATGAGGGAACCCCATCTCTCAACAAGAAATGAGAGATCCTCATCTCTCAAACAAGAAATGAGAGAACCCCGTCTCTCCAAGACACACCCCCCAAAGCAATTTAAGGGAACAAATTGTAGAAACATTTATGAATGTCACATAGGTAAGTAGAATCATACTAATCACATAAGTACCACTCATACACAACCCATTGCAACTAACAAGAAATTAAATACGATAAAAATAAGATCCGTGATGCATGTCATATGCATGATTAGGTGTACCGTCCACCGTTGACTGTGTCATGCATATAATTGGTACCTTCTTCTCCCATGACTAGATCCACATTTACATTTTGCACCTCTCTGTCAAGAGCATATGCCCGATTGCGAACAAACGGTCTCTCACCCCCGATAGGCTTCCCTCGTCGCTTTGGGCATGTGTCTACTTGATGCTCATCGCTCCCACAATACAGACATAAACCCAACCGTCTTCTACAACCATCATAAGTATGGTTGTCACACCCACAATAATCGCAAAGAAGCTCCCTCAAATGTGAGATCGAAACCGGTGAATATGGAAATTTCCGAACAGGTCCAGTCGATCAAGACTTCTTCTTTTGAGGTCCTTTCTGAAATGACGTTGTATGATAAGAGATAAGTTGTTTTCCTTTATTTGAACTCTGTCCTAATTCTGAACCTGAAGACTGTCCGGGTTGAGGATCGGACCTTCCCGTATTCAACTGAGTGATACATCGAACCTTCTCTTGAGGGTCACACGGAATAAGTTCCAAGACTCTTTTAGCTTTCTTAAGCCACGGCTCGGATTGAATATCACTCCCTTCAGAGATCTTTGGATTTTGCTGATTCTGAAACTCCTTAAATACAATAGAAATTTGAACCGGTTTTCGTGTCGCTATAGGAACATATTTTCTTATCCTCTGATCCACAAGACGAACCAAGGAATCAAAAAAATCTTGAGGTTGAACCGGATGGAGCAGATGTGGGGGAACCCTAGGAGGACGATCACAATGAGGGCGACCTCGAGGCATCCTGTAATCAAGACACTGAATATGCATGTTGAATTAATGTAGCACCCGGGACGATAGGCACCACATCCCCCGCACTGTGAGTTTGGTCCACATATGCAATGGAATGATCCATACGTGAACTAAACTCACAGCGAACGGAAGACAATGAAAAAGACAGTCCTAGCTAGGCGGAATCTAACCCTGAACAATAATATTCCCAAAACCATGAGAAGTAAATACAAACCATAGAAAAGTAAATACGGGGTTCCACTAACATAATACACCTGTCCTAACTTGTCCCGCATCAATTCAATACAATAACTCAAAACGGGTTCAACTAAAGCCCTAAAAACCTGTCCCGAGTTCAATGTAATTCAGTAAATAGCATACTAATCCAATAATAAATTCAATACAGTAATTAAAATAAAATATGCAGTGAGTGTAAGTGATGAGACTGGAACAAGACTCGAAACGAAAGACAAGACACAACTCTGACTCCCGCCTAGCCCACCACCTGCAAAACTGAAAAGTGAGGTGTCAGTCTCCACAAGACTGAGCGAGGGGCATAATAATGTATAAGCGCAGATAACATGCAAGTCATAACCTCGGGTAAGGTTTTATAACAAAAACAAAACAAGTTCAAGAATACTTAGAACTCGCCCGAGATTACAACTATCAGATTAGACACTTCAATCAATTTCAATCAATCAATCAGTGGCCCGGCGAGTGCGGGCAAATCTCCAACCTTTCTCCGACAGTGTACAATAATTCAGTTGTAATTAATTAAGTGATCAAGCAATAAAAATTAGTGCACACTTATCAATTTCCGTCCATCCTTCTTCCTCCGGGTGATGGGGGATTGCAAGGCCCCGCCATCCAATCTCATTGAGCATAGGGTTCATGAGTCCCTATGCCCAGAACTCCTTCCTCCACTAACCTCCTAGTGGAGTCAGGGGGCATCCCTCGTTTGGTGAGGATAGTGCAAGAGTTACCCGTCGGCCCTTACCTTCCCGGTTGGCTCAATACACTACCCTCGGGCCCAATGTGAACATGCTTTACTCGCCAAAACAATTAATCAATCAATCAATCAATCGGTACAATTCGGTAATTCATTTGAAAATAATAAGGTTTTGGCAAAATATAGATATATAGATACATTTTGGCCGAAAGATCACATAGGGTTGTAAGGGTTCTATATATCTAGAAATTAAACCTCACCTGACGAGCGACGGAACAAGACAAGGATAGAAGAAAGTGCCCAAACGATCAATGATCTCCGCCCTGGAGAAACTGGACAAGAAAGGAAATGTGGGAACTCGTGAGACATGACTCAATATGAGACCAAGTATGACGCACGGCAATGCTCATGTAATTTAAATAAAACCAATCAATCAATTAACACTAAGCATGTAAAAAGACCAATTAACACCAAGCATGTATAAAGACCAATTAACACCTAAGAGGTGAAATTAATAACAAGAAATCATATACTCATATTATTCAATTATTTCAAGTTCAATTCATAGAAGGCATCGAGTCACACAATACGTTTGAGCAATTAAGTACCAAGAAGTGTCAAGTAGGAGCATACTTATCAATTAAACAAGTATATAAATCATATAATTCACATATGGGAGCCAAGAGAGTAAAAGAAATGCAATAAGAAAGGTTTTGGTGAAGTTTGGCCAAAATCGACAATTTTTTGAAATGTATATGTTGTGGGAAAACTAGAATATCTTAAATTATAGAAGTGTGAATTGAGTTTTGTTTGTTGGGTATGAAATTAGACACAAAGACCTTTCCGACGGTATATGGCACATTTTCTAATTCAAAGCGAGGTGAAAATGGCATTCGTCCGAAGTTGGACAAAATGCAGGAAAATAAAAGGTGACACGCCCGTGTCACCATCACAAGGCAAACCGTGACACAGGAACCTGCACCCCCGTGTCACGCTGAACAAGGCAAAATTGACACCCCCGTGTTAACTGTACGCAGCAGAAAAAAATAGGGCAAAACAGGGCATTAACGCACACAACAACAACCAACCAAAACACCAATTTTCAATCATCAAATGCAATGAAAACTTGAAGAAACATGTATTCATACTTGAAACCCGATAAAATCTAACACATCTACTCATATCATGCATTGATCATCAAGATTTAACAATATCAAACCCATATACAATCATGAACTCCAACTTCCATGTTATTCAAGAAATCATGCAAGCTTTCAAGATTAAAGATCCTAAGCATGCTTCTAACCATAAAAGAACAAGAAATCATCACTTAAGCATCAAACCCTATCTCATAAATGACTCAAGAATTCAAGAAAAATCTCCATTTATACCTTAGTATGAAGAAAGAAAGGATGGAAGAGATGATGGTATGATGATGAAGCTTCAACTTATGCAATTTTCCTCCTTGAATTCTAGCTTGAAATGATGAAATCTCCTCTTCTACTTCCTTGGTATAAATACCGTGTATTAGTGTGTGTGTGTGTGGAATTTGATGAAATATGATGATAATTAAAATGAGAGAGATGAATGAGATATTTATCCAAAGTCTTCCACTAAATGGGATGACTCAACACATTTTGCATTTTAGTCCTTACCTCATACAAATTTACAAGTTAGATATGCATCCACTTGACATACATGATAGATGGTTGTATGCATATATATATGAGACTCTAAAAGAATATAATACAATGGAGTTAATTTATATGACCAAGTAAAGTCACATATAGACACTTAGGTACGTTAGCAATTAATTCACGTAAATCTCACATTAACAATAATTTCATATAAATTCATAGAAAATATAATGCATCTAAGGTTATGCAATGCATATAAATTATCACATATTGCACATATGAAAAACGGGGCGTTACAGATAGAGCTAGTGTTTAAGGGTTAGGAGCTGAATTGGAAGTTCGACATAAGAGATGCAACTACAGAGGGACATTTATAGAAATAGGAATTGATCGGGAAATATTTATGACTCCGAAGATTGACATATGCAGCTCTCTTACATAAGAAGCCATAATTGGACTCAACGGGGTCATTCAAATTAAGGAATAGAGTGAACGAACTTTGAAGGTACCTTAACTCAGGGTTCGGATTATGGAAGAAATAGCGAGAATTGTGAAGATTCAAGCTAAAATACGTTCGGCGGTAATTATGCATCAAGAGTCGTAAAAATGAGAATGTCTAACTGAACCTAATGAGAATGTCTAACTGAACCTAATGAACCAAGCCACAGTGAACGGGTGACAAGAAACAAAGACTAACTAGCTACGCAGGACTAACCCCAAACCAATTACCACAGTGCAAAAAGGAATAAGTATAAGCCTGCCATTCACGAGCATTTATCAAGTAATCTAAAACTTAACATTAAATATCAATACATTATCATCTCTCAAATACATAATAGTTCATAAAATCCAAAAATAATAATACATATGCAACAAGGTAGGATGGACACGTGCTAGACCCGAAAAGAAAGACTTGACTCGACACCAATCCCTCCTAGCACACAACCTGCAAAACTGAAAGGTGAGGTGTCAGTCTACCACAGACTGAGCGAGGGGCATGATAGATATAAGCGCAGATAACATGCAAATCGTAACCTCGGGTAAGGTTTTATAACAAAAATCAATATAAGTTCAACAACAACATAGAACTCGCCCGAGATTACAACTATCAGATTTAACAATTAATCAGTTTCAATCAATCAATCAATCAGTGGCCCGGCGAGTGAGGGCAATTCTCCAACCTTACTCCGACAGTGTACAATCACGATACTTTTAGTTAGTTAATTAAGTGATCACGCAATCAATTACAGTGCACACGTAGCAGTTTCAATGACTCCTTCTTCCTCCAATGATGGTGGGTTTGCAAGGCCCGATCCATCCACGGTTAACACGGTGTACGTCGGGAACATGACTCCCACACACGGGACTCCTTCCTCCACCAAACCTCCTGGTGGATTCAGGGTTCATCCCCACGGTTGAGAGGAGTGTAAGAGTTACCCGTCAGCCCATGCTTTCCCGGTTGGCTCAGACACTAACTCTCGGGCCCACAGTGCACGATACAATATACTCGCCCAAAACACGATCAATCAATACAATACAATTCAGTAGATCAGTTGAAAATCAATAGAGTTTAGAAAACTATAGATTTATAGATACCTTTTGGCCGAAAGTTCACGTAAGGGTTGTAATGGTTCTGTGTATCTAGAAATTAAACCTCACCTGGAATACCAAGAGACAAGAACAAGAACACGAACACTACAGTTGCCTATTCAATCCCGAAGTCTCCACCCTGGAGAAGAACTGACAAGAAAGGAAACAATGTGTACTCGTGAGAGGAGACTCAATAATGATACCAATTACGACGCACGACATTAATATGAAATGGCACGAAAGTCATGGAACGATACATAAGATAATAAGCTAAGTCATGATCATGCTCTTATATGCAATTAAGGAAAATTAAATCAATTAGCACTTACATTCAATAAACGAATTCAATTACATGAAATTGTGCAAATAAAACGATGAAATAATACCTAGACATACAAAGGAAATCACGAAATAACAATACACGAACAAAGCACACAAAATCACTGGAACAGTGTCGGGAACGGCCTCGCTAGCTCTGGGAAAGGCCGTGCTCAGCGGTCCCGCCCATGGGAACGGCCGTTCCGGTTCCACGCTTGAGTTGGGAACGGCCGTTCCCAGCTCCCCGAACTCCTCCCCGCGGCTCTGTAAAGGATTGGCAAAAGGGGCTCTTGTGAAGGGCCGTTCCCATTTCCAGTTCAACATGGGAACGACCGTTCTCACCTGGTTCGGCCAAGAAGAAGCAGAAACAGCAACAATGGCGCCTGGAGCACCAAACAAACACCAACACACACCCAAAACACTCCACAAAGCACGAAAATAATACCACGGACCAAGTAAGACACGTAAATCACATATATACACATTAGAACTCGTAAAACGGCATAGATCACACAAAACTCCCAACCCGATTGCTATTCATCATCTTCCCAAATCATCACATAGGCATAAATCCGGGGCACGAAAGCTATAATAAATTAAAGCACGTAACGAATATAGCACAAATCATACCTTAAGTCGTTGATCGGACGGTTGGATCATGAAAGCCCAAATCTTGAGGTGTTGGAGCCAAAGTGGGGAATTTCTTCTCATCTCCTTCCATGGCTAAAGATTGATCGAACAAAAATGGGGAAAAGAAATAAGGCTGGCCCTTTTAGGGCTGGTCAAACGGGTCGGTAGAAACGGGTAGGGTCAAGCGGTAACCGGTCTAACTGGATTGGGTTTGAAACGATTGGGAAATCAAATAGCTTTAGAAAAATAAAAGGTTAAGTAATTGAATTCAAATTACCGAAACGAACTCAATAATAAGGTTAGAATTCGAATCCGAATTCCAGGGCTCAAAGTAGCCGCAAAGGCCTCAAAACACCCTAATTAAAATTAGGTTCCTAACTTGCAGTTATTGGATAATTGAGTCCAAGAACAATTAAATAAAATTCTGAAGCGCACATAATTAAATAAACTACACGTTGACACGCTTAACATACGACGTCATATATAAATCACATAATTACAGAATTAACCCTCACCTGACGTCGTACTTGACTTGCTGAAAAACGGGGCGTTACAATTAATATGTCAATGCACGTAACACACTTGTAACTAATAAAATTCCACACATTGGAACAATTAAGCTTAATTAGAAATGCGCATATAAATAAAGGAATTTAAACACTTTAGAGTAGCGTATGATGCACGTGCTTATGGATGGATTGAACCTGTCACCGTAGTTACATCCTTTAGCTTGGCACTCGTTCCATGTTTGTTGAATTACAAGCTTGCCTTGCATTTGTTGATCATTTCTTGTTTCCCACGGTCTTTCAATTCTTCAAAAGTGTCTATCCTCAACCCATACATTGCCATCACCCGGGATTGAAATTTCTTGAACCCGATTCTTTTCCAAGTATCGATCTCTAAGTATTGCCCGAATCTTCACCACAATTATCTCCTCGACCGAAGTTTCCTTGTATCACTTGTATAACCTTATAATTCGAGATTATAATTCTTGCATTCAAATCCTTTTCCACTTATGAAATTAGTATCCCAACTTCTCTTGAAGGCTAAGCTCCAATTGTGGCCCCGGTTTCATCTAGTCACCACCTTAATTGAAATCGTCTAAATCCTCTCTTTGTGAATTCGAATCGGTTATATGACTTGCCTACACCTTGAGCATATAATTACCTCCAAAAGTTCCTTGTCTTACTTTACCGTTTCCATTTGTTGTTCCATATCTACCAATTTAATCCCACCGCATGGCAATTCATCTTGGATCCAAAAATAAACTTAATCTAACCCAAGATAAAATCTTTAGTATCTTGGCTTTCTGTGAACTTGAACCCACTATATTGATCGATCCTCTTTACTTTTTCCTATCCGACTTCTTTTTAACCCGAAATCCAAATTATCTTAATTCCTTTTAGAGCTACATTGACTACTTCCATGTTCTATTCTTCTACTTTTTATTTCAATGAACCCAAGATTAGTCGATTCCTTAAATCCTTCTCGATCAGTCCAAACCTTCTTCCCAAAATCCGAAGTGTCTCGATTCATCTCAAACTTAATTCCCAAATTTAACCTCGACCCGAATCATTTGAGTTACCATCTTCTCACACCTTGATTTTAGTTCCAGCAAGAAGAAGATCCTCTCTTGCTTACAAATCTCTCTTTCGAATCATGGATACCCTCAAGACTTCCTTCTCTCTCTTTCGAATTAAACGAACCTCTTGTCCCTAGTTAACTAACTTTTCAAAAATCCCTAAGTATTCTTTCCAACTTCAAAGCAAAAGAAAGGAGCTTGCGGTAGATTGTAGTTGTCGTAGAAATTGGCCGTGGTTTGACATGATCTTTATATATAGCCTATAATCACAACTTGTCTCAAATATAAATGCATGGGGTTAATACATGCTCATCCCACATAATTAGCATTTAAACACATATTCGAAGAAAAATGCAATAATTAATCCAACTAAATTAGAGTAAAACACATTAAACATATAAATTCCAAGTCATAGAAGGTCAATTAATCGCCAAGTAGTAACATAAATCAATACCATGCACAAGTCATCAAGTAACTCAAGGATGTTCAAGAAAGTTCAAATAAATTCAAATAGGTTCAAGTAGTAACAAATAAGATGCAAAACTCGCAATTATCAATTAATCCTATGTCGTTCGACCTAGAATTGACACGACACAACGCTAGAACCGCGGTTTTGCAACCGGGCTCTGATACTACCTAAGATGTAGCACCCGAGACGCCGAGATGCCATACTCCCCGTACTATAGCTCAGTCGACATACGAAATGGATGATCCGTACATGAACTAAGACTATAGCGAACTGCTGACAATGCAAGAAACAATCTAGTTAGGCGGGACTAGACCTCAATTCAATTAAATCCAATACATGAAAATTCGAAAGTAGAAGTATAAACACTAACATTTCAATATCATACACCAATTATCCAAAAGTTCATCCTATTCTAGCTCATATATCAATACATTATCATCTCCAACATATTATACATGCATAAGTCTACAAAACTAACAGGAACCCTAACATGATAAAGCCGGAAATACCAAGAACATGAAAATATGATGCTAGACTCAGCTGAACAAAAGACACAACTCGGACTCCCGCCTAGCACACGACTGTGAGTACCTGAAAAGTGAGGGTGTCAGCTTACCGAAGACTGAGTGAGGGGTTTATAAATAAATATTAGTGCCACTACCATGCAAACCATAGTCTCGGGTAAGGTTTTTTAAGAGAAAATAATATAAGTTCAATAGTAAAGTAGAACTCGCCCGACATTACAACTAATCAATTTAATAATTCAATCAACTTAATCCGTGGCCCGGCGAGTGAGGGTAATTCTCCAACCTTTCTCCAAAAGTGTACAATCAATATTTAGGTTTCAATTCAATGGTTATCATGTATGCTATTACAGTGCACAATTAGCAGTTTCATGAACCCTTCTTCCTCCGGGTGATGGTGGGTTTGCAAGACCCAACCATCCATGTATGTTGTGCGTCAGGAACATGACTCCCACGCACGGGATTTCTACCTCCACCAAACCTCCTTGTGGATTCAGAGGTGATCCCAAAATGGTGAGGATAGTGCAAGAGTTACCCATCAGCCCTTGCTTTCCCAGTTGGCTCAATACACGACCCTCGGGCCCAATATGAACATGCTTACTCGCCAATCCAACCAATCAATCAATCAATCATTCCGTTCATTTCATGAAATCCGTTAGAAATTAATTAAGATTGGAAAACAGTAGATCTATAGATATATTTTGGCTGAAAACGTCACATAAGGTTTTAGGGTTCTATATATCTAGAATTAAACCTCACCTTTACTTTACCAAATAAAAGAAGCAAGGAAACATCCTAAGGAGCGTGCTCCTCGTCACCGGGAATGAGATCTGTATAACAAGGACACGTGTACGAGAGACTCGACTCGTATGAACCATTTAAGATGAACGGCAAAGTCATGTGATGTCAATCATGCCTTTACAATCAATAAATATCATGAATGTGTCTAAATTCCCAATTAAAGTATCAATAAGTGTCAAATAGGAGCATACTTATCAATAAAGTAAGCATATAATTCATATAAATCACATACGGGATCCAATGAAGAGAAAAAAATGCAATAAGAGAGGTTTCAGAGAAGTTTGGCAAAAGTCGAAAATTTTTGAAAATGCGTAGGCTTTAGAAAAACTGGAATATCTTGGGTTGTAGAAGTTGGAATTGAGTTTCGTTTGTTGGATACAAAACTAGACAGAGAGACCTTTTCCGAGGATATATGGCTCGTATTCTAGTTCAAAGTGAGGAGAAAATGGCGTGAGCTTGAAGTTAGGCGAGTGCAGTTTTTCGGGAAAGTGGTGACAACAAAAATAATTGATTATATCTAACAAATGGGAAATGATATTGAGGTGATTCCAATTGGAGGTTATTTTAGACTTCAAGAGGTTTCCTTGAGTTTAAAAATCAGGTCAATCAGAATTCGTTGGATGGAGAAACGCCCATTTAAAAAATGGTCTGAAAGCAGAAACGGGCGTTTGGAAGCACTCGGGTGACGCAGTAGGTTCCCACACGGGCGTTTGGTGTTATAACTAAGGGACCAAACACCTGTTTGGAAGCAATCTGGACGAAAGACAGGGGGAAAACAGGGTAGAGGCATAGGATTTGGCTCCCAAGCCAATCCAATGCAAAATCAAGACAAAAATCAACTCCAAACTATCATATATCATGTATATGTCTCAAATATAGCAATTAGGCACCATTAAAATCAAGAAACATGTTTTGGTTCATCAAGAAATCATCACCCAACCCCATATAATTTCATATCATCCAACCTTCATATCCATAAGAATCCATGCAAGTTTCCAAGTCTAAAGATCATAATCATGCTTCTAATCAGTTATAAACAAGAAAGCATCACATAATCAACAAACCCTAATTCATATATGATTCATGAAATCCATGCTACTTCATAATATACCTTGAGATAAGAAAGAAATGGATGAAATGATGATTGTGGTGATGATGATCCAATTTATACAACTCTCTCCCTTGAATTCTAGCTTGAAAATTATGAAACCTCCTCCTTCTCTTCCTTTGGTGTTTTGATCGTGTATTAGTGGGTGTGTGTATGTGTGTAAGGTTTTTGATGAAATAAAATGAAATGTCTTTGGGAGAGATAAATGTAATATGATATATTATGTATGTAATGTATAGATATATACAAAAGTCTTCCACTAACTCCTATGACTCACCATAATTTGCATACAAGTCCCTAAGCTATTTGAAGTCAAGCTAACAAATTTAGTTCCGTGGAAAATGATCATTTAACTCCAATCCGTGTTATGCAATTAAGTCATCAAGTTCATGAAATGGCCAAATAAGGTCATATAATATCAATTAAACACGTTATCAATTAATTCATGTAAATTCCACATTTAGGATAATTCAAAGAATTACATATGAATATATTACATATAATGTTATGAAATTTAATATAATGTCACTTAATATATGAATGAAAATCGGGGCGTTACAATTCTTCCCCCCTTAAAATGGCCTGTTCCCCAGGTCCACTGTTGAGTTTTCAAAATGATGCACAAGCAATAAGCCCCCTTCTCTTAAACAAGAAATAAGGGAACCTCGTCTCTCAACAAGAAATAAGAGAACCCCGTCTCTCAAACAAGAAATGAGAGAACCCCATCTCTCTAACACACACACCCCAAAGCAATTTAAGGGAACAGATTGTAGAAACATTTATGAATGTCACATAGGTAAGTAGAATCATACTAATCACATAAGTACCACTCATACACAACCCATTGCAACTAACAAGAAATTAAATACGATAAAAATAAGATCCGTGATGCATGTGATATGCATGATTAGGTGTACCGTCCACCGTTGAGTGTGTCATGCATATAATTGGTACATTCTTCTCCCATGACCAGATCCAAATTTGCATTTTGTACCTCTCTCTCAAGAGCATATGCCCAATTCCGAACAAACGGTCTCTCACCCCCGATAGGCTTCCCTCGTGGCTTTGGGCATGTGTCTACTTGATGCTCATCGCTCCCACAATACAAACATAAACCCAACCGTCTTCTACAACCATCATAAGTATGGTTGTCACACCCACAATAATCGCAAAGAATCTCCCTCGAATGTGAGATCGAAGTCGGTGAATATGGAAATTTTCGAACAGGTCCAGTCGATCGAGACTTCTTCTTTTGAGGTCCTTTCTAAAATCACGCTGTATGATAAGAGATAGGTTGTTTTCCTTTATTTGAGCACTGTCCTAATTCTGAACCTGAAGACTGTCCGGGTTGAGGATCGGACCTTCCCGTATTCAACTGAGTGATATATCGAACCTTCTCTTGAGGGTCACACGGAATAAGTTCCCAGACTCTTTTGGCTTTCTTAAGCCATGGCTTGGATTGAATATCACTCCCTTCAGAGATCTTTGGATTTTACTGATTCTGAAACTCCTCAAATACAACAGAAATTTGAACCGGTTTTGGTGTCGCTATAGGAACATATTTTCTTATCCTCTGATCCACAAAACGAACCAAGGAATCAAAAAAATCTTGAGGTTGAACCGGATGGAGTAGATGTGGGGGAACCCTAGGAGGACGATCGCAATGAGGCCGACCTCGAGGCATCCTGTAATCAACACACTGAATATGCATGTTGAATTAATATGTCAATGCACGTAACACACTTGTAACTAATTATATTCCACACATTGGAACAATTAAGCTCAATTAGAAATGCACATATAAATAAAGGAATTTAAACACTTTAGAGTAGCATATGATGCACGTGCTTATGGATGTATTGAACCTGTCACCGTAGTTACATCCTTTAGCTTGGCACTCGTTCCATGTTTGTTGAATTACAAGCCTGCCTTGCATTTGTTGATCATTTCTTGTTACCCACGGTCTTCCAATTCTTCAAAAGTGTCTATCCTCAACCCATACATTGCCATCGCCCGGGATTGAAATTTCTTGAACCCGATTCTTTTCCAAGTATCGATCTCTAAGTATTGCATGAATATTCACCACAATTATCTCCTCGACCGAAGTTTCCTCGTATCACTTGTATAACCATATAATTCGAGATTATAATTCTTGCATTCAAATCCTTTTCCACTTATAAAATTAGTCTCCCAACTTCTCTTGAAGGCTAACCTCCAATTGTAGCCCCGGTTTCATCTAGTCACCACCTTGATTGAAATCCTCTAAATCCTCTCTTTGTGAATTCAAATCGGTTATATGACTTGTCTTCTTACTTGCCTACACCTTGAGCATATAATTACCTCCAAAAGTTCCTTGTCTTACTTTACCGTTTGCATTTGTTGTTCCATATCTACCAATTTAATCCCACCGCATGGCAATTCATCTTGGATCCGAAAATAAACACAATCTAACCCAAGATAAAATCTTGAGTATCTTGGCTTTCTGTGAACTTGAACCCACTATATTGATCGATCCTCTTTACTTCTTCCTATCCAACTTCTTTTTAACCCGAAATCCAAATTATCTTAATTCCTTGTTGACCTACATTGACTACTTCCATGTTCTATTCTTCTACTTTTTATTTCAATGAAACCAAGATTAGTCGATTCCTTAAATCCTTCTCGATCAATCCAAACCTTCTTCCCAAAATCCGAAGTGTCTCGATTCATCTCAAACTTAATTCCAAAATTTAACCTCGACCCGAATCATTTGAGTTACCATCTTCTCACACTTTGATTTTAGTTCCACCAAGTGGAAGATCCTCTCTTGCTTACAAATCTGAACCCCGAAGCATTGATACCCTCACGAAGCATTGATACCCTCAAGACTTCATTCTCTCTCTTTCGAATTAAACGAACCTCTTGTCCGCGGTTAACTAACTTTTAAAAAATCCCTAAGTATTCTTTCCAACTTCAAAGTAAAAGAAAGGAGCTTGCGGTAGATTGTAGTTGTCGTAGAAATTGGCCGTGGTTTGACATGATCTTTATATATAGCCTATAATCACAACTTGTCTCAAATATAAATGCATGGGGTTAATACATGCTCGTGCCACATAATTAGCATTTAAACACATATTCGATGCAAAATGCAACAATTAATCTAACTAAGTTAGAGTAAAACACATTAACCATATAAATTCCAAGTTGTAGAAGGTCAATTATTCGCCAAGTAGTACCATAAATCAATACCATGCACAAGTCATCAATTAGCTCAAGGATGTTCAAGCAAGTTCAAATAAATTCAAATAGATTTAAGTAGTAACAAATACGATGCAAAACTCGCAATTATCAATTAATCCTACGCCGTTCGACCTAGACTTGACACGACACGACTCTAGAACCGCGGTTTTACAACCGGGCTCTGATACCACCTAAGATGTAGCACCCGAGACGCCGAGATGCCACACTTCCCGCACTATAGCTTAGTCGACATACGAAATGGATGATCACTACGTGAACTAAGACTATAGCGAACGGGTGACAATGCAAGAAACAATCTAGCTAGGCGGGACTGGACCTCAATTCAATTAAATCGAATACATGAAAATTAATAAGTTCAATAGTAAAGTACAACTCGCCCGAGATTACAACTAATCAATTTAATAATTCAATCATAATCAATTTAATCCATGGCCCGGCGAGTGAGGGCAATTCTCCAACCTTTCTCCAAAAGTGTACAATCAATATTTAGGTTTCAATTCAATGGTTATCATGCAAGTTATTACAGTGCACAATTAGCAGTTTCATGAACCCTTCTTCCTCCGGGTGATGGTGGGTTTGCAAGACCCAACCATCCATGCATGTTGTACGTCAGGAACATATCTCCCACGCACGGGATTTCTTCCTCCACCAAACCTCCTCGTGGATTCAGAGGTGATCCCAAAATGGTGAGGATAGTGCAAGAGTTACCCGTCTGCCCTTGCTTTCCCGGTTGGCTCAATCCACTACCCTCGGGCCCAATGTGAACATGCTTACTCGCCAATACAATCAATCAATCAATCAATCCGTTCATTTCATGAAATCCGTTAGAAATCAATTAATTTTGGAAAACTATAGATATATAGATATATTTTGACCGAAAACGTCACATAAGGTTGTAGGGTTATATATATCTAGAATTAAACCTCACCTTTACTTTACCAACCAAAAGAAGCAAGGAAACACCCTAAGGAGCGTGCTCCTCGTCTCCGGGAATGTGATCTATATAACAAGGACACATGTACTTGACACTCGACTCATATGAACCATTTAAGACGAACGACAAAGTCATGTGATGTCAATCATGCCTTTACAATCAATAAATATCTTGAACGTGTCTAAATTCCAAATTAAAGTATCAATATGTGTCAAATAGGAGCATACTTATCAATAAATTAAGCATATAATTCACATAAGTCACATATGGGAGCCAAGGAAGTGAAAGGAATGCAATAAGAGAGGTTTCGGAGAATTTTGGCAAAAGTCGACAATTTTCAAAAATGCGTAGGCTGTAGGAAAACTGTAATATCATGAGTTGTAGAAGTTTTAATTGAGTTTTGTTTGTTGGATATCAAACTAGACACATAGACCTTTCCGAGGATATATGGCTCGCATTCTAGTTCGAAGTGAGAAGAAAATGGTGTAAGCTTAAAGTTAGGCGAGTGCAGTTTTCCGGGAAAGTGGCGACACGAAAAAGAATTGATTATATCTCACAAATGGGAAAAGATATTGAGGTAATTCCAATTGGAGATTTTTCTATACTTCAGCAGGTTTCCGTGCGTTTAAAAATCAGGTTAATCGGAGTTTTTATGAGTGAGAAACGCCCGTTTGAAAAAATGGCCTGAAAGTAGAAACGGGCGTTTGGAAGCACTCGGGTGATGCAGTAGGTTCCCACACGGGCGTTTGTTGTTATAACTAAGGGACAAAACGCCCGTTTGGAAGCAATCTAGGCGAAAAACAGGGGAAAAACGGAGTATAGGCACTGGATTTGGCTCCCAAGCCAATATAACACAAAATCAAGACAAAAATCAACTCTAAACTATCATATATCATGTATAAATCTTAAATATAACACTTAGGCACCATTTAAACCAAGAAATATGCTTTGGTTCATCAAGAAATCATCACCCAACCCCATATAATTTCATATCATCCAACCTTCATATCCATCAAGAATCCATGCAAGTTTCCAAGTCTAAAGATCATAATCATGCTTCTAATCATATAAACAAGAAAGCATCACATAATCAACAAACCCTAATTCATATATGATTCACGAAATCCATGCTACTTCATAATATACCTTGAGATAAGAAAGAAATGGATGAAATGATGATTGTGGTGATGATGATACAATTTATACAACTCTCTTCCTTGAATTGTAGCTTGAAAATTATGAAATCTCCTCCTTCTCTTCCTTTGGTGTTTTGATCGTGTATTATTGTGTCTGTGTGTGTGAGAGAGGTTTTTGATGAAATAAAATGAAATGTATTTGGGAGAGATAAATGTAATATGATATATTATGTATGTAATGTATAGATATATACAAAAGTCTTCCACTAACTCCTATGACTCACCATAATTTGCATACAAGTCCCTAAGCTATTTGAATGCAAGCTAACAAGTTTAGTTCCGTGGAAAATGATCATTTAACTCCAATTCGTGTTATGCAATTAAGTCATCAAGTTTATGAAATGGCCAAATAAGGTCACATAATATCAATTAAACACGTTATCAATTAATTCACGTAAATTCCACTTTAAGGATAATTCAGAGAATTACATATGAATATATTACATATAATGTTATGCAATTTAATATAATGTCACTTAATATATGAATGAAAATCGGGGCCTTACAAAAAACCAATGAAGAAAACAAGAGGACTCGAAAGTGTCCTAAGAACCCGGCAAGTCTCCACCCTGGAGAAAACTATACAAAGGGCAAAGTAGTGTACTCGTGAGACTCAAGACTCCAAATAAACCGTGTATGACGATCGGCAATGAAATGACTATGATATGAATTCGTAAGGGATGATATTTTTTCATGAACACGTTCATGTGCACTATTAATG
Organism: Lantana camara; assembly: GCA_037501455.1. Taxonomy (NCBI): domain Eukaryota; kingdom Viridiplantae; phylum Streptophyta; class Magnoliopsida; order Lamiales; family Verbenaceae; genus Lantana; species Lantana camara. Next base: position 98,588,663 of record CM074855.1, read on the forward strand.
CATTTAAAGCATATAGCCAAGCCATTCATTCGATATTAGAAGTGTTCATATTCATTCGAGTCATGAATTTCATATTTCATACCAAATCATTCCAAGAATTTCATATAATGATCATAACACGTACTATATCATGTTTACAATTAAAAAAATAGACAAATAATTACATTCAAGTCAAGATCGAAATTAAATAACATAAATTAAATAACAATTTAGTTCTAAAATTAAATAAATTAAACAATACTTGAAATATATCTTTAACCATGCATTTAAATAATATATAATCATATCTAAATATATATATATATATATATATATAAACATACAGCATGCATGCATCTTACAATAAAACAATTTAAAAACAACAATCATGCATGCAAATAGATGCATATATGTACGTACCATGTTCCATGCATGCAAACATGCATTAACAACAAAGATTAAGCACAAAACAATTCAGTTAATCACACGAATCCATAGCTGCGAGAGGAGGACAACGCGACCGCGACCTCATTCTTAACAAAAATGGTGCGGCCGCGAAACTACATCAGATCCATCATCAAATTGCTTCTGTAACAGCTACACGGCCGCAACACAATTTCAACTCCGAAGCTGCGCGGCCGCGACTGTTCTACAGGGAAAAAAAAAACGCAACAACCAACACGAACAAGGAAGAAACAGGGCAGCAACATCCAAGCTCAACACTGCAGCAAGAAGGCATGGAAAAGGTCACATACTCAAGAAAATTTCAACAATTAAACAAGTCCCAACCATGAGCACGAAAAGGAAAGAGAAGGATGATCAAGTATGCATCTAAACCTTCAAGAAATCTAACTTCCATTAATGGCATAGCATTGAGTACTCAACTACCATAGAATTCAAGTTCATAAATGAGCTAAGGTGATCAGTTTCATGCCATAAAACAACCAAAAGCATCAAGGAATTCATGGAATCAAGAAAATGGTTATAAAACCTAACTATTCACTCATGCCTTCAAAACTCCTTGAATATGAGCACAAATTTAGCGATACATGGATCAAAAGGATCATTAATGAATGTATATTACAACCCTAAACTCACCTTGTGGATTGGATGAAGGTTGGAAGAGATTTGAGCTCTAAAATCTCCAAGGATTACAAGGTGAAGGGAAGAACTGTAAAGCAGGGGCTTTGGCTGAGTTTTTCTCCTTGTGTGAGGGTTGGTTCAGTTTGGAGTGGGTTAAGGATGATAGAGGGTTAAGTTAGGTTTCCAAAAAGTTAAACCATGGTTAATTTGGTTAAGTATGGTGAGAGTTATGGTTTAAATGGTAAAATGTGGCAATTTCGCGGCCCTTTCATTTTTCGGTTGAATTTCGGGAGTTCAAATAGACTTAGAAAAATATGGGGCTTGATTCATTGAACCCTAATCGTTGAGATTAGTCCAACGAAGTTGACGGAACTCGATTTCGAGTTCCCTAGCTCAAGATATCGCATACGGAACCAAGGGTGCGCTAATTGCTCGTTAGCCCCCGTTTTGGATTCCAAGATCGAAATAAATTAAAAACTCAATCAAATGAATCTGAAGACATGAAACGAGAATATATACACATTCTTAACATGTATAGTTCCAACATATTAAATTTTCATGAAATTTCGATATCAAATCATATAAGAACGAAGCGCGATTTCAACACTCATGAACAATACATTTACAATTTCATAATATTCCATATTAAATAACATAAATTAAATTTCATTTTTAAATCACAATTCAAAGTCAACGAATTCAATTATAGATTTATTATTAATAAAACTAAAGATATAATTATTTTACATTTTAACATTTAATATAAAAATTAAATATACAAAACACGTAATAAACAATTAATTCGCGTAATTTGGTAAACACATACATCGTACTAAACGACTGAAAAGCCGGGGTGTTACAGTTTCTTATTCTTTTATGTACATGGCTGTAATTTTGTGTGCAGTGTTGAACTCAGTTTTTTTGCTCCCTTTAGTTGTTTTATGTTTTATCAATCGTTTAATATTGTTTAATAGTTCTTTGGGTGATGCTTTTCTTGGGTATTGGGAGTTGGTTCCATTGAATTGGAGCTAATATGTAATTTTGAAGTTGGAATGTGAAAGATTTTTAATTTATATTTCGGCCTTCTAACTTGTGAGGTCGATTATTGATCTTTTACACAGTTTTAGAGTTTATTTTTCCATTAAAAAATGGGTTCACTTTATATTAAACTCTACTATTTTTTTTATTTGAAATTATGCTTAGGTTAACATTTGATACTTTTTTGACTGGATGAAGGGTATTTTGGAGTTAAAGACAGAGTATGGTACTTAAATGGCAGTTAGAAATAAGTTTTAAATCAATATTAAACAAACATATGGAACTTTGTAGTGGAGAACTTTTGAATGTTCAGTTGAATCTTTTACAATATCTTTTTTGTTGAATTTCTAAGCTGAAGACAATTATCTACTACCTCTGGATAGAAGATCTCAAAATTTAAATTAATCAAAATCAATTCTTCTGAGCATTTCCATGCAATTTATTTTATACACTAAAGTATGTTGGACTGATTGTTGATCTTTTACATGGTTTTATGGTTTATTTTGGCACTGAAAAAGTGGCTTCATTTGAATGAAGCTCATTTATTTTATTTTATTTGAAATTGGAAAATTGAGATCCTCACTCATTCTTGGTTAGGTTGATTAAAGCTTGACTTAATGACTAAAACTTTCTAAAAGTTTTAGGATGGGCTTAGGGCTAATCGGTAATTTTGAAGTTGGAAGGTGAAAATATTTCGGTTGGAATTCTGATCTTCTATTCTGAATATGATATCATCATTCATAGTATGGACGTTGAATTGCAATATTTTTCCTAAACTGACGATGTTTTTTTTGTTTTTATGACAATAGAACTACAAGCTGTTAAGGAAAAGAAAGGCGAGGGCTTTATTAACAGAGGTAATTGTAATTATGCATGATGTTTTTAAGGTTTTTTGTTTCAGTTGAATTAGATTTATTAAGTTAAAGAGTGGGAAAATAAATAAAGTTTAGTTACTATTGATCTGTTAAAGATGTACTCTAATCTGCCTAAAGCTATAATCATGACATAATTTTATGGTTTTGGTTTTCCTTTTATTTTTGTTGGTCATGGATAACTGATATGTGAATGGATTGCGATGTGTTCTATTAATGTATAATTTTGTTGTGTAATTTTATTGGCAGAATAATTCCATAACAAACATAAAGCAGTATTTCTGACTGTTCACCTATTATAGGACTAGAACAATTGATATGTTCATTTCCAATCTCTAAATTTTGATTGTCTCTTATCTGTTGAAGTTGTTTTACAGGAACATTTTAAGAACATGCTTATGTAATGTTTGGTGGATAAAAGTGCTTTTCAATTGTATTATGGTTGAAACTTAAAAGTTCTCTGCATATTATTGAAATCACCCATAAAAATAAAATTTTTGAACTTGTCTAATATAGTTTCTAAAATTCTCTTTTCTCAATGAGTTAGAATAATTATAATGTAAGTTTCTTATAAAACTGCAAGCAAAGTTACAAATCTCCCAGTCTACATCTTGCCAATACAGAATTTTTAGGCTAGATTAAATAAGACCCAAACTAGGTTATTGTTAAAAACCCTCTTGCTAATTGTTAGACCTTAGCATAAAATCCGAAATATAAAATACTTAAGTTATTGAAATTTATATTTGTTTTTGTTAATTTGTTTGAAGCACTTGTCTGGTTTCTAATTTTTAATTTTGTCTATATTTACTTTTCTTGATCTCTTTATTTTCGAACCAAAAACTTAAAATTAGTTTATATTGATTGTATCTGACCGCATGACTTGGGAACACAAAGAAGTTGATTTATCGTGCTCAATCCTTTTTAAATGTTTGTTATCACTATATTTACACTTTTCATTATTACGTAAGTACATTGACAGTTTTAGAATTCCGAGCATGATTATTTTATATTTTATTAAAATTTTATCAAATTATACTTATAGCAACTGTGAATACTACTCATGTAAATTTATTTGGCAATTATTCATCAGTGTGAACATAGTTTTTTTCCCTAAAATAATGTTGCATGTCTCACTTTTTGTCAGACTTATTTATTTACTAATTTTTGTTATACATATTCCCCCTCTTTATTAAGCATTAATACAATTTATCTATAGTATATCTTCTCTTTATTTGATTTAGGCTTTATCTATTCTCTTGTTTTCTCAAGCTATAATATAATTTATAATTTATCTATTTACATTCTTGTGGTTTCTTTTCCAGATATAAAACGAGGTTCTGAAACATCCCACGGTACTCAAGTTGAGTCTGCAACATTCGCTTGAAAAAATGTTACGTCTACACTGTTATCTGCCAAACAAAATCTGTTAAATCACCATAGTCTTTATAGTCATACCTTTGTAAATAGTTAGTATGTGAATATCTAGACAATCTACTGAATTTGCAGGTTTCTGATACCTTTGTAAATAGTAAATATGTAAATATCTAGGTAATTTATTGAATTTTGAAGTATATGGCTGGTAACCTATTTCCTCAACATCCTTTAGAGGATAATTTTTATCCTTATTATTTTGTGTGGCATTCTATAAAAATCTGTGAATGCATAAAGGTTACTGCAGTTTATATTTAGCTTTCATTATTCTAAATATATTAAATTAAAGATTTTTATATTTAATTTAACCGGGCACAAGTACCGCGCAAGATCCATCTTCCTAGTTGTTAAATAAAGCTTTACCGGTTGCTTCCACGGGAGTATTACCAATCTTATAGATAATGCAATTTAATATTGAAGACGAAGAAAACGATTTTTCCATGCCATTGACATGCGACAAAAATATTGAGTTCCAAAATAGAGAAAAGATAAATAAATGAAAGATGGAAATTTGGGGGCAGGTCAGATGCCTTATCGTACTGTGAACTGAAAGCCCGAAAATCTGAAATGAAAAAGAATGAGAAATTTAGGATTTGTTCAAACTTTTCCTTGTATTTTGCAAACTGATTCTGAAACTCCGCTGTTGCTCCCACGAATCCACCACACGTGTCATGTAACGCCCGGAATTTTATTTATTAATATTTTATGTTTAAAATAATTTTATAAATTATATTTTATAATACTTTCACGAAAGTTTATGAATTTATGTCAAATTGAGAATTTATTTCATGACTCGAAAATATTTATTTCGTGAAATAATTACTGAATATGATTTAATTGTCAAACTTGGCATATATGTCCATTCTTTTAAATTTAGGGACCAAATCGCATAACATTCCCAAGGACCTAATTGATCATATTTCAAATCATATATCCTCAATTGCATGCCCTGGGTTCTTGGAGGATTAATTAGCAATTTGACCATTTCACACATTTCTAAGGAATGAATCACGGTATATTGCTTCCATATGCTTCCTTGATCATTCTATCATCAAAATTCACCAACATCCTCATCCTCTCTCTCTCGGTTCATACAAGAAGGAAAATGGAAGAGAATTTCATACTTTTCTTCAAGAATTTCCTAGAATATTGCAAGAATTGGAGTTGATCATCATCTTTATTCATTTCTTCATCTCTTTTCCATTCCAAGGTTGGTGGTTGCATGAGTTGATGAGTTTGATTATATTTGAAAGAGCTAGGGTTTGAGGATTATGTGATAGATGGATTACTTGTAGTTGGAAGCATGATTCGGGGATCATCTCTTGAGTTATTGCATGATTTCTAGCTTGAATTATTGAATATTTGGTATAAATGATCAAGTTGGATCATGTGCTTCAAACTTTGAATTCTTGATGGTTTTCCATGTTTTATGTGTTTAAAGGTTAGATAATCATCTTATGAACATATATGTATGAGTAGTACTGTAGCGCCTCCCCAACACTACAACCCCGTACCGCAATACTCCCTGAGTGGAGGTTAGACCCAACACCCAGGAAATACTATGGCGAACGGTCAGGATAATATGAATGGAGTATGTGACACAGTGCAGCGGAAGATAAAGATATTCAACTTTACCAATGAACGGGGAGGATAACGTACAATGAGCAAGGATTATCATTATTGATCAAAGTAGTTTGCAGAAGAGTACAACAGGTTGACATGCAAGGACAAAGTATGAGATGGTTTGTTTCTACAGAGAGTAGGTTCAAGACAGTGTACTCGTAGGATCGGATCCAACCTACGGTTGTAGTGCTTCAAGATACTTCTAGTTGTCATTCATTGATTCCTGAAATCATGCATTTTAAAAATAGGCGAGAGGGTTAGTCAAAGTGACTAAGTGAAGGGGGTATAATAACTTATATGTATATGTGTATATATATATATGTATATGATCAAGAAGATCTTGATCTGAAATAATAGCAATAGGATATAGCAAATAGGAAACGGTTCATAATAATTGTAAAACAGGGATAGGGGTAGTTTGGAATATTTGTAGAAATATGAACCGTTTGTAACAAGAACATTATTGCCCGCAAGCTAGGCCTTTCCACCCATAACTCCTTGAATAGTTGGTAAAATAGTATCGGGCTGATCAGGCTCCGATACTTCAATAAAACCTAGAATATTAACTCCACTACTCCTTGATGTCAATAGGGAATCAAACCCTAGAGACCACGAACTAGATTCGGGAGGCAGCTATCTCTCCCTCATCCCTTGGCGTGGAGTAACTAACCTCCAGTTAAACCACTACCAAGAGGTGGTGGCAGTCCGCAGCACCAACAATACCCTCGGCCCGATACCTTCCGGGTAATTGCTCGTTACGGCTACAGCCGGGGCCCATAACATGAATCAAGAACAATATCTTGCTTGCATAACCCGGAATCAATGTTTTGATAGACTTGAAATAAATAATGTTCTAGTAAAACGTTGATTCCGGCATGAAAGTATTTTTCCCTTAAGAGGGATAGTGTAGTAGAGTAATATGTATATAAGGTAATAAATCAAAATGATAGGTAGGCTTGAAAATAGTATTTATATAGATACATATGTATAGGCATGATTCCAGTTGAAAACATTTTAACCCTCACCTATACCGGTAGTCAGACATTGTAACGTGGATTCCAGTGCGCCTGAAAGTATTAACTACTATAGACTTAGAACTAGGTTCCTTACATTAATCAAATAAGCACATAAAACACATAATGTTCATGCATAAAAGGGTTACATCAAGTAAACACATAAACTATATCATGTTAGAGAATTTCGGTAGACTCTAATTTCAACCGTTTAAGGGAAATTAAGTAATTAATCAGGTTTCATGAATTCTTCAACCACTTAAATATTTATTAATCACATTATAATCTTAATTATAACATTTGAAATGGAACTTAGAATTTAATTTGACAATGTAGGTTATATTTCGAAAATAATCCATAATTTACCGATTTTTGGAAAATTCGGATAAAATCTTTATTTAAAAATTCCAAAACTAATTTTATAATTATTTTAATAATATTTTCAAAATTATCAGCTTATGGGTTGACCAAAAAGTCAAAGTTACTATTGAAAACATTTACTATTCAATTTCTTATGAATTAAACACTTTATAACACAAAATCGAACACACATACTCACACATTATCACATGTGCACTTAAAATTGTTCAAGGACAACATGAACATGTTCTTAGCCTATCTGAATATTCAAAGAAGGTATGTAACACACTTGATCATATTCATATTTATAACATAGAATTTGAAGCATAATATAGCAAAATATATTAATTCTCTATGAAAAATAATTCTAAATAAATTATTCATGGCATGAATTTAATTAAACAAGATCATAATTATTTAAACATATATTCATATCATATCATATCATAACTCATGCATTTAATTAAACAAAATGCATATATGTTATCACATTTTCCTAAACTAGCATAAATAGCATATATTCCATAAAATAAATTCCTAAAGCATAATTTAATTAAATCTAAGTATGCTATGACTATATTATACTAAGAACATAATATAAAGCATGAAATAATAAAAGAAAAACATACCTTAGAGAGAGAGAGGGAGAATGGCGTGAGAAATGGAGAGAAGAGAGTGATTTTGTGTGTTGATTTGTGAGGTATAAATGAGACTTAAGGGAGGTATTTATAGGTAGTCATGAGGGGTTTCTAAGCAATAAATGAGAGTTTATGGGAGATGTGGTTGCTTATGATTTCAACAAATGCTTGGTAATAAATTAGGAGATGTGGTTAAATTACATTATGAACAAATGCTTGGTAATTAACTAGGTAGTGTGGAGAAATTATGCTCATTTGTTTAATCCTTCTAGATGATCATGTGGTCATGGATGATGTCATTTTGAATAAAAATAAATGCAAAATGATATAAAATTTATTCAAGAGTCGAGAGGTAAAAGATTGAAGTAGTGAATTAATGAAAGAATGGGTGAAAAATGAGCTTTGTTTTGATTATAAATGTGAAATATTTAGAGCTTTCGTTTATAAATTATAAATATTAAAGATGATGAAAATCATAGGAAAATTATATAAACGAAGCTATGATAGAGTTTAAAGTTGGGAAAAATCACTATAATGTAGAGAAAAATTCAAGGATCATTTCAAGTATAATTTCGACTATTGAATAAAAGCTAATTTGTTCAAAATAAAATGATGATTTTTAGAAAGGAAAATATTTATAAAATATGCTATGGTGAGATCGAGTTTTTGGCAAATGCATGAAAATTCATAAAATTATTTAAGGATCGTTTTGGTTATAATTTTGAATATAAAAAAGTAGATGTGTAAGGATTTATTGATGATCGAATCATAAGCTAGGGTTTTTGCCGGTTTTTGATACTACGGGAGTTAGGATGGGAATTATGGTTCACGGAGAATATCACGATCCTCGAAATATTGTGAGGATTCTTTTGGTTAAAATATTGGGTAATGAAAGTATTTCGGGAAATGTAGGAATATTTTTGAGTTATAGGGGTATTTTCGTAATTTCCAACTTGCCCCTGTTTCGGGCTGTTACAATCCTTCCCCCTTAAAAAGAATCTGTCCTCAGATTCTCCTCATGTTTCATAATAACTTAAAGTAATGTTTGTATCCGCTATCCATGATAAGCAGGTTTCCAAAAGAGAACTTACTTTTAAACACATAAGGCAATTGTTCAAGTAAGAAATTTGAATGCGCACATAAGTGATGCAATGAGTGTATGGCGCCAGGATCAGTGACTGGCGTGTTTAGAATGCATACCTTTAACAACTTTGGGGATGACAATTTTAAGCTGCAACCACCCTTATAGAGATAATATAATGCATGGTAGTTGAGAATGATGTGCAGATGATCGCAAAATTAAAATTTCCAAGTAATAGCAATTAACAGACACAACATACTTAGCGAACATAAAGCATATATCAAGGCACAGGAAATTAATAAGTTAGTTTTTTGTCCTACTGGTATCTTGAAGCAATTCTAACAACTTAAGATTTGAACGAATTAGAAAGTATAAGTGAAGTGCTTCCATGAGTTAGGAATACTAGTATGATGAAGGAGATGTAGATCTTGTAACCGAATCTACCAAGAATTTGATAATTGAAGGATTTGATAGAACTTGGGATTTTAATGTGGATTAAGACTGTATACTTGACTTGATCGAGCAAGGGTTTAGTACTATAATTGTAACAAATCACATGCTGGTCGGCCGCCCCAACAGTGATTGATCACAATTTAAGCACTAAAGACACGAGAGTACATATGAGATTCTATGAATGATGAACCCCAGATTTCCGCAACCTGGGGCTCTGATACCACTTTAATTGTAGCGCCTCCCCAACACTACAACCCCGCACCGCAATACTCCCTGAGTGGAGGTTAGACCCAACACCCAGGAAATACTACGGCGAACGGTCAGGATAATATGAATGGAGTATGTGACACAGTGCAGCGGAAGATAAAGAGATTCAACTTTACCAATGAACGGGGAGGATAACGTACAATGAGCAAGGATTATCATTATTGATCAAAGTAGTTTGCAGAAGAGTACAACAGGTTGACATGCAAGGACAAAGTATGAGATGGTTTGTTTCTACAGAGAGTAGGTTCAAGACAGTGTACTCGTAGGATCGGATCCAACCTACGGTTGTAGTGCTTCAAGATACCTCTAGTTGTCATTCATTGATTCCTGAAATCATGCATTTTAAAAATAGGCGAGAGGGTTAGTCAAAGTGACTAAGTGAAGGGGGTATAATAACTTATATGTATATGTGTATATATATATATGTATATGATCAAGAAGATCTTGATCTGAAATAATAGCAATAGGATATAGCAAATAGGAAACGGTTCATAATAATTGTAAAACAGGGATAGGGGTAGTTTGGAATATTTGTAGAAATATGAACCGTTTGTAACAAGAACATTATTGCCCGCAAGCTAGGCCTTTCCACCCATAACTCCTTGAATAGTTGGTAAAATAGTATCGGGCTGATCAGGCTCCGATACTTCAATAAAACCTAGAATATTAACTCCACTACTCCTTGATGTCAATAGGGAATCAAACCCTAGAGACCACGAACTAGATTCGGGAGGCAGCTATCTCTCCCTCATCCCTTGGCGTGGAGTAACTAACCTCCAGTTAAACCACTACCAAGAGGTGGTGGCAGTCCGCAGCACCAACAATACCCTCGGCCCGATACCTTCCGGGTAATTGCTCGTTACGGCTACAGCCGGGGCCCATAACATGAATCAAGAACAATATCTTGCTTGCATAACCCGGAATCAATGTTTTGATAGACTTGAAATAAATAATGTTCTAGTAAAACGTTGATTCCGGCATGAAAGTATTTTTCCCTTAAGAGGGATAGTGTAGTAGAGTAATATGTATATAAGGTAATAAATCAAAATGATAGGTAGGCTTGAAAATAGTATTTATATAGATACATATGTATAGGCATGATTCCAGTTGAAAACATTTTAACCCTCACCTATACCGGTAGTCAGACATTGTAACGTGGATTCCAGTGCGCCTGAAAGTATTAACTACTATAGACTTAGAACTAGGTTCCTTACATTAATCAAATAAGCACATAAAACACATAATGTTCATGCATAAAAGGGTTACATCAAGTAAACACATAAACTATATCATGTTAGAGAATTTCGGTAGACTCTAATTTCAACCGTTTAAGGGAAATTAAGTAATTAATCAGGTTTCATGAATTCTTCAACCACTTAAATATTTATTAATCACATTATAATCTTAATTATAACATTTGAAATGGAACTTAGAATTTAATTTGACAATGTAGGTTATATTTCGAAAATAATCCATAATTTACCGATTTTTGGAAAATTCGGATAAAATCTTTATTTAAAAATTCCAAAACTAATTTTATAATTATTTTAATAATATTTTCAAAATTATCAGCTTATGGGTTGACCAAAAAGTCAAAGTTACTATTGAAAACATTTACTATTCAATTTCTTATGAATTAAACACTTTATAACACAAAATCGAACACACATACTCACACATTATCACATGTGCACTTAAAATTGTTCAAGGACAACATGAACATGTTCTTAGCCTATCTGAATATTCAAAGAAGGTATGTAACACACTTGATCATATTCATATTTATAACATAGAATTTGAAGCATAATATAGCAAAATATATTAATTCTCTATGAAAAATAATTCTAAATAAATTATTCATGGCATGAATTTAATTAAACAAGATCATAATTATTTAAACATATATTCATATCATATCATATCATAACTCATGCATTTAATTAAACAAAATGCATATATGTTATCACATTTTCCTAAACTAGCATAAATAGCATATATTCCATAAAATAAATTCCTAAAGCATAATTTAATTAAATCTAAGTATGCTATGACTATATTATACTAAGAACATAATATAAAGCATGAAATAATAAAAGAAAAACATACCTTAGAGAGAGAGAGGGAGAATGGCGTGAGAAATGGAGAGAAGAGAGTGATTTTGTGTGTTGATTTGTGAGGTATAAATGAGACTTAAGGGAGGTATTTATAGGTAGTCATGAGGGGTTTCTAAGCAATAAATGAGAGTTTATGGGAGATGTGGTTGCTTATGATTTCAACAAATGCTTGGTAATAAATTAGGAGATGTGGTTAAATTACATTATGAACAAATGCTTGGTAATTAACTAGGTAGTGTGGAGAAATTATGCTCATTTGTTTAATCCTTCTAGATGATCATGTGGTCATGGATGATGTCATTTTGAATAAAAATAAATGCAAAATGATATAAAATTTATTCAAGAGTCGAGAGGTAAAAGATTGAAGTAGTGAATTAATGAAAGAATGGGTGAAAAATGAGCTTTGTTTTGATTATAAATGTGAAATATTTAGAGCTTTCGTTTATAAATTATAAATATTAAAGATGATGAAAATCATAGGAAAATTATATAAACGAAGCTATGATAGAGTTTAAAGTTGGGAAAAATCACTATAATGTAGAGAAAAATTCAAGGATCATTTCAAGTATAATTTCGACTATTGAATAAAAGCTAATTTGTTCAAAATAAAATGATGATTTTTAGAAAGGAAAATATTTATAAAATATGCTATGGTGAGATCGAGTTTTTGGCAAATGCATGAAAATTCATAAAATTATTTAAGGATCGTTTTGGTTATAATTTTGAATATAAAAAAGTAGATGTGTAAGGATTTATTGATGATCGAATCATAAGCTAGGGTTTTTGCCGGTTTTTGATACTACGGGAGTTAGGATGGGAATTATGGTTCACGGAGAATATCACGATCCTCGAAATATTGTGAGGATTCTTTTGGTTAAAATATTGGGTAATGAAAGTATTTCGGGAAATGTAGGAATATTTTTGAGTTATAGGGGTATTTTCGTAATTTCCAACTTGCCCCTGTTTCGGGCTGTTACAATCCTTCCCCCTTAAAAAGAATCTGTCCTCAGATTCTCCTCATGTTTCATAATAACTTAAAGTAATGTTTGTATCCGCTATCCATGATAAGCAGGTTTCCAAAAGAGAACTTACTTTTAAACACATAAGGCAATTGTTCAAGTAAGAAATTTGAATGCGCACATAAGTGATGCAATGAGTGTATGGCGCCAGGATCAGTGACTGGCGTGTTTAGAATGCATACCTTTAACAACTTTGGGGATGACAATTTTAAGCTGCAACCACCCTTATAGAGATAATATAATGCATGGTAGTTGAGAATGATGTGCAGATGATCGCAAAATTAAAATTTCCAAGTAATAGCAATTAACAGACACAACATACTTAGCGAACATAAAGCATATATCAAGGCACAGGAAATTAATAAGTTAGTTTTTTGTCCTACTGGTATCTTGAAGCAATTCTAACAACTTAAGATTTGAACGAATTAGAAAGTATAAGTGAAGTGCTTCCATGAGTTAGGAATACTAGTATGATGAAGGAGATGTAGATCTTGTAACCGAATCTACCAAGAATTTGATAATTGAAGGATTTGATAGAACTTGGGATTTTAATGTGGATTAAGACTGTATACTTGACTTGATCGAGCAAGGGTTTAGTACTATAATTGTAACAAATCACATGCTGGTCGGCCGCCCCAACAGTGATTGATCACAATTTAAGCACTAAAGACACGAGAGTACATATGAGATTCTATGAATGATGAACCCCAGATTTCCGCAACCTGGGGCTCTGATACCACTTTAATTGTAGCGCCTCCCCAACACTACAACCCCGCACCGCAATACTCCCTGAGTGGAGGTTAGACCCAACACCCAGGAAATACTACGGCGAACGGTCAGGATAATATGAATGGAGTATGTGACACAGTGCAGCGGAAGATAAAGAGATTCAACTTTACCAATGAACGGGGAGGATAACGTACAATGAGCAAGGATTATCATTATTGATCAAAGTAGTTTGCAGAAGAGTACAACAGGTTGACATGCAAGGACAAAGTATGAGATGGTTTGTTTCTACAGAGAGTAGGTTCAAGACAGTGTACTCGTAGGATCGGATCCAACCTACGGTTGTAGTGCTTCAAGATACCTCTAGTTGTCATTCATTGATTCCTGAAATCATGCATTTTAAAAATAGGCGAGAGGGTTAGTCAAAGTGACTAAGTGAAGGGGGTATAATAACTTATATGTATATGTGTATATATATATATGTATATGATCAAGAAGATCTTGATCTGAAATAATAGCAATAGGATATAGCAAATAGGAAACGGTTCATAATAATTGTAAAACAGGGATAGGGGTAGTTTGGAATATTTGTAGAAATATGAACCGTTTGTAACAAGAACATTATTGCCCGCAAGCTAGGCCTTTCCACCCATAACTCCTTGAATAGTTGGTAAAATAGTATCGGGCTGATCAGGCTCCGATACTTCAATAAAACCTAGAATATTAACTCCACTACTCCTTGATGTCAATAGGGAATCAAACCCTAGAGACCACGAACTAGATTCGGGAGGCAGCTATCTCTCCCTCATCCCTTGGCGTGGAGTAACTAACCTCCAGTTAAACCACTACCAAGAGGTGGTGGCAGTCCGCAGCACCAACAATACCCTCGGCCCGATACCTTCCGGGTAATTGCTCGTTACGGCTACAGCCGGGGCCCATAACATGAATCAAGAACAATATCTTGCTTGCATAACCCGGAATCAATGTTTTGATAGACTTGAAATAAATAATGTTCTAGTAAAACGTTGATTCCGGCATGAAAGTATTTTTCCCTTAAGAGGGATAGTGTAGTAGAGTAATATGTATATAAGGTAATAAATCAAAATGATAGGTAGGCTTGAAAATAGTATTTATATAGATACATATGTATAGGCATGATTCCAGTTGAAAACATTTTAACCCTCACCTATACCGGTAGTCAGACATTGTAACGTGGATTCCAGTGCGCCTGAAAGTATTAACTACTATAGACTTAGAACTAGGTTCCTTACATTAATCAAATAAGCACATAAAACACATAATGTTCATGCATAAAAGGGTTACATCAAGTAAACACATAAACTATATCATGTTAGAGAATTTCGGTAGACTCTAATTTCAACCGTTTAAGGGAAATTAAGTAATTAATCAGGTTTCATGAATTCTTCAACCACTTAAATATTTATTAATCACATTATAATCTTAATTATAACATTTGAAATGGAACTTAGAATTTAATTTGACAATGTAGGTTATATTTCGAAAATAATCCATAATTTACCGATTTTTGGAAAATTCGGATAAAATCTTTATTTAAAAATTCCAAAACTAATTTTATAATTATTTTAATAATATTTTCAAAATTATCAGCTTATGGGTTGACCAAAAAGTCAAAGTTACTATTGAAAACATTTACTATTCAATTTCTTATGAATTAAACACTTTATAACACAAAATCGAACACACATACTCACACATTATCACATGTGCACTTAAAATTGTTCAAGGACAACATGAACATGTTCTTAGCCTATCTGAATATTCAAAGAAGGTATGTAACACACTTGATCATATTCATATTTATAACATAGAATTTGAAGCATAATATAGCAAAATATATTAATTCTCTATGAAAAATAATTCTAAATAAATTATTCATGGCATGAATTTAATTAAACAAGATCATAATTATTTAAACATATATTCATATCATATCATATCATAACTCATGCATTTAATTAAACAAAATGCATATATGTTATCACATTTTCCTAAACTAGCATAAATAGCATATATTCCATAAAATAAATTCCTAAAGCATAATTTAATTAAATCTAAGTATGCTATGACTATATTATACTAAGAACATAATATAAAGCATGAAATAATAAAAGAAAAACATACCTTAGAGAGAGAGAGGGAGAATGGCGTGAGAAATGGAGAGAAGAGAGTGATTTTGTGTGTTGATTTGTGAGGTATAAATGAGACTTAAGGGAGGTATTTATAGGTAGTCATGAGGGGTTTCTAAGCAATAAATGAGAGTTTATGGGAGATGTGGTTGCTTATGATTTCAACAAATGCTTGGTAATAAATTAGGAGATGTGGTTAAATTACATTATGAACAAATGCTTGGTAATTAACTAGGTAGTGTGGAGAAATTATGCTCATTTGTTTAATCCTTCTAGATGATCATGTGGTCATGGATGATGTCATTTTGAATAAAAATAAATGCAAAATGATATAAAATTTATTCAAGAGTCGAGAGGTAAAAGATTGAAGTAGTGAATTAATGAAAGAATGGGTGAAAAATGAGCTTTGTTTTGATTATAAATGTGAAATATTTAGAGCTTTCGTTTATAAATTATAAATATTAAAGATGATGAAAATCATAGGAAAATTATATAAACGAAGCTATGATAGAGTTTAAAGTTGGGAAAAATCACTATAATGTAGAGAAAAATTCAAGGATCATTTCAAGTATAATTTCGACTATTGAATAAAAGCTAATTTGTTCAAAATAAAATGATGATTTTTAGAAAGGAAAATATTTATAAAATATGCTATGGTGAGATCGAGTTTTTGGCAAATGCATGAAAATTCATAAAATTATTTAAGGATCGTTTTGGTTATAATTTTGAATATAAAAAAGTAGATGTGTAAGGATTTATTGATGATCGAATCATAAGCTAGGGTTTTTGCCGGTTTTTGATACTACGGGAGTTAGGATGGGAATTATGGTTCACGGAGAATATCACGATCCTCGAAATATTGTGAGGATTCTTTTGGTTAAAATATTGGGTAATGAAAGTATTTCGGGAAATGTAGGAATATTTTTGAGTTATAGGGGTATTTTCGTAATTTCCAACTTGCCCCTGTTTCGGGCTGTTACAATCCTTCCCCCTTAAAAAGAATCTGTCCTCAGATTCTCCTCATGTTTCATAATAACTTAAAGTAATGTTTGTATCCGCTATCCATGATAAGCAGGTTTCCAAAAGAGAACTTACTTTTAAACACATAAGGCAATTGTTCAAGTAAGAAATTTGAATGCGCACATAAGTGATGCAATGAGTGTATGGCGCCAGGATCAGTGACTGGCGTGTTTAGAATGCATACCTTTAACAACTTTGGGGATGACAATTTTAAGCTGCAACCACCCTTATAGAGATAATATAATGCATGGTAGTTGAGAATGATGTGCAGATGATCGCAAAATTAAAATTTCCAAGTAATAGCAATTAACAGACACAACATACTTAGCGAACATAAAGCATATATCAAGGCACAGGAAATTAATAAGTTAGTTTTTTGTCCTACTGGTATCTTGAAGCAATTCTAACAACTTAAGATTTGAACGAATTAGAAAGTATAAGTGAAGTGCTTCCATGAGTTAGGAATACTAGTATGATGAAGGAGATGTAGATCTTGTAACCGAATCTACCAAGAATTTGATAATTGAAGGATTTGATAGAACTTGGGATTTTAATGTGGATTAAGACTGTATACTTGACTTGATCGAGCAAGGGTTTAGTACTATAATTGTAACAAATCACATGCTGGTCGGCCGCCCCAACAGTGATTGATCACAATTTAAGCACTAAAGACACGAGAGTACATATGAGATTCTATGAATGATGAACCCCAGATTTCCGCAACCTGGGGCTCTGATACCACTTTAATTGTAGCGCCTCCCCAACACTACAACCCCGCACCGCAATACTCCCTGAGTGGAGGTTAGACCCAACACCCAGGAAATACTACGGCGAACGGTCAGGATAATATGAATGGAGTATGTGACACAGTGCAGCGGAAGATAAAGAGATTCAACTTTACCAATGAACGGGGAGGATAACGTACAATGAGCAAGGATTATCATTATTGATCAAAGTAGTTTGCAGAAGAGTACAACAGGTTGACATGCAAGGACAAAGTATGAGATGGTTTGTTTCTACAGAGAGTAGGTTCAAGACAGTGTACTCGTAGGATCGGATCCAACCTACGGTTGTAGTGCTTCAAGATACCTCTAGTTGTCATTCATTGATTCCTGAAATCATGCATTTTAAAAATAGGCGAGAGGGTTAGTCAAAGTGACTAAGTGAAGGGGGTATAATAACTTATATGTATATGTGTATATATATATATGTATATGATCAAGAAGATCTTGATCTGAAATAATAGCAATAGGATATAGCAAATAGGAAACGGTTCATAATAATTGTAAAACAGGGATAGGGGTAGTTTGGAATATTTGTAGAAATATGAACCGTTTGTAACAAGAACATTATTGCCCGCAAGCTAGGCCTTTCCACCCATAACTCCTTGAATAGTTGGTAAAATAGTATCGGGCTGATCAGGCTCTGATACTTCAATAAAACCAAGAATATTAACTCCACTACTCCTTGATGTCAATAGGGAATCAAACCCTAGAGACCACGAACTAGATTCGGGAGGCAGCTATCTCTCCCTCATCCCTTGGCGTGGAGTAACTAACCTCCAGTTAAACCACTACCAAGAGGTGGTGGCAGTCCGCAGCACCAACAAAACCCTCGGCCCGATACCTTCCGGGTAATTGCTCGTTATGGCTAAAGTCGGGGCCCATAACATGAATCAAGAACAATATCTTGCTTGCATAACCCGGAATCAATGTTTTGATAAACTTGAAATAAATAATGTTCTAGTAAAACGTTGATTCCGGCATGAAAGTATTTTTCCCTTAAGAGGGATAGTGTAGTAGAGTAATATGTATATAAGGTAATAAATCAAAATGATAGGTAGGCTTGAAAATAGTTTTTATATAGATATATATGTATAGGCATGATTCCAGTTGAAAACATTTTAACCCTCACCTATACCGGTAGTCAGACATTGTAACGTGGATTCCAGTGCGCCTGAAAGTATTAACTACTATAGACTTAGAACTAGGTTCCTTATATTAATCAAATAAGCACATAAAACACATAATGTTCAAGCATAAAAGGGTTACATCAAGTAAACACATAAACTATATCATGTTAGAGAATTTCCGGTAGACGCTAATTTCAACCGTTTAAGGGAAATTAAGTAATTAATCAGGTTTCATGAATTCTTTAACCACTTAAACATTTATTACTCTCATTATAATCTTAATTATAACATTAGAAATGGAACTTAGAATTTAATTTGACAATGTAGGTTATATTTCGAAAATAATCCATAATTTACCGATTTTTGGAAAATTCGGATAAAATCTTTATTTAAAAATTCCAAAACTAATTTTATAATTATTTTAATAATATTTTCGAAATTATCAGCTTATGGGTTGACCAAAAAGTCAAAGTTACTATTGAAAACATTTACTATTCAATTTCTTATGAATTAAACACTTTATAACACAAAATCGAACACACATACTCACACACTATCACATGTGCACTTAAAATTGTTCAAGAACAACATGAACATGTTCTTAGCCTATTTGAATATTCAAAGAAGGTATGTAACACACTTGATCATATTCATATTTATAACATAGAATTTGAAGCATAATATAGCAAAATATATTAATTCTCTATGAAAAATAATTCTAAATAAATTATTCATGACATGAATTTAATTAAACAAGATCATAATTATTTAAACATATATTCATATCATATCATATCATAACTCATGCATTTAATTAAATAAAATGCATATATGTTATCACATTTTCCTAAACTAGCATAAATAACATATATTCCATAAAATAAATTCCTAAAGCATAATTTAATTAAATCTAAGTATGCTATGACTATATTATACTAAGAACATAATATAAAGCATGAAATAATAAAAGAAAAACATACCTTAGAGAGAGAGAGAGGGAGAATGGCTTGAGAAATGGAGAGAAGAGAGTGATTTTGTGTGTTGATTTGTGAGGTATAAATGAGACTTAAGGGGGGTATTTATAGGTAGTCATGAGGGGTTTCTAAGTAATAAATGAGAGTTTATGGGAGATGTGGTTGCTTATGATTTCAACAAATGCTTGGTAATAAATTAGGAGATGTGGTTAAATTACATCATGAACAAATGCTTGGTAATTAACTAGGTAGTGTGGAGAAATTATGCTCATTTGTTTAATCCTTCTAGAAGATCATGTGGTCATGGATGATGTCATTTTGAATAAAAATAAATGTAAAATGATATAAAATTTATTCAAGAGTCGAGAGGTAAAAGATTGAAGTAGTGAATTAATGAAAGAATGGGTGAAAAATGAGCTTTGTTTTGATTATAAATGTGAAATATTTAGAGCTTTCGTTTATAAATTATAAATATTAAAGATGATGAAAATCATAGGAAAATTATATAAACGAAGCTATGATAGAGTTTAAAGTTGGAAAAAATCACTATAATGTAGAGAAAAATTCAAGGATCGTTTCAAGTATAATTTCGACTATTGAATAAAAGCTAATTTGTTCAAAATAAAATGATGATTTTTAGAAAGGAAAATATTTATAAAATATGCTATGGTGAGATCGAGTTTTTGGCAAATGCATGAAAATTCATAAAATAATTTAAGGATTGTTTTGGTTATAATTTTGAATATAAAAAAGTAGATGTGTAAGGATTTATTGATGATCGAATCATAAGCTAGGGTTTTTGCCGGTTTTTGATACTATGGGAGTTAGGATGGGAATTATGGTTCACGGAGAATATCACGATCCTCGAAATATTGTGAGGATTCTTTTGGTTAAAATATTGGGTAATGAAAGTATTTCGGGAAATGTAGGAATATTTTTGAGCTATAGGGGTATTTTCATAATTTCTAACTTGCCCCTGTTTCGGGATGTTACAATCCTTCCCCCTTAAAAAGAATCTGTCCTCAGATTCTCCTCATGTTTCATAATAACTTAAAGTAATGTTTGTATCCGCTATCCATGATAAGCAGGTTTGCAAAAGAGAACTTACTTTTAAACACATAAGGTAATTGTTCAAGTAAGAAATTTGAATGCGCACATAAGTGATGCAATGAATGTATGGCGTCAGGATCAGTAACTGGCGAGTTTAGAATGCATACCTTTAACAACTTTGGGGATGACAATTTTAAGCTGCAACCACTCTTATAGAGATAATATAATGCATGGTAGTTGAGAATGATGTGCAGATGATCGCAAAATTAAAATTTCCAAGTAATAGCAATTAACAGACACAACATACTTAGCGAACATAAAGCATATATCAAGGCACAGGAAATTAATAAGTTAGTTTTTGGTCCTACTGGTATGTTGAAGCAATTCTAATAACTTAAGATTTGAACGAATTAGAAAGTATAAGTGAAGTTCTTCCATGAGTTAGGAATACTAGTATGATGAAGGAGATGTAGATCTTGTAACCGAATCTACCAAGAATTTGATAATTGAAGGATTTGATAGAACTTGGGATTTTGGTGTGGATTAAGACTGTATACTTGACTTGATCGAGGAAGGGTTTAGTACTATAATTGTAACAAATCACATGCTGGTCGGCCGCCCCAACAGTGATTGATCACAATTTAAGCACTAAAGACACGAGAGTACATATGAGATTCTATGAATGATGAACCCCAGATTTCCGCAACCTGGGGCTCTGATACCACTTTAATTGTAGCGCCTCCCCAACACTACAACCCCGCACCGCAATACTCACTGAGTGGAGGTTAGACCCAACACCCAGGAAATACTACGGCGAACGGTCAGGATAATATGAATGGAGTATGTGACACAGTGCAGCGGAAGATAAAGAGATTCAACTTTACCAATGAACGGGGAGGATAACGTACACTGAGCAAGGATTATCATTATTGATCAAAGTAGTTTGCAGAAGAGTACAACAGGTTGACATGCAAGGACAAAGTATGAGATGGTTTGTTTCTACATAGAGTAGGTTCAAGAAAGTGTACTCGTAGGATCGGATCCAACCTACGGTTGTAGTGCTTCAAGATACCTCTAGTTGTCATTCATTGATTCCTGAAATCATGCATTTTAAAAATAGGCGAGAGGGTTAGTCAAAGTGACTAAGTGAAGGGGGTATAATAACTTATATGTATATGTGTATATATATATATGTATATGATCAAGAAGATCTTGATCTGAAATAATAGCAATAGGATATAGCAAATAGGAAACGGTTCATAATAATTGTAAAACAGGGATAGGGGTAGTTTGGAATATTTGTAGAAATATGAACCGTTTGTAACAAGAACATTATTGCCCGCAAGCTAGGCCTTTCCACCCATAACTCCTTGAATAGTTGTTAAAATAGTATCGGGCTGATCAGGCTCCGACACTTCAATAAAACCAAGAATATTAACTCCACTACTCCTTGATTTCAATAGGGAATCAAACCCTAGAGACCACGAACTAGATTCGGGAGGCAGCTATCTCTCCCTCATCCCTTGGCGTGGAGTAACTAACCTCCAGTTAAACCACTACCAAGAGGTGGTGGCAGTCCGCAGCACCAACAATACCCTCGGCCCGATACCTTCCGGGTAATTGCTCGTTACGGCTACAGCCGTGGCCCATAACATGAATCAAGAACAATATCTTGCTTGCATAACCCGGAATCAATGTTTTGATAAACTTGAAATAAATAATGTTCTAGTAAAACGTTGATTCCGGCATGAAAGTATTTTTCCCTTAAGAGGGATAGTGTAGTAGAGTAATATGTATATAAGGTAATAAATCAAAATGATAGGTAGGCTTGAAAATAGTTTTTATATAGATACATATGTATAGGCATGATTCCAGTTGAAAACATTTTAACCCTCACCTATACCGGTAGTCAGACATTGTAACGTGGATTCCAGTGCGCCTGAAAGTATTAACTACTATAGACTTAGAACTAGGTTCCTTATATTAATCAAATAAGCACATAAAACACATAATGTTCATGCATAAAAGTGTTACATCAAGTAAACACATAAACTATATCATGTTAGAGAATTTCCGGTAGACTTTAATTTCAACCGTTTATGGGAAATTAAGTAATTAATCAGGTTTCATGAATTCTTTAACCACTTAAATATTTATTACTCTCATTATAATCTTAATTATAACATTAGAAATGGAACTTAGAATTTAATTTGACAATGTAGGTTATATTTCGAAAATAATCCATAATTTACCGATTTTTGGAAAATTCGGATAAAATCTTTATTTAAAAATTCCAAAACTAATTTTATAATTATTTTAATAATATTTTCGAAATTATCAGCTTATGGGTTGACCAAAAAGTCAAAGTTACTATTGAAAACATTTACTATTCAATTTCTTATGAATTAAACACTTTATAACACAAAATCGAACACACATACTCACACACTATCACATGTGCACTTAAAATTGTTCAAGAACAACATGAACATGTTCTTAGCCTATTTGAATATTCAAAGAAGGTATGTAACACACTTGATCATATTCATATTTATAACATAGAATTTGAAGCATAATATAGCAAAATATATTAATTCTCTATGAAAAATAATTCTAAATAAATTATTCATGACATGAATTTAATTAAACAAGATCATAATTATTTAAACATATATTCATATCATATCATATCATAACTCATGCATTTAATTAAATAAAATGCATATATGTTATCACATTTTCCTAAACTAGCATAAATAACATATATTCCATAAAATAAATTCCTAAAGCATAATTTAATTAAATCTAAGTATGCTATGACTATATTATACTAAGAACATAATATAAAGCATGAAATAATAAAAGAAAAACATACCTTAGAGAGAGAGAGAGGGAGAATGGCTTGAGAAATGGAGAGAAGAGAGTGATTTTGTGTGTTGATTTGTGAGGTATAAATGAGACTTAAGGGGGGTATTTATAGGTAGTCATGAGGGGTTTCTAAGTAATAAATGAGAGTTTATGGGAGATGTGGTTGCTTATGATTTCAACAAATGCTTGGTAATAAATTAGGAGATGTGGTTAAATTACATCATGAACAAATGCTTGGTAATTAACTAGGTAGTGTGGAGAAATTATGCTCATTTGTTTAATCCTTCTAGAAGATCATGTGGTCATGGATGATGTCATTTTGAATAAAAATAAATGTAAAATGATATAAAATTTATTCAAGAGTCGAGAGGTAAAAGATTGAAGTAGTGAATTAATGAAAGAATGGGTGAAAAATGAGCTTTGTTTTGATTATAAATGTGAAATATTTAGAGCTTTCGTTTATAAATTATAAATATTAAAGATGATGAAAATCATAGGAAAATTATATAAACGAAGCTATGATAGAGTTTAAAGTTGGAAAAAATCACTATAATGTAGAGAAAAATTCAAGGATCGTTTCAAGTATAATTTCGACTATTGAATAAAAGCTAATTTGTTCAAAATAAAATGATGATTTTTAGAAAGGAAAATATTTATAAAATATGCTATGGTGAGATCGAGTTTTTGGCAAATGCATGAAAATTCATAAAATAATTTAAGGATTGTTTTGGTTATAATTTTGAATATAAAAAAGTAGATGTGTAAGGATTTATTGATGATCGAATCATAAGCTAGGGTTTTTGCCGGTTTTTGATACTATGGGAGTTAGGATGGGAATTATGGTTCACGGAGAATATCACGATCCTCGAAATATTGTGAGGATTCTTTTGGTTAAAATATTGGATAATGAAAGTATTTCGGGAAATGTAGGAATATTTTTGAGCTATAGGGGTATTTTCGTAATTTCTAACTTGCCCCTGTTTCGGGATGTTACAATCCTTCCCCCTTAAAAAGAATCTGTCCTCAGATTCTCCTCATGTTTCATAATAACTTAAAGTAATGTTTGTATCCGCTATCCATGATAAGCAGGTTTGCAAAAGAGAACTTACTTTTAAACACATAAGGTAATTGTTCAAGTAAGAAATTTGAATGCGCACATAAGTGATGCAATGAATGTATGGCGTCAGGATCAGTAACTGGCGAGTTTAGAATGCATACCTTTAACAACTTTGGGGATGACAATTTTAAGCTGCAACCACTCTTATAGAGATAATATAATGCATGGTAGTTGAGAATGATGTGCAGATGATCGCAAAATTAAAATTTCCAAGTAATAGCAATTAACAGACACAACATACTTAGCGAACATAAAGCATATATCAAGGCACAGGAAATTAATAAGTTAGTTTTTGGTCCTACTGGTATCTTGAAGCAATTCTAATAACTTAAGATTTGAACGAATTAGAAAGTATAAGTGAAGTTCTTCCATGAGTTAGGAATACTAGTATGATGAAGGAGATGTAGATCTTGTAACCGAATCTACCAAGAATTTGATAATTGAAGGATTTGATAGAACTTGGGATTTTGGTGTGGATTAAGACTGTATACTTGACTTGATCGAGGAAGGGTTTAGTACTATAATTGTAACAAATCACATGCTGGTCGGCCGCCCCAACAGTGATTGATCACAATTTAAGCACTAAAGACACGAGAGTACATATGAGATTCTATGAATGATGAACCCCAGATTTCCGCAACCTGGGGCTCTGATACCACTTTAATTGTAGCGCCTCCCCAACACTACAACCCCGCACCGCAATACTCACTTAGTGGAGGTTAGACCCAACACCCAGGAAATACTACGGCGAACGGTCAGGATAATATGAATGGAGTATGTGACACAGTGCAGCGGAAGATAAAGAGATTCAACTTTACCAATGAACGGGGAGGATAACGTACAATGAGCAAGGATTATCATTATTGATCAAAGTAGTTTGCAGAAGAGTACAACAGGTTGACATGCAAGGACAAAGTATGAGATGGTTTGTTTCTACATAGAGTAGGTTCAAGACAGTGTACTCGTAGGATCGGATCCAACCTACGGTTGTAGTGCTTCAAGATACCTCTAGTTGTCATTCATTGATTCCTGAAATCATGCATTTTAAAAATAGGCGAGAGGGTTAGTCAAAGTGACTAAGTGAAGGGGGTATAATAACTTATATGTATATGTGTATATATATATATGTATATGATCAAGAAGATCTTGATCTGAAATAATAGCAATAGGATATAGCAAATAGGAAACGGTTCATAATAATTGTAAAACAGGGATAGGGGTAGTTTGGAATATTTGTAGAAATATGAACCGTTTGTAACAAGAACATTATTGCCCGCAAGCTAGGCCTTTCCACCCATAACTCCTTGAATAGTTGTTAAAATAGTATCGGGCTGATCAGGCTCCGACACTTCAATAAAACCAAGAATATTAACTCCACTACTCCTTGATTTCAATAGGGAATCAAACCCTAGAGACCACGAACTAGATTCGGGAGGCAGCTATCTCTCCCTCATCCCTTGGCGTGGAGTAACTAACCTCCAGTTAAACCACTACCAAGAGGTGGTGGCAGTCCGCAGCACCAACAATACCCTCGGCCCGATACCTTCCGGGTAATTGCTCGTTACGGCTACAGCCGTGGCCCATAACATGAATCAAGAACAATATCTTGCTTGCATAACCCGGAATCAATGTTTTGATAAACTTGAAATAAATAATTTTCTAGTAAAACGTTGATTCCGGCATGAAAGTATTTTTCCCTTAAGAGGGATAGTGTAGTAGAGTAATATGTATATAAGGTAATAAATCAAAATGATAGGTAGGCTTGAAAATAGTTTTTATATAGATACATATGTATAGGCATGATTCCAGTTGAAAACATTTTAACCCTCACCTATACCGGTAGTCAGACATTGTAACGTGGATTCCAGTGCGCCTGAAAGTATTAACTACTATAGACTTAGAACTAGGTTCCTAATATTAATCAAATAAGCACATAAAACACATAATGTTCATGCATAAAAGTGTTACATCAAGTAAACACATAAACTATATCATGTTAGAGAATTTCCGGTAGACTTTAATTTCAACCGTTTATGGGAAATTAAGTAATTAATCAGGTTTCATGAATTCTTTAACCACTTAAATATTTATTACTCTCATTATAATCTTAATTATAACATTAGAAATGGAACTTAGAATTTAATTTGACAATGTAGGTTGACCAAAAAGTCAAAGTTACTATTGAAAACATTTACTTTTCAATTTCTTATGAATTAAACACTTTATAACACAAAATCGAACACACATACTCACACACTATCACATGTGCACTTAAAATTGTTCAAGAACAACATGAACATGTTCTTAGCCTATTTGAATATTCAAAGAAGGTATGTAACACACTTGATCATATTCATATTTATAACATAGAATTTGAAGCATAATATAGCAAAATATATTAATTCTCTATGAAAAATAATTCTAAATAAATTATTCATGACATGAATTTAATTAAACAAGATCATAATTATTTAAACATATATTCATATCATATCATATCATAACTCATGCATTTAATTAAATAAAATGCATATATGTTATCACATTTTCCTAAACTAGCATAAATAGCATATATTCCATAAAATAAATTCCTAAAGCATAATTTAATTAAATCTAAGTATGCTATGACTATATTATACTAAGAACATAATATAAAGCATGAAATAATAAAAGAAAACATACGTTAGAGAGAGAGAGGGAGAATGGCGTGAGAAATGGAGAGAAGAGAGTGATTTTGTGTGTTGATTTGTGAGGTATAAATGAGACTTAAGGGGGGTACTTATAGGTAGTCATGAGGGGTTTCTAAGCAATAAATGAGAGTTTATGGGAGATGTGGTTGCTTATGATTTCAACAAATGCTTGGTAATAAATTAGGAGATGTGGTTAAATTACATTATGAACAAATACTTGGTAATTAACTAGGTAGTGTGGAGAAATTATGCTCATTTGTTTAATCCTTCTAGAAGATCATGTGGTCATGGATGATGTCATTTTGAATAAAAATAAATGTAAAATGATATAAAATTTATTCAAGAGTCGAGAGGTAAAAGATTGAAGTAATGAATTAATGAAAGAATGGGTGAAAAATGAGCTTTGTTTTGATTATAAATGTGAATATTTAGAGCTTTCGTTTATAAATTATAAATATTAAAGATGATGAAAATCATAGGAAAATTTTATAAACGAAGCTATGATAGAGTTTAAAGTTGGAAAAAATCACTATAATGTAGAGAAAAATTCAAGGATCGTTTCAAGTATAATTTCGACTATTGAATAAAAGCTAATTTGTTCAAAATAAAATGATGATTTTTAGAAAGGAAAATATTTATAAAATATGCTATGGTGAGATCGAGTTTTTGGCAAATGCATGAAAATTCATAAAATAATTTAAGGATCGTTTTGGTTATAATTTTGAATATAAAAAAGTAGATGTGTAAGGATTTATTGATGATCGAATCATAAGCTAGGGTTTTTGCCGGTTTTTTATACTACGGGAGTTAGGGTGGGAATTATGGTTCACGGAGAATATCACGATCCTCGAAATATTGTGAGGATTCTTTTGGTTAAAATATTGGGTAATGAAAGTATTTCGGGAAATGTAGGAATATTTTTGAGCTATAGGGGTATTTTCGTAATTTCCAACTTGCCCCTGTTACGGGCTGTTACAAGTACCAGAATTAATAGCATTTGGGGATCAAAAATGGAATTTTGCGGCTTTGTTGATTCTTTGCCGAGAGCCTCCCCTGTTTCTGCTCTGTTCTTCAAATTTGCAGAAACTGGGAACGACCGTTCCCAGCCTCAAGGCATTGTGGGAATGGGCGTTCCCACCTTTTCAAATAAGTTAGGCGGCCGAGCATGGGAACGGCCGTTCCCACTTTGGCCTTGGTGCCGGAAGGGCAGTTCCCAGCTAAAAGGCGCGCTTTTAATTGTAGAATCGTTGGCGCGCTTTGGGGAATTCGTGGGAACGACCGTTCCCATTTTGAAAAGGGGAACGGAACGGTCGTTCCCACCTGACATGCAGAACAAAATATTCTGCATAAAATTACGTTTTTAGCCCCTTGATCCGACGACTTCCATGACCCCGAATTGCTATTATATGATCCAATATGTGCTGAAACAACATGCTATCATGCCATATTGCATTTTCCTCATCATCTCGTTGCATTTGCGCCGTTCGTCATATTTGGTCCATTTTGAGTCAAGTCTCACGTGTACACGTCTGTTTTGCACAGACCAGCTTCGTAGGGACGAGGAGCAAGCTCCGTAGGCCGTGCCCTACTTATCTTTTGTCGGTAAAGGTGAGGTTTAATTGTTAGTTATATAGAACCCGTATATCCCTTATGTGATATTTCGGCCAAAAAGGTATTTATAATTATAATCTCTATAAATCATTGATCATTTCAAGTCATGTTCAAGCAAGCAGGCAAGCCATGTATTGTTTCGTGCATGTTTAGGCGATTAGTATGACCGGTTACGTTTGGGCCCGAGGGTAGTGACCAGAGCCAACCGGGAAAGCAAGGGCTGACGGGTAACTCTGGCGCTATCCTCACCATGTTTGGGGTCACCCCTGAATCCACTAGGAGGTTAGTGGAGGAAGGAGCTCCGGGCTTAGGGATTCATGTACCCTCTGCTCAATGAGATTGGACGTTGGGGCCTTGCAATCCCATCATCAAACCGGAGGAAGAAGGAGACTGGGGACGAGTCCGGCACCACGGATGCGCCTCGGGTTATTGCATGATTTCCATTCCATGAACGTGTTATGTGATTACACTATTTCACGATTGCACGATAATAGAATTGCATGATCACCTATTTATTAATAATCAAGCAAGCATGTACATGTTCATTTGGAGTTCGGTTGGAGACCGCCCTCACTCGCCGGGGCCATGTATTGATTGATTGCATGAAAATGAATAAGTATTTAAAATTGACAGTTGTATTCTCGGGTGAAGGGTACTTTATTCTCGAACTTATATTTATCTTTTGTAAACCTTTACCCGAGAGTATAGCTTGCATGTTAACTGCGCAAATATATATGTATTGCCCCTCACTCAGTCTTCGGTAGACTGATACTTCACTTTTCAGGTACTTGAGAGCCGGTCGTGCTAGGCGGGAGTCTGGTCCAGTCTTGCATTGTCCCGAGTCTAGCAGTGTACCATCATGTAGATATTTTGCTACTTCTCATGTTATGTCCGTTATTATCACATTCTGAATACTTGATCATGTATAGGTTAGTGAGAGATGATAATGTATTGATAGTTAGTTTGGTATCTATACATATCTATCCGATAAATATGGTACCTATATGTATTTATGAAATAATGCTTCCGCTTTTAACTTTTATATGTCTTGGTTTGGTATTGCTTTGGGGTTTAGTCCCGCCTAGCCCGTCTTTTCTTTTAATTGTCACCCGTTCGCTATAGGTTAGTTCATGTACAGATTGTCTATTTCGTATGTGGATCGGCCTATAGTGCGGGGGTGTGGTACCTCCACTTGTTAAGGGGTGCTACATCTAAGGTGGTATCAGAGCCCGGTTGCAAAACCGAGGTTCTAGTGTCATGTCGTGTCATGTCTAGGTCGAACGACATAGGAACTAATTGGTAATTTGAGAGTCTTGCACATTATTTGAATTATTTGAAGTCTCTGAATTAATGGGATTATGTGATAACTTGTGCTTTGCATCGATTTTTGCTACTTATTTTTAATTAACTGATTTTGGATTCTTTGAAATCATGTGCTTAACGTGTTCTATTTTAAACATTGATACACTACTTGTTGCATTTATATTAAATTTTCATCATGAGCATTAAGTATGTGATCATTATGTGACATGAGCACGCCTTACCCACATGCATTTACTTCAAAGAAAGTTGTGAGTTGCAGGTTGTGGAAAGAGTATCAAACCACGGCCACTTGCTCGATAATTTTGAGCTACTACGGGCTTTGAGAAGGGTGTACCAGTTGGGAACTACATTTGGGTTCAAATCAATTGGATTCAACTTTCCAACACGACAGCCAGAAAGATTAAACAACTAGTTATGGAAAATCAACATGTTCGTATTCTACATTTGGGTAGGACGAGTTTATTTTTCTGATTTAAGAAAAATCATCATGTTGAGGGAATACATCGACAGATAGGGAACGGTAAAGGAAAGTACTCAAGAGAGGCAAAGTATTAATTACAGGGAGAATACTAGGATTGCCATTGGAGATTAATTTCAGAGGTTGAAAAAAAAAAGAGATAAAAAGAAGAGGATTGTCGCCTATGATGTGGTTGAATTGGAAGATATGGAGCAACGAGTAGAAGCATCTCAAATTTAAGAATTTTCAACTTGGATCATCAGTTCACAGAAAGTGCTACCAAGGAATTTTAGACTAAGGATCAAATATGGAAAAGTTCGAAGACAAGTTCATTAAGTTATGATTCAAAGGATGAGATCCGGTATAAAAGAATCAACAGTGGACGTTCATATTTTATTTGAAATCCAGGTGAAGGGAGATTGGGATACTAATTATTCAAGATTCGGGGTGTTGTTAAATTGAGACTTAGTTAATTGGAAAGCAAATTCAAGTAGGAGAAGAAGATCATTTCAATCGAGCTAGTAGCTTTGGATGATTTATTCATGGAAGGTAACGATCCTAGGACTCGATAATCGGGTGGAACGAGTTTATTTTCCGGACTCAATTTGGATGGCCGTGCAAGAATACGAATTGGGACATTTGGAGTAACAAATGAAAATGGCAACGGATGATAAAGAATTTTGGAAGGAAATTACATGCTCAAAAGTAGGTGAGTAAGAAAGGGAGTTTATAACCGATTCAAATTGAAAGAGTAAACTTGAAGGATTTCAATCACGGTGGCAACTTGGTGAATCGGGATAATAGCTGGAGACTTATGGTTCGAGAGGGGTCAGGAAATCAATTCCATAAGTGGAACAGATATTGAATTCAAGAGTTCTTGTTTGGGGATCGTATAGTTACCCAAGTTAACGCAAGGACAATTTTGGGATTTCAATCAAGAAAGGGATAAAGGAAGCTCAGCACTCCAGTGGATATGAAGTTGAAAGACAATCATGTTAAAGATTTTGGTCTAGTTGGGTATTTCCAGATCCAAGCTGAATTGTCGTGTTACGAGGTTACGTTAAAAGAAATGAAGCAACAAATGGAAACGGTAAAGAAAGGCAAAGAGTTGCTGGGAGGTTGTCGAACGATCAAGTATAGACAAGTAGAGGGAGAGTTCAGTTAATTAATCGAACTCCTAACGAGTAAACAAGGGAGTTTGGATCAAAATGACCACCATGAAGAGGATTCGGGCAATAATTGGGAAGTAACTATTAAAGGGTAAGCTAGATGTTAACTCCGTGAGCATAGAAGACTTCGGGTTTCAGAAATCATTATACTGAGTCGTGGGAATGCTCGAGTGACTGTTAGATAAATTTGAAGAATAGAAGACCGTGGGAAAACCAGAAATGAGTACCAGTTCAAGATAAGCTTATGATTCAACAAACAAGGAATTTCATGTTGAGATAAATTTTTCCATTACTCCGGTGGCAGGTTCCATGCATCCATAAGCACGTGCATCATACGATACTTTAATTTTAAATTTCCTTACAGATATGTGATTTCCCCGATTGAGCTTAATTGTTCCAACGTGCTGAATTATTACTTCTGAGTGTGTAACGTGCATTGGCATATTAATTCAACATGCATATTCAGTGTCTTGATTAACAGGATGTCTCAAGATCGCCCTTACAGGGAACGAGTGCTTAGAGTTTCCCCGCATTTACCCCCTTCGGTTCAGCCTCAGGAGTTCTTCGAGTCCTTGGTGCGTTTAGTGGATCAGAAGATAAAAGAGTATGTTTCCTCCGAGTCGCGAGTCTTATCATCACAGCCGGGCCAAATTTCGATAGCATTTAGGGAATTTCAGAACCAACTATCCTCAAGACCCTTTGAAGGAAACAAGGATTCCACCGGGTCACAACTCAAGAAAATCAAAAGAGTTTGGGAACTAACTCCGAGTGGCTCCCAAGAAAAGGTCCGAGGCACTACCTCGTTGGAGGCAAGAAGGTCTAATCCTCACCCCAGGCAGGCTTCAGGTTCGAAGTCGGGACAGATTTCTAGCAAAGGAAAGCGGCCTATCTCTTACCATACCCCGGCACCTCAGGAAAGATCTCGTAAGAAAAAGAAGCAATCACTTGGATCGAGTTCGGGAACTTCGCGTAACCCAGTCTCAACAACGTCTTCCGGGAAACTTCTTTGCAGTTATTGTGGACGTGATAACCACACTTATGATGGCTGTAGGAAACGGTTGGGATTATGTCTCTACTGTGGGAGTGACGAGCATCACATAGACACTTGCTCAAGGCTACGAGGGAAATCGACCGGGGGTGGAAGATTACCAGTGCGAGCACGGGAAGGTGTTCATAAGAGGGGAGCGCAAAATGTAAATGTGAACCTGGTCCGGGAAGAAGAAGGTACCAATTATATGCACGATACAACCACCGGTGAACGGTACATTTAACCATGCATACCACGTGCATCACTGATCTTATTGTTATTGTATTTAATTGCTTGTTCATTGCAAATCAGTTAATTACGAGCGATAAATATGTGATTAAAGTGATTTTTAATTGTCTATATGATATTTATGGAATTAATATGATTCTATTTGTTCATGTAACATGCATGCCATTGTTTCTACAATTTGTTCTTTGAATTATTTTCGTGCATGTTGAGAGACGGGGCTCTCTCTCCTTCTTGTTGAGAGACGGGGCTCTCTCTCCTTCTTGTTGAGAGACGGGGCTCTCTCACCCCTTGCTGAGAAACGGGGTTTTCTCATTTCTTGTGAAAGACGGGGTTCTTTCATTCCTTGTTAAGAGACGGGGTTCTCTTATAACTTGTGCATCATTTTGAAACTTGACAGTGGACCTGGGGACCAGGTCCTTTTAAGGGGGGGGGGGGGGGGGGGGAGAATTGTAACGCCCCGAATTTTATTTATTAATATTTTATGTTTAAAATAATTTTATAAATTATATTTTATAATACTTTCACGAAAGTTTATGAATTTATGTCAAATTGAGAATTTATTTCATGAATCAAAATATTTATTTCGTGAAATAATTACTGAATATGATTTAATTGTCAAACTTGGCATATATGTCCATTCTTTTAAATTTAGGGACCAAATCGCATAACATTCCCAAGGACCTAATTGATCATATTTCAAATCATATATCCTCAATTGCATGCCCTGGGTTCTTGGAGGATTAATTAGCAATTTGACCATTTCACATATTTCTAAGGAATGAATCACGATATATTGCTTCCATATGCTTCCTTGATCATTCTATCATCAAAATTCACCAACATCCTCATCCTCTCTCTCTCGGTTCATACAAGAAGGAAAAGGGAAGAGAATTTCATACTTTTCTTCAAGAATTTCCTAGAATATTGCAAGAATTGGAGTTGATCATCATCTTTATTCATTTCTTCATCTCTTTTCCATTCCAAGGTTGGTGGTTGCATGAGTTGATGAGTTTGATTATATTTGAAAGAGCTAGGGTTTGAGGATTATGTGATAGATGGAGTACTTGTAGTTGGAAGCATGATTGGGGGATCATCTCTTGAGTTATTGCATGATTTCTAGCTTGAATTATTGAATATTTGGTATGAATGATCAAGTTGGATCATGTGCTTCGAACTTTGAATTCTTGATGGTTTTCCATGTTTTATGTGTTTAAAGGTTAGATTATCATCTTATGAACATATATGTATGAGTAGTACCAGAATTAATAGCATTTGGGGATCAAAAATGGAATTTTGCAGCTTTGTTGATTCTTTGCCGAGAGCCTCCCCTGTTTCTGCTCTGTTCTTCAAATTTGCAGAAACTGGGAACGACCGTTCCCAGCCTCAAGGCATTGTGGGAACGGGCGTTCCCACCTTTTCAAATAAGTTAGGCGGCCGAGCATGGGAACGGCCGTTCCCACTTTGGCCTTGGTGCCGGAAGGGCCGTTCCCAGCTAAAAGGCGCGCTTTTAATTGTAGAATCGTTGGTGCGCTTTGGGGAATTCGTGGGAACGACCGTTCTCATTTTGAAAAGGGGAACGGAACGGTCGTTCCCACCTGACATGCAGAACAAAATATTCTGCATAAAATTACATTTTTAGCCCCTTGATCCGACGACTTCCATGACCCCGAATTGCTATTATATGATCCAATATGTGCTGAAACAACATGCTATCATGCCATATTGCATTTTCCTCGTCATCTCGTTGCATTTGCGCCGTTCGTCATATTTGGTCCATTTTGAGTCAAGTCTCACGTATACACGTCTGTTTTGCACAGACCAGCTTCGTAGGGACGAGGAGCAAGCTCCGTAGGCCGTGCCCTACTTATCTTTTGTCGGTAAAGGTGAGGTTTAATTGTTAGTTATATAGAACCCGTATATCCCTTATGTGATATTTCGGCCAAAAAGGTATTTATAATTATAATCTCTATAAATCATTGATCATTTCAAGTCATGTTCAAGCAAGCAGGCAAGCCATGTATTGTTTCGTGCATGTTTAGGCGAGTAGCATGACCGGTTACGTTTGGGCCCGAGGGTAGTGACCGGCGCTATCCTTACCATGTTTTGGGTCACCCCTGAATCCACTAGGAGGTTAGTGGAGTTAGGAGCTTCGGGCTTAGGGATTCATGTACCCTCTGCTCAATGAGATTGGATGTTGGGGCCTTGCAATCCCATCATCAAACCGAAGGAAGAAGGAGACTGGGGACGAGTCCGGCACCACGGATGCGCCTCGGGTTATTGCATGATTTCCATTCCATGAACGTGTTATGTGATTACACTATTGCACGATTGCACGATAATAGAATTTCATGACCATCTATTTATTAATAATCAAGCAAGCATGTACATGTTCATTTGGAGTTCGGTTGGAGACCGCCCTCACTCGCCGGGGCCATGTACTGATTGATTGCATGAAAATGAATAAGTATTTAAAATTGACAGTTGTATTCTCGGGTGAAGGGTACTTTATTCTCGAACTTATATTTATCTTTTGTAAACCTTTACCCAAGAGTATAGCTTGCATGTTAACTGCACAAATATATATGTATTGCCCCTCACTCAGTCTTCGGTAGACTGATACTTCACTTTTCAGGTACTTGAGAGCCGGTCGTGCTAGGCGGGAGTCTGGTCCAGTCTTGCATTGTCCCGAGTCTAGCAGTGTACCATCATGTAGATATTTTGCTACTTCTCATGTTATGTCCGTTATTATCACATTCCGAATACTTGATCATGTATAGGTTAGTAAGAGATGATAATGTATTGATAGTTAGTTTGGTATTTATACGTATCTATCCGATAAATATGGTACCTATATGTATTTATGAAATAATGCTTCCGCTTTTAACTTTTATATGTCTTGGTTTGGTATTGCTTTGGGGTTTAGTCCCTCCTAGCCCGTCTTTTCTTTTAATTGTCACCCGTTCGCTACAGGTTAGTTCATGTACGGATTGTCCATTTCGTATGTGGATCGGGCTATAGTGCGGGGGTGTGGTACCTCCACGTGTTAAGGGGTGCTACATGTCACTTTCTCATTTTTATCCCTTCTCCTTCGCCACCCAGTTTCCTTGTTCTTCAGAAGAATGATCAAGGGATATCACATCTCCTTTTTCGTGTTTCTGTGATTCTATCATTTTCTCTTTTTGGTTCTTTTATGGAAATTTTTCCTTTACGTTTTCATGGATTCATTGTGTAATATAATTTCCGCTATCCACCCTATGTAATATAAAATAAATGTCTTTTAATTGAATTATGCTAATTTTGGTTAAAATTTTAAATTCTGAAAATTTAAAATCATGTTTAATTAGTACATTGTTATAATAGTTAATTGACAATAATCAAGGGTAATTTTTTTCTAAATTATTTAATAGAATTACATTAATTATCCTTTAATGCTCGGGCGGCCTCTTCGAGTCCCTTGTCTGCATTAAACTTTATTTTTTGCCAACTTGATCTTTTATTTGGAGGACCCCGAGCTTAACTGTGAATTCTAATGCGGTATTGTTTCGAGTTGAGATATAATTTTATCATGTTAGATGTCAATTAAGGCGATGACTAATATGTTCACCTAGATTGCTCATGAAGTATGTGCTTTGTTTTTTATTTTATTAATATTATTTAGATTATTTATTATATTTTAGAAAAGAACATACACTCTAATTGGCCAAAGGATGTGCTTTATGTTTTATCTTTGTATTTGTTCATGCAATACAACTATTGACACAGAGGAGGGGGGAAACTAACTTTTTGTAATTCTTTATTAAGCAACCATTTCAAAACAAATACTTTAAATCAATGTAAACAATATTTATACAAGTTCGGTACTAAGAGCATAATGTACCTACGTCCTATTCCAAAATTTTAATTTATTAATAATTTTAAGACTACATAAACAAAATTTTATAATCTTTTACAACGCAATCCACTTATAGCATAGATAAATTACATTAACTTAACTATCTTACTAAACTTAAGACGAAATAAAACTACTTTAATAAAAATATAAGCACAAGCTGAAGTATCAGAGTATTACTTCCTCGTAAACACAAAAACTAGCAACACACTGAAACACACCAGAGAATTATTGTCTCGTACACTCAACTGAATTATCACAAATACTCACCAAATGCTAATGCATTCTTTTTTAACATGTCTACAAATTTATTATTACGTGGGATATTTTTTAAAATATTCTAATTAGTGTTAATAGTTAGGGTTAATTACACAAATCCCCCCGTCCTTTGGGCCTTAGGGTGGGTTCTCCCTCATCCTTTCATTTCGGGTAATTTGTCCTCTAACCTTTCAAAATTGTTGCACTTAACCCCTATCCACTACAAGAAAATTTGCCTTTTGCTACGGTACATATTGCGTAGCAACAGGTCATAATTCGTAGCAATAACCTTTTTGCTACGGGTTTGCTACGAATTTTGGGGTGTAGTTGATACAGCCGTAACAAATATTTTGCTACGGTAAGAATGCCGTAGCAAATAAGTTTTACTACGTTTTGTTAACCATTTGCGACCGTAGTTTCTCCGTAGTAAATAAACTAGGAAATATACTATCATTTGCTACGACTGTGCTATCCGTAACAAAAAACGTAATAATTACTACGCCTAGCCATCCGTAGGAAATTTTTTTTTTAAAGCTGTTAGATAATATATTTGTCACGGTCAAGACTTCGTAGTGAATACTTTACCATAAATAAAATTCTCTAACCTTTTACTACGCTACTTCTACATAGTAAATATTAGAAAATTCATTTCTTTTATTTTTTTTCATTGTTTCGTTTAATAAGAAATGTATGTATTTTTTAATTGACTTATAGTAAAATAATATGAATCCATATCTTAAAAAAAGAACATATATAATCAACTAATATCTAATATACATTGTCATATCAACTTCCATATACACAATATTCCTACATACGATTTACAATATTTGAATGGGGATACACATAAATATACATAAAGTCATTCTCCCCAGCAAACAAAACGCATAGAAACAATAATTCTTCTAAAAAACAAGCACTTTTCCCTTCAAAATCAACTTCTCCCTTAAAAAACAAGCACTTACCAAAGCCAAGCACCTAAAGCTTTGAAGAACTTTTCCAATCTTCACCAAAATCAGGTTCTCCCTTCAAACTTATATCATACCAAAACAAAAACCTGAAGATTTGAAACAATTTCTTCAATCCTTACCAAAATGATCATCTCCCTTCAAGGTTCGTATAGCAACCAAGGCTTTATCTACACCCCACTAACCTATAACCAAAAACAAATAGATACAATTACTATCTTCAAAGTGAAATGTAAAATATGAAAATTGTTCAATTACCAAAACTTGAAGTGCATAAATTACATACATTTACTAAGTCCCATTGAATAACTTTGTTAACAGCTTGCCCAATAGTTAACATCCCTTTACGAGGTTTCACTAAGCTTTCATTTACTTCAATTGCCTTTATTACCCCAACCTTGCAATATCGAGGCCTATCTCCACCATCATTAATAAATCCCATAAGAATACCCTTTGCCACAATTCTCTTTGGTATTCCATGGCAGTGTAAGTATACTTCAGCCCCAATCTGAAATCGATTATGATGTAAAAGTAAATAAAAATCAAATATCTCCAAAGAAATTCTTCTGTATTTCACAACATGTTTAATATCATTTATGTAAAAGCAAACCAAAACATGATACCTTCAAATTAAAACCATGGGGAACAGTTTGTCCTTTACGTTTGTCACTAACCTCCTACAATTATAATATCGTATCAAATTACAATCATTATCATTGATATGATGCAGTATAATTTATGATGTAAAAGCAAACAAAATAAGATACCTTCGAATTATAACCATGACCAACAGTTTCTCCTTTACGTTTGTCACTAACCTCCTACAATTATAATATCGTATCAAATTACAATCATTATCATTGATATGATGCAGTATAATTTATGATGTAAAAGCAAACAAAATAAGATACCTTCGAATTATAACCATGACCAACAGTTTCTCCTTTACGTTTGTCACTAACCTCCTACAATTATAATATCGTATCAAATTACAATCATTATCATTGATATGATGCAGTAAAATAAATAATCTCAAAAAATTTCAATAATGAGAAAGAAATAACCCGATCATCATAACAGTTGCTTAATCTAGTTGTCCCTTTTAATTATCATCCTCCTAGAGAAATAATTACAAGAACCTCCTTTGGCACTATGTGAACTAACACAAAGCACCCCTAATAATTTAATAATTACATTTATCCTGCCTTATGAATAATGTATCAGTGAATTATGTTACAGACGACTTAAGGGGGTCTGACATATTTTTGCATGCAGTTCTGGAAGAAGATGTGGCTCGCAATGCAAAGGAATTTTCCCCACGTGCAAAATCAAATGGACTATTTAATTTAAAGTTTAAGGGATGTTATAGGTATGTTTTTGCATGAGTTTTGATGGTTTTGGCAGAGTTCTTGCATGCTAATAGTTAGGGAATGCATAGCACAAAAACTGACAGCTTGTATGCAGCGACTTCAGACTCAAATTCTGAGTTCATACGAAATCCAATTTCAAAACTGTTTTAACTACATGTTCCTAGTATATCAAGGTTTGTGTCTGCAAAATTTTACGTTCATCCGACTCCGTTTGATACCCGAGAAAAATTCAAAACGTTACAGCTCTCCACTGTTTCTGATCTACACTAACAGCTACAGCAGAGGGGGTAAATCTTTGTATTTTGTAAAACTGTTTTACAAAGTTATTCCTTCATGTATTGAGAGTAAGTACGTAAAATTTCAGCTTAATCTGACTTCGTTTGATATGGTAAAAATATTCTCATTGAGACATCTAAAAATTGAGACTAAAAATTGAGAACACATTTATATAAAAAAACAATGACCTTTTTTCTAGGAAAATATAAAAAACTATAGAACCTGTTGATTTGGAATTGCACGCGCCTCTTGTAAAACAGCAGATTGATGCTCACCAATATGGTGACCATTTTTCAAAGGATTGGAAACCGGAGTGGGTGAGGTTGACTCATCAAGAACCTGCCATGATATGAACTTCAAATTTATCAAAAAAAAATACAGAATATTTGAAATATCAATAAATATACCATCAATGATGTGTTTGTAACCTGATCTCCATGTAATAGACTAGATGAAATTGAAGGAAATTGACTTAGGAGAGCTTCCAATTTCTTGTTCAGCGTGCTTGTTTTCTCTTGCTCTACAAGCAATTTTTCTCTCTCTCGATTATATTCTTCTTTCATTTCCTTCATCTCATCTTTTTGTTTATCGAACTCATTCCTAAGCTTTTGTAATTCCTCTTGATCTTTGGATAAAAACCTGTCATCACTTGACACAGTGTTAGGACGAGTCTTTTTTATGGCATTACCTCTTCCTACACATCTAATGTGACCGTGCTTGTCTTTCCCAAATGCTGTGAAGAAAAGTTCATCTTTGAACTCTTTTGTTCTTTCTTCTTCTGGCTTCTTTGAATATTCTCTGATTAGTTGAGCCTGCAAAGTTTAAAATGTATACTATTAAAAGAAAATAATTATTAAAGATGATCAATTTAAGCACGAGTCACTTATTTACATGCACGTCTGATGTTGTATTATCATCATCAATCCCTTTTCCTCGAGAGCGTGATTCTATCCACACGTCAAATGGAGAGGGGTCTCTCACTCCTTGTGCAACAATCTAAAATTCATTGAAATAGAAAATTAATGTAATCACTCATTTAACAAATTGCAATCCTTAAAAATGGGGATATATCCTACCTCCTCCTCTAAAATAGAAAATGGTGTTCGTCCAGTTCGGTGAAGACATTCTTTCTTTAAGACATTTTGTGCATTTTGCTTTGCAACCTCCTGCAATTTATGTCACATTAAAATAAAAAATGATGAATGATTTTGTACCCAATAAATGAATGACCCATCAACTTGTTAGAGTCATGTGGATGTACTCTGGGGCTGCCA
Source organism: Lantana camara (assembly GCA_037501455.1). NCBI lineage: Eukaryota > Viridiplantae > Streptophyta > Magnoliopsida > Lamiales > Verbenaceae > Lantana > Lantana camara. Next base: position 98,630,030 of record CM074855.1, read on the forward strand.
CTATTTTGGATGCATAAGACCTGGTAATAAAATGAAATTAGCGATCGATCAACATATAAATGATGTCATTATGGATAACTTGAACAATTTTTTTTTATTTTGGTTCTGAAACCTTTTGTACTCATGATCCAAGTCTCATTGTTGGCAGCCTAATCATCATAATTTCACAATCAGCAGTAAAATTAACGAATTCGAATATATTAGTACCTGCACTTTAGGATTTTTCCAATATGTGACCATTTCCCACCATTGATCTACTTGTATTCTTTCATCACTAGGTGGTGTCTTAGGAAACACTTCACTATCTTCGTATGGCAAGAAGTACTTTGATTTGACATAACTCTTCCATTTTCTCCAAATGTCAGCAACTGTACTCATCACAACACTCTTTGCTTCGGGAGGTAATCCAGTATTAGCCTAAGTATTTAACAAATTGAAAATACAAAATGTTACAATTTTATTGACATATATTGTAAATGGATGTATGCAACAAACCTTGTCTAACCTCAACTTCATCCCAAATCATATCTCTGTTATGTTCTGGTATATCAACGAAAGCCCTACAAGTTAATGGCAACCTAACCCCTATACGGGCCAAACATCCAAGAGCGGTGACAAATTTATGATAGTCATCTCCAGCCACATTTCCATTTCTATCAAGGAAAACTCGAAGCAGTTTTCCTGTGTCCCATTCTTTAGGAAATCTTGCTGCACCTCTCCCCGTTTTAGCTTGAGCATTTTCAGAAAATTCACATAAAATGGTAAAATTTGTGTCATTTCATAGGTGGATTAAAAGGAAAACATCCCATATTTGTTACATAAACAAAAGCATTACCTTTTTCTAAACTGTTTGGAGTTGTTAGTGCTGGACTTGACTTCACTTGAAGTTGTGTTTGGCTCAAGTTCTCTTGAATTTGTACATCTGATCTATTTTGACCTACAAAATAACAAAATCAGTGGAAATGTAGAATCACTATCTATTAAGTAAATGTTCCTACCTATAAGTAAACTCGCGGGGGAACAAAGATCATTTTCAACATGTTCTTGTGTGCTGCTCCTTTTCTTTCCTAGGTTGATACCTTCAACAAATCAAATAAAACTTGCTTAGAAATAAATATTAAAACTAAAAATACTAAATTTGAATATTACCATCGTTTTCTCTCTCTGATGTGTGGACCAAAGTTGCATTATATTGCCTCTTCTTTGATATGGTCATATCTGCACATACCACGAAAAGAATCATGTCATTGAAATAGTATGTTATATAACATCGATCGAATGAAAGACATGATGACAGAAAATATTGTAGTAGTTACTTTCATTATAATATGAGATTAAATTTCTAAATACAAAATATTGAAGATGCTTGACATTCTATGTTTCATCTTCTTCCATCGGTGCATTTCCTTCATCAACAAGAACTCCTTCAACTCCCTCTCGCACCCAATAAGAATCCTCACTTGAACTCATATTATTTTCATCTAATTGCACACATGTATGAGCATCAACTTCCATTGCAGAGTATACATCATAATTATCTCTTCTTGACATTGATACCACCACATTCCAATCGGGTTCCAATGGATCAGCAATATACCAAACTTGTTGTGCTTGACTTGCTAATATAAAAGGCTCATCGGTAGACAAGTTCTTATCATACATCAATTTATCAAAATTTACAAGTGTAAACTTGAACTCATCTTCTTTCACACCCTTTTCATTGTCGACCCAATCACACTTAAATATCAAAAACTTGATATCTCTTGTGTATTCAATCTCCAATATATCTGTCAATATCCCATAATAAGTGACTTGTCCAGAGCGTGGCCTTAAATCTTTTGCACTTGCAAAACTTAATGTTTCTGCACTTACACTTACTCCACTACATTGAGTTTTCTTGTTGGCATCAAAACTCTTCACACGGTATCGACAGCCTTTAATAATGCAAGCATTATAGCTTTTTGCATGGTCTATTGGCCCATCAGCTAGTGCACTTAGTTCTTTGGAAAGCTGTGGATCAGAATCTTCCCTCAAAGTTTGCACCTATTATCAACTCACAATGGTTACATATTTCAGATCAGATAATAATTTTTTAGTTAGTAAAAATAATTAAAGTAGCTTACATGAGATTTGAACCATTTGTGAAAAGTTTCACTATGAATGCGCTGAACTTCCATCGGAGTTGCTCGTGGTTTTTCCTTTCGAATGAGTAATTCATGCTTCCTAATAAAAGAAAATGAGTGAGCTACAAGAAACTTTATGTTGGTAAATTAAAAAGTATGGCTGAAGAAAAAACTTACTCTCGGAATGGTGCTATTATATCAGAATTCCCTAGCACATATCTATGTATTGTAAGCAATGTAACTCGATCAATGATAAATCTTTTTCCTTCATATAAACCACGACCCATTCCATCCTCATTATCATAGTTGCGAGGTAGTCGATTTTCTTTGGTTTCAACATCATTAAGATATCTAGAACAAAAAGTCATGCACTCTTCCATCAAGTACCCCTTACAAATTGAGCCTTCTGGATGTGCTCGATTGCGCAAATACTTCTTTAATGTACCCAAATACCTAATGGAAAATGAGTGATTTAACAATTGTTAATTGTCTAATACGTAGTAAACAAAGTAATAATATTTACCTCTCAATAGGGTACATCCATCGAAATTGAACAGGTCCAGCTAGTAATGCCTCTTCGGCCAAGTGTATGGGCAAGTGTTCCATTATGTCAAAGAATGCTGGAGGGAAGATCTTCTCTAAATGACAAAGTGTGAGGGCAATACGATCTTGAATTTTTTCCAGATCAGATGAAGTGTTCACTTTAGAGCATATTGTACGAAAAAAATTACTCAACTCAATGAACACATTAACAACATTCTTGGGTAATGCTCTACGGAGGGCAATTGGAAGTATTTGCTGCATAAGAACGTGATTATCATGACTTTTCATACCCCAAATAGTTTGTTTTTCCACATTAACGTGACGAGATATGTTAGATGCATACCCATCAGGAGGTCTTAAGCTTTTCAACACCCTACAAAATGTACTCTTCTCCGCATTGCTCATAGTAGCAGATGTAGCAGGTAGGTAGAATCCTCCAGAAGACCGTGGAATTGGATGCAAAGGTTGTCTGATATTCATCTTTTGTAGATCTTTCCTCGCATTCAAGTTGTCTTTTGTCTTCCCTTTCACTCCCAACAATGTGAAAATTATGTTGTCACAAACGTTCTTCTCTATATGCATGACACCAAGATTATGTCGAACCAGGTTCCCTGCCCAATATGGAAGCTCAAAAAATATACTTCTCTTCTTCCAAATTGTTTTTGGAATTTCACAATTTTTCCTCTTTCTTGAACCTTTTTTCTCATTGTCCATCCTCACCTTCATATCTTCTTTCTTGTATGCTGTTGGTATGCCCTCTAATTCTTGTAGTAACTTTGTTTCTGAAGGTGGTACAGGTTTGTGCCCAAATTCAATTGTTCCATCAAAAGAAATTTTATCCCTACGAAGAGAATGGCCCGTTGGTAAAAAGCGACGATGACCACAATAGCAAAATTTATGACCATTATACAAATATTCAGATCTGGTATCCCTTCCGCAATTTGGGCAAGCAAACTCCCCTTTTGTACTCCACCCAGAAATGATACTATGTCCTGGAAAGTCACTAATTGTCCACAATAGTGCTGCATGCATTTGAAAGAGTTGATTGTTTGTTGCATCAAAAGTCTGGACTCCAATATCCCATAACTCTTTTAAATCTTCAACTAGAAGCTGGAGAGGTACATCAATATTGTTCCCTGGCCCCTTTGGCCCATCAATTAGAGTTGACAGTATGAGAGAAGGTTGTTTCATACATAGCCAAGGAGGCAAGTTATAAACAATCAACACGATTGGCCAAACACTATAGCTGACATTCATGTTTCCAAAGGGATTGAACCCATCTGTTGCTAACCCAAGTCTTACATTTCGAATGTCTGACTTAAAGTTTGGAAACCTTTCATCGAAGCTTTTCCATGCAATGCTATCAGCTGGATGCCTATATACTCCATCATTTATGCGCTTCTCCTCATGCCATTTCATATGAGAGGCAGTCATCGATGACATAAACAATTTTTGCAATCGTGGCTTCAAAGGAAAATACCTCACTCGTTTGTTTGCTTTACTTTTAGATTGATCTTTATACCTAGATTCACCACATATTTCACACTTATCTAACTTGCTATCTTTCCCCCTAAACAACATACAGCTGTTAGGACATATATCAATTGTCTCATAGGTAAAACCAAGTTCAGTTGTTATTTTATTGGCTTCATAATAGTTGGCTGGTAGATTTACACCATCAGGGAAAGAGTCTCTCAATAATTCAAGGAGTAAGTCAAAGGACTTGTTAGACCAACATGATAGTGTTTTAATCTGCATTAAACGAGCAAGAAAACTAAGTTTCGTTTGCTTTCCACATCCAGGGAACAACTCAGTTTCGGCATCAGCTAATAACTTCAAGAACTTTTTTGTTTCTGCATTAGCTTCAGGTAACTCATGTAAGTTAGTTTGACTATTGTTGCTATCATTTGCATCATCACGATGAATTCCCATTGACTCGTGTACCATACCAATAAGATCATCACTTAAATTTGAATAATGGGTAGATTCACCATTTTCTGCTGTGGGAAGTGGCACATAAAGTTCACCATGACAAGTCCAATTTCTATATCGGGTGTTAAAACCATCCCTAATGCAATGTAACATCACATCTTCACGACTCTTATAGAGTCGGTTTTTACATTTTATACAAGGACAACAAACTTTGGACCCAATTTCTTTACTCATGAATGCGAAATCCAGGAAATTCTCAACTCCATAAATGTAATCATTACATAGGCGATCAGACAAATCAATCCAGGTTTTGTCCATTTCCAGAAGCTTTACTTCTAACAAAAATTGTAGTTAAAATATAAAAAACATTATTAAAGTAGCACACATATAAGATGATTAAGGAAAAAAAAATGTGAAATCAACATTCACGATCGGAAAAGAAACTTAAACAAATATAGGATGATCACCTCTGTTTTTGGAATTAGCAGCGGGTCTCCAGAAAAGTACATTAACAGTCACTCTCAAGATTAGCAGCAATTCTGGGAAAAAAAAAAAAAAAGATGAGCTTCGTAACGAATCGCCAATATTTAAGCATATTTAAATATAGATTTCAGCATATTTCTAGATATATTCCAGCATAATTCATCATATATTCTAGCATAAATTTCAGCATATCATTCAGCACATTTCAGCATGTATGTTAGCACAGGTTGTACAACCAATACATAAAAGTCTCAAACCAATTTTAGAAGCATTAACCACAGCCAGAATTCTAATCATCAAAGTAAGACAGTGTATATATATACCAACTCAAGATATATAACTCAACTAGTTCAAAAGAATGTTGTTTAGCATACAAACCATCTTTCTTGATAAGGGTTTTATGTACAAATATGGTTTGTAAAATAACAATTACAGAAATGTACAAATATATTTACAGTTTTATCAAACTTAAAAAAACAAAGAAAAAGAAAATTAAAGGTAGAAAAAAAAAAAAGGGTATCTAAGCAGAAAGATGGCCTAACATTGCACTTGAATTTAATCTTTGGTTTTGTGGGAAATATCATCATTTCACCTACAACAAAAAGGCTCAATAACATTATACTACTTAATTTAAGTGGTTCAAAACCGGCTAAAAAAAAAGAATAGGAATAAAATCAAACAGGTAACAACCAGTATGTATTGCGTAGTGATTACTCTTCTACATATATAATGATGATGGCTCTAGTGTGAATGCCCACCACCTTAATTAAAAACAATATATATAAATGTTAATTAATTAACTTATAATTAATAATAATGCTGATATTGTATATATTCAAAATCTGGAATATTCCAATATATATCATATATCTTCATTTGACTTTATGCATCACCACATAATTATATTAATTTTGCTTCTCTTTTTCCAAGATTTATTATGAGAGCATAAATGATCCAACTATATCATGACATGTATTATAATGATACTTACAGACCAATAAATTGTATATCAATAAATTGTATTATCAATACACTCTTTTTGTATATCAATAAATTGTTGAAGTACTGGAAACAAACACTCTTTTTTTTTTAAAAAAAACTCAGTAAAAGCTAACTCAGGGGCATTATTTGATCTGAATGCTTTGATGTGTGTATGAAACTGAGTTAGAATGAGTTGGAAAAAATGAGGAATAATCAGCAACACATCAGACTTGTGCTTTAACAAATAAATCCAAGTAAACCTGGTATGATCATCAACCAAAGTCAAGAAGTATTCATAAGGATTGTCAGGAGCATGAGTAAAAGGTCCCCAAATGTCTGCATGAATGAGATCAAAAGCAGCTGGGGATTTATTATGATGAGAAACAAATGACAACCGTTTCTGTTTTGCCAATGGACAAACAGGACAGTGGGAATCAAAATTCTGAGACAAATCTAAGCCCAAGACAGTTTTCAATTGTTGAAGTACTGGAAACAAATACAGAAATGTACAAATATATTTTACAAATATATGTATAGTGAAACAAATACAGAAATAAACAAAACCATCTTTCTTCACATTTACGAAACAAATATCAATCACAAAAAAGAATGCATATATAGAGTCCCATAAACAGCTCCATCAATAATCACATATACGAAACAAATATCAATCACAATAAGAGAAAGCAAAAATATCAATTGATGATGCAAAATGAAAATTTTGAAGATAAACAAAATGGAAATGGAGAACCCACCGCCCGATTCCGAATTGGGGCTGAACTAAAGGAGTTCACTCCTGGTGCAGTATTTAAGCCTCAAGGTAATGTTTACACAGAAGCTTCTCCCCCTGCAAATTCAGGATACATCATTCGAGTTCCTTCATACTTTAATAAACTGAGTTTAAGTAATTAAATATACCAAAAATTTCGTCCGAAAAGGCTAACTCTTTCAGAAGAAAAGTGTGAGCTACAATGCTTGACCTCGTTTCCTCCGTCCTGATGCTCAGGTGAACATAAACCTGTACGCATCGAATAAAGTGAACACAATGCTTATCAAAGTAAGAATCGAAGAAGATGAAGCGAAAACTGCATAAAGCTCAGTGGAACGGTAGAAATCGCTGAAAATCGCGATATAAAGAAACCCAGATTGATAAATTATGAAAAATAATCAAAATTCATAGGGTACCTTGTTTCCTATACCCGCAAAGCTCCAAAAATCCTGATTGAGATCTAAAAATCCTGATTTTGGAAAAATATCTCTATTTCTTAACTTCAAACTCGCAGGTGAAACGCGCAGCTGAAGACCCAAAACTCCATCTCGAAGCAGCACCAATGTCGTCTTGAAAAGTGAAGAGAAGTTCGAAGCCGCCGTTGTCGGAGCAGCACCTTAGTTCGAAGATTTCTGAGTTTTCTTGGAGAAGACCCTGAAAATCGTGGACTGAAATGGAAGGAAGAGTCTGCTCTTTTTTTTGGGAAAGAAAACCCTCTTGTCGAAGGAGAGAGAGAGCTTTGACAGGAACAATATGTTGTGGGAAAAATTGGAGGGAAGGAAAAGTAATTGGAGCCAAAAGTATACGAGACAATTTCCCCTGAATTCTAATTTTCAATCTTAAAAGCATTAAACGACGTCGTTTTCATTGATTATTTTCTACGATTTAATTTACGTAGTAAAAGTTTGTCTAATTTGGTAATTATTTATTACGGTAATTTTCTTGTAGTAAATAATTATTTTTTACTACGTCACATATGGCGTAGTCAAAATTTTTGTAGTGAAAGCCACTTTTTCTTGTAGTGATCTTAGGGAATATTCCATTCATTTTTTTGGTGTTATTTATAAGGCTAAATTTGTACAAATCAGATTTCAAACACGTTAATATTATACATCAAATTTAAGGTCTCGACGCAAAGAACAAAATGGTGGTCTCAAAATTAAAATCCGACAACCAACGAATAAGGAATGATCTGTCAAAGATGACAAATGGCCGGCGAAGCTTTGCATCCAAATTATAACAGATCCAATGGCCAATAGGGTCGAATGAGATATGGATTTTACTCTTCTTTGGGAGAGGAACATGATGGTAGTGGTCTTGACTCATGGGTCGGCGTGACAGAGAAAATCCAACTTGATCGGAATATTCAGCTGGAACCGTTGAAAAGGGGTTAAGTGTAACAATTTTAAAAGGTTAGGAGGCAAATCGCGCAAAATTAAAGGAGGTGGGGGGGAGTGTAATTAACCCTAATAGTTAATTATTTAGTTTAGTTGTACTTATCCTTACTTTAGTCTTTATCCACTTGTATATATATACCCTTTCATGTACTTTTACGATATTGATAAGAAGTAAAATTCCTCGTAATATTTAATTCTAATATGATATCAGAGCAGGTCCGATTCTAAGGCTGTCTCTTCAACCCACCAGATGTTTCGATTTCTAGCTTGCTGATGTTCCGATTCTTACATGTTCACGCTACAATTTTCCAACGCCGGCATAATTTTGGCCGACGATCCCTTGCTTTTCAACCAAGCAGATAATCCAAGCCAACCTTTGGTTTCTCAACAACTTACAGGTGATAACTACAACATTTGGAGTTGATCTATGCTTATTGCTTTATCCATGAAAAATAAATGCGGTTTTGTTGCTGGTACGTTATTGACTCCTGCGGCTGACTCTTCAACTGTTCGTCATCAGGCGTGGACTCGTGACAGTCACGTTGTTATTACTTGGATTTTGTAGTTTATTTCGAAAGATATTTCTATGAGTATCTTATTCTTTGATAATGCGCGAAAAATTTGGGTCGACCTTCACGATCGATTCCAGCAGTCTAATTGATGACTTGATATTTCGTCGTTCTTATGGTCAAATTTTGCCCAATTATTGCTTTAATTGATATTAATTTGAAAAAGATTAATCCGTTGTTTTTTCAATTGTAGAATCGGGGCACGGAGATGAAATTAAAGAAAATTCGATCGTTTGGATGAGAAAATCCATGCAATGGGCAGATCCCCACGTATACATGAGAGTAACCGAGGCCAGGGAGGCTGAGTACAGCTTGGTGCATGAAGAACTTAGAAGCACTTGGAATCTTTAGAACTATGCATACATGCACATAACAATTAAAGTTACTAAATTTATTTTGGAGGCTTGTGGGTTGGGCATCTTGTTTGTGGGCTGTGAATATTGACTTGGAATTAATTGGAAAGGGCTCAGTTTGGTGAGGACTTGGAGAGCAAGAAATAAATTCCAATTGGAGCTAGAATTGGGAGTCTGGGAAGAGGGCGACTTTGATCAAATATATAAGCAGCTTTTACGCAGCTTTCAGGGGATTTTTGGATGGCAACTATTAGACGCCATCTGGGAGATGTAGAACTTCGAGAGCAGCTTCGGCAATCTTCGCCAAGAGTTCTTCACCTTATTCGATTTCTTACTTCTTTAGATAATTTCGTTAGATTATGTTAATGAATTTCTCTTTGGTTTTGATGGATTTCTAGCACCCCTTGCGGTGGGTCACCATATCCCCCGCACCAAAGCCCGATCCCCATACGAGATGGAAGGACCGTACATGAACCAAGCAGTGGCGAATGGGAGACAGACAGACTCACACCTAAGCTATAGACGGAACTTAGACCCTGAACGTCAAAACCGAACCACAGAATAAGTGCAAAAGTGGAAGCATTTAAATCAAATTAATCGTGCAAAAACAGTTGACGGGTTCAACTAGCATAAATACCTAATCCTGAAAACCAACAAAATTCATAAATCAACGGGTTCAACTAATCCAAGCACATGTCCTAACCTGTCCCTAAATCCATACATTCAAATCGTAATCATAACCTGTATAGAACATATCATATACATAATTTCAAACGTAGTTTGGAACAAAGTACTTAACAAAATTAAACAGACTGACACCGACTCAACAGGCACGACACACAGCCGCCTAGCTCGAACTCCCAGACCTGAACCTACAACTAAAAACATAAAGAGGGAGGGGTCAGTCCAAAGATTGAGTGGGAGGTAGCACACGCACGCGTATATACATATACGGAGCACAAGACATATCAAAGAGGGGAGATCATGAACCGGGGTGTGGTTTTTACATTATAAAACATTTCCAGACGTGATACTAGGTATAGGAAATAAAAGAGTTAGGCCGAAGGCCAAAACAACCAAAATTTATTAATACAGAATCCCCTTCCGTTTCACGAACTATTACATATCAAACTAGCTTAACGGAAACAAACACACAAAGGAAACCTTCTAACAAAAGGGGAAATATGCACAGGGATTTTATCCGTCCCGGATCTCCCTTACCCACAACACGATGATCATGCACAGGAGTAATACTCGGCGTCGCGAGTCTCCCTTACCCATAATCACCGAGCCCCAGGCGGAAACAGAGGTAAAGTTATATCAGAATCGGAGGAATATCCAGACCCATATCCGGAGGCATACCATATCCAGAGGCATATCATATTCAAAGGCATATTAGAATCACGCCCCTATTTGTACACGTATTTGTACTCATATTCATATCAGAACATATCGTAACTAGAGGCATAACATATTCATATCCTAGCATTTTCATTTTCATAGCATATTTCTAACCATAGCATAATCATAATCCTATCATATCAGATCTGTAACGCCCCAGTTTTTATTAGTACAGCATGACGTATGTGTTTACCAAATTGCGCGAATAATTATTTATACGTATTTATTTTATATTAATTGTAATGTTATGAATTTCATTGTTGCATTATTTATGAGCCTCCCATACGTGCTTCGTTTCTATTTAAATTGATACCGGAATTTCGTGTAAATTTAATATGTTGGACTTATATATGTCTTGTATATGAATATATGTTCGTTTCATGATTTCGGACTTAATTGATTGAGTTTTGGAATATTTGATTAATGATATTATGTTTTTAGGTTTGAAGTTTTAAACGTTTAAATCCTTTTCGAACCGTTTTTGATTTGTTTAACCCCGTTTTCAATTCCGATTTTTGTGCCAACTTGGTATACTTGAATTATGTGAGTTATGAATGTGTTTGCATGCTCGTTTTATGTTTTCGTGTTCGTTTTTTGAGGTTTTAAACCTTTGGTACTTGACGAGGGACATGAGGGCCTAACTAGTTTTAGCGCACCTCGTGTTCCGGAGGCCATAACTTGAGCTCGGGAATTCGGATTCGAATTTCGGAAGATGCGTCGGACTCGTGACGAAGAAGGAGAACTCTTAAGATTGGTTTTTTAATTTTATAAACCCTTTTGGACCCTCGTTTTTCGACCGGAACGAACAACTTGTGCTTAAGCCACCTTCTTTGACTAGTCATGTACTTGTGGGGCCAATTTAACTCAACCTAAGCCTAACCCTTGATATCTTGACTTGAGTTAAGTCTCTCCCTCTCCCTTATCAGCTGAAAATCGAGCCAAAACCCCCCTCATTTGTGCTGCAACTGATCGAGAGAAAAGAGAAGAGGAGAGGAGAGGAAAGCTTTGCCCCTTTTGTGAATTTTGAGCTCAAGTCATCATCTTTCTTCTCCAAATCTTCAAGGTATGTATATTTTTGTATTCTCTACACTTTTATCCAAGTTTTGATCCCTTTAATACTTGTTTTGCATCACATTTGATTACGGTTTGGGTAGGAGCATGAATAAGGACTTTTGGGGATATTTTGCTCTTATGAGCTAACTTGCTTTATGGCTGATTCCCTTGCCTTAAACTGAATATTTGGACTTGTTTCTTTGCCTCTTTGATGCTCAACTGATAGTATATGATGTTAGGATGGTTTGTTCTTGAGATCCTTTGATGAAATTATGATTTTTGAGCCTCAAACCTAAGCTAGAAAATCTGCTCCCCTGTTTTGGAACTGCTGTGTGAATTTATGCTTTGTTGTTTGAGTTAATGACTTCCAATTCGTTTGAATTTGCATGGAGATGTTGTATACTAATTGGTTTATATGTTAGCCCTGCTCTTGCAAGTTTTTAGATCCGTTTTCAGCTCCTAAATCGAAGCATGATGGCCTGTTTGTATGCTATGCGCGAACCGAACTGCTGCTGTTGTATTTTGTGATTACTTGGTGGTTCTAATGTGCTCCAATTCATGTCAATTTGCATATAAATGGAGTATATCAGTTTCTTATCATGTTAGCATTCATTCCATAAAGTTTCAGCTTCATATTCAGCCCCTAAGTACTTGATCATGGCATGATTGAACCAATCGAGCTCATACGTGCGTTTTGACGCCTCAGACTTGCTGCATGGTTTTGGTGCTCTTAACGTGTGAATTAGCCTTTGAGCTCAAAATGAAATATGCTCCTAAAATTCTAGACATGTTGTATATTAAGTTTCATAAGATTTGGAGTTGATTTGGTATGCTTTTGGACTGATTTTGTATAAGGCTTGTTTTGTCGGTAAAACCTTGTTTTCATTTTTGGGTCTGTACCGAGACACCCCGTGTCTCATTTGCCTTGTATTGTGTGACACCCCCGTGTCACACCTTTTTTTCCTGTCTGTACTGAGACACCCCCGTGTCTCAGTATACTTAAGTTGAGGGACACGGGCGTGTCCCTCCCCCTACGCATTTCTTGTCTTTTCCTTTTCGGTTTTTGATTATTTCACCTCTTTAATGCCTTTATCTTCATTAGTGATGAACTACGAACTTGTTTTACTATGTGTTGGGAGTATTATGGTTTGATTTCTTAACCTTTGGGTGAGATTTAGGCATGCTTTTGATGAATGCCGTTTATGTGCGTTTTGTGGCGTTTATGATTTCCGTAACCTATTTCCCTTGTCATATGATTTCTTCTTGTTTTCAAACTTTGGAAATATGTTACATTATGTAATATGATGTATGTAGTAGAGTTTTTTGGAAGGTTGAATATGTTTGAATGTGTGTTAAACTTAATTTACTTCAATGCTCTTATTTGCCTAAATGTTGGATCTTGTGCTTTGAATTTCTTGAATTGAATTGATTGAAAACGTGAAATGTGAATTGATGAATTCGAATGAAAGTGAACAGATCATTGAACGACTTGATTATATGATTTAAATTCCTTTGACGTGAAATGTGAAGGATATGAACTCATTTGAATACGAATGCTTCATTGAATGAATTAATTGAATGTTTATGTGTCTTTAAGACTTTAATAGTGCACATGAAAGTTTTCATTACAATATAGCATCTTTTCTTTATTCATATCATGATCATTACATTGCCGAGCATCTTATTTGGTCATATTGAGTCTCACTTCACCTTAATGCACAGATTTTTGTTTCCGTTGGAGACGAAGCCGGTCCGAGAGGCTCTTGTGTTCTCCTCTTTGCGGTTTAAGGTGGGTTTCTCTTCTAATTAGATAAATGACCCTATATACCTTCAATGTGAAAAGCTTTCGACCAAAAATGAATATATATATATAGAGTCGTTTTCAAGAGTAAATGTTTTCAACGTAAAGCCCTTATTTTATGAATCCTACTTAATGTTTTGGCGAGAAATGAATGAATGAATGTTCACAATGAATGGGGCCCAGGGACTTGGTGTGAGTGGTGACCCGAGGAGGAAAGGGCTGACGGCGATCCCTCACACTAGTCCCACCAATGAACGGCGTAACCGGACCTCGTTAGGAGTTAGCGAGGAATGGACGCTGAGTGCCATCCGGGGAGTCATGTTCCCCTTTTGGTCAATGAATGGGTGGATGGGCCTTGCAAACCCGCTACCAACCTGGAGGAAGAAGGTGTAAATGTTATTGAATGCGCACGAAAGAATGATATGCATGAAAAGAATGAATGAATGAATGTTAATGAATGTTAATGAATTACACGAGGTGTTGGTTGGAGATAATGCACGCCCACTCGCCGGGCCACTAATGACCTTGACCTAATGTAAATGAATCGTTATAATCCCTTTTCATGATTTCTATTCACCCACTTGGGAAATTCTTTAAAAACCTCACCTGGGATTATAGCTTGCATGTGATTGTTAAATACCCTCGTATATTATATTTATGCCCCGTTTTTATACCTACCAGTCCCTTTTGGACTGAACCCATTTGCCTTTCAGTTGTGTTGTACAGGTGTCAAGGGGAGCTAGGTGGGATTTCGAGTCATAGGTTTTACAGTCACTTTTAGCTCTTGTATTTTCGGTCTTACACTTGCATATGGTACTGTTGATCCTTGTACATGAATAATAATGGAGCGTACTTGTTGTTTTGAGCCTTGATGGCATTGGATAATGTTATGGTTGATTTTTGGAGCTTGAATGGTCGTTGTTTATATTATGGCCAGTTAATGCTTCCGCAATTGTATTTACTCTGATTTTGTGGTTCAAGGGTTAGTCCCGCCTAGCGTATAGTGTGTGTGTGTCCCCGTTCGCCATGATTTAGCTCGGGTATGGATCGTCCATTTCATATTCGGGTCGGGTCTCGGTGCGGGGGATGTGGTACCTTGCGCTCGGGTGCTACATCCTTAAGTGGTATCAGAGCCTAGGGTTGCAAAACTCGGGCTCTCGTGTCGTGTGGGTCAGTTTAGGTCATTCGGCATAGGAACTACGTGATAATGTGTGCATTGCATTGATTTTGAACATAAAATTGTCTTTCTTTTTAATCTTGTCGAATTACGTGCTGTATTTTATATTGAATTCATGCCTTTCGCGTTGAATATGTGCCATGAGCATGTACTAATCGCATCCATATATCTCCGAAATAAGTTATGAATTACAGGCTAGGAAGATACTATCAAACCACGGCCAAGTATCATGCTAACAATGCCTTACTGCAAGTTCTTTCTGAGGCATGGAGGATAGGAATAATGCATCAGGAAAGATATAAAGAATTCGAGAGGTGTAGTCCTCATAGATAGTGTGGCACCCGGAATGCCGAGATGCCACACCCCCCGCACCATAAGTCTAGCTCACACATGAAATGGATAGTCCATATATGAACCGGACTCATGGCGAACGGGTGACTGTGACGCCCCATATTCTCGAAAGGCATCCTGATGACATTTACAAGTAAGTCTCTACACTTGTGCGTGTTTAATTTAAGAGTTCTTGAATTATGTGATTTAATGTAAATCCAATTTAATATGTGTTCATTCGAATTATTCTAAGATTAATTGCCAACTTGATTAATTACGCGCATATTTAACCCTAACCTTCTAATTTGATTTAATTCAAATTTATTCCATGAAATAATTGTCAAGTTGATTTTAAATCCATCATGTTGCTTAACTTGTTTAATTTTGATTTACTTGAATTCCTTGAGATTAATTGTCAATCATGTGTTTACAAAGTGTCGTTAAATTATAAGAAAAGTTTCTAAAATTAAATTGAATTAAACTCAAATTGGTAAATCTCTATTTCATTTTAATTTATAAATTTATGCGGAGCTTGAATGTTTAGTCGTAACTTTACCGATTTTATCTACGATTATTTGTACGCGATATTACTCTTTGTTACGCGATAAGGATACCCGGTTGTATATAGCTTGTGCACAAGACACATTTCTCCCAATCCCTTTTCTCTCTCTCTCTCTCTCCTCTCTCACTCTCTCTCATTCCCGCTGGTCACTATGCCCGGCTTCGGTTACGAGCCCATAACTCGATCGTTTCTCGACGGAATTCAACAAACGAATAGTCCATTTCAATTATCTCGGTGAGACCGACGCAAGAGTACCAATTTCATAGCCTAACGATGAACGACAGCGAAGATATTGCTGATTTTCAGACGCCAAGGCGGGTGGCGGCGGACCGCGACTTCGCCGCCCATTTCCGGCGGCTTCCGGCGGGATTTCAGCAACACGCGCCCATGACCCATAAAGTAGACTTCCAGGCGCTTCATTTGACGTTGGCGGCAAGGCCATCGGAGCAGAGACGGAGCCGCACGCGCCGTCCAAAGCTCGCGGCGGCGGCGCGAGTTACTGTAGCGGCGGCGGCAGAAACTTCGGCGGCCAACGGGGGCCATCTTTTGGTCTCGGACTCTTCACAAAAGTTGTTCGGAACGATGAGAACTAGTGACCTGTCATCAGGCGACTCCAGATTCGGTGGTTTGGTGGCGGATCGGCGGCGGCAAAGTGGCGGTGCAACGGCGGCACTAGCTCCGAGGATTTATCCGGAAAGCTACCTTAGGGCTTTCGAAGAGCTCGTCATGGGTAAGACAACACCTCTTTCGGATTGCATTTTGGTTCACCGGTTTGGAAGTAATTTGAGTTTGAAGATTTAGGGTTTTCGTGTTCTTAGATTTCAGATCTAGGACAATCGGCTTGGAATTTCTAGAAATTGATCGAGGATTCGGAACGGGCGTGAAGACTTCATTCAGGACTGATTTTTCAGGATTTTTCCGGTGACTTTTGACGGCGGCCCGGTGGCGGCCCGACGACTTTCCGGCGGCTCCGATGGCGGCACTCCGGTGAATTTCGGACAGAATGTTCGTCTCGTTGTGGTGAGTTCAACGCCACTTTCCGTTCGTTAATCGGACACTCGATCTATTTATTACGAATTATTTTGCGTAATTGTGATTATTTGAATTAATTGTTTTAAGTGCAAATAAATTAGTTATTATTGGTTTGTTGATCGACATGTATTCCAATCGTATATGAAAACATGTATTGAATGGATTGTGATATGCATGAATGTTTCGATTTACAATTTGAATCCCGATGTGATGAATTTATGCTATGTGTTTAGATATGAAGGGGTGTTAGTGTAATATTTAGAAACTAATCTTTTATGTGACTAAATGAACTTGAATGATATTTTAGAAGAACGAAAATGTTGTGATTTCTCTATATGAATTTGAGACGTTCTCAATGTTATGTTTATTGTAAATTGTGTTTCAAATGTAAATTTAGATACATGAAAGATGCTTGAACAACTTGAGACTGGATGCATGATAGGAGTTAGAATTGTAATATCTTGATTTACTCTTACTACTTGAAAATGGTATATTATGAATTACGATAAATTGATAATTGTAATGCTTGTAAGTAATTAATTCCTAGTTGAATAATTGTATAAACACTTTAAATGAACAATTACGCTTAGTAATCAACTTAGGGGATGTAAGTGTAATATTTATGAAACTATGTATGTGACTTGAGCTTGTGTACCAAACATGTTGTGAAGTTGTAAAGTATGATCTCAAGTGAATTAAATGCACTCTTTATTTGTATCAAGCATGCCATCTACGTACAACAACCTTGTATGTTTATATGATCAAGTTGCTCTTACTTATGCACTTTATAACTCGACATGAACTTGATGCTTAATTCTAATATTATAATTGAACCCTGTGACATTGGATGATTTAATATGCATTTCGTGAATACATTAACTTCCTAAATTGATCTTGCATCTTTGGATATGGAATTGCATGATGGTTTCTTGTAAATATGATCTTGTTGAGCATTGATATGCCTTGAATGACCACGACACCTTATCCAAGCACAACATGAACACTTATGCATAACCACGATCATGTTGAGCAACGCCGTGCGTCTTGTTTGGTTCATATAGAGTCTAAGTCTGGGCTTCTGTATGTATTGTCACAGAGTTTGGTGGTGCCGGTGGGCCCGAGGTTTAGAGTGCTTGGCCCTTCACACTCTCAGACTCTACTTTCACGAGGTGAGGTTTAGGATTTTGTATAGTTATGCGACCTATGGCCTTAATATGATGATTTCAACCCTTGCATGCGAGTATATCTATTATAAATACGTATGTGTTGGATATGATGTGTTTATGGCCTTGTGAATCAGCTCTGTTTTGGAAAATTAGATATGAAAGCATATGTAAGCTGTTTTGAAAAGTTATGTTATGATATGATCTGTTCTGTAGCGAGTTAGCCATGATATATGGTATCTGTTCTGTTCTGTTCTGTTATGGATCCGAGGAGCTATGGGTAAGGAATCCCTGGAACGGTATAGGGCCGTCAGGGCTCGGCCTGTGCATAGTCTCCATTTGAGATATCATTGCGCGACTCAGGAAGATAGGGGAGGCATGATATCTTGAGCCTTCGGTGTACAGCCGGGGAGGACTCTTGTGGGTTCGCTACCCCTTGAGGGTTTGTCTGATATGGATGGTTTGGGGACGGTACATCCCCTCCATCATTGGTGTGACGGTTGGATTGACTTTTGTATTCTATGATTTGATATGTTCTGAGGAGTAAAGGTTGGAAGCTCGTACTCGCCGAGCATGTGTTCTGTTCTGTCTGGGAATCATGAATCGAGATAGAGTTCTGAAATGTTTTCTAAACCTTATATAACTATCTTTTGGGTACTTTTGGAAATGTTTTGGTATGCAACACCTATCTCCGGTTCATGAGTCCACCCTTCTGATATGTGCTATGCTCTATATATATACAGTGGGTGTGCGTTAGCCCCCTCACTCAGTCAGTTGACTGACACCTCATTTTACACTTTTAGTTGCAGGATTGTTGGCGTTTGCTAGGCGGAAGTGAGTCCTTTGAGTTGCACTTCGTCGGTTTAGTCTTTCTATTTGCATTTGTCTTTTCATACACTTTACTTATGCTTTGACTTGTAGACTTGAGATTATACTTTACTATTCGGTAGCCCTGCGTGGCACTCTCATTCGACCCTTGGGGCACTTGATGATTATTACTTTATGTTGATATTCGGGACTAGGGATCTATGCTAGTTGAACCCGTCACCTGCTTTGTTTGTTGATCTATTATTCGGGATTAGGTATCTATGCTAGTTGAACCCGTCACCTGCTTTGTATGTTTTGTAATAAATGCTTCCGCTATCTATTGATGTTGGTTTTAATTGCTTCCGTGCTCTGAGTTTTGGTCAAGTTAGATCCGCCTAGCCTAGTGTGTGAGTTGGTCTCCCGTTCGCTCTGATTCGGATTCGGGCATGGACGTTCATTTCATGCTTCGGGTCTGAGTCATAGTGCGGGGGATGTGGCATCCTCCGTTTGGGGTGTTACAGTGACAATAAAAAAAAACTCACTAGCTAGGCGGGACTAACCCTCAAACCAATCAAGTCCAAATGTGGGAACTCGTGAGACATGACTCAATATGAGACCAAGTATGACGCACGGCAATGCTCATGTAATTTAAATAAAACCAATCAATCAATTAACACTAAGCATGTATAAAGACCAATTAACACCTAAGAGGTGAAATTAATAACAAGAAATCATATACTCATATTATTCAATTATTTCAAGTTCAATTCATAGAAGGCATCGAGTCACACAATACGTTTGAGCAATTAAGTACCAAGAAGTGTCAAGTAGGAGCATACTTATCAATTAAACAAGTATATAAATCATATAATTCACATATGGGAGCCAAGAGAGTGAAAGAAATGCAATAAGAAAGGTTTTGGTGAAGTTTGGCCAAAATCGACAATTTTTGGAAATGTATATATTGTGGGAAAACTAGAATATCTTAAATTATAGAAGTGTGAATTGAGTTTTGTTTGTTGGGTATGAAATTAGACACAAAGACCTTTCCGACGGTATATGGCACGTTTTCTAATTCAAAGCGAGGTGAAAATGGCATTCGTCCGAAGTTGGATAAAATGCAGGAAAATGGCGTGTCACCATCACAAGGCAAACCTTGACACGGGAACCTGCACCCCCGTGTCACGCTGAACAAGGCAAAATTGACACCCCCGTGTTAACTGTACGCAGCAGAAAAAAACAGGGCAAAACAGGGCATTAACGCAACACAACAACAACCAACCAAAACACTAATTTTCAATCATCAAATGCAATGAAAACTTGAAGAAACATGTATTCATACTTGAAACACGATAAAATCTAACACATCTACTCATATCATGCATTGATCATCAAGATTTAACAATATCAAACCCATATACAATCATGAACTCCAACTTCCATGTTATTCAAGAAATCATGCAAGCTTTCAAGATTAAAGATCCTAAGCATGCTTCTAACCATAAAAGAACAAGAAATCATCACTTAAGCATCAAACCCTATCTCATAAATGACTCAAGAATTCAAGAAAAATCTCCATTTATACCTTAGTATGAAGAAAGAAAGGATGGAAGAGATGATGGTATGATGATGAAGCTTCAACTTATGCAATTTTCCTCCTTGAATTCTAGCTTGAAATGATGAAATCTCCTCTTCTCCTTCCTTGGTATAAATATCGTGTATTAGTGTGTGTGTGTGTGGAATTTGATGAAATATGTTGATAATTAAAATGAGAGAGACGAATGAGATATTTATCCAAAGTCTTCCACTAAATGGGATGACTCAACACATTTTGCATTTTAGTCCTTACCTCATACTAATTTACAAGTTAGATATGCATCCACTTGACATACATGATAGATGGTTGTATGCATATATATATAATACTCTAAAAGAATATAATACAATGGAGTTAATTTATATGACCAAGTAAAGTCACATATAGACACTTAGGTACGTTAGCAATTAATTCACGTAAATCTCACATTAACAATAATTTCATATAAATTCATAGAAAATATAATGCATCTAAGGTTATGCAATGCATATAAATTATCACATAATGCACATATGAAAAACGGGGCGTTACAGATAGAGCTAGTGTTTAAGGGTTAGGAGCTGAATTGGAAGTTCGACATAAGAGATGCAACTATAGAGGGACATTTATAGAAATAGGAATTGATCGGGAAATATTTATGACTCCGAAGATTGACATATGCAGCTCTCTTACATAAGAAGCCATAATTGGACTCAACGGGCTCATTCAAATTAAGGAATGGAGTGAACGAACTTTGAAGGTACCTTAACTCAGGGTTCGGATTATGGAAGAAATAGCGAGAATTGTGAAGATTCAAGCTAAAATACGTTCGGCGGTAATTATGCATCAAGAGTCATAAAAATGAGAATGTCTAACTGAACCTAATGGATAGAAAAGAGGTCAAGGTTGGGAAGAAGTGAGTCTGGGAGCCCTAAATTTCAACTAAGATGGGAAAACGAGTCGGGAAGGGATTGGAAGGAGCCAAGTAGCGTGAAAAATACAATTTCATGGAAGGTGATAGTACTACAAGCAAGATTTGAGTTCGTTTTCCCAATCCAAGCTGAATTGTCGTGTTGTGAGGGTGAATTGGGAAATATGGAGCAACGAATGGAAACGGTAAAGAAAGGCAAAGACGTTTTGGAAGGAAAGCACACATGCAAGTGGGAGCAATTGGAAAGCCAGTTCTATTCCCAATCTAAACTCGTAAAGGATAAACAAGGGAATCTTGATCCGTGTGAGGACTCGAAGTAGGATTCAGAAACAGAGTCAGGATAATTTTTTTTTTTTTAGAGAATTGATGCACAAAGATTCATGGAAAAACTTGAAGACCGTGGGAAAGACGAAGCATGATTAGCAAGTCAAAGTGACCTCGTGATTGGAGGAACGAGGAAAAGCTACTGAGTTACCAACTTACCACATTGGTGACAGGTTCCAAAACATTCATAGCACGTGCATCATACTTCGCATCCATTATTTATTCTTCTTTACTTATGTTTGTGCGTGCATTTTTAATTGATTTCGTTGCTCTAATGTGCGGTATATTTGCTTATTCCAAATGTGACACATGCATTGACATCTTTACCCTACATGCATATTAAGTGTCTACTTGATAGGAAGTTTCTTTCACCTCACTCATCAAATTGTTTTCAACCGAGCCATATTCAAATAAAGAAAAGGAGAATTTTTGGGTTGCACCGGTTGATTAAAAAGGAAAGTGGGAATTCCAAGGCTCGGGAAAAATAGGGCCGAAAATAGGAAGGAAATAAGTGAGTTGCTCTCCTTACTTAATCACTTCAAAGTGAAGGCGAGTGAGATCATCAAACGTGGCATGACTAGAATTTCCTAGTCCAAGGAAGCTAAGCCGAAGAGGTTGAGAATCTTGGGTCCAAGAAGCAATGGAATGAGTTCATCGGATAAGAATAGAAAATTTTAAGGGGGAGAGCCGATTGAGAAAGATCAAATTCACAGTTGTGCCCGAACGGGTCATTTCAAAAAGGAATAATGGAAATGCAAGAATTAACAAGTAACGAGACTCCACAAAGCAAGAACATGGGACGAATTGGGAGACTTTAACACCGGTGGACTTCGAGATCAATGTGGTAAAGGATTTTGGGAATAATATTGGAAGGGACAAATGCCTCGGGAGATGAAGATACGGATTCAAAGAGAGTCTGAAAATTCAAAGGACAGGACGGGGTAAAGGATGATCGATGGAAACCTTGATTGCAAGATCAACGCCGTTATTTTCTTATTATCGGACACACATGAACTCAAATATCCCAAAGTTAAAAGGGGTTGTGTTATAACGTCTCTCGTACCTTGGAAACAATAGGACCGAGAAAGAAATTATAAGGAATTAGTAACGAAGTTATTGGATAAGAGAAGTTAATTCATCCGAGGATTGGGAATTAGCAGTCGAGCTACCACATGACTAGTTTGAGTATCCGAGAAGGCCGGGTAGACACTGTGGTGGAGAATGAATTAAGTGGATAAAAAATCTAGCGCACATTTGAGAGTGCAACCTTGGGCCCTTGTGTATAGTAAAGAAGTGAAAACTAATCGTCGATGGGAGAGTGTTTGGTCATTCAAGTATCGAACATATCAGGATTTTGAGGCATGGTTAGTTGAAAGAATTTCTAACAAAGAATCGAGTGTCAAATCGGATCACTACTATGGAAGATTCCCAAAACATTGGTGAACGGTACACTAAACATCCATGGCATATGCATACACGCATTGTTAATTTAAATAATTTTGATAATCTGTGCTTTGATTCTTTGATGTGTTAACAATTGTTGTAGAATCGATGTTGGATGTAAATAAGTGATAATTGTTCCCTGGTTTTATGTGATTGTTTTGATTAAGTTGTCGTAATTGGATGTTTTGATGCTTTCTCCTTGAGGTTTGCTCTTCGTGGCGGTTGTATTTTGTATTTTGAACTTCGTTGTCTATTTGTGAGAGACGGGGTTCTCTCTTTGTTGTTTGTGAGAGACGGGGTTCTCTCTTTGTTGTTTGTAAGAGACGGGGATTCTCTTATTTTTGTTCGAGAGGCGGGGTTCTCTCATTGTTGTTCGAGAGACGTGGCTCTCTCGTTGTTGCTTTTGAGAGACGGGGTTCTCTCGTTGTTGTTTCAGAGACGGGGATTCTCTCCTTGATGCTTGTGAGGAACGGGGTTCCTTCAGTAATTGTTTTCAGGCAGATAGTGAATCCGAGGACGGATTCTTTAAGGGGGAAAGGTTGTAACGCCCCAGTTTTTATTAGTACAGCATGACGTATGTGTTTACCAAATTGCGAGAATAATTATTTATATGTATTTATTTAATATTAATTGTAATGTTATGAATTTCATTGTTGCATTATTTATGAGCCTCCCATACGTGCTTCGTTTCTATTTAAATTGATACCGGAATTTCGTGTAAATTTAATATGTTGGACTTATATGTGTCTTGTATATGAATATATGTTCGTTTCATGATTTCGGACTTAATTGATTGAGTTTTGGAATATTTGATTAATGATATTAGGTTTTTAGGTTTGAAGTTTTAAACGTTTAAATCCTTTTTGAACCGTTTTTGATTTGTTTAACCCCATTTTCAATTCCGATTTTTGTGCCAACTTGGTATACTTGAATTATGTGAGTTATGAATGTGTTTGCATGCTCGTTTTATCTTTTCGTGTTCGTTTGTCGAGGTTTTAAACCTTTGGTACTTGACGAGGGACATGAGGGCCTAACTAGTTTTAGCGCACCTCGTGTTCCGGAGGCCATAACTTGAGCTCGGGAATTCAGGTTCGAACTCCGGAAGATGCGTCGGACTCGTGAAAAAGAAATAAAACTCTTAAGCTTGGTTTTTTAATTTTATAAACCCTTTTGGACCCTCGTTTTTCGACCGTAACGAACAGCTTGTGCTTAAGCCACCTTCTTTGACTAGTCATGTACTTGTGGAACAATTTAACTCAACCTAAGCCTAACCCTTGATATCTTGACTTGAGTTAAGTCTCTCCCTCTCCCTTATCAGCTGAAAACCGAGGCAAACCCCCCTTCATTTGTGCTGCAACTAATCGAGAGAAAAGAGAAGAGGAGAGGAGAGGAAAGCTTTGCCCCTTTTGTGAATTTTGAGCTCAAGTCATCATCTTTCTTCTCCAAATCTTCAAGGTATGTATATTTTTGTATTCTCTACACTTTTATACAAGTTTTTATCCCTTTAATACTTTTTTTGCATCAGATTTGATTTGGGTTTGAGTAGGAGCATGAATAAGGACTTTTGGGGATTTTTTGCTCTTATGAGCTAACTTGCTTTATGGCTGATTCCCTTGCCTTAAACTGAATATTTGGACTTTTTTCTTTGCCTCTTTGATTGTAAACTGATAGTATATGATGTTAGGATGGTTTGTTCTTGAGATCCTTTGATGAAATTATGATTTTTGAGACTCATACCTAAGCTAGAAAATCTGCTCCCCTGTTTAGGAACTGCTGTGTGAATTTATGCATTGTTGCTTGAGTTAATGACTTCCAATTCGTGTGAATTTGTATGGAGATGTTGTATGCTAATTGGTTTATATGTTAGCCCTGCTCTTGCAAGTTTTTAGATCCGTTTTCAGCTCCTAAATCGAAGCATGATGGCCTGTTTTTATGCTATGCGCAAACCGAACTGCTGCTGTTGTATTTTGTGATTACTTGGTGGTTCTAATGTGCTCCAATTCATGTCAATTTGCATATACATGGATTATATTAGTTTCTTATCATGTTAGTATTCATTCCCTAAAGTTTCAGATTCATATTCAGCCCCTAAGTACTTGATCATGGTATGATTGAACCAATCGAGCTCATATGTGCGGTTTTGACGCCCCAGACTTTCTGCATGGTTTCGGTGCTCTTAAAATGTGACTTAGCCTTTGCACTCTAAATGAAATATGCTCCTAACATGCTAAATATGTTGTATATTAAGTTTCATAAGATTTGGAGTTGATTTGGTATGCTTTTGGACTGATTTTGTATAAGGCTTGTTTTGTCGGTAAAACCTTGTTTTCATTTTTGGGTCTGTACCGAGACACCCCCGTGTCTCATTTGCCTTGTATTGTGTGACACCCCCGTCTCACACCCTTTTTTCCTGTCTGTACTGAGACACCCCCGTGTCTCAGTATACATAAGTTGAGGGACACGGGCGTGTCCCTCCCCCTGCGCATTTCTTGTCTTTGCCTTTTCGGTTTTTGATTGTTTCACCTCTTTAATGCCTTTATCTTCATTTGTGATGAACTATGAACTTGTTCTACTATGTGTTGGGAGTATTGTGGTTTAATTTCTTAAGCTTTGGGTGAGATTTGTGGTGTTTATGATTTCCGTAACCTATTTCCCATATCATATGATTTCTTCTTGTTTTTAAACTTTGGAAATATGTAATATGATGTATGTAGTAGAGTTTTTTGAAAGGTTGAATACGTTTGAATGTGTGTTAAACTTAATTTCCTTCAATGCTCTTATTTGCCTAAATGTTGGATCTTGTACTTTGAATTTCTTGAATTGAATTGATTGAAAACGTGAAATGTGAATTGATGAATTCGAATGAAAGTGAACGAATGATTGAATGACTTGATTATATGATTTAAATTCCTTTGACGTGAAATGTGAAGGATATGAACTCATTTGAATACGAATGCTTCATTGAATGAATGAATTGAATGTTTATATGTCTTTAAGACTTTAATAGTGCACATGAACGTGTTCATACATTATAGCATCTTTTCTTTATTCATATCATGATCATTACAATGCCGAGTGTCTTATTTGGTCATATTGAGTCTCACTTCACCTTTAATGCATAGATTTTTGTTTCCGTTGGAGACGAAGCCGGTCCGAGAGGCTCTTGTGTTCTCCTCTTTGCGGTTTAAGGTGGGTTTCTCTTCTAATTAGATAAATGACCCTATATACGTTCAATGTGAAAAGCTTTCGACCAAAAATGAATATATATATATAGAGTCGTTTTCAAGAGTAAATGTTTTCAACGTAAAGCCCTTATTTTATGAATCCTACCTAATGTTTTGGCGAGAAATGAATGAATGAATGTTCACAATGAATGGGGCCCAGGGACTTGGTGTGAATGGTGTCCCGAGGAGGCAAGGGCTGACGGTGATCCCTCACACTAGTCCCACCAATGAACGGCGTAACCGGACCTTGTTAGGAGTTGGCGAGGAATGGACGCTGAGTGCCATCTGGGGAGTCATGTTCCCCTTTTGGTCAATGAATGGGTGGATGGGCCTTGCAAACCCGCCACCAACCCGGAGGAAGAAGGTGTAAATGTTATTGAAAGCGCACGAAAGAATGATATGCATGAAAAGAATGAATGAATGAATGTTAATGAATTACACGAGGTGTTGGTTGGAGATAATGCACGCCCACTCGTCGGGCCACTAATTACCTTGACCTAATGTAAATGAATCGTTATAATCCCTTTTGATGATTTCTATTCACCCACTTGGGAAATTCTTTAAAAACCTCACTTGGGATTATAGCTTGCATGTGATTGTTAAATACCGTTGTATATTATATTTATGCCCCGTTTTTATACCCACCAGTCCCTTTTGGACTGAACCCGTTTGGCTTTCAGTTGTGTTGTGTAGATGTCAAGGGGAGCTAGGCGGGATTTCGAGTCATAGGTTTTACAGTCACTTTTAGCTCTTGTGTTTTTGGTCTTACACTTGCATATGGTACTGTTGATCCTTGTACATGAATAATAATGGAGCGTACTTGTTGTTTTGAGCCTTGATGGTATTGGATATTGTTATGGTTGATTTTTGGAGCTTGAATGATCATTGTTTATATTATGGCCAGTTAATGCTTCCGCAGTTATATTTATTCTGATTTTGTGGTTCAAGGGTAGGTCCCGCCTAGCGTAGAGTGTGTGTGTGTCCCCGTTCGCCGTGATTTAGCTCGGGTATGGATCGACCATTTCATATTCGGGTCGGGTCTCGGTGTGGGGGATGTTGTACCTTGCGCTCGGGTGCTACATCCTTAAGTGGTATCAGAGCCTAGGGTTGCAAAACTCGGGCTCTCGTGTCGTGTGGGTCAGTTTAGGTCGTTCGACATAGGAACTACGTGTCGTATGCATCTCTTCATTTGTGCATTGCATTGATTTCTCGGGTGTTACAAGATCCTAGCATAATCAGATTCTAGAACATAAATCATATCAGGCGTATTCATAATCTATAGCATATAACATAATCACACGTATTCATAGGGCTTATATTCATATGCATACATATCAGTCACGTTTCATTAGAGTCTAACTATAACCTAACCTCACCTGGTACCAAGCACAGTCGAACACAAAGCAAATGGTCCACCCCGGAACCTGCACGATTAACTTGTCACCACCCCGGGTGCACCTGTACCAACTGAGCACACAAAAGACAACATATGGCTTAGACTCAAACTCAGACAACCATACAGAGACACACAACAATGCTCAAGAGTGCACAAAACGATATACATACAATTCACATTCACAAAATAAATAAATTACATTCATATATCATATTTCATACGAAATTCACGTATTACAAGGCCAAATAAATCATATAATAGCATGCTACAAATTCATTTAAAACTACCAGGTTACACATCAATTTCCAACTATGTCATAGAATGAACAAACTAAGAATAACTAAGTTACTTACCCATTCAAGGTTTCATATACTTTTTACAATGCATAACAAATTCATATATTACATAATAGATTCAATTACAATGTATGTAGTTAGCCTTTAATTGTTTCAAGCTTAATCAGTCAAGACATAATAACTTCTCTTAATCGAAATCATAATTGGCATATTTGTTTATCAATTGACAATGTTTAATTAATTCAAGTCATACAAATTTACATATTTAGAAAATTACACATACACCCCTTCTAAGCTAAACAATTAGCACAAATTCAACATATCGGGATTCAAAATAAAGTTCGAAGCATCAATACATATCACAATTCATTTAATACATGATTTCGTATACATCAGAGTTCACATTGATCGAAAATTGAAGCAATTAACAATTAAATTACATTTAAAACAGTTTAATCAATTAATCTCAAATATACAAAATAATTCTTAACAATTAAAGCGAGCGTCCGATTAACGAATGGGAAGTGGCATTGGACTCACCATAATGAGGTGAACAACCTCTCCGAAGTCCGCTGGAATGCCGCCACCGGAGCCACCAGAACAGTGGCAGGCCGCCGTTCGGCCACCACCAGAACGTGCCGAAAAAATCCCGAAAAATCACCCGCGCAAGTACTCCTCGTGCTCGTTCCAATTCCTCGATCAATTTTTGAAAATTCCAAGCCAATTGTCTCCAATTTTAGACCCAAAAATACGAAACCCCAAAATCATCAAATTCAAATTACTTCTAAACTGTAGCACCCGCGACGATAGGCGCCACATCCCCCGCACTACAAGTCTAGTCCACACGTGAAATTTAAAATCCAGCATGAACAGGACTCATAGCGAACGGGTGACAAAATAAAAACAACTCCCTAGCTAGGCGGAATCTAACCTGTACCAATTAAATCACAATGTTAAAACAAGATGCGGAAGCA
Source organism: Lantana camara (assembly GCA_037501455.1). Taxonomy (NCBI): domain Eukaryota; kingdom Viridiplantae; phylum Streptophyta; class Magnoliopsida; order Lamiales; family Verbenaceae; genus Lantana; species Lantana camara. Next base: position 98,658,670 of record CM074855.1, read on the forward strand.
ATAATTAAGCATGACTTTCAAAATGGCTATAAGCCCAATAATTCCATAACATAATTAAAATCATCATGCATCCTAACAACGGGTTCAACTACGCATGCAACCTGTCCCGAATCAATAATCAACAATAATTCATAATTGGCACACAGGCCCAAATACATAAAGGGATTTCCATTAGGTCATACAATGTAAAATGTGACTCCAGTGTATAAGTGACTTGACAAGGAAAATAAAACTCGCCCTCCGCCTAGCAAGACCTGCAAGACCTGAAAAGTGGGGAAGGAGGGGTCAGTCTCTAGAAAGCTGAGTGAGTAGGAGCTGTACATATATATAGAAACATGCGCATGCAAGTCATAAATCCCGAGCAACGTTTTAAGTGAGGTTAGTTCCCGCGAAGGGCAAGAAAATAGATAAGCAATGCTCGGACTTTATGACTAATTCATATTAACTCCTTTAAGTTCATAATTCGTGATAATCATAATAGCTCGGCGAGTGAGCATGCATCCTTCTCCAACCAAAACTCCGACCGCGTACAATGAACATGACTTAATACTTTGAATACGTGATCATGCCATACATAATAATACATGCGAGCAATAAACATGAGACTTGATCGTTTGGGCAATCCGTATCCCGGCCTTCCCGCACGGTGCATAACATAATAACATAACATGAACATGATCATAAAGCCTTTTCCAGCCTTCTTCCTCCGTGGTGATACTCAGGCCTGCAGACCTGAACCACATAATTCTTTCTCCCCGCCAGGTAGCCCAGTCACGGGAGACAATCAGTGTAATATGAGACGGGGGCTCATGACTCCTACGCGCTCCTTCGATAGTATGGGAACCACCGGCTCAGGAATAATCCATCTCCCCGTCTCCTAGGTCGCGCAGAGGTATTCCCAATGGGTACTACGTGCAAGGATTCTTTTCGTCGGCCCGATGCCGATCCGGTCGTCAATCCCACGTTTCCCCGGGCCCAATAACATGAACATGAACATCATCAATATGCATAATCTCGCCAAAACATTCAAGTCATGAGCAATCATAATTCATTTCATAATCCATGAGAAATATTTACTCGATAAGAATTTACTCGATGACTTTACTTTGAAACGATATATATATACTTTAGGTTTTTGGCCAAAACTTATCACGTCCAGGTTGTAGGGTTTGATACTTATCTGGAACGAAAACACCCTCACCTGGAATAACTTGAGACAAGAAACATGATTGATACGGGTGCCTATTCAATCCAGAAGTCTCCGCCCTGGAGATAAACTGTATAAGAGATAGTAACAATGTGTACTCGTGAGAGGAGACTCAATATGAGACCAAAGAAGACGCACGACATTGGTATGAGGTGATATAACATGTGTGACCTTCAATTTAACATATAAAAGATGCAATTAAACTTAAAGAGGTCATGTAGTGATGCCATTTAATCATATGAATGCATTTCATGTAAGGCACGAGGTTAACAATCAAGTCTAACCAGTTAAAGATCAAATATTGTCATTTAAACAACTATATAATTCACATAAGTCACATACTAGAGCCAAGGAAGTGAAAGGATTGCAATATGAGGGGTTTTGGTGAAGTTTGGCAAAAGCGGACAATTCTCGGAAATGCGCATGCTGTGGTAAAACATGAATATATTGAGTTATAGAAGTGGGAGTTGGATTTTGTTTATTGGATATGAAAGTATACATGTAGACCTTTAAAATGATATATGGCTCGTATTCTAGTTCCGAACGAGGAGTAAATGGCACAAGTTTCAATTTAGGTGAGTGTAGTTTGTCGGGATAGTGGTGACACCTAAAATAATGGATCATATCTCACAAACTAGAAAATATAATGAGATGATTCCAATTTTAGGTTATTCTAGACTTCAAGAGGTTTCCAACGGTTCAAAAATCAGGTCAATTGGAGTTCGTATGAGGGAGAAACGTCCGTTTAAAAATTGAGCTGAAAGCAGAAATGGGCGTGTGGAAGCTCTCTGTAACAGTGCCAAACGGGCGTTTGGTGCATGAACTGAAAAGCCACACGGGCGTTGGGGATGCCGCTGGACGAAAAAGCAGGGGAAAAACAGGGGTAACACACGGGAATAGCTCCCAACCCTTCCCAACACCAAATCAACAACAAGAATCAACTCAAAACTTGCATATAACATGCATATGATTCATATAAGTCATTTAGGCCACATATAATCCAAGAGTACATGCTTTGATTCATCAAAATCCAACATAAAACCCTTAAAGCTCCAAGTGATCAAACATGCTTCAAGTTCATGGAACTCATTATATATATGCATCTATATGTTCATACTCATCACCAAAACTTAATATAAATACATGAATTCACTTAGATCCTAAAACCCTAAATAATGCCCAAGTTTCATCAAATATAAATTCACCAACTTACCTTGGAAGGAAGAGGAGATGAAGGGGAAGAAGAGAAGAGAAGATCTTGTGATGATTTCTTGAAGAAAATATGAAGAAAACTTGATCTCTTGCTTGGCCTTGTTAGATCGAGATTGAGGGAGAAAGAGATGGAAGTGCTTGTGTCTTGCTTTGTTGTGTGAAAATGAGGGAGAAATGTATGTATATGTGTATATATAAATTATATCGTGTAGATGAGGAAAAGAAGAAGGGAAATTACCAACAAGTCCTCAAGGAATTTAAATGAATGCAATTAGCTACAAAGTTTCATGAATGTTACTAATAAGTCCTTATCAATTTATCAATTAAGTCCAAGAATTTTATAAAGTTTCAATTAAGGACGAATGAACATGAAATCTTGCAAATATGTAAAATTATACACTTAAACATGTTCGGGAAAATTAGACATATAATTCATGTAATGAAATTCATGAAAGGAAGAAATTAAAAATCGTATAATCACAAGAATTCAAATTAAATGAATTGAACCGCGCAGTTAAACAACGAAAAGGAATTACTTAAATTCTAAATCTCAAAACTCACACGCGTGGCGCGCGTACCTGAATAATTTGAAAATGCAGGGCGTTACATAAACTGGTGAATGAAAATCGAATCCGTAAATTGCATTGGCTTACCCGCGAAGAGACCTTCAAAACGCCTATGGTATTCGCCGGAAAAAGTCACCGAAAATGCGGCCGACGTTAAACCGCCGCGTGCCGCCATGCACGGCCACCAAACAGCCAAATTAGGATTCGGGTGAACGGGAAAAGAAAGATCTCGTCGTTCCGAATAACTTTCGTGAAGGGCTCGTCACCAAATGATCACCGGAAAGGGCCCCCATTAGCTGCCGAAGTTCTGCCATCGCTGCAACTCGCTGGAACCACCACCTACGCCCCGAATTGGGTCAATCTAAGGCCGAAAATGAGACCAGGGGGTCCGAAAACCTTGGAAACCACCGACGAACCTCGAAAAAAGTCGCCGGTGGGCAGTGTTTGGAGTTGATACAGTAACAAACGCAGCCACCGCGGCCTGGTTAGCCATGCCACCTACCCAGAAATGAACACCGCCATGAGACTTGTTCAGACGTACCAACACCGCTGCCAACCACCGCCTGAAATGGCCGAAATCCACCGGCGAAGGCGTGGCTCGCCACCACCCGTCTGTGTGTCTTAAAATCGATGATAACTCCGCCACCGTTCGTCGTCAGGCCAAGATCTTGGTACGGTTGTGCTCGTGTCATCGAGCCCTTCGAAATACACTACTCATTCGTCGAAATCCATCGAGAAACGGCCAAGTTCCAATGTCTGTATATGTTTAGTGTGTGTTTGTGGTGTTTGATTATGAAGAGAGAGAGATAGCCGGGAGAGAAGAGAGAAAGAGCTGATCAGTGGTCTGGCTCGTTTAACGAGGATCCCGGTATTTTATCCCGGGTCCTCGCGCGCAAAAACGATCAGTAGGAGTGGCTAACGACGTCAGAATTGGGAAAACTTAGAGTCTACGGACTCATTTCGATGCCCCGAACGCGTTAAAGAGGTCTGAGAGGTCAAAATCTCGATCGAACAAGAAATGACCGAAAAACCCCTAAAAAGAGAGAATTGCAAACAAGCCCCTGAACTCTTAATGAGTTGAAAATAGGGCCACACAAAGCACAAAATCACATAATTAAACACACAAGAAGGTCGACATGTGGCGTTTCTCGTATGCCGAAAGAGCGGGATGTTACAGGATTTTTATTTCATGAGTAGCTAAACTTTGATTATCTAGCTAGGGATTTAGATTTGATTGAATTGTGAGACCTAAATGTTTTTGTCAATTTCAGTTTATTTCAGACATTTATCTTATCTTCGTGTTTTGAGTTTATTGTGATTTAGCAATTCGGTGATAGTGCACGATCCCTAGGTTTTTTTAATTGTATATAGCCATTCATGTGTTTAGTATGTATCTATTAGATGCATGATAAAAAGTGGTAAATTAGCGATAGAATTCCGAAGTCACTAAGGGATTTGATAATCTAATTTAAATCTTGCGTGTGTCACGACTTAGTTGATTAGGATTGGCATTTTTTTTAATTTATTATTGTTAATTTATTAATTCTTTTCAAGTGTCTCTTAGGGTTGTGAATTGGTAAGGGAAGATAATTGTTGAGTGTCTTTAGGTTATCCGATAAACTAAGTAAAAATGAGATTGAGTCGAGTGTCTCTATCAACTATAGCCAATCTGTCTGAATTTATTGAATTCATTTTTGAGTCGATGATCAATATAACAATCTGAATCGAATATCTCTAGCTAGCTAGGAAGTTTTTCCCCCGATTGATTGAATCCTACATGTTTTGCTTGATATTCTTAATTAGCTATTTAATTCTTGTTATTTTATTTTAATTACATATTTTAATTTAGTTAAATCGAAAACTCCCCATTTTATTTGTTGCTTTTCATGCACTTCATTCTTTCCGGAAGGGAAAAAAAAGTACCCCAACAGGGAAAAAAAAGTACCCCAACATAGTGAACCTCTCTCTCTTTCTACGATCTAGAAATTGAGAAAACTGCTAGGAAATTGAGGCAACAAATCAAGTCACGCAAGAAACAAGTTGAGACATCAGATTTGGTTAAGGAGGAAGATTCAAGGACTGCGAAGAACAGAATGACTTGGCCTTTGAGCGTGCCCATACGTTACCCATGGCAGAACCGAACAGAACTATGCGTGAGCTAGCACGACCTACTACTACACAGGAACCCCTCTGCATCAATTTTCCAGAGGTTGCTTCTGGGTTTGATTTGAAAATGGGATTGATTCACCTACTTCCCGTGTTCCACGGATTGGAGAACGAAGATCCCCACAAACACCTTAAGGGCGAGTTTACTTTACCAGAATAAGTGGGTTTGGCAAAATAAAGACCCATAATCTATGCTTTACTTTAATAGAAATCAAATCTATCCTTTTCTTGGAGCCCCGGGATAAGGATGGAAAAAACTTGGGTATATAATCTTTGTGACACCCCGTCTGCTCGTGCGTATAGGTTTCTGCCAAGTGTGAGTTTAATTTTCGTATTTGTATTTATTTTCATATTACTTGATGCATTCTATTTGAATTATATTTCTTTAATTATTCTTATATGATTTATTTGAAATACTTGCTAAGTATTTGCCCTACTTGAACGTTTGATTTGGATTCTTATGATTTGAGGATTTACGAATTTATGAATTTGAACTCGAGCATGCCTGCTTTGTGTATAACGTGAATTATATATTTCAGGATATAATTGTATGAATTAAATGTGGTTTGGACTTGTTTGATCTTTAAAAGACTTGTAACATCCCACTTGTCCGGCCGTACAGGTACGTAGTTCGAGAGTTCTATATGCGTATTTAAATTATTTTAATTACGCTAATTGCATGTTTATTACATCGTTTATGTAATTTATTTGAATTATATTTGAACTTTAATTGGATTATTTGAAAGTTTTTATCCCTTTTACGTCGTTTTTAATCCATTTGAACCCATTTTCGTTTCTAACTTTTGTGATTACGTGATATGCCTGATTTATTCGTGTTATGAGGGTGCTTTTACGTTCGTTGCATGATTTTGTGTTCGTTTGATACAGTTTTCGAACCGTTTTATTTGTTAAGGGATTCGAGGGCCTAACTCTTTTAGCGCACCTTGGGTTTCGAAGGGCGTAACTTGAGCTCGGGAATTCGGATTCGAATTCCAGAAGAGGCATCGGACTCGTAACGAAGAATGGAAGCTAGAGAACCCAACCTTGTATTTTTCTAAGCCCATTTGGTTCCCCGTATCGAGCCTCGTGTGCAATTCTGACCTTTCTTGACCATTTTGAGCATAACTTATTCATCCTTTGACCAAATTAACTAAAGTTTGAACCTAACTAACCATAATTAACCCTAATATCAGCCCTTAATCTCCCCCATTTGGTCCCACATCAGGAAGGAGAAGGAAAAAGGCATTTTTCCCCTGCTACCCGTCACTCCATGAGAAGGACGAGGAATAGTGTGCAATTTCCAAGTTTTGTCCTCAATACTCATTCAAATCGCCTCAAATTTGAAGGTTAGTCCGTGATTGTATTATTCTTCTTCTTCTCTTTAATTTGACACCGTATTTGCTCATTTTCATGGAGAGATGATCTTCTTTTGGCTAACATGATGAATAGTTAGGTCATTTGTTAAAAATTGGAAGAACTCATGCCATACTTGCTCCAATCCTTGAATTTATGAATGATAAATGATTTCATGACTTTATTATGTGATAATATGGTCTGAAATTTGGAGGAAATTTGCTGAAAATTTATCCACCATGTAACGCCCCATATTTCCGGATTTCGAGTAAGCATGCCACGTGTGTGTTTTGATGATTTTACATTAATTATTTAATTCTTGCATTCATTAATTAAATGTGACATGATCATTTTATAAAATTGCATTTTCTAAAGTTATGAAAATTATTTCATTTCATGATTTATGTACTAAAATTGATTAATTGATTATGTGACATTAATTGATCATTTCCTTGAACTATGGGATTACTTGCATAAGAGGGCTTGGTCTTTGATTATTTAACTTCTCTAACTTGTACTTGATTGCTTAACTAATAAAATGGGAGGATTTATGTGCAATTAATTAGGATGACTCATAAAGTGGGAAGCATTAATATCTTCATTTATATCATATTTTAATCCATTACACACAAGACATACATACACATTTGCTCTTGCTTCCATTTTGATCGATCAAATTTGCCAAGAGAAGAAGAAGGAGAATTTCATGCTTTGAGATATTTGTTGGATTGATCATTCATATTGAAGCATCATCATCCTCATTCAAGCATATCAACTCTTCTTTCTTCATTTCAAGGTGAATATGAGCTTGCTTGATTGATTTCTTGATGAATTTGATAGCTAGGGTTATGATATAAATTGGGTGAATTGTGTTTTAGTTGTTGAAAGTGTGAATACTTGATCCTAGCTTGAATTTGATGCATAAATATTGAGGTTTATGGACTTGTAGCATAAGTTGATAAATTGAGCTCATATATGTGATTCTTGATGATTAATGAGTTATGGACATGAATATGTGGAACTTTAGCGAGTATTGAACTTGTATATATATATGTTGCATGAATTATGGCATTTGGATTGATTAGAATTGGAATTGGTTGATTGTTTGTTGCGGTTCGATTTTTGCTCTGTTTTTCTGCCTCTGCTCCCCTGTTCCAATTGCTCTGATTTTTCTACTGTAGAAAATATTTGAACTGTAGAGTACTCTCCTTTTTACGGCTCGTCAATATCTATTTTCGTTTGTGAGTTATGGCCGTTTTAATTTGGTGCCACCAAACTGTCGCTATTCTGCGCTGATCCAATTTAAAACTGATTTGTGGCTTGATCAGAGAGACTAAATGATGGAAGTTTTTAAAACTGTTTTACTGGTGTATTTCTGGGTATGTTGTAGATATCTCCACCAATTTGCAGATCGTTTCCACTTAGTTTGACAAGGGAACGACGATCATCTTTCACTAATAGCGCTGCAGGAAATTTTCTGCTTTGTGTCATATTCAAACAAAATCTGGTATTTACTCGGGGTGAACTAGAATTTGAGCCTTACATCATTGTAAAGATATGGTTGTCTAGTTTTCTAGGAATTTTTCGGTTCGTTAAAATTCATTCCGATGAAGGAGTTATGCTTATTTGAATACAACGTGCGCATGTTGAAAATTTTCTGCATTAGTACCTACAAATTTCACATTTTGCTCCAATGCCTTAATTGATCCCAAATTGCTATTATATGATACATTTCATGCAAAAACAAGATTATTTTGTGCCGTATTCATGATTCCACATCGTCTCGTTGCATTTTGTCGTTCGTCTTAATTGGTTCATACGAGTCGTGTCTCACTTGCACTTGTCATTGTTTGCACAGAGCAGCTTCCTGGTGACGAGGGGCCGGCACCTTAGGCGGTTTTCTCGATTGGTTTTGTCTGTACAGGTGAGGTTTAATTTCTAGTTATATAGAACCATATGACCCTTATATGGATTTTAAGCCAAAACGTATACGTATATCTATAGCCTTCCTCAAATGTTAATTGATTTTCACTGAACGACTGTATTGTATTGAACCCACTGTTTTGGCGAGTATATTGATTACACTATGGGCCCGAGGGTAGTAGCTTGAGCCAACCGGGAAAGCATGGACTGACGGGTAACTCCGGTTCTATCCTCACCATTTGGGATGACCCCTGAAGCCACTAGGAGATTAGTGGTGGAAGGAGTTCCGGGCTTTGGGTTTCATGCGCCCTCTGCTAACACTGATTGGATGGTTGAGTCTAGCTAACTCACCATCACCCCGGAGGAAGAAGGATGGACTGAAACTGTTAATTGTGCACTGTAATTGATTGCATGATCACCTATATAATTGATAACCTAATCATTTTACACTGTTGGAGTAAGGTTGGAGAATTGCCCTCACTCGCCGGGCCACTGATTGACTGAAATGGAATTGATTGATTGATTGTTAAACTTGTTAGTCATAATCTCGGGCGATGTTATCTTTTTATTGAAATTATATTGTGGTTTTCATAACTCATTACCCAAGGTTAGGACTTGTGTGTTAAATGCGCTTATATGTATATACCCCTCGCTCAGTCTTCTTAGACTGACACCTCATTTTTTTCAGGTTTTGCTAAGGGAGTGCTAGGCGGGAAACTGTGTCGTCCGGAGTCGTAGTTTCGGGTCTAGCACCTATGTTTGTCTTTACACACTTTTGTACCACTTATGTTCATCACTATTTTGTCATGTATATATGGGAGACGATATTGTATTGATATGATGGATTGATTTTGAAACTTATGCTTCCGCTTATATATATCTTTCTGCATTGTTCTAAGTGGTTAAGGGTTAGTCCCGCCTAGCTCGGTTAGTTTTTTTTTTATTGTCTCCGTTCGCTATAGCTTTGATTCATATATGGATTGTCCATTTCATACGTGGATCGAGGCTATAGTGCGGGGGATGGGACACCTCCCGTTTCGGGTGTTACACACCATTTTTATATTTTGTGAAACTTGAACATGAAGATGATTTATGGTCTTTTGCTCGCTATCTAGTTTCCTCTTCGTGTGCTGCGTCTTTACCTGCTATTTTGCACTCATTTTGTTTCCTTTTCCTTGGCCTTTTGCTGCTTGAAGCTGCTGCTACATTGCTAGAGTTGGAGAGGGCGAAATTGGGGCTGAAACTCTTGCCATTTTCGGACGGCACGACCGCGGGAAGGCCAATTCAGGTCGCGCCCGCGACCTGATTTTCACCAACTTTCGACTTGAGAGGCTTGGAAGGCTGCTGGAGGAGGTGGTCGCTGCCCCATTTGGTGCAGTTTCGAGTAGGTGCTACTGCGTTGTTTCGGTTTTCATTTTTTCCGTGTTTTATTTGATTTTCCTTCTTCTTTCTTGTCTTGTATGCATGTATAACTTGTTATATTATATTTTACGTGGATACTTGTGAATTAATTATGTGAATTCGATGCTCATACGTGAAATATATGGCCTAAAATGTGTTATATGTTCTTCAACGTGCGTGCATGAATCAATGTGACGTTTGATTGCCTCTTGTGATATTTTCTTGCTTCGTTTGTGATATGCATACAATATTAACATGATGAACTATGTGTTATATGTTGCATTATGAAATTTTTATGTGAATTTGGTGCTCTTACATGCAATACTTGCCCTAATATACGTTCTATATATTCCAAAATAAAAATATAAAGAGATAAATATTCATGTGATATTATCTCTTTCAAAATAAAAATATAAAGAAATAAATATTCATGTGATATTATCTCTTTAAAAAAACAATATTCAAGTGATTTTATTTGATATTATCTCTTTAAAAAAAAAAATACAAGAGATAATTATTAAATAATTTTGAGTTGAACTCTAACTCTTCAATCCTAAACCTACACAAAGACGTTCTTCCCCAAAGTTATCAAATCAAGTCGTTTGGTCCTTTATTAAGACATTATACCGATGAATCGATGTTATATTCAAGCTAAATCTTCAGAGCTACCGACGAGTTCAAAGGCGTTCTTGGAGAAATTCTCCAAAATCTAGCGTTTGATTGATAAATAAGTCGAAGGACCTGCAGATTAACGTAATTAAAAGCTAAATTTGGAGTTGAAGAAAATTAAATCAATTAATAAAAGTTAAACAAGATGAAGAAGATCGAAAATTGAAGATCCACTTTGATATCAAAATTTACAAATTATTTGTACTATTTATCCAATGTTTACACAAAATCAATAAACGCGAATTATTAGTGCGAACAATTAGATTAATAATTTATAATTTGTATATTATATGATTTTTAAATATATAATTATTTATATCAACTATAATTGTATTTTTCTAATTAAATATTAATAATTAATAATTTGTATATTATATGATTTTTAAATATATAATTATTTGTATTAACTATAATCGTATTTTTCTAATTAAATTTGATAAAAAAAATTCCAACAGAAAACCAATGGAATTTTTATTTCATTGAAATTCCAACGGGACGGGACGATTCCAACGGAAAACGGATGGGAAAATCCCGTCGTTTTTTTTTTTCAAGTTTTACGGAAAATCCCGTCGGTATATTTTTTTTCTACGGAAAAACGACGGGAAAATCCCGTCGGTATTTTTTTATACGGAAAATCGACGGAAAAATCCCGTCGGTTTTCCGTTGGAATTATTTTTAATGAAGAATAAAAAAACCGACGGGATTTTCCCGTCGGTTTTCCGTTGGAATTTTTATTTAATTCAAATTCCAACGGAAAACCGACGGAAAATCCCCTCGGTATTTTTGGCTCAATTTTTTTAGAATTGCGCTAAAATTTTCGACGGAATTCCAAAGGAAAACCGACGGAATTCCAAAGGAAAACCGACGGACTTCCGATGGAATTTTTGGCACAATTTTTTTTAAAATTCCGGCAATTTTTCCGATAGAATTCCGACGACTTTTCCGTTGGAAGGCAATTTTGCTTAGCCATGGGAATCCAATTGGAATTCCTTCGGTTTTCCGTCAGTTTTTTCCTGTCGATTTTCGCCTTTTTTCTTGTAGTGAAAGGAGTTAGGTTGGTTGGAACTCGTACTCGCCGAATTATTTTGATTTCGATTATGAATATGGTTCTTGAAACGGGAGTGGACTCATAATTTCTAAAATTGGTTGATTTTGGCCTTCGGCCCTAAACCTTTTTATTTATATGTATTACCACGGGGATAGAATGTTTTAGATTGCAAAAACCACACCCCGGTTTATGAACTTTCTAAATTTGAATTTGCTTTGCTCTTACTTATATGTATGTGTGCGTGGGTTAGCCCCCTCGCCAGTCTTTAGGACTGACCCCTCCTCGTTGCTTCCTTTTTCCCCTTTTGTTTCCTTTGAGTTTTAGGTTCCAGTTTTTAGAAGTTTGTACTAGGCGGCGGTCTTCTTTCGGGTTTTGGGTCGTTTAGAGCGTTTCACGCATTTTACTAAGTTTATTGTATACTTTCGAGCTTGTGAAGGCATGTATATGACTATGAAATTAACTTGGAAATATTTGTGTATAACTTTACTAGTTTTATTTTTGTGTATCCGACTTTATTCTGAGCATGTTTGTAAATTTATTTGAATCCTGGGCTCCCGTATGCAATGTTTGTTATCTTGTGCACTCTAATTTAGGGTCTAGACCGCCTAGCATAAGAGAGATTTTGTTTATCTCCCGTTCGCTGTAGCTTGGCATGTGTGCGGAGTTCCCATTTCGTTACACGTGTTGGGCTACGGTGCGGGGGATGTAGTGCTCTGCGCTCCGGGGTGCTACAAGACTCAATTGAACTTTTGTTTAAACTTTTGGGCCATTTTGCAAAATGACCACCTTTGAGTAATTAATTCGTAACTTGAGCTAGCGAACTCGGATTAAAGTTCCGTCTTCGTCATTGGACTCAAATCGACGATTTAGATCCAATGCAATAAGCCTTGTAATTTTTTGATGCCATCTCGACCCTCGACAACGTAGATTTTGACTTTACGTACCTAATACACACCTAAAACCTAGTTGTGAGCTACACCTCTCATTACATGTACTTCTTTGACCTAATTTTCAACCAAAATCAGCTCCCTCTCTCTCTTCCCCATTTTCTATTACAATTTGAACCCCAAGTCAAGATAGGAAGAGGAAGAAGCTCCAAAGCCATAACCTCCATTTTTAGCCCTTACAAGCTCAAGTTCATACTTTTCTTGCTCCAACTCTTGAAGGTAAGTGTAGCGCCCGGAGCATGGGCCACCACATCCCCCGCACCTAAACCCGAACCCACACATGAAATGGAAAATCCATACATGAACCCAAGTCTAAGAGAACGGGAGACCACACACTCACTAAGCTAGGCGGATCTAAATGTACTCAAAGCACGTAACTAATAATTGAAATAACTCAAATAGCGGAAGCAAAGAGTTCTAAAATCATAAAATTCAAAATCAACTATATGAATATCAATAGATCAATTATACATGACCACAATAATTCATAACATGATCAATTCATTTATACAAGCCCAAAATGAAATGCGATGCACCTAGCTCGACCTAAACCAAAAACTGAGACTCGAACGACCCACTTCTCCGCCTAGCTCGTGCTCAAAAGACCTGCTAACTAAAAGTGGTAAAGGAGAGGTGTCAGTCATATCTCGACTGAGTGAGGGGCCTAACGCACACCCACACACTATACATATATAGAACAAAGCACGTAAAAGATAAAGGTTATGAACCGGGAATAGGTTTTGCATACCAAAATATTTTCATAAAGCATTACATATCATATAAGTATACATTACAGTAATAAAGACTATATTCCTGTTCCATAATCCAACCATTTCATTAAGCTCGCGAGTACGAGCATCCACCGTTACTTCACGTTACATTACATTACATAAAACAAATCACATTCAATCCCCAACTTCGATGATGGAAGGGTTGCGAGACCCTAACCATCTATTAGTAAATTCCTCGAGGGGCGATTAACCCACACGAGGGCCATTATAAATTCCTCGAGGGGTAGCTAACCCACACGAGTCCTCCCCGACTTCATACCGAAGGCATCAAGAGCACCACGCCTTCCTAACCTCCTGGGGTCACGTGTAATACCTCGAAGGGAAACCAATTTTAGACTTAACCCGACGACCCACTACAGTACTGGGCTTCCCAACCCGTAATTTCCATGGATCCAAGATTACCTTTACATTACCTTTCCGTTGTATTCTCGCTCATTACAAACCATTAACATTACATCCATAAGCATTAAACTTTCATTAAAATGTGAGCTCATATATGCTTGTAGATATAGCCCTTTCGAAAGCCGAAACTTGATCACAAGATTATAAACATATTTAACTATATATATAATATATAGTCGCATGCGGCCTAAAAAATTAGCATTTAGGGGTTATAGGTCGCTTAACTAAAAGAAAAGATCCTAAACCTTGTAACGCCCCAACTTTTCAGTTTTTTTTTAAATGACATATCCGTTTACTAATTTGAGAAAATTAATTGATTTTTAGTGTTTTCTATAATTCAATTTCATTGTTAAATTGTTAAAAGTGATTAATTGAAATATATGCAATATTTGAATTTTGGAATCCAAGTCGGGGGCTATCGAGCACTTAGCACACCCTTGGTTCCGTAATTAATATCTTGAGCTCGGGAACTCGGATTCGAGTTCCGTCAACTTCGCTGAACTCGGAATGAAAATTCAAGTTTATTAAACTTAGCCTTATATTTTTATAACGCCATTTGAACCTCCGAAATTCAGCCAAAAAACGAAACAGCGATGAAACTGACCTTGTTGCACTAAAATGGCCATAACTTATCCAAACCTTGACCAAATTAACCATGGTTTGATGCTATGGAACCCTAACTCGACCACCTAACCTGCTGTACCATGCCCTAACCGAACCAACCCTCACACAATTCACAAATCTCAGCCAAATTTACTGCTTTCCAGTGCTCTCCCGTAACCTTGCTTTCCTTGGAGATTTTGGAGCTCAAATCTCATCCAATCTTCATCCAATCAACAAGGTAAGCTTAGGGTGGTATTATATGTTCATTCCTGATCATTTTCATTCATTCATCCCCAAATTTGATCATGGTTTCATGAGTTTCTTGACTGAATTCGAAATAATAGGTTTAGAGCAAATTTGTTGATCTCTTTCGTTTCTTCATGGATTTGATTGATTCCAAGCCCGAAAATGATTGTTTTGACATCCTCTTTTCATTTATGATCATTGATTACATGGTAGTTGAGGTATTTTTGAGATATCAATTTTAGAACTTTGAGAAAATCTTCATGTAATGTCACGTATGCCTTCTTCCTGTGTGTGAGCTTTCTTGGAACTGATATATATATTGAATTAGTGTTCTTTTGCTACAAATTTGATAGCTTAAATGACCTGAACTGATTAGGATTGATTGAGAGCATTCATACCCTGTTTTCGTGTGATTCATGCCCTGTTTTTGGACTGAAATTCCTACTGTCAGTTGCTACGTATTCTTGTTCTTGTTGCTGTCCGTTTTGTGCATGGTTAAGGCTGAGTTGTTGCTGCATTTCGTGTCTTGTGTTGCTGCATCTCTTGCTTGTTTATTGCTTGAGTTGTTACTCTGTTTTTCGCCCAAGAAACCTGCGTTTTGTTGAACTGCTGCGTTCCGACACGGGGGTGTATTTTTATCTCTTTTCAGCGTGGAACGGGGGTGCTCGCATGTCTGGAATTGTTGTACCGAGACACGGGGGTGTCTCGGTTTGTTCTTTGTGGGTGACACGGGGGTGTCACCTTGTAATTTTCCATGCATATTTGTGTGGCCATGAAGCTGCTGCTGCTGCATGTTTCCTTTTCTTCCTGCATGAAATGTGTATATAGAGTTGCTATGCATGAGTTTTGCATGCATGTACTAGCTAATGCATGAGAATGCTTGTATGGAATTTGAAAATTTGTATTTGCATGCATCTTCATATTATTTTGCATGCATATTGTTTTTGCATGCATGTAAAGTTTTAATTAAATTGTTTTGTTTACATGCATATTGATTTCATGCATGATCTACGTATGCATATATAGGGATGGCAATTGGGCCGGGTCCGCCGGGTCTGGACCCGGACCCGCCCCGCTAGACCCGCTCCAGACCCGCCCCATCGGGTCCCGGGTCGGGTCTGGACCCGGAAAAATGGACCCGCGAGAAACGGGTCCTTAACGGGTCTGGACCCGGACCCGGCCCAGACCCGGCCCTTAAATTTAAAAAAAACAAAAAAGAAAAAATCCAAAAATTAATTATTTTTAATGACATAATTACATAAAATTATTATAGTTAATTATTATGCGAAAATTCTTTTAAATCAATATTTTACTATATTGTACTTTGTTAGATATTTATATAAAATACTGTATTTAATATTTTTTAAATTATATATTTTAAAAGTAATTTACGCTATTACATATTTATTTAAATATTCATGGGGATACATTATACCTTATCACTCAACCCAAGTTGTCTCCCAACCCTAATTTCCCTTAAGCAGTATAATTATATTTAGCTAACGAATAGGAGATCTTCGATTACCATCTATTAATTATTCCAAGATTTCCAATTCTAGTACAAAACGATTAATTTAGGTTTAGTGGAGTTGACTTAGTTAATAATTAATTAACCAAAACTAAAGAAAAGACTTATTTGTGTAAAGATTTTTTGAATTAATTGTTTGTGTTAGTGATTTAAACTACCATGTTTTGGATATTTATATGGTTGGTTGGATATATATTTATATGTTTGAACGGTTCCAAAGTGCACGCTTTTAAATGTTGTTTTTATGTAACTATTTCTAAGAAGAAAATCAATTTGGCTAATTGCCTAGAAATCAAACTATCATTATCATCGTCTTCCAACAGATTTCATGGTTTTATGTTGAATCACCAAACATTTTTAAATTTATAATTAATACAAATTTAATGACTGAAAATTTTAAATCAACAGTTATAGAATACATGCAAGGGGATGGTAGCGGGGATGCACGTTTTAACACTGTCTACTTTACTGTTTTTATTTCACATTGGTCCCTCTGTGTGATGCCCTTGAAAGTATGGTCCAACGACGAAAAAATACGTAAAACTATACTGCTTAGATTTGCGTAGGCTCTGATTGAAGAATTATTGTAATGCACAATAATAGATAATTGAATAAAGAACTTTCATCTTAATATAAAATATTTAATAAAGAATTTTTTTTTTTGAAATATTTAAATTTATAAAACTATACCTACATATTGAGAAATTATTGTGTTACACAAACGTTTCATGTTTAAAGAAGAACTTTTGTCTCAATATAAAACATTTACATTTGAATTTTGAGCATTATATATAAATTTTAAAAAATTATTATATTACACAGCAAGTTATTTAAAAAGAAAAACTATTATAGTATCAAAAACGGGTTAAATGTATCAAAAATGGATTAATCAGATAAAAAATGAATTAAACGGACCAAAAATTAATAAACGGGTCCAACGGATCCGGATCTGGACCCGGATCCAACGGGTCCAATATTAGACCCGCCGGGTCTACCGGGTCCATCGGGTCCGCCGGGTCTGGGCCGGGTCCAGACCCGCCACCAACCGGGTCCGGACCCGCCGGGTCTGGACCCGTCACGGGGCGGGTCTGGACCCGCCGGGTCTGGCCCAGACCCGGCCCATTGCCATCCCTATGCATATATACATATATATATATATATATATATATATATTATATTATAAGTATGTATATTTATTATATATTTATATATGTTTATTAAATATAAAATGTTAATTGATTTAATTGAATTATCGAATTTAATTGTTACCTATTTCATGTTTAATTTAATTTCCTGAATTTAATTGAATGTATTTAATTGTTTATTTTCTATTTGTAAATGCGATTGAATGTGTTTAATTGTTTATATTCTAATTTTAAATGTGAATTAATACGTGTTATGCCCTATTTGAATTCTTGAATTGAATTGATTGAAATGTGAATTTATGAATTGAATGAATATGCACTCGTTTGAATACGAAGACTCCATCGAATGAATGAATTGAATGCTTATATGTCTTTAAATTCCTTAATAGTGCACATGAACATTTTCATGACATAATCGTATCTCTTATACATTCATATCATGATCATTACATTGCCGAGCGTCTTATATGGTCATATTGAGTCTCACTTCCCCTTTCTTGTACAGATTTTGAGTCCGTTGGAGATGAGGCCGGTCTGTGAGGCTCGTGTGTTCTCCTTGTTGCCTTTTAAGGTGGGTTTCTCTACTATTAGATAAACGACCCTATATACCTAAACTTGTAAAGATTTCAGCTAAAAACTATTATATGTATATAGAGTCATTTTCTGGAGTAAATGATTTCAACGTAAAGCCTTTCTTTCATGAACCTACCAAATGTTTTGGCGAGAATGAATGAATGTTCACAATGAATGGGGCCCAGGGAGTTGGTGTGAGTGGTGACCCGAGGAGGCAAGGGCTGACGGCGATCCCTCACACTAGTCCCACCAATGAATGGCGTAACCGGACCTCGTTAGGAGTTAGCGAGGAATGGACGCTGAGTGCCACCTAGGGAGTCATGTTCCCCTTTTGGTCAATGAATGGGTGGATGGGCCTTGCAAACCCGCCACCAACCCGAAGGAAGAAGGTGTAAATGTTATTGAATGCTCACGAAAGAATGATATGCATGAAAAGAAAGAATGAATGAATGAATGAATGTTAACGAATCTTAATGAATGTTAATGAATTACACGAGGTGTTGGTTGGAGATAATGCACGCCCACTCGCCCGGCCACTAATGACCTTGACCTAATGTAAATGAATTATTATAATCTCTTTTGATGATTTCTATTCACCCACTTGGGAAATTCTTTAAAAACCTCACCTGGGATTATAGCTTGCATGTGAATGTTTAATTACCGTCGTATATTATATTTATGCCCTGTTTTATACCCACCAGTCCCTTTTGGACTGAACCCGTTTGGCTTTCAGTTGTGTTGTGCAGGTGTCAAGGGAGCTAGGCGGGATTTCGAGTCATAGGTCTTGCATTCTCTTTTAGTCCTTGTATTTTGGTCTTACACTCACATATTACACTTTTGATCATTGTATATGGTTATTATATTGGAGCGTACTTGTTTTGAGCCATGACGACAATTGGTGATGTATATGAATTGAAATTTGAAATTGGGTTGCTCATTGCATATCAATACATGATGTAGGTTCGCTCATGGCTTCCGCTTAATTGTTAATTTCTGATTTTATGGTTCAAGGGTTAGTCCCGCCTAGCATAGAGTGTGTGTATGTCCCCGTTCGCCGTGATTTGGCTCGGGTATGGATCGTCCATTTCATATTCGAGTCGGGTCTCGGTGCTGGGGATGTGGTACCTTGCGCTCGGGTGCTACATCCTTAAGTGGTATCAGAGCCTAGGGTTGCAAAACTCGGGCTCTCGTGTCGTGTGGGTCAGTTTAGGTCGTTCGGCATAGGAACTACGTGATAATGTGTGCATTGCATAGATTTTGAATATGGAATTTGGCTTCCCTTAAGAATTTTGTTGAATTACCTGTTGCATTTTATATGGATTCTTGCCTTTCGTATTGAATATGTGCCATGAGCATGCACTAATCGCATGCATCTATTCTCGAAATGAGTTATAATTTCTAGGTTACGAAGATGATATCAAACCACGGCCAAGTTCTACGACCACATCACTCTATTACAAATTCTTTTTGAGGCACGGAAGATGGGAAGGATGTATCGAGGAGAATATAGTGAATTCGAGTGCATGGTCTTCATAGATGGAGTGAGAGATAATGACTAAGGGTCGGAATGGAGGATCGTTCTGGAGATGCAAGACTAGAGAGGTATTTGATAAAATAAGAAGTCGTTCTGGGAATGTTGTTGACTCCGAAGATTGATAAATGTAGCCTTCAACATAAAATACAATCATCGGATTCAACGGGATCGTTCAATCTGAGGAATGAATCTTGAAAGTATTGGTTTAGGGCTTCGATTATTGAAGAGTCAAGATAAAATGGATCCGGTACGAGTCATGCATCAAGGGATATTAAGAAAGGGTTTCTAAATAAACCTATTGAATAGAACTTGAGTGGTAGAAGTCAAGATTGGGAAGAGTTCGGATTTGGGTGTTTTAGATTTCGATTAAGATGGAAGACGAGTCAGGAAGGGATTGAAGAAAGGCAAGTAAGGTGATAAGTACAAATTCATGGAAGGTGACAATACTGAGGACAGGATTTGAGTTCATTTTCTAAATCCAAGTTGAATTGTCATGTGGTGAGGTGGAATTGGGAAATATGGAGCAACAAATGGAAACGGATAAGCACGGGAGTCTGGATCATGATGATGATGAGATGTAGAGTTCAGAACTACCTTAGGGTGCAAGTGTGTAAGAGAACTTGGGCAAAGTTGAAGGGTGATTCCCAAGGAGAAATTTAGATGCTAATTCAGTGGATATCGAAGCGATCAGGAATCGTGAAATTGCAATTCTGGACTGGGGAAAGATACAAGTGATGCACAAAGATTCATGGAAAACTTGAAGACCGTGGGAAAGATGAAGCACGATTAGCAAGTCAAAGTGACCTCGTGATTGGAGGAACGAGGAAAAGCTACCGAGCTAACAACTTACCACATTGGTGACAGGTTCCAAAACATTCATAGCATGTGCATCATACTTTGCATCACTTATTTATTCTTCTTTACTTATGATCGTGCGCGTGTTTTTATTTGATTTTGTTGTGCTAATGTGCTGCATATTAATTGTTGCAAAGTGTGCCACGTGTATTGTCATTTAACCCGACATGCATTTTAGTGTTTATTTGATAAGGAGTTCTTTCATCGCATTTCTCAAGTATCTCTTTGTACGGGCCACATTCGAATTAAGAGGAAAGAATTAATGGGATGTGGCGTTTTAAGGATAGGTTGGTGGAAAGGAAGTTCCAGAAGGAAAAATACAACCGGAGTTGGCTTTGGAGTGCCCGGATCGAACAAGAATGAAGAAAAGGGGTTTGAATATTAACAGCGGTAGAGGAGAAGTGGTAAACCTAAGACTATGGGATGCTACGTCATTTAAAGCCCTCCCAATAAAACTTCCATTAGGAATTCCGAGGAAAGAAGGTTCGATGGAGTTCGATGTACAACGATAAAAATTTTAAGGGGGTGAGCATGACCAGGAGGCGAATTCAAAACTTGAGGTCGGAACTGAGGGACTAAAAATAACAAAATTGTAATTAAGGAAGATTTGGGGATTTTTTTTTATGTTGGCGAGCGGAGATGAATAAGATAACCTTATGGGATGATCAGTAAAATGAGAGCTAGATCACTGGATTCGGGCTGAAGATTTTCACGAGGAATGGGGAAGATAGATCGTTGATTTGTTCTATGTATGAAGTCGAGTTGAAGACAAAAGAGTTATGAAGCCCTCCCAATAAAACTTCCATTAGGAATTCCGAGGAAAGAAGGTTCGATGGAGTTCGATGTACAACGATAAAAATTTTAAGGGGGTGAGCATGACCAGGAGGCGAATTCAAAACTTGAGGTCGGAACTGAGGGACTAAAAATAACAAAATTGTAATTAAGGAAGATTTGGGGATTTTTTTTTATGTTGGCGAGCGGAGATGAATAAGATAACCTTATGGGATGATCAGTAAAATGAGAGCTAGATCACTGGATTCGGGCTGAAGATTTTCACGAGGAATGGGGAAGATAGATCGTTGATTTGTTCTATGTATGCAAGTCGAGTTGAAGACAAAAGAGTTATGAAGGAGCTTGGGGAAAATTTCTAAATTGAATTGTCAAGAGGAAACTAATTCAAATTATCATGGAAAAGTATATTGTCAATGAAGCTTGATTCCATGAGTTGTAAGGAAATTTAAGAAGCAATAAATCGGCAAGGACGAACCTTGGAAAGGCTAAATCAGAGTTCCAAGATCACCAAGAACATCTTATCTTCGATTAAAGAATGTTAGGGGCCGAATATCAAATTCCACCATAGAAATTTAAAGAGAGTAAAAAGGAGAAATGGAACGGAAGATAGTAGGGGATTGTGTGACATATATATTCAGGTCGGGAAAGAACTGTTAGGGGCACTAAGAGTAGTTATCTTTGATAGTTTGTTAGATTTTCATATGGACAAAGGAAAATAGCATTGGATTTAATTTCGGGAGGGGTGATCTAACAGCAGACGGGGGATCAAAGCTCGGGTATTAAGAGTTGGTTTGATTGAATGAAGATTATGGGAAATGATTAAAGATAGAAGAGGATTTATCATGGCTTCATCGGGTTACATTGAAGAAATTAAAGACAAGGTAAATGCTGAGCTAACTCTCGGGGCAGATCATACAGGGGATAACAAACTCATAGCCCTAAACTACGCAACGACGGTGAACGGTACTTGTAGCATCCATGATACATGCATTCATGCAAATTTAATTCAAATAATTTCTATGTTATGTGCTTTGATTTCTTACCTTGTCCAATTTGATTGGAGTATTTGATAGTTAACGTGAACAATATTTGTTACTTGCTTCGAGTGCCTTATGCGATTTTAAATATGATCTTGCATGAGTTGCTTGGGAGTATGGGAAACTTCCTTGCTTTAGTTTTGTTTGTTTATTTTGTTGAGAGATGGGGTGCTCTCGTTGTGTGTAAGAGACGGGGATTCTCTTATTTTTGTTTGAGAGATGGGGTGCTCTCGTTGTGTGTAAGAGACGGGGATTCTCTTATTTTTGTTTGAGAGACAGGGTGCTCTCTTTGCTTGCGAGAGACGGGGTTCTCTCATTGTTGCTCGAGAGACGGGGCTTTCTCCGTGTTGTTTGTGAGAGACGGGGCTCTCTCTCCGTGATGCTTGTGAGAGACGGCGAATCTCTCATTGTTTGTTCGATCGATTTAGTGAATACGAGGACGGATTCTTTTTAAGGGGGTGGGTTTGTAAAGCCCCAACTTTTCAGTTTTTTTTTAAATGACATATGTGTTTACTAATTTGCTCAAATTAATTGATTTTTAGTGTTTTCTATAATTAAATTTCATTGTTAAATTGTTAAAAGTGATTAATTGAAATATATGCAATATTTGAATTTTGGAATCCAAGTCGGGGGCTAACGAGCACTTAGCGCAGCCTTGGTTCCGTATTTAATATCTTGAGCTCGGGAACTCGGGTTAGAGTTCCCTCAACTTCGCTGAACTCGTAACGAAAATTCGAGTTTAGTAAACTTAGCCTTATATTTTTCTAACGTCATTTGAACCTCCGAAATTCAGCCGAAAAACGAAACGGCGACGAAACTGACCTTGTTGCACTAAAATGGCCGTAACTTATCCAAACCTTGACCAAATTAACCATGGTTTGATGCTATGGAACCCTAACTCAACCACCTAACCTACTGTACCATGCCCTAACCGAACTAACCCTCACACAATTCACAAATCTCAGCAAAAGTTACTGCTTTCCAGTGCTCTCCCGTAACCTTGCTTTCCTTGGAGATTTTGGAGCTCAAATCTCATCCAATCTTCATCCAATCAACAAGGTAAGCTTAGGGTGGTATTATATGTTCATTCCTGATCATTTTAATTCATTCATCCCCAAATTTGATCATGGTTTCATGAGTTTCTTGACTGAATTCGAAATAATAGGTTTAGAGCAAATTTGTTGATCTCTTTCGTTTCATCATGGATTTGATTGATTCCAAGCCTGAAAATGATTGTTTTGACATCCTCTTTTCATTTATGATCATTGATTACATGGTAGTTGAGGTATTTTTGAGATATCAATTTTAGAACTTTGCGAAAATCTTCATGTAATGTCACGTATGCCTTCTTCCCGTGTGTGAGCTTTCTTGGAACTGATATATATATTGAATTAGTGTTCTTTTGTTGCACATTTGATAGCTTAAATGACCTGAACTGATTAGGATTGATTGAGAGCATTCATACCCTGTTTTCGTGTGATTCATGCCCTGTTTTTGGACTGAAATTCCTACTGTCAGTTGCTGCGTATTCTTGTTCTTGTTGCTGTCCGTTTTGTGCATGGTTAAGGCTGAGTTGTTGCTGCATTTCGTGTCTTGTGTTGCTGCATCTCTTGCTTGTTTATTGCTTGAGTAGTTACTCTGTTTTTCGCCCAAGAAACCTGCGTTTTGTTGAACTGCTGCGTTCCGACACGGGGGTGTCTTTTTGTCTCTTTTCAGTGTGGAACGGGGGTGCTCGCATGTCTGGAATTGTTGTACCGAGACACGGGGGTGTCTCGGTTTGTTCTTTGTGGGTGACACGGGGGTGTCACCTTGTAATTTTCCATGCATATTTGTGTGGCCATGAAGCTGCTGCTGCTGCATGTTTCCTTTTCTTCCTGCATGAAATGTGTATATAGAGTTGCTGTGCATGAGTTTTGCATGCATGTGCTAGCTAATGCATCAGAATGCTTGTATGGAATTTGTAAATTTGTATTTGCATGCATCTTCATATTATTTTGCATGCATATTGTTTTTGCATGCATGTAAAGTTTTAATTAAATTGTTTTGTTTGCATGCATATTGATTTTATGCATGATCTACGTATGTATATATATATATATATATATATATATATATATATATATATATATATTATATTATAAGTATGTGTATTTATTATATATTTATATATGTTTATTAAATATTAAATGTTAATTGATTTAATTGAATTATAGAATTTAATTGTTACCTATTTCATGTTTAATTTAATTTCCTAAATTTAATTGAATGTATTTAATTGTTTATTTTCTATTTGTAAATGCGATTGAATGTGTTTAATTGTTTATGTTCTAATTTTAAATGTGAATTAATACGTGTTATGCCCTATTTGAATTCTTGAATTGAATTGATTGAAATGTGAATTTATGACTTGAATGAATATGAACTCGTTTGAATACGAAGGCTCCATCGAATGAATGAATTGAATGCTTATATGTCTTTAAATTCCTTAATAGTGCACATGAACATTTTCATGACATAATCATATCTCTTATACATTCATATCATGATCATTACATTGTCGAGTGTCTTATATGGTCATATTGAGTCTCACTTCACCTTTCTTGTACAGATTTTGAGTCCGTTGGAGATGAGGCCGGTCTGTGAGGCTCGTATGTTCTCCTTGTTGCCGTTTAAGATGGGTTTCTCTACTATTAGATAAACGACCCTATATACATCAACGTGTAAAGATTTCAGCTAAAAACTATTATATGTATATAGAGTCGTTTTCTAGAGTAAATGATTTCAACGTAAAGCCTTTCTTTCATGAACCTACCAAATGTTTTGGCGAGAATGAATGAATGTTCACAATGAATGGGGCCCAGGGACTTGGTGTGAGTGGTGACCCGAGGAGGCAAGGGCTGACGGCGATCCCTCACACTAGTCCCACCAATGAACGGCGTAACCGGACCTCGTTAGGAGTTAGCGAGGAATCGACGCTGAGTGCCACCTGGGGAGTCATGTTCCCCTTTTGGTCAATGAATGGGTGGATGGGTCTTGCAAACCCGCCACCAACCCGGAGGAAGAAGGTGTAAATGTTATTGAATGCTTACGAAAGAATGATATGCATGAAAAGAAAGAAAGAATGAATGAATGAATGTTAACGAATCTTAATGAATGTTAATGAATTAAACGAGGTGTTGGTTGGAGATAATGCACGCCCACTCGCCCGACCACTAATGACCTTGGCCTAATGTAAATGAATCATTATAATCTCTTTTGATGATTTCTATTCACCCACTTGGGAAATTCTTTAAAAACCTCACCTGGGATTATAGCTTGCATGTGAATGTTTAATTACCGTCGTATATTATATTTATGCCCTGTTTTATACCCACCAGTCCCTTTTGGACTGAACCCGTTTGGCTTTCAGTTGTGTTGTGCAGGTGTCAAGGGAGCTAGGCGGGATTTCGAGTCATAGGTCTTGCATTCTCTTTTAGTCCTTGTATTTTGGTCTTACACTCACATATTACACTTTTGATCATTGTATATGGTTATTATATTGGAGCGTACTTGTTTTGAGCCATGACAGCAATTAGTGATGTATATGAATTGAAATTTGAAATTGGGTTGCTCATTGCATATCAATACATGATGTAGGTTCGCTCATGGCTTCCGCTTAATTGTTAATTTCTGATTTTATGGTTCAAGGGTTAGTCCCGCCTAGCATAGAGTGTGTGTATGTCCCCGTTCTCCGTGAGTTGGCTCGGGTACGGATCGTCCATTTCATATTCGAGTCGGGTCTCGGTGCGGGGGATGTGGTACCTTGCGCTCGGGTGCTACAAACCTCACCTTTGAACAAAAAGTGTAATGGTACCAGAAAACAACCCCGAACAACCTTAAACTTTAGGCACGGCTCCTCCCGGAAGCACCCCTGTGACAAACAAATGTGACACTAAAGACTTAGACTCAATTATGTACCATTTGGACGCATGGCGATGCTCATGAATGTAATATATGCATATGAAGTGCAAGAAGGTACTACTTAGAGCGTTCAAGTTCATATCACATAAAACTCATATCAAATAAATCCATAAAATTAATTCAAGACATTTAACAAATAATATAATCTTGTAACATTGCATACAAGTCATAAACAGGGTAGAAAGAGGCAACGAAAAGCGACGAAACAACATAAAATTCACATAGTGGCTGCCAAGAAATGCAACACGTGAAAATGGTTTCAATTAATTTCAAAATTTAAATAAAAGACAAGTAATAAACAATATAGCATAAATAACATTTTATGGTCTGGTCTTAATGTTTACAATTTAGAAACAAACCACTAAAAATCATAGGAAAGCAATTAACGGCGTGAGGAAGTCATGTATGCAAATCTCAAACCCACACATTGAAATTGGCATTAATTGAATCTATGAATTTAATTATAGGACATATATTATCAAATATAATATGCTAACATTGTTTACAAATTAGAAACATACAAATAAAGGTTTGGGATATCAATTAATAAGGAAATATCATTCAACAAATTAAGGCAAACCCACACAGCAGCACATATACATACATTATAGATATACTAACACACACATTGCACGCAGGCTTGTGACCATCCCAAAATGAAGCAGAGGTAACGAGGGTGACAAAAGGCAAAAAGTCACCCCCAAAGCTAGCTTAGAGGTCACGGGCGTGACCTCCGCAAAGGCACAAAAACGTAAAGGGGGTGGCTGCTACTTCGCCAAGATATAACATCCCGCTCGTTTGACCGTACAACTACGTCGTAACGGGTGTGTTATTTGCACTTTTAAATTATTTAATTATGTGTTTATATGTTTATTAAATTTTTTACGTGCTTACTTGAATATTTACATGACTTAATTGTTAGGTTTTATTACGTATTTGAACATTTTGGCCCCGTTTGAACCCTTCGTCGATCCTTATGCCCCTGTATTTGCTCCTAATTTTGTGACTATACGTTATGCATAAAATACATGTTTTAAGAACTTATCTAAGTGCTCGTCACATGTCTTTAATTTATTTGACGTGGTCGTGGACCATTTTTATGATTTTAGGTATTCGAGGGCTAACTAGCTTTAGCGCACCTCGTGTTCCGGAAGGCATAATTTGAGCTCCAGAATTCGGATTCGAATTCCGGAAGAAGCATCGGACTTATAACAAAGAATGGGAGCTAAGGAACCTAATTTTATGATTTTCTAAGTCATTTGATCCCTCGTATTCTGCCCGAACCGAGCCCGTGTGATAGATTCGCCACATTTCACCGTTTTGCCCCTAACTTATTCAATATTTGACCAAATCAACCCAAACTTGGACCCACACTTCACTAACTCACCCCTCTTTCACCGACTTCATCCTTCATTTTGGTCTAACGCCAGGAGGGAGGGAAAAAGGGCTGAAACTCGAGATAGAGAAGGAGAGAGGGAGAAACACTATTCACTCTTGCCTCAAATTCGAAAGGTAAGTCCATGAGGTCTCCATCTTCTCCTCTTTCTTTAGAGTGCTTATTTGCTGAAATCCATGGAGAAATGAGCATGATATGATGAACTTGGTGAATAGTAATGGTTTAGGGCCTCTTTGATGAATTTGGTTGATTTCTTGTGTTTCCTTGTGAATTGATGCATGATAATTGAACCTAAGACATCCTATATCATTTTATGAACTTGTATTGCATGATCATTGAGGAATTTTTAAGATACCATTGACGAACTTGAAGGTTTATGCTTGAACATGAAAATGAATTTTCCTCCTTGCTCTTACCTTGTGAATTTGTGGTTGTTTTGTTCAATTTTGAAGCTATAATGCATGAATAATCTGATATTAACTTACCTTAACGTGTTAGCATGAGTTAGGATTGATTTAGTTGAGTTTTTGGATGGGTTTTGCTACTGTTTGGGTTGTTTTGCTGCTGCTCCGACGTTGGTCGCGGCCGCGATCGGGTTTAGTAAATTTCTGGTGGATGCCGCGACCCCTTTTTGGCCTTGTTTCGACTTCAGGTCTTGGCCATGACCTTTTCCAGTTCATTTTCAGTGCAGGCCACGATCCTTTTCAGGCCATGTTTGTAACGCCCCAGTTTTTTTTATTAGTATAGCATGACGTATGTGTTTACCAAATTGCGCGAAATAATTATATATACGTGTTTTACATATTTAATTTTATTTTTAAATGTTTTAAATGTTAGTTACTTTATTTTAATGATATTGATATCAAATATATTTATATAATATAAATATATATATATGTTAATTGTGCACGTATAGTTTAATATATTTGCATGAATTCATGCAATACATTGTAATCATAATTGGTGAATACATTTCTGATTTTAAGTAGTGCATGCATTTTATATTTATAAATTATATATGCATGTATGTATTATAAATTATATATATATACGTATGTGATTTTTATATTATTTGGAAATATTATGAATTTTATTGTTACATTGCGTATGAGTGACATTTACGTGCTTCGTTTCTATTTAAATTGATATCGAAATTTCGTACAAATTTAATATGTTGAACTTATACGTGTCTTGTATATGAATATATGTTCGTTTCGTATTTTCGGATTCATTTCCATATGTTTCCGATTTAATTTGAATTTTGGAATCCAAGTCGGGGGCTAACGAGCACTTAGCGTACCCTTGGTTCCGTAGTTAATATCTTGAGCTCGGGAACTCGAATTCGAGTTACGTCAACTTCGCTGAACTCGTAACAAAAATTCGATTTCAGTGAACTTAGCCTTATATTTTTCTAACATCATTTGAACCTCCGAAATCCAACCGAAAAACGAAACGCGACCAAACTGACCTTGCTGCACTAAAATGACCATAACTTATTCATTTGTTGACCAAATTAACCATGGTTAGAATCTATGGAACCCTAACTCAACCCTTTATTCAGCCATTAACCCCCCAAACCGAGATAACCCTTCCCACTTGGAGTAAATTGGCCAAACATCATCTACTTCCCAGTTTTTCCCGTAGCTCAAGCCCTACCAAGAGATTCAAGCTCAAATATCTTTCCAAACCTCCATTAATCCACAAGGTAAGCTTGGATATGTTATGTACATTCAATATGAGTCATTTTCATTCATTCATCCCCAAATTTGATCATGGTTTCATGAGGTTTTAGCTGAATTATAAATTAATAGGTTTTGAGCATTCATGATGATCTCATTCGATTCTTGATGGATTTGAGTGATTCCAAGCCTGAAAATGATTGTTTTAACATCCTCTTCTCATTTATGATCATTGATTTCATGGTGGTTGATGTATTTATGAGATATCATTTATGGCTCTTTGATAAAATTTCATGAATAGTCACGTGTGCCTTCGTTTCTTGTTTGAACTCTTTTTGAACTGATTTATATGTCATATTTGTGTTGTTTTGCTGCATTTGGATAGCCTAAATTGACCTGAATATGTGGAGATCAAGAGGGTCAGTCATGCTCTGTTTTTTCTCGTCTACCTTCCCTTGCTGTTGCTATCAGTTTTATGCATTGTTAGGACTGGTTTGTTGTTGCATTTCATGCCATTTGATGCTGCATATCTTGCCTATATGTTGGTTGAGTTGTTGCTGCGTTTTAAGCTAGAAAAAAAGGGATTTTGTTGAGCTGCTGTGTTCATGGCACGGGGGTGTTAGTCTGTTCCTTTTCAGCGTGTAACGGGGGTGCACGATGGTTTGTTTTCTCTGTACCGAGACACGGGGGTGTCTCGGTTTGTTCTATGTTGGTGACACGGGGGTGTCACCTTCTGCATCCAAACTTAAGCGTACGTTAATGAGGTTCAGGCGTGCTCATGTTGAATTTGGAATGTCTGTAGCTGTTGTTGGTTGCTGCTTGTTGCTATGATTTGTTTTTCTTTTCCTTGTATGGCTGTTAGTTGTAGGAGTGCATGAATTAAATTGTTAATGCATGAGGTTGCATGCATTTTGTGAAATGTTTACATGCATTGAAATTGGTTGATGCATGAAATTGTATGCATATTATTTTTCTTTTTCATGCATGAACTGTACGTGCATATATAAATATATATATATATATATAATATAATATAGTATATGTATATATATTTAATTATATATATTTATATATGTTTATTGAATATTAAATGTCATTTGATTTAATTGAATTATAGAATTTAATTGTTACCTATTTCATGTTTTGTTTAATTTTCGATTTTAAATTGAATGTAATTGATTGTCTAATTTCTAATTTCAAATGTGATTTAATAAGTGCTATGATCATGTTTGAATTCTTTGATTAATTGGATTGAAAATGTGAATTGATGAATTCGGATGAAAGTGAATGACTTGATTATATGATTTAAATTCCTTAATAATGCACGTGAACATTTTTATAACATAATTTTATCTTTTATATCTTCATATCATGATCATTACATTGTCGAGCGTCTTATTTGGTCATATTGAGTCTCACTTTACCTTTCTTGCACAGATTTTGAGTCCTTTGGAGACGAGGCCGGTCTGTGAGGCTCATGTGTTCTCCTTGTTGCCGTTCAAGGTGGGTTTCTGTACTATTTAGTTAAAGGGCCCTATATACTCCCAATGTGAAAAGATTTCGGCCAAAAATATATATATATGTATATAGAGTCGTTTTCAAGGGTCAATAATTTTAAAAGTAAAGCCTTTCTTTCATGAACCCACCAAATGTTTTGGCGAGAATGAATGAATGTTCACAATGAATGGGGCCCAGGGACTTGGTGTGAGTGGTGACCCGAGGAGGCAAGGGCTGACGGCGATCCCTCACACTAGTCCCACTAATGAACGGCGTATGTAACGCCCCCACCCGTACCAGAACAAGCGGAGAGCGGCGTCTCAACCCCCGCACTGAAGCACCTCTCAAGTAACGGTGTGAGCCATCACTCAAGAAATACTCCAGCGAACGGCTGTCTATCAGAACTATACATGTACAACGATGTGGCTATGCAGTGAAAAATCAGAGTATTTTAAAACTTTTCAAAACATGTGCGTGATGGCATGTAACAAGCAAGAACATATCGATCGTGTAAGAGAGACTCGGCATATCAGAACATGTAACAGATTCACATATAAGTACCGATATAGCAGAGTTCAATGTATCGGTAACAGAGTAGCAGAAAGAGTATAACAAAGATACTCAAGTATTCAGAAACATATACAGAAACATAAAGTGATGCAGCCATAAAACATATGCAGGACACAAAAGGAAGTAATACTAAGTCCTGACTGAGACAAAAATGACAATCTAGAGCTTCAAGATACCTCTAGACTGCGGCTGCAAGACCTGAAACCACGAGGCAAGAAAACGGGAGAGGTATTAGTCAAAAGGACTAAGTGAGGGAATACCTTAAAGGAAGTACTGAGTAATAAAGAACTTGAAGTAAAGTTTAGAACTGTCAATTGCAATGCTTTAAAGAAGAACTTGAAACAAGTTCGGTTGATAAAACTCTTTTGAACGCAATGCTGTGAAAGTATGCACGTTTTAAAACATTTTCATGAATGCTATCACACGCGCACACATATGTTGTCGATGGTTCATAGTTCTTTCATAAAACGGGATAAGGGTAAAGTGAACTTTTCCAGATATGAACCATCCTTTATGAAACAGGATTTTGCCCGCAAGCTAGGCTCCTCCATCCTTACTCCATAAAACATGATTTGGTAGAGCATCAGACCAGGGTCAACAATAATTCCACGTATAGTAGAGTATCGGACCAAGATCAACAATAACCCCACATAAAGTAGAGCATTGGACCGAGGTCAACAACAACTCCGCACACAATAGACTATTGGACCAAGGTCAACAACAACTCTTACCAACACATACAAACATGCACCATCCTCCACCGGTTGTCACTTCGGGTAGCTAGCCCTAGGCGACCTGTAAACATGTAATGGGAACAGATTTGCTGTCCGTTCCCAGACAGATTGTCCTGACTTAACAAACCTCCTGTTAAAAGTCGGTGTCAATTGTCTAAGTGTGACGGCGGGTATTGGTGATGTCGTTGGCGCTCACCTCCCGAGCATCACCTCCAAACATAACCGCCGGGCCCAAACTGTAAACTATATGCTTGCATTTAAGATTAGCAGTGACCAGAGTACCACTCCAGTATGCTAACTATAACATGTGAAACTGTAACTGTAACATATGATGTTGTCTGTAAAACATATGATTCTATCTGTAAACATGTGATTCTGTCTGTAAAACATGTGAAACTGTCTCTAAACTGTACTTTGAAAACATATGCAAATCAGGTAACTGTCTTTGAACAAGAATGCAGAACTTTGGAAAACATGTGTTGTTGATCAAGGTATACTATTAAAGTACGAATGATCCTTTCAAAAGAATGTCCCGATAAAAGGGATAGTTCAAACCGAGGTTTAGCTTTGAATTTCAAAACATATGATACGATAGTATAATCGTGGTTCCAGTTGGAAAACATTTATAACTTCACCTCACCTAATAGTAACAAAAGGTAGGTTGACAGATTATGCGGTGCCCTAGGGATCCCAGTGCTCAACTTTAACTCCTGTAGGTGGTGTACTTAGAGTGAGCTTAAGAATTAAGACCCACTACTAACCATGATGCATATGAAACGCATGAAACAATGAACAAGGAACATGTAAAGAACATGTAACAAGAGAGTAATACCATTTAAGGTATCCAAGAAAGGTAACACACAAAGGAATACGTTAAAGTGAGTTACTCTCAACGTGAGACTATGATCTTACTATAACTGAGTAAGCTTTAGTCAATTTATGAATCCTATCGCAAACCTTAAGTTATGAAAAAAGTCCACGAAAGAAACTCATTTTGAAAACACGTTTTAGACCCTGGATATGGAAACCCTAGGTGCAAATGTCTATTACGAAAGCATAAGTTTTATTTCACTTTTACTATTCAAAAGTACTATTCAAGATTACTATTCACATGTTACTATTCACATATCGGGTCAAAGGGTCGGGTCAAACCCTTACTATACACACATACCCACACCATGCACGAACACACACACACACACACCCTAATTAAATTATGATCTTGATTATAACCTATAGTTTCAAGTTCATGTTAATAATAATCAACAGTGATCTAGGTTAAAGGTATAACCTATGGTTAAGAGATCCAATTAAGGCATAAGATCAAGTTATGAAACACTATTCTATCTTAGGTTATAACATGTGACACTATTAAAGTGTATAACATATGATCAAGGCACTAATCCATTAATCCATATCATATCATAAGCTCAATTCATAATTCAAGAATCATATAACAATGTGACAACATGTCACAACATATATCGTATCATATCATATATCATGAACCTTTAGGCATGTAACATGTAACAAGTTAATTCAATACCAACATGTAACAAGTTGTGACATAATTAATTGTAAATCACTATTCCATTAGCTAGCATGCATGAATATAATTCAAATTCCATAATCAATGCATCAATTCTCATAATATAACAATCATATCACATGATCATAGCATATACTAGAGTAATTCATAACATATTCAAGCATATACTAAACAATTAAAACATATAAACAACTATCAAAACATATCATGAAAACTATATAATAAATGCATAAAATAAAATCCTATATGGCTTAGGGAAGACCCTAAGACCCAAACTAAACATAATATAAACATACCATAACATAAAAACATAAACTAACTAAACATAACATAAAACAAAACAAACTAACCTAGCTAAGGGAGGGGGGTGGCCGACGGCAAGAGGGGGAAGAGGGAGAGAAGAAAGGGTGTTGTTAACACAACATTGAGCAAGGAATGAAATGCCATGAGAGGGGTATTTATAGTTGAAGATAAGCCCCTAACCTTGGAAATAAAATGTGGAGAAGGGTATGAGAGCAAAATGGAATAGCTTCTCTTGGAAGCTTTAGGCATATGAAGCTAAAAATGGGACTGCTGGGGGTATTTCTGTAATTTCGTTGCCCAAGGCTCGAGGATAAGTGGCTGGAAGTATAACCATTCCGACGGCAAGAAAATTAGCTTCGAAACGCATATTCATTCGTCGAAATCGGATTTACCGTTTGAAAGATACATTAGTTTTAGTGAATAAAAGTTTTGAGCTCGAAACTCAACACGAGTGAAAAACGACTTTCTAGAATGATTTTCAAGTCCGGGTTGTTTCCAAAATTTAAGAAATAAATCGAGAAGCGTTTTGAGTCCAAAATCGACTATAAAACGTTTTATCGTTAAAAAGTTGAAAACGTAGAGTGAATAGTGAATTCTTACGTACGAACGTACGCTTCAAAATTTCAAGGTAGGGTTTGAATCAGGAGTTGTAAAACATCTCAAAAATCTTGAAATAGTTCAAGTAGTGCAAATCCGAAGAGAAAACATTTTCCGAATGAAAACCGTTCGTAGAAGAAATAGTGAACTAGGGTTTTCGAAAACATTTTCAATAAAACAAAGTTTCAGAATAGATTTCCAAGCCAAGAATGATTTCAAAAGACTCGTCTCGACTCAAGGATCGATTCGACTGTAAACTTGGGTAGAAAAGGTATCAGAATCAAAAGCTCATTTTTGGATAAATAGTAACTTTGGTCGGTAAGTTCCAAAAATACCCTTATGGTTCAAGAAAGACTCTCTGAGCTAGGGAAACAAGTTCAAACGATAGAGAAACATGTGTGATGAACCTCTAGGGTTCGAGTAGCAATATGAACAAGGTAGGCTGGGGTTATGAATAGTAAACTGTATCAAAGGTCAAGAATTCCCCCTTAAAACATGTCAGATCATATACGAGCACAAAGTTGATGTAAGAATGCAATGCATAATGATTCAAAAAGTTGGATCACGGTCTATAAACGCTTTACCAATGCCTTTAACTTACTGTTTTCATCCAGGCCCTGTTTTGGGCTGTTACAGCGTAACCGGACCTCGTTAGGAGTTAGTGAGGAATGGACGTTGAGTGCCATCTGGGGAGTCATGTTCCCCTTTTGGTCAATGAATGGGTGGATGGGCCTTGCAAACCCGCCACCAACCCGGAGGAAGAAGGTGTAAATGTTATTGAATGCGCACGAAAGAATGAATGAATGTTAATGAATGTTAATGAATTACACGAGGTGTTGGTTGGAGATAATGCACGCCCACTCGCCGGGCCACTAATGACCTAATGTAAATGAATCATTATAATCCCTTTTGATAATTTCTATTCGCCCACTTGGGAAATTCTTTAAAAACCTCACTTGGGATTATAGCTTGCATGTGATTGTTAAATACCGTCGTATATTATATTTATGCCCTGTTTTTATACCCACCAGTCCCTTTTGGACTGAACCCGTTTGGCTTTCAGTTGTATTGTGCAGGTGTCAAGGGTGCTAGGCGGGAATTCGAGTCATAGGTCTTGCTTTCATTTCTAGCCCTTTGTATATTGGTCTTACACTTGCATATTGCACTTTTGATCATTGTATGTGAATGTTGTTATGGAGCGTACTTGTTTTGAGCCGTGACGACAATTAGTAATGTATATGACTTACTTTTCGAGCTGTAATGCTCATTATACGTATATATGATGTATGTTCGTTTATTGGTTCCGCTTTAATGTTTATTCTGATTTTATTGTTCAAGGGTTAGTCCCGCCTCACATAGAGTGTGTGTATGTCCCCGTTCGCCGTGATATGGCTCGGGTATGGATCGTCCATTTCATATTCGGGTTGGGTCTCGGTGCGGGGGATGTGACACCTTGCGCTCGGGTGTTACATCCTTAAGTGGTATCAGAGCTTAGGGTTGCAAAACCAGGGCTTTCGTGTCGTGTGTGTCAGTTCAGGTCGTTCGGCATAGGAACTAAGTGATAATGTGTGCATTGCATCGATCTTGAACATAAAATTGCCTTTCTTTTTAATCTTGTCGAATTACTTGTTACATTTCATATTGAATCTGTGCCTTTCGTGTTGAATATGTGCCATGAGCATGTACTAATCGCATGTATATATCCTTGAAATAAGTTATGAATTACAGGATATGAAGATACTATCAAACCACGGTCAAGTATCATGCTAACAACGCCTTACTACAAGTTCTTTTTGAGGCATAGAGGATAGGAATGGCGTATCGGGGGAAAGATATAGAGAATTCGATAGGCGTAGTCCTCATAGATAGAGTTAGAGTTCAAGGGATAGGAGTTGAAATGGAAGTTTGATTTAAGAAGATGCAACTATAGAGGGATATTCGTAGAAATAGGAATTGATCGGGAAATATTTATGACTCCAAAGGTTGACATATGCAGCTCTCTTACATAAGAAGTCATAATTGTAGCCAACGGGATCGTTCAACCTAAAGAATGAAGTAAATGAACCTTGAAGGTATTTTGGTTCAGGGTTCAGACCATTGAAGAGGTACCGAGGACTGGGAGGAGTCAAGGTAAAATCAATTCGATGGAAATTGAGCACCAAGAGTTGTCAAAGAAGGGTTGCTAAATAAACCTGGAAATTAGAAATCGAGATTTTGGAGGTGAAGATCGAGAAGGGTTTAAATTTAGGTGCTCTGGATTGCTACTAAGATAGAAACGAGTAGGGAAGGGAGTAGAGAAAGGCAATTGACGGGGTAGATACAAATTTAGGAAAGTGGTGATATTGAGGACGGGAATTGAGTTTGTTTTCCAAATCCAAGCTGAATTGTCGGGTGGAGAGGTCGAATTGGAAATATGGAGCAACAAATGGAAACGGTAAAGAAAGACAAAGACTCTTTAGAAGGAAATCATGCGCTCAGGTATAAGCAATCGGAAAACAAGGCTAATTCATCAATCTAAGTTCATAAAGGATAAGCACGGGAGTCTTGATCACGGTGATGGCGAGAAGTACGGTTCAGAATTACATTAGGGTTCAAGTTTGTAAAAGAATTTGGGCAATGTTGAAGGGTGATTCTCGGGGTGGAAATGCAGAGGTCAATTCAGTGGTTGTCGAAGAAATCAGGGATCGTGAAATTGTAATTTCAGACAGTGAAAGATACAAGTGATGCGAAAAGATTCATGGAAAACTTAAAGACCGTGGGAAAGACAAGGCATGATTAGCAAGTCAAAGTAACCTCGTGATTGAAGGAACAAGGAAAAGCTACCGAGCTAACAACTTACTATATTGGTGACAGGTTCCAAAACATTCATGGCACGTGCATCATATTTTGCAACAAATTATTATTTTTCTTTACTTATGTTTGTGCACGCATTCCTATTTGATTTTGTTGCTCTAATGTGCGGCATATTTAATTGTTGCAAGTATGCCACGTGCATTATCATTTTAACCCGACATGCATTCTAGTGTTTATTTGATAGGACATTCTTTTATCTCACTTATCAAGTATTCCTTTGACCGGCCCACATCTGAGTTAAGAAGAAAAGAAATAATGGGACGGTATGTTACAATGAAGGTGATGTCGGAAAAATAAAGAATTTGAAGTAAGGGATAGGTTAATGGAATCGAGAATTCATAAAGAGAAGTGAGATTAGAGTTGATTGCGGGGTGTTTGGATCGGACAAGAATAGGAAAGGGGCTTCGGATATTAAGCGAATTAGAAGGGAAGTTAAAAGCAAAACTTTGGGGTTTTCGACAAAAGAAGAATCGATGGAGTTCAACACGCGACAATAGAAATTTAAGGGGGAGAGCACGACTGAGGAACAAATTGGAGAATTGAATTGGTGCTCGAAGAAATATTTTCGTAGGAGTAACGGAATTGCAAACTAAGCAAGAACGGGAAGTCCTAATGGTGTGATCGGAAATAAATAAAAGAGCCTCAACGATTAAACCATTAAAGTGAGTGTTAAGTATTAAGTTAGTGTTGAAGGCCACCACGGGATATTGAGGAGATGGTTTGTCGAGCATTTCTATACCTGGGATTTAGATTTTGAAAAATAATGAAATGGTGGAAGAGCTTCTGTGAGACTACTAAATCGCCTCAGGGAACAGAGATTAAATCAAATTAATGCGTTCGTGATGGCAACCATAGAGGGTAATCTGGCTAAGTATTGGAGGAGTTCGGACATCAATTAACAAAATAAAACCCTACTGCATCGCTAGTCGTTCTCCATAACAAGTTAGAAGAATTTGAGCAGAAAGGAATTAGAAAGAAGTGACTATAGAAGGACTTGAATTGAATCTTAAGAAGTATCAAGGAAGTTTCCCCTCGATTAGAAATTTGGGTGGACCGAAATCTAATGAACGCTTAATGGCTTTAAGAGGATGAAGGGATGAGGAAAGGATCCACGAAGAGGTTAATCCAAGTTTTTGGGAACCGATGATTACAACCCGGTTTGGAAAGAACTCGTCAAGAGGACTGTGACTATTAATCAAAAAGGTTATGGAACTTCAGAGGTTTCACCAAATTATAGAAGGAGACATGAACCGTGAAGAAGACCAGTCCGAAATCTGAAGATGTAGGGTAAAACTCGTCTGGAAAAGCAGGTTGATTGGATCAGGGTTAAAGTATAACCGAGAAATGGAAGAAGGTGGACACATTAAAGATATTAAAGACATGCCAAGAGTCGAGTTAGCTTTTGGGTTCAGACCATACCTTGGGACCAAGAAGGCTTTGGGTTTCAAATTCATTCCCACGGTGAACGGTACCTCAGACATCCATGGCATACGCATACACGCATTGTTAATTTAAATAATTTTGCTAATTTGCGCTTTGACTCTTTGATTCATTAATTATGGTTGTACAATCGATTAGATGTAAGTAAATAATGATTGTTCCTTGACTTTATGTGATTGTTTTGACTAAGTTGCCGTAATTGGATATTTTGATGTTTTCTCCTTGCTGTTTGTTCTTCGTTGTGGCCATATTTTGTATTTTGAACTTCGTTACCTGTTGGCGAGAGACGGGGTTCTCTCGTTGTTGCTTTTGAGAGACGGGGTTCTCTCTTTGTTGCTTTTGAGAGATGGGGTTCTCTCTTTGTTGTTTTTGAGAGACGGGGTCCTCTCTTTGTTGCTCTTGAGAGACGGGATTCTCTCATTGTTGTTTGAGAGACGGGGATTCTCTCCTTGTTGTTTGTGAGGATCGGGGTTCGTTCATTAATTGTTTCAGGCAGATAGTGAATCCGAGGACGGATTCTTTTAAGGGGG
The DNA here is from genome assembly GCA_037501455.1 of Lantana camara. Lineage (NCBI taxonomy): Eukaryota > Viridiplantae > Streptophyta > Magnoliopsida > Lamiales > Verbenaceae > Lantana > Lantana camara. Next base: position 98,697,776 of record CM074855.1, read on the forward strand.
AGAGGTTGTAACGCCCCAGTTTTTTTTTATTAGTATAGCATGACGTATGTGTTTACCAAATTGCGCAAAATAATTATTTATACGTGTTTTACATATTTAATTTTATTTTTAAATGTATTAAATGTTAATTATTTTATTTTAATTATTTTGATATTAAATATATTTATATAATATAAATATATATATATGTTAATTGTGCACGTATTGTTTAATATATTTGCATGAATTCATGCAATACATTGTAATCATAATTGGTGCATGCATTTCTGATTTTAAGTAGTGCATGCATTTTATATTTATAAATTATTTATACATGCATGTATTATTAATTATATATATATACGTATGTGATTTTTATATTATTTGGAAATATTATGAATTTTATTGTTACATTGCGTATGAGTGACATTTACGTGCTTCGTTTCTATTTAAATTGATACCGAAATTTCGTGCAAATTTACTATGTTGAACTTATACGTGTCTTGTATATGAATATATGTTCGGTTCGTATTTTCGGATTCATTTGCATGTGTTTCGGATTTAATTTGAATTTTGGAATCCAAGTCGGGGGCTAACGAGCACTTAGCACACCCTTGGTTCCGTAATTAATATCTTGAGCTCGGGGACTCGGATTCGAGTTCCGTCAACTTCACTGAACTCGTAACGAAAATTCGAGTTTAGTGAACTTAGCCTTATATTTTTCTAACGTCATTTGAACCTCCGAAATCCAACCGAAAAACGAAACGGCGACCAAACTGACCTTGCTGCACTAAAATGACCATAACTTATTCGTTTGTTGACCAAATTAACCATGGTTAGACTCTATGGAACCCTAACTCAACCCTTTATTCAGACATTAACCCCCAAAACCGAGATAACCCTTCCAATTTGGAGTAACTTAGCCAAACATCAGCTGCTTCCCAGTTTTTCCTGTAGCTCAAGCCCTACCAAGAGATTCAAGCTCAAATCTCTTTCCAAACCTCCATTAATCCACAAGGTAAGCTTGGATATGTTATTTACATTCAATATGAGTCATTTTCATTCATTCATCCCCAAATTTGATCATGGTTTCAAGAGGTTTTAGCTGAATTAGAAATTAATAGGTTTTGAGCATTCATGATGATCTCATTCGATTCTTGATGGATTTGAGTGATTCCAAGCCTGAAAATGATTGTTTTAACATCCTCTTCTCATTTATGATCATTGATTTCATGGTGGTTGATGTATTTATGAGATATCATTTATGGCTCTTTGATAAAATTTCATGAATAGTCAAGTGTGCCTTCGTTTCTTGTTTGAACTCTTTTGGAACTGATTTATATGTCATATTTGTGTTGTTTTGCTGCATTTGGATAGCCTAAATTGACCTGAATATGTGGAGATGAAGAGGGTCAGTCATGCTCTGTTTTTTCTCGTGAATTTTGCCCTGTTTTTGCCCTGAAATTCTTGTTGTAAACTGCTGCGTTCTTCCCTTGTTGTTGCTGTCAGTTTTATGCATTGTTAGGACTGGTTTGTTGTTGCATTTCATGCCATTTGATGCTGCATATCTTGCCTATATGTTGCTTGAGTTGTTGCTGCGTTTTAAGCTAGAAAACAGGGGATTTTGTTGAGCTGCTGCGTTCATGGCACGGGGGTGTCAGTCTGTTCCTTTTCAGCGTGTAACGGGGGTTCACGATGGTCTGTTTTCTCTGTACCGAGACACGGGGGTGTCTCGGTTTGTTCTATGTTGGTGACACGGGGGTGTCACCTTCTGCATCCAAACTTAAGCGTACGTTAATGAGGTTCAGGCGTGCTCATGTTGAATTTGGAATGTCTGTGGCTGCTGTTGGTTGCTGCTTGTTGCTATGATTTGTTTTTCTTTTCCTTGTATGGCTGTTAGTTGTAGGAGTGCATGAATTAAATTGTTAATGCATGAGGTTGCATGCATTTTGTGAAATGTTTACATTCATTGAAATTGGTTGATGCATGAAATTGTATGCATATTATTTTTCTTTTTCATGCATGAACTGTACGTGCATATATAAATATATATATATATGTAATATAATATTGTATATGTATGTATATTTAATTATATATATTTATATATGTTTATTGAATATTAAATGTCATTTGATTTAATTGAATTATAGAATTTAATTGTTACATATTTCATGTTTTGTTTAATTTTCGATTTTAAATTGAATGTAATTGATTGTCTAATTTCTAATTTCAAATGTGATTTAATAAGTGCTATGATCATGTTTGAATTCTTTGATTAATTGGATTGAAAATGTGAATTGATGAATTCGGATGAAAGTAAATGACTTAATTATATGATTTAAATTCCTTAATAGTGCATATGAACATTTTCATAACATAATTTTATCTTTTATATCTTCATATCATGATCATTACATTGTCGAGCGTCTTATTTGGTCATATTGAGTCTCACTTCACCTTTCTTGCACAGATTTTGAGTCCGTTGGAGACGAGGCCGGTCTGTGAGGCTCGTGTGTTCTCCTTGTTGCCGTTTAAGGTGGGTTTCTCTACTATTTAGTTAAATGGCCCTATATACTCCCAATGTGAAAAGATTTCGGCCAAAAATATATATATATGTATATAGAGTCGTTTTCAAGGGTCAATGATTTTAAAAGTAAAGCCTTTCTTTCATGAACCTACCAAATGTTTTGGCGAGAATGAATGAATGTTCACAATGAATGGGGGCCAAGGACTTGGTGTGAGTGGTGACTCGAGGAGGCAAGGGCTGACGGCGATCCCTCACACTAGTCCCACTAATGAACGGCGTAACCGGACCTCGTTAGGAGTTAGCAAGGAATGGACCCTGAGTGCCATCTGGGGAGTCATGTTCCCCTTTTGGTCAATGAATGGGTGGATGGGCCTTGCAAACCCGCCACCAACCCGGAGGAAGAAGGTGTAAATGTTATTGAATGCGCACGAAAGAATGAATGAATGTTAATGAATGTTAATGAATTACACGAGGTGTTGGTTGGAGATAATGCACGCCCACTCGCCGGACCACTAATGACCTAATGTAGATGAATCGTTGTAATCCCTTTTGATAATTTCTATTCGCCCACTTGGGAAATTCTTTAAAAACCTCACTTGGGATTATAGCTTGCATGTGATTGTTAAATACCGTCATATATTATATTTATGCCCTGTTTTTATACCCACCAGTCCCTTTTGGACTGAACCCGTTTGGCTTTCAGTTGTGCTGTGCAGGTGTCAAGGGTGCTAGGCGGGAATTCGAGTCATAGGTCTTGCTTTCATTTCTAGCCCTTTGTATATTGGTCTTACACTTGCATATTGCATTTTTTATCATTGTATATGAATGTTGTTATGGAGCTTACTTGTTTTGAGCCTTGACGACAATTAGTAATGTATATGACTTACTTTTGGAGTTGTGATGCTCATTGTACGTATATATTATAGCACCCCGACCGGAAGGCGCCACATCCCCCGCACTATGAGCCCGATCCACACATGAAATGGAGAGTTCATACATGAACCAAGCTCACAGCGAACGGGGACACACTCACTCACTAGGCTAGGCGGGAGCTAAAACTTCAAGACCAAATAAACAAATACCAAAAGGAATAACATATGCGGAAGCAATGCTACTAAATTCATTCCAATATAATAGAACAACGGGTTCAACAAACATAATTACCTAGTCCTGCAAATTCGACATACATCATAATATACTCATAATCATACAATGCTCATAATTAACGAATTACAATGAGGGTGTGTGACAAGACTCAACTTGACCAAAAAAACTTGACAACACGACACCCCACGTAGCACTCCAACCTGCAAGAAAGCTGAAAACAATCCGGGTTCAGTCTATAGGAGACTGGTGGGTATAAAATGGGCATAATATAATAATACTTTGGAATTGAAACATACACATGCAAGCCCTAATCCCATAGAAGTTTGATAAGAATTTCCCAAGCGGGCAAAGCAAAGAAAACATCAATGGGATTAAAACTATCATATTCATTCATAATTTAAACATAGGGTTTAAGGCCCGGCGAGTAGGCGTGCATCATCTCCAACCTGCTCCTCGTTGTGCATATCAAAACATACTTTTCATTAACGATCATACATATCCATTTCATAGTTATAATCATAATCAAAATCATAATCATACATACAAATTCCAACCTTCTTCCTCCGGTGGTGAATGGGCTAGCAAGACCCGGCACCTCATACATAATGGCTAGAGAGGTTCATGAGTCGTCAAAAGCCCGACTAGCGTTTTCCCATCAAAACTCCTGACGAGATCCGTTTCGACGTTAATATTTGTTGGAACTAGTGCAAGGGATCCCCGTCGGCCCTTGCCTCCCCGGTTAGCCACAATACACTAAGTTCCGGGCCCGTGAACGTAACATACATGCACCTCGCCATAACATAAGGTCGGATTTCATAAAAGAAGGGCTTAACAATGGAAAATCATAGACTCCTTTGAAAGACTCGATATATATATATATATACAATACTTTTGGCTTTAAAACTTTCACATTGGATATATTGGGTCAATTCATATCTAATAGAAGAGAAACCCATCTGCTACACCTCTTACCGAACAATACCAAAACGAAAAGAAGACTTGAGGTAGCCTATGAACCCGACATGTCTCCGCCCTCGAGAAAACTGTACAAGAGACAATGTAGTGTACTCGTGAGACTCAAGACCCTAAGTGAACCATATATGACGCACGGCAATGCAATGAATGTGATATGATATGCATAAGAGAATATTTCATGTCGTGGAGATGCATAAAGGCACATAGTTAATCACTTCATTCTTTCTTGGAGCGTTCATAATCATTCAAGTTCATATCTCCCATGTATCATATCAAATCGATCCATAAATTCCGAACAATGATCATAACGCATATTTCAACAAGTACACACTTCATATGAATCATAAAAGAAGGATAAAGTAGGTAATTAGGGTTCACCCTCCAAGCATCAAGGCCTTCCTGCGCATTAAGGAGCAATGAAGGCATGTGAATTCATATCTTGCACATAATACGCCAAACGAATCCATAAATTTCACAAAATGAGCATAACACACGATATAACATGTTAGGTTCATAATTGGGGTGGGAAATTGCAAGGAAAATGGAAAAGAAACGTAAGAAGAACTCTGAACAAGATCTTGTAAATTCTGACAGTTTTTGGCGTAACAACTTTTCCATGGCAAAACAGGGCATTAACGCAGAAGCTCTTGGAGGCTTTCTTATGCCAATTCAACACATATATTGTGCATGAAATGAACACTAAATTACCACAATATCATGCCATAATGTGTAGCAACAATAGCTCCAAAACAGCCACGCAAAAACTGATGCTAGGAAGGAATAAAATTAAACCATGCCATGTCTCAAATTTGCAGCCATAATGAAGCATGAATTCAGGACAAAACAGATCATATTCATAGAGTAACATTTATAATACATGACCAAGCCTTAGCACACGAAATTGGAGGCAAGAATTCAATCATTTGAACTAAAAAACGTGACAGCAGTTCAGTTCGCACATAGCATACAAATGGGCTTCATGTTTCGGTTTAGGAGCTGAAATTGGATCTAAAATATTGGGGAAAGCATGCTAACATACTAAACAACTAATATACATCGTATATATGCAAAATGGCACGAATTGAAGCACATTAGAATGACCAATGAACCACAACAATGCAACAGCAGCAGGTCGGTCATGGATCATGCATAAGAACAGGTAATGTCTTTCGGTTTAGGGGCTTAAAATGGGTCCAAATACTTAAAACATGAATGCTAACATATAGAGCAATGAGTGTACATCAACTCCATGCAATTTCACACGAAAATAAGGTCATTTGATCAAGCAACAAACCATAAATCCACACAGCAGTCCGAAAACAGGGGAGGCAGTTTTGATTATCAAGTTTGAGGCTCTAAATCACATAATTTCAACAAAGGGTCTTAAGAGAAAATCATCCCAACATCACATACTATCAGTTAAGCAACAAAGAGGCAAAGAAAAAAGTCCATAAACTGAGTTTAAAGCCACGAACTCAGCTGCACAACCAAGCAAGGTCATAAGAGCAATTACCCCAAAAATTCATATCAAGCTCATAACTCAAACCCTAACCAAATCTGATCCAAAATCAGAAATAAATGGATGAAAATATGTATAAAAGATTAGAGAATACATAAATATTCATACCTTGAAGATTTGGTAAAGAAGGAAAGTGATTTGAGCTCAAAATCACAAAAATGCCCAAGGGTTTTTCTTCCTTTCTTCTCTTCCTCTATCTCGGTCAGTTGCAGCAGCAAGGGAAGATATTTGGCTCGGTTTTTGCTGCTAAAAGGGGGAAGAAAGGGCTTAACTCAAGGTACAAAAGTCATGGTTAAGGTATGGTTAAGTTAGAGGAGGGTTATGGGTCCCACCATGAAGACTAGTCAACAAAAGGGTTAATCTTGCACAAGCTGCTCGTTATGGTTGGATTTCGGAGATCTTAATGATTTCAAAAAGGTATGAGGCTTATTCCATTGTCTCTGAATCGTCGATACGAAGGCAACGGAGGTGACAGAATTCGAATCCGAATTCCCGAGCTCAAGATATCAATTACGGAACCAAGGGTGCGCTAATTGCTCGTTAGCCCCCGACTTGGATTCCAAATTTAAAATAAATCCGAAACACATGCAAATGAATCCGAAAATACAAAACGAACATATAATCACATACAAGACACGTATAAATCCAACATATTAAATTTGCACGAAATTTTGATATCAATTGAAATAGAAACGAAGCACGTAAAGGCCACTCATACACAATGTAACATTAAAAATTCATAATATTAACAAATAATATAAAGTTAAATGCGTATAATTAATTTATAAATAGAAATGCATGCATCAATTATGAAACAATGTATTGCATGAGTTCGTGCACATATATAATACAATACGTACCACAATTAACATATATATATATATTATGTAAATATATTTGATATTAGTATCATTAAAATATAGTAATTAACATTTAATATATTTAAAATAAAATTAAATATGTAAATCACGTATAAATAATTATTTCGCACAATTTAGTAAACACATACGTCGTGCTATACTACCTAAAAACTGGGGCGTTACAACCTCTCCCCCTTAAAAGAATCTGTCCTCGGATTCACTATCTGGCTGAAAATAATTAATGAAGGAACGCCGTTCCTCACAAGCAACTAGGAGAGAACCCCGTCTCTCAAACAACAATGAGAGAACCCCGTCTCTCAAAAGCAACAACGAGAGAACCCCGTCTCTCGAACAACAATGAGAGAACCCCGTCTCTCAAAAGCAACAACGAGAGAACCCCGTCTCTCGAACAACGATGAGAGAACCCCGTCTCTCAAAAAAGCAGGTAAAGAAGTTCAAAATACAAAATACAATCACAACGAAGAGCAACCAACAAGGAGAAGGCATCAAAACAACCAATTACGACAACTTAATCGAAACAACCACATAAGCCAGGGAACAATTATCACTTATTTACATCCAACATCGATTACTCAACAAAAGTTAACACATCAAAGAATCAAAGCACAAATTATCAAAATTATTTAAATTAACAATGCGTGTATGCATATGCCATGGATGTTTAGTGTACCGTTCACCAATGTTTTGGGAGTCTTCCATAGTAGTGATCCGATTTGACACTCGATTCTTTGTTAGAAATTCTTTCAACTAACCATGCCTCAAAATTCCTGATATGTTCGATACTTGAATGACCAAACACTCTCCCATCCACGACTAGTTTTCTCTTCTTTACTATACACCAGGGTCCAAGGTTGCACTCTCAAATGGGCGCTTGATTTTAGATCCACTTAATTCATTCTCCACCACAATGTCTACCTGGCCTTCTCGGATACTCAAACTAGTCATGTGGTAGCTCGACTGCTAATTCCCAATCCTCGGATGAATTAACTTCTCTTATCCAATACCTTCGTTACTAAGTCCTTATAATTTCTTTCTCGGTCCTATTGTTTCCAAGGTATGAGATACGTTACAACACAACCCCTTTTAACCTTGGGATATTCGAGTTCATGTGTGTCCGGTAATAAGAAAATAACGGCGTTGATCTTGCAATCAAGGTTTCCATCGATCATCCTTTACCCCATCCTGTCCATTGAATTTTCAGTCTCTATTTGAATCCGTATCTTCATCTCCCGAAGCATTTGTCCCTTCCAATATTATTCCCAAAATCCTTTACCACATTGATCTCGAAGTCCACCAGTGTTAAAGTCTCCCAATTCGTCCCTTGTTCTTGCTGTGTGGAGTCTCGTTACTTGTTAATTCTTGCATTTCCATTATTCCTTTTGAAGTGACCCATTCGGGCACAACTGTGAATTTGATCTTTCTGAGTCGGCTCTCCCCCTTAAAATTTTCTATTCTTATCCGATGAACGCATTCCATTGCTTCTTGGGTCCAAAATTCTCAACCTCTTCGGCTTAGCTTCCTTGGACTAGGAAATTCTAGTCATGCCACGTTTGATGATCTCACTCGCCTTCACTTTGAAGTGATTAAGTAAGGAGAGCAACTCACTTCTTTCCTTCCTATTTTCGGCCCTATTTTATTTTAATTTTTTTTTTTTTCGAGCCTTGGAATTCCCAGTTTCCTTTTTAATCAACCGGTGCAACCCGAAAATTCTCCTTTTCTTGATTCGAATATGGCTCGGTTGAAAACAATTTGATGAGTGAGCTGAAAGAAACTTCCTATCAAGTAAACACTTAATAATGCATGTCGGGTCAAAATGATGAGGCACGTGGCATACTTGCAACAATTAAATATGCCGCACATTAAAGTAACAAAATCAAATAGGAATACGCGCACAAACATAAGTAAGGAAAAATAATAATTTGATGCGAAATATGATGCACGTGCCATGAATGTTTTGGAACCTGTCACCAATATAGTAAGCCGTTAGCTCGGTAGCTTTTTCTCGTTCCTCCAATCAAGTGGTTACTTTGACTTGCGAATCATACCTTATCTTTCCCACGGTCTTCAAGTTTTCCATGAGTCTCTTTGCATCACTCGTATCTTCTACTGTCTGGAATTGAAATTTCACGATCCCCGATTTCTTCGACATCCACTGAATTGGACTCTGCATTTCTCCCCCGAGAATCACTCTTCAACATTGCCCAAATTCTCTTACAACATTGAACCCTAAGGTAATTCTGAACCCTACTTCTCGCCATCACCGTGATCAAGACTCCCGTGCTTATCTTTTATGAGTTGAGATCAGTGTAATAAACTCATTTTCCGATTGCTTATACTTAGGCACATGATTTCCTCCCAAAGAGCCTTTTCCTTTCTTTACCGTTCCCATTTGTTGCTCCATATCTCCCAATTCAACCTCACAATTCGGTAATTTAGCTTGGATTTGGGAAACGAACTCCTCCCTACTCGTTTCTATCTTAACCGAAATCCAAAGCACCTAAATTTAAACTCTTCTCGATCTTCACCTCCACAATCTCGATTTCTAATTCCCATATTTAATTAGAAACTCTTCTTTGACAACTCTTGGTATCCAGTTCCCACTGGATTTATTTTACCTTAACTCCTCTCCGTTCTCGGTACCTCTTCAATGGTCCGAACCTTGAACCAAAGCACCTTCAAGGTTCATTTACTTCATTCCTTAGGTTGAACAGTCCTGTTGAATCCAAGTATGACATCTTATGTAGGAGAGCTGTATATAACCATATGCAGAGTCATAACTATTTTTCCCGAACAACTCTTATCTTCTCAAGTGTCTCTCTCTACCATTGCATCCCTAAAGTGAAACCTCCCAACCCTTGAACTCTAGCTCCATACCTCAGGAAGAGCTTACAATAGCTCGTCTTTACCGTGGAATTTGGCCGTGGTTTGATAAGATCTTCCTAACCTATAAATCATAACTCATTTCGGAGATATATGCATGCGATTAGTGCATGCTCATGGCACTTATTCAACACGAAGGACACGGATTCCATTTAGAATGCAACAAGTAATTCGACAAGATTAAAAAGAAAGACAATCTCATGTTCAAGATCGATGCAATTCACACATTAACAAATTGTTCCTATGCCGTACGACTTAAACTGACTCAATCACGACACGAGAACACCGGTTTTGCAACCGGGCTCTGATACCCCGCACTATGAGCCCGATCCACACATGAAATGGAGAGTTCATACATGAACCAAGCTCACAGCGAACGGGACACACTCACTCACTAGGCTAGGTGGGAGCTAAAACTTCAAGACCAAATAAACAAATACCAAAAGGAATAACATATGCGGAAGCAATGCTACTAAATTTATTCTAATATAATAGAACAACGGGTTCAACAAACATAATTACCTAGTCCTGCAAATTCGACATACATCATAACATACTCATAATCATACAATGCTCATAATTAACGAATTACAATGAGGGTGTGTGACAAGACTCAACTTGACCAAAAAAACTTGACAACACGACACCCCACCTAGCACTCCAACCTGCAAGAAAGCTGAAAACAATCCGGGTTCAGTCTATAGGAGACTTGTGGGTATAAAATGGGCATAATATAATAATACTTTGGAATTGAAACATACACATGCAAGCCCTAATCCCATAGAAGTTTGATAAGAAATTCCCAAGCGGGCAAAGCAAAGAAAACATCAATGGGATTAAAACTATCATATTCATTCATAATTTAAACATAGGGTTTAAGGCCCGGCGAGTAGGCGTGCATCATCTCCAACCTGCTCCTCGTGTGTGCATATCAAAACATACTTTTCATTAACGATCATACATATCCATTTCATAGTCATAATCATAATCAAAATCATAATCATACATACAAATTCCAACCTTCTTCCTCCGGTGGTGAACAGGCTAGCAAGACCCGGCACCTCATACATAATGGCTAGAGAGGTTCATGAGTCCTCAAAAGCCCGACTAGCATTTTCCCGTCAAAACTCCTGACGAGATCCGTTTCGACGTTAATATTTGTTGGAACTAGTGCAAGGGATCCCCGTCGGCCCTTGCCTCCCCGGTTAGCCACAATACACTAAGTTCCGGGCCCGTGAACATAACATACATGCACCTCGCCAAAACATAAGGTCGGATTTCATAAAAGAAGGGCTTAACAATGGAAAATCATAAACTCCTTTGAAAGACTCGATATATATTTATATATACAATACTTTTGGCTTTAAAACTTTCACATTGGATATATTGGGTCAATTCATATCTAATAGAAGAGAAACCCACCTGCTACACCTCTTACCGAACAATACCAAAAGGAAAAGAAGACTTGAGGTAGGCTATGAACCCGGCATGTCTCCGCCCTCGAGAAAACTGTACAAGAGACAATGTAGTGTACTCGTGAGACTCAAGACCCTAAGTGAACCATATATGATGCACGGCAATGCAATGAATGTGATATGATATGCATAAGAGAATATTTCATGTCGTGGAGATGCATAAAGGCACATAGTTAATCACTTCATTCTTTCTTGGAGCGTTCATAATCATTCAAGTTCATATCTCCCATGTATCATATCAAATCGATCCATAAATTCCGAACAATGATCATAACGCATATTTCAACAAGTACACACTTCATATGAATCATAAAAGAAGGATAAAGTAGGTAATTAGGGTTCACCCTCCAAGCATCAAGGCCTTCCTGCGCATTAAGGAGCAATGAAGGCATGTGAATTCATATCTTGCACATAATACGCCAAACGAATCCATAAATTTCACAAAATGAGCATAACACACGATATAACATGTTAGGTTCATAATTGGGGTGGGAAATTGCAAGGAAAATGGAAAAGAAACGTAAGAAGAACTCTGAACAAGATCTTGTAAATTCTGACAGTTTTTGGCATAACAACTTTTCCATGGCAAAACAGGGCATTAACGCAGCAGCTCTTGGAGGCTTTCTTATGCCAATTCAACACATATATTATGCATGAAATGAACACTAAATTACCACAATATCATGCCATAATGTGTAGCAACAATAGCTCCAAAACAGCCACGCAAAAACTGATGCTAGGAAGGAATAAAATTAAACCATGCCATGTCTCAAATTTGCAGCCATAATGAAGCATGAATTCAGGGCAAAACAGAGCATATTCATAGAGTAACATTTATAATACATGACCAAGCCTTAGCACACGAAATTGGAGGCAAGAATTCAATCATTTGAACTAAAAAACGTGACAGCAGTTCAGTTCGCACATAGCATACAAATGGGCTTCATGTTTCGGTTTAGGAGCTGAAATTGGATCTAAAATATTGGGGAAAGCATGCTAACATACTAAACAACTAATATACATCATATATATCCAAAATGGCACGAATTGAAGCACATTAGAATGACCAACGAACCACAACAATGCAACAGCAGCAGGTCTGTCATGGATCATGCATAAGAACAGGTCATGTATTTCGGTTTTGGGGATTAAAATGGGTCCAAATACTTAAAACATGAATGCTAACATATAGAGAAATGAGTGTACATCAACTCCATGCAATTTCACGCGAAAATAAGGTCATTTGATCAAGCAACAAACCATAAATCCACACAGCAGTCCCAAAACAAGGGAGGCAGTTTTGATTATCAAGTTTGAGGCTCTAAATCACATAATTTCAACAAAGGGTCTTAAGAGAAAATCATCCCAACATCACATACTATCAGTTAAGAAACAAAGAGGCAAAAAAACAAGTCCATAAACTGAGTTTAAAGCCACGAACTCAGCTGCACAACCAAGCAAGGTCATAAGAGCAATTACCCCAAAAATTCATATCAAGCTCATAACTCAAACCCTAACCAAATCTGATCCAAAATCAGAAATAAATGGATGAAAATATGTATAAAAGAGTAGAGAATACATAAATATTCATACCTTGAAGATTTGGTAAAGAAGGAAAGTGATTTGAGCTCAAAATCACAAAAATTCCCAAGGGTTTTTCTTCCTTTCTTCTCTTCCTCTATCTCGGTCAGTTGCAGCAGCAAGGGAAGATATTTGGCTCGGTTTTTGCTGCTAAAAGGGGGAATAAAGGGCTTAACTCAAGGTACAAAAGTCATGGTTAAGGTATGGTTAAGTTAGAGGAGGGTTATGGGTCCCACCATGAAGACTAGTCAACAAAAGGGTTAATCTTGCACAAGCTGCTCGTTACGGTTGGATTTAGGAGATCTTAATGATTTCAAAAAGGTATGAGGCTTGTTCCATTGTCTCCGAATCGTCGATACGAAGGCAACGGAGGTGACGGAATTCAAATCCGAATTCCCGAGCTCAAGATATAAACTACGGAACCAAGGGTGCGCTAATTGCTCGTTAGCCCCCGACTTGGATTCCAAAATTAAAATAAATCCGAAACACATGCAAATGAATCCGAAAATACAAAACGAACATATAATCACATACAAGACACGTATAAATCCAACATATTAAATTTGCACGAAATTTTGATATCAATTGAAATAGAAACGAAGCACGTAAAGGCCACTCATACACAATGTAACATTAAAAATTCATAATATTAACAAATAATATAAAGTTAAATGCGTATAATTAATTTATAAATAGAAATGCATGCATCAATTATGAAACAATGTATTGCATGAGTTCACGCACATATATAATACAATACGTACCACAATTAACATATATATATATATATATATTATGTAAATATATTTGATATTAGTATCATTAAAATATAGTAATTAACATTTAATATATTTAAAATAAAATTAAATATGTAAATCACGTATAAATAATTATTTCACACAATTTAGTAAACACGTACGTCGTGCTATACTACCTAAAAACGGGGGCGTTACATATATGATGTATGTTCGTTTATTGCTTCCGCTTTAATGTTTATTCTGATTTTATGGTTCAAGGGTTAGTCCCGCCTAACATAGAGTGTGTGTATATCCCCGTTCGCCGTGATTTGGCTCGGGTATGGATCGTCCATTTCATATTCGGGTTGGGTCTCGGTGCGGGGGATGTGACACCTTGCGCTTGGGTGTTACAATGTTTCAACCTTGAGGTCGCGCCCATGAAGGAAATGGGTAGCGGCCTCGACCCTCCCTTTTTATGCATGTGATGTTTTTATTCATTCGTTTGTGATTTGCTTTCTTTTTATGGTTCGTTGATGACTTATATGTTATGTTAACATGTCATATTATGTGCTAGGTTATATATTATGAATTTATGGGTTGATTTACGTGCTTGTTTTTTATTTATGATCTTATATGCCTTATATGCTAACTCAAAGTGCATGCATGACTCCAACTTTAGTTTAAGTGCCTCATTTGATAATTTCTTGCCTCTTATAGGATATACATGTATAGTTAACTTAGTATATTGTGAGGAATAGTGCCCTAAAAGCCAATGTAATAGTCAGCTTTAGTACTTTTTTGTAAATCACAGACAATCTTTGAATAATATGAATTAAGGCGAAACTTCTTTATATGCTCTTGTTTGATTGTGTGTTTACTTTTGACTGTGTATGTATGAGAACTCCCCTAATCAATATGACTTATAGGACTCAACCATTTAGGCAAAGTGGTTCATGAGACGAGCCCTATATCACATAAGTTATAATTAGAAATCACTCCAAGCCAATGAGTCCTACAGACAGTGGGAGTCAACTTGTCTCGTTGGAGGCTTGCTCGTGTGATCACGCCCTTAAGAAGGACCACCTTGTTTCATGGGGTGCAAAGTGTATTGTTGATACGTGCGTGATACATAGGGGTGCTTACTTATTGTAAGTAGGTACACTAAAGTGTCCCGTGTGAGAAGATTCCTAAATGGGAAAGGAAGTTTCTATATCTAGAAATAGAAACTTCCAGATTAGGAAATATCTCACGAGTCATTGATGTGATTAAGTGATCCTTAGACTTGAGGTTCCATTGATACTTTATGAGCTAACTCTGAAGTCTTAGGTGTAAGCTTTAAAGGGTGTCGCCTTAGACAACTGATTCAAGGCTTATGCTGGGGCTGCACAAGTGACACATGAAAGTATATGAGAATCGATAAAGGATCTACCTTTGCATTAGCAAGATGATGATCTCTTATTGTGTAGGTCATTCATATGCCATCTAGGAGCCCTTGGCCAAGGCAGGGGATCAAGACATCAAGAAATGAGTTTCTTGGATTGAGATCAAATGGATATGAAATGCAATTAACATTAAGATCAAGATTATTAGGGTTCTAATTATTCACTTGCCCTAGATCTTGATTGAGAGATGGGACGTAGGAGGATTGTATCTCACATATATCAATGACTTAAAGGTTCTGTCGAATCGAGACGTTCTTATTCAACTAGGGGTCAAACACTTGTTGCTAGACTATGCTCGTTTGATCTGTGAACTGATAGGGAATTAATTAATTAGGGTCACTGCTAATTGAATTAAGAACCTAGAGGGTCACACAAAACAACCCGGTCACGTGGGTTAAGGCTTGAATCGATTAAACGAGTTGATCGAACCATTAGGAGAATGGCGGGTTCCACACGTGTATGACACGTGTCCTTGTGACACGTGCAGTCATGTGTGTGTATGTGTATATATTAAATAATTAATGTGTTAATTATTTAATGGACTTTGATTTAATTTTAACTTAATATTAAAGTCCTAATTTGGAGAAATAAAGTCTAACAAA
Organism: Lantana camara; assembly: GCA_037501455.1. Taxonomy (NCBI): domain Eukaryota; kingdom Viridiplantae; phylum Streptophyta; class Magnoliopsida; order Lamiales; family Verbenaceae; genus Lantana; species Lantana camara. The sequence goes on from CM074855.1 coordinate 98,713,484, forward strand.
TAATTAATTATGAATTAATTAATTATTATTCTTCAAGTTATTTATTTAATACATAAGGTAAAATAAAATATCTAAGAGATAGATATTATTATTGCTTGACAAGTTGGTCAAATGAGACTTTTGGTCAAAGTAAGAGACTTAATTTTCAAGCAAGAAATCCCTTACCAAAAGGGTTTAGGAACCCTTGCTCAACAATTCTCCTTCTCCAATAATTATACACTAAACCCTAGAGCCTAAACACCGAATTTAGAACTAGCATCCTCCCTATTCGGATCGTGGTCACGGTTGATGGACTAATTCTCTAGAGGGATACTATTGTGAAGCCTTGAAAGATTCAAAGGAGCTTTTGGGGATCAAGCGGTGTGAAGAGCGTTCTTGGGCGGCTAGAACGTGTTAAGAAAGCTACTATCTAAGTGAATTTCTTGATCTTTACAAATTTGGGAATAGGAATTGCAAGATTCAATTCTAACTTATTGGGAAAATTTTTAAATTTCCATTGCATTTTTGTTTCGTTTTCCCAACAAGTGGTATCAGAGCCACCTTGCAAGGCCTATTTCTGATTCATCTCAATTATTATGAATTTGGTAGAAATTCCTAGATTTAGATGCGATTGAGTATTTATGAGTTTTTTGAAATCTAAGAAAAATTGAATTTGTATTTATTCCTGAAAATTTGTGAAATCTTGTTTCTGAAAATTTTGATTTTAAAATGTTTTGAATCATATTGGATTGAATCGTGTTTTTAATTTCTGGATTGTTGTTGGTTTTTAAACTAAAATACGAAACACGAAATCGCGTTACGAAAATGCAGGCCTAGACGTGCTAAGGCGTAGCAGGCCTAGACGTGCTAGTGCTCGCTCGTTCGCACAGTAGTCCCGCAACTGCGTGGGACTGCCGCTGCTACTGCTCGCCTCCCGCAACCGCGTGGAAGCCTCACCCGGGAAGCCCAACCTTGCCCGCCTGCTGCTGCGCGCCGCGCGACATGCGGGCGGTCAGTCCGGGCATTTCTGGCCCCTCGTTTTGCGATCTTGATTTTCGTGTTTAGTCCAATCCGATCCCGATTCAATTTCTGTAAAAATATGTTTTATCAAAATTGATTTTATTTTAAAATAATTTTAAAATTTTGGATTTTATGAAATTAGAAACGGATTTAATTTTTGGGAAAATTAAACTTGTTATTCTTTGAAATAATCAAGAGATAAAATTATTAATTTTCATAAATTAATTGGAATTTTATTGGTTTAATATTTCTTGGTTTTATTTGAAAAACTCATGAATAAGAATTGCATCTAAGTCTTGTTTTAAGCTATTAGGGCTTAAAGCGAGAATTTTAAAATATTGGTTAAATTTAAATTCTTGCAATATATACATGTTAGGTGATCATGGGTTTAGTCTTATGAATGGTTTTAATTTACGCACATGAACGTTTTTCAATTGGGGTCGGTGCCCCACATATGTGCGTACTGTTATGTGTTTATTATGTAGCTTTCCATATTACTGTTTTTGAGGCCGGGGTATGCCTCGTGTAATTGTGACACCCCGTTCATTCGTCCGTACAGGTACGTGCCACGTGTGGGTTTAATTTTTGTAACTGCCTTTATTTTCATACGTTAATTGTTTATATATTGACATATGTTCATTTATTTGACACTTATTCGAATTATTTGATTTAAATGTCGAAAATGTACCTAAGTGTTTATATTATTTGAAATCTTGTAATATTTGAATTTATATGAGATGTACTTAATTTCCTAGCATGCTAATTTCTTGAAATTATATGAATTTAATTGAATTAATTTCTTTTGGACTTGATTGTATGATTTGTAGAAGTTTTAGGGTTTAATTGAAAGTAGGCTTTGGGCCTATTTGGCACTTTTTGAAAGTTTGAGGACCTATTTGAAAATAGGAGCCCTTAAGCTATTTTAATTCATATCTTGAGCTACGGAACTCGGATTCAAGATCCGTCTTCTCCGTTGTACTTGTTTCGACGATCCAGACTCAATGGAATTAACCTCGTCATTTTTCGATGTTGTTTGAACCCCCGACGAAGCCATTTTCAGCCCCATTTGAACCAAAACTCTATCTTTGGTCCCACCTTGACTTTTGCACCTGATTTATGTCTCATTTTTGTACCACTTCAGCCTTATTCTATTCCATTTCTTCCCCTTTTCATCGAGATGAAGCAGCTTTGAAGCAAGGAAGGGAGATTTCTACTATTCACCTCCTTCGACCACCATTGTTGCTCAAGATCTCTTTGTTTCTTTCGTTCCTCAACGATCCAAGGTAAGATCCGTATTCCATATGATTTATACTTCAATATATGCTCCATTTTGTATCTTGAATCCAAGGTTTCATGCATGAGTGATTATATGAATGAATAGTTAGGTTTTCACCAAGATTTGAATACTTGCTCTACATGTACGTTTCTTGAGTTTTATAGCCTAAAATGAGTTCATTTATGCCTATATATCTTGTTTCTTTCCATTTAATACATGGTTGTTATGTATATTAAATTCTACCATTAATGAACTTGAGTTTATGATTGAAAATTTGGGGATTTTGGCATAAATACAAACTGCTGTCATGACTTCATGTTGAACGTGACTGTGCTGCTGATTTTTGGGAGATTTTGCATGAATTTGGTGTATGAAATGCATGGAAAATGATCGGAACTCATGGTGCCCTGTTATATGAAGATGTTGCCCTATTTTCATGCATTTTCAACAGCATTAGAATGGTTTTACTGCTGCGTTGTTGTTGTGATTCGGGTGCATTTTTGCATGAAATTCTTGCATGATTTGAGGTCTAATCTTCATTTACATTTCCAGCCCTGTTCCTTGGTTATGTAGCTTGCATTTAACCTTCATTTTGTTGCAAATTGGTTGAGTTTTATGCTAGAAAATGGACTGCATACCTGTTGTATTTGTGCTGTCAGTTTTGTAGTGTTTTAAGCATGAAATTTGAATGGTTTTAGCTTGAGTTTTGTTGCTTAACTGCTGCCCCTATTATGTTGTATTAATTCCTACATTTAACTGATAGCTTTAGAAGAATTCATGATGAGAAGAAGGATTTTCTTTATTGCTGTAATTGTTGATTCTCTCTACTGTGTACACAGGATACAAATAAATAATACAAGCTTAAGCTAAGAAAGGAAAGTAAATCAATACAGCTAATTACGGGATTATGACAAATCCCCCTAATATCGACTTTCCTATTGTCTACACTCCCCCTCAAGTTGTACAGTCGGGTCACCGATTTGCAACTTGCCTAGAACTTCCCCAAATATCCTTCCATTTACTGCTTTGGTTAATATGTCTGCTAGCTGGTCTTCTGATCTCACAAACGGTAGCTCGATTATTCCTTCTTCAATCTTTTCTTTGATGAAATGTCTATCCACCTCAACATGTTTCGTGCGATCATGCTGTACGGGATTCTCAGATATACTTATTGCTGCCCGATTGTCACACATGAGTCTGCACTTAGTGGTTGGAGGAAAACCAATCTCTGTAAGTAACTTCCTTAACCAAAGGACCTCTGATACTCCTCGTGCAACTCCTCGAAATTCGGCTTCTGCACTAGAGAGCGCAACTACTTTTTGCTTCTTACTCTTCCACGTCACAACATTCCCCCCAACTAGTGTGAAATAGCCAGAGGTTGACCTTCGATCACTTGGCTTTCCTGCCCAATCTGCATCTGTGTAGGCCTCGATCTCCAAGTGTCCGTTCTTCTGAAAAACAACCCCTCTTCCCGGGCAACTCTTAAAATATCTACATACTCTGAGAGCTGCTTCTGTATGTGCCTTCTGCGGTCTGTGCATAAACTGACTCAGTACCCCTACTGCATAAGCAATGTCTGGCCTGGTGTGAGCTAGATAGATTAACTTCCCCACCAAATGCTGATACTGTAACCTGTCTGTCTCTTCTGCCCCATCTACTATCTTTAGACCATGATTCACAATCATGGGAGTGTCAGCTGGCTTACACTCCAACAATCCTGTCTCAGCTAGCAAATCCAGAACAAACTTTCTTTGTGAGATATAGATCCCTTGCTTAGAGCGCAGTACTTCTATCCCGAGAAAGTACTTCAAAGGCCCTAAATCCTTCATTTCAAACTCTTGGAACAGATTTCTTCTGAGATGCGCAATTTCCCCCTGATCATCTCCTGTAATAATCATATCGTCAACATAGATAATCAAGCACGTCACTAGCTCACCTCGCCTTTTAATGAACAACGTATGATCTGAATTACTCTGGTTGTAGCCATATTTCTTCATAGCTACTGACAACCTCCCAAACCAGGCTCGGGGTGACTGCGTCAACCCATATAGAGCCTTCTTCAACCTGCAAACCTCCTTACTGCTGAATGCTCCAGTGAATCCTGGGGGTGGATCCATGTACACTTCTTCCTGAAGGTCTCCGTGCAAAAAGGCATTCTTAACATCGAACTGGTGGATATGCCAATCTCGGTTAGCTGCTACCGAGACCAACACCCTGATGGTGTCAATCTTTGCTACGGGAGAAAAGGTCTCTGAGTAATCAATCCCGTATGTCTGTGTATACCCCTTAGCCACTAGCCTCGCTTTGTACCTTTCAATGCTCCCATCTGCCCGATGTTTCACTGTAAATACCCAGCGACACCCAACAGTTCTCTTTCCATCAGGTATGGGACATTTCTCCCATGTTCCATTTTTTTCTAACGCCTCCATTTCTACTTCTATTGCTTTGACCCATTTCTCGTCCTCAAGGGCCTCTTCCACTTTACTTGGAATTTTGATGGACTGTATCGCATCTGTATGAGCAAGAGCTTTTGGTGCTATGTTTCTTCTGGCCAAGTTGGCTACCGGATATCTCGAAGGCCGACTGACATGATCTGGCTCATACCGTTTAGGAGGGATGCCTCTCGTGGACCGTGGAGGCAGCACATATCTCCCTTGGTCCCTGTTGGTACTATTCCCAAGGTTCTCAATCTTCCCCTGTTCCTCACTACTCCCTGCGTTGTTATCATCATAGGGAATAACAGAGATCGAACTATTAACACTTTTACTTACCTCAGGAGTATTCGTTAGGTTGATGAAGGGAGACACGGGGCTAGGGCTCGCCGATTGTACTACGGGAGGTGGTGGCTCGGTGGTCCTGCCTACTTGTTCTGTTGGGACTACGTCTGGCCAAGCAAGTGGTGGAACCCCACTCAGTGGGTCCTGCTGACGATGACTCTCCCCCTGACCGCTGAGTGGGGCTGCATAAAAGTACTCTGTTTCGACAAAGTTACAGTCCATTGTGGTATACAACCGGTGAGAAACAGGATCATAGCACCGGTAACCTTTCTGATGAACCCCATAGCCCACGAAGACACACTTAACCGAACAGGGATCAAGTTTGGTTCGAGTGTTTTGAGGAAGGTGGACAAATACCGAACAACCAAATACCCGCGGTGGAAGGGAAAGGATGGACGGGATACGAAGTTGACTAGAGAGATGCTGTAAAGGGGTCCCAAAGTTAAGTGGTTTAGAGGGTAACCGATTGACCAAATACACAGATGAAGCGACAGCTTCAGGCCACATGGACTGAGGACAATGAGACTCAATAAGTAAGGATCTGGACATTTCTAAGAGTTGGCGGTTCTTACGTTCAGCTACCCCGTTTTGCTGTGGGGTGTGAGGACACGAAGTTTGGTGGAGTAACCCATTTTCAAGGAAAAAATGTTTAAGAGTTGAATTAATGTATTCCCCCCCATTATCGGATCGTAGAACCTGAACCCGAGTTTTAAACTGTGTGTGAACCATATGATAAAATTCAATGAATTTCGATGCAACTTCTGCTTTATTTTTCAAAAAAAATACCCATGTCATTCTGGAACAGTCATCAATGAACAACACAAAATATTTGAAACCATGAGTTGAGCTAGTGTCCGGGGCAGGCCCCCATACATCAGAGTGGACTAAAGAAAAAACTGTTTCAGACTTAGAACTAGAAACGGGATAGGGCTGTCTATGACTCTTAGCTAAAGAACAAGTATCACAAGTAAACTGACAATCTTTAGGGAAAAACTGGGGAAATAACAGCTGAAGGTACCCTAGCGAAGCATGTCCTAGCCGACGATGCCACAACCACTGTTGACGGTTCACAGTCCCATGAGCAAACGCTGCATTTCCGTGTTGAGCCACCTCGTTGACATAGTACAATCCACGCTCCTCAGTACCACGCCCAATCACCTTCCCCGAACGAATATCCTGCAATAAGCAAAAAGTGGGAAACATCAGCATCATGCAATTCAACTGTTTCGTAACTTGACTAATAGAAAGCAGTTTGCAGGATAAGCATGGGATATAAAGACAATTTTGTAATTTCAAATTTGGTGCTACTGTCACAGTTCCTGCTTCTTGAACATCCAAAACCCCCCCACTTGCATTCACAATTCCATCTTTAGGGGGAAGAGTGAAATTTTCTAGATCCGAGCGGTCATAAGTCATTGTGTCTGTAGCCCCGCAGTCGAAAATCCACCGGGACTTGGACACGCCCAGAGACGTGCCGGTTTGGAGTGCTAAACCTATCTTAATTACATAAGGTCCCTTTGCACAACTATTAGGGATCCAATTGTCACTAGAAATACATTTCGGGGCTGAATTGCAAGAATTAGGAATTACAGGGGTTAAATTGCAAGAGGGCTTAAAAATAAAAGGAGAAGTTTGAGAGGGGCAGGATGGTAATTCCCATCCATGCCCCATACCTAAAAAAGCTGCTCCTTTCTCTTCATCAAAGCCTTCCGCCGCTGCTTGAGTATTCTCCTCCCCTTGTTTTCTGTTCTCGGTCCCCGTGTCTCCTCCACCGGCGGCGATTGACGCCGCACCATAGGGTGGCACTATGGTGTCGCGCCGCCGGCTCCTCCAACCGTCCGGCCAGCCAATTATCTCGTAGCATCCCTCCATCTTATGCCCGACTCTTCTGCAACGGGAACATTGAGGTGGTCCGCCGCCAGTGAAGGAGGTATTTCCGCCGCTGCTGGTGCTTCCGGTGCCGCTGCTATTAGGGTTCCACCGTGGCGCCGCCGGTCCGTGCCTTGGCGGCCCACTACTCTTCTGTTCCGGTTTTCTTCCTCGGCCAAAACTGGTTCGTCCCGCTCCTTGAGGGCCGGCGATTAGGCCGGCTCCAACTCCTGTCTCCGATGTCGCCGATGATGAACTCCGGCTCCCAAGTATATTTCTCTGATTCCCTTCTCGCCGGATGGTGGCATAGGCCTTCTCAACAGTGGGTAACGGGTCTTCTTTCAACAGATCCCGTCGTTCCGACTCATATCTATCGTCAATCCCGGTGAGAAATTGGAACAATTGGGTGTCGGACCTGAGGCGATTGAAGGCTGAAATATCGCGTTCACAGGCCATGGGGTTGGGTTGTCTGATTTCGATCTCTCGCCATATTCGCTGGAGATTGCTGTAGTACTTTTCTATGCTGTCTGTTCCTTGCCTCATGTTGTTAGCCCTGACGGTAAGATCGAAGATTTGAAGCCCATCGCTGCTTTGGCTGTAGGTAGAGTTTAGACCATCCCACAAGGATTTCGTCGATGGGTATTCAGCAAACAGAGTTACCAAATCCGGTTCCATGTTATGTAATAGCCACGTACAGACAATTAAATCTGTCTGTTCCCATTTCGCGTAAGCCGGAGAATCGATCATGGGAGGTGGCGGGTTTCCAGTGAGGTGGTGCAATTTCCCTCTTCCACCGATTTCCATCTTCATCAATCTTGACCAGAGGGAGTAATTGAATTGGTTTAGTTTGATATTGATTGAAACTAACTGAGACATGTTGTTGTGATTCTGATTTGTTTCGGGTTGTGTCTGTAGGCTGCTGAGTATACTGGCTAGTTGGGTGGCTAGGGATTCGCCGGACTGTTGCGATCCCTTGCCGGAATTGCTGCTGCTGTCGTCGGCCATGGCCGGGGAAGGTTAGGTACGTGATGAGCAAGGTTCGGATCCAATTATTGGACCGTCACCCGCTCTGATACCATGATAGCTTTAGAAGAATTCATGATGAGAAGATGGATTTTCTTTATTGCTGTAATTGTTGATTCTCTCTACTGTGTACACAGGATACAAATAAATAATACAAGCTTAAGCTAAGAAAAGAAAGTAAATCAATACAGCTAATTACGGGATTATGACAAATCCCCTAATATCGACTTTCCTATTGTCTACATTAACCACATTTTAGCTGCACTTTGGTTGAGTTTTTGAGCTAGTGAGGGACTGCTTGTGCTGTTATTTTAGAGCCGTGCGTCTGTGACCCATAACGTCCATTACCCAATTTGTGCTTGGAAGCTGTAACTCCCGTTACCATGTTTGATTGAAGATTTAATTGTTGCCGCTACTTTGTGGATTTAATTGGGCATGACTGTTTGTGCATGAATATTATATTGCATGTGCTTGTGTGAATCTGTAATTGTGCATGGCTGTGTGATTGTGTACGTACTGCATGTGCATGTATATATGTTTATAACATTAACTTATTATATATTAGACTATCAGCCTTGCATATTATTTTTATATTATAGTAATTCATTATATAATATGTTATAATGTTAATTGATATATTTAATATGTTACGTCTTGTTTATCAATTGCATATAGTATTAATTTATTATATGATATTTTACACGCCTTATTTTGATTTTATGAATTAATTTATTTATAATATTAACTTGTTATATGATGTGTTATAAGTCTTGTTTTAATTTTGTGAATTGATTTAATATGAGTTATACATGTTACAATATTGAATGATTTAAGTGTTGTGTTCTTGCATATCTTTATTTATTTCATTTAAATTCTCTCGTCTCTAACTTGATGATAAGATGTCAATTACTGGTTATACGTTGTATTATGATATGTTTAATGATTTTATGCCATGGAATTTATATGCTAAAGTGATGCAAACGCTTATGTGATACCATATGCCATCTTATTGCATTCCTTTACATCCATTCACATTGTCGTGCGTCTATTTGGTACATAATTGAGTCTAAGTGTCGGGTTTTGTGTTTGTTTGACACAGAGAAGGTTCCAGGTGTCGGTGTTGAGCCCGAGATATAGGTTGTGGTGCTCGGCACACTCTTGTCTTTTGTTTTACGCGCAAGGTGAGGTTTAGGATCTTTTCTTTTAGCTAAACCACCTATAACCCCTACATGCTCGTATTTCTAGCCTCATGTGACTATATATTATATATATATGTATATATAGTAAATATGTGCTAAGTATGATATGTTATGATCTTGTGAACACCTTTGGATTTTGAAAGTATGTCTACGGGCGTATATAAGCTTGAGTTTTGAAACCCTTATGATATATTATGATACGATAAGATATGCTATGGTATGTTATGTTAGTGAGTTTAACCATGAAAGATTGGTATATGTATGTTACGTTCCGTATGATGGGCCCCGGAGCTATGAGCGAGGACACCCGGGACGGTATCGGGCCTTCGGGATCATCACTCCTTAGCATAGTCTCCATATGATCCGAAGTGTTATGCGCGATCCTTGGGAGGTTAGGGAAGGTATACTCTTCGAATCTCGCGGTGTAAAAACCGGGAAAGACTCGTAGTGGGATCGCTACCCCTCGAGGTTATGGTAATTTTATGGATAGTTAGGGATACATAGCCCTTCTATCTCAGAGGTTGGGTGGATTGTTATGTATGATTTTGGTTTTCTTATGCTATTATGTGAGGTAAGGTTGGAGGCTCGTTACTCGCTCGAGCATTATGATTTATGTCTTGGAATTGTGAAACGGGGATAGTTTTATGAAATGATTTCGACTAAGTATAAATATATGTATTAGTTTTCTTTTGAAAATGCTTTGGTGTACAAAACCAATTCCCAGTTCATGATTCCTCCTTTTGATATGTGCTTTGCTCTATTATAAATACTGTGTGGGTGTGCGTTAGCCCCCTCACTCAGTCGGTGGACTGACCCCTCTCTTATCTTTTCAGGTGACAGGTTCTTTGAGCTCGTGCTAAGCGGGGAAGTGCATTTGTCGAGTCACACTTGGTCATTTAAGTCGAGTTAGGTTGCATTTTGGTCTCATGTGTATATTCTATGATTTGTACTCTTGGGATTTTTACTTATGGTATGGATTTATGAAATGGAATCCAGTATATGTAGATAATTGATCTCTTTTTTTTTTTATGAAAAGGTAAAAAATTTATTAATCACAAAAGATGTACAAGAATAAAAACAAACATAGGTAGCAGGCCACCTAATAAAAGAGAAATTACAACCAACGATCCAAACATAAGACAAACGACAGCAACAAGTTACGTAATCAAAGAAAAGATTACAAGAAAGAGAAAAATTCCAAAAGCTTCCAGAATATCCGCTGCTAATGGAGTAGATGCTGCAAAAATTGAGTCCCGAAAATCTTGAGGCAACTATGGAGAGACTGTCACCTTCATCACTCAAAATTTTGGTTCCTTAAATGACTATTTTTGTCTTTTTCTTCTTAACCACTGCTACCACTTAGGCGCCTTGTGGAGGCTCCCCAAGAAAATTTTCTTCAATGATAGACACAGGCGGAACAGCCTGCACTTCCTTGCTTATCGCAGGTGAAATGTTTGGTGCAGACTGGGAATGATGCGCCTTTGTTCCAGACTTAGGCGCAGGCAGAATGTGTTGCGCGTCTGTGCTAGGCGCGGCCGGGAGATGCTGCGCGCCTGTGCTAGGCGCGGCTGGGTAATGCTGCGCACCTGTGCTAGGCGCAATCGGGTGATGCTGCGTGCCTGTTCTAGACGCTTGCGGGAGATGCTGCTCGCCATTGCTAGGAGCTTGTGGGTGCGCACCTGTGCTAGGCGCTGGCTGAGCAGATTTCATTGTAGGAGGAGCGGACTTTTGGGGGATACGCCTAGTCATGATGGGGATAATTTTGCCCTCCTTATCCGTGAAGCACTGCCAAGCATTATGTCCATACTTTTCACAAAAGCAACAGAAAGAAGGAAAAGATTCATAGATAACCGGCAGAGAAATTTTCTTGCCACAAGGTAACGTTCACTTGATGTTATGAAATGGAGTGGTGGAAGCATCTATAAGAACTCGAAATCTAGCATAGATATATCTTCCTCCCGAAGCAGTTAATTCATCGCAGCAAATAGGATCACCGAGATGCGAGGCAATCATAGACATTGCCTCAACATGCCAAAGAGATGGCGGAATATCATAAACTCTTATCCACTCTGGCACTTTAAGTGAGATTTTTTTTGTTAAAGGAAAACTCTGAATCCGGTTTATTGAGAAAAAGAGAGACGTTCCCAACTGAATATGGTCCACCACTGAGAATTTTGATCAGATCTTCGCTTGTGTTGAATTTGAAAACAATCCATCCCTTATGATATGGGAGAGTTATAACAGGAACTCCCCATGCCTTTACAAGGTTGTCAATTTGTTGTAAACCTGGAAATCGTCCAGTGAAACCACCAACTAGACAATTACGCCAAGTTTCATCAGGAGGTTTTAGATGCTTGGCCTCAAAATCAAGTGTTTCCCCTTGAGTAACCACTTTTTTCATGGCAAACCCTTTTCTTTTTTTTATCAAAGAGACTGGTGTAACTTTTCTTCTTTAAGTTGTTCAGTGTGAGAGGTACCTGTTTTTTGAATATTACGGGCTCCATTAGGATCAGCTAGGGTTTGGTTAATTACTTCCTTGCCCTTAGCAAGTTGGGAGAATTGTTTATATCCTTAATTAAATCATCAACCGACTTTTTTTGTAATTCCAAGGGTGGGAATTCTGCCTCATTAAATCCCAAATTTGATGTCTCCGATATACATCCGTAAGTGGCTAAATTCACATCTTTTTCCAAGACCAAATCAGCCTCATTAAATCCCGAATTTGAAGTCTCCAAAAAATTCTCGTTACCGGCCAAAGACTTATCTTTTCCCAAGACTAAAGATGTTTTCACTCCATGGGGGACAAATTACTCCATGTAATTCAGCCGGATTGATGGTCAAATTCAAATTTGCATTGTTAAAAGGTTTCTTGAGCTTGTCATCCATAAATATTTCATTCTCCAAGATTTTTTCGTTGGGTGGGATGCCAGCTAGGGCGTCCAATGTGGCCTTGACAATAGGGTCAATGACTGCCACATCCTCTGCCACGTAACAAGAATTTGCCACCTCACCCGCCACAACATTGACTGACTCAGCAACTTCTTCATCGTTGGATTCAGCAACGCAAGAACAGTCATCTTCTTCGCAAGAACAATCTTCTTCACAAGAACAATCATCTTCCCCGTAGGAACAAACTTCCTCACAAGAACAATCATCCTCCTCACAAGAACATGTATTTTCATCATCACTGGAGTTGTTAGAAGCGCTTTCATGTTCTGAGTTTTCTTGCCGAACAGGAACTTTAGGTTTAGGATTTCTTGAAGACAGAGGAGCAAAAGAATTTGAGGTGCTTGAGAATTCCGTTTCTGGTGTATCTTCAGAATATAATGTCTCACTTACAGTGACAGGAGATAAATTTTTGATAGCCATCTTGACTTGGTGAGAGATAAGATTGTGCGATTCAGGAGTATCTTCCGTGTTCAATATTGCAGTTACCGTATCATGAGATTTAGATTGGACAGATTTCTTGGCTTGTTGGGAGATGGACTTTGAGTCATACTTTTCTGCATAGCTTTGGAGCTCCAAAAAGAAACCCAAACTCTTTTGTTTTTTTCCCCCCCATCTCAGATTTACATGGAGAATCGGAACCCAATTTGTAAAGAATTTGAGTACGGGAGAACAAGACACCTCAAACTCCACTTGGTGTGGTGGAAGGTGAAGAAGTCACAAACTTTGGTTGAGGAACACGTGAAACCCACTGACAAGTGAATTAAAATAACAAATTTGATAATCCACTTTCTTGAATCTTGAGTTAATCTGATGTGAGTACCGAAATAACCAAACTTCAAAAAACTTGAGAGAATCTTGCTGGACTTCATATAATCAAGATAAATCTTACTTGAATGAGTAATCTTAACAAAGAATAATCTGGAAGGAATTTCGAAATAAAATCTTCAAATCTTGAGAGATTAATTAGAAGAAAAACCAAAAGAAATCCATCAAAGTTGGAGTAATCTTGGAGGAAAAATCAATGAAACGAAGAAAGAGAGTGAGAGTGCATTCTAGAGAGAAGTCAGAGAAAAATCTCTAGTGAGAGAAAGTTTCCCAAGCACGCCAACCCTTTGTGTTAGATAATTGATCTCTTGATTCTAGCTTGTGTATAGTTGGTATTGCTTCCGCTATTCTGTTGTTGTGATTGATATTTGTCTATTTTCGTACACTTTGAGTCTGTTTTACCTCCGCCTAGCCTAGTGTGTGCGTTGGTCTTCCGTTCGCTATGACTTGGACTTGGGTATGGACTTCTATTTCGTATTCGGGTTCGGGACTTAGTGCGGGGGATGTGGTGTCCCACGTGCGGGGTGCTATAGTAATTATCTAAGGCTAATATGAAGATTGAGTCTTATTACTTTATGTCTTTTTCTCTTTATTGTAATTTGAGAGTAGAGATAGGTTGTGAGGTCTTTTTCTTTCATTTTGGACACAATGCACCCATTGAGTAAGATGGATCCACGCAACAGGTAACAAGATGGAGGCCATAAGTGAAGACCTCTCGAAGTGTTAGAGTGGATTTCTATTATTGTAATAGATTGGACATCGTTTTATTTCCAATTCCCTTATGTGATTTAAACTGTTTTATGTGGCATGTATGTTAGAACTTGTGATTGTGGAGTGGCTCCCACATATCACGCATAAGATAGGTAGAACCCATGATCATCACATGTTAGTATTATGCTAGGACATGTTATCTGCTATGTGCTTGTGTGAAATGCATTTAAGTTATACTTGCATTAAACAAGACTAATTGAAATGGATAACATATATGTTGGTGAGGTAGAACCGGATAACTCTCCAGTTAAATCGGAAATTCCCATTAAATATTAAGCTAATCTTCGAAAAATAGGTGTTTAATTCGAGGTGCAAATTTTGAATTAAATTCCAAGCATTCCATCGCAAAGATTTAAGTTTAATAGAGGAAGCTAGTTACTGTCCATGAGTCGTGGGGTGACTATATGAAATCTATTAGTTCTTAGTTTCCTAATTGATCATTTTAAATGATCAATATTTCAAGGTCAATTTTGGGGAGGGCGATGTCCGCGAGTCGTGGGTCGTTCGAACTAAGTCTTTATCTTCATCTTATGATTGATGGGTCTAGCTTAACGCGTAAGTAAATATGGATGTCGCACGAGTCGTGGGTCCATATTCAAAGATAGGTGATGCAAAAACATTACTAAGAATTCCACAGTGTTGGAATTGGTAAGTTGTACCTACCTTCGGCTTTATTAAGAATGTCCGCGAGTCGTGGGTTCGAGATAAAGTGCTTAGGATCTTAGTACCCATTGAGATAACAAGTATCCTCTAAGATCTTTGGATATTATAGATCTTCCAAAAACAGTGGGAGCTACATAGATTAAAGACCTAATCTCATGTATATCGTTATTATTCAGCATGCTCACTTAGTTCTCTGTTTTTCCATTTAGGTCGTAGATTCTGCGATTCTCTACGTGTTTTGAAATGGCAACCAAAAACCCTCTAGTATCAATCCTTGAGTCAAACAAGTTGACTGGTCCCAACTATTCTGATTGGCTTAGGAATCTAAAAATCGTTCTAAAATCCGAGAAGAGAACTTATGTTCTCTACGAGGCGGAACCCGTTCCAGAAGGGGAAGCTCCGACCCGGGCTGAGCGGGACGCGATCCAGAAGTGGAAGGTTGATAATCTCCAAGCCCGTTGTCTCATGTTTGCTAATATGTCTCCGGACATACAAAGGCAGCATGAGTCCATGGAATTTGCTTGGGAGATTTACGACCACTTGGAGCAACTTTACCGTCCTCATGAACTTGTTACAAGGTATAACACCTCAAAAGAATTTTTCCATTTGAGAATGAAGGAAGGTATAAGTGTCCATGAATATAGACTCAAGTTTCTTACTCTTACTGAGAAACTTGCCTCCATGGACATGCCACTGAGAGATGAGCTTTCAGTGGATCTCTTGCTAGCCTCGCTCCCACCATCATTCAACCCTTTTGTCCTTAACTTCAACATGAATCATGCAAATGAAACTGTAGCTGAGCTGATTAGTCAGCTTGTGACTGCTGAAAGCACGATCAAGAAGGACAATAAGGTTATGATGGTCACTGCTCCATCTTTTTCTAAACCTTCTAAAGGCAACGGCAAGAAAGCCCAAAAGAAGAAGAAGTCCATTAGGCCCAATGGATGCATCACAGGGAAAAGCCCAAAAGAAGAAACGTGATTAGAAAGAGGACGTTTGCTTCCATTGTGGCAAACCGGGGCATTGGAGGAGAAACTGCCAAGAGTACAAGGCTACTCTAAAGAAAGATATGTTTGTCGTTGAAGTAAATCTCTTGATACCGGTTGTGGATCTCATATCTGTAATGATGTACAGATGCTAAGTGAGGTCCGGTAGCTGAAGGGAGGAGAATGTATCTTGAAGATTGGGGACTGCTCAGCAGTCGCAGCTCAAGCTTTGGGCACAATTAGATTAGATTTAGGTCATTTTGGTTTAGTTTTAAATAAAGTCCTTTATGTACCAGACATTATTCGTAATATTATTTCAGTTTCAATACTTGATTACGAAGGTTATGAAATTAATATTAAGAATGGTAACTTTTTCCTCAAAAAGAATAATTTTTCAATACATCTTCGTACATTAAACAATGGACTTTATCTAACTCAAAACGGTAATAATTTGAATATACAACGAGAAACAAAACATAAGAGAGATGATGAAGTCTCAGCATCTTTGTGGCACACTAGATTAGGATATATTTCTAAGAATAGAATTAGCAAGTTAACTACGTTAGGGACATTCTCTCAAAATGACCTTAAACAGTTGACTTCCTGCGAATCCTGTCTTAAAGGAAAGATGTCCAAAACTCCTTTCAAAGGAAGTGTGGAACGAGCCGCAAAAACCTTGGATTTGATCCATTCTGATGTTTGTGGAACGCTTAGTGTATGTACTCGAAACAATCATCAGTACTTCATAACCTTTACTGACGATTTTAGTTGTTATGGTTATGTGTACTTAATGAAGGACAAATCTGAGGCTTTTGAGAAATTCTTAGAATTTCAAAATGAGGTTGAGAACCAAATTGGTCACAAGATCTGGACACTTTGATCTGATCGAGGTGGCGAGTATCTTAGTGAAGAATTTCTTAATCATCTCAGAGATAATGGAATTATATCTCGGTGGACTCCTCCGGGAACTCCTCAGCTTAATGGAGTTTCTGAGAGAAGGAATCAAACACTATTTGATATGGTTCGTTCCATAATGAGTTTCACTGACTTACCACCTTCTTTTTGGAGCTATGCTCTAGAAAGTGCAGCCAAGATTCTGAATCTTGTTCCTTCCAAGTCAGTCCCTAAAATGCCCTATGAAATGTGGCATGGTAAAATCCCTAGTTATTCTTACTTAAGAATTTGGGGTTGTCCTGCTTATGTGAAGATGACAGTGGGAGATCATTTAGAATCTCGTTCTAACTTATGCTACTTTGTTGGCTATCCTAAGGAATCCATAGGATACTACTTCTATGATCAAACTGAACAAAAGGTGTTTGTTTTAAGAAATGTAACTTTTCTTGAGGAACCGTTCCTAGAAGAAAAGAAAGGCAAGATCACGGAACTCGAAGAAATTCGAGATGATCCCACGCCCCCACGCAAGAGACATCTCAATCTAATACTCCACAACTAATCACGAACTTTGATACATGTGAAAATCCTCCTCTAAGGCGTTCTGAATGCACTCCGAGATAGCCTGAGAGAAAGTATAGTTTTCTCCATGAAATCTCTCAAGAGGATAATGATCCCCTAACATATGAGGAGGCACTGTCAGACTCCGATTCTGATAAGTGGAAACAAGCTATGAAGTCCGAAATAGATCCCATGTACTCCAACCAAGTTTGGATCTTGGTTGATTTACCTGATGGGGTAAAACCCATAGGTTGCAAATGGATCTTTAAGAGAAAGCTCGGAGTAGATGGAAACGTTGCAGCCTATAAGGCAAGGCTCGTTGCCAAAGGCTTCACTCAAAGACCTGGTGTGGACTTTGACAAAACCTTCTCACCGGTTGCAATGCAAAAGTCCAATCGGATCATGCTTGCCATAGCTGCATATTACGACTATGAGATATGACAAATGGATGTGAAAAATATCTTTCTCAATGGAGACATTGATAAGGACATTTATATGGATCAACCCATAGGTTTCACATTCAGTGGGAGTGAGCAAAAGGTTTGCAAACTCCAAAGATCAATCTACGGATTGGAATAAGCTTCGAGGAATTGGAACATTCGTTTTGATGAAGCGGTCAAAGTGTTTGGCTTCGTTCAAAATTCGAATGAGTCTTGCGTGTATAGAAAGGAATTGGAGACTTCAGTGCAATTCTTGGTGCTTTATGTTGATGAAATCCTTGTAATTGGGAATTCGAAGTATAACATGAATATTACCAAGTCATCGTTATCGAACCAATTCGAGATGAAAGATCTTGGTGATACATCCTACATTCTTGGTATTAAGATCTATAAGGATAGATCTAAGAGATTGATAGGACTGTCACAATCGATGTACATAGACAAAGTTCTGAAACGGTTCAGTATGGAGAATGTGAAGAACAAACTTCTTCCCATGAGTGTAGGAACATCTCTTTTGAAAAAGATGTGCCCTAAGGCGAACCTTGCGAAGGAGAGAATGACTCATGTGCCTTATGCCTCAGTAATAGGTAGCATAATATATGCAATGCTATGTACTCGACCAGATGTGGCTTATGCACTTAGTGTTACGAGCCGTTTCCAATCAGACCCTGGAGAAGGTCACTGGACTGCGTGAAGAATATCCTAAAGTACTTAAGAAGCACTAAGGATTTATTCTTAGTATACGGAGGACAGAAAGATCTGGTAATCGGAGGATACTATGATGCAAGATTTGCATCTGACTTAGATGAATTTAAGATAATGTCAGGATATATTTTCTGCCTTAAAGGCGGAGCAGTGCGTTGGAAAAGTTCCAAGCAGACGACCACTGCAGGTTCGACCACCTAATCCGTGATATTATCAAATGAGGTGATGTGCAAATTTAGAGGGTCACATCAGCAGAGAACGTGGCTGACCCGCTTACTAAACCCCTTAGTTTAGAAGCTTTCAAAGGTCATCTTTTGAAGATGGGACTTAGATTAGCTCCTGAATGGCTTTGACGGAAAAGTGGGAGATTGTTAGGAATAGTACCCTGAAAGTCGATGAAATAGTCAGCTTTAGTAGTTTCCTTTTTGTAAATCACAGATAATCTTTGAATAATACAAATTAAGACAACACTTCTTTTTATGCTCTTGTTTAATTGTGTGTTTACTTTTGACTGCGCATGTATAAGAACTCCACTAATCAATATGACATATAGAACTCAACCATTTAGGCGAAGCGGTTCATGAGACGAGCCCTATATCACATAAGTCATGATTAGAAATCACTCCAAGCCGATGAGTCCTACGAACAGTGGGAGTGTCAACCTGACTCGTTCGAGGCTTGCTCGTGTGATCACACCCTTAAGAAGGACCCCCTTGTTTCATGGGGTGCAAAGTGTATTGTTGATACGTGCGTGATACATGGGCGTGCTTACTTATCTAAGTAGGTACACTGAGGTGTCCCATGTGAGAAGATTCCTAAATGAGAAGATTACTTATCTAAATATCTCACGAGTCATTGATGTGATTAAGTGATCCTTAGACTTGAGGTTCCATTGATACTTTATGAGCTAACTCTTTAGTCTTAGGTGTAAGCTTTAAAGGGCGTCGCCTTAGACAACTGATTCAAGGCTTATGCTGGGGTTGCACAATTGACACATGAAAGTATAAGAGAATCGATAAAGGACCTACGCTTGCATTAGCAAGATGATGATATCTTATTGTGTAAGTCATTCATATGCCATCTAGGAGTCCTTGGCCAAGGTAGTGGATCAAGAAATGAGTTTCTTGGATTGAGATCAAATGGATATGAAATGCACTTAACATTAAGATCAAGATTATTAGGGTTCTATTTATTCCCTTGCCCTAGATCTTGATTGAGAGATGGGACGTAGGAGGATTGTATCTCACATATGTCAATGACTTCAAGGTTCTGCCGAATCGAGACATTCTTATTCAGCTAGGGGTCAAGCACCTGTTGCTAGACTATGCTCGTTTGATCTGTGGACTAATTCATTAACTAGGGAATTAATTAATTAGGGTCACTGTAATTGAATTAAGAACCTAGAGGGTCACACACAACAACCAGGTCACATGGGTTAAGGCTTGAATCGATTAAACGAGTTGATCGAACCATTAGGAGAATGGTAGGGTCCACACGTGTGAAGCGCAGGTGTGGAACACATGTATGACACGTGTCCTTGTGACACGTACAGTTATGTGTGTGTATATGTATATATTAAAAAATTAATGTGTTAATTATTTAATGGACTTTGATTTAATTTTAAATTAATATTAAAGTCCTAATTTGGAGAAACGAAGTCTAACAAATAATTAATTATGAATTAATTAATTATTAGTCTTCAAGTTATTTATTTAATACATAAAGTAAAATATAATATCTAAGAGAGTTAGATATTATTCTTGCTTGACAAGTTGGTCAAAATGAGACTTTTGGTCAAAGTAAGAGACTTAGTCTTGAAGCAAGAAATCCCTTACCAAAAGGGTTTAGGAAACCCTTGCTCATCAAGCAAAGGGGTTCGAACCCCTTGCCTATTTATACATAGGGTTCGAACCCAATGGGATGATGATGCACAATTTCTCCTTCTCCAAAAATTATACACTAAACCCTAGAGCCTAAACACCGAATATTGAACTAACATCCTCCATATTCAGATCGTGGTCACGATTGGTGGACTAATTCTGTAGAGGGCTATTATCGTGAAGTCTTGAAAGATTCGAAGGAGCTTTTGGGGATCAAGCCGCGTGAATAGCATTCTTGGGCGGTTAGAACGTGTCAAGAAAGCTACTATCTAAGTGAGTTTCTTGATCTCTACGAAATTTGGAATAGGAATTGCAAGATTGGATTCTAAATTATTGCGAAAATTTTTAAATTTCCGCTGTGTTTCTATTTTGTTTTCCCAACATATATGACGTGTTATGTGTGTTATATGAAACTCATGAAGTCATTTAACGTAATTTATGAGACTTAAAACTTGTTATGAATTTACATGCGTTAAATGACATCTCATTGTATTTCTTATGCATCATTTGCATTCATATGCATATGCCGAGCATTTAAGTGGTTCATTTTGAGTTTAAGGTTATCTTTCGATTTTTGTTTTGTTCAGAGGTTCGTACCAAGGGAAAGGAGGTGGTCCCTTAGGCGTCTTTTGAGTCACTTCGCTCGAGTTGGTCGACAAGGTGAGGTTTTCTTTCTTTTAGTTAAAATGACCTACAACCCTACCTGTATTTTTAAGCTCGCATGTGACCAATGTATATATAAATATACTTAGATACGTGTATGGTACGTATTTTCTGGAAATTGGCCATTTTGTCATGATACTATTTGAAAAAACACTTTTATATATATACGTAACCTATGTTTTTGTTCGCTTGATTTGAAAAGGGTTGGCGTATGTTGTGAACTAGCGAGATTTTGACTTTGAAATATTAGTCTTGAAATTATGAAATTTTGAAAATTATGAACTTATGATTTATGAATTAATAATTGGGCCCCGGAATAGTTGTAACGCCCCGACTTTTTGGCCGTACAGGTATGACGTCACGAGTGGGTTTAGACCGAGAGTTATGTGACTTATATGTGTTTTAATTGCTAAGTGATTATTTCATTTATTAATTTCATGAACTAATTACTACTATATGATTTTTATGTGCTTTAAGTGCAATTTGGATGTTCTTGAATTAATTGCCATAACGTGATCTATATGAATTATGTGATCTGTAACTATGTTATTTAAATTTAGCTATTACTTATATATTCGTTAATTAATATTTTGATTCGATTATGTACTTATTTGATATTATATGAAATCCTTGGACTCAATCGAATTTTAATTTGGACTTCAATTGTTCCCCTATTAAATCTCGGGACCCTAATTGAGCACTTAAATGGTTGAGGGACCAAAGAACAATTTTCCCCTTTTTCCCTCTTGTTTTGCACGATGAAACCCCCCTCCCCTTGCTTCATTCTTTTTCTTCCCCTTTCTCTTTCAAGAGACACTCCAACACCCATTTTTTTCTCATCTTCTCTTCAATTGGTTCATCATCAAGCAAGAAAGGCAAGAGATTTAAGCTTCATTCTTCTCCATTCAAGACCAGAACTCAAGATTTCATCATTTTCTTCTTCTCATCCTCTCTTCCAAGGTATAATGTGAATTTTGTGTATATATGTTAAACAAGTTAGGATTTTGTAATCTTTACTTAGCAACTTGAATTATTGTGTGAAAATACATGAATACATGTTAATCCATGAGTTTTATGTTTGGTTACTTGAATTCTTGGAGCAAGATGTATATATATGTATTGCATATATATGTGTGTGTATATAAATGTGTATATATACATATGTGGGTTTATGAAATTTGATGATTTAATTCATGAATTTATGAGTGATATGTGTATATATGTTGTAGTTGGTTGTTGTTGTGTGATTTTGGATGATTTGGGAGCTCCTTTGGCCTTCTTAAAGCCATTTTTTCATCACTCCCCTATTTCTTCTCGGTTTTCAGCTGAAAACCCTCAACCCGGGTGGGTAAATTCATGAAGAAAAACTACCCGGGTGGGTAGAGCTTGTGCAAAAAGTTTCTGCACAAGTTTTCCCCGGCCGGGTAGATTTTGCCTTGTATTTTCCCCGGCCGGGTACTCTCTTATCCGAGCTCCGATTGACCTGATTTATGAACTGTTGGAAACCTCTTGAAGTATAGAACAACCTCCAATTGGAATCACTTCAATATCTTTTCCCATTTGTGAGATATTATCAATTCATTTTTGTGTCACTACTTTTCCGACAATCTGTGATCACCCAACTTCGGACGTTCGCCGTTTCCACATCGCTTTCAACCACCATTCGGGACATATATCATTTGAAAGGCCTGTGTGTCTAGTTTCTTTCCCAACAAACAAAACTCCATTCCAAATTCTAGAACTCAAGATATGTTCAATTCTTTACAGCTCATGCATTCCCGAAAACTGTCAGCTCTCACTAAAAGCTTGCCCAATCCGTTTTCTTGCTTTCCATCCACTTCCTCGGACTCCATATGTGGTTTGAATGAATTTTATGCTTGTTTAATTGGTTATATGTGATATATCTTGAGATGATTATGAATTTTATGGTTTGAATTCAATGTATAAACGTGAAATGACAACATGAACGTTTATGTGCTACTTTTATACATGCGTGAATGGTTTGCTTCGTTTAATTGTTTGGTATGTTGTGAATAGATTCTTCCATGACTTTTATATTTTGTTAATATGTTATATTATGTGTTAACATGTATATTATGAATTCATAATGTGATCTTGTTAAATATTTTGTGAATTATGATCCAATATGCCTTCAAATGCTCTCTAGCTTACATGCATGGATTGTTCCTCCATTTATTGGCCTCATATGATAAATTCCCGCTTCATTTATAACTCACATGCATTGTAAATATGTTATAGTATGAGTTATGATTAATGTATGAAGCTTATCGCTCGATTTGATACAAAATATGAAAGATATGAAACACATGAATATGAAACCACTATATATTGAATATTTGGAATGAATCACTTGATTATATGACCTCATCACATGATTCATGCTTCTTATGCATCTCATATCATGCGCATAACATGCCGTGCGTCTATGTGGTTTCATATTGGGGTTAATTCTCACGAGTACAAATTGTTCCTTCTCTAATACAGTTTATTTCCAGGGCGAAGACTTCTGAATTGATTAGGCACCTGTATTACTCATGCTTTATGTCTCGTGGTATTCCAGGTGAGGGTGTTTTCGTTCTAGTTACATACTAAACCCTCCAACCTTATGTGACAAATTTGGCCAAAACCTTATGTACATATATATATGTTATTTTCAAAGTGGAGTCATCGAGTAAATTGTTCTCGAGTAACCTTTTCTCATAACTTATGAAATATGTTATATTTCTTATGAATCAAATGTTTTGACAAGAACATGATTATGAATACACGGGCCCAGGGACTTAGTGCAAGTGGCTATCCGTGGAGGCAAGGGCCGACGGTGATCCCTTGTACTAGTCCCACCACATTTACGGTGATACCGGCCCTCGCTAGGAGGTTTAGCGCGGAATGGGATCTGAGTGCCCTTGGGGGATTCATGTACTCCCATTGGCCTATGTATGGACCGGTGGTCGGGTCTTGCAAGCCCGTCCACCACCCGGAGGAAGAAGGTTGGAACTTATTTTATGATTATGTTTATATATGATTGTTATGCACCGTGCGTGAAGGCCGGGACACGGATTGCCCAAACGACTATGTCCTATGTTATGTTTTATGGATTGCATGTATTATAAGGTATTGTGTGATCGCGAATTCAATATAATAATATTATTTATCGTACACGGTCGGAGTTTGGTTGGAGATGATACACGCTCACTCGCCGAGCCTTATTGATTATGTATGATTTATGAACTTAATGAATTTAATATGAATTAGTTGTAAAGTCCGAGTACTGCTTAGTTATTTTCTTGCCCTTCGTGGGAACTACCTTTAAATAAAACCTTGCTCGGGAGTTTATGACTTGCATGTGCATGTTTATATATATATATGTATTTCGATCCTGCTCACTCAGTCTTCTAGAGACTGACCCTCTTTCCCACTTCTCAGTTCTTGCAGGTTTGGCTAGGCGGAGGTCATGTTTTAATTCTCTAATCGAGTCACACTTGTACACTTGAGTTACATTGTACATCGTTATGATTAATTGTATCTCTTTATGTATTCGGGCCTATGTGCCATTCATGATTCTTAATTATGGATTCGGGATAGGTTGCATGTTTAGTTGAACCCGTTATTAGGATGTATGATGGATTTAATTTATATATTGGAATTGTCGGACTTGTTGCCATTGTTGAATTGTATGAATTACACATTATTGCTTCCGCATTGTACTCTTGGTTATTTTGATTTAGTTGGTATAGGGTTAGTTTCCGCCTAGCTAGGTACTTTTTATTTTGTCTCCCGTTCGCTATGAGTCCGGTTCATGCTTGGATTAACCATTTCACGTGTGGACTAGACTTGTAGTGCGGGGGATGTGGTGCCTATCGTTGTGGGTGCTACAATTGTGGTATGGCATCTCAGGTCGGCCGTGGGGTCGTCGAGCTCTCCCATCAACACGACTCCACTTTGAGAGATTCGCCCAACCTCGGGAGGTCGAGGGGAAGGCAAGTTCTTGAGCCAATAGTTAACCCTGTCGAGGGAGCGAGTAGGATCCCCCGACTCCAACCCTTATGACGAGAGAACGGGGTTGAGAGGACGTCATCTCATCCCTAAACGGAGAAGGTAGGATTGTTTATGAACTTTGTCTTATTTTGATTTCGGTTATGATTATGAAAGGAGTTAGGTTCGTTAGAAACTCGTTCTCGCCGAGTTATTTTGATTTTGATTATATTTGTGGTTCTTGAAACTGTAGTGGATTTATGACTTCTAAAACTTGGTTTATTTTGGGCTTTTGGCCCTAAACTCTTTTTGGTATTTAGTATCATGTGCTGAAATGTTTTAGAATGCAAAAACGACGCCCCGATTTATCAACTTTTTAATTTGAATATGCTCTGCTCTTATATTATGTACATGTGAGTGTGTTAGCCCCCCACCAGTCCTTAGGACTGATCCCTCCTCGTTGTTTTCTTTTTCCCCTTTTATCTTTTGAGTTGCAGGTGCAGGTCTTCAGTTCGAGCTAGGCGACGGTCCTTTATTTTCGAGTTGTTCAAGTCTTTAGTAGAGTCTTTTGCATACTTTGTTTTTTTTCCCTCAGGAATTTCGGAATTATGTATAAGATATCTTTTTAAAATTTGAGCTTTGAAACTTGTGTGAATTAATTTGGCCCGGGTTGGGCATGGCATGTATAATTTTAGTTTATTTTATTCCTATCATGATAGCATGTATGTTTGTATATTTGAAATCCTAGTGCTTCCACATGAGTATTTGTTTATTTCGTGCACTCTGAGTTAGGGTTTAGACCGCCTAGCCTAGGAGAGATTTTGTTTGTCACCCGTTCGTCGTAGCTTGGTGTGTGTGCGGAGTTTCTATTTCGTTACACGTATTGGGCTATGGTGCAGGGGATGTAGTGCTCTTTGGTCTGGGGTGCTACATCCTAAAGTGGTATCAGAGCTCTTGGTTGCAAAACCGGAGCTCTAGCATCGTATCGGGGTCTGTCCAGGTCGTTCGGCTTAGGATTATGTGCTTGTTTGCATTCACTACATCACTTTATGTGAATTATTTGTATTAATTGTTCACATGAACATGCACTTAACCCCACATGAATCGATATTTTGGAATTGAATTCTTATTTCAGGATGGCGTCTCAACATCAACATGTGCCATCGAAAGAAGGACATGAGAAACAAGTAACCTCGATCTACAAGAAGTTTAAAGATTTTGATCCACCGAAGTGGTTTGGAGGTAACGATCTCGAGGCCGAGGAATGGATTTTTGAGATTACTTAGATTTGGGGTATACTTTTGGGGACGTCACAAGAGAAGATGATTTGCACTTTCCGTTTACTCCGAGGCCAAGCTTTAAAGTGGCTTAAAAAAATGAGAATAAAATTGGAATTATCCGTAGAAGAATTTACGTGGGAGAAATTCATTCGAGAATTCTGTTACAAATATATTCCTCCAAGTGTGATGGTTAAAAGACTTCGAGAATTTTTGGATCTCGAACAAGAATTAAAGATGTTAGACGATCTTATATCGAAAGTTGGAAATTTTGGGAGCCGAAAAGGATTTCCCTAGAGTCCGTAGTTATATTCAAGGGCGTAGGTATGATGTTCAACAAATTTTTCAAGCCTCACCGGTGCAAGAATGGTCCGAAGAAGTTAGAAAGACGGTTCAAGTGGAACTAGGTAACCAACGATTGACATCTCACATCTCTTATGTGGGACAAGGATCGAGTTCGAGATAAAGCAAGAGATCCGTGTCACTCTAGAAATCTCAAGAGTTTCAAGATGTCAACAATGCCAAGAAGAAGAAGAAGAAGCTTCTGTTAGGAATAGTGCCCTTAAAGCAGATGTTTGCTTTACTATTTCCTTGTGAAATCACAAACAGTCTTTGAATAATAAACGAGGTGATTTTGTTCATAGGCAATCACTTCTTTATGTGCTTATTTATGTCTGTTTAGGTTGACTGTGTTTTGCATGTATTGAACTCCCCTAATCCGATGAGGCCGTTAAGAACTTTGTCATTATGGGAACGACACATGAAACAAGTTCTTAACTCCATAGGCGAGGATTAGAAACTTCTCCAAGTCAATGAGTCCGAGAGACCTTGGGAGTGTCGACCTTGACTCTACTGAGACTTGCTTATGTGATTATGTACTTTTGAAGGATCACTCAGTTTCATGGAGTGATAAGTGAATGCGTTGATGCGTTCATAATACATAAGGGTGATTGTTACAAGAACTTCATCACTGAGATGTCCCGCATGAGAACATTCCTGAATGGGAAATATCTCACAGGTCAATGACGTTAGGTTATATATTATGAATTTATGGGTTGATTTACGTGCTCGATTTTGATTTATGATCATATATGCCTTATATGCTAACTCAACATGCATGCATGACTCTAACTTTTGTTTAAGTGCCTCGTTTGAAAATTTCTTGCCTCTTATAGGATATGCATGCATAGTTAACTTAGTATATGACGTGTTACTTGTGTTATATGAAACCCATGAAGTCGTTTAACGTAATTTATGAGACTTAAAACTTCTTATAAATTTGCATGCTTTAAATGACGTCTCATTGTATTTGTTATATATCATTTGCATTCATATGCATATGTCGAGCGTTTAAGAGGTTCATTTTGAGTCTACGGTTTTCTTTTGATCTATTTTTTGTTCAGAGGTTCGTACCAAGGGAAAGGAGCTGGTCCCTTAGGTA
This sequence comes from Lantana camara, assembly GCA_037501455.1. Taxonomy (NCBI): domain Eukaryota; kingdom Viridiplantae; phylum Streptophyta; class Magnoliopsida; order Lamiales; family Verbenaceae; genus Lantana; species Lantana camara. The sequence continues at coordinate 98,740,672 of CM074855.1, forward strand.
TCTTTTGAGTCACTTCGTTCGAGTTGGTCGATAAGGTGACGTTGTCGTTCTTTTAGTTAAAATGACCTACAACCCTACCTGTATTTTTAAGCCTGCATGTGACCTACGAATATATATATATATATACTTAGATACGTGTATGATATGTATTTTGTGGGAATTGACCCTTTTGTTATGACATTATTTGAAAAAACGCTTTTATAAATATACGTAACATATATTTTCGTTCGTTGGACTTGAAATGTAGCGCCCCCACTTTGCTGGTAGAGAGCGGCGCCCCAACCCCCGCACTGAAACACCCCTCAAGTAATGGTGTGAGCCATCACTCAAGAAATACCCCAGCGAACGGCATGTCCATTAACCATTAACAATAACAGTGTTTAACTATGTGGCTTATGCAGCGGAAAATCAGAGTATTTTAAAACTTTTCAAAACATGTGCGTGATGGCATATAAACAAGCAAGTACTGATCGTTAAGCAGAAGAGACTATTAACATTGCTGTATCAATTGAACATTGTCACGGGAGCAAAAGATAGCAATTGCAGTAGTATCCAAGTAGCATAAGGATTATTACAAAAGCATAAGGTAAAGTATCAATGCAGCCATATAACATATGCAGGACACAAAATAGAATAATAAAGTAAAGTCCAGACTCAAACAAAATGAACACTCTAGAACTTCAAGATACCTCTAGACTGCGGCTGCAAGACCTGAAACCATGAGGCCAGAAAACAGGTAGAGGTATTAGTCAAAGTGACTAAGTGAGGGATATCTTTAAAAGAAAGTACTTAAAGTAAACGTTTGAAGTGAAGTTCATAAGGTAAAACCTTTAATGCAAAGCTTTAATGAAGAACTTAAGAATAAGTTCAAGTGATAAAACCCTTTAATGCAATGCTATAAGAAATGAGAGTTTTCAAAACACTTTCATGAATGCTGTCACACGGGCACACATATGCTATGATTTGGTTCATATGATTTTCATAAAACGGGATAAGGGTAGGGAACAACTTTGCAAGATATGAACCAACTTTATGAAAACATTGATGCCCGCAAGCTAGGCTTCTCCATCCTTACTCCACAAAACATGACCATTAATAGGGTGTTGGACCGAGATCAACAACACCCTAATACATACACACATGCACCATCCTCCACCAAGTTTCACTTCGGGGAGCGACCCCTAGGTGACCATTAACCATTGATTTGGGAACAGATTTGTGGTCCATTCCCGACAATTGTCCTGACTTAACCAAACCTCCTGATTAAAGTCGGTATCAATCGCCTAGTGTGGCGGCCGGTATTAGTGATGTCGTTGGCGCTCACCTCCCGAGCATCACCTCAACACATAACTGCCGGGCCCATACCATTAACCATTGATTGCTTGGACTATTGATGACATCCAGAATAAATCCGAATGTATGAACCATTGAACATATGCATTGAACCATTGAACCATTGATGCAATACTTTGAAAACATTGAACCATTGATGCAATACTTTGAAAACATTGAACCATTGATGCATTACTTTGAAAACATGAACCATTGATGCATTACTTTGAAAACATTGAACCATTGATGCTGTACTTTGAAAACATGTGCCCTTGATCAATGAATATGGATAGGTCTGGGTTCTTTGAAGAATCATCCCTTATAAAGGATATTTCAAAACAAGAATGTAAAGCACTAGGCTTTGAGTTTCAAAACAATTGAATCATTAAGTATTCATGGTTCCAGTTGAAAACATTTATAACCTCACCTAATAGTAACAGTAGGTAGGATAGATTATGCAGTGCCCTGGGGATTCCAGTGCTCAACATTAACTCCTGTAAGTGTGTACTAAGGTGAGCTAAGACACACTTCTATCACGATGCACATAAACATATAAAACAAGTACAGAACATGTAATGACAAGAGAGTAATACCATTTAAGGTATTAGAGAAGGATAACACACAAAGGAATCCTTAAAGTGAGTTATCATTAACGTGGGACTATGATCTTACTATAATCGATTAGGAATTAATCAAATTATGAATCCTATCGCAAAACCTTAGGTTATAAAACAAGTCCTCGCAAGAAAACACATTTTGAATTCACATTTTAGACCCCGGATTTGAAAACCCTAAGTGCAAATGTCTATTAAGAAAACACAAGTTTTAATTCACTTTTACTATTCAAAAGTACTATTCACAATTACTATTCCAGATTACTATTCACGGATTACTATTCATAGGTTACTATTCACTTGTCGGGTCAAAGGGGTCGGGTCAAACCCACACACTCATGCACACACACGAGCACACTCACACACACACAGCATGCACACATACACACACCCTAATTCAATTATGATCTCGATTATAATCTATAGTCCAAGTTCATGTTATTATAAGCAAGTGTGATCTAGGTTAAAGGCATAACCTATGGTTAAGAGGTCTAATTAAAGCATAACATCAAGTTATGAAACACTATTCTATCTTAGGTTATAACATGTGACACTATCAAAGTGTATAACATATGATCAAGGCACTATTCCATTAATCCACATCATATCATAAGCTCAAGTCATAACATATGAGTCATGTAACATTGTAACAATGTAATAACATATCATAGACATAAGTCATAGCACATCAAGACCATTAATCATGTAACATTCATCAATTGAGACCATATAGTAACATGTAACAAGTTATAATATAATTGATCATAGGTTACTATTCCATTGCATAACATGCTTGAACATAAATTAAATATCATAATCATCCATCAATTATCATCATATAATAGCTCCATAACATGATCATACCATATACTAAAGCAATTCATAACATTTCATAGCATATACTAAACAATTAAATCATAATTCACTACTAACAAACATATCATAAAAACTATATAATAAATGCATAAAATAAAATCCTATATGGCTTAGGGAAGACCCTAAGACCCAACCTAAACATAATATAAACATACCATAACATAAAAACATAAACTAAACTAAAACATAACATAAACTAAAGCATAAAATAAAACAACTAACCTAGCTAACAAAAGGGGGGGAGACGGCAAGAGGGGGAGAGAGGGAGGAAGAAAGGGAGTTGTTAACACAACATATGAGCAAGGAATTCAATGGCATGAGGGGGGTATTTATAGGTGTTGGGAAGCCCCTCACATTGGAAATAAACTTGAGGTAAGGGTATGAGAGCAAAAGTGGATGTCTTCTCTTGGAAGCTTCATCATTCATGAAACAAAATAGGGGCTGCTGGAGGGTAATTCAGTAATTTTGCTGCCAAAACGTGAAGGTAAGAGGCTGGAAGTATAACCATTCCATCCGGGCAAAAATTAGCTTCAAAACGCATATTCATTCATCGAAATCGAATTTACCGTTTGAAAGATACATTAGTTTTAATGAATAAAAGTTTTGAGCTCGAAACTCGACATGAGTGAAAAACGACTTTCTAGAATGATTTTCAAGTCCGGATTGTTTCCAAAATTCAAGAAATAAATCGAGAAGCGTTTTGAGTCCAAAATCGACTATAAAATGTTTTATCGATAGAAAGTTGAAAACGTAGAATGAATAGTGAATTCTTACGTACATACGTACGCTTCAAAATTTCGAGCTAGGGTTTGAATCAAGAGTTGTAAAACATTTTAAAAATCTTGAAATAGCTCGAGTAGTGAAAATCCGAAGAGAAAACATTTTCCGAATGAAAACCGTTCGTAGAAGGAATAGTGAACTAGGGTTTTCGAAAACGTTTTCAATAAAACAAAGCTCGGAATAGATTTTCAAGTCAAGAATGATTTCAATAGACTCGTTTCGACTCAAGGATCGATTTGACTGTAAACTTGGGTAGGAAAGATATCAGAATCAAAAGCTCATTTTCAAATGAATAGTAACTTTGGTCGGTAAGTTCCCAAAATGCCCTTATGGTTCAAGAAAGGTTTCCGGAGCTTGGAAAACAAGTTCAAAGGATAGGAAAACATGTGATATGAACCTATAGGGTTCCATTGAAGCATTGGGTAATATAGGCTTGGAAAATGAATAGTAAACTGTGTCGAAGGTCAAGAATTCCCCCTTAAAACATGTCAGATCACATATGAGCATAAAGTTCATGTAAGAATGCAATGCATGAAGGTTTATAAAGTTGAATCACGGTCTATAAACGCTTTACCAATGCCCTTAGTTTACCATTTTCTTCCAGGCCCTGTTTTAGGCTGTTACAATCACCCCTCCTTAAAGAGAATCTGTCCTCAGATTCTTCTGCAAACAGTTCGGGGTAATGTTTCTGCATCTTATCCTTTGTTTCCCACATTGCCTCTTCTGTACCATGTCCCTTCCAAAGGACTTTTACCAAAGGAATCTTCTTATTCCTTAACTCCTGGAACCTTCGATCGAAGATCTTTACCGGTTTCAACATATAAGTCAAGTTTGGTTCTGTCGGTAATTCTTCCACTGGTACTATCTCTTTTTCATCCAAAACCACTTGCGAATCTGAGATATATAGGATACATTGTGGATCGTTGTATGACTTGTAGGTAAATCCAATCTGTAAGTAGTTTCTCCAACTCGTTCCATTATCTGGAAGACTCCAACATATCTTGGGTTTAATTTACCACCTTTCTCAATTCGAGTAAACCATTTCTTCGGTGTCTTTCGCTCCATCACTGCTTCGACTTTGATGGATCTACTTTAACTCCGGTTCTGAAAATGTTGTGTCCGAGAAATGTAACTCTTTCTAGCTAAAACTTGCATTTGCTGAACTTGGCATATAGCTTGTGATCCAGCAAAGTGCTCAGCACAATTCAGATATGCTCGGCGTGCTCCTCTGGTGTCTTTAAGAACACCAAAATGTCGTCCAATTGTTTTCTCAACTCTTCCAAGATGACTTCCTTCTTGTAACAATCCAGATTAACATGGTACTTAAACAACCAATCCATTCCAAGGATAATTCCATACCTCGTCATAGGCAACTCAATGAGATTTGACGGGTAGTAGCAATTACCAATGCATATAGGGTAGCGTTTATATACTTGATCCGCAACGAGGTAAGTCCCCAAAGGAGAACTTACTTCAAATTTCATATGACAATTATTCAAGTGGAAATTATAATTGCGCACATAAATTAGATGCAATTAAAATGCATGGCACCAGGGTCATATAAGACCTTAACTGGCGTGTTAAGAATGTGCACAGTACTTTCCACATCAGACGAAGGATCAACCTCCTCATTACCATCCATTGCATATGCTCTGCCTTTAACCACTGGTGTGCTCGTCGTACCCACCACCGCTTTACCCTTGTCTTGAACCCCAAATCTTTTAATCCTGGTAGGACAATGTTCCCTTATATGCTCAGGGGAACCACACCAATAGCACTGACCATTCTTCTTACGACAATTTTCCTCAGTGTGTCCTTTACGGCTACAGTAGTCACAGACTATCTCCTCTTGAGTGGGCTGAGTTGTTTCATAATGTTGGGGTGCCCTTTGTTGTTGTTGCAGTGCCATCATTGGTTTCTTCCCGTTTTCCTGAAAGGAAGATCCGGCAAGTCGCTTTGTTCCTTGAAAAGTCTTTGGGTTAGAAGGCTCTTGACGACTAACGGTCATCCGGATATCCTTATGGGCTGCCTCGACCTTCAATGCTCTATCAACTGCTCTAGTGTAGGTCTCGTCATCCAAAGAAGCTAGTGCCCAACGGAGCTCAGGTTTCAGACCATCAATGAACCTTTTAGTCTTACGACGTTCATCACTCAGAATGTGGGGTGCATACTTGATCAGCCTAACAAACTTAGCATCGTACTCCATCACGTTCATAGATCCTTAGACCAAATTCATAAATTCAGCCTCTCTTGCATCACGTGTTACCTGAGGAGTGTATTTCTGCTGAAACTCCTTCATAAACTCAGTCCAATTTCCATCAACGTTGTTCTCTGTCCACATGTGTTGAGTATGCCTCCACCAGTTAAACGCCGCTCCTTCCATCAGAAATGCAGCATACTGAACTCGTTCACGATCTTCAGGGTTGATATCCATAGCTTCAAAGATCTTTTCGAGACTAGTTAGCCAATTTTCAGCCTTCAAGTCGTTGGGTTCACCATAAAACTTAGGCGGGTTCATTCTTAGAAACTTTTCTAGTGTTTTCCCATTAGGAGAATTGCAAGCCCTCACGAATTGTCGCAACACATCAGCTAAATCTGGAACTTCCTCCCTTCTAGGAGGTGGTGGCGTAACATCCCTTGGCGGTGTAAGATCCCGTTGTGGTGTGACTTCTCTTTGGGGTGGCGATGGTGGTACGCGATTACGTGGTGCTCTTCTTGGTGGCATGATGATACTGAAGTTTCACGCATTTAGACATGTGTATAATGCATGACAGTAAGGATGATTCACATAATTGGTAACCACGTATTCACATTTCCACGTAGTCACATATAATCATGAGAATAAGACATTCCCACAACAAGATATCAACGATAATCCATTATCACATTACCACATAGGCAAGGGCAACTTATAAGCATGAACAACATATCAACATTGATCCATTATTCCATTATCCATTACCATTGACAATTCATGAACATGTACAACATATCAAGTATGATAACAATAAATGAAATGGCATGATCCTATAACGGCCCTAATGGTATCTTGAAGCAACTCTAAGACTCATGCAATGACAGTTATGGAAAGCAGTAAACAGATATCCAATATAAAGTCGAATGTGTCATAAACGTGTAAGGTTTGGAAAAATTTTCTACATTAGGCCACATTTTTAAACAAAATTTAAAATAAGGAGGACCCGATACCATCGAGTCGACTCCCATTCAAGCCTTACCATTCATCCAAACCAAGTGCAAAATACCTCTTGTGGTTCCATGTTGTCTGAATTCCGTCATCCGTGGTGCTAAAATTCGGGGATCTTCTACCAAAGCTATACATCCCCTTCGCCAAACAATCCTGTCCATGCCCTGCTAGATCAGCCTCATCATCAACAGAACCATCATTACCTCCATTAGACTGCTCCTAGTCCTGCCTCTGTTCTTTGGTTGACGCCAAGTATAGAAGTGAGTACCTCCTCGGTGAGAAACAATCACAGTACGTGAAGCCTCGAACTGCTTGAAAAAGGCCTCGTCTATCTGCTGCTGGTTAGGATCGAGATGTGGCTAAAATGCCATGGCCATACAGAGAACCACGGATATGAATGCCAGAAGATAGAACCATGCAACGTCAAACAAGCTTCCATGATGTGAGCAATCCAGGTCAAGTCTCTTCTTACTTAACCTGGCGCTCTGATACCACTTCAGGCTGTAGCGCCCCCACTCTGCTGGTAGAGAGCGGCGCCCCAACCCCCGCACTGAAACACCCCTCAAGTAATGGTGTGAGCCATCACTCAAGAAATACCCCAGCGAACGGCATGTCCATTAACCATTAACAATAACAGTGTTTAACTATGTGGCTTATGCAGCGGAAAATCAGAGTATTTTAAAACTTTTCAAAACATGTGCGTTATGGCATATAAACAAGCAAGTACTGATCGTTAAGCAGAAGAGACTATTAACATTACTGTATCAATTGAACATTGTCACGGGAGCAAAAGATAGCAATTGCAGTAGTATCCAAGTAGCAGAAGGATTATTACAAAAGCATAAGGTAAAGTATCAATGCAGCCATATAACATATGCAGGACACAAAATAGATTAATAAAGTAAAGTCCTGACTCAAACAAAATGAACACTCTAGAGCTTCAAGATACCTCTAGACTGTGGCTGCAAGACCTGAAACCATGAGGCCAGAAAACAGGTAGAGGTATTAGTCAAAGTGACTAAGTGAGGGATATCTTTAAAAGAAAGTACTTAAAGTAAACGTTTGAAGTGAAGTTCATAAGGTAAAACCTTTAATGCAAAGCTTTAATGAAGAACTTAAGAATAAGTTCAAGTGATAAAACCCTTTAATGCAATGCTATAAGAAATGAGAGTTTTCAAAACACTTTCATGAATGCTGTCACACGCGCACACATATGCTATGATTTGGTTCATATGATTTTCATAAAACGGGATAAGGGTAGGGAACAACTTTGCAAGATATGAACCAACTTTATGAAAACATTGATGCCCGCAAGCTAGGCTTCTCCATCCTTACTCCACAAAACATGACCATTAATAGGGTGTTGGACCGAGATCAACAACACCCTAATACATACACACATGCACCATCCTCCACCAAGTTTCACTTCGGGGAGCGACCCCTAGGTGACCATTAACCATTGATTTGGGAATAGATTTGTGGTCCATTCCCGACAATTGTCCTGACTTAACCAAACCTCCTGAATAAAGTCGGTATCAATCGCCTAGTGTGGCGGCCGGTATTAGTGATGTCGTTGGCGCTCACCTCCCGAGCATCACCTCTACACATAACCGCCGGGCCCATACCATTAACCATTGATTGCTTGCACTATTGATGACATCCAGAATAAATCCGAATGTATGAACCATTGAACATATGCATTGAACCATTGAACCATTGATGCAATACTTTGAAAACATTGAACCATTGATGCAATACTTTGAAAACATTGAACCATTGATGCATTACTTTGAAAACATGAACCATTGATGCATTACTTTGAAAACATTGAACCATTGATGCTGTACTTTGAAAACATGTGCCCTTGATCAATGAATATGGATAGGTCTGGGTTCTTTGAAGAATCATCCCTTATAAAGGATATTTCAAAACAAGAATGTAAAGCACTAGGCTTTGAGTTTCAAAACAATTGAATCATTAAGTATTCATGGTTCCAGTTGAAAACATTTATAACCTCACCTAATAGTAACAGTAGGTAGGATAGATTATGCAGTGCCCTGGGGATTCCAGTGCTCAACCTTAACTCTTGTAAGTGTGTACTAAGGTGAGCTAAGACACACTTCTATCACGATGCACATAAACATATAAAACAAGTACAGAACATGTAATGACAAGAGAGTAATACCATTTAAGGTATTAGAGAAGGATAACACGCAAAGGAATCCTTAAAGTGAGTTATCATTAACGTGGGACTATGATCTTACTATAATCGATTAGGAATTAATCAAATTATGAATCCTATCGCAAAACCTTAGGTTATAAAACAAGTCCTCGCAAGAAAACACATTTTGAATTCACATTTTAGACCCCGGATTTGAAAACCCTAAGTGCAACTGTCTATTAAGAAAGCACAAGTTTTAATTCACTTTTACTATTCAAAAGTACTATTCACAGTTACTATTCCAGATTACTATTCACGGATTACTATTCATAGGTTACTATTCACTTGTCGGGTCAAAGGGGTCGGGTCAAACCCACACACTAAACACACACTCATGCACACACACGAGCACACACACACACACACGGCATGCACACATACACACACCCTAATTCAATTATGATCTCGATTATAATCTATAGTCCAAGTTCATGTTATTATAAGCAAGTGTGATCTAGGTTAAAGGCATAACCTATGGTTAAGAGGTCTAATTAAAGCATAACATCAAGTTATGAAACACTATTCTATCTTAGGTTATAACATGTGACACTATCAAAGTGTATAACATATGATCAAGGCACTATTCCATTAATCCACATCATATCATAAGCTCAAGTCATAACATATGAGTCATGTAACATTGTAACAATGTAATAACATATCATAGACATAAGTCATAGCACATCAAGACCATTAATCATGTAACATTCATCAATTGAGACCATATAGTAACATGTAACAAGTTATAATATAATTGATCAAAGGTTACTATTCCATTGCATAACATGCTTGAACATAAATTAAATATCATAATCATCCATCAATTATCATCATATAATAGCTCCATAACATGATCATACCATATACTAAAGCAATTCATAACATTTCATAGCATATACTAAACAATTAAATCATAATTCACTACTAACAAACATATCATAAAAACTATATAATAAATGCATAAAATAAAATCCTATATGGCTTAGGGAAGACCCTAAGACCCAACCTAAACATAATATAAACATACCATAACATAGAAACATAAACTAAACTAAAACATAACATAAACTAAAGCATAAAATAAAACAACTAACCTAGCTAACAAAAGGGGGGGAGACGGCAAGAGGGGGAGAGAGGGAGGAAGAAAGGGAGTTGTTAACACAACATATGAGCAAGGAATTCAATGGCATGAGGGGGGTATTTATAGGTGTTGGGAAGACCCTCACATTGGAAATAAACTTGAGGTAAGGGTATGAGAGCAAAAGTGGATGTCTTCTCTTGGAAGCTTCATCATTCATGAAACAAAATAGGGGCTGCTGGAGGGTAATTCAGTAATTTCGCTGCCAAAACGTGAAGGTAAGAGGCTGGAAGTATAACCATTCCATCCGGGCAAAAATTAGCTTCAAAACGCATATTCATTCGTCGAAATCGGATTTACCGTTTGAAAGATACATTAGTTTTAATGAATAAAAGTTTTGAGCTCGAAACTCGACATGAGTGAATAACGACTTTCTAGAATGATTTTCAAGTCCGGATTGTTTCCAAAATTCAAGAAATAAATCGAGAAGCATTTTGAGTCCAAAATCGACTATAAAATGTTTTATCGATAGAAAGTTGAAAACGTAGAATGAATAGTGAATTCTTACGTACATAAGTACGCTTCAAAATTTCGAGCTAGGGTGTGAATCAAGAGTTGTAAAACATTTTAAAAATCTTGAAATAGCTCGAGTAGTGCAAATCCGAAGAGAAAACATTTTCCGAATGAAAACCGTTCGTAGAAGGAATAGTGAACTAGGGTTTTCGAAAACGTTTTCAATAAAACAAAGCTCGGAATAGATTTTCAAGTCAAGAATGATTTCAATAGACTCGTTTCGACTCAAGGATCGATTTGACTGTAAACTTGGGTAGGAAAGATATCAGAATCAAAAGCTCATTTTCAAATGAATAGTAACTTTGGTCGGTAAGTTCCCAAAATGCCCTTATGGTTCAAGAAAGGTTTCCGGAGCTTGGAAAACAAGTTCAAAGGATAGGAAAACATGTGATATGAACTTATAGGGTTCCATTGAATCATTGGGTAATATAGGCTTGGAAAATGAATAGTAAACTGTGTCGAAGGTCAAGAATTCCCCCTTAAAACATGTCAGATCACATATGAGCACAAAGTTCATGTAAGAATGCAATGCATGAAGGTTTATAAAGTTGAATCACGGTCTATAAACGCTTTACCAATGCCCTTAGTTTACCATTTTCTTCCAGGCCCTATTTTGGGCTGTTACATGAAAAGTGTTGGCGTGTGTTGTTAACTAGTAAGATTTTAACTTTGAAATATATGTCTTGAAACTGATGAAATTTTGAAAATTATGAACTTATGATTTATGAATTATGAACTGGGCCCTAAAGTAGTGGTATGGCATCTCGGGTTGGCCGTGGGGTCGCCGAGCTCTCCCATCAACACGACTCCATTTTGAGAGATTCGCCCAACCTTGGGAGGCCGAGGGGAAGGCGGTTTCTTGAGCCGACGGTTAGCCCCGTCGAGGGAGCGGGTAGGATCCACCGACTCCAACCTTTATGACGAGAGAACGGGGTTGAGAGGACGTCATATCATCCCCAAACGGAGAAGGTTGGATTATTGATGAACTTTATCTTTTTTTGATTTTGGTTATGATTTTGAAAGGAGTTAGGTTGGTTAGAAACTCGTTCTCGCCAAGTTATTTTGATTTTGATTATGTTTGTGGTTTGTGAAACGGGAGTGGATTTATAACTTCTAAAACTTGGTTTATTTTGGGCTTTTGGCCCTAAAATCTTTTCTATATTTAGTATCACGTGCTAAAATGTTTTAGAATGCAAAAATCACGCCCCCATTCATGAAATTTTTAATTTGAATTTGCTATGCTCTTATATTATGTACGTGTGAGTGTGTTAACCCCCTCACCAGTCATTAGGACTGATCCCTCCTAGTTGTTTTCTTTTTCCCCATTTGTTTTTTGAGTTGCAGGTGTAATTCTTTAGTTCGAGCTAGGCGGCGGACTTTTATTTTCGAGTTGTTCGAGTCTTTAGTAGAGTCTTTTGCATACCTTGTTTTTTTTTTCATCATGAATTTTAGAATTATGTGAAAGATATGTTATGAGAATTTGAGCTTTGAAATTTGTGTGTATTAATTTGGCCTGGGTTGGGCATGTCATGTATAATTTTGGTTTATTTTATACCTATTATGATAGCATGTATGTTTGTATATTTGAAATCCTGGTGTTTCCATATGTGTATTTGTTTATTTCGCGCACTTTGAGTTAGGGTCTAGACCGCCTAGCCTAGGAGAGATTTTGTTTGTCACCCATTCGTCATAGCTTGGTGCGTGTACGGAGTTTCTATTTCTTAACACGTGTCGGGCTATGGTACGGGGGATGTAGTGCTCTTCGCTCCGGGGTGCTGCACAAGAGCTGCTGCGTTTGCAGCAGCAAATCCCCTGTTTCTCAAGCTTAAGACTGCAGCAAATCATGGAAGCAAAGGTAGAAACAGGGCAGAAGAAAAAGGCAAGAAACGAGCCACAAAGACATGAAAAAACTTGGGAATAACATTTAAAACTCTTAGACATGATCTGTTGTCAATATGCATGAAATCCCAACCAAAATCCAAGCTTTCAAGCTTCCATTCATATCTTATAAATGATGAAATAAATATAACTCAATTACCAAATATTTCAAGTATATAGATGCATTAAAGAAGCTCATATGATCATGAAACATGTCTTAGAATAAAAAAAAATGGAGCAAGGATGATCAAGAAATTCAAGATATGCATTTAACCTAACTATTCATCATCTTCTTCATGTAGCATGAATCCTTAACTTAAAACATGAATTAAATGCATGAATAAGTGCATATTATCATGGAGAACAAAGAACTAAACTTACCTTGAATCTTGGAGGAGAAGAGGTAATCGGATGAGCTCAAAATGGACCAAAAATGGAGATGGCTTCTTGTTGCTCTCTTTTCTTTCTTTCTTGCTGGTTTGGTTCGAGATTCAGCAGCAAATGAGGGAGGAAGAGATGATTTTGGTTGGCTCTTGGTCAAGGTAAGTACAAGTAATGAGTACTCTAGCTCACAGGTAGGTATTAGGGGCATTTTAGGCTACGAGTGGCTGAAAATTACTTCGTTGGGGGTCGAAACATCAACGAAAAATTATGAAACTGGTTCCATTGTGTTTGAATCATCAAAAGGTGTCCAACATCGAAGCTAGAACTCAAATCCGAGTTCCCGAGCTCAAGTTATAAATTAAAACGTACACAAGTGTACTAAAATGACTCATTTTCCAAATGAGTCCAAAACTTTCAAAAAGTTACAATTAAGTCCAAAATCACATTTTCAATTAAGTCCAACATATTATAAAATCATACATTTACATCATTAAATCACGTATATCACATAGTTTCACTTAGGGCATATTCTTGACATTTAAATCACATATTTCATATAATTTCAAATAATTCATACAAGAAAACAATAGAATAAAAGATAATTGCATCAAATAAAAGTGAAAATAAATGTAATTACAGAAAATAAACTCACACATGACACAAACCTATACGTACGAACGAGGGGGGGTGTCACAGTAAGTATGGATTTATAATCTCCATATTCTTGTGCTTCTTATGCTCTACTTGGATCATAAAATATGCTAGAAATTCCATGGTTATGGCTTGCATGTGGAATAGTAATGGTTTGTAGAGATTTTTTAAGAATATGTATATCTCTTTCCTTCTTGGAGTTTTGAAGCTTGTATGATGAACTTAAAGTATTTATGGCATAACTATGAATTTATTACTTGGTAGTTGGTTGAGGATGGATTCACCATTAATGCACTTATGGGTTTGATAGAAAATGGATGGAACACTTACACCTTTTGATCACTTTGCTTTGCCGGTTGATTTCTCGAGTTTGGGATTGAATTTTACTTGATTTTCTTGCATATATTTGTGGTATATTTGCATCATTTCATGCCTTATGTTTTTTCTATGGTTTGGTATGGTTTCTTTGGGAGTTTGCAAGCTTGTTCCTCGAGTTTTTGCAGCAGGGGTGCTGACACCCCCCGTGTGCCCTGGATGACACGCCCGTATTGAGGGCTTTGGCTCTTTTTTTTAGCTACTGACCTCAGACACGGGGGTGTCACCTTTTGTACTAAGGGGAAGACATGCCTGTGTCTGAGTGAACTTTTAGTTACTGACCTCTGATACGGGGGTGTCCCATTTTGTGTTTGGGAAGTGACACCCTCGTGTCACCCTCCCTCATTTGTGACTGCATGTTTCTTCTTCTTTTGTTTGCTCTTTTCATTGATTCCTTGTTTCGTTTATGACTTCTTCTTGATACTAAATGTCTTATTATGTGTTAACTTTTTTGTATTACAATTTTTGAGCATTTTCATATGATTTGTTTGAGTTATGACTCGATATGCCTTAAGTGGTACGTTTAAGCACTTCATATGCATTTATTTCATTCATGAGCATTGTCAGGTGTCTAATTGGTTCATAATTGAGTCTAAGTCTCGGGTCTTGTGTTCTTTTGTTTCAGAGCCTCTTTCGGGCATCCACGAGCCCGCGGTCTAGGTGTTCGTTGCTTCTTTTGGCCTCGGTTTCCTCTCGTCTTTTGCTACAAGGTGAGGTTTAGGTACTTCTTTTTAGTTAAGCGACCTAAGACCTATTATGTGTTGTTTTCTCACCCCATATGTGACTATATATCTTATATATAGTTAAATACATGCGTTTAAGCTATGTTTAGGATCTTATGAGTAAGCTTTAAGTTTATGAAATCGGTATACGTATAAGCATATATAAGCTTTTGTTTTGAATTTTCGTTTATTCATTTATGTTATGTATGAGCTAGGTATGCCCTGAAAGATGGGAAATTGGTAAGATTTGGCATGTTGGGCCCCGGGAATTGTGGGTAAGGATGCCCGGGACAACAAGGGCCGTCGAGTTAAGCCTGTGCATGATTCCCTTTGAAGTATTTACGCACGACTCTGAAGGAGGTGGAGGAGGCGTCCGGGGAAGGCACATGGTGGGTTAGCTACCCCATGTGTATTGGTTAAGTAGGTGGAGAGGGTTTGATTCCCGAAACATCAAGGTTGTGGGATAATTTATGATTTTGGTTTTTATATTATGTTATGAGAAGTTAGGGGAGGTCCGTTCTCGCCGGACATATGTTTATGTTTATGTTTGATGGATTGTGAATGGAGTTAGGATTCTTTTATGTATTATATGATAGCTTTTGAAAATATTTTGGTATGCAAAACCTTAGCTCGATTCATGGCTGTAACGCCCCGCAAATTACCATAGTTGAATATTATATATATTTGTACTCGTTAAATAATAATATATTAATATTTATATTTATTTGAACCGAAATAAATAAAGTTAGAAGCTTTGGGATTGCAAATAGAATTTAGGAAAGTTTTGAGGAAAAAAAAAAAGAAGAGGGACGAGGATCAAAAAAGGAGGAAAGTTGAGTCTAAGGTTCATGGGACCCTTCAAAATCCTAGATAGAATAGACCTTGTAGTTTACCGTCTTTTTTTTACCTGCCAACCTCACCGAAATCCACAACGCGTTTCACGTATCGCAACTACGAAAGTACTACCCGGATGAAAAACCTATCATACCACTCGATCACGTCCCCTTAGAAGAAAACCTAACCTATGAAGAGTTTCCTGTATGCATTCTAGATCGAAAAATTCAAGAATTTTGAAATAAAAAGATCCCTTAAATGAAACTGTTGTGGAGAGATCACGATATAGAGGAGGCAATAAGGGCACGAGAAGACGTTATGTAGAACGAGTATCCAGAGTTACTACATGATGTACGAATTTGAGGACCAAATTCCTTTTAAGGAGGGGAGTGGGTGGCGCCCTGACCCGGGGCCTCTGTAGGCCCAAGGATCCGGGCGTCAGGTGATACCAGTCACTCATCGAAACCTGTGTAAACACTAATACAAAAGTCATGTCTAATTTAAATTTATATATAATACCAAAGATATCCAACGATAACACACCTATATAGGACATCCTTGTCTAAGTTCAAAAGTACAATAACGCTATTCATCACTCCAGACCGGCGAACTCATATGAGCTAGCCTATTCTCACCTGAGATTTAATTGCTGCTTTATTCAAACCATTCTATGGGCACTATGCGTAAAGTTCCCCTTAGCTCACTTTCCATTTCCAGGTAGCATCCTCTATCTACAGATTCTGGAAAACAAAACGAAACAGAGGGAAATATAGGGTGAGTCAAATGACTCAGTGGGAATTATCATAATAATCAAGAATAGAAAGATAGTAGAACAAATCAGAAAAATAATGAACAGAAAGGTAGCAGAGCACATCAGAAGAATAACGGTAACAATGAGAACAGAAATAAAGAATAGGATAAACAGATAATGTTCACTGAGGGTCAAGTGTTACAGGTCTCGCCTTCTATCCCCTTCCCAGATGATCAGTCTAGGCAGTAGTCAATGGGCAGTGGCAGTACAGAGACCAGCGCCGCACGCATGGTCATTCCAAGAGCGTAACCCAAGGAATTAACGAACTTTGGGGTCCCCGCAGTCCTTATTCTCCTTCATATTGGTTTACAGAATCAGTTACAGAATCAGGCTTAGGTCGACTTAGGGTAGGCTTACAAAGCAGCTCAAACAAAATGGCTATCAATCAGAGGCTCAGAACACAAGGCAGTGAACATGCAGTAGGCAATACAACAACAGTTCAATGAATAAATCAACAGACAGTAACAGATTAGCAAACAGTTCAGAAGATAATTCAGAGAATAGATCAATAAACAGTTCAAAAGGTAACTTAGACAATTTAAGGAGCAATGCAAATGATAAGCCAAGAAACAATTCAAGAATAATGAAGCAGATAGGATAATAGATGTAAAGAGAAAGAGATCATGATACGAGGATTGTGTTTTGCCTCCAGCAAGAAGGGGTTATTCCCACATTTCGGTCAGGGTTGTTGCATTTCCTTGTTTGCTTGTTATTGATTTAAGTTACCTGACAAGAATAATGTAATTAGCTAAGCTCATATTCTATTATTCGTTATTAACTGTTTCTAAGTTATCGACTTCTATGACACATCGACATTAGTTAGTTAGTCTTAGTGTATCTAATACTAAGTCTGCTAATTAATAACTTAATCTTAACTCAGCTAATAATAAATTGGCTAATTAGCAATAATGCATAATTATCGTTATATTTTATTAACAATTATATAAATCTCGATAAATATTTAATCAGTATTATTAGAGATCAAACTGTTCTCAAAGTCGTTTAAATTGTCTAATACAGCCCAATATGTAAGGTCCACATCAAAGCAAAGTCATAGTAAATTTCCAAGTCCAAGTCCAAGGTCGTATTATTGTTATTATTATTAGATATCTGGTTATATTATTAAAGCAATCTAAGAGTTCAATATCCTTCCAATTTGCAGTATCCAGATTAAAATCAAAGTTAAGGTCAAAACAAAATTCAAAATCAAAGAGTAACTTTAATTATTCATTACAATTATAATTATAATTATAATTATAATTACAAGAATTAATCCATATCATTGTTACTTGTTGTAATTATCATTATAATTACCATTATAATTAAAAACGTATCATTAACTGTTACTGTTGTTGTTGATATTATTATTATTATTATTATTATTATTAAGGTCCAGATTATTCACCTCAATTCAAGCAAGATTCAAGCAAAATTAAGGTCCAGATTATATCAAACGCTTATTGAACTATCAATATTATAACCCGAGTGAGTTCAGGAAGCGAGAGCAATGTTCTGTCTTTTCTCCGGCGAGTCGCCATCGTCGGACCACCGTCGAACCACCACCAACCGCCATCTACCGCCATAGACGGTTACAAGAAAATTCCAAAAAAAAAAATCAAAATGTCCACCTCTTCACACTTGTCAACAATATCCTATCAATTTTCTTAGATTATTACAAATTCAAATTCAATTTAAGAAATCCCCTTTTTAAATCATAACCCCAAACCCTAGAATTTCAATTCCAAATTAAACAAGAATTAGTCAGATTTGATCAAAACCAATCGCATATATAGATTACCCATAATAAACCTATCAAAACCCATATTGAATTAGCCGGAAAAACCAAAGCCCCAATCAACACTGTTCATAGCTGTTGTTTCATCGTCGTACCTCTACCACCATGATTTTCAATGATCAGCTTTTAGCTATGGACTCATCTTGTCAAACACTTCAATAACCCTGTTGTCGCCAATCGAAATTCCGGCCAAATCATCTCCGTCGGTAAAGTTTAGACAAACTTTTCAACTCCGTTTTCTTTCTCGTCTCTGGAAGAAAGTTAAATATGACCACGCTTTTGTGTTCTCCTCGAAGAGACGATCGAAAAACACTATAATTTTAGGGGATTTGGTTGAGAATCGATGGGGCTGGAATAAGGCGATGGTGGCATTTTCTTCGTTGGGTTTTCTGTGTGTTTGAGCATGTTACTATGTGTTTGAGAGTGAAGGGTTGGGTGGGTATATCAGACGCGTGTATGAGTCTGATCTCTTTTCTTTTTCTTTTTTTCTTTTTTTTTCCTCAAAACTTTCCTAAATTCTATTTGCAACCCTAAAACTTCTAATTTTAATTATTTAGGTCCAAATAAATATAAATAATAATATATTAATATTTAACGAGTACAAATTTATATAATATTCGACTATGGTAATTTACGGGGCGTTACAATGGCCATCACCTTTGATACTTGCTATGTTTTATATGTATTTACGTGTGGGTGTGCATTTAGCCCCCTCACTCAGTTGAGTTTAAACTGACCCTCTCTTTTCCCACCTTTAGTTGCAGGTTGGCTTGAGCTAGGGAGGGAGGTACTTCGTCCTCGTGTTGTACTTTCAAGTTTAGGTCGAGTCTGCATACATTTTACTCCCTTTTGGATACTTTTGTTATGTATTTGATATATGAATTGTATAATTTGGAGATTATGAATACTCGATGTAAGTGTTGATCGATTCTTGGCCGTGAGGCCATGTATATATTAATGTGCATGCTTTAATGAGCTCTTTCAGATCCTGTATGTTGCTTCTACATATTTGTTTATTTGTTTTGTGCGCTCTGTCAGTGTCTTAGCCCCGCATAGCCTAGTGAGTGTGTGTAGGCCCCCGTTCGCTTAGGCTTGGGCTCATGTATGGAAGTCTATTTCATATATGGGTTCGGGGTTTAGGTGCGGGGGATGTGGTGGCCCACCGCTCCAAGCGTCACAATCTTGGTTGAAAGTGGCCGCTAAATACACAGCTTTTTCTAGAATAGATGTTTTTACTGTGATGCCCTTTTTTTCTCATATCAAGATATCACGTTTTCCTTTGGAGATAACTTCGTTGAAAAATTTCCCCACTTTCTTTCCTACATAATTTTCTCGCTAGTTTAGATGTTTTTTCTTCTCCCTCCAATTCCCAAATCTAAGAATAAATTAATATATCTACTTCTCTTCTATAGCACTTGCCGCCTAATTTTTCCGCTAGTTTAGGTGATTTTTGTTCTCCGTCCAATTCCCAAATCTAAGCTTCTCTTCTACAACACTTCCTCTCCGTGAAGCATTATCCGGTAAGTGCAAATACTTTAAAAAAAAATTATTATTAATAGTTAAGTATCACAAAATGAGAAAATTAATTTACTATTAATAGCTAAGTATTGTTCATTACTATTATCTATAATTTTATTATTAATTGTTGAGCATCATTAATTACTATTATCTATAAAAATTTACTTAAAAACTCGTGAATGTGAATTTTTGCTCTATGTGAAAAAGTAAAGCATGTGGATATCAATAGCCGTTATTTTAGTGAAATAAGATATGGACAAACATGGAAAGATAATGATCAAAAATAGAAAAGTAAAAATGAGGGAATTTAAGGCTATTTAAACAGAAGCTTATGAATTAAAGTATATGGAAATTTATGTAATATACCCAGAATTCTTATATTTCCTTACCAACTCTCGGTGGTTTGCTAACCCTCAAAGTAAACTCGCCCTAAGGAGTTTCACATGGTATGCTCTTCTATGCTGCGACATGGTGTGACTGAGGAACAAATCAAACTATGAGCTTTTCCATTCTCTCTACAAGGCGCGATAAAAGATTGGTTATACTATCTCCCATCAGGATCTATCACTACTTGGCAACAATGTGCTGAGAAATTCTTGGATAAGTACTTTTCAGCTACACGAGGTTCTGATATTCTCCGAGAGATATGTGGAATTAGGCAAACGGATAACGAAGACCTTCATGAGTATTGGGAGTCATATAATAGTCTAAGTTCTTCCACAGATCTTATTAGATAAATTTTCATAGTTCATGCTTACCAACCTATCTGCTTACACGTGTTTTCCTTTATCTAGTCTACAAACAAAAATAATAAAATTAAAATTTAGATGTAAGATCACAACTAATAATTTATTATAATAATTTTTGAATAATAACAAAATACGTATAAGTCTTGAGTTTTAGATAATTTCAACATGTGTATCAATTTCATCATTCATTTTTGGGCAAGTTTTCTTGTAATGACCAAATTCTTTACAATTTGAGCATCTATTTTTCGTGTTTCTTCTCTTGAGTTTCTTCTTTTTCTTATCTACTATCTTCTCACCAGATTATTTCTTTCTCATTTTCTTTAACCTACTAGGAAGCTTTTCAACAAGTGGAAGGTGCAATGCAATTCCATTAGAGTTTGACCATTCTTCAGGTCCATCCAATGGGTTCATCAAGTTGATATAAGCTTTTAAAAATGTTTCTTCACTACACTAATTATCAATAAACTCTTTAGGTACATAATACATGTAGAACATAACAACAAAAGAATTTTACATGAAATTCCAAAAAAATCCCACTTTCTACAATTGCAAATCTTTTACTCAAGCGTATTGCGAATTTTTCCTAAAATACACCAATAACCTCAAACTAATTACACCCATTCCACTCAATATTATATGACATAACATTCTTTTGGAGTTCATCCAACGAGTTTTGAATTTTCAGGCGCAATCAGCTACAACTATCTATGACTAAGTCTTTGCCTGCCACTAACTCCTATTCCGACTGTCATAGCAAAGTGTGTTAGGATGGACGGGGGGAATTCCTTACGCGAGTCAAAAAAAGTACTTGTTCGAAGAGCGAAGCGAAAGCTAGGAATTGAACCGTACGAGAGGCAAGCTAGCTAGTTAGGTTATAGAGTTGGGAGGGACCCCCTGTTATTGAATTCTATTTATGAGCCGAACTAGTATCAAATCAAGCATACTGAAATTTGAATTTTCTTATATGAATAAATATGCTCTTTTGTTGAAATTTGCTTCGTTTGTGTTCAATTTGATATCAAAATTTTGTGTCCTTCTGATATGTTGGAGTTTTATGAGCTATGAACTTGAATATATGCTCGTCATTTATTTTCAGGTTTATATGTTGGGTTTTCGGGACTCGTTTTGTTGGGTAACCTAAAGGAGGCTAAAATGTATTTAGCGCACCTTGGGTTCCGGGTAGTGTAATTTGAGCTTGGGAATTCAGATCCAAATGGACCGGATCTTTTGACGCGACCCGTTTCAACCCCTTATTTTCTTCCCCATTTTCAACATGATACAAGGGAGAGAGAGAGAAGAGGAGAATCTCCAAGCCCTAACCTTCAAGAGCTCAAGTTCAACTTTGTTCTTTACCTCTTCGACGATCCGAGGTAAGATTATTACTCCTTGCAACGTGAATTTTATTTCTATTCGATTATTTTCTCTTGAATCCTTGTATATATGAAGCATAAGGAAGATGATGAATAGTATGATTGAATAAAAATTTGATTCCATGCCTCTATTCTTGAATCATTTGAGCTTGACTTGCAATATGATGTTCTTCGGAGTTAATAAGATGCATATTTGTTAGATTTTGAGTTGTTGGATGAAGCATGAGTGTTCCACCATTTTTAGAGCTTAAAAGCTTGAAAATGGCAACTTGTTTTCATGCCTTATAATTGAGATATGTGCTAGAGCATGTATATGTGAACTTATGCCTTGAATTTGATGTGTTTTGGTTCAGTTTTGCTTGAGTTTTGTGCTTTGTAGCCTTCTCCCGCGAGTCCCTTACTCTTTCTGCGTTTTTTAGGGCCTGGACATGATCCACGGCCGTGGATTATGAGGCAGGGACTTGTGTTTTTCGGCCAGAGAATCCACGGGCGTGGATTTTTGTGCTTGGAAAAATCCACGGCCGTGGATCCTCCCCTGTTTTCTGTTTCAGTTTGTTTTGCTCCGTCGACCCTTCATCCGAACTCCGATTGACCTGATTTTTGAACCGACACAGAAACCTCTTGAAGTCTAGAATATTTTCCAATTGGAATATACTCAATATATTTTCTCATTTGTGAGATATAATCAAATCTTTTTGGTGTCGCTACTTCTTAAAAAATTTGCATTCGTCCAACTTCGGGCCTACGCCATTTTCACCTCGCTTTGAATCTTGACCGAGCCTTATACCATTGGAAAGGTCTATTTGTCTAGTTTTTTTTCCAACAAACCAAAATCAATTCCCACTTCTCAAACTCAAAATATTCTCAGTTTTCCACAGCCTATACGTTTCGAGAATTTCCAGTTTTTGACCTCTTTTCGCCCGGAGCCACCTTTTTGTGTTTTCTTCCATTTTGCTTATACTTTTCCAACTTATAACTTGTTGTTTCTTGTATTTTTGTGTGTGATTGATCTTATATGTGAAGTATGCTGCTCTAACGTGTGTTTATGACTTCATGTTTCGTTTGTATGCCTTGCATTATCATTTTTTGCTCCTTATATGATATGAAAGCTTTGATAACATGTTGTATGATAGGATATGCGTGTTATATGAAAATTATGAATTCTTTTAATGTGATTTATGAGACTTATGATACGATACGAACGTGTATGCATTATATATTAATTTGTTGAGCTTCATACGCATCACTTGCATTCATACATATTCGCGGAGCGTCAATATGGTTCATTTTGAGTCTAAGTTAGTCTCTTGTTCTTTGTTTTGCTCTTAGGTTCGTCCCATTGTTGATGAGGAGGTTCTTTAGTTTGCTTTTGGTCCGTTTTGTTCGGTTTGGTCGACAACGTGAGGTTTTCTTTTCTTTTAGTTATTATAACCTAAAACCCTATTTGTATTTCGAACCCGCATGCAACTTATATATGTATATATATAGATATATGTTTGATACGTATTTTGTGGGATTTGTCTCGTTTGTCATGAGGCTTTGGAAAATGCTTTTATATGTATCTAAGCTCCATTTTCATTTACTTTGCAAAGCTTTGATAAGTGTGAGTGGGTATAAGCATGATATGACTTATGTTTAAGCTCCGTTTTATAAGTGTAAGTTTGTAAGTGTAAGTTTGGGCCTCGGAGGAGTGGTATGTGATCTCGGGTCGGCCATGGGGTCGCCGGACTCTCTCATCAACACGACTCCACATGCGGGAGACTTAGTTCTCCCATGCCGATGGTGCTCTGAGTGGCAGGGCCGTCGAAGGAGCGGGCGGGATCCCCCGACTCATGTTATGTATATATGTGGGGGTTGAGAGGGGCACCTCTCTTCCCCAAACGGTGAGGAGGTGGGATTGATTTATGATTCGTTTTGTTTTCGCTTCGCTTTTGCTTATGAAGTAAGTGGGTTAGATTTCGAGCTTTCAATTCGGTATGTTATGCTTTTGTTATGGTTGTGAAATGGGGGCGGATTTCTAAACTCTAAAACTGGCTTGATTTTGGCCTTCAGCCTCAAACTTCTTTCTTTATATATCTATTATCACAGGTTAAAATGTTTTAGAATACAAAAACCGCGCCCGGTTCATGAACCCTTCCCACTTTGTATATGCTTTGCTCTTACGTAGATGCACGGGTGCCTGTGTTAGCACCCTCACCAGTCACTAGGACTGACCCTCGTTGTTTCTATCTTTTTCCCCCTTTGCTTTGATTTTGCAGGTACCTGTTTCGAGGATTTTGGAGCTAGGCGGTTGTCTTTGAGTCGTGGTTGAGGATAGCTTGAGTCTCATGCATTGTATTTTGTTTTCTTTATGCATTTTGCTACTTTTCAATTATGTATAAGCTATGTCTTTAATTAGAACTTGTAAGGGTTTGTATAACTTCACTTGCGGTATTTGACATATCTTGACTATGTTTCGAGCATGTATGTCTGTCTTTGGGATTTTGGTGCTTCCGCATTCATTATTTGTTTTTACTGCGCGCTCTGAGTAGGGTCTTGACCGCCTAGCTTAGGTTGGATTTTCGTTTGTCACCCGTTCGCTATGGCTTGATTTGTGGACGGAGTCCTCATTTCGTTTCACGTGTTGGGCTATGGTGCAGGGGACGTGGCGCCCTTCGCTCCGGGGTGTTACATATATATATATTAAATACGAGTGCTTAAGCTATGTTATGATTTTGTGAAATAAGCTTTAGGTTTTCGAAATTAGTATAAGTATTGGCATAAGTAAGCTATGATTTGAAATTCGTTATTCGTATATGATATTTTGAGCGAGATGAGCCCCGAAAGATGGGAATTTGGTATGTCATGGTTTGTTAGGCCCCAGGAATTGTGGGTAAGGACGCCCGGGACGGCAAGGGCCGTCGGGTTAAGCCTGTACATGATTCCCATTTGTAGTGTTACGCGCGATTCTTGGAGGTTGATGAGGAGTGATGCTTGGAGTACGTTGTGGGTTAGCTACCCCTCGTACACAAGTAAGTAGGTGGAAAGGGTTTGATTCCCGATAACCATGTTGTTGGGGTTGGATTGATTTATGATTTACGCTTTCAGGTTATATTTGAGGAGTTTGGGATAGTCCGTTCTTGCCGGGCTTATGTTTATGTTATGTTCGATAGATTGTGGTTCGAGATAGGTTCTCCTTTATATTATATGTTATCTTTGGAAAAGGATTTGGTATGTAAAACCCTAGTCTCGATTCATGGCTATCACCTTTGTTATATGCTCTGCTTTATATGTATTTAGGTGTGGGTGTGCGTTTCGCCCCCTCACTCAGTTGAGTTCTTTACTGACCCCTCTCTTATCCCACCTTCAGTGCAGGTTGTCTCGAGCTGAGCGGGGAAGTACGTGTATTGGTCGTATACTTATTCGTTTAGGTCGGGTTGCATACATTCTCTATTTTGAATTTCTATGTACCTTGTAATTATGAATCATGACTTGTGTACTTTGAAGAATGATGAACTTTTGATGTATATACTTGATCCTTTTGGGCCGTGAGGCCATGTATACATATATATGTTGTGTGTTCATGTTTGAGCTCTTTGGATCCATTTCCTTGCTTCCGCATATTTATATGTTTGTTTTGAGAGCTCTCTTCAACTTTTAGCCCTGTTTAGCCTAGTGTGTGCGTGTAGGTTCCCTTTCGCTTAAACTTGGGCTAATGTATGGAAATCCATTTCCTATGCGGGTTCGGGTTTGGGTGCGGGGGATGTGGTGGTCCACCGTTCCGAGCGCTACATCTTAAAGTGGTATCAGAGCTCTCGGTTGCAAAACCGAAGCTCGAGAGTCGTGTTGGGTCTGTCTAGGTCATACGGCTTAGGACAACGTGGTTATGTGCATTTATGTGATTATTTGTTTACATTCTTTCTAATTGTGCACATGAACATGTACTGACCCTCACGCATATGAATTGTAATTCCTTGATTTTACAGAATATGCCTCCACGAAGACACCACCACCGAGATAGATCTCCGAAACATCGTCACCGCTGGGATCATTCTCCACAACCTAAAAATAACAACTCACCACCACCAACCCAAATGGACCCAAGTAATTTCATGGAAAGACTCACAGTATTCTTGGAGAAACGGCTCAGGAAAGAAATAATGCACCTCCGACCGGAAATAACAAAGGGAATCTTCTTATAGCTACTCTCCGGGAGTTTAAGAACCAAAATCCACCTGTCTCCATGGGTGGAAATGACGTACAAGCGGTGGACTGGTTTGTTCAGACCAATCGAATTGGGGGCCTTATACCTTGTGGAGAGATGGAGAAGTTGCAATGTACACTTACTATGATCCAAGGTCAAGCCTACAATTGGTGGTCGATCATGCAAGGAAAGTTGGAGGCTTCGGGAGAGGAGATTACATGGGAGGTATTTGTTCGGGAATTCAAGAACAAATATATTCCCAAAGCTACAAGGAACCGGTGGTTTAGGGAGTTTATAGACTTTAAACAAGGGAGCATGTTCATCATGGATTATATCAACGAATTTAAAAGGCTTTCTCGTTATTCCACGAACATTTCCAAGATGATGAAAGCAAGGCTTCTCAATTCTTCCAAGGACTTCGGGAGGATATGGAAGATGCTTTAGAGTCTTCTAACATGAGCACTTGGGTAAAGGTCACGGATAAAGCTCTAAGGGTAGAAGAGCGTGTTGTGATGAGGAAGAAGAGTACTCACACCGGGCAAGGGTCTAGCTCGGGGAATTTCAATAAGTTTGGGAAGAGGCCAACATTTCAAACTTTTCAACAAGCCAAGTCTCAAAATAAACAACCCCGACACGCGGGGCCCAATCAACCAAATCGACCCTTGGCACTTTCGGCTCCACCTAAAGTTCAATGTTGTCATTGTCAAGGGAATTACATCATGGAAAACTGTTTTAAATTACACAAGAGGTGTTATGGATATGGGGCGCCGGACCACATGTTGAGTACTTGTCCGAAGAAGAGACCGGGACATGCTACGGGAGGCAATCAGAGGCCTATCATCCAAGCTAGGGCTTATGTATTGGGTGGTGAGGAAGAGAAAGCTGTGGAAATCGACCCAAATATTGTGATCAAAGGTACCATTAGCATTCATGGCACTACATTACACGCATTATTTGATCCCGGGGCAACTCATTCCATTATTTCCCGAGACATTCCTTCTTCTATGTACTTGCCTGTTTCCTTGTGTGCGTATGATTACGTGGTTAGCTCTCCTCTTGGTGGTAGTTTGGTAACTTACAGGGTTTTTCGGGGTTGTCCGGTGAGCTTCGAAGGTCAGGTTTTCTTTGCAGATCAGATAGAAATGTCGATGCAGAGATATGATGTGATCATGGGTATGGATTGGTTATTTGAACACGGGGCCAAGATGGATTGTCGGGAGAAGAAAGTTTCTTTTGGTTCAGTGGTGTTTAAGGGCGAGAAGGTGAAGTCAAGCCCGTTTATCTCTTTTTTTGAGGCTAGTAAACTAGTCTGGGACGGTGCGACAGGTTTTGTGGCCTATCTTTTGAACAAACTGAAGGATCAGGCAAAACTTGAAGAGACAGAGGTAGTGCGAGAGTATACCGATGTTTTCCCTGAGACTTTGGGTTCTCTACCACCTGATAGGGACATCGAGTTCATAATTGACCTTTATCCTGGAGCAGAGCCTTTCTCGAAGACTCCCTATAGAATGGCTCCTGCAGAGTTAAAGGAGTTAAAGACATAGCTTGATGAACTTCTAGCTTGCTAGTACATCCGTCCAAGCACTTTTCCGTGGGGTGCTCCCATTCTATTTGTAAAGAAGAAGGATGGAATGTTATGGATGTGTATAGATTACCGTGAGCTGAATAGGATGACCGTGAAGAACAAGTACCCGTTGCCTCACATTGAGGAGTTGTTCGATAATCTGCCGGGTTCTAAAGTCTACTCCAAGTTAGATTTGAGGCAGGGTTATTATCAGCTGTGAACTAAGGAGGAGGATATTCCGAAAACTAGTTTTAAGACACGATAGGGGCACTTTGAATTCGTTGTTATGCCGTTTGGATTAACTAATGCTCCAGTCGTATTTATCGATATGATGCACCGAGTGTGCAGGCCATTTCTTGACAAGTTTGTGGTGATATTTATAGATGATATTCTGGTGTATTCTAGGTCGACTGAAGAGCATGCACAGCATCTTTGGATCGTCTTGGAAACTTTGAGGGAATACAAGTTGTGCGAAGTTCAGTAAGTGCAAATTCTGGATCGACCGAGTTACGTTTTTGGGTCATATAATTTCAGGTGCTGGGATTGAAGTTGATCCATCTAAGGTTGAGTCCGTGCTTCGTTGGGAAAGATCGAGAAATGCCTTTGAGATTTTAAGTTTTCTTGTGTTGGCCGGCTATTACCGCAGATTTGTTAAGGACTTCTCTAAAATTGCCGCCCAGTTGACTCGTTTAACTAAGAAGAAAGTAAAATTCGAATGGGATGATAAGTGTAAGGCGAGGTTTCAGACGTTGATGGTGAAATTGACTTCAGCACCGGTTCTTACCCTACCCGAGGGTACCGAGGGTTACGCAGTTTATAGAGATACTTCCAAAGAGGGTCTCGGTTGTGTTTTCATGCAGCACGGTAGAGTGGTAGCTTATGCTTTGAGAAAATTGAAGGAGCATGAGAAGAACTACCCTACCCACGATCTTGAATTAGCTGTCATTGTGTTTGCTTTGATGAACTGGCGAAACTATCTCTACGGTACCACGTTCAAGGTGTTTATGGATCACCAAAGCCTTAAGTATCTCTTTTCTCAGAAGGATCTAAATGTAAGACAGAGGCGTTGGATGGAGTTGTTAAAGGACTATGATTGCACCATTCAATACCATCCGGGTAAAGCAAATGTGGTTGTTGATTCCTTGAGTAGAAAGGCGAGTGTGGCTAATTTGGAAGTGGGTTTTTCAAGTTCAGGTTCAGAGATCTTGGTTTCGGGAACTTGGTTGGCTAATCTTATAGTAATACCAAATTTGAAATAGCTGTTGTTAGAAGCTCAAGCCTCGGATGCAGAGATTCAGAAGTTGGTAGCTCGTTCTATAGATAATCTGAATTCTAAGTTTGGGATAGATGATTCCGGTTTGTTAAGGTTCGAAGCGAGAATATGCGTCCCAGAAGAGCTCAAGAGGCTTGTACTTGAGGAGGCACATCGCTCGAGGTACTCGATTCATCCGGGAGGTACTAAGATGTATCGGGACTTGAAAGAGAAATTCTGGTGGAATGGCATGAAAAGGGACATCGCGAACTTCGTGAAGTGATGTCTAATGTGTCAAAAGGTGAAGACAGAGCACCAGAAGCCGGGAGGAACTCTCCAACCACTTCCTATTCCCTAGTGGAAGTGGGAGCAAGTGACGATGGACTTTGTGTCCGGCTTGCCTATAGTTAAAGGAGGATTTGATGGAATTTGGGTATTGTCGACAGTTTGACTAAGTCTGTCCATTTCCTCAAGGTTCGGCTGTCCGAGAAAGTTCCAAAGCTCGCTGAGTTATATATTCGGGAAATGATAAGACTACATGGAGTTTTGGCTAGTATCGTTTCGGATCGGGATCCACGGTTTACTTCGATCTTCTGGCAGAATCTTCAGAAATATTTGGGCACCTGGCTCAGGTTTAGTACCACTTCGCATCCTTAAACGGACTGTCAATCTGAAAGTCTAATACAGTATTTGGAAGATTTGCTTAGGTCGTGTGCTTTGGATTTCCAGGACAAGTGGGACGAGCATTTGGCTTTGCTTGAATTTGCTTATAACAACATCTATCAGGGTTTGAACAAAATGGCTCCTTATGAAGCACTTTATGGTAGAAAGTGCAGGTCTCCTCTGTTTTGGGATATCAAGGATTGGAGGTGGACCGAAGAGAATAAGCTCGAGAGAGCAGAGCCTAAGGAAAAGAATATCGATACTATTGAAAAGGTTCATAAGATTTGACAAATAATGAGAGCAACTCAGGATCGTCAGAAGAGTTATGCCGATAAGAGAAGAAGGCCCTTAGAGTTTGAAGTCAGAGATAGAGTTTTCCTGAAAGCATCTCCTAGAAAGGGCTTCACTCGAATAGGTAAGGGTGGAAAGCTTAGTCCACGATATCTTCGGCTATTTGAAATCTTGGAAAGAATTGTAGAAACAACGTATAGATTGGATCTACCACCAAATTTGACCAGGATACACAACGTTTTTCACGTTTCTCAACTCCAAAAGTACTATCTCGATGAGGCAACAATTCTCCCTGTGGAAGAGGTTTAGTTAGAGCCAGACTTGACTATAAAAAAGCATCTGGTTGCAATTCAGGACCGGAAGATGCAAGAATTGAGAAACCGACAGATTACTTTGGTCAGGGCACTTTGGAGAGATCAGAAATCCGAAGAATCGACTTGGGAGACAGAGGAGAAAATGAGGGGTTTATATCCGTAGTTATTTGAGGACTCGAGTCGGACTTGAGGGCAAGTCCTTTTTAAGGGGGAGGATTGTGACACCCCGACTCCACGAACATACATGTACGACGTATGTGCACGATTTAAATAATTTTAATTTCATATTCTTTATTATTTTAATTCTTATTTTATAATTTCTTTTGAAATTTGAATTTTCTTATATGAATAAATATGCTCTTTTGTTGAAATTTGCTTCTTTTGTTTGCGATTTGAGATCGAAATTTTGTGTCCTTCTGATATGTTGGAGTTTTATGAGTTATGAACTTGAATATATGCACGTTATGTGTTTTCGGGTTTATATGTTGGGTTTTCGGGACTCGTTTTGTTGGGTAACCTAAAGGAGGCTAAAATGTACTTAGCGCACCTTGGGTTCCGGGTAGTGTAATTTGAGTTTGGGAATTCGAATTTGAATTCTGTCAGTTCCTTTGGACTCTTTTCAACGATTCGGGTTCGATGGACTAAGCCTTATATTTTTCTAAAACCATTTGACACCCCTAAATCAGCCCATAACTTTGTCTCGCACTCATATGACCATCTTTCACTAATTTGCACGTAAGTCCTTCAATTTTTGAGCTTTTCACATGAAACCAGGACCCACTTCTCACCAACTCAGTCCTTTATCAGTTTTTGCTTCCCTAATACCGATCCATACACAAGAAAGGAGAGAACAAATCAGATTTTTGGAGCAGCGGCAATTCATTTTTGCCACTTTCACCCTAGAAGAAAATTTGAGCTCTTTTCTTCACTTTCCTCCATCTTGTTCAAAGGGTAAGCTTATATTTGATATATAAATACTTAAGTGATCATTTTCATCCAAGAAATTCAGAATTTGATCGATTTTTGATTGAGTTTTTGATCCATGAAGTGAATAGTTAGGTTTTATGCCATATTTGAATTGTATGACTTTCCTTGAGTTATGGCTTGAATTAATGCATGAAAAGTGATCACTTATGCTTCATTTATTCATGTATATTCCTGAATTTGGTGGTAGTTGAGGCATGAGTGAGTTACCATTAATGTTCTTGTGGTTTTGAAGAGTTGTGCATGAGATTATCACTATTTTCTTTCTCTCCAGCCTGCTGTTCGATTTTGCCTTGACTGTTGAAGATTATGACCTGAATTGCTACCTTCTTTCATGCTTTATCATGCCTATATGGAGTGGTATTTGTTTGGGATGGAATACAGGGGTGGAATCACCATTTCTCGCGGCTGGACATGTCTCCCCAGCCGGAGATTTTGCTTTGAAAAGTACCCGGCCAGGTAACTTCTATGCAGATTGGTTTCTGCATAAAAAGTCCCCTTATATGCAAAAACTCCCCGGGAGGGGAGTTGGGGGAGCAAGGCTTTGATGGTTGTTTGTGTTTCTTTTGTTTTCATTATAGTCTTTGATTTGTTAACTTTGCATGCATGTTATGTACTGTATCAATTTTTTTTTTCCTTGCAATTGTTTCCTAAATTGATATGCAATGGTGCAGGTACGTGTATATGTATATATGTAATATATGTTATATATATATATTATGTTATATATTTAATTAAATGAATTTAAGTGCTTTAAATTTGATGATTTAAATTATAAATGTGGTCCTATGGTTTTATATGGATTCTTATGCATGAAACATGTACTTTAAGTGTAATTTTGTGGTTCAATTATTTGCTATATTTTATGAAATACATTTATGAAATGATTTGATATGTTTTATACGAATTTGAATTTAAATGACTTAAGTGATGCATTCTTGCATTTCATTTGCATCCATTGCATTCATGAGCATTGTCGAGCGTCTAATTGGTACATTTTTTAGTCTAAGTCTCGGGTCTTGCTTTCTTTTGTTTCAGAGCCTCTTCCGGACGTGCAAGAGCCCGAAGTTTAGGTGGCTATTTGCTTCTTCTACCAGATTTCCGATCCTTTTTGCTTTAAGGTGATGTTAGGAATGTTTGTACTAGATAAGCGACCTATGACCTATTACGTGTTGTTTTCTCACCCCGTATACGAATATATATCTTATATATATTAAATACAAGTGCTTAAGCTATGTTATAATTTTGTGACATAAGCTTTACGTTTTCGAAATTAGTATAAGTATTGGCATAAGTAAGCTATGATTTGAAATTCGTTATTCGTATATGATATTTTGAGCAAGATGAGCCCTGAAACATGGGAATTTGGTATGTCATGGTTTGTTAGGCCCCGGGAATTGTGGGTAAGGATGCCCGAGACGGCAAGGGCCGTCGGGTTAAGCCTGTGCATGATTCCCATTTGAAGTGTTATGCGTGATTCTTGGAGGTTGATTAGGCGTGATGCTTCGAGTATATTGTGGGTTAGCTACCCCTCGTACATAAGTAAGTAGGTGGAAAGGGTTTGATTCCCGATCACCATGTTGTTGGGGTTGGATTGATTTACGATTTACACATTCAGGTTATATTTGAGGAGTTTGGTATAATCCGTTCTTGCCGGGCTTATGTTTATGTTATGTTCGATAGATTATGGGTCGAGATAGGTTCTCCTTTATATTATATGTTATCTTTGGAAAAGGATTTTGTATGTAAAACCCTAGTCTTGATTCATGGCTATCACCTTTGTCATATGCTCTTCTTTATATGTATTTAGGTGTGGGTGTGCGTTTCGCCCCCTCACTCAGTCGAGTTGTTGACTGACCCCTCTCTTTTCCCACCTTCAGTGCAAGTTGTCTCGAGCTAGGCGGGGAAGTACGTGTCTTGGTCGTGTACTTTTCGTTTAGGTCGGGTTGCGTACATTCTCTATTTTGAATCTCTATGTACCTTGTAATTATGAATTATGACTTTTGTACTTTGAAGTATGATGAACTTTTGATGTATATATTTGATCCTTTTGGGCCGTGAGGCCATGTATATATATATATATGAGGTGTGTTTATGTTTGAGATCTTTGGATCCTGTTCCTTGCTTCTGCATATTTATATGTTTGTTTTGCGAGTTCTGTTCGAGTTTTAGCCTCGCTTAGCCTAGTGTGTGCGTATAGGTTCCCGCTCGCTTAGACTTGGGCTCATGTATGGAAATACATTTCATATACGGGTTCGGGTTTGGGTGCGGGGGATGTGGTGGCCCACCGTTCCGGGCGCTACACAGCCATTGAAATGCCTTATTATCAGTTTTTTTTAACTCTTCCATTGATGCATTGAAATCCACAGTTCTTGTTATCGAAGCCGCTCTCCATAGAGATGAATAACACAAAATCAATGTTCTGCATCAGGTAGCACATTGTTAATTGCTTTAATTAGTCCATTTTGTTTATTTGACATAATGGCCAATTTATAACTATTTAATTTGTAACACCCATGTCTTCAATCATCAACTCTCAAAACCATACCCATGATTTTGTTTTCTCTTTTTGGATAACAACATAAGCAAAAGGATACATGCTATTGTTTCCATTAATGCCAACTGCAGTAAGAAAAATTTCACCACTTGGCCCTTCAAGTGGCATCCATCAAGCCCTAATAGTGGTCTACAACACGCTAAAAATCCCTTTTTCAACCCCTCGACAAATGTATAGCCTCTGGAATCTCATAGTACTATCATCACCATAATGGGTATTTATTTTTATAGAAGTTCGAGGATTTGTTGCTTTGATTTTCTCAGCATAGTCACATAATTTCACAAACTGTTCTCCTTCAATACCACTAGCTTTTTCAATGCCTTCTTTCTGGGTCTATACATCTGAAATTAGAGAACTCTAGTTGAGTTTCCAATTGAGCAATATGCATCATAGAACTAATAGGCCATGAAGGAATTGTTCTGATGTGTTCATGATATTTTCTTTTTACATTTGCTTCATGACTATCATTTTAATTATTCTTATTATTTTCTAGATTTGGTTTGTTAACCCCTACCAACATATCAAATTCTCCAAGGCTCACATGTTCAACAAACAAAGCCACCATCCTATCACCATCGATAAAATTACATAAATGCATTGCATCAATGTCAGTTAACAACTCAATGATATTATTGCAATCATCCGATCTTCCGAAACTATGATAATATCTCATTGCAACACTAACGTCACCAATCTTATGATGACCCAAATCATTTGACATTGTATCAACATTACAACTCTCTAAGGCCAAACATGCTAGATGATGTGCCACCTTTGTTGTAACATCCCGATTCTCCGGCTTTCCAGGTACGAACATCATGGGTGTGCTAAGTGCGTATTTAATTATTTAAGCATGCGAAAATATGAATTATTTGGAATATTTGAATAATTGAAATAAGTGTTAAGTTTGAAACTTTAAACGTTTAAATCCTTTTCTAATCGTTTTCGATTCGTTTAACTCCGTTTCAAATTCCGATTTTTGTGCCAACTTGGTATACTTGAATTACGTGAGTTATTAATGTGTTTACATGCTTACGTTGTAATTTTAGGCTCGTTTGATTTAGTTTTGATTTCGGCTTTTGGAGACAGAACTTATAGGGCTTAAAACGCTTTTAGCGCTGGGTTTCGGACGTCATATCTTGAGCTCGGGAATTCGGATTCGAATTCCGTCACCTCCGTTGCCTTTGCATCGACGATTCAGAGACAATGGAACAAGCCTCATACCTTTTTGAGATCATTTAGACCTCCGAAATCCAACCGTAACAAGCAACTCGTGCAAGAAGAACCCCTTTTTGTTGACTAGTCTTCATGGTGGGACCCCTTAACACCTCTCTAACCTAACCATACTTTAACCCCTGACTTGTGTACTAGAGTTAAGCTTTTATTATCCCTTTTTTTCAGAAAAAACCGAGCCAAACCCCCCCTTATTCTCTGCAGCACAGATCGAGAGAGAGGAAGAGAAGAAAAGAGGGAGAAACCCTTGGCTCTTGTGATTTTTGAGCTCAAATCACTCCCCTTCTTCTCCATAGCTTGAAGGTATGTATATTTATGTATCCTCTACTCTTTTATACATGATTTCATCCATTTAATACTTGCTTTGCATCAGATTTGATAAGGGTTTGGGCTTAGAGCATGAATAGGACTTTTTGGGGATTTTTGCTCTAATGACCTACCTAGTTGTGTAGCTGATTTCCTTGCTTTTAAATGATTATATGAGCTTGTTTCTTGGCCTATTTTTTTCCTAACTGATAGTATATGATGTTAGGATGATTTTCTCTTTAGACCCTTTGATGCAATTATGAGATATAGAGCTCCAAACTTGATGATCAAAACTGCCTCCCCTGTTTTGGACTGCTGTGTGGAATTATGCTTTGTTGCTTGATCAAATAACCTTCTTTTCGCGTGAATTTTCATGGATATGATGTACACTCATTTATCTATATGTTAGCATTCATGTTACAAGCCTTTGGATCCATTTTAAGCCCCAAACCGAAGTACATGACCTGTTCTTATGCATGATCCATGACAGACCTGCTGCTGTTGCATTTTTGTGGTTCGTTGGTCATTCCAATGTGCTTCAAGTCGTGCCATTTTGCATATATATGATGTATATTAGTTTTTTAGTATGTTAGCATGCATTCACCAAGGTTTTAGATCCAAATTCAGCCCGTAAGTACTTGATCTTGCCATGATCGAACTCATATGTACGGTTTTGACACCCCAGACTTCCTGCATGGTTTCGGTGCTCTTAACGTGTGATTTGGCTTTTGTATTCTAAATGAAATATGCTCCTAACATGCTAACTATGTTGTATATCAAGTTTCATAAGATTTGGATAAGGTTTGTTTTGCCGGTAAACTTTGTTTGCGTTTTTGGGTCTGTACCGTG
Organism: Lantana camara; assembly: GCA_037501455.1. Taxonomy (NCBI): domain Eukaryota; kingdom Viridiplantae; phylum Streptophyta; class Magnoliopsida; order Lamiales; family Verbenaceae; genus Lantana; species Lantana camara. The sequence goes on from CM074855.1 coordinate 98,776,634, forward strand.
ACACCCCCGTGTCTCATTTTCCTTGAAATGTGAGACACCCCCGTGTCATGCCCTTTTTTCAGGTCTGTACTGAGACACCCCCGTGTCTCAGTCTAGTTAAGTTGAGGGACACCCCCGTGTCCCTCCCCCTACGCAGCTCTTGTTGTTTCCTTTTCGGTTTTTGATTGTTTCACCTCTTTTAATGCCTTTATCTTCGTTTGTGTTGAACTATGAACTTGTTGTATTATGTGTTAGGAGTCTTTTGGTTCAATTTCATAACATTTGGATGAGATTTAGGCATGATTTTGCTAAATGCCGTTTATGTGCATTTTTGTGTCATTTATGATTTCCGTAACCCTTTTCCCTTATCATATGAACTCCGATGGATCTGAAATTTGATATGCTATGTTTTTGTAATATATGAATCATGTGTTAAAGTTTCATTAAGTTTTGAACCCGTTTGATATGTTTTTGAGTTTTAATTTTTGTAATTGCTTCTAAGTGTTAACTTGTGGTATATGCATGTACTTCCGTAGACTCGTTGGTGTATCATATGATTTCTTCTTGTTTTCAAACTTTGGAAATGTATTATATTAGGTAATATGATGTATGTAGTAGAGTTTTGTGGAAGATTGAATACGTTTGAATGTGTGTTGAACTTAATTTGCTTTAATGCCCTTATTTGCCTAATTGACGGATCTTGTGCTTTGAATTTGCATCATATGCACCCATATGCATTAGCTGAGCCTCTCTATGGTCTCTTTTGAGTCTAAGTTTGTTTGTCGTGTTTGTCTTGTTCAGAGGTGTCTCCCGTTCGTGACGTGGTTGCTCCATAGGCTTTGTTTTAGTCTCGTTTGCCCGGTTCGTCGGTGAAAGGTGAGGTTAGGTTATAGTTATACCCTAATGATATGTGCCCTATATGTTTGCATGTGAGATAAGCCTTTGTATATGTAATGCCTGTGAGTATGATTATGCGAGGTATGATATGCTTTACGCTTATGCCTTTTTGCTATGCTTTGTGATATGAGATAGGTCGCGGACCTAGTTATACTCGGATTATGGTAAGATTCTGCTTCCGATATGTCTGTGTGCGTGATATGCTCCGGGACGGCTTATTTTGGGTCGACGGAGGTTCTGATATGATAAGTTCTGATCTGTTCTGCATCCGGGACAGCTTATTTTAGGTCGACGGATGATGTGTGTGTGCGTTTGGGTTATGTTCGTTTTTCGTTATGTTTAGTTATTTAAGAAATAGTTCGTGAAATGGGAGTGGATTCTTAATTAATAAAATTTGGTTGTTTTGGCCTTCGGCCTAACTCTTTTACTCCCCTATATCTAGTATCACGTGAGAAATATTTCAGAATGCAAAAACCACGCCCCGGTTCATGGACTCACGCCTATGCTATGTGCTGTGCTCCGTATACGTATATATGGGTTCGTGTGTAACCCGTTGCTCACACTTTGGACTGACCCCTCCCTTTATGTTTTTAGTTTACAGGTTCTGGTCCGTTGGTTCAAGCTAGGCGGTTTTGGTTTGCTTTCCTTGGAGTCTTGTCGGTCTAGAGAAGTCTGCATTTTGTATTTAGACCATGTTGCATCTGTACGTTTGAAGCTGTAATATGAGTGATGAATTATATTTGTTACTTTGAGTCCCGTTTTGGAAGCTCGTGTGTAATCTGAGTTAAGTGGTTTGTAACCTTAATACTTTGCTCTGTTTAGTTTGTCTTATGCTTCCGCTTGGTTTGATTTTTTTTGTTTTGTGCACTCTGTTTGAGGGTTTAGGCCGCCTAGCTTAGGAAGGTCTTTTGTTTGTCACCCGTTCACTAGTGCTTGGTGCGTGTACGGATTCCCTATTTCGTTACACGTGTCGGGTCCTAGTGTGGGGGATATGGCGCCCTACGCTCGGGGTGTTACATCTAAGGTGGTATCAGAGCTCCGGGTTGCAAAACCGGAGTTCGTGTGTCGTGTTTGTCGGTCTAGGTCGTTCGGATTAGGATTATGTGTGTCTCTGTCTGCATTCACTCTCATTATATCTGACTAAGGTGCTCTTAACTGTATTATTTTCTCTTATTTGTATTAATTGTTCGTATGAGCATGCACTAAACCCTTCATGCATCGATATTCTCTTGAAATTGTGCTTCTTTAGGATGCCTCCAAGAAGAAGAACTCGCGAGAATACTCCTCAGCCACCACCACCCACTGTAGAGGATATCCTACGAGCTCTCCTCGACTATCTTCAAAGGAATCCACAACCACCAAATCCTCAAGGTCAAGAACAAGGAAGAGTTGTCAATGCGATTCATAAAGAATTCCGGGATAACAACCCTCCAAAATGGCTCGGAGGAAATGACATCGAGGCGGAAGAATGGTTAACCGAAATTACGGGGATTTGGGAGATTTGCCCCTGTACTTCAGAAGATAAGGCCATATGTACCAGTCGTTATATTCAAGGACAAGCCTTAAATTGGTTGAAGGGAACAAGAGCTCGGTTGGAAAGGAATGGTGAGGAATTCAATTGGGAGAGCTTTGTTAGGGAATTTCGTGACAAGTATATCCCACCGAGCTCCCGGGAGAGAAGATTACAAGAGTTCGTGGATCTCAAACAAGGAGAGCGAACAATTGAAGACTATATCCTCGAGTTTGAGAGGCTTGCTCCTTACGCCTCTCACATTACGGATGATGATGAGTTGAAGGCCCGAAACTTTGTACAAGGATTAAGAGAAGACATTCAGTGGGCCTTGCGAGCTGCCACGGTGGATACATGGGCTAAGGCGACGAAGAAAGCTATTAGAGTTGAGACTCGACAACAACTTTTGGAGCGTCAAACTTTCTACTCGGAGCTAAAATATGAATCAAGTTCGGGTTTGGGAAAGAGACAGGTATTTCAAGATGAACCTCAAACCTTCGACCCCGAAGAATTTCTCGATGCTATCAAGAAGCCCCGACTTCCAACTCCGGATCCGATATGCACTCCACTGGAACCTCTTCGATGCTCCTTTTGAAAGAGACCAAACCACACGGAGGAAACTTGTAGGAAGAAGTTGAGAACCTGTTTCGGATGTGGAGAGATGGGACACAAGGTGAGATTTTGCCCTACAAATCCGAATCCGAAGCCCTTGAATATGATGCATCCAAGATCTCCAGAACAAGCTCAAGCCAATGTGGTGGAAGTCGATGAGGAAGTGAATGTTGAGGTCGAGGCCGTGCCTAATGCCATTGTCGAGGTGCAAGGTACTATAAACATTCATAACATTCCATTTCACACATCGTTTAAATTTGGGGGTAACCCACCTATTTGTGTACTTGTCTCTTTATACATGTGCTCTTATTTGGGTGTGTCTCTCTTCTTTCTTTATTACTTGCGCGTGTGATTGTTGTTGTTTAGTTATCTCGTGGAGAGACGGCTTTGAGAGTACGAGTGCTTTAGCTTTACGGTAAGTCGAGGGTCGTGCTTTAGTTGACTAGTCAATAATTGTGGACACCTAGACTTAACCAAACCTTCCTTAACCTTGGTTAATGATCTAAACTCAGCATATACCCTCTCTCCCTCTCCCATTTCGTGCACCACCTTCGAAGGAGCAAGAAAAAGTTCCCCAAATTCAGCTCCAAAGAGAAACCAAGGAAGAAGATAGAGCACTATTGCATTTTTGAAGATTTTGGCCAATCTACTCCTCCATTTCTTCTCAAATTTTAAAGGTAAGCCTATTTTTGAGTTCTCCAAGCTTGTGTGGTTCTATTAAGTGTAATATGTTGAGCTTTGTCTTTGAATTTCATGAGAATGAGCATACTACATGAACAGTAAGGGTTTGGTGGATTTTGAATTCTCTAGCATGTTTCCTTGTGAATTATTTGAGCTTGATGCATGATTGTCATTCCTTAGTCTTCCCTTTTCAGTTGTATGGACTTTCTTTTGAGTGTTGGAGTTGTTTGCTTCATTCCTCCAGACACGGGGGTGTTGGCTGCCTGGTCCTCACTGTACCGAGACACGGGGGTGTCTCGGTTTGCTCTCTTTTGGTGACGCGGGCGTGTCACCTTCTGGATTCCGTTGTTCGTCTCCTGTACTGAGACATGGGGGTGTCTCAGTTTTCCCTTCCAGGGGGGTACGGGCGTGTCCCCTAGGAATTCTCGTTTTTCGCCCGTGTTTGCATGGTTTTGCTTCCTTTTCATTGCTTTTAGTTAGCTTTCTTGTCTTGTTTATGACTTTTATGCTTCATTAACTTGTTACATCATGTGTTAAGCTTAATGTTGCGAATCCTTGACTTGTTTTATACCCTCGTTGGGAATTATGATCTTATATGTAATGCATTCTCTTATATGACTTAAATGTGAATTTATTTTATGTCCTTTGCATCCTGAATATACATATGCATTTACCGAGCGTTAATGTGGTTCATGTTGAGTCTAAGAGTACACCGTTATTGTTTGTTTTGTTCGGAGGGTCTTCCCGTAGACGACGAGGTTGCCCCCTAAGTGCCCGGTTACTTTCTGTTGTCTCCGTTATCGGTGTTAAGGTGAGGTTTTGTTTCTTTTAGTTATTTGACCTACAACCCCTATATGGTTTGAAGCTTCGCATGCGAAATACGCAAATTATATGATAGATAAGTGTAAGATATGTATCTTGAGGGCTTGTCCCATTTGTTATATGATCTTGAAAACGCTTTGTATAAGTATATAAGCTATTTTGCCTTTGTTTTGAAAAGCCTTTGATTAAGTGTGTGTGTGTATAAGCGAGACATGTGGCTTTGAAAGATAAGCTTTGCCCTTTGTGTGATTTGTGTGATGTGTTTGGGCCCCAGAGAATGGTATGGTAATCTCGGGTCGGTCGTGGGGTCGCCGAGCTCTTCCATCAACATTTTCCTTTTGAGAGTCTCACCTAACCTCAGGAGGTTTGGGGAAGGGTGTTTCTCTTGAGCCGGCGGAAGCAACCGTCGAAGGTTTCAAGGTCGTAATTAAGCCTAGTCTCTTGTGATATTTGGATAGTTAGGGCCGTCAACCCTTCTATCGCCCGGTGTGAAGGTTGGATTTTGTTTTGTTTTGCTTTGTTTTGTCCCTTTTGTTTATGGAAGTTTGGAGATGTGACTCGTACTCGCCGAGTTAGTGGATCTTGTACAATCTATGGAATGAGAAAGGATTTATAAGTGCTTAAAACTTCTTATTTGGCCTCCGGCCCTTGTTTTCTCTAAAGTATGTATATATCTATAACACGGGGAAAACACTTTGGCTTGCAAAAACCATTCTCGGTCCATGGATTCTTTATGTTGTTAAGTGCTATGCTCTATATATATATCGGGTGTGTGAGTTTAACCCCCTCACTAGTCTTTAGGACTAACCCTCGTTGTTTTTCCTTCTTTTCCCCCTTTCTTTTGAGTTGCAGGTACCTCTTGAGTTGAGCTAGGCGGCAAGAGTCTGTCGAGTTGTCTTGTGGTGTAGCTCGGGTCTCATGCATTTGTTTTTGGATTCTGTACCTTACCTATATGCACTTTTGTTTCATGTTCTTGATTACTCTTACTATTTTGGCCCCGGATGGGCATTATACATGATGTATATATTTGTTCTCATAGTTTATCTTGACACCTTGAACCCTCATATGCTATGATTTGAGATCTTGGGATTTATTTATGCATGTTTACGCTTCCGCTATTCTCGTTTTATTTTGCTCAGTTCTTGAGGGTCTAGGCAGCCTAGCGAGGGTGTTTTGTGTGTCTCCCATTCGCTATGGTTTGATTCGGGTGCGAACCCTCCATTTCGTTACTCAGGTTAGACCTTAGTGCGGGGGATGTGGCGCCCTTCGCTCCGGGGGTGTTACATCCTTGCGTGGTATCAGAGCTCCTGGTTGCAAAATCGGAGCTCTAACGTCGTGTTGAGTTGTCTAGGTCGATCGGCTTAGGAGTATGTGATTCTTTGCATTCATTTGCATTTTATGTGACTTATTTGTTGAAAGTGATGATATTTGATCTCATAAACATGTACTGAATTCCATGCATCGATATTGCTTGAAATTGTGATTTTCAGAATGCCTCCACGAAGAAGAGTTGATAGGGAGCAAACTCCGGATCTTAATGAACCGCCTCCACAAGGTCAAGGAACACCACCTCCACCTCCCTTGAATGCCGAAAATATTGTGCAGGCTCTCTTGAATCAGTTACAACAAAATCATAGAAATAACCCTAATTGGAAGGGACAAGAAGGACAAGTAACTCCGGCCTTCAAGGAGCTCAGGAACAACAACCCCCCTAAATGGTATGGAGGCGATGATATTAAAACAGAGGAATGGTTGTCAGAAATTTCAGGAATATGGGAAATCTACCCCGCTCCCTCACATGAGAGAGCCATCTGCACGGCTCGGTTCATTCAAGGACCCCATCAAATTGGCTCAAGTCTATGAGAGCCCGGTTGGAAAGAGAAGGAGAAGAATTTAATTGGGAAAGTTTCACAAGAGAATTTCGCCACAAATATATTCCTCCGAGTGCCCGGGAGAGAAGACTCCAGGAATTCACGGAGTTGAGACAAGGAAACCGGACAGTTGATGACTACGTCTTGGAATTTGAAAGGCTTGCTCCATATGCTCCCCACATTACAAATGATGATACTCAAAAGGCCCGAAATTTTATTCATGGATTGGGATATGAAATTCAGAATGCCCTTAAAGCCGCTACTGTGGATACTTGGGAAAAAGCTACAAGGAAGGCTTTGAAAGTGGAAGCTAATAATACAAGATTGAGGCCCCCGGCTTATTCTTCGGGGCAAGGTTCGGGATCTCACTTGGGTAAGAGGCCTATCTCTCAAAGTGGGCCTCCGGTCTTCAAAGCCCAAGGTTCCAACACTTTTTTCAAGAAAGCCCGACCTCCTGTACCGGCAGCACCCGCTCTACCGGCGCCGATACAATGTGCCTATTGTATGGATCCCAATCACACCGAGGAGACATGTCGGAAGAAACACAAGGGATGTTATATGTGTGGAGAGGCCGGTCACTTGATCAACGCTTGCCCTCAATTGAGAGTTCCTCAACCTCGAGCTCCTCAACCTTTGAATGTGATGCCTCCGAGAGCTCCTATCCAAGCGCGGGATTATGCTTTGGTGGGTGAAGAGGAGAACGTGGAGGTGGACGCCAATGTCGTTGTTGAAGGTACCGTTAGCATACATGGCATTCCATTGCATGCATTGTTTGATCCGGGAGCAACGCATTCATTTATTGCTCCCCGGCTTGTTCATACTCTTTCCTTGCCTGTTGCTTGTTTTGATGATTCTTTTATTGTTACTTCTCCTCTTGGTGGTAACTTGGTTACGAATTTGTCATCTGTGGTTGTCCGGTCGTTGTGGAAGATCAAGAGTATCCGGCCGATTTGATCAAGATGCCTATAAAGAAGTTTGGGATGATTTTGGGTATGGATTGGTTGTCTCGGCACCAAGCAGAGATGGACTGTGTCGCGAAGAAAGTGACTTTGGGTTCTACGGTATTTTTGGGTCAAAGATTGAAGGCTTGCCCATTGGTTTCCTTTGTGGAAGCTAGCAAGATGTTCTGGGACGGTGCGACGGGCTACGTGGCTTATCTTTTAAACAAGCCAAAAGATCAAGCCAAGCTCGAAGAGACGGAGATTGTGAAGGATTTTCCCGATATCTTTCTGGAGAGTTTGAGGTCTCTACCTCCGGATCGAGACATTGAGTTTGAAATTGATCTCTATCCCTGAGCAGAACCGTATGCGAAGTCTCCCTATAGGATGGCCCCGGCTGAGTTGAAGGAGCTGAAGGCGCAACTTGATGAACTCATAGAATGTTGTTACATCCGCCCGAGTGCTTCTCCATGGGGTGCTCCCGTCTTGTTTGTAAAGAAGAAAGATGGGACGTTGCGGATGTGTATTGACTACAGGGAGTTGAACCGGTTAACGGTTAAGAACAAATACCCACTTCCTCATATAGAAGAGTTGTTCGATCTTCTCCAAGGTTCGTGTGTCTACTCCAAGTTAGATTTGATGCAAGGGTATTATCAATTGCGCATCCGGGAGGAAGATGTACCGAAGATAGGTTTCAACATGCGCTATGGGCATTTTGAGTTCGTGGTTATGCCCTTTGGTCTTACCAATGCTCCAGCCGCGTTTATAGACATGATGCACCGAATATTCCGGCCTTACCTCGATAAATTCGTGGTCATCTTTATAGATGATATTTTGGTGTATTCGAGGTCCGAGGAAGAGCATGCCCGGCACTTGAGGACGGTTTTATCTACACTACGAGAGCACCGTTTGTTTGCTAAGTTTAGTAAGTGCGAGTTTTGGTTGGACCGGGTTTCGTTCTTGGGTCACTTCATCTCAGGGAAAGGTGTAGAGGTGGATCCGGCGAAGATTGAGTCGGTAACGCTTTGGAAGCAACCGAAGAATGCCTCAGAGGTGAGAAGTTTTCTGGGTTTGGCAGGGTATTATAGGCGCTTTATGAAAGATTTCTCGAAAATTGCCTCCCCGTTGACCCGGTTGACAAAGAAAGAGGCGAAATTTGAATGGAATGAGGCGTGTGAGAAGAGTTTCCAAACTCTTAAAGAGAAGTTGACTACTGCACCGGTTTTAACCTTACCCGAAGGTTCAGAAGGCTACTCTTTTTAGACCGATGCTTCTAAGGAAGGGTTCGGTTGTGTGTTGATGCAGAAAGGTAAAGTCGTGGCCTACGCCTCGAGGAAGTTAAAGGATCACGAGAGGAATTATCCCACTCATGATTTGGAACTCGCTGCGGTTGTGTTTGCCTTGTTGAAATGGCGTCATTATCTTTACGGGGCTACCTTCGATGTGTTCACCGATCACCAGAATTTGAAGTATTTGTTCATCCAAAAGGATTTGAATATAAGGCAACGATGTTGGGTGGAACTTCTTGAGGATTATGATTTTCGAATTCAATACCATCCAGGTAAAGTCAATGTGGTTGCAGATGCTTTGAGCTGCAAAGCGAGTGTTTCGGGTTTGGAAGCAGGTTCTAGTAAGAAGGTTTCGGTAACTCTAGTTTCGGAAGCTCGCCTAGCAAATATCTCGGTTCAACCGGTCCTGAAGCAAAGATTGATTGAAGCTTAATCTAATGATCCGGGAATACAGAGACTGGTGGCGAAAGCAAGGATTGATCCGGAAACTAAGTTTGGATTTGATGATTCGGGTTTGTTTCGGTTTAAGACTCGGGTTTGTATTCCGGAAGGGTTGAAGAAGGTGGTTTTGGACGAGGCACATAAGTCGTCTTACACGGTACATCCCGGTATCACCAAGATGTATAGAGATTTCAAGACTCTATATTGGTGGAATGGCATGAAGAGGGACGTTGCTAACTATGTTAGAAGATGTCATACGTGCCAAGTGGTGAAAGCTGAACACCAAAAACCGGGAGGAACTCTCCAACCACTTCCAATTCCTGAATGGAAGAGGGAGCAAGTGACAATGGACTTTGTGTCCGGCTTGTCGAGGACCAAAGAAGGTTTCGATGGGATATGGGTCATTATTGATCGGTTGACGAAGTTAGCCCATTTTCTCAAGATCCGAATGTCCGACAAGGTGCCTAAGCTTGCCCGATTGTACCGGAAAGACATTGTTAGAATTTATGGTGCTCTGATAAGTATTGTTTCGGATAGGGATCCTCGGTTCACGTCGAGTTTTTGGTAAGAGTTGCAGAAGTGTTTGGGTACGAAGCTTCAGTTTAGCACTGTATTTCACCCATAAACGGACGGACAATCCGAGAGGTTGATAAGGTATCTCGAGGACATGCTTCGTGCTTGTGCCTTGGATTTTCAAGATTCGTGGGATGAGCAATTGGATTTGGTTGAGTACGCCTACAATAACAACTTTCAGTCCTCAATTGGTATGGCTCCGTATGAAGCTTTGTATGGAAGAAAGTGTCGATCCCCACTCTTTTGGGATATTGATGAGTGGAGATGGACCAAAGATGGAAAGCTCGAAAGAGCTAAGAAACCGAAGAAGATCCAAGATACCATTGAGAAGGTTAAGGTAATTAAACAGAGGTTGAAAGCGGCACAGGACCGACAGAAGAGTTATGCGGATAAGAGGAGACGTCCCTTGGAGTTTGAAGTCGGAGATAAGGTCTTTCTAAAGGCATCTCCTAGAAAAGGGATTGCTCAGATTGGTAAAGGTGGGAAGCTTAACTCGCGCTACTTAGGCCCCTTCGAGATCCTTGATCGAGTTGGGGAAGTAGCTTACCGTTTGGAATTACCACCGAGCTTAACCGGGATGCACAATGTTTTCCATGTTTCTCAGTTAAGGAAATTCTATCCCGATGAGTCTTCTATTCTACCGGTTGAAGAGGTGCAACTTGAGCCGGATTTGACAATAAAGAAGAACCCGGTTAAGATTTTGGACCGGAAGATGTAAGAGTTGAGGAACCGGCACATACCTCTTGTTAAAGTGTTGTGGCGTGATAAAAAATCTGAGGAAGCCACGTGGGAGACAGAGGCTAAGATGGTTCAATTGTATCCGGAGCTTTTCAAGACCCTCGCTTCGGACCTGAGGACAGGTCCTTTTGAAGGAGGGGAGGTTGTAACATCCCGACCTTCCGGATCTACAGGTATGCATTTACGGGGTGTTAAATGTGTTGTTATTTATTTAATTATGCTTTTTATTGCTTTTAATGTTTTTAATTGATTGATCTTACTCGCTTAATTGCTATTTGAATTTTTTAGCGTTTATGCCCTTTCGCTTGTATTTTGTTTCTTACGTGCCCTTCTTTGATTCCGACTTTTGTGAATTCTTGATATACGTGACCTATGTGAGTTATTTACGTGTTAGCATGCTCGTTTGGTGTTTCGGGTTTTGTTTGGTGTGGCTTTGTGCTCGTTTTGTTTTTCGGAACCTAGAGGATGGTTAAAGACCATTTAGCGCACCTCGGGTTCCGGGCGTCATATCTTGAGCTAGGGAATTCGGATTCGAATTCTGGAAGAGGCTTTGGACTCTTGACAAGATTTGAAAGCTTTGGAACCTATCCTCACACTTTTCTAAGACCATTTGGACCCTTTAAAATCGACCGGAATGAGCCTTTGATGCAAGATAGCCCTCCTTTGTTGACTAGTCAATAATTGTGGACACCTAGACTTAACCAAACCTTCCTTAACCTTGGTTAATGATCTAAACTCAGCATATACCCTCTCTCCCTCTCCCATTTTGTGCACCACCTTCCAAGAAGCAAGAAAAAGTTCCCCAAATTCAGCTCCAAAGAGAAACCAAGGAAGAAGATAGAGTACTATTGCATTTTTAAAGATTTTGGCCAATCTACTCCTCCATTTCTTCTCAAATTTTGAAGGTAAGCCTTTTTTTGAGTTCTCCAAGCTTGTGTGGTTCTATTAAGTGTAATACGTTGAGCTTTGTCTTTGAATTTCATGAGAATGAGCATACTACAGGAATAGTAAGGGTTTGGTGGATTTTGAATTCTCTAGCATGTTTCCTTGTGAATTATTTGAGCTTGACGCATGATTGTGATTCCTTAGTCTTCCCTTTTGAGTTCTATGGACTTGCTTTGAGTGTTGGAGTTGTTTGCTTCATTCCTCCAGACACGGGGGTGCTGGCTGCCTGGTCCTCGCTGTACCGAGACATGGGGTTGTCTCGGTTTGCTCTCTTTTGGTGATACGGGCGTGTCACCTTCTGGATTCCGCTGTTCGTCTCCTGTACCCCGTGTCTCAGTTTGCCCTTCCAGGGGGGAACGGGCTTGTCCCCTAGGAATTCTCGTTTTTCGCCCGTCTTTGCATGGTTTTGCTTCCTTTTCATTGCTTTTAGTTAGCTTTCTTGTCTTGTTTATGACTTTTATGCTTCATTAACTTGTTACATCATGTGTTAAGCTTAATGTTGCGAATCCTTGACTTGTTTTGTACCCTCGTTGGGAATTATGATCTTATATGTAATGCATGCTCTTGTATGACTTAAATGTGAATTTATTTTATGTCCTTTGCATCATGAACATACATATGCATTTACCGAGCGTTAATGTGGTTCATTTTGATTCTAAGAGTACACCGTTATTGTTAGTTTTGTTCAGAGGGTCTTCCCGTGGACGACGAGGTTGCCCCCTAAGTGCCCGGTTACTTTCTTTTATCTCCGTTATCGGTGCTAGGGTGAGGTTTTGTTTCTTTTAGTTATTTGACCTACAACCCCTATATGGTTTGAAGCCTCACATGCGAAATACGTATATTATATGATAGATAAGTGTAAGATATGTATCTTGAGGCCTTGTCCCATTTGTTATATGATCTTGAAAACGCTTTGTATAAGTATATAAGCTATTTTGCCTTTGTTTTGAAAAGCCTTTGATTAAGTGTGTGTGTGTGTATAAGCGAGACATGTGGCTTTGAAAGATAAGCTTTGCCCTTTGTGTGATTTGTGTGATGTGTTTGGGCCCCGGAGAATGGTATGGTAATCTCGAGTCAGTCGTGGGGTCGTCAAGCTCTTCCATCAACATTTTCCTTTTGAGAGTCTCACCTAACCTCGGGAGGTTTGGGGAAGGGTGTTTCTCTTGAGCCGGCGTAAGCAACCGTCGAAGGTTTCCAGGTCGTAATTAAGCCTTGTCTCTTATGATTTTTGGATAGTTAGGGTCGTCAACCCTTCTATCACCCGGTGTGAAGGTTGGATTTTGTTTTGTTTTGCTTTGTTTTGCCCCTTTTGTTTATGGAAGTTTGGAGATGTGACTCGTACTCGCCGACTTAGTGGATCTTGTACAATCTATGGAACGAGAAACGATTTATAAGTGCTTAAAACTTGTTATTTGGCCTCTGGCCCTTCTTTTCTCTAAAGTATGTATATATCTATAACACGGGGAAAACACTTTGGCTTGCAAAAACCATTCTCGGTCAATGGATTCTTTATGTTGTTAAGTGTTATGCTCTATATGTATATCGGGTGTGTGAGTTTAACCCCCTCACTAGTCTTTAGGACTAACCCTCGTTGTTTTTCCTTCTTTTCCCCCTTTCTTTTAAGTTGCAGGTACCTCTTGAGTCGAGCTAGGCGGCAAGAGTCTGTCGAGTTGTCTTGTGGTGTAGCTCGGGTCTCATGCATTTGTTTTTGGATTCTGTACCTTACCTATATGCACTTTTGTTTCATGTTCTTGATTACTCTTGCTATTTCGGCCCCGGATGGGCATTGTACATGATTTATATATTTGTTCTCATAGTTTATCTTGACACCTTGAACCCTCATATGCTATGATTTGAGATCTTGGGATTTAATTATGCATGTTTACGCTTCCGCTACTCTCGTTTTATTTTGCTCAGTTCTTGAGGGTCTACGCCACCTAGCGAGGGTATTTTGTGTGTCTCCCGTTCGCTATGGTTTGATTCGGGTGGGAACCCTCCATTTCGTTACTAGGGTTAGACCTTAGTGCGGGGGATGTGGCGCCCTTCGTTCCGGGGGTGTTACATTAAATATGGACGATCCGGGAGTTTATTTCTAAGCTATTGACGACGGGTCAAAAGGCGGGTTCGTTGAGGTTCGCATTATTTGGTATCAGAGTAAGAAACCAATACTATCAAAAGGAATATTGACCCCATTGCTATACGAGCAAAAAACCAATAGTATCAAGGTAATATTGACCCCGTGGCTATAAAGAACCAGAAACCAATATTATAGAAGTCGAAATATCAAGTGATTGCACTTGAGACTTCAACAAGTTCTACACAAGAACAAGTTGGAGAAAATTCTCTCAATTAAAAATCTACATTTTTGGTTCTCAATACAAAGTATCTTTGACCCCTAAATATAAGAGAGGATTTATGGAATACTAAGGGACACTCAAATCCCGCTACTCTCTAAAGAGCCTCAAATAACTGGGGTTATACATGTCCAAAATCAACTAGAAACAATAAAAATAAAAGCTTAACATAATATTATAATAACCTAGGCCCAAAAATACATAAATAAAGCTTAAATTACTTAATAATCAGCTATGAAAATATTGAAGGCCTTTTCACACGAATTTTGAAGGCCTTCTTTATTACTTTAAGCTTTCAACTTATTCTTGAATATTCTTAGCCGGAGCTCTTGTAAATGACCCACTTGGATTTTTATTTTAAGTTAATTTCTTTTTTTCTCCCTTGTGCAAATGACTCCTTTTTTTGCCTTTTGTTTTTTTTTTTTTTTTGCTCACAACAAATCCAAGAAACACAACTCTATCCATACAAAAGTTGCACTTTTTAAGGTTAACATACAACTTCTCATGCCTCAAAATTTCAAGTACAAGCCTTAAATGATCACTATGCTCATGCAAATTTTTGCTGTAAATTAAGAAATCATCAAAGTAAACTACAACAAATTTTCCAATATAGGCACGTAAAACATGATTCATCAATCTCATGAAAGTACTCGGTGCATTAGTCAATTCAAAAGGCCTTACTAACCACTTATAAAGACCATGTTTTGTTTTAAAGGTTGTTTTCCATTCATCGCCTTCTTTCATTCGAATCTGATGGTACCCACTTCTTAAATCAATTTTTGTGAAAATAGTGGATCCATACAACTCGTCCAACATTTCATCTAAACGAGGTGTGGGATAACGGTACTTTACTGTTACTTTATTGACTGCCCGACAATCCACACACATCCTCCAAGTTCCATCCTTCTTAGGAACTAGCAAAACTGGAACATCACACAGACTCATGCTTTCTCGAACATAACCCTTTGCAAGTAACTCTTCAACTTGCCTTTGAAGTCCCTTTGTTTCTTGAGGAGTGCTTTGATAGGCTGCTCTGTTAGGGATTGCAGCCCTTGGAATAAGGTCAATTTAATGCTCTATCCCTCTACTCTGTGGTAAACCAGGTGGTATCTCTTCAGGGAATACATCATGAAAATCCTGCAAAAGTGAGACAGTAACACTAGGCAAAGAATTGTTAATCTCAATTGTAGAAAAAAAAACTTGTACATGATCAACATTACTGGCCTCTCTGAATTTAAAGTACTCTCAACTTCTTTTTCTTTTACAAAGAAACTCATTTTGTTTCCCTCTTTATTTCCTAATGCTGAGTTATTTTCTCCCTCTTCTTTTTTACCTCCCTTCACACTTTCTTTTCCCTCATTTTCTTTTGAACTCTCAATATCACACTCACTTTGTTTTGTATTGGCTATTGTAGATTTCTTAATTTGGCATTGCTTTTCATAAAATTGGTTAGGTGGCAAAGGTGTTAAAGTGACTTTTCTTCCATCTTTCGTGAAGTTGTATCGATTTTTGTATCCATCGTGGATGGTGCGTTTATCTAACTGCCATGGCCTTCCAAGCAATATGTGGCTGGCTTGCATAAGAACCACATCACAAAGAACTTCATCCGAATATCTTCCAATGGAAAATGAAACAAGTAACTGTTTTGTTACTTTCATTTATCCACTTTCATTAAGGCATTGAAGTCTATAAGGTCTTGGATGCTTCAAAGTTTTTAGACCGAGTCGTTTCACCATCAACTTGCTTACAACATTTACACAATTTCCACCATCTATGATCAACCCACAAACTCTTTCTTTAACATGGCATCGAGTATAGAAAATGTTCTCCCTTTGCTGCTCATCTTTGTCTTCGTGAGCCTGGACATGGAAAGCTCTTAAAACAACTAAGCTCTTTCCAAAAACAACATGCTCGACATCACTAGCTTCCTCAAGTGGTGATGTAGGATCATCATCATTCTCTTCTTTTGATGTAATTTCTCCATTTTCCACCAAGATCATGGTCGTTTTATTTGGACTTAAGAAACAGTATGTCCTGAACCACGGTAAAAGCATTTGATGTCACGAGTCCTTTGCGTAGAGGTGTTGCATTTCTCATTGTGACTCTTTGTTATAGGCTTGTCTTCATTTCCCTTGGCTGATTTTTCTTCAAGCCTTGAGGTAGAACTCCATTTTGATTTCCAGTTTGAAGAACTAGATGTTTCAAACTTAATTGATGTTCGTCCTCCCCTTTGGAGTTGCCTTTCTACTTTCATGGCCATGTGCACTACATCTAGCTCCACATAGTGGTGCAGCTCCACAACGTTAGCTACCTCTCGGTTAAGACCACAAATAAACCAAGCCATAGTTGCTTCTCGATCCTCCTACACATTAGCACGGATCATAGCTATCTCCATTTCTTTATGGTACTTTCAACAATTTTACAACCTTGTGTCAAGCTTTGCAACTTCAGATATAAATCTCGGTAATAATGATATAGAACAAACCTTTGCCTCAATGCACCCTTCATATCATCCCAATTTTCAATTAGAAGTTCTCCATTCTTTCGCCTATTCAGAACCAACTGATCCCACCAAATAATAGCATAATCGGTAAAAGCAATAGTTGTAAGGTTAACCTTCTTCTCTTCTGAATAATTATGGCAATCAAAAACAAGTTCAACCTTCCTTTCCCATTCAATGTATAAATCCGGATCATTTTGACCTTTAAAAGGTGGAATGGAAAGCTTAATTGATCTGGTGTTGTGATCAACAACTTCTCTTTCTTGCCGCACAGGTTGTTGACGTCTAAGCCATCTATGGTCTCTTCTTAAAGAGGCAACAGATGCACCTTCATCAAAATAGTCATCTTGATCATCATATCCACCAATAGGATTATCAGAAACATTAATTTGCCGACAATTTGGTCCCCTAACTTGTGGAAATACATTTTGTTTCAACTGATTTACTCGTTCATCATTTTGTTCCAAACGGTCCCGAATTTCATCGAATTGCACATTTAACCTATCAAATTGTTGTTGCATTACCCGGAGAACAAAATTAGCATCAATTAGAGGTTGATCAATATTCTCTTCTGTCATGATGAAATACTTGCAAAAAGATGTTAATAAAAGAAAGTGGTCCTCACACACTCCCTTACGTGTTTGCACTCAAAGATGTCACTCAAACACTCGTGTTTACACACAAAGATATGGATTTTTCCCTCTAATAATCGCACAAACTTACGCCTTTTACGTAACGCCCCGGTTCTGGATGAACAGGTAAGCACGCCACCTATGAGATTTTGAGCGTTGGGATTTATTTTAATTCTTTAATTTCATAATATTCTTACGTGACATCTCCTATTTTTATAAAATTCATGAAACATCATTTATATGAATTATGTGAAATCATTAGATTGAAAAATTATTTTATATCTTGGAAAAAAACACTTATTACGAAAAACAGCTACCGAGAGTGTTTCAATTACGAAATTGTCCCTAAATATTCATTTCTTTAACTTTAGGGACTTAATTGCATAAACTTGTAGGGACTTAATTGATCATATTTCAAAACCTTACATATTCAATTGCATGACTTAAACAATTAAGGGATTAAATTGTAAATCTTGGTGTTTCACATATTTCAAAAAGGGTTTTTACGTTATATGCATCTCCAAGCTTCCTTGCTCTCATTTCATCCAAAGATATCCCAAACACATTTGCTTCTTGATCTCGGTTCATTCCAGGAGAGAAAGGAAAGAGAATTTTATACCTTTCATCAAGAATTTCAAGAAATAATCCAAGTTTTGGAAATTGATCATCTTCATCATCTATCTTCTTCATTTCTTTTCATTTCAAGGTTGGTATTTGCATGAATTCATGATTCTTGATCAAATATGGTTTAGCTAGGGTTTGAGAATTATATGCTAAATGAATTATTTGTTGATCAAGGTATGAATATGTGATCATGACATGATTTATTCATGGAATTATTGGAAAATTTAGCTTGAATGATCAAGTTTGATCATGAACTTGGAAGCTTGAATTCTTGATAATATTTCATGATTTATAAGTCTAAGTGTTATGTTATTATCCTTTGAACATGTATACATGCATATTTCCATAAATAATAGAATTTAGGGATCAAAACTTCAATTTTTGTTGGTGTTTGTTGCTTCCCGTAGCTCTTCCCCTGTTTCTGATCTGGTTTTCCTTTGCAGAAACTGGGAACGACCCTTCCCAGCCTCAAGGTATTGTGGGAACGGCCGTTCCCATTCTTTTAAACCAAAATAGGCGGCCGAGCCTGGGAACGGCCGTTCCCATTTTGGCCTGTGTGCCGGAAGGTCGTTCCCAGCTAAAGGCGCGTTTTTAAAATGAAATCTTTGGCGCGTTTTGAAGGGCCACGGGGACGGCCCTTCCCATTTACAAAGGGAAGCCGGAACGACCGTTCCAGTGCGTCTGACAGAACAAAACTTTCTGCACAAAATTAAATTTTTAGCACCTCGATCCGATGATTTCTTTGACCCCGAATTGCTATTATATGATTGATTATATGCCGAAACAAGATGTTTTCATGCCATATTGCATATTGCTCGTCATCTCGTTGCCTTTCCGCCATTCGTCATATTTGGTCCATTTTGAGTCATGTCTCACGTATACACGTCGTGTTTGCACAGGTCACGAGGTCGTGGACGAGGAGCAGGCTCCGTAGAGCATATCCTTGTTGTGTTTTGTAAGAAAAGGTGAGGTTTTGTTTTAGGTACATAGAAACTGTAACACCCCGACTCACAGTCGGTACAGGTAAATTATGTGATTTATCAATATTTGCATTTTGGATTAATTGTATATGACTTATATGAATTATTTGAACTTATCTGAATTTATTTGAATTAATGTTGTATGTGATGTATTCGTTTTAATTGAGTTGGCCTTATTTGGACCCGTAATTGTTGAACCGAACCAACTTGAACCAGGAACCTTGAATCGAACCCGTGAACCGACCGGTCCAGCCTTAAAGGCTGAACCATTCTCTCCTCTCCTTCATTTCACGTGAAACAGCAGCAACCCAAGCCAAGCAAGAACCAAAACCCCAAGTTGATCATTCCAACTTCCCAAGCCAATATCTCTCTCGTTTCTTCGTCTTTTCTCGAACTTAGGTATGTTTCGGAATCCCCTCGTCGTGCTCGTCGTTCTATGGTTTAATTTCCGAGTTTGGAGTGAGTTTAGTGTGCCTTTGCTTCCTTACGTGAATAGTAAGGGTTAGCTATAAAATGTGAATACTTGCTCTTTGCTTGATGTGTTTGATTCCTAGCTTCATATATGAGTTGTATATGTTGTATGTGTTGCATTTATTGCATTTAATCCATGGTTAGTTGAGCATTTATGAATGATCATGATTTTTCCTTGAATATTGCATTCCCTTGATCATGCCTTTTAATTCCGTTTTCTTGAGTTATTTGAGTATTTATATGTCAAGCACGATTTATTTGAATTGTTTGTGCATTTTGAGAAGTTGTGGCAATTTTAAGGGTTGAATTTTGGCCATTTTTGGCAAAATTATGAGCTTCCACTGTTTCTGCAATGGAAACTCTGCTCCAGCTTTCCAACCAGGCCGGAACGGCCGTTCCCGCCCCAGTTTCAAACTGGGAACGACCGTTCCCAGGCCATTTACTGTTCATGCCGAGAGTGGGAACGACCGTTCCCAGTTTGTACTGGGAACGGGAACGGCCGTTCCCATGGCCAAAACCGTTCTACTGGATCAAATCCGCGGGGGTGGATTTTTCCCTTTAGAAAAATCCGCGAGGGTTGATTTGAGGCAGTAGCTATTTTTCCCCTTTGGAAAAATCCATGGGGGTGGATTTTTCCCTTTGGAGAATTCGAGACCTGGAAGCTGCCACTACTTCTCTTTGCCTTAATTATGCAATTTCATGACTTTAAATGCTTTTCTTTTGCATATTAATTGTTATAATTTGATTGCTTTGCATAATAAAGTGTGAATAATTATGTTATACTATGATTTGTGTATTATATGACTTAATTGTGATATTTTATATGTGAACATGAATCATGCATTTTGCCGAGCGTCTTCTTTGGTTCATATAGAGTCTAAGTCTTGGGCTTTCGTGTTTTCTTTTCAGAGGAGGTTCCAGTTGACGAGCCCGAGGCGTAGGTTGTTCACGTCTGCTCGTATTTTGGTCACGCACAAGGTGAGGTTTAGGATTTTTATTAGTTAAGAGACCTAAAGCCTTATGTGGTGTTTTCAAGCCGTGCATGTGACTATATATTATATATATAGATATGTATCTGTTGATTAGAATATGTTTATGATCTTGTGAACAACTTTGTTTTGGGGAAAGATATTAAATAAGCCTATGTAAGCTATGTTTTGGAAAAGGCTTTACAATTCTGTTAGCGAGATCGCCATGAAAGATTTGGCATATGATATGATTTGTATGTGTGGATCCAAGGAGCTACGGGTAAGGAACCCTCGGGACGGTTCGGGCCGTCGAGGTTCGGCCTGTGCGTAGTCTCCATCCGATATATCACACGCGACCCCTGGGAGTTTGGGAAGGTGTGGTATTTCGATGCCTTCGGCGTAAAAACCGGGGAGGGCACGATGTGGGTTCGCTACCCCTCGTGAGTCTGTTTATGTATGGATGGTTAGGGCCGCCGGTGGCTCTTACATCATTGGTGTAGAGGTTGATATGTATGATTTCCGTTTTGTTTGTTCTGAGGAGTAAAGGTTGGAAGCTCGTTCTCGCCGAGCATTATGTATGTTGTGTATGTCAGGAAGTATGAATCGGGATAGTGTTTATGAAAGGTTTAACGTATATGTATTTGTTTTGGAAAGTTAGTTTGCAAAACCTATTCCGGTTCATAATTCCACCCTTCGCTTTGTGCTCTGCTTTATATATATATAGGGTGTGGGTGTGCGTTAGCCCCCTCACTCAGTCAGTTGACTGACCCTCGTTTACTCTTTTAGTTGCAGGTTTTGGGAGCGTGAGCTAGGCGGGGAAGTGTGTCTTTCTTATGTACTTGTCGGTCTAGGTTTCGTTAGGTGCATGTACATACCTGCACTTTATTATTTTGTAGTTGTACAGCTATGGTTTGTATATACTCACTTACTATTTTGTTCGAGCCGTGATGGCTTTTGTACAGGAACGTGTTGGTATTAATATGTAAATACTATGTGAATAGGTGTGGGTTGGTACCTATATATATATGTGACGATTTTGCTTGTTGCTTTTATCATTCGCTTCCGCATACTCTGATTCTGTTTGGTTTAGCTCCGCCTAGCCTAGAGTGTGTGTTTGGTCTCCCGTTCGCTATGATTCGGATTCGGGTGCGGACATTCCATTTCGTATTCGGGTTCGGATTATGGTGCGGGGGATGTGGCCCTACGTGTGGGTGCTACATCCTGAAGTGGTATCAGAGCGCGGTTGCAAAACCGGGCTCTAGTGTCGTGTGGGTCTGTCTAGGTCGTACGGCTTAGGATAACGTGATTGTGTGATCGTGTGTAAGTGTGCACACATGATTTGAATGTGTGATTACTTGACTAATTGATTACGTGATTATTTTCTTAAATTGTATACATATTCATACACTAATGTACATGCATCCATATTGCTTGAATCTATGAATTTCAGGATGCCTCCAAGAAGACATAATAATCGTGAACGAACCCCTGATTTGAATGAACCGGCTCCACAGAA
The DNA here is from genome assembly GCA_037501455.1 of Lantana camara. Lineage (NCBI taxonomy): Eukaryota > Viridiplantae > Streptophyta > Magnoliopsida > Lamiales > Verbenaceae > Lantana > Lantana camara. The sequence continues at coordinate 98,797,975 of CM074855.1, forward strand.
TGCACCTCCGCCACCACCTATGAATGCGGAGAATATTGTCCAAGCCCTACTCAATCAACTCCAACAAAATCAAAGGGGTAATGCAAATCCGGGTGAAGGACAAGATATTTCCGCCGTGTATAGGGACTTCCGGAACAACAATCCTCCAAAGTGGTATGGAGGTGATGATATCAGGGCAGAAGAGTGGTTGTCTGAGATTCGAGGTGTTTGGGAGATATGTCCAGGGACTTCCCAGGACAAGGCTGTTTGCACCCGGCGTATTATTCAAGGACCAGCGGCTATTTGGCTTAGGAGTGTGAGGTCCAGGCTTGAGAGAATGGGTATGGAATTCAACTGGGAGACGTTTGTGCAGGAATTCCATGAGAAATATATCCCTCATAGTGCACAAGAACGTCGCCTCCAAGAGTTCTCCAATTTGAGGCAAGGCAACCGGACGGTGGAGGATTATATTTTGGAGTTTGAGAGGTTAGCTCCGTATGCTACTCACATCACCGACCACGATGATCATAAGGCCCGAAAGTTTCTTCATGGACTTCGCCGGGATATTCAAGAAGCTTTACAAGCTGCTAACGTGAGTACTTGGGCCAAGGTTACAAAGAGGGCAATTCAAGTTGAGGCCCAAATGGCTCGGTTGAAGCCTCCGCCTTTCTCTTCGACTCGAGGATCGGGATCAGGTTCTGGATTGGGTAAGAGGCCCATTTCTTATGCTCCACGAGCTCCTGTCCCACCGGCTTTTCGTCCCCAGGGTTTAGGGAACAAAAAGCCCCGTATTACCGGTCCCGTAGCACCTCCTATTGCTCCAGTTCGACCGGCTCCAGCTCAGGGACCACCCGTTTGTTCTCATTGTCAGGGGAGACATCCAGTGGAGAGGTGTTGGAAGCTCCTGGGTAAATGCTACGCGTGTGGGTCTTCTGATCACTTGATTGATGCTTGCCCGAATAGGAGGCCGGTTGTGCAGGCTCGCGTGTTTGCTTTGGAGGGAGAGGAGGAAGCTGCTGATGTCGACCCGAACGCCGTGATAGAAGGTACAATCAACATTCATGGCATATCACTACATGCATTGTTTGATCCCGGGGCTACGCATTCATTTATTTCCCGGGATATTGTTGCTTCTTTTCCTTTACTTGATGAATTATCTGCGCTTGTGTATGTGGTGAATACTCCTTTGGGAGGGTCTTTGGAAGCTGACAGGGTGTTTAGGGAGTGTCCGGTGGTGTTTGAGGGCCGAGTTTTTCCTGCAGATCTGATAGTTCTACCGTTGAAGAAGTATGAGGTTATTCTTGGCATGGATTTTCTCTTCAGATACCGAGCTCAGTTGGACTGTCATGAGAAGAAAGTTTCGTTGGGGTCAGTGGTCTTTACGGGTGAGAGGTTGAAGTCCAGCCCGTTTGTGTCTTTTATGGAAGCAAGTAAGCTCCTCCGGGACGGTGCGACAGGTTTTGTGGCTTACCTTCTGAATAAACCGAAGGATCAGGCCAAACTTGAGGAGACAGAGGTCGTGAGTGAGTTTCCCGATGTATTCCCTGAGAATTTGGGTTCTTTACCACCTGATAGGGACATCGAGTTTGTAGTCGACCTTTATCCTGGAGCTGAGCCTTTCTCTAAGACACCGTATCGGATGGCTCCTGCTGAGTTGAAGGAGTTGAAAACGCAGCTGGATGAGCTTTTGACTTGCGGTTACATCCGTCCGAGTACATCCCCGTGGGGTGCTCCTGTGTTATTTGTGAAGAAGAAGGATGGGACTTTGAGGATGTGTATAGACTACCGTGAGTTGAACCGGATGACAGTGAAGAATAAGTATCCTTTACCTCATATCGAAGAGTTGTTTGATATCTTGCAAGGGTCGCAGGTGTACTCTAAGTTAGATTTGAGGCAAGGGTATTACCAAATTCGTATCCGGGAAGAGGATATCTCTAAGACTGCGTTCAATACCCGTTATGGACACTTCGAGTTTGTAGTGATGCCGTTTGGGTTAACTAATGCTCCAGCCGTGTTCATGGATATGATGCACCGAGTATTTAGACAGTATCTTGACAAGTTCGTGGTCATTTTCATAGACGACATCTTGGTGTATTCTAAGTCTGCAGAAGAGCACGCGTCTCATCTCAGGATTGTTTTGGAGACCCTTAGAGAGCATAAGCTTTATGCCAAATTTAGCAAGTGCGAGTTCTGGCTCGACAGAGTGTCATTTCTGGGTCACATAATTTCAGGTGAGGGGATTGAAGTTGATCCTTCCAAGATTGAAACCGTGGTTCAGTGGGAAAGACCGAAGAATGCCTCCGAGATAAGAAGTTTTCTCGGGTTAGCGGGTTATTATAGGAGATTTGTGAAGGACTTCTCCAAGATTGCTTGCCCGTTGACTCGATTAACTAAAAAGGAGGTGAAGTATGAGTGGGATGATGGGTGCGAGAGAAGTTTCCAAGCTTTGAAGGAAAGATTAACTTCAGCACCAGTTCTTACCCTACCCGAGGGATCCGAGGGTTATTCAGTTTTTGCAGATGCTTCTAAGGAAGGACTCGGATGTGTATTGATGCAAAATGGCCGAGTGGTGGCCTATGCTTCTAGGAAGTTGAAGGAACACGAGAAGAACTACCCCACTCATGATCTTGAGCTTGCAGCGGTGGTATTTGCTTTGAGGAAGTGGCGTCATTACCTCTATGGGACAACTTTTGAGATATTCACGGATCATAAGAGCCTCAAGTATCTTTTCACTCAGAAGGAGCTGAATAACAGACAGAGGCGTTGGATGGAATTCTTAGAGGATTATGACTGCACGATTCAGTATCATCCGGGCAAGGCTAATGTCGTGGCAGATGCTTTGAGCAGGAAAGCAAGTGTTTCAGGTTTGAGTGCAGAGTCTTCAAGACAGGGTTCGACGGTTATGGTTTCAGTGGCTCGGTTAGCTAACATCTCAATTCAGCCGGATTTGAAACAGAGGTTGTTGGATTCTCAGGCTTCGGATACAGAGATTCAGAGATTAGTGGTTCGGTCTAGGATAGACCCCGAGACGAAGTTTGGGTTTGATGATTCCGGTTTGTTCAGGTTCAAGACCAGGGTTTGTGTCCCAGAAGACCTCAAGAGGTTAATACTTGAGGAAGGACACCGTTCTGGATATTCCATTCACCCCGGTGGTACGAAGATGTACCGAGATTTGAAGGAATACTTCTGGTGGAATGGCATGAAGAGAGATGTCGCGAACTTTGTGAAGCGGTGTCTCACGTGTCAAGTGGTGAAGGCAGAACACCAGAAACCGGGAGGAACCCTCCAACCACTTCCGATTCCTGAATGGAAGTGGGAGCAAGTGACTATGGACTTCGTGTCCGGCTTGCCGAGATCAAGAGGAGGTTATGATGGAATTTGGGTGATAGTCGACCGATTGACCAAGTCTGCTCATTTTCTCAAGGTGAAAATGTCTTACAAGACCCCGAAGTTGGCAGAATTGTATTGTAATGAGATTGTGAGACTTCATGGGGCGCCTGCTAGCATTGTTTCAGATCGTGATCCGAGGTTCACAGCTAAGTTTTGGCAGGATCTTTAGAGTAGGTTGGGTACGAGGCTTAATTTCAGCACCGCTTTTCATCCCCAGACGGATGGACAGTCAGAGAGACTGATTAAGTATTTGGAGGATTTATTACGAGCGTGTGCTTTGGATTTTAAGGAAAAGTGGGATAAGCATTTAGCTCTGGTTGAGTTTGCCTATAACAACAGTTTTCAGACTTCTATTGGTATGGCTCCCTACGAGGCACTATATGGAAGGAAGTGTAGATCGCCTCTATTCTGGGACTTGGAAGATTGGCGGTGGACAGAGGAGAACAAGCTCGAAAGAGCTACACCTCGAGAGAGATTGGATAAGACCACTACTAAGGTCAAGTTGATTCAGCAGAGAATGAAGGCAGCTCAGGACCGTCAGAAGAGCTATGCGGATAAGAGGAGAAGGCCCCTTGAGTTTGAAGTCGGAGATAAGGTTTTCTTGAAAGCATCTCCGAGAAAGGGATTTTCTCGAATAGGTCGAGGTGGGAAGCTTAACCCGAGATACCTTGGACCTTTTGAAATCCTTGAGAGAATTGGAGAAGTGGCGTATAGGTTGGACCTACCGCCTAGATTGACCGGGATACATAATGTGTTTCACGTCTCGCAGCTCAGGAAATATTATCCCGAAGAATCAACTATTCTCCCTGTGGAAGAGGTACAACTTGAGACGGATTTGACAATAGTAAGACACCCGGTTGAGATTCAAGACCGGAAGATACAAGTGTTAAGGAATAAACAGATTCCCTTGGTCCGAGTTCTTTGGAGGGATCAGAAATCCGAAGAGTCTACTTGGGAGACTGAGGAGAAGATGAGACAGTTGTATCCAGAGTTGTTCTCAGGTCAGACAGTTAACCTGGGGACCAGGTTCTCCGAAGGGGGGGAGGTTGTAACACCCCGACTCACAGTCGGTACAGGTAAATTATGTGATTTATCAATATTTGCGTTTTGGATTAATTGTATATGACTTATATGAATTATTTGAACTTATCTGAATTTATTTGAATTAATGTTGTATGTGATGTATTCGTTTTAATTGAGTTGGCCTTATTTGGACCCGTAATTGTTGAACCGAACCAACTTGAACCAGGAACCTTGAACCGAACCCGTGAACCGACCGGTCCACCCTTAAAGGCTGAACCATTCTCTCCTCTCCTTCATTTCACGTGAAACAGCAGCAACCCAAGCCAAGCAAGAATCAAAACCCCAAGTTGATCATTCCAACTTCCCAAGCCAATATCTCTCTCGTTTCTTCGTCTTTTCTCGAACTTAGGTATGTTTCGGAATCCCCTCGTCGTGCTCATCGTTTCTATGGTTTAATTTCCGAGTTTGGAGTGAGTTTAGTGTGCCTTTGCTTCCTTACGTGAATAGTAAGGGTTAGCTATAAAATGTGAATACTTGCTCTTTGCTTGATGTGTTTGATTCCTAGCTTCATATATGAGTTGTATATGTTGTATGTGTTGCATTTATTGCATTTAATCCATGGTTAGTTGAGCATTTATGAATGATCATGATTTTTGCTTGAATATTGCATTCCCTTGATCATGCCTTTTAATTCCGTTTTCTTGAGTTATTTGAGTATTTATATGTCAAGCACGATTTATTTGAATTGTTTGTGCATTTTGAGAAGTTGTGGCAATTTTAAGGGTTGAATTTTGGCCATTTTTGGCAAAATTATGAGCTTCCCCTGTTTCTGCAATGGAAACTCTGCTCCAGCTTTCGAACCAGGCCGGAACGGCCGTTCCCGCCCCAGTTTCAAACTGGGAACGACCGTTCCCAGGCCATTTACTGTTCATGCCGAGAGTGGGAACGACCGTTCCCAGTTTGTACTGGGAACGGGAACGGCCGTTCCCATGGCCAAAACCGTTCTACTGGATCAAATCCGCGGGGGTGGATTTTTCCCTTTAGAAAAATCCGCGAGGGTGGATTTGAGGCAGTAGCTTTGGAAAAATCCATGGGGGTGGATTTTTCCCTTTGGAGAATTCGAGACCTGGAAGCTGCCACTACTTCTCTTTGCCTTAATTATGCAATTTCATGACTTTAAATGCTTTTCTTTTGCATATTAATTGTTATAATTTGATTGCTTTGCATAATAAAGTGTGAATAATTATGTTATACTATGATTTGTGTATTATATGACTTAATTGTGATATTTTATATGTGAACATGAATCATGCATTTTGCCGAGCGTCTTCTTTGGTTCATATAGAGTCTAAGTCTTGGGCTTTCTTATTTTCTTTTCAGAGGAGGTTCCAGTTGACGAGCCCGAGGCGTAGGTTGTTCACGTCTGCTCGTATTTTGGTCACGCACAAGGTGAGGTTTAGGATTTTTATTAGTTAAGCGACCTAAAGCCTTATGTGGTGTTTTCAAGCCGTGCATGTGACTATATATTATATATATAGATATGTATGTGTTGATTAGAATATGTTTATGATCTTGTGAACAACTTTGTTTTGGGGAAAGATATTAAATAAGCCTATGTAAGCTATGTTTTGGAAAAGGCTTTACAATTCTGTTAGCGAGATCGCCATGAAAGATTTGGCATATGATATGATTTGTATGTGTGGATCCAAGGAGCTACGGGTAAGGAACCCTCGGGACGGTTCGGGCCGTCGAGGTTCGGCCTGTGCGTAGTCTCCATCCGATATATCACACGCGACCCCTGGGAGTTTGGGAAGGTGTGGTATTTCGATGCCTTCGGCGTAAAAACCGGGGAGGGCACGATGTGGGTTCGCTACCCCTCGTGAGTCTGTTTATGTATGGATGGTTAGGGCCGCCGGTGGCTCTTCCATCATTGGTGTAGAGGTTGATATGTATGATTTCCGTTTTGTTTGTTCTGAGGAGTAAAGGTTGGAAGCTCGTTCTCGCCGAGCATTATGTATGTTGTGTATCTCAGGAAGTATGAATCGGGATAGTATTTATGAAAGGTTTAACGTATATGTATTTGTTTTGGAAAGTTAGTTTGCAAAACCTATTCCGGTTCATAATTCCACCCTTTGCTTTGTGCTCTGCTTTATATATATATAGGGTGTGGGTGTGCGTTAGCCCCCTCACTCAGTCAGTTGACTGACCCTCGTTTACTCTTTTAGTTGCAGGTTTTGGGAGCGTGAGCTAGGCGGGGAAGTGTGTCTTTCTTATGCACTTGTCGGTCTAGGTTTCGTTAGGTGCATATACATACCTGCACTTTATTATTTTGTAGTTGTACAGCTATGGTTTGTATATACTCACTTACTATTTTGTTCGAGCCGTGATGGCTTTTGTACAGGAACGTGTTGGTATTAATATGTAAATACTATGTGAATAGGTGTGGGTTGGTACCTATATATATATGTGATGATTTTGCTTGTTGCTTTTATCATTCGCTTCCGCATACTCTGATTCTGTTTGGTTTAGCTCCGCCTAGCCTAGAGTGTGTGTTTGGTCTCCCGTTCGCTATGATTCGGATTCGGGTGCGGACATTCCATTTCGTATTCGGGTTCGGATTATGGTGCGGGGGATGTGGCCCTACGTGTGGGTGCTACAGAAACGTACAACCTTTATGTGCTATTTTCAGCCAAAACATATTATAACTATAAACGTTTTCCAAAATACAAATATTTCAACCAAGCAAGCCATGATTATCATGATTTTCAAGCATGTTTGGCCAGTACATGATTGCACGTGGGCCCGAGGATAGTTCTTGAGCCAACCGGGAAAGCAAGGGCTGACGGGTAACTCCTGAGCTATTCTCACGTCATTGGGATCACTCCTGAAGCCACTAGGAGATTTGTGGTGGAAGGAGTTCCGTGTTTAGGGAGTCATGTTCCCTATACACACCATGTCGTGGATAGTTGGGCCTTGCAAACCCACTATCACCCGGAGGAAGAAGGAGACTGGGGATGAATCCGGCATGTCGGGTTATCCTCGGGTTATTGCATGTTTCAAGAATGAATATGTTTATTTGAGCACTAACGGAAATGAATGATCATGTATTGAATAAATCATGCAAACACGTATTGTCACGTTTGGTGTAAAGGTTGGAGAACCGCCCTTACTCGCCGGGGCCATATGTTCATGAAATAATCAAGTTAACATGTTAAAATGATTAGTTGTAATCTCGGGCAAAGAATAAGTTATATTGAAATCAATCTTTATTTATTTCATTTCCTAGTCTTCACCCGAGGCTACAACTTGCATGTGACGTGAGTTATATATATTTATTGCCCCTCACTCAGTCTTCGGTAGACTGATACTTCACTTTTCAGGTACGTGTGAGCGTGGTCGTGCTAGGCGGGAGTCCGGTCCAGTCTTGCATTTTCACGGGTCTAGCATTACACCTTTCATGTATAGCCTTTTGATATAGCATGTATAGAATGTTTGGGAAAGACATGTCATGATAATTATTACCATATTTTGAGTACTTGAGCATGTATATAATATAAGAAGATGATAATGTATTGATAGTTAATGTTGATATCTATGATATATCTATTTTGGCAAATATGGTACCTATAAGTATTCATTGAATTGGTTCCTCTTTTAACTTCATGTTTTGGTTATTTGTGATGGGGAGTGTGTAGCACCCGGAATGTAGCACCCGGGACGATAGGCACCACATCCCCCGCACTATGAGTCTAATCCACATATGAAATAGGCAGTCCACACATGAATCGGACTCACAGCGAACGGGTGACAATCAAAAGTACAGTCCTGACTAGGTGGAAGCTAACCCTGGAACCATCAACCAAAAACCAAAATGCGGAAGCAAGGAAATCATTCATGTAATATTCATGAAATAATGGAAATCCAATACGAATATAAATACGGGTTCCACTAATCAGTACACATGTCCTAACCTGTCCCGAATCAATATCAATCCAATAAGGCACACCGGCCAGCAATAATTAATTCAATAATCAATTAATACAGTATTTAAAGACAATATAATATGCAGTGAGTGTAAACGAGTGAGGCTAGAACAATGACTCGACACTCTAACTCCGCCTAGTAACCAACACCTGCAAAAGAAACTGGAAAAGGGGGAAAGAGGGGTCAGTCTCTAGAAGACTGAGTGAGCAGGAGCGATACATATAATATAGAAACATGCACATGCAAGTCATAAATCCCGAGCAAGGTTTTATTTAAAGTTAGTTCCCTCAAAGGGCTAGAAATTAAGTAAGCAATGCTCAGACTTTACGACTATTCATATTAAATTCATTAAATTCATAAATCATATTCAATCAATAAGGCTCGGCGAGTGAGCTTGCACAATCTCCAACCAAACGCCGACCGTGTACGACAAATATCATTAATACATTAAATAGGTGATCATGCAATATATCATAATACACTCAGATCACATGCCATGTCCTAAATATATTTGTTTGGGCAATCCGATTCCCGGCCTTCCCGCACAGTGCCTATCGATCAATAATCATTCAGTCAATCATTCAGTCAATCGTTTTCAATCATAAATAAGTTCCAACCTTCTTCCTCCGGGTTGGTGGTGGGTTTGCAAGGCCCATCCACCCAATCATTGGCCAAAAGGGGTTACATGACTCCCCAGATGGCACTCAGCTCCCTTTCCCCGCCAATCTCCTGACGAGGTCCGGTACCGCTGTTCAATAGTGGGACTAGTGTGAGGGTTTACCGTCAGCCCTTGCCTCCTCGGGTCCCCACTCACACCAAGCCCCTGGGCCCCAATCAGTGCAATCAATCAATCAATACTCGCCAAAACATTTGATCCATAAGAATCATACCATATCCATCATTATCCATTTGAAAAGGGTTTACTCGATCAATATTTACTCGATCAATAATTTAAAAACCATACATAAATATACCTTACCGTGCAACTTGGCTTATGCTATATACGTACCTCTCCGTGTCATCCTAATCCGTAGCTAGCATGAAGACGCACGGTTTGGAGCATAGCCTCGTTGCAAAACCATTTTAAGCTTATATATGCCCATAAGTATAATTCAGAAGAATTTACTCGATAACTTCATTTGAGAACCATATATATATAATCATAAAGTTTTGGCCAAAGCTTTTCACATAAGGGTTGTAGGGTTGGATATGTAACTAGAACGAAAACACCCTCACCTGGAAATTCCACGAGACAAGAAACAAGAGCAATACGGGTGCCTATTCAATTTGGAAGTCTCCGCCCTGGAAACAAACTGTACAAGAGAAGGAACAATGTGTACTTGTGAGAATTGACTCAATATGAAACCACATAGACGCACGGCAATGCTAAACACATGATATGAGTGGTATAAGAAGTAAAATGATGTTATGGAGTTACATAATCAAGTAATTCGTTCAAGTACATTCCATACATGAGGGTTTCAAGCCCAATCATTTCATATCTTTCATAAAAATTCACAATATACATGGCCAATTAATTCATATAACATGAATTCATACATTCATAATATATTACATGTTTTCAAATGTCATACAATGCATATTCATTAATTATCAAGCAAGCAAGAACAAATTACATTTTAAAACAATTAACAATTAATACAATTTCGGCATAACGGGATTCAAATTGCAAATCAAAGCATCAACATATATCATAGTTCATTTAATACATGCTTTCGTACACATTGGAATCCATATAGATCGACAAATCAAACAATTAACAATTTATTGTAATTAAGACAATTAATTTCAAATAATTAGAAATACACAAAATAAATCACAACAAATCAACCGGGCATCCGATTGACGAACGGAAAGTGGCGTTGGACTCACCACAACGAAAGGAACCTTCTGTCCGAAGGTCACCGGAATACCGCTACCGGAGTTGCCGGAACAGTCACCGGCCGCCACCGAAATACCGTCTCCGGTGGTCGGAAAAATCCCCGGAAGGACAGAAACGTACGTCTCGGTCTACTCAACAAAAGCCCTCAATCAATTTTAGAAAATGCCAAACACGCCGGACTTCGTTGACGAAAAATCGAACTTAAATCCTAGTACGAAAACTGAAATTAAACGTAAACCGTAAAACCAAAATGAAATCCGAGCATACCGTTGGAAAGCTTGTAACAAGCCCTACGAAAGCCCCACGTCAAATCGCCGGAAAAATCGCCGGAACAGTAACCGGTTCAGACCCGGCGGTTCACCACCGGTTCACCGCCGGTCCGCCGCCAACGGCCGGTTCTCGGGACGCCACTGATGCCATCCACTACGTTTCGTCATTCTAAGGAACTTTTGTAAAGGCTCCACCACCAAAACAGGCCGGGAAAAGGCCCGAAATCGCTGCCGAAGTTTCTGCTGGTGCGTCATCGCCGGAACCACCACTTGCGGTGGTTTTCGTGCTGAACGGAGGCCGGAAATGGAACGAGAAGGTCCAAAAACGTAGGGTAGGGTCAAGCTCCGCTCGCGAAACTCGCCGGAACGCCGCCGGCGAAGTGGTGGCGCCACCCGCCACTTTCAGGCCACCGATGCGCCGCCGTCGGTCTTCGGTTGGCCATGATATTGGTACGGTTGTGACGGGCTCGTCGAGCTGATAAATTTGCACTATTGATTCGTCGAATTCCGTCGAGAAACGAGGGAGAACGGCAAGTGTGTGTTTTCACACCTTCACTGTGTGAACAGTGACGGGTCGCGGGGAAGAAGACGATGGCTGGAGCTGCTGTGATATGGCACGCAAAACGAGGAAATCCGGGTATATATCTCGGGTCCTCGTACGCAAAAAGGGTCGGAAGAACAGGCTAACGAAGTCAGAATTGGGCAAACTTAGAGTCTACGGACTCGTTTCGCTGCCCCGGACGCGTTAAAGGGATCAAAGAAGTCAAAATCTCTACCGAACGAGAAGTGACCGGAAAACCCCCTAAAAAGAAGAAAATTACAAAAAGGGCCCTAACTCTAAAAGAGTTCAAAAGAAGGCCACACAACGCACCAAACACATAATTAAACACATAAAAATGTTGAAAGGTGACGTACCTTATTTATCGAATGAGCGGGGCGTTACAATCTTCCCTCCTTCAAAAGGACCTGTCCTCAGGTCCTACTGTTGGACCTAAAAATTTCAAACTGGAATTGTATCGATCTGTTTCCCAAAATGGCTTAGCATCTTAACCCTGGTTGCGAAGTTTACTCCCCTTATTTGTATCAACCCCTTCAGAGTCTGGTAGTCACAAAGATCTACTTGAACACTTGGCCGTTAGTCACTTCAAAACTCGTTCGACTGCTACTAGTCCATTGCCTCGTCACTTGTTATCCGTTGTCTGTCCAGGCGTAACGCAAACACGACAAACAAGAGAGAATCCCATCTCTCAACACACAAGTGAGGAAACCCCGTCCCTCAGCACACACAAAAGAGAGAACCCCGTCTCTCGGGCACAGAATTGAGAGAACCCCGTCTCTCAAACACAGAATTGAGAGAACCCCGTCTCCCAGCCTAAGTCTGTCAGATTCCACATCCTTCCAGACATTCTAGTTTGAGAAAATCCAGCATTTCTCAAACTCCTAAATTCAAGAGAATCCAACATCCCTCGAATACCTAAGTACAAGAGAATCCAGCATCTCTCGTGCACAGAAACAGGAAGAATCCACATCTTCCTGGCACGTAATCAGAGAGAATCAAATCTCCCTTCCACTCAAGCACACAAGCAGAAGCAAGGTTCACAATAATCAACACACACATTCCACTGACCAAGGTATCCCAGAATAACAAAATTTAAATATGTCAACGATGCATGTATGTTCGTGCGATGGATGCTTAGTGTACCGTTCACCGTCGTAATGGAATTGATGTTGTGACTTTACTTCTACGATTTGGATAGTCTGATCTCTAGCTGGCTTGATTCCCAACTTGTCTTTCCTATCTTTAGTAGATGTTTGACTGAGAAAGTCAGACCCTTGGTTGATCCTATTCTCGATTCCATTCGGATCCTTACTCACAGTTATCTTCTGCAATTAACCGAGCACTAATTTATTCCACCTACGATCAGAACATTTATCTTTGTACCAGGTTCATTATATTCTCTTTGGCCGTACAAGAATCTTAAACTTTAACTCCCACTTCATACATTGTCACCAACTGGTTAAGTCATTTGTTGAAAATTTGGTCATCTGGAACTAGTGGACATCCTTCTTAAAAGTGATAAATTTGACCAATTTTCCTTTCTTGAAACTAATTTAGGAATCCATCAGAAGTTCCCTGATAATATCATCATCCTCGCTGTCTGAATCACGTGCTTATAAATTCCCAAACGAACCACTCTCTTCGATGCCTTATGAAGATCTTCATCCCGGGTATATTAACTTAACTCAAACTTTGAAGGTTTACTGATAACGCCGCCTTATTCTTTTCCTGTTACTATCATTGGGTCATTCATGTCCGTGAGAAGTATCTTCCTCGAGCACCACTGTGAATTTAAGTTTCATGTCCGGTCGTGCTCTCCCCCAAGAAATTCTATCTCAACTCCTTAAACTTTTTCGACCGCTTCTCGGATCAAAACACCTCAATTTCTTCAACCTAGCTTCCTCGGTATAAGTGGTTCTAATCACTCCACTTGTCTAGTGATAGTCCTCACATTTCCTTTGAAGCAATTAGTAGGAATGACAACCTGCTTCTCTCGTTCCCACTTTCGATTCTATTTTCCAAACCTCAGAATTTTCCATTTGCTTTTTTTTTTTTTTTTTTTTTTTTTAACCAACCAGTGCAACCCCGAATTTCTTCTTTTCTTGATTCCAGCAAGAATCAGTCGGAGTACCACTTGATAAATAAGATGTGGGAAATTCCTATCAAGTAAACACTAAAATGCATGTCGGGTTAGGGTGCCAATGCCGTATCACACTTGTAAACAATTAAAGATGCAACACATTGGAACAATTATACAAATTAGAGATGAGCATATGAATAGAGAAATTTAAATAATTAAAGCGATGTATGATGCATGTACTTATGAATGCGTAGAACCTGTCACCGTAGTTGTAAACTTTAACTTGACATATTTCTTTATTTCTCAAATTGCAAGTTTGTCTTGAATTAATTATTCACCTCTTCTTTACCCACGGTCTTCCAAATCTTCAAAGTTTCCGTGTATCAACTTATGGATCTCCCAAGTCCGAGATTGAAATCTCTTGAACCCAAATTCTTCAACACCCATGAAGTTGGTATCTTGACTTCTCTTGAAGAATCAACCTCCAATTGTTGTCCTAGTCCTTACCATAGTTATTCCTTTGATCAAAACTTCTCTGGTTTATTCTTTATGAGTTCGAATAGTTGTATGAGCTCATCCCCCAATTGTTTACATTTGAGTACATAATTTCCCTCCAATAGCTCTTTGTTCTTTTTCGTTTCCATTTGTTGCTCCAAATCTCCTAATTCAATCTCACAACTCGACACTTCATCTTGAATTTGGAAGATGAACTCATATCCGGCCGAAGATAAAATCCTTAGCATTGTCATTTTCCATGAACTTATACTTACCACGTCGACTACTTTTCTTTAATTCTTCTCAATTCAACTCCTATCTCATCCCGATTCTGAAGCATGTGAATTCCCTCTTCGTAGTCTCTTCATCCTTTTCCATCGATCTAAATCCCAAGCTATATTATTCTTCATATTTTCTTTCGCCTCTTTCTCAAGTTAAATGGTCTTTACTGCTTCTCAACCACGAACCTACTTTACTTTAATTCTCTTCTTTGGAATCTGGTTGACAAATCTTCGTAGTGTAAACAAACATGTTGATCTCGTGAAACCAAATCATTACACACCACAAATCCCGTCCCATCCTGGATTCACCATCGGTAATAGAGTTGCAAACTTCTCCTTCGAACTGACCTCTTATTCTGGACTTTATCACTCGAGCCCTAACCTCATTTTAGAAAAGGTTTGACTCTTAAATTTCTGTAGAAATTCCCAAGACATTCCTTACAACTTCCGAGCCAGAAAGAAGAGCTTGTGGTAACCTGTGGTTGTCGTAAAGATTGGCCGTGGTTTGATATTGTCTTCATATCCTATGAATCACAGCTCATTTTAAAAATAAATGCATGCACTTAGTATATGCTCATGCCACACAATTAACACCAAAAGAATGAATTCAATGCAAAATGCAACAAATAATGTAATAAAGTTTAAAAAAAAAATCACAATTCAATATTCAAGAATGATGCAATGCACACATTGACAATTAGTTCCTATGCCGTGCGACCTATACTCGAGACAACACAACCCAGAGCACCGGTTCTGAACCTGGTAGCTCTGATACCACCTAAAAATGTAGCACCCGGGACGATAGGCACCACATCCCCCGCACTATGAGTCTAATCCACATATGAAATAGGCAGTCCACACATGAATCGGACTCACAGCGAACGGGTGACAATCAAAAGTACAGTCCTGACTAGGCGGAAGCTAACCCTGGAACCATCAACCAAAAACCAAAATGCGGAAGCAAGGAAATCATTCATGTAATATTCATGAAATAATGGAAATCCAATACGAATATAAATACGGGTTCCACTAATCAGTACACATGTCCTAACCTGTCCCGAATCAATATCAATCCAATAAGGCACACCGGCCAGCAATAATTAATTCAATAATCAATTAATACAATATTTAAAGACAATATAATATGCAGTGAGTGTAAACGAGTGAGGCTAGAACAATGACTCGACACTCTAACTCCGCCTAGTAACCAACACCTGCAAAAGAAACTGGAAAAGGGGGAAAGAGGGGTCAGTCTCTAGAAGACTGAGTGAGCAGGAGCGATACATATAATATAGAAACATGCACATGCAAGTCATAAATCCCGAGCAAGGTTTTATTTAAAGTTAGTTCCCTCAAAGGGCTAGAAATTAAGTAAGCAATGCTCAGACTTTACGACTATTCATATTAAATTCATTAAATTCATAAATCATATTCAATCAATAAGGCTCGGCGAGTGAGCGTGCACAATCTCCAACCAAACGCCGACCGTGTACGACAAATATCATTAATACATTAAATAGGTGATCATGCAATATATCATAATACACTCAGATCACATGCCATGTCCTAAATATATTTGTTTGGGCAATCCGATTCCCGGCCTTCCCGCACAGTGCCTATCGATCAATAATCAATCAGTCAATCATTCAGTCAATCGTTTTCAATCATAAATAAGTTCCAACCTTCTTCCTCCGGGTTGGTGGTGGGTTTGCAAGGCCCATCCACCCAATCATTGGCCAAAAGGGGTTACATGACTCCCCAGATGGCACTCAGCTCCCTTTCCCCGCCAATCGCCTGACGAGGTCCGGTACCGCTGTTCAATAGTGGGACTAGTGTGAGGGTTTACCGTCAGCCCTTGCCTCCTCGGGTCCCCACTCACACCAAGCCCCTGGGCCCCAATCAGTGCAATCAATCAATCAATACTCGCCAAAACATTTGATCCATAAGAATCATACCATATCCATCATTATCCATTTGAAAAGGGTTTACTCGATCAATATTTACTCGATCAATAATTTAAAAACCATACATAAATATACCTTACCGTGCAACTTGGCTTATGCTATAATCGTACCTCTCCGTGTCATCCTAATCCGTAGCTAGCATGAAGACGCACGGTTTGGAGCATAGCCTCGTTGCAAAACCATTTTAAGCTTATATATGCCCATAAGTATAATTCAGAAGAATTTACTCGATAACTTCATTTGAGAACCATATATATATAATCATAAAGTTTTGGCCAAAGCTTTTCACATAAGGGTTGTAGGGTTGGATATGTAACTAGAACGAAAACACCCTCACCTGGAAATTCCACGAGACAAGAAACAAGAGCAATACGGGTGCCTATTCAATTTGGAAGTCTCCGCCCTGGAAACAAACTGTACAAGAGAAGGAACAATGTGTACTTGTGAGAATTGACTCAATATGAAACCACATAGACGCACGGCAATGCTAAACACATGATATGAGTGGTATAAGAAGTAAAATGATGTTATGGAGTTACATAATCAAGTAATTCGTTCAAGTACATTCCATACATGAGGGTTTCAAGCCCAATCATTTCATATCTTTCATACAAATTCACAATATACATGGCCAATTAATTCATATAGCATGAATTCATACATTCATAATATATTACATGTTTTCAAATGTCATACAATGCATATTCATTAATTATCAAGCAAGCAAGAACAAATTACATTTTAAAACAATTAACAATTAATACAATTTCGGCATAACGGGATTCAAATTGCAAATCAAAGCATCAACATATATCATAGTTCATTTAATACATGCTTTCGTACACATTGGAATCCATATAGATCGACAAATCAAACAATTAACAATTTATTGTAATTAAGACAATTAATTTCAAATAATTAGAAATACACAAAATAAATCACAACAAATCAACCGGGCATCCGATTGACGAACGGAAAGTGGCGTTGGACTCACCACAACGAAAGGAACCTTCTGTCCGAAGGTCACCGGAATGCCGCTACCGGAGTTGCCGGAACAGTCACCGGCCGCCACCGGAATACCGTCTCCGGTGGTCGGAAAAATCCCCGGAAGGACAGAAACGTACGTCTCGGTCTACTCAACAAAAGCCCTCAATCAATTTTAGAAAATGCCAAACACGGCGGACATCGTTGACGAAAAACCGAACTTAAATCCTTGTACGAAAACTGAAATTAAACGTAAACCGTAAAACCAAAATGAAATCCGAGCATACCGTTGGAAAGCTTGTAACAAGCCCTACGAAAGCCCCACGTCAAATCGCCGGAAAAATCACCGGAACAGTAACCGGTTCAGACCCGCCGGTTCACCACCGGTTCACCGCCGGTCCGCCGCCAACGGCCGGTTCTCGGGACGCCACTGATGCCATCCACTACGTTTCGTCATTCTAAGCAACTTTTGTAAAGGCTCCACCACCAAAACAGGCCGGGAAAAGGCCCGAAATCGCTGCCGAAGTTTCTGCTGGTGCGTCATCGCCGGAACCACCACTTGTGGTGGTTTTCGTGCTGAACGGAGGCCGGAAATGGAACGAGAAGGTCCAAAAACGTAGGGTAGGGTCAAGCTCCGCTCGCGAAACTCGCCGGAACGCCGCCGGCGAAGTGGTGGCGCCACCCGCCACTTTCAGGCCGCCGATGCGCTGCCGTCGGTCTTCGGTTGGCCACGATATTGGTACGGTTGTGACGGGCTCGTCGAGCTGATAAATTTGCACTATTGATTCGTCGAATTCCGTCGAGAAACGAGGGAGAACGGCAAGTGTGTGTTTTCACACCTTCACTGTGTGAACAGTGACGGGTCGCGGGGAAGAAGACGATGGCTGGAGCTGCTGTGATATGGCACGCAAAACGAGGAAATCCGGGTATATATCTCGGGTCCTCGTACGCAAAAAGGGTCGGAAGAACAGGCTAACGAAGTCAGAATTGGGCAAACTTAGAGTCTACGGACTCGTTTCGCTGCCCCGGACGCGTTAAAGGGATCAAAGAAGTCAAAATCTCTACCGAACGAGAAGTGACTGGAAAACCCCCTAAAAAGAAGAAAATTACAAAAAGGGCCCTAACTCTAAAAGAGTTCAAAAGAAGGCCACACAACGCACCAAACACATAATTAAACACATAAAAATGTTGAAAGGTGACGTACCTTATTTATCGAATGAGCGGGGCGTTACACGGAACCCCAAGATGCCACACCCCCGCACCATAAGTCTAGCTCACACATGAAATGGGTAGTCCATATATGAATCGGACTCATGGAGAACGGGTGACAATAAAAAAAACTCACTAGCTAGGCGGGACTAACCCTCAAACCATTCAAGTTGAAGTCTAGGAATTTAAAGCGGAAGCATAATAATTTCATTAGTACATATATCAAATATCCCAAAAGAGTTAACTTCCAACTTTATATCAATACATTATCATCTCCACCATATCAATAACTACAACCTAATTGCTCCATAAATGTCCATAAAATGAAAATGCAATGCTAGACTCATCCCGACAACTGGACACAACTCGGACTCTCGCCTAGCACACCACTGAAAGTACCTGAAAAGTGTGAGGTGTCAGTCTACCACAGACTGAGTGAGGGGTTTATAAATAAATATTCGCGCAAGTAACATGCAAGCTATAATCCCGGGTAAAGTCTTTTACAATGAAATAATATAAGTTAATAAAAGAAATAATCTTTGCCCGAGATTACAACTATCCAATTTTAACAATACAATCGATTACAATTCATTTCAATCAGTGGCCCGGCGAGTGAGGACAATTCTCCAACCTTACTCCGACTGTGTACAATTCGTGCTTACTTTATTAATCGATAGGTGATCATGCAGTTTAATTATTGTGCATTCGTTCATATTGTATTCACACAAGACAATCAATAAGTGCAATCATGACAATAACCCGAGGACAATCCGTGGTGCCAGACCCGTCCCCAGTCTCCTTCTTCCTCCGGTTGATGGGGGATTGCAAGGCCCCGCCATCCAATAACGGTGTGCGTTAGGAACATGACTCCCACACACGAAATATTCTTCCTCCACCAAACCTCCTAGTGGATTCAGAAAGGATCCCAAAACGATGAGGATAGTGCACAGATTACCCGTCAGCCCTTGCTTTCCCAGGTGACTCCATACACTACCCTCGGGCCCAAAGTGAACATGCTTTACTCGCCTAATACACTATCAATCAATCAATCGGTACAATTCAATTCAGTAATAGTAATTCAGTACGATAGTAGTGATTCAGTTGCAAATTATTTGAGGTTTATGGAAAACTATAGATATATGTATACATTTTGGCCGAAGTCCTTATAAGGGTTGTACGGGTTATATATAACTAGAAATTAAACCTCACCTTTACTTTACCAACCAAAACAAACAAGGAAACACCCTAAGGAGCGTGCTCCTTGTCACCGGGAACGTGATCTGTATAACAAGGACAAGTGTACGTAAGACTCGACTCGCATGAACCAATTAAGACGCAAGACAAAGTCATAATCAATATATTATGCAATAACAATCAAGGAATGTCAAGTAGGCACATAATTATCACTAAACCAAGTTTATAACTCATATCAGTCACATACGGGAGCCAAAGAAGTGAAAAGAATGCAATATGAGAGGTTTTGGTGAAGTTTAGGAAAATTGACAATTTTTGGGAAATGTACATGTTAAGGGAAAACTAGAATATCTTTAATTCTAGATGTGGGAATTCATTTTTGTTTATTGAATATGAAACTAGACACAAATACCTTTCCAACGCTATATGACACGTTTTCTAATTCAAATCGAGGTGAAAATGCCGTTGGTTCGAAGTTGGGTAAAATGCAGATTCTGGCGGGGGGTCGCGGGCGCGACCAAAAACCTTCACAAAATGGTCACGGCCGCGACCAAGTATTTTTCCGAATTTTTCATGCAATTTTCCAAAAGTCGAAAGTTGGCCAAAATAGGGTCGCGGGAGCGACTAGTTTTATGCATATTTCCGGTCGCGGGCGGGACCAAGTTCGCAACAGCAGCAAAACAGGGGAAAACAGGGGATTTCCGAGACAAAACACCACAAAATCAACAACAAGGCAAGTTCACTCCATCACAATTAATCCAACACATCTCAAACACATTATACTTCACTCATACTTCAAACTAATCATGGAATATGCATCAATTCACCAAAATTCATCTCCAAAACCCCAATTATATTCATGCTTCCAATTTCAAAATAAGCCAAGGTTTTCATGCAAGTTTCAAACCCTTTTTAATCCTAAACATGTTTCTAGTTCTAAACATGCAAGAATTCATCATCAAATCCCTAAACCCTCCTTAATCACATATTCAACAATTTCACAAAATTCCCAAGTTCTACCTTGAATCCAAGAAAATGGATGAAATGGAGATATGATGATGTTGGTGATCCTAGCTTCTCAATTCTTCAACTCTGGCTTGAATTTGAGATGAAATCTCCTTCCCTTCTTAGGTGTGAATGTCGGTTTTTACTAGGTGAGTGTGTGTGTGATTTTCCTCTCTTGGATGAAATGAAATTGATGGAATAATGTGGAAGAATTAAGATGATATAAGATATGCCAAAGTCTTGCATGAAAGTATGGGCTTCATTCTTATTTGCACATAAGTCCTCCATTTATTTGAAATAATGCAAGCAAGTATAATCTCTAACCAATAATGCAATTAACCCCAAGTCATGCTATACACTTAAGTATACAATTTCACACAAAGGAGCATTTAAAGATCATATGATACAATTAAATCACTTATGTCACTTATTTCATATAATCCATATTAATGTCAATTCATATAAATAACAATTCATATAAATGCATAGAGGTGGGATGCATATTATATGATGAAAATTATAATAATAACACATAATGCATAAATGTAAAACCGGGGCGTTACAGAGTGTCCCGCCTAGCTCGTGGATTTTGATTGTCACCCGTTCGCTGTAGTTTTGGTTTATGTACGGATTATCCATTTCGTATGTGGATCGAGGCTATAGTATGGGGGATGTAGTGCCTTGGGGTTAGGGTGCTACATCTACAGGTGGTATCAGCGCCCGGTTGCAAAACCGAGGTTCTTGAGTCGTGTCAAGTGAGTCTAGGTCGCACGGCATAGGATTATTTGTTACTTGGGAGTCTGCATTTAATTGAATTATTTGATTTACTTGGATTCTTGTATTACTTGATATATTTGACCTTCCTTGAATGTGTGTTTATTGACATTATGGAATTATATACACACATTTGCATATATTAATCCAACCACGCATATGTAGTGATCTGATTTTAGGATGGATCGTGATAGACACTCCCGTGACCGATCCCCGAGACACAGGCATCATCATCATCGCCGCCACCATCATCGTGAGAGATCACCTCCTCCTCCACCTGCTCAGGCACAGCCTCAGGACTTTATGAACGCCGTGGTAGGGCTAATTGATCAGAGGCTACAGGAACGGGTTCCTCCACCACCACCACCACCAGTAGCACCCCAGGAGAACCCCATTTCTACCATTTTACGAGAGTTTCAGAATCCGCATCCCCCGAAGTTCTATAAGGGCGACGATATACAGACAGAGATGTGGCTGAAGGAGATTGAGAGGATTTGGCAGCTTATACCTTGTGATACTCAGGAGAAGGCTCGCTGCACCCTTACTTTGATCCAGGGTGAGGCTTACTCCTGGTGGGAGAGCACATAGATAGTCTTGGAGGCTACCGGTACCGATATTACTTGGGAGGTCTTCGTACGGGAGTTCACAAATAAATTTATTCCTCCAGCTTCCCGTACTCGCAGGTTGAGGGAGTTTACAGAGCTAAAGCAAGGAGAGAGATCAGTGGGTCAGTATATCGCCGAGTTCGAGAGACTTTCTCGCTATGCACCGAACATAGTGAACGACGACTTTCACAAGACGATGCAGTTAGTTCAGGGACTCAGGCCAGACATCCAGGATGCGCTGAAAGTAGCTAACACGAGCACCTGGGCTAAAGCTACCGCTAAAGCTTTGAAAGTTGAGGATTCTGACATTGCTAGGAGGTCTACTCCTCGTACAGGACAGGCTTCAGGCTCGAGATCAGGACAGGGGTCGAGTGCAGGAAAGAGGCCTATGGTTTATCCTACACCTCCAGCATAGAAGGACTCGGGGAAGAAGCTTAAGGCTATAGGACCGTTACAGAGGGGTCCGAGAGCTCCAGTACCACCACAGCCACCTCAAAAATCGGGCTACAGATTTTGTGGACTTCCTACACATAACAATGACAACTACAGATGCCGGTTGGGCTTATGTTTGATTTGCGGGAGTGACGAGCACAGAGTTGATGGTTGTCCGGATCATCAGGATCCACCACCTGCAGGACCGAGGCCACTGGTGAGAGCTCGAGCCTATGTATTAGCTGGAGAGGAGCAGGATGCTGAGATCGACCCTGCAGCGGTAGTTGAAGGTACTATATGCATCCATGGCACGAACATCCATACATTATTTGATCTAGGAGCTACACACTCCTTTCTTGTGCATTCTATTGCTATTACATTACCTTTGCCTGCTATGTGCTCTTCTGTGTGCTATTTAGTTAGTACTCCTTTCGGTAGTAGGCGAGAGACGGATCAGGTTTACAGGGATGTTCCAGTGGTGATTGAAGGCCAGGAGTTTCTGACAGACTTTATTGTTATGCCAATGGAAAGATACGGGTCTATTCTGGGGATGGATTGGTTGTACAGGCACTGTGCTACAGTAGATTTCCTGGCAAAGAAAGTGTAGTTGGGTTCAGATGTTATTACGGGTGGGACTTCGAAGAAAGTACCCCTACTTTCATTCTCAGAGGCTCAGAAATTGGTCAAAGACGGGGCTACAGGGTTCATTGCTTACATTTTGAATAAGCCCAAAGATCAGGTGAAATTGGAAGATACAGAAGTGGTAAAAGAATTTCCCGAAGTATTCCCAGAGAAATTGGATTCGTTGCCTCCTGAAAGAGAGATAGAGTTTGTAATTGATCTTTATTCGAATGCTGAGCCTTATTCAAAAACTCCATACCGGATTGCTCCAGCGGAACTGAAAGAGCTAAAGGTTCAGCTTGAGGCATTATTGGAGGTTGGGTACATCCGGCCGAGTTCTTCACCCTGGGGAGCACCAGTTTTATTTGTAAAGAAAAAGGACGAAACTTTGAGAATGTGCATCGATTACCGGGAGTTGAACCGGATGACTATTCAGAACAAGTATCCCTCCCACTTATCAAGGAGTTATTTGATATACTTCAGGGTTCCAAGGTTTATTCGAAATTGGATTTAAGAAAGGGATACTACCAGCTGTGGATCCGAGCAGAGGATATTCCAAAGACAGGATTCAATACTCGGTAAGGGCACTACGAGTTCGTGGTTATGCCATTTGGGTTAACCAATGGCCCTGCAGCATTCATGGATATAATGCACCGGATTTTCAGGCCTTTCCTCGATAAGTTTGTGGTGATTTTTATCGATGATATTTTGGTTTTCTCAAAGTCAGCTGAGGAGCACGCGAGGCACCTTAGGCTCGTTCTACAGACTTTAAAGGAGCATCAGTTATTTGCCAAATTCAGTAAGTGTGAATTTTGGATCGATCAGGTTGCTTTCTTGGGACATGTGATTTCGGGTAAAGGTTTGGAAGTCGATCCCTCAAAAATCGAGGCCGTGTTTAAATGGGAGAAACCGAAGAATGCCTCGGAAGTTAGAAGTTTCTTGGGATTGGCCAGCTATACAGGAGGTTTGTTCAGGATTTTTCTAAGATTACTGCACCGTTAACCCGATTGACAAAGAAAGATGTCAAGTTTGTTTGGGACGAGAAGTGTGATCAAAGTTTCAATTTTTTGAAAGAAAAGTTGGTCACAGCTTCGATATTAGCATTTCCGGAGGGTTCAGAGGAGTATGCAATGTATACAGATGCTTCTAAGGAAGGCCTAGGGTGTGTTTTGACTCAGAAGGGAAAAGTGATCGCTTATGCTTCCCGAAAGTTAAAGGAATACGAAAAGAATTATCCTACACACGACCTGGAATTTGCAGCCTTGATCTTTGCTCTTGGGAAATGGAGACATTATCTTTACGGGACTTCCTTTGAGATTTTCACCGACCACAAGAGCCTCCAGTATTTATTCACGCAGAAGGACTTGAATATGAGGCAACGGAGTTGGATGGAAAAGTTAGAAGATTATGATTGTACGATGAAGTATCATCCAGGGAAAGCCAACGTGGTCACCGATGCACTTAGCAGGAAGGCGAGTGTATCGAGTTTGGAAATAAAGGAAAGTAATGAAGTGACTCCGATTGTGTTAAAGGCTCGGGTTTCTAATATCACAATTCAGTCGGAATTGAAGTATCAGCTTTTTGAAGCTCAGAATAATGATCCGGAAGTTCAGGAGCTAGTAAGTAAGGTCAGGGCTGATTCGGAGAGTCCTTTTGGGTTTGATGAGACTGGTTTGCTTCGTTTTAAAAACAGAGTGGTAGTACCTGAAGAATTGAAACGGGTTCTACAGAAGAAGCTCACAAGTCAGCCTATTCGATCCACCCGGGAGGAAACAAAATGTATAAGGATTTGAAACAATACTATTGGTGGAACGGGATGAAAAAAGATGTGGCCGAGTATGTGAAACATTGTCTGACTTGTCAAGGGATAAAAGCAGAGCATCAAAAGCCCGCGGGACTTCTACAACCGTTACCTATTCCCAAATGGAAGTGGGAACAAGTAACGATGGACTTTGTTTCCGGATTACCGAAGGTTAAAGGCGGGTTTGATGGTATTTGGGTAATCGTGGATAGATTCACCAAGTCTGCTCACTTTCTACTGGTCTAGATGTCTTATAAAATTCCAAAGCTGGCCAAGATCTATAACAGAGAGATTATCCGACTTCATGGCATTCCGGTGAGCATAGTTTTAGACCGAGACCCGAGGTTCACATCGAAGTTGTGGAATGAATTACAGGCCGTTTTGGGAACGAGGCTCAAGTTCAGTACAACATTTCACCCGTAAACAGACGGTCAAACAGAAAGGTTAATCAAGTATTTGGAAGATCTACTTCGGGCGTGCGCAATGGATTTCCAGAATTCTTGGCAAGAACAGCTTCCTTTGATTGAATTTGCATATAATAACAGTTTCAGGCTTCGATTGGGATGGCTCCGTATGAACTTCTTTATGGAAGAAAGTGCCGATCTCCGTTGTTCTTCGACTTGGAGGAATGGAAATGGTCGAAACAGGAAGGAGTAAAGAAAGGTGAAAGATTTGAGAAACCTTCCAAAGTCATTCAAGTCATGATTGCGAAAGTTCAGATAATTCAACAACGGATGAAAGCCGCGCAAGATAGGCAAAAGAGCTATGCCGATACACGCCGAAGAGATCTAGAATTCAAAGTTGGTGACCGGGTATTCTTGAAGGTGTCACCAAGGAAGGGTTTCACCCGGATCGGGAAAGGAGGAAAACTTAATCCTCGCTACCTAGTTCCTTTCGAGATTCTTGAAGGAATAGGCGAGGTAGCCTATCAACTGGACCTACCACCAAGTCTTACGGGGATCCACAACGTGTTCTATGTTTCTCAGTTGAGAAAGTATTACCCCGATGAGACCACGATTCTCCCCGTGGAAGAAGTTGAATTGGAACCGAATTTGACATTTGTTCAGAGATCGGTTAGAATCTTGGATCGGAAATTTCAGGAGTTAAGAAACCGGAGGATTCCCATGGTTAAAGTGTTGTGGAGAAGTGATAAAACCGAGGAAGCTACATGGGAAACCGAAGATAAAATGAAGCGGTTCCACTCGGAGTTGTTCACGCAAGACTAGAGAATCTGGGGACCAGATTCTTTTAAGGGGAGAGAGTTGTAACGCCCCGGTTCCGGATGAACAGGTAAGCACGCCACGTGTGAGATTTTGAACGTAGAGATTTATTTTAATTCTTTAATTTCATAATATTCTTACGTGACATCTCCTATTTTTATAAAATTCATGAAACATCATTTATATGAATTATGTGAAATCATTACATTGAAAAATTATTTTATATCTTGGAAAAAAATACTTATTACGAAAAACAACTACCGAGAGTGTTTCAATTACGAAATTGTCCCTAAATATTCATTTCTTTAACTTTAGGGACTTAATTGCATAAACTTGTAGGGACTTAATTGATCATATTTCAAAACCTTACATATGTTAGGAATAGTGCCCTAAAAAGCCGATTGTATATCCGCTTTGTGCTTTTCCTTATTGTAATCACAGACAATCTTTGAATGAAATAACGAATTGAGGCAACACTTCTTTATATGCTCTTGTTTGGTATGCGTTTACTTTAGCTGTGCATGTATGAGAACTCCCCTAATCCTGATGACTATAGGACTCTACCATTTAGGTGAAATGGTTCATGAAACGAGCCCTATATCACATAAGTCATGATTAGTAAAATACTCCAAGCCGATGAGTCCTACAGACAGTGGGAGTGTCAACCTGACTCCTCTAAGGCTTGCTTGTGGGATCACGCCCTTAAGAAGGACCACCTTGTTTCATGGAGGTGCAAAGTGTATAGTTGATACGTGCGTGATACATGAGGGTGCTTACTTTAATAAGTAAGTTCACTGAGGTGCCCCGTGTGAGAACATTCCTAAATGGGAAAGGAAGTTTCTATTTCAGGAAATGGAAACTTCCAGATTAGGAAATATCTCACGAGTCATTGATGTGATTAATTGATCCTTAGACTTGAGGTTCCTTGTCACTTTATGAGTTAACTCTGTAGTCTTAGGTATAAGCTTTAAAGGGTGTCGCCTTAGACAACTGATTCAAGGCTTATGCTGGGGCTGCACAAGTGATTCATGAAAGTGAATGAGAATCAAGAAAGGACCTACACTTGCATTTGCAAGGTGATCTCTTATTGTGTAAGTCATTCATATGCCATATGGAGTCCTTGGCCAAGGCAGTAGATCAAGACATCAAGAAAAGGGTTTCTTGGATTGAGATCAAATGGATATGAAATGCACTTAGCTTTAAGACCGGATTATTAGGGTTCTGATTATTCCCTTGCCCTAGATCTTGGTTGAGAGATAGTAAGTAGGAGGATTGTATCTCACATGATTCAATGACTTAAAGGTTCTGTCGAATCCGAACATTCCAATTCAGCTAGGGGTTAAACACCTGTTGCTAGACTATGGTCGTTTAATCTGTGGACTGATTAATTAATTAGTGAATTAATTAATTGGGGTCACTGCTAATTGAATTGAGAACCTAGAGGGTCACACACAACAACTTGGTTACATGAGTTGAGGCTTGAAAATGATTAAACGAGTTAATCGGACCAAGAGGGTTCCACACGTGTGAATTCACACGTGTGGATCACGTGAGTGACACGTGTCACTGTGACACGTGTCACACACGTGTATATATATATATATTATATATATATTAAATAATTAATTAGTTAATTATTTAATAGACTTTGGTTTAATTTTGAATTAAAAAGAAAGTCTAATTTTGGAGAAAATAATCTAGTTAATTAATTATGAATTAATTAATTAGATAAAATAAGTTATTTATTTTATAATAAATAAAGTATAAAATTATCCAAAAATAGTTTGGATATTTTTTTAAGCTCTCTTCAAAGTTGACTAGAATTAGAATTCAAAGTCAAGGTTGAAAATACTTGATCCTCAAGTAATAGGAGAGAGGGACCAAAATCCTAGCCCATAAAGGACTAGGAATTTCGGCACTCCCTTGCCTATATATAGGGGAGCTCGAGCTCCCCTTTAGAGCTAATAGACAATTCTTGGTTCATGTGTTGAACACCTTCCTTTCTCCAAGATTAAATTAAACCCTAGGTTAAGCCCAAACACTAACTAGAGAACTAGCATCCTTACTAGTTAGATTGTGATCAAGTTGGTGGACTTTCTCTAGAGACTTCAAGTTAGAAGTTTGAAGATTCGAGCTTTACCAAGGAGAGGGGATCAAGCCGCGTGAAGAGCGTTCTTGGGTGGCTTGAAACGCTTCAAGAAAGAATAAAAGAAAAGTAAGTTTTCTATCTTTACGAATTTGGTTACACGATTGCGAGTCCTAGATCCTTTTGTTGGGAAAAATTTTTAAATTCCGCTGCTTTCTGATTCGTGTTTTCCAACAAGTGGTATCAGAGCCACCTCGTTAATCGTGTTTCTGATTCGTCTCAATTATTCTGAATTTGGTAGAAATTCTTAGGCTTAGATGCGAATTAGGTATTCATGAGTTCTTTTAGAAAGCCTGAATTACGAAACTGTAATTTTTCCTGAATTTCTAAAACTGTTTTCTCAAATCGTGTTTTTGAAAAATTGTTTTAGTTGAAATTTGTTTAAATCGAATTTTTTAATTTTGGATTGAAACGGGTTTTGGAGAAACCCGGAAATACGAAACGGGACACGAAAAGAATGGGATTGGGCGTGCTAGCACGTCGCACGCCCAAACCCCATTACCGCCGCCCAGCCCTCCCGCATCCGCGCGGGAGGCCTCCCCGCCCGCCTAGGCGCCCTGCTCGCCTGTCCCGCAACCGTGCGGGACAGCCGCCTGCTCCTCCCGCAACCGCGCGGGAGCGCCCGCCCAGGGATGGGCGGGACTGCCTGCCCGCGCCGCACATCTGCGCGCAAGGGCGCGCCTGGCGCGCGCACTCTGGCGGCAATCGCTGCCGGCTGTGCGCAGCGCTGGCGCGCGCCTAGCGCGCGCTCCTGCACGGCGGGCGGGCGATCCCGCGTCATGCCGGGCCCGTGCATTCGTGTTTTCGTGTTTCGTGTTTTTCGGTCCGAAAAATCCCGATTTAATTTTATTTTAATTTTATCTTTTAAAATCAGTTTTGGTAAAATAAAATTATTTTAAAATTTTGATTAAATTGGGATTTTTGAGAAATTAAAGCGATTTGGTTTTTTGGAAAAATTATGAATATTATTTTCTGAAAATAATGAAAGAATAAAATTATTAATTTTGGAAATTAATTGGAATTTTATTAGTTTAATGTTTTTCGGGTTTTATTGAAAAGGCTCTTGAACAAGAATTGCATCTAAGTCGTGTTTTGAGTCATTAGGACTTGAAACGAGAATTTTAATTTATTGGCTAAATTTAAATTCTCGCAAAAGCATGTTAGGTGATCATGGGTTTAGATCTATGTATGGTTTTAATTTATGCACATGAATGGTTTCAATTGGGGTTGGAGCCCTATAGTTGCGTTTTTCAATTGAGGTTGGAGCCTCACTTATGTGCGTACTGTTATGTGATTTATTATGTGGCTTTCCATATTACTGTTTTTGAGGCCGGGGTATGCCCCGTGTAATTGTCTAAGGCCAATATGAAGATTGAGCCTTATTACTTTATGTCTTTTTCTTTTTATTGTAATTTGAGAGTAGAGATAGGTGGTGAGGTTTTATTTTCATTTTGGAGACAATGCACCCATGGAGTAAGATGGACCACATTCAAGTAACAAGGAGGCCATAAGTGAAGACCCCTCAAAATGTTAGGGAGGGGAATCTCAATTGTTAAATGTAATAGAGATAGGGCTCGTATTTTGTTACCGCTTTCCCTTATGTGATTTGAACTGTTTATGTGGCATGTATGTTAGAACTTGTGATTGTGGAGTGGCTCCCACATATCACGCATAAGATAGGTAGAACCCATGATCATTACATGTTAGTATCATGCTAGGACATGTTATCTGTTTATGTGCTTGTTTGAAATGCATTTAAGTGTACTTGCATTAATCAAGACTAATAAAATTGGATAACATATATGTTGGTGAGGTCGAACCGGACAACTCTCCGGTTGATTCGAAAATTCCCATTAAATATTAAGCTAATTTCGAACAAATAGGTGTTTAATTCGAGATGCAAGTTTTGAATTAAATTCCTAGCATTCCATCAATAGGTTTTAAGTTTAGTAAGTAAAGCTAGTTATTGTCCGCGAGTCGTGGGATAGCTAGTGGAGCTTACTAGTTCTTAGTTACCTAATTGATCATTTTAAATGATCAATATTTCGTGGTCAATTTTGGCAAGGGCGATGTCCGCGAGTCGTGGGTCGTTCGAACTAAGTTTTGGTCATGATCTTATGATTGATGGGTCTAGCTTAACACCTAAGTAAATATGGATGTCGCACGAGTCGTGGGTCCATATTGAAAGATAGGTGATGCAAAAACAATTACTGAGAGTTCTAAAGGTGTTAGAATTGGTAAGTTGTACCTACCTAGGGTTCTTACTTAGAATGTCCGCGAGTCGTGGGTTCGAGGTAAAATGCCTAGGATCTTAGTACCCATTGGGAAACGTGTTCCTCTTAGATCTTTGGGAATTCTAGATCTTTGAAAAACAGTGGGAGCTACAATAGATTAAAGACCTTATCTTTTGTATATCGTTATAATTCAGCATGCTCACTAGTTCTCTGTTTCACCATTTAGGTCGTAGATTCTGTGATTCTCTACGTGTTTTGAAATGGCAACCAAAAACCCTCTTGTATCGATCCTCGAGTCAAACAAGTTGACTGGTCCCAACTATTCTGATTGGCTGAGGAATCTAAAAATCATTTTAGATTCTGAGAAGAGAACTTATGTTCTCTTCGAAGGGGAGCCTACTCCTGAAGGGGAGGCTCCCACTCGGGCCGAGCGGGACGCGATTCAGAAGTGGAAGGATGATAATCTCCAAGCCCGTTGTCTTATGTTGGCTAACATGTCTCCGGACTTGCAAAGACAACATGAGGCCATGGAATTTGCTTGGGAGATTTACGACCACTTAGAGCAACTTTACCGCCCTCATGAACGTGTTACAAGGTATAACACTTCAAAGGAATTATTCCACTTGAGAATGAGGGAAGGTTCAAGTGTCCATGAATATGGACTCAAGTTTCTTGCCCTTACTGAGAAACTTGCCTCCATGGACATGCCGCTGAAAGATGAGCTTTCAGTGGATCTGTTGCTAGCTTCGCTCCCACCATCATTCAACCCATTTGTCCTTAACTTCAACATGAATCATGCTGGTGCTACTGTAGCTGAGCTGATTAGTCAGCTTGTGACTGCTGAAAGCACGATCAAGAAGGACAATAAGGTTTTGATGGTGAATGCTCCATCTTCCTCTTCTGGGCCTTCTAAAGGTAAGGGCAAGAAAGCCCAAAAGAAGAAGAAGAAACCCCTTAGGCCCACTGGTGGCATTTCGAAGGGGAAGGCCCAAAAGAAGAAGCGTGATCAGAAAGAGGATGTTTGCTTCCATTGTGGCAAAGCGGGACATTGGAGGAGAAACTGCCCAGAGTACAAGGCTACTCTAAAGAAAGGTATCTTTCTCGTTGAAGTAAATCTTTCTATTAATTCTAGTTCTTGGGTACTTGATACCGGTTGTGGAACTCATATCTGTAATGATGTACAGATGCTAAGTGAAGTCCAACAACTCAAAGAAGGAGAATGTGTCTTGAAGATCGGCGATGGCTCAAACGTTGAAGCTCGAGCTTTAGGCACAATTAGATTAGATTTAGGTAGTTTTGAGTTAGTATTAAACAAAGTCCTTTATGTACCGAGCATTATTCGTAATATAATTTCAGTTCCAATATTAGATTGCGAAGGTTATGAAACTTATATTAAGAATGGTAAATACTTTATCAAACGGAACAACTCTTCCGTTCATATCGGTACTCTAAGTAATGGACTTTACCTAACTCAAAATATCAATATTATGAATATACAACGAGAAACAAAGCGTAAGAGAGATGACAAAGTTTCAGCTCCCTTATGGCACGCTAGATTAGGACACATTTCCAAGAACAGAATTAGCAAGATAAACACTTTAGGATCATTCTCTGAAAATGATCTCAAAGAGTTAACTTCTTGCGAATCCTGTCTCAAAGGAAAAATGTCCAAAGTTCCTTTTAAAGGAACTGTGGAACGTGCCTCTAAGGTTCTGGATTTCATCCATACTGATGTTTGTGGACCGCTTAGTGTAAGCACAAGAAACAATCATCAGTATTTCATAACCTTCACTGACGACTTTAGTCGGTATGGTTATGTATACTTAATGAAGTATAAATCTGAAGCTTTTGAGAAATTCTTAGAATTTCAAAAGGAGGTTGAGAACCAAACTGGTCACAAGATCAAAGCACTTCGATCTGATCGAGGAGGCGAATATCTTAGTGAAGAATTCCTTAATCATCTCAAAGGTAATGGGATTATCTCTCAGTGGACTCCTCCGGGAACTCCTCAGCTTAATGGAGTTTCTGAGAGAAGGAATCGAACCCTACTTGATATGGTTCGTTCCATGATGAGTTTCACTGACTTACCGCCTTCTTTCTGGGGTTATGCCCTAGAAAGTGCAGCAAAGATTTTGAATCTTGTTCCCTCTAAGTCAGTCCCTAAAACGCCCTATGAAATGTGGCATGGTAAAATCCCTAGTTATTCTTACTTAAGAATTTGGGGTTGTCCTGCTTACGTGAAGAGGACAGTGGGAGATAAGTTAGAATCTCGTTCTAACTTATGCTACTTTGTAGGTTATCCTAAGGAATCCATAGGATACTACTTCTATGATCAATCTGAACAAAAGGTGTTTGTTTCCAGAAATGCCACTTTTCTTGAGGAACCGTTCCTTAAAGAAAAGAAAGGCAAGATCATAGAATTAGAAGAAGTACAAAGTGACCCCATACCACCCACTGAAGAAACGTCCCACTCTGATCAACTACAACCAATCACGAATTTCGATACACATGTAAATCCTCCTCTAAGGCGTTCTGAACGTACTCCTAGACAGCCGGAGAGATGGTATGGATTCTTCCATGAAATCTCTCAAAAGGATAATGATCCTTTGACATATAAGGAGGCACTTTCAGATTCTGACTCTGAACAGTGGATAGAAGCCATGAAATCCGAAATGGATTCCATGAACTCCAACCAAGTTTGGACCTTGGTAGATTTGCCTGATGGGGTCAAACCCATAGGTTGCAAATGGATCTTTAAGAGAAAGCTTGGAGTTGATGGAAGCATTGCAGCCTACAAAGCAAGACTGGTTGCAAAAGGATTCACTCAGAGACCCGGCGTGGACTTTGACGAAACCTTTTCACCAGTTGCAATGCAAAAGTCCATTCGAATCATGCTTGCCATTGCTGCATATTATGACTATGAGATATGGCAAATGGATGTGAAAACTGCCTTTCTCAATGGTGACATTGACAAAGACATTTATATGGAGCAACCCATAGGTTTCACATTCAGTGGGAGTGAGCAAAAGGTTTGCAAACTCCAAAGGTCAATCTATGGATTGAAACAGGCTTCTAGGAATTGGAACATTCGATTTGATGAATCGGTCAAAGCGTTTGGCTTCATCCAAATTTCGAATGAGTCATGTGTGTATAGAAAGGAATTGGAGACCTCAGTGCAATTCTTAGTACTTTATGTTGATGACATCCTTCTTATTGGGAATTCGAAGGATGACATGAAAGTGACTAAGTTATGGTTATCGAACCAATTCGAGATGAAAGATCTTGGTGATGCGTCCTATATCCTTGGAATTAAAATCTATAGAGATAGATCTAGAAGGTTAATAGGACTGTCACAGTCGATGTACATTGACAAAGTATTGAAGAGATTCAATATGGAGTCAGCAAAGGTTAAGAACCTTCCTATGAGTGTAGGAACATGTCTTTCAAAGAAGATGTGTCCTAAGACTAACCTTGAGAAGGAAAGAATGACTCATACACCTTATGCATCAGCAATAGGTAGCATAATGTATGCAATGTTATGTACTCGACCGGATGTGGCTTATGCACTTAGTGTAACAAGTCGTTTCCAATCTGACCCTGGAGATGGTCACTGGGCTGCCGTGAAGAATATTCTTAAGTACTTGAAAAGTACTAAAGATTTATTCTTAGTTTACGGAGGTCAGAAAGATCTTACTATCGAAGGATACTGCGATGCAAGCTTTGCATCTGACTTAGATGATTTTAAGTCAATGTCAGGATACATTTTCTGCCTAAACGGCGGAGCAGTGAGTTGGAAGAGTTCCAAGCAAACTACCACTGCTGATTCGACCACTGAGGCCGAATACTTAGCTGCAAATGATGCAGCTAAGGAAGGTGTTTGGATTAGAAACTTCATTCAAGAATTGAATGTTGTTCCTAGCATGAAAGACCCCATTACTGTGTTTTGTGACAACACTGGGGCGGTTGCTCAAGCAAGAGAACCAAGATCTCACCAACGGACCAAGCACATTATGAGGAAGTATCACCTAATCCGTGATATTATCAAAAGAGGAGATGTGCTAATTGAGAGGGTCACATCAGCAGAGAACGTGGCAGATCCACTTACTAAACCCCTTAGTCGAGAAGCTTTCCAAGGTCATCTTCAGAAGATGGGACTTAGAGTAGCTTTAGAATGGCTTTGACGGGCAAGTGGGAGATTGTTAGGAATAGTGCCCTAAAAAGCCGATTGTATATCCGCTTTGTGCTTTTCCTTATTGTAATCACAGACAATCTTTGAATGAAATAACGAATTGAGGCAACACTTCTTTATATGCTCTTGTTTGGTATGCGTTTACTTTAGCTGTGCATGTATGAGAACTCCCCTAATCCTGATGACTATAGGACTCTACCATTTAGGTGAAATGGTTCATGAAACGAGCCCTATATCACATAAGTCATGATTAGTAAAATACTCCAAGCCGATGAGTCCTACAGACAGTGGGAGTGTCAACCTGACTCCTCTAAGGCTTGCTTGTGGGATCACGCCCTTAAGAAGGACCACCTTGTTTCATGGAGGTGCAAAGTGTATAGTTGATACGTGCGTGATACATGAGGGTGCTTACTTTAATAAGTAAGTTCACTGAGGTGCCCCGTGTGAGAACATTCCTAAATGGGAAAGGAAGTTTCTATTTCAGGAAATGGAAACTTCCAGATTAGGAAATATCTCACGAGTCATTGATGTGATTAATTGATCCTTAGACTTGAGGTTCCTTGTCACTTTATGAGTTAACTCTGTAGTCTTAGGTATAAGCTTTAAAGGGTGTCGCCTTAGACAACTGATTCAAGGCTTATGCTGGGGCTGCACAAGTGATTCATGAAAGTGAATGAGAATCAAGAAAGGACCTACACTTGCATTTGCAAGGTGATCTCTTATTGTGTAAGTCATTCATATGCCATATGGAGTCCTTGGCCAAGGCAGTAGATCAAGACATCAAGAAAAGGGTTTCTTGGATTGAGATCAAATGGATATGAAATGCACTTAGCTTTAAGACCGGATTATTAGGGTTCTGATTATTCCCTTGCCCTAGATCTTGGTTGAGAGATAGTAAGTAGGAGGATTGTATCTCACATGATTCAATGACTTAAAGGTTCTGTCGAATCCGAACATTCCAATTCAGCTAGGGGTTAAACACCTGTTGCTAGACTATGGTCGTTTAATCTGTGGACTGATTAATTAATTAGTGAATTAATTAATTGGGGTCACTGCTAATTGAATTGAGAACCTAGAGGGTCACACACAACAACTTGGTTACATGAGTTGAGGCTTGAAAATGATTAAACGAGTTAATCGGACCAAGAGGGTTCCACACGTGTGAATTCACACGTGTGGATCACGTGAGTGACACGTGTCACTGTGACACGTGTCACACACGTGTATATATATATATATTATATATATATTAAATAATTAATTAGTTAATTATTTAATAGACTTTGGTTTAATTTTGAATTAAAAAGAAAGTCTAATTTTGGAGAAAATAATCTAGTTAATTAATTATGAATTAATTAATTAGATAAAATAAGTTATTTATTTTATAATAAATAAAGTATAAAATTATCCAAAAATAGTTTGGATATTTTTTTAAGCTCTCTTCAAAGTTGACTAGAATTAGAATTCAAAGTCAAGGTTGAAAATACTTGATCCTCAAGTAATAGGAGAGAGGGACCAAAATCCTAGCCCATAAAGGACTAGGAATTTCGGCACTCCCTTGCCTATATATAGGGGAGCTCGAGCTCCCCTTTAGAGCTAATAGACAATTCTTGGTTCATGTGTTGAACACCTTCCTTTCTCCAAGATTAAATTAAACCCTAGGTTAAGCCCAAACACTAACTAGAGAACTAGCATCCTTACTAGTTAGATTGTGATCAAGTTGGTGGACTTTCTCTAGAGACTTCAAGTTAGAAGTTTGAAGATTCGAGCTTTACCAAGGAGAGGGGATCAAGCCGCGTGAAGAGCGTTCTTGGGTGGCTTGAAACGCTTCAAGAAAGAATAAAAGAAAAGTAAGTTTTCTATCTTTACGAATTTGGTTACACGATTGCGAGTCCTAGATCCTTTTGTTGGGAAAAATTTTTAAATTCCGCTGCTTTCTGATTCGTGTTTTCCAACAACATATTCAATTGCATGACTTAAACAATTAAGGGATTAAATTGCAAATCTTGGTGTTTCACATATTTCAAAAAGGGTTGTTACGTTATATGCATCTCCAAGCTTCCTTGCTCTCATTTCATCCAAAAATATCCCAAACACATTTGCTTCTTGATCTCGGTTCATTCCAAGAGAGAAAGGAAAGACAATTTTATACCATTCATCAAGAATTTCAAGAAATAATCCAAGTTTTGGAAATTGATCATCTTCATCATCTATCTTCTTCATTTCTTTTCATTTCAAGGTTGGTATTTACATGAATTCATGATTCTTGATCAAATATGGTTTAGCTAGGGTTTGAGAATTATATGCTAAATGAATTATTTGTTAATCAAGGTATGAATATGTGATCATGGCATGATTTATTCATGGAATTATTGGAAAATTTAGCTTCAATGATCAAGTTTATCATGAACTTGGAAGCTTGAATTCTTGATAATATTTCATGATTTATATGTCTAAGTGTTATTTTATTATCCTTTGAACATGTATACATGTATATTTCCAGAAATAATAGCATTTGGGGATCAAAACTTGAATTTTTGTTGGTGTTTGTTGCATCCTGTAGCTCTTCCCCTGTTTCTGTTCTGGTTTTCAGTTGCAGAAACTGGGAAAGACCATTTCCAGCCTCAAGGCATTGTGGGAACGGGCGTTCCCATTCTTTTAAACCAAAATAGGCGGCCGAGCCTAGGAACGGTCGTTCCCATTTTGGCCTGTGTGCCGGAAGGGCCGTTCCCAGCTAAAGGCGCGTTTTTAAAATAAAACCGTTGGCGCGTTTTGAAGGGCCACGGGAACGGCCCTTCCCATTTAGAAAGCGAAGCCGGAACGGCCGTTCCCGTGCGTCTGACAGAACAAAACTTTCTGCACAAAATTAAATTTTTAGCACCTCGATCCTATGATTTCTTTGACCCCGAATTGCTATTATATGATTGATTATATGCCGAAACAAGATGTTTTCATGCCACATTGCATATTGCTCGTCATCTCGTTGCCTTTCCGCCGTTCGTCATATTTGGACCATTTTGAGTCATGTCTCACGTATACACGTCATGTTTGCACAGGTCACGAGGTCGTGGACAAGGAGCAGGCTCCGTAGAGCACATCCTTGTTGTGTTTTGTAAGAAAAGGTGAGGTTTTGTTTTAGGTACATAGAACCCTACAACCTTTATGTGCTATTTTCGGCCAAAACATATTTTAACTATAAACGTTTTCCAAAATACAAATATTTCAAGCAAGCAAGCCATGATTATCATGATTTTCAAGCATGTTTGGCGAGTACATGATTGCACGTGGGCCCGAGGATAGTTCTTGAGCCAACCGGGAAAGCAAGGGCTGACGGGTAACTTCTGAGCTATTCTCACCTCATTGGGATCACCCCTGAAGCCACTAGGAGATTAGTGGTGGAAGGAGTTCTGTGTTGAGGGAGTCATGTTCCCTATACACACCATGTCGTGGATAGTTAGGCCTTGCAAACCCACTATCACCCGAAGGAAGAAGGAGACTGGGGATGAATTCGGCATGTCGGGTTATCCTCGGGTTATTACATGTTTCAAGCATGAATATGTTTATTTGAGCACTAACGGAAATGTATGATCACATATTGAATAAATCATGCAAGCACGTATTGTCACGTTTGGTGTAAAGGTTGGAGAACCGCCCTTACTCGCCGGGGCCACATGTTCATGAAATAATCAAGTTAACATGTTAAAATGATTAGTTGTAATCTCGAGCAAAGAATAAGTTATATTGAAATCTATCTTCGTTTATTTCATTTCCTAGTCTTCACCCGAGGCTACAACTTGCATGTGACGTGAGTTATATATATTTATTGCCCCTCACTCAGTCTTCAGTAGACTGATACTTCACTTTTCAGGTACGTGTGAGCGTGGTCGTGCTAGGCGGGAGTCCGGTCCAGTCTTGCATTTTCACGGGTCTAGCATTACACCTTTCATGTATAGCCTTTTGATATAGCATGTATAGAACGTTTGGGAAAGACATGTCATGATAATTGTTAGCATATTTTGAGTACTTGAGCATGTATATAATATTAGAAGATGATAATGTATTGATAGTTAATGTTGGTATCTATGATATATCTATTTTGGTAAATATGGTACCTATACGTATTCATTGAATTGCTTCCGCTTTTAACGTCATGTTTTGGTTATTTGTGATGGGGAGTGTCCCGCCTAGCTCGTTGATTTTGATTATCACCCGTTCGCTATAGTTTTGGTTTGTGTACGGATTATCCATTTCGTATGTGGATCGAGGCTATAGTGCGGGGGATGTAGTGTCTTGGGGTTAGGGTGCTACATTTTACCACTCAAATTCTCTTCTTAAAGTTCTTAGTAGAACTAACAAGAAAACTTCAAAGCAAACAAAAGAGCAATCAACTTCTTACAACAAAATTGATCACAAGGTCTTCAATTGATAGTATGACAACAAACAGTCCATTTTCTTTCTCAAAGTAAACCCGAAACCCAAAATGAATTACATAAATGCTGCTTTTCTTTCTCGTTTTTTTTTTTCACTTTTTTTTTTATCTTTTTTTTTTTTTTGGTTCTTTTTTCTCTTGTTTTTGTGTTTTTTTTCCCGTAATAACTCCTTTTTTGAATAAGTAAAATAATTCAATAATTAGGATTTTTTGGATTTTGATTTTCAGCAGCTGACTCCTTTTCCTCCATTGTGCAATGACCTTCTTCTCAAAATAGATCTAACCCAAATTGAAATACACAAATGCTGCTCTTCTTTCTTGCTTTTCTTTTTGTTTTTCTTTTTTGCTCTTTTTATTGTTTTTTGTTTTTTTTTTAATTTTTAGTTTTTCCTTTTTTTCTGTCTTTTTTCCTTATTTTTTTTGGTTTTTTTTTTTTTCCTTTTGTTTTTGCAGCAACAACAAATCACCAAGAAACTCAAATGTGCAAAAAATAAAAAAAAAACAAAAAAAAATCAGATCTAGCACACTACTATATTAGCTCAATATTCAGAAAATAAAGATAAATGATAGATGTCACCCAGTTTGGAAACCAAGGCTCTAATACCAAATGATGCGAACCTCAACGAACCAGCCATGAGACCCATCGTCAATAGTTGGGAAATGAACTCCCGGATCGTCCAAATAAGGCTGAAATAAGTAATATTGACCCTGTTGCTATAAGAGCAAGAAATCAATACTATCAAAGGAATATTGACCCCGTTGCTTTAAAGAACCAGAAACCAATATTATAGAAGTCGAAATAGCAAGTGATTGCACTTGAGATTTCAGCAAGTTCTACACAAGAACAAGTTGGAGAAAATTCTCTCAATTAAAAATCTACATTTTTTGTTCTGATTTTAAAGTATCATACACTACTAAATAAAAGAGAATGTTTGGAACACTAAGAGACACTCTAATCCCGCCACTCCTAAATAAAAGAGAATGTTTGGAATACTAAGAGACACTCTAATCCCGCCACTATCTAAAGAGCCCTAAAAAGGTTGGGTAAAACATGCCCAAATTCAGCTACAAACCTTAAAAAGAAAAGCCCAGCATAATAATATAATAACCTCGGCCCAAAAATACATAAATAAAGCTTAAATTACTTGATAATCAGCAATAAAAATATTGAAGGCCTTTTCACTTAAATTTTGAAAGCCCTCTTTATTAGTTTGGATCAGCAAGTTATCAACTTGTTCTTAAATCTTCTTAGTCTGAGCTCTTGTAATTAGGCCACTTGGATTTTGATTTTCAGCAGCTAACTCCTTTTCCTCCATTGTACAATGACCTTCTTCTTCATCAGCTTCGTTCAGGATAAGGCTTCTATGATTCTTCTCAAATGCTCCTTTGCCACTATGCATTAGGGAAATAGAACTCTAACCAAGGTAGTTTCTCTATTCATACTTTTTGATTCGATCATTGATGCAATAATAAACTCTTAATCCTAAGATATACTAGCTATAGCATCAGCAAGTTCTGGCAACCTCGTCCTTTCTAACTTATTCATTGATTAAGATACGATTTTTAATTAAGTCCTAAATAAACAACCTCATAGAGACAGTTTCAAGATTTAATTTAAAGATACAATTAAAGCACGAAAAGGACACCAATTCTAGCCAATGAACTCGTAAGCTCAGATCATTTAAACTACTTTACAAACTCCCCAACACAAAGCATACAAAAATAGACTCTAGTGATGGTTAATCCATGGTCACGACTTACACTGACGATTACAAACCAGTTTAAATGTGAGATTTGTATGCTATATTTAACAATAATAAATCTGATCTAATCTACCACCAACAAACATGCAATAAATGTGTAAATCAAAATAAGTAAGATATCACTGATTAAAAGCAGAATCAAGAATTAGATCTCTCAAATTTTAAACATGAAATTCGAAAACCTTAGTTAGAAATTAAAGATTTAACAAGGCATTCTTTGAAAACTTTTCATCAAAGAAAATGTTTTTATCACTTCTCCTCCAAGTAGGTGTAGTTTTGCCTAGCTAGCGTAAGAAGAGAAGAGAATTTTTTTTGCCCCAAAAATAGCATATTGAGTGTCTGATATCTTCTCCCCTCTTCTAATGTTTCTCTTTCCTTTTAAAGTAAATCTACATGATTGAAATTAATCACCCAAAGAAAAATATTAATTTAATTAATACATGAATGGCAAAATTAGTTAATAAGAGTGGAAGACTTCACACTGAAATACTCTCTGCAGGAGCTTCCAGTAGGTCAATGCCATCAGTTGAAGCAGGCTGCTTAATTCTATTCACGTCACTTAGTCATGGTCATGGCTTAAGTCATTTTCAGCACTTTTCAGTCCTTTTGTTTTTGTTTCTTTTAATCCTTAAACCACCTGCTTCATTAAATAAATTAAACTTTAATTAGGTAGAATACGCTCAAATCAATGTTAAGGCAGGGGAATAAACTACAACAAATGTGTATAATTGACATATTAATAAGTATATATATATAATAATATGTATTATTATTATTATTATTATTTAATTTTAATATTTAGGCTAGCGAGCCAACAAGTATGAAACTAATAACTCAAGTTGGAACTTCAGACGAGCATACTTATTAGGCTCGTGAACCAACTCGATTTGTTCGCATCCCTACGCATGACAACTCACTATATCAATTATAATGCTTAAAACACTAACAATTAGTTTACTTTGTTAGATTGTAATTCAATCTAATATAGTTATTGGTAGATTGATTTTCGGTTATATAAATAATCTAATATTTACTTGGGCTTGTAATTGTTGTGTCAAATTTTTTCAATAATTTGGATTATTTACTTGGACTTGCAAAACTAATTTTTGGGACATAAAATTCCTTCTTTACCCTCTCATTCCACCTTGACAACCCCTTTTAGGGATAATTTTGTGACTTAACATCACACAATAAAATTTGATTATTATTTTCCAACTTAACTTTAAACTTACAAGAAAATCGGTCTGCACGTCACCTTATCTCTTGGACCCATGGGCCTCCAGAAGGCTTCATTAGGCATGTTAAAGTAAATAATAAAAATCAATTGGTTATCTAATTAACCCCTCACAATATATTTAAGTTTACAAATTAAACTATTTGTAGGGAGATTCATTTTTGTTAACACCTCTTGTTTGACAAAACTAATAATTTCTCGACAAACGAACTTAAGAAAATATAGCGTTCAAGCAGAGTTTATCAGTGAGGCCTTCTATAGGGGTAGCCCTCGATAATCTCTCCCTTAATTAATAGTCAAAATTTTTGTCATTAATTTGTAATCTTGGACAAAGAGACTCCTTACTTAGATGGAACCAAGATTAGAAATAAAGAAGACAAAATTTAAATATAAAAGATATATATAATATTAAGTCAAGTGTGATTATATTATAATTTTGTGTAAAACATTGAGAAGGGTTAAAAAAACATATATATTCCAAAATTATATATAAAAACGGGGTAATATGGGATAAATCCCCAATTGAGCATCATATTTTTACTTAACTCCCCATTTTAGCAAAATGTCGTATGATTTTCACATAATGTTGTACTTAAAATACCTCTCAAAATATGTTGTATAATTTTCACAAAATGTAGTACTAAAACTTTCTAATACCGTATTTATATCCTATTATGTTGTATAATTTTATGGGCAGTAAAGTAAAAGTATTCCAAACTGATGGGGAGTTATTTTAAACTGCCCCATATAAAAAAAAAATATATATATATATCTATATTTATTTTTATTTTTTTGGTGGGGAGGCCCCTTCCTCCCTCTAGCTCCGTCTTTTACTACCATCTCTGAAAGAAAAAATTATGTCAATGTTGAGGAAAAGGTAAATATTCTACTATTGAGCTATTTGTGTTGGACTCGGATTGATTAGAGTGGAACAAATTTTTTTATTTCCTGAGGATAATCAAAAAGTTTGATTGTATCGTACAAATTTTCATATTTCAAATTTTTATTAGCAGATATCCTTTTACGACATGAATTAATTATTTAGATCGCCTCTCAGCCATCATAGGAAATGAATTCATTTAGTAATATCATCTCTCAGCCTCGGTCTAATCATGGTATGAATCTAGATCAAGTTCCTGAGATCACTAAAGGAATTTTCTAATCAATAGGGTCTCGTATCGGTGGGCACACAACTAAAGTGATGTT
Source organism: Lantana camara (assembly GCA_037501455.1). NCBI lineage: Eukaryota > Viridiplantae > Streptophyta > Magnoliopsida > Lamiales > Verbenaceae > Lantana > Lantana camara. The sequence continues at coordinate 98,840,948 of CM074855.1, forward strand.
TTTTGATGTAAACAATATCGATGCAATTTATATGTAGTTTAAATGTTAATAACACAAGATTAAAAAAAAAATTTATTAACACTAAAGACATCGTAAGTTATTGAAATCCTTATTTAAGTAAATAAAATAATTTATAAAGTAGAAATAAGATTCCTTTAATCTAAAGAAAACAAACATATTAGTGAATACTCTAAGTGAAATTAAGTTATAAATGTGAAGTAAAAAATAAATATAAATTAGAACTTAATTTTTATATTAATTTTACATTTACCTCATAATTTTGGGCATACACAGACAAATACAATATGTATTATGTTTTATATTTATCACGTGAAAGGTACCTGACACGTCCTGTTAAAATAATATATTTAAAAATGTTCGTATATCATAAGTAGGTGTTAACTGAAAATTACATTTTTTTTTTATTTATGTGTATATAATAGTGTGCATTAGGAAACCAATTTTCAATTGAGATCTAAATGGTATGAGATAAGCAGATAGTTTAGTGTACATATCTATACCTTTGAATAAATATGTTATGAGTTCGAATTTCATCAGCGGTATTTTAGGAACCAGCAACGGTCCTCTTAAAAAAAAGGGCTAATTCCAGACACCCCCTTATCCTTTGGGGCTTAGTGCGCCCCCAACCTTTGAATCGGTGCGATTTTTCCCCTAACCCTTGAAAAATATCACACTTAACCCCTTTTAACAAACTTTGAACGTCGATTTCTCCTCCATCATGGTTACCCTAGCTTCAAAACCACTTCCATCGTATTCGTCTCCACAAGGCAAACAAAGCCCATATCCCAGTCGACCCTATTAGCCTCCGAAAGCCGCTACAATGCTTAGTCCTTCGAGTGTCATCTTTGACTGGTGATTTCTGCTTCGTCGATTGTCAGATTTTAATTTCAAGACCATTGTTGTGTTCCTTGCATCGAGAGCTTCAATTTGATATGTAATATCAACACATTTGAAATCTATTTTGTACAGATGTACTTTGCTAAAGGGGTTAAGTGTGATATTTTTCAAAGGTTAGGGGCAATCGCATCGATTCAAAGGTTAAGAGGTAAAACGCACTAAACCCCAACGAACTGGGGGGTGTCTGTAATTAGCCCTAAAAAACAGATAGAATTGAGATCCAAATGTTATATTTAAAATTTAAAAAGAAATTGATACTTTAGGGTATTGAGGCAAAACTCCCGAGCGCACAAGATAAATTAGACATCACTCCCTTGTGGAAAACAATCAGTACTAACTCCCAAATTCAAATTTATAATTAGATTTCACTCCCCATTTTTGATAAAAATACGAAAATAGCCTTGAAGAAACATGAAATGACATAACACATCACTCTTCCCTACCACACAAACCATTTTATTAACATAATACCTCGTATACACGATTTTATACTTTTATTTTCAATATTAATACTTCAAAATATAATTTCCATACTTTATATGTAAAATTTATTATTATTATTATTATTAATATTAATATTATTATTATTATTATGTGTAGGTGGATGGTGGGGTAAAAATTAATTGTTAATTTATATTTTGGAGTGTTATTTAGAAACTATAAAGTATCCAAATTATAAAACAGAGTATTGAAATTATAAAATAGAGTATTCAAATTATAAAAAAACGTATTATAAAGTTTCTAAATTATAAAACAGAGTACCTGATGGGGTCTGATCCAAGGTGGCAAACACCAACACTTTGCAATTTGTTTGTGTGGGGAAACGGGAGTCCGAGAGCTCAAATGATGGTAGCCGAAGAAGATGGATTCCACCTGCTAGGAACAAACACACAATCAGAAGGCCAAGTTGGGGGAATGGGGGGTTAGACCCAGTTTGACTCTCCGAAACTCAAGTAGATGATGGATGAAGAAGATGAAGTATGTAAAACAGAGCTTGAGAGAATGAAGTTTTCTTACAGAGCATGTGTGAGATATGAGTATTTATAGTTGAGGGTCAAGCCCTTTTTGTAATTGCTACCATGTGGTCCTGCATTGGTCTTCCCTAGACACGTGGCGTAATGAGGAGTCTCTGAAAGGGATCTCCTGCAAAATCCTGTGAAAGGTTGGTGGTTGTAACAGTGGCAGATGCGCGGGCATGTATTGTGTGTCAAAGAACCTTTTGGGTTGTTAACGAAGGCTAAGCATGCTCGGGTTTGGATAAGGGCTTTGCGGGCTCGCTTGGTCCAAGGGGACGCCTGGGCCAAAAGCATGATTGTGGAGAGAATTACTTTAGCCTCGTGATGTCAAGGGAGCGCACTTGAGGGCGAAACCAGGGAGTGTCCTGAGAGGGCTAACAACCCACCACTTGGAGAGATGGCAATGTATAGGGATGCAGTAGAAGTAGAAGGGTTGAGATTTCCAATTTCTGTTCCAGTGGCGAGCATTCTAAATTGCTTGAACCTGAGACCTTCCCAAATTGTCCCGAATAGATTAGCCCTCATCAATGCCTTTGTGATCTTGATGAAGTGCACTAGAAACGAGCCCTCGATCCACAATTTTAATAGCCTTTTTCAGGTGACCCGCTCACCACGTTCATCCCCAAGGTTGATAGATGCACCCTCGACGTCATATGGTGTTGAATGGAAGGAGAAATTCTTTTTTGTGAGGGAGCCCAAGGGTGATGATTTCGGCATCCCACGAGAGTGGCTTATCCATGGAGAGGGGCCTCTTTTAAAGTCCCGGTTAGAGCCCCTATTCCCTTTATCATGGGCTCAGGATTTAGCCCTCATAATGAGGAACGCGGGTTGGCTTATTAGGGCCAAAGAATTGATGGACGATGAAGAAATTCTATTCCTCTGTGGGCTTATGACCGATCTTAACATGGTTGCTAACCCACCCACTCGGAACTTGGAGAGAGATGGTTAGATTCTAGGAAGTTAACTTTAGATAGGATCACTAACTTTATCTCTTGTAAATCTTGATCCATGAAGGTTGACCCTCGTTTTCTTCTTTTTTCTATTCTTGATAGGCCTAAGCATACTGATGGCAGGAAGCGGAGGTATGCGCAATGTCGCAGCACTCTTAGGCACACGCCAGAACCAAGGGCGACCACAGAACCAACAACAGCAACAACAACAGCAACAATAGCAACAACAGCAGCAATAACAACGACCTGGCGGCTCGGGCGGCGGCCGAGGAGATGGCTGTGGGGACGGTCACAGCGGAGGAAGCTCGAGCACCCCGGACAAGGGGCGATGGGATAGCCAAGGGGCTACCCCTGATAACATAATTATTTCCTGGAAAGGAGAGGGACACATCCAACGAGAAGGGGAGAGGTCTCACCAGAACACTCCCAACGAGCGCCAGGGACAACGTACTGGCATGATAATCACTGAAATCCCCTAGGGCGTAACCCTCCCTCGAGAAAGAGAAAGAGGTTTCCGGATTCCATGCCGGTTACGGGAAAGAGTGAAAACGTCATCGTGGGCGAACCTGGTGATGGGGAGACCTCCTCTTCTGAGGGGGAAAGAATTTGGGCGTTCGAGCGCACGAGGGATAGTTCAAACCAATGGGCCTCCTCTTCAGGACCTACACGTTTGATGGATTGCCCGGCCACTAGAAACTTTGTTTATGGCATCTTCAAGAGGTTGCAATTTACCGGTGACCACAGGAAACTTTTTGGTTAGAATACCAATCAGGTGGTGGAAGATCTTTGCTATTCCCTCATCGCAGTAAGTACTATATCGCTCCATAAGCAATCTCATACTCACACCTCCATGTTTTCTTCCCCGAGAATTGTTTGGGTGTTAGCTTATTTATTATTATTTTTTTCAGGAGGTTATCCCTAGGGTGAAAAATCTTCAAGAACGCTCGTTGGCCTTTGCTGAGCGTAAGGCCAACTACAAGAAGATGGCACGAGCGGCCAATCCTACCCAACTCCCGGAGGAGATTGACTTGTTGAAGCCCCAGCTGGAGTCCCTCTAGGCTGAGCATGATAAACTTAAGAAGGAGCTCGATAAGAAGGAGGACGCTCGCAAGAAATTGCACGATAGATTGACTAAGGCCCAGAGTGACAATGAGACATTAGCCAAGAACCTGGAGGGGCGAAACCAGCAGCTTAACACCTCTAAACAGAAATATATTGAGGCCACCAAGAAAGACTGCGAGGAGTAATTCAACAGGGTGCTCCCCGAACGTATAGCTGAGGCAATAACGAGGCTTTGCTCAAATTCTGTCACTCCAAAGCCTTTGGATTTGTGGCCAACTTGCACTGCTGTGACGAGGCACAAAAGGCCTTTAACTTAGCGGTTGGTCAGCTGATCACACTGGGTTTAGCAGATCCCAAGCCTCGAGGGCACTGGCGCTTAGGTCTACAATACAATGAAGAATTGAATGCGTCAGCTGTAGACGAGGGGAACCCGGAGGATAACCTGACGGAGCCAAAATATGCTGAACTTGTTACCCTCTTACAAGAGGAATTTGTGGTGGCGCACGAGCCTGAGCCCATCCCCGAGGGAGATAACGAGGGAACCCCTGATCTCGTACCTATCCCCGAGGGTCCTTCCAATGTTGCCGCCCAAGCGCTAGTCAATGAAGAAACTACCGCTCCAGCCGCCAGGACAACTGAGCCCCAAGCTACCCAAGCGCCTGCCAATTCTCCTACTTCTGAGGTGGTGGATCTGGAAAGCGGCTAAGGCCAAGATGCCCAGACCTGTTGAGCATGGTTAGATTAATTTTTTCGAAAATTTTCTCAAACTTAGTCTGGAGCATCACAACACATTGCCCCTCCCCTCAGCATCTCATAGGCTCTGTAGTTTGTTTATGCCCCTCGAATGTCTTCCTAATTCTGTATTTGTTCTTCGCGAAAGGTCTTGTAACTTTCTATTATTTGTCTATGGCTTGAATGCCCATCTTCTGTAATCGAGCGTGAACTCCTCTTTTGAATGAATGAAGGAACATTGTTTTTGCCATGAATGTTTTCATTTCTTATCTTTGTATTTACTTTGCATGTTTATCTCCTTTTAAATCCTGTTATGAGAAACTTTGAGAATAAGGCTAAATAAAGTCGGCCAGAAAGTTAGCATCGTTGGCATTAAGTAAAACAACGCGAGAGGCCTACTCCCGAGGGCACCCTGGTTAGATTACAAAATTACTTAGACAAGTTCTTTAAGGAGACTACCCTTGGAAATTTCTCTTTGAAAGGAATCGTGAGGGCCCAATTCTCGAGGGTGCCCTGGTCCTTAAGGAATTTCCTTAAGGACTATACCATAAGGAATTTCACCAGTGAGTCAACGCGAGGGTCCCGTTTTCAAGGGTGCCCTGGTTAGGCTGTGGAATCTCTTGGAAAATTATTAAGGAATTTTACCAAGTAATGGGAATCACGAGCGTGAGATAAAACGAGCACGAGGGATACGCTTATGTGGGTCCGTAGTCAAATTTTCTATAAGAGAAATTAATAATTAAAGAACGTGAGGGGCCCGTTATCTAGGGCACCATGGTTACTGAGATATTACCTAGAAGATTTTCTCCTTAAGGAATTTTCCCTTAGAAAATTTTCCTGGAAAAAAGCGAGAGGGTCTCATTCCCGGGGGCTCCCTGGTTCTTTTGAGAATTTCTTGGGTAGGATTTTCCACGAGAAATATTTCTAAGTGTCTCAATATTTCGAGCGTGTGCTAGACTCGTGCGGACTCTTGAGCAATTTCCATAGGTATCATAGCTTCTGAGCCGTACACTAGGGAATAGGGAGTTTTACCCATGGCCGCTCGAGGTGTTGTGCGATAAGCCTATAAGGCTCCTAGCAACTCTTCAGCCCATTCCGCTTTCTTGCTTTCGAGCGTTGTCTTCATACGTTGTAAGATGATCCTATTAGTAACTTCATCTTGATCGTTGGCTTGAGGGTGCCCCATAGAAGTGAATCATTTTTCAATACCCAATTTTGAGCACCACTCTCGGGTATCCGCTGCGATAAATTGGGACCTACTATCTAAAATCAATACCCTTAGAATGCCGTATCTGCAAATGATGTTCTTCCAGATTAAACCTCTGACTACATGGAAGGTGATTTTGGCCACTGCTTCTGCCTCTGCCCATTTTGTGAAGTAGTCTACTGCCAAGATAACAAATTTTTTCTGTCCCACGGTGATTGGCAAAGGCCCCACGATGTCAATACCCCACTGATCAAAAGGCCAGGCGACATCTATAGGAGTCATCTGAGCTGCGGGCAATTGTGGAATGTTGGAATGGAACTGGCACTTGGGACACTTTTTGGAGAAAGCAATTGTATCCTTTAGGATCGTGGGCCAATAAAAGCCACTTCTTAACACTTTCTTAGCGAGGATGTGCCCCCCAGAGTGATTTTCACAACTTCCACTGTGAACATGCTCAATAACTTCTTTAACCTGCGAAGGCCTCAAACACTTCAACGGAGGGCCTTGATATAGGGCCGCCTGAAAAGTCTCCCCTCTTAGTCAAGAGAAAACCGAGGAGCTTTGTTCCTGATTTTTCTTACTTTTACCTTATCCGTAGGGCAGGCCATCCCTGATGACTTTTATGATATCATCGAGCCAATAACACTCGGATGGGTCAATCATTGTTACCTTGTGATGGCGTATCTTCTCTTTTATTAAAGGCTCCTCCACTCTTAGAAAAGTAACGGAGTGTTCGCACGATCCCTCGAGGGCTGACGCAAATTTAGAAAGGGTATTTGTGCACTCGTTTTTTGCTCGTGGGAGCAGTAACACGTGAAACTCTTTAAACTTGCCGATGACCTCCTTCGCCTTTCTCAAAAACTACTCCAGAGTGGCCTCTCGAGCCTCATATGCTCCTTCAATCTGGCTCGCAATCAGCTGAGAGTCAACATAGGCAGTGATTCGAGATGCTCCATTTCGAAGAGCAATTTTTAGCCATTGGATGAGAGCCTCATATTCTGCCTCATTGTTGGTAACATGGAAATCCAATCTAATCGCGAAATCTATTTCAGCTCCATTGGGGTCTCTAAGGGTCACCCCCTGTAACGCCCCAGTTTTCCGGATGTTCAGGTAAGAATGCCATATGTGAGTTTGAGAGTTAGGATTTATTTTAATTCTTTCATTTATTAATTTATATATCTCATGATAATTTTATGAATTATATTCTAAGTGTTTATATGAATTTATCTTCAACTCGAGAATTTTTACATGAATAATATTTGATCGATACGTGAATTAATTACGGAATGTGACTTAATTGCTTAGATGCCCTTAATTGATCATTCCTCTTAAATATGTGGACTTAATTGCATGAGAATATCTTTGGATTTAATTGATCACATTTCATGCGATAGAACTTAAATGCATTACTTAATAATTTTGGGGGACTTAATTGCAATTTGGAGCATTTCATCCTTTTAATTGCAGTAATCACGTAATGCTTCTCATTCTTATTTCATACAAATATACCAACACTTTGCTCCTTGCTTCCCATCTTTCTCGATCAAAACCCCAAGAAGAAGAAGAAAGGATTTCATCATTTCAAGTTAATCTTCCATCAAATTGCATACTTTGAAGCACCATCATCTCCAAAACTCTATCTCTTTTCTTCTACTTTTCTTTCAAGGTATATATGAGATATATGTGTGATTTCTTGAGATGAATTAATGAGTCTAGGGTTAAGATTTAACCTTGATAATTTGTGTTTTAGTTGGTGGAAGCATGATTTTAGGTTTTAAACTTGAATTTGATGCTTGAATCATGAAGTTTATGGTGTTGATTGATAAATTCTTGTATGGGTTTGATATTGATGATCCTTGAGAATTAAAGCATCAAATAAGTGTTTAGGATGGATTTTATTGCACTTTAAGTATGCTAGCATGCTTCCTTCATAATTTAATTACATTTGGAAGAGTTTTGTTGGAGTTTGATGATTTGTGATATTGGTTCGAAGATCCCCTATTTTGCTGCCCTGTTTTTGCATCATCTGCATAACAGGAACGACTCTTCCCATCCCAGTTCGTTTCCCGGAACGGCCATTCCGAACCTTTTGACTGATCTGGCACGAGACTGGTAACGACCCTTCCCAGTTTTGGCTTATAGCCAGAACGGCCGCTCCCAGCCCATGAACAAAATACAAATTCATTACAGAAGCGCGGGATCAGTTCGAGGAGCTGGGAACCGCCCTTCCCATTTTGCACTGAAACTCGGAACGACCGTTCCCATGCTCCAGAAGGTTTTGAGAATTTTTTGCAAAAAATTAACTTTTCCAATCCCATTTCTAAGCCTCTAAATGATCGATAGATGCTATTATATGCTCATTTTATGCATGAACATGATCATGACATTCCATAATTATCAATGCACGACATATTTCTCCATGATTACGCCGTTCGTCTTAATTGGTTCATAAGAGTCCGTCTTATGTACACTAGTCTTTCTTGCACAGATCAGCTTCCTGGTGATGAGGAGCAGGTACCGTAGGCTGTATCCTTGTTCTCTTTTTGTCTCTACAGGTGAGGTTTAATTCTGGATACATAGAACCCTTAAAACCCTTATATATAGAACTTTTCACAATACCTCAAATGATTGAAAATGCACCATAATTATTGTACTGAACAACCATATTTTGGCGAGTATATTGTACTGCACTATGGGCCCGAGGGTAGTGTATTGAGCCAATCGGGAAAGCAAGGGCTGACGGGTAACTCTTGCACTATCCTCACCATTTGGGATCACCCCTAAATCCACCAGGAGGTATGGTGGAGGAAGTAATCCCGGGCATGGGATTCATGTACCTGATGCTCACCAAGATTGGATGGTTTGGGCCTTGCAAACCCAACCATCACTCAGAGGAAAACGGGACATTAAAACTGCTATTGATTGATTGCACTGTAATCACTTGCAAGATCACTTAACCAATTGATAACGTAACCATTGTACACTGTCGGACTAAAGGTTGGAGACTTGCCCTCACTCGCCAGGCCACTGATTGACTGAATTTGTATTAATTACCAAACTTGGTAGTTGTAAGCTCGGGCGATGTTTATATTCTTATTGAACTTATATTGACTCTTTTTATAATACTTTACCCGAGATTATAACTTGTATGATATTTACACTTATATTTATTAAATCCCTCACTCAGTCTTACATAGACTGACGCCTCCACCTTTCTGTTTTGCAGGTGCGTGCTAAGCGGGAATTAGAGTCTGTTGGAGTCTTTAATTTGTGTTTAGCATAGGATATTTTCATATTTTGGATACTTATGACTTATTCTTGCTATATTGGGAATTATTGTACATATATGGTTATGGTTGCACCTGCTGAAGAATATGAACTTTTGCTATAAATGGTCCTGTCTAATTATAATGATTATGCTTCCGCTTAATTGCATTATACAGATTATATGGTTCCGGAGTTAGTCCCGCCTAGTTAGGATAGTTTTTTTTATTGTCTCTCGTTCGCTATACGTTTAGTTTATGTACGGATTTTCCATTTCATATGTGGACTGAGCTATAGTGCGGGGGATGTGGCATCCTGACGTGTCGGGTGCTACATCTTAAGGTGGTATCAGAGCTCAGTTGCAAAAACTGGGTTCTAGTGTCGTGTCTTGTGAGTCTAGATCGTACGACATGGGAAATTATTTTCCAACGTGAGAGTCTTGCATTATAACTTGAAGTTATTTGAATTATTTTAATTATGTGTTTACCTGTAACTTGAGAATTTTAATTTCACTCATTTGCATCTATTAATTTAACATGCATATTCAGTGTCTTGATTTCAGGATGCCTCGTGGTAGACCTTGTCGGGAGCATTCTCCGGGTCACAGGTGACATCATCATGACCGATCTCCTCCACCTGCACCCCTCTCAAGCTCAGCCACAGGATTTTCTTAATGTTGTGGTTCACTTAATTGATCAGAGGATGAGAGAGTATGTTTCTCCAGCACCACCAGTGCCACCACCACAACCGAAAGCACATATATCTATGATATTTAGGGAATTTCAGAATCAACATCCTCTGTAATTTTTCAAAGGCAATGACATACAGGCAGAACAATGGCTTAAGGAAATTGAAAGAATTTGGGAGCTTATTCCATGTGGATCTCAAGAGAAGGCCCGGTGCACTAACTCTTTAATTCAGGGTGAAGCTTATTCATGGTGGGAGAGTACGAAAATTATACTAGATACTGCTGGTGAGAAAGTAACTTGGGAGGTATTTATCCGGGAATTTAAGAACAAGTTTATTCTTCCATTATCCAGCACTAGCAGATTGAAGGAGTTCACCGAGTTGAGGCAAGGAGGGAGCTCTATTTCCTAGTACATCGCCGAGTTTGAGAGGTTGTCTCGTTATGCACCTAATATAGTGAGTGATGCCTTTCATAAGGCGATGCAGTTCGTTCAGGGACTCAGACCGGATATTCAGGTAGCTATAGCAGCGGTCAACACGAGCACCTGGGTAAAGGCTACTACAAAATCTTTGAAGGTTGACGACGCCGTAAATGCAAGGAGACCCACCTACCGTTTAGGGTAGGCTTCAGGTTCAGGTTCAGGATCGGGTTCTAGTGCCAGCCAGAGGCCTGTTTCTTATATCACTCCACCACCTCCTAGAGGACCTGGGAAGAAGTCCCGACCCACGGGACCCTTTCAGAAGGCTCCATCTGTACCCGCTTTGCCACCACCTCCAGAGAAGCCTAAATGTACTTTTTACGGGGACGACACTCATACCTACGAGGGTTATAGACGTCGACTGGGCTTCTCTGATTAGTGGGAGTGCAGAGCACATGGTTGATAGGTTTCCAAATCACCAAGATAAACCTGTCGGGGGTCAGACGCCATTTATTAGAGCTCGTGCTTATACTCTGGACGGCGAGGAGTAGAATGCGGAAATAGATCCTGCTGCGGTGGTTGAAGGTACAATATGCATACATGGCATAAACATACATACTTTATTTGATCCGGGAACTACACACTACTTTCTTTCGAGTACCATTTTTGTTACTTTGTCTTTGCCTGCTATTTGTTCTTCTGCCTGTTATGTGGTTAGTTCTCTTTTAGGTAGTAGCATGAAAACTGATCGGGTGTTCAGAGAGGTTCCGATGAGTATCAAGGGTCGAGTTTTTCTGACAGATTTCATTGAGATGTCGATGACTCGCTACGGATCTATTCTGGGCATGGATTGGCTACATAGACACTGTGCTACTATTGATTATCGGGCAAAGAGAGTTCAGTTTGGGTCAGAGGTTACCGTGGGTTGGAGTTCGAAGACCGTACCTTTGCTTTCTTCTATCGAGGCTCAGAAACTAGTTCGAGATAGAGCTACAGGTTTCATTGCCTACATTCTTAACAGGCCTAAGGATCAGATCAAGTTGGAGGAAACAGAGGTAGTGAAGGATTTCCCTAAAAAGTTGGATTCCTTACCTCCGGACCGAGAAATTGAATTTGTGATCGATTTGTACCCGAATACAGAGCCATTCTCCAAGACTCCATATCGTATGGCTCCGGCCGAGTTGAAAGAGTTGAAGACTCAACTTGATGCGTTGTTGGAGATTGGGTACATTAGGCCGAGGGGGGTGCCGGTTTTGTTCGTAGAGAAGAAGGATAGAGCTTTAAGAATGTGTATCGACTATAAGGAGATGAATCGGATGACGATCAAGAATAAGTATCCCCTTCCCCATATCGATGAATTATTTGATATACTTCAGGGACCAAAGGTTTTTTTGAAACTTGATCTACGACTGGGGTACTATCAGCTTCGAATCCGAGTAGAGGATATTCCAAAGACAGGATTCAATTCTCAATACGGGCATTATAAGTTCGTGGTGATGCCGTTTGGTTTAACTAATGCGCCTGCAGCTTTTATGGATATGATGCACCGAATCTTCTGGCCTTTTCTTGATAAGTTTGCGATAATTTTTATTGATGATATTTTGGTATTCTCAAAGTCCACCAAAGAGCACGCGAGACATTTTAAACTCGTGTTGCAAACTTTGAAGGAGCATCAGTTAATTGCTACGTTTAGTAAATGTGAATTTCGGATTGATCGGGTTTCTTTGTTGGGGCATGTTATTTCGGGAGACGGTTTGGAGGTTGATCCTTCAAAAATTGAATCTATATTGAAATGGGAGAAACCGAAGAAAACCGAAAAAGTTAGAAGTTTCTTGGGTTTAGCAGGTTATTATCGAAGATTTGTAAAGGACTTCTCAGAGATCGCCGCTCCGTTAACCCAGTTAACGATGAAAGAAGTGAAATTTGTGTGGGATGAAAATTGTGAGAAAAGCTTCAACTTCTTGAAAGAGAAATTAGTTTCTGCTCCGGTGTTGACACTTCCAGAAGGCTCTGAGGGCTATGCTATTTATACGGATGCTTCAAAAGAAGGTTTAGGGTGTGTATTAACGCAGAAAGGAAAAGTAATCGCCTATGTCTCTAGAAAATTAAAAGAGCATGAGAAGAATTATCCTACACACGAACTTGAACTCGCAGTTGTGGTCTTTACACTCGGAAAGTGGAGACATTGCTTGTACGGGGTATCTTTCAAGATTTTTACCGACCATAAAAGCCTCCAATATTTATTCACTCAGAAAAACTTGAATATGAGCCAACGGCGATGGATGAAACGGTTAGAGGATTATGATTGCACTGTCAAGTACCATCCCGGTAAAGCTAACGTGGTCGATGATGCACTTAGTACGAAGGCTGGTGTATCGAAGTTTGAAGTTGTAGCACCTGGAACGCAAGGTAGCCACATCCCCTGCACTATAGCTCAGTTCATATACGAAATGGATAATCCGTACATGAACCAAGACTATAGCGAACGGGTGACACTAAAAGAAACAACTAAAGCTAACGTGGTCGATGATGCACTTAGTACGAAGGCTGGTGTATCGAAGTTTGAAGTTGTAGCACCCGGAACGTAAGGTAGCCACATCCCCTGCACTATAGCTCAGTTCATATACGAAATGGATAATCCGTACATGAACCAAGACTATAGCGAACGGGTGACACTAAAAGAAACAACTAGCTAGGATGGACTAACCTGAAATAATAATAACAATGCATAACAAATAAAGCCACAAGCATAATATATACATATCATATGCATTTCAATCCGTTTCAACATATCCAATTATAACTTCCAAGAGTATTAAACGAGTTATACACAATACATATGTATCAAATACGAAAATGGACACGTCCTAGACCCAAAACAAAAGACTTGACTCGACTCCAATCCCGCCTAGCACACAACCTGTAAAACCAGAAAAGTGAGGTGTCAGTTTATGAAAGATTGAGTGAGGGGTTTATAAATAAATATTAGCCTAGATAACATGCAAATCATAACCCAGGGTAAAGCTTTTGCAAACGAAATAATATAAGTTCAATAAGAAAATAATCTTCGCCCGAGATTACAACTATCCAGTTTAACACTTTAATCATTTCCAATCAATCAATCAGTGGCCCGACGAGTGAGGGCAAATCTCCAACCTTTACTTGCACAATACAATCTTTAGGTTTCAATTCATCGGTGATCATGCACGTTATTACAGTGCACACTTAGTAGTTTCATGAACTCCTTTTCCCTCCGGGTAATGGTGGGATTGCAAGGCCCCACCACCAGGTCACGGTGTACATCAGGTTCATGACTCCCAGGTATGGATTCTGTAACAACCCAAAACAGGGCCTGGATGAAAATGGTAAACTAAGGGCATTGGTAAAGCGTTTATAGACCATGATCCAACTTTATAAACCTTCATGCATTGCATTCTTACATGAACTTTGTGGTCATATGTGATCTGACATGTTTTAAGGGGGAATTCTTGACCTTTGATACAGTTTACTATTCATTTCCCAAGCCTATATTACCCAATGCTTCAATGGAACCCTATAGGTTCATATCACATGTTTTCCTATCCTTTGAACTTGTTTTCCAAGCTCCAGAAACCTTCCTTGAACCATAAGGGCATTTTGGGAACTTACCGACCAAAGTTACTATTCATCTGAAAATGAGCTTTTGATTCTGATATCTTTCCTACCCAAGTTTACAGTCAAATCGATCCTTGAGTTGAAATGAGTCTATTGAAATCAATCTTGACTTGAAACTCTATTTCGAACTTCGTTTTATTGAAAATGTTTACGAAAACCCTAGTTCACTATTTCTTCTATGAACGGTTTTCATTCGGAAAATGTTTTCTCTTCGGATTTGCACTACTCGAGCTATTTCAATATTTTTGAGATGTTTTACAACTCTTGATTCACACCCTAGCTTGAAATTTTGAAGCGTGCGTTTGTACGTAAGAATTCACTATTCATTCTACGTTTTCAACTTTCTATCGATAAAATGTTTTATAGTCGATATTGGATTCAAAACGCTTCTCGATTTATTTCTTGAATTTTGGAAACAATCCGGACTTGAAAATCATTCTAGAAAGTCCTTTTTCACTCATGTCGAGTTTCGAGCTCAAAACTTTTATTCATTAAAACTAATGTATCTTTCAAACGGTAAATCCGATTTCGACGAATGAATATGCGTTTCGAAGCTAATTTTTGCCCGGTCGGGATGGTTATACTTCCAGCCACTTATCCTTGAGTATTGGGGGACGAAATTACAGAAATACCCCCAGCAGTCCCATTTTAGCTTCAAGAACAAAGTTAGCTTCCAAGAGAAGTTTTACCATTTTGCTCTCCTACCCTTCTCTACATTTTATTTCCAAGGTGAGGGGCTTCCCAACACCTATAAATACCCCCCTCATGCCATTGAATTCCTTGCTCATTTGTTGTGTTAACAACTCCCTTTCTTTCTCTCCCTCTCCCCCTCTTGCCGTGAGGCACTCCCCCCCTTGCTAGGTTAGTTGTTTTTATTTTATGTTATGTTTTTATGTTATGTTTTAGTTTAGTTTATGTTTTTATGTTATGGTATGTTTATATTATGTTTAGGTTCGGTCTTAGGGTCTTCCCTAAGACATATAGGATTTTATTTTATGCATTTATTATATAGTTTTTATGATATGTTTGTTAGTAGTGAATTATGATTTAATTGTTTAGTATATGCTAGGAAATGTTATGAATTGCTTTAGTATATGGTATGATCATGTTATGGAGCTATTATATGATGATAATTGATGCATGATTATGATATTTCATTTATGTTCAAGCATGTTATGCAATGGAATAGTAACCTATGATCAATTATATTATAACTTGTTACATGTTACTATATGGTCTCAATTGATGAATGCTACATGATTAATGGTCTTGATATGCTATGACTTATGTCTATGATATGTTATTACATTGTTACAATGTTACATGACTCACATGTTATGACTTGAGCTTATGATATGATATGGATTAATGGAATAGTGCCTTGATCATATGTTATACACTTTGATAGTGTCACATGTTATAACCTAAGATAGAATAGTGTTTCATAACTTGATGTTATGCTTTAATTAGACCTCTTAACCATAGGTTATGCCTTTAACCTAGATCACACTTGCTTATTATAACATGAACTTGAAACTATAGGTTATAATCGAGATCATAATTGGATTAGGGTGTGTGTGTGCATGCCGTGTGTGTGTGAGTGTGTGAGTGTGTGTGCATGGGTGTGTGTTTAGTGTGTGGGTTTGACCCGACCCTTTGACCCGACAAGTGAATAGTAACATGTGAATAGTAATTCGTGAATAGTAATCTGGAATAGTAACTGTGAATAGTACTTTTGAATAGTAAAAGTGAATTAAAACTTGTGCTTTCTTAATAGACATTTGCACTTAGGGTTTTCAAATCCGGGGTCTAAAATATGATTTCAAAATGTGTTTTCTTTCGAGGACTTGTTTTATAACCTAAGGTTTTGCGATAGGATTCATAATTTGATTAATTCCAAATCGATTATAGTAAGATAATAGTCCCACATTAATGATAACTCACTTTAAGGATTCCTTTGTGTGTTATCCTTCTCTGATACCTTAAATGGTATTACTCTCTTGTCATTACATGTTCTGTACTTGTTTTATATGTTTATGTGCATCGTGATAGAAGTGTGTCTTAGCTCACCTTAGTACACACTTACAGGAGTTAAGGTTGAGCACTGGAATCCGCAGGGCACTGCATAATCTATCCTACCGACTGTTATTAATAGGTGAGGTTAAACTAATTCAACTGGAACCATGAATACTTAATGATTCAATTATTTTGAAACTCTAAGCCTAGTGCTTTACATTCTTGTTTGGAAATATCCTTTATAAGGGATGATTCTTCAAAGAACCCAGACCTATCCATATTCATTGATCAAGGGCACATGTTTTCAAAGTACAACATCAATGGTTCATGTTTTCAAAGTAATGCATCAATGGTTCAATGTTTTCAAAGTATTGCATCAATGGTTCAATGGTTCAATGCATATGTTCAATAGTTCATACATTCGGATTTATTCTGGATGTCATCAATGGTGCAAGCAATCAATGGTTAATTGTATGGGCCCGGCGGTTATGTGTAGAGGTGATGCTCGGGAGGTGAGCGCCAACGACATCACTAATACCGGCCGCCACACTAGGCGATTGTTACCGACTTTAATCAGGAGGTTTGGTTAAGTCAGGACAATTGTCGGGAATGGACCGCAAATCTATTCCCAAATCAATGGTTAATGGTCACCTAGGGGTCGCTCCCCGAAGTGAAACTTGGTG
This sequence comes from Lantana camara, assembly GCA_037501455.1. Classification (NCBI taxonomy): domain Eukaryota; kingdom Viridiplantae; phylum Streptophyta; class Magnoliopsida; order Lamiales; family Verbenaceae; genus Lantana; species Lantana camara. The sequence continues at coordinate 98,857,556 of CM074855.1, forward strand.
GAGGATGGTGCATGTGTGTATGTATTAGGGTGTTGTTGATCTCGGTCCGACACCCTATTAGTGGTCATGTTTTCTGGAGTAAGGATGGAGAAGCCTAGCTTGCGGGCATCAATGTTTTCATAAAGTTGGTTCATATCTTGCAAAGTTGTTCCCTACCCTTATCCCGTTTTATGAAAATCATATGAACCAAATCATAGCATATGTGTGCGCGTGTGACAGCATTCATGAAAGTGTTTTGAAAACTCTCATTTCTTATAGCATTGCATTAAAGGGTTTTATCACTTGAACTTATTCTTAAGTTCTTCATTAAAGCTTTGCATTAAAGGTTTTACCTTATGAACTTCACTTCAAACGTTTACTTTAAGTACTTTCTTTTAAAGATATCCCTCACTTAGTCACTTTGACTAATACCTCTACCTGTTTTCTGGCCTCATGGTTTCAGGTCTTGCAGCCGCAGTCTAGAGGTATCTTGAAGCTCTAGAGTGTTCATTTTGTTTGAGTCAGGACTTTACTTTATTAATCTATTTTTGTGCCCTGCATATGTTATATGGCTGCATTGATACTTTACCTTATGCTTTTGTAATAATCCTTCTGCTACTTGGATACTGCTGCAATTGCTATCTTATGCTCCTGTGACAATGTTCAATTGATACAGTAATGTTAATAGTCTCTTCTGCTTAACGATCAGTACTTGCTTGTTTATATGCCATCACGCACATGTTTTGAAAAGTTTTAAAATACTCTGATTTTCCGCTGCATAAGCCACATAGTTAAACACTATTTGTTAATCGTTAATGGATATGCCATTCGCTGGGGTATTTCTTGAGTGATGGCTCACACCATTACTTGAGGGGTGCTTCAGTGCAGGGGTTGGGGCGCCACTCTCTACCAGCAAAGTGGGGGCGCTACAGCCTGAAGTGGTATCAGAGCGCCAGGTTAAGTAAGAAGAGACTTGACCTAGATTGCTCACATCATGGAAGCTTGTTTGACGTTGCATGGTTCTATCTTCTGGCATTCATATCCGTGGTTCTCTGTATGGCCATGGAAGTTTAGCCACATCTCGATCCTAACCAGCAGCAGATAGACAAGGCCTTTTTCAAGCAGTTCGAGGCTTCACGTACTGTGATTGTTTCTCACCGAGGAGGTACTCACTTCTATACTTGGCGTCAACCAAAGAACAGAGGCAGGACTAGAAGCAGTCTAATGGAGGTAATGATGGTTCTGTTGATGATGAGGCTGATCTTGCAGGGCATGGACATGATTGTTTGGCGAAGGGGATGTATAGCTTTGGTAGAAGACCCCTAAATTTTGGCACCACGGATGACAAATTTCAGACGACATGGAACCACAAGAGGTATTTTGCACTTGGTTTGGATGAATGGTAAGGCCTGAATGGGAGTCGACTCGATGGTATCGGGTCCTCCTTATTTTAAATTCTTGTTTAAAAATGTGGCCTAATGTAGAAATTTTTTCCAAGCCTTACACGTTTATGACACATTCGGCTTTATGTTGGATATCTGTTTTTTGCTTTCCATAACTGTCATTGCATGAGTCTTAGAGTTGCTTCAAGATACCATTAGGACCGTTATAGGATCATGCCATTTCATTTATTGTTATCATACTTGATATGTTATACATGTTCATGAATTGTCAATGGTAATGGATAAGGGAATAATGGATCAATGTTGTTATGTTGTTCATGCTTATAAGTTGCTCTTGCCTATGTGGTAATGTGATAATGGATTATCGTTGATATTTTGTTGTGGGAATGTGTTATTCTCATGATTATATGTGACTACGTGGAAATGTGAATAGGTGGTTACCAATTATGTGAATCATCCTTACTGTCATGCATTATACACATGTCTAAATGCGTGAAACTTCAGTATCATCATGCCACCAAGAAGAGCACCATGTAATCGCGTACCACCACCGCCACCCCAAAGAGAAGTCACGCCACAATGGGATCTTACACCGCCAAGGGATGTTACGCCACCACCTCCTAGAAGGGAGGAAGTTCCAGATTTAGCTGATGTGTTGTGACAATTCGTGAGGGCTTGCAATTCTCCTAATGGGAAAACACTAGAAAAGTTTCTAAGAATGAACCCGCCTAAGTTTTATGGTGAACCCAACGACTTGAAGGCTGAAAATTGGTTAACTAGTCTCGAAAAGATCTTTGAAGCTATGGATATCAACCCTGAAGACCGTGAACGAGTTCAGTATGCTGCATTTCTGATGGAAGAAGCGGCGTTTAACTGGTGGAGGCATACTCAACATATGTGGATTGAGAACAACGTTGATGGAAACTAGACTGAGTTGGTGAAGGAGTTTCAGCAGAAATACACTCCTCAGGTAACACGTGATGCAAGAGAAGCTGAATTTATGAGTTTGGTTTAGGGAACTATGAATGTGATGGAGTATGAGGCTAGGTTTGTGAGGCTGATCAAGTATGCACCTCATATTGTAAATGATGAGCGTCGCAAGACGAAGAGGTTTATTGATGGTCTGAAACCTGAGCTCCGTTGGGCACTAGCTTCTTTGGATGACGAGACCTACTCTAGAGCAATTGATAGAGCATTGAAGGTCGAGGCAACCCATAAGGATATCCGGATGACCGTTAGTCGTCAAGAGCCTTCTAGCCCTAAGACTTTTCAAGGAACAAAGCGACCTGCCGGATCTTCCTTTCAGGAAAACGGGAAGAAACCAATGATAGCACCGCAACAACAACAAAGGGCACCTCAGCAGTATGAAACAACTCAGCCCACTCAAGAGGAGATAGTCTGTGACTACGGTAGCCGTAAAGGACACACTGAGGAAAATTGTCGTAAGAAGAATGGTCAGTGCTATTGGTGTGGTTCCCCTGAGCATATAAGGGAACATTGTCCTACCAGGATTAAAAGATTTGGGGTTCAAGACAAGGGTAAAGCGGTGGTGGGTACGACGAGCAAACCGGTGGTTAAAGGCAGAGCATATGCAATGGATGGTAATGAGGAGGTTGATCCTTCGTCTGATGTGGAAGGTACTGTGCACATTCTTAACACGCCAGTTAAGGTCTTATAGACCCTGGTGCCATGCATTTATTCATTGCATCTAATTTATGTGCGCATTTACAATTTCCACTTGAATAATTGTCATATAAAATTGAAGTAAGTTCTCCTTTGGGGACTTACCTCGTTACGGATCAAGTATATAAACGCTGCCCTATATGCATTGGTAATTGCTACTACCCGTCAAATCTCATTGAGTTGCCTATGACGAGATATGGAATTATCCTTGGAATGGATTGGTTGTTTAAGTACCATGTTAATCTGGATTGTTACAAGAAGGAAGTCATCTTGGAAGAATTGAGAAAACAATTGGACGACATTTTGGTGTTCTTAAAGACACCAGAGGAGCACGCCGAGGATATCCGAATTGTGCTGAGCACTTTGCTGGATCACAAGCTATATGCCAAGTTCAGCAAATACGAGTTTTGGCTAGAAAGAGTTACATTTCTCGGACATATCATTTTCAGAACTGGAGTTGAAATAGATCCATTAAACTTGAAACAGTGATGAAGTGAAAGACACCGAAGAAAGGGTTTACTCGAATTGAGAAAGGTGGTAAATTAAACCCAAGATATGTTGGAGTCTTCCAGATAATGGAACGAGTTGGAGAAACTACTTACAGATTGGATTTACCTGCAAGTCATACAACGATCCACAATGTATCCTATATATCTCAGATTCGCAAGTGGTTTTGGATGAAAAAGAGATAGTACCAGTGGAAGAATTACTGACAGAACCAAACTTGACTTATATGTTGAAACCGGTAAAGATCTTCGACAGAAGGTTCCAGGAGTTAAGGAATAAGAAGATTCCTTTGGTAAAAGTCCTTTGGAAGGGACATGGTACAGAAGAGGCAATGTGGGAAATAGAGGATAAGATGCAGAAACATTACCCCGAACTGTTTGCAGAAGAATCTGAGGACAGATTCTCTTTAAGGAGGGGTGATTGTAACAGCCCAAAACAGGGCCTGGATGAAAATGGTAAACTAAGGCCATTGGTAAAGCGTTTATAGACCATGATCCAACTTTATAAACCTTCATGCATTGCATTCTTACATGAACTTTGTGGTCATATGTGATCTGACATGTTTTAAGGGGGAATTCTTGACCTTTGATATAGTTTACTATTCATTTCCCAAGCCTATATTACCCAATGCTTCAATGGAACCCTATAGGTTCATATCACATGTTTTCCTATCCTTTGAACTTGTTTTCCAAGCTCCAGAAACCTTCCTTGAACCATAAGGGCATTTTGGGAACTTACCGACCAAAGTTACTATTCATCTAAAAATGAGCTTTTGATTCTGATATCTTTCCTACCCAAGTTTACAGTCAAATCGATCCTTGAGTCGAAATGAGTCTATTGAAATCAATCTTGACTTGAAACTCTATTCCGAACTTCGTTTTATTGAAAATGTTTACGAAAACCCTAGTTCACTATTTTTTCTACGAACGGTTTTCATTCGGAAAATGTTTTCTCTTCGGATTTGCACTACTCGAGCTATTTCAATATTTTTGAGATGTTTTACAACTCTTGATTCACACCCTAGCTTGAAATTTTGAAGCGTACGTTTGTACGTAAGAATTCACTATTCATTCTACGTTTTCAACTTTCTATCGATAAAATGTTTTATAGTCGATATTGGATTCAAAACGCTTCTCGATTTATTTCTTGAATTTTGGAAACAATCCGGACTTGAAAATCATTCTAGAAAGTCCTTTTTCACTCATGTCGAGTTTCGAGCTCAAAACTTTTATTCATTAAAACTAATGTATCTTTCAAACGGTAAATCCGATTTCGACGAATGAATATGCGTTTCGAAGCTAATTTTTGCCCGGTCGGGATGGTTATACTTCCAGCCACTTATCCTTGAGTATTGGGGGACGAAATTACAGAAATACCCCCAGCAGTCCCATTTTAGCTTCAAGAACAAAGTTAGCTTCCAAGAGAAGTTTTACCATTTTGCTCTCCTACCCTTCTCTACATTTTATTTCCAAGGTGAGGGGCTTCCCAACACCTATAAATACCCCCCTCATGCCATTGAATTCCTTGCTCATTTGTTGTGTTAACAACTCCCTTTCTTTCTCTCCCTCTCCCCCTCTTGCCGTGAGGCACTCCCCCCCTTGCTAGGTTAGTTGTTTTTATTTTATGTTATGTTTTTATGTTATGTTTTAGTTTAGTTTATGTTTTTATGTTATGGTATGTTTATATTATGTTTAGGTTCGGTCTTAGGGTCTTCCCTAAGACATATAGGATTTTATTTTATGCATTTATTATATAGTTTTTATGATATGTTTGTTAGTAGTGAATTATGATTTAATTGTTTAGTATATGCTAGGAAATGTTATGAATTGCTTTAGTATATGGTATGATCATGTTATGGAGCTATTATATGATGATAATTGATGCATGATTATGATATTTAATTTATGTTCAAGCATGTTATGCAATGGAATAGTAACCTATGATCAATTATATTATAACTTGTTACATGTTACTATATGGTCTCAATTGATGAATGCTACATGATTAATGGTCTTGATATGCTATGACTTATGTCTATGATATGTTATTACATTGTTACAATGTTACATGACTCACATGTTATGACTTGAGCTTATGATATGATATGGATTAATGGAATAGTGCCTTGATCATATGTTATACACTTTGATAGTGTCACATGTTATAACCTAAGATAGAATAGTGTTTCATAACTTGATGTTATGCTTGAATTAGACCTCTTAACCATAGGTTATGCCTTTAACCTAGATCACACTTGCTTATTATAACATGAACTTGAAACTATAGGTTATAATCGAGATCATAATTGGATTAGGGTGTGTGTGTGCATGCCGTGTGTGTGTGAGTGTGTGAGTGTGTGTGCATGGGTGTGTGTTTAGTGTGTGGGTTTGACCCGACCCTTTGACCCGACAAGTGAATAGTAACATGTGAATAGTAATTCGTGAATAGTAATCTGGAATAGTAACTGTGAATAGTACTTTTGAATAGTAAAAGTGAATTAAAACTTGTGCTTTCTTAATAGACATTTGCACTTAGGGTTTTCAAATCCGGGGTCTAAAATGTGATTTCAAAATGTGTTTTCTTTCGAGGACTTGTTTTATAACCTAAGGTTTTGCGATAGGATTCATAATTTGATTAATTCCAAATCGATTATAGTAAGATAATAGTCCCACATTAATGATAACTCACTTTAAGGATTCCTTTGTGTGTTATCCTTCTCTGATACCTTAAATGGTATTACTCTCTTGTCATTACATGTTCTGTACTTGTTTTATATGTTTATGTGCATCGTGATAGAAGTGTGTCTTAGCTCACCTTAGTACACACTTACAGGAGTTAAGGTTGAGCACTGGAATCCCCAGGGCACTGCATAATCTATCCTACCGACTGTTATTAATAGGTGAGGTTAAACTAATTCAACTGGAACCATGAATACTTAATGATTCAATTATTTTGAAACTCTAAGCCTAGTGCTTTACATTCTTGTTTGGAAATATCCTTTATAAGGGATGATTCTTCAAAGAACCCAGACCTATCCATATTCATTGATCAAGGGCACATGTTTTCAAAGTACAACATCAATGGTTCATGTTATCAAAGTAATGCATCAACGGTTCAATGTTTTAAAAGTATTGCATCAATGGTTCAATGGTTCAATGCATAGGTTCAATGGTTCATACATTCGGATTTATTCTGGATGTCATCAATGGTGCAAGCAATCAATGGTTAATGGTATGGGCCCGGCGGTTATGTGTAGAGGTGATGCTCGGGAGGTGAGCACCAACGACATCACTAATACCGGCCGCCACACTAGGCGATTGATACCGACATTAATCAGGAGGTTTGGTTAAGTCAGGACAATTGTCGGGAATGGACCGCAAATCTATTCCCAAATCAATGGTTAATGGTCACCTAGGGGTCGCTCCCCGAAGTGAAACTTGGTGGAGGATGGTGCATGTGTGTATGTATTAGGGTGTTGTTGATCTCGGTCCGACACCCTATTAATGGTCATGTTTTCTGGAGTAAGGATGGAGAAGCCTAGCTTGCGGGCATCAATGTTTTCATAAAGTTGGTTCATATCTTGAAAAGTTGTTCCCTACCCTTATCCAGTTTTATGAAAATCATATGAACCAAATCATAGCATATGTGTGCGCGTGTGACAGCATTCATGAAAGTGTTTTGAAAACTCTCATTTCTTATAGCATTGCATTAAAGGGTTTTATCACTTGAACTTATTCTTAAGTTCTTCATTAAAGCTTTGCATTAAAGGTTTTACCTTATGAACTTCACTTCAAACGTTTACTTTAAGTACTTTCTTTTAAAGATATCCCTCACTTAGTCACTTTGACTAAGACCTCTACCTGTTTTCTGGCCTCATGGTTTCCGGTCTTGCAGCCGCAGTCTAGAGGTATCTTGAAGCTCTAGAGTGTTCATTTTGTTTGAGTCAGGACTTTACTTTATTAATCTATTTTTGTGCCCTGCATATGTTATATGGCTGCATTGATACTTTACCTTATGCTTTTGTAATAATCCTTCTGCTACTTGGATACTGCTGCAATTGCTATCTTATGCTCCTGTGACAATGTTCAATTGATACAGTAATGTTAATAGTCTCTTCTGCTTAACGATCAGTACTTGCTTGTTTATATGCCATCACGCACATGTTTTGAAAAGTTTTAAAATACTCTGATTTTCCGCTGCATAAGCCACATAGTTAAACACTATTTGTTAATCGTTAATGGATATGCTATTCGCTGGGGTATTTCTTGAGTGATGGCTCACACCATTACTTGAGGGGTGCTTCAGTGCGGGGGTTGGGGTGCCGCTCTCTACCAGCAAAGTGGGGGCGCTACAGCCTGAAGTGGTATCAGAGCGCCAGGTTAAGTAAGAAGAGACTTGACCTAGATTGCTCACATCATGGAAGCTTGTTTGACGTTGCATGGTTCTATCTTCTGGCATTCATATCCGTGGTTCTCTGTATGGCCATGGCAGTTTAGCCACATCTCGATCCTAACCAGCAGCAGATAGACAAGGCCTTTTTCAAGCAGTTCGAGGCTTCACGTACTGTGATTGTTTCTCACCGAGGAGGTACTCACTTCTATACTTGGCGTCAACCAAAGAACAGAGGCAGGACTAGAAGCAGTCTAATGGAGGTAATGATGGTTCTGTTGATGATGAGGCTGATCTTGCAGGGCATGGACATGATTGTTTGGCGAAGGGGATGTATAGCTTTGGTAGAAGACCCCTAAATTTTGGCACCACGGATGACAAATTTCAGACGACATGGAACCACAAGAGGTATTTTGCACTTGGTTTGGATGAATGGTAAGGCCTGAATGGGAGTCGACTCGATGGTATCGGGTCCTCCTTATTTTAAATTCTTGTTTAAAAATGTGGCCTAATGTAGAAATTTTTTCCAAACCTTACACGTTTATGACACATTCGGCTTTTTGTTGGATATCTGTTTATTGCTTTCCATAACTGTCATTGCATGAGTCTTAGAGTTGCTTCAAGATACCATTAGGACCGTTATAGGATCATGCCATTTCATTTATTGTTATCATACTTGATATGTTATACATGTTCATGAATTGTCAATGGTAATGGATAAGGGAATAATGGATCAATGTTGATATGTTGTTCATGCTTAGAAGTTGCTCTTGCCTATGTGGTAATGTGATAATGGATTATCGTTGATATTTTGTTGTGGGAATGTGTTATTCTCATGATTATATGTGACTACGTGGAAATGTGAATAGGTGGTTACCAATTATGTGAATCATCCTTACTGTCATGCATTATACACATGTCTAAATGCGTGAAACTTCAGTATCATCATGCCACCAAGAAGAGCACCATGTAATCGCGTACCACCACCGCCACCCCAAAGAGAAATCACGCCACAACGGGATCTTACACCGCCAAGGGATGTTACGCCACCACCTCCTAGAAGGGAGAAAGTTCCAGATTTAGCTGATGTGTTGCGACAATTCGTGAGGGCTTGCAATTCTCCTAATGGGAAAACACTAGAAAAGTTTCTAAGAATGAACCCGCCTAAGTTTTATGGTGAACCCAACGACTTGAAGGCTGAAAATTGGTTAACTAGTCTCGAAAAGATCTTTGAAGCTATGGATATCAACCCTGAAGACCATGAACGAGTTCAGTATGCTGCATTTCTGATGGAAGGAGCGGCGTTTAACTGGTGGAGGCATACTCAACATATGTAGATTGAGAACAACGTTGATGGAAACTGGACTGAGTTTGTGAAGGAGTTTCAGCAGAAATACACTCCTCAGGTAACACGTGATGCAAGAGAAGCTGAATTTATGAGTTTGGTTTAGGGAACTATGAATGTGATGGAGTATGAGGCTAGGTTTGTGAGGCTGATCAAGTATGCACCTCATATTCTAAATGATGAGCGTCGCAAGACGAAGAGGTTTATTGATGGTCTGAAACCTGAGCTCCGTTGGGCACTAGCTTCTTTGGATGACGAGACCTACTCTAGAGCAATTGATAGAGCATTGAAGGTCGAGGCAACCCATAAGGATATCCGGATGACCGTTAGTCGTCAAGAGCCTTCTAGCCCTAAGACTTTTCAGGGAACAAAGCGACCTGCCGGATCTTCCTTTCAGGAAAACGGGAAGAAACCAATGACAGCACCGCAACAACAACAAAGGGCACCTCAGCAGTATGAAACAACTCAGCCCACTCAAGAGGAGATAGTCTGTGACTACTGTAGCCGTAAAGGACACACTGAGGAAAATTGTCGTAAGAAGAATGGTCAGTGCTATTGGTGTGGTTCCCCTGAGCATATAAGGGAACATTGTCCTACCAGGATTAAAAGATTTGGGGTTCAAGACAAGGGTAAAGCGGTGGTGGGTACGACGAGCAAACCGGTGGTTAAAGGCAGAGCATATGCAATGGATGGTAATGAGGAGGTTGATCCTTCGTCTGATGTGGAAGGTACTGTGCACATTCTTAACATGCCAGTTAAGGTCTTATAGACCCTGGTGCCATGCATTTATTCATTGCATCTAATTTATGTGCGCATTTACAATTTCCACTTGAATAATTGTCATATAAAATTGAAGTAAGTTCTCCTTTGGGGACTTACCTCGTTACGGATCAAGTATATAAACGCTGCCCTATATGCATTGGTAATTGCTACTACCCGTCAAATCTCATTGAGTTGCCTATGACGAGATATGGAATTATCCTTGGAATGGATTGGTTGTTTAAGTACCATGTTAATCTGGATTGTTACAAGAAGGAAGTCATCTTGGAAGAATTGAGAAAACAATTGGACGACATTTTGGTGTTCTTAAAGACACCAGAGGAGCACGCCGAGGATATCCGAATTGTGCTGAGCACTTTGCTGGATCACAAGCTATATGCCAAGTTCAGCAAATACGAGTTTTGGCTAGAAAGAGTTACATTTCTCGGACACATCATTTTCAGAACTGGAGTTGAAATAGATCCATTAAACTTGAAACAGTGATGAAGTGAAAGACACCGAAGAAAGGGTTTACTCGAATTGAGAAAGGTGGTAAATTAAACCCAAGATATGTTGGAGTCTTCCAGATAATGGAACGAGTTGGAGAAACTACTTACAGATTGGATTTACCTGCAAGTCATACAACGATCCACAATGTATCCTATATATCTCAGATTCGCAAGTGGTTTTGGATGAAAAAGAGATAGTACCAGTGGAAGAATTACTGACAGAACCAAACTTGACTTATATGTTGAAACCGGTAAAGATCTTCGACAGAAGGTTCCAGGAGTTAAGGAATAAGAAGATTCCTTTGGTAAAAGTCCTTTGGAAGGGACATGGTACAGAAGAGGCAATGTGGGAAATAGAGGATAAGATGCAGAAACATTACCCCGAACTGTTTGCAGAAGAATCTGAGGACAGATTCTCTTTAAGGAGGGGTGATTGTAACAGCCCAAAACAGGGCCTGGATGAAAATGGTAAACTAAGGCCATTGGTAAAGCGTTTATAGACCATGATCCAACTTTATAAACCTTCATGCATTGCATTCTTACATGAACTTTGTGGTCATATGTGATCTGACATGTTTTAAGGGGGAATTCTTGACCTTTGATATAGTTTACTATTCATTTCCCAAGCCTATATTACCCAATGCTTCAATGGAACCCTATAGGTTCATATCACATGTTTTCCTATCCTTTGAACTTGTTTTCCAAGCTCCAGAAACCTTCCTTGAACCATAAGGGCATTTTGGGAACTTACCGACCAAAGTTACTATTCATCTAAAAATGAGCTTTTGATTCTGATATCTTTCCTACCCAAGTTTACAGTCAAATCGATCCTTGAGTCGAAATGAGTCTATTGAAATCAATCTTGACTTGAAACTCTATTCCGAACTTCGTTTTATTGAAAATGTTTACGAAAACCCTAGTTCACTATTTTTTCTACGAACGGTTTTCATTCGGAAAATGTTTTCTCTTCGGATTTGCACTACTCGAGCTATTTCAATATTTTTGAGATGTTTTACAACTCTTGATTCACACCCTAGCTTGAAATTTTGAAGCGTACGTTTGTACGTAAGAATTCACTATTCATTCTACGTTTTCAACTTTCTATCGATAAAATGTTTTATAGTCGATATTGGATTCAAAACGCTTCTCGATTTATTTCTTGAATTTTGGAAACAATCCGGACTTGAAAATCATTCTAGAAAGTCCTTTTTCACTCATGTCGAGTTTCGAGCTCAAAACTTTTATTCATTAAAACTAATGTATCTTTCAAACGGTAAATCCGATTTCGACGAATGAATATGCGTTTCGAAGCTAATTTTTGTCCGGTCGGGATGGTTATACTTCCAGCCACTTATCCTTGAGTATTGGGGGACGAAATTACAGAAATACCCCCAGCAGTCCCATTTTAGCTTCAAGAACAAAGTTAGCTTCCAAGAGAAGTTTTACCATTTTGCTCTCCTACCCTTCTCTACATTTTATTTCCAAGGTGAGGGGCTTCCCAACACCTATAAATACCCCCCTCATGCCATTGAATTCCTTGCTCATTTGTTGTGTTAACAACTCCCTTTCTTTCTCTCCCTCTCCCCCTCTTGCCGTGAGGCACTCCCCCCCTTTCTAGGTTAGTTGTTTTTATTTTATGTTATGTTTTTATGTTATGTTTTAGTTTAGTTTATGTTTTTATGTTATGGTATGTTTATATTATGTTTAGGTTCGGTCTTAGGGTCTTCCCTAAGACATATAGGATTTTATTTTATGCATTTATTATATAGTTTTTATGATATGTTTGTTAGTAGTGAATTATGATTTAATTGTTTAGTATATGCTATGAAATGTTATGAATTGCTTTAGTATATGGTATGATCATGTTATGGAGCTATTATATGATGATAATTGATGCATGATTATGATATTTAATTTATGTTCAAGCATGTTATGCAATGGAATAGTAACCTATGATCAATTATATTATAACTTGTTACATGTTACTATATGGTCTCAATTGATGAATGCTACATGATTAATGGTCTTGATATGCTATGACTTATGTCTATGATATGTTATTACATTGTTACAATGTTACATGACTCACATGTTATGACTTGAGCTTATGATATGATATGGATTAATGGAATAGTGCCTTGATCATATGTTATACACTTTGATAGTGTCACATGTTATAACCTAAGATAGAATAGTGTTTCATAACTTGATGTTATGCTTTAATTAGACCTCTTAACCATAGGTTATGCCTTTAACCTAGATCACACTTGCTTATTATAACATGAACTTGAAACTATAGGTTATAATCGAGATCATAATTGGATTAGGGTGTGTGTGTGCATGCCGTGTGTGTGTGAGTGTGTGAGTGTGTGTGCATGAGTGTGTGTTTAGTGTGTGGGTTTGACCCGACCCTTTGACCCGACAAGTGAATAGTAACATGTGAATAGTAATTCGTGAATAGTAATCTGGAATAGTAACTGTGAATAGTACTTTTGAATAGTAAAAGTGAATTAAAACTTGTGCTTTCTTAATAGACATTTGCACTTAGGGTTTTCAAATCCGGGGTCTAAAATGTGATTTCAAAATGTGTTTTCTTTCGAGGACTTGTTTTATAACCTAAGGTTTTGCGATAGGATTCATAATTTGATTAATTCCAAATCGATTATAGTAAGATCATAGTCCCACATTAATGATAACTCACTTTAAGGATTCCTTTGTGTGTTATCCTTCTCTAATACCTTAAATGGTATTACTCTCTTGTCATTACATGTTCTGTACTTGTTTTATATGTTTATGTGCATCGTGATAGAAGTGTGTCTTAGCTCACCTTAGTACACACTTACAGGAGTTAAGGTTGAGCACTGGAATCCCTAGGGCACTGCATAATCTATCCTACCTACTGTTATTAATAGGTGAGGTTAAACTATTTCAACTGGAACCATGAATACTTAATGATTCAATCATTTTGAAACTCTAAGCCTAGTGCTTTACATTCTTGTTTTAAAATATCCTTTATAAGGGATGATTCTTCAAAGACCCCAGACCTATCCATATTCATTGATCAAGGGCACATGTTTTCAAAGTACAACATCAATGGTTCATGTTTTCAAAGTAATGCATCAATGGTTCAATGTTTTAAAAGTATTGCATCAATGGTTCAATGGTTCAATGCATAGGTTCAATGGTTCATACATTCGGATTTATTCTGGATGTCATCAATGGTGCAAGCAATCAATGGTTAATGGTATGGGCCCGGCGGTTATGTGTAGAGGTGATGCTCGGGAGGTGAGCGCCAACGACATCACTAATACCGGCCGCCACACTAGGCGATTGATACCGACTTTAATCAGGAGGTTTGGTTAAGTCAGGACAATTGTCGGGAATGGACCGCAAATCTATTCCCAAATCAATGGTTAATGGTCACCTAGGGGTCGCTCCCCGAAGTGAAACTTGGTGGAGGATGGTGCATGTGTGTATGTATTAGGGTGTTGTTGATCTCGGTCCGACACCCTATTAATGGTCATGTTTTCTGGAGTAAGGATGGAGAAGCCTAGCTTGCGGGCATCAATGTTTTCATAAAGTTGGTTCATATCTTGCAAAGTTGTTCCCTACCCTTATCCCGTTTTATGAAAATCATATGAACAAAATCATAGCATATGTGTGCGCGTGTGACAGCATTCATGAAAGTGTTTTGAAAACTCTCATTTCTTATAGCATTGCATTAAAGGGTTTTATCACTTGAACTTATTCTTAAGTTCTTCATTAAAGCTTTGCATTAAAGGTTTTACCTTATGAACTTCACTTCAAACGTTTACTTTAAGTACTTTCTTTTAAAGATATCCCTCACTTAGTCACTTTGACTAATACCTCTACCTGTTTTCTGGCCTCATGGTTTCAGGTCTTGCAGCCGCAGTCTAAAGGTATCTTGAAGCTCTAGAGTGTTCATTTTGTTTGAGTCAGGACTTTACTTTATTAATCTATTTTTGTGTCCTGCATATGTTATATGGCTGCATTGATACTTTACATTATGCTTTTGTAATAATCCTTCTGCTACTTGGATACTGCTGCAATTACTATCTTATGCTCCTATGACAATGTTCAATTGATACAGTAATGTTAATAGTCTCTTCTGCTTAACGATCAGTACTTGCTTGTTTATATGCCATCACGCACATGTTTTGAAAAGTTTTAAAATACTCTGATTTTCCGCGGCATAAGCCACATAGTTAAACACTATTTGTTAATCGTTAATGGATATGCCGTTCGCTGGGGTATTTCTTGAGTGATGGCTCACACCATTACTTGAGGGGTGCTTCAGTGCGGGGTTGGGGCGCCGCTCTCTACCAGCAAAGTGGGGGCGCTACAGATTCCTTCTTCCACCAAACCTCCTGGTAGGTTCAGGGTTGATCCCCACGATGTGAGAGGAGTGCAGAGTTACCCGTCAGCCCATGCTTTCCCGGGTGGCTTATACACTAACCCTCGGGTCCACAGTGTACGATACACAATTACTCGCCAAAACACGATTAATTCACGAGGTCACGATCATTTCCATGTGTCACGAAAATCTTTTGCAATCACTTGAGGGTTTTTAGAAAGATTATAGATATATATATATATATATTTTAGCCCAAAATCCACATAAGGGTTATACGGGTTCTAGATTAGCTAGTAATTAAACCTCACCTTTACCGACAAAACACAATAAGGATACTGCTATGGAGCCTGCTCCTCGTCACCTGGAAGAAGATCTTTAAAGAAAGGGGAAAAAGGAAAAAGATGAAATGATGATGATGATGAAACTTCAAAGCTTTCGATTCCTCCAAAATTATAGCTTGAAAGGATGAAATTCTTCTTCCCTCTTTGATGGGTTTGGGTTCGGTGGAGAAGGAAGCAAATATGGGTGTGTTTGTAGGAAATGAAATGATCATGGAAGGAGAAAGAAGAATATTACGTGATACATCTCCTTCATTTTGATGAAATGTTTGAAATTGCAATTAAACCCTCCAATTTTGTAAATCATACAATTGAGTATGAGTTTGGAAGAAATGATCAATTTATGTCCAAGAATGAACATGTAATTTGGTCTTTTAATTTAAATGAATGAGCATTTAAGGACAATTAGACAATTAAATCACGTTCGGCAATTAATTCACGTAAATTCTCACGTTAACGATAATTTCATGTAAATTCATAGAAATATAATATATATAATATTATGAAATTTATAAAATATCACATAATGCATGAATGGAAAACCGGGGCATTACAATTCTCCCCCCCCCCCCCCAGGAGGACCTGGTCCCCAGGTCCATTGTCAAGTTCTGAATTTAAACCAACCACGAGAGAGCCCGTCTATCAAACAAGTAACGAGAGAACCTCGTCTCTCAGGCAAGCAAAGAGAGAACCCCATCTCTCATTCATGTAAAAGAAATTTGCAACAACAAGAAATGATATATAACAATAATAAAACTCAGGATGCACGTGATATGCATGTTTAAGTGTACCGTTCACTGTTAGTTGTACCATGCATGCAATTGATACCTTATGCTACCACGGCCGAAGCCACATTTGCATCTTGTCCCTCTCTTCCCAGGGCATAAGCACGAGCCTTAATAAGTGGCCTCTGGCCCCCTGCTGACATCTCTCGTCGCTTCGGACATATGTCTACTTGATGCTCATCACTTCCACAACGGAGATATAAACCCAAGCGCCGTCTACAACTCTCGTAAGTATGTGTATCACGTCCACAATAAGTGCAAAGAAGCTTCTCCGAAGGTGATGTCGAATTTGGTACACTTGGAGCTTTCAGAATCGATCCTGCTGATCGAACCTTCTTTCGAGATCCTTCCTGAGGTGGCCGGATAGAATATGGAATAGGCCTCTTTCCGGCGTTAAAGTCCTGTCCTGATGCTGAACCTGAAGCCTGTCCGAGGTAAGAAATACGCCTCCTCGCATTCACCGAATCGTCAACCTTGAGAGCCTTTGAGGTGGCCTTCCTCCAAGTGCTAGTGTTGACGGCTTCAATCGCTACTTGTATGTCCAGCCTCAATCCTTACAGAAATTACATGGCTTTGTGGAAGTCGTCACTTGTAATGTTGGGTGCATACCGGGACAATCTCTCAAACTCTGAAATATATTCAGCAATAGATCTTCTCCCTTGCTTGAGCTTGGTGAATTCCTTTAATCTACACGAGTGCGTGAAGCTGGTGGAATGAATTTATTTTTGAACTCTCTAACAAACACCTCCCAAGTAACCTATTCGCCAGCAGCTTCCAATACAATCTTCGTGCTCTCCCACCAGGAATATGCTTCACCCTGAATCAAGGTAATGGTGCAACGAGCTTTCTCTCGGGACTCACATGGAATAAGCTCCCAAATTATTTCCACTTATTTCAGCCACATTTCTACCTGAATATCGTTGCCCTTAAAGAACTTAGGGGGGTGCTGATTCTGAAACTCCCCTAGTTTAGAAGAAATAGGTGTCTCCAGTTGTACTGGTAGAGCAAGGAGGTGCTAGAGGAAGATACTCCCTAAGCCTCTGATCGATAAGACCAACAAATGCGTTCATGAAGTCCTGTACTTGCGCAGGAGGGGGTGGAGGAGGAGGAGAACGCTCATGGCGATATCGCCTATGACCTGGGGAATGCTCGCGATGAGGTCTACCTCGAGGCATCCTGAAATCAGAACAATATACATGCATGGTGGGATTAATATATGCAAATGAGTGCAATTAAGTTCACACTACCAATAAATCACATAATTCAAGGAAGTCAAGTAGTTCAAGAATTCAAGTAACAATTAATTCATATGCCATTCGACCTAGACTCATGGAATATGACACTAGAACCTCGGTTTTACAAACCGGGCTCTGATACCACCTTAAGATGTAACACCCGGAACGTAAGGTAGCCACATCCCCCGCACTATAGCTCAGTCCATATACGAAATGGATAATCCGTACATGAACCAAGACTATAGCGAACGGGTAACACTAAAACAAACAACTAGCTAGGCGGGACTAACCCTCAAATAATAACAACAATGCATAACGAATAAAGCCACAAGCATATATATACATATCATAAGCATTTCAATCCGTTTCAACATATCCAATTATAACTTCCAAGAGTATTAAACGAGTTATACACAATACATATGTATCAAATACGAAAATGGACACGTCCTAGACCCGAAACAAAAGACTTGACTCGACTCCAATCCCGCCTAGCACACAACCTGTAAAACCAGAAAAGTGAGGTGTCAGTTTATGAAAGATTGAGTGAGGGGTTTATAAATAAATATTAGCCTAGATAACATGCAAATCATAACCCAGGGTAAAGCTTTTGCAAACGAAATAATATAAGTTCAATAAGAAAATAATCTTCGCCCGAGATTACAACTATCCAGTTTAACACTTTAATCATTTTCAATCAATCAATCAGTGGCCCGGCGAGTGAGGGAAAATCTCCAACCTTTACTCCGACAGTGAACAGTACAATCTTTAGGTTTCAATTCAATGGTGATCATGTAAGTTATTACAATTCACACTTAGCAGTGTCACTGTAGCGTCCCAATGGAAGGCCCCACATCCCCCGTACCGGGACCCGACCCGCATATGAAATGGAGAGTCTATACACGAGCGGAATCACGGCGAACGGGGACTCATTCACACTCTAGGCTAGGCGAGAACTAGAACCTTCGAAACCAATCAAAGAAACTCATGAATTAAATGCGAGTGCGGAAGCAAAACATAAGGTGAATCACAATGTAGGCAACAAGTGACGGGTTCAACTAACATAAATACCTAGTCCCGAAATTTCCAACATAAATCATAAAATACAACTATAATAGTTCGTACATTCAATGCAGAACTAATCAAATTACAATATGCATATGAAAAGAATCCAACTGAACCACACGACTCGACAGACTCAACATCCTGCCTAGCGCTCCAAAACCTGCAAAAAAACTGAAAACAAAGCCGGGTTCAGTCTATAAGAGACTGGTGGGTATAAAACAGGGCATAACATATATGATATCGCAGAATTTAAACATCCACACATGCACGCCATAATCCCGTGCGAGGTTTTTAAGATATTTCACAAGTGGGTAAAATAAAGGAAAATAATGCTCGGGATTACAACTTTCAAATTCATACATTCCATTCATAAGGTTTCATGGCCCGGCGAGGGGACGTGCATAATCTCCAACCTTCTCCTCGTGTGTGCATATCAATTCAATTTTTACATTAGTGATCATTCACATTTATACATATTCTTCATAATCATAATCATATCATTCATAATCATAAACACTTACACCTTCTTCCTCCGGGTGGTAGACAGGATTGAAAGCCCCGACAACCTAATCATATCAATGTGGCTCTTGAGGTTCATGAGTCCTCAAAGCTCGGTTAGCGTTTCCTTGTCAAAAACTCCTGGACGAGGTCCGTTTTGTCGTAGATCATGGTGGAACTAGCACTTGGGATCCCCGTCGGCCCGATGCCTCCTTGGATAGCCACATGTACTAAATTCCTGGGCCCATGTTCAGTTCATATCATGCACTCGCCAAAATCATAGGTAAGGTTCATAGATAAAAGGGGCCACACGTTTGAAATCATTTACCCAAAATGACTCGATATATAAATATACTATTTTGGTTTAAAACATTTCACGTAAGGGATATATCGGGTCGTTTTAACTATTAGAAGAGAAACCCACCTGTTACACCTTACCGACAATACCATGAAGAAAAGAAAGACTTGAGATATCCTATGAACCCGGCATCTCTGCCCCCGAGAAAACTATACAAGAAACGACATGGTGCATATGTGAGACTCAAGACTCCAAATGAACCATATATGACGCACGACAACATAATGCATATGGTGTGAGATATTAAGAAGTAAAATGATGTCAAAAGCCACATAATTCAAGTAATTCATTCAAGTACATTCATTCTTTTCATAGTTCATATGAAACGTATCAAGTCATTCCATAATTCATATCTTCACATTTTATATCAAGTGAATCCAAGAATTTCATATAATGATCATAACACGTACTATTTCACGTTTACAATTAGAAAATAGGCAAATAAAAACATTCAAGTCATGAACGATAATTAAAAACGCGAAATAGATAACAATTAAATTCTAAAATTGAAATAAATTAAATAATACTTAAAATATATAATATACTTATACGTATCATGCGTGCATAATATATTATATGTAACTACATGCACACAATATATATATACATTAAATACATACACACACAACATATATATATAATCTTGTAATGTATATATATACACCATGCACAAACATATATCAACTTCATAGTATACATGCACACACATTTAATTATATAGGTACGTATACATACAATGAATATATATATGTATATATATATCACAGCACATTACACAATTAAAGTTGCAGGAAAGGAAAGGAAAGAAAAGAAAAGAAGCAGCAGCGAGAAGAAAGAAAGAAACAACAGCAGGTCCGAAAGCACTACCTGCCCGGGTAGAATCCCCAACGCAACCTTCCCCGGCCGGGGAAGGAGATGCAGATGCTACTGCAAGAGGTGTCCCCGCCGGGGGACCAAATCAGTTCAAACTCTCCCGGCCCGGGGAGAGTGTTGCACAAACAGAGCAGCAGTTCGCGGAGGCACAGGGCAAGGAAAAATGGAGGTAAAACAGAGCAAGACAAGTACAGACTTCATCAAATATCAAGCCAACAAATCAAGCTATAAAATGAAGCAAAACTCAACAAGAAATCAGGCCCCAACAGCCCCAAAACTCAGCAGCAGCAGAAGCAACACGAGGGAAGAAGGGAGGGAAAACTCTATTTTCATTCAAAATTCATTAATGGAATATCATCAATTCTCAACTACCAAGAAAGATAAGTTCATACAACATTAAATGAAGTTCATAAGATCGAATTTCATGCATTAAACTCAAAGAAATCCCAAGGAAACATGAAACATTCATAAAAAAGACATAAACCCTTACTATTCATCATAACTCCAATACTCTTCCAAATCTCCATCAAAATCAGCAAATAAGCACTCATAAGAAATAAGAGAAGATTCACAACACATTCATGGACTTACCTTTCAAGGTTGGCGTGATTTGGTGGAGAGATGAGCTCAAAAAGTGAAAATGAAAAGTGTTTCTCTTGGAGCTTCAAGTGATCTTGGTTTGCAGCTGCTTTTGGCTTGGTTTTGGAGTGTGAAATAAAATGAAAGTCAAGTTGGCTGATCATAGGTTAGGTAAGGGTCATGTGGGTTTAAACCTTGCTCAATTTGGTTAACCATGGCTCAAGATATGATTAAAGTAGTGGTAGGTGGTCATTTAGGCGAACGTCACAAGTTTCGGTTAAAGTTCGGAGGTCAAAAAGAACTTCGAAAAATATAAGGCTTGTTCTATTGAACCCGAATCTTCGATACGAGTTCATTGAAGGTGACGAAACTCGAATCCAAGTTCCCGAGCTCAAGATATTACATACAGAACCAAGGGTGCGCTAATTGCCGTTTAGCCCCTGATTTGGTTCCACAACTTAAAATATATTCGTTACCACGTCAAACGAGATCGAAAACATGAAACAAGCTTATAAACATGTTCATAACACATAAATCTACGACATACTAAATTTTCACGAATTTTCAATATCAAATCATATAAGAACGAAGCGCGTTTAAATCACTCGAAAACAATGCATTAACAATTCATAACATTTCAAATTAAATAAAAAAATTTAAATTCCATTTTTAAATAAATAAAAGTCAACGATTTGATATTGGATTTAATTAATATAATTAAAGACATAATTAATTATCATTATCACTTGATTATCAATTAAATATATTAATTAATGTTATAAAATAAATAAAATAAAATAATAAGAATTTATAATGAAATTAAATATATAAAACACTTATAAGAAATTAATTCTCGCAAATTGGTAAACACATACGTCATACCTGTACGACTGAAAAGTCGGGGCATTACATTCACGAACTCTTTTTCCCTCCGGGTGATGATAGGATTGCAAGGCCCCACCACCAAGTCACGGTGTACGTCAGGTTCATGACTCCCACGTACGGGATTCCTTCTTCCACCAAACCTCCTGGTGGGTTCAGGGTTCATCCCCACGATGTGAGGGGAGTGCAGAGTTGCCCGTCAGCCCATGCTTTCCCGGGTGGCTCATACACTAACCCTCGGGCCCACAGTGCAAGATACACAATTACTAGCCAAAACACGATCAATTCACGAGGTTACGATCATTTCCATGTGTCACAAAAATCTTTTGTAATCACTTGAGGGTTTTTAGAAAGATTATAGATATATATATATACATTTTGGCCCAAAATCTACATAAGGGTTATCTGGGTTGTAGATTAGCTAGCAATTAAAACTCACCTTTACCGACAAAACACAATAAGGATACAGCTATGGAGCCTGCTCCTCATCACCTGGAAGAAGATCTTGAAAGAAAGGGGAAAAAGGAAAGAGATGAAATGATGATGATGATGAAACTTCAAAGCTTTCAATTCCTCCAAAATTATAGCTTGAAAGGATGAAATTCTTCTTCCCTTTTTGATGGGTTTGGGTTCGGTGGAGAAGGAAGCAAATATGGGTGTGTTTGTATGAAATAAAATGATCATGGAAGGAGAAACAAGAATATTACGTGATGCATCTCCTTGATTTTGATGAAATTTTTGAAATTACAATTAAACCCTCCAATTTTGTAAATCATACAATTGAATTTGGTCCTTTAATTTAAATGAATAAGCATTTAAGGACAATTAGATAATTAAATCACTTTCGACAATTAATTCGCGTAAATTCTCACTTTAACGATAATTTCATGTAAATTCATAGAAATATAATATATATAATATTATGAAATTTATAAAATATCACATAATGCATGAATGGAAAACCAGGGCGTTACAGAAGTGGGTGAAAGTAGTGGAATCGAGCCAATTGTTATGAAAGCTCGGGTCTCAAATTTTTCCATACAACTGGACTTGAAGTATAGATTATTTGAGGCTCAGAATAATGTCTGGAAGTGTAGAGGTTGGTAGCTAAAGCAAGAGTTGATCCGGAATGTCCATTCGGGTTCGATGAAACCGGTCTTCTTCATTTCAAAAACCGAGTGGTGGTACCTGAGGAATTAAATCGGGTGTTGCTCGAGGAAGCTCACAAATCAGCATATTCTATCCACCCTGGAGGGAATAAAATGTATAAGGATCTGAAACAATATTATTGGTGGCATGGATTAAAGAAAGATTTAGCCGAGTATGTGAGACATTGCATAACTTGTCAGAAGGTTAAAGCCGAGCATCAGAAACCCGGGGGTCTGCTATAGCCGTCACCTATTCCAGAATGAAAGTGGGAACAAGTGATGATGGATTTTATTTCTGGATTACCGAAAGTGAAAGGTGTTGGAAAACGGGAATCAGAAAGTAGCGAAAATTTAAAAATTTTCCAACAAAAGGATCGTAGACTCACAATCGTGAATCCGAATTCGTAGAGATTAGAAACTTACTTTTCAATAATCTCTCTTAAAGCGTATCAAGCCACCCAAGAACGCTCTTCTCGCGGCTTGATCCCCTCTCCTTGGTAAAGCTCGAATCTTCAAAACTTCTAACTTGAAGCTCTCTAGAGATAGTCCACCAACTTGACTACAATCTAACTAATAAGGATGCTAGTTCTCTAGTTAGTGTTTAGGCTTGACCTAGGGTTTATTTGATCTTGGAGAAAATCGATCAGCCCTAAGGGGAGCTCGAGCTCCCCTATATATAGGAGAGGGGAGGTCGATCCTAGTCCTTATGAACTAAGGATTTGGTCCCTCTCTCTTATTACTTGATCATCAAGTAATTTTAAACTTTGACTTTGAATTCTAATTCAAATCAACTTTTAAGAGAGCTAAAATATCCAAACCCTTTTGGATAATATTATACTTTATTTATTAATAAATAAATAACTTATTCATCTAATTAATTAATTCACAATTAATTAAATAGATTAATTTCTCCAAAATAAGACTTTCATTTTAATTCAAAATTAAACCAAAGTCTATTAAATAATTAACACATTAATTATTTAATACATAAATAAATATACACGCACATTGCACACGTGTCCAAGCACGTGACGTCCCCACACGTGTGCTTCACATGGGTGGAACCCCTTTGGCCCGATTAACTCGTTTAATCATTTTAAAGCCTTAACTCATGTAACCAAGTTGTTGTGTGTGACCCTCTAGGTTCTCAATTCAATTAGCAGTGACCCTAATTAATTAATTCACTAATTAATTAATCAGTCCACAGATTAAACGACCATAGTCTAGCAACAGGTGTTTAACCTGTAGCTGAATTGGAATGTATTGATTCGACAGAACCTCTAAGTCATTGATTCATGTGAGATACAATCCCCCTACTTACTATCTCTCAACCAAGATCTAACGTAGGGGAATAATTAGAACCCTAATAATCTGGTCTTAAAGCTAAGTGCATTTCATATCCATTTGATCTTAATCCAAGAAACCCTTTTCTTGATGTCTTGATCTACTACGTTGGCCAAGGACTCCATATGGCATATGAATGACTTACACAATAAGAGATCACCTTGTAAATGCAAGTGTAGGTCCTTTCTTGATTCTCATTCACTTTCATGAGTCACTTGTGTAGCCCCACCATTAGCCTTGAATCAGTTGTCTAAGGCAACACCCTTTAAAGCTTATACCTAAGACTACAGAGTTAACTCATAAAGTAACATGAAACCTTAAGTCTAAGGATCAATTAATCACATCAATGACTCGTAAGATATTTCCTAATCTGGAAGTTTCCATTTCCTGAAATAGAAACTTTCTTTCCCATTTAGGAATCTTCTCACACGGGGCACCTCAGTGAACTTACTTATGGAAGTAAGTACCCTCATGTATCACGCACGTATCAACTATACACTTTGCACCTCCATGAAACAAGGTGGTCCTTCTTAAGGACGTGATCCCACAGGCAAGCCTTAGAGGAGTCAGATTGACACTCCCACTGTCGGTAGGACTCATCGGCTTGGAGTATTTTACTAATCATGACTTATGTGATATAGGGCTCGTTTCATGAACCATTTCACCTAAATGGCAGAGTACTAAAGTCATCAGGATTAAGGAAGTTCTCATACATGCACAGCTAAAGTAAACGCATACCAAATAAGAGCATATACAGAAGTGTTGCCTCAATTCGTTATTTTATTCAAAGATTGTCCGTGATTACAATAAGGAAAATTACAAAGCGGATATACAATTGGCTTTCTAGGGCACTATTCCTAACAAAAGGTGGGTTTGATGGTATTTGGGTGATTGTAGACCGGTTGACTAAATCATCATACTTTCTACCGGTCCGGATGTCTTACAAGATTCGCAAGCTAGCCGAGTTATATAATAGGGAGATTGTTCGACTTCACGAGATCTCGGTTTGCATTGTTTCAGATAGAGATCCGAGATTTACTTCAAAGTTGTGGCAAGAATTATAAGGGATTTTGGGTACAAAGCTCAAGTTTAGTATATCATTTCACTCATAAACGGATGGTCAATCCGAGAGATTAATCAGGTATCTTGAGGACTTGCTTTGAGCTTGTGCTTTAGACTTTCAAACTTTGTGGCATGAGCAACTACCTTTGATTGAGTTTGTTTATAATAACAGTTTTCAAGCCTCAATTAGGATGGCCCCGTATGAACTACTCTATGGTCAGAAATGTCGATCTCCGTTGTTCTTCGATTTAGAGGAGTGGAAATGGACTAAACAAGAAGGCATTAATAAGGGTGAGAAATTAGAAAAGCCTTCTAAGGCCGTTCGGGATATGATTGAGAAAGTCCAACAAATACAACAACGGATGAAATCTGCTCAGGATAGACAAAAGAGCTTCGGTGACCTTCGCCGAAGGGATCTCGAGTTCGAAGTTGGAGACTGGGTATTCTTGAAGGCTTCTACACGTAAAGGAGTTGCTCGGATTGGGAAAGGAGGAAAGCTTAATCCTCGTTATTTAGGTCCTTTTGAGATTCTTGAAAGAATTGGTGAAGTAGCATATTGTTTGGACCTACCACCGAGCCTCACGGGGATTCATAATGTATTTCTTGTGTCTCAACTAAGGAAACATTACCCCGATGAAACCGAGATCCTACCCGTTGAAGAAGTGGAATTGGAACCAAATTTAACTTTTGTACAGAAACCGGTTAAGATATCGGATAAAAAATTTCAGGAGCTAAGAAACCGGAGAATTCCCATGGTTAAGGTTCTTTGGAGAAGTGACCAATCGGAAGAGGCTACGTGGGAAACTGAAGAGAAGATGAAATGGTTCCATCCAAAGTTGTTTCCTTCCGATTAGTGAATCTGGGGGCTAGATTCTTTTAAGTGGGGGAGGATTGTAACGCCGCAATTTTTCTGATGTTCAGGTAAACACGCCACGTGTGAGTTTGAGAGTTAGGATTTATTTTAATTCTTCCATTTATTAATTTATATATCTCATGATAATTTTATGAATTATATTCTAAGTGTTTATATGAATTTATCTTCAGCTCGAAAATTTTTACATGAATTATATTTGATCGATACGTGGATTAATTACCGAATGTTACTTAATTGCTTAGATGTCCTTAATTGATCATTCCTCTTAAATGTGAGGACTTAATCGCGTGAGAATTTCTTTGGATTTAATTGATCACATTTCATGAGATAGAACTTAATTGCATTACTTAATAACCTTGGGGGACTTAATTGCAATTTGGAGCTTTTCATCCTTTTAATTGCAGCAATCACGTAATGTTTCTCATTCTCATTTCATATAAATATACCAACACTTTGCTCCTTGCTTCCCATCTTTCTCGATCAAAACCCCAAGAAGAAGAAGAAAGGATTTCATCATTTCAAGTTAATTTTCCATCAAATTGCATACTTTGAAGCATCATCATCTCCATAACTCCATCTCTTTTCTTCTCCTTTTCTTTGAAAGTATATATGAGATATATGTGTGATTTCTTGAGATGAATTGATGAGTCTAGGGTTATGATTTAAGCTTGATAATTTGTGTTTTAGTTGGTGGAAGCATGATTTTAGGATTTAAACTTGAATTTGATGCTTGATTCATGAAGTTTATGGTGTTGATTGATAAATTCTTGTATGGGTTTGATATTGATGATCCTTGAGAATTAAAGCCTGAAATAAGTGTTTAGGATGGATTTTATTGCACTTTAAGTATGCTAGCATGCTTTCTTCATAATTTAATTGCATTTAAAAGAGTTTTGTTGGAGTTTGATGATTTTTTATATTGGTTCGAAGCTCCCCTATTTTGCTGCTCTGTTTCTGCACCATCTGCATAATGGGAACGACCCTTCCCGTCCCAGTTCATTTCCCGGAACGGCCGTTCCCAACCTTTTGACTGATCTGCGTGAGACTGGGAACAACCCTTCCCAATTTTGGCTTATAGCCGGAACGGCCGATCCCAGCCCATGAACAAAATGTAAATTCTTTACAGACTCACGGGATCAGTTCGGGGAGCTGGGAACGGCCCTTTCCATTTTGCATTGAAACCCGAAACGGCCGTTCCCATGCTCCAGAAGGTTTTGAGAATTTTCTACATAAAATTAACTTTTCCAATCCCGTTTCTAAGCCTCTAAATGATCGATACATGCTATTATATGCTCATTTTATGCATGAAAATGATCATGACATTCCATAATTGTCAATACACGACATATTGCTCCATGATTACGCCGTTCTTCTTAATTGGTTCATAAGAGTCGTTTCTCACATACACTTGTCTTTCTTGCACAAACCAGTTTCCAGGTGACGAGGAGCAGCCACCGTAGGCTGTATCATTGTTCTCTTTTTGTCTCTACAGGTGAGGTTTAATTCTAGATACATAGAACACTTAAAACCCTTGTAGATTTTGGCCAAAACATATATATATATATATAGAACTTTTCCCAAAACCTCAAATGATTGAAAATGCACCATAATTATTGTACTGAACAACCGTATTTTGGTAAGTATATTCTACTACACTGTGGGCCCGAGGGTAGTGTATTGAGGCAACCGTGAAAGCAAGGGCTGACGCGGTAACTCTTGCACTATCCTCACCATTTTGGGATGACCGCTGAATCCACCAGGAGGTATGGTGGAGGAAGGAATCCCGGGCATGGGATTCATGTGCCCGATGCTCAACATGATTGGGTGGTTTGGGCCTTGAAAACCCAACCATCACCCGGAGGAAAAAGGGATATTGAAACTGCTATTGACTGAGTGCACTGTAATCACTTGCATGATCACTTAACCAATTGATAACTCAACCATTGTACACTGTCGGACTAAAGGTTAAAGACTTAACCTCACTCGTCGGGCCATTGATTGACTGAATTTGTATTAATTACTAAACTCGATAGTTGTAAACTCGGGCGATGTTTATATTCTTATTGAACTCATATTGACTCTTTTTATAGAACTTTACCGGAGATTATAACTTGTATGATATTTACGCTTATATTTATTAAACCCCTCACTCAGTCTTCCATAGACTGACGCCTCCAGCTTTCAGTCTTTTGCAGGTGCGTGCTAGGAGGGAATTATAGTCCGTTGCAGTCTTTAATTCGTGTTTAGCACAGGACACTTTCATATTTTGGACACTTATGACTTATTCATGTTTTTTTGGGAATTATTGTACATATATGGTTATGGTTGCACATGTTGAAGAATATGAACCTTTGCTGTAAATGGTCCAGCCTAATGATAATGATTATGCTTTCGTTTCATTGCATTGTACAAATTATATGGTTCTGGAGTTAGTTCCCCCTAGTTAGGATGGTTTTTTTTTATTGTCTCCCGTTCGCTATACGTTTAGTTTATGTATGGATTTTCCATTTCGTATGTGGACTGAACTATAGTGCGGGGGATGTGGCATCCTGACGTGTCGGGTGCTACACCCCCGTTCCTCCCCCCTGAGAGGCCGAGGAGCCATCTGTGTGCAGGAGCCATGAACCGTTATCTTCTACAAGTATGGGCTCTAGGCTAAAGTGCTGGACTAGCAGATTGGAAACCAGTTGTGCTTGCATGGTCATCCTCGGCTCGTAGCTAATGTCAAACTGGCTCAGCTCAATTGCCCATTTGATTAACCTTCCTGAAACATCAGGTTTTGACAAAACTTGTCTCAACGGTTGGTCTGTATATACGTTGATGGAGTGTGCCTGAAAATACGATCTAAGCCTTCGTGACGCATTTACGAGGGTGAATACGAACTTCTCAATCTCTAAATATTTCTTTTCCGCGCCCTGCAGAGTTCTACTCCAATAATAGATTGGTAGGTACTTGCGCTCGCGTATAGCCACGAGGACCGCGCTCGTTGCTTCCTGAGAAACCGAGAGGTACATGAACAACCTTTCATCCTCGATCGGTTTTGTTAGTAGTAGAGCTCATGATATGTAGGCCTTCATATCCTGTAATGCTTTTTCTCACTCTTTTGTCCAAGCAAAGTTTCTAGCATTGCACAATATTTTGAAGAATGACAAGTTTCTATCTGCTGAGCGTGATATGAACCTGTTAAGAGAGATTATCTTCCCCACCCGGACATGTACTTCTCTAACGTTCCGAGGGGAAGGGATTTCCATGATGGCTTTGATTTTTTCAGGATTAGCCTCAATTCCGCGTTGGCTGACCACATATCCCAAAAACATGCCCCCTCGGACTCCAAAGGTACACTTGGAGGGATTCTATTTCATGTCATACTGGCGCAGTATATCAAAGGTTCGTTTCAAATCCTCCAGGTAGGAATGCTCTCGCTCTCTTTTGACGATCATATCGTCCACGTACACCTCCGTGGAACCGCCTATCTCACGCTCAAACATGCTGTTAACCAAGCGTTGATATGTTGCTCTTGCATTTGTTAACCCGAACGCATAACCAAGAAGCAATACACTCCCATGTGCAACACAAAGAAGGTCTTTGGGCGATCCTCGGGGGCCATGAAAATCTTGTAATACCCCTGAAATGCATCCATCATGCTCATTAATTCGTAACCTGCTGTTGAGTGTACCAGCTGGTCAATTCGAGGCAAGGGGTACGGATCTTTAGGACTGGCCTTGTTGAGATCTATAAAGTCATTGCGCATCCTCCATTTATTGGCACTTTTGGGCACGAGAACGACATTGCATAGCTATTCTGGATATAAGATTGGCTCAATGTATTGAGCCTCGAGAAGATTGTTCACCTCCTCCTCAATAACTTTCTTTCAGAATCCATGAACATCTCTTTTTCTCTGTTTGATGGGCTTGAAGGCGGGCTCCACGTTGAGTCTGTGGACAATGACACTGGGGTTAATCCCAGTAAGGTCTGATGCCTTTTACGCAAATACGTCAATGTTTTTCCTTAGAAAATTGATCATCATGATCTGCGAGGGTCCAGTGAGGCTCGAACCAATCTGATTGGTTTTATCTTTGTTGCCAGGCTCGAGGTCAATGGTAAAAAATTTTTCAATGGGCTCTATCCATGCCTCAAGGCGGGGAGTTTCGAGCGATCTCTTCGGCGGTTGCCCTCACCCTCAGGCTCGCCCTCGCTCGCATCCTCTTCTGAGGAGGATGCCTCCATTTCTCCTAGTGGACCGCCTTTGGAGTTGTCTTTCCCGCTCGTAGCTTTCTTTTTATTTTTCTTCTTGTAGAGTTTCGCTTTTTTCCTTGTGGGACCATCCTCATCTAAATTGGGGAAATCTACAGACTTTTTGGAGGACCCAATCTAGAAAGTTTTCTTCGCTTTTGGTTTCCTGAAGGGTAGCATTCCCACACCTCCTTGATATTGCACAAAATCTCGCCCGTTCCATCGGGGGTGGGGAACTTGATCTTCTGGAGGAAAGTGGAAATGACCACCTTAAAATCAACAAGGGCCGAGCCCCCGATAATGATGTTGTAAGGGATCTCAACTTCCACTACCGCATATGTCACCATCAGAGTCTTCCGTTATGGGCACGACCAAATAAGGTAGCCAGGCGAATTTATCCTTGAGGGACAACCTCAGAACCTCCAAAGCCAATGAGGGTCGTTTTGAGGGGTTCGATGGGAATGTTAGTGATGTTCATTTTCTGAAAGGTGGAGTAGGGGAGAACATTTACTGAACTTCCACTATCAACAAGAACCCTCTTTACAACGTGGTTGTGTACATCTAAGCTAACCACCATGGGGCAATCAGAGATTTCACTAACCCCATGGGGCGTTACAATATGTCCTAGGTCCCTATCACTGAAATCTATCACTTCATTCTCCTTGGACTTGGGAGCGCTCGATTCTTTGATAGCATTAACATGTCTGGGCACTGAGGGCCGCTGATCATAGTTGCGAATGTAACGGCAGCGAGATGCGTTGGAATCTCCCCCCGAGGAGCCTCCAGCAATCATGTGGATGACCGCAAATGGTGTATTTTCTGGTTCAGACATTTTCTACTTACCCCTGTTGCTGCTCTCTGGTTGGTGCCCTCGGGGGCTCCCTGAGCGTGACGGACTCCTCCTCAGAGCCATAATTCGTTCGTTATATTGTTCATCGTACTGTTCCAAAATGTTAACGAACTCCTTCAAATGTCCGCCGATAATAAGTCCTTGTATCTCACTTTCCAACTGATGGCATTCATCTGTCTCATGCCCCTTTTGTTTGTGAAAGGCGTAATACTTCCCCGAGCACCTCTGAGATTCCGTCTCCCTCAATTTCTGGGGCATTTTGAAAAGCTTCTTGTCCGAGAGCGAATAGATTTTAGAAATTTGGCATTTGAGAGGAATGCACTGATGTCTGCGAGGGAGAGGAGGGGATTTGCGGGGATATAGCAAGAGGGGGACGCCGAACCTAGTCCTATTGGACTAAGGATTTGGTCCCTCTCTCTTATTACTTGATCATCAAGTAATTCCAAACCTTGACTTTGAATTCTAATTCAAATTAACTTTTAAGAGAGCTAAAATATCCAAACTCCTTTTGGATAATATTATACTTTATTTATTCATAAATAAATAACTTATTTATCCAATTAATTAATTCATAATTAATTAAATAGATTAATTTCTCCAAAATAATACTTTCATTTTAATTAAAAAATTAAACCAAAGTCTATTAAATAATTAACACTTTAATTATTTAATACACAAATAAATATACACGCATGGTGCACACGTGTCCATATGGGACACGTGTCACGCACGTGACCCACACGTGTGCTTCACACGTGTAGAACCCTTTTGGCTTGATTAACTCGTTTAATCATTTCAAAGCCCAACTCATAGAACCAAGTTGTTGTGTGTGACCCTCTACGTTCTCAATTCAATTAGCAGTGACCCTAATTAATTAATTCACTAATTAATTAATCAGTCCACAGATTAATAGACCATAGTCTACCAATAGGTGTTTAACCCCTAACTGAATTGGAATGTTTCAATTCGACAGAACCTTTAAGTCATTGATTCATGTGAGATACAATCCTCCTACTTACTATCTATCAACCAAGATCTAGGGTAAGGGAATAATCAGAACCCTAATAACCTGGTCTTAAAGCTAAGTGCATTTCATATCCATTTGATCTCAATCCAATAAACCCTTTTCTTGATGTCTTGATCTACTTCCTTGGCCAAGGACTCCATATGGCATATGAATGACTTACACAATAAGAGATCCCCTTGCAAATGCAAGTGTAGGTCCTTTCTTGATTCTCATTCACTTTCATGAATCACTTGTGTAGCCCCAGCATAAGCCTTGAATCAGTTGTCTAAGGTGACACCCTTTAAAGCTTATACCTAAGACTACAGAGTTAACTCATAAAGTAACATGGAACCTCAAGTCTAAGGATCAATTAATCACATCAATGACTCGTAAGATATTTCCTAATCTGGAAGTTTCCATTTCCTGAAATATAAACTTCCTTTCCCATTTAGGAAGCTTCTCACACGGGGCACCTCAATGAACTTACTTATAGAAGTAAGCACCCTCATGTATCACGCACATATCAACTATACACTTTGTATCTCCATGAAACAAGGTGGTCCTTCTTAAGGGCGTGATCCCACAAGCAAGCCTTAAAGGAGTCAGGTTGACACTCCCACTGTCTGTAGGACTCATCAGCTTGGAGTATTTTACTAATCATGACTTATGTGATATAAGGCTCGTTTCATGAACCATTTCACCTAAATGGTAGAATCCTAAAGTCATCAGGATTAGGGGAGTTCTCATACATGCACAGCTAAAGTAAACGCATACCAAACAAGAGCATATAAAGAAGTGTTGCCTGAATTCGTTATCTTATTCAAAGATTGTCTGTGATTACAATCAGGAAAAGTACAAAGCGGATATACAATCGGCTTTCTAGGGCACTATTCCTAACAATCTCCCACTTTCCCGTCAAAGCCATTCTAAAGCTACTCTAAGTCCCATCTTCTGAAGATGACCTTGGAAAGCTTCTCGACTAAGGGGTTTCGTAAATGGATCTGCCAAGTTCTCTGCTGATGCGACCCTCTCAATTTGCACATCTCCTCTTTTGATAATATCACGGATTAGGTGATACTTCCTCATAATGTGCTTGGTCCGTTGGTGAGATCTTAGTTTCTTGCTTGACCAACCGCCCTAGTGTTGTCACAAAACATAGTAATGGGGTCTTTCATGCTAGGAACAACATTAAACTCTTGAATGAAGTTTCTAATCCAAACACCTTCCTTAGCTGCATCATTTGCAGCTAAGTATTCGGCCTCAGTGGTCGAATCTGCAGTGGTCGTTTGCTTGGAACTCTTCCAACTCACTGCTCCGTCGTTTAGGCAGAAAATGTATCCTGACATTGACTTAAAATCATCTAAGTCAGATGCAAAGCTTGCATCGTAGTATCCTTCGATAGTAAGATCTTTCTGACCTTCGTAAACTAAGAATAAATCTTTAGTACTTAAAAATATTCTTAACGGCAGCCTAGTGACCATCTCTAGGGTCAGATTGGAAACGACTTGTTACACTAAGTGCATAAGCCACATCCGGTCGAGTATATAACATTGCATATATTATGCTACCTATTGCTGATGTATAAGGTGTACGAGTCATTCTTTCCTTCCCAAGGTTAGTCTTAGGACACATCTTCTTAGAAAGACATGTTCCTACACTCGTAGGAAGGTTCTTAACCTTTGCCGACTCCATATTGAATCTCTTTAATACTTTGTCAATGTACATCGACTGTGATAGTCCTATCAACCTTCTAGATCTATCTCGATAGATTTTAACTCCAAGGATGTAGGACGCATCACCAAGATCTTTCATCTCGAATTGGTTCGATAACCATAACTTAGTTACTTTCGTGTCATCCTTCGAATTCCCAATAAGAAGTATGTCATCAACATAAAGTACTAAGAATTGCACTGAGGTCTCCAATTCCTTTCTATACACAAATGATTCATTCGAAATTTGAATGAAGCCAAATGCTTTGACTGATTCATCAAGTCGAATGTTCCAAATCCTAGAAGCCTGTTTCAATCCATAGATTGATCTTTGGAGTTTGCAAACCTTTTGCTCACTCCCACTGAATGTGAAACCTATGGGTTGCTCCATATAAATGTCTTTGTCAATGTCACCATTGAGAAAGGCAGTTTTCACATCTATTTGCCATATCTCATAGTCATAATATGTAGCAATGGTAAGCATGATCCGAATAGACTTTTGCATTGCAACTGGTGAAAAGGTTTCATCAAAGTCCACGCCGGGTCTTTGAGTGAATACTTTTGTAACCAGTCTTGCTTTGTAGGCTACATAGCTTCCATCAACTCCAAGCTTTCTCTTAAATATCCATTTGCCACCTATGGGTTTGACCCCATCAGGCAAATCTACCAAGGTCCAAACTTGGTTGGAGTTCATGGAATCCATTTCGGATTTCATGGCTTCTATCCACTGTTCAGAGTCAGAATCTGAAAGTGTCTCCTCATATGTTAAAGGATCATTATCCTTTTGAAAGATCTCATGGAAGAATCCATACCATCTCTCCGGCTGTCTAGGAGTGCGTTCAGAACGCCTTAGAGGAGGATTTACGTGTGTATCGAAATTCGTGATTGGTTGTGGTTCATCAGAAGGGGATGTTTATTCAGTGGGTGGCGTGGGGTCACTTTGTACTTCCTCTAATTCTATGATCTTGCGTTTCTTTTCTTTGAGGAACGGTTCCTCAAGAAAAGTAGCATTTCTGGAAACAAACACCTTTTGGTCAGATTGATCATAGAAGTAGTATCCTATGAATTCCCTAGGATAACCTACAAAGTAGCATAAGTCAGAACGAGATTCTAACTTATCTCCCACTATCCTCTTCACGTAAGCAGGATAACCCCAAATTCTTAAGTAAGAATAACTAGGGATTTTACCATGCCACATTTCATAGGGCGTTTTAGGGACTGACTTAGAGGGAACTAGATTCAAAATCTTTGCTGCACTTTCTAGGGCATTACCCCAGAAAGAAGGTGGTAAGTCAGTGAAACTCATCATGGAACGAACCATATCGAGTAGGGTTCGATTCGTTCTCTCAGAAACTCCATTGAGTTGAGGAGTTCCCGGAGGTGTCCACTGAGAGATAATCCCATTATCTTTGAGATGATTAAGGAATTCTTCACTAAGATACTCGCCTCCTCGATCAGATCGAAGTGCTTTGATCTTGTGACCAGTTTGGTTCTCAACCTCCTTTTGAAATTCTAGAAATTTCTCAAAAGCTTCAGATTTGTACTTCATTAAGTATACATAACCATACCGACTAAAGTCATCGGTAAAGGTTATGAAATACTGATAATTGTTTCTTGTGCTTACACTAAGCGGTCCACAAACATCAGAATGGATCAAATCCAAGACCTCAGTGGCACGTTCCACAGTTCCTCTAAAACGAACTTTGGACATCTTTCCTTTAAGACTGGATTCGGAAGAAGTTAACTCTTTGAGATCATTTTCCGAGAATGATCCTAAAGTGTTTATCTTGTTAATTCAGCTCTTGGAAATGTGTCCTAATCTAGTGTTCCATAAGGGAGCTGAGACTTTGTCATCTCTCTTACGTTTCGTTTCTCGTTGTATATTCATAATATTGATATTCTGAGTTAGATAAAGTCCATTACTTAGAGTACAGATGTGAACGGAAGAGTTGTTCTGTTTGATAAAGTATTTACCATTCTTAATATAAGTTTTATACCTTCACAATCTAAAATTGGAACTGAAATTATATTACGAATAATGCTCGGTCCATAAAGGACTTTATTTAAAAATAACTCAAGACTACCTAAATCTAATCTAATTGTGGCTAAAGCTCGAGCTTCAACATTTAAGACATAGCCGATCTTCAAGACACATTCTCCTTCTCTGAGTTGTTGGACTTCATTTAGCATTTGTACATCATTACAAATATGAGCTCCACAACCGGTATCAAGTACCCAAGAACTAGAATTCATAGAAAGATTTATTTCAACGAGAAACATACCTTTCTTTAGAATAGCCTTGTACTCTGGGTAGTTTCTCCTCCAATGTCCCGCTTTGCCACAATGGAAGCAAACATCCTCTTTCTGATCACACTTCTTCTTTTGGGCCTTCCCCTTCGAAACGCCACCAGTGGGCCTAAGGGGTTTCTTCCTCTTCTTATGGGCTTTCTTGCCCTTACGTTTAGAAGGCCCAGAAGAGGAAGATGGAGCATTCACCATTAGAACCTTATTGTCCTTCTTGATCGTGCTTTCAACAGTCACAAGCTGACTAATCAGCTCAGCTATAGTAGCTCCAGCATGATTCATATTGAAGTTAAGGACAAATGGGTTGAATGATCGTGGGAGCGAGGCTAGCAACAAGTCCACTGAAAGCTCATCTTTCAGTGGGATGTCCATGGAAGCAAGTTTCTTAGTAAGGGTGAGAAACTTGAGTCCATATTCATGGACACTTAAACCTTCCCTCATTCTCAAGTGGAACAATTCCTTTGAACTGTTATACCTTGTAACACGTTCATGAGGGCGGTAAAGTTGCTCTAAGTGGTCGTAAATCTCCCAAGCAAATTCCATGGCCTCATGTTACCTTTGCAAGTCCGGAGACTTGTTATCCAACATAAGGCAACTGGCTTGGAGATTATCATCCTTCCACTTCTGGATCGCGTCCCGCTCGGTCCGAGTGGGAGCTTCCCCTCCGGGACTAGGCTCTCCTTCGAAGAGAACATAAGTTCTCTTTTCAGAATAAAATGATTTTTAGATTCCTCAGCTAATCAGAATAGTAGGGACCAATCAACATGTTTGACTCGAGGATCGATACAAACATGTTTTTGGTTATCATTTCAAAACACGTAGAGAATCACAGAATCTACGACCTAAATGGTAAAACAGAGAACTAGTGAGCATGCTGAATTATAATCATATACAAAAGATAAGGTCTTTAATCTAATGTAGCTCCCACTGTTTTTCAAAGATCTATAATTCCCAAAGATCTAAGAGGCACACGTTTCCCAATGGGTACTAAGATCCTAGGCATTTTGTAGCACCCCAAGCGGTGGGGTACCACACCCCCGCACTATGACCCGACACGTGTACGAAATGGAAAGTCCGCACACGCACCAAGTCACAGCGAACGGGTGACAAACGAAAAAAATCCAACCTACGCTAGGCGGTACCTAACCTTGTACAAATGAAAGAATGTAAAACATGTCAGCGAAAGCAATACGAAATGCCAACTTTTCAAAAACTTTTCATACAATAAGGATGATAGCATCAATCATACATCAAAACCAACTATACGGGTTCAACTAAATCAAGAACCTGTCCTAACCTGTCCCGGATAACATATATCCAAACGGGTTCAACTAATCCAAGCAACTGTCCTAACCTGTCCCGAAATATCATGCATTCATAAGGTAGAAACCTGTGCAGATTATACCATAATACTTACATAATTACAAACAGATGCAGATCAGAGATTCACAACTTAATCAAATATATACAAGCTCAAAAGACACGGGCTCAACAAACAAGACACAAAGCCGCGTAGCTCGAACTCCAAGAACCTGAACCTGCAAACAAAAACATAGGTGGGGCGAGGGTCAGTCCACTGACTGAGTGAGGGGGCTGAACTCACACACACTATACATAATAAGGAGCAGAGCACGTATCAAAAGAAAGATTATTAACCGGGAGTAGGGTTTTGCATACCAAAAATCATTTTCCAAAAAAGAGCTCATACTTAAGCATATATTCATATCTTCTTAAGTTTGAAAACTCGTAAGGATTCATAGACTCAGAAACTCATATGGATTCATATTAAAACTCATAGGGATTCAAATAGATTCCGATCGATACATAACTTAGCGTAGAAATCTCATATTGAAAACAAACTCTCATATCCCGTTTCATAATCAAAATAACAAAAGAATTCAAATACCCGATGAGTACGGGTCTCCAACCTTACTCCTTAATCAAAAGACTAAACAGATTCATAAGAAAGCGTAAACTCCTAAATTCATACGATTCATAGATTCATATTCCCGTATTCCAACCTTCTCCGGAAGTCTGCATGCGGGTTACGGGCCCACATCGTGCAACTCAATATACGTGGGGTCGTGAACCCACAACGTACCTTCTCCGGCCTCAGTTGAAGGCTCAAAGCACCACGCCTTCTCCATCTCCCTCAGAGTCGCGCGTAGGTACCTCAAAGGAGAATGTGCACAGGGGTGATAACCGGCGACCCCAACAGCCGCACCGGGTCTCCCTTACACACACCTCCAAGGCCCAGGGATTCAAATAGATTCGTATAGATTCAAATAGATTCATAAGGAAACATACCTAACTCGCAAAACCTAGAAACATATGA
Organism: Lantana camara; assembly: GCA_037501455.1. Taxonomy (NCBI): domain Eukaryota; kingdom Viridiplantae; phylum Streptophyta; class Magnoliopsida; order Lamiales; family Verbenaceae; genus Lantana; species Lantana camara. The sequence goes on from CM074855.1 coordinate 98,895,983, forward strand.
TACATACTTAAGAATCATACCATAAGAAACATACCTTACCGTGCAACTCGGTATATGATATACACGTACCTCTCCGTGTCTTCCTAATTCATAATATGCTGGAGGAAATCCATAGTTTGCTCGACGATACACGGTTTGGAGCATAGCCTCGTTGCAAAATCATTTTTAAGCTTATATATGCTCATACGTATAATTTCAGAAGAATTCATATTAAATCGAATTTACAAGATTCATAACATTTAATAAGGCACATATTTAATATACATATAGTATATATTCGCATGCGGGCTTGAAAACGAACATATAGGGTTGTAGGTCGCATTAACTAAAAGAAAACAAATCTAAACTTCACCTGGTACCAAACAAAGTCAAAGACACAGCAAATGGTCCACCCCAAAACCTGCACGACCACAAGTCACCACCCCGGGTGCACCTGTACCAGCTGAACACCCAAAACACAACACATAACTTAGACTCATACTCAAACAACTACAAAAAGACGCACGGTACATGCTCAAACACTTAAGAAATGCAATTACATAAGCAAGGTTTAACTCCATATCAATTACATGCAGCACGAAACATTATGTAGTTCAATAAAATCATATTAAACATCAAAACATGTTCATACGCACAATTAATGCAATTAAGAGAAATCGAAAGGCAATATAAATCACATTATTTCGTATTCATACGCACAATTAATTCAATTAAGAGAAATCGAAAGGCAATACAAATTCATCTCGTTTCAAAATTACACAAATACCCCATCTGATCTAAACAATTAACATAAATTACTAAATCAGGATTCAAATTGCAAATTACAAGTCCAAGCTTATCATATTTCATATCATACATGATTTCATACACATTGGAGTACATTTCGATCGACAATTCAAACATATAGCAATTAATTTGCATTTAAACAATTAATTCAAATATGTCCCAAATACACAAATAAATTCGTAGAAAATAAACCGAGTGTCCGATTGATGAACGGAAAGTGGTGTTGCACTCACCACGACGAAGCAGACAAACTGTCCAAAGGTCGCCGAGCGCTGCCGGAACAGTGGCCGACCGCCGTTCGGCCGCGCCGGAACTTGCCGAAAAAATCCCAAAAATTCACGCTTGCAAGAATTCCTCGTGCTCGTTCCAAATCCTCGATCAATTTTCATGACGAGCTTTCCGAAACCCCTATCATGGTCGCCAGAAAATATCCCAGGAAACCCCCCGCCACCGCGAACCACCGCTGCGCCACTGCGAACCGCCACCAAATGGCCGAATCTGGAGTCGAGTGACTAACAGACGATAGTTCTCGTCGTTCTGAACTACTTTCGTGAAGGGTCCGTAGCCAAAAGATCGACGGAAAAGGCCCCCGTTGGCCGCCGAAGTTTCTACCGCCATTCGTGTCACCGGAACCACCGCCTAAGGCCAAAATCTGATCAAATTGATGCCGAAAATGGACTCAGGGGGTCGAAAAACCTTGGGAAACACTAACCTTGGTCGGAAAAAGCCGCCGAAAGGCGGCGAAACTCGCCGCTACAGTAGCGCGCCGCCGCTGCGTGAACTTTAGTTGGTGGGTGCAGTCCAACCGTCGCCCTGATGGCGGCGCCACCAACGCGGAAAGGAACGCCTGGAAGTCTTCTATCCAGGTATGGGGTGCGTGTCGTCGGAAGATGGCCGGAAGCCACCGCCAATGGCCGGCGAAGTGACGGCTCCGCCACCCCTCTACAGCCGCGCCTAAAAATCAGTAATAACTCCATCATCGGTCGTCGGTTGGTCGAGATCTTGGTTCGGTTGTAACCGCGTCGTCGAGCTAATCGAAATGGACTATTAAATCATCCAATTCCGTCGAGAAACGAGCGAGTTTGGGTATGCATGTGAAATCACAACTTGGGTGTGTGTGCATAACGTGGAGAGAGAGAGCGAGAGGAGAGAGAGAGGGCTGAAGCGTGCTCAGTCATGTTTAACGAGGATCCGGGTGTTTTATCCTGGTTCTTGGTGCACAAAACAATTGGTAGGAGAGGTTAACGACGTCAGAATTGGGCAAACTTAGAGTCTACGGACTCGTTTCGATGCCCCGAACGCGTTGAAGGGGTCGAAGAGGTCAAAATCTCGATCGAACGAGCAATAACCGGAAAACCCCTAAAAAGAGAAACTTACAAAGGGGCCCCCTAAACTCTAAAAGAGTTCAAAATAGGTCCACGTAAAACATAAAATCACATAATTAAACACATAACAAGGTTAAAATGTGGCGTACCTTATACATCGAACGAACGGGATGTTACACATTTCACCTTGAACCCACGACTCGCGGACATTCCAAGTAAAACCCTAGGTAGGTACAACTTACCAATTCTAGTATCTTTAGAACTCTTAGTAATTGTTTTTGCATCACCTATCTTTCAATATGGACCCACTACTCGTGTGACATCCATATTTACTTAGGCGTTAAGCTAGACCCATCAATCATAAGATCATGATCAAAACTTAGTTCGAACGACCCACGACTCGCGGACATCGCCCTTGCCAAAATTGGCCACGAAATATTGATCATTTAAAATGATCAATTAGGTAACTAAGAACTAATAAGTTATACTAGCTATCCCACGACTCGCGGACAATAACTAGCTTCACTTACTAAACTTAAAACCTATTGATGGAATGCTAGGAATTTAATTCAAAATTTGCATCTCGCATTAAACACCTATTGTTCGAAATTAGCTTAATATTTAATGGGAATTTTCGAATCAACCAGAGAGTTGTCCGGTTCGACCTCACCAACATATATGTTATCCAAGTTTAATTAGTCTTGATTAATGCAAGTACAACTTAAATGCATTTCACACAAGCACTTAGCAGATAACATGTCCTGGCATGATACTAACATGTGATGATCATGGGTTCTACCTATCTTATGCGCGATATGTGGGAGCCACTCCACAATCACAAGGTCTAACATACATGCCACATAAACAGTTTAAATCACATAAGGGAAAGTTGTAACAAAATATGAGCCCTATCTCTATTACATTTTCAATTGAGATTCCCCTCCCGAACATTTTGAGGGGTCTTCACTTATGGCCTCCTTGTTACTTGAATGTGGTCCATCTTACTCCATGGGTCCATTGTCTCCAAAATGAAAATAAAACCTCACCGCCTATTCTACTCTCAAAAAAAGAAAAAGTACTGAAAAGTAATAAGGCTCAATCTTCATATTGGCCTTAGACAAATACACGGGGCATACCCCGGCCTCAAAACAGTAATATGGAAAGCCACATAATAAATCACATAACAGTACGCACATAAGTGAGGCTCCAACCTCAATTCAAAAACGCAACTATAGGGCTCCGGAGCCAAGAAAACTGCTCATTTCCGACGGAAATGAGTCCGTCGGAAAATCTTAATTTACCGACGGAATAGGGACAGATTTCCGACGGAACGAGGAAACAATTATTAAAAAAGATAAAAGAATATTTCCGATGGAAAATCCGTCGGTAATCCGTCGGTAATTGCCAATATAAAATTCGAGCAAATTTCCTACGGATATATCCGGCGAAAAGCCATCAAAAAATGTAAATTGTGAATTTTGATTTATTTTAAAATATTACCGACGGAATTCCGATGGACAGTTCGTCCGAAATTGTTAAATTAAAAAATAAATTAAAACCTTTTTAGCGCAATGAATGTGTTCACCCACCGCGGGAATTCAAAAAAAATTTAAAAAGTTTTAAAAATATTTCTGAGGGAATTAACGAATCCGTCGAAAAACACAAAATTATTTACCCTCATTTATTGTCTTCACCAAACTCTGAGAACAACTCAGGAAAAAATTCCCCTCATTTCACCGTTGCGCCTTCTCAACTGCGATTCACCGTTGATTCGCTGCCGTCTCAGTGGCCCGCCACCTAGGTAAGTCATCTCACCGTTTCACCCATCGCCGCCCTCTTTCTTTTTCTCTCTAGTGGATACTCACGGTCTCGCTGTTGTGTCATTTCAGCTGCCCACCGCGTCACTGTCTCAGCCGGCCACCGTCTCCCCGTCGATTCGCTTCGGAATCAGCCTCTTTGTCGCCATTGCTCCGCCTTTGTGCAGGTTTGCTGCAAAAATTCGAAATTTTTTATAGCCCTTGTGAAAGTCATGTTCCATTTCACTCTTGTGTTGTGAAACTCTTGTGAAATCCTTGTAAAGCTCTTGTTAGGTTGAAAATTGAATTTTAATTTGAAGTTTAAGCTTAAATTCCACAAGTTTAAGCTGAATTTTATTTTTAATTTGAAGTTTATGCTGAAAATCGATTTCTGGGTGTTTGGGGCTCTAAAGATTGAATTCTTTTCTAAAGATTTGTGGATTTGTTGTACTTGATTTAGATGCATTGGCTGTTGTGATCACCAAGATGGGATTTTTGCTGTTCTGAGTTATGAAGATTATAAGTTTTCATTTGTGTCTTTGAATGTTGTTCGTTTGATGCAAAATTAAATACGAATAGCATTCATTGATGTAATCTGAGTCATATGCTTTGGAAACATTCTGTGTTTTATTTCACATTTCTTATGGGCTATGTAATATTCAAACAAAGTTTTGAAATACTCACAGGGGTGGTTTTTGTAATTATGAACTATCTTATGCTGTCTATTTGTCTATTTGAAACACTTACTCTTAGTCATTGAGTTTGAGTGGACTTACTGTAAAAGGTTGGTCTTTTGTGAGTTTGAGTTTGAGTGCTCACGATTTATTATACTTGAATTCTTGATTTCATAGCATGATTAATATTTAAATTCCTAATGATTGGAACTTGAGATTTCTTTGCGCTTACTCTTTGAAGTAATAAGTGCATCAATTAAAAGGGTTTCTGTTAAACTTATAGACGGTCGTATGAGCATGACAAATAGTTTTAGCATGGATTTCAAATGATTTGCTTAACTTTATTGTGTTAAAAGATTGAATTTCATGAATCAATTGGTCTTGTCTTAATTGAGTTTATGTTGAGATGTTTTGGCATAATTTGTGGATTTTGATAGATCAAGCTTGGAATCTTCAATGTTTAAGTGTTCTATACGTTTAAGAATGGTTGTGATCGATGTTTGATGCTGAAATTGGTTTTCCTGGAAGAGTTCTCACTTGTATGAGGGTGTTTAGATACTTAAATATGGTTGACAGCAGGTCTGCAGCAAGTTTAAATACCAATTGTGAACTCATGTGATGTTCTTTTTTAAAACTGTTTTAGCTAGACATTTATAGCATATTAAAGTTTATCTCCGTCAAATTTGGTGTCCATTCAAGCCCGTTTAATACCCAAAAAAAAGACTTTAGCTTCCTAAGTTCGGTTTATCACTGCATACAACCCAAAAAAAGAAAAAGAAAAATACATATATATATAAATATCTGATTGCATGATTATATAGTTTTGAACTATTGGGATTAATCTATAATCATGTCAATTGAATGCAGCTTCTTGAGACAATTGGTTCAGCAACACAGACACTTGAAGCTGCATGAGTTTTTGGAGCAGGTGAATGAGTTTTTTCTTATGTCTGCATTGAATGCAGCTTCTTGAGAGAATTGTAAAATCTGAATATTTTGGAGCAGGTGAATTTTTTGTTCCTTATGTCTGGATTGATGTATTTCAGCATGTATTGATCATAGAGGTACGTCGGAGCACCCTGCTAGAACCTGCACCTTGGAGAAAGCGAAGGAACTATAGGCAAGTGCATTTGAAAATTTTATTTGTATGTGATTGAAAATTTTATGCAAATGATAGATTAGCTTACTTGGGAATCCATCAGGGGACCTATGTGTAATTACATGAAACGTTAGGGGATGTTATAGGTATGTTTTTGCATGAGTTTTGATTGTTTTGGCTGAGTTCTTGCATGCTTATATTTAAGGAATTCATAGCACAAAAACTGACAGCTTGTATGCAGCAACTTCAGACGTAAATTCTGAGTTCATACGAAATCCGTTTTCAAAACTGTTTTAACCATGTATCGTTAGTATATCAAAGTTTATGTCTGCCAAATTTTATGTTGATCCAAGTTCGTTTGACACCCGGAAAAATTCCAAAACGGTACAGCTTGTCACTGTTTCTGATCTGCACTAACAGCTTGAGCAATAGGGGGTCTATGTGTAATTATATGAAACTTTTGTAAACTCTATTTTATACTATCCTTAAATAATGTAAGGCTTCGTTGTTGTAGGGAATCCATTCCTCTGATTTTATCTCTGCCAGCTAGTGTCTTTCAGTTACCGGGAAAGATCAACTTAAGGTTTGACATTTTAATCACTGAAAAATTAAATGGTTTCCTGATAGATAGTGTCTTTTCTTGCTGAACTTAAAATGTGGTTTGTCAGTGGGCTATTTTCTTGTTTTCAAACATCAGTTATTGTAATTATCCTAGTAAAATATGAAAGCATCATCTTAGCATACTGGGGAATCCAACAGGGGATCTATGTGTAATTACATGAAACTTATGTAAACTTTGTTTAGTTATGTATATGTGCCAATTTGTGATTATTAACCTTAGCATGGTATACTTGAACCTTATATGTTAGAATTAAACTATGATATTGTTGTTTGCCTTTGTTTTCTCATATTTGTGGGGACTACAGTTTGTTGAACTGTCTTGATCTCAATTATATGGCTCTTGTTGGATTAGATCATGAACTATTGAGTGTGTGTTTAATATAAAGGACAGGGAATGTTATAGGTATGTTTTTGCATGAGTTTTGATGGTTTTGGTTGAGTTCTTGCTTGCTTATAATTAAGGAATGCATAGCACAAATCTGACAGCTTGTATGCAGCAACTTCAGACGCGAATTCTGAGTTCATACGAAATCGGTTTTCAAAACTGTTTTAACTGTATATTCCTACTATATCAAAGTTTATGTCTGCCAAATTTTATGTTGATCCAAGTTCGTTTGATACCCGGAAAAATTCCAAAACTGTACAGCTTTTCACTCTTTCTGATCTGCACTGACAGCTTGAGCAATAGGGGGTCTATGTGTAATTATATGAAACTTTTGTAAACTCTGTTTTATACTATCCTTAAATAATGTAAGGCTTTGTTGTTGTAAGGCTTTGTTAGTGGGCTATTTTCTTGTTTTCAAACATCAGTTATTGTAATTATCCTAGTAAAATATGAAAGCATCATCTTAATTAGCATACTTGGGAATCCAACAGAGGATCTATGTGTAATTACATGAAACTTATGTAAACTTTGTTTAGTTTGGGTTTTTGTGTAATTCTTGGTTTTGGAGTACATTATATTCTTCTTCTTCAGGTTGAAGTTTACAGAGTATTTCTTAACAGTTATAATTAATGTTCACTAAACAAAATCTGTAAATTATAAGGTAGAGAATATGAACTCACATTTTCAGCTCCTTTGCGTGTTATTTAACCTCAATTATTGCTTACTCTCTATAACATATCTCTAACATATGCAGCTGTTGCGTTGGGAAGATAAAATCTGGCAGACTCCACGCATAAAAGTCAGATTTTGCATTGTTTTATGCAGCTATTGCGTTGTGTTGCACTGTTGCACTAACTAAAGGTTAGATTTTGTCTTCTTTTTTTCTTGTTTTCTTTGAACATGATAGGAAGCTTTTTAGTTAATCTGCTTTCTTGTTATTATGTTATGACTTGGGAGTTTAATTATGTTATCAATTGAGCTGACTATTGTATGTCTTGTTATGGATTCTTGCAAACTGAGAATGTTTGAAATAATTGTGATTAATGTATAAGAAAATATATAATTATTAAAGAGGTATTTGTTTGTTTGAAAGATAAAAAGACTCAATTTAATAAAAGTTATATATTTATATCAATATCTTAAGACATAATAATGAAATATCATTAATTAAAATTAATTATAACTTAGTTCATTCGGTTTTGCATTAAAAAATTATTGATCACACTTATTACATTTTAAAAAAATATATTACATGAAAACTAAAATAACGAGTTCAACTCAGGCCGGACCTTATGTGATGAGAGAGGAGCTTTCTCAAGCGATTAATGAGGCGGCTGATAGGTCGGCGACTAATGTGATGAATTCAATGCAACAACAATTAAACGAAACTATACAAGAACAAATGCGTCAATTTAGTGAGATGTTGCAAGCATCACAATCCCGCACAAAGAAAAAAGACAAGGGTAGAGGTAAGAGCAAGAAAAGAAAACCTATACCCTATGAAGATAAAGATGAAGAAAGTGATGATAGCGAGTGAGTTATTAGCTGGTTTATATGTTGATGAAGTGCAACGTTAATCGTAGTATTATATATAAATGTTAGATGTTAGTAGTTATAACTCTTTTGTTATTGATGACATATTAGTTGTTTATGACACCTTTTGAATTTGGAATTATTGAGTTTATGGATATTGGTTGAATTTCTTGGGATTGAATGCTAGATAATATTGTTATTTTGAACAGGGACGAACCAAAAAAAAATAAAAAAATTATAAATTTTTTTTCTACGGATTTCCAACGGAAATTCCGTCGGCAAAGGAAAAATTTTTTATTCGGATTAAAGCTTTCCGACGGAATTTCCGTCGGTAAAGGAAAAATTATTTTTTGAAATAAAAGATTCCCGACAGAATTTCCCTAGGAATTTCCATCGGTAAAGGAAAAATTATTTTTTGAAATTAAAGATTTCAGACGGAATATCCGTCGGGAAATAAATAATTTATTTTTCCGAATTAAAGTTTTCCGACAGAAAAACCGTCGGTAAATAAATAGAATACTTTTCGGATATAAGATTTTCGATGGATTTCCGTCGAAAACTCGTCTTTTTTAATGCTGATTTCTGTCGGAAACCCGTCGGAAAAAGTTTCTGAGGAAGAGTTGTCCGACAACTGTTCTCTGTCGGAAATCCATTGGAAATCCTGTGCTCCGAGGGATTTCCGACGACCCTGTCCGTCGGAAATCCACTGTTTTCTTGTAGTGTCCAACCCCAATTTAAACCATCCATGTGCATAAATTAAAACCATACATAAGTGTAAACCCATGATCACCTAACATGCAACTTGCGAGAATTTAATTTAGCCAATAAATTAAGATTCCCGTTTCAAGTCCTAATAACTTAAAACATGACTTGATGCGAGTCTTATTCATAAAAGTTTTCAATAAATCCCAAATTATTAAAACAAATAAAATTCCAATTAATTTCTGAAAATTAATAATTTTATTAAAGGTGTAATTTCCCAAATTATAAACCGTTTCTATTTCTCAAAATTCCCAATTTAAATTTTTATTCCAAAATAAATTAATTTAATTAAAACAAGTTTTCATAAAATAAATAAAATTGGGACTGGATTGCACGAGATAAATAAATAAAACAATGTGCTTGGTCCGTTGGTGAGATCTTGGTTCTCTTGTTTGAGCAACCGCCCCAGTGTTGTCACAAAACAAAGTAATGGGGTCTTTCATGCTAGGAACAACATTCAACTCTTGAACGAAGTTTATAATCCAAACACCTTCCTTAGCTGCATCATTTGCAGCTAAGTATTCGGCCTCAGTGGTCGAATCCGCAGTGGTCGTTTGCTTGGAACTCTTCCAACTCACTGCTCCGTCGTTTAGGCAGAAAATGTATCCAGACATTGACTTAAAATCATCTAAGTCAGATGCAAAGCTTGCATCGCAGTATCCTTCGACAGTAAGATATTTCTGACCTCCGTAAACTAAGAATAAATCTTTAGTACTTTTCAAGTACTTAAGAATATTCTTCATGCAGCCCAGTGACCATCTCCAGGGTCAGATTGGAAACGACTTGTTACACTAAGTGCATAAGCCACATCCGGTCGAGTACATAACATTGCATATATTATGCTACCTATTGTTGATGCATAAGGTGTATGAGTCATTCTTTCCTTCTCAAGGTTAGTCTTAGGACACATCTTCTTAGAAAGACATGTTCCTACACTCATAGGAAGGTTCTTAACCTTTGCCGACTCCATATTGAATCTCTTCAATACTTTATCAATGTACATCGACTATGATAGTCCTATCAACCTTCTAGATCTATCTCGATATATTTTAACTCCAAGGATGTAGGACGCATCACCAAAATCTTTCATCTCGAATTGGTTCGATAACCATAACTTAGTTACTTTCATGTCATCCTTCGAATTCCCAATAAGAAGGATGTCATCAACATAAAGTACTAAGAATTGCACTGAGGTCTCCAAGTCCTTTCTATACACAAATGATTCATTAGAAATTTGAATGAAGTCAATTGCTTTAACTGATTCATCAAATCGAGTGTTCCAAATCCTAGAAGCCTGTTTCAATCCATAGATTGATCTTTGGAGTTTGCAAACCTTTTGCTCACTCCCACTGAATGTGAAACCTATGGGTTGCTCCATATAAATGTCTTTGTCAATGTCACCATTGAGAAAGGCAGTTTTCACATCCATTTACCATATCTCATAGTCATAATATGCAGCAATGGCAAGCATGATCCGAATAGACTTTTGCATTGCAACTGGTGAAAAGGTTTCATCAAAGTCCACGCCGGGTCTTTGAGTGAATCCTTTTGCAACCAGTTTTGCTTTGTAGGCTGCATAGCTTCCATCAACTCCAAGATTTCTCTTAAAGATCCGTTTGCAACCTATGGGTTTCACCCCATCAGGCAAATCTACCAAGGTCCAAACTTGGTTGGAGTTCATGGAATCCATTTCGGATTTCATGGCTTCTATCCACTGTTCAGAGTCAGAATCTGAAAGTGTCTCCTCATATGTTAAAGGATCATTATCCTTTTGAAAGATCTCATGGAAGAATCCATACCATCTCTCCGGCTGTCTAGGAGTGCGTTCAGAACGCGTTAGAGGAGAATTTACAGGTGTATCGAAATTCATGATTGGTTGTGGTTCATCAGAAGGGGATGTTTATTCAATGGGTGGCGTGGGGTCACTTTGTACTTCCTCTAATTCTATGATCTTACCTTTCTTTTCTTTAAGGAACGGTTCCTCAATAAAAGTAGCATTTCTGGAAACAAACACCTTTTGCTCAGATTGATCATAGAAGTAGTATCCTATGGATTCCCTAGGATAACCTACAAAGTAGCATAAGTTAGAATGAGATTCTAACTTATCTCCCGCTGTCCTCTTCACGTAAGCAGGATAACCCCAAATTCTTAAGTAAGAATAACTAGGGATTTTACCATGCTACATTTCATAGGGCGTTTTAGGGACTGACTTAGAGGGAACTAGATTCAAAATCTTTGTTGCACTTTCCAGGGCATAACCCCAGAAAGAAGGTGGTAAGTCAGTGAAACTCATCATGGAACGAACCATATCAAGTAGAGTTTGATTCCTTCTCTCAGAAACTCCATTTAGTTGAGGAGTTCCCGGAGGAGTCCACTGATAGAGAATCCCATTATCTTTGAGATGACTAATGAATTATTCACTAAGATACTCGCCTCCTCGATCAGATCAAAGTGCTTTGATCTTGTGAACAGTTTGGTTCTCAACCTCCTTTTGAAATTCTAGGAATTTCTCAAAAGCTTCAGATTTATACTTCATTAAGTATACATAACCATACCGACTAAAGTCATAGGTGAAGGTTATGAAATACTGATGATTGTTTCTTGTGCTTACACTAAGCGATCCACAGACATCAGATGGATCAAATCCAAGACATTAGTGGCACGTTCCACAGTTCCTTTAAAGGGAACTTTGGACATCTTTCCTTTGAGACAGGACTCGCAAGAAGTTAACTCTTTGAGATCATTTTCAGAGAATGATCCTAAAGTGTATATCTTGCTAATTCTGTTTTTGGAAATGTGTCCGAATCTAGTGTGCCATAAGAGAGCTGAAACTTTGACATCTCTCTTACGTTTAGTTTCTCGTTGTATATTCATAATATTGATTTTTTGAGTTAGATAAAGTCCATTACTTAGAGTACCGATGTGAACGGAAGAGTTGTTCCGTTTGATAAAATATTTACCATTCTTAATATAAGTTTCATAACCTTCATAATCTAAAACTGGAACTGAAATTACATTACGAATAATGCTCGGTACATAAAGGACTTTATTTAAAACTAACTGAAAACTACCTAAATCTAATCTAATTGTGCCTAAAGCTCGAGCTTCAACATTTGAGCCATGGTCGATCTTCAAGACAGATTCTTCTTCTCTGAGTTGTTGGACTTCATTTAGCATTTGTACATCATTACAAATATGAGCTCCACAACCGATATCAAGTGCCCAAGAACTAGAATTAATAGAAAGATTTACTTCAACGAGAAACATACCTTTCTTTAGAGTAGCCTTGTACTCTGGGCAGTTTCTCCTCCAATGTCCCGCTTTGCCACAATGGAAGCAAACATCCTCTTTCTGATCACGCTTCTTCTTTTGGGCCTTCCCCTTTGAAATGCCTCCAGTAGGCCTAAGGGGTTTCTTCTTTTTCTTTTGGGCTTTCTTGCCCTTACCTTTAGAAGGCCCAGAAGAGGAAGATGGAGCATTCACCATCAGAACCTTATTGTCCTTCCTGATCTTGCTTCCAGTAGTCACAAGCTGACTAATCAGCTCAGCTACAGTAGCACCAGCATGGTTAATATTGAAGTTAAGGGCAAATGGGTTGAATGATGGTGGGAGCGAGGCTAGCAACAAGTCCACTGAAGCTCATCTTTCAGTGGGATGTCCATGGAAGCAAGTTTCTCTGTAAGGGCGAGAAACTTGAGTCCTTATTCATGGACACTTGGACCTTCCCTCATTCTCAAATGGAACAATTCCTTTGAAGTGTTATTCCTTGTAACACGTTCATGAGGGCGGTAAAGTTGCTCTAAGTGGTAGTAAATCTCTCAAGCAAATTTCGTGGCCTCATGTTCCCTTTGCAAGTCCGGAGACATGTTAGCCAACATAAGGCAACGGGCTTGGAGATTATCATCCTTCCACTTCTGGATCGCATCCCGCTCGGTCCGAGTGGGAGCGTCCCCTTCGGGACTAGGCTCCCCTTCGAAGAGATCATAAGTTCTCTTCTCAGAATCTAAAATGATTTTTAGATTCCTCGGCCAATCGGAATAGTTGGGACCAGTCAACTTGTTTGACTCAAGGATCGATACAAGAGGGTTTTCGGTTGCCATTTCAAAACACGTAGAGAATCACAGAATTAGTGAGCATGCTGAATTATAACGATATACAAAAGATAAGGTCTTTAATCTAATGTAGCTCCCACTGTTCTTCAACGATCTATAATTCCCAAAGATCTAAGAGGAACACGTTTCCCAATGGGTACTAAGATCCTAAGCATTTTACCTCGAATCCACGACTCGCGGACATTCTAAGTAAAACACTAGGTACGTACAGCTTACCAATTTTAACACCTTTAGAACTCTTAGTAATTGTTTTTGCATCACCTATCTTACAATATGGACCCACGACTCGTGCGACATCCATATTTACTTAGGCGTTAAGCTAGACCCATCAATCATAAGATCATGATCAAAACTTAGTTCAAACCACCCACGACTCGCGGACATCGCCCTTGCCAAAATTGACCATGAAATATTGATCATTTAAAATGATCAATTAGGTAACTCAGAACTAATAAGCTCCACTAGTTATCCCACGACTCGCGGACAATAACTAGCTTCACTTACTAAACTTAAAACCTATTGACGGAATGCTAGGAATTTAATTCAAAATTTGCATCTTGAATTAAACACCTATTGTTCGAAATTAGCTTAATATTTAATGGGAATTTTCGAATCAACCGAAGAGTTGTCCGATTCGACCTCACCAACATATATGTTATCCAATTTCAATTAGTCTTGATTAATGCAAGTACAACCTAAATGCATTTCACACAACCACTTAGCAGATAACATGTCCTAGCATGATACTAACATGTGATGATCATGGGTTCTACGTATCTTATGCGTGATATGTGGGAGGCACTCCACAATCACAAGTTCTAACATACATGTCACATAAATAGTTTAAATCACATAAGGGAAAGCAGTAACAAAATACGAGCCCTATCTCTATTACGTCTTCAATTGAGATTCCCCTCCCTAACATTTTGAGGGGTCTTCACTTATGGCCTCCTTGTTAGTTGAATGTGGTACATCATACTCCATGGGTGCATTGTCTCCAAAATGAAAATAAAAACCTCACCACCTATTCTACTTTCAATAAAATGAGAAAGTACTGAAAAGTAATAAGGCTCAATCTTCATATTGGCCTTAGACAAATACACAGGGCATACCCCGGCCTCAAAACAGTAATATGGAAAGCCACATAATAAATCACATAACAGTACGCACATAAGTGACGCTCTAACCTCAATTGAAAAATGCAACTATAGGGCTCCAACCTCAATTTAAACCATCCATGTGCATAAATTAAAACCATACATAAGTCTAAACCCATGATCACCTAACACGCATAAATTACAAGAATTTAAACTTAACCAATAAATTAAAATTCTCGCTTTAAGCTCTAATAGCTTAAAACGCGACTTAGATGCAATTCTTGTTCAAGAGCCTTTTCTATAAAACCCACAAAATAATAAACTAATAAAATTCCAATTAATTTCTGAAAATTAATAATTTTATTCTTTCAATATTTTCATAAAATAAAGTTTGTAATTTTCCCAAAGTTTACATCGCTTCAATCTTTCAAAATCCCAATTTAAACAATTATTTCATAAATAATTCTAATTGAACAAAATAAAATTTTCAGAAAAAATTAAATCAGGATTTCAAGGACCGAAAATACGAAAACACGAAATCAGGGCCCGGAACCGTCTGAAATGAGCAGCTGCTCGCCGCGCGACATGGCGCGCTAGGCGCGCGCACCAGAATCGCCTGTGCCAGCAGCTTGCTGTTGCTCGCGTGCAGGCGAGACCGGGCGGTGCTCCCTCGTGGATGGCGGAGCATGCGGGCGGCTGTCCCGCGCGGTTGCGGGACCATCGCGCCTAACACGGCGTCGCGCGAGGCCATGCAACGGTGAGCGGGGCATCCCGCACGGTTTTGGGATGGTGCACGCGGGCCTAGGCGTGCTACTCCTTAGCATGCCCGGGCTCGCATTTTTCGTGCTTCGTATCTCAAGTTTCTCCAAAACCCAATTCGATCCCAAAATTTGAAAAGTGCAATTTAAACAAATTTGAATTAAAACGGTTTTCAAAAACACAATTTAAGAAAACAGTTTCAGAAATTAAAGAAAAATTACAATTTTGTAATTCAGGCTTTCTAAAAGAACTCAAGAATACTCAATTCCCATCTAGGACTAAGAATTTCTACCAAATTCAGAAAAGTGGAGACGAATCAGAAACACGATTAACGAGGTGACTCTGATACCACTTGTTGGAAAAACGGAATCATAAAGCAGCGGAAATTTTAAAATTTTCCAACAAAAGGATTGAAACTTGCAATCATGAATCCAAATTCATAGAGATTAGAACCTTACTTTTCAATAATCTTTCTTGAAGCGTTTCAAGCCACCCAAGAACGCTCTTCTCGCGGCTTGATCCCCTCACCTTGGCGAAGCTCGAATCTTTAAAACTTCTAACTTGAAGCTCTCTAGAGATAGTCCACCAACTTGACTACAATCTAACTAGTAAGG
Source organism: Lantana camara (assembly GCA_037501455.1). NCBI lineage: Eukaryota > Viridiplantae > Streptophyta > Magnoliopsida > Lamiales > Verbenaceae > Lantana > Lantana camara. The sequence goes on from CM074855.1 coordinate 98,911,546, forward strand.
ATGCTAGTTCTCTAGTTAGTGTTTAGGCTTAACCTATGGTTTATTTTTTCTTGGAGAAAGGATGGTGTTCAACACATGAACCAAAAGAAATTATCTATCCTTAAGGGGAGCTCGAGCTCCCCTACATATAGCAAGAGGGGGACGCCGAACCTAGTCCTATTGGACTAAGGATTTGGTCCCTCTCTCTTATTACTTGATCATCAAGTAGTTCCAAACCTTGACTTTGAATTCTAATTCAAATCAACTTTTAAGAGAGCTAAAATATCCAAACTCCTTTTAGATAATATTATACTTTATTTATTAATAAATAAATAACTTATTTATCTAATTAATTAATTCATAATTAATTAAATAGATTAATTTCTCCAAAATAAGACTTTCATTTTAATTCAAAAATTAAACCAAAATATCTTAAATTATAACACATTAATTATTTAATACACAAATAAATATACACGTATGGTGCACATGTGTCCATATGAGACACGTGACCCACACGTGTGCTTCACATGTGTGGAACCCTTTTGGCTTAATTAACTCGTTTAATCATTTCAAAGCCCTAACTCATGTAACCAAGTTGTTTTATGTGACCCTCTAGGTTCTCAATTCAATTAGCAGTGACCATAATTAATTAATTCACTAATTAATTAATCAGTCCACATATTAAACACCGTAGTCTACCAACAGGTGTTTAACCCCTAGCTGAATTGGAATGTTTCGATTCGACAGAACCTTTAAGTCATTGATTCATGTGAGATACAATCCTCCTACTTACTATCTCTCAACCAAGATCTAGGGTAAGGGAATAATCAAAACCCTAATAACCTGGTCTTAAAGCTAAGTGCATTTCATATCCATTTGATCTCAATCCAAGAAACCGTTTTCTTGATGTATTGATCTACTGCCTTGGCCAAGGACTCCATATGGCATATGAATGACTTACACAATAAGAGATCACCTTTCAAATGCAAGTGTAGGTCCTTTTTTTATTCTCATTCACTTTCATGAATCACATGTGTAGTCCCAGCATAAGCCTTGAATTAGTTGTCTAAGGCGACACCCTTTAAAGCTTATACCTAAGACTACAGAGTTAACTCATAAAGTGACATGGAACCTCAAGTCTAAGGATCAATTAATCACATCAATGACTCGTGAGATATTTCCTAATCTGGAAGTTTCCATTTCCTGAAATAGAAACTTCCTTTCCCATTTAGGAATCTTCTCACATGGGGCACCCCAGTGAATTTACTTATTGAAGTAAGCACCCTCATATATCATGCACGTATCAACTATACACTTTGCACCTCCATGAAACAAGGTGGTCCTTCTTAAGGGTGTGATCCCACAAGCAAGCCTTAAAGGAGTCAGGTTGACACTCCCACTGTCTGTAGGACTCATCAGCTTGGAGTATTTTACTAATCATGACTTATGTGATATAGGGCTCATTTCATGAACCATTTCACCTAAATGGTAGAGTCCTAAAGTCATCAAGATTAGGGGAGTTCTCATACATGCACATCTAAAGTAAATGCATACCAAACAAGAGCATATAAAGAAGTGTTGCCTCAATTCATTATCTTATTCAAAGATTGTCTGTGATTACAATAAGGAAAAGTACAAAGAAGATATACAATCGGCTTTCTAGGTCACTATTCCTAACATAACATGCACAAAATACGGCATAAAAGTGGACTCCAAATCCTAATTGCAGACAATGACTTACTCCCCAAGTTGTGATTAATTATAGGCTTATTCTACTAACTCCATGGGTTGCACAACTTAAGTCCAAGGTCTCCATACGCAGGCCCGTCATTTTTAAAGCCACTTCAATGCCCAATTCTTTAACATCTCCATATAGCAACACCTTGACCCATATTATAAATTTCATCCCAACTAACAAATTCAGCCTAAAATCCTCCTTAAAGTCTTCTTAAATTCGGCCCAATATCTCATTTATCTAGCCAAAATAAGTGGCTACGCTTCCTTCCATATTTTCAGCCTAAATTGCCCCAATTATTCAAAATATGCCCCAGCTGTATTAAAAATACGAAAACACATCACGGCACCAATTTATATCAAAATTAAGCACTAGAATCTAACCATTAAACACACGAAAAATATAGAATAATGCACGCAAACATTTTCCAAGCATTTGGGCAGCTTGAACTTCGCACTGCGTGTAAATGGCTTGTAATTGCCTGGGTTTCATGGGGGGTATCTCCACCCCCTCAATCTCTTTAGGGACAATAACTAGAAGTTGCATCTGCCCTGCTTGATAGGGCTGGACAACAGGCAACATGTTGGGTGGTCCAAGCATATAGCCCGATGGGCGCATCAACATGGGGTAGTTGCCCATGTTAGCGGCGATGGCGGAGGGTTGATTTAAGGGAATGTTGGAGCCGGATCCCCCTATTCCTCCGCCAATGGGCGTGATGGGCCGCTCTGTGTTGGCCTCCTTTTTCGGCCTATTTTGCTCCGCCGCGTGGGAAGCTTCTCCCACAGTTGGTATGATTCTGGTGGCGGCGGCAACAAGGGCGTTGTCATCTCCGCCGCATGGGAGGTCGCCTCAGCCTCCCACAACTCCTGATCTGGTGATCACCATAGTAAGGTAAGTGTTTGTTTCTCAACTAGCAAAGAGGAAAAGAAGATTGGTTTGTCACAGACGGCGCCAAAAATGATGGAGTCTAATCCAAGGTGGCAAACACCAACACTTTGTAATTTGTTTGTGTGGGGAAACGAGAGTCAGAGAGCTCAAATGATTGTAGCCGGAGAAGATAGATTCCACCTGCTAGGAACAAACACACAATCAGAAGGACAAGCTGGGGGAATTTTGGGGGGGGGGGGGATTAGACCCAGTTTGGCTCTCCGATGCTCAAGTCAGATGATGGATGAAGAAGATGAAGTATGTAAAATAGAGCTTGAGAGAATGAAGCTTGTTTACGGAGCATGTGTGAGATCTGAGTATTTATAGTTGAGGGTCAAGGCCCTTTTGGTAATTGCTACCATGTGGTCCTGCATTGGTGTTACCCTAAACACGTTGCGCAATGAGGAGTCTCTGAAAGGGATATCCTGCAAAAGCCTGTGAAAAGGTTGGTGGTTGTAACAGTAGCAAGTGCGCCGGCATGTACTGTGTGTCAGAGAACCTTTTGGGTTGTTACCGAGGGCTAAGCACGCTTGGGTTTGGATAAGGGCTTTGCGGACTAGCTCGGTCCGAGGGGACGCCTGGGCTAAAAGCATGATTGTTAAGAGAATAACTTTACCCTTGTGATGTCAGGTGAGCGTTCTCGAGGGCGAAACCAGGGAGTGTCCCGAGGGTCTCGGTGAACTCCTGCTGCTACCCTTACTCCTCCGCTCGGGGAAGGTTAAAGTCCATTGCGAGCGTTAAATAGCTATTCCCTCGAGGGGAACACTTTACACGCAATTGGGGATGTAAGATATCCCTAAGTCGCCACCGTGTAATGCTGTTATGGGTCCACATGTTGCATAAGTGTCGCTAGCGTAATTTAGCCTCATCAGTATCCAAATTTAAAAGTAGAGTATTACTTGTAAAAGTTAAAGTACTCAGGTTTAAAATTGAAGTATGAGAAGGAAAAATAAATAAAAAGAACAAGAGTATTTTTCGTAAAAGTTCAAGTATTTACGTTTCAAATTAGAGTATTATTCATAAAAGTTAAAGTACCTAAATTTATAATTGAAGTATTGTTCATAAATATTAAAATATTCAAATTTAAAAATAGAGTATTATTCGTAAAATTTAAAGTACTCAAGTTTAAATTCGAAATATGGAAAAGAAAAACAAAGAATAAGAAAAAGAAAAAGAAATAATTAAGATTATTGCAATCAATTTAAGTAAGTGGGGAGTGAAATATGATTATAAACTTAAATTAGGGAGTTACTATTGATATTTTTACATGGGGGAGTAAATTAAATTATTCCCAAATAAGAGGGAGTTATTAATTATGATCCCTTAAATAATTTTATTAACAATTCAGCAATTAAAAATATATAGATAAATCACATAATTAATGTGTAATTTTTACTAGAGTAAAATCTTTTTATTTTTTTTTGGTCGACTGAGTAAAATCTTTTTATGGTATTTATTAAAAAGTAATATGAATTTGTGCGTAAGGGTTGTGTCAATATAATTTTAGATTACGCAAAAAGAAAGCGGCGAGGTACCATGAAATTGAACAAAAATTAGTGTGGAGACTATGAAATTGATTACAAACTGATTGAGTTCTGTTATTTGAATAGAAATCAGAAAATATGAGGATTACAACAAAACTATCCCAAAACCTAAGTGCAATCCATCTCCACAAGGAATGACTGTATGCACCAAGTGCGTGGAAATTCCAAAAAAAAAAAAAAAAAAAGTACGTACATACTACTTTAATTTTCAGTAAACCTCTATTGTTTTGTGTCGACCAAAACTCCACAAATATAGTCTTCTTCCAAATGTTAGGTGGTTTAGTGGGTGAAAACGTTGGTTTTCTTAATCAAGATTAAAGATTTGTATCTTTATTTAAGTAAATGAAACAATTGAAATGATAGAATCAATTATACAATATAAAAACTAATTGGCTTCCGTTTATAATCAAGGGGGTGGGCCTTAGTAAAAAGTCCGGCGGATATTTTGTTCTCCTTTTATTTAAAATATGTACATATGTATTTAGACTTTACAGCCTAGACTTTTTTTTTTTTTTTTCTGTTTTTAACCTTAAGACTGCATTCTTACCTAACCTTAATTTTCCTTTTACCATTTCATACATGCAAACGAGAATTAGGGTACGTAATTCGTATTCGATTTTAAGGAATTAAAAGGCAATCTTATCTATTTCTCCTATTAAGAATTGTTGGGAAAATAGTTTTGATCGTATTAAAAAATATATAAATAGGCAAAGTCTTTTAAAATCTCCCTAAAAATTTGGCTTGAGTAAGCTACAAAATGGTTGCACTTTGACTATGACCGCTGCAAATGGCAAAAGTCTCCGAAAGTCAGGAGCGCTTCTATTTTGGAATTGCGTACTTCATTCTTCATGTATTTTTCTAAATAGGCTTCGAGAAGGAAAGAGAAGCAAAAGTAAGCCACTTTTGTTGACGAGCAATATACATGGACTAATTACTTGGACGAGATATCTATCTAGAAATCGTATGGAAATTTTAGTGTCCAACGATTGCAATTGTGACTTTATTCGAGGAAAATTGCTTTAAAGTGTCTTTAAACAAATTAATGTTGACTTCAACGCATTTATTTGGAGTGCACGGAAAAAGAAGCAATAAGGTTAACTAATCGTCTTTCGTAAGTCATTTCCTCATCTAACACGTTTTCCTAGAGCTTTGCTTCTATTCTACGTCATTGACTATCAGAATACTTGTTCAACGATTCTAGAAAGGAAAGAAATAGAGCAAAATTTTGAGAAAGTAATATGCAATAATTTTAACCCGAGCCTGATTCGATCAAATCGATATGATGAGGGTTCGTGTTTTATACTTATCGTGAGTTCGTGGAAAATTTAGGAAGAGTAACCAATGTAAATGTCAATGATTAGTGTAATAGTTATCCATCCCTTGTTGATTGAGTGTGGAAAAATTACAAACAAACTAGCAATATAGTAGGAAAAAATAGTATCATATTAGAATATTATCCTTTTTTGAGTGCTCGAACCGGGACAGTTATAGATCAAGCGGCCATATATATCTGAAGATTAAGCCATTTTTGGGGGGAGTAATGATCATTCGAGTTAATTTACACTTTCATAACTGACTCAAAAGTGTGTTGATGCATTACATTTGAAAACAAACTGCACCAACTAAAGTTAGATAATCGCGGCAATAATGAACATCTTCAATAACTTATGATGCACGAATACGAATATAATACGACATGACACTAATATAGCAATATGATTTTTTTTTAAAAAATTTCACATAAAAAATATAGGACACGATATCTAATATAGAGTATCTGTTACGATATGATCAAATAGTATTTTTAAAAGAATCCCTACATCATACACAATAATTGAGTCCAAAAATGCTAGAATAATGTTATATCTCTTAAACAGTCAAAAGAACACTTCTATGTTATATCTCTTAATGTTAGTTAATTACAAGAATAATAGACATAAACAACACCAATCAAGGGGGGAAAAAAGGCACCGGATATTCTACTCCATTTAGGTGCTTCATCTCATACTCCACGTATTGGATAAGTGACACGTGTAAGATTTTACTAGGTTTTCTAGCAGAAAGAATTATGGTATTATCAATAAAAGGAGAAAAAAAAATTTCATATATCTAATATTAAAAAAAAAAAGTAAAATTTATATATCAAATAAATTAAAAAACAAGTCTACTTTTTTGGAAATATTTTTTGATATTCTAAGTAAAAATATTAAATTAGTGTCGTCTTTTTTAAATTTTTATTTTTAAGTTATAAATTTTTATTTGTAAGTTAAAAATATTAAAGTGATATTCAAAGTTGTTAAATTTAATATTAAATATATTTTATAATATCCAAAATTTGAATATTATAAAATACATTTAATATTAAAATTTAAAAATTTAATAAGAATATTAAAGTTCTATTTTTAAATTAAAAATATTAATATTAAATATATTGTATAATATTTGTTTTCTTTTAAGTTAAATAAAAATTTTATAACTTAAAAATAAAAATTTTAAAAAGACGATACTAATTTAATATTTTTACTTCGAATATTAAAAATATTTCTAAAAAAGTAGATTTGTTTTTTAATTTATTGGATATATAAATTTTGCTTTTTTTTTTAATATTAGATATATAAAGATTATTTTTTCCTTTTATTGATAATACCATAATTCTATCTGTTAGAAAGTCTGACAAAATCTTATACGTGCCACTCATCCGATATATGGAATATGAGATGAAGCACCTGTGTGGAGTAGAAGATCCGGTACCGGAAAAAAGGTCTCCATTTTGTCGCTTTTGCAACTAATACATTTTTGTGGTAGGAAAAAGTGACACGAATAAGTAAAATATAAAAACACGAATGCTTGTCGCAAAACACGAATGCTTGATTTAAACAACAAAAAAAATTAATTTAAGCGTCATTTAAACCCTTAACCTTTACAATTTCAAAATCCCTTCTATTTTGGAAAGTAATAGTTAAACAAATAATTTGTACGACTTGCGTGTTTTAAATTTTGATATATTATATATTATTATGTTCACGAATTCTAAATTAAATATATATATTGTTTGTTTATATATATGAGGGGAATTTTCAATAAAAACTCTATGGTTGCATTATTTGGGTCAATTTTAGATTATATATATATAATCAAACAAATTCAAGTATATAAATAAGCGTTCTTGACTTAAGTACCAATTAAACTGTTCATATAGGAATGACCATACAAATGAGTAACAATATATTTCAAATGGTCCACACATCCGAACCAACCAAAGTTTCTAGAGCTCACATTGGCCATAGGGAGAGAAAAATACAATTCGTGGCAATTAAGAGAATCACTATCTCTCATACTAGAAAAACCAATTGGATCCATCACTGGCCTCCTAGCAAGACGCTCAAACAGTTGGGCCTGAATTCTAAATCAAATATTGAAGTAATTGATAAAGAAAAAAAAATCGTAATAAATTAGAGATAAAATTATCAAATCAAATAGATTCAACTATAATATAAATTCTTTGATAAAAATAATTTATGTTTTGAAATTTTAGCATTAATTTGTGTAATTAAACCAAAATTTATGATATTTCAATATAATTATTCCTTAAAAAATTGCGCGTTTTTGGTGGCTAATTTGAAGAATAATTTGATCAATTGGAGAGGAAGCCAAGATTGGAAAATTTTCAGAACAAATTTTCATTCTCTCTTTCCATCTAGTCTATCTAATTGCGTATATATACAATGGCAGCTCCAAGAAAATATATACAAAATGTGCAACACCACTTGACGGAGAGTTATCTTGAGATGTTGGTTGGCACCACGTATCGATAATCTGGAACTTTTATTGGATATTTATTTCATGTCGGATGCTCCGACTCCCGACCGCGTTTTCGATCCAATACTTATACTGTGAGACGTATCCTTAAGGCTATCAGTTTGGTCAAGCATCCCTCAAGAGAGGTGGTCTCTCGATCGATAGCTTCTCGAGCGGACAGTTGATTCGACCTAAAATGTCAAGTACGGAGGCAACATTTAATGCAAGACATCCCCTGCAAATACTCTGACAAAGTAGATATGGAGAACCATGTAGCTGCTGGCACGGGATCCCCTGTTCTAAATTCCTGTTATATCTCCTGTTCTACCTTTGGATGCCTGACACATGGCGCAACAAACTTAACGCTGTTTAATCATAACGATTTCTGGATTTGAAAGTTTTGACTGCCGTTATCTCCCACAGTTAGACAAAAAGACAGAACTCTTTCCTTCCTATTTCACAACTTTGACTGAACAAAGAAATCTTCCAAATCAAAGAATTCTTCCATTCCTATCAGTTAAAAAATCCTCCCAACAGACGGAAATCATGTCCTCTTCCGAATTAATTATGGAATTATCTCTTAAAAAAACAGATTAAATATGGAATTCTAAATCTTACAAGAGATAATAGAAAATAAAAAGATTTACGAACAACTTTAAATACAAAAACTTGTTATGTGTGTATATTAAAGTTGATTGTCAAGAAAATTTACAAAAAACACTAAACCTAATAACACAGAAGATTCAGAAAAACACAATTGAGCAACTGTATCCCTCAAGGTGATTCCTGACTATATTTCACGTGTATGAAGAAATAAGCTTAACTAATGAACTTAGTGTAAAAGGGTGGAAAAGTAAAGAAAAGAAAGTTACGAAATCTGGAAAAAGACAAAAAAGCGGACTAGAGATCTTGCATACGAAACAAATTGCATAAACATCAAAATGCATCGTTGAGAAATAATATGAATAATAGCGTGAACACTGAAACTTCTACTATGTCAAGCTCATATCACACTTCCATGACACAACTGTTGCAGGTACGAGCAATTTAAATTCATATATAAGTATCACTTTATGCTATTGAGTACTCATCTAATTTTACTATTTTACTTGTACAGGAACAACTAATCAGATCACTACCTCCACCTCAATTGAATATAAATTTCCTCAAGTGCAGAATGAAAGAGGTAATGATGGATATGATGTTGTACATAGAGAGTGATTCATTTAGAAAGATATTTTGTTCTTTATTATGTTTACTTTTCATAATGTTAAGACATTAATGTGTCTCGTGTTGAATGTTTTTCGCTCTTGTTTTTTGATTATGTCGATGAATATTTATACAAATTGAATAGAGATGCGGGGGATTGAACCCCGAGCCTCTCACCTGCAAAGTGAGCGCTCTACCGTTTTGAGATACATCCCATTATTATTTAAAAAATATTTAACAAAAACACCGATATGGAGAAGTTGACACCCAAAAGCAAAACCAGATTATAAATACATTCCCACACAAACTAGTACTAATTATCTCATATGCAACACTTGATCAAACTTGTAATTGTCAAGATGTATTATGCAGCCAATATATTAGTTTCATCTTATACACAACCATTGATGTGCATATGTGAGTTAAGCTAGATCTGTCTTCAGATAACCTTTATCTAAGCAAGCAATGACCATTTCGCCACAACTAGTTAACACAGAGAATAATCCAATCGACAAAAAATCCAAATTCACACCACAAAATATTTTTAATTGCTTAAGAAAATCTACATGTGAGTTCTGAGCTTATATGCAAAGAAGTGAGAGAACAAAATCTTTGTTACTACCCTAAACTCTAAAGAATAGGACAGTGATGGCTAATTTCATGCTTTAATTTTTTTATATTTTTTCCTCTTATAAGCAAAGATTCAGAGTATATGAATGAGTTAATGGATTCAAAGTATGGACTAACCTAGCTCAGTAACCAAAAGGCGTAATCTATGCTCTTTACACCTTAGGCCTTGCCAAGGTTCAATTTGAGGGTTTGAAAGTAAAATAGTACAATTATAAGCAGTAATTTGGTTTTGACATTATTAGCAAATTATATTACATTACAACTATAAAAATGAGATCTTGCACCCTCCTACATTTTGTAATCATAAGAAACATGTTCCTTGTACACCTCATAATATAGTAAAGAATTTCACAATGCATTATCTTGGACAATATCAGTATCCACACCCTAACAAGAACCTTGACAAATTGATAATGCGTTTTCAGTTTTAATTTATGCATGCACTGAATGTTCCTTTCTTCTCAATTCAATTCAGAAATATTAAGAATGCCTAATTCTGTTTCTGTAAAACTTACATGTACCGTTACAGGAGCTGACGCCTCAACTTGAAAATGCTTGGCCTTCTATCAAACAAGATTCAAAGGTAATAATCGGATTACAGAGAAATTGGGGAAGAAGGGCCTAGTATGAATGAAATAAATAGCAAAACATTTCGGACAAAATTCCCTACCTCAAAGCTGTATTTGATGCCGTGACGCCGGTGAGGGCACCCAATTTCCAAATGGATGTGAATTTTTATAGTTACTCCTCCATCAGGGCTTAGGATCGAGGAGGTGGTCGGTGGTGTCAGAGAAGAAACTTGAGTTGATATCAACAATTTAGAAAAAGATTTTTGTGAGGTTAGGGCAGACGATTTCTCTTTTTGTCTAACTGTGGGAGATAGCGGCAGTCAAAACTCTCAAATCCAGAAATCGTTTTGGGTAAACAGCGTTAAGTTTAGGGATGGAAGAATTCTTTGATGCCTGATAGGAATGGAAGAATTCTTTGATTTGGAATGGAAGAATTCTTGGATGCTTGATAGGGATGGGTAAACAACATTAAGTTCTTGGATGCCTGATAGGGATGGAAGAATTCTTTGATTTGGAAGATTTCTTTGTTCAGTCAAAGTTGTGAAATAGGAAGGAAAGAATTCTGTCTTTTTGTCTAACTGTGGGAGATAACGGCAGTCAAAACTTTCAAATCCAGAAATCGTTATGATTAAACAGCATTAAGTTTGCTGCGCCACGTGTCAGGCATCCAATGGTAGAACAGGAGATATAACAGGAATTTAGAACAGGGGATCATGTGCCGTTGCTGCTTACCTGTATCATAATGTGCATTAAATGCACTGTTTACTATGTATACTAAGCATGCACATAAATACTCCCTCATTTATTTAAATGGTAAGTGACTATTTCAGCATTAAATACACTTAGTCTCTTTCTCTCTCTGTTGACCTCCTCTCGACTAGCTTGACTGTTTTAAGTGTCGGAGAGTCAAAACGGGTCATAATCTTATTTTTTATGTTTTGGCCTTTGTGCTCATATTTTATATTGTTGCAGCCTTCAAGCAGGTTTAGATCTTCCTATCAATTACAAATTCTTGGGTGATTGGAGTCTTGATCAACGTCAAGGGCACCAGACCGTATTTGGACACCATCATAACCCTACAAATAAAAGCACTCTTGAACCACCAAGTGGTGTAGGTTAGCAGTTTCGACATTATGCTACTTCAATCAGAGGTTTGGTGTCCGAAGCCTTAAGAATGCAACTACCATACATAGGAAGGGTTTTACGCCTTAATGGTTCAACCGATTTGATCCATGTGAATAGGATGTCGAACTTAAAAAATAATAATAATAAAATAAAAGCACTCTTAACTTTAACTAAAAGAATTTGGACCATAATCTTCAAAATGTTAGACCTCCTGGTGAAGCGTTCTACTGGTGGTTGTTGTATAGCAAAGCATATCTTGAAAGAATGAAATCTTTTTCAAACATTTTGCAAATTGTGTGGCAATCAATTTTAAGGTGTTTGGTGTCTTCGTGAAAAATGAAATTCTCTGTTATGTTGATAGCTACTTGATTTTACCAAACTACAAAGGATAGGCAAAGTACACTAAACTTGAATGTTTTCAAAGAATGTCGCATCACGAACCTTGACAATGATGTTAATATCTATGTCATAGATATTAGTTTATAACTAAGAATCTTACTGCACAACTAGTTTCCACATAATCAAAAAAAGACCGCACCTACAGTTTTGGAACCAAACTTTCTCCTTTTGTGTTCTAGGACTAGAACTTTTATAAAACACCCCCACAGTTGGAAGTTACTCAAAATTGGTTTCCTACCTTTCTAGAATTCAAATGGAATATGTTCGATACGTTTAGGAGGGACTCAATTGAGAATATGTTTTGCTTCAACACAAACTTGACATATGTGATTTTGTTTAATATCATGTTTTTAAATCAAATTTAAAATTGTCATTCTTTTTATGACGCGAGAGTGTCACGTACGGTTTCTTTGAGAAGGGTGTGATACCACCACCTATCAGGCCGACGAGCGGTCCACGGAGCTGTATGCCATATATTGGAACTTTCAAATTGTTAGTAACAATGGAGTCAGAAAACTCAACTTCATTCACATCAGAAAAATTTACATATTCAACTCTTAATTTAAATAAAATATCAGATAAAAAGCTATCACCATTGAAAGTTCCATAATGATGAATTACAACACTATTCTGTGTTAAAAAGATTCCACAACCCGCTTTAACTAACATTGAACCAGTATTGATACTATTCCGAATTGTTAGTACAAGATGCACTCATTCCAGTGATCATGAGCTTCGACAGTTTCAATCAAAACCATGTTTACAACAGTGGAAGTTCCTGTGGATTCAGATCTGGTATCATGGTATGTTTTCGTTGTAGCTTTTGAACTTTGCTCTAGTCATTATTTATATGTTTAGAGTTTAATATTCAACTTTTGGTATAAATATTTAACAGTCAAAATAATTTCATCTGACTGGTACTACATGAATTTTACTTATTTTTTTGGATTGGTTTCAATTGGTATAGATATTCACTTGGAACACCAGAAAGAGTCATTTCATGGTCATCCACATCTGCATTCGATGTTGTAACGCCCCAGCTTTCGGCAATTCAGGTATGATCGACACATGTGCGTTGGAGAGTTAGATTTTAATTTTCATTTGACCATTTCTTTAATTTTCCATATCATGACATAATTTTATAAAAATTATATTCTATGTATTTTATTGAAAATTCATATCATATTAGAATTATCGCATAAATTGAACGTGATTGCAATGTGAATTATTTTTCCCGAATGTGATTTAATTCTTTTATGGCCTTAATTGCTCATTTTCATGAATTTGTGATTAAATTGCATTGGACTTGATTGATCAATTAATATGGAAGTGGACTTCATTGCATGACTTATTAAATGGTAGGACTTAATAGCAAATTGGCCATTCTCTTCCCTTTCATAGCAGCATCACGTACCAACACATTTCTTTCTTCATACAAACATATCATATTTGCTCCATTTTCTTCCTTGCTCAACCGAGACCAACCCTAGCAAGAAAAGAGGGAGATTTCATCATTCAAGCATCATAATTGTGGGTTTTGTGGACATTGAAGCATCATCAACATCACTTCTTCATCCTAGCTTCCATTTCTTTCATTTGAGGTATTTTTGGAGATTTCATGATTTTCTTGAATATGTGGTATAGTTAGGGCTTTGTTATGTGTTGATTAGATTATGTATTAGTTGTTGGAAATATGTTTGTGATCATTAAGCTTAAGTTTGGTGCATATATCTTGAGTTTTATGGTCTTAGAGCATGAGTGTTGATGTGGGTTTGGATTGATGGATTATTGATGATCTAACATGGGAAGTGAGTGTTTAAATGAATTGTTATTGATTATATGTAAGCTAGTGTGCTTATTGCATCAAATATATGCATTACATCTTGGCTTGAAGCCATTTTTGTGGTTGATTGTTGTTACTCCATTGCTGCTCTGTTCTGTTCTTCTTCTTCAGCTGCTCACGTATTTTGGGAACGGCCATTCCCAACCCCAGTTTAAAACTGAAACGGCCGTTCCCATGATTCGGAGTCAGGCCAGCGAGACTGGGAACGGCCGTTCCCATTTTGGCCGTGTGCCGGAAGGGCCATTCCCAGCTAAAACGTTTTTCTTTTTGTTTTAAAAAAAACGCGGGCGCGTTTCTGAGGGCCTTGGGAACGGCCCTTCCCATTTTCAAAGGGAGGCCGGAACGGCCGTTCCCATAGCGTCTGCAGAGCAAAAAGCTACTGCATAAAAATCAATTTTCACCACCTTCATCCAATCACTTCTTTGACCCCTAATTGCTATTATATGATTGCATACATGTCAAAACGCGATATTTTCATGGCACATTGTATTTTTCCCGTCGTCTCGTTGCATTTCCTCCGTTCGTCATATTTTGTACATTTTGAGTCGTGTTTCACGGATATTTGTCTTTCTTGCACAGACCAGCTTCCTGGTGACGAGGAGCAGGCCCCGTGAGCTATTTCCTTGGTTGTTTTTGGGTCGTTTAGGTGAGTTTTAATTTTAGATGCATAGGACCCGTATAACCCTATGTGAAGTTTTAAGCCAAAACCTATCTATATATTTATAGTTTTCAAATGAGATTGGTTTCAAAGGATTTATCGAACTATTGATTAATTGATTGATTAATTTGGCGAGTATTGTATTGCACTGTGGGCCCGAGGGTAGTGGCTCAAGCCAACCGGGAAAGCATGGGCTGACGGGTAACTCGAGAGCTATCCTCACCAAATTGGGATGAACCCTGAACCCCCTAGGAGATTAGGGGAGGAAGGAATTCCGGGCTTAGGGATTCATGTACCCTCTGCCCAGATTGATTGGATGGTGGGGCCTTGCAATCCCACCATCACCCGGAGGAAGAAGGTGCCATTGAAACTGCTAATTGTGCACAGTAATAAATTGCTTGATCACTTAATCACCTAATAATTAATTGATTGATTGATTGTACACAGTCGTTGTAAGGTTGGAGAATTGCCCCACTCGCCGGGCCACAAATTGATTGTATTGAATTGGTTAAATTGAAATTGAATTAGTTGTAACCTCGGGCGATAGTATTCCTTTTTATTCTATTAAATTGTTTTTTTTTTCCAAAGATTATTACCCGAGATTATGACTTGCATGTTTGTGCGCTTATATTTATTTATGCCCCTCGCTCAGTCTGTGTTGGACTGACACCTCAACTTTTCAGTGGTTTTGCAGGGTGTGCTAGGCGGGAATTTAGAGTCTAGTTGTCTTTAAATTTGGGTCTAGCACACTTCATTCACACATTTTGTTCATGTATAGCTACTTGGGATATTTTGTATCATGCCTTGTTATCTATTTTGGAGATGATATTGTATTGACAGTGTAATTGTTGGTACCTATTAGTAAATAAATAAATATGGTACCTATAAGTATCGAATGAATATTATTGCTTCCGCTTTTATTTTCTCTGAAGTGATTGTTGGGTTGGTTTTAATTGAGGGTACCCACCTAGCCTTGTGTCGTTTTGTTGTCTCCCGTTCGCTATAGCTTTAATTCATGTATGGATTGTCCATTTCAAATGTGGATCGGGGCTATAGTGCGGGGGATGTGGTGCCTAGCGTTCCGGGTGCTACATCATACGGTGGTATCAGAGGCCGGTTGCAAAACCGGGTCTCTAGTGTCGTGTCTTGTGAGCTTAGGTCGCACGGCATAGGAACTAATTGTCAATTTGAGAGTCTTGCATCGTTATTTGATATATTTGAACCTACTTGACCTCTTTGGACTTACTTGAATTTAGTGAATTGTTCGAACTTTATAACTTATGTGCAATCTTGAATTATTTGCACACATTGGCATTACTAATCGAACATGCACAGTAGTGACTTGATTTCAGGATGGCTCGCGATAGACATCATCGTGATCGTTCTCCTAGACATCGACATCATCGTCATCATCGCCGGGAGAGATCACCACCTCCTCCTCCATCTCCTCAGGCTCAGCCACAGGATTTTATGAACGTCGTGGTGGGTCTTATTGATCAGAGAGTCCGGGATTATGTTCCTCCAACACCACCAGTTCCACCACCACAGCCAGGGGCACAGATTTCAGCTGTTTTTAGGGAGTTCCAGAACCAGCATCCTCCCAAGTTTTATAAAGGAAATGATATTCAAGCCGAGCAGTGGCTCAGGGAGATTGAGAGAGTTTGGGAGCTAATTCCTTGTGAGTCCCAGGAGAAGGCCTGTTGTACTATTTCTTTGATTCAGGGTGAGGCCTATTCTTGGTGGGAGAGTGCCCGGATAGTGTTAGAGACGGCAGGCGAGGAAGTGAACTGGGAAGTATTTGTTAGAGAGTTCAGAAACAAGTTCATTCCTCTATCTTCTCGCACTCGAAGATCGAAAGAATTTACAGAACTCAAGCAAGGAAGCAGGTCGGTCTCAGAGTATATCGCCGAGTTTGAGAGATTGTCCCGCTATGCTCCTAATATAGCGAGTGATGATTTCCATAAGGCGATGCAGTTTGTTTAGGGCCTTAGACCGGATATTCAGGCAGCGATTGAGGCGGTTAACACGAGCACGTGGGTGAAGGCTACTAAGAAGGCCTTGTTAGTTGAGGATTCGGTGAATGCGAGGCGGTCTACTTACCGTTCAGGTTCAGGTTCGGGCTCAGGGTCAGGATCGGGATTCAGAGGTTCTGGATCGGGTTTCAGAGGTTCCGGATCAGGGTATAAGGGTTCAGGTTCAGGTTCTGCTTCAGGTAAGAGGCCGATGGTTTATTCTTCTCCACCACCAGCTCTACAGGGCCCAGGGAAGAAGCCCCGACCAGCAGGACCAGTGATTAGAGCTCCAGTTGCTCCAGCTTTGCCACCACCACCCGAGAGGCCTGCTTGTACCTTCTGTGGACAGAGGACACACATTTATGAGAACTGCAGGAGGCGTCTGGGTCTATGCCTACTTTGTGAGAGCGACGAGCATATGGTAGACGGCTGTCCAGATCGCAGGATGCGACCACCGGGAGCACCGAGACCACTGATCAGGGCTCGTGCTTATACTTTGGAGGTGAGCAGCAGGATGCTGATGTTGATCCAGCCGCGGTAGTTGAAGGTACCATTTGCATACATGGCACGAACATTCATACCTTGTTTGATCCGGGAGCTACTCACTCCTTTCTTTCGAGTGCTATATCTGTTTCTCTGTCTTTGCCTGTTACTCGCTCTTCTGCATGTTATGTGGTTAGTACTCCGTTTGGTGGTAGTTTAGAATCTGATCGGGTGTTTAGAGAGGTTCCGGTGAGCATCGAGGGCCGAGTTTTCTTGTCAGACTTCATTGAGCTGCCGATGACTTGCTATGGATCCATTTTGGGCATGGATTGGTTGTATAGACATTCTGCCACAGTTGATTGCAGGGCAAAGAGGGTTTAGTTGGGATCAGATTTGGTAGTGGGTTGGAGTTCCAAGACTGTGCCTCTACCTTCTTTTTCAGAAGCTCATAAGTTGGTTCGAGAGGGAGCCACGGGTTTCATTGCTTATATTCTCAACAAACCCAAGGATCAAAGTAAGTTGGAAGAAACAGAAGTAGTGAAGGAGTTTCCCGAGGTCTTTCCTGAGGAATTAGATTCTTTACCTCCAGAACGGGAAATTGAGTTTGTGATTGATCTGTACCCTAATGCAGAGCCGTACTCCAAGACTCCGTATCGTATGGCTCCGGCCGAGTTGAAAGAGTTGAAGACTCAACTTGATGCATTGTTGGAGATTGGGTATATTAGACCGAGTTCTTCTCCCTGGGGTGCACCGGTTTTGTTTGTAAAGAAGAAGGACGGAACCTTGAGAATATGTATAGACTATAGGGAGTTGAACCGGATGACGATCAAGAACAAGTATCCTCTTCCACATATCGAGGAGTTGTTTGACATACTTCAGGGATCGAAAGTCTACTCGAAGTTGGATTTGAGACAAGGATACTACCAGCTGCGAATCCGAGCAGGGGATATTTCTAAGACGGGATTTAACACTCAGTATAGGCATTATAAGTTTGTTGTGATGCCGATTGGTTTGACCAATGCCCCAGCAGCTTTTATGGATATGATGCACAGGATTTTCAGGCCTTTTCTGGATAAGTTTGTGGTCATTTTTATTGATGATATCCTGGTTTTCTCGAAGTCTGCCGAAGAGTATGCAAGACACCTTCAGTTGGTATTGAGGACTTTGAAGGAGCATCAGTTGTTTGCCAAATTCAGCAAATGTGAGTTTTGGATTGACAGGGTGTCATTCTTGGGTCACGTGATTTCAGGTAATGGTTTGGAAGTTGACCCTTCTAAGATTGAGTCGGTTTTGAAGTGGGAGAAACCTAGGAATGCCTCAGAGATCAGGAGTTTCGTGGGATTGGCAGGTTATTACCGAAGGTTTGTTAAGGATTTCTCCAAGTTAGCAGCTCCTTTAACCCGGTTGACGAAGAAGAATGTGAAATTTGATTGGAATGAAGATTGTGGAAAGAGTTTCACTTTCTTGAAAGAGAAGTTAGTGTCTGCTCCAGTGTTAGCCCTTCCGGAAGGTTCTGAAGGATATGCTGTTTATACGGATGCTTCTAAGGAAGGTTTGGGATGTGTGTTGACTCAGAAGGGTAAAGTAATCGCTTATGCATCCCGGAAGTTGAAAGAGCATGAAAAGAACTATCCGACACATGATCTTGAGCTCGCCGCCGTAGTCTTTGCACTTGGAAAGTGGAGACATTATTTGTACGGGGTGTCTTTCGAGATTTTCACCGACCACAAAAGCCTCCAGTATTTATTCACTCAGAAGGATTTGAATATGAGGCAGCAGCGTTGGATGGAAAGGTTGGAAGATTATGATTGCACGATTAAGTACCATCCCGGCAAAGCCAATGTGGTCGCCGATGCACTTAGTAGGAAGGTTAGTGTGTCGAGCTTGGAAGTGGGTGAAAGTAGTGGAATCGAGCCAATTGTTTTAAGGGCTCGAGTTTCTAATATTTCGGTTCAGCCAGATTTGAAGCACAGGTTGTTTGAGGCTCAGAGTACGGATATGGAAGTTTACAAATTGGTAGCTAAGGCAAGAGCTGATCCGGAGTGTCCATTCGGGTTCGATGAAATCGGTCTTCTTCGTTTCAAGAACCGAGTGGTTGTGCCCGAAGAGTTGAAACGGGTTTTGCTCGAGGAAGCTCACAGATCGGCTTATTCTATCCACCCCGGAGGAAACAAGATGTATAAGGACTTAAGGCAATATTATTGGTGGCGTGGATTGAAGAAGGATGTGGCCGAGTATGTGAAGCATTGTCTCACTTGTCAGAAAGTGAAGGCCGAGCATCAGAAACCGGGAGGTCTTCTTCAGCCGTTACCTATTCCTGAGTGGAAGTGGGAACAGGTGACGATGGATTTCGTGTCTGGATTACCTAAAGTGAAAGGTGGATTCGATGGGATTTGGGTGATTGTGGACCGTTTGACGAAGTCTGCACATTTTCTGCCGGTTCTGATGTCGTATAAGATTCGTAAGCTAGCCGAGCTTTATAACCAGGAGATTGTTAGACTTCACGGGATTCTGGTTAGTATAGTTTCAGACAGAGATCCACGGTTCACTTCGAAGTTGTAGCGTGAATTGCAAGAGGTTTTGGGTACCAAGCTCCAGTTTAGTACAGCTTTTCATCCTCAGACGGATGGTCAGTTCGAGAGATTAATAAGATATCTCGAGGATTTGCTTCGATCTTGTTCTTTGGATTTTCAGTCTTCTTGGCATGATCAACTACCTTTGATTGAGTTTGCGTACAACAACAGTTTTCAGGCTTCGATTGGAATGGCACCGTATGAGCTACTTTATGGTCGGAAGTGTCGTTCTCCGTTGTTCTTTGACCTGGAAGAGTGGAGATGGACTAAACAGGAAGGTGTTAAGAAAGGTGAGAAGTTGGAAAAACCTTCCAAGGCCATTGAAGCTATGATTGAGAAAGTCCAACTAATAAAACAACGGATGAAATCAGCTCAGGACCGACAGAAGAGCTAAGCCGATCGTCGCAGAAGAGATCTCGAGTTTGAGGTTGGAGACCGGGTATTCTTGAAGGCGTCTCAACGAAAAGGGTTTGCTCGGATTGGGAAAGGAGGTAAGCTTAAACCTCGTTATTTAGGTCCTTATGAGATTTTGGAAAGAGTTGGAGAAGTTGCTTACAGATTGGACCTACCACCGAGCCTCACGGGGATTCATAATGTATTTCACGTGTCTCAGCTGAGGAAATACTACCCCGATGAAACCGAGATCATTCCCGTTGAATAAGTGGAATTGGAACCGAGTCTTACCTTTGTTCAGCAACCGGTTAAGATATTGGATAAGAAGTTTCAGGAATTAAGGAACCGGAAGATTCCCATGGATAAGGTTCTTTGGAGAAGTGACAAGACCGAAGAAGCCACGTGGGAGACCGAAGATAAGATGAGACGGTTCCATCCAGAGTTGTCCCTTCCGATCAGGGAGGATTGTAACGCCCCAGCTTTCGGCAATTCAGGTATGATCGACACGTGTGCGTTGGAGAGTTAGATTTTAATTTTCATTTGACCATTTCTTTAATTTTCCATATCATGACATAATTTTATAAAAATTATATTCTATGTATTTTATTGAAAATTCATATCATATTAGAATTATCGCATAAATTGAACGTGATTGCAATGTGAATTATTTTTCCCGAATGTGATTTAATTCTTTTATGGCCTTAATTGCTCATTTTCATGAATTTGGGATTAAATTGCATCGGACTTGATTGATCAATTAATATGGAAGTGGACTTCATTGCATGACTTATTAAATGGTAGGACTTAATAGCAAATTGGCCATTCTCTTCCCTTTCATAGCAGCATCACGTACCAACACATTTCTTTCTTCATACAAACATATCATATTTGCTCCATTTTCTTCCTTACTCAACCGAGACCAACCCTAGCAAGATAAGAGGGAGATTTCATCATTCAAGTATCATAATTGTGGGTTTTGTGGACATTGAAGCATCATCAACATCACTTCTTCATCCTAGCTTCCATTTCTTTCATTTGAGGTATTTTTGGAGATTTCATGATTTTCTTGAATATGTGGTATAGTTAGGGCTTTGTTATGTGTTGATTAGATTGTGTATTAGTTGTTGGAAATATGTTTGTGATCATTAAGCTTAAGTTTGGTGCATATATCTTGAGTTTTATGGACTTAGAGCATGAGTGTTGATGTGGGTTTGGATTGATGGATTATTTATGATCTAACATGGGAAGTGAGTGTTTAAATGAATTGTTATTGATTATATGTAAGCTAGTGTGTTTATTGCATCAAATATATGCATTACATCTTAGCTTGAAGCCATTTTTGTGGTTGATTGTTGTTACTCCATTGCTGCTCTGTTCTGTTCTTCTTCTTCAGCTGCTCACGTATTTTGGGAACGGCCATTCCCAACCCCAGTTTAAAACTGGAACGGCCGTTCCCATGATTCGGAGTCAGGCCAGCGAGACTAGGAACGGCAGTTCCCATTTTGGCCGTGTGCCGAAAGGGCCGTTCCCAGCTAAAACGTTTTTCTTTTAAAAAAAAAAAAAACGCTGGCGCGTTTCTAAGGCTATGGGAAAGACCCTTCCCATTTTCAAAGGGAGGCCGGAATGGCCGTTCCCATAGCGTCTGCAGAGCAAAAAGTTACTGCATAAAAATCAATTTTCACCACCTTCATCCAATCACTTCTTTGACCCCTAATTGCTATTATATGAATGCATACATGTCAAAACGCGATATTTTCATGGCATATTGTATTTTTCCCGTCGTCTCGTTGCATTTCCGCCGTTCGTCATATTTGGTACATTTTCAGTCGTGTTTCACGGACATTTGTCTTTCTTGCACAGACCAGCTTCCTGGTGACGAGGAGCAGGCCCCGTGAGCTATTTCCTTGGTTGTTTTTGGGTCGTTCAGGTGAGTTTTAATTTTAGATGCATAGGACCCGTATAACCCTATTTGAAATTTTAAGCCAAAACCTATCTATATATTTATAGTTCTCAAATGAGATTGGTTTCAAAGGATTTATCGAACTATTGATTAATTGATTGATTGATTTGGCGAGTATTGTATTGCACTGTGGGCCCGAGGGTAGTGGCTCGAGCCAACCGGGAAAGCATGGGCTGACGGGTAACTCGAGAGCTATCCTCACCAAATTGGGATGAACCCTGAACCCCCTAGGAGATTAGGGGAGGAAGGAATTCCGGGCTTAGGGATTCATGTACCCTCTGCCCAGATTGATTGGATGGTGGGGCCTTGCAATCCCACCATCACCCAGAGGAAGAGGGTGCCATTGAAACTGCTAATTGTGCACAGTAATAAATTGCTTGATCACTTAATCACCTAATAATTAATTGATTGATTGATTGTACACAGTCGGTGTAAGGTTGGAGAATTGCCCCACTCGCCGGGCCACAAATTGATTGTATTGAATTGGTTAAATTGAAATTGAATTAGTTGTAACCTCGGGCGATAGTTTTCCTTTTTATTCTATTAAATTGTTTTGTTTTCCAAAGATTATTACCCGAGATTATGACTTGCATGTTTGTGCGCTTATATTTGTTTATGCCCCTCGCTCAGTCTGTGTTGGACTGACACCTCAACTTTTCAGTTGTTTTGCAGGGCGTGCTAGGCGGGAATTTAGAGTCTAGTTGTCTTTAAATTTGGGTCTAGCACACTTCATTCCCACATTTTGTTCATGTATAGCTACTTGGGATATTTTGTATCATGCCTTGTTATCTATTTTGGAGATGATATTGTATTGATAGTGTAATTGTTGGTACCTATTAGTAAATAAATAAATATGGTACCTATAAGTATCGAATGAATATTATTGCTTCCGCTTTTATTTACTCTGAACTGATTGTTGGGTTGGTTTTAATTGAGGGTACCCGCCTAGCGTTGTGTCTTTTTATTGTCTCCCGTTCGCTATAGCTTTAATTCATGTATGGATTGTCCATTTCATATGTGGATCGGGGCTATAGTGCGGGGGATGTGGTGCCTAGCGTTCCGGGTGCTACAGTTGTTGATGCCAACATTTGAAAAATTGACCCGTAAAATTTTAACCAAATCAACCAAGTCTACTTGAGATCTCATTATCATATTAAAGACAGAACCACCACCACTAACTGTCATGATTAAGGGTTTAGGATTCTTTTCCTAATAGGTCTCTCTTTAGGTTGTTTATATGTTGTCTATATATATTATATCTTTTTCGGCGAATAATAATAATCTGAATTTCCCTAATTTCTCTTCACATGGTATCGAGCAAACGTTTCAGGAATAATAGAAAATAGAAAAGAAAAACTAACTACCCAAACCCTAACCCTAGCTACGCTGCCCCTTTCTGATCCTGGCGCCCCTCCCCTTCTACTGCTGCCTGCCTGCCTGCCTTGCGCCACCACATAACCACTGTTGGGCTGCTGGAAACTTGCTACTGCCTCTCCTTCTTGGAATTATCCATCGGTTTGCTTTTTACTTTGCTCTTCGTGACTCTTTATGGATATTATATCATGACTTCTGTTCTTGAGTTTAAAGGTCCATCCTATACGACGGTTAAATTTGATGGTCATAATTATGTTCAATGGTCTCATGCTTTTAAAATGTTTTTCGGCTCCCAAAAGAAACTATCTCATATTCTGTTTCATCCACAGGCTAAAGACAAGAAAAATGATAATCGGGAGCAAGATTATTATTCAGTTAAATTGGCTAGTTAACAGTTTGGAACCCTCAGTAAGTGCTCATGTGATGTTCTTGCCTTTGGCCAAACAAATGTGGGATTCTTCGTCCTCTAAGTACAGTCAGGTGAACAATATTTCTCGTGTCTATGAGTTATATGAGAAATTAGTCTTCCTTAAACAAGAGGATCGTGACATAACTGACTATTGTGCAACCTTCAAAGGTATCTCCGATGAAATTCTCATCTATCATCCGGTGGGTGTTGATGCGAAAACTAAAAAATTTCAATGGGATCAGTTTTTGCTTTCCAAATTCCTGGCGGGCCTCAATCCCAATTTTCAGCCCGTTTGAGATCAGATATTGGCTAGTGAAACTGTTCGTACACTCTCCACAACAATGTCCCATCTCAACCGTGTTTCCATTGATTCCTCTAATGCTCCTCATCCCCCTGACTCAGATTCATCTGCTATGGCTATTCGTGGACGTGGTCGAGGTCACAGTGTTTCTCGTGGTCGTGGTCTGGGGGGGGAGGTCGCGATCGCGCCACTAATAAAGGACCTCGTAAGTGTATCCACTTTAAACGAACAAATCATACCTCTAATAAATGTTGGGAGAAATTTGGTTATCCGGATTGGGCAAGCAATGTTTCGGTAGAGATTGTATCTACCACCACAGAATCTTCTGACCATGTTTCTGTGAAATGGGATGAGTATGAGAGACTTGTTAAATAGAGCACTGCTAACTCTGTTACCACTACCAGTTCCTCACTGAATGGTGCCTTTGCTGCTTCTCATGGTGAGTCTCGGTTATTAGATTCTGATGCAACCACTCACATAATAGGTAACAAAACTAAATTTTCCTCTTTAAATATGTCCTCTTCCATCTCACCCGTTAGATCAGTTGATGGGTCTTACTCCCCAATTTCTGGGTCAGGTACAACTTGTAACGCCCCGGTTTTTCATTTGTACAAATATATCGTATGTGTTTATAAATTGCGCAATTAAATTATTTAAATATGTGATTAATTATTTTTGAGTGTTTTTAAATATTAAATTTTAATCTAAATTGTTATTAGTTTACTTTATTTTATTTTATTTTTTTAATTTCATTAAATTAGAATTTATTTAAATCGATAATTAAGTATTAATGTTAATTAATCATGTTTTAATCATATTAATTAATTTCAGCATTTAAATCATCGGCTTTGAGTTTTAATTTAAAAATAGAATATAAATTTGTTTATTTAATTTGAAATGTTATGAATTGTTAATGCATTGTTTTTTAGTAATTTTAACGTGCTCCTTTCTTATACGATTTGATATCGAAAATTCATGAAAATTCAGTATGTCGTAGATTTATGTGTTATGAATATCTCTATATGCTCGTTTTATATTTTCGATCTCGTTTGACGTGGTAATGAATTTATTTTGAATTGTAGAACCAAATCGGGGGCTAACGGGCAATTAACGCACCCTTGATTCCGTATGTGATATCTTGAGCTCGGGAACTCAGATTCGAGTTTCGTCAACTTCCTTGAACTCATATCTAAGATTCGGGTTTAATGAACTTAGCCTCATATTTTTCCAAAATCATTTGAATCTCCGAAATCCAACCGGAAAACGAAACGGCGCCTAAACTACCACACTTTACTAAAATGGCCATAACTTTTTCAAACCTTGACCAAATTAACCATGGTTGGAGTCCTTGTAACCCTAGTACAGCCCACTATCTCCTTCCACTCTCTCCAAACCGAAAACATACCCCACACTTGAGAGAATTTCAGCCACAAACCCCTGTTTTTCCCGTTTTCCCATCACTTTGCCATTTTAGGAGATTTTGGAGCTCAAATCTCTTCCAACTTTCATCCAACCCACAAGGTGAGTTTAGGTTTGTGTTATACATTCATTTGTGTTCATTTTGATCTATGCATCCCTAATTTTGAGGCTATATTCATGAAGTTTTGTGGAAATGATGAATAGTTAGGTTTAATGGAGATATGTTAAATTCTTGAATTCCTATGAGTTATAACTTGTTTTGATGCCTTATATGTGATCTTTTTCCCTCATTTATTGCTGAGTATACTTGTATTAGTTGGTGGTTAAGAGTTTGGTGAGTTTCCATTAATGGAGGTTGTGAATTTTCAAGCTTTTCTTCTTCTTTCTTCCTCGTTGGTGTTGATGTGTTGTTGCCGTTCATTTCTTGGTTTTGGGAGTGTTGTTTGCTGTGTTTGGGCTGCTGTTCTTACCTTCTTTTCCTCCCCACAAGTGCTACTGCTGCTGCTGCTATGGAGGTTTGGAACAGAGGAGTTCGAACTGCTGCAAATTTGGGAGATTCAAGGGGTAACGAGATTCCTTGGCCATTTGGTAACTCCCGTTATCATAGAGTGAAGATAGCCTGTAGCCTTTAACGCCCGTTACCTCTTTTCTTCTTGCTTAGTTTAACGCCCGTTACCTCTTTTCTTCTTGCTTAGTTTAACGCCCGTTACCTTCTTCTTCTTCTTCACCTTGAGCTGGGCGTGTGTGTTGCTCTGTTTCCTGTTCGAATTGCTTTCGTAGCTGCTGCCTTCTTCCTTTATTGCTAAATTAATTGCTGTATTGTAGTGTGATTGTGCATGGTTTATTATATATATATATATATCCGTGCATGGGGTGTGTGTGTGGACGTGTAGCTGTAGCTATATATATATATATATATATATATATATATATGTGTGTGTGTGTGTGTGTGTGTGTGTGTGTGTGTGTATAACATATATTTCATGTGATGCATGTAGGGGATATGTGTGTACGTGTTTATATATATATATATATATATATATATATATATATATATATATATATATTATGTTGTTTAATATAACGTAATGAGTATATATATATAAATTGTAGTGTGTTTGTGCATGGTAATTCTTTATAAATGCATGCATGTTATGTACCTCTATTGATATTTATGTATTTATTATATGTATATATATTAGGTATGGTTTAATCTATTGCAATTATAGAATTAAATTGTTATCTATTTCTTGTTATTTAATTTCCGATCATAACTTGAATGTCTTCAATTGTCTATTTTATATCCGTAAACATGATTTAGTACGTATTATGATCGCTATATGAAATTCTTGGATTCATTTGATATAAAATGTGAAGATATGATTTGAAATGAATTTATGAGACTAAAATAGTAATATTATTTCATGAAATGTTACCTTTTGATTGTGGAATTTTATGTTATAACTTATGGACTTAATTTATGGAATTCATTGTTATCTATTTTATGTTTTGCATATTTAAATGATTTGAATGCCTTTGTTTTGTTTAATTTATAATTGTAAAATTGATATATTTGAGTTTTAATTATTATATGAAATTCATGACTTGAATTGCTATGAATTATGAAACGTTTGTATATGAAACTTTCATGTATGGAACATGTTGAATGAAATACTTGGTAGTGTAACTTCTTAACATGATTTATACCTCGTATGCATCTCAATATCATGTGCATAACATGCCGTGAGTCGTATATGGTTCATATGGAGTCTTGAGTCTCTGGTATACACTATGTTGTCTTTGTACAGTTTTCTCCAGGGCGGAGATGCCGGGTTCATAGGACACTTCCTAGTCCTCTTGTTTTCTTCTTGGTATTGGTCGGTAAGGTGTAAAAGGTGGGTTTCTCTTCTATTAGTTACGATGACCCGATATATCCCTTATGTGAAAGATTTGAGCCAAAATATTATGAATATATATATATATATCGAGCCTTTTCAAAAAAGTCTATGATTTTCAACGTAAAGCCCTTCTCTTATGTATCCCCACCTTATGATTTTTGGCGTGGACATGATTATGATTGCACGGGCCCAGGGACATAGTGCAAGTGGCTATCTGGGGAGGCAAGGGACGACGGGGATCCTTTGTAACGCCCCGTTTTTCATATATGCAATATGTGATAATTTATATACATTGCATAACCTTAGATGCATTATATTTTCTATGAACTTATATGAAATAATTGTTAACGTGAGAAATTACGTGAATTATTTGACGAATGTGATTTAATTGTCTAATTGCCCTTAAGTGATCATTTCTTGAATTGGTGAACTTAATTGCCTATAACTCTCTGGATTTAATTGAAAACATTCCATGAACTAGAACTTCTTTGCATTAACTTAAATAGCTTAGGGACTTAAGTGCAAATTGTGCCTTGTCATCCCATTTCTTGGAAGACTTTTGATAAATATCTAATGTATCTTCATTTATCTCATTTCATTCATCATTTTCATAAAAATCTCACACACTCATACACACCATATCACGATTGAAACACCATGGAAGAGAAGGAGGAGATTTCATCATTCCAAGTTAATTTCAAGGAGGAAATTGCATGAGTTGAGACATCATCATCATCTCCATAGTTCCTTTCATCTTTCCATCCATTCTTTCAAGGTATATGTATGAATCTCTTGAGCATATATGAAGTAGGGTTTGATGAATTTGATGTAATTCCTTGGTTGTTTGAGATTATATGCATGAGTAGGATCTTTAGACTTCAAAGCTTGCATGAATTCTTGTATAAAATGAGGGTTGGAGACCATGGAAATATATGGGGTTTTGTGGATAAATTCTTGATGATTTGGTGCAAGTTTCATGGATTACTTGATGCCTAATTGATATATATGAGTTATATGCATGATATATGATAGTTTTAAGTTGAATTCTTGCCTTGGTTTGGTGTTTATATGATTTGGGAGCCATTTCCGTGCATAGCCCTTGTTTTGCCCCTGGTTTTCGCCCAGATTTCATCGAAACGGCCGTTTGGGTCCCTAGTTATAACACCAAACGCCCGTTTAGGTACCCATTTTCGTGACAGACAGTTTCTAAACGCCCGTTTATGCTTTTAGTGTATTTTGTAAACGCCCGTTTCTCCCTCATCCGAACTCCGAATGACCTGATTTTTGAACTGTTGGAAACCTATTGAAGTTTAGAACAATCTCCAATTGGAATAATCTCAATATCTTTTCTATTTTGAGAGTTATAATCAATTATTTTAGGTGTCGGCACTTTCCCGACAAACTGCACTCACCTAACTTCAAGGGCATGCCATTTTCTCCTCGCTTTGAACTAGAAAACGAGCCATATATCATCAGAAAGGTCTTTGTGTCTAGTTTCTTTCCAAATAAACAAAACTCAATTCCCACTTCTAGAATTAAAGATATTCCAGTTTTCCCTCAGCATGTATGTTTCCTAAAATTGTCCGTTTTTACCAAACTTCACCTAAACCTCTCCTATTACATTCCTTTCACTTCCTTGGCTCCTGTATGTGAATTATATGATATATATATATATATGGATTATTGATAATTATGATTTTATTTGATATTCCTTAATTGTTATTGGATAACACATTGATCATGAATTTACCGTGCGTCGTAAATGGTTCATATGGGTCATGTCTCACACACCTTTGTCCTTGGTACACAGATTTCCTTCCGGTTGACGAGGAGCAAGCTCTATAGCCGTATCCTTGTTATTTTGTCGGCACAGGTGAGGTTTAATTTCTAGATATATAGAACCCTTAGAACCGTATGTGATCTTTCGGCCAAAATGTATATATATATATATCTATATATCTTTCTCAAAACCTTTATAGATTGTAAATGATTTATCGTGACATATTGAACTTATCGTGATTGATTGATTGATTGTTTTGGCGAGTAAAGCATGTTCACTTTGGGCCCAAGGGTAGTGTATTGAGTAATCCGGGGAGGCATCGGGCCGACGGTGATCTCTTGCACTATCCTCACCTATTGTTGGGGTCACCCCTGAATCCACCAGGAGGTTTGGTGGAGGAAGGAGCCCGCCGGGCATAGGGACTCATGAACCCTATGCCCAGATTGATTGGGTGGTGGGGCCTTGCAATCCCACCATCACCCGGAGGAAGAAGGGTATTGAAACTGCTACTTGCGCACCGTAATTGATTGCATGATCACTTAACTCGTTAATAATTTAATTATTGGTAATGTTCACTAATTGGAGTAAGGTTGGAGAATTGCCCTCACTCGCTGGGCCACCGATTGAATTGAATTGAATTGATAACATTCGTATTGTTAAATGGATTAGTTGTAATCTCGGGCGAGATCTATTGTAATATTGAACTTATATTGTTTCCTTTATTAAAAACCTTACCCGAGATTATAACTTGCATGTTAATTGTGCTAATATTTATTTATAAACCCCTCACTCAGTCGTTGGTAGACTGACACCTCAACATTTTCAGGTTTTCAGCGTTGGTGCTAGGCGGGAGTCGAGTCAAGTCAAGTGGTCTTTATTTCGAGTCTAGCACGGTTCATGTACATTATTGATGCATATATATTTTATAACTAGAGCTTGGTAGCCTTGAGATTGTGTATATGGAATCATGGAAAATGCACTTGAATGATAATGATATAAACTTATAGTATGTTTTGCTTTGACTGTTATGCTTTGTTGTATATATTTGAGGGTTAGTCCCGCCTAGCTAGAAGTTTATTTTCTTTTGTCACCAGTTCGCTATAGTCTTAGGTCATGTACGGATCATCCATTTCGTATGTGGACTGAGCTATAGTGCGGGGGTGTGGCATCTCGGCGTTCTGGGTGCTACATCCTTTGTACTAGTCCCACCACATTTACGGTGATACCGACCCTCGCTAGGAGGTTTAGCGGGGAATGGGAGTTGAGTGCCCTTGGGGGATTCATGTACCCCCATTGGCCTATGTATGGACCTGTGGTCGAGTCTTGCAAGCCCTTCCACTACCCGGAGGAAGAAGGTGTATGTTTATGAATGATAATGATTATGATTGATTATGAACGAATATGTATGAATGTGTATGATTGCTAATATAAAGGTTGAATTGATATGCACATACGAGGAGTAGGTTGGAGATATTCGCCCACCCGCCTGGGCTCACGTATTGACCTTATGAACGACTATGATTATGAATAATGAAATTGAAGGTTGTAATCCCCAACGTTGTTTTCTTTGTTTTCACCCACTTGGGAAATCTCTCAAAAACCTCGTGCGGGATTATAACTTGCATGCGTGAATGTTTAAATTCTACGATAATTTTATATTATGCCCTGTTTTAGACCCACTAGTCTCATATAGACTGAACCCGGCTTTGTTTTCAGTTCTTTGTAGGTTTTGGAGTGCTAGGCGGGATGTTAAGTCTGTCGAGTCACGTGGCTCAATTGGAGTCTTTTCACATGCATATTTTCAGTTGTATAAGTTACAAGAATATATGAATTGTTAAGTTTATATTGTTATGGATTCGGGACCGATTTCTAGGGATAGAATGAAACCATGATTCATGCTCTATGATTTATGTTTTATGTTTGGAAATTTCGGGATTAGGTAACTATGCTAGTTGAACCGGTCAATTACTACTTGAGCTTATGATTGATTACATATCCTGCTTCTGCACTCGCATTTAATTCATGGGTTTGTTTGATTGGTTTCGAAGGTTCTAGTTCCCGCCTAGCCTAGTGTGTGAGTGAGTCCCCGTTCGTCATGATTCGGCTCGTGAATGGACTTTCCATTTCATATGCGGGTCGGGTCCCGGTGCGGGGGATGTGGGGCCTTCCATTGGGGCGCTACATCCTTAAATGGCATCAGAGCCTAGGGTTGTAAAACCCGGGTTCTCGTGTCGTGTTTGAGTCAGTTTAGGTCGTACGGGATAGGAATAACTTGACAACATGTGCATTGCATTGAATTTTCATGGTTAAATTGTTATTAATTGCTCGAAATTTCTTGATAGATGTGATCTACTTTCAATTTCGTTGCTTTAGGTGTTGCAATTGCATTTTATGTGTTTTGATTGATCTAAATATGTGCCATAAGCATATGCTAATCTACATGCATCTATATTCAAGTGGAAACATGCGGAAGCAACAGGATTTGTAACATCCCGACTGATCAGACTCTCAGGTAACCAGTTGTGTGCGCTATTTAATTAATTATCTTATGTGACTACTTGATATTTAATTGCTAACGTGGATTAATTGAATTTACTTGATACTTAATTGCTTTGGTATGAATTTGTTTAACTTGAACGTTTAACTTTCCTTGCTTTGTATTTTGCTCGTTTTGGTTCCGTATTTAATTCTGATTTTTGTGAATTCGTGATATGTGTTAATTATATGCTTCATGTACTCGATTATATGCTCATTGTATGTTTTGTTATTTGTTTTGATTGCCTTTTTGGGTTCGTTTTGGAGACGGGACCTGAAGGGGGCTAAAGAGCATTTAGCGCACCTTGGGTTCCGGGACGCGCATCTTGAGCTCGGGAATTCGGATTCGAATTCCGTCACCTCCGTTGAACTCGTTTCGAAGATTCGGGTTAAATGGGACAATCCTCACATTTTTCTAAGTTCATTAAGACCTTCGAATTTCACCCGTAACGAGCCTCTTACGCTGGAAGTTACCTTTAGACCTAATAAAGCCTTGTGGACCCCACTTAAAACTTAACCCAAGCCTTAACCATGATTTGTATCTTGAGTTAACTCACACTTTCATCCCCTAACCCCCTTATACCGATCCATTTCTCCTCTCTCCCCACAAATATCGATCAGCAAGCAAGGGAAAAGAAGGAAGAAAAACCCCTTTGTCCATTTTGTGATTTTTGAGCTCAAATCATCACCTTAGCTTCTCAAATTTGAAACGTAAGTTCATGGTTGTAATATACACTCTCTCTTCTCTCTTTTATGTGCTTTTGAGTTGATTTCCTTGGTGGATTGAAGAGATTTGGATAGCATGTTGAATAGCGAGCATTGGTTGATTCTTGCTCCTTTCTTGTTTCCTTGAGATTGGATGATGATATATGACTTCTATGAATTGATTCTTGACATTTATTGCATCTCCTTTCATGGTATTTGAGGTATGATTAATTTGCCATTAATGAATGTTTGGGCATTGGAGATATAATTTGATGCATTCTTTCCGTTTTCTTGTTTTGATGCTTGCATTTTTGTGGCTGAAGTTGTTGCTCCTTTTATGGCATGAATTGATGATGGATTGGTGTTATTTTGATGCTTGATATATGTGTTTTCAATGGCCTAAGAGACTCCTTGGAGCAAGAACCCGAAACCCCTGTTTTGCCTTCAAAATTCGGTGTTGCTGCACCAAAATTTTTCCAGCCCGAACGCCTGACACGGCCGCGTCAGATTACAAAGGAAAATGGACACGGCCGTGTTGAGCTCTCGGAAATGTTTTTTTTCGAATTTATTTTCCTGACACGGCCGTGTCCATCCCCTTTGTATTTCTGACACTGCCGTGTCCAATAGGGTGGAATCCGAGGAGACTTCTTTCGCCTTTTCGTTGCTTCTTGTTGATCCTTCTTGCCTCGTTTTTAATGTTTATGCTTTATTAGCTTGTCCTAATAGGTGTTAAGCCTTATGTTTCGAATTTGTGCTTTGATTTACCTCCTCGGTTATGATATTTGTTCGTAGGTGTAATGCTTGGTCGTAAATGGCATAAATGTGGATGCATTTCATATCATTGCATCACAAGCATACATATGCATGTACCGAGCGTCAATGTGGTTCATATTGAGTCTAAGAGTGTTCCTTGTTGTTTGTCTTGTTCAGAGGATCTTCCTGTTGAGGACGAGCTTGCTCCGTAGGTGTCCGGTTTCCCGTTTTTGTCTCCACTACATTCGTTGTCAAGGTGAGGTTTTTAATCTTTTAGTTATTCGACCTATGTCCCTATTTGATTTGAAACCTCGCATGCGAATATGTATAATATATGGTAAACAAGTGTATGATACTTATGTTGCGGGATTTGTCCCATTTGTTATAAGAGTTTGAAAACGTTTTGTATAAGTATGTAAACTATTTTGCCTTTGTTTGAAAAGTTTAGTTTTATGTAACTGTGTGTGTGTAAGCGAGATGTGGCTTTGAAAGATAAGCTTTGAGATGTGGTTGTGTGATTTCTGTGATCTGTTTGGGCCCCGGAGTGTGGTATGGTAATCTCGGGACGACCGAGGGGTCGCCGAGCTCTTCCATCAACACCTCCATTTGAGTGTCTCACCCAACCTTGGGAGGTTGAGGAAGGGTGTTTCTCTTGAGTCGATGGAGGCAACCGTCGAAGGTTTCAAGGTAGTAATTAAACCTTGTCTCGTCTGTGTATTTGGATAGTTAGGGCCGATCAACCCTTCTATCAACCGATGTTGGGGATGGATTCTGATTTGTCTTGTTTTTCTTTGAACTTCGGATATGGAAGTTGGGATATGTGTGATTCGTACTCGCCGAGTTGGTTTAACTTTGTATGATCTATGGAACGAGAGTGGATTCTTAAATTACCTAAAACTTGGATTTGGCATTTAGCCTTTTGCTTTCTCTTTAATCTATGTATATCTATAACACGGGAATTATTTTGGCTTGCAAAAACTACTCTCGGCCCACGGATCCTTTCGTTTTGCTTAATTGCTTTGCTCTATATATATATCAGGTGCGTGAGTTAGCCCCCTCACTAGTCACTAGGACTAACCCTCGTTGTTGTTTTCCCATTTTTCCTTTCTTTTGAGTTGCAGGTCCTTCCGAGTCAAGCTAGGCGGCAAGTGTCATTTGGGTTACTTGTGGTATAGCTTGAGTCCGCATGCATCGTAGTGGATTTCCTTTCCTTTGCCTTTGTATTTCTGGAATATGTATTACGACTTCACTTATGCTATCTTGGCCGTGACGGCAATGTATATTTTGTATATAATCTACCATGTAGCTTGAATACTTGACCCTTCCCCCTTTTGATTAAGTATATATGTGATCTTGGGAATTATGTTAAATGTGAATTGCTTCCGCTACTCTGATTTTATTTTGCACAGTTTTTGAGGGTCTAGGCCACCTAGCGAGGTTGTGAGTTTGGTGTGTCTCCCGTTCGCTATGGTTTGATACGGGTGCGAACTCCCTATTTCGTTACTCGTGTTAGACCTTAGTGCGGGGGATGTGGCACCCTTCGCTCCGGGGGTGTTACATCCTTACGTGGTATCAGAGCTTTCGGTTGCAAAACCGGAGCTCTGGAGTCGTGTTGAGTCTGTCTAGGTCGTTCGGT
Source organism: Lantana camara (assembly GCA_037501455.1). Classification (NCBI taxonomy): domain Eukaryota; kingdom Viridiplantae; phylum Streptophyta; class Magnoliopsida; order Lamiales; family Verbenaceae; genus Lantana; species Lantana camara. Next base: position 98,946,196 of record CM074855.1, read on the forward strand.
TTAGGAGTATGTGGTTATTTGCATTCATCTACATCTCTACGTGACTTATTTATTTAAATTTGTGATAATTGACTTCATGATCATGAACTGAACCCCATGCATCGATATTTCTTGATTTATGTATTTTCAGGATGCCTCCAAGAAGGAGAGCAGATAGGGAGCAGACTCCTGATCTTAATCAACCCCTTCCACAAGCACCTCCACCTCCTCCGATGAATGCTGCGAATATTGTGCAGGCTCTTCTTAATCAACTTCGGCAGAATCAGAGGAATAATCCTCCATGGGAAGGAGAAGGTGGACAAGTAACTCCGACCTTCAAGGAGTTCAGAAATAACAATCCACCGAAGTGGTATGGAGGAGATGACATACAAGCAGAAGAGTGGTTCTCCGAGATTGCGGGAATATGGGAAATTTGCCCCGCTCCATCGCATGAGAAAGTTGTTTGCACGGCCCGGTTTGTTCAAGTTCCCGCATCCAATTGGCTCAAAGCTATGAGGGCTCGATTGGAGAGAAATGGAAAGGAGTTTGATTGGGAAAGCTTTGTAAGAGAGTTTCGTCACAAGTATGTTCCACCTAGTGCTCGCGAGAGAAGACTTCAGCAATTTACAGAATTGAGGCAAGGGAACCGTTCGGTTGAAGAGTATATCTTGGAATTTGAAAGACTTGCACCGTATGCTCCACACATCACCAATGATGATACCCAGAAGGCCCGAAACTTTATTCATGGTTTGAGATATGAGATCCAGAATGCTCTTAAGGCTGCTACTGTGGATACGTGGGAGAAGGCTACGAGGAAGGCTATCAAAGTGGAGGCCAATAACAGGAGATTGAGGCCGACCTACTCCTCGGGGCAAGGTTCGAGTTCTAATTTGGGGAAGAGGCCTGCATCACATAGTGGGCCTCCGGTCTTCAAACCCCAAGGTCCTAACACTTCAGTCAAGAAAGCACGACCTCCTGTACCTGCCGCCCCAGCTCTACCTGCTCCGATACAATGTAGTTATTGTAAGGGTCCCAATCACTCCGAGGAGTCATGCCGGAAGAAATTGAGAAGATGCTATAGGTGTGGAGAGCCCGGTCATTTGATTAGCACTTGTCCTCAAGTGAGAGCACCTCTGCCTCGAGCTCCACAACCGTTGAATGTGATGCCTCCGAGAGCACCGATCCAAGCGAGAGCTTATGCTTTGGAGGGCGAGGAAGAGAATGTGGAAGTGGATGCCAACGCCGTTGTTGAAGGTACTATCAACATTCATGGCATTCCATTGCATGCATTGTTTGATCCGGGAGCAACACATTCATTTATTGCTTCCCGGCTTGTTTCTACTCTTCCCTTGCCTGTGGCCTGCTTCGATGATTCTTTGGTTGTTTCTTCTCCCCTTGGTGGTACTTTATCTACGAATTGTGTTTACCGTGGTTGTCCGGTGGTTATGGAAGATCAAGAGTATCCGGTAGATTTGATCAAGATGCCTATCAAGAAGTTTGGGGTGATTCTGGGTATGGACTGGTTGTATCGTTACCGAGCTATGTTGGATTGTTTTGCCAAGAAGGTAACTTTGGGTTCTACGGTCTTTGCGGGTCAGAGGTTGCAGACCTGCCCGTTTATTTCCTTTATGGAAGCAAGTAGATTATTCCGGGACGGTGCGATGGGCTACATAGCCTACCTTTTGAATAAGCCAAAGGATCAGGCCAAGCTCGAGGAGACGAAGATCGTGAAGGAATTCCCCGATGTGTTTCCGGAGAATTTGGGATCTTTACCTCTGGATCGGGACATTGAGTTTGTGATAGATCTCTATCCCGGAGTAGAACCGTACGCGAAATCTCCCTATAGGATGGCTCCAGCCGAGTTAAAGGAGTTGAAGACGCAATTGGACGAGCTCTTAGAATGTGGTTACATTCGCCCGAGCACTTCTCCGTGGGGTGCTCCGGTCCTGTTTGTAAAGAAGAAAGACGGGACTTTGCGAATGTGTATTGACTACCGTGAGCTGAACCGGTTAACGGTTAAGAACAAATACCCACTTCCTCACATTGAAGAGTTGTTCGATCTCCTGCAAGGTTCAAGCGTTTATTCTAAGTTGGATTTAAGGCAAGGGTATTACCAGTTGCGTATCCGGGAGGGAGATATACCGAAGACAGGTTTCAACACGAGATATGGGCATTTCAAGTTTGTGGTCATGCCTTTTGGTCTTACCAATGCCCTAGCCGCGTTTATGGATATGATGAACCGAATATTTCGGCCTTACCTCGATAAATTCGTGGTCATCTTTATAGATGATATTCTGGTGTATTCGAGGTCTAAGGAAGAGCACACACGGCATTTGAGTATTGTCTTGTCTAAAATTCGGGAGCACAAGTTGTTCGCCAAGTTCAGTAAGTACAAGTTCTGGTTGGATCGAGTTTCCTTTTTGGGTCACTTCATTTCTGGGAATGCTATAGAAGTGGATCCGGCGAAGATTGAGACAGTCATGCTTTGGAAGCAACCTAAGAATGCCTCAGAAGTGAGAAGTTTTCTCGGGTTAGCAGGGAATTACAGGCGCTTTGCGAAAGACTTCTCGAAGATTGCTTCCCCGTTGACCCGGCTAACTAAGAAAAAGGTTAAATTCGAGTGGGATGAGGCGTGTGGTAACAGCGCAAAACAGGGCCTGGATGAAAACAGTAAGTTAAGGGCATTCGTAAAGCGTTTATAGACCGTGATCCAACTTTTTGAATCATTATGCATTGCATTCTTACATGAACTTTGTGCTCTTATATGATCTGACATGTTTTAAGGGGGAATTCTTGACCTTTGATACAGTTTACTATTCATAATCCGAGCCTACCTTGTTCATATTGCTACTCGAACCCTAGAGGTTCATCACACATGTTTCCCTATCGTTTGAACTTGTTTCCCGAGCTCAGAAAGTCTTTCTTGAACCATAAGGGTATTTTTGGAACTTACCGACCAAAGTTACTATTCATCCAAAAATGAGCTTTTGATTCTGATACCTTTTCTACCCAAAAATGAGCTTTTGATTCTGATCACACTTGATCATTATAACATGAACTTGAAACTATAGGTTATAATCAAGATCATAATTTAATTAGGGTGTGTGTGTACATGCCGTGTGTGTGTGTGTGTTGGTGCATGGTGTGTGGGTGTGTGTGTATAGTAAGGGTTTGACCCGACCCTTTGACCCGACATGTGAATAGTAACCTGTGAATAGTAATCTGGAATAGTACTTTTGAATAGTGCTTTTGAATAGTAAAAGTGAAATAAAACTTGTGCTTTCCTAATAGACATTTGCACCTAGGGTTTCCATATCCAGGGTCTAAAATGTGTTTTCTTTCGTGGACTTGTTTCTTAACCTAAGGTTTGCGATAGGATTCATAATTTGACTAAAGCTTACTCAGTTATAGTAAGATCATAGTCTCACGTTAAGAGTAACTCACTTTAACGTTTTACTTTGTGTGTTACCTTTCTTGAATACCTTAAATGGTATTACTCTCTTGTGTTACATGTTCTTTATATGATCCTTGTTCATTGTTTCATGCATTTCATATGCATCTTGGTTAGTAGTGGGTCTTAGTTCTTAAGCTCACTCTAGTACACCATCTACAGGAGTTAAAGTTGAGCACTGGGATCCCCAGGGCACCGCATAATCTGTCTACCTACCTTTTGTTACTATTAGGTGAGGTGAAGTTATAAATGTTTTCCAACTGGAACCACGATTATACTATCGTATCATATGTTTTGAAATTCAAAGCTAAACCTCGTGTTGAACTATCCCTTTTATCGGGACATTCTTTTGAAAGGATCATTCATACTTTAATAGTATACCTTGATCAACAACACATGTTTTCCAAAGTTCTGCATTCTTGTTCAAAGACAGTTACATGTTCTGCGTATGTTTTCAAAGTACAGTTTACAGACAGAATCACATGTTTACAGACAGAATCATATGTTTTACAGACAGCATCATATGTTACAGTTACAGTTTCACATGTTATAGTTAGCATACTGGAGTGGTACTCTGGTCACTGCTAATCTTAAATGCAAGCATACAGTTTACAGTTTGGGCAACGACATCACCAATACCGGCCGCCACACTTAGACAATTGACACCGACTTTTAACTGGAGGTTTGTTAAGTCAGGACAATCTGTCTGGGAACGGACAACAAATCTGTTCCCATTACATATTTACAGGTCGCCTAGGGCTAGCTACCCGAAGTGACAACCGGTGGAGGATGGTGCATGTTTGTATGTGTTGGTAAGAGTTGTTGTTGACCTTGGTCCAATAGTCTACTGTGTGCGGAGTTGTTGTTGACCTCGGTCCAATGCTCTACTTTATGTGGGGTTATTGTTGATCTTGGTCCGATACTCTACTATACGTGGAATTATTGTTGACCCTGGTCTGATGCTCTACCAAATCATGTTTTCTGGAGTAAGGATGGAGGAGCCTAGCTTGCGGGCAAAATTCTGTTTCATAAAGGATGGTTCATATCTGGAAAAGTTCACTTTACCCTTATCCCGTTTTATGAAAGAACTATGAACCATCGACAGCATATGTGTGCGCGTATGATAGCATTCATGAAAATGTTTTAAAACGTGCATAATTTTACAACATTGCGTTCAAAAGAGTTTTATCAACTGAACTTGTTTCAAGTTCTTCTTTAAAGCATTGCAATTAACAGTTCTAAACTTTACTTCAAGTGCTTTATTACTCAGTACTTCCTTTAAGGTATTCCCTCACTTAGTCCTTTTCACTAATACGTCTCCCGTTTTCTTGCCTCGTGGTTTCAGGTCTTGCAGCCGCAGTCTAGAGGTATCTTGAAGCTCTAGATTGTCATTTTTGTCTCAGTCAGGACTTAGTATTACTTCCTTTTGTGTCCTGCATATGTTTTATGGCTGCATCACTTTATGTTTTTGTATATGTTTATGAATACTTGAGTATCTTTGTTATACTCTTTCTGCTACTCTGTTACCGATATTTTGAACTCTGCTGTATCGGTACTTATTTGTGAATATGTTAAATGTTCTGATATGCCGAGTCTCTCTTACACGATCGATATGTTCTTGCTTGTTACATGCCATCACGCACATGTTTTGAAAAGTTTTAAAATACTCTGATTTTCCGCTGTATAGCCACATCGTTGTACATGTATAGTTCTGATAGACAGCCATTCGCTGGAGTATTTCTTGAGTGATGGCTCACACCATTACTTGAGAGGTGCTTCAGTGCGGGGGTTGAGACGCCGCTCTCCTCTTGTTCTCTTACGGGTGGGGGCGTTACAGCTTGAGGTGGTATCAGAGCTTCGGGTTAAGTAAGAAGAGACTTAACCTAGATTGCTCTCATATTGCATCATGGATTGTTCACGCATTGCATCCAGGATCATTCTCATATTGCATCGAGACAGGATATTTGGGGATTGCATGGTTCTGTTTTCTGGATTTCATATCTGTGGTATCTTCTGTAGAGCTATTGCAGTTCAGCCACACCAGGATCCTAATCAACAGATGGATGAGGCTTTCTTTGAGTATTTTGAGGCCCCGCGTACTGTGGCAGTTTCTCGCCGTGGAGGCACTCGTTTCTACAGCTGGCGTAGGTCTTGGAACAGTGGCAGGCCTGGGTATTCCTATCCTAACAGAGTTGTGCACTATCTCGAGTCTGAGAGAGATGGTTACTTTCAGGAGTATCAGAGGACCCGTGAGGTCAGGTTGGAGTCTATGCGCCACCAGGATCAGTCACTGCAGTACCAGATTGATAGGGACATCGCTCATGAGCATGCTGCAGAGATGACTCATATTGCTGATCAGAGGGCTGCTCGTATTGCTGAGCTGGAGGCAGATCTTATGCAGATGACTATCGATCGCGACACCTCTATGGAGCGTCACCAGCACTACCGTGCACGCGTGAGAGCTCGCCTATATGATACCTATCACTTATCCGATGAGCAGGCAGTTGAGGAGGTCGAGGGTCAGGATGTCAGTCAGGCCTCTCAGGAGCCCGAGCCTATGCAGGATCAGTCAGATGGAGGCGATGGAAGATCTGATGATGATGATGATGGCGGAGACGAGCCAGCAGGACACGGACAGGGTGAGGTCGTTGCTGTTTCTGATGACACCACCAGGGGTTCTTTGGACCACAGTTATCAGGGTTGATTGCTGATGGGAGTTTTCTGTATATAGTACTGATGCATATATATCTATCTATGGATGGCGGACGTATAGCCGGGACAGTTTAGGACTGACTTTTGGATGAGGGGATGTATAGCTATGGTAGATGATCCCCGACTTTTGGCACCACGGATGACGGTTCAGATCACTTGGTACCTACTAGGTTATTTTCAGCAGGGTTGGACGGATTGGTAAGGCCTGTAAGGGAGTCAACTCGATAGTATCGGGTCCTCCCCATTTTGAATTAATACTGTTAACATGTGGCCTGTAGTAAAATTTTACCAAACCTTACACAGTTATAACACTTTCGGATTTATGTTGGATATCTGTTTACTGCTTTCCATAACTGTCATTGCATGAGTCTTATAGTTGCTTCAAGATACCATTAGGACCGTTGATAGGATCATGCCATTTCATTTATTGATAGCATGCTATTATTCTTGATATGTTGAATACGCTTCTGGATATGTTGACCATACTTCTGATCATGTTACAGTTCTTGTGGATATGACAATACACGTTCTGTTCCCGTTTACATGTTGATCATGTTTTGGGATAAGTATACATGTTTCTGATATGTTGATATGTTACCCGAGCTTCTGTTCCCGTTTACATGTTGTCTGACAATTGTTTCTGATTATATGATATGTGTGGAGATCTTGAATCTTTGCTGACATGTTGTTATGGGAATGTGTTGTTCTCATACTTATGTGTGACTACGTGGGAATGTGAATACGTGGTTATGGATTCTGTGAATCATTATATGTCATGCATCGAATATATATATCTGAATGTTTATGAATTCAGTAACAACATACCACTAAGAAGAGCACCCCAGAATCGTGTACCACCACTGCCACCCCAAAGAGATGTCATGCCACCCCCTGAAAGGGAAGGAACTCCAGAGTTAAGGGATGTGCTACGACAATTCGCAAGAGCTTGTAATCAGAGAGATAATCCTCATAATGAAAGGTCACTGGAAAAATTTCTGAGGATGAATCCACCTAAGTTCTATGGAGAACCGAACGACCTAAAGGCTGAGAATTGGATTACTAGTCTTGAGAAGATTTTCGAGGCTATGGAGATCTACCCAGAGGATCGTGAACGAGTTCGGTATGCTACTTTTCTTATGGAAGGAGCTGCATACAATTGGTGGAAGCATGTTCAGCATATGTGGATTGAAAATAACGTTGAAGGAAGTTGGGATGAGTTTATCAGAGAGTTTCAGCAGAAGTACACGCCTCAAGTGACTCGTGATGCACGAGAGGCTGAGTTTATGAGTCTGGTTCAGGGAACTATGAATGTGATGGAGTATGAAGCTAGGTTTGTGAGGCTGATTAAGTATGCGCCTCATATTCTGAATGATGAGCGTCGCAAGGCGAAGAGGTTTATTGATGGACTGAAGCCCGAACTTCGGTTGGCACTTGCTTCTTTGGACATTGAGACCTACAACCGGGCTGTTGATAGAGCGCTAAGGGTTGAGGCTGCACACAAGGAGATCAAGATAACTACTGCACATCAAGGACCTTCTAACCCTAAGCCTTATCAAGGTAATAAGCGACCTTCCGGATCTTTTCCCCAAGGAACTGGAAAGAGGCCAATGGTAACACCACAGCATCAGCAGCAGAACGCTCCACCGAAACAGCAAGCACAGAAGCAGAAAGCGCCACAGCAGTACCAGAGGGCGCCACAACAGCAAAGAGCACCTCAGCCAGGTCCAGAGGAAATTGTTTGCCGATATTGTCGCCGAACGGGACACACTGAGGAGAACTATCGCAAGAAAGCTGGACAGTGTTTCGCGTGTGGTTCCCCTGAGCACCAGATGGATAGTTGCCCGCACAAGATCAGGAGATTTGGGGTCCAAGATAAAGAAAAAGGGGTGGTGGGTACGACGAACAAACTGGTGGTCAAAGACAGAGCTTATGCTTTGGATGGTAAGGAGGAGGTTGATCCTTCGTCTGTTGTGGAAGGTATTGTGCACATTCTTAAAACGCCAGTTAAGGTCTTGTATGACCCTGGTGCTACGCATTCATTTGTTGCATCTAAATTGTGTGCGCATTTACAGTTTCCACTTGAATACTTGCCATATAAATTTGAAGTGAGTTCTCCTTTGGGAACTTGCCTTGTTACGGATCAAGTATATAAACGCTGCCCTATATGTATTGGTACCCGTTGTTACCCGACGGATCTTATTGAGTTTCCGATGACAAGATACGATGTTATACTTGGTATGGATTGGTTGTCTAAGTACCGAGCTAAGTTGGATTGTTACAAGAAAGAGATCATCTTGGAAGAAGATGAAAGTGGGACATCAGAAGGGAAAGTTGAGAAGTTATCAGTGATTTCTTCGATGGAAGCTAAGAAGTTGATTCAGAAAGGAGCTAGCGGATTTGTTGCGTACCTTTTGAATAGACGGAGAGATCAACTTAAGATCGAAGAAGTGGAAGTGGTGAACGAGTTCCTAGATGTGTTTCCTGAGCATTTGGATTCGTTACCTCCTGACCGAGAGTTGGAATTTACAATAGAGACGATATCAGGAGCTGAGCCGTACTCAAAGACACCTTACAGAATGGCACCAGCTGAATTGGAAGAACTGAGGAAGCAATTGGATGAACTGATTGAGTCTGGATATGTTCGACCGAGCACGTCGCCGTGGGGAGCACCTGTTCTTTTCGTTAAGAAGAAGGATGGATCATTGCGATTATGCATTGACTATCGGGAGCTGAACAGGATGACTATCAAGAATAAGTATCCTCTCCCTCATATCGAAGAGCTGTTCGATATACTTCAAGGATCGAAGGTCTACTCCAAGTTAGATCTTAGACAAGGGTATTATCAATTGAAGATCAGGGAAGCAGATATTCCGAAGACTGCTTTCAACAGCCGATACGGACATTATGAGTTTGTGGTAATGCCGTTTGGTTTGACGAACGCACCAGCTGCATTCATGGATATGATGCACCGTATATTCAAGCCGTTTCTCGATAAGTTTGTAGTGATCTTCATCGATGATATTTTGGTATTTTCGAAGACACCGGAGGAACATGCTGAACATCTTCGAATCGTGTTACGCACTTTGCTGGATCACAAGCTATATGCAAAGTTCAGTAAATGTGAGTTCCGGCTTGAGAGAGTTACGTTTCTCGGACACATCATATCAGGATCTGGAATCGAAGTAGATCCCTCGAAGATCGAAACGATCATGGATTGGAAGTCACCGAAGAATCCTTCAGAAGTGAGAAGTTTTCTAGGATTAGCTGGTTACTACTGGAGGTTTGTCAAAGATTTCTCGAAGATAGCTACACCTCTCACTAAGTTGACAAAGAAAGAAGGGAAGTTTGAATGGACGGAGAAGTGCGAGCAAAGTTTTCAAAGATTGAAGGAGATGCTAACAACTGCACCCGTGTTAGCGTTACCAGAAGGAAAAGAAGGTTATACTGTTTACACCGATGCTTCGAAAGAAGGATTAGGTGGAGTTTTGATGCAGAATGGAAAGGTGATTGCGTATGCATCAAGGAAACTCAAAACGCATGAAGTTAACTACCCGACACATGATTTGGAGTTAGCCGCGATAATTTTTGCTCTGGGAAAGTGGAGACATTACCTGTATGGAGTTACGTTTGAGATCATTACTGATCATAAGAGCCTGCGATATCTATTCTCTCAGAAGGAGTTGAATATGCGACAGAGGAGATGGATGGAATTTCTGGAGGACTACGATTGCATTATTCAATACCATCCAGGAAAGGCGAATGTTGTAGCCGATGCACTAAGCAGGAAAGTTCATTTGGCACAGATTTCTGCCAACCCCGAGGTTGATCAAAGAGAAAGAATAGAGGTGATAACTAAATCTCGAGTCGCGAACGTTGTGATGATATCACCGTTGAAAGAACAAGTGTTGGAAGCTCAGAAGAACGATGAGTGGATCAAGAAATGTCTCGAATCTAAGGAGAAGAGTGATGAGACTAAGTTCAGGGTTGATGAACATGGAATATTGAGGTACAAAGGTCGAGTATGCGTACCAACTGCTTTGAGGAAAGAGATTCTCGACGAAGCGCATAAGACTAAGTACACGATACATCCCGGAGGTACTAAGATGTATCAAGATGTTAAGACGCATTTCTGGTGGAATGGAATGAAGAGAGACATAGCCAACTATGTCAAGAAGTGCTTAACTTGTCAGAAAGTTAAAGCTGAGCACCAGAAACCGAGTGGGAAGTTGCAACCATTACCGATTCCGACATGGAAATGGGAGCAAATCACGATGGATTACCCAAAGTCAGAGAAGGACAAGATAGTATCTGGGTGATCATTGATCGATTGACAAAGTCAGCGTACTTTTTGCCAGTTAAGACGAGGGATAAGGTTAGCACGTTGGCAAAGCTGTATCAGCAAGAGATTGTTAGGCTACATGGAGTTTCAAACAGTATAATATCGGATAGAGATCCGAAATTCACGTCGCAATTATGGAAAGAAATTCAGACTTTGATGGGAACAAAGTTGAACTTCAGTACTGCAGCGCATCCTCAGACGGATGGACAATTAGAAAGGATGATTAAGTACTTGGAAGATATGCTAAGAGGTTGCGCTTTGGACTTCCAGGAAAGTTGGAAACAGTGTTTACCTCTTATGGAGTTTGCGTAAAACAATAGTTATCAAGCTTCTATTAAAGCTGCTCCATATGAAGCTCTGTATGGAAGGAAATGTAGATCCCCGTTATACTGGGATTTGGATGAAGCGAGATGTACTGAGGAAGGACAGATCAGAGTGAATTCAGCTAAATGGATAAGAGAAGCGACGGAAAAGATTCAGATCATTCGCCAGAGAATGAAAGCTGCCCAAGACCGACAGAAGAGTTATGTTGATCGACGAAGAAGGGATTTGGAATTCGCAGGGAGCGAAAAGGTATTTCTGAAGGCGTCGCCAAGAAAAGGGTTTTCCCTGTAACACCCCGCATTTTCGGAGCAAGATACGATGTCGTTTTCGTGCTATTAGATTGTTACTTATTTAACTTTGCTTGTGCTTGAATTGCCTCATTTATGTTTTAATAGTTTAATTGACTCGATTGCAAACTTATGTAAATATGTGAACTTAATAGAAATATGTTTAGTGCCTAATTGCCTTTAATTTAAATTATGAGGGCTAATTTGAAATTAATAAAAGTTGGGGATCATCTTTTAATTATAAGAAATTTAATTTGGACTTAATTGGACATCACTTTAAATCTTTGGGGTGCTTTTATAATTATACAATCTCTAATTGGATTTATTTGAACCCTAATTGAACTATGTGAACTCAATCGCAAGACTTAGAATCTCAAGGGGCTTGTTTGCAATTTCGGAAGAAGGGTCCCCTTATACACCGAGAAACCCTAGCCCATTTTCATTTCTTCATCTCCTTCAGCAGCTGCACAAGCATTCTCTTCTCTCCCCTTTCGGCTTTCAACAGACGTTGGCAGCGGCGCGACAATAGCAGCTCCATGCCGCCGCCACCATCTCCGCCATCATCTCACCACCTGTCAGAAAGAAGGAGGCCAGCCCTTCGCCACTGCGGAGCCACGCACCACCACTCCCGCCGGTGAACCTTGGATAGCCACCACCCTTCTTTCACCCTCTTCTTCCCCTTCGTCAGAGATAGAGCAGCGGTGCCACCTCTGCCTTCCTCATGACGCCGGCGTAACCCGGCTATCATTCCCTCTCCCCACCGATGAACTCTCCACCGACCGCACACCGTCGCCGGTGACGATTCGCGGCCAGCACCACTCAGATCTGGCCACCTCGCCCAGATCGGACCAGATCTGAGAATCCTCATTCCACCTTCTATCCTCGGATCCAGCCACCACCACCGATCTCTCTCTCCGGCGATGACTCCACCACCACACCACTGCGATCTCCTTTCTCTCTTTCCAGATCTGGGAGAGAAGACACCAAATGACGCGCCACCTCTGCCAGCAGCCATGGATTCCGGCGAGTTGCCATCACAGCCTCTCTCTTTCATCTTATCCTCAGAACTGAAGAAGGAACCGGAGTCTCCTTTGTCGCCGTTCGCCCTCACAACCACCGGCCAGAGTCAAGGCAACCACCATCACCCCACTCTGTCGCCATTCTTTCCGGCGACGTGCCGACCACCGTTTCTCCTCCCTCTCTGTCATACACAAGTGACAGGCGCAGAACCACCGTTCCACCACCATCATCTCCGGGGCAAAACCTTCACTGGTGGCCCCTTCTCCGATGGAAACCTCTCTCCCGCCTCCGTCGTCTCCCTCTTGTTTCAGATCCGGAAACTGGAGGAAATCCCTAACCGCCCATCGTCGATGATTCTTCTACTTGCGCCACCATCGCTGCTAGCACCGTCACCTCACACCAACGGGTCTGCATCAACTATCACTGCAAGGCTGCTATTTTCCTTCTTTCCTGAATGTGAGCCCAACCAATTTCATCAATTTCATGTTTATTGTAACTTATTTTCACATTACAAATTGTGTCCATATAGTCGTATAGAATCTATGAATGTAATCGATCTGGGAATGAAATCAAACTTGACTATGAATTGGTATTTTTGGTTCTTTAATAAATTAGGATTTGTATATTTGGTTTAGTAAATTGATTTATTGCTGAAATGAATATTCTGGTTCTATTCTTGAAATCAAGTTGTTGCTGATATTGTTTCATAACCTGCAAAGTATTTCACTTGTTTGAGAACTCGATTTGTTGAGGACACCGAGTACTGTGTTTGATGATATTGGGTGTTGTCTAATGTAAATATATGGATGCTTGGTAGCTATTTAATTTAAAACGCAATTTGTTAGTTCTTGAATAACATGTAAATTACTAGGATTATTACATACTCAAATGTGCTATTTCCTAATTGTTATCAGAAATTGTCGTTTTGCGACTCATGTATTAGATATCTAAATAAATACATCTTTGTTTAACTGTGAGATTATTGATAAATTGCTAGTTACCTAATTATGGGTTATTAGAATGTTAAAATGAATATAAGTGACTGTACGTGTGCCTAATTGTGAATTTAATATTTAGGTTGTTTAAATCTTGTAATTACTACTATGTTGCTAAATGATTTAGTTGTTGTGTGGGGTGTGTTATGTGGGTGTGTGCGTGTATATATATATATATATACATGGGATAATTGAGAACTGAATATGTGGTGTTGCATGTGTGCCTCCTGTTGTGATATTTATATATGTATTAATATATACATAAATATTTGAACAAAGTAAATGTGACTTCACAATTTTAATCTTACGTGACTTTTGGTATTGGGATTAACTGAGTATGATAATTATGTGGAGTGTGTGCTTGTGTGCGTGAGTGTTGTGTGTATATATATAAATATATATGAACTAAATTACTGTGTTATGTTCAATTTGGTAATTTAATAAAAAAATTGGTTACCTAAACTTAGTTAAATCTAATGTAGTTGTTGATTGATTTAATGCTACTTGAATCTGCTCGTTGATCAACGAATGTGTTGAATTAATTATGCTAGTTCATTAGTTATGAGTAGTAGGTTGGAAGTTAAATGTTATCATTAAATAATTACAATGTTCATTTATGGTTGTAAACTATATAGGACTTAACTAATTAGGCATAACTATTGCTCTTTAGTTAAGTAATTGGTTCTGGAGCTTTCATGAATGCTTTTATATGGATATGCACCTATTTAATTGTTAATTGACTTATGTGATTAATTGAATTATATGCTTGTTAGCTCTCTGAAATATTAATTGTGCATATGAACACTAGCATGAACATGTCATATTATTCCATCTCACCTCATGATCATCGCCGTGCGTCTTACTTGGTTCATATAAAGTTTAAGTCTGGGCTTCTGTATGTCTTGTCACAGAGTTTGGTGGTGCCGGTGGGCCCGAGCTTTAGAGTGTTTGGCCCTTCACACTCTCAGACTCTACTTGCACAAGGTGAGGTTTAGGATTTTGTATAGTTAAACGACCTATGACCCCAATATGATGATTTCAATCCCCGCATGCGATTATATACTATATATACGATTAAATATGTGTTGGATATGATATGATTATGACCTTATGATACAACTTCAGTTTTGGAAATTAAGTATGAAGGCATATGTAAGCTATTTCGGAAAGTTAAATTATGTTATGATTATGTAGCGAGATTGCCATGAAAGTTGGTATATGTTATGTTCTGTTCTGTTATGGGGCCCAGGAGCTACGGGTAAGGAGCCCCCGGGACGGTATCGGGCCGTCGGGGATATACCTGTGCGTAGTCTCCATCTGTATGAAAAGGATCTACCGGGACCCACCAGGAGGTTTGGTTGGGAAACGGAGTCCTGAGGGTATGAGTAGCAATCAACACTCCCCTCGACCGTATGGATGGTTAGGGTCGCGCAACCCTACCATCACCCGGAGTTGAGGTTGGTATGTTATTTCTGTTTTATCATGATATGAGGAGTTGAGGTTGGAAGCTCGTACTCGCCGAGCTTATGGTATGATATGTTATGGGAATCATGAATCGGAATAGAGTTTCTGAAAATGTTTTCTAAGTATATATATGTATATATATTTGGGTTTTGCTTGAAACGCTTTGGTATGCAACACCTATTCCAAGTTCATGAGTCCACCCTTTTGATATGTGCTGTGCTCTGTATATATATACTGTGGGTGTGCGTTAACCCCCCTCACTCAGTCAGTTGACTGACACCTCATTTATCTTTTAGTTTGCAGGTTTCCTTTTGGCTTGAGCTAGGCGGAAGTGAGTCTCCTGAGTCACACTTGTCAGTCTAGTTGGTATTAGGATGCATTTGTCGCATACTTTATTTATGTTCTGTATTTATGTTTCATACTTGAAGGCTATGTTTATGTTCTACTTAGACTTAAACTCGTGTGGGGTTAGTAAGCTAGTATTTGGATGTTAGTAGATATTATGATGATGCTTATGCTATTTATTATGTTGGGTTATGAATTGATTCGGGACTGGGTATTTATGCTAGTTGAACCCGTCACCTGCTTTGCATGTTTTGTTTTAAATGCTTCCGCTATCTATTGTTGTTGGTTTTAATTGCTTCCGCACTCTGAGTTTGTCAAGTTAGATCCGCCTAGCCTAGTGTGTGAGTTGGTCTCCCGTTCGCTATGATTCGGATTCGGGCATGGACTTTCTATTTCGTGACCGGGTCTGGGTCTTAGTGCGGGGGATGTGGCATCCTCCGTTTGGGGTGTTACATTCCCGAATTGGGAAAGGAGGAAAGCTAAACCCGAGATATGTTGGACCGTATGAGATACTAGAAAGAGTCGGACTGACTGCTTATAGATTGGATTTGCCTGTAGGTCTTACAGGAATCCACAACATATTTCATGTATCTCAGCTTCGCAATTGTTTCTCGGATGAGACAGAGGTTGTGCCGGTAGAAGAGATACCGTTGGAACCGGATTTGACTTAGGTTTTGAAGCCCGCTAAGATTCTAGATAGGAAGTTTCAAGAGCTGAGGAATAGGAAGATTCCTTTGGTTAAAGTCCTTTGGAAGGGACATGGGACAGAAGAGGCAACCTGGGAGATAGAAGAGAAAATGCAGAAGCATCACCCCGAGTTATTTGAGGTTACAGCGGAAGAATCTGAGGACAGATTCTCTTTAAGGAGGGGTGATTGTAACAGCCCAAAACAGGGCCTGCATGAAAACAGTAAGTTAAGGGCATTGGTAAAGCGTTTATAGACCGTGATCCAACTTTTTGAATCATTATGCATTGCATTCTTACATGAACTTTGTGCTCGTATATGATCTGACATGTTTTAAGGGGGAATTCTTGACCTTTGATACAGTTTACTATTCATAATCCAAGCCTACCTTGTTCATATTGCTACTCGAACCCTAGAGGTTTATCACACATGTTTTCCTATCGTTTGAACTTGTTTCCCGAGCTCAGAAAGTCTTTCTTAAACCATAAGGGTATTTTTGGAACTTAGCGACCAAAGTTACTATTCATCCAAAAATGAGCTTTTGATTCTGATACCTTTTCTACCCAAGTTTACAGTCGAATCAATCCTTGAGTCGAGACGAGTCTTTTGAAATCATTCTTGGCTTGGAAATCTATTCTGGAACTTTGTTTTATTGAAAATGTTTTCGAAAACCCTAGTTCACTATTTCTTCTACGAACGGTTTTCATTCGGAAAATGTTTTCTCTTCGGATTTGCACTACTTGAACTATTTCAATATTTTTGAGATGTTTTACAACTCTTGATTCAAACCCTAGCTTGAAATTTTGAAGCGTACGTTCGTACGTAAGAATACACTATTCACTCTACGTTTTCAACTTTTTAACGGTAAAACGTTTTATAGTCGATTTTGGACTCAAAACGCTTCTCGATTTATTTCTGGAATTTTGGAAACAACCCGGACTTGAAAATCATTCTAGAAAGTCGTTTTTCACTCGTGTTGAGTTTCGAGCTCAAAACTTTTATTCACTAAAACTAATGTATATTTCAAACGGTAAATCCGATTTCGACGAATGAATATGCGTTTCGAAGATAATTTTCTTGCCGTCGGAATGGTTATACTTCCAGCCACTTATCCTCGAGCCTTGGGCAACGAAATTACAGAAATACCCCCAGCAGCCCCATTTTTAGCTTCATATGCCTAAAGCTTCCAAGAGAAGCTATTCCATTTTGTTCTCATACCCTTCTCCACATTTTATTTCCAAGGTGAGGGGCTTCTCTTCAACTATAAATACCCCTCTCATGGCATTTCATTCCTTGCTCAATGTTGTGTTAACAACACCCTTTCTTCTCTCCCTCTTCCCCCTCTTGCCGTCGGCCACCCCCTCCCTTAGCTAGGTTAGTTTGTTTTGTTTTATGTTATGTTTAGTTAGTTTATGTTTTTATGTTATGGTATGTTTATATTATGTTTAGGTTGGGTCTTAGGGTCTTCCCTAAGCCATATAGGATTTTATTTTATGCATTTATTATATAGTTTTCATGATATGTTTTGATAGTTGTTTATATGTTTTAATTGTTTAGTATATGCTTGAATATGTTATGAATTACTCTAGTATATGCTATGATCATGTGATATGATTGTTATATTATGAGAATTGATGCATGATTATGGAATTTGAATTATATTCATGCATGCTAGCTAATGGAATAGTGATTTACAATTAATTATGTCACAACTTGTTACATGTTGGTATTGAATTAAATTGTTACACGTTACATGCCTAAAGGTTCATGATATATGATATGATATGATATGATATATGTTGAGACATGTTGTTACATTGTTATATGATTCTTGAATTATGAATTGAGCTTATGATATGATATGGATTAATGGATTAGTGCCTTGATCATATGTTATACACTTTAATAGTGTCACATGTTATAACCTAAGATAAAATAGTGTTTCATAACTTGATCTTATGCCTTAATTGGATCTCTTAACCATAGGTTATACCTTTAACCTAGATCACACTTGATTATTATAACATGAACTTGAAACTATAGGTTATAATCAAGATCATAATTTAATTAGTGTGTGTGTGTGCATGCCGTGTGTGTGTGTGTGTGTGTGTCCGTGCATGGTGTGTGTGTGTGTACCGTGTGTGTGGGTGTGTGTGTATAGTAAGGGTTTGACCCGACCCTTTGACCCGACATGTGAATAGTAACCTGTGAATAGTACCTGTGAATAGTAATCTGGAATAGTACTTTTGAATAGTGCTTTTGAATAGTAAAAGTGAAATAAAACTTGTGGTTTCCTAATAGACATTTGCACCTAGGGTTTTCATATCCAGGGTCTAAAATGTGTTTTCAAAATGTGTTTTCTTTCGTGGACTTGTTTCTTAACCTAAGGTTTGCGATAGGATTCATAATTTGACTAAAGCTTACTCGGTTATTGTAACACCCTCGTAGCGAAGGGTGCCACATCCCCCGCACTGAGGTCCAACACGAGTAACGAAATGCAAGTTCGTACCCATATCAAACCGTAGCGAACGGGAGACACACAAAACTCACACCCTCGCTAGGCGGCCTAGACCCTCAAGAACTGCGCAAAATAAAATCAGAGTAGCGAAAGCAATTTATAACCAACATAATTCCCAAGATCACATTTACATTTCAAAAGTGGGGAAGGGTCAAACATTCATGCTAGTTCATATATAGAATATACAATGCCATCATGGCCCAAAAGCGAAAGTGTAATCGTAAATACATAGTCCAAAATACATCAGTAAAAGTAGAAGTAATCCACTACGATGCATGACGACTCAAGCTATACCACAAGTAACCCCAAAAGACACTTGCCGCCTAGCTTGACTCGGAAGACCTGCAAACTCAAAAGAAAGGGAAAAAGGGGAAAACAACATCGAGGGTTAGTCCTAATGACTAGTGAGGGGCTAACGCACGCACCCGATATACATATATAGAGCAGAACAATTAATCAAAACGGAAGGATCCTTGAACCGAGAGTGGTTTTTGCAAGCCAAATTAATTCCCGTGATATAGATATACTTAGATTAAAGGAAAGGCAAAAGGAGCAAGAAGCCAAATTTTTAGGTACTTAGAAATCCACTCTCGTTTCATAGATCATACAAAGCTATACCAACTCGGCGAGTACGAGTTACACTCCAAACTACCAGATCTGAAAGACAAAGCAAAACAAAACAAAACATAATCCATTCCCAACTCCGGTTGATAGAAAGGTTGATCGGCCCTAACTATCCATACACAGAAATGTGACAAGGTTTAATTACTACCTTGAAACCTTCGGCGGTTGCCTCCGCCGGCTCAAGAGAAACACCCTTCCTCAACCTCCTAAGGTTGGGTGAGACTCTCAAATGGAGGTGTTGATGGAAGAGCTCGGTGACCCCTCGGCCGACCCGAGATTACCATACCACACTCCGGGGCCCAACATATCACGAAAGTTACACAAACTTATCTCAAAGCTTATCTTTCAAAGCTAAATCTTGCTTACACACACACACTTGCATAAAACTAAACTTTTCAAACGAAAGCAAAAATAGTCTATATACTTATACAAAACGTTTTCCAATTCTTATAACAAAGGGAACAATCCCGTAACATATGTATTAAACACATATTTACCACATATAATACGTATTCGCATGCGAGGCTTCAAATCATATAGGGTTATAGGTCGCGTAACTAAAAGAACAAAAACCTCACCTTTCAACGGACGAAGTGGAGACAAAAAGGGAAAACCGGGCACCTACGGAGCAAGCTCGTCCCCAACAGGAAGATCCTCTGGACAGGACAAACAACAAGGAACACTCTTAGACTCAATATGAACCACATTGACGCTCGGTACATGAATATGTAACGCCCCGACTTTTCAAGTCGTTCAGGTATGAATTATGTGATAATTATGTGCGCATTTAATTTATTTTAATTACGTTATTAATTGTTTTATTTTATATTATATGAAATTATGAAATAATTGAATTATTTGAAAATGTTTGAATTTGAATTTATATGAATTTTGAACGATTTGCGCTTGTATGAATTGTTTGCTTGCCGTTTCTACGTGAAATGAATTCGGAATTTTGTGAAAATTTAATATGTTGGACTTATATGTGTTATGAATATGGATATATGATCATTTCATGTTTTCGGGTTCATTTGCATGAGTTATGAATTTATTTTGATTTTGGAATCCAAATCGGGGGCTAACGAACAATTAGCGTACCCTTGGTTCCGTATTTGATATCTTAAGCTAGGAAACTTGGATTCGAGTTTCGTCAACTTCGTTGAACTCGCATCGAAAATTTGAGTTTAATGAACTTAGCCTTATATTTTTCCAAAATTATTTGAACCTCCGAAATTCAACCGAAACATGTAACAGAAGCTAAATCTGCCACATTTTACTAAAAGAGCCATATCTCATTCAAACCTTGACCAAATTAACCATGGTTTGATTTCTTGGAACCCTAACTCAACCCCCTACCTGATCTTACTTCCCCTAATCGAACCAAACCTCATCACTTGGAGAAAATCAGCCAAAACTCCCCTGTTCCAGAAAATCCCGTAGCTCTTGACACCCTTGGAGATTCAAGCTCAAATCTCTTCCATCATCCATCTAATCCAAAAGGTAAGCTTCGGGTTGTTATATACATTCTTTATGAGTCATTTGGATCCATTCTTCCCCAATTTTGAGCATGTTTTGATGGAGTTTGGAGAAGATGTTGAATAGTTAGGTTTCTTGATCTTTTGTTGAATCAACTTGATTTCTTTGAGTTTTCTTTGTGATTCTTGAGTAATAAATGATCTTTATGCATGCAATTATGTTACTTTGGACTTAGTTTGCATGGTTGTTGGAGACTTCATGTAACGCCCCGGTTTTTCAATTTTATTACTATGTCACATTTGTTTCTGAATTGCGTAATTTAATTATTTAATTATGTGATTAATTATTTTTACGTGTTTCATATTTAATTTTATTATAAATCGTTATAATTTTATTTTATTATATTTCTGTAATTATTGTTAACTTAATGATTAATGTTAATTATGTTGTTAATTATGTATTATGTTAATTAATCATGCTTAACCATATTAATAATTTAATGATTATGCTAACTAAATGTTATGTTAATTAATCATGCTTTAATTAATTAATTACGTGACATTAATTTATGTTTACAAATTAATTTGATTTATTTAATTAAAATATTTGGGCATGGATTTTATTTGAATTATGCATGAATATTAATGTATATATATGCATGAATTGCATGAATTGCGTGTGTTGTTCATTTTGTGTTTCGTTCTTATATGAAAGGATATCGAATTGCCACGAATTTGTAGTATGTCGTAAATATATGTGTTATGAACATGATTATATGCTCGGTTTATGTTTTCGAATTTATTTGGTATGTTAACGAATTTAATTTGATTCGGGGAACCAAATCGGGGGGCTAACGAGCACTTAGCGTACCCTTGGTTCCGAATTTAATATCTTGAGCTCGGGAACTCGGATTCGAGTTCCGTCAACTCCGCTGAACTCATAACGAAAATTTGAGTTTAGTAAACTTAG
The DNA here is from genome assembly GCA_037501455.1 of Lantana camara. Classification (NCBI taxonomy): domain Eukaryota; kingdom Viridiplantae; phylum Streptophyta; class Magnoliopsida; order Lamiales; family Verbenaceae; genus Lantana; species Lantana camara. The sequence goes on from CM074855.1 coordinate 98,967,384, forward strand.
CCTTATATTTTTCCCGAATCATCTCAACCTCCGAAATCCAACCGAAAATAGTCATATCTCTTACCAAACTTGACCAAATTAACCATGGTTTGAACCTATGCGACCCTAACTCAACCATCTAGCTGATCATTATCCTCCCCAACCGAAATAGTCTCTCTTGCTTAGAGAAATTTAGCCCTCTTTCCTCTGTTTTCCAGAAATCCCGTAGCTCAAGCAAACCTCTTGAGATTCAAGCTCAAATCTCTTCCAAACCTCCATTAATCCACAAGGTAAGCTTGGTTATGTTATATACATCCATTATGAGTCATTTTCATTCATTCATCCCTAAATTTGAGCATGATTTCGTGAGCTTTTGGCAGAAATGGATATATAGATTTAGGTTTTAAGTTTTGGTGGATCTCTTTCAATCCTTGAGCTTTTTGGATGATTCCAAGCATGAAATGATTGTCTTGATCTCTTCTTGGCATTTATGGTAATGTTTTAGCTGGTAGTTGAAGCATTCATGAGCTATCATTAATGATATATTGAGGGTTGTGGGATTTGCTCTGTTTTTCGCTGCGTTGCCTGCGTCAGTTTTTGCTGCTGCGTTTGAGAGGTGTTTGAGGCTTGTTTTTGCTGAGTTTTATTGTCTATTTCATGTCCATACTTGCCTGATCTTGTTGGGAGAAGATTGGTTTTGGGTCTGCTCTGTTTCGCTGACTGCTGCGTTTTTTGTTGCTGTCGCGCGGGTCGCGCCCTCGACCTTGATTGCCTGTAATTTGGGTCGCGCCTGCGACTGTATAGTACGCTGCCCTCGTATTCTGTTAATTGGAGAAAATGCTGGAAATTAAGGGTAGCGGCCGCTACTATTTCATGAAGAAAATGGGTCGCGACCGCGACCCCTGTTTTCTGAAAAATTCCAGTTCGAGTTGCTGTGTGTGTGTAGGCTGTAATTCTTTTCCTTTCCTTAATTACATGCATGGAGTGGGACGTGTATATATATATGTATAGATATAACATTTCATGCATTAGATATGATTTAAGTGTTAGAGTGCCTGCATGAATTAATTGTAAAGTTTCATTTTTATATTGCATGCATGATTTTCATGCATACGTGCATATATATATATGTATATATAAATATATCTATATAAATATTGGTATTAAGTTAAAGAATGATATATATATATATATATTAATTATGGTTTAATTTGTTTAAATTTTAGAATTTAATTGTTATTTATTTCATGTTTTATTTAATTTCCTAAATTTAATTGAATGTATTTACTTGTTTATTTTTTAATTGTAAATGTGATTGAATGTATTTAATTATCGAATTCTTAATTTTATATGTGATTTACTTTGTGCTAAGATTTAATTGAAATTCTTGAATTGAATTGATTGAAATGTGAAATTATGATTCGGATGAAAGTGAATGAAAGATAATTTAAATTCCCTTTGACGTGAAATGTGAAGGATATGAACTCGTTTGAATTCGAATGCTTCATTAAATGAATGAATTTAATGTTTATGTGTCTTTAAGACTTTAATAGTGCACATGAACGTGTTTATTACATTATAGCATCTCTTGTACATTCATATCATAATCATTTCATAGCCGAGCGTCTATGTGGTTTCATATTGAGTCAATTCTCACATGTACACATTGTTCCTTCTCTTGTACTGTTTGTTTCCAGGGCGGAGACTTCCAAATTGAATAGGCACCCGTATTGCTCTTGTTTCTTGTCTCGTGGTATTCCAGGTGAGGGTGTTTTCGTTCTAGTTACATATCATTCCCTACAACCCGTATGTGATAAGTTTTGGACCGAAACCTTATATATATATATATATATATATACATATACCATTTTCAAAGTGGAGTCATCGAGTAAATATTAATCGAGTAAATATTGATTGATCGAGTAAACCCCTTTTCAAATGGATAATGATTTATGTTACTCATGGATCAAATGTTTTGGCGAGAAAAGAAAGAATGATTGATTGATTGCACTGAATGGGGCCCAGGGGCTTGGTGTGAGTGGGGACCCGAGGAGGCAAGGGCTGACGGTAAACCCTCACACTAGTCCCACTATTGAACGGCGGTACCGGACCTCGTCAGGAGATTGGCGGGGAAAGGGAGCTGAGTGCCATCTGGGGAGTCATGTAACCCCTTTTGGTCAATGATTGGGTGGTCGGGCCTTGCAAACCCACCACCAACCCGGAGGAAGAAGGTTGGAACTTATATATGATTGATTATGATTGATTGATTGATTGATTATGATATGATTGATAAGCACCGTGCGGGAAGGCCGGGAAACGGATTGCCCAAACGAATATATTCAGGACATGATATGTGATCTGTGTGTATTATGATATATTGCATGATCACCTATTTAATGTATTAATGATATTTGTCGTACACGGTCGGAGTTTGGTTGGAGATTGGGCACGCTCACTCGCTGAGCCTTATTGATTGAGTATGATTTATGAACTTAATGAATTTAATATGAATAGTCGTAAAGTCTGAGCATTGCTTAGTCATTCTTTTGCCCTTTTTGGGAACTAACTTTAAATAAAACCTTGCTCGGGATTTATGACTTACATGTGCATGTTTCTATATGATATGTATCGCTCCAGCTCACTCAGTCTTCTAGAGACTGACCCCTCCTTCCCCCTTTTTCCAGTTTCTTTTGCAGGCGTTGGTTACTAGGCGGAGTTATGATTGTCGAGTCATTGTTCTAGTCTAACTCATTTACACTCACTGCATATTATATTGTCTCTAAGTACTGTATTGATTTATTATTGTTGGCCGGTGTGCCCTTATTGAATTGATATTGATTCGGGACAGGTTAGCACAGGTATATTGATTAGTGGAACCCGTATTTATATTCGTATTGGGTTTCATTTATTTCATGGATTTACATAAATGATTTCCTTGCTTCCGCATTTTGGGTTTGTGTTGTTTGTCCCAGGGTTAGCTTCCGCCTAGTCAGGACTGTTCTTTTGATTGTCACCCGTTCGCTGTGAGTCCGATTCATGTGTGGACTGCCTATTTCATATGTGGATTAGACTCATAGTGCGGGGGATGTGGTGCCTATCGTCCGGGGTGCTACATCTTTAGGTGGTATTAGAGCCCGGTTGCAAAACCGGTGTTCTCGAGTCGTGTTGGAGTCAGTCTAAGTCTAACGGCATAGGGACTATGTGGTAATGTGTGCATTGCATCGATCTTAAATATGGAATTTGGTTTCCCTTAAGAATTTTGTTGAATTATTTGTTGCATTTTATATGGATTCTTGCCTTTCGTATTGAATATTTGCCATGAGCATGCATAATCGCATGCATCTATTCTCGAAAGGAGTTATGATTTCCAAGTTATAAAGGTAATATCAAACCACGGCCAAGTTCTATGATCACCACAATCTATTGCAAATTCTTTCGGAGGCACGGAAGATAAGAAGGATGCCCCGGGGAGGAATGTGGAGAATGCTAGATGCGTGGCTTCATAGACTAAGTTGCAATTAACGGTTAGGATTCAGAATGGGAGGTTCGACTTTGGCGATGCGATGGCAGAGGAACCTTTGGTGGAATAGGAATAGGAGTGAATCAAGGGATGGTTGTAACTCAGAAGATCAATTTATGTGAATCAACGACTTAGGGTGCTTCACTTGAATCCAGGGGATTGCTCAACATAAGGAGAAGGTGTTTTAGTTCAGGGTTCAGGCAAATTTGATCTGGAGGGAATTAAGCCAAGGGTTGTCGAAAGGCTTCTAAATCAAATTGGTAATTAGAAATCGAGTTTTAGAAGTCAAGATTGGAAAGAGGTATCAATAATTGAGAGGAGTTGAGGTAAGATGGGGAAACAAGTCGAGAAGGGGTTAGAGGAAGATAAGTGATAGGATAACTACAATTCATGGAGGGTGATAATGTTAAGGATAGAATTTAAGTTCATTCTTCAAATCCAAGCTGAATTGTCATGTTGTGAGGTTGAATTGGAAGATATGGAGTAACAAATGAGAATGATAAAGAAAGGCGAAGCCTGGTTAAAGGATGATTCTCGGGGGTAAATGCAGAGGCTAATTCAGTGGATGTTGAAGAAATTAGGGATCGTGAAATTTCAACTCCGGATGGTGGAAGATACAAGCTGATATACAAGAATTCTTGGAAAACTTGAAGACCGTGGGAAAGACAAGGAATAATCACCAAGTCAAAGTAACCTCGGGATTGGAGGAACGAAGAAAAGCTACTGAGCTAATAGCTTACCACATTGGTGACAGGTTCCAAAACATTCATAGCACGTGCATCATATTTTGCATTAATTATTTATTCTTTTGACCTTATGTTATCCGTGCATTTGTAATTGGTTTCGTTGCGCTAATGTGTTGTATAATTGCTTGATGTAAACGTGACACATGTATCGTCATTTTAACCCGACATGCATTTTAGTGTTTATTTAATAGGAAACTCATTCACCTCACCTATCAAGTATTACTTAGCCAAGCCACTCTCGAATTCGATGAAGACGACTTCGGGGAAACAAAGAATTTCAAGTAAGGGATAGGTTAATGGAAACGGGAATTCATAAGGACGAAGCAAGATTAGAGTGGATTGTGGGGTGTTTGGATCGGACGAGAATAGGAAAGGGGTTTCGGACAATAAGCGAATCAGAAGGGAAGTTGAAATGCAAAACCTTGGGGTTGCCCTTTGACCAAAATCCTCCCTAATGGACATTATTCATCAAGAACTTCGACAAAATGAGAATTAATGGAGTTCAACATGTGACAATAGAAATTTAAGGGGGAGAGCACGACCGAGGAACAAATTGGACGATTGAAGGGGTGCTCGAAGAAATATTTTAGTAGGAATAACGAAATTGCAAATTAAGGAAGACCTGGAAGCCCTATTAATGATGATAAGAGATAGATAAGGCGGCTGGAATGGTTAAGTTGTTAAGAGGAGAGTTAAGTTATTAAATCCGGTTGAAGTCCATCACCAGGTATAAGGGAAATGGCTTGGAGAATATTCATATGTATAGAAAATGGATCTGGGGATAACAAAATTATAAGGGAGCTTCTGGGAACCCCTAAGTCAGAATTGACAGGATAGAGTGTCGAATCAAGTTAGCATATAATGGAATGATGGCGATCAAGAGTAATCCAATAGAGTGCAAACGGGGGTTCAATAATGATAATATTATCAAGTCATCGGTTTTTCCCCACGATAATTTGGAAGGAAATTTAAGAAGAAGCCAAACCGAAAAAAGATGATCATTGGAGGATTTACATCGAATTTTAAGAGTCATCAAGAACATTCTATCTTCGATTCAAGAAAGGTGGAGCTAGATGCCGAAGATAACCTTAAGGGGTTAAAGGGAATGAATGGATAACATGAACGGAAGATGGAAAAGGATTCGTGTTAAGGTAGATCCTAATGACAAATACCTCAAGGTAGGGATTGAATCGTCAAGGTTGTCAGGGGTAGTTACTCTCGTGAGTATTTTAAACCCCGATGTGGGTAAAATAGTAGCTATGGACCTAACTTCGAGTTGGTCTAGGGGTATTCGGGAGATCAAACTCGGTTAATTAAAAAGAGTCGGTTGAATGAAGATTAAGAGAAATGATGAAGACTAGAAGCAGTACCAGGCAGAAGGGATCTAAGAAGTATAACCCCTGACGGATTCATCAATTGTTTCATCGGGGTACCCTGAAGAGGTTAAAGACAAACTGAGCACTGAATCTATCTTTGGGACAGATGATACACTGAACAACGACAACTCACAATTTTAAAACTTCGTGACTACGGTGAACGGTATTTATAGCATTCATGAAACATACATTCATGCAAGTTCAATTTAATAATTTCTTTGTTATGTGCTTTATTTTCCTACCAAGTTAAACTACGTGAAGTAATTGATGATTAACGTGGATGATATGTGTTACTTGCCTTGGGGTGGCTTGTGTGATTTTGAATTTGGTTTTGCGTGTGTTGCTTGGGAGTATCGGAGACTTCCTTGATTTATTTATTTTTGTTTGAGAGACGGGGTGCTCTCGTTGTTTCTAAGAGACGGGGATTCGATCTTAAATTTTGTTTGAGAGACGGGGTTCTCTCATTGTTGCTCGAGAGACGGGGCTCTCTCCTTGTTGCTTGCGGGAGACGGGGAATCTCTCATTGGTGGTTTTAAGCGTGTAGTGAATCCGAGGACGGATTCTTTTTAAGGGGGAGAGATTGTAACGCCCCGGTTTTTCAATTTTATTAATATGTCATATTTGTTTCTGAATTGCGCAATTTAATTATTTAATTATGTGATTAATTATTTTTACGTATTTCATATTTAATTTTATTATAAATCGTTATAATTTTATTTTATTATATTTCTGTAATTATTGTTAAATTAATGATTAATGTTAATTATGTTGTTAATTATGTATTATGTTAATTAATCATGCTTAACCATATTAATTATTTAATGATTATGCTAACTAAATGTTATCTTAATTAATCATGCTTTAATTAATTAATTACTTGACATTAATTTATGTTTACAAATTAATTTGATTTATTTAATTAAAATATTTGTGCATGGATTTTATTTGAATTATGCATGAATATTAATGTATATATATGCATGAATTGCATGAATTGCGCATGTTGTTCATTTTGTGTTTCGTTCTTATATGAAAGGATATCGAATTGCCACGAATTTGTAGTATGTCGTAAATATATGTGTTATGAACATGATTATATGCTCGGTTTATGTTTTCGAATTTATTTGGTATGTTAACGAATTTAATTTGATTCGAGGAACCAAATCGGGGGGCTAACGAGCACTTAGCGTACCCTTGGTTCCGAATTTAATATCTTGAGCTCGGGAACTCGGATTCGAGTTCCGTCAACTCCGCTGAACTCGTAACGAAAATTCGAGTTTAGTAAACTTAGCCTTATATTTTTCCCGAATCATTTCAACCTCCGAAATCCAACCGAAAAACCTACGCGGCGCCAAAACTGCCACATTTCACCAAAATAGTCATATCTCTTACCATACTTGACCAAATTAACCATGGTTTGAACCTATGGGACCCTGACTCAACCATCTAGCTGATCATTATCCTCCCCAACCGAAATAGTCTCTCTTACTTATAGAAATGTAGCCCTCTTTCCTCTGTTTTCCAGAAATCCCGTAGCTCAAGCAAACCTCTTGAGATTCAAGCTCAAATCTCTTCCAAACCTCCATTAATCCACAAGGTAAGCTTGGTTATGTTATATACATCCATTATGAGTCATTTTCATTCATTCATCCCTAAATTTGAGCATGATTTCGTGAGCTTTTGGCAGAAATGGATATATAGATTTAGGTTTTAAGTTTTGGTGGATCTCTTTCAATCCTTGAGCTTTTTGGATGATTCCAAGCATGAAAATGATTGTCTTGATCTCTTCTTGGCATTTATGGTAATGTTTTAGCTGGTAGTTGAAGCATTCATGAGCTATCATTAATGATATATTGAAGATTGTGGGATTTGCTCTGTTTTTCGCTGCATTGCCTGCGTCAATTTTTGCTGCTGCATTTGAGAGGTGTTTGAGGCTTGTTTTTGCTGAGTTTTATTGTCTATTTCATGTCCATACTTGCCTGATCTTGTTGGGAGAAGATTGGTTTTGGGTCTGCTCTGTTTCGCTGACTGCTGCGTTTTTTGTTGCTGTCACGCGGGTCGCGCCCGCGACCTTGATTGCCTGTAATTTGGGTCGCGCCCGCGACTGTACAGTACGCTGCCCTCGTATTCTGTAAATTAGAGAAAATGCTGGAAATTAAGGGTAGCAGCCGCTACCATTTCATGAAGAAAATGGGTCGCGGCCGCGACCCCTGTTTTCTGAAAAATTCCAGTTCGAGTTGCTGTGTGTGTGTAGGCTGTAATTCTTTTCCTTTCCTTAATTACATGCATGGAGTGGGACATGTATATATATATATGTATAGATATAATATTTCAGGCATGAGATATGATTTAAGTGTTAGACTACATGCATGAATTAATTGTAAAGTTTCATTTTTATATTGCATGCATGATTTTCATGCATACGTGCATATATATATGTATATATAAATATATCTATATAAATATTGGTATTAAGTTAAATAATGATATATATATATGTCTATATATATATATTAATTATGGTTTAATTTGTTTAAATTTTAGAATTTAATTGTTATTTATTTCATGTTTTATTTAATTTCCTAAATTTAATTGAATGTATTTACTTGTTTATTTTCTAATTGTAAATTTGAGTGAATGTATTTAATTATCGAATTCTTAATTTTATATGTGATTTACTTTGTGCTAAGATTTAATTGAAATTCTTGAATTGAATTGATTGAAATGTGAAATTATGATTCGGATGAAAGTGAATGAAAGATAATTTAAATTCCCTTTGATGTGAAATGTGAAGGATATGAACTCGTTTGAATTCGAATGCTTTATTAAATGAATGAATTTAATGTTTATGTGTCTTTAAGACTTTAATAGTGCACATGAACGTGCTTATTACATTATAGCATCTCTTGTACATTCATATCATAATCATTTCATAGCCGAGCGTCTATGTGGTTTCATATTGAGTCAATTCTCACAAGTACACATTGTTCCTTCTCTTGTACAGTTTGTTTCCAGGGCGGAGACTTCCAAATTGAATAGGCACCTGTATTGCTCTTGTTTCTTGTCTCGTGGTATTCCAGGTGAGGGCGTTTTCGTTCTAGTTACATATCATTCCCTACAACCCGTATGTGATAAGTTTTGGACCAATGATTGGGTGCCATCTGGGGAGTCATGTAATCCCTTTTGGTCAATGATTGAGTGGTCGGGCCTTGCAAACCCACCACCAATCCGGAGGAAGAAGGTTGGAACTTATATATGATTGATTATGATTGATTGATTGATTGATTATGATATGATTGATAAGCATCGTGCGGGAAGGCCGGGAAACGGATTGCCCAAACGAATATATATTCAGGACATGATATGTGATCTGTGTGTATTATGATATATTGCATGATCACCTATTTAATGTATTAATGATATTTGTCTTACACGGTCGGAGTTTGGTTGGAGATTGGGCACGCTCACTCGCCGAGCCTTATTGATTGAGTATGATTTATGAACTTAATGAATTTAATATGAATAGTCGTAAAGTCTAAGCATTGCTTAGTCATTCTTTTGCCCTTTTTGGGAACTAACTTTAAATAAAACCTTGCTCGGGATTTATGACTTACATGTGCATGTTTCTATATGATATGTATCGCTCCAGCTCACTCAGTCTTCTAGAGACTGACCCCTCCTTCCCCCTTTTTCCAGTTTCTTTTGCAGGCGTTGGTTACTAGGCGGAGTTATGATTGTCGAGTCATTGCTCTAGTCTCACTCATTTACACTCACTGCATATTATATTGTCTCTAAGTACTGTATTGATTTATTATTGTTGGCCGGTGTGCCCTTATTGAATTGATATTGATTCGGGACAGGTTAGGACAGGTATATTGATTAGTGGAACCCGTATTTATATTCGTATTGGATTTCATTTATTTCATGGATATTACATAAATGATTTCCTTGCTTCCGCATTTTGGGTTTTTGTTGATTGTCCCAGGGTTAGCTTCCGCCTAATTAGGACTGTTCTTTTGATTGTCACCCGTTCGCTGTGAGTCCGATTCATGTGTGGACTACCTATTTCGTATGTGGATTAGACTCATAGTGCGGGGCATGTGGTGCCTATCGTCCCGGGTGCTACATTTCATGACTTGCCATTAATGATGATTGAAGATTGATGTTTATGATTGAATTCTTGAATGCATTCCTTGGATTCTTGAGTTTAATTGTGTTAAGGCATGTATATGTGAATTTATGACCTGAATTTGTATGCTTTTGGGTTAAGATGTGAGTTGGTTTGTGCCTTGTAGCTTCCATTTCGTTTTTTTTGCCCTGTTGCAGTGTTTTTTTAGCTACTGAGTCAAATCCACGGGGGTGGATTTGAGTCAGTAGGTCTGGACCAAATCCATGGGGGTGGATTCTGTCCAGTTTTTTTTTATTGCTCCAGTTTCGTTTTTCTTGTTTTTCTTCGCTTGTTTTATATTCCTCCACCTCTTTTATGACTTCTATGCTATGCTAACATGTATTATCTTGAGTGTTATGAAATTTTATGATTTTTCGTGGAATATTTTCCGAGATATGCTTCAACGTGTCTTCTTTGCTCCTAATGTGTGCATGCATGGATTTTGCTCTTAAGGTTGAACCCTAATTGTTATGTATTCCTTATTTTATAACTTGTATGATACGTGCAAATGTTATACTACGTGTTATGTTCGTTATTTGAAATTCTTGGATCAATTTGATTTAAATGTGAAGTTATGAACTTGAACGACTTTAAACGCTTCATGGAAGGAATGAAATGAATGTTTATATGTCCTTAAGACATTAATAGTGCACATGAACGTGTTCATTACATAATATACTCTTTTATGCATTCATATCATGATCATCACATTGCCGAGCATCTTATATGGTCATTTTGAGTCTCACTTCACCTTCCTTGCACAGATTTTGATCCCTTTGGAGACGAGGCCGGTCCGTGAGGCTTTTGTGCCCTTCTTTTGTCGTTTTAAGGTGGGTTTCTCTACTATATAGTTATACAACCCTATATACCTTCAAAGTGTAAAGTTTTCGACCAAAATCAATACATGTATATAGAGTCGTTTCAAGAGTAAATGTTTGCAACATAAAGCCTTTATTTTATAAATCCTACCAAATGTTTTGGCGAGAAATGAATGAATGCACGAATGGGGCCCAGGGACTTAGTATGAGTGGCTATCCGGGGAGGCATGGGCCGACGGTGATCCCTCATACTAGTTCCACCAATGAACGGCGTAATCGGACCTCGTTAGGAGTTAGCGAGGAATGGACGCTGAGCGCCATCTGGGGAGTCATGTAACCCCTTTTGGTCAATGAATGGGTGGTCGGGCCTTGCAAACCCACCACCAACCCGGAGGAAAAAGGTGTAAATGTTAATGAATATGCACGAAAGAATGTTATGCATGAAAAGAAAGAAAGAATGTTGAATGAACTACACGAGGTGTTGGTTGGAGATAATGCACGCCCACTCTCCGGGCCAAGAATGACCTAATGTAAATGAATCGTTATAATCCCATTTGATGATTTCTCTATTTCACCCACTTGGGAAATTCTTTAAAAACCTCACTTGGGATTATAGCTTGCATGTGAATGTTTAAATAACGTCATATATTTTATTTATGCCCTGTTTTTATACCCACCAGTCCCTTTTGGACTGAACCCGTTTGGTTTTCAGTTGTTTTATGCAGGTGTCAGGGAGCTAGGCGGGAATTCGAGTCATTAGGTCTTGCATTCGCTTTTAACTCTTGTATTTTGGTCTTACACTTGCATACACTATTTATGATTATTGTATAAGAATATTGTTATGGAGCATACTTGTTTTGGGCCGTGACGGCATGTGAATGGTGTATATGATCTATTTTTGGAGCTTTGATGCTCATGGTATATATATATATGATATATGTTCATTTATTGTTTCCGCTTTAGTGTTTAACTCTGATTGTGATGGTTTAAGGGTTAGTCCCGCCTAGCATAGAGTGTGTGTATGTCCCCGTTCGCCGTGATTTAGCTCGGGTATGGAGTGTCCGTTTCATATTCGGGTCGAGTCTCGCTGCGGGGGATGTGGTACCTTGTGCTCGGGTGCTACAGAATATGTATGCTTATGATGCCAATGATATGAAATGAATTCACATTAAGGCCATTTACGAGCAATTAATTCATATAAGAGCATATATCATAAACGAGGATGTAAATCAAAGCACAAATTCATAACATAAGACTTAACACATAATATCACAAGCTAATCATGCATACACATCACAAACGGGGCAAGAAAGACCAACAAGAAGCAACGAAAAGGCGAAAGAAATCTCCTCGGATGCACCCTGATTGACACGGTCATTTCAGAAAACAAAGGGAAACGGACACGGCCGTGTCAGGCAAATAAATTCGAAAAAAACATTTCCGAGAGCTTGACACGGCCGTGTCCATTTTCCTTTGTAAACTGACGCGGCCGTGTCAGGCGGAAAAATTCAGAAAAAAACAATGTCGAGGGCTAAACACGGTCGTGTCCATTTTCCTTTGAAACTTGACGCGGACGTGTCAGGCCTTCGGCCTGGAAAAATTTTGGCGAAAAAGGACCGAAAATGGAAGCAAAACAGGGGTTTTCGGTTGGGGGCTTCAAGGAGACTCTTATGCCTTTCAGAATACATATAACATGCTTCAAAATGACACCAATTCATCAACATTTCATGCCCAATAAGTAGCCACAATCTCAGCTCCAAAAATGCAAGTAATCAATGCAAGAAAAAGGGAAAGAAATGATCAAGTATATCATCAAAGCTCAAGCTTCATTAATGGAAAATGATCATACTCAAACAACCATGAAAGAAGATGCAATAAATGTGAAGAATCATGACTTATAAGCAAGATATCATCACCAAATCTCAAGGAACAAGAATGGAAGCAAGATTCAACAATTTCTCCCAACGCCTACTATTCACATGCTTGCTCAATCTCATAAACCCACCATGGAAACCAACTCAAGATCACATAAAAGAGAGAAGAGGGAGTGAAGATTGCAACCATGAACTTACCTTTCAATTTAGAGAAGATTGGGTGAAGATTTGAGCTAAAAATCAAAGAAATGGCCAAAGGGTTTTCTTCTTCCTCCTTGCTTTGCTTGGCTGATCGATATTTGTGGAAAAGGGAGAGAGTGGATCGGTTAAGGGAGGGTTTGGGGCTGAAATGGTAAGTTAACTCAAGTATAACCCAAGGTTAAGGCTTAGTTATGGTTCAAATGGGGTCCACAAGGTCTTATTAGGTCAAAAGGTGTCTCTCAAGCATTAGGGGCTCGTTACGGGTGAAATTCAAAGGTCTTAATGAACTTAGAAAAATGTGAGGCTTGTCCCATCGAACCCGAATCGTCGAAACGAGTTCAACGGAGGTGACAAAATTCGAATCCGAATTCCCGAGCTCAAGATACGTGTCCCGGAACCCATGGTGCGCTAAATACTCTTTAGCCTCCTTTAGGTCCCGACTCCAATACGAACCCAAAAAGGCAAGCAAAACAAATACCAAAACATGTAACGAGCACATAGTCGAGTTCATAAAGCATATAATTAACACATATCACAAATTCACAGAAATCAGAATTAATACGGATCCAAGACGAACAAATGCAAAGCAAGGAAAATTAAACGTTCAAGGGTAACCAAATTCATATTAAAGCAAATAAGTTCAAATAACTTCAATAATTCACGTTAGCAATGAAATATCACATAAGGAAATAATTGAATAGCGCACATAATAGTTTACCTGAAAAGTTCGATCAGTCGGGATGTTACAAACCTCCCTCCTTCAAAAGGACCTGTCCTCAGGTCCGAGGAGGGGTCTTGAAAAGCTCCGGATACAACTGCTTCATCTTACTCTTAGTCTCCCAAGTGGCTTCCTCGGATTCTTGATCACGCCACAACACTTTCAGAAGAGGGATTTGCCTATTCCTCAACTGTTGCATTTTTCGGTCCGACACCTGAACTGGATATCTTTTAATGGTCAAGTCCGGTTCCAACTGAAATTTCTCGACTGGAAGAATAGAAAACTCATCTGGATAATGTTTTCGAAGCTGCGAGACACGAAACACATTATGTGTCCCGGTTAAGCTCGGCGGTAAATCAAGTCTGTAGGCTGCTTCCCCAACTCGATCAAGGATCTCAAAGGGGCCTAAGTAGCAAGGGTTAAGCTTCCCGCCTTTACCAATCCGAGCATACCCTTTTCTAGGAGATGCCTTTAAAAAGACCTTATCTCCTTTCTCAAACTCTAAGGGTCGTCTTCTCTTATCTGCATAACTTTTCTGCCGGTCTTGAGCCACTTTCAATCTCTGTCTAATCACTTTCACCCTCTCGATGGTGTCCTGAATCTCCTTAGGTTTCTTAGCCCTTTCGAGTTTTCCGTCTTTAGTCCATCTCCACTCATCAATATCCCAAAAGAGAGGGGATCGGCACTTCCTTCCATATAAAGCCTCATACGGTGCCGTGCCAATAGAAGACTGAAAGCTATTATTGTAGGCATACTCAATCAAATCCAACTGTTCTTCCCACGAATCCGGATAATCCAAGGCACAAGCACGAAGCATGTCCTCGAGATACTTTATTAGCCTTTCTGACTGGCCATCCGTCTGTGGGTGAAATGCAGTACTAAACTGAAGCTTTGTACCCAAACATTTCTGTAACTCCTACCAAAAACTGGACGTAAACCGAGGATCCCTATCTGAAACAATACTGACCGGGCAACCATGTAATCTGACAATCTCTTACCGATATAACCGGGCCAACTTAGGAACCTGATCGGACATTTTCACCTTAAGAAAATGTGCTGACTTCGTCAACCGATCAATAATCACCCAAATCCCATCGGAACCTCCTTTGGTCCTTGGCAAGCCGGACATAAAGTCCATTGTCACTTGCTCCCACTTCCACTCGGGTATCGGAAGTGGTTGGAGAGTCCCTCCCGGTTTCTGGTGTTCTGCTTTCACCACTTGGCATGTTTGACATCTTCTAACATAGTTAGCAACGTCTCTCTTCATGCCGTTCCACCAATATGAAGTCCTTAAATCCTTGTACATTTTGGTGGTACCGGGATGTACTGCATATGCTGACTTGTGAGCTTCATCAAGTACCAACTGCTTAAATCCTTCAGGGACACAAACCTGAGCCTTAAATCGAAATAATCCTGAATCATCAAATCCAAACTTGGTTTCCGGATCGACCTTTGACTTAGCTACCAATTTCTGAATCTCGGGATCCACAGACTGAGCCTCTAACAACTTTTGCCTCAAAACCGGTTGAACCGAAATGTTAGCCAAACGAGCCTTTGGAACCATAACCACTGAATTTTACCTACTAGAACCGGCTTCCAAATCGGAGACACTAGCCTTCCTACTCAAAGCATCCGCCACCACATTGGCTTTACCCGGAGGGTACTGAATCTTACAATCATAATCGTCAAGTAGCTCCATCCATCTTCTCTGTCTCACATTCAAATCCTTTTGGGTAAACAGATACTTAAGACTCTGGTGGTCGGTGAACACTTCAAAAGTGACTCCATAAAGATAATGTTGCCATTTCATCAAAGCAAACACTACTTCCACGAGTTCCAAGTCATGAGTGGGATAGTTCTTCTCATGATCCTTTAATTTCCTTGAGGCGTAGGTTACCACTTTACCATTCTGCATCAACACACAACCAAGACCTTCCTTCGAAGCATCGGTGTAAACTGAGTAGACTTCCGAACCCTCGGGTAGGGTTAAAACCGGTGCAGTGGTCAATCTTCCCTTAAGAGTTTGGAAACTCTTCTCACACGCCTCATCCCACTCGAATTTCACCTCTTTCTTAGTTAACCGGGTCAACGGGGAGGCAATCTTCGAGAAATCTTTCACAAAGCGCCTATAATACCCTGCAAACCCGAGAAAACTTCTCACTTCTGAGGCATTCTTAGGTTGCTTCCAAAGCATCACCGTCTCAATCTTTGTCGGATCCACTTCAATACCATTCCCAGAAATGAAGTGACCTAAAAAGGAAACTTGATCCAACCAGAACTCGCACTTACTGAACTTGGCAAACAATCTATGCTCCCGAAGTGTAGACAAAACAATACTTAAATGCCGCGCGTGCTCTTCCCCGGACCTCGAATACACCAGAATATCATCTATAAAGATGACCACGAATTTATCGAGGTAAGGACGGAATATTCGGTGCATCATATCCATAAACGCGGCTGGGGCATTGGTAAGACCAAAAGGCATGACCACAAACTCGAAATGCCCATATCTTGTGTTGAAACCCGTCTTCGGTATATCTCCCTCCCGGATACGCAACTGGTAATATCATTGCCTTAAATCCAACTTGGAATAAACACTTGAACCTTGTAGGAGATCGAACAACTCTTCAATGTGAGGGAGGGGGTATTTGTTCTTAATCGTTAACCGGTTCAGCTCACGGTAGTCAATACACATCCGCAAAGTCCCATCTTTCTTCTTTACAAACAGGACCGGAGCACCCCACGGAGAAGTGCTCGGGCGAATGTAACCACATTCTAAGAGCTCATCCAATTGCGTCTTCAACTCCTTCAACTCGGCTGGAGCCATCCTATAGGGAGATTTCGCATACGGTTCTGCTCCGGGATAGAGATCTATTACAAACTCGACGTCCCGATCCGGAGGTAAAGATCCCAAGTTCTCCGGAAACACATCGGGGAATTCCTTCACGATCTCTGTCTCCTTGAGCTTGGCCTGATCCTTTGGCTTATTCAAAAGGTAGGCCACATAGCCCGTCGCACCGTCCCGGAACATTCTACTTGCTTCCACAAAGGAAATAAACGGGCAGGTCTTCAACCTCTGACCCGCAAAGACCGTAGAACTCAAAGTCACCTTCTTAGCAAAACAGTCCATCATAGCCCGATATCGATACAACCAGTCCATGCCCAAAATCACCCCATACTTCTTGATAGGCATCTTGATCAAATCTGTCGGATACTCTATACCTTCCACGACCACCGGACAACCATGGTAAACACAATTCGTAGACAAGGTAGCACCAAGGGGAGAAGAAATAATAAAGGAATCATCTAGGCAAGCAACAGGCAAAGCAAGAATAGAAGCAAGCCGGGAAGCAATAAATGAATGCGTTGCTCCCGGATCAAACAATGCATGCAATGGAATGCCATGAATGTGGATGGTACCTTCAACAACGGCGTTGGCATCCACCTCTACATTCTCTTCCTCGCCCTCCAAAGCGTAAGCCCTCGCTTGGACCGGTGCTCTCGGAGGAATAACATTAGGAGGCCTCGAATCTCTCCTCTTAGGACACCCGTTGACTATATGACCGGGCTCACCACATCCGTAACATCTTCCGAATTTCTTCCGACAATTCTCCTCGGTGTGATTTGGACACTTGCAATATGAGCACTCAAGTGGCTTCGGTAGAGCGGGTACCATAGCTTGTCCTTGAGGTCAGAGTTTCTTGTTGAAATTGATAGGACCTTTGGGCTTGAAAACCGGAGATCCACTTTGAACGGAGGGTCTCTTACCCAAATAAGAGCTTGAACCCGAACCTTGCCCCGAAGGAAACACCGGGGGCGTAAGCCTCAATTTCTGAGCTTCCACCTTTAAAGCCTTCCGGGTAGCTTTCTCCCAACTATCAACGGAGACTGCTTCCAAAGCTTCTTGAATTTCCTTTTTCAAACCGTGAATAAAATTCTGGGCCTTCAAAGAATCCACATCGGTGATATGGGTAGCATAGGGAGCCAACCTCTCGAACTCAATGATATACTCTTCCACCGTCCTATTCCCTTGCTTCAAGTCAGAAAATTGCTGGAGTCTCCTTTCCCGTGCACTCGGTGGGATGTACTTGTTACGGAATTCTCGAACAAAGTTTTCCCAATTGAATTCCTCGCTCATTCTTTCCAATCTTGCCCTCGTAGCTTTCAACCATCTTGAAGCCTGACCTTGGATGAAACGACCGATACATATTGCTTTATCTTGAGAAGGGGCCGGACAAATCTCCCATATTCCATTAATCTCGGATAGCCACTCCTCTGCTTGAATGTCATCTCCCCCAAACCATTTAGGAGGATTGTTGTTTCTGAATTCACGATATACCGGTGTAACATGTCCTTCTTGTCCTTCGCCCTAATGATTATCTCGTTGATTCTGCTGAAGTTGATTCAAAAGAGCCTGCACTATATTCTCAGCATTCAATGGAGGAGATGGAGGTGCTTGTGGAGGAGGTTGATTCAGATCCGGTGTTTGCTCTCTATCTCCTCTTCTTCTTGGAGGCATCCTGAAAATACACGGATCAAGAAAATATCGATGCATGGGGGTTCAGTTTATGATCATGTAGTCAATCATCAAGAATTGAAAACAAATAAATCATATAGAGATGTAAATGAATGCAAATAATCACGTGCTCCTAAACCGAATGACCTAGACAGACTCAAAATGACTCCAGAGCTCCGGTTTTGCAACCGAGATCTCTGATACCACGCAAGGATGTAACACCCCCGGAGCGAAGGGTGCCACATCCCCCGCACTAAGGTCCAACACGAGTAACGAAATGGAAGTTCGCACCCTTATCAAACCGTAGCAAACGGGAGACACACAAAACTCACACCCTCGCTAGGCGGCCTAGACCCTCAAGAATTGCGCAAAATAAAATCAGAGTAGCGGAAGCAATTTATAACCAACATAATTCCCAAGATCACATATACATTTCAAAAGTGGGGAAGGGTCAAACATTCATGCTAGTTCATATATAGAATATACAATGCCATCATGGCCCAAAAGCGAAAGTGTAATCGTAAATACATAATCCAAAATACATCAGTAAAAGTAGAAGTAATCCACTACGATGCATGACGACTCAAGCTATACCACAGGTAACCCCAAAAGACACTTGCCGCCTAGCTTGACTCGGAAGACCTGCAAACTCAAAAGAAAGGGAAAGAGGGGAAAACAACAACGAGGGTTAGTCCTAATGACTAGTGAGGGGCTAACGCACGCACCCGATATACATATATAGAGCAGAACAATTAACCAAAACGGAAAGATCCTTGAACCGAGAGTGGTTTTTGCAAGCCAAATTAATTCCCGTGATATAGATATACTTAGATTAAAGGAAAGGCAAAAGGAGCAAGAAGCCAGATTTTTAGGTACTTAGAAATCCACTCTCGTTTCATAGATCATACAAAGCTATACCAACTCGGCGAGGACGAGTTACACTCCAAACTACCAGATCCGAAAGACAAAGCAAAACAAAACAAAACATAATCCTTGAACCGAGAGTGGTTTTTGCAAGCCAAATTAATTCCCGTGATATAGATATACTTAGATTAAAGGAAAGGCAAAAGGAGCAAGAAGCCAAATTTTTAGGTATTTAGAAATCCACTCTCGTTTCATAGATCATACAAAGCTATACCAACTCGGCGAGGACGAGTTACACTCCAAACTACCAGATCCGAAAGACAAAGCAAAACAAAACAAAACATAATCCTTGAACCGAGAGTGGTTTTTGCAAGCCAAATTAGTTCCCGTGATATAGATATACTTAGATTAAAGGAAAGGCAAAGGGAGCAAGAAGCCAAATTTTTAGGTACTTAGAAATCCACTCTCGTTTCATAGATCATACAAAGTTATACCAACTCGGCGAGTACGAGTTACACTCCAAACTACCAGATCCGAAAGACAAAGCAAAACAAAACAAAACATAATCCATTCCCAACTCCGGTTGATAGAAGGGTTGATCGGCCCTAACTATCCATACACAGAAATGTGACAAGGTTTAATGACTACCTTGAAACCT
This sequence comes from Lantana camara, assembly GCA_037501455.1. Classification (NCBI taxonomy): domain Eukaryota; kingdom Viridiplantae; phylum Streptophyta; class Magnoliopsida; order Lamiales; family Verbenaceae; genus Lantana; species Lantana camara. Next base: position 98,986,822 of record CM074855.1, read on the forward strand.
TCGGCGGTTGCCTCCGCCGGCTCAAGAGAAACACCCTTCCTCAACCACCTAAGGTTGGGTGAGACTCTCAAATAGAGGTGTTGATGGAAGAGCTCGGCGACCCCTCGTCCTACCCGAGATTACCATACCACACTCCGGGGCCCAACATATCACGAAAGTTACACAAACTTATCTCAAAGCTTATCTTTCAAAGCCAAATCTCGCTTACACACACACACTTGCATAAAACTAAACTTTTCAAACGAAAGCAAAAATAGTCTATCTACTTATACAAAACGTTTTCGAATTCTTATAACAAAGGGAACAATCCCGTAACATATGTATTAAACACATATTTACCACATATAATACGTATTCGCATGCAAGGCTTCAAATCATATAGGGTTATAGGTCGTGTAACTAAAAGAACAAAAACCTCACCTTTCAACGGACGAAGTGGAGATAAAAAGGAAAAACCGGACACCTACCGAGGAAGCTCGCCCCCAACAGGAAGATCCTCTGGACAGGACAAACAACAAGGAACACTCTTAGACTCAATATGAACCAAATTGATGCTCGGTACATGAATATGTATGCTTATGATGCCAATGATATGAAATGAATTCACATTAAGGCCATTTACGAGCAATTAATTCATATAAGAGCATATATCATAAACGAGGATGTAAATCAAAGCACAAATTCATAACATAAGACTTAACACATAATATCACAAGCTAATCATGCATACACATCACAAACGGGGCAAGAAAGACCAACAAGAAGCAACGAAAAGGCGAAAGAAATCTCCTCGGATGAACCCTGATTGACACGGTCGTGTCAGAAAACAAAGGGAAACGGACACGGCCGTGTCAGGCAAATAATTTCGAAAAAAACATTTCCGAGAGCTTGACACGGCCCTGTCCATTTTCCTTTGTAAACTGACGCGGCCGTATCAGGCGGAAAAATTTAGAAAAAAACAATGTCGAGGGCTCAACACGGCCGTGTCCATTTTCCTTTGAAACTTGACGCGGCCGTGTCAGGCCTTCGGCCTGGAAAAATTTTGGCCAAAAAGGACCGAAAATGGAAGCAAAACAGGGGTTTTCGGTTGGGGGCTTCAAGGAGACTCTTATGCCTTTCAAAATACATGTAACATGCATCAAAATGACACCAATTCATCAACATTTCATGCCCAACAAGTAGCCACAATCTCAGCTCCAAAAATGCAAGTAATCAAGGCAAGAAAAGGGGAAAGAAATGATCAAGTATATCATCAAAGCTCAAGCTTCATTAATGGCAAATGATCATACTCCAACAACCATGAAAGAAGATGCAATAAATGTCAAGAATCATGACTTATAAGCAAGATATCATCACCAAATCTCAAGGAATAAGAGTGGAAGCAAGAATCAACAATTTCTCCCAACACCTACTATTCACATGCTTGCTCAATCTCATAAACCCACCATGGAAACCAACTCAAGATCACATAAAAGAGAGAAGAGGGAGTGAAGATTTCAACCATGAACTTACCTTTCAATTTGGAGAAGCTTGGGTGAAGATTTGAGCTCAAAATCAAAGAAATGGCCAAAGGGTTTTCTACTTCCTCCTTGCTTTGCTTGGCTGATCGATATTTGTGGAAAAGGGAGAGAGTGGATCGGTTAAGGGAGGGTTTGGGGCTGAAATGGTAAGTCAACTCAAGTATAACCTAAGGTTAAGGCTTAGTTATGGTTCAAATGGGGTCCACAAGGTCTTATTAAGGTGTCTCTCAAGCATAACGGGCTCATTATGGGTGAAATTCGAAGGTCTTAATGAACTTAGAAAAATGTGAGGCTTGTCCCATCGAACCCGAATCGTCGAAACGAGTCCAATGGAAGTGACGGAATTTGAATCCGAATTCACGAGCTCAAGATACGTGTCCCGGAACCCAAGGTACGCTAAATGCTCTTTAGCCTCCTTTAGGTCCCGACTCCAATACGAACCCAAAAAGGCAAGCAAAACAAATACCAAAACATGTAACGATCACATAGTCGAGTTCATAATGCATATAATTAACACATATCACAAATTCACATAAATCATAATTAAATACGGATCCAAGACGAACAAATGCAAAGCAAGGAAAATTAAACGTTCAAGGGTAACCAAATTCATATTAAAGAAAATAAGTTAAAATAACTTGAATAATTCACGTTAGCAATGAAATATCACATAAGGAAATAATTGAATAGCGCACATAATAGTTTACCTGAAAAGTCCGATTAGTCGGGATGTTACAGTTATAGTAAGATCATAGTCTCACGTTAAGAGTAACTCACTTTAACGTATTCCTTTGTGTGTTACCTTTCTTGAATACCTTAAATGGTATTACTCTCTTGTGTTACATGTTCTTTATATGATCCTTGTTCATTGTTTCGTGCATTTCATATGCATCTTGGTTAGTAGTGGGTCTTAGTTCTTAAGCTCACTCTAGTACACCACCTACAGGAGTTAAAGTTGAGCACTGGGATCCCCAGGGCACCGCATAATCTGTCTACCTACCTTTTGTTACTATTAGGTGAGGTGAAGTTGTAAATGTTTTCCAACTGGAACCACGATTATACTATCGTATCATATGTTTTGAAATTCAAAGCTAAACCTCGTTTTGAACTACCCCTTTTATCGGGACATTCTTTTGAAAGGATCATTCATACTTTAATAGTATACCTTGATCAACAGCACATGTTTTCCAAAGTTCTGCATTCTTGTTCAAAGACAGTTACATGTTCTGCGTATGTTTTCAAAGTACAGTTTACAGACAGAATCACATGTTTACAGACAGAATCATATGTTTTACAGACAGCATCATATGTTACAGTTACAGTTTCACATGTTATAGTTAGCATACTGGAGTGGTACTCTGGTCACTGCTAATCTTAAATGCAAGCATACAGTTTACAGTTTGGGCCCGGCGGTTATGTGTGGAGGTGATGCTCGGGAGGTGAGCGCCAACGACATCACCAATACCGGCCGCCACACTTAGACAATTGACACCGACTTTTAACAGGAGGTTTGTTAATTCAGGACAATCTGTCTAGGAACGGACAACAAATCTGTTCCCATTACATGTTTACAGGTCGCCTAGGGCTAGCTACCCGAAGTGACAACCGGTGGAGGATGGTGCATGTTTGTATGCGTTGGTAAGAGTTGTTGTTGACCTTGGTCCAATAGTCTACTGTGTGCGGAGTTGTTGTTGAACTCGGTCCAATGCTCTACTTTATGTGGGGTTATTGTTGATCTTGGTCCGATACTCTACTATGCGTGGAATTATTGTTGACCATGGTCTGATGCTCTACCAAATCATGTTTTCTGGAGTAAGGATGGAGGAGCCTAGCTTGCGGGGAAAATTCTGTTTCATAAAGGATGGTTCATATCTGGAAAAGTTCACTTTACCCTTATCCCGTTTTATGAAAGAACTATGAACCATCGACAGCATATGTGTGCGCGTGTGATAGCATTCATGAAAATGTTTTAAAACGTGCATACTTTTACAACATTGCGTTCAAAAGAGTTTTATCAACAGAACTTGTTTCAAGTTCTTCTTTAAAGCATTGCAATTGACAGTTCTAAACTTTACTTCAAGTTCTTTATTACTCAGTACTTCCTTTAAGGTATTCCCTCACTTAGTCCTTTTGACTAATACCTCTCCCATTTTCTTGCCTCGTGGTTTCAGGTCTTGCAGCCGCAGTCTAGAGGTATCTTGAAGCTCTAGATTGTCATTTTTGTCTCAGTCAGGACTTAGTATTACTTCCTTTTGTGTCCTGCATATGTTTTACGGCTGCATCACTTTATGTTTCTGTATATGTTTCTGAATACTTGAGTATCTTTGTTATACTCTTTCTGCTACTCTGTTACCGATATTTTGAACTCTGCTGTATCGGTACTTATTTGTGAATATGTTATATGTTCTGATATGCCGAGTCTCTCTTACACGATCGATATGTTCTTGCTTGTTACATGCCATCACGTACATGTTTTGAAAAGTTTTAAAATACTCTGATTTTCCGCTGCATAGCCACATCGTTGTACATGTATAGTTCTGATAGACAGCAGTTCGCTGGAGTATTTCTTGAGTGATGGCTCACACCATTACTTGAGAGGTGCTTCAGTGCGGGGGTTGAGACGCCGCTCTCCTCTTGTTCTGGTACGGGTGGGGGCGTTACACGTGTGAGAAGAGTTTTCAAACTCTTAAGGAAAGATTGACTACTGCACCGGTTTTAACCCTACCCGAGGGTTCAGAAGGCTACTCAGTTTACACCGATGCTTCGAAGGAAGGTCTCGGTTGTGTGTTAATGCAGAATGGTAAGGTTGTAGTATACGCCTCAAGGAAGTTAAAGGATCACGAGAAAAATTATCCCACTCATGACTTGGAACTCGCGGCAGTGGTGTTTGCTTTGATGAAATGGCGACATTACCTTTATGGAGTTAATTTTGAAGTGTTTACCGACCATCAGAGTCTTAAGTATCTATTTACTCAGAAGGATTTGAACGTAAGACATAGAAGATGGATGGAGCTACTTGAGGACTATGATTGTAAGATTCAGTACCATCCGGGTAAAGCCAACGTGGTAGCGGATGCTTTGAGTAGGAAGGCTAGTATTTCAGGTTTGGAGGCAGGTTCTAGTAGACGGGATTTAGTGGTTTTGGTTTTAGAGGCTCGTTTGGCTAACATTTCGGTTCAACCGGTTTTGAAGCAGAGATTGATAGAAGCTCAATCTATGGATCCCGAGATTCAGAAATTGGTAACTAAATCAAGCATTGATCTTGAAACTAAGTTTGGATTTGATGATTCAGGGTTGTTCACGTTTAAGGCTCGGGTTTGTGTTCCAGAAGAACTTAAGCAGTTGGTACTTCATGAAACCCACAAGTCAGCATATGCAGTACATCCCGATACCACCAAAATGTACAACGATTTAAGGACTCTATATTGGTGGAACGGCATGAAGAGAGACGTTGCTAACTATGTTAGAAGATGTCAAACATGCCAAGTGGTGAAAGCAGAACACCAGAAACCGGGAGGAACTCTCCAACCACTTCCAATACCCGAGTGGAAGTGGGAGCAAGTGACAATGGACTTTGTGTCCGGCTTGCCAAGGACCAAAGGAGGTTCCGATGGAATTTGGGAAGTTATTGATCGGTTGACGAAGTCGGCGCATTTCCTTAAGGTGAAGATGTCCGATAAGGTTCCTAAGTTGGCCTGGTTATATCGAAAAGAGATTGTTAGGTTGCATGGTACTCCGGTCAGCATTGTTTTAGATAGAGATCCTTAGTTCACATCCAGTTTTTGGCAGGAATTGCAGAAGTGTTTGGGGACGAAGCTTCACTTTAGTACTGCGTTCTACCCATAGACGGATGGCCAGTTTGAAAGGCTAATAAGATATCTCGAGGACATGCTTCGTGCTAGTGCCTTCGATTATCAGGAGTCATGGGATGAGCAATTGGATTTGATTGAGTATGCCTACAATAACAACTTTCAGTCTTCTATTGGCATGGCACCGTATGAGGCTTTATATGGAAGGAAATGCCGATCCCCTCTCTTTTGGGATATTGATGAGTGGCGATAGACTAAAGACGGAAAGCTGGAAAGGGCTAAGAAACCCAAGGAGATTCAGGATACCATCGAGAGGGTGAAAGTGATTAGACAGAGGTTGAAAGCGGCACAGGACAGACAGAAAAGTTATGCAGATAAGAGAAGACGACCCTTAGAGTTTGAGAAAGGAGATAAGGTCTTTTTAAAGGCATCTCCTAGAAAAGGGTATGCTCGGATTGGTAAAGGCGGAAAGCTTAACCCTCGCTACTTAGGCCCCTTTGAGATCCTTGATCGAGTTGGGGAAGTAGCCTACAGACTTGATTTACCACCGAGTTTGACTGGGATTCATAATGTGTTTCATGTCTCACAGCTTCAGAAACATTATTCCGATGAGTCTTCTATTCTCCCAGTTGAGAAAGTTCAGTTGGAGCCAGATTTGACTTTTAAGAAGTATTCGGTTGAGGTGTTGGATCGGAAGATGCAAGAGTTGAGAAATAGACAAATCCCTCTTGAGAAGGTCTTGTGGCGTGATCAAGAATCCGAGGAAGCCACTTGGGAGACCGAGGCTAAGATGAAACGGTTGTACCCGGATCTTTTCAAGACCTCACCTCGGACCTGAGGACAGGTCCTTTTGAAGGAGGGAGGTTTGTAACATCCCGACTGATCAGACTCTTAGGTAACCTGTTGTGTGCGCTATTTAATTAATTCTCTTATGTGACTACGTGATATTTAATTGCTAACGTGGATTAATTGAATTTACTTGATACTTAATTTCTTTGGTATGAATTTGTTTAACTTGAACGTTTAACTTTCCTTGCTTTGTATTTTGCTCGTTTTGGTTCCGTATTTAATTCTGATTTTTGTGAACTCGTGATATGTTTTAATTATATGCTTCATGTACTCGATTATATGCTCGTTGGATGTTTCGTTATTTGTTTTGATTGCCTTTTTGGGTTCGTTTTGGAGACGGGACCTAAAGGAGGCTAAAGAGCATTTAGCGCACCTTGGGTTCCGGGACGCGCATGTTGAGCTCGGGAATTCGGATTCGAATTCGGTCACCTCCGTTGAACTCGTTTCGATGATTCGGGTTCAATTGGACAAGCCTCACATTTTTCTAAGTTCATTAAGACCTTCGAATTTCACCCGTAACGAGCCTCTTACGTTTGGAAGTTACCTTTTGACCTAATAAAGCCTTGTGGACCCCACTTAAAACTTAACCCAAGCCTTAACCATGATTTGTAGCTTGAGTTAACTCACACTTTCAGCCCCTAGCCCCCTTATACTGATCCATTTCTCCTCTCTCCCCACAAATATCGATCAGCAAGCAACGAAAAAGAAGGAAGAAAAACCCCTTTGTCCATTTTTTGATTTTTGAGCTCAAATCTTCACCTTAGCTTCTCAAATTTGAAAAGTAAGTTCATGGTTGTAATCTACACTATCTCTTCTCTCTTTTATGTGTTTTTGAGTTGATTTCCTTGGTGGATTGAAGAGATTTGGATAGCATGTTGAATAGGGAGCATTGGTTGATTCTTGCTCCTTTCTTGTTTCCTTGAGATTGGATGATGATATATAACTTCTATGACTTGATTCTTGACATTTATTGCATCTCCTTTCATGGTATTTGAGGTATGATTAATTTGCCATTAATGAATGTTTGGGCATTGGAGATATAATTTGATGCATTCTTTCCCTTTTCTTGTTTTGATGCTTGCATTTTTGTGGTTGAAGTTGTTGCTCCTTTTATAGCATGAATTGATGATGGATTGGTGTTATTTTGATGCTTGATATATGTGTTTTCAATGGCCTAAGAGACTCCTTGGAGCAAGAACCAGAAACCCCTGTTTTGCCTTCAAAATTCGGTGTTGCTGGGCCAAAATTTTTCCAGCCCGAACGCCTGACACGGCCGCGTCAGATTACAAAGGAAAATGGACACGGCCGTGTTGAGCTCTCGGAAATTTTTTTTTTGAATTTATTTGCCTGACACGGCCGTGTCCGTCCCCTTTGTATTTCTGACACGGCCGTGTCCAACAGGGTGGCATCCGAGTAGACTTCTTTTGCCTTTTCGTTGCTACTTGTTGATCCTTCTTGCCTCGTTTTTAATGTGTATGCTTGATTAGCTTGTCATATTATGTGTTAAGCCTTATGTTACGAATTTGTGCTTTGATTTACCTCCTCGTTTATGATATATGTTCCTAGGTGTAATGTTTGCTAGTAAATGGCATAAATGTGGATGCGTTTCATATCATTGCATCACAAGCATACATATGCATGTACCGAGTGTCAATGTGGTTCATATTGATTCTAAGAGTGTTCCTTGTTGTTTGTCTTGTTCAGAGGATCTTTCTGTTGAGGACGAGCTTGCTCCGTAGGTGTCCGGTTTCCCGTTTTTGTCTCCACTACGTTCGTTGTCAAGGTGAGCTTTTTATTCTTTTAGTTATTCGACCTATGACCCTATTTGATTTGAAACCTCACATGCGAATACGTATAATATATGGTAAATAAGTGTATGATACTTATGTTGCGGGATTTGTCCCTTTTGTTATAAGAGTTTGAAAACGTTTTGTATAAGTGTATAAACTATTTTGCCTTTGTTTGAAAAGTTTAGTTTTGTGCAAGTGTGTGTGTGTAAGCGAGATGTGGATTTAAAAGATAAGCTTTGAGATGTGGTTGTGTGATTTCTGTGATCTGTTTGGGCCCCGGAGTGTGGTATGGTAATCGCGGGACGACCGAGGGGTCGTCGAGCTCTTCCATCAACACCTCCATTTGAGAGTCTCACCCAACCTTAGGAGGTTGAAGAAGGGTGTTCCTCTTGACCTAATGGGGGCAACCGTCAAAGGTTTCAAGGTAGTAATTAAACCTTGTCTCGTCTTTGTATTTGGATAGTTAGGGCCGATCAACCCTTCTATCAACCGGTGTTGGGGATGGATTCTGATTTGTCTTCTTTTTCTTTGAACTTCGGATATGGAAGTTGGGATGTGTGTGACTGGTACTCGCCGAGTTGGTTTAGCATTGTATGGTCTATGGAACGAGAGTGGATTCTTAAATTACCTAAAACTTGGGATTTGGCATTTAGCCTTTTGCTTTCTCTTTAATCTATGTATATCTATAACACGGGAATTACTTTGGCTTGCAAAAACTACTCTCGGTCCACGGATCCGTTCGTTTTGCTTAATTGCTTTGCTCTATATATATATCAGGTGCGTGAGTTAGCCCCCTCACTAGTCACTAGGACTAACCCTCGTTGTTGTTTTCCCCTTTTTCCTTTCTTTTGAGTTGCAGGTCCTTCCGAGTCGAGCTAGGCGGCAAGTGTCTTTTGGATTACTTGTGGTATAGCTTGAGTCCGCATGCATCGTAGTGGATTTCCTTTCCTTTGCCTTTGTATTTTTGGATTATGTATTATGACTACACTTATGCTATCTTGGCCGTGACCGCAATGTATATTTTGTATATGATCTAGCATGTAGCTTGAATACTTGACCCTTCTCCCCATTTGATTAAGTATATATGTGATCTTGGGAATTATGTTAAATGTGAATTGCTTCCGCTACTCTGATTTTATTTTGTGTAGTTTTTGAGGGTCTAGGCCGCCTAGCAAGGGTGTGAGTTTGGTGTGTCTCCCATTCGCTATGGTTTGATACGGGTGTGAACTCCCTATTTCGTTACTCGTGTTAGACCGTACTGCGGGGGATGTGGCACCCTTCGCTCCGGGGGTGTTACAGGATCAATCAAATAGAAACATGCATGTTCAACGAATACAAAATATACATGCTATGCCACTCCAGGGCCAAATAAATCATATAATTTCAATTTTCGAATCATAAACATATCTTATACATAATTCCGAAATACCAAAACAAAAGATAAAGATGCGGTATGCAAAAGACTCGAACAACTCAACTTGAATGACGCAAAGGAAAAACACCACCTAGCTCCAACCAAAACCTGCACCTGCAAGTTAATACAAAAGGGGAAAAGGGGAAACGAAAACGAGGGTTAGTCCTAAAGACTGGTGAGGGGCCTAACACACTCACACGTATATATACATAACAGCAGAGCATATTCAAAGTCATAAAGTTCATGAACTAGGGTATAGTTTTTGCACTCTAAAACATTTTAGCCCATGATACCACGTATAAAGAAAGGGAGGTTAAGGTCGAAGGCCAAAATGAACCAAATTTTAGTAATTAGGAATCCACTCCCGTTTCACAAACGAAGTTCAGAGTTGTATTCGCACAACTCGGCGAGTACGGGTTTATCCAACCGATCTCCTTTCATAACCAAATTCAATTGAAAAGAAAACAAAGTGAAACACACATACCTCTTCTCCGGGTGATGGAAGGGTTGTTCCTACCCTAACCATCGGTTCCAATATGTATGGGTCGTGAGTTTCATGATGCTCATGCCCGAGGATTCCATCCCCCACTAACCTCCTAGTGGGTTTTGGGTTGATCTTTTCAAAGTGGAGATCATACTCGGGAATAACCCGATGCCGTCCCGGGTCTCCTTTGCACAAATCTCCGGAACCCGGTTCAAATTTCAAAGTTCAAATTTCAGAAGTTCATATTCAGAATTGTCTTTCAAAGTCATATCTAGCTTGTTCAGAATGCACACCAACCCCTTTTCAAAACAAACAAACGAAAATATAGCTTACGTATATATAAAAGCCTTTTCAAAGATGTTTCATAACAAACGGGCCAAATCCCACAAAATACATACCAAACAAGTATCTAAATATATATATATATATATATATATATATATTTATTTATATATATATATATATATACGTAAGTTTCATGCAACCTCAAAACACATTTAGGGTTGTAGGTCAAAGTAACTAAAAGAAAGAAACCTCACCTTGACGAACGAACGAGCCCAAAACACACCTATGGAGCGGCGCCACACTAACGAGCTACTCCACTCGAACAATCTAAACATAAAAGGCAACACTAAGACTCAAAATGAACCAAAAGAACGCTCGGCAAATGCATATGGATGCATATAATGCAATGTACGTCATATACGTTCACACTTAGGCATATCAAGCAAATAACATAACATCACATAAATAATTCATAAATTAAATACATGACAAGTTAAATAAACTCATAACATATCATATTATAATATACCATAAACATTCGTAAGTTTAAAGTCCATAAGAGAGACAAGAGATGCAAGAAAATATCAAACGTTCCATTTAAACGGTCATGCATTCATATCGCAATTACACTTAACAAACGAGCCATAAAATTAAAATAAACAAACAAACAAATCATATTACAACATATTAGTATGTTAGGAATATAATTGGGGTGGGAAGAATCGAATAAAAGCATAAACGAACAAGAAAACATATAAGGTAAGAAATGAAGTAGTATATAGAGCATATAGGCCATAGTTCGTAAACGAGCATCTAAATCACGTCATAAATTCATAACGAAGATCATAACATGTAATACAACAAGTTAGCTATGCATAAAAATCACATATGAAGTAAAAAGAATAAAAAAAAATCACATCAAAATAAGTAAAAACGTAGCAGCAGCACAACAAGAGTGAACAATCGTTCGGTGAAGGTATGAATGCCCGTTCGCGGTTACAGAACTGATGCAAGCTGCATGGGGGGCTGAACGACCGTTCAACCCCTCCCTTAGTCTTCCTTGAAGCATTGTTCAAGGTTCCAGAAGTTGTTTTCAAGGCCTGAATAGCCGTTCAGTCGCAGCAAGCCTTGCGAGTGAACGTAAGTTCGCTGCTGCGCTGGGGATGCCTCTCCTTTGTATCAACTGCAGTAAATGGAGAAAAAAGCAGGGCAAAATAGGGGCAACAAGTAGGAAAAGTTGTACACTTAATAACACACCAAGATTACAAGAAATGCAGCTCAAACAATCCATAAATAAGTCCCAAAACTCACGCAGCAGCAAGGATCAAGGAAGAACAGTCATGTGCTTGCATTTTTAACCCACATACTCAAGCTACAACAATGGTGGTTCTTCATAAAATCATGCTCCATGAAAAGTAAGGGAAGAATAAAGGTAAGAGAGTTCAAATGAACAAGAATCATGTATCAACACTCAAAGAAATCAAAAAATGACTTCTAAACCTAACTTGTAACATCCCGCTCGTCCGATTTATAAGGTACGCCACGTTTCAACCTTTTTATGTGTTTAATTATTTGATTTTATGTTTTTCGTGGCCCTATTTTGAACTCCTTTAGAGTTTAGGGGCCCCTTTGTAATTTTCTCTTTTTAGGGATTTTTCTGTCATTTCTCGTTCGATCGAGTTTTCGACCCCTTCAACGCGTTTGGGGCATCGAGACGAGTCCGTAGACTTTGAGTTTGCCCTATTTTGACGTCGTTAGGCCTTCCTCCCGATCGTTTTGCGTACAAGGACCCGAGATATATACCCGGATCCCCGTATTTCGTGCCAAACGCAGCAGACTTCAGTTCTCTCACTCTCTCCCGCATTTTTCACTGTACACACACAGTCACGGTGTGAAAACATGTACAACCCGGAACTCGCTCGTTTCTCAACGGAATTCGACGATCCAATAGTGCTTTTCGATGAGCTCGACGACGTGGTCACAACCGTACCAAGAACTCCACCAACCGACGAGCGATGGAGGACTTTTTCCACCATTTTCAGACGCGGCTGGAGGAGGGGCGGACCACCGCCACTTCGCCGCCTCCTCGGGGCGGTTTCCGGCGGGATTTGGTTGACACGCCCCAAGGATAGCAAGAGGGCTCCTCGACGTAATTTTCTGTGTAGGCGGTGGCGAGGAAGGCGCACGCGCCACCTGAAGCGGGCGGCAGGCGGCGGCGCTACTGTAGCAGTGGCAGTTTCCGCCGTTTCGGCGGCTTTTTTCGGCGAAGGTTAGTGTTTGCCAAGGTTTTCCGACCCCCTGAGTCCATTTTCAGCTTCGTTTTCACCGAATTTTGGCCGTAGGTCGTGGTTCCGGGGAGGCGTGCGGTGGTAAAAAATTCGGCGGCCAATGGGGGCCTTTTCCGGTGATCTTTTGGCCTCGGACCCTTCACGAAAGTTGTTCGGAACGACGAGAACTAGTGGCCTTTGATCACACGACTCTTGATTCGTCCAATTGGCGGCGGATCGCGGCGGCACAGTAGCGGTGCAACGACGGCGCTAGCTCCGAGGATTTTTCCGGCGAGCTACCTTAGGGCTTTCGAAGAGCTCGTCACGAGTAAGCCGATGCCTCTTTCGCATCTCATTTTGGTTCACCGGTTTGGAAGTAATTTGGATTTGAAGATTTTAGGGTTTTCGTGTTCTTAGATCTAAAATTGGAGGAGATTGACTTGGAATTTTCAGAAATTGATCGATGATTCGGAACAGGCACGAAGACTTCATTCAGGATTGATTTTTCGGGATTTTTCAGGCGAGCTTCGGCAGCGGCCCGGCCAAATTCCGGCAGCTACAGTGGTGGCATTCCGGCCGCATCCGATCAGAATGTTCTTCTCGTTGTGTTGAGTTCTACGCCACTTTCCGTTCGTCAATCGGATGTCCGGTTGATTTATTGTGATTTATTTTGTGTAATTTGAATATTTGAAATTAATTGTCTTAATTGTAATAAATTGTTAATTGCTTGATTTGTCGATCTGTATGAACTCCATTGTATAAGAAATCATGTATGAAATGAATTATGATATATGTGGATGCTTTGATTTGCAATTTGAATCCCGTTTTGTCTAATTGAGCTAATTGTTTAACTTGAAAGAATGTATGTGTAATTTTGGGAAAAGATATAAATTAGTTTGTTTTAATTAGGTAAACCTTGTCAATTGAATCCGTTCTGTGATATACGAATTGGATATGCTATACCTGAATTATATGAGCTTAGTATGGTTGGGAATTGATAGGTAAGCTCATGTGATTTATATGAAACTCGAAGCATGCTATTATGTGATTTGATTGTTCTTGTACTACGTGTTTCTATATGAAAGGGGATATGTTTTGATTTGCAGTATGAGTCCCCGCATGTTAAATTTGTGAATTGTTTAGCCTAGAGGGGAGGTTAGTGTAATTTTTCTGAAATGCGTAAAATTTGCATGATTGAATAAATTAAACCCCTTTAATTGAATTTGTTATGTAATAAATGAATTGTTTGTGTGATAAATGAAATGATATGATTTGCCTTGCCTTTCAGTTCTCTTATTTGCATTAATTGTGCACATGAACATGCCTTAATGTTTTGTTTGAATGTAATTAATATGACTTTGAACTCTGCTTATGTGATTGCATTCCTTGAATGCTTGAGCTTTGCCGTGCGTCTCTGTGTGGTTGTCTGAGTCCGAGTCTGAGCTCTGTGTGGTATTATGTGTGTTCAGTTGGTTCAGGTGCACCCCGGGTGGTGGCAAGTGGTCGTGCAGGTTCCGGGGTGGACCGTTTGCTGTGTCTTCGGTTGTGTTTGGTTCCAGGTGAGGTTAGGATATAGTTATACCCTATTGCAATGTGCCGGTTTTCGTATGCATGTGACTTATAAGCCTTTATGTATATGGAGATATGTGAAAGATACGTATTTTGTCGGCTTTGCTATCAGTTTGAAAGTATGAAGCTATGTATAAGCCTATGTACGTTTAGCTTAGATTTCGTTATGATTTCGAGGTCAGTCTGCGTGATATGTACGTACGAAATGATAAGTACGATATGCATGAGATATGTCTGTCTGTCTGTTGCGGGTTAAGCTTCCGATTTCCGTGATCTATGTAAGTTGGGGGCCCCAGTTTCAGTGAAAGGGATATACCGGAACCCACCTGAGGAAGTGGGGAATGGAGTCCGAGGGTTTGAGCAGCAGTGAGCACTCCCCTCTTCCGCTTTAGGATGGCTAGGGTCGTGCAACCCTTCCATCACAGCTATCTGGTATGTTTTGTTTTGTTTAGTCTTTCTGTGTGCTCGTACCCGCCGAGTTTCGTTATGTCTGTCGATTATAAGTTCGTGAAACGGGGATAGATTCTTAAGTAAGATAAAAATTGGATTTGCTACTAACCTAATAAGCTATGTTCCAATATGTGTGCTAAGTCTGCTTGGGTCTGTGCATATGTTTTGAGTTTTGTATAAGCTAAGTTTTGTTAGTTCTGTTTTGGTAAGTCACCCTACATATATATTATCACGGGCAACTGTTTTGGCGTGCAAAAACTAACCCCGGGTTCATGAACATTACTTTTACTACGTGCTGTACTCTATGTATATGTAGGTGTGTGTGGGTAGCCCCTCGCTCAGTCTTTGGACTGACCCCTCCCCTTTTATGTTTTAGTTTGCAGGTTTTGCCTTGGAGTTCGTTGGAGCTAGGCGGCTGTTAGTGTCTATCGAGTCGGTGTCAGTTTATCTGAGTTTGATAAGTGTTTTATTCGAATTACGTTTGTTAATTTTGTACAAGCTATGATATATTTTATGCTGGTTCGTACTTATGATTTGAATGTATAGAATTCGGGACAGGTTAGGATAGGTGCTCGGATTAGTCGAACCCGTTTGATTATATGTTTGATCGGGACAGGTTTCTAGGGCCAATTGAACCCGTTTTGTTGTATAGTTATTCGGGACAGGCTAGGATAGGTGGCCTTGTTCAGTTGAACCCGTTTAGGTTGATGCTGTTTTACTTTCTGGATATATGAATTTATGATTGCTAATTTAAGTTTTTGAAAATTTGTATTTTTGCATTGCTTCCGTGTTCAGGTTCTCCATATCTGTTTCTATACAGGGTTTAGGTACCGCCTAGCTTAGGTTATTTTTCGTTTGTCACCCGTTCGCTGTGACTTGGTACGTGTGCGGACCTTCCATTTTGTACACGTGTCGGGTCATAGTGCGGGGGTGTGGGGCCCCACCGCTTGGGGTGTTACATCTTGAGTGGTATCAGAGCTACCAGGTTCAGAACCGGTGGTCTGGAGTCGTGTCGCGTCAGTCTAGGTCGTACGACATAGGAATATGTGCGCATTGCATCCGTTTGACCTGTAATTTTGCTTCCTCAGTTTGAATTGTATTCAGTTATGTGACTAAGTGTGCAATATGATTATGATTGTGCAACATTTTATCAATATGCCCTTAATTGCTTTTATTGTTGTGCTTACATGACTTAAGTGTCGTATTTCATTTGCACATCTAACCCTCATGCACCAACTCTAGTGTTTTAATTACAGGGTTGCAATACCAACAATTTAACCAGCTTCCATGGCACCACTGCAATATTATGGTCAAGATTTCAAATACCACGGTGAACAGTACACTAAGCATTCATGGCACGAGCATCCATGCATTTTTTATTTGATTAATTCTTGTTATTATCTGTTATATCTGTCAATTGTGATATTTGTTGATTGTTGTAATTTTGATTCTGCTTTTGTGCTTGAGTGAGAGAGATTTGATTCTCTCTATTTATGTGTTAGGGGGATGTTGATTCTTCCTACTTGTATGTGGGAGAGATGCTGGATTCTCTCTATATTACGTGACAGAAAGATGCTGGAGTCTTTCTGAGTTATGTGCACGAGAGATGCTGGATTCTCTTGTACTTAGGTATTCGAGGGATGCTGGATTCCCTCGGAATTAGGGTTTGAGAAATGCCGGATTTTCTCAACTAGATTATCTGAGAGATGTGGAATCAATCAGACTTAGGTTGAGAGATGGGGTTATCTCAATTGTGTGTCTAAGAGACGGGGTTCTCTCTTTTGTGTGTTGAGAAATGGGGTTTTCTCTTTTGTGTGCCTAGGGACGGGGTTCCTTCGCTTGCCTGTCGAGAGATGGGATTCTCTCTCTTGTTTGGTGCGGTTGCGTTACTTCTGGCCAGACGACAGTTTGCAAGCAACAAAGACATGACGGTATCAAGCTCTAGGTACAGTGGCCTAGTGGTGATCAAATGAGCTTGAAGTGACCAACGGTCAAGTGCTCAGTGGGACCTCAATGGCAACAAGTCTCTATGAAGGGAGAAGTATCCTGTAGAGATTGCAGTTCGCCTAGTTCAGAGTTGCACAATGGAAGCTTGAAGTGGAATTCGTTTCAGCGTCGTTCAAGATTCGACCTTAGGACCTGAGCACAGGTCCTTTTGAAGGAGGGGAGTTTGCAACATCCCGCTAGTCCGATTTATAAGGTACGCCACGTTTCAACCTTTTTATGTGTTTAATTATGTGATTTTATGTTTTTCGTGACCCTATTTTGAACTCTTTTAGAGTTTAGGGGCCCCTTTGTAATTTCCTCTTTTTAGGGGTTTTTCGGTCATTTGTCGTTCGATCTAGTTTTCGACCTTTTCGACCCCTTCAACGCGTTTGGGGCATCGAGACGAGTCCGTAGACTCTGAGTTTGCCCTATTCTGACGTCATTAGCCCTTCCTCCCGATCGTTTTGCGTACAAGGACCCGAGATATATACCCGGGTCCCCGTATTTCGTGCTAAACGCAGCAGACTTCAGTTCTCTCCCTCTCTCCCGCATTTTTCACTGTACACACACAGTCACGGTGTGAAAACATGCACAACCCGAAACTCGCTCGTTTGTCGATGGCATTCGATGATCCAATAGTGCTTTTTGATGAGCTCGACGACGCGGTCACAACCGTACCAAGAACTCGACCAACCGACGAGCGATAGATGACTATTTCCACCATTTTCAGACGCGGCTGGATGAGGGGCGGGCCACCGCCACTTTACCGCCTCCTCGCGACTGTTTCCGGCGGGATTTGGTTGACAGGCGCTCCAAGGATGGCAAGAGGGCTCCTCGGCATAATTTTCTGTGTAGGCGGCGGAGAGGAAGGCGTACGCGCCACCTGAAGCGGGCGGCAGGCGGCGGCGCTACTCTAGCAGTGGCTGTTTCCGCCGTTTCGGCGGTTTTTTCCGGTGAAGGTTAGTATTTTCCAAGGTTTTCCGACCCCCTGAGTCCATTTTCAGCTTCGTTTTCATCGAATTTTGGCCGTAGGTGGTGGTTCCGGGGAGGCGTGCGGCTGCTGAAACTTCGGCGGCCAACGGGGGCCTTTTCCGGCGATCTTTTGGCCTCGGATCCCTCACGAAAGTTGTTCGGAACGACGAGAACCAGTTGCCTTTGATCATACGACTCCTGATTCGGCCAATTGGCGGTGGATCTCGGTGGTACAGTGGCGGTACAACGGCGACGCTAGCTCCGAGGATTTTTCGGGCGAGCTACCTTAGGTCTTTCGAAGAGCTCGTCACGGGTAAGTCGATGCCTCTTTCGGATCTCATTTTGGTTCACCGGTTTGGAAGTAATTTGGATTTGAAGATTTTAGGGTTTTCGTGTTCTTAGATCTGAAATTGGAGGAGATTGACTTGGAATTTTCAGAAATTGATCGATGATTCGGAACAGGCACGAAGACTTCATTCAGGACTGATTTTTCGGGATTTTTCCGGCGAGCTTCGGCGGCGGCCCGGCCAAATTCCGACAGCTACAGTGGTGGCATTCCGGCCGCGTCTGATCAGAATGTTCTTCTCGTTGTGTTGAGTTCTACGCCACTTTCCGTTCGTCAATCGGATGTCCGGTTGATTTGTTGTGATTTATTTTTTGTAATTTGAATATTTGAAGTTAATTGTCTTCATTGCAATAAATTGTTAATTGCTTGATTTGTCGATCTATATGAACTCCATTGTATAAGAAATCATGTATGTAATGAATTATGATATATGTGGATGCTTTGATTTGCAATTTGAATCCCGTTTTGTCTAATTGAGCTAATTGTTTAACTTGACAGAATGTATGTGTAATTTTGGGAAAAGAAATGAATATGTTTGATTTAATTTGGTAAACTTTGTCAATTGAATCCGTTCTGTGATATACGAATTGGATATGCTATACCTGAATTATATGAACTTAGTATGGTTGGGAATTGATAGGTAAGCTCATGTGATTTATATGAAACTTGAAGCATGCTATTATGTGATTTGATTGTTCTTGTACTACGTGCTTCTATATGAAAGGGGATATGTTTTGATTTGCAGTGTGAGTCCCAGCATGTTAAATTTGTTAATTGTTTAGCCTAGAGGGGAGGTTAGTGTAATTTTTCTGAAATGTGTAAAATTTGCATGATTGGATTAATTAAATCCCGTTAATTGAATTTGTTATGTAATAAATGAATTGTTTGTGTGATAAATGAAATGATATGATTTGCCTTGCCTTTCAGCTCTCTTATTTGCATTAATTGTGCACATGAACATGCCTTAATGTTTTGTTTGAATGTAATTAATATGACTTTGAACTCTGCTTATGTGATTGTATTCCTTGAATGCTTGAGCATTGCCGTGCGTCTTTGTCTGGTTGTCTGAGTCCGAGTCTGAGCTCTGTGTGGTATTTTGTGTGTTCAGTTGGTTCAGGTGCACCCGGGGTGGTGACAAGTGGTCGTGCAGGTTCCGGGGTGGACCGTTTGCTGTGTCTTCGGCTGTGTTTGGTTCCAGGTGAGGTTAGGATATAGTTATACCCTATCGCAATGTGCCGGTTTTCGTATGCATGTGACTTATAAGCCTTTATGTATATGTAGATATGTGTAAGATACGTATTTTGTTGGTTTTGCTATCAGTTTGAAAGTATGAAGCTATGTATAAGCCTACGTACGCTTAGCTTTGATTTCGTTATGATTTCGAGGTCAGTCTGCGTGATATGTATGTACGATATGATAAGTACGATATGCATGAGATTTGTTTGTCTGTCTGTCTGTCTGTTGCAGGTTAAGCTTCCGATTTCCGTGATCTGTGTAAGTGTGGGGCCCCACTTTCCGTGTAATGGATGTACCGGAACCCACCTGAGGAAGTGGGGGATGGAGTCCGAGGGTTTGAGAAGTAGTGAGCACTCCCCTCGTCCGCTTTAGGATGCCTAGGGTCGCGCAACCCTTCCATCACACCTATCTGGTATGTTTTGTTTTGTTTAGTCTGTCTAAGTGCTCGTACCCGTCGAGTTTCGTTAAGTCTGTCGGTTATAAGTTCATGAAACGGGGATAGATTCTTAAGTAAGATAAAAATTGGATTTGCTAATAACCTAATAAGCTATGTTCCAATATATGTGCTAAGTCTGCTTGGGTCTGTGCGTATGTTTTGAGTTTTGTATCAGCTAAGTTTTGTTAGTTCTGTTTTGATAAGTCACCCTGGATATATATTATCACGGGAAACTGTTTTAGCGTGCAAAAACTAACCCCGGGTTCACGAACGTTACTTTTACTACGTGCTGTGCTCTATGTATATGTAGGTGTGTGTGGGTAGCCCCTCGCTCAGTCTTTGGACTGACCCCTCCCCTTTTATGTTTTAGTTTGCAGGTTTTGCCTTGGAGTTCGTTGGAGCTAGGCGGCTGTTAGTGTCTATCGAGTCGGTGTCAGTTTGTCTGAGTTTGATAAGTGTTTTATTCGAATTACATTTGTCAATTTTGTACAACCTATGATATATTTTATGCAGGTTCGTACTTATGATTTGAATGTGTAGAATTCGGGACAGGTTAGGACAGGTGCTCGGATTAGTCGAACCCGTTTGATTATATGTTTGATCGGGACAGGTTTCTTGGGCCAGTTGAACCCGTTTTGTTGTATAGTTATTCGGGACAGGCTAGGACAGGTGGCCTTGTTTAGTTGAACCCATTTAGGTTGATGCTGTTTTACTTTCTGGATATATGAATTTATGATTGCTGATTTAAGTTTTTGAAAATTCGTATTTTTTCATTTCTTTCGCATTCAGGTTCTCCATATCTGTTTCTGTACAGGGTTTAGGTACCGCCTAGCTTAGGTTGTTTTTCGTTTGTCACCCGTTCGCTGTGATTTGGTGCGTGTACGGACCTTCCATTTCATACACGTGTCGGGTCTTAGTGCGGGGGTGTGGCGCCCCATTGCTTGGGGTGTTACATAACTGTTCATGTTCTTGATCACAGCAATCCCAAAACTCAATCAAAATATACAAATGATAGCTTAAAATAAGCAAAAGAGAATGGAGAACAAAAATCCGTGCTTACCTCTTAAATCGGAGAAGTAGCGATGAAGAAACGAGCTTAAAATCAAAAGAGATGAATAGTCGTAGGTCTTCTCTCTTCTCTCCTAACTTCAGTTACTTCTCTCTCTTCCTTGGTTGCTGATTTCGAAATAGGGTGAGTCTAGGGAGAAAGAAGACCTAACCATGGTTAAGTGGGTCCAAGAATCAAGTCATTTGGTTAAGACACGAGCATGTTATTGTCAAACCCGTAAAAGGTGGCAGTCTCATGTGAGGTTCTGGGTTCGGGCAAAATTCGGAGGCTCAAACAGGCTTAGAAAAATACAAGGTTAGGTTTTTTAGCTCTGTATTTTTTTTACGAGTCCAGCAACACTTCCGAAATTCAAATCCGAGATCCCGAGCTCCAGTTATGCCTTTCGGAACACAAGGTGTGCTAAAATGAGTTAGGCCCTCGAGTCCCTAACAAATAAAATGGTTTTAAAAACCGTGACAAACGAACTCAAAAATGTACAACGAGCATGTAAACAAGTTCATAACATATATAATTCATGCATGTCACATAGTCACAAAATTAGAATCGAAAACGGGTTCAAACGAATTAAAAACGGGGCAAAAACATTCAAAATTCATTTATAATCACTTAACAAATAATTCATACAATTCAAGAATTAGCATATAACAATATAATAAACATATAATTGCATAAATAAATAATTTAAATGCACACGTAGCATTATCGTAACGATGAACCTATATGGCCGGACGAGCGGCATGTTTCTATTTTTGCTCGTCAGATTGAAGGTCGTAGGTCGTCTCCTTTTGAGTTAGTTCATTCTGATATTTGGGGTCTGTGTCGAATTGAGTCTAGTGCTGGGTTTAGATATTTTATTTCTTTTATTGATGATTACTCTAGGATGAGTTAGGTTTATCTTCTTTAAGATAGGTCTCAAACTCCTGATGTAATCAATTATTTTTATAATGAAATAAAGACACAATTTTCTATTCATATTCGCATTCTTCGTACTGATAATGCTTTGGAATTTATTCAAAAAAAAGTCTCAGCCTTTTGTTTAAAGAATGGGATTTTACATCAAACCTCCTGTCTCTATACATCCCAAAAAAATGGCGTGGCCGAATACAAACATCGTCATTTGTTGGACGTTGCTCGTACTTTTCTAACTCAGATTCTAACTTCGTGTTTTCTTATTAATAAAATTCCTTATAGTGTTCTTCATGGGGATATTCCTTTCTTGTGTCTATATCTTCATTAGGGGTGTCTGCTTTGTACACAAATTCTCCACTATTGGTGATAAATTATCTCCTCGTTCTATCAAGTGTCTTTTCTTGGGGTATTCACTCACTAAGAAGGGATACAAATGTTATGATCCCATCTCTCGTAGGTCATTTACATCTGCTGATGTTACATTCTTTGAGTCTCGACCCTATTATTCTAAAAGTGTTCCACCATCTCCAGCGCCAACTTCTATTTTGCTACCTATTCCCTCACCCTCTATTCACATCACTCCCACAGATAGCATTACACGACCTTTATAGGTATATTCCATTTATCGACATTATCAGTCTCTCATGCTCTCTCCGTCCTTGATCACTTCTCAGATATCGGTCCACAGTCAACTTTCCTCCACCTAATGATAGTGATCTTCCTATCGCACTTCGTATATGTAACGCCCCAATTTCAGGTACGTACGACACGTGTGAGATTTTCCGAGAGTTAGGATTTAATTTTAATTCTTTTACTTATTAAATTCCTATGTTTATGATAAATTGCGAAAATTTCACTCCAATATGTTTACGTGGAAATAAGTGAAATATGCGTCAATTCAGGATTTTGGTGTTACATGAATTAATTGTCTAGACATGATTTAATTGCTTAATTGTCCTTAATTGCTCATTTCCTTTTCTTTAAGGATTAAATTGCATGATAAACATGTGGACTAAATTGACCATTTTCCAAACATTTTACTCTTAATTGCATAACTTACAAACATAGAGGATTTGATCATAAATGTTACATTTTTGCCCAAATATATTGACATATGCATCTCTTCTCCAACCTTCATTTTCATTTTCATCAAAACATATATGTTGGCTCTCTTCTCTCTACCGACACACAACCTCAAGGAAGAAGAAGTGATTCTTGTGATTACATCCAAGTTTTTTCTAGGAAATTTCATGTATGGGGCTCAACCATCCCTCCTCATCTTCTTGCATCTCATCTTCTTGCTTCAAGGTAGACAAGGATATTTTCATGAATTCTTTGAAGTTGGAGTCATAGCTAGGGTTATGATTTATGGTGGATAACTTGATTATATGTTGTTAGATTTACGAATTCATGCTTTTAACATGAATTGGAACTTGGATTCTTGAAGATCATGGAAGAATATGGCATAAGTTGGTATTTGAGTGAAGTTGGTGATTATAATGATTGGGGCATGATTTGTGTGTTTATATTGAGTATTATTGTATCTTAGGTATGCATGTATGTTTCCTTTCCTGAATTATATCATATGGGATTGAAATATAAGTGTTTATGGGGTTTGTTGTTGAATTCGTGCCTCCCCTGTTCTTCGTCCCTGCTTCTGTATCTTCTGTAAAACAGGAACGGCCCTTCCCGTTCCCTTTGTAACTGGGGAACGGCCGTTCCCATTGGTTTAAATAATGTGTAGGCGGCGAGAACGGGAACGACCGTTCCCACTTTGTCTCATGGACGGGAACGGCCGTTCCCATCTTCGGGAGCAGCTTCGGGAGTGGGGGAAGGACCCTTCCCATTTTCTATTAAAACCTGGAACGGCCGTTCCCAGCTCTCTGGAAGTGCAGAAACATTCAGCATAAAATGTGAAATCCCAAACCCTTTTCTTTACCTTTAATTAACCCCAACATGATATTATATGATCAATTACATGTCATAATATGAATATATCATGCTACATTCGTGAATACATATCATCTCGTTGTATAGTCATGATGTGCATCCTATTTGGTAACATTGATGAGTTATTGTCTCACAAGTACACCATGTCCTGTTTCTTGTCCAGTTACTCTCCCGGCGCGGAGATTGTGATCAATAGAGCAAGTCCACGCATCCATGAGTCATCGTGTCGCCTGTCAGGTGAGGTTTAATTGCTAGTTACTTAGAACCTGCATAACCTTATGTGACTTTTGGGCCAAAAAGATATAAATATATAATGATACGTGTTTCTAAACTATCAAGTCGTGTTCTCTAGAAGTAAACCGTGTTTCTTGAAAGAAAGTCATGTTCATTAAAAGCAAGTCGTGTATCGTGTTACAAGCAAGCCATGTATCGTGTTATCGCGTTACCGTGATCGTGTTTGGCGAATCATCGTGTATCGTGTATCGTGTTTATGGGCCCGAGGGTGAGTGTTTGAGCCAACAGGGAAAGCATAGGGCTGACGGGTAACTCACAAGACCTCTCTCAAACCGTGGGGATGCCCCCTGAATCCACCAGGTGGTTTGGTGGAGGAAGGAGTCCCCGTACGTGGGAGTCATGTTCCCGGCGTGCAACGTGATATCGTGGGTGGTTCGGGCCTTGCAAACCCACCACCATTGGAGAAAGGAGAATTTCATGTTATTGATCGTGTGCACTATAATGACTTGCATGATAACTTAATTAAATGACAGTGCAACCCTTGTTCACTGTCGAGGTTGGTTGGAGATCGTGCACGCCCCTCGCCAGGGCCACTGATTGTTATAATAAACGTGATTATCGTTTAAACCTGATAGTTGTAATCTCGGGCGAGTCCTTGATATTCTTGCACTTATATTATTGTTAGCATTATTTTAGTTACAAAAACCTTACCCGAGGTTATAACTTGCATGTTATTTGCGCTAATATATATGTATGCCCCTCACTCAGCCTTCCATAGACTGACGCCTCCACCTTTTAGGTTCTTGCAGGTGCACGTTAGGCGGGAGTCGAGTCGTGTCAAGTCCAATCCATGTAGTCGAGTCCAGCACGGTGCATTTTACTTGTTTATTCATTTATTGTGCAAAGGAGTTATGTTTAAGGTTAATTGTTATTTATATTCAAAGATGATAATGTATTGATATGTGAAACTGGAATATATGTTACTTGGTGAACGAGAAACATCATGACATGTTTTATAATTATGTTTGATAGTGGTTGGTTTATGCTTCCGCTTTCACTCGTGCATGTATACATTAATCCCGCCTAGCTTGTCGTTTATTGCATTGTTACCCGTTCGCTATAGGTTAGTTCATGTACGGATTTCCCGTTTCGTATGTGGATTGACCTATAGTGCGGGGGTGTGGCACCTCCACGTTTAAGGGTGCTACAGTATAGGTATGCGGTCTTGTACTACTCATCCTTTAGCTTCGTATCTGTCATTTGATAACCTTAGTCCAGAGTTTTGTAGTTTTACTATTTCTATGTCCACAGAATCTATTCCCATGACTTATCTTGAGGCACTCCAACGCTATCAGTGGAAACTGGCAATAGATGAGGAAATGGGTGCTCTTCTTTCCCGAGATATATAGGAATTAGTTTCCCCCATCTGATGCGGAAGTAGTGGTATGTCGATGGGTTTTTACACTTAACTATCTTCCAGGTGGCACTATTGATCGATATAAGGCTAGATTGGTGGCCAAGAGCTTTACTGAAAGGTGTGGTGTTGACTATTTTGAAACTTTTTCTCCCGTCGCTCGCCTTAACTCCATTAGAGTTCTCTTTCCCTTGGCAGTTAATTAAAGTTGGCCTATATATCAGTTAAATGTAAAGAATGTCTTCCTTTATGGTGATCTACACGAAACTGTTTACGTGGAGCAACCTAAGGGGCATGTTGCTAAGGGGACACATCTTTGGTATGCAAGTTGAAAAAGGTAATATATGGCTTAAAACAAAGTCTTAGAGCATGGTTTAAGAAGTTCAGTCGAGTTATCTATGGTTTCAGTTTCCATGAATGTCAAACCGATCACTCCGTTTTTGTACTTCGTGGACCATCTGGTGTCATGGTTTTAGTTGTCTATGTTGATGATATCCTACTTTCCGCAGTGATATTGAAGGAATACAAGAAACAAAGACCTATCTTCGACAACACTTTGTTACAAGAGATTTGGGTCAACCAAGAGATTTCTTGGGGATTGAAATTGCTCATAGCAAACAAGGGATTTCATTATCCCAGAGGAAATATCCTTGATTTACTGAGAAAGCTAGTCTACAGCTATTTCATTATCCCAGAGGAAATATTCTTGATTTACTAAGAAAGCTAGTCTACTTGGCACAAAATCGATTAATACTCCCATGCAACTAACTCCTGTTTTTTGGGATGATAGTTATGATGTGTTGGAAGACAAGATAAGATATAGAAGACTAGTAGGGAAGTTAATTTACTTGACGGTTACCAGACCGGATATCTCCTTTGTTGTCGGAATACTAAGTCAGTTTATCGACAAGTCTGCAACTATTCATTGGGAAGCTGCTATTAGGATTTTGAAGTATATCAAGGGATCTTCCATTATAGGGCTGTTGTTCAAAAGACATGGTCATTCGAAGATAGAAGCCTACTTTGATGCAGACTATGCTAGTTCAAAAGCTAATAGGAGGTCTACCTCTGGTCACTACAATTATCTTGGGGGAAATCTTGTGACATGACGAAGTAAGAAACAAACTACTATGGCTAGATTTAGTGCAGAAGCTAAATATAGGGCAAAAGC
This sequence comes from Lantana camara, assembly GCA_037501455.1. NCBI lineage: Eukaryota > Viridiplantae > Streptophyta > Magnoliopsida > Lamiales > Verbenaceae > Lantana > Lantana camara. The sequence continues at coordinate 99,012,982 of CM074855.1, forward strand.
CCACATGACGAGCGAGATGTTGTGGCTAAGAAATTTACTAGTAGAACTTGGTTTCATCTACAATGAACATTTGCCGATGCACTGTGACAATCAAGCTACTATTCACATTGCTAGTAATCCTGTCTTTCATGAGAGCACAAAAGACATTGAGATCGACTGTCATTTTATAAGAGAAGTTGTCATGAGGAAGAAGATTTATACTATGTTTACATCCTCGTCACAACAAGTACTTGATATCTTCACTAAGACTTTAGGGGTTAAGCAATTCCCAATTACGTGTAACAAGCTGGACATGAGCAAAATATATACCAACTTGAGGGGGAGTGTAAGAATTAGTTATTATATTTAATTAGTGCATGTAATGGCCCTAATCTAAGGTTTATGATTCCTTTCATAATAGGTCTCTATTTAGGTTGTTTTTGTTACCTTTCTTGGTGAATAATAATAATTTGAATTCCCCTCATTTCTCTTTGCAATATTATATATATATATATATATATATATATATATATATATATATATATTAGTAAGCAACAATGGTATTTCTTCAAGATTATTTGGTTTGTTCAGTACTAGATTATTAGATAAAATAAATAACCAAATTTGCAGTATACATGAAGTACAAAATAAACATGTATTTCATAGTGCAAGTACCGGAATCATGCAAAAACATATCATTTAAGAGATAAATACTAGCAACCCTATCGGGTTGGCCAAGTGGAGTATAACACAGGTTAATCTTCACAAGGTCACAAGTTCAAACCTCCCTTGTCTCCATGGGGTGAGGTACGATGTAAGTCCTTTATAAGTACTTCTTGAAACAAAAGGATCTCACAGGAAAAAATTATCGTAAGTGGTGTCTAGTTGGTTTAAGGAAAATGTATTTTGTGTTTGTAAAGGCATTTGTCTCGTTAAACTCACAAATATCAATGTGTGTATTGATTGAGAGAATCTCACTTCGACTATTAATCAGACTCTTATGAGAGACTGGTGTCTGGAATAGTTGGTACTTCAAAAAAAACTATATCGTAAGAGTGGTGTTGTCTGGTACTTCAAGAAAACTTGTTTTATGTTTGTAAAGGTGTTTGTCTCTTTAAATTCACAAATATCAGTATGTGTATTAATTGGAAGAATCTCACTCCGGCTCGTAATCAGACTCTTATGAGAGTGGTGTCTAAAAAAATCTCTCTTCAACTATTAATCAGACTCTTACGAGAGTGATGTATGGAAGAATCTAACTTTGATTATTAATCAGACTCTTGATTGGGAGAATCTCACTTCGACTACTAATCAAACTCTTACGAGAGAGTGGTGTCTAGAAGAATCTCACTTCGACTATTAATCAGACTCTTGATTGGGAGAATCTCACTTCGACTATTAATCAAGCTCTTAATAGAGAGTGGTGTCTGGAAGAATCTCGCTTCGTCTATTAATCTGTGACACCCTGTGTTTCGACCGTACAGTTATGCGTGCTACACGTGTGAGTTTTGAGATTTAGGTTATTTAACTTCTCGTTATTTATGCTTTAATTGTGCAATTTAAATTATTTGAATTGTAACTTCATGAATTAATTAAATTTAATTGATTTACTTCATGACTTGAATGATGTGATTATCGAATTTATTTAACCGAGCTTGAGTATGCGAATTGTTGTCTTTAATTGAAACTTTGTAATCTTTTGAACTAAATTGAAAATCCTTAAAGGACTAAATTGTAACTTTCTAAACATGTGTACTTGATTGAATTCTTTAGGGGACTTGTTTTCAATTTCCCATTTCTTCCTTTTCTTTCCTCACGTTAGAGACATATGCTTACGTACACCTTGCCCCTTTCTTGTTTATTTCATCAAACAAGCACACACACACACACACCCTTTTGTCACTTTATAACGAGCCATCATCTTCAAGCAAGGGGACAAGGACCAAGCTCCATTTTCTTCCATTTTTGAGCTCAAGACTTTCCCTCATCTTTATCCCCTCCACTTCTCTTGTTTCGTATGTTTTCTTGTTTTCGTTCTTGATCCCTTTTATGAATACTAAGCTTATCTTATTTGCCCTAGAATGTCTTTTATGTTTATTAAATATGGATTACATGCTAACAATTGACCATAACTCGCGTTTTAAGGTTATGTGGGGCATTAATTGTGCACATGAAAAAGTACATGATATAATATGACTTCATCTCATTCCATATCATTTATTTACATTTTTCGTGCTCCTTAATTGGTTCATATCTACGCATGTCTCACTTGTGCATTGTTTTACCTTGTCCAGAGTATCCGCAGGGTGGTGATGAGCCAGCTCGGTATGGCTCGGGGAGTTCGGGTACTCTTTTTGGTTCTTATATAGGTGAGGAGAAGTTAGGACTTATATTATGCAAACTCTCGACCCTTTTACGTGAGGTTTTAGCATAAAACTATATTATATATATGTCTTGGTTTTCAAAGAGAAAATGCTTTTGTAAAACAGTCGTTCTTTGTACTTGACCCTTTTGGAGAGATTCTTGCACTTTATGAGGCTCAGGGGCTAGTGTATTGAGAGAACTCGGAAAGCAAGGGCTGACGGCTATCTCATGCACAAGTCCCACCTTGTTGGAGAAGCCAGGATGTCCGCCAGGAGGTTTGGTGGATTGATGGGATTCCAGTCTTTAGGATTCATGTACCACTGATCACCGTAACTTAGATGGTAAGTGCTAGCTACCCTAACCATCAACCCATAGGAAAAAGGAGTACCTGTTGCACTTAATGAATGCCTCTCGTAACAAGTGAAAACCTTAACTCTTACATGATCACCTGACAACTTCTTAACTTGTATATGCAAGGTAAAAGTTTGGAGACTTTCTCACTTGCCGAGCCACTTGAATCACTTGTCTTGAATATGAGTTTATTATCGTGATTCCATAAAATGATTCCCTTTCTTAATTTCTTCTTGTTGTTTTATTTTTTTTAACCTTCTATAGAATTATGACTTTCATGAATTTAACGCTTTATATATATATATACTATGCCCTTCACTTAGTCTTGTAGAGACTGACTCTTCCCCTTTTTTGTTCCTTAGGTACCTTTGCATGGCATGGCTAGGCGAGAATTTGCATGTGTCGTTTGTAAATTCGTATGTAACTAGGTTTATACTCATATTTTGTATCACACACTTTATTATTTTGTATCTATGTTATGTTGAGGCCGTATGGGTATTACCCTTAATCTTGTGGATTGTATGTACTACTTGGAGCCGGTGTGCTCAATTTTATTGACTTGATGCTAAGCTTCCGCTACAGTGCTATTTTATTTTGTTATTTCTTGTAGTTACATGAAATTTTGGTATAGGGTTAGTCCTTCTTAGCCAGGGTTATGTCATGTCTCCCATTCACTACGATTGAGTTTGTATGCATACTATATTCGAATATGAATTTGGTCCTAGTGCGACGGATATGGTGACCTGCAGTTCGGCGCCACATAATCAGACTCGTACGAGAGAGTGGGGTTTAGTTGTGCTTCAGAAAAAAGTATTTCGTGTGAGAGTGCGTTAGCATAAGGCAACCTAGAAATTTCTGATACGCACGTTCACAAGAGAATCTCACTTCAACTATTAATCAGACTCTTATGAGAAAGAGGTGAATAATTAGTACTTTAAGAAAAACGTATTTCTTGTTTGTAAAGATGTTTGTTTCGCTAAACTCACAAATATTAGTGTGCGTATTGTTGACCAAGTATTTAAGAGATAAATACCAGCAACTCTATAGAGTTACCCAAAAGAGGTCAATCTTCACAAGGGCGCAAGTTCGAACTCCCCTTGTGTTCATAGGGTGAGGTACAATGTAAGTCCTTTATACGTGCTCTTTGAACCTGAAGGCATTCCCTCCCTTAGACTGGGATTATCCTTGAGCTCTAAGGAATTTCCTCTCTGGGATTGGGACAACATCCCCTTACGACTGCATTATGATAAGACAACCCAATAGTTTTTTATACGTACGTTCACTGGAAAATCTCTCACAGGAAAAATTTATCATAAGAATGGTGTCTGGTTGGTACTTAGGAAAACGTATTTCATATTTGTAAAGGTGTTTATCTCATTAAACTCATAAATATTAGTGTGTGTATTGATTGGGAGAATCCCACTTCGGCTATTAGTCGGACTCTTACGAGAGACTGGTGTCTAGAATGGTTGGTACTTCAAAAAAAATGTATCGTAAGAGTGGTGTCTGGCTGATACTTAAGGAAAATTTATTTGGTGTTTCTAAAGATGTTTTTCTTGTTAAACTCACAAATATTAGTGTTTGTATTGATTGGGAGAATCTCACTTCGGCTATTAATCAGACTCTTATGAGAGTGGTGTTTTCGGAAAGAATCTCACTTTGACTATTAATCATACTATTACGAGAGTGATGTATGGAAGAATCTCACTTCGACTATTAATCAGGATCTTGATTGGGAGAATATCACTTCGACTATTAACTAAACTCTTACGAGAGAGTGGTGTCTGGAAGAATCTCACTTCGACTATTAATCAGACTCTTGATTGGGAGAATCTCACTTCGACTATTAATCAGACTCTTAAGAGAGAGTGGTGTCTAGTTGTACTTCATAAAAATGTATTTTGTGTGAGAGTGCATCAGGCTAAGGCAATCCAAAATTTTCTGATACGCATGTCCACACGAGAACATCACTTCGACTATTAATCAAACTTTTACGAGAGAGTGGTGAATAATGTTGGAAAACGAGTACGAAACGCAACGAAAAATTAAAATTTTTCTGATAAGAGGACCGGTGGCTTACGATTTTCATTCCGAAATGAAGGGGTTTCAAGAACTTACCTTTTAAATAGACTTTCTTGAAACAATTTGAGCCGCTCAATCGTTTTTTATGCGGTATTAAATTATCGCCTCTCGAAAGGTTCTTTTGTTTCTTCAAGAATCCAAATTAGGATTCCTCTAGAATGTATCCACACCATTCCTAGGCACAAATCAGATTATGAGTATGTTAGTACTATAATCTATGTATTGAAAGAAACAGAAATGAGATATAGAGAGCAAGAAAGTTCTCCCGTAAAACCCAATTGATGTGTGAATAATTCACGCTGAATTCTTCAAAGAAAAACTCCAACTTTTCTACAAGTTAGATTTGAGAGAGGTTTTTTTTGTTTTTTTGGAATAAAGAATGACACTTCTTGAATGTTAGTCTAAAGAAGAAGAGAAAACTCCTATTCTATTTATCTGATGAAACGTTATTTTTCATGTAGAGAAAGAGAGAGTTTCTTTTTCTTCTCCAACTCTAATTTTGGTCATAAGATAACTGAGATAAATAAATAATAATTTAATTATTAATCAAATATCTTTATCCTAACTACTTTAGGATATTATCTTATGTTTATTTATTTCATAAATAACTAAATTTCAACTTTATCCATTATTTATTTCATAAATAAATATTTTATGATATTATCCTTTTATTTATTTCATAAATAAATATGTCTTGATATAATCTTCTCACTTATTTATCAAATAACTTAAGATGATATCCTCTCCATTATTTCTCAAATAAGCATAATAACATCTTTTGTTTATTTTTCAAATAAATAAAGTGGGATAAAATTATATTTATTTCATAAATTAATATTCTAATTCATAATTAATTAATAATTAATTATTCATTCGGTTTCTTTATTCCGATTTGGGCTTAGAATTAATTCTACAATTAATTCTAATGGATTTGAAATTAATTCTATAATTAACTTCATTTGGGTTTTATAATTAATTCTATAATTAACTTCATTTGGGTTTTATAATTAATTCTCCAATTAATTAACACATGGTTCAATTTGTCAATCAGACCATGCACCCAAATTAATGTTCATTTCTCACACATGTACTTTACATGTGTGGTCTCATTTCGATCAATTATTTTGTCTTTCTAACAATATCCTTTGAACCTGACATTTGTGTGTGACCCTCTAGGTTCATTATTCAGATAGCAGTGAGCCCACTTATTAATTAATTAGCTCATATATAACATAACTGTAGTCTAGTAATAGGTTTGTAACCCCTACCCGAACAACGAATTTAATCGAAACAACCTTTCAGCCAATGACATCTGTAAGATACGATCCTCCTACCATCCCATCTATCCATTAAGACCTAAAGGCATGAGAATAACGAGAGCCCTTTATTAATCTCAAAGCTAAGTTTGTATCATATCCATTTGATCTCAATCCAAGAAACTATTTTCTTGATATCTTGATCCACCACCTTGGCAAAGTGTTTTCAGGATGAAATATGAACAACTTATGCAATAAGAGATCTTCTTGCTTGAACCAATTGTAGGTCCTTTATTGATTCTCACATGCCTCCGTGTGCCACTTTTGTAACCCTAACATAAGTGGTCATGAGAGGCATCCTTTTAAACGCATGTCAAAGATCATCTAGTAAGCTCACACAAGACATCAATGGAATCTCCATTGTAAGGATTAATGAATCACGTCATCGACCTGTGAGATATTTCCTAACCAGGAAGTCTCTACTTCTTGAAGTAGTTATTTCCTTTCACATTTAGGAATCTTCTCAAGCGGGACACCTCAGTGCACTCATTCTCATAACGAGCACCCTCGTGTATTGTGTACACATCAACTTATGCACTTTACAATCCATGAAACTGGACGATCCTTCTTAAGGTCACAATCCCACAAGCAAGTCTCAATGGAGCCTGATTAACATTATCACTGTTCGTTTGGCTCATTGACTTGGAGTAGTTTCTAACCCGGCTTGAGTTAGAGTTTGTTTCATGTGTCATTCACCTAATGACAAAGTCCCTAACAGCCTGATGGATTAGGAGAGTTCTAATACATGCGCACGTAACTCGAATTGAAAGAATTGAAAAAGTAACTTGAAGAGTTATTGTCTAGAGGGTACATTCGTCCGAGTTCTTCTCCTTGGGGTGCACCGATCCTATTTGTGAAGAAGAAAGACGGGACCTTGAGAATGTGCATTGATTATAGGGAACTAAACCAGATGACGATCAAGAACAAATATCCCCTCCCCATATCGAGGAGTTATTCGATATACTTCAGGGATCAAACTCTATTCTTAGCTTGACCTACGTCAGGGATATTATTAGTTGCGAATCCGAGAAGAGGATATTCTGAAGATGGGATTTAATACTTGGTACGGGCATTATGAGTTTGTTGTGATACCGTTCGGTTTGACTAATGCCCCCGCAGCCTTTATGGACATGATGCACAGGATCTTTCGGCTTTTTCTTGACAAGTTCGTGGTGATCTTCATTGATGATATTCTTGTGTTTTAAAGGTCTATCGAAGAGCATGCGAGACACCTTAAACTCATGTTGCAGACTTTGAAGGAACATCAACTGTTTGAGAAGTTCAGTAAGTGCGGCTTCTGGATTGATAGGGTCTCTTTCTTGGGGCATATTATTTCGGAGAATGGTGTTGAAGTCGATCCCTTCAAAATTGAGACTGTGATGAAGTGGGAAGCACCAAAGAATGCCTCAGAAGTTCGAAGTTTCTTGGGTCTAGCGGGATATTATAGAGGATTTGCGAAGGACTTCTCGAAGATTGCCACTCCCTTGACCCGATTCACTAAGAAAGAGGTGCAGTTCGAGTGGCATGAAGCCTGTGAGAAAAGCTTCAATTTCTTGAAAGAGAAACTGACTACCGCCCTGGTCTTCACACTTCCCGAAGGCTCCGAGGATTATGCTATTTTTACGGATGCATCAAAGGAAGAATTGGGTTGTGTGTTGATGCAAAACGGGAAAGTGGTTGCTTATGCTTCTAGGAAGCTAAAGAAGTATGAGAAGAATTATCCTATTCATAACTTGGAATTAGCCGCCGTGATCTTTGAACTTGGAAAGTGGAGACACTACTTGTATGGCGTGCCTTTTGAGATCCTTACCAACCACAAGAGCCTCCAATATTTATTCACTCAGAAGGATTTGAATATGAGGCAAAGGAGTTGGATGGAGTTACTCGAAGACTATGAGTGCACGATCAAGTACCATCCTGACAAAGCTAATGTGGTCGCCGATGGACTTAGTAGGAAGGCTAGTGTGTCGAATTTGGAAGTTGGAGAAAGTAATGGAGTTGGGCCAATTGTCATGAAGGCTTGTGTTGCCAACATTACCATATGACCGGATTTAAAGCATCATTTTTTTGAAGCTCAAACCAGTGATCCGGAAGTTCAGAAGTTGGTTGCCATGGCAAGAGCAGACTCGGAGTGTCCGTTTGGGTTCGATGAAATTGGTCTTCTTCGTTTCAAGAACCGTGTAGTTGTACCCAATGAGTTGAAACGGGTGTTGCTCGAAGAGGCTCACAAATCAACTTACATTATCCACCACGGAGGTAATAAGATGTACAAAGATCTTAAGTAATATTATTGGTGGAATTGGTTGAAGAATGATGAGGCTGAGTATGTGAAACATTGTATAAACTGTCAGAAGGTTAAAGTTGAGCATCAGAAACCCGGAGGTCTTCTACAGCTATTACCTATTCCAGAGTGGATGTGGGAGCAGGTGACGATGGATTTTGTATCCGGGTTGCCGAGAGTAAAGGGAGGTTATGATGGTATTTGAGTGATTGTGGACCGCCTGTCTAATTCAGCTCATTTTCTACCAGTTCGGATGCCTTTTAAGATCAGCAAGCTAGCCGAGCTGTACAATAGGGAGATCATTCGGCTTCATGGTATTCGAGTCAGCATAGTGTTGGATAGAGATTCGAGGTTTACTTTGAGGTTGTGGTAAGAGTTACAAGGTATTTTGGGTACGAAGCTCAAGTTTAGTACCACGTCACACCCTCAAACGGATGGCCCATTCTAGAGATTGATCAAGTATCTCGAGGACTTGCTTCGAGCTTGTGCTTTGAATTTTAAGACTTCTTGGGATCAACAACTACCTTTGATTAAGTTCGCCTACAACAATTGTTACCAAGCCTCGATCGCTATGGCCCCGTATGAGTTACTCTACGATCGGAAGTGTAGATCTCCGTTGTTCTTTGATCTAGAAGAGTTGAAATGGACTAAACAAGAAGGCGTAAAGAAGGGTGAGAAGTTAGAGAAACCTACTAAGGTCGTACGTGACATGATTGAGAAAGTTCAATTGGTACCACAACAGATGAAAGCAACTCAAGATAGATAAAAGAGCTACGTGGACCTTCGTAGAAGAGGCCTCAAGTTTGAGGTAGGGGATCATATGTTCTTGAAGGCATCCCCACGCAAAGGATTTGTTCGGATTGGGAGAAAAGGGAGGCTTAACCCTCGGTACTTGGGTCCATTTATGATACTTGAGGGGATTGGAGAAGTGGCGTATCGTTTGGACCTACTACCGAGCTTGACCGGGATTAACAATGTCTTCCATGTTTACTCACATCAATTATAACCCCTCTTTTTCTTTTCTTGCAGCTTTCACAACTTGAGGATGGAGTTCGAGCGACTTTCAAGCAGAGTGGCGATTCCGTAAATGAGCTCAACCCTTTCGACTTGTCAAAAGTGGATTCTTCTCATCCTCCGAGCTATAAAGCTAAAGTAGTTAAAGGAGATAGTGAACGACCAAGAATTACTTTACCCAGATTGATGCCTAAAGCGCGCCCGACAGAAGTACTTGAAACATCTAGAAAGGCATCTATAGTTCCACATCGCCCTCTTACGACTCCCGAACCGTCCGTGTTTTGCTCCCAAGTTATTTATGGTGAAGCCGAGAAAATGCTGGTCAACTTCCTTTGGAAGAGTATTCGGGACAAGATTGAAAGAACTCCATTTGAGACGCTCTCGAAGATAGAATCTGATATACGAGCTGTTTTTGGCAAGATGAAGGATTACATAAGAGATCCATCACCTTTGGAGAATCGCTTGAAGGAATTTCTTGAGAATGCCTCAAACTTCGCAAGTGTTAAGCAGAATTCCGTCCACAGGCAAACATAAGAGGCTCATGAGCAATCTCTCTCTCTTGCTTCCCAAAGTCTTGACGAAGCTGAGGCACATTAACATAAGTACGCCGGAGTAGTGGAGAATTTGAGGGCGGAACTTCGTCAAGCCGAAGAGAACTTAACCAAAATGCAAGCTGACGTGGATGTTCGTCGAGAGGCTCTTTTGAAACTTCAAGATGCCCCTTATATGACTGAAAAGGAAAATGAAGCACTTAAGAGGATGGAGGAGCTACTTGAAGAAACTCGTCAGGATTTGATAGACTTTGATGTTTTCTCATAGACAGCTTAGAGTAGTCGATTTTTTTTCCTTTTTGGTTCCTTTGAACGTAGCTTTAGAAGTTTTCCCCCTTCTTTTATTTTTTGCTGATGTCATGAACATTTAGAGCTTGCTTACTAAAAGTAAATTTTTTTTTATCTCGCAACTGTTCGAGTAGTTCCTTTTTTTTTAATGCCACTATAACGAATTATATTTGCATGTATACATAATTCATTATAACATAAAAGCAACAAAATGAAATAAACTAACTTTGCCTCCAACATATAACTTTATATGACTTTCTTTTTTTGTTTATACTTAGTTTTCATGAAGAATTATCAATTCAATATAAAACCAACATGAAGTCATGGTAAGTTGTGACTGAACTTAGAAAAAATCTAAGCTGCCTACGTAGCCTAATGAAAGGGATCAAGTCGTAACGTACTTCAAAGAAAACTTCTTTAGAGAAGATTTAGGGGGGCCGTTCACAGTTTATACTCATGTGGGCCAGGAGTATTCAAAATTTAACCACCCTGAACAAGAGTGGGGAATTTCTATTTTAGCCACATGAAATACCATCAGTAGAGTAAGTTAGCAGTTTATCCACATACATTACAATTGGTGGTTACCGTACATATTTTATACTCATATGGGTCAGGAGTTGACATGCAGTTTAGGCTCGTGCGTCGAGGAGCAATATACTTGATTATGCATAGTATTTCTTCAAAATTTTGCCATTTATCGGTCCGATGCACAAGCCATCTTTGTCGACTAACTTGTAGGCGCCATTTGTGTTTCCTTCTTTCACCACATGTGGACCATCCCATTTTGACATGAACTTACTTCCCATATGCTGAGTGATGGTGATAGGTCTTCTCACCGCTAAGACTAACTCTCCAACTTGAAATGACCGTGGATGCACTTTTCTGTTAAACGCCCTCGTCATTCGAGCTTGATAGCACTCAAGCTGTTGTTGCGCTACGAGTCTTTTCTCATCTAATGCTTCTAACTCTTCAAGCCTCAGACGAGCGTTTTCTTCAGGAGTTAGTCCTTCTTGAATCGCGATACGAAGCGATGGAATTTGGCTTTCTAAGGGGAGCACCGCTTTAACTCCATAAACTAGTGAATACGGGGTAGCTTGAGTTGTAGTACGATGCGTCGTTCGATACGCCCATAATGCTTCCCCTACTCTTTCGTGCCAGTCCTTTTTTTACTTAGACACCACTTTTTTCAAAAGATTACACACTGTTTTGTTAAACGCCTCCGCCAAACCATTTGCAGCCGCTTTATACATTGATGAATTGTGTTGTCTGAAGCCGAATTGCACGCAGAGTTTATCCATCAGCTTGTTGTAGAAAGGTTTCCCATTATCAGTGATGATGTATCGAAGCACCCCGTACCTGAAGATTAAATTACTTCTTATGAATTCGACCACCTTTTCCTTCTTTACTTCTCTAAGGGGTACTACTTCCGCCCATTTCGAGAAGTAATCAGTGGCTACCAATATGTAAGAATGACCACTCGACGACTTAGGAGTGATCAGCCCCACCATGTCAAGTCCCCAAGCATCGAACGACCAAGAAGCCATAGTCGGATGTAGAGGTTCGGGCGGTTGGTGTATCTGATTAGCATGTATTTGGCAAGCTTCGCATTTTCTTGCATAGTCCAAACAATCCTTGATCATAGTTGGCCAGTAATATCCCATCCTCTTTATTCTGCGCCCGATTGATGAGCCCCACATACTCCCGAGTGTGCCTCTGTCAAAGTTTCGATTATTTCGTCACCGTTCAAGCAACGTTGGTAAGTCCCTTCATACGATCGCCGGTACAAAGTATCCTTGTATAGCAGAAAACGAAGACCTCCTACGTACTTCTGTTTTATGTCGAGGATCAGACGGTAGCTTTCCATGTCTCAGATAGTCGACTATTGGAGTTCTCCAATCATCCTCATCATTTACCGTGATCGAAACGACGCTTACGTTCTCAGTGTTAAACTTTTTCAGAGAGGGCACAACCCATCGGTTACACACAGCTACTCTCGTCGTTTCACCCTTTGATAGGGCCATGGCAGTGGCCAAGTTAGCCAAAGCATCCGCCAACTTGTTTTCTTCCCTTGGAATGTGACTTAGGACAATATTTTCAAACTTTGTCACCAAATCAGAAGCATGTTGATAGTATGGAACCAAGTCTTCCTTCGTGACTTCATACTTGTTTCGCAGTTGGTTGACTATCAATTTGGTGTCGTCGTATACTTCTATACTTAAAATCCCAATTTCTAATGCCATTTGGAGGCCGATGATTAGAGCTTGGTATTCGGCCACATTGTTGGAGCATAATTTTCCTAATACGAAAGAGTATGTTAACACCAATCTTTCAGGCAAAACGAACACCACTCCTGCACCTGCTCCGTCGAATCGGGCCGATCCATCAAAGAACATCATCCACGCTGGCGAGGGTTCAACGAAGAAGATTTATTCATCCGGGAGGTCATCTGACAGTTCCCAATCAGCTGGAACCGGGTGATCTGCTAAGAAGTTAGCAAGTGCTTGACCTTTCACCGCTTTCTGCGATATATAAATTATCTCGTATTGGTTAAATATGATGGACCACTTAGCCAATCTTCTGGATAACATGGGTTTAGACATCACATATTTAACTGGGTCGGCTCGAGATATGAGTCTTATGGAGTAAGCCTCGAAGTAGTGTTTCAACTTCTTAATCGCGTAAAACAACGACAAGAAGATCTTCTCAACAGGCGAGTACTTCAGCTCGTTTTCTGTCAAAGCCCTACTAAGATAGTATAACGCTCTTTCCTTTCCTTCGTCGTTTTCTTGCACCATTAGAGCACCAATTGACCTCTCCTGAGCAGCGATATGTAAGATGAGCGATTTTCCGGGTGTCGGAACCCCTAAAATAGGCGGATTTGAGAGATGCCTCTTGATACTTTCGAATGCATTCTGACACCCCCGGTCCCATTCAAAAGTTGTAGCACCCCGCACGGGAGGCACCACATCCCCCGCACTAAGGCTCAACACGAGTAACGAAATGGTAGATCCGCACCCGTATCAAACCATAGCGAACGAGAGACAAACAGAAAAACCTTCCTAAGCTAGGCAGAACTTAGACCCTGCAAATATAACTAATCAACAAGACATACCGCAAAGGTGAACTAAATCCAAACACATGCATTGGCCACGGGCCTGCAGAATTTAAACACTCGAACCACAGGCAGACTTGGGCTCCTCAGGCCTCTTTAATTCATAACAAAGCCCGACAAGGCAATTCAATAGCAAATACATAAAGATTCAAGTTCATAATCGTACAGGATCAAATCATGCATAATTTAAATACATATGCGAGTGCAGAGACTATCCTAACTTAACTCGACTAACTCAAAGACTCCACATAACTCCGCCTAGCTCAAACTCCAAAGCCAAACCTGCAAATTAAAAGGATGGGGAGGGAGAGGGTCAGTCTCTAGAAGACTGAGTGAGCAGGAGCGATATACGTATATATAAAACATGCACATGCAAGTCATAAATCCCGAGCAAGGTTTTATTTAAGATTAGTTCCCTAAATGGGCAAGAACAAAACTAAGCAATGCTCGAACTTTATAACTAATCATATTCAATTTATTAAGTTTATAATTCAAACATAGCATAAAGGCTCGGCGAGTGAGCGTGCATTAACTCCATCCAAACTCTGACCGTGTACGACAAATATTATTAATACCTTAAATAGGTGATCATGCAATATATCATAATACACTCAGATCATATATCATGTCATAAGACATATGCGTTTGGGCAATCCGTGTCCCGGCCTTCCCGCACAGTGCAAAACAATCTTATCATAACATAATCATATCCATAAAACAAGTTCCAACCTTCTTCCTCCGGGTGGTGGACGGGTTTGCAAGGCCCGACCACCTAAACATATCATTGTGGCTGTGAGGTTCATGAGGCCTCAAAGCCCGGTTAGCGTTTCCCCGTCAAAAACTCCTTGACGAGTTCCGTTCCGCCGTTAAACATAATGGAATCAGCACATGGGATCACCGTCGGCCCTTGCCTCCCCGGATAGCCACATGTACTGAATTCCTGGGCCCGTGAACATAACATACATGCATAATCTCGCCAAAACATTTCAATTCATAAGAAACATGACATAATCCATAACTCATTTGAAAAGGGGTATACTAGATCAATATTTACTCGATAACTTTACTTTAAAAGTAACATATATATGTATATAAGATTTTGGCCAAAGCTTGTCACATAAGGTCGTAGGGTTTTATACGTAACTAAAACGAAAACACCCTCACCTGAAACATGACGATACAAGGATACGAGTTACCGAGTGCCTGAAAGATCAAGATCTCTCCACCCTGGAGATAAACTGTACAAAAGACAACGTAACGTGTTCCTGAGACTCAAGACTCTAAATGAACCAAACATGACGCACGACATGCAATGAACATGATATAAGTGCATAAGAAATAATATTATGTAATGAACATGTTCATGTGCATTATTAACGTCTTTAAATCATATAAACATTCAATTCACTCATTCAATGAAGCATTAGTATTTAAACGAGTTCATATCCTTCACATTTCACTTTTCCAATCAATTCATCTCAAGAAATTCAAAGCACAAGATCCAACATTAAGGCAAATAGGAGCATTGAAGTAAATTAAGTTCAACACACATTCAAACGTATTCACACTTTCACAAAACGCTACTACATACATCATATCACATAATGTAACATATTTCCAAAGTTTGAGAACAAGAACAAATCATATGGTAAGGGAAATGGGTTACGGGAATCATAAATGCCTCAAAACGTACAAAAACGGCATTCATCAAAAGCGTGCCTAAACCTCACCCAAAGGTTAAGAAATCAAACCACCATACTCTCAACACATAATAAAACAAGTTCATAGTTCATCACGAATGAAGATAAAGGCGTTAAAGAGGTGAAACAACCAAAAACGGAAAAGGAAAAGACAAGAGTTGCGCAGGGGGAGGGACATGCCCGTGTCCCTCAATTCAACTAGGCCGAGACACGGGGGTGTCACAGTACAGACAGGGAAAAAGGGCGTGACACGGGGGTGTCTCACATTTCAAAGCAAATGAGACACGGGGGTGTCTCGGTACAGACCCAAAAACGCATACAAAGTTTTCGGGCAAAACAGACCTTATACAAAATCAGTTCAAAAGCATACCAAATCAACTCCAAATCTTATGAAACTTGATATACAACATATTTAGCATGTTAGGAGAATATTTCATTTAGAATTCAAAGGCCTAATCGCACGTTAAGAGCACCGAAACCATGCATCAAGTCTGGGGCGTCCAAAACCGCACATATGAGTCCGATTGTTCAATCATGCCATGATCAAGTACTTAGGGCTCAATTTGGATCTAAAACCTTGGGGAATGCGTGCTAACATACGAAAAAACTAATATACATCATATATATGCAAAATGGAACGAATTGAAGCACATTAGAATGACCAACGAATCACAAAAATGCAACAGCAGCAGGTCTGTCATAAGCCATGCACAGAACAGGTAATGTGCTACGGTTTTGGGCCTCAAAATGGATCCAAAGGCTTGCTACATGAATTCTAACATATAGAGAAATGAGTGTACATCATATCCATGCAAATTTACACGAAAAGAAGGTCATTTGATCAAGCAAAAGCCACAAAACGTCACAGCAGTTCCAAAACAGGGGAGGCAGTTTTGCAATCAAGTTTCAAGCTTAAGATCTCATAATTTCTCCAATGAATCTAAAGAGTAAATCATTCAGACATCACCTACTATCATTTAGGCATCGAATGAACAAAGAAACAAGCTCATAATATCAGTTTTCAAGCACGAAATCAAGCAACAAAGGCAAAGTGTGCAGCAGCAGTTCGAAAACAGGGAAAAGGATCCAACCTCAAGTTTCATGCTCAAAAACTCTCATTTCATCCAAGGGTTCTAAAAAGAAATCATCCATAAATCATCTAGCATGGCTTGGGTATCAAAAAGGAAGAGAAACAAGTTCATATAACGAAGTTTCATGCTAGAAATGAGCCCCAAACCTAAGCTACTCCAAGAAGGCAAGAATCACTCAAAAATCCTAAACATGTTCTAAATCAAACCCTTATCAAATCTGAAGCAAAACAAAAAATAAATGGATGAAATCAAGCATAAAAGAGTAGAGGATACATAAATATACATACCTTCAAGTTATGGATAAGAAAGGGAGTGATTTGAGCTCAAAATCACAAGGGTCAAGGTTTCTCTTTTCCTTCTTCTTCTCTCCACTCTCTCTCGATCAGTGCTGCAGAAAATGAGGGATGTTTGGCTCGGTTTTTGCTGGTAAAAGGAGGAGAAATGGGTTAACTCAAGTACACAAATCATGGGTTAAGGCATGGTAAGGTTTAGGTTGGCTTAAAGGGTCCCACCATGAAGACTAGTCAACAAAAGGGTTCTTTTTGCACGAGTTGTTCGTTACGGTTGGATTTCGGAGGTCTTAATGATCTCAAAAATGTATGAGGCTTGTTCCATTGTCTCCGAATCATCGATATGAAGGCAACGGAGGTGACGGAATTCGAATCCGAATTCCCGAGCTCAAGATATCATGTGCGGAACCAAGGGTGCACTAATTGCTCGTTAGCCCCCGATTTGGTTCCACAAATCAAAATAAATTTGTTAACACGTCAAATGAATTTGAAAACATAAACCGAGCATATAGACATGTTCATAACACACATATTTATGACATATTAAATTTCCACAACATTTCGATATCATTTCATATGAGAACGTAGCACAAATAAACAAGCATACGTATATCCCTAATAAATTCGTGCATTACAATTTAAAACTAAAGTTTAAATTACATTTTAAATATAATCCAAGGTCAACGGATTTGAATAAATTAATGCAAATGATTGAGGCATAATTAATTATCATAATACTTAATTAACAATTTATAACAAAATTAAATAATAAAATTAAATATGAAACACTTATAAACAATTAATCCCATAGTTAGATAATTTAATTGCGCAATTTATAAACAAATACGACACATTAGTTTAAACGAAAGACCGGGCCGTTACAAAAGTAGTGTCTTTCTTCATGAGATGACTAAAAGGTTGACATCTTCCAGCCAAATTTGATACGAACCTTCTAATGAATGCCAAGTTACCTTGTAGACTCCGCAGTTGTTTGAATTTCCTGGGCGGGGGCATTTTCTGAATGGCGTTAATTTTTGCAGGGTAGACCTCGATTCCACGATGACGAACTATGAAACCGAGAAATTTTCCGGAAGTCACTCCAAAAGCACATTTCAACGGATTCATCTTCAAATTGTATTTTCGCAGTCGATCGAACACGACTTGTAGATCTGCTAGATGATTTTTCTTTTCCTTAGTTTTGACTACAAGGTCATCGACATAGCATTCCACATTTTTATGCAACATGTCGTCGAAGATATTCTGCATAGCTCGTTGATAAGTAGCACCTACATTCTTTAGTCCAAACAACATAACTTTATAGCAATATATGCCTTTCGGAGTGCGAAACGTTGTACATTCCTCATCTTGTGGAGACATTCTGATTTGGTTGTACCCCGATGATCCATCCATGAAAGACAAAGCTTCGTGTCCTGTAGTGGCATCAACCATAAGTTCGATGATCGGCAGTGGGAAGTCGTTCTTTGGGCAAGCTTTGTTTAGGTCTCGAAAATCCACGCATACGGGAATCTGGCCATTCTTCTTCTTGACCGGGACAATGCTGGAGATCCAAGTGGGGTATTTCACTTCTCTAATGAACCCAGCATCAATAAGCTTGTTGACTTCGGCTTCAATTAGAGGGACTAACTCTGGGCGACATACACGTTGTAATTGTTTCACTGGCCGAGCTCCATGCTTTATGCCAAGGTGATGAGTAGCAATTTTCGGATCTAACCCGGGTATTTCTTTGTATGTCCAAGCGAAGACGCCTTTGTAGTCCTTTAACAAACTTATGTACTGAGTTGTTTCTTCGGCGTCGAGAAGTGCACTCACAAACAGTGGCCGAGGCTTGTCTACCGTACCGAGGTTGACTTTCTGTAACACGTCTACGGTTGCTTGCACTCCATCTTCAAGTTGCGGAGGCGCATCTTGGACTTCATCATCCGTGATTTTAGAGTCACAATCTTCATGAATCGAGATATGATTACACGTTCTTATGGTGACAAGCCCTTCCATTATGATGAACAAAGTAGAAGACGTACCCCCCAATCGAGAAATGAAGAGTTTGATTTTCTCTAGTCGTACTTGGCGATTTTGTGGACTCTTCATGGGCTGTGTCTCCATCAGCACATGCGCTTTCACCGAGACGATCGAACACCGAGCGACGTTTTGATGCATACTTGTTCTCTGAAGCTTCGTGATACTTAGGCCCAAGTCTCTTGAACACGGAAGGATGTTTCATGGGAGTACCAAGCCTATCAAACACCGATACGCGTTTATTCTTCTGATCACCTTTGTTTTTCGTGGCGGAGATGTGTTGCACATTCACACGTTTATCTTTTTGAGATACACGTATTCTCACCGGTTCCGTATGAACATATCCCACGCCTGTCTTAGGCTGATTAACACGAAGTCCCTTTTCTTTCAGCTTAAGTTGTGCTTCCTTGAGGCCGAGAATCTTTTCACCAGTTAATTCTGGTCTTAAGCTGCCTAAGGCCGACAGGGTAGAAAAGTCATATCCTGATCTCTCTAAGAGTGTGTAAGCTTTCGGATCGAATACTCCGTCAAGCTTTTCAGGCCGCACTTCCGAAGATGGTGAATTTGCAGACTTCAAGTTGATGATGGGCATTATCAAGTCTGATTTCAAAGTTTCGAAACCGTTAAGGAATTTCACTTTTTGTCGTTCATCACGAGTTTCACATGTGAGTTTGTTTTCCTCATTGCAGACTTTGTGCTTTTCACTTGAAGATTCTACAGGAACTTCAATGGGTATATCCTCTTTTACAAATTCGGGATCCAGATAGAGCTTAGCATCAACAAAGTGAGATTCAACCTCGGTAAAGGGCTTGACATCCGCATCCACTTTCACAACCTCCTCATTCTTTAAATATTTGAAGCATTGGTGGAGGGTAAAGGGAACGGCACCGTTTTCATGAAGCCATGGTCTTCCTAATAATAGGTTGTAGGAGGTTCTAGTGTCAATCACAGAAGCAGGGTGCTAGCCTTTAGTTCTCCGATTTGAAGGTTTGTTCGGAGTTCCCCCATCGCACGTTGGCCTCCTTGGTTGAATCCTTGGATGGCTAGGCAACTTTGAGATAACTCATCAACAGAGATGCCTAGCTTCTTCATGGTAAACTTTGGCATGATGTTAACTGCCGAACCTCCATCAATCAATATGCGATTTACCTTTTGTTCATGCATGAATCCAGAGACGAAAAGTGGTCGATTGTGTGGTTTTGATCCCAAAAACAAATCTTCATCTGTGAAGTTAATCGCAACGCTGGTAACATGACAAAAACCAACATGGAGAGTCTTTTCTTCACTGGAAATAGGGTTCACATTTTCTACCTTCGATCCGAAATAGTTATTTGGAAAAAAAGTCGCCTAAAGTCACCAGCTTCCAGTAGTAGTTGTTTGAAGGTCCCTTATTGTCAAGTGCTCTTGACCTCTTCTTTAACTTGTCTTGTCTATACTTGAGCGACGTTAGTCCTTTTGACCAAGTAGGATGGAACTTCTCAATACGTCGTCTTTGCCTTCGGCGGCGTGTCACTACGGTCCATTCGCCTTCATCCTCATCCTCATTGTAGCACCCCGCACGTGACGCACCACATCCCCCGTACTATGGCTCAACACGAGTAACGAAATGGAAAGTCCGCACCCGTATCCAACCATAGCGAATGGGAGACAAACAAAATAACCTTCCTAAGCCAGGCGGAACTTAGACCCTGCAATGATAACCAATCAACAAAATATAATGCAACGGAAAACTAAAGTTCAAACACACAAACCATAAGCAGAATTGGGCTCTTCAGGCCTCTTTTAATTCCTAACAAGCCCGACACGACAATACAATAACAATTGCATAAGATTCAAGTTCATAATGACACAGGGTCGAATCATACAACATTTACATACATTAGTGAATGCAGAGACGCTACTAACTTAACTTGACCGACTCGAACTCAACACAACCCCGCCTAGCTCGAACTTCAAAGCCAAACCTGCACACTAAAGTGTTGGGAGGGAGAGGGCCAGTCTCTAGAAGACTGAGTGAGCAGGAGCGATATACATATATATAAAACATGCACATGCTAGTCATAAATCCCGAGCAAGGTTTTATTTGAAATTAGTTCCCAAAGGGCAAGAGAATAATTAAGCAATACTCGGATTTTACGACTAACCATATTAATTCATTACATTCATAATTCACACATAAACATAAGGGCTCGGCGAGTGAGCGTACATCATCTCCAACCAACTCCGACTGTGTACGACACATATCATTAATACTTTAAATAGGTGATCATGCAATATATCATAATACACGCAGATCATTTATCATATCATAAAACATATTCGTTTGGGCAATCCGTGTCCTGGCCTTCCCGCACGATGCAAATCAATCACAAACATAATCATAAACATAAAATAAGTTCCAACCTTCTTCCTCCGGGTGGTGGATGGGTTAGCAAGACCCGACCACCTCATACATAGGCTAATGGGGTTTCATGACTCCCCCAAGGGCACTCAGCTCCCATTCCCCGCTAAACCTCCAAGCGAGGGCAGGTATCACCATACATATGGTGGGACTAGTACAAGGGATCCCCGGATAGCCACTTGCACTAAGTCCCTGGGCCCGTGAACATATCATACATGCATAATCTCGCCATAACATTTGATTCATAAGAACATAACATATTTCATAATTCATTTGAAAAGGGGTTTACTCTATCAAAGTTTACTCGATGACTTTATTTTAAAATCAACATATATATATATATATATATATTTAAGGTTTTGGCCAAAGCTTCTCACATAAGGTTGTAAGGTTTAATATGTAACTAGAACTAAAACACCCTCACCTGGAACATGGCGATACAAGGATACGAGTTACCGAGTGCCTAGTTGATCAAGATTCTCCACCATGGAGATAAACTGTACAAAAGACAACATGACGTGTTCGTGAGACTCGAGACTCCAATGAACCATATAAGACGCACAACATGTAATGAACATGATATGAATGCGTAAAAGATGATATTATAACATAAAATGTTCATGTGCACTATTAAAGTCTTAAAGACATATAAACATTCAATTCATTCATTTAATGAAGCATTCGTATTCAAATGAGTTCATATCCTTCACATTCCATGTTAAAGGAATTTAAATCATTTAATCAAGTCATTCGATCTTTCGTTCACTTTCATTCGAAGTCATAATTCCACATTTCAATCAATTTAATTCAAGAATTCAAGTAGGAGCATAACACATATTAAATCACATTTAAAATTAGAACATAAACAATTAAACACATTCAATCGCATTTACAAATAGAAAATAAACAATTAAATACATTCAATTAAATTCTATAATTCAATTAAATCAAATAACATTTAATATTTAATAAATATATATAAATATATCTAATTAAATATACCTAAATATATTATATTATATATATATATATATATATATATATAATGTAGCACCTTAAACCCCAAGGCGCCACATCCCCCGCACTATAGCCTCGATCCACGTATGAAATGGACAGTTCATACATAAACCAAGACCACAGCGAACGGGTGACAATAAAAATGACGAACTAGGCGGGACACTCTCCCCAACATAATTACTCAAATCAAACATGATTAGAGAAGCGGAAGCAATAAAGTCATTCATATATATAGGTACCATATTTATTACATAGATACATATAGGTACCAATTAACTATCACTACATAATCATCCCTCGATAATATACATCAGTAAGTATCCAAAATGCGATAAGAACGATCATAACATGAAATGTCTCAAAAGTACTATACAAAAAGGGTATGAACTAGACCCGTGGAAATGCAAGACTCGAACAACTCCCGCCTAGCACGACCACGCTCAAAAGGTACCTGAAAAGTGAAGTATCAGTCTACCGAAGACTGAGTGAGGGGCAATAGTATATGTCACACGTCACATGCAAGTTGTAGCCTCGGGTGAAGACTTTAGAAATGAAAGGAATATATAATTCAAGAAGTTTAACCTTTGCCCGAGATTACAACCAATCATTTTAACACGTTTATTTTAATCATGCTTGTCAATGTCATGAACATGTGGCCCCGGCGAGCAAGGGCAATCTCCAACCGAACTCCCAATCGTGAACAATACGTGATCATGCGTGCTTGCTTGATAAATACGTGATCATACAATTTAATTAGTGCTCACATAAACAATTTCATGCTTGAAATCATGCAATAACCCGAGGATAACCCGACATGCCGGATTAATCCCCAGTCTCCTTCTTCCTTCGGGTGATAGCGAGTTTGCAAGGCTCGACTTTCCACGACATGGTGTGTGTAGAGGACATGACCCTCTAGACACGGAACTCCTTCCACCACTAATCTCCTAGTGGCTTCGGGGGTGATCCCAACAATGTGAGGATAATTCAGGAGTTACCCGTCAGCCCTTGCTTTCCCGGTTGGCTCAAGAATTACCCTCGGGCCCACGTGCAATCATGTACTCGCCAAACATGTTTGAAATCATGAATTGCTTACTTGAAATGTTCATGGTTTTGAAATCATTTATAAGTATAATACGTTTTGGCCGAAAACTAGCACGTAAGAGTGGTAGGGTTCTATAACCAGAACCTAAAACCTCACCTTTTCTTGCAAAATACAGTAAGGAAGTGTTCTAAGGAGCTTGCTCCCCGTCCACGCCCTCGTGACCTATGCAAACACGATGTACATTCGTGAGACAAGACCTAAAATGACCAAAATATGACGAACGGCGGAAATGTGTCGAGACGACCATGAAAATGCAATGTGGTATGATAACATGTTGTTTCACATCATATTAGCACATATTATAGCAATTCGGGGTCAAAGAAGTCGTTGGATCGAGGGGCTATTTTCGTAAATTTATGCAGAAACTTTTGTTCTGCATGTCCAGGTGGGAACGGCCGTTCCGTTCCCCTTTGAAAAATGGGAACGGTCGTTCCCAAGGATTCCCCAAAACGTGCCAGCGCTTTTCCCCCTTTTAAAACGCGCCTCATGGGAACGGCCCTTCCGGCTCCAAGGCCAAAATCGGAACGGCCGTTCCCATAGTCGGTCGCGCGGTTTCAGTTTGAAAGAAGGGAACGCCCGTTCCCGCAATGCCTTGAGGCTGGGAACGGTCGTTCCCAGTTCTGCAACTGGGAAAACAGAGCAAAAACAGAGTATGCTATCGGGAATGATCAACAAAGCAACCCAAAAGTGAATTTCAAGCAACAAAGGTAAGATTTCTGGAAATATTCATGCATATATACTCAAGAAATAATATTAGAACATTCAAACACTTAAAGCATGTAAGATCATCAAGAATTCCAAGTTTCAAGTTTATGATCAAACTTGATCATTCAAGCCAATTATTCAATTATTCAATCTAGAAATCATGCAATAATTCATATTATGATCATTTAATCATGCTTCCAATTCTAATTCAATCATCTAGCACATCTCACTCAAACCCTAGTTAGTCCATGTATGATCAAGAATCATCACTTCCATGCAAACCAACCTTGAAGATGAGAGAAATGAAGAAATAGATGATGGTGATGATCAATTCCCAATTGCTGGAAAGATTTCTTGAAATCTTGATGATTGATGGAAAATTACTTCTTCCCTTTTTCTTCCTTGGAATACCGAGAGAGAGAGCAATTTTGGTTGGGAAATATTTGAGGACAAATGATCAAGGAAGAACCTTGGAGATGTATTACGTGATGCATCTCCTTGGTTTTAGTGAAATATGCCAATTTGCCAATTAATCCTTCAACTCATGAGAGTATGCAATTGAGTAAATAAGCTTTTGAAATATAATCAATTAGGTCCGTAGAAGATCATGCAATTAAGTCCCTAGCATTTAAGGAAATATTCAACTAAGGACGCTTTGGTAATATAGACCACTCTCGGTATTAATTTCATGCAAGAAATATTTTTCGTGTCATGGAATAATATTTTCAATGATATGAAATCAAATAATTGACATGAATAATGTTTCATGAATTTTACAAAAATATGAATGCCACGTAAGAATATATTATAAAATTAAAGAAATAAAATAAACCTACGCTCAAAACGCACACGTGGCGTGCTTACCTGCTCATCCAGAAACCGGGGCGTTACAACTCTCCCCCCCTTAGAAGAATCTGGTCCCCAGATTCTCTAGTCTTTCTCGAACAACTCCGGGTGGAACCTTTTCATTTTATCCTCTGTTTCCCAAGTGGCTTCCTCGGTTTTATCGCTTCTCCACAAAACCTTAACCATGGGAATTCTCCGGTTTCTCAACTCCTGAAGTTTCCGATCCATGATTCTAACCGGCCTCTGAACAAAAGTTAAATTCGGTTCCAGTTCAACTTCTTCCACGGGGAGAATCGTAGTCTCATCGGGGTAATATTTCCTTAATTGAGATACGTGGAACACGTTGTGAATCCCCGTAAGACTCGGTGGTAGGTCCAGTCGATAGGCTACCTCGCCTATTCTTTCAAGAATCTCAAACGGACCTAAGTAGCGAGGATTAAGTTTTCCTCCTTTCCCGATCCGGGTGAAACCTTTCCTTAGTGACACCTTCAAGAATACCCGGTCACCCACTTCGAATTCTAGATCTCTTCAAGAATATCCGTTGTTGAATCATTTGAACCTTTTCAATCATAACCTGAACGACTTTGGAAGGCCTTTCGAATCTTTCACCTCTCTTTATCCCTTCCTGTTTCGACCATTTCCATTCTTCCAAGTCGAAGAACAACGGAGATCGGCACTTTCTTCCATAAAGTAACTCGTAAGGAGCCATTCCGATCGAAGCCTGAAAGCTGTTATTATAAGCAAACTCGATCAAGGGAAGCTGTTCTGCCCAAGAGTTCTGAAAATCCATCGCGCAAACCCGAAGAAGATCTTCCAAATACCTGATTAATCTTTCAGTCTGACCGTCTGTTTGCGGGTGGAATGCTGTACTGAACTTAAGTTTCGTTCCCAAGACAGCCTGTAATTCCTGCCACAACTTAGAAGTGAACCTCGGGTCTCGGTCTGAAACTATGCTCACCGGAATACCATGAAGTCGAATAATCTCTCTGTTATAGATCTCAGCCAACTTCGGGATCTTATAGGACATCCGAACCGGTAGAAAGTGAGCAGACATTGTAAATCTATCCACGATTACCCAAATTCCATCAAAACCGCCTTTAACCTTCGGTAATCCGGAAACAAAGTCCATCGTTACTTGTTCCCACTTCCACTCGGGAATAGGTAACGGTTGTAGAAGTCCCGCGGGTTTTTGATGCTCAGCTTTCACTTTCTGACAAGTCAAGCAATGTTTCACGTATTCTGCCACGTCTCTTTTCAACCCGTTCCACCAATAATATTGTTTCAAATCCTTGTACATCTTATTTCCTCCTGGGTGGATCGAGTAGGCTGACTTGTGAGCTTCTTCAAGTAGAACCCGTCTCAACTCTTCAGGTACTACCACTCTGCTTTTAAACCGAAGCAACCCGGTCTCATCAAACCCAAACGGACTCTCCGGGTCATCCTTAGCTTTACTTCCAAGCTTCTGCACTTCCGGATCCTTATTTTGAGCCTCAAATAACTGATGCTTTAATTCCGGCTGAACTGTGATATTAGAAACCCGAGCCTTTAACACAATCGGGGCAACTTCCTCACTTTCCTTTATTTCCAGACTCGATACACTCGCCTTCCTGCTAAGTGCATCGGCGACCACATTGGCTTTCCAGGGATGGTATTTGATTGTACAATCATAATCTTCCAACTTTTCCATCCAACGCCGTTGCCTCATAATCAAATCCTTCTGTGTGAATAAATACTGGAGGCTCTTGTGGTCGGTAAAGATCTCAAAGGAAGTCCCGTAAAGATAATGTCTCCATTTCCCGAGAGCAAAGATCACGGCTGCAAGCTCTAGGTCGTGTGTCGGATAATTCCTTTCATACTCCTTTAGCTTTCGGGAAGCATAAGCGATCACTTTTCCTTTCTGAGTCAAAACACAACCTAAGCCTTCTTTAGAAGCATCAGTATACACTGCATATTCCTCTGAACCCTCGGGTAAAGTTAATACCGGAGCTGAGACTAACTTTTCTTTCAGAAAATTAAAGCTTTGATCACACTTCTCGTCCCAGACAAACTTAACCTCCTTCTTTGTCAACCGGGTTAACGGTGCCGCAATCTTGGAGAAGTCCTGAACGAATCTCCTGTAATAACCGGCCAATCCCAAGAAGCTTCTAATCTCCGAGGCATTCTTTGGTTTCTCCCACTTAAGCACGGCTTCGATTTTCGAGGGATCGACTTCCAACCCTTTTCCTGAAATCACATGCCCCAAGAAGGAAACCCGATCGATCCAAAATTCACACTTGCTGAACTTAGCAAACAACTGATGCTCTTTCGGAGTCTGAAGAACGAGCCTGAGATGTCTCGCGTGCTCCTCGGCTGATTTTGAGAAAACCAGAATGTCATCGATAAATATTACCGCGAACTTGTCGAGGAAAGGCCTGAATATCCGGTGCATCATATCCATGAAAGCTGCAGGGGCATTAGTCAATCCAAAAGGCATAACCACGAACTCGTAATGCCCGTACCGAGTATTGAATCCTGTCTTTGGAATGTCCTCTGCTCGGATTCGCAGCTGATAGTATCCTTGTCTTAAATCCAATTTCGAATACACCTTGGAACCCTGAAGTATATCGAATAACTCCTCGATGTGTGGGAGGGGATACTTGTTCTTAATAGTCTTCCGGTTCAACTCTCTGTAATCGATACACATTCTTAGAGTCCCGTCCTTTTTCTTGACAAACAACACCGGTGCTCCCCACGGCGAAGAACTTGGCCGAATGTACCCAACTTCCAACAATGCTTCCAGTTGTACTTTTAATTCCTTCAACTCGGTTGGAGCCATCCGGTAAGGAGTCTTTGAATACGGCTCAGCATTCGGAAAAAGATCGATCACAAATTCAATCTCTCGTTCAGGAGGCAAGGAATCCAATTTCTCTGGAAATACCTCGGGAAATTCCTTTACTACCTCGGTGTCCTCTAACTTCACCTGATCTTTTGGCTTGTTCAGAATATAGGCAATGAACCCTGTAGCCCCGTCTCTGACTAATCTTTGAGCCTCTGAAAACGAAAGTAGGGGTACGGTCTTCGAAGTACAGCCCGTAACAACCTCTGAACCCAACTGAACCTTCTTAGCCCGACAATCCACAGTAGCACAATGTCTGTAAAGCCAATCCATCCCCAGAATAGCCCCGTATCTCTCCATTGGCATCACAATAAAGTCGGTCAGAAATTCCCTGCCTTCAATCACAACTGGAACATCCCTGTAGACCTGATCCGTCTCTCGCCTACTACCGAAAGGAGTACTAACTATATAACGCACAGAAGCGCACATAGCAGGCAAAGGCAAAGTAATAGCAATATAGCGCGCAAGAAAGGAGTGTGTAGCTCCCGGATCAAATAATGTATGGATGTTCGTGCCATGAATGCAAATAATACCTTCAACTACTGCGGCGGGGTCAATCTCGGCATCCTGCTCCTCTCCCGCAAGTGCATAAGCCCGAGCTCTCACCAGTGGCCTCGGTCCTGCGGGTGGTGGATCCTGACGATCCGGACAACCATCCACTCTGTGCTCGTCACTCCCACAAATCAAGCATAACCCTAACTGGCGTCTGCAGTTATCATAGGTGTGCGTAGGATGTCCACACCATCTACATCCCGGTCTCTGAGGTGGCTGGGGTGGTGCTGGAGCTCTCGGACCTCTCAGTAACGGCCCTGCACCCTTCTGTGACGATCCTGTAGTCTTAAACTTCTTCCCAGAGTCCCTCTGTGCGGGAGGAGCAGAGTAAACCATCGGCCTTTTTCCTGCGCTCGATCCCTGGCCTGATCTCGAGCCTGAAGCCTGTCCTGCTCGCTGAGTAGCCCTCCTAGCACTATCGGAATCTTCAACTTTTAGGGCTTTTGCTGTAGCTTTTGCCCAGGTGCTAGTATTAGCTGCTTTCAGTGCATCCTGGATGTCCGGCCTCAACCCCTGAACGAACTGCATCGCCTTGTGAAAGTCATCATTCGCTATGTTAGGTGCATAGCGAGAAAGCCTCTCGAACTCGGCGATATACTGACCCACGGACCTGCCTCCCTGCTTTAATTCTGTAAACTCCCTCAACCTGCGGGTACGGGAAGCTAGAGGAATATACTTGTTTCTAAACTCCCGTGCAAAGACCTCCCAGGTAATCTCGGTCCCGGCTTGTAGCCCCCTAGACCCCAAGGCGCCACATCCCCCGCACTGTAGCCTCAATCCACGTATGAAATGGACAGTTCATACATAAACCAAGACCACAGCGAACGGGCGACAACAAAACGACGCTCTAGGCGGGACACTCTCCCCAACATAATCAAAACAACCATGAATAGAAAAGCGGAAGCAGTAAAGTCATTCATGTATATATAGGTACCATATTCATTACATAGATACATATAGGTACCACTTATTTATCAATACATTATCATATCTCAATAATATACATCAGTACATATCCAAAAGGTGTCGATCGTGAATATAACATGATATCCGATCTAACATGTACATGAAAGGTGCAATACTAGACCCGTGATAATGCAAGACACGACCAACTCCCGCCTAGCACAACCACGCTCAAAAGGTACCTGAAAAGTGGAGTATCAGTCTACCGAAGACTGAGTGAGGGGCAATAAATATATATAACACACGTCACATGCAAGTTGTAGCCTCGGGTAAAGACTGTTAGAAAACAATAATTATATAGTTCAAGAAATCTCATCCTTTGCCCGAGATTACAACTATCCATTTTAACACGTTTAATTAATCATGCTTGTCAATATCATGAACATGTGGCCCCGGCGAGTAAGGGCAATCTCCAACCGAACTCCCAATCGTGAACAATACGTGATCATGCTTGCTTGCTTGATAAATGAGTGATCATGCAATATACTTTAGTGCTCACATAGACAATTTCATACTTAAAAACATGCAATAACCCGAGGATAACCCGACATTCCGGATTAATCCCCAGTCTCCTTCTTCCTCCGGGTGATAGCGAGTTTGCAAGGCTCGACTATCCACGACATGGTGTGTGTAGAGGACATGACCCTCTAGACACGGAACTCCTTCCACCACTAATCTCCTAGTGGCTTCGGGGGTGATCCCAACAATGTGAGGATAATTCAGGAGTTACCCGTCAGCCCTTGCTTTCCCGGTTGGCTCAAGAATTACCCTCGGGCCCACGTGCAATCATGTACTCGCCAAACATGCTTGAAAATCATGACAATCGATACATTCTTGCTTACAATGTTTATTACTTTGAAAATGTTTATAATTATAATAGGTTTTGGCCAAAAACTAGCACATAAGGGTTATAGGGTTCGTTTTACCAAAACAAAACCTCACCTTTCTTGCAAAATATAATAAATAAGCGTTCTAAGGAGCTTGCTCCCCGTCCACGCCCTCGTGACCTGTGCAAATACGACATATGAACATGAGACATGGACTAAAATGGCCAAAATATGACGAACGGCGAAAACGTGTCGAGACGACCTCGAAAATGCAATGTGATATTATAACTTTTCGTTTCACATCATATTAACACATATTATAGCAATTCGGGGTCAAAGAAGTCGTTGGATCGAGGGGTCAAAATCGTAATTTTATGCAGTGAATTTTGTTCTGTCAGCCCCTTGGGAAAGGCCGTTCCAGGCTTCCTTTGAAAACTGGGAACGGTCGTTCCCGTTGCCCAGAAAAACGCGGCAACGTTTTTCCATTTTTGAAACGCGCTTAGCCGGGAACGGCCCTTCCGGCTCCAAGGCCAAAATGGGAACGGCCGTTCCCATGATCGGCCGCCTGAATTTTGAAAAGGAATGGGAACGCCCGTTCCCACCAAGCCTTGAGGCTGGGAACGGTCGTTCCCTGCTTCTGCAACTGAAAAACAGAGCAGAAACAGAGTATGCTCTCGGGAAGAAAGCAACAAAGCTACCAAATCCCATTTTTGATCCCCAAGTGCTATAATTTCTGGTAATATGATGCATACAACTTCAATAAATGATAATATATCACTTAGACACCTAAAACCATGAAATAGCATCAAGAATTTCAAGTTTCAAGTTTATGATCAACTTGATCATTCAAGCCATATATTCCATTTTTCAAGCTAAAATTCATGCAATAATTCATGAAATAATCATTCAAACATGTTTTGCACAGCTAAGAACACCTCTAGCATATAAAACTCAAACCCTAGCTATCCCATGTATGATCAAGAATCATGGATTCATGCCAAACCAACCTTTAAGCTAAGAAATGGATGAAGAAGAAGATGATGATAATGATGACTTCCAATTCCTTGAAAAACTTCTTGAAATCTTGATGATCGATGAAAAATTATCTTCTTCCCTTTTTTCTTAGTACCGAGAATGAGAGCAAATGTGTTTGGCAAAGTTTGGATGAAATGAGCTCATGGAAGCTCATGGAAATGCATATACCGTAATTCATCTCCTTGGTTTGAGTGAGATATGCCAATTTGTCAATTAATCCTTGAAGTCTATAAGTGATACAATTAAGTATGTAAAGTTTTGAGGAATAATCAATCATGCCCCTAAAATTCTATGCAATCAAGTCCCTAATATTTTAGAAAATATTTACTAGGGACAATTTGGTAATTTTAAAACACTCTCGGTAATTGATTTCATGCAATAAATATTTTTCCGTGTCATGACATAATTTTTCAATGATATGAAATCAAATGATTTAAGATAAATGATGTTTCATGAATTTTGTGAAAATATGAAACGCCACGTACTATATATTATAAATTAAATAAATAAAATAAACCTACGCTCAAAACGCACACGTGGCGTGCTTACCTGTTCATCCGGAAACTGGGGCGTTACAACTCTCCCCCTCTTAGAAGAATCTGGTCCCCAGATTCTCTAGTCCTGCTCGAACAACTCCGGGTGGAACTGTTTCATTTTATCCTCTGTTTCCCAAGTGGCTTCCTCGGTTTTATCACTTCTCCACAACACTTTAACCATGGGAATTTTCCGGTTTCTCAACTCTTGGAATTTCCGATCCATGATTCTAACCGGCCTCTGAACAAATGTTAAGTTCGGTTCCAATTCAACTTCTTCCACGGGGAGAATCGTAGTCTCATCAGGGTAGTATTTCCTTAATTGCGAAACATGAAACACGTTGTGAATCCCCGTAAGACTCGGTGGTAGGTCCAATCGATAGGCTACCTCGCCTATTCTCTCAAGAATCTCGAACGGACCTAAGTAGCGAGGATTAAGCTTTCCTCCTCTCCCGATCCGGGTGAAACCTTTCCTTGGTGACACCTTCAAGAATACCCGGTCACCAACTTCAAATTCCAGATCCCTTCGACGCTTATCAGCATAGCTCTTCTGTCTATCTTGCTCGGCTTTCATCCGTTGTTGAATCATTTGAACTTTTTCAATCATAGCTTGGACGACTTTGGAAGGCCTTTCGAATCTTTCACCTTTCTTTACCCCTTCCTGTTTCGACCACTTCCATTCTTCCAAGTCGAAGAACAACGGAGATCGGCACTTTCTTCCATAAAGTAACTCGTAAGGAGCCATCCCGATCGAAGCCTGAAAGCTGTTATTATAAGCAAACTCGATCAAGGGAAGCTGTTCTGACCACGAGTTCTGAAAATCCATCGCGCAAGCCCGAAGAAGATCTTCCAAATACCTGATTAACCTTTCAGTTTGGCCGTCTGTTTGAGGGTGAAATGCTGTACTGAACTTGAGCTTCGTTCCCAAAACAGCCTGTAACTCTTGCCACAACTTAGAAGTAAACCTCGGGTCTCGATCCGATACTATGCTCACCGGAATACCATGAAGTCGAATGATCTCTCTGTTATAGATTTCAGCCAACTTTGGGATCTTATAGGACATCCGGACCGGTAGAAAGTGAGCAGACTTCGTAAATCTATCCACGATCACCCAAATTCCATCAAACCCGCCTTTAACCTTCGGTAATCCGGAAACAAAGTCCATCGTTACTTGTTCCCACTTCCACTCGGGAATAGGTAACGGTTGTAGGAGTCCCGCGGGTTTTTGGTGTTCCGCTTTCACTTTCTGACAAGTTAGGCAATGTTTCACATATTCTGCCACGTCTCTCTTCAACCCGTTCCACCAATAAAATTGCTTCAAATCCTTATACATCTTGTTTCCTCCTGGGTGAATCGAGTAGGCGGACTTGTGAGCTTCCTCGAGTAGGACCCGTCTCAATTCTTCAGGTACTACTACTCTGTTCTTAAACCGAAGCAACCCGGTCTCATCAAACCCAAACGGACTCTCCGGGTCATCCTTAGCCTTACTTGCAAGTTTCTGTACTTCCGGATCCCTATTCTGAGCCTCAAACAACTGATTCTTCAATTCCGGCTGAACTGTGATATTAGAAACCCGAGCCTTTAACACAATCGGGGCAACTTCCTCACTTTCCTTTATTTCCAGACTCGATACACTCGCCTTTCTGCTAAGTGCATCGGCGACCGCATTGGCTTTCCCGGGATGGTACTTAATTGTACAATCATAATCTTCCAACTTTTCCATCCAACGCCGTTGCCTCATATTCAAATCCTTCTGTGTGAATAAATACTGGAGGCTCTTGTGGTCGGTAAATATCTCGAAAGAAGTCCCGTAAAGATAATGTCTCCATTTCCCGAGCGCAAAGATCACGGCTGCAAGCTCTAGGTCGTGTGTTGGGTAATCCCTTTCATATTCCTTTAGCTTACGGGAAGCATAGGCGATCACTTTTCCTTTCTGAGTCAAAACACAACCTAAGCCTTCCTTAGAAGCATCTGTATATACTGCATACTCTTCTGAACCCTCGGGAAGCGTCAACACCGGAGCTGAGACTAACTTTTCTTTCAAGAAGTTGAAACTTTGATCATACTTCTCGTCCCAGACAAACTTAACATCCTTCTTTGTCAACCGGGTTAACGGTGCCGCGATCTTGGAGAAATCCTGAACGAATCTCCTGTAATAACCGGCCAATCCCAAGAAGCTTCTAATCTCCGAGGCATTCTTAGGTTTCTCCCACTTAAGCACAGCCTCAATTTTTGAGGGATCGACTTCCAACCCTTTTCCTGAAATCACGTGCCCCAAGAAGGAAACCCGATCTATCCAAAATTCACACTTGCTGAACTTAGCAAATAACTGATGCTCTTTTAGTGTCTGAAGAACAAGTCTGAGATGTCTCGCATGCTCCTCGGCTGATTTCGAGAAAACCAGAATATCATCAATAAAAATCACCACAAACTTGTCGAGGAAAGGCCTGAATATCCGGTGCATCATATCCATGAAAGCTGCAGGGGCATTAGTCAATCCAAAAGGCATAACCACGAACTCGTAATGCCCGTACCGAGTATTGAATCCTGTCTTAGGAATATCCTCTGCTCGGATTCGCAGCTGATAGTATCCCTGTCTTAAATCCAATTTCAAATACACCTTGGAACCCTGGAGTATATCGAATAACTCCTCGATATGTGGGAGGGGATACTTGTTCTTAATAGTCATCCTGTTCAACTCCCTGTAATCGATGCACATTCTTAGAGTCCCGTCCTTTTTCTTAACAAACAACACCGGTGCTCCCCACGGCGAAGAACTTGGCCGAATGTACCCAACTTCTAATAAAGCCTCAAGCTGAACTTTTAGTTCCTTTAATTCGGCTGGAGCCATCCGATAAGGAGTCTTTGAATACGGCTCAGCATTCGGGAAAAGATCAATCACAAATTCAATCTCTCGTTCAGGAGGCAAAGAATCCAATTTCTCTGGGAATACCTCGGGGAATTCCTTTACCACTTCAGTGTCCTCTAACTTCACCTGATCTTTTGGCTTGTTCAAAATGTAAGCAATGAACCCTGTAGCCCCGTCTCTGACTAACTTCTGAGCCTCTAAAAACGAAAGTAGTGGCACGGTCTTCGAAGTACAACCCGTAACAACTTCTGCACCCAACTGAACCTTCTTAGCTCGACAATCCACAGTAGCACAATGCCTGTATAACCATTCCATCCCCAGAATAGCCCCGTATCTCTCCATTGACATCACAATAAAGTCTGTCAGAAATTCCCTGCCTTCAACCACAACTGGAACATCCCTGTAAACCTGATCCGTCTCTCGTCTACTACCGAAAGGAGTACTAACTATATAGCGCACAGAAGTACACATAGCAGGCAAAGTTACGGTAATAGCAATAGAATGCGCAAGAAAGGAGTGTGTAGCTCCTGGATCAAATAATGTATGGATGTTCGTGCCATGGATGCAAATAATACCTTCAACTACTGCAGCGGGGTCAATATCAGCCTCCTGCTCCTCTCCAGCAAGTGCATAAGCTCGGGCCCTCACAAGTGGCCTCGGTCCTGCAGGGGGTGGATCCTGGCGATCCGGACACCCGTCAACCAAGTGCTCGTTACTCCCACAGATCAAACATAAGCCTAACCGGCGCCTGCAGTTATCATAGGTGTGCGTAGGATGTCCACACCATGTACATCTCGGTCTCTGAGGTGGCTGGGGTGGTGCTGGAGCTCTCGGGCCTCTCAGTAACGGCCCTGCACTTTTCTGTGACGATCCTGCAGTCTTAAACTTCTTCCCAGAGTCCCTCTGTGCTGGAGGTGCAGAGTAAACCATCGGCCTCTTTCCTGAGCTCGATCCCTGACCTGCTCTCGAGCCCGAAGCCTGTCCTGCTCGCTGAGTAGCCCTCCTAGCACTATCAGAATCCTCAACCTTCAGGGCCTTTGCAGTAGCCTTTGCCCAGGTACTGGTATTAGTCGCTTTCAGTGCATCCTGGATGTCCGGTCTCAACCCCTGAACAAATTGCATCGCCTTGTGAAAGTCATCATTCGCTATATTGGGTGCATAGTGAGAAAGCCTCTCGAACTCGGCGATGTACTGACCCACGGATCGGCTTCCCTGCTTTAGCTCAGTAAACTCCCTCAATCTGCTGGTACGGGAAGCTGGAGGAATATACTTGTTTCTGAACTCCCGTACGAAGACCTCCCAAGTAATCTCTGTCCCTGCTGCCGCCAAAACAATCTCTGTACTCTCCCACCAGGAGTAGGCCTCGCCCTGAATAAGAGTAAGGGTACAACGAGCCTTCTCCTGACTGTCACAAGGGATAAGCTGCCATATCCTCTCAATCTCTTTCAACCACATCTCTGCCTGTATGTCGTCTCCCTTATAGAACCTCGGGGGACGCTGATTCTGGAACTCTCGCAAGATAGCAGAAATGGGATTCTCTGGGGGTGCTACCTGCGCTTGTGGTGGTGGTGGAGGTACCCGTTCCTGTAATCTCTGATCAATTAGCCCCACTACTGCATTCATAAAATCCTGGGGCTGTGCCTGGACAGGTGGAGGAGGTGGTGATCTCTCGCGGCGATGATGTCGGCGATGATGATGCCTATGCCTCGAGGATCGATCACTGTAATGTCTATCGGGCTCCATCCTGAAA
The DNA here is from genome assembly GCA_037501455.1 of Lantana camara. Taxonomy (NCBI): domain Eukaryota; kingdom Viridiplantae; phylum Streptophyta; class Magnoliopsida; order Lamiales; family Verbenaceae; genus Lantana; species Lantana camara. Next base: position 99,048,910 of record CM074855.1, read on the forward strand.
TTAGATCACTAAACATGCGTGGCTTGATCAATAAATGCAAATGTGTGCATAGAATTTCCATAATATCAAGTAACACATATTCAAGGAAGATCAAATAGTGTAATTAACGTGAATAAGGGAGTAAATCAAGTAAATCAGCCCAATGCAGACTCCCAAATACCACATAATCCTATGCCGTGCGACCTAGACTGACTCGACACGACTCGAGAACCTCGGTTTTGCAACCGGGCTCTGATACCACCTGTAGATGTAGCCCCCTAGACCCCAAGGCGCCACATCCCCCGCACTGTAGCCTCAATCCACGTATGAAATGGACAGTTCATACATAAACCAAGACCACAGCGAACGGGCGACAACAAAACGACGCTCTAGGCGGGACACTCTCCCCAACATAATCAAAACAACCATGAATAGAAAAGCGGAAGCAGTAAAGTCATTCATGTATATATAGGTACCATATTCATTACATAGATACATATAGGTACCACTTATTTATCAATACATTATCATATCTCAATAATATACATCAGTACATATCCAAAAGGTGTCGATCGTGAATATAACATGATATCCGATCTAACATGTACATGAAAGGTGCAATACTAGACCCGTGATAATGCAAGACTCGACCAACTCCCGCCTAGCACAACCACGCTCAAAAGGTACCTGAAAAGTGGAGTATCAGTCTACCGAAGACTGAGTGAGGGGCAATAAATATATATAACACACGTCACATGCAAGTTGTAGCCTCGGGTAAAGACTGTTAGAAAACAATAATTATATAGTTCAAGAAATCTCATCCTTTGCCCGAGATTACAACTATCCATTTTAACACGTTTAATTAATCATGCTTGTCAATATCATGAACATGTGGCCCCGGCGAGTAAGGGCAATCTCCAACCGAACTCCCAATCGTGAACAATACGTGATCATGCTTGCTTGCTTGATAAATGAGTGATCATGCAATATACTTTAGTGCTCACATAGACAATTTCATACTTAAAAACATGCAATAACCCGAGGATAACCCGACATTCCGGATTAATCCCCAGTCTCCTTCTTCCTCCGGGTGATAGCGAGTTTGCAAGGCTCGACTATCCACGACATGGTGTGTGTAGAGGACATGACCCTCTAGACACGGAACTCCTTCCACCACTAATCTCCTAGTGGCTTCGGGGGTGATCCCAACAATGTGAGGATAATTCAGGAGTTACCCGTCAGCCCTTGCTTTCCCGGTTGGCTCAAGAATTACCCTCGGGCCCACGTGCAATCATGTACTCGCCAAACATGCTTGAAAATCATGACAATCGATACATTCTTGCTTACAATGTTTATTACTTTGAAAACGTTTATAATTATAATAGGTTTTGGCCAAAAACTAGCACATAAGGGTTATAGGGTTCGTTTTACCAAAACAAAACCTCACCTTTCTTGCAAAATATGATAAATAAGCGTTCTAAGGAGCTTGCTCCCCGTCCACGCCCTCGTGACCTGTGCAAATACGACATATGAACATGAGACATGGACTAAAATGGCCAAAATATGACGAACGGCGAAAACGTGTCGAGACGACCTCGAAAATGCAATGTGGTATTATAACTTTTCGTTTCACATCATATTAACACATATTATAGCAATTCGGGGTCAAAGAAGTCGTTGGATCGAGGGGTCAAAATCGTAATTTTATGCAGTGAATTTTGTTCTGTCAGCCCCTTGGGAACGGCCGTTCCAGGCTTCCTTTGAAAACTGGGAACGGTCGTTCCCGTTGCCCAGAAAAACGCGGCAACGTTTTTCCATTTTTGAAACGCGCTTAGCCGGGAACGGCCCTTCCGGCTCCAAGGCCAAAATGGGAACGGCCGTTCCCATGATCGGCCGCCTGAATTTTGAAAAGGAATGGGAACGCCCGTTCCCACCAAGCCTTGAGGCTGGGAACGGTCGTTCCCTGCTTCTGCAACTGAAAAACAGAGCAGAAACAGAGTATGCTCTCAGGAAGAAAGCAACAAAGCTACCAAATCCCATTTTTGATCCCCAAGTGCTATAATTTCTGGTAATATGATGCATACAACTTCAATAAATGATAATATATCACTTAGACACCTAAAACCATGAAATAGCATCAAGAATTTCAAGTTTCAAGTTTATGATCAACTTGATCATTCAAGCCATATATTCCATTTTTCAAGCTAAAATTCATGCAATAATTCATGAAATAATCATTCAACCATGTTTTGCACAGCTAAGAACACCTCTAGCATATAAAACTCAAACCCTAGCTATCCCATGTATGATCAAGAATCATGGATTCATGCCAAACCAACCTTTAAGCTAAGAAATGGATGAAGAAGAAGATGATGATAATGATGACTTCCAATTCCTTGAAAAACTTCTTGAAATCTTGATGATCGATGAAAAATTATCTTCTTCCCTTTTTTCTTAGTACCGAGAATGAGAGCAAATGTGTTTGGCAAAGTTTGGATGAAATGAGCTCATGGAAGCTCATGGAAATGCATATACCGTAATTCATCTCCTTGGTTTGAGTGAGATATGCCAATTTGTCAATTAATCCTTGAAGTCTATAAGTGATACAATTAAGTATGTAAAGTTTTGAGGAATAATCAATCATGCCCCTAAAATTCTATGCAATCAAGTCCCTAATATTTTAGAAAATATTTACTAGGGACAATTTGGTAATTTTAAAACACTCTCGGTAATTGATTTCATGCAATAAATATTTTTCCGTGTCATGACATAATTTTTCAATGATATGAAATCAAATGATTTAAGATAAATGATGTTTCATGAATTTTGTGAAAATATGAAACGCCACGTACTATATATTATAAATTAAATAAATAAAATAAACCTACGCTCAAAACGCACACGTGGCGTGCTTACCTGTTCATCCGGAAACTGGGGCGTTACACGGCTGCCTTCAGAACAATCTGAGTGCTCTCCCACCAGGAGTAGGCCTCGCCCTGAATAAGAGTGAGGGTGCAACGAGCCTTCTCCTGACTGTCACAAGGAATAAGCTGCCATATCCTCTCGATCTCCTTTAACCACATCTCTGCCTGTATATCGTCTCCCTTATAAAACTTCGGGGGACGCTGATTCTGAAATTCTGGAAAAATAGCAGAAATGGGGTTCTCCGGAGGTGCTACCTGCGCTGGTGGTGGTGGTGGAGGTACCCTTTCCTGTAACCTCTGATCAATTAGCCCCACTACTGCATTCATGAAATCCTGGGGCTGTGCCTGAGCAGGTGGAGGAGGTGGTGATCTCTCGCAGCGATGATGTCGGCGGTGATGATGCCTGTGCCTTGAGGATCGGTCACTGGAACGTCTGTCGTGCTCCATCCTGAAATCAGATCACTAAACATGTATGGCTTGATCAATAAATGCAAATGTGTGCATATAATTTCCATACTATCAAATAGCACATGCTCAAGGAAGATCAAGTAGCTCAATTCATGCGAAGGAATGAGTAAATCAGGTAAATCAACCAAATGCAGACTCCCCAATACCACATAATCCTATGCCGTGCGACCTAGAGTGACTTGACACGACTCAAGAACCTCGGTTTTGCAACCGGGCTCTGATACCACCTGTAGATGTAGCACCTTAAACCCCAAGGCGCCACATCCCCCGCACTATAGCCTCGATCCACGTATGAAATGGACAGTTCATACATAAACCAAGACCACAGCGAACGGGTGACAATCAAAATGACGAACTGGGCGGGACACTCTCCCCAACATAATTACTCAAATCAAACATGATTAGAGAAGCGGAAGCAATAAAGTCATTCATATATATAGGTACCATATTTATTACATAGATACATATAGGTACCAATTAACTATCACTACATAATCATCCCTCGATAATATACATCAGTAAGTATCCAAAATGCGATAAGAACGATCATAACATGAAATGTCTCAAAAGTACTATACAAAAAGGGTATGAACTAGACCCGTGGAAATGCAAGACTCGAACAACTCCGCCTAGCACGACCACGCTCAAAAGGTACCTGAAAAGTGAAGTATCAGTCTACCGAAGACTGAGTGAGGGGCAATAGTATATGTCACACGTCACATGCAAGTTGTAGCCTCGGGTGAAGACTTTAGAAATGAAAGGAATATATAATTCAAGAAGTTTAACCTTTGCCCGAGATTACAACCAATCATTTTAACACGTTTATTTTAATCACGCTTGTCAATGTCATGAACATGTGGCCCCGGCGAGCAAGGGCAATCTCCAACCGAACTCCCAATCGTGAACAATACGTGATCATGCGTGCTTGCTTGATAAATACGTGATCATACAATTTAATTAGTGCTCACATAAATAATTTCATGCTTGAAATCATGCAATAACCCGAGGATAACCCGACATGCCGGATTAATCCCCAGTCTCCTTCTTCCTCCGGGTGATAGCGAGTTTGCAAGGCTCGACTATCCACGACATGGTGTGTGTAGAGGACATGACCCTCTAGACACGGAACTCCTTCCACCACTAATCTCCTAGTGGCTTCGGGGGTGATCCCAACAATGTGAGGATAATTCAGGAGTTACCCGTCAGCCCTTGCTTTCCCGGTTGGCTCAAGAATTACCCTCGGGCCCACGTGCAATCATGTACTCGCCAAACATGTTTGAAATCATGAATTGCTTACTTGAAATGTTCATGGTTTTGAAATCATTTATAAGTATAATACGTTTTGGCCGAAAACTAGCACGTAAGAGTGGTAGGGTTCTATAACCAGAACCTAAAACCTCACCTTTTCTTGCAAAATACAGTAAGGACGTGTTCTAAGGAGCTTGCTCCCCGTCCACGCCCTCGTGACCTATGCAAACACGATGTACATTCGTGAGACAAGACCTAAAATGACCAAAATATGACGAACGGCGGAAATGTGTCGAGACGACCATGAAAATGCAATGTGGTATGATAACATGTTGTTTCACATCATATTAGCACATATTATAGCAATTCGGGGTCAAAGAAGTCGTTGGATCGAGGGGCTATTTTCGTAAATTTATGCAGAAACTTTTGTTCTGCATGTCCAGGTGGGAACGGCCGTTCCGTTCCCCTTTGAAAAATGGGAACGGTCGTTCCCAAGGATTCCCCAAAACTTGTCAGCGCTTTTCCCCCTTTTAAAACGCGCCTCATGGGAACGGCCCTTCCGGCTCCAAGGCCAAAATGGGAACGGCCGTTCCCATAGTCGGCCGCGCGGTTTCAGTTTGAAAGAAGGGAACGCCCGTTCCCGCAATGCCTTGAGGCTGGGAACGGTCGTTCCCAGTTCTGCAACTGGGAAAACAGAGCAAAAACAGAGTATGCTATCGGGAATGATCAACAAAGCAACCCAAAAGTGAATTTCAAGCAACAAAGGTAAGATTTCTGGAAATATTCATGCATATATACTGAAGAAATAATATTAGAACATTCAAACACTTAAAGCATGTAAGATCATCAAGAATTCCAAGTTTCAAGTTTATGATCAAACTTGATCATTCAAGCCAATTATTCAATTTTTCAAGCTAGAAATCATGCAATAATTCATATTATGATCATTTAATCATGCTTCCAATTCTAATTCAATCATCTAGCACATCTCACTCAAACCCTAGCTAGTCCATGTATGATCAAGAATCATCACTTCCATGCAAACCAACCTTGAAGATGAGAGAAATGAAGAAATAGATGATGGTGATGATCAATTCCCAATTGCTGGAAAGATTTCTTGAAATCTTGATGATTGATGGAAAATTACTTCTTCCCTTTTTCTTCCTTGGAATACAGAGAGAGAGAGCAATTTTGGTTGGGAAATATTTGAGGACAAATGATCAAGGAAGAACCTTGGAGATGTATTACGTGATGCATCTCCTTGGTTTTAGTGAAATATGCCAATTTGCCAATTAATCCTTCAACTCATGAGAGTATGCAATTGACTAAATAAGCTTTTGAAATATAATCAATTAGGTCCGTAGAAGATCATGCAATTAAGTCCCTAGCATTTAAGGAAATATTCAACTAAGGATGCTTTGGTAATATAGACCACTCTCGGTATTAATTTCATGCAAGAAATATTTTTCGTGTCATGGAATAATATTTTCAATGATATGAAATCAAATAATTGACATGAATAATGTTTCATGAATTTTACAAAAATATGAATGCCACGTAAGAATATATTATAAAATTAAAGAAATAAAATAAACCTACGCTCAAAACGCACACGTGGCGTGCTTACCTGCTCATCCGGAAACCGGGGCGTTACATATAACACATACATGCAACGTATACTCATGCAAGCAATATGCATGAAACTTTATACTTCAAACCAATTTTCATAATATGCATGCAATTCAAATTGACAAGATTCTCATGCATGCAGACTAAACAGCATGCACACCACCACATTACAAGTATCACAATATGCATGCAATTTCCATGCAACAAAACACATGCATGCAAACATTAAAAAAGAAAGGAAAGCAGGCAGTAGCAGCAGCGGTTCCACAGCACAGCAGTAGTAGCAGGTTACAGACTTAATCTAAAGCATGCATTGAAACATAGGTTTATCACATAAGTTTAAGATTTCGATTTAGAAGGTGACATGCCCATGTCACCAATACAGAACAAACTGAGACACCCCCGTGTCTCGGTAGAGAGATGTCAGGCAAAAGTTGCACCCCCGTTACATGCTGGAAAGAAAAAGATGACACCCCCGTGTCATATACAAGTAGCAACCCCTGTTTTCTTGGCTTAAACGCAGCAGCAACCCAAGTGATATGCAAGCAAGATATATGGCAATACAAGGCATGAAATGCAACAACAAACCAAGCCTAACAATACACAAAACTGATAGCAACACAAGAATCAGCGCAGCAGTTTGACAGCAACATTCCAGTCCCAAAAACAGAGCAAAAAGTCACGAAAACAGGGGATGAATGATCTCCAATAATCCCAACAAGTTCAGGTCAGTTTAGACTATCCAAACCGCAGCAAAACAACACAAATTCAACATGTAATTCAGTTCCAAAAGAGCTCAACCATGAAAAGAAAGCATACGTGACATTCATGAGAATTTTCTCAAAGTGCCACAAATGATATTTCATTAATACATCAACCACCATGAAATCAATGGTCATAAATGAGAATAGGATGTCAAAATAATCATTCTCAAGCTTGGAATCAATCAAAACCACCAAGAATTGAATAAGATCATTAAATTTTGCTCTAAACCCATTATTTCGAATTCAGCCCTTAACCTTATGAAACCATGATCAAAACCAGGGATGAATGAATGAAAATGACTCATATTGAATGTACATAACATATCCAAGCTTACCTTGTGGATTAATGGAGGTTTGGAAGGAGATTTGAGCTTGAATCTCTTGGTAGGGCTTGAGCTACGGGAAAACTGGGAAGTAGAAGATATTTGGCCAATTTACTCCAAGTGGGAAGGGTTATCTCGGTTTGGGGGGTTGATGACTGAATAAAGGGTTGAGTTAGGGTTCCATAGAGTCTAACCATGGTTAATTTGGTCAACGAATGAATAAGTTATGGTCATTTTAGTGCAATAAGGTCAGTTTGGTCGCCATTCCGTTTTTCGGTTGAATTTCGGAGGTCCAAAAGGCATTAGAAAAATATAAGGCTAAGTTCACTAAACTCGAATTTTCGTTACGAGTTCAGCGAAGTTGACGGAACTCAAATCCGAGTTCCCGAGCTCAAGATATTAAATGCGGAACCAAGGGTGCGCTAAGTACTCGTTAGCTCCCGACTTGGATTCCAAAATTCAAATTAAATCCGAAACACAAGCAAATAAATTCGAAAATATGAAACAAACATATATTCATATTCAAGACACGAATAAATTCAACATATTAAATTTGCACAAAATTTCGGTATCAATTCATATAGAAACGAAACACGTAAATGTCACTCATACGCAATGTAACAATAAAATTCATAATATTAACAAATAATATAACAAATTAAATACGTATATAATTATGAATATAAAATGCATGCATGCACTAATAAAATCAGAATACATGCACCAATTATGATTACATTGTATTGCATGAATTCATGCAAATATGTTGAAAAAAACGTGCACAGTTAACATATATATATATTTATATTATATAAATATATTTAATATTAATATCATTAAAATAAAGTAATTAACATTTAATACATTTAAAAAAAAAATTAAATATGTAAAACGCGTATAAATAATTATTTCGCGCAATTAAGGAGCACACAAGTCATTCACATAAATTCAAATTCAAATATTGCATATATTTCAATTAATCACTTATTTAACAATTAAACAATGAAATTTAATTATAGTAAACGCTAAAAACCAATTAATTTGCGCAAATTAGTAAACACATATGTCATTTTAAAATACTGAAAAGTTGGGGTGTTACAAACTCACTCCCTTAAAAAGAATCCGTCCTCGGATTCACTAAATCGATCGAACAAACAATGAGAGATTCCCCGTCTCTCACAAGCAACACGGAGAGAGCCCCGTCTCTCACAAACAACACGAAGAGAGGCCCGTCTCTCACAAACAAAGAGAGCACCCCGTCTCTCAAACAAAAATAAGAGAATCCCCGTCTCTTACACACAACGAGAGCACCCCGTCTCTCAAACAAAAATAAGAGAATCCCCGTCTCTTACGCACAACGAGAGCACCCCGTCTCTCAAACAAAATAAACAAACAACAAACAAACAAAAATAAAGCAAGGAAGTTCTCAATACTCCCAAGCAACTCACGCAAGATCATAATTAAAATCACCTAAGGCACTCGAAGCAAGTAACAAATATCGTTCATGTTAACTATCAAATACTCCAATCCAATTGGACAAGGTAAGAAATCAAAGCACATAACATAGAAATTATTTGAATTAAATTTTCATGAATGCATGTATCATGGATGCTACAAGTACCGTTCACCGTCGTTTGCGTAGTTTAGGGCTATGAGTTTGTTATCCCCTGTATGATCTGCCCCGAGAGTGAGCTCAACATTTACCTTGTCTTTAATTTCTTCAATGTAACCCGGTGAAGCCATGATAAGTCCTCTTCGATCTTTAATCATTTCCCATAATCTTCATTCAATCAAACCAACTCTTAATACCCGAGCTTTGATCCCCCGTCTACTGTTAGATCACCCATCCCGAAATTAAATCCAATGTTATTTTCCTTTGTCCATATGAAAATCTAACAAACTATCAAAGATAACTACCCTTAGCGCCCCTAACATTTCTTTAATCGAAGATAGGATGTTCTTGGTGATCTTGGAACTCTGATTTAGCCTTTCCAAGGTTCGTCCTTACCGATTTATTGCTTCTTAAATTTCCTTACCACTCATGGAATCAAGCTTCATTGACAATATACTTTTCCATGATAATTTAAATCAGTTTCCTCTTGACAATTCAATTTAGAAATTTTCCCCAAGCTCCTTCATAACTCTTTTGTCTTCAACTCGACTTACATACACAGAACAAATCAACGATCTATCTTCCCCATTCCTCGTGAAAATCTTCAGCCCGAATCCAGTGATCTAGCTCTCATTTTATTGATCATCCCATAAAGTTATCTTATTCATCTCTGCTCGCCAACATAGAAAAAAAACAAAATTCCCCAAATCTTCCTTAATTACACTTCTGTTATTTTTACTCCTTCAGTTCCGACCTCAAGTTTTGAATTCGCCTCCTGGTCATGCTCACCCCCTTAAAATTTTTATCGTTGTACATCCAACTCCATCGAACCTTCTTTCCTCGGAATTCCTGATGGAAGTTTTATTAGGAGGGCTTTAAATGACATAGCAACCGATAGTCTTAGCTTTTCCACTTCTCCTCTACCGGTGTTAATAGTCAAACCCCTTTTCTTCATTCTTGTTCGATCCGGGCACTCCCAAGCCAACTCCGGTTGTATTTTTCCTTCTGAAACTTCCTTTCCACCAACCTATCCTTAAAACCCCCCATCCCATTAATTCTTTTCCTCTTAATTCAGATGTGGCCCGTACAAGCAGATACTTGAGAAATGCGATGAAAGAACTCCTTATAAAATAAACACTAAAATGCATGTCGGGTTAAAATGACAATGCACGTGGCACACTTTGCAACAATTAATTATGCAGCACATTAGCACAACAAAATCAAATAAAAAACACGTGCACGAACATAAGTAAAGAAGAATAAATAAGTGATGCAAAGTATGGTGCACATGCTATGAATGTTTTGGAACCTGTCACCAATGTGGTAAGTTGTTAGCTCGGTAGCTTTTCCTCGTTCCTCCAATCACGAGGTCACTTTGACTTTCTAATCATACTTCATCTTTCCCACGGTCTTCAAGTTTTCCATGAATCTTTGTACATCATTTGTATCTTTCCCAGTCCAGAAGATCGCTTCGATGTTCACTGAATTAGCATCTAAATTTCTCCTCGGGAATCACCCTTCAACCTTGCTCAAATTCTTTTACAAAAATGAACCCCAATGTAATTCTGAACCCTACTTCTCGCCATCACCGTGATCAAGACTCCCGTGCCTATCCTTTATGAATTTAATTCACCTCCAATTGCTTATACTTGAGTGCAGGATTTCCTTGCAAAGAGTCTCTCCCCGAGAATAATCCTTCAACCAGTCTTTGCCTTTCTTTATCGTTCCCATTTATTGCTCCATATCTTCCAATTCAACTTCACAGCATGACAATTCATCTTTGATTTGGAAAAACGAACTCAAATCCCGTCCTCAATATCGCTACCTTCCCTAAATTTGTATTCACACAATTACTTGCCTCTGTCTACTCCCTTCCAGACTCGTTTCCCATCATTAATCGGCAGCCAGAGCACCCAAATCCGACTCTTCCCAGTCTTAACTTCAACAAACTCGATTTCTAATCACTAGGCGTAGTTAGAAATCCTTCTTTGGCGACCCTTGGTTCATAACTTCTACCGAACCCATTTTATCTTGACTTTCCCTAATTATTAACACCTCTTCAATGATCCGAATCTAGGACCAAAATACCTTCAAGGTGTGTTCACTTCAATCCTTAGGTTGAACAGTCCTGTTGAATCCAATTATGGCATCTTATAGAGGAGAGCCATATCTATATATATATCCATATTAGGAGTCATAAATATTTCCCGATCAATTCCTATTTCTACGAATATCCCTCTATAGTTGCATCTCTTAAGTCAAACTTCCATTTCAGCTCCTATCCCTTGAACTCTAGCTTTATCTATGAGGACTACACCTCTCGAATTCTCTATATCTTTCCCTGATATATCATTCCTATCCTCCATGCCTCAAAAAGAACTTGCAGTAAGGCGTTGTTAGCATGATACTTGGCCGTGGTTTGATAGTATCTTCATAACCTGTAATTCATAACGTATTTCGAGAATATATGCATGCGATTAGTGCATGCCCATGGCACATATTCAACACTAAAGGCAAGGATCCACATAATAATGCAGCAGATAGTTCGAAAAAATTTCAAAAGAAAAGACAAATTTCATGTTCAAGATCGATGCAATGCACACACTATCACATAGTCACTAAGCCGTACGACCTAGACTGACTCAAACATGACTCAAGAACACCGGTTTTGCAACCGGGCTCTGATACCACTTAAGGATGTAGCACCCCGCACGTGAGGCACCACATCCCCCGCACTATGGCCCAACACGAGTAACGAAATGGAGAGTCCGCACCCGTATCCAACCATAGCGAACGGGAGACAAACGAAATAACCTTCCTAAGCCAGGCGGAACTTAGACCCTACAATGATAACCAATCAACAAAATATAATGCAACGGAAAACTAAAGTTCAAACACACAAACCATAAGCAGAATTGGGCTCTTCAGGCCTCTTTTAATTCCTTACAAGCCCGACACGAAAATACAATAACAATTGCATAAGATTCAAGTTCATAATGACACAGGGTCGAATCATACACCATTTACATACATAAGTGAATGCAGAGACGCTACTAACTTAACTTGACCGACTCGAACTCAACACAACCCTGCCTAGCTCGAACTTCAAAGCCAAACCTGCACACTAAAGTGTTGGGAGGGAGAGGGTCAGTCTCTAGAAGACTGAGTGAGCAGGAGCGATATACATATATATAAAACATGCACATGCAAGTCATAAATCCCGAGCAAGGTTTTATTTGAAATTAGTTCCCAAAGGGCAAGAGAATAATCAAGCAATACTCGGATTTTACGACTAATCATATTAATTCATTACATTCATAATTCATATATAAACATAAGGGCTCGGCGAGTGAGCGTGCATCATCTCCAACCAACTCCAATTGTGTACGACACATATCATTAATACTTTAAATAGGTGATCATGCAATATATCATAATACACGCAGATCATATATTATATCATAAAACATATTCGTTTGGGCAATCTGTGTCCCGGCCTTCCCGCACGGTGCAAATCAATCACAAATATAATCATAAACATAAAATAAGTTCCAACCTTCTTCCTCCGGGTGGTGGACAGGTTAGCAAGACTCGACCACCTCATACATAGGCCAATGGGGTTTCATGACTCCCCCAAGGGCACTCAGCTCCCATTCCCCTCTAAACCTCCTAGCGAGGGCCGGTATCACCGTACATATGGTGGGACTAGTACAAGGGATCACCGTCGGCCCTTGCGTCCCAAGATAGCCACTTGCACTAAGTCCCTGGGCCCGTGAACATATCGTACATGCATAATCTCGCCAAAACATTTGATTCATAAGAACATAACATATTTCATAATTCATTTGAAAAGGGGTTTACTCTATCAAAGTTTACTCGATGACTCTATTTTAAAATCAATATATATATATATATATATATATATATATATATATATATTTAGGGTTTTGGCCAAAGCTTGTCACATAAGGCTGTAGGGTTTAATATGTAACTCGAACCAAAACACCCTCACCTGGAACATGGCGATACAAGGATACGAGTTACCGAGTGCCTAGTTGATCAAGATTCTCCACCCTAGAGATAAACTGTACAAAAGACAACATGACGTGTTCGTGAGACTCGAGACTCCAATGAACCATATAAGACACACGGCATGTAATGAACATGATATGAATGCATAAAAGATGATATTATAACACAAAATGTTCATGTGCACTATTAAAGTCTTAAAGACATATAAACATTCAATTCATTCATTTAATGAAGCATTCGTATTCAAATGAGTTCATATCCTTCACATTCCACGTTAAAGGAATTTAAATCATTTAATCAAGTCATTCGATCTTTCGTTCACTTTCATTCGAAGTCATAATTCCACATTTCAATCAATTTAATTCAAGAATTCATGTAGGAGCATAACACGTATTAAATCACATTTAAAATTAGAACATAAACAATTAAACACATTCAATCGCATTTACAAATAGAAAATAAACAATTAAATACATTCAATTAAATTCTATAATTCAATTAAATCAAATAACATTTAATATTTAATAAACATATATAAATATATATAATTAAATATACTTAAATATATTATATTATATATATATATATATATATATATATATATATATATAACACATACATGCAACGTATACTCATGCAAGCAATATGCATGAAACTTTATGCTTCAAACCAATTTTCATAATATGCATGCAATTCAAATTGACAAGATTCTCATGCATGCAGACTAAACAACATGCACACCACCACATTACAAGTATCACAATATGCATGCAATTTCCATGCAACAAAACACATGCATGCAAACATTAAGAAAGAAAGGAAAGCAGGCAGTAGCAGCAGCGGTTCCACAACACAACAGCAACAGCAGGTTACAGACTTAATCTACAAGCATGCATTGAAACATAGGTTTATCACGTAAGCTTAATATTTGGATATAGAAGGTGACACGCCCGTGTCACCAACACAGAACAAATCGAGACACTCCCGTGTCTCGGTACAGAGATAACAGGCAAAAGTTGCACCCCCGTTACATGCTGGAAAGAAAAAGATGACACCCCCGTGTCATATACAAGCAACAACCCCTGTTTTCTTGGCTTAAACGCAACAGCAACCCAAGTGATATGCAAGCAAGATATGTGGAAATACAAGGCATGAAATGCAACAACAAACCAAGCCTAACAATACACAAAACTGACAGCAACACAAGAATCAGCGCAGCAGTTTGACAGAAACATTTCAGTCCAAAAAACAGAGCAAAAAGTAACGAAAACAGGGCTTGACTGATCTCCAATAATCCCAACAAGTTCAGGTCAGTTTAGACTATCCAAAACGCAGCAAAACAGCACAAATTCAACATATAATTCAGTTCCAAAAGAGCTCAACCATGAAAAGAAAGCATACATGACATTCATGAGAATTTTCTCAAAGTGCCATAAATGATATTTCATTAATACATCAACCACCATGAAATCAATGGTCATAAATGAGAATAGGATGTCAAAATAATAATTCTGAAGCTTGGAATCAATCAAAACCATCAAGAATTGAATAAGATCATCAAATTTTGCTCTAAACCCATTATTTCGAATTCAGCCCTTTACCTCATGAAACCATGATCGAAACCAGTGATGAATGAATGAAAATGACTCATATTGAATGTACATAACATATCCAAGCTTACCTTGTGGATTAATTGAGGTTTGGAAGGAGATTTGAGCTTGAATCTCTTGGTAGGGCTTGAGCTACGGAAAAACTGGGAAGCAGAAGATATTTGGCCAATTTACTCCAATTGGGAAGGGTTATCTCGGTTTGGGGGGTAGATGACTGAATAAAGGGTTGAGTTAGGGTTCCATAGAGTCTAATCATGGTTAATTTGGTCAACAAATGAATAAGTTATGGTCATTTTAGTGGAGCAAGGTCAGTTTTATCACCGTTCCGTTTTTCGGTTGAATTTCGGAGGTCCAAAAGGCATTAGAAAAATATAAGGCTAAGTTCACTAAACTTGAATTTTCGTTACGAGTTCAGCGAAGTTGACGGAACTCGAATTCGCATTCCCGAGCTCAAGATATTAAATACGGAACCAAGGGAGCGCTAAGTGCTAGTTAGCCCCCGACTTGGATTCCAAAATTCAAATTAAATCCGAAACACAAGCAAATAAATTCGAAAATACGAAACGAACATATATTCATATTCAAGACACGAATAAATCCAACATATTAAATTTGCACGAAATTTCGGTATCAATTCATATAGAATCGAAACAAGTAAATGTCACTCATACGCAATGTAACAATAAAATTCATAATATTAACAAATAATATAACAAATTAAATACGTATATAATTAAGAATATAAAATGCATGCATGCACTAATAAAATCAGAATGCATGCACCAATTATGATTACATTGTATTGCATGAAATCATGCAAATATATTGAAAAAAACGTGCACAGTTAACACATATATATATTTATATTATATAAATATATTTAATATTAATATCATTAAAATAAAGTAATTAACATTTAATACATTTAAAAATAAAATTAAATATGTAAAACACGTATAAATAATTATTTCGCGCAATTAAGGAGCACACAAGTTATTCACATAAATTCAAATTCAAATATTGCATATATTTCAATTAATCACTTATTTAACAATTAAGCAATGAAATTTAATTATAGTAAACGCTAAAAACCAATTAATTTGCGCAAATTAGTAAACACATATGTCATTTTAAAATACTGAAAAGTTGGGGAGTTACAATCATTCGTTGTATATGTCATACACTCAGCATTTTTAGTAGTTAATAAACTTGAAATTAACACCGGTTCAAAGCTCCCAAACTGGATTACTATGGGTGCCCTCGATGATACTAGCGGCGTTGTCACGTTCTTTTGGCTTTCAAGCACATTAACATCTGCCGAAGTTGCAACACTAGTAGTGTTCGTATCAGCTACATCTTCGCAATCGAGAATAATTTTCCCCTCTTTAGCCAAAGCCATGATTTTGTCTTTCAAAACAAAACACTTTTCCAACGGGTGGCTAATAACTCGGTGATACTTGCAGTACTTCGGATCGTTCGTTTTTCCACTTTCTTCGGGGCGTTTTGGCTCTGACAGCTCTATCATCTTTCTTGCAAGCAATTCGTCGAAGATGTGTGCAACATCTGAATCTGGGAATGGATACTCTTTTTCTGGCATCTCCTTTAGAGTGAGACGGCGCCTTTCATTTTTCGCGGGTTGATTTCTTGGCTTTTCTACATCTTTTTTGTCCTTAGGCAGGATTTTGACAGAAACTGCTTTGACAGTCATAAACTCCTATGTAGGAGGTTTAACTGTAGCACCCCGCACGTGAGGCACCATATCCCCCGCACTATGGCTCAACACGAGTAACGAAATAGGAAGTCCGCACCCGTATCAAACCATAGCGAATGGGAGACAAACAAAAGGACCCTCCTAGGCTAGGCGGAACTTAGACCCTGCAATTATAAACAACTATCAAAACATAATGCATCGAAAAACTAAAATCCAAACACATGCTTTGGCCACCGGCCTGCAGAAACTAAACATACGAACCACAAGCAGACTTGGGCTCCTCAGGCCTCTTTTTAATTCATAACGAAACCCTTGCAAGGAAATTCAATAACAACTACATAATGATTCAATTTCATAATCTTACAGAGTTGAATCATACACAAATTAAATGCAGATATGAGTGCAAAGACTCTACTACTCAACTTTACCGACTCAAAGACTCAACCAAAACTCCGCCTAGCTCGAAACTCCAACGCTGGACCTGTGCACTAAAGGGTTGGGGAGGGAGAGGGTCAGTCTCTAAAAGACTGAGTGAGCAGGAGCGATATACGTATATATAAAACATGCACATGCAAGTCATAAATCCCGAGCAAGGTTTTATTTAAAATTAGTTCCAAAAAGACAAGAGAATAATTAAGCAATGCTCGAACTTTACGACTAATTATATTAAATTTATTAAGTTTATAATTCATTCATAAACATAAAGGCTCGGCGAGTGAGCATGCTTTATCTCCAACCAAAGTCCGACAGTGTATGACAAATATCATTAATACGGTAAATAGGTGATAATGCAATATATCATAATACACACAAATCATATATCATATCCTAAACATAATTGTTTGGGCAATCCGTGTCCCGGCCTTCCCGCATGGTGCCTATCAATCATATCATAATCATAATCATAAAAGAAGTTCCAACCTTCTTCCTCTGGGTGGTGGACGGGTTAGCAAGACCCGACCACTTCATACATAGCCCAATGGGGGTACATGAATCCCCCAAGGGCACTCAGCTCCCATTCCACGCTAAACCTCCTAGCGAGGGCCGGTATCACAGTAAATGTGGTGGGACTAGTACAAGGGATCACCGTCGGCCCTTGCCTCCCCGGATAGCCACTTGTACTAAGTCCCTGGGCCCGTGCAATCATAACATACATACATAATCTCGGCAAAACATTTGAATTCATAAGATACATAACATATTCCATAATTCATTTGGAAAAGGGGTTTACTTGATCAATATTTACTCGATGACTCGACTTTAAAAGTAACATATATATATATAAGGTTTTTGGCCAAACTTATCTCATAAGGTTGTAGGGTTTAGTACGTAACTAGAACGAAAACACCCTCACCTGAAACATGACGATACAAGGATACGAGTTACCAAGTGCCTGAAAGATCAAGATTTCTCCACCCTGGAGATAAACTGTACAAAAGACAACGTAACGTGTTCGTGAGACTCAAGACTCCAAATGAACCTTATACGACGCACGACAATCTATGATCAAACCATTCAATCATTCGTTCACGTTCATTCAATTCTTAAATTCGCATTTCTAATTAAACTAATTCAAGAATTCAAACATGATCATAGTACTTATTAAATCACATTCCTAATTAGAAAATAGGCAATTAAATACTTTCAAATCAAAATCGAAAATCAAATAAAACATGAAATAGGTAACAATTAAATTCTATACTCAATTAAATCAAATAATATTCAATATTTAATAAACATATATAAATATATATATAAGGGAAAATATCATTTTTAGTCCCATAGTTTAGATCCACTTACAAGTTTGGTCCCATGTTTAGTGACTCAATCAATCATGGTCCAAAGCTTTTAAATTTTTGTCGAAATTGGTCCACCAATCTATTTTCCGTTAGATAACTGTCAACTTATTATAATTTGACCCCTATTTTAATTTAAAGTTACAAAACATACCCTATAACCTTTAAAATAAAAAAATAAACAAACTTAAATAAACAAAAATCTAAATGATAACAAGAGAATAATTTAAATTTCATATTAAGTATTAAGATAATAAAATTAAAAAATACAAATATCTTTAAAAATCAGTTAATTGATACCAACCAAATAATATGAATTTGATTGGAAAAGAATACGGGCCTTAAAATATTATATCAACACTTAATATTCTTAAAAAGATAATATATATTTATATAGAATGTCAAATAAAAAATATGTATATACATACATACATATATATATATATATATATATATATATAAATAAATAATAAAAAATAAAATCAACCCCCAAAAGGCCAAAACCCACCCAACCTCAATCCTACAAGAGAACCGACCGTCTGCACCCCACTCCAGCCATATTCACGCAGCCACTTTTCCGCCACTGCCACCCCAAAGTTCTACATCGCCACCACACCTCCCTTCCTCTTCTTCTTGTTCAGATTTTTTCAGCACTATGCTTGGTGGTGAAGGGATGGGAGGAATAAGCCGCCTTCCGCTCTTACCATACACCGCCGCAAACGCCGCCGCGTCGTCAGTCACCTCAATCTTCAAGCTCTGGCGCAACCCCTTCGACCCGACAGAGATCCTCTCCCCCAGCCTCTACCACCGCTTCTAGTCCTTGGGTTTTGTGTGTGTTTTTGTGTGCATGTGTGTGTGAATTTGATGGTTGCTGTGGTGGCGGTGGTTGGTGTTGCGATGGGGACTACTAGTGGAGAAGAATGGAGGGGTGGAGGGTGGTGTTGGATGGGAGAAGTAGGGCCGACAAGCGGCGTTGGCAGGGTTGACGGACGGCAGTGGCACGAGGGGAGGGCGGCAGAGAGGTGGTTGGGGGAGAAAGGCCAAATTGGAAGGAAAAAGATGAAAGTTGGGGTATATTTTGTAAATTATATTAATAGAGGGATTAAATTATAACTAGTGATAGTTTGACTAACGGAATACATTGTTCAACCGTTTGGAACTTAACGGAAATAGGATCAAAGGACCAATTTTGACAAAAATTTAAAAGTATTGGACTATGATTGATTGAGTCACTAAACATGGGACTAAACTTGGAAATGGATCTAAACTATGGGACCAAAATTGATATTTTCCCTATATATAAATATAAATATATATATATATATATATATATTTTTTTTTAATATACGTACATATATTATAATATATATAGATATACATTCATACGTACCAAAATGCATGCAGTTTCATGCAACAATTACCAATTCCATGTATGTAACAATTAAATTACAAGATATATACATATAACAAGCATACGGGCTAACATGCAGGTAATTCCATAAAGCACAACAATCTCATGCATGAAACATTCAAAGCCATATTACATGTACATGCAATTCTTACACAAATTCAGACCTAGCCAATTCATATGCACATGTAAACCACTACTTCCTTCATGCATTACTACTAACAACTGACAACCATTCATGTAGGAAGGAAAAGGAAACAAGCAGCAGCATCTTAATAGCAAAACCGCAGCAGCAGCCTTTACGGTTCATCTCCCCGACCGGGGAGATTTTCAAGCCAAAAGTCCCCGCCCGGGGACTGCCACGCAGAGGAGCTTCTGTAACGGGGCTCCCCGGCCGGGTACTTTCATGTACAAAATCTCCCCGGCCGGGGAGAGGCAACAGAAACCCAACGCAACAACAACACAGATCTTCCCTTGTTTCTGTCATGAAATGCAACAACAAGATGCAGCAACAAAAGGCCAAATGATGCAGCAACAAAAAGGCACGAAATGCAGCAGCAAACTAGCCCTAACAACTTACTAAAATTGACAGCAACAAGCATGCAAACGCAGCAGGAGACAACAGCTAAAATCAGTTCAAAACAGAGGCAGAAATCCACGAAAATAGGGTATGACTGATCTCATTTAATCCCAACAAGTTCAGGTCAATTAGGCCATCAAATGTGCAGCAAAACAACACTAATTCAACATATAAATCAGCCCCAAGAAAGCTCAACGTGAAAAGAAAGCATACGTGACCTATTCATGAATTTTTTCTCAATGTGCCATAAATGATATCTCATAAATACATCAACCACCATGAAATAAATGATCATAAATGAGAAAAGGATGTCAAGACAATCATTTTCAATCTTGGAATCAATCAAATCCATCAAGAATCGAAAGAGATCGTCACAAATGCTTAAAACCTACTATTTTCGAACTCAGCCGAAAAACTCATGAAACCATGATCAAATTTGGGGATGAAAGGATGAAAATGATCATGAATGAACATATATTACAATCCTAAGCTTACCTTGTTGATTGGATGAAGGTTGGATGAGATTTGAGCTCCAAAATCTTCAAGGGAACAAGGGTTACGGGAAAAACTGGAATGCAGTAGCTTTGGCTGAGATTTGTGGTTTATGTGAGGGTTGGTTCGGTTAAGGGATGATATAAAAGGATAGGTGGTTGAGTTAGGGTTTCATAGCATCAAACCATGGTTAAATTGGTTAAAGTTTGGATGAGTTATGGCCATTTTAGTATAACATGGTCAGTTTGGTCCCCGTTTCATTTTTCGGTTGAATTTCGGAGGTTCAAATGACTTTGGAAAAATATAAGGCTAAGTTCACTAAAGTCAAATTTTTGTTACGAGTTCAGCGAAGTTGACGGAACTCGAATCCGAGTTCCCAAGCTCAAGATATCAATTACGGAACCAAGGGTGCGCTAATTGCTCGTTAGCCCCCGACTTGGATTCCAAAATTAAAATAAATCCAAAACGCATGAAAATGAATCCGAAATTATGAAACGAAGACACGTATAAATCTAACATATTAAATTTGCACGAAATTTCGGTATCAATTTATATAAAAACGAAGCACGTAAATGTCACTCATAAGCAATGTAACAATAAAATCCATATCATTTACAAATAATATAAAATTCAAATTCATAAATAATGTAAAAATAAATGCATGCATCAATATCAATTTCAATGAATTGCATGAGTTCATGCAAATATGTTAATAAACAACTCATACCACGTTAATATATATATATAAATATATTTGATATTAATAACATTAAAATAAAGTAATTAACATTTAATATATTTAAAAAAAATTAAATATATAAAACACGTATCAATAATTATTTCGCGCAATTGGTAAACACATACGTCATGCTGTCCTACTCACTAAAAAAAATTGGGGCGTTACAACCTCTCCCCCTTAAAAGAATCCGTCCTCGGATTCACTGTCTGCCTGAAAACAATTAATGAAGGGACCCCGTTCCTCACAAGCAATAAGGAGAGAATCCCCGTCTCTCAAACAACAATGAGAGAACCCCGTCTCTCAAAAACAATAAAGAGAGAACCCCGTCTCTCGAAAGCAACAAAGAGAGAACCCCGTCTCTCAAAAGCAACAAAGAGAGAACCCCGTCTCTCGAAAGCAACAACGAGAGAACCCCGTCTCTCGCAAACAGGTAACGAAGTTCAAAAGACAAAAGACAATCACAACGAAGAGCAAACATCAAGGAGAAAGTATCAAAACATCCAATTACGACAACTTAATCAAAACCATCACATAAAGCCAGGGAACAATTATCACTTACTTATATCCAACATTGATTATACAACAATAGTTAACACATCAAAGAATCAAAGCACAGATTATCAAAATTATTTAAATTAACAATGCGTGTATGCATATGCCATGGATGTCTGAGGTACCGTTCACCCTGGAAATGAATTTGAAACTAAAGCCTTCATGGTCCCAAGGTATGGTCTGAACCTAAAAGCTAGCTCGACTCTCGGCTTGTTTTTAATATCTACAACGTGTCACCGGATAAACTGATAAGGCTCTCGACTGATCCTATTCATAATTTCACTCTCATTCTTATATCTTCTTACCTTTTTCCATTTCTCGGTTATACGTTGACCTTGATCCAATCAACCTGCCCTTCCAAAACGAGTTTTACCTACATCTTAAGATTTCGGACCGGTCTTCTTCACGGTTCATACCTCCTTCTATAATTTGGTGAAACCCCTGAAATTCAATAACCTTTTTGATTAATGATCACAGCCTTCTTGACGAGTTCTTTCCAAACCGGATTGTGAGAATCGGTTCCTAAAATTTTTGGATTAATCTCTTCGTGGATCGTTTCCTTACCCCTTCATCCTCTTAGAGCCATTAAGCATACATTGATTTTCGGTCCACCCAAATTTCTGATCGAAGGAAAACTTCCTTGATACTTCTTGAGATTCAGATCAAGTCCTCCTATAGTTACTTCTTTCTGATTCCTTCCTTTTCAAATTCCTTCTAACTCGTTATGGAAAAATGACTAGCGATGCAGTATGGTTTTATTTTGTTAAGTGCTGTCCGAATTCCTCGAATCCTTAGTCAAATTACCCTCTATGGTTGCCATCACGAACATATTAATTTGATTTAATTTCTGTTCCCTGAGGCGATTTAATGGTCTCGCAGAAGCTCTTCCACAATTCCATTACTTCCTAAAATTTAAATCCCATGTGTAGAAATGCTCAACAAACCATCTCCTCAACATCCCGTGGTGGCCTTCAATACTAACTTAATACTTAATGCTCACTTTAACCGTTTAACCGTTAAGGTTCTTTTATTTATTTCCGATCACACCATTAGGACTTCCAGGTCTTCCTTAATTTGCAGTTCCGTTATTCCTACGAGAATATTTCTTCGAGCACCATTTCAATCTTCCAATTTGTTTCTCGGTCATGCTCTCCCCCTTAAAATTTCTATTGCCACGTGTTGAACTCCATCAATTCTTCTTTTATCGAAATTCTGGATGAATAAATTCCATTAGGGAGGATTTAATCAGAAGAGGAACCCCAAAGTTTTACCTTTCAACTTCCCTTCTAATTCGCTTGATGTCCAAAACCCCTTTCCTATTCTTGTCTGATTCAGACACCCCGCAATCAACTCTAATCTCACTTCTCTTGATGAATCCCTGTTTCCATTAACCTATCCCTCACTTGAAATTCTTTATTTTCCCGACGTCACCTTCCTTGTAACGTACCATCCCATTATTTCTTTTCCTCTTAACTCAGATGTGGCCCGATCGAAGGAATACTTGAGAAGTGAGATGAAAGAACTTCCTATTAAATAAATACAAGAATGCGTGTCGGGTTAAAATGATGATGCACGTGGCACACTTGCAACAATTAAATATGCCGCACATTAAAGCAACAAAATCCAATAAAATGACCGCACGAACATAAGAAAAAAATAAATAAATAAATAATTTGGTGCAAAGTATGATGGACGTGCCATGAATGTTTTGGAACCTGTCACCAATATAGTAAGTTGTTAGTTCGGTAGCTTTTCCTCGTTCCTCCAATCCTGAGATTACTTTGACTTGCTAATTCTGCTCTGTTTTTCCCACGGTCTTCCAATTTTCCATGAATCTTCGTTCATCCCGTGTATCTCCCACGACCCGAAATTAAAATTTCGCGATCCCGAATTTCTTCTACATCCATTGAATTAACATTTAAATTCTCCCCGAGAATCATTCTTCAACTTTACCCAAGTTCTCTTATACCAATGAACCCTATTTCTTATCATCACCGTGATCAAATTTCCCGTGTTTATCCGTTATAAGTGGAGATTAGTGAATTAAACTCGTATTCCGATTGCTTCCACTTGAGCGTACGATTTCTTTCAAAAAGGTCTTTACTTTTCTTTGCCGCTTCCATTTGTTGCTCCATATTGCCCATTTCATCCTCACAACGCAATAATTCAGCTTGGATTTGAGGGAAAAGAACTCAAATCTTGTCTATAGTATAGTCACCTTCCATGAATTTGTGTTTATTAGCTTCTTGCCTTTCTTCAATCCCTTCCTGACTTGTCTTCCATCTTAATCGAAATCTAGGACACCCGAATCCGAACTCTCCTCGATCGTGGTTTCTACAACTCATGTTCTAATCAATAGGTTTATTCAGAAACCCTTTCTTGATGATCTTTGGTGTCAGACTCCCACCGGACCCCTTTTTATCTTGACTCTTCATTAATCTGAGCCCTTAACCAAAATACCTTCAAGATTCATTCCTTAAATGGAATAACCCAGTTGAATCCGATTATCGCGTCCTATGTAGGAGAGCTATATACATAAATTTTCGGAGTCCGAGACATTCTTCGAACCGCTCTTGTTCCATCAAATGTCCTTCTGCCCTGCATCTCTACAGTGATCCTCCATTCTGACTCCTAGCCCTTAAATCTAACTCCAGCTATACGGGCCATATATCCCGAATTCTCTATATTTTTCCTCCCGGTGATTCTTCCTATCTTCCGGGCCTTAGAAGAATTTGTAATAGATTGTTGTCATCATAAAACTTGGCCGTGGTTTGATATCATCTTCAAAACCTAGAAATCATAAATCATTTCGACAATATATGCATGTGATTAGTGCATGCTCATGGCACATATTCAACACTAAAGGCAAGGATCCATATAATAATGCAGCAAATTTCATGTTCAAGATCGATCCAATGCACACATTGTCATATAGTTCCTAAGCCGTACGACCTAGACTGACTCAAACACGACTCGAGAACACCGGTTTTGCAACCGGGCTCTGATACCACTTAATGATGTAGCACCCCGAACGTGACGCACCACATCCCCCGCACTATGGCTCAGCACGAGTAACGAAATAGGAAGTCCGCACCCGTATCAAACCATAGCGAACGGGAGACAAACAAAAGGACCCTCCTAGGCTAGGCGGAACTTAGACCCTGCAATTATAACCAACTATCAAAACATAATGCATCGAAAAACTAAAATCCAAACACATGTATTGGCCACCGGCCTGCAGAAACTAAACATACGAACCACAAGCAGACTTGGGCTCCTCAGGCCTCTTTTTAATTCATAACGAAACCCTTGCAAGGCAATTCAATAACAACTACATAAAGATTCAATTTCATAATCTTACAGAGTTGAATCATACACAAATTAAATGCAGATATGAGTGCAAAGACTCTACTACTCAACTTGACCGACTCAAAGACTCAACCAAAACTCCGGCTAGCTCGAAACTCCAACGCTGGACCTGTGCACTAAAAGGTTGGGGAGGGAGAGGGTCTGTCTCTAAAAGACTGAGTGAACAGGAGCGATATACGTATATATAAAACATGCACATGCAAGTCATAAATCCCGAGCAAGGTTTTATTTAAAATTAGTTCCAAAAAGACAAGAGAATAATGAAGCAATGCTCGAACTTTATGACTAATTATATTAAATTTATTAAGTTTATAATTCATTCATAAACATAAAGGCTCGACGAGTGAGCGTGCATTATCTCCAACCAAACTCCGACCGTGTACAACAAATATCATTAATACGGTAAATAGGTGATCATGCAATATATCATAATACACACAAATCATATATCATATCCTAAACATATTTGTTTGGACAATCCGTGTCCCGGCCTTCCCGCACGGTGCCTATCAATCATATCATAATGATAATCATAAAAGAAGTTCCAACCTTCTTCCTCCGGGTTGTGGACGGGTTAGCAAGACCCGACCACCTCATACATAGGCCAATGGGGTTACATGAATCCCCCAAGGGCACTCAGCTCCAATTCCACGCTAAACCTCCTAGCGAGGGCTGGTATCACCGTAAATGTGGTGGGACTAGTACAAGGGATCACCGTCGGCCCTTGCCTCCCCGGATAGCCACTTGCACTAAGTCCCTGGGCCCGTGCAATCATAACATACATACATAATCTCGCCAAAACATTTGAATTCATAAGATACATAACATATTCCATAATTCATTTGGAAAAAGGGGTTTACTTGATCAATATTTACTCGATGACTCGACTTTAAAAGTAACATACATATATATAAGGTTTTTGGCCAAAGCTTCTCACATAAGGTTGTAGGGTTTAGTACGTAACTAGAACGAAAACACCCTCACCTGAAACATGACGATACAAGGATATTAGTTACCGAGTGCCTGAAAGATCAAGATTTCTCCACCCTGGAGATAAACTGTACAAAAGACAACGTAACGTGTTCGTGAGACTCAAGACTCCAAATGAACCTTATACGACGCACGGCAATCTATGATCATGATTTGAATGCATAAGAAATAGTATTAGGTCATAAAATGCCCATGTGCACGATTAAGGAATTTAAATCATATAATCAAACCATTCAATCATTCGTTCACGTTCATTCAATTCTTAAATTCGCATTTCTAATTAAACTAATTCAAGAATTCAAACATTATCATAGTACTTATTAAATCACATTCCTAATTAGAAAATAGGCAATTAAATACTTTCAAATCAAAGTCGAAAATCAAATAAAACATGAAATAGGTAACAATTAAATTCTATACTCAATTAAATCAAATAATATTCAATATTTAATAAACATATATAAATATATATATAAATATAAACATATATATATATATATATATATATATATATATATATATATATTTTTTTTTTTTTTTTTTTAATATACGTACATATATTATATTATATATAGATATACATGCATACGTACCAAAATGCATGCAGTTTCATGCAACAATTACCAATTCCATGCATGTAACAATTAAATTACAAGATATATACATATAGCAAGCATACGTACTAACATGCAGGTAATTCCATAAAGCACAACAATCTCATGCATGAAACATTCAAAGCCATATTACATGTACATGCAATTCTTACACAAATTCAGACCTAGCCAATTCATATGCACATGTAAACCACTACTTCCTTCATGCATTACTACTAACAACTAACAACCATTCATGTAGGAAGGAAAAGGAAACAAGCAGCAGCAGCTTAATAGCAAAACAGCAGCAGCAACAGCCTTTACGGTTCATCTCCCCGCCCGGGGAGATTTTTAAGCCAAAAGTCCCCGCCCGGGGACTGCCACGCAGAGGAGCTTCTGTAACGGGGCTCCCCGGCCGGGTACTTTCATGTACAAAATCTCCCCACCTGGGGAGAGGCAACAGATGTGACGCCCCGTATTCTCGAAGGGCGTCCTGACGACATTAACAAGTAAGTCTCTACACTAATGCTAGAGTGCTTCGTGACTGTAGGATTATTAACCAACTTCGTGATTGGTTGGCCTCGAAAATATATTGTTTTACCACAGAATATAAATGGTCTTTCAATGTCTAGACCTACTCAATTAGAGGTCAATCTTGGTTTACCATTGCTACATTGCTACATATTGCAATTACTTTCTTTCAATTCTCAATTTGGTAGCATTCCTTAATGGAGGTGTAGAGAACATTAGTGGGAATTAATTTAAGAGGATAATTTTTTTTTTTTCATTTTTCCTATTGATTTAAAATAGATTTTCTTTTCCACTACAGGCAAGTTCAAGTAAAATTAATTTTAGAAATTTGAGATTTCTCCTCCAAAAGTGTGCCACTTAAACACAAGAGAAGCTCACCAGGTTCATTTCATTTAGTGGATTTTGGAAAAATGACTAATTTATGTGAAATTTGTCTTCTCCGTGTTTGTAGTTTGATAATTTTTTTAATCAATTTACACTTATGTGAGGATTTATTTTTAAGTGTTTATTTATAAGGAAATATTATTTGTACCAATAATTTTCTGAACCCTTCCAGATCTTTTACTGTATTTTATTACGATGTTCTCAATAAAATCCTCTTTATTTTCAGTACAAAGAATTAAAAATTAGGATTAAATATAGAATCCTAACTATTATGATAAGGATTAAGTTGGGATAAGAGAAGTTCGAGGGAAATTAGGAGGTGGGAGAAACTAGAATTTCAAATCTACAAATAATGACAGTTATCAAGAGAAAAAAATAGACATAAAGTTCACCATATTCGTATCATTTGCTTGATGTAGAAAATTAAATGACTAATTTATGCGAAATTTGTCTTCTCCATGTCTATAGTTTGATAATTTGTTTAATCAATTTACACCTATGTGATAATTTCTTTTTAGGTGCTCATGTAACGGGCGCGTCTTCGTACGTACAGGTATTGTCATGTCTGAGTTTTTTCTCCGTAATTTGTCTGATTTCGAGTATACTAAATTACGAATTATGTGAATTATATGATTTTAGGACCTTATTGTATGTTTTAAACTTGTTTTGGAATTGACTGATTTTAATTTGAACTCAATTACTCTTTATTTGAATTTTTGGGCCTTTTCGCAAATTGGCCACTCTTGAGTCCTTAATTCGTACCTTGAGCTAGGGAACTCGTATTCGAGTCCATTGGACTCGATCTGTCGATTTGGATTCAATGGGAGATGCCTTATAATTTTTCAACCTCGTTTCGACCCCCCAACGACGCAGATTTCACTCTACGTACCTATTACGCCCCTATATACCTACTTGGAGCCAAGCCTACTTGCCTTTGTCCTTTGTTGACTTGTATTTCAGCCAAGGCAGCCCTCTCTCTCTCTCTCCCATTGTGGCCTGAAAAATCGTGCCACTCATCCCCAAGAAGAAAGAAGAAAAGCCCGTCAAGCAAACCTCCATTTTTTGCCATCTTAAGCTCAAGATCTAGCCATTTCTTGATCCAATCTTTGAGGTAAGTTGAGATTCTTGATCTCCTTGTTCTTATGCTTATTTCTATCCATGAGAAACATGTTTTGATGTTAGAGGTTCTTGTGTAAGCTATTCTTGATTAATAGTTAGGGTTTGTGGAAGAACTTGAATCATATGCTCGTCTCTTGCCTATCTTGAGTTTGGTGGCTTATATGTCGATCTTTTTTGCTTATTTGATTCCTATTTGTAATCCTACTTGATATTAGTTGATGGAGGAAGGTTTTTTTAAATTGATGCTCTTTTGCGTTCTTTGAAGAATTGCATGAAATACTTATTCCTTTGCTCATTCTACTTGAAACAGTTAAAGATATGTACATATGAGTTAGATTTTGACATATTCGGTGCATTACCCTTGTGGTTATCTTGCATATTTCTTTTCCTAAGTGTTGTTTAGGCTTTGTGTTAGAATAAGGTTGATGTTGGTTGGTTTGATGCAAGAGTTTTGTTGGTAAACTTGCTCTATATGCTTCTATGGTATGCCGGTTGGTTTCTTGATGTTTTACGTCGTTCTTGCTTCGAATTCTTGATGAATTGATGTGAATTGTTTAAATATGATGTCTTTTGATGTTATAATATGTTAGAGCATGTTTATATGACTTTATACCTTGGATTTTGATGGATTGGAGTGAGTTTTTTTTTTTTTTTACCCACGACCGTGGATTAGTTTTTGTTTGCTTGCCCTTTTTTATGCCTTATTGCTTGAGCATCATTGCTGATGCGTTTTGCTACTGGAGAAGGATCCACCACATGGATCTTTACCTACGGCCGTGGATTAGTGTCCAGAAACCTGGAGGCCTTCCCATAGGCGTAGATTTTTATGAAGAAAAAATCCATCGCTGTGGATCCTCCCCTATTTTCAGTCTGAGTTTGTTTTATTCCGTTTACCCCTCAAACTTACTCCGATTGATCTGAATTTTGGACCACTAAAACCTTTTGAAGTCCACAACATTATCCAATTAGAATCACCTCAATATCGTTTCTCTTTTGTGAGATGTAATCAATTCTTTTTGGTGTCGCCACTTCACTAGAAATCTGCATTCACCCAAATTTGGGCCTACACCATTTTCTCCTCGCTTTGAACCATGATTCGTACCATATACCATTGGAAAGATCTATTTGTCTAGTTTCCTTTCCAATAAACAAAACTTAATTACAACTTCGAGAACTCGAGATATCACCAATTTTCTACTGCTTGTTCGTTTTCAAAAAACTATCAACTTTCACCAAAATCCATTTCCTTGCGTTCCTTTCACCCCCGTTGACTTTTGTATGTGTTTTAATTGATCTTTTGTGCCTCGAACTTGTATTTATGATATTGTTTGATTATTTAATGATATGTTATGATTTGATTATGAACTTTATGACTTGAGTGGTGTTGAACAAACGTGACATATATGCATAAACATTTAAGTGATACAATGTGACTCTTCTTGTTACCAATGTATTCCCCATGTGTTTAATGGATTCTTTGCACCTCTAAATGATTCATATGCATTGTAAACATGTTAATATATGTGTTATGAGTATTTTTTTAAGGTTATGACTCGATTTGATATGATTCATGTATATATGGAACAAAGGAACTTCAAACCTTCATGTATTGATGGAACTTGAATGAATTGCTCGTTTATGTGCTTCTAATGCATTAATTGTTCACATGAACACCTTCATGTGTAGAAATTGCATGGTTTTGAGTGTAATTTGATTATATTTTTGGTACCGTTTGATGCGTTTATGTATGTATTTTGCTCCGTTTAGGTGATTTTAGAGTTGGAGATGAGAAACGGCGAAGCAAAACAATTTCTCGCATTTTTTGAGGAGAAAGTGGTAACTCCCGTTACCATTTAGGAGTTCAATTGTTGTAACCCCCGTTACAAGACAGAGGAGTGGAGCTTTTGGCGAGAGAAGAGGGGTAACGCCCGTTACCCCTGTGCAGAAGGAAAGTGGTAACGGCCGTTACCACTAATAAAATCGTTATTAAGATTTCAGCAGTAACGGGTGTTAACAATAATGGCACATGGAGAGGTAACGCCCATTACCTAGGGCGGCATGAGAATTTTGGGCTGCTATATTAGTGTGTTTTGGAGTCTTTTTCAGAGAGCTTTTCTTCCAGGTCGTGACCTAGGGTTTGGAGAGAAGACAAGGAGTTTTAGAAGTTTTTTAGAGAATTCGAGAAGACGAAAGGATTGAATTCTTAGAATGATATTTGGTTTTATTGTTTCTTTAATTTACAAACTAATTCCTTTGAGTTTAGTTTTGATTAGTTTTCGTATGTTAGATTCATGTTTAGATATTACTGAATGTTTATGCTTTTGTTTTTGAGACTTTGTTTAGAATTGATGAATACGATTTATTTTAATGCAATTTCCTTTCTTTTATGAGTTTTGTTTTAATTATGAGTAGCTAATTCTCTAAGGCTAGGGGGAGTGATGATGATTGCATGATAGATGTTTGATATGATGCTTGAATGACTTGTGTTAATTCTTAGTTTGAAAACAGGTTTGAATTGACTTGCGATGGCCTGGTCACCCTTAGCATGTGTCATAATTGCCTATAGATCGAAAGAGTGATGGTAATTTAGATGGTTTTCATAACTTGTAAGTTGTAGGATACTAAGAGATTTGGTCCTAGCCTATACAACAGTAATCTTATTCCATGCCGAGCCGCTAGAGTATTGAATTGTACTAGTCTTGTCCCTATGGTTTAATTAATTATTGGTGATTATGAGAGCATCATTGAACACTAATTAAGCACTTGGTTACACCTTTAGAGAGGGTAATACAAATATAAGTGACTAGGTTGTAGAGTTTCACTTGTCAGACGAGGATCATATTGATTCTTGATTGTATGATTCATTACTTTTCCCCTGCCTGCTTAGTTTACTGAAGTTAATTCATGCATTTTAGTATTACTTGTGTTTATTTCTAGTTAATTGTTAATTTCTGCTTTAATAGATTAATAGATAACAACAACAATTGATTTCTATTTGGTCTTTAGAGTAGAGAAGGATATAGAGTACTGATTGATTTCCCTTCCCTGTGGGTCCGATCCTATTATGTTACGCGTATGTTAGTGTACACTTGTACGATTGGTCTTTAATTGTAGTAAGAACCTACAACAAGTTTTTGGCGCCATTTTCGGGGAAGGCGTTTTAAGTCAATATTACTCAATTATTTTGATCTAGTGCTTTAGACTATTATTTTACTTTGTGTTCATTATCTTTGTCACTGTGGAATTGCACTGAGGATTTCTTTTTCCTTTGTGCAGGTTTATGGTGCATGCGAAGATCTCAAGATCCGAAATTAGTACCATACGATCCGAAAATAGAGAGAACACTGAGTGCTATTAGGAGGAGGCATAAGAAGGAGAAGAAACCAATTACTTTACCGATGGCTGAACCAGACCCACCACCACCACCGACCATTAGAGATTATAACGTGCCGTAGCCTGGAGCAATTCAGACCGCAACCCGTCCCCCGATTACAGCAAATAACTTTGAGATCAAACTAGCTATCATAAACTTACTACAAAATAATCCATTGTCAGGATTACCACTGGAGGATCCGACATCAAATCTTGAGTATTTTCTTGAAGTGTGTGATACCTTCAAAATTCATAATTTCACTACTGATGCTATCCGAGTTAGGCTTTTTCCCTTTTCACTGGGGGAATGAGCTAAAACATGGTTGAGTACTGTCCCAAATGAATCCTTTCAGACTTGGGCAGCATTATCTCAGGCTTTCCTAGTCAAGTTCTTTCCACTTAGCAAAACCACGAGGTACAGGAATGATATTCAAGGTTTCAGGTAGTTGGATGGAGAGTCTTTCTATAAAGCTTGGGAGAGATTTAAGGATTTGCAGAAGAAGTGTCCACATCACGGGATTCTCGGTTGGTTTTTGATTCAGACTTTTTATAATGGGATGTCCCCTACTTTTAAAGAAGTGATGGATGCCGCAGAGGGCGGAGCGTTCGTAGCAAAATCTGAAGCAGTTGCTACTGAGTTGTTAGATAATTTGTCACAAAACAATGTTTTTGTGCATGAGAGGAGCCATTCGCAACCAGCAAAAGTGCAAGCAGGAGTCATAGAGTTACATGGCTTAACCGCCATCAATGCCAAGTTTGAAGCCCTTAACAACAAATTGGATCAACTTTCTGTCAACGCAGTTGGGATACAATCCCAACCAGTGCAGGTAACGTGTGAAATTTGTAGTGGTCCACATGAGTTTAATATGTGTCCTCATACCAATGCAGGAGAACAGGTGCAAGAGCAAGCGAATTATGCAAACAACTTCAAACCAGCAAATGATCCCTACTCAAACACCTACAATCCAGGATGGAAGAACAGCCCTCACTTGTCTTGGTCTAATAACCAGAATGTTCAACAACCACCTCAACCTAGGCCGTAGTTTCAACCTAGGCAGCAATTTCAACCTCGACCACAGGCCCCATTTAATGTTGCGCCCCCTCAACAGGAGCAAAAGTAGGGATGGGAGGTCGCACTTGAGAAGTTCATAACTGTGTCTACGGGTCGACATCAGAAGTTGGAAGCTCAATTAGATTAAGTGGTAAATCAGACCAGAACTTTGGAGATTCAAATTGGTCAGATTACCCAATCTTTGAATCTGAGAGGCCCAGGAATGCTACTAAGACAAACTGAAAACAATCCTACGGAGCATTGTCAGCCATATTTGTAGGAGACAATAGAGAGAAAGAAGGTCCCAAGATACTTGCAGGTTCGGATGTTGAGAAAGTTGAAGAGGAAGATGAGTTTGAGAAGGAAAACTTAGAGAAATAAGTGATTTCAAGCAAAGAGAAGTCTGAGGACTTCACTACTGTTATACTTACGGAGAAATGCAGTGCTATTATTCAACATAAGCTTCCCCCGAAGCTTAAAGATCCAGGGAGTTTTTCAATTCCTCTTACTATTGGTTCTTTGCAATTTCATAATGTTTTATGTGATTTAGGAGCTAGTGTAAGTTTAATTCCATTATCTACTTGCAGGAAATTAGGAGTGAAGGAGCTTACACCGACTAATATGACACTGCAACTAGCAGACAAATCGGTGAAATATCCGATAGGAATTCTTGAAGATGTTTTGGTAAAAGTTGGAAGATTTCACATTCCTACAGATTTTAAAGTTCTTGATATCGAGAGCGATGAGAGGATGCCATTGATCCTTGGAAGACCGTTTATGGCTTCGGCTGGAGCAGATATAGATGTTCAGAATGGACGGCTCACGTTCAAAATAGGAGATGAAAGAAAGGAGTTTAGGAATTTTGGTTCCGTGAAACCACCGACGATTCCGGATAAGTGTTGCATGATTAAGGTTATAAGTGAGATCTCAGAAAGAATGACACTATTTATCGAGAAAAGGGATGCAGTTGATTGGGAAGAAAAATCGAAGTCTCAAAAATCGAGAATAAAAGATATTTTGGAATTAGATACTTGGAGATCAAGCTCGGGTTTTGTGAGTAACAAGAACGAGGTCACTCCTTGTGACTCTTGCTTGGGGATTGTTAATCCCAACCCGGTTTTCAAAGTCAAGCTAACGACTATAACTTAGAACTAAATTTTCTTTCCTTTTCTTTTGTTTTTATTTTCGTTGTTTTTGTTTCTTTCGTCCTCATTTTTCTCACGTTAATTAAGTTATCTCTCTCGTTTGCAGGTCACTTGATGTTTTGGTAGGAAGCCAAGGTCTAGATGGTGCTAGGATCGTGATTTGAGCGTTATTTTAAATATCGAGGTCCATTTACTTTGTTCGTATGCATGTGCATGACATTGATTTCTTTTATGAGGCGAATGAGTTGTTGATATGAATGGATATATGTGTTTAGGTGTTTCGAGAATGGTGCACTATGGTTTGATTGAATCTTATGAGTTAATTTCGGTTAATTAACGTGATTAAGCACCATCTGGGTTGTGTTTGTGTTTTAATGGTGTTTTGGGCGGAATATTTAGTAACGGGCGTTACACCATTGTAGTTACCTTTTGGTAACAGCCGTTAACGAGGTCAGGCGTCTTGGCTAATAGAGGTAACGGCCGTTACCCATTTCAAGAGGAAAAACGATAACGCCCGTTACTGGTCCGATTGTGACACCCCCTTTTTCTGGCAAGCCAGATACGGGGTCACGTGAGAGTTTAATTCAGTATCCACGTGATTTAAGTGAATCGCCAGGCTAAGTGTCAACGTGTAATTCTATTTAATTACGTGCGCTTTAGAATTTATTTAAATTGTTCTTGGACTCAATTTTCCAATAATTGCTTGTTAAGGACCTAATCTTAATTAGGGCGTTTTGGGGCCGTTTGTGGCTACCTTGAGCTCGGGAATTCGGATTCGAATTCCAACCTTAACATTGAGTTCGTTTTGATGATTCGGATTCAATGAATTAACCTTTTAATTTCTAAGCCATTTGATCACCCTACATTTTTAAAATCCGATCCGAATGGACCGGATACCTTTTGACCCTACCCGCATAATCCGACCCGTTTAACTCAGCCCCAAAAATGAGCTAAGTCTTCCTCCCTCTTTCATTTTCCACATACAAGCCAAGGAAGAAGAGAAGGAGAAGAATTCTTCCCCTTTTGGCCATGAACCTTTGAGCTTGGGTTCTCGAGATCCAACCGTCCGATCAACGGCCTAAGGTAAGATTTGTACTCCTCTCGTTACGTGCTTCATTTTCTCCCGATTGAATCTCTTTTCTCTTGTTTACTTTCATGCCTTTGAAGAAGATGATGA
This sequence comes from Lantana camara, assembly GCA_037501455.1. Lineage (NCBI taxonomy): Eukaryota > Viridiplantae > Streptophyta > Magnoliopsida > Lamiales > Verbenaceae > Lantana > Lantana camara. The sequence continues at coordinate 99,084,508 of CM074855.1, forward strand.
ATAGTGTAGAAATATGAAAATTTGCTCTCTTGCTCTCCATACTTGAATTAAATGCTCTAGGATTGATATATATTGTTTCTTTGAGCTTCCTTGTTGCATATTTGTAAGAATTATTGTTTGTTGGTTGCCTCTTGCTTGAAACTCCATTAATGAAGCTTGGAGGTGCTTTAATGGCAACTTGTTAATTACTTGATTTCATACCTTAAACTTGAGATATGTGACAGAGCATGTTTATATGAACTGGTACCTTGATTTTCATTGCATTTGGTTGAGTTTGGAGGTGGATTTGCAAAAATTTGGTTCCTCCCTCGAATACCCCTATTTTTGCTATGTTTTACTGTCCAGAATGACTCCCCGGACGGGTAGATTTTGTAACACCCCGGAGCGAAGGGCGCCACATCCCTCGCACTATAGTCTAACCCGAGTAACGAAATGAAGGGTTCGCACCCGAATCAAACCATAGCGAACGGGAGACACACAAAACTCACACCCTCGCTAGACGGCCTACACCCCCAAGAACTGAGCAAATATAAAGCAAGAGTAGCGGAAGCGTTAAAACATTCACATTCACAGCCCAAGAACACATATTCGTAATATGGGGGTTTCAGCTGTCAAACTAGATCATATCTGAATATATATACAACATATACAATGCCCGTCCAAAATAGCATAAGTAACAAAATACAAAATTTAAAAGGGCATAAAGGTAAGGTACATAAACCACTACAAATGCTGTAACGCCCCGACTTTTTCAAGTCGTTCAGGTATGAATTATGTGATAATTACATGCGTATTTTATTTATTTTAAGTACGTTATTAATTGTTTTATTTTATATTATATAAAATTAGTGAAATATTTAATTACTTGAAAATATTTGAATTTGAATTTATATGAATTTTCTTTTAATAATTGCGCTTAAATAACTTGGTTGCTAGCCGTTTCTACGTGAAATGAATTCGGAATTTTGTGGAAATTTAATATGTTGGATTTATATGTGTTATGAATATGGTTTTAAGCTCGGTTCATGTTTTCGGATTTATTTGATTGAGTTTTGGAATCCAAAACGGAGGCTAATGAGTAATTAGCGCACCATTGGTTCCTTATCTGATAACTTGAGCTAGGAAACTCGGATTCAAGTTTCGTAAACTTCGTTGAACTCGTATCGAAAATTCGGGTTTGATGAACTTAGCCTTATATTTTTCCAAAGTTATTTGGACCACCGAAATCTAACCGAAACATGCAACGTTCGCCAAAACTGCCACATTTTACTAAAAGAGCCATATCTTTTTAAAACCTTGACCAAATTAACCATGGTTAGATCCCTTGGAACCCTAACTCACCCCCCCAGCTGTTCTTACTCTCCCTAACCGAACCAAGCCCTCTCGTTTGAGAAATTCAGCCAAACTTCCCCTGCATTCCAGTTTGTCCCGTAACTCAAGCCATCCTTGGAGATTCAAGCTCAAATCTCCTCCAAACTTCATCCAATCCACAAGGTAAGCTTAGGGTTGTAATATACATTCATTATGAGTCATTTTGATCCATTCATCCCCATGCTTTCATGGGTTTTTGGAAGAGATAAGTGAATAGTTAGGTTATGAATTGATTTCTTGATCTCTTTGATTCCTTGGAGCTTTTGATTGATTTAAAGCATGAAAGTGATCCTTTTAACTTCCTTATTGTATTTATGAACTTAGTTTTTATGCTAGTCGAGCATTGAATGATCCACCATTAATGAACTTGTCTCTTGAGCTTGAAGATGAATTTCTTGATCATTCTTTTTCCTTTCTTTTTCTTAAATTCCTACTCATACATGATTGTATATTGAATTTGGCTTGATTATGTGATCATTTGTTGCCTTGGAGTGTTGGTTGTTGATCATGGAGCTTGAACAAGGGTGTGTGTTGTATATGTTTGTTGCGGGGAAGAAGAAGAGGAAAACAGGGGTTTTCGCCTGACGCTTTTAACGCCCATTACCCATTTTTGCCTATAAAATGTTAACTCCCGTTAACCGCTCCTATTGCCGTTAACCCCCATTAACACTTTTAGCCTGAAATCTGTTAACCCCTATTAACGTCGCAGAATGGAATTATTCAAGGGATGTTTGTGTAATTTTCAATACTTTCGTTTATGTTTTGTTTGAACCTTAATTACATACTTAATCTGTAAATTACTTAATTATTCATATGTGAACACTCAATTATGAATTGCCTTGATACTTGAATGTGTAATTCATTCGATTATTTCTCCGACATGTGGCTCAATATGTCTTCTTTGATCCTAATGTGTGCATGTATGAACTTTGCTCTTAAATATGAACCCTAGTTGCTATGTATTGCTTATATTATGACTTGTATGTTACGTACACATGCTATACTGCGTGTTATGGTCGTTATTTGAATTCTTTGAAGTAATTTGGTATGATTTATGGATATGATAATCTTTAGCGAATTTGAATGATACTTGGAATGAATGGAATGAACTTTTATATGTCTCTAAGACATTAATCGTGCACATAAACGTGATCATTACATAATGTCATCTTTGATGCATTCATAGCATGATCATTTCATTGCCGAGCGTCTTAATTGGTCATTTTGAGTCTCACTTCACCTTTCTTGCCCAGGTTTTGATCTTGTTGGAGACGAGGCCGGTCCGTGAGGCTCTTGTACTTCTTTTTGTCATTCTAACGTGGGTTTTTCTTCTATTAGCTAAAAAAACCCTATATACATTCAATGTGCAAAGTTTTAAGCCAAAATCTATATTATATGTATATCAAGTCATTTTATGAGTAAATAATTTCAAATGTAAGCCTTCTTTTTTGTTGAACCCTACCTTATGATTTTGGTGAGATTATGTTATGTTCATGGGCCCAGGGACTTAGCGTATGTGTCGATCCGGGGAGGCAAGGGCCGACGGTGATCCCATACACTAGTTCCAACGAAATTTACGACAGAATGGACATGATTAGGAGTTTTCACGAGGAAACGCTAGTTGGGCTTTGAGGATTCATGTACCTCACTAGCCATTATGTATGAGGTGGCCGGGTCTTGCAAACCCGTCCACCACCCGGAGGAATAAGGTGTATATGTATGATTTTGATCATGATATGTATGTGCATGAAAGATATGTATGAAAATTAATAAATCATGTTATGAGTACACGAGGAGAAGGTTGGAGATTGTGCACGCCCACTCGTCGGGCCTTGAAACCCTATGATTGATTATGAGTGAATATGATAGTTGTAAACCCGTAGATGTCTTTCTTTGTCTCACCCACTTGGGAAATCTTCTAAAAACTTCATACGGGTTTATAGCTTGCATGTATATGTTTAAATTCTGCGATATTTATGTACTATACCCATTTTATACCCACCAGTCCCTTTTGGACTGAACCCGGTTTATTTTTCGGTGGTTTTGTGTAGGTTAAGGAGTGCTAGGCGGGAATACAAGTCGTCTAGGTCTTGCATTAGTGTTTAGCACTCTCATTTTGTTACACTCGCACTCATGATGTTATTTTGATATATGATTTTGTATATGAATATCGTTTTGGAGCGTATATGTTTTGAGCCGCGTTGGCTTGTGAATATTGTATATGAATTCTAATTTGGAACTTGAATGCTCATGGTATATATATATACATGATCGGTTATTGCTTTCGTGTTATTGTTTGACTCTGATTTATGGTTTAAGGGTTAGTCCTGCCTATACAAGAGAGAGTGTGTGTGTCCCCGTTCGTCATGACTTAGCTCGTGTGTGGATTATCCATTTCATATGCGGGTCGGGTCTCGATGCGGGGGGATGTGGCACCTTGCGCTCGAGTGTTACATCCTTAAGTGGTATCAGAGCTTATGGTAGCAAAACCCAGGCTCTCATGTCGTGTGAGTCAGTCTAGGTCGTTCGACTTAAGAACTAATTGACAATGTGATTGCATATGCATTCTTTGTGTTTATGCGCTCTAATTTTGAATTTTGATTGAATTAATTGCACTCTCATTCATAGACTAAAGATAACATGCATTTCAGTGTTTCTTCGACACAATGCCTCCGCGTAGACATCGTGAGAGATCACCGCATAGACACCGTGAACGTTCTCCTACACCATAAGAACAACAACCGCAACCGCCTCCAATGAACATGGAAAATTTCATGGAAGCTTTTTTCAATTATGTTGAGCATAGGAGAGCTCAACCTCCCCCACTACAACCCGTTGAACAACCGGCTCCACCGAACAATAATAAGGATCCTCATGGAGTATTTCTGAGCTACAATCCTCCTCGGTTTTCTGGTTCAATTGATGATGAGGTATCGGAGGGTTGGTTAACAAGAATAGAAAGGATATTTGGGGTTCGACAATTTACTACACAAGAGAAGGCCCAATTCCTTATATTTCAACTTGATGGCGAGGCTTATGATTGGTGGGAAAGAATAAGGGAAAAGCTGGAAGTGGATGAAGAAGAAGTGACATGGGAAGTATTTAAAAGAGAATTTCGAGAGTGTTTTGTGCTCGAGGTAGTGTGGAACGTAAAGAACAGGAATTCATGGATCTCAAATAGGGGAATCGAACAGTGGCTCGATATATTGCTATTTTCAACAGACTTGGGAAGTATGCTCCTCATATTACACAGGATGAGAAGAGAAAATCCAAGAAATTCACCTCGGGCTTAAGGCAAGAGTTGAGACATGGATAAGCGGGGCATAAATATATGTCATTCACCGATACAGTGCAAAGGTCAATAGCGCAAGAAGAGGAGTTTAAAAAGAAAGATCCGGTCTTTAGGCTAGGGATGGGATGAGGTTTCGGGTCAAATTCGGAAAAGAGACCTATGGTTCAAGCTACTCCTCCACCCAAGGGTCCTTTCAAGAAACCACGAATGGGGGGACAAGCTTCACAAGCTCCAAAGGCTTTAACCGTGACATCTCCGGATCGACAAATTCCAAGTGAGGCACGATTGTCTAAGCCGCCATGCACACATTATGGAGGGCCAACTTACAACTATTTCAAATGCTGGAAGAGGTTGGGCTTATGCCTTATATGTGGAAAAGCTGATCATATGGCGGATGCATGTCCTGACAAGAATCCGGGATGTCAAAAGGGAGTTCAGAGGCCCATGATTCAGGTACGTGCTTATGCACTTGAGGGCGAGGAGCAAGATGCTGAGGTGGATCTGACAGCCCTGGTGGAAGGTACCATATGCATTCACACCACGAACATTCATGCATTATTTGATCCAGGTGCTACTCATTCTTTCATATCTCGTGATCTATGTGCTTTTATGTGCCTACCTGTTACTTGTGTAAATTCTTGTTATTTTGTGAGTTCTCCTCTTGGAGGAAATTTGCAGACGGATCGGGTTGTCCGAGGTTCTTCGGTAGTGATAGAAGAGAAAGAGTATCCGGCAGATTTCATCGTGATGCCTATGAAGAGATATGGGGTAATCTTCGGTATGGATTGGTTATACCGGCACAGGGCCGAAGTTGATTGTTTTATGAAGAAGATTAAGTTGGGGGAAGAGTTGGTTGGAGAAGTGGGATCGAAGAATGTACCACTCCTATCATTTATGGAAGCTCCGAAGCTAATAAGAGAAGGGGTTATGGGATTCGTTATGTATCTTCTCAATAAACCGAAGGATCAAATTAAGTTTGAGGAGACCGCAATTGTTAAGGATTTTCCCGATGTGTTTCCGGAGAATTTGGGTTCTTTGCCACCGGATCGTGAGATTGAATTCATTATAGATTTATATCCGGGATCAGAACCGTGCTCTAAGACTCCTTATAGAATGGCTCCGGCAGAGTTGAAGGAATTGAAAATTCAACTTGAGGAATTACTTAAGATTGGTTACATTCGGCCGAGTTCATCTCCGTGGGGTGCTCCGATTCTTTTTGTTAAAAAGAAAGATGGAACGTTGAGGATATGTATAGATTACCTGGGAGCTTAATCGGGGGACTATCAAGAATAAATATTCGTTGCCCCACATCGAGGATTTGTTTGATATGTTGCAAGGTTCGGGGTTTATTCGAAATTGGATTTAAGGCAAGGTTACTACCAGTTGAAAATCCGGGAAGAGGATATACCTAAGACAGGATTTAATACCTGGTATGAGCATTACGAGTTCGTAGTGATGCCTTTCGGTTTGACTAATGCCCCTGCAGCATTCATGGATATGATGCATCGGACTTTTCGGCCTTATTTGGATAAATTTGTGGTAATATTTATTGATGATATTTTGGTCTATTCAAGGACTCCGGAAGATCATGCCAGACATCTCAGATCGGTATTGGAAACATTGAGAGAGCACCGGTTGTATGCGAAATTTAGTAAGTGTGAGTTTTGGATCGACCGGGTTGCTTTTCTAGGACATATTGTCTCGAGTAAAGGTTTGGAAGTAGATCCTTCAAAGATTGAGACGGTTATTCAGTGGCAGGGTCCGAAGAATGCTTCCGAGGTCAGAAGTTTCTTAGGTTTGGCTGGGTATTACCGAAGGTTTGTCAAGGATTTCTCAAAGATTGCAGCTCCTTTAACTCGGTTGACGAAGAAAGAAGTTAAGTTCGATTGGGACGAGGCATGTGAGGCAAGTTTCCAACTCTTGAAGGAGAAGTTAACCACTGCACCGGTATTAGCACTCCCTGAAGGCACGGAAGGATACATGGTTTATACGGATGCCTCGAAAGAAGGGTTGGGATGTGTTTTGATGCAGAATGGTAAGGTGATAGCCTATGCTTCGAGGAAATTGAAGGATCATGAACAGAATTATCCCACTCACGATCTCGAGCTAGCGGCAGTGATCTTTGCTTTAGGGAAGTGGAGACACTACTTATATGGAATTTCTTTCGAAATCTTTTCTGACCACAAGAGTCTCCAATACTTGTTTTCTCAGAAGGAGTTGAATAAAAGACAAAGACGATGGAGGGAGATTTTAGCGGATTATGAGTATACAATCCGATACCATCCTGGGAAAGCCAATGTGGTCGCAGATGCGCTTAGTAGGAAAGCTAGCGTGTCTAGTGTGAAAGTGGAAGTTGATGATGAGTCTGAGTCTTTCAAGCTAAGAGCAAGTATTCGGATTATCACGGTACAACCAGATCTTCAACAGAGGTTATTTGAGGCTCAAAGAAAGGATCCCGAGGTTCAGAAATTAGCTGAGAAAGCTAGAGTGGATCCCGAATGCCTGTTTAGATTTGATGATAAAGGACTCTTAAGGTTTAAGAACAGGATCGTTGTGCCGAATGAATTGAAGAGAATTATTTTGGAAGAAGCTCACAGATCAGGGTATTCGATACATGCCGGAGGTAATAAGATGAAGAAGGATTTGAAGCAGTTCTATTTGTGGAACGGTCTTAAGAGGGATGTAATTAATTTCGTGAAGCATTGTTTGACTTGCCAAATTGTGAAAGCAGAACATCAGAAGCCATCGGGGCTACTTCAACCTCTACCTATCCCGGAATGGAAATGGCAACAAGTGGCAATGGATTTCATTTCAGGTCTTCCTAGAGTAAAGGGTGGTATTGATGGAATACGGGTGATCGTGGATCGATTGACGAAATCGGCACATTTTCTGGCTATTCGGATGTTGGATAAGGTGAATAAGTTAGCTAAGAAATATGTTGATGAAATTGTTCGACTTCATGGTGTGCCGGTCAACATTGTATCAGATCGAGATCCGAGGTTCACTTCTAGATTTTGGCAAGAATTGCAAAGGAATCTAGGAAGAAGGCTTCAATTCAGTACAACTCTCCATCCTCAGACAGACGGGTAGTCGGAGAGGTTAATCAAATATTTAGAGGAGATGTTGAGAGCATATGCATTAGATTTCTCGAGTTTGTGGAATGAACAATTGTCCTTCATTGAATTTGCTTATAATAACAGTTTCCAAGCTTCGATAGGAGTGGCGGCTTATGAAGCTCTCTATGGACGAAAGTGTAGATCTCCCTTATTTTTCGACCTTGAGGAATGGAACTGGACTAAACAAGAGGGAGTGAAATGAGGGGAACAGAAGAAGAAGACTTCTAAGGCTGTGCAAGCAGCGATTGATAAGGTTCAATTAATTCAACAAAGGATGAAAGCAGCTCAAGATAGACAGAAGAGTTATGAGGATCGCCGAAGAAAGGATCTTAAGTTTGAAGTTGGTGATAGGGTATTCTTGAAAGCTTTGCCATGAAAGGGGTTTTCGAGGATTGGAAAAGGAGGTAAGTTGAATCCTCGTTATCTGGGTCCGTATGAGGTTCTTGAGAAAATTGGAGATACGGCTTATCGCTTGAATCTACTTGACCGGAATCCACAACGTATTTCATGTCTCCCAACTTCGCAAATATTATCCGGATGAATCTGAGATCCTCCCCGAGGAAGAGGTGGAAATTGAGCCTAACCTCACCTTCGTGCAGAAAACCGGTTAAGATTTTAGATCGAAAATTTCAAGAATTAAGAAACCGGCGAATCCCACTAGTTAAGGTGTTATGGAGAAGTGATAAGACGGAAGAGGCCACGTGGGAAACGGAGGATAAGATGAGAAGGTTCCATCCTGAGATGTTTTCGAATAATCAGTTAATCCGAGGACGGATTCTTTTAAATGGGGAGAGGTTGTAACGCCCCGACTTTTTCAAGTCGTTCAGGTATGAATTATGTGATAATTACGTGCATATTTTATCTATTTTAATTACGTTATTAATTGTTTTATTTTATATTATATAAAATTAGCGAAATATTTAATTACTTGAAAATATTTGAATTTGAATTTATATGAATTTTCTTTTAATAATTGCGTTTGAATGACTTGGTTGCTTGTCGTTTCTACGTGAATTGAATTTGGAATTTCATGGAAATTTAATATGTTGGATTTATATGTGTTACGAATATGGTTTTAAGCTCGTTTCATGTTTTCGGATTCGTTTGATTGAGTTTTGGAATTTATTTTGATTGTGGAATCCAAAACGGGGGCTAATGAGTAATTAGCGCACCATTGGTTCCTTGATTGATAACTTGAGCTAGGAAATTCGGATTCGAGTTTCGTCAACTACGTTGAACTCTTATTGAAAATTTGGGTTTGATGAACTTAGCCTTATATTTTTCCAAAGTTATTTGAACCACTGAAATCCAACCGAAACATGCAACGTTCGCCAAAACTGCCACATTTTACTAAAAGAGCCATATCTTATTAAAACCTGGACCAAATTAACCATGGTTAGATCCCTTGGAATACTAACTCACCCCCCCAGCTGTTATTACTCTCCCTAACCGAACCAAGCCCTCTCACTTGGAGAAATGCAACCAAACTTCCCCTGCATTCCAGTTTGTCCCGTAACTCAAGCCATCCTTGGAGATTCAAGCTCAAATCTCCTCCAAACTTCATCCAATCCACAAGGTAAGCTTAGGGTTATAATATACATTCATTATGAGTCATTTTGATCCATTCATCCCCAATTTTGAGTATGCTTTCATGGGTTTTTGGAAGAGATAAATGAATAGTTAGGTTATGAATTGATTTCTTGATCTCTTTGATTCCTTGGAGCTTTTGATTGATTTAAAGCATGAAAGTGATCCTTTTAACTTCCTTATTGCATTTATGAACTTAGTTTTTATGCTAGTTGAGCATTGAATGATCCACCATTAATGAACTTGTCTCTTGAGCTTGAAGATGAATTTCTTGATCATTCATTTTCCTTTATTTTTCTTGAATTCTTGATCATACATGATTGTATATTGAATTTGCCTTGATTATGTGATCATTGGTTGCCTTGGACTGTTTGTTGTTGATCATCGAGCTTGAACAAGGGTGTGTGCTGTGTATGTTTGTTGCGGGGAAGAAGAAGAGGAAAACAAGGGTTTTTTCGCCTGACACAGTTAACGCCCATTGCCCCTTTTTGCCTATAAAAAGTTAACTCCCGTTAACCGCTCTTGTTGCCGTTAACCCCCATTAACACTTTTAGCCTAAAATCTGTTAACCCCCATTAACATCGCAGAATGGAATTATTCAAGGGATGTTTGTGTAATTTTCAATACTTTCGTTTATGTTTTGTTTGAACCTTAATTACGTACTTAATATGTAAATTACATAATTATTCATACGTGAACACTCAATTATGAATTGCGTTGATACTTGAATGCGTAATTCATTCGATTATTTCTCCGACATGTGCCTCAATATGTCTTCTTTGATCCTAATGTGTGCATGTATGGACTTTGCTCTTAAATATGAACCCTAGTTGCTATATATTGCTTATGTTATGACTTGTATGTTAAGTACACATGCTATACTACGTGTTATGGTTGTTATTTGAATTCTTTGAATTAATTTGGTATGATTTATGGATATGTTAAACTTTAGCGAATTTGAATGATACTTGGAATGAATGGAATGAACTTTTATATGTCTCTAAGATATTAATCGTGCACATGAACGTGATCATTACATAATATCATCTTTGATGCATTCATAGCATGATCATTTCATTGCCGAGCGTCTTAATTGGTCATTTTGAGTCTCACTTCACCTTTCTTGCACATATTTTGATCCTGTTGGAGACGAGCCCGGTCCGTGAGGCTCTTGTGCTTCTTTTTGTCGTTCTAACATGGGTTTTTCTTCTATTAGCTAAAACAACCCTATATAGATTTAATGTGCAAAGTTTTAAGCCAAAATCTATATTATATGTATATCGATTCATTTTATGAGTAAATAATTTCAAATGTAAGCCTTCTTTTATGTTGAACCCTACCTTATGATTTTGGCGAGATTATGTTATGTTCACGGGCCCAGGGACTTAGCGTATATGGCGATCCAGGGAGGCAAGGGCCGACGGTGATCCCATACATTAGTTCCAACCAAATTTACGACGGAAAGGACCTCGTTAGGAGTTTTGACGAGGAAACGCTAGTCGGGCATTTGAGGATTCATGTACCTCAATAGCCATTATGTATGGGGTGGTCGGGTCTTGCAAACCCTTCCACCACCCGGAGGAAGAATGTGTATATGTATGATTTTGATCATGATATGTATGTGCATGAAAGATATGTATGAAAATTAATAAATCATGTTATGAATACACGAGGAGAAGGTTGGAGATTGTGCACGCCCACTCGCCGGGCCTTGAAACCCTATGATTGATTATGAATGAATATGATAGTTGTAAACCCGTAGATGTCTTTCTTCTATTAGCTAAAACAACCCTATATAAATTTAATGTGCAATGTTTTAAGCCAAAATCTATATTATATGTATATCGATTCATTTTATGAGTAAATAATTTAAAATGTAAGCCTTCTTTTATGTTGAACCCTACCTTATGATTTTGGCGAGATTATGTTATGTTCACGGGCCCAGGGACTTAGCGTATATGGCGATCCAGGGAGGCAAGGGCCGACGGTGATCCCATACATTAGTTCCAACCAAATTTACGATGGAACGGACCTTGTTAGGAGTTTTGACGAGGAAACGCTAGTCGGGCATTTGAGGATTCATGTACCTCAATAGCCATTATGTATGGGGTGGCCAGGTCTTGCAGACCCGTCCACCACCCGGAGGAAGAAGGTGTATATGTATGATTTTGATCATGATATGTATGTGCATGAAAGATATGTATGAAAATTAATAAATCATGTTATGAATACACGAGGAGAAGGTTGGAGATTGTGCACGCCCACTCGCCGGGCCTTGAAACCCTATGATTGATTATGAATGAATATGATAGTTGTAAACCCGTAGATGTCTTTCTTTGTCTCACCCACTTGGGAAATCTTCTAAAAACATTATACGGGTTTATAGCTTGCATGTATATGTTTAAATTCTGCGATATTTATATACTATACCCGTTTTATGCCCACCAGTCCCTTTTGGACTGAACCCGGTTTGTTTTTAAGTGGTTTTCTATAGGTCAATGAGTGCTAGGCGGGAATACAAGTCGTGTAGGTCTTGGATTAGTGTTTAGCACTCTCATTTTGTTACACTCGCACTCATGATGTTATTTTGATATAGGATTTTGTATATGAATATCGTTGTGGAGCGTATATGTTTTGAGCCGCGTTGGCTTGTGAATATTGTATATGAATTCTATTTTGGAGCTTGAATGCTCATGGTATATATATATATATATATATATATATATATATGATCGGTTATTGCTTCCGCTTTACTGTTTGACTCTGATTTATGGTTTAAGGGTTAGTCCCGCCTAGCCTAGAGAGTGTGTGTGTGTCCCCGTTCACCATGACTTAGCTCGTGTGTGGATTATCCATTTCATATGCGGGGTCGGGTGTCGGTGCGGGGGATGTGGCACCTTGCACTCGGGTGTTACAAATGCATGAGACCCGAGCTACACCACATGTAAGACTCGACAGACACTTACCGCCTAACTCGACTCAGGAGGTACCTGCAAACTCAAGAGGAAAGAGGAAAAAAAAAAGAAAAACAACGAGGGTTAGTCCTAGTGACTAGTGAGGGGGTTAACTCACACACCCAAAGATACATATAGAGCAAAGCATATAACAAAGATCAAGGAGATCCATGACCCGAGAATGGTTTTTGCACGCCAAAGTGTTTCCCGTGATATACATATCCTTATATAGAAGAGTTTTAGGCCAAGAGCTAAAATAACAGGTTTTAAGTGCTTATGAATCCATTCTCGTTCCATAGTTCACACACAACCAACCAACTCGGCGAGTACGAGTCATACCTCCAAACTTCCTTATACGAAAGGCTTAACAAAACAAAACAAAGCATAATCCAACCTTAACACCGGGTGATAGAAGGGTTGACGACCCTAACTATCCAAAAATCACGAGAGACAAGGTTTAATCACGACCTTGAAACCTTCGACGGGTATCACCGCCGGATCAAGAGAAACACCCCTCCCCAACCTCCCAAGGTCGGGTGAGACTCTCAAATGGAAAATGTTGATGGAAGTGCTCGGCGACCACTTGGCCGACTCGAGATTACCATGCCACACTCCGGGGCCCAAAACTTATCACAAAAATCACATTTAAAGCAAAGCTTATCTTTCAAAGCCACAATTCTCGCTTACACACTCACACTTAACCAAACTTTTCCAAAACAAAAGGCAAAATAGCTTATATACGTATACAAAGCGTTTTCAAAGTCTTATAACAAACGGGACAAGCCCACGACATATATATCTTAACCGTATCTATCAAATAATATACGTAATTCACATGCAAGGCTTCAAACCATATAGGGGTCATAGGTCAAATAACTAAAAGGAACAAAAACCTCACCTTAACACGGGTAGCGGAGACAAAAGGGAAAACCGAGCACTTAAGGGGCAACCTCGTCGTCCACGGGAAGATCCTCTGAACGAAACAAATAACAAGGGGTACTCTTAGACTCAATATGAACCACATCAACGCTCGGTAAATGCATATGAATGCGTATGATGCATAGAAGATGCAAGAAGTGTAACAAAGTATCCACAACTTGGAAGAGAACAACAAAACACATAACATAACACACCTACAACATACAAGATACTAGAAAACAAGGAAAGGAACAAAGAAATGGGGTGGGAAGTGAAAGGAAAACGAAACGAAACAAGAAAACGAAGTTCGGAACTCAAAATGTTTCTATCCTGAAATCCAGTCCCGTGGATTTTTTTCAAAAGGGATATCCACGGCCGTGGATTCCAAGGTAGAAAATGGCCGAAATCTGTCCCAATGTCCACGGCCGTGGGTTTTACAAAGCACAAAAATCCAGGGCCGTGGATCTGATCCAGGGGCGAAATTTTCGAACTCCAAGCTCCAAATTCTTGCAAAACACAAACCAAACCAACAAAGGACCAAGCTAACACATAATAGGATCATAGTATAGCAAATATTCTCTCATACTATGCATTAATCTAGGTTATACAAGAAAATAAACAATGAGGAATGCAAGAGATACATATATGTGCAAATTCATGCCAAAACGTCAAAAACTCAAAATGAAACCCAAAGATCCCTAGTCTTTCTTGTAAATTCCAACCATACACTTAATATATGATGTCTTAAGACCAACTAGGATGCATAACTTCCAAGAAATCAACACAAGATCACTCCAATTTCAAGCAAACTTGCCAAACCCTTACTATTCACCTTATATGCCAACACTCATGCAAATCAAGGTTATAGCTCAAGAGATTACACTTAAAAGAACCACATATTCATGGAGGACTGAAAAATATACTTACCTCTTAAATTTTATGAGAAAAGGTGGAGGGAAAAGGCCAAAACCTTCAAAAATGGTATAAAGTCACCTTCTTCCTCTTGTTCTTCTTGGGAGCTGAAGTTGGGGACCTTTTCTTCCTTCTTTTTGGGGGTGGTTCGGTATAAAGGGGGTATGGGAGAGAATTGGGTGAGTTAAGAGCATATAAGTCAAGGTTAAGGCTTCATTGGGGTTAATTGGGGCCCACAAGTGAGACTAGTCAACAAAAAGGGCAATTCTTGTCACAAGGGCTTGTTCCAGTCAATTTTTGGAGGTCTAAAAGGGCTTAGAAAAATGTGAGGTTAGGCTCTAAAGCTTGAAAATCTCTTGATGAGTCCAACGCCTCTTCCGGAATTCGAATCCGAATTCCCTAGCTCAAGATATACCGCCCGGAACCCGAGGTGCGCTAAATGCTCTTTAACCGTCCTCTAGGTTCCGAAAACAAAATGAACACAAAACTCAACCAAACGAACCGAAAAACACATAAAGAGCATGCTAACACATACATAACTCACATAGTTCATGTATATCAAGATTTCAAAAAAATCAAAATCAAAATCGAGCTCGTATAGAGCAAAACTCAAGCAAAAGAGCATAAACGTTCAAGTATCAAGTAAACAAGTAATTCCAAGTAAATACTTAATAAAAATAATACAAACGGAATATTTAAATAAATAAATTGTGCACATAACACATCATTAATGCGTACCTATAGATCGGGATGATCGGGACGTTACAGATTTTGAACTAAAAAGTACCCGGGTGGGCACTTTAGTACAGAGGGTTTTCTGTACTATTTTTCCCCGGCCGGGTACCCCCTCATCCGAACTCCGTTTTACCTCATTTTTAAACCGTTGGAAACCTTTTGAAGTATCGAACAATTTACAATGGTAATAAACTCAATATATTTTCTTGTTTGAGAGATATAATTGTTTTGTTTTGGTGTCGCCATTTCACCGGAAAACTACTTTCACCCAATTTAAAGCTTACGCCATTTTCTCCTCCATTTGAACCAAGATTCGGGCCACATACCATTTTAAATTTCTACTTTTCTATTTTCTTATCCAACAAATAAAACCTAATTCCAACTTCTAGAACTCTAGATATTCCCATTTTTCTACAGCATGAGCAATTCCAAAAACTGTCAGCTTTTCGTAAACTTTGCCAAAACCTTTCTTCTTGCGTTCCTTCCACTCCCTTAACTTTTGTATGTGATTTATGTGAATCATATGCTTGATTACTTGTTAATTATGCTATTATTTGACACTTCTTGGTCCTTATTTGCTTAAACTGGATTGTTTGAACTTGTGCTCTATATATGAATTGAGTTCGTTTGAGTCATTGAGCATAGGAACACAATCACACAATTTCATGAAATATTTATGATTTATTGCGCATTGAATCATGCCATGACATGTTACACCACTCCATGAACATTTGCTGGGCATCCTACTTGGTTTCATTTTTGAGTCGTGCCTCACAAGTACACCGTGTCTTCTTTCTGGAAACAGTGTTCTCCTCGACGAGAGTTTCCAGCCTCGTAATTCTTCTCGCACTTGAGGTGAGGGTTTTCTTTTACAAACGAACTATAACCTTGCATGCATTAAATAAGCCAAATGGTTTCTATTTAAAACTAGCCTTATCTTTTATACCGGCTATGTACCGAAAATGCTTTATAAATTGTGTAATGTTAACCCTGAGCCTGTTTTGCGAGATCTTAATTGCCCCCGGCTCTCCTAGCACTGGGCTAGACGGTGTGGATTCCTGTACCTATTCTTGGGCCCCAGGGGCTTGTGTATGGAGTGAACCGGGGAGGTATCGGGCCGATGGTGACCTCTTGCACAAATCCCATCCTGTTGGACTACCCGGATATCCGCTAGGAGGTTTGGTGAAAAATGGGGCTCCGGTCTGGGGGAGACATGAACCCGCAGATCATCCTTCCTGGATGGCAAGGGTTAGCTACCCGGACCATCATTGGAGAAGGAGGTTAATTTGTAGTTGTTTCCCGCTATTTATAATTGTAATAAATTCTGATTCCTACTTGTTTCCTGTATACCTGCTTGTTCCTGTCATGTAATAAGTGAAAAGTGCAGTTTAGGATGGATTAATACCCGTTCTCGTTGGGTCCTCCAAAATGTAATTGCATAGATATCCGTGACCTCTGGCATGCCCCCAGTCTTGATGCAGTAACTGGAGTACGTGGAGGGTTAAGGTAAAACGGGCATCAACAGAGGGCGTACTGATATCGACACACGCATTGTATATCCTGATTACCTGATTGCATGACTTGATGTAATTCCACCCGTACTTGTTAATTGAATCTTCTTCTTATTCCCAGTTTTATTAACGAATCACGTATAGTGGAATTACGCCTGTCTGACTGCCTGTTTATATATACAAGCGTGTGTTAACCCCTTCACTCTGTCAGTTGGCTGACCCCTCCCTCTCGTTGTTTTTAGTGTTTGTCTTACAGGTTTTAAGGTCGTTAGGCGGGAGTCTTTTGAAGTCTTTACTCGAGTCTTGGTCCTGCTTGCATTGCATCGTACTGTACCTTCATTTCGTGTATTGAACTAAGACTTCTAGGCAACACCGTATCTTTATTGTTTTACTGAACTCGGGACAGGCTTCTAGGGCTCTAGTTGAACTCGTATTTACTTTTATGTTCGGATTGCATTACCTTGTTGACTGTGAATGTTAGTATACATTTGTATTAAATTGATTGGTACAGAGTCTAGACCGGCCTAACAGGTTGGTTTTTGTTCTGCCTCCGCTCGTCGTGAGCTTGGTTTATGTATGGACCCCCCATTTCATGGGTGGACCGGGATCCCGGTGCGGGGGATGTGGTGCCCTCCGTTTAGGCTTTCACACCGATTGTACGAAAATCTAGGTTTAGGAAACACTTTTTTAGGGTTAAATTAATTCTTTTCCTACCCAATTTTGGATTTTTCTCTCCCAAACCTATAAATACACTTGCACCCACTCATTCTACCTTAGAAGAGATTCAATAGTTCCCCTTGGCCAACCATTATCAATTTGCAACCAAGAAGCTTTACCACCATGTTTACACTCTCTCTCTTTCTTTATGAATCGAAGTAAGTCAATATCTTCTTTCTTAGAGTGATTTGTTAGAGTAAAATTTTCCAATCTAAGATTGAAACCTAGGATAGATTTTTCATGTTAGGAATCACTTTGAGATTGAATTGATAAATTTTGAGAGATTATGCATACTAGAATTAGGATTAATGCCTTGAACTGAATTTAACTTGAATTGGGTTGAATCTTTGAAGAATTTTAACTTCTAAGTAGTCTTGAGTCCGAATTATGAAGTTGAAGGTAGAGAATTTTGAGTTCAAATTGTAGATTACAAGCTAGTGTGAATTCGGGTTAGGTAGATTGAAGAACTTAAGTTAGAACTCATACCCTAGGCTTAAGCACACAAGAAGTTTGATAAATTGTCCAAGGGAATTATGATTGATTTTTTTGTGCTTTGTCTTGCGATATTTGTTTGATTCAGGTACTATGGGTCGCACTAAGCGGTCAAGAGTTTCGGAACCCTTCACTACTTCATCCCAATTGGACCATCAACCGTTTGGATCGGTCAACATAACGGTGAATGCTTTGAGCAACCCTTTTCAAAGGAATTTGACAAGGAACATTGTGTCTACTAAATTCTTTAAGGACATGTGGCTGGAGAAGTTTGAGGCTTGGGTAGAAGTGAAAAGATTGTTTGACAACATAGGTTGGTTACAATTCCATTCTACGAAGGATATGACGTACGGAGAGATGACGACCTCTTTCTTTACCACGATGAACTTCGATCCGGTGGACAACACCTTGACTTTTACTCTAGACGATATGGAAACTCGAGCATGGAATGTGAGCCAGATAAGTGAGATTCTTCGTTTCCCAACTAATGCCACTACTTCTTTGCCTAAATGGAGTGATGCTCAGACAGAGGCGGTATGGAGATCCTTTCCTTTGCGAGAGGGTGTTCCTAGTTATTCCCCTCGATGCACACATAATAGCTATCTTGATTCATTGACTTGGGTGCTAGTCTATAGGATTTTAGCCACGGGATTTTGTGCTAGATATGGAAGAGATAGCCATATTACTGAGACTGAGTTGGGTGTAATATACATGATGAAAGAAGGCATCGAGTTTGATGGAACAGTTGAGTTTTTATGGAAGCTACAGGAGAGTGTTGGGAGTGTTACTGGTACGATTGCTCACGGGGCCTTTGTCACGATGTTTGCTCGGGAGATGAATTGGAGACCTCGGGGAGCTTTGCCTGTTGACTTTGGATATGATATTGGTCCACAGTACTTGGAGACTGTAGGCTTGGCTATTGCTTGGGAGAACGGAGAACTGAAGGATTATAATTTACCATTGTGGCCAATTCGGGATAGAGATCGGCTCTGTAACGCC
This sequence comes from Lantana camara, assembly GCA_037501455.1. Lineage (NCBI taxonomy): Eukaryota > Viridiplantae > Streptophyta > Magnoliopsida > Lamiales > Verbenaceae > Lantana > Lantana camara. Next base: position 99,103,112 of record CM074855.1, read on the forward strand.
CCAAATTCCGGAAGTTCAGGTAAGCACGCCACGTGCGGGTCTTCGGGAGTTGGGGGTTCAATTTTATCTATTTACTTGCTCATTATAATTTCATTACAATATTAGGTGCATTATACATTCCTATGTATCTATATGAATTAACTTTAAATGTGAAATATGTGAATTAAGTGATAATGTGCCTAATTGTACTATATGACTTTCATTGATCATTTTATAAATTTATGGACTTAATTGCATTTCACGAATCGGGAGTTAAATGTCTAATTGTGTACAGACATGACTTGTGTGCATTCATTTAAATAAATGAGGGGCTATTGTGCAAAACGAAGAGTTATTATGCTTAGTGGAAGATATAATATATCTTGTATGCATCTCTTCCTTCACATTACATTACATACATTTCATACAAGCATCACACACACACACACATACATTCCAGTTTTCCTTCAGCATGTACGTTTCCTGAAATTGTCGGTTTTTGCCAAACTTCGCCAAAACCCTCCTTATCGCATTCCTTTCACTTCCTTGGCTCCCGTATATCACTTATATGAATTATAAACTTGATTAATTGATAATTATGTTTCTACTTGACATTTCTTGATACTTTATTTGGGAATTTGGACACATTCATGATGTTTATTGATTGTAAAGGTATGATTAACATCACATGACTTTGCCGTTCGTCTTAAATTGTTCATAAGAGTCGAGTCTCACGCAGACTTGTCCTTGTTACACAGATCCCGGTCCCAGTTTTGAGGAGCACGCTCCGTAGGGTGTTCATGTAACATCCCGATCGTCCGACTTATAAGGTACGTCACTATTTAACCTTTTTATGTGTTTAATTATGTGATTTTATGCTTTGCGTGACCCTCTTTTAAAATCTTTATGAGTTTAGGGGCTTGTTTACAATTTTATCTTTTTAGGGGTTTTTCGGTCATTCCTCGTTCGATCGAGATTTCGACCTTTTTGACCCCTTCAACGCGTTCGGGGCATCGAGACGAGTCCGTAGACTCTGAGTTTGCCCCATTCCGACTTCGTTAGCCCGTTCTTCCGACCGTTTTCGCGTACGAGGACCCGTGATATATACCCGCACCCTCGTTTTTTGTGCAAAAGCGCAGCAGACTTCAGCCTCTCTCTCTTCTCCCGCGATTTTCACTGTACACACACACCCGAGGTGTGATTTCACACATATCACCAAACTCGCTCGTTTCTCGATGGATTTCGACGAACCACTAGTCCATTTCGACGAGCTCAACGATGCGGTCACAACCGCACCAAGAACTCGACCAGCCGACGACCGACGATGGAGATATCCGCCATTTTCAGACGCGGCTGGAGGAGGGTGGCGGAGCCGCCACTTCGCCACCCATTCGCGGCGGTTTCCGGCGCCTTTCCAGCGACACGCGCCATGGACCCAGTTAGAAGACTTTCCCGCGCATCGAATGACGTTGGCGGCGCGGCCAATGGCCACCGGACGGCGGCACATGCGCCGCCTGAAGCTCCCGCCGCCGCACGTGAACAGTGATACGGCGGCGCTCCGGCAACCTTTTCCGACCAAGGTTAGTGTTTTCCAAGGTTTTCCGACCCCCTGAGTCCATTTCCGGCATCGTTTTCACCCAATAGTGGCCGTAGGTGGTGGTTAGGGGTGGTGCAACGACGGCAGAAACTTCGGAGGCTATCGGGGGCCTTTTCCTGCAATCTTTTGGTCTCGGGCCCTTCACGAAAGTTGTTCGGAACGACGAGAATTAGTAAACCCCATTCGCTCGACTCCAGATTTTACCGTTTGGCGGCGGTTCACGGCGGCACAGTGGCGGCGCACCGGTGGCGCCACCTCCGAGGATTTTTTCGGCGAGAAAGCCTAGGGCTTTCGTAAAGCTCGTCACTGGTAAGCCGATGCCTCTTTCGGATCTCATTTTGGTTCACCGGTTCGAAAGTAATTGAAGTTTGAAGATTTTAGGGTTTTTGTATTCTTGGATTTGAAATTAGTAACGATTGGCTTGGAATTTGTAGAAATTAATCGAGCAATTGGATTGAGCACGACGAATCCTTGCACGTGTGATTTTTCGGGATTTTTCTGGCATGTTCTGGCGGCGGCCGTCCACTGTTCCGGTGGCTACAGTGGCGGCGATCCGGCGGGCTTCGGACATAATGTCCGCCTCGTTGTGGTGAGTCCAACACCACTTTCCGTTCGTTAATCGGACACTTGGTTTATTTTCTACGAATTTATTTGTGTATTTGAGAATTATTTGATTAATTGTTCTAATTGTAATATGCTTCAGTTGCCGATTGAAATGTATTCCGTTATGTATGAAATCATGTATGATATGAAATGTGACAAATATGAACATTGTAATTTGCAATTTGAATCCCGTTTTGGTCTAATTGAGCTAAGTGTCTAAATTGAAAAGGGTGTATGTGTAATTTTGGAAATGATGTAAATTTATTTGATTTAATTAGGTAGACCTTGTTAATTGAATCCGTTTTGTGATAAATGAATTGTTGTGTGACAAATGAATTTGATATATGACTTATGTGAAACTTATGAGATTTAATTAGGAACTTTTGTACTTAAAAATAGTTTAATTGCACAAATATGAATTTAGTATGCTCTATATGAATTAATATGGAGTAATTTGAATTTGCTTTGTCTCCCTATCTTTCTGGTTTGTGTTAATTGTGCTCTTTATGATTTAGTTGGAATTTAAGTATGTAATCTTATGATTTTAATTGAATTAGGAAGCATGCTATTATGATTTATTTGATTTATTAATATGTGTCAATTGGTATGAAAGATGCTACGTGAATTTGCATGAAATGAATTAAGTAAACTTTATTAATTAAATTTGTTATACAATCCATGAATTGTTTGTGAGATAAATGAATAATATGATTTGATTAAATTATGTAATGTTTATTCTGCAAATAATTATTAGGCATTTGATCCCTGTTTGTGTGATTGCATTTGTCGTGCGTCTCTGTGTGATTGTCTGTCTGAGTCTGAGCTTTGTGGTGTGTTTTGTGTGTTCAGTGGATCAGGTGCACCCGGGGTGGTGTCATGTGAGTCGTGTAGGTTCCGGGGTGAACCGTCTGCTATGTCTTCGACTGTGTTTGGTGCCAGGTGAGGTTAGGTTATAGTTAAACCCTAATGATATGTACCGATATATATGTGAATAAAAGCCCTATGGGTACACCTGATATGATTTATGTTCTAGAATCTGATTATGCTAGGATCTGATATGATAGGATTATGAATATGCTATGGTTATGCCTATGCTTTGACTACTGATATGATATGCCTCCGGATATGATTTGCGCTTGCCTTGGACCTTGTTGTGCCTCTGATTCTGGTATGTTTCCGACTCTGATTTGTTTGGGGGCACGGTGATTATGGGTAAGGAGCCTCGGGGTGTCGAGTATTACTCCTGTGCATGATCATCGGGATATGGGTAAGGAGCCTCGGAGCGTCGAGTATTACTCCTGTGTACATTTCCCCTCTGATTTGATTGTTTGACTCTGCTTTGTTTGGGGCCCTGTGATTATGGGTAAGGAGCCTCGGGGCGTCGAGCATTACTCCTGTGCATGATCATCGGGATGTGGGTAAGGAGCCTCGGAGCGTCGAGTATTACTCCTGTGCACATTTTCCCCTTTTGTCTGAACGTTTGCTTGGTGTGTTTGTTTTCGTTAAGTTAGTTTGTTAGGAAATTGTTCGGGAAACGGGAGTGGATTTCTAATTAATAAAATTGGGATTGTTTTGGCCTTTGGCCTAACTCTTTTACTCTCCTATATCTAGTATCACGTGATAAATATTTTAGAATGCAAAAACCACGCCCTGGTTCACGAACTCCCTTTTATGACATGTGTTGTGCTCTATATATGTATATACGCGCGTGTCTGTAGCCCCTCGCTCAGTCTTTGGACTGACCCCTCCCTTTTTATGTTTTTAGGTTGCAGGCTTTACTTTGGAGATCGTTGGAGTTCGTGCTAGGCGGCTGTCTATCGTGTTTGTCGGTCTGTCTGAGTTTGTTCAGCTCTTTGAATCGATTTATGTTTTATAATTTTGTATAAGATATATTCTGCTCAGGTTTGCATGTTTGAATTCCTTTTATGGAATTCGGGACAGGTTAGGACATGTGCTCGTTTTAGTTGAACCCGTTTTGATGTTTAATTATTCGGGACAGGATAAGACAGGTTTGCTGAACTAGTTGAACCCGTATATTTGATTCTGATGTATGTACTTCGTTGTATGCTTGGTGTGTAAAAGTTTTTGAAAGTTGGCATTTCGTACTATTTCCACTGTCATGCTTCGCGTATTTTCTTTTGTACAGGGTTAGGTACCGCCTAGCTAGTGTGTGCGTTTTCGTTTGTCACCCGTTCGCTGTGACTTGGTGCGTGTGCGGATTCTCCATTTCGTACACGTGTCGGGTCATAGTGCGGGGGATGTGGCGCCTCACGTGCGGGGTGTTACAGTTCGCTTACTCTCTTTTGGTCGGTTGGTTAAGGTGAGGTTTAAAATCTATATAAATAGAACCCTTACAACCCCTATGTGACTATTTCGGCCAAAATGTATATATATATATATATATAGTTTGCGAACTTTATGATTTTCAAATGATTTCACAAAACTGATTGATTGATTGATTGATTAACGGATTGATTGTTTTGGTGAGTCATTGAATTGCACTGTGGCCCGAGGATAGTGGCTAACGGGTAACTCGAGTGCTATCCTCACCAAATTGGGATGACCCCTGAACCCCCTAAGAGATTAGGGGAGGAAGGAGTTCCGGACTTAGGGATTCATGTACCTTCTGCCCATACGGATTGGATGGTGGGGCCTTGCAATCCTACCATCACCCGGAGGAAGAAAGAGTTACTGAAACTGCTAATTGTGCACCGTAATTAACTGCTTGATCACCTAATCACCTAATAATTGATTGATTGTACATAGTCGGAGTAAGGTTGGAGAATTGCCCTCACTCGCCGGGCCACGAATTGATGGTATTGAATTAATGGAATTAATAAATTGAATTGGTTGTAATCTCGGGCGATAGTATCTCTTATCTTACTAAATTGTATTGTTATTTTCCAACATTATTGCCCGAGATTATAACTTGCATGTATGTGCGCATATATTTATTTATAACCCCTCGCCCAGTCCGTGTTGGACTGACACCTCAACTTTTCAGTTTTGCAGGTTCGTGCTAGGCGGGAATTAGAGTCTAGCTTGTCTTTTTTTCGGGTCTAGCACTTCACCTTCATACTTTGTTCTTGTATTCATACTTGTTATTTTGTAGCACTGTAACACCCCAAGCGGTGGGGCGCCACATCCCGCGCATCATAGCCCAACACGTGAAACGAAATGGGAACTCCGTCCTCGCATCAAGCCATGGCGAACGGGTGACCAACCAAAAATTCAACCTCAGCTAGGCGGTACCTAAACCCTGTACAAGTGAAAATATACAAAACCTGAATGCGAAAGCGGTACAAAATACGAATTATCAAAAAAACTTCAAACAAGAAACATATTCAATACATTCCAGAAAATAAATCAACATCAGCTAAACGGGTTCAACTAGTTAAGGAAACCTGTCCTAACCTGTCCCGAATATCATACAACAAAACGGGTTCAACTAATTCAGAATCTGTCCTAACCTGTCCCCGAATATCATATCATAACGAATGAATTAAACTTATACAAATCACAACGTATAACGAATTCAAACGTATGCAAGACATATACAAATGCGAAGACCAAACTCAACTTGGACAAAACGAAAGACTCGACTCAACCGCCTAGCCCCAACGAACTCCAAAAGCAACCTGCAACTCAAACAAAGAAAAGGGGAAAAAGGAAACAACGAAGAGGGGTCAGTCCTTACGACTGGTGAGGGGGCTAACACACACACCCGTACATATACATAAGAGCAAAGCATATTCAAAGCTGAAGGGGTTCATGAACCGGGCGTGGTTTTTGCATTCTAAAACGTTTTAACCCGTGGTAATAGATATATAAAGAAAGAAATTTAAGGCCGAATGCCAAAATCAACCAAGTTTTCAAAGTTAGAAAGCCACTCCCGTTTCATAACCATATACGATACATAACTGACTCGGCGAGAACGAGGTCTCACACACTTACTTCATAACAAAGCAAAACTCATAAAACAATCCCACCTTTACACCATTGGGGAAGAGAGGTGCCCCTCTCAACCCTCCACAGAACGAAACTTGAGAACCGGAGGATCCTGCCCGGTTCCTTCGACGGCCAACCAAAATGCGCTCCGTCGACATAGGAGAACTAAGTCTCCCGTTGGTGGAGAGGGGTCCTGGGGTTGCAACCGGAGACCCCAATGGTCGTCCCGAGTCTCCCGAACCACACAGTTCCGTGGCCCAAACAGATCACAGAACTCACACAAACATATCTCACAAAGCTTATACTTATCACAAGAAGCTTATCTCGCCAAAACTTGACACGCATGCACACCAACCCTTTTCAAAACAAAGAACAAAATATAGCTTACTTATACTTAAAAGAATTTTTCAATTGCTCATAACAAAAGGGCCAATTCCCACAAATTACTTATCCAACACGTATCTAAGTATATATATATTTATAGGTCACATGCGGGCTTAAAACACAGTTAGGGCCGTAGGTCATAATAACTAAAAGAAAGAAACCTCACCTGACACTAAACGAAGCTGGAGACAACGCACTTGATTCACCCCAGAATCAACTTGACAAACAAAACACCACCCTGGGTGCACCTGAACCACATAGACGCACGGCGTATGATCAAGCAGGTAGGAGATGCAAACACGTAAGTATAACACATATTTGAATTAATTACATGCAATCCAAGACATTACATAGCTTAACATATTCATTTATAACCATATAACATGTTCAAGTTCACAATTAATGCATATTACAAGGTGGAGATACATATCAAGGTGCATAGGTGTTTTGTGCAAATAATTCATATTACTCAAGCAACATAAAACATATATAACAACACATTCATACACATAAGCAAGTGAAAACAAGTTTGGAATGGGTTCGTAGGTGGCAAGGTGCAAGAAAAGCGGAAGAAAAGCACAAGAGAGTGTTCCGAGCAAAAACGGGCAAAAGATAGAAATTTTCCAAAACGGACAAGCTGTAGAAAAATTATCATAACTTGAGTTTGAGAAATGGGAATTGATTTTTGTTTCTTGGAAATGAAACTAGACACACATATATTTAAAATGGTAGGTGGCTCAAAATGTGGTTCAAATCGAGGTGAAAATGGCGTACATTTGAAGTTGGACGAAAGAAGAATTTCGGCGAGATGGCGACACAAATTTCAAACGGTTATATCTCATAGTCTAGAACGAATTTTGAGTTGATTTCCATTGTAGGATGTTCTAGACTGCAAGAGGTTTCCGTGGGTTCAAAAATCAGGCCAATCGGAGTTCAAACGAGGTCAGCTCGGTTGTGTCAAAATTGGCTTGGAAGCTGACACAGCCGTGTCTGAATCAAAAAAATTCAAAGTCGAGGGCTTGACACGGCTGTGTCGGAAGTGAACTAGGGGCTGACACGGCCGTGCTGGGTCATCTTCTTCGAAAAAACATAGTAGCAAAGCAAGGGCTCGACGGGGGTGGTTCCCAAACCACCCAAACCACATTCCGATCAATTAATACACCAAAATGCATCAAAATACACATATATAACATATTAGCATCAAATTAAATCGCAAATAAGCACGTTGGGAGCAAGTTATCGTGTTTAGGCACTATTCATCAAATCACCATATCCAAGAAATCAAGCAAGAAATGAAGTACGTAATGAGAGGATCAAATTGCATACCTTGGCTCGTTGATTGGGCGAAAGTTGGAGTCGAAACTTGAGCTCAAAGCTTAATGGCCAAAGGGGTTATTTCCATCTCTTCTCTCCCTCTTCTTGCTTGGACCGAACCAAAAATGAGGAAAGAAAGGGGATCCGGTTCCTCTTAAGGCCAAGAAACGGGTCGGGTTAACAAAACGGGTCGGGTCAAAAGATCCGGTCCATTCGGATCAGATTTTAAAACGATAGGGCGATCAAATGGTTTTAGAGAATAAAAGGTTAATTCATTGAATTCGAATCATCGAAACAAACTCAATGAAGGGGTCAGAATTCGAATTCGAATCCCTGAGCTCAAAATTGCCACGGAGGACAAAACACCCTAATTATAATTAGGTCCCTAATCTTTCAGATATTGGACATTCGAGCCCAAACAATTAATTTAATCTAAGGCGCATGTAATTTAAATATATTACACGTTGACATTTAAGGCATACGAATCACATAAATACAGAATTAAACTCTCTCATAATCCGTACCTAGAATTGCCGAAGTAGCGGGATGTTACAAACTCTCCCCCTTAAAGAGGACCTGTCCTCAGGTCCTACCGCTCGAGTAAAAACTTCGAGCAACTCTCTCGTATTCACCCAAGTTCGAGGTTCATGACGTCCCGACGAGGGTTAGCTCGAGAAAGGTCTTCATGCGCCAAGGGGTTTGATTCTTCACTTTAACTCGATCCGATCTTTCGAATTGCTCGATCGACTCGCACGATAAAGAGGGTCTAAATAGATTTAGCTCTCACCGTTTGAGTTCATTTGAGTCAACTGTTGAACTGAGCCACACCACTCCACGACCAAGCTCAAACCTAATCTCCTCCTTGCACACGATTCGAGGTCCGAAATGCCTAACATCCGAGCCCTCTTCATACTTCACCGACTCTTCAAAGAGACTGGTTGGATTGTTGCAAAGCTTGACCCTCATCTTACTAAAACAACACTCTCGAACACTGAAAACACAAGACAAAACTAAAGTTGCATGATGCACGTGATATGTATGTTTAAGTGTACCGTTCACCAATGTATGAATGTTCGTGGTGATTTAATCATCATGAAAAATCTTTTGCCCACCAATAAGTCTTGAAATCCTCGATGCCTGGACACTTCAATAATTTCTATTATCTTTAATCCACGATCTTTCCCAAACCCGACCTTTCCTTCTTGAGTGTTCTCTAGGTCTTGTTTCCATTTCTTAAGAGCTTGGACTCCTCGGATTCCGATTAATCGCTATGATGCTCCATATGACTCAAGAGTCTGGTAATCATTGTCAACTTTACGAATTGAATTTCTTTACCCAATGGTTTTCTTTGTAGAAGTTCCAAGAAATGATCTTGTTAATTCTCTGCTTCTTCCGAAATTGAAAGTCTAATAGAGGCTCGATAAAATCTTTGACCAATTTCCTCCATTCAAATGCTTGCTCGCAGAAATCTTAAAGAAGAGGTATTGACTTGTAATCATAGTTTCTCTTTACTAAAGTCCTTCAAAGTACCGCGTCGGTTCCCATATTTAGCACCACTCTTTTCTTGGAAAGTAAGAGAAGTGCATCCAGAACCTCTTAGTAATTCTCATTCAACTCCTCTTCCATCCCAGAGACATCTTCTTGCATTATCCTTGTTGTTAGGAAATCCCGAAGTCCCCCAACTTGCACACCGGTGCATTCCCTAATTTCTTCTCGCCCGAGTACCCTTCTTCATTGCCAAATTTGCCTCTTGTTATTTCGCCCTTGGCCCACGACTTTATTTAAGACCTTTATCTCAACCCATTGAAGTCCCTCAAAGGCTCGACCAAAACCTTCTTTTAATTCTCTTCGAACTCCTTCTTTAAAGGCACAATTGAATAGAGAATCACTCTCCATGCCATGAGATACTTCCACATAAGGAACCTCCAACCGACTGTTGGTTAGCCCAAATTTAGAGCCCGAAAATATAATTCTCCCTAATGTCCATCGTGGATTAATCATTTAATTTCGGCACTTCCATCACGATACATCATCAAGAAAATTTGATTTTTCCTTCAAAGTGAGTTTCAATCGCCTTCCAAGTTTTAGGTCGAATCCTTGTTCTATCGTCGGTGGTAGTTTCCCCGAAATTACGCCACTATTAAAATACTTCTTAATGCTCTATTTTCCTGAGTCAAAATTTTCAATTCCAATTTATAGGTTCTTCAGCCCAATCCATTCTTGTTGTGTTCGTGGCTCCCAAAGAAATTATCCAACTCAACCCCTTCCTTGCAATATCTTCTAATGTTGTTGATTATCCTCGATTATAAGGAAACATCATCTATAAAGCAATCACCAAATATGCATGATGTGTTACATATGCCGTTGCAGACGGGATCTTCTGCTCCACTTTATGCTTCATCTTCTGCTCCACTCAACAGATGTGTGACATGTGTCCAATTTTCAGATTTTATTAAAATGCACAATTAATTGTGGGGCCATGAGAAAACTAACGGGGTTAACACCGTTAGTCATAAGTGAAGCAACAAACAAATCCCATCTGAATTCCATACATCTTCTTTCGTATAAAAAATCGGGGAAAGAGATTAGACGATCTATTCAAGAAATCTCAAAATAAAAAAAAAAGAACGCAAGTTTCAATTAATCCTCATTTATAATTGATTTCATACAAAAAATGGGGGATTATTATAAAACAAAATCTATAAAAACAGATTCATATCACCAACGAGAAAACAAAAAGGCATAAATCGTTTAGGTTGTGTAAAAAAACTATTGCGTTTTCTTCAGACTTCAGAAATCTTCTTTGGAAAAGGCCGCACAACTATCTTAATACTTCAGAAATTGTCAGCTTCCATCTTCTTATGCACGGTCAGTTTTCTTCAATCTCAATTTATTTTAATTAGTTTTTTTATTTTATTCAGATTTTCAGTTGCAAATTGTCATTATTTAGGAAAAGAAGGATGGATGCAAATAAAACGATATATATAAAGCTAAAAATTTCTTCTGATGACAATAACAACGAAAAAGAAGCTATGATTGATACTGAGAAAAGTCCAAAAATTGGTATGGAATTTGATACCGAGGAAGAGGCATATAATTTTTATAATCAGTATTCGAAGTCAGTTGGTTTTAGTGTTCGGAAACATCTAGTCCATAAAGATTCTAGTGGAAGAATTCTCGACAGAACATATTGTTGTTCGCGTCAAGGTAGCAGACCAGAAGATAAAAGAGATGTAAATGTTAGATCTCATCAACCAGAATCTAGAACAGGATATGGTGCAATGATACAAGTCAATGGTCGCTACACCTGCAAATATACGGTTGTTAAATTTGTGGCTGAACATAATGGCCATGAGCTTGCAACTCCTCATAAAGTTCATTTCTTGAGGTCTCATAGGAATATGACTATTGCACATAAATCACAAGCAAATGATATAAGCAATTCTGGAATAGCGCCTAGAGATGGCTTCACCCTCATGGCTGAACAGGTCCGAGGACGAGACAAAATTGGATTCATTTATGAAGATTATAAAAATTATTTACGGTCAAAGAGAACGGTAGAAATGAAAATTGGTGATATAGGAGGTGTGCTTGAATACCTGCAACATAGACAATTTCAAGATCCATAATTTTTTTATGCAATCCAAGTTGATAACGAAGATATGATAGCTAATATATTGTGGATTGATACACAAATAAAGGCCGACTATGCACATTTTGGTGATGTGGTGTGCTTTGATACAACTTATAGAAAAAATAAAGACGGTCGACCATTTGTGTGACGCCCCGTCCGATCATCATACAGGTATGCGCCACGAGAGAGAGTTTATCTTATACCCTTATGCGATTTAATTCTCTTTTATTTGTTTAATTTCAACTTTGATTGAAAATGTGACTTAATTGACCAAAATCCAAAATGGTAAAATATGAATTCTTGCATGACAACTTGAGAATGGAACTTGGATGAATTTAAAATTAATTGTTGGAATTTGAATTAAATAGGACTTGGACCTATTTGTGTGTTTTGGGCCTAACTTGAATTAGGTGAGTTCGGGTCATTCGGGACCAATATGGGCTCGGGAATTCGAATTCGAATTTCGACACCACCATTGGACTTGATTCGGCGATTCGGGTCCAACGAAATTTATTTTATATTTTTCGGAAACCATTTAGACTTTAAACCTTTTAATTGTGACTTATTGGGCCGAAAGTCATTTATTTGAGCCCAAATCCTATTCAAGCCTTTAGCCCCACATGTTATCTTGGAAACCCTAACCTTGACCTAAAACTATTAGCCACCATATAAATAGCTTTATTCCCTTTTCATTTCATTTTAAACCACACAAGTTAGCTTCCAAGAGATTCATGGAGAAACTTCAAGAGAAGGTCAAGACTTGAACCATTTTTCATTCTAAGAGCTCATATTCCTTAATTTCTCACTCCTTCACAAGACAAGGTAAACTTTGGATCTCTTTTAATGTGTATTTCATTTCTATTCTTGGATTGGAGCATGAAATTTGTTGGTATGAACTTGAAAGATGAGATCTTGAATTACTTGAGCAAGCTTTGATGGTATATATATAAGTTAATTAATTAATTTAGGCTGGATTTCGCCCTGTTCGTCCGCCATTTTATTTTTCCACTGGAATCGAGAGCAGCAACTGCGTTGGAAATGAACTGTAAATGAAAAATCATGATTCTCAAATTATGTCAAACTTTGTAGTGCTTACACTTGGATACCGTGATGATAACTGGAAGAAAAGGGACGAATCTGACTTAGGATTATTTATACATGTTGCTCTCTTTTGTTGCCGCCATCATGACCTTTTTCTTTATAAATAAGAACGTTTCTGTGAGAGAATGCTCTTGAATAATAAAAGTTTGATTTTATGCTAGTGGGTCTAAGCAATAGGGTTGTAATGATTGTTTGAATTGAGAAATTTGGAGGTGTGAGCACCTGGGTCTGTCCGAACCTTACTCCTTTATCTCTTTGAATTTGAGGTTTGACTTTTCCAAGATTTGAATTATTAATACATGCACCAATTAATGTTGGACACACTAAAAATGAAAATTAAGTGCTGCGTGAGTTCGTGCCTAGGAAACCATGAGGTTGCTTGGAAATTAGAAATTGGGTAATATTAAAGAACCTTAATTTAAGCAGCAATCTTTATGTGATGACATTAGCATGTGCAAGGAAAGTATAATTATCCAAATGCAAAGTCTCCAGTAGGCCCACGTGACCATTTGCCTTCATTTCAATGAATTGGTTGTTGAATTCTCAAATTTAAATTATTAATGCAATCACAATCTAATATTAGATACATTAATTATTTATTTGGTTCCATGTGTTTCAAGACCGTGCATCAATTATTAAGTTTGATAATGAACTTTAAATTGAAACGTGAATCTCGAGCTCTTCCTTTTTATTATTTATTATTATTCTAATGGTTAAAATGTGTTATTATAAATATTAATAATATGACTTTAATTTATGTTCTAAACTTTAATACTTCTTTTTAATCGAATAATTTCGCATGAGAGCTTATCCTATGTTATGCCACGTGACCTATGTGACTCATATCGTTCCATAATGTATTATCAAACCTAAATGCTTCATTAATTGCATGATTTGGTGGAATGTGCGAACTATGCTATGTGTACACTTCATTCCATTTTCCATACCATTCATCTCTTGGTACGTCGTGCGTCTTATTTGGTTCATATAGAGTTTAACTCTGGGTTTCTGTATGTCTCCTTACAGAGTTCGGTGGTGCCGGTGAGCCTGAGATTTAGAGTGTTTGGCCCTTCACACTCTCAGACTCTACTACTACGAGGTGAGGTTTAGGATTTTGTATAGTTATGCGACCTATGGCCTTAATATGTTGATTTCAACCCTTGCATGCGAGTATATCTATTATAAATACGTATGTGTTGGATATGATATGTTTATGTCCTTTTGAATCAACTCTGTTTTGGAAAATTAAATATGAAAGCATATGTAAGCTGTTTTGAAAAGTACTTTACATTATGTTCTGTAGCGAGATTGCCATGAAAGATTGGCATTTGTGATCCATTGTGATCTGTTCTGATGTGATCCATTGTGATCTGTGTGTGGATCGATCCTGGTGAACTGCGGGTAATGGATACCCCGGGACGGTTAGGGCCGTCGGGGTAATTCATTTATTTCGTAGTTCCTTTTGAGATATCTTCATGCGACCCGTGCTGTAGGGAAGGTGTGGTATCTTGAGCCTTCGGCCAAGGCCGGGGAGGACTCTTGTGGGTTCGTAACCCCTTGAGGGTGAGTCTATTTTTAGACGGTTTATTATTAGATGGTTGGGGACCGCACATCCTCTCCATCACCGGTGTAGCGGAGGGATTGGTTTTGATTTATGTTTTGAGGAGTTGAGGTTGGAAGCTCGTACTCGCCGAGCAGTTGATTATGTTTTGTTATGGAATGATGAATCGGGATAGAGTCTTTCTGAAAATGGTTTCTAAACTTATATCTATATCTATTTGGGTTATTCTGAAACGTCTTGGGTATGCAACACCTATCCCCGGTTCATAAGTCCATCATTTTATTCTGTGCTATGCTCTTTATATATATATTATGGGTGTGCGTTAGCCCCCTCACTCGGTCAAGTTGACTGACCCCTCATTTACACTTTTAGTTGCAGGTTGTTGGAGTTTCTAGGCGGAAGTGAGTCCTTTGAGTTGCACGTCGTCGGTCTAGTCTTTCTATTTGCATGTGTCTTTTCATACACTTTACTTATGCTTTGACTCGTAGACTTGAGATTATATTTTACTATTCGGTAGCCCTGCGTGGCACTTTCATTGGGCCCCTTGTGGCACTTGATGATTATTACCTTATGTTATTATTCGGGATTAGGTATCTATGCTAGTTGAACACGTCACTTGTTAAGTTTGTTGATCTATTATTCGGGACTAGGTATCTATGCTAGTTGAACCCGTCACTTGTTTTTGAATGTTGATTTAAATGCTTCCGCTATTTTGTTTGAATGTTTGTTTTGCTTCCGCACTCTGAGTTTGTCAAGTTAGATCCGCCTAGCATAGCGTGTGTGTTTGTCTCCCGTTCGCTCTGATTCGGATTCGGGCATGGATTTCCATTTCATGACCGGGTCTGGATCTTAGTGCGGGGGATGTGGCACTTCTCCATTTGGGGTCAGAAGATAAATTATTCAAGAGCAAGAGAAGAAATCATTGAAAGAAAACTTAAGGAAGAAGCTCATAATATGAAGCAAAACTGATCAAAAGGAATAATTCATCTGGTATAAAACTCTCCCAAATCAACCTAAAGTCTAAGTAGTGTTGAAAATCACAAGGATTGAATCCTACATGGCAACTGAGTATAAGTCAGCGCAGAACTCACTCAAAGTACAAAAAGATCTTGCTGAAGCCAAAAAGAATAAGAAGCATATGTCGGCAATAGAAGCTCAAAGTCAGCACATGTCCAACCTTCTTGTATCTGCCTGGTATCTAATCTTGGGGAATGTGTAGATCTCAAAATTCAAAATCTGTGTCTAAAGACTCTCTTGCAGTTTCCCTTTTTAAAGGAGAGCTGATACATCTACAAGGACATTCAAGCTTTTTCAATTGCTACCATATACATAGAGGTTTATAGTTCTCATAGTATTCTTAATCTTGTCCATTTACTTGAGTCCTGGAACGTTTGGTTCCACTGTAATATGTACATTAGGTCCCAAATTGTTTTCAGTAGTTTGTATTTGTACTAATGTCTCTTAATAAACTCCTATTTAAAATCCTAAACTTAACAAACTTAGGTAGTGGACTAACTTATCTAACTAGTGCTTTTCACAGTTGTGGTAAGCCAACCACTATAATTCCTTGGCGTTCTTTTTGTTCCCGCTCACTCTGTTCTAGATTGGTACAAATTTTATACTCGTTCTAGTTTTGTTATTTTTATTATCTAAGTTTGGAAGATTATTTATTTGGGGTAAATTGTGCAAAATTTTCAATTCACCCCCCCCCCCCACCCTACCCTCTTGACTAACAAGTGGTACTAGAGCTTGATACTCACAGGATTTGGTTTAACAACCAAGAGATCGACCTTGATGGTTGTGCAAAGTGACATCTATGTTGACGTTGCTTCACACACTTGTTCTCCAATTTTTTATGGCACTAACTATACCACCTAGAAGAGTAGGATTAAATAGTACTTTATCTCGATTGACTATGATCTCTGGGAGATTGTCACAGAAGGCCCAAATGTTCCTATGAAAACACAAAATACCACTGAAATACCTAAGGAAAGAAGTAAGTGTTAGGAATAGTGCCCTAAAAAGCCGATTGTATATCCGCTTTGTGCTTTTCCTTATTGTAATCACAGACAATCTTTGAATGAAATAACGAATTGAGGCAACACTTCTTTATATGCTCTTGTTTGGTATGCGTTTACTTTAGCTGTGCATGTATGAGAACTCCCCTAATCCTGATGACTATAGGACTCTACCATTTAGGTGAAATGGTTCATGAAACGAGCCCTATATCACATAAGTCATGATTAGTAAAATACTCCAAGCCGATGAGTCCTACAGACAGTGGGAGTGTCAACCTGACTCCTCTAAGGCTTGCTTGTGGGATCACGCCCTTAAGAAGGACCACCTTGTTTCATGGAGGTGCAAAGTGTATAGTTGATACGTGCGTGATACATGAGGGTGCTTACTTTAATAAGTAAGTTCACTGAGGTGCCCCGTGTGAGAACATTCCTAAATGGGAAAGGAAGTCTCTATTTCAGGAAATGGAAACTTCCAGATTAGGAAATATCTCACGAGTCATTGATGTGATTAATTGATCCTTAGACTTGAGGTTCCTTGTCACTTTATGAGTTAACTCTGTAGTCTTAGGTATAAGCTTTAAAGGGTGTCGCCTTAGACAACTGATTCAAGGCTTATGCTGGGGCTGCACAAGTGATTCATGAAAGTGAATGAGAATCAAGAAAGGACCTACACTTGCATTTGCAAGGTGATCTCTTATTGTGTAAGTCATTCATATGCCATATGGAGTCCTTGGCCAAGGCAGTAGATCAAGACATCAAGAAAAGGGTTTCTTGGATTGAGATCAAATGGATATGAAATGCACTTAGCTTTAAGACCGGATTATTAGGGTTCTGATTATTCCCTTGCCCTAGATCTTGGTTGAGAGATAGTAAGTAGGAGGATTGTATCTCACATGATTCAATGACTTAAAGGTTCTGTCGAATCCGAACATTCCAATTCAGCTAGGGGTTAAACACCTGTTGCTAGACTATGGTCGTTTAATCTGTGGACTGATTAATTAATTAGTGAATTAATTAATTGGGGTCACTGCTAATTGAATTGAGAACCTAGAGGGTCACACACAACAACTTGGTTACATGAGTTGAGGCTTGAAAATGATTAAACGAGTTAATCGGACCAAGAGGGTTCCACACGTGTGAATTCACACGTGTGGATCACGTGAGTGACACGTGTCACTGTGACACGTGTCACACACGTGTATATATATATATATTATATATATATTAAATAATTAATTAGTTAATTATTTAATAGACTTTGGTTTAATTTTGAATTAAAAAGAAAGTCTAATTTTGGAGAAAATAATCTAGTTAATTAATTATGAATTAATTAATTAGATAAAATAAGTTATTTATTTTATAATAAATAAAGTATAAAATTATCCAAAAATAGTTTGGATATTTTTTAAGCTCTCTTCAAAGTTGACTAGAATTAGAATTCAAAGTCAAGGTTGAAAATACTTGATCCTCAAGTAATAGGAGAGAGGGACCAAAATCCTAGCCCATAAAGGACTAGGAATTTCGGCACTCCCTTGCCTATATATAGGGGAGCTCGAGCTCCCCTTTAGAGCTAATAGACAATTCTTGGTTCATGTGTTGAACACCTTCCTTTCTCCAAGATTAAATTAAACCCTAGGTTAAGCCCAAACACTAACTAGAGAACTAGCATCCTTACTAGTTAGATTGTGATCAAGTTGGTGGACTTTCTCTAGAGACTTCAAGTTAGAAGTTTGAAGATTCGAGCTTTACCAAGGAGAGGGGATCAAGCCGCGTGAAGAGCGTTCTTGGGTGGCTTGAAACGCTTCAAGAAAGAATAAAAGAAAAGTAAGTTTTCTATCTTTACGAATTTGGTTACACGATTGCGAGTCCTAGATCCTTTTGTTGGGAAAAATTTTTAAATTCCGCTGCTTTCTGATTCGTGTTTTCCAACAGTAAGTTCTCTGCTGAAGACAAGAAGCTTGTCTCCATGAATGCTAAAATAAAAAAAGATATTCTCTCATGTTCACTATGTAAGAGTGGATACAACAGAGTAAGCATATGTGTCATAGCCAAAAGTATGTGGGAAATGCTCAAAGAAACACATGAAGGCTCATGTGTAATACCCCGGACGGAAGGTGCCACATCCCCCGCACTGAGACCCGACCGATATGTTAAATGGGAAGTCTATACACGTGCTAAGTCACGGGGAACGGGGACTCACACACTCGCTATGCTAGGCGGGTGCTAACTTATGAAACAAAATAAGCAATTCAATTGAATGAATATACGTGCGGAAGAAAAACATATATTTAATCACAAATTATATCATGAAAGATGAGGTCCACTAGCAGAAATACCTAGTCCCGAAAATTCAAACATAAAACTTAAATCACCAAATTACGGGTTCAACTATCCCTAGAAGCCTGTCCCGAATTAATATAATATAATCATAACAATTCATATATACATCTCATAACTTATTCAATTTACAATATGCATATGTACAGACTCAAACTTGATCTAGAGACTTGACAGACTCGAAACCCCGCCTAGCACTCCAAAACCTGCAAAATAACTGAAAACAAAGCCGGGTTCAGTCTTTAACAGACTGGTGGGTATAAAACAGGGGCATATTATAGTAATATTGCAGAATTTAAACACCCACACATGCAAGCTATAATCCCGTGCGAGGTTTTGAAACATTTTCCAAGTGGGTAAAACAAAGAAAATAACGTTCGGGATTACATCAATCAATTTCTTTCATTCATTCACTCATGTGGCCATTACGTGAGCCCTGACGAGTGGGCGAATTCTCCAACATTCTCCTCGTGTATGCATTATCCATTCATTCTTTCGTTATTGATCATACAACATTCATTACTATTATGTAATAATCAATCATACGTTCATTCATTCGATCATGTAATCATTATCATCCATTCATTCATGTTTACTCCTTTTTCCTCCGGTTAGAAATACGCCTACCATGCGCAACGAAAGTGTAACGACCCATTTTCTTATCAAGTCAGGTATGACGTTACGAGTGGGTTTAGACTGAGTGTTATGTGATTTTAATTATGTTTTAATTGCTAAGTGTCTTTTTAGCTTAATAATTTCGTGAACTAATTGCTATTATGTGACTTTTATATGATTTTTATGCTAAGTGGACTTTTTATATATTTTATTTTCGTGAATTAATTGTCATTGTGTATGTGGTCTTTGACTATGCTATTTAAATTCATTTACTACTTGTATACTTGCGAATTAATGTTTTATTTCAATTATGTACGTATCTAAACTTATATGAAATCCTTGGACTCAATAGAATTTTACTTTGGACCCCAAATTGCTCCCCTACCAAACTTTCGGGTCTTAATTGAAGCACTTAAATTTGTAAGGGACCAAAGTGTAATTTTTCCCTCTTTCTCCCCTTTATCACACGATATACACCACACCCCATTTCATTCTTCTTATTCTTTTCTCTCCTAACCACAAGACACCCCAAACCCTCCCCTTCCTTCTCTCCCCCCATTCGATCCATCAAGCAAGCAAGGAGGCAAGGAGATTTCTTCCACTTTCTAGCAAGAATTTAAGTTCCACCCTCTTCCTTCATTTTCTTCTCCTTCTCTTCCAAGGTATGTGTGTATATATATATGTATATATATATATTTCATGTGGGTTTTTGTAAATAATTGATTCTTGCATCATAACTTGAATCCTTGTGTGTATATACATGAATGTAGGTTGATCTATGAAGTTTATGCTTAATTGTTGGAATTCTAGGAGTAAGAGTATGTGTATGTATATGTGTGTATAGATGGTATATATGTGTATGTATATATGATGTGGGTATTGATGAATTTATGGATTGAAGCATAACTTTGATGATTTCTTGCTCCTAAATGCTTGGATATATGTTTATGATGTGTTGTTGTGAGTTAATTTTGGGTTATTGGTTGAAGCATGACTGTTCTACCATTTTTAGAGCTTGAATGTGTGAAATGGTAACTTGTTATATGCTTGATTTCATGACTTAAGATTGAGATATGTGATAGATTATGTATATGTGAACTTATGTTTCGAATTTGAGGTGATTTGGTAGAGATTTCAGATGGTTTTGTGGAGTTTTGGCTTCTCCCACGTAAGTACCCTGCTGCTGCTGTGTTTTGGGCTCAGATTTGGAATCCACGAGGGTGGACTTTTGGCCTTGAAGAAATCCACGGGGGTGGATTTGATGAAGAGGAGTTCCTGACCAGAATCCATGGGGGTGGATTCTGTCCAGCTGGTTCTTTTTGCTCCAATTCTCGTTTTCTTGTTTTTCTTTGCTTGTTTTATCTTCTCCTACCTCTTTTATGATTTCCATGCTTTATTAACTAGTTAGTATATGAATTATATGCCTACTTATTTGGTAATTATGCTCTTATTTGACATTCCTTGATCTTTAGTTTCTCTAACTTGATTGTTTGAACACATGCTTTACGTATATGAATTGAATACTTGATTAATTGATATAACATGATATGTTGTGATATCTTGTATTATGTGTTATATTTTTTGTGTGTGAGTTGTGGAGTTTTTCGATATGATTTTGTCGGGTAACAAGCTAATATGCTATAAAGGTGCTTAAGTGCTTCTATATGAATTGTTAAGTGCTTTCTTGCATTCTTTCGACGTCCTAAGTAAATCCTATTGCCTTTATATTTATTTTATATATTGTAAACATATTGATATGTGTATTATGATTATTGTTTTAAGGTTATGGCTTGATTTGCTATGATTCATGAACGATATGGAACGAATGAACTTCAAACCTTCCTGTATTGATTGAACTTGAATGACTGATTGTTTATGTGCCATTGTGACATGATTACCTATATTATGCACTTCATACCATGAGTATTTCATCGCCGTGAATCATAATTGGTTCATGTGTAGTCTTGAGTCTCACGAGTGCACCGTGTTGGTTCATGTACAGTTTTCTCCAGGGCGGAGATGTGCCGGGTTCTTAGGCTTCTTTCAAGTCTTCTTTTCTTCTTAGTATTGTTCGGTAAGATGTAACAGGTGGGTTTCTCTACTATTCAGTTAAATGACCCAATATATTCCCAAATGTGAAATGTTTTAAGCCAACTTATTATATATATATATATATATATATATATATATATATATATATCGAGTCTTTCAAAGAGTCTATGATTTTAATGTTAAGCCCTTTCTTTAGTGATACCCTACCTAATGTTTTGGCGAGTATTGAATGATTGCACGTATAGGGGCCCGGGGCTTGGTACATACGGCTATCCGGGGATGCAAGGGCCGGCGGTGATCGTATGTGCTAGTCCCAACCAAATTACAGCTACCGGAACTCGCTAGGAGATTAGCGAGGAAAGGGGGCTGAGCGCCTTTGGGGAAGTCATGAAATCCCATTGGTCAATGATTGAGGTGGACGGGTTGAGAAAAAAGGTGTAAGTGTAATGAATGATGGCATGAATGATTGAATGAATGAACGGTTGAATTAACGAATGATTGTGACTGTATGAATTATTGTGCGATCACTAATGAATGAATAAATGAATAAATGCACACACAAGGAGAAGGTTGGAGAATTCACCCTCTCGCCGGGCTCACGTAATGACCTCATGAATGAAATTGATCGTTGTAATCCCAAGCGTTGTTTTCCTTTGTTTTACCTACTTGGGAAATATCTCAAAAACCTCGCACGGGATTATAGCTTGCATGTGTGGATGTTTCAATTATGCGATGTTATTATGATATGCCCTGTTTTATACCCACCAATCTCCTATAGATTGAACCCGGCTTTGTTTTCAGTTCTTTTACAGGTTTGGAGCGCTAGGCGGGAGTCGTGTCCGTCGAGTCTTGTGATCTAGTCCGAGTCATACTATTGCACATTTAAATTGATTATATTACCTTGAAATGCATTGATTTTATATTATTGACTTGGGACAGGCTTCTAGGGATAGTTTAAACCCGTTTTATGATTTATGATTTATGTTTGAAATTTCGGGACTGGGTATCTATGTTAGTGGAACCCATCATTTGTTAGTTGTTTTTATGGTTGATAACATGTTTTGCTTCCGCACGTGCATTTAATTCATTTGAATTGCTTATTTGGTTTCGAGGGTTTAGTTCCCGCCTAGCATAACGAGTGAGTGAGTCCCCGTTCGCCGTGACTTGGCACGTGTATGGATATTCATTTCATATGCGGGCCAGGTCTCGGTGCGGGGGATGTGGTACTTTTGGTTTCGGGTGCTACAGAAAGATATTCTCCTGGTGGACCATGGGCGAACCCATGCCACTAACAGGTTTGTTCCTCCCGATGGTGTAACCGGTGCCCCGGGAGGACCTATCCAGGAGAATGTGTCTCACAATCAATACGGCTAGTGGGGGTCCATGAAGCCCCAAAAGCCCGGGTCCCCTTCCTCGTCAACTCCTAACGAGGTCGGTTTCGCCGTAGTTCATGGTGGGACTAGTACACGGGATCACCGTCGGCCCTTGCCTCCCCGGATAGCCACATTCATTAAGTCCCTGGTCCCGTGCGTTCATTCATGCTCTCACCAAAATCATAGGTTAGGGTTCATAAAAGAAAAGGCTTACGTTGGAAATCAATTACTCTTAAAAGACTCAATATATAATTATAATACTTTGGCTCAAAACTTTCACATAAGGGATATATCGGGTCGATTCATATCTGATAGAAGAGAAACCCACCTGTTACACCTTACCGTAAAATACTAAAAAGAAATAAAGACTTGAAGGTAGTCTATGAACCCAGCACGTCTCCGCCCTGGAGAAAACTATACAAAAGGCAATACGGTGTATTCGTAAGGTTCAAGACTCCATATGAACCATAAATGACGCACGACAATGCAATGAACATGATATGAAGTGCATAAGAAGCAAAATGATGTCATGAAGTCACATAATCAAGTCATTCGTCCAAGTATATTCGTAACATGAAGTTTCAAGCCCAATCGTTCCATAATCCATAGCAATTTGAGTCATGAATTTCATATAACAAGTATAACTCCAATGTACCAAGTTTACAATTCTAAAATAAACGAATAAAGACATTCAAATCATGAACGGAAACTAGATAACAACTAAATGCCATAATCGTAGAATAAATATAATATATTAAATAATACTAAATAAATAATACCTATATTATATAATATATTCAATTATACATATAATTATGTACACACATGCATGCTATTACATATATATATATATATATATATATATATTCATACAACACATATATGCATGCAATCTATATATATAATATATTATATAACTCATGCACACACTACAAATTCTACACTTATCTATATATAATGACGTACACACACCCATGCATGGTACACATTACATGCACAATGATAAAAACACAAATATATGCAGCCTACATGCTCACACACATGCACAACACATGCACATGTACCTTAAAATTCCATGCACAATACAAATTCATGAAATGCAGTCATAAAATTCATGTAAGGGAGGTCTCCCCGCCCGGGGAAACAAACAACATAAACCTTCCCCACCTGGGGAAGGAGATACAGACAGTTCTCTGTACAAGTCACCTCGCCCGGGGACACTCTCAACACAAAATCTCCCCGCCCGGGGAAATTGTCGTAACAGCAAACGAGCAGCAGAAGCAGCAGATTGGAACAGGGGAAATAAGGTAGTATGAGCAGCAACATATAGCAAGTTAACAGCAGCAACTTAAGGCCAAATTCGTACATAAAATTCATGCTAAAACTTATAAGAAACAACAGCCACAACGCAACAATGACAATAGCATAAATCAGCCTTGACAGCAGTTCGGTTTGTGCCACAAAAACCCCAATTCAAGCTCATAATCTCAAGTTAATTAATGGAACAAGACTTAACACTCAACTACCATGTAATAAAGCTCCAAATAGATATTAATGAAGGTCAAGAGATCACTTAACAAGTCCCAAATTGTCAAATAATCTAAGGGAAGCAGAGGTTCAAGAATATCCAAGAAAACCTAACTATTCATTCACATAATCCTATCTCAATCAATATCAAACAAAAATCTAAAATCCATAGATCAAAAAAATTGAATGGAGAAAACGTTCATAAACTTACCTCTTGAGTTTGGCTGAGTTTGGAAGAGATTGGAGCTCAAAATCTGAAGGAAGGAATAGTGACGGGAATAGTACCAAGGGTCCAAAGTTTGCTTCTCTTTTTCCCTTCTTCCTTGTCTTGACTGAAATGAATATGTGAGGGGTGATAGTGTATTGTATTAGGAAAATGTGGGGCCAAGAATTAAGTAAAAATCTTGAAAATTGAAGGACTTATGCGCAATTTAGTGAAAGGTGGTCATTTAGGCTCGAGGTTAGTCTTTCGATTGAATTTTCGGAGGTTCAAACGGGCTTAGAGAACTATAAGGCTTGTTCTATTAAGCCTAAATCTTCAATACGAGTTCAACGGAGGTAACAGAACTCGAATCCGAGTTCCCGAGCTCAAGTTATGACGCCCGGAACCAAAGGTGCGTTAAATGCTCTTTAGCCCATTTTTGGTTCCGTTAAACAAAATAAAAGTCGTTACCACATCAAACGAGATCAAAAACACGAAACGAGCATATATACATGTTCATAACACATATATATACATCATACTAAATTTTCACAAAATTTCGAAATCAAATTAAGTAGGACCGGCACACGATCAAAATATATAAGTGCATAACATTCAAGAATTCATTTAAATTTCATAATTAATTATTCAAATAATTACATAACAATTAATAATAAAATTAACTATATGAAACATGTAAAAACAATTAATTTGCTCAAATTGCTAAACACATACGTCATACTTGTATAATTGAAAAATCGGGGCGTTACAACCTCTCCCCCTTAAGAAGGACCTGTCCTCAGGTCCACTGTCTTCCGAGCAAATAGTGGGAGAGCCCCTCTCTCACAACCAACAAAGAGAGAACCCCGTCTCTCGAACAACAAGAAGAGAACCCCGTCTCTCAGAAGTAACAAGGAGAGAACCCCGTCTCTTGAACAACAATTAATAGTCACATAGATCACGCAAGGGTAGGTAACAAATATCAATTACAACCATAGCAAAGAACAATGAATTTAGTCAATTATCAAAGCATATAATATCAAGAAATTATTTAATATTAAATTGCATGTATGCTTATGCCATGAATGTTTTATGTACCAGTCACCATAGTAAAGAGTTTCGATGTTGGTAGCTTCTTTGTCCAAGACATGGTCTGGCCGAAAAGCTAGCTTGGTGCTTGACTTATGTTCATTATCCTTAGTGTGCCCAATGACGAGATGATTGACCCTCTAATGATTCCATTCTTGGTTCCCTTCTGGCTTTTACTACTTCTAACCTTCCTCTATATGGCAAAGTTCTTGGATTTTGGATCCTTTTTCTTGGCTCGTGCTAGTATATGCCATACTCAAAGATATCTACTCTTGATGATCCTTAAATTTCGATCCCACTCTCGGAATAATCACCATCCCGGTCCATTACCTAATGAATTCTTTCATAAGCAAGTCAAGGTCATCGATTCCTTACTCGGAGATAAAACCTCCTTCATAATTCCTGAGGATGAATTCAAATTCCTCAATAAGTACCCCTTTCGATTTCTCTCATCTTAGACTCTTTCTCGGTCATCATGAAAAATGATTGACGACTTAATAAGTTTTTATTTGTTATGTGACGTTCGAACCCTCTTTCTACTCAGTCGAATCATCTTCCACGGATACCATCACGAAATAAAATGACTCGGTCTGGTCCTCTTTCTTTAGAGCCGATATAAGAGTTCAGCCGAAGCTACCTCATTATTCCATCATCCTCAGAACCTGAGACACGATCGTGTAGAGAACCAACTATTTTGAGCTTCGGAGATTGAGTTTATACGTGTCTCCTAACAAGAGATCAACGACATTATATGTCTTGGTGTTTCCTCAGCATAACTTATCTCCACTTTGAAGGTCTTAGACCGATAGATCATCTCATTCTTTTCCATCACTATCAGTAGGATTTCTATGCTTACTAAGATTTTCATTTACGTCGTTCCTACTAAAATACTTCTCTGAGCACAACCTTACATTTAAGTTTGTCCCACGGTTGCGCTCTCCCCCTTAACATTGTATTATCATATCAAGTTTCAATAACGATGCTCATGATCAATGCGGTGAACACCCTGACAAGTTGTTCCTTTGACGTACGACCTAGACTTAATACGACATGACACTAGATACCCCGGTTTTGTAACCTGGGCCTCTGATCCCACTTAAGAATGTAACACCCCAGACGGAAGGTGCCACATCCCCCGCATCGAGACCCGACCGATATGTGAAATGGGAAGTCTATACACGTGCCAAGTCACGGTGAACGGGGACTCACACACTCGCTATGCTAGGTGGGTGCTAACTTACGAAACCAAATAAGCAATTCAATAGATTAAATGTACGTGCGGAAGCACAACATATATTTAATAACAAATTATATCACGAAAGACGGGTTCCACTAGCATAAATACCTAGTCCCGAAAATTTAAACATAAATTGTAAATCACCAAATTACGGGTTCAACTATCCCTAGAACCTTGTCCCGAATTAATACAATATAATCATAACAATTCATACATACATCTCATAACTTATTCAATTTACAATATGCATATGTACAGACTTAAACTTGATCTAGAAACTTGACACACTCGAAAACCCGCCTAGCACTCCAAAACCTGCAAAATAACTGAAAACAAAGCCGGGTTCAGTCTTTAAGAGACTAGTGGGTATAAAACATGGGCATATTATAGTAATATTGCAGAGTTTAAACAGCCACACATGCAAGATATAATCCCGTGCGAGGTTTCGAAACATTTCCCAAGTAGGTAAAACAAAGAAAACAACGCTCGGGATTACAACAATCAACTTCTTTCATTCATTCATTCATGTGGCCATTACGTGAGCCCGGCGAGTGGGCGAATTCTCCAACATTCTCCTCCTATGTGCATTATCGATTCATTCGTTCGTTATTGATCATACAACATTCATTACGATCATGCAATAATCAATCATACATTCATTCATTTGATCATGTAATTATTATCATTCATTCATCCATGTTTACTCCTTTTTTCTCCAATTAGAAACGTGTTTACCATGCGCAGTGGAAGATATTTTCCTATTGGACCATGGGCGAACCCATACCACTAACAGGTTTTGTTCCTCCCGATGGTGTAGCCGGTGCCCGGGGGGAACCATCCAGGAGAGCGCGTCTCACAATCAATACGGCTAGTGGGGGTCCATGAAGCCCCAAAAGCCCGGGTCCCCTTCCTCACCAACTCCTAACGAGTTTGGTTTCGTCGTAGTTCATGGTGGGACTACTACACGGGATCAAAGTCGGCCCTTGCCTCCCTGGATAGCCACATGCATCAAGTCCCTGGGCCCATGCGTTCATTCATGCTCTTACCAAAATCATAGGTTAGGATTCATAAAAGAAAAGGCTTATGTTGGAAATCATTTACTCTTAAAAGACTCGATATATAATTACTATACTTTGGCTCAAAACTTTCACATAAGGGATATATCAGGTCAATTCATATCTAATAGAAGAGAAACCTACCTGTTACACCTTACCGAACAACACCAAAAAGAAATAAAGACTTGAAGGTAGTCCATGAACCCGGCACGTCTCCGCCATGGAGAATACTGTGCAAAAGGCAATACGGTGCATTTGTAAGACTCAAGACTCCATATGAACCATAAATGAGGTAAGGCAATACAATAAACATTACAAGAAGTGCATAAGAAGTAAAATGATGTCATGAAGTCACATAATCAAGTCATTCGTCCAAGTATAGATTGCATGCATATATGTGTTGTATGAATATATATATATATATATATATATATAATATATTATATAACTCATGCACACACTACAAATTCTACACATATCTATATATAATGACGTATACACACCATGCATGATACACAATACATGCACAATCACAAAATCACAAATATATGCAGCCTTACGTACTCACACACATGTACAACACATGTACATGCACCTTATAATTCCATGCACAACACAAATTCATGAAATGCAGCCATAAAATTCATGCAAGGGGGGTCTCCCCACCCGGGGAACAAACAACGCAAACCTTCCCCGGCCGGGGAAGGAGATGCACACAGCTCTCTGCACAAGTGTCCCCGCCCGGGGACACTCTCAAGACAAACTCTCCCCACCCGGGGAGATTGTCGCACCGGCAAACGCACAGCAGAAGCAGCAGATTGGAACAGGGGAAACAGGGTAATATGAGCAGCAACACATAGCAAGTTAACAGCAGCAACTTAAGGCCAAATTTGTACAAAAAATTTATATTAAAACTCACAAGAAACAATAGCCACTACGCAGCAATGACAGCAACATAAATCAGCCATGACAGCAGTTCGGTTTGTGCCACAAAAACCCCAATTCAAGCACATAATCTCAAGTTCATTAATGGTACAAGACTTAGCACTCAACTACCATGTAATAAAGCTCCAAATATATATTAATGAAGGTCAAGAGATCACTTAACAAGTCCCAAATCGTCAAATAATCCAAGGGAAGCAAAGGTTCAAGAATTTCCAAGAAAACCTAACTATTCATTCACATAATCATATCTCAATCAATATCATGCCAAAATCTGAAATCCATGGATCAAAAAATTAAATGGATAAAACGTTCATAAACTTACCTCTTGAATTTGGTTGAGTTTGGAAGAGATTGGAGCTCAAAATCTCAAGGAAGGAATAGTGATGGGAATAGTACCAAGGGTCCAAATTTTGCTGCTCTTTTTCCCTTCTTCCTTGTCTTGGCCAAAACGAATAAGTGAGGGGTGATACTGCATTGTATCAGGAAAATGTGGGGCCAAGAATTAGGTAAAAAGCTTGAAAATTGATGGATTTATGAGCAATTTAATGAACGGTGGTCATTTAGGAGCGAGGTTAGTATTTTGGTTGAATTTCAGAGGTTCAAATGGGCTTAGAAAAATATAAGGCTTGTTCCATTAAACCCGAATCTTTGATACAAGTTCAATGGTGGTGACGGAACTTGAATCCATGTTCCCGAGTTCAAGTTATGACGCCTGAATCTTTGGTTCCGTTAAACAAAATAAAATTCGTTACCACATCAAACGAGATCGAAAACATGAAACGAGCATATAGACATGTTCATAACACATAAATCTACAACATACTAAATTTTCACAAAATCTCGAAATTAAATCAAGTAGGAACGGCACGCGATCAAAACATATAAGTGCATAACTTTCAAGAATTCATTTAAATTTCATAATTAAATTATTTAAATAATTACATAACAACAATTAATAATAAAATTAACTATATGGAACATTTAAAAATAATTAATTTGCGCAAATTGGTAAACACATATGTCGTACTTGTATAATTGAAAAATCGGGGGGTTACATCATGTCAGGTGAAGGAGGAAAGGATTGTTGTCCTTACACACAAGTTTGAAATGTTATGTATGAATGAAGATGAAACAATCAGTTAGATGTACGCAAACTTTATGGAAATCATCAATCAAATGTTTGTTCTTGGAAGGGTTATCACTGAATAAGATCAAGTTCGAAAAATCCTAAGATCTCTTCCCAAAGAATAGACGCCAAAAGTGATAGCTATTCAAGAAGCCAGAGATCTAACAAAAATGATGGTGGCTCTGTTTATTGGCTCACTCACCTCGTATGAGCTTGCTCTCATGCCAAAAGAATGATCTATTGAGAAGAAGAAGCATATTGCCTTCAATGTTGACCTAAATGCTGAAAGTGACGATGATGGGGAACAAGAAAGGAAAATTGATGAGGAGGTGGATATGATCACAAGGAAACTAAGACACCTCATTAACATGAAAAATTGATTCCACAAAAACAATTTTCGTAAGAAGTTTGATACCAGTACCTCTAAAAAAAACATTATCGGTTATCATTGTCAGGAACTTGGACACAAAATACCAGACTGTCCAAAGCTCAAAGGTAATACTAAAAGAGACAAGAAGCACACCTCTTTCACGGTGGCCTGGAGTAACTCAGAATCAGAAGTTTTTGGCAATAAAGAAGATTACATTGATTTTATGGCTAAAAGTCTAGAAAACACCGATACCAACTCTTCCACTGACTTTTTCTCTGAATCTGATAATGAATCCAAGAAGATTTTAGGTTTGCTTAAAGAAAGGTTTGATCTTCAATAGCGCTATAATGAAATTTTTTACACACTAAGATATGAAAAGGATGTCTTGGAAATTGAAAATAAATTCTTGATTCATGAAAATCACTGGTTGAGGAATAATGCTTATCATGGAAGCTTTGAACCAACCAAAACTAGAAGGCATCATCACAAGTTCAACAAACCTGAAACTGTCCCACATAATCATCACAAAAACCTGATGAACAATCATGTTTAGGCTTAAAAAGGGTCAAAAGCTAACCAAGTAGGATCCTCATCCAAACAGATGTTGAGTGTGAAATTCGTATGGATTTCAGCGTTAATTAGAGTATTCCTTTGTGTTGTTTGATACGTTTATGTGTTTATTTCGTTCCATTTAACTGATTATTGAGTTGGAGATAAGAAACGGTAAAGCAAGCCGAATTTACGCATTTTTGGAGGAAAATAAATGAGTAACTTTCGTTACCTTTTGGAAGTACAAGGTTGTTAACCCCCGTTAACAGATACAAGAGCAACACTTTTGGCGAATCAGAGGGGTAACGCCCGTTACCCCAGGGTAAAAGGAAAGTGGTAACGCCTGTTACCACTTATGAAAGTGTTATTGCGATTTCAAGGCAGTAACAGGTGTTAACGAGGATTGCACATAGATAGATAAAGCCCGTTACCTAGGGACTACGAGACAGAATTTTGGGCAGCTATTTAAGTGCGTTTTGGAGTCTTCTTGAAGGAGTTCTTCCTCCATTCGTGACCTAGCCTGATGGGAGAAGTTCTGGAGTTTTGAAGAGTTGTTCAAAGAATTTCGAGAAGACGAAAGGATCGAGTTCTTAAACAATTTCGATTTTTCGGTTATTTACTGCTTTAATTTCTCAAACTAATTCCTTTAAGTTTGGTTTTAGTTAGTTTTCATGTTAGATTCATTTTTCCAGATTCTTACTGAATGTTTATAAGTTTAATTTTGAGACCTTGTCTTGATTTCATGAACATGAATTTTCTTAATGCACTTTACTTTTGTTTTATGAGTTTTGCTTTAATTATGAGTAGCTAAACCCCTAGGTCTAGGGGAGTGATGACGAATATATGATATGTGTTTGATATGACGCTTGAATGACTTGTGCTAGTTCTTAGTGTGAAAACTGGTTTGAATTGAATTGTGAAGGCCTGATCAACCTTAGCATAATCTAGAATTACTTGACAATCGAGAGGTTAATGGTAATTGAGATGGTTTTCAGAACTAGTAGATTGTATGAATGCAAAGAGATTTGGTTCTTGTCTATACAACAGTAAATCTTATTCCATGCCAAGCCGCTAGAATAGGAATTGCACTAGTCTTGGTCTTGTTGGTTTAATTAATACATTGATGATTGTGAGAGCAACGTTGAGCTTAATTAAATACACGGCTATACCTTGAGAGAGGATAATTCATATATAAGTGACTAGGTTGTAGAATTGCACTTGTCAAACAAGTATTGTATTGAATCCTGAATGCATAAATCATTACTCCCCTGCCTATTTAGTCTACTGAGTTTAATTCGTGTTTAAGTGTGCTATTTGTGATTTCTTAGAGTTAATTACTTCAATTTTATTCTAGTAGGTAGATATAACAACTTGAATTCGTCCGGTTTCTAGATTAGAAATAAATATTGAGTAGTGATTGATTTCTCTTCCCTGTGGGTATGATCCTATTGTGTTACGTGTATATTAAGTGTACACTTGCAAGATTGGTTTTAACTTAGTGAATCTAAACCACAATAAGTTTTTGGCGCCATTGTTGGGGAAGGCGTTTTAAATCAATATTACTTAAATATTTTGATCTAGTGCTTTAGACCATTACTTTATTTAGTGTTTTGATCTTAGTCATTGTGGAATTGAGCTAAGGATTTTCTTTGCTTGTGTGTAGGTATACAGTGCATGCGAAGATCTCAAGATCCGAAACTAGTTCCCTACGATCTGGAAATCGAGATAATACTCAGCGCTGTTAGGAAGAAGAAAACGCAACTCATCTCCCGATTGGAGTAAGCAACTTTGAGATTAAACTAGTTATAATCAACTTGCTGCAGAATAATCCGTTTTCAGGATTATCACTAGAGGATCCAACATCACATCTTGAGTATTTCCTTGAGGTGTGCGATACCTTCAAGATCCACAATGTCACAACTGATGCTATTCGAGTCAGGTTTCTCCTGTTTTCACTAATGGAAAGAGGCAAAGCATGGTTAAGTACTGTACCAAATGAGTCCTTTCAAACGTGGGATGCGCTTTCTCAGGCTTTCTTAGCCAAGTTCTTTCCTCTCTGTTAGACCATGATGTACAGGAATGATATTTAAGGTTTCAGACAACTAGACGGAGAATCCTTCTATGAGGCATGGGAAAGATTTAAGG
This sequence comes from Lantana camara, assembly GCA_037501455.1. Lineage (NCBI taxonomy): Eukaryota > Viridiplantae > Streptophyta > Magnoliopsida > Lamiales > Verbenaceae > Lantana > Lantana camara. The sequence goes on from CM074855.1 coordinate 99,135,873, forward strand.
ATTTGCAGAAGAAGTGCCCTCATCATGGGATTGTCGGTTGGTTATTGATTCAGACTTTCTATAATGGGATGTGCCCTACATACAGAGGAGCGATGGATGCCGCTGCGGGCGAAGCATTCTTGTCCAAATCTGAGACCATTGCCAAAGAACTGTTAGATAATATGTCACAGAATGATGTTTTTGTGCATGATAGGAGCCGTTCCCAACCAGCTAAAGTGCAAACAGTAGTTGCAGAACGAGATGGAATAACCTCCATCAATGCCCAGTTTGAAGCTCTTAACAAGAGATTAGACCAACTCTCTGTGAATGCAGTTAGGACAAAAGCCCAACCAGTTCAGGTACTTTGTAAAATTTGTGGTGGTACATATGCATTTAACGTGTGTCCTCATACCAATGCAGGAGAACAGGTGTAAGAGCAAGTGAATTATGTAAACAACTCAAACCCGGTGAATGACCCTTACTCGAATACCTACAAATCCAGGATGGAAGAACCATCCCCATCTTTCCTGGTCTAACAATCAGAATGTTCAACAACCACCATCTCAGCCTAGACCGCAATTTCAACCGAAAGCTCAGTTTCAACAAAGACCACCCGTTCCATACAACGCCTCACCTCCTCAGCAGGAACAAAAGCAAGGATGGGAGGCTGCACTTGAGAAATTCATAGCTGTGTCTACAGAACGTTATCAGAAATTGGAGACTCAAGTGGAACAGGTGGTGAATCAAAACAGAAATTTGGAGACCCAGATTGGCTAGATTGCCCAATCTTTGAATATGAGATGTAGCACCCGAGCGTGAGGTACTACATCCCCGCACCGAGACCCGACCAGTATATGAAATGGAAGTCCATACACGTACCAAATCCACGGCGAACGGGGACACAACACACATGCTATGCTAGGCGGGACTAACACTTAAACCAATCAACTTAAGACAACATAAAATCAGAGTTAAAATAAAATGCGGAAGCAAGAACGACATATAATATATACAATGAGCCACCAAGCTCCAAAAATAGATATACAAAATCATTCAAGTGTTCAACGGCACTCACGACCTACAAAATCATAACGCTCCAAGCTATACTATGATCAAATACAAAATAGCAATAATAGTATGAATATGAGACTGAAAAGAAGTGCTAAACATAAAAGCAAGACCTAGACGACTTGTATTCCCGCCTAGCACTCCTATACCTGCACAAAACAACTGAAAACAACCGGGTTCAGTCTAAAAGAGACTGGTGGGTATAAAACTGGGCATAAGATATAATATCGCATAAATTAAACACATACATGCAAGCCCTAATCCCGTGTGAAGTTTGATAAGAATTACCAAGTGGTTAAAACAAAAGAAAACATCAACGGGATTACGACGTTCATAATCATTCATAATTGTTCATAAGGGTTTATGGCCCGGCTAGTGGGCGTGCACAATCTCCAACCTACTGCTCGTGTAATCATAATCAATTATTCAATCATTCATTATCATACATAAATCTTCTGTGCTCATACATAACATGATCATAATCATTCATATACACCTTCTTCCTCCGGGTGGTGGACGGGCTTGCAAGACCCGACCACCGGTTCATACATAGGCCAATGGGGGTACATGAATCCCCCAAGGGCACTCAGCTCCCATTCCTCGCTAAACCTCCTAGCGAGGGCCGGTATCACCGTAGTTTGGTTGGGACTAGTATATGGGATACCCGTCAGCCCTTGCTTCCTCGGTTAGCCACGTATACTAAGTCCCGGGGCCCGTGCAATCATAAATCATAAATGTCTCGCCAAACATAAGGTAGGGTTTCATAAATAAAAGGGCTTATACGTTTGAAATCATTTACCCAAAATGACTCGATATATATAAATATACTATTTTGGCTTAAAACTTTTCACATAAGGGATATATCGGTCACTTTAACTATTAGAAGAAAAACCCACCTTTTCTAAAGCAAAAGAAAGGCACAAACGTCTCAATGCTCGCCCTCGTCTCCGACCAAACCCGAATCTGTGCAAAAGAAAAGGCATGAGACTCAATGACCACGTATGACGCTCGGTAATGAAGTGAATATGACATGAATGCATAAATGATCAAGTTATATCATAAAAATGTTCATGTGCACTATTAAGGAATTAAAACCATATAATCAAATCATTCGTTCATATATTTCATTCAATTTCATAAATTCATAAATTCATAACATTCATAATGCATATCAATCAATTTAAAATTTCGTTTAATAACCATAGCAAGTAATATTCATATTTACAATTAGGAATAAAATAAATAAAACGTTCAATCAAAAGTCGGTAAATTAAATACGCGGAATAAAAATCAATTAATTTCAAGAATTGAATTAAATCTAATAATATTTAAAATATATAATAAATATATATAATATACACTAAACATATATTATATAATAAATATATAATAATTATATAAATACATATGTATATTTAATATATATATATATATATATACGTACTCACACATGCATAAATATATATATATATATATACACGTACACACATAAACACACCCATGCATGCATTTACTATATACTAAATACATATATATATATTACAACACAAGCATGCATGCAACGCACACACACAGCACACAAATATAAACATATACAGCAAAACAGGGAAAAGAACGCAGGCCAAACAGTTCAGGAAAAACGGGGTGACACCCCCGTGTCACCTCCCAAGCCCAGACCGAGACACCCCCGTGTCTCGGTACAGCAATTCCAGGCCAACCCGCACCCCCGTTCCTCGCTGGAACGAACAGAAACGACACCACCGTGTTGCGCACCAGCAGCCTCCCCTGTTTTGATAGCAAAAATGCGCAGAAAAGGGCAGCCATTCCAGCAAGAAATGCAGGCACCAAAGCAGCAAAACTGAGCATGAAAGAGCTGCAAGAACTCAACTAAAACACACACCAAGAAGCCACAAAAATGGACAGCAAAAGAAGAAGGAACGCAGCAGTTAAGACAGCTGAAACTCAAGCCAAAAACAGAGTAAGGCTTACGGAAAAAACAGGGCAAGAACGATCCTCATCAACTCCACACATCCATACCAGTTTAGAACAATAAATACTCATCTAAGCAACACCATTTCAATATATATATATCAGTTCGAAACAAACTCAATCAAGAAAATGAAGCATACGTGACATTCAAGGAAATTTTCTCAAAGTGTCATAAATGATATCTCATTAATACTTCAACCACCAAGAAATCAATGATCATAAATGATATGAGGATGTCAAAATAATCATTCTCAAGCTTGGAATCAATCAAAACCAACAGGAATCGAACGAGATCAACAATAAGCCCAAAACTCTCTATTTTCGGAAAAAGCCCAGAAATTCTCGAATCCATGCTCAAATTCGTGAATGAAAGGATGGAAATGAACAGAAATGAACATATATTACAACCCTAAGCTTACCTTGTTGATTGGAAGAAGTTTGGATGAGATTTGAGCTCCAAAATCTCTAAGGAATGAAGGGTTACGGGACTGCTTGAAATTCCAGTGACTTTGGCTGAGTTTTGGGGATTGTGTGAGGATTGGTTTGGTTAGGGCATGCTATATCTGGTTAGGGGGTTGAGTTCGGGTTCAATAGGATCAAACCATGGTTAATTTGGTTAAAGTTTGAATGAGATATGGCTATTTTTGCACAGCAAGGTCAGTTTAGTCTCCGTCTCGTTTTTCGGTTGAATTTCGGAGGTTCAAATGACTTAGGAAAAATATAAGGCTAAGTTTACTAAACATGAATTTTCGTTACGAGTTCAACGGAGTTGACGGAACTCGAATTCGATTTCCTGATCAAGATATTAAATTCGGAACCAAGGGTACGCTAAGTGCTCGTTAGCCCCCGATTTGGTTCCTCGATTCAAATTAAATTCGTTAACATATCAAATAAATTTGAAAACATAAACCGAGCATATAAGCATGTTCATAACACATATATTTACGACATACTACAAATTCGTGGCATTTCGATATCATTTCATATAAGAACGAAGCACAAAACAAACAAGCTCATTCATGCAATTCATGCACATAATATAAATTCCATGCAAAAATTTAAATCAAAGTTCATGCAATTCATGCATATTTCAATAAAAATCCATGCACAAATATTTTAATTAAATAAATCAAATTAATTTATAAACATAAATTAAAGTCACGTAATTAATTAATTAAAGCATGAGTAATTAACATAACATTTAATTAACATAATCATTAAATTAACAACATAATTATCATTAGTAATTAAATTAGCAATAATTGAAATATATATATATATATATTATAATACGAAATATAATTAAAATAATAATAAATTAAAATAAAATATAATAAAATAAAATAATAACAATTTATAATAAAATTAATTATAAAACACGTAAAAATAATTAATTCGCGCAAATTGGTAAACACATACGTCGTACCTTTACGTCCGAAAAGTCGGGGCGTTACAATCTCTCCCCCTTAAAAGAATTCGTCCTCAGATTCACTGCTCGCTCGGAAACAACTCGGGGTGAAACCTTTTCATCTTATCCTCCGTCTCCCACGTAGCCTCTTCGGTTTTATCACTTCTCCAAAGAACTTTGACTAGTCGAATACGCCGATTTCGAAGTTCCTGAAATTTTCGATCCAATATCTTAATCGGCTTCTAATTCCACTTCTTCAACTGGTAGAACCTCGGACTCGTCTCGATAATATTTTCGGAGCTGTGAAACATGAAACACGTTATGAATTCCAGTCAAACTCGGAGGCAAGTCCAATTGATAAACCGTATCCCCAATCTTCTCTAGAATCTCATATGGTCCCATATATCGAGGGTTTAATTTTCCTCCTCGTCTAATCCTTGAGAACCCTTTTCGTGGGGAAGCCTTTAAGAAAACCCTATCTCCAATCTCAAACTCCAAATTCTTTCTCCGAAGGTCTGCATAACTCTTTTGTTGATCCTGAGCGGCCTTCATCCGTTGTCTAATTATCTGGACCTTGTCAATAGCCTCTTGTACAGCCTTAGAGGGTTTTTCCTTCTTTTCCCCTATTTTAATCCCTTCTTGCTTGGTCCAATTCCATTCCTCCAAGTCAAAGAACAACGGTGATCGACATTTACGTCCGTAAAGAGCTTCATAAGGGGCCATTTCAATCGAGGCTTGATAGCTATTGTTGTAAGCAAACTCGATTAACGGCAACTGTTCATTCCATGAACTTTGAAAGTCCAATGCACAAGCTCTCAACAGGTCCTCCAGATACTTAATCAACCTTTCTGATTGTCCGTCGGTCTGAGGATGGAAAGTTGTGCTGAATTGAAGCCTTGTTCCCAAACACTTCTGTAATTCTTGCCATAACCGTGAAGTAAATCTGGGATCCCGATCCGAGACAATACTAACAGGTACTCCATGAAGCCTGACAATCTCATCATGGTATCTCTTAGCTAACTTACTCACTTTATCGGACATCCTGATAGCAAGAAAATGAGCTGATTTTGTCAATCTGTCCACGATAACCCAAATTCCATCGAAACCTCCTCTTACTCTTGGTAATCCCGAAACAAAATCCATGGCTATTTGTTCCCATTTCCATTCCGGGATAGGCAATGGTTGAAGTAGCCCCGATGGCTTTTGATGTTCTGCCTTTACCACTTGACAAGTCATACAATGTTTCACGAAGTTGATAACATCCCGTTTCAATCCATTCCACCAATAGAATTGTTTAAGATCCTTATACATTTTGTTCCCTCTGGGATGTATCGAATCCCCTGACCGATGGGCTTTTTCAAGAATAATCCTTTTTAACTCTTCCGGGACAACAACTCTATTCTTGAATCTTAGAAGTCCCGTATCATCAAACCCAAACGGACACTCTGAATCAACTCGAGGTTTCTTGGCTAATTTTTGAACCTCGGGATCAATCCTCTAAGCATCAAATAATCTCTGTTTAAGATCTGGTTGAACCGTGATATTCCGAATACTAGCCCTCAGCTTGAACAACTCATTCTCATCTCCAATTTCCACTTTCACATTGGACACGCTAGCTTTCCTACTAAGCGCATCCGCGACCAAATTGGCTTTGCCGGGATGGTATCGGATTGTACACTCATAATCCGCCAAAAGTTCCATCCAACGCCGTTGTCTCTTGTTCAATTCCTTTTGTGAGAATAAGTATTGGAGACTCTTGTGATCGGAAAAGACCTCAAACGAAATTCCATAAAGATAGTGTCTCCACTTACCCAAAGCAAAGATCACTACCGCTAACTCCAAATCTTGAGTGGGGTAGTTCTGTTCATGCTCTTTCAATTTCCTTGAGGCATAGGCGATTACTCTTCCATTTTGCATCAACACACATCCCAAACCTTCCTTTGAGGCGTCGGTATAAACTGTATATCCTTCTGTACCTTCGGGGAGCGCTAATACAGGAGCGGTAGTCAACTTTTCCTTTAAAAGTTGAAAGCTAGCCTCACATGCCTCATCCCACTCAAACTTAACCGCCTTCTTAGTCAATCGGGTTAAAGGAGCCGCAATCTTCGAGAAATCCTGAACGAATCTCCGATAGTAGCCTGCCAAACCCAAGAAACTCCTTACTTCTGAAGCATTTTTCAGGCTTTGCCATTGAATAACCGTCTCAATCTTAGAAGGGTCTACTTCTAAACCTTTCCTTGAAATAATATGGCCCAAAAATGCTACCCGATCAATCCAAAACTCGCATTTGCTAAACTTAGCATACAACCGATGTTTCCTTAAGGTATCCAACACAATTCTGAGGTGCCTGGCATGATCCTCCGGAGTCCTCGAATAAACCAAGATGTCATCGATGAAGATTACTATAAACTTATCCAAATAGGGCCGGAAAATTCGATGCATCATATCCATAAAAGCAGCCGGAGCATTAGTCAATCCAAAAGGCATCACTACGAACTCGTAGTGTCCATACCGGGTGTTAAATCCCGTCTTTGGAATGTCCTCATCCCGGATCTTCAATTGATAATATCCTTGTCTCAAGTCCAATTTTGAATATACCCCCGAACCTTGTAACATGTCGAATAAATCCTTAATATGGGGCAAAGGATACTTGTTCTTTACAGTCATCCGATTAAGCTCCCGGTAATCTATACACATTCTTAAGGTTCCATCCTTTTTCTTAACAAAGAGAACCGGAGCACCCCAAGGTGACGAACTTGGCCGTATATATCCAACTTTGAGCAATTCCTCTAATTGAATCTTTGACTCTTTCAATACGGCCGGTACCATCCGATACGGAGTCTTAGAATACGATGTGGATCCTGGATATAAGTCAATAACAAATTTGATCTCACGGTATGGTGGTAAGGAACTCAAAATTTCCGGAAACACATCGGAAAAATCCTTCACAACCGCGGTATCCTCCAATTTAACTTGATCTTTCGGCCTATTAAGAAGATAAGCAATAAATCCCGTTGCTCCTTCTCTCATCAACTTGTGAGCTTCCATATAAGACAAGAGAGATACCGTTCTTGATCCACTACCAATCACCAATTCATTACCCAAAATCACCTTCTTCGTAAAACAATCAACATTGGCCCCGATGCCTGGACAACCAGTACATACCTAAGATAACTCCATACCTCTTCATAGGCATAACAATTAAATCAGCCGGATATTCTTTCCCTTCAATCAGAACTGAACACTCCCGAACCAACTGATCTGTCTGAAGACTACCACCAAGTGGCGAACTCACCAAATAACAAGAAGAAAGACAAATAACAGGCAAGCACATAGTAGCAACTAAGTCACAAGAAATAAAGGAATGCGTGGCACCCGGATCAAAGGGTGCATGAATGCTCATGTTATGTATGCATAGGGTACCTTCCACCACAGCTGTGGGATCGATCTCTGCGTCTTGCTCCTCACCCTCGAGAGCATAAGCACGAGCCTGAATCATTGGCCTTTGAACTCCTTTTTGAAATCCGGGGTTCTTGTAGGGACATGTCTCCGCCATATGGTCACCTTTTCCACATATGAGGCTCAAATTCAACCTTCTTCGACAATTATTGTAGGTATGGGTCGGTCCCCCGTAATGAGTACATGGAGGTACATCCGGGCGTGAATTTGTAGATGCCGGTGCCATAGGTAGAGCCTTTGGTCGAATCGGTGCGGCCTGAGAACCTTGTCCTCCAAATCGAGGCTTCTTAAAAGGACCTTTAGGAGGGGAAGTAGCTTGAATCATCGGCCTCTTTCCCGAATTCGATCCAGAACCTCTTCCCATTGGAGCTCTAAAAGTCGGATCCTTCTTCTTGAATTCCTCCTCTTGAACCAAAGCCCTTTGCACGGTGTCGGCAAATGACTCGAAGTTGTGACCCGCCTGGCCATGTCTCAAATCCTGTCTTAATCCCGCAATGAATTTCCTTGATTTTCTCTTCTCATGCCGGGTGACATGAGGAGCATATTTCCCAAGTCTGTTAAATACGGCAAGATATTGAGTCACCGTATGCGCACCTTGCTTTAAATCCATAAACTCTTGCTCCTTCCTCCCTCTTACCACTTCCGGTACAAAGCATTCCCGGAATTCTCTCTTGAAAACCTCCCAAGTCACTTCCTCTTCATCCACTTCAAGTTTCTCTCTAGTTCTTTCCCACCATTCATACGCATCTCCATCCAGTTGGAATATAGCAAATTGAGCCCTCTCTTGCGTAGTAAACTGTCGGACTCCAAATATCCTCTCTAATCGAATCAACCAACCCTCCGAGACCGCATCGTCAATAGAACCAGAAAGCCGAGGGGGGTTGTAGCTCAGAAACACCCCATGAGGATCTCTATTAGTATGGTTTGGTGGAGGAGCTTGTTGTTCTGCTTGTTGTGGTGGGGGAGCTTGAGCCCTCCTGTGCTCGACATAATTAAAAACCGCTTCCATGAAGTTCCCCATATCCATCGGTGGTGCTTGTTGTTGGGGTGGAGGCGTAGGGGATCGGTCATGATGACGACGGTGCACTGGAGATCTCTCACGATGTCTACGTGGAGGCATCCTGTTCAAGAAACACTGAAATGCATGCAAGTGCAATTAATTCGATCAAAATTCAAGATTTAAAGCACACAAGCACGTAAACAATGCATATGCAACACATTGACAAGTTGTTCCTAAAGCCGAACGACCTAACTGACACAACACGACACTAGAGCCCGGGTTTTGCAACCCTAAGCTCTGATACCACATAAGGATGTAGCACCCGAGCGTGAGGTACCACATCCCCCGCACCGAGACCCGACCCATATATGAAATGGAAGTCCATACACGTGCCAAATCCACGACGAACAGGGACACAACACACACGCTATGCTAGGCGGGACTAACCCTTAAACCAAGCAACTCAAGACAACATAAAATCAGAGTTAAAATAAAACGCGGAAGCAAGAACGACATATAATATATACAATGAGCCACCAAGCCCCAAAAATAGATATACAAAATCATTCAAGTGTTCAACGGCACTCACGGCCTACAAAATCATAACGCTCCAAGCTATACTATGATCAAATACAAAATAACAATAAGAGTATGAATATGAGACTGAAAAGAAGTGCTAAACATAAATGCAATACCTAGACGACTTGTATTCCCGCCTAGCACTCCTATACCTGTACAAAACAACTGAAAACAACCGGGTTCAGTCTAAAAGAGACTGGTGGGTAGAAAACGGGGCATAAGATATAATATCGCATAAATTAAACACATACATGCAAGCCCTAATCCCGTGTGAAGTTTGATAAGAATTACCAAGTGGTTAAAACAAAAGAAAACATCAACAGGATTACGACGTTCATAATCATTCATAATTGTTCATAAGGCTTTATGGCCCGACGAGTGGGCGTGCACAATCTCCAACCTACTCCTCGTGTAATCATAATCAATTATTCAATCATTCATTATCATACATAAATATTCTGTGCTCATACATAACATGATCATAATCATTCATATACACCTTCTTCCTCCGGGTGGTGGACGGGCTTGCAAGACCCGGCCACCGGTTCATACATAGGCCAATGGGGGTACATGAATATCCCAAGGGCACTCAGCTCCCATTCCTCGCTAAACCTCCTAGCGAGGGCCGGTATCACCGTAGTTTGGTTGGGACTAGTATATGGGATCCCCGTCAGCCCTTGCTTCCTCGGTTAGCCACATATACTAAGCCCCGGGGCCCGTGCAATCATAAATCATAAATGTCTCGCCAAACATAAGGTAGGGTTTCATAAATAAAAGGGGTCAAACGTTTGAAATCATTTACCCAAAATGACTCGATATATATAAATATACTATTTTGGCTTAAAACTTTTCACATAAGGGATATATCGGTCACTTTAACTATTAGAAGAAAAACCCACCTTTTCCAAAGCAAAAGAAAGGCACAAGCGTCTCAATGCTCGCCCTCGTCTCCGACCAAACCCGAATCTGTGCAAAAGAAAAGGTATGAGACTCAATGACCATATATGACGCTCGGCAATGAAGTGAATATGACATGAATGCATAAATGAGCAAGGTATATCATAAAAATGTTCAGGTGCACTATTAAGGAATTTAAAACATATAATCAAATCATTCGTTCATATATTTCATTCAATTTCATAAATTCATAAATTCATAACATTCATAATGCATATCAATCAATTTAAAATTTCATTTAATAACCATAGCAAGTAATATTCATATTTACAATTAGGAATAAAATAAATAAAACGTTCAATCAAAAGTCGGTAAATTAAATACGCGGAATAGAAATCAATTAATTTCAAGAATTGAATTAAATCTAATAATATTTAAAATATATAATAAATATATATAATATATAATAAACGTATATTATATAATAAATATATAATAATTATATAAATACATATGTATATTTAATATATATATATATATATACGTACTCACACATGCATAAATATATATATATATATATACACGTACACACATAAACACACCATGCATGCATTTACTATATACTAAATACATATATATATATTACAACAAAAGCATTCATGCAACGCACACACACAGCACACAAATATAAACATATACAGCAAAACAGGGAAAAGAACGCAGGACAAACAGTTCAGGAAAAACGGGGTGACACCCCCGTGTCACCTCCCAAGCCCAGACCGAGACACCCCCGTGTCTCGGTACAGCAATTCCAGGCGAACCGGCACCCCCGTTCCTCGCTGGAACGAACAGAAACGACACCCCCGTGTTACGCACCAGCAGCCTCCCCTGTTTTGACAACAAAAATGCGCAGAAAAGGGCAGCCATTCCATCAAGAAATGCAGGCAACAAAGCAGCAAAACTGAGCATGAAAGAGCTGCAAGAACTCAACGAAAACACACACCAATAAGCCACGAAAATGGACAGCAAAAGAAGAAGGAATGCAGCAGTTAAGACAGTTGAAACTCAAGCCAAAAACAGAGTAAAGCTTACGGAAAAACAGGGCAAGAACGATCCTCATCAACTCCACACATCCATACCAGTTTAGAATAATAAATACTCATCTAAGCAACACCATTTCAATATATATATCAGTTCCAAACAAACTCAATCAAGAAAAGGAAGCATACGTGACATTCAAGGAAATTTTCTCAAAGTGTCATAAATGATATCTCATTAATACTTCAACCACCAAGAAATAAATGATCATAAATGATATGAGGATGTCAAAATAATCTTTCTCAAGCTTGGAATGAATCAAAACCAATCGAACGAGATCAACAATATGCCCAAAACTCTCTATTTTCGGAAAAAGCCCAGAAATTCTCGAATCCATGCTCAAATTCGTGAATGAAAGGATGGAAATGAACAGAAATGAACATATATTACAACCCTAAGCTTACTTTGTTGATTGGAAGAAGTTTGGATGAGATTTGAGCTCCAAAATCTCTAAGGAATGAAGGGTTACGGGACTGCTTGAAATTCCAGTGACTTTGGCTGAGTTTTGGGGATTGTGTGAGGATTGGTTTGGTTAGGGCATGCTATATCTGGTTAGGGGGTTGAGTTAGGGTTCAATAGGATCAAACCATGGTTAATTTAGTTAAAGTTTGAATGAGATATGTCTATTTTTTGTACAGCAAGGTCAGTTTAGTCTCCGTCTCGTTTTTCGGTTGAATTTCGGAGGTTCAAATGACTTAGGAAAAATATAAGGCTAAGTTTACTGAACTCGAATTTTCGTTACGAGTTCAGCGGAGTTGACGAAACTCGAATCTGATTTCCCGAGCTCAAGATATTAAATTCGGAACCAAGGGTACGCTAAGTGCTCGTTAGCCCCCGATTTGGTTCCTCGATTCAAATTAAATTCGTTAACATATCAAATAAATTTGAAAACATAAACCGAGCATATAAGCATGTTCATAACACATATATTTACGACATACTACAAATTCGTGGCATTTCGATATCATTTCATATAAGAACGAAGCACAAAACAAACAAGCTCATTCATGCAATTCATGCACATAATATAAATTCCATGCAAAAATTTAAATCAAAGTTCATGCAATTCATGCATATTTCAATAAAAATCCATGCACAAATATTTTAATTAAATAAATCAAATTAATTTATAAACCTAAATTAAAGTCACGTAATTAATTAATTAAAGCATGATTAATTAACATAACACTTAATTAGCATAATCATTAAATTAACAACATAATTATCATGAGTAATTGAATTAGCAATAATTGAAATATATATATATAAATATATATTATAATACGAAATATAATTAAAATAATAATAAATTAAAATAAAATATAATAAAACAAAATAATAACAATTTATAATAAAATTAATTATAAAACACGTAAAAACAATTAATTCGCGCAAATTGGTAAACACATACGTCGTACCTTTACGTCCGAAAAGTCGGGGCGTTACATGAGGGGTCCAGGAATGTTGCCGAGTCAAACCAAAAACTATCCCAAGGAGCACTTTAAGGCGAGTCTTATGAAAAACAATGGCGAAAATGATAGTCCAAACTTGTTGGCAGATTTTGAATTTGAAGAGTTGAGTTGTAAGAGGGTTGAAGAGGTAGTTGAGATCGTGAAAGTAGAGATGGAGGAGAAAAAGGAAGAGGTCCCTTCAAAGCCAAAGGTGAGTGTGGCGACAAAAGAACAAGTGCCACTGGTGATATTTCCTCAGAAATTACAGATGTTGAAGTTAGAGAAACAAATTGAGACATTTTTTAGCATGTTCAAGCAGCTTCATATTAACATCTCTTTTGCGGAGGCATTAGCTCAAATGCCTAAGTATTTGAAGTTTTGATGGAAGTGATTTCAAGAAAAGGGAAGTCTGAAGACTTTGCTATAGTTTCAGTAAATGAAAAGTGTAGTGCTATGATTCAGCAGAAGCTTCCCCAGAAGCTCAAGGACCCCGGGAGTTTTTCTATCCCTCTAACTATTGGTTCCTTACAGTTTAATAATATTTTATGTGATTTAGGAGCTAGTGTGAGTCTAATCCCTTTATCTACTTGTAGGAAATTAGGAGTGAAGGAGCTCAAACCGACTAATATGACACTCCAGCTAGCGAACAGATCAGTGAAATACCCTATAGGAATTCTTGAGGATGTGTTGGTAAAAGTTGGGAAATTCTACATTCCTAATGATTTTATAGTTCTTGATGTTAAGAATGATGAGAGTATGCCATTGATCCTTGGAAGACCATTTTTACCCACGGCTGGAGCGGATATTGATGTTCAGAATGGACTTCTCACATTCAAAATAGGAGATGAAAGTATGGAGTTTAGTACTTTTAGCTCCATGGCTTCACCACCGGTACCGGATGAGTGTCGCATGAGCGAGGCTATAAGTGAGACATTAGACGTAGTGTTACGGTTCGCAAATGAAAGAGACTTGGTTAATTGGGGGAGAAAAACAAAATCTCAACAATTGAGGATGAAGAATGTGTCGGAATTAGATACGGGGAAATTAAGATTTGGTGTTGAGAGCAACAAGAACGAGGTCACGCCTGGTGACTCGTCACGAGGGGATTGTTAATTCCCAATCCGGTTTCCAAAGTCAAGCTAACGTCTATAACTTAGAAAAAATTTCTCTATTATGTTTCGTTTTTTTCTTTTCTTTTTCGTTTCTTTCGTTCGCCTCGTTTTTCTCGTGTAATTTTAGTTTTCTCTCTCTCGTGTTGCAGGTTAACTGAGGTGTTGTCAGAGTATGGAGGCAAGGACCGTGATTGAGCTTTAATGTCGCCATTAAAGGTCCATTTTTGTTGTGTGTGTGAGCATGTATGCGAATGATTGGATTTTCTTGTGAGGAGAATGAATTGTTGTGATATTTTGCAATATGTTCTTTGAGATATTTGTGTGTTACGAGATTGGTGCACTATGGTTTGATTGCAAATTTTGGGTTAATATGTGTGAATTAACGTGATTAAGCACCGTCCGAGTTAGCTTTTGGGTAAAAGTGAGTTTTGTGCGAAAACGTGAGTAATGGGCGTTACCTCCTTCTAGGCATTTTCCGGTAACGCCCGTTAATGGAGTTAGGCATCTCAAGCATAGTTGGTAACGGGTGTTACACCTCTTCAGTTCATTTTAGGTAATGCCCGTTAACGGGTACAGGCGATGTAACACCCCAATTTTCCAGTGGTGCATTACGTGACATTATATGAATAATATTCTTGTTTGTTTTTCTAAAAATATGTGATATTATTCTCAAATCATGAATTATTGTATAATTTGTATTGAAGTGATACGTGAATTAATTGCATAAGACTCTTTGGACTTAATTGCATTATATAAATTGGAGTTAATTGATGAATTGCCATGAGATGAAACTTGATTGCATGAAATTGAATATTGGAGGGAATTAAATGCAAAACATGGTGACTCATGCATATTAGTGGAAGATTTTGGTAAATATCTTATGCATTTCATCTCTCACATTTCATTCATCACATATCATCAAAATCACACACACTCACACACTTAATCACGGTTGAAACACCAAGAGAAGGAAGAAGGTTTCATCATTTTTACAAGGTTGATTTCAAGGGGAAAACTCATACTTTGAATCATCATAAGCATCACAACTTCATCTTTTTCCGTCTTTCTTCCATTTAAGGTATAGATGGATCATTTGACTGAATTCTTGAGATGATACATAGAGCTAGGGTTATGATTTTGGTATGATTTCTTGTGTGTAAGAGGTTAGATATATGTTTAGGACTTTTATACTTGAAATCTTGCTTGATTTATTGAAGAATATGAGAAGTGGAATGGATTGGGAAATATAGGGTTTTGAGGGATGAATTCTTGATGGTATATGCATGGTTTCTTGGATTAATGCCTAATTGATATATATGAGTTATATGCATGTTATATGATAGTTTTGAGTTAATTTCTTGTCTTGGTTTGATGTGGGAGGAGATGGGGAGCCATTCCCGTGTTTTTTCCCCTGTTTTTCTCCCAGCGGCACTCCAAATGGGCGTTTGGCCCTTTAGTTATTTTCCCAAACGCCCGTGTGAGATGTGTCTGTCGTGACAGACAGTTTTTACACGCCCGTTTCTGCTTCCTGTGCATTTTTCATACGCTCGTTTACCTCTCAAATGTGATCCGATTGACCTAATTTTTTAACTTATAGAAACCTCTTGACGTCTAGAACACTCTCCAATTGGAATCACGTCATTATCCTTTCTAATTTGTGAGATATAATCAATCCTTTTTTGTGTCGCCACTTCGCCAAAAATCTGCATTGACCCAATTTCAAGCTTACACCATTTTCACCTCACTTTGAACTAGAAAACGAGCCATATATCATCGGAAAGGTATACTTTTCTAGTTTCATATCCAACAAATAGAACTTAATTCCAACTTTTAGAACTTAAGATATTCCAGTTTTGCTAGAGCATTTGCGTTTCCAAAAATTGTCGGTTTTTGCCAAACTTCACCTAAATCCCTCTTCTTGGATTCCTTTCACTTTCTTGGTTCCCATATGTGACTTATATCAGTTATATACTTCGTTTGTTGATAATTACGCTCTTATTTGACATTACTTAATTGTTATTACATGACATATTGATCATAACTTAGCCATGCGTCATAAATGATTCATACGAGTCGTGTCTCACGTACATTTATCCTTGTTTCACAGATTTTCTTCTAGTTAACGAGGAGCAAGATCCATAGTTGTATCCTTGTTACTTTTACTGGTAAAGGTGAGGTTTAACTGCTAGATATAGAGAACTCATACAACCCTATGTGACTTTTGGGCCAAAACTTATATATTTATAATCTTTCTAAAACTTCAAGTGATTGCAAATTATGATCGTGACACATTGAACTGATCGTGATATCATGAATTGATCATGTTTTGGTGAGTAATCATCTATCGTGCACTGTGGGCCCGAGGGTTAGTGTATGAGCCAACCGGGAAAACATGGACTGACGGGTAACTCTGCACTCGCCTCACATCATGGGGATGAACCCTGAATCCACGAGGAGGTTTGGTGGAGGAAGGAGTCCCGTACGTGGGAGTCATGAACCTGACGTACGCCGTGATTAGATGGTGGGGCCTTGCAATCCCACCATCACCTGAAGGGAAAAGGAGTTACTGAAAGTCCTACTTGTGCACTATAATAGATTGCATGATCAGTTAACTCATTGATAATCTAATTATGGTAACGTTCACTATCGGAGTAAAGGTTGGAGAATTGCCCTCATTCGCCGGGCCACTGATTGAATTGAATTGAATTGAATGAATTGAGAAAATTGGTTAGTTGTAGTCTCGGGCAAAATCTATTTTATTATTGAACTTATCTTGTTTCTTTTATAAAACCTTACCCGAGATTATAACTTGCATGTTACATGCGCTAATATTTATTTAAACCCCTCACTCAGTCTTTCATAGACTGGCACCTCCACTTTTTAGGTTTTGCAGGGCGTGTGCTGGGCGGGATTGGAGTCTAGTCGAGTCTTTCGTTTCGGGTCTAGCACGTGTCCATTTCCATACTTGATGCATATCTAGTGTGCATGATTGATTCTAGTACTTATGGATTTTGAAGAGTTTATGGAACTTTTGGGATTATGTATATTGTTATCATGGAAATTAACTTGTATGATGATGATAATGATATGATTATATTATGCTTCCGTGTTATTCGTTATACATTGTTGTAATTAATTGAGGGTTAGTCCCGCCTAACTAGAGAGTCATTTTTTTTATTGTCAACCATTCGCTACAGTCTTGGTTCATGTACGGATTATCCATTTCGTATGTGGACTAAGCTATAGTGCGGGGGATGTGGCTACCTTGCGTTCCGGGTGCTACAGGCGAAGTCGGATAGTAGGAGTAACGGGCGTTACTCCTGATAGGCATAATTAGGTAATGCCCGTTAACGGCCCGAAATCGCATTTTTATTTTAAAGGAGGAAGACTTGTGTTTGAAGTTTAAATCCTAATTCCTCTCAATTTAGGTCCTACCCCACCATAACCTATATATTTGGCCTACCCTCCCTTCTTTTCTCACATAACACAATCTCTTAGAAGAGAAGTAAGCAATTCTTCCTAATGAAGACACCACCAACAACACACATACTCTTTTCTCTCTAAGCTTGAATTGGTAAGTAATACCCCTCTCTAAGCTTGATGTTAAAATGAATTCTTCCTATCTAAGATGAATTTTGGGCTAGAATTGTTGAAGTTGGAGAATTTATGCATGCTAGAACTAGGTTTAATGATTTGTAGTGAGTTCATATTGAATTGAGTGAATTTTGGAAGAACCCTAGTCTCTAGCTAGCCTTTGAATTTCAATTGGGGAATTGATTTTGGAGAATTTTTGAACTTGAGTTATAACTCTTTAGAGCTTTGTTGAGTTGTATTGGGTAGATCAAAACTCACACCCTAGGGTAGTGCATATAAGGTGTTCGATAAATTGTCTGAACGACTCATGATTGATTTTTATGTGCTTTTCCTTATCTTATATGAATGATATAGGTACTATGGGTCGTACTAGGCATTCTCGATCTATCGAGTCCTTCACTACTTCATCTCCATTGAGTCATCAATCAAGGGAGTCGGTCAATATAACGACGAATGCTATGGGTAACCCCTTTCAGAGGAATTTGACTAGAAACATTATGTCTAGTAGATTTGTAGCACCCGAGCGTAAGGTACCACATCCCCCGCACCGAGACTCGACCCGAATATGAAACGGACACTCCATACCCGAGCTAAATCACGACGAACGGGGACATACACACACTCTATGCTAGGCGGGACTAACCCTTAAACCATCAGAATCAGAGTTAAACACTAAAGCGGAAACAATAAATGAACATACATCATATATATATACTATGAGCATCAAAGCTCCAAAAATAGATCATATACACCATTCACATGCCGTCACGGCCCAAAACAAGTACGCTCCATAACAATATTCATATACAATAATCATAAATAGTGTATGCAAGTGTAAGACAAAAATACAAGACCTAGAGACGAATGCAAGACCTATGACTCGAATTCCCGCCTAGCTCCCTGACACCTGCATAAAACAACTGAAAACTAAACGGGTTCAGTCCAAAACGGACTGGTGGGTATAAAAACAGGGCATAAATATAATATACGACGATATTTAAACATTCACATGCAAGCTATAATCCCGAGTGAGATTTTTAAAGAATTTCCCAAGTGGGTGAAATAGAAAAATCATCAAAAGGGATTATAACGATTCATTTACATTAGGTCATTCTTGGACCGGCGAGTGGGCGTGCATTATCTCCAACCAACACCTTGTGTAGTTCATTAAACATTCATTCATTCTTTCTTTCCATGCATAACATTCTTTCGTGCACATTCATTAACATTTACACCTTCTTCCTCCGGGTTGGTGGCGGGTTTGCAAGGCCCGACCACCCATTCATTGACCAATAGGGGTTACATGACTCCCCAGATGGTGCTCAACGTCCATTCCTCGCTAACTCCTAACGAGGTCCGGTTACGCCGTTCATTGGTGGAACTAGTATGAGGGATCACCGTTGGCCCATGCCTCCCCGGATAGCCACTCACACTAAGTCCCTGGGCCCCATTAGTGCATTCATTATTTTCTCGCCAAAACATTTCGTAGGATTTATAAAATAAAGGCTTTACGTTGCAAACATTTACTCTTGAAACGACTCTATTTACATATATTAATTTTGGTCGAAAACTTTACACGTTGAAGGTATATAGGGTCGTATAACTAGATAGTAGAGAAACCCACCTTAAACGGCAAAAAGGAGAACACAAGAGCCTCACGGACCGGCCTCGTCTCCAATAGGACCAAAATCTGTGCAAGAAAGGTGAAGTGAGACTCAAAATGACCAATTAAGACGCTCGGCAATGAAATGATCATGATATGAACGCATAAAAGACTATATTATGTAATGAACATGTTCATGTGCACTATTAATGCCTTAAAGACATATAAACATTCATTTCATTCCTTTCATGAAGCATTTAAATTTGTTAAAGTTCATCTCTTCCATATTTCATACCAAATTATTCCAAGGAATTTAAATAACGATCATGACACGTAGTAGCATAACATGTTCACACTTGGCAAATAGGCAAATAGAAACATTCAAGTCATATTCGGAAATTATATAACACAAATAAAATAACAATTAAATTCTAAGATTTAAATCAATTAAACCATAATTAAATATATATAACATTAAACATGCATTAAATAAATAATGTATATATATATATATATATATATATACATATCAACCTAATTATATATATACATAGCATGTATAAATTAAACAAAACACATTAAAATCATAACATGCATGCATGCAATGATAAGTAATAAATAGCAATTAGAGTTCAAACTTAAGAGCAAAGTCCATGCATGCGCACATTAGGAGCAAAGAAGACATAATGAATCATAACTCATAAAATATTCCACAAAAAATCATAAAATTTCATAACACTCAAGATAATACATGTTAGCATAGCATAGAAGTCATAACAGAGGTGGAGGAATATAAAACAAGCGAAGAAAAACAAGAAAAACGAAACCGGAGTAACAAAAAAAAAAAAAACAGGACAAAATCCACCGCCATGGATCTGGTCCAGAAGCCTACTGACTCAAATCCACCCCCGTGGATTTGAGTCTGTAGCCAAAAAAAATAAAGATACGCAGCAGAAAAACAGAGCAACACCAATCAATCTCCAACCAACATATTAAATTTTCACGAAATTCCGAATTCATTTCACGTAGAAACGGCAAGCAAACAATTCATACAAGCGCAAATCATTCAAAATTCATATAAATTCAAATTCAAACATTTTCAAATAATTCAATTATTTCATAATTTCATATAATATAAAATAAAACAATTAATAATGTAATTAAAATAAATTAAATGCGCACGTAATTACCACATAATTCATACCTGAACGACTTGAAAAGTCGGGGCGTTACAAGATTCTTCAAGGCAACACGCATGGAGAAGTTTGAAACTTGGAAAGAAGTTGAAAGATTGTTTGATAACATCGGGTGGTTACCTTTCCTTACTCGGAAGGATTTCACTTATGCCGAGATGACGACCATTTTCTTCACCACAATGAATTTTAACCCGATGGATAGCACTCTGAGGTTGACTCTGGATGACCGGGAAACTCAAGTTTGGAATACGGGCCGGATAAGGGAGATTCTTCGTTTTCCAGTTAATACCACTACTTCTTTGCCTAAATGGAGTGATGCTCAGATAGAGGCGGTATGGAGATCCTTCCCGTTGCGAAAGGGTGTTGCTAGTTATTCTTCTCGGAATACATAGGATAGCTATCTTGATTCATTGGCTTGGGTGCTAGTTCATAGGATTTTGTCCATGGGATTTTGTGCTCTATATGGAAGAGATAGCCATATTAATGAGACTGAGCTGGGAATAATGTACATGATGAAGGAAGGCATAAAATTTGATGGAACGACTGAATTTCTTTGGAAGCTTCAGGAGGTTGCTGGGAGTGTTACTGGGACGATAGCCCATGGCGCATTTGTCACTATGTTTGCTCGAGAGATGCATTGGAGGCCTAGGGGATTGTTGCCCGTTGACTTTGGCTTTGATATTGGTCCACAGTACTTGGAGAATATTGACTTCACTATTACTTGGGAGAGTGAACACCTCTAGGAGCATATTTTTCCTTGGTCGCCAATTCGGGATAGAGATAGGCTTTGGCAGATGTATAATTGGGACAAGGCTCGTAGAAGCTAATGGAGCTCCGGTTACTGTGAGAGGCTTTTGCACAGAATTGGGAGGATTAAGGGCTGATTTGACCACCGTGATCGCGAGAGTTGAGGATCTAGTACATTATGTGGATAAGCGATTTGATGCTTGGGAGGCTCAGTTGGAGGCGAAGTTTGAAGGGTTCTGTGTTGGAAAACAACAGAGTAAACGCAGCGGAAGTTTAAAATTTTTTTCCAAAAGGGATCTAAAAGACTTGCAATGTTTGTATCGTAACTTTGCGACTCAAGAAACTCACACGAATTGAAGATTTCTTGAAACGTATTGAGCCGCTCTCAAACGTTCTTCATGCGGCATGAAAATCCCCGTTTCTTGATTCTTTCTTCGAGATTCCAAAGTAGAAATCATCTAGAGTAATAATTCACACCAACTTAAATTCAAATCATGTTAGTGAGTATGCTAGTACTGTAACATGGGTATTAAAGAAACAAGAAACGAGAAATAGAGAGCAAGAGAATTATCCCCAAATTCCATGAAGGTTGAACATGATTCTCAAATCACGTGTAAGCCAAAATTTCGAACCCCATGCCTCTTTTATAGGGTATGGTTCAAACCCTACTACGTCAACTAGGAATCGAATTCCTACTTTGACTTGTCTTCTATTCTTTCTTTCTCTCCAAGTAAAATAATATCTTATCTAAAATAAGATATATATTCTTCTAGAAAGAGAGTTCCTAACTAATTAGGAGTATTTAATTATTCTAGCAATAATTAAACATCTTATCCTAATAATATTTATTCTAATCATATTAGAATTAATACTTTATTAGAATAATAAGATAGAAGATATTTATTTATTTTTTGATTCTAATCAAATTAGAACAAGCAAATAATTAAATACTTTGAATTAATACTCCAATTAATTCTTTCAAGGACTTTAGAATTAATTAACCAATTAATTCCAACGGGCTAAAATTAATTCTCCAATTAATAATATCTGGCTATATAATTAATTCTCCAATTAATTATATTTAGGGATTTACAATTAATTCTACAATTAATTATATCTTGGCTTTATAATTAATTCACTAATTATATTTGGACTTAATAATTAAGTCTCCAATTAATTAACACATGATCTAATTCCTTAATTAGAGCCACGTTTCCAAACGATGCTCTCGATATCCACACGTGTACTTTACACTGTGGTCTCGTTTCGATCAACTATTTGATCTTTCCTTAATACCCTTTGAACCCGGTATTTGTGTGTGACCCTCTAGGTTCAATTTCAGTTTGTAGTGAGCCTAATTAATTAATACACTTATTAATTAATTACCTCACAGATCACACGACCATAGTCTAGCAACAGGTGTGTGACCCCTACCCGAAATGTGAATGTATATTTGAAAGAACCTTTCAGTCAATGACATCATGTGGGATACGATCGTCCTACCATCCTATCTCTCGATTAAGATCTAGAGCATGGGAATATGGAGAGTCCTACTAATCTTAATCTTAAAACAAAGTTCACTTCATATTCCATTTGATCTCAATCCAAGAAAACCCCATTTTCTTGATGTCTTGATCTAACCACCTTGCGCAAGGATTTAAGGATGGAATCATAAATGACTTATGTAATAAGACATTATCTTGCCTACAGCAAGTGTAGGTCCTTTATTGATTCCAACAGTTCTCATATGCCACTTGTATAATCCCAACATAGGCCGTGGTTAAGGAGTCTATATGGCGACACCCTTTTGAGCCTATATCAAAGATTACAGAGTTAGCTCATATGAGACAATGTGGAATCTCAAGTCTAAGGATTAATTCCTCACGTCATTAACATGTGAGATATTTCCTAATCTGGAAGTTTCAGGAAACTTCCTTTCCCATTTAGGAATCTTCTCACGCGGGGCACTCTCGGTGATGAAGTTCTTGTAACTATCACCCTTATGTATTATGAACGCATCAACCCATGCTCTTATCACCCCATGAAACCGGGTGATCCTTCTTAAGGACATAACTACATAAGCAAGTCTCAACAGAGGCAAAGTCGACACTCCCATGGTTTGTCGGCCTCATTGACTTGGAGAAGTTTCTAATCCTCGCTTATGGAGTTAAGAACTTGTTTCATGTGTCATTCCCTTAATGACAAAGTTCTTAGCGGCCTCATCGGATTAGGGGAGTTCTAGACATGCACACGTAATGGAAACATACAAAGCACGTATTGGCACATAAGAAGTGTTCGCCTGTGATTACAATCATTCGTATATTATTCAAAGATTATTTGTTATAATGTAAAGTCCCAAAGCATAATAGCTTTCTAGGGCACTATTCCCAACATTCTGTGCTCGTGTTGATCAGTATTTTGGAGGACCCCCATCATCCTGATTTTGTTATTATCATTTTTCTACCCTGATTTTTAAACATCCTTTTTAGGCATATTCGTTGATATGTTTGGATGATTTTGATACGCTTATTTCTTTGCTTTGTTTCGAACTCCATTGTTTATGCAATGTGCCCCTTCTTACCTCGAAGTTGTGTCTTGTGTGTTGATTGTTGAATACATGTTGATCGTCAATTGCATTTGCACTTGATCCATGTTTTCTAGTCACATATTTCAGGTTTTGGAAGTTTTGCTAGCACATTGCCAGATCTTCAATCGATAAGGGAGTTTTCTTGAACTTTAATTCTTTCTTTTGCATGAGAACATTACAATGATTAAGTGTGGGGGAGCAGTCTAGGGATGCTAGGAGTTTGTATTGAATATTTTCATGATTAGATGTTTTGTTACACTTGGGAATTGCTAGGAATTGAAAATTTTTGAGAATTTTGAAAATTTTCCCCCGTTTTAAACTGTTTCTTTGAAGTTTGATTGTTGAATTGATGCTAGAACGAGTTAGGCAATTTGTGTTGAGGAATTTGCATGAGAATGGATGACTTAGTATGTTAGTATGCCCACTTATTTTGCACACTTTTTTAACGTTATAATGTACTTTGCTTAGAAATGTGAATTGATGATTTCCAAATAAGTCTATGAATTGATTAGGATACATTTTAGTCCAATTGAGGTGAAATTTTGAGTTAATGAAAGATTAAGGTGTTAGGAATAGTACCCTAGAAAGCCGATTGTATATCCGCTTTGTACTTTTCCTTATTGTAATCACTGACAATCTTTGAATAAGACAACGAATTGAGGCATCACTTCTTTGTATGCTCTTGTTTGGTATGCGTTTACTTTAGATGTGAATGTATGAGAACTCCCCTAATCCTGATGACTTTAGGACTCTACCATTTACGTGAAATGGTTCATGAAACGAACCCTATATCACATAAGTCATGATTAGTAAAATACTCCAAGCTGATGAGTCTTACAGACAGCGGGAGTGTCAACCTGACTCCTTTAAGGCTTGCTTGTAGTATCACGCCCTTAAGAAGGACCACCTTGTTTCATGGAGGTGCAAAGTGTATAGTTGATACGTGCGTGATACATGAGGGTGCTTACTTTAATAAGTATGTTCACTGAGGTGCCCCGTGTGAGCAGGGGCGACTCCAGAACTTCCGAACAGTGGGGTCAAAAATTTAACTCATAATAAAAAAAATATTAAAAAAAATACTTTATTTAAAATATTTATTTTACAATTGTCCTCTACGATTTTTCATATTTTGGAATCGTTACTAATCGTATTGAACACATCCTTCTCAAAATATTTAACTAAACAGTCACTCATAAATTGATCACCAATACGGTTTCGTAGTTGATGCTTTACAGTCTTCATCGCTGAAAATGTCTGTTTCAACCGTTGCAGTAGCCACAGGTAAAATTAGAGACAACTTAACAAGCAGATAAACTAGTTGATATATGACATCTTTCTTTCTCTCTACTAATTTTTTTGCAAGATTCGCAATTCCAGATAATTCCAAGAAGTCGACATTTGACCGCATATCAATTATAAAAGTGTCCAATTGACACTCTAGTGCTAGACGCTCAGCCATGGAGAACTCAAATGGATAAAACTCAGCCATTCGCATCAACTTCTTTTTATCAAAAGAATCATCTTGATTACTTTCTTCGATCGATGAATTCTCTAGAACTTGTGATTTTATTTTGTAATATTTTTCCATCTCTAACAATGGCTTTCGAAATTGAAGAAAACTGCAAAGTGTATATTGTTTAGAGTTTTTAATATTTAGGGCATCATTAAATAGACTTTTATTTTTATTTTTGGGTTATGGACTTTTTTAATTTCGCACATGATTCTAAAATTTATGGGGTCAATACACTTTTTCCTTTTTTTTAAGTGGGGTCAAAAGGATTAATTTTAAAATTACAAAATTAAAAACATAATATATATATAAAAAAAAAAAAAATGAGTGGGGTCAACTGACCCCACAATGGTGGCTTTGGCGTCGCCCTTGCGTGTGAGAAGATTCCTAAATGGGAAAGGAAGTTTATATTTCAGGAAATGGAAACTTCCAGATTAGGAAATATCTCACAAGTCATTGATGTGCTTAATTGATCCTTAGACTTGAGGTTCCATGTCACTTTATGAGTTAACTTTGTAGTATTAGGTATAAGCTTTAAAGGGTGTCGCCTTAGACAACTGATTCAAGGCTTATGCTGGGGCTACACAAGTGATTCATGAAAGTGAATGAGAATCAAGAAAGGACCTACACTTGCATTTGCAAGGTGATATCTTAATATGTAAGTCATTCATATGCCATATGGAGTCATTGGCCAAGGCAGTAGATCAAGACATCAAGAAAAGGGTTTCTTGGATTGAGATCAAATGGATATGAAATGCACTTAGCTTTAAGACCAGATTATTAGGATTCTGATTATTCCCTTACCCTAGATCTTGGTTGAGAGATAGTAAGTAGGAGGATTCTATCTCACATGAATCAGTGACTTAAAGGTTCTGTCGAATCGAGACATTCCAATTCAGCTAGGGGTTAAACACCTATTGCTAGACTATGATCGTTTAATCTGTGGACTGATTAATTAATTAGTGAATTAATTAATTAGGGTCACTGCTAATTGAATTGAGAACCTAGAGCGTCATACACAACAACTTGGTTACATGAGGTGGGGCTTTGAAATGATTAAACGAGTTAATCAAGCCAAAAGGGTTCCATACGTGTAAAGCTCACGTGCGTGACACGTGTCCTATATGGACACGTGTGCACCATGCGTGTATATTTATTTATGTATTAAAAAATTAATGTGTTAATTATTTAATAGACTTTGGTTTAATTTTTGAATTAAAATGAAAGTCTTATTTTGGAGAAATTAATCTGTTTAATTTATTATGAATTAATTAATTAGATAAATAAGTTATTTATTTGTTAGTAAATAAAGTATAATATTATCCAAAAGGAGTTTGTATATTTTAGCTCTCTTAAAAGTTGGTTTATATTAGAATTCAAAGTCAAGGTTTGAAATTACTTGACGATCAAGTAATAAGAGAGAGGGACCAAATCCTTATTCCAATAGGACTAGGTTCAGCGTCCCCCTCTTGCTATATATAGGGGAGCTCGATCTCCCCTTAACAAGTGATAGATAATTTCTTTTGGTTCATGTGTTGAACACCATCATTTCACCAAGATAAAATAAACCCTAGGTTAAGCCTAAACACTAACTAGAGAACTAGCATCCTTACTAGTTAGATTGTAGTCAAGTTGGTACTAACTCTAAAGAGCCTCAAGTTAGAAGTTTTTAAAGATTCTAGCTTTACCAAGGAGAGGGGACCAAGCCGCGAGAAGCACGTTCTTGGGTGGCTTGAAACGCTTCAACAAAGGTTATTGAAAAGTAAGTTTCTTTACCTTACGAATGTGGATTCATGATTGCGAGTTTCAATCCTTTTGTTGGAAAATTTTAAAATTTCTGCTGCTTTCTGATTCCGTTTTTCCAAAAAGTGGTATCAGAGCCACCTCGTTAATCGTGTTTCTGATTCATCTCAATTATTCTGAATTTGGTAGAAATTCTTAGGCCTAGATGCGAATTGAGTATTCTTGAGTTCTTTTCGAAAGCCTGAATTACGAAACTGTAATTTTTCTTGAATTTCTGAAACAGTTTTCTTAAATTGTGTTTTTTAAAACCGTTTTAATTCAAATTTGTTTAAATCTTATTTTTCAAATTTTGGGATTAAATTGGGTTTTGGAGAAACTTGAGATACGAAGCACGAAAAACGCGAGCCCGGGCATGCTAGGGAGTAGCACGCCAAGGCCCACGTACATCGTCCCGCAACAGCGCGGGATAGCCCGCTCACCGTCGCACAGCCGCGCGCGACGCCGTGCTAGGCACGCCTGCTCACCTGTCCCACAACCGCGCGGGACAGCCGCCCGCACGCTCCCGCATCCGCGCGGGAGCACCCCCCAGTCTCGCCCACACGCGAGCGGCAGTAAGCTGTGCGCGATGCGCGCGCGGGCTGGCAGCGCAAGCTGCTAGCGCGCGGCTAGCAGCTGCTAGTTCCGGGCCCTGATTTCGTGTTTTCTTATTTTCGGTCCTTGAAATCGCGATTTAATTTTTTCTAAAAATTTTATTTTATTAAATTAGAATTATTTATGAAATAATTGTTTAAATTGGGATTTTGAAAGAATGAAGTGATTTAAACTTTGGGAAAATTACAAACTTTATTTTATGAAATTATTGAAAGAATAAAATTATTAATTTTCAGAAATTAATTGGAATTTTATTAGTTTATTATTTTTCGGGTTTTATAGAAAAGGCTCTTGAACAAGAAAAGGCTTTAAGTTATTAGAGCTTAAAGCTAGAATTTTAATTTATTGGTTAAATTTAAATTCTTGCAAATTAATGCATGTTAGGTGATCATGGGTTTAGACTTATGTATGGTTTTAATTTATGCACATGGATGGTTTAAATTGGGGTTG
Organism: Lantana camara; assembly: GCA_037501455.1. Taxonomy (NCBI): domain Eukaryota; kingdom Viridiplantae; phylum Streptophyta; class Magnoliopsida; order Lamiales; family Verbenaceae; genus Lantana; species Lantana camara. The sequence goes on from CM074855.1 coordinate 99,163,994, forward strand.
GAGCCCTATAGTTGCGTGTTTCAATTGAGGTTGGAGTCTCACTTATGTGCGTACTGTTGTGTGATTTATTATGTGGCTTTCCATATTACTGTTTTGAGGCCGGGGTATGCCCCGTGTAATTGTCTAAGGCCAATATGAAGATTGAGCCTTATTACTTTATGTCTTTTTCTTTTTATTGTAATTTGAGAGTAGAGATAGGTGGTGAGGTTTTTATTTTCATTTTGGAGACAATGCACCCATGGAGTAAGATGGACTACATTCAAGTAACAAGGAGGCCATAAGTGAAGAGCCCTCAAAATGTTAGGGAGGGGAATCTCAATTGAAAATGTAATAGAGATAGGGCTCGTATTTTGTTACTGTTTTCCCTTATGTGATTTAAACTATTTATGTGGCATGTATGTTAGAACTTGTGATTGTGGAGTGGCTCCCACATATCACACATAACATAGGTAGAACCCATGATCATCACATGTTAGTATCATGCTAGGACATGTTATTTGCGAAGTGCTTATGTGAAATGCATTTAAGTTGTACTTGCATTAATCAAGACTAATTAAAATTGGATAACATTTATGTTGGTGAGGTCGAACCGGACAACTCTCCGGTTGATTCGAAAATTCCCATTAAATATTAAGCTAATTTCGAACAATAGGTACGTAATTCCAGATGCAAATTTTGAATTAAATTCCTAGCATTCCATCAATAGGTTTTAAGTTTATTGAGTGAAGCTAGTTATTGTCCGCGAGTCGTGGGATAGCTAGTGGAGCTTATTAGTTCTTAGTTGCCTAATTGATCATTTTAAATGATCAATATTTCGTGGTCAATTTTGGCAAGGGCGATGTCCGCGAGTCATGGGTCGTTCGAACTAAGTTTTGATCATGATCTTATAATTGATAGGTCTAGCTTAACGCCTAAGTAAATATGGATATCGCACGAGTCGTGGGTCCATATTGAAAGATAGGTGATGCAAAAACAATTACTGAGAGTTCTAAAGGTGTTAGAATTGGTAAGTTGTACCTACCTAGGGTTTTACTTAGAATGTCCGCGAGTCGTGGGTTCGAGGTAAAATGCTTAGGATCTTAGTACCCATTGGGAAACGTGTTCCTCTTAGATCTTTGGGAATTATAGATCTTTCAAAAACAGTGGGAGCTACATTAGATTAAAGACCTTATCTTTTGTATATCGTTATAATTCAACATGCTCACTAGTTCTCTGTTTTACCATTTAGGTCGTAGATTCTGTGATTTTCTACGTGTTTTGAAATGGCAACCAAAAACCCTCTTGTATCGATCCTCGAGTCAAACAAGTTGACTGGTCCCAACTATTCTGATTAGCTGAGGAATCTAAAAATCATTTCAGATTCTGAGAAGAGAACTTATGTTCTCTTTGAAGGGGACGTTCCAACTCGGGCCGAGCGGGACGCGATCCAGAAGTGGAAGGATGATAATCTCCAAGCCCGTTGCCTTATGTTGGCTAACATGTCTCCGAACTTGCAAAGGCAAGATGAGGCCATGGAATTTGCTTGGGAGATTAACAACCACTTAGAGAAACTTTACCGGCCTCATGAACGTGTTACAAGGTATAACACCTCAATGGAATTGTTCCACTTGAGAATGAGCGAAGGTTCAAGTGTCCATGAATATGGACTCAAGTTTCTCGCCGTTACTTAGAAACTTGCTTCCATGGACATGCCACTGAAAGATGAGCTTTCAGTGGACTTGTTGCTAGCCTCGCTCCCACCATCATTCAACCCATTTGTCCTTAACTTTAATATGAATCATGCTGGTGCTACTGTAGCCGAGCTGATTAGTCAGCTTGTGACTACTGAAAGCATGATAACGAAGGACAATAAGGTTCTGATGGTGAATGCTCCATCTTCCTCTTTCGGGCCTTCTAAAGGTAAGGGCAAGAAAGCATAAAAGAAGAAGAAGAAACCCCTTAGGCCCACTGGAGGTATTTCGAAGGGGAAGGCCCAAAAGAAGAAGCGTGATCAGAAAGAGGATGTTTGCTTCCATTGTGGCAAAGCGGGACATTGGAGGAGAAACTGCCCAGAGTACAAGGCTACTCTAAAGAAAGGTATGTTTCTCATTGAAATAAATCTTTCTATTAATTCTAGCTCTTGGGTACTTGATACTGGTTGTGGAGCTCATATCTGTAATGATGTACAGATGCTAAATGAAGTCCAACAACTCAAAGAAGGAGAATGTGTCTTGAAGATTGGCGATGGCTCAAATGTTGAAGCTTGAGCTTTAGGCACAATTAGATTAGATTTAGGTAGTTTTGAGTTAGCTTTAAAAAAAGTCCTTTATGTACCGAGCATTATTCGTAATATAATTTCAGTTCCAATTTTAGATTGTGAAGGTTATAAAACTTATATTAAGAATGGTAAATATTTTATCAAATGGAACAACTCTTCCGTTCACATCGGTACTCTAAGTAATTGACTTTATCTAACTCAAAATATCAATATTATGAATATACTAAACGTAAGAGAGATGATAATGTTTTAGCTCCCTTATGGCACGCTAGATTAGGACACATTTCCAAGAACATAATTAGCAAGATAAACACTTTAGGATCATTCTCCGAAAATGATCTCAAAGAGTTAACTTCTTGCGAGTCCTGTCTCAAAGGATAGATGTCCAAAGTTCCCTTTAAAGGAATTGTGGAACGTGCCACTAAGGTCTTGGATTTGATCCATTCTGATGTTTGTAGGCCGCATAGTGTAAGCACAAGAAATCATCATCAGTATTTCATAACCTTTACCGATGACTTTAGTCGGTATGGTTATGTATACTTAATGAAGTATAAATCTGAAGCTTTTGAGAAATTCCTAGAATTTCAAAAGGAGGTTGAGAACCAAACTGGTCACAAGATCAAAGCACTTAATCTGATCGAGGAGGCGAGTATCTTAGTGAAGAATTCCTTAGTCATCTCAAAGATAATGGGATTATCTCTTAGTGGACTCCTTCGGGAACTCCTCAACTAAATGGAGTTTCTGAGAGAAGGAATCGAACTCTACTTGATATGGTTCGTTCCATGATGAGTTTAACTGACTTACCACCTTCCTTCGGGGGTTATGCCCTAGAAAGTGCAGCAAAGATTTTGAATCTAGTTCCCTCTAAGCCAGTCCCACGCCCTATGAAATATGTCATGGTAAAATCCCTAGTTATTCTTACTTAAGAATTTGGGGTTGTCCCGCTTACGTGAAGAGGACAGTGGGAGATAAGTTAGAATCTCGTTCTAACTTATGCTACTTTGTTGGTTATCCTAAGGAATCCATAGGATACTACTTCTATGATCAATCTGAGCAAAAGGTGTTTGTTTCCAGAAATGCTACTTTTCTTGAGGAACCGTTCCTTAAAGAAAAGAAAGGCAAGATCATAGAATTAGAGGAAGTACAAAGTGACCCCACGCCACCCACTGAAGAAACATCCCCTTCTGATCAACCACAACCAATCACGAATTTCGATACACACGTAAATCCTCCTCTAAGGCGTTCTGAACGCACTCCTAGACAGCCGAAGAGATTGTATGGATTCTTCTATGAGATCTCTCAAAAGGATAATGAACCTTTAACATATGAGGAGGCACTTTAAGATTCTGACTCTGAACAGTGGATAGAAGCCATGAAATCCAAAATGGATTCCATGAACTCCAACCAAGTTTGGACCTTGGTAGATTTGCCTGATGGGGTCAAACCCATAGGTTGCAAATGGATCTGTAAGAGAAAGATTGGAGTTGATGGAAGCATTACAGCCTACAAAGCAAGACTGGTTTCAAAAGGATTCACTCAAACACCAAGCGTGGACTTTGATGAAACCTTTTCACCAGTTGCAATGCAAAAGTCTATTCGGATCATGCTTGCCGTTGCTGCATACTATGACTATGAGGTATGGCAAATGGATCTGAAAACTGCCTTTCTCAATGGTGACATTGATAAAGATATTTATATGGAGCAACCCATAGGTGTCACATTCAGTGGGAGTGAGCAAAAGGTTTGCAAACTCCAAAGATCAATCTATGGATTGAAACAGGCTTCTTGGAATTGGAACATTCGATTTGATGAATCAGTCAAAGCATTTGGCTTCATTCAAATTTTGAAGGAATCATGTGTGTATAGAAAGGAATTGGAGACCTCAGTGCAATTCTTAGTACTTTATGTTGATGACATCCTTCTTATTGGGAATTCGAAGGATAACATGAAAGTAACTAAGTTATGGTTATCGAACCAATTCGAGATGAAAGATCTTGGTGATGCGTCCTACATCCTTGGAGTTAAAATCTATCGAGATAGATCTAGAAGGTTGATAGGACTATCACAGTCGATGTACATTGGCAAAGTATTGAAGAGATTCAATATGGAGTCGGCAAAGCTTAAGAACCTTCCTATGAGTGTAGGAACATGTCTTTCTAAGAAGATGTGTCCTAAGACTAACCTTGAGAAGGAAAGAATGACTCATACACCTTATGCATCAGCAATAGGTAGTATAATGTATTCAATGTTATGTACTCGACAGGATGTGGCTTATGCACTTAGTGTAACAACTCGTTTCCAATCTGACCCTGGAGATGGTCACTGGACTGCCGTGAAGAATATTCTTAAGTAGTTGAAAAGTACTAAGGATTTATTCTTAGTTTACGGAGGTTAGAAAGATCTTACTGTCAAAGGATACTGCGATGCGAGCTTTGCATCTGACTTAGACGATTTTAAGTCAATGTCAGGATACATTTTTTGCCTAAACAGCGGAGCAGTGAGTTGGAAGAGTTCCAAGCAAACGACCACTGCAGATTTGACCACTGAGGCCGAATACTTAGCTACAAATGATGCAGCTAAGGAAGGTGTTTGGATTAGAAACTTCATTCAAGAGTTGAATGTTGTTCCTAGCATGAAAGACCCCATTACTGTGTTTTATAACAACACTGGGGCAGTTACTCAAGAAAGAGAACCAAGATCTCACCAATGGACCAAGCACATTATGAGGAAGTATCACTAATCTGTGATATTATCAAAACAGCAGATGTACAAATTGAGAGGGTCGCATCAGCAGAGAACGTGGTAGATCCACTTACTAAACCCCTTAGTCGAGAAGCTTTCCAAGGTCATCTTCAGAAGATGGGACTTAGAGTAGCTTTAGAATGGCTTTGATGGGCAAGTGGGAGATTGTTAGGAATAGTGCCCTAGAACGCCGATTGTATATCCGCTTTGTACTTTTCCTTATTGTATTCACAGACAATCTTTGAATAAGATAACGAATTGAGGCAACACTTCTTTATAAGCTCTTGTTTGGTATGCGTTTAATTTAGCTGTGCATGTATGTTAACTCCCCTAATCCTGATGACTTTAAGACTTTACCATTTAGGTGAAATGGTTCAAGAAACAAGCCCCATATCACACAAGTCATGATTAGTAAAATACTCCCGGCCGATGAGTCCTACAGACAATGGGAGAGTCAACCTGACTCCTTTAAGGCTTGCTTGTGGGATCACGCCCTTAAGAAGGACCACCTTGTTTCATGGAGGTGCAAAGTGTATAGTTGATACGTGCGTGATACATGAAGGTGCTTGCTTTAATAAGTAAGTTCACTGAGGTGCCCTGTGTGAGAAGATTCCTAAATGGGAATGGAAGTTTCTATTTCAGGAAATGGAAACTTCCAGATTAGGAAATATCTCATGAGTTATTGATGTGATTAATTGATCCTTAGACTTGAGGGTCCATGTCACTTTATGGGTTAGCTCTGTAGTCTTAGGTATAAGCTTTAAAGGGTGTCGCCTTAGACAACTGATTCAAGGCTTATGCTGGGGCAACATAAGTGATTCACGAAAATGAAAGAGAATCAACAAAGGACCTACACTTGCATTTTCAAGGTGATTTCTTATTGTGTAAGTCATTCATATGCCATATGGAGTCCTTGGCCAAAGCAGTAGATCAAGACATCAATAAAAGGGTTTCTTGGATTGAGATCAAATGGATATGAAATGCACTTAGCTTGAAGACCAGATTATTAGGGTTTTAATTATTCCCTTACCCTAGATCTTGGTTGAGAGATAGTAAGTAGGAGGATTGTATCTCACATGAATCAATGACTTAAAGGTTTTATCGAATCGAGACATTCCAATTCAGCTAAGGGTTAAACACCTGTTGCTAGACTATGGTCGTTTAATCTGTGGACTGATTAATTAATTAGTGAATTAATTAATTAGGGTCACTGCTAATTGAATTGAGAACCTAGAGGGTCACACAGAATAACTTGGTTACATGAGTTGGGGCTTTGAAATGATTAAACGAGTTAATCAAACCAAAAGGGTTCCACACGTGTGAAGCACACGTGTGGATCACGTACGTGACACATGTACACCATGCGTGTATATTTATTTATGTATTAAATAATTAATGTGTTAATTATTTAATAGACTTTGGTTTAATTTTAAATTAAAATAAAAGTCTTATTTTGGAGAAATTAATCTATTTGATTAATTATGAATTAATTAATTAGATAAATAAGCTATTTATTTATTAAAAAATAAAGTATATTATTATCCAAAAGGAGTTTGGATATTTTAGCTCTCTTAAAAGTTGGTTTGAATTAGAATTCAAAGTCAAGGTTTGGAATTACTTGATGATCAAGTAATAAGAGAGAGGGACCAAATCCTTAGTCCAATAGGACAAGGTTCGGCGTCCCCCTCTTGCTATATATAGGAGAGCTCGAGCTCCCCTTAAGAAGTGATCGATAATTTCTTTTGGTTCATATGTTGAACACCATCCTTTCTCCAAGATAAAATAAACCTTAGGTTAAGCCTAAACACTAACTAGAGAACTAGCGTCCTTACTAGTTAGATTGTAGTCAAGTATAAAGATTCGAGCTTTACTAAGGAGAGGGAATCAAGCCGCGAGAAGAGCGTTGTTGGGTGGCTTGAAACGCTTCAAGAAAGGTTATTGAAAAGTAAGTTTCTTTACCTTACGAATTTGGATTCATGATTGCGAGTTTCGATCCTTTTGTTGGAAAATTTTAAAATTTCCGCTGCTTTCTGATTCCGTTTTTCCAACATAAGGAAGTGAAGTAGGCATCGTTGTCAGAGGATATTAAGCCTTTAAATTTTTAGCCGTTTTTCACTAAATAAAGTAATCTTATTGAACCCGCTGAGCCTAATTGTTGTGCACGATTTTTGTAGCCACATTATAAGCCAATTGCACAACATAAGTATACCTACCTTGTTAGTTTTACAACAAGGCTTGCTCGTTTGATTTTTATTGTGAATATCTATCTTTTGGATCCCTTTTGATTATTCTTGTGATTGAAATTGAGAGATTTATGTATGAGAAAGAAAAAGAATGAGAGAAGTTGTGAAAAAGAAAAGATATGAAAGAAAAGCAAGAGCAAAAAGAAAAGAAAAGAAAAATATTTAGGCAGAGTGTGAAATTAGAAGAGGTGGGATACAGATGTCCAAGTGTGGAGGAAACTAGTGTTTCAGGGCTAAAGAAGAGTGTCGTGTTTTAGATTGAATGATGTAAGCTTGGTAAGTAGTCACTTGATCCAAATTTCCATAACCTTACCCGAAGCCTACATTACAAGGTCGAAAGACCTACCAATCCCGAGTCTCGAGTTTACTCCATTAGTGGAGATAGGTGCGAAGAGTGTATTCCGAAGTTGATGATTAGAACTAAGGAGGAAATTTTGAATTTGTCATGCTAGTCGTTGTATATTGTTTCGTTTGAATTCACACACTACACAAGGGTATAGTTTTCATACTATGTTTGATGATCTTGTGCCATGGGTACTTGATTTGATTTGATATGCTTGTTTAGGCGAATGTTCGATGATTGCTTTGAGGATGATGTTTGATGGGGATGTGTTTTCTTTATTTTCGTATTACTCGAGAACGAGCAATAGGCGAGTGTGGGGGAATTTGTTGAGTGTGAAATTCGTATGGATTTAAGAGTTAATTAGAGTATACTTTTCTGCCGTTTAACGCATTTATGTACTTATTTTGCTCCATTTAGGTGATTATTGAGTTGGAGATAAGAAACGCAAAGCAAGACGAACTCACGCGTTTTTGTAGGAAAAAAAGAGTAACTTTTGTTACCCTTTGGAAGTACAAGGTTGTTAACCCCCGTTAACAGACACAGGAGCAACACTTTTGGCGAATCAGAGGGGTAACGGGCGCAAAAGAAAAGTGGTAATGGGACGTTATTGCGATTTCAAGGCAGTAACGGGCGTTAACGAGGATTACGCATAGATATGTAACGCCCGATACCTAGGGCGGGGAGATAGAATTTTGGGCAGCTATTTAAGTGCGTTTTGGAGTCTTCTTGAAGGAGTTCTTCCTCCATTCGTGACCTAGCTTGAGGGGAGAAGTTCTGGAGTTTTGAAGAGTTGTTCAAAGAATTTTGAGAAGACAAAAGGATCGAGTTCTTAAACAATTTCAGTTTTTTGGTTTATTTACTGCTTTAATTTCTCAAACTAATTCCTTTAAGTTTGGTTTTAGTTAGTTTTCATGTTAGATTCGTTTTTCCAGATTCTTACTGAATGTTTATGAGTTGAATTTTGAGACCTTGTCTTGATTTGATGACCATGAATTTCCTTAATGCATTTTACTTTAGTTTTATGAGTTTTGCTTTAATTATGAGTAGCTAAACCCCTAGGGCTAGGGGAGTGATGATGATGTATGATATGTGTTTGATATGATGCTTGAATGACTTGTGCTAATTCTTAGTGTGGAAACTGGTTTGAATTGAATTGTGAAGGCCTGATCACCCTTAGCATAATCTAGAATTACTTGACAATCGAGAGGTTCATGGTAATTGAGATGGTTTTCATAACTAGTAGATTGTATGAATGTAAAGTGATTTGGTTCTGGTCTATACAACAGTAAATCTTATTCCATGCCAAGCCGCTAGAATATGAATTGCACTAGTCTTGGTCTTGTTGGTTTAATTAATACATTGATGATTGCGAGAGCAATGTTGAGCTTAATTAAATGCACGGTTATACCTTGAGAGAGGATAATTCATATATAAGTGACTAGGTTGTAGAATTACACTTGTCAGACAAGTATTGTAGTGAATCCTGAATGCATAAGTCATTATTCCCTTGCCTATTTAGTCTACTGAGTTTAATCCGTGTTTAAGTGTGCTCTTTGTATTTTCTTAGAGTTAATTACTTCAATTTTATTCTAGTAGGTAGATATAACAACTTGAATTCGTTCGGTTTCTAGATTAGAAATAAATATTGAGTAGTGATTGATTTCCCTTCCCTGTGGGTACGATCCTATTGTGCTATGCGTATATTAAGTGTACACTTGCACGATTCATTTTAATTTAGAGAATCTAAACCACAACAATGGATACCTAGAGTGATTCACAAAATTGCAGGACCAAAGTTCAGAACTGCCAAAGGAAAACAAAATGGATCCCTGCTCAAGGTGATCCAAAAGATTGATAAGCTTACGGTTAATAGGTAACACCTTGAGTAAGAGTACAATAACTTCATTTCTGTTACCTACACCTGCTCAACACGTTGTGCTAAAAAAAATCTTATTATGTTTTGCTTCTCTTCTTTGTTCGTCAAAAGTCCCTTTAGTGTTCTTCAAAATTTGTTATAAAATGAATTCATGTTGACATACACCCCTGTGTGATATTATTTCTACAACATTTGAAACTATTATTGTATTATCAGATAATCAACCACATTGAAATACTCTTAAAATCTCTTCTGAATTATTTAATTACCTTTCCGAGCTTAACCGATATGTTGTGCATATTTTTGAAACAAATTTGAGTAAGCCACTTGCAATTCCAGTGGAATCTTAGCTGATACCCTCTCGCCAATTTATCTTACAATGTTCCAGTCAACTAAAGTGTTTCCAAATGAACACTTTTTTACTTCTTTAAAAGAGATTATTTTTCAAAGCCTTGCTGACATATACGTATACATATTTATGTCTGTCCATCTCCTTGGTATCTCGGTTCTAATGTAATTTATTGTTTTCATATGTCCGTAGCTCTCTCATTATGCTTGCTCATTCACTTTTGAAAAAATTATCACCCCATGGAAGACAAACAGTATGCTCCTTCTTCATCAACATCAAGCCCCTCATCCACGTCAAGAAGTAAAGAAGAGATGGAGCATTTAGTCATTGAAAACCGCACTAAAGATCTCAATCTTCAAAGTTTACCTCCATCTCCCCTCTTCAAATCTGAAAGGTCTTTTATCTCTTCATTGAGGAAATGCTTGCTTGAAAAATAAATAGAGGTATGTCAATCAAAGTAAACCAACTGGCACAATGTGATCTTTTGAGAAAATTTGATCAAATTGGTTGAACAAGATTTTTGCAAATTAATGAATCAGCTGATCCCATGCTTTGTAAACACTTTTATAAAAATACCACCTTTTTCCTTCAAATAGATGGATCTTATATGTTAGTCAAGTCGTATGTGCTAGGACAAGAAGTGTGTTTCACCCTGAAGATATAAATCAGTTGATTAGATACCCCAACAACGGAGCCAAATTCTTTGAAATTCATAAATGGCCTGAACATCAATCCATTAACTGGGGAGATGCAATACAGCTGCTAAGGGGAAGTCTGGAATCAAATCAAGACTGGTCTACTTTAGTAAAATCCTTTCATCCCCTCATCGTCTCCTATTTGAAATCATCAACTCCACTGTCCTCTCCGGCACTCTCACCACTGATCAAAAATTCTCTGAGTTCAAATACATCAGTATTTTTTTGATCTACACTGTCTTGAAATGAATTTACATTGATCTTGGAGATCTCACTCTTTGTTACATGTACTACTATCTTACCAACAATCTTAAGCTTTCTTACTCTATGCTTCTCACTCTTCTTTTAGAAGAAAAATCAAAACATCCCTCTTTCTGAAATTGGAACGAAAATCCTGAGGATCATCATGTCTTTGATTCACTCTCTCTTAAAAAACTATGCCCGAAATATGACCCCGTCTCTCATCAATAGCTAAGCACTGACAAAAGTGTTGAGGTTTTAGCAGCAAGAGCTCGTTCAAGAAAACGACAGAGGAATTTCTCTCCACTGAAAATGACCTCTGCTTTGCTTTTAAGGAATTTTCCACGTGACTTACAAGAATATCTACCAATCTTGCTTAAATGAAGAGTAAATCAGGTTCATCTTCCCTTTTTGATGCTGAAGGGGGAGATAGTACTAGTGATTGTGATTAATTGCAATGGTAATGGTGATGTTGACTGATGATCAGTGTTGGGGTGATCACTAAGATATGATGGTTTGTAATTAATTGCAATGGTAATGGTGATGTTGACTAATGACGAGTGTTCGAGTGATCACTGAGATATGAGTGATGAGTGATCAAATGGTTTGCAATGGTTTGTTTGCAATAATTTTGAAATTAAACAGATGGTCTTTTACGTTAATATCATTGCTTGATAATTCAATATCCTTTATCTTTCTTAATGTGTCTAAAGTTTCTTGATACCTTCATAACTTTTTGTGGATTCCCTTTCGTTGGAAATGTTGGGAAAAACATGGAAAGGAACGCAGCAGAATTTAAATATTTTTTCAAAAGTAAGATCGTGTCTTGCAATTTCTATTTTCAAATCTTAGGGATTCAAGAACTTACAATAATCAACGCCTTCTTAACACATTTTGAGCCGCCCTCAAACGCGCTTCATGCGCCAACGGCAACCCCGTCCCTTGAAAGATTCTTTCTACTAGATTCCATAATAGGTCTCCTCTAGAGTAATAATCCACAACAGTCCTAGATTCAAATCATGTTAGGGAGAATGCTAGTGGTATAACACGTGTAAAGAAAAAAACAAGAAAACGAGAAGAAAGAGAGTAACAGAATTCTCCCAAATTCTTGAAGCCATGTAGATTGGATGTGATCCTCTTGATCACACGTAAGCGACAATTTTTGAACCCCTTGAACCTTGTGTGTGACCCCCTAGGTTCATTTTCAGTAGCAGCGAGCCTAATTAATTAATACACTTTATTAATTAATTAGTTCACAGATCACAAGACCATAGTCTAGCAACAGGTGTGTGACCCCTACCCGAACAATGAATATATATTTGAAAGAACCATTCACTTAATGACAACTATGAGGAACCATCCTGTAATGCCCCGTGTCTTCGATGCAGGTACGCTCGCCACACGTGTGAGTTTGAGTGATAGAATTGTTGGCATGCTTTAGGAATTATGTGTCTAATTGGATTTATGTGAATTAATTACCTATTTGATTATATGATCATATAATTTAATTCCACTTCATTTCATTTCATTTCCATTTTCTAACATATGCATGTTTCATACATTTCATTTCATAACATATTTTATATATATACACTTATATATATATACTTAAACTAATTTTATAAGATTCATATTTCATTCACTTCATGTATTTGTCATGAAACATGCAATTACATATGTGTATATCTATATAATTTTATCTACACTAATATACTCACACATACATTATATATGTATATATTAATAGAGCACTATGGAATTATATACATATTATATACATAATATCTAACTTTATGACTTTATACATATATACAATATATCTATAATTATATTAGAGAGCGTTTGGTATGCTTGTGAAGTTAATTTCATTTAATACAGTTCGGGCTTATTAACTAAAATTAGGTAAGTATAGTAGTACCTAATTTTGTGTTTGGTAGCTTTTAGTATTCCCTACTAAAAGTTTATGTCATCTAATTTTGTGTTTGGTATGTGCACATGTAACTAGTACTAACTTCCTAGTTTCCTACACTACTCTTACGTTATATGGAAGGGGATTTCAATTCCTGTAATCTTAGGTAAAGCTTTCTACCACCCCCTCAATTCCAATTCTAAAATTTCATTATATATTAAAAAATATGAATAATTAATTGAATTATTTCACAGAACAAACTCTTCGGTGCTTGGTTCAATGGGAAATTTGCAATACGTGGCTAATAGAATGTTACGGTATATAAAAACAAAAATAAAATTGAGTTTTCACTTTATATATACACTTATATATATATACTTAAACTAATTTTATAAGATTCATATTTCATTCACTTCATGTATTTGTCATGAAACATGCAATTACATATGTATATATCTATATAATTTTATCTACACTAATATACTCACACATACATTATATATGTATATATTAATAGACCACTATGGAATTATATACATATTATATATATAATATCTAACTTTATGACTTTATACATATATACACTCTATCTATAATTATATTAGAGAGCATTTAGTATGCTTGTGAAGTTAATTTCATTTAATATAGTTCGGGCTTATTAACTAAAATTAGGTAAGTATAGTAGTACATAATTTAGTGTTTGGTAGCTTTTAGTATTCCCTACTAAAAGTTTATGTCATCTAATTTTGTGTTTGGTATGTGCACATGTAACTAGTACTAACTTCCTAGTTTCCTACACTACCCTCACGTTATATGGAAGGGGATTTCAATTCCTGTAATCTTAGGTAAAGCTTTCTACCACCCCCTCAATTCCAATTCTAAAATTTCATTATATATTAATAAATATGAATAATTAATTGAATTATTTCACAGAACAAACTCTTCGGTGCTTGGTTCAATGGGAAATTTGCAATACGTGGCTAATAGAATGTTACGGTATATAAAAACAAAAATAAAATTGAGTTTTCACTTTATATATACACTTATATATATATACTTAAACTAATTTTATAAGATTCATATTTCATTCACTTCATGTATTTGTCATGAAACATGCAATTACATATGTATATATCTATATAATTTTATCTACACTAATATACTCACACATACATTATATATGTATATATTAATAGACCACTATGGAATTATATACATATTATATATATAATATCTAACTTTATGACTTTATACATATATACACTATATCTATAATTATTATAAAAACAAAAATAAAATTGAGTTTTCACTTTAATTTTCAGTATATTAAATTTGGACGAGCCATGAAATATGTTTAGTAGCATTTGTATTTCATTAGACTTTGTGGCCCATCCCCTGTCAGCACATAAAACACTATATGAAAAGAAAATTCAAGAGAAACTCATTGGCAGAGCTTCATACAAAACAAAGGGATAAACAGTTTTAGACATTGAAGCTACAAAACAAGAAGAGAGTAATATTGTTTGATGGTAATTATCTCTACTCAGATCGATTTGATTTGGTTGGCCCTTAGTAACACCCAGGAGATCATTGGTCTTCATATTATTGTTCAACTCTTCGTCATCATCAGACATGTAACCATTGTTGGGGATATCCTGCAATGCAAGATCATCGTATTCTTCATCTGATTTCGTGGATCCTTCGTTCACAGAGCCTTCCAACTGAGAAAACGGTAATCATGGATGAAGTACAACAACCATCATGATGGAAAATGACAGGCCTAACTATGTAATGACTAGCATTAAGGACCTTATACGGAAGAAAATTGAAAGAACTAATGGGAGGAGGATACATACCCACAACCAAGAGAAAGAAGCAAGCTTAAATACATTCTACAAGCACAAAGAAGAATACAAAATATTTAAAAAACAAACACAGAATGCATAGTACTTCAAGATATTACATATGTTCATGGTCCAGTAATAAAACTGCATTTGAAGTGGGCAAACAATACTTAGTAGAACGAGAGGTTCTGTAACTGCTGCATATTAGTATTCAAAAATGTTATGGAACGAAGACATTAGTTATTCAATATATTGACATAGAAACACTTAAAATGGAATGTAATAATTCAGAAAACTTGTAAGAGAACCATTACAAGAATCCCTCCATTACAGCATTTAAGTTATACAGATGAAGAATAAAAACAAGCACAAGTTTTAACACAAGATAGAGATAGGCATAAGTTGAACATGCAACCTTTCTGTAGATCCACCTGATTCATCCCCCTCCGTTGCCAATACCGTTGAATCCATCTAACCTTAAAAATATATAGCTATATTATTCCAATGGACAAAAGGACAGATAAACTCACCAAGAAAGAGTGAAATGTGGCAAACGGAAGTGATTCAAAACCATTAAATTCTATAAACCCGATTGTGAATGAGAAAGTGTGGCAGAAGAAGGTCACGTATGTCGTGTTTCAGTAAAATTAACCAGCTTGAATGAAAAAATACTATAAACCGAATATAAAATTAACCCTCAGATATTACCACTCTAATTATGTGAAATAATCCCTCACATCCTGCAGCTTGGATCAAAAATGATTAAGAACAAGGAGTACATAACATTTACAAAAATGAAAGAAGAACGGACAACACAACAAACGAAAGACACATATATATTTATATATTTATACATACATATATAAAGAGAGAGAAAGAAGTTTTGAGAAAAAGTTTCATGTGGACATGATTCAGTGCTTCAACCTAAAAATAAAAACATAACATTATGACATTAGAAGATAATATCCACTCAAAACAACTAAAATCTACAATACACTTACCAAGATAATGAACCAACATAAATAAATTATTCTTCACAGGAACAATATCATACCAGTGCGAGATCACCTTATTCTTCACGCGGACCCACATGCCCTCAGATATTCCACCAAATTACTTCTAATTAACAACAGAAGAGAGATCTCATTTTTCGGAACAGGGGTTAAGCTGCTTGGATATATGGTGGAAAGGCCTTGCCTGTATTTTTTCAGAAATTTAGAAGCGTTTCGGATAATATAATCAACCTTGTATAATCCACCGTTACAACCAGCTAAGGTATAAGTATATCTGCGAGTGTAGTAGAAGGAAACATTATAGAACCCCATCCCAGCCACCTCAAATAAGATATGAAGTATTAGAACAAAGAGCAAGAAGAGTACCTTGTACATAATATTTTGCTTCTTAGCTTCAGTGAAGATAAAGTCCTCCGCATGATCAAGTGCCATAGATATATTATCTGCAGCTTGGTTCCCAAATAATTCACCTCTCACAACCAACCTAGAAGAAAGAGTGCATGAAACAGATTCAATGGTTTTACCTGTTGAATTCATTTGACTTTCCAGATTGTGGTTCCTTGGCAGATGGCACATAAATGTCCATAGTAGTGGATTCTGTTCTTCGTCAAAAAAGCTCCTCATCATATGGTGAATTGAGTCCATAGATACAACAGTTGTAATACCACTATTCAACATTACAGTTCAAACGACTCAACAGATTTCATAAAGGGCGAAACCATAGTTGTTTAAGGGATATGTTTGCACATTCACATCAAGCATGCATAGTGTACCTCATGAAACATATATCGAAAGCAATCTGCAATTTAGCATTCCCAAACAGAAATACGTATCACACAACTATAGGGAAATGGGTACCCTAGAAAAAGAATTCGTAACAACCAACACAACAGCAATGGAAATCGACCTACACAACTCTGTAACGACAAGAAAGTATTTGAAGATGGAGTCGTATTATCTGTTCAGATTGAGGAATGCAACTTGCAGTTGAACCCGCGAATAAAACACGCCCAAAATGCATACCTGTCCCGTCGCCCTCCCTCGCCTTGTTGATGTAGGAACTCACACAGATATCCCGAACCCTGGTGCAGTGTTACATTCAAGAGGACTTAAGCAGTTCAAATCCGGTGTAATTATTGGAAAGGAAAAAATTCTACAGTAGTGTGCAACTTGCCTTCAAATTCAGCGAGAGTTAATATCGCCTGAAATTGGAGATGAACAATAGGACTTAATGCGTGAACAGTACCGGGCTTCTGCGGGCCAGATACTAAGTTGGCTTGGCCCATATCACCTAATATCTGGTACCAAAAGGAAAATTAAGGGTCCTAGCTTGTATATATGTGGGTTAATAAGCGTACCAAATGCTTTCTTACATTCCATACATAATACATTGTATCTTATGCAAGACACACACACAACACCTACTAAATCTATAACACACACTACACTCTCATTCGTCATCTTCATCACATCTTTGATCTCCAAGCAAGAAGAAAAGGGAAGGACCATTCATCAAGAAGCATCATCATCATCATCTCCATCATCTCATTATCTTCATCACTTTCTCCCTTTCATTTCAAGGTTGGTTTTGATTTAATATGAGTTTGTGCTTGATGAATAGTTAGGGCTTTATGATTTGAATGTGTTTTCTTGTTTCCTAGCATGAATATGTGATCATATATGTGAGTACCTTTGAATTTATTGCATGAATACTTTGATCTCTTGGCTATTTGATCTCATGGCAATTATGGAGGGTTTATATGATTGATTGGATGGACATAATTGCCCAAAATTGTGTTTTATGAATTGTTGATGAAGTATATGACGTGTTTTAATGTTGGTTTGTGATTCATGTCATTTTGGGATGATATTATGGTTGTTTTTAGAGTGTTTCCCTAGTTCCCTTGTTTTGCCCTGTTTTTCCCTTCGTTTTGCTGCTGGAGAAGGATCCACGGGCGTGGATTTTGATCCACGGCTGTGGATTTATGTCCAAAAACTTGGGATTTTCGGCAGAAGAATCTACGGGCTTGGATTTTTGTACTTGGAAAAATCCACGGCCGTGGATCCTTTCCTGTTTTTTCCTGAGTTTGTTTTGTTCTGTTTACCCATCAAAAGAACTCCAATTAAGCTGAATTTGAACCGTTAGAAACCTATTGAAGTCTAGAATACTCTCCAATTTGAATAACCTCAATATCCAATCTAGTTTGTCAGTTATAACCATTTTAATTTCGTGTCGCCACTTTATCGAAATCTGCATTCTTCCAAATTCAGACATACACCATTAACTCCTCGCTTTGAACCACGATTCGAGCCATATATCATTTTAAAGGTCTCTTTTTCTAATTTCATAACCAATAAACAAAACTTCATTTCAACTTCTATAACTGAAGATATTCTAAATTTTCCACAGCCTGCGCGTTTCTAAAATTGTCAGCTTTTGCAAAATTTCGCCGAAACACTTGTTCTTGCATTTCTTTCACTTCCTTAGCTCCCTTATGTGATTTATATGAATTACTAATCGTGCATGCACATTCTCATGAATTATAATTGTCATCATTCCATATCATGAGCATGTTGTTCGTCGATTACCTGGTTCATTTGTCTAGAGTCTTATGTACACTCATGTTTCTTGAACAGAGTTCGATCCGGTTGAGGAGCAGGGTCAGTAAGCTTCTCATTTCTTCTTCCTTTTGTCAAGGTGAGGCTTTATTTTAGTTAATTAGAACCCTATTATCTTGTGTGATCTTTTCAAGCCAAAATATATTAAATATATGTATACTTTCTAAACGGTTTATGCATGAAATGTTTTCAAATGTTTTCAAGAAAATATTTTCAGAAGAATCATGAACATGTTATTAGGCCCGGGGAAACATGGTCTTGGACACCGGTACGGTATTGGGCCATCGGGCAACCCCTTGACACGTAGTACCCTTTGAGATTATCCTCGCACGATCAGGGAGGCAGGAAGGCGGGATATTCTTGAGCCAATGGTTAACCCATCGAAGGAGCGGGTAGGAGTCATGATCCCCCATCTCGATATGTCTCATGAGGTAGCTAGGGTCTTGCAAACCCTGCCATCACCCCGGAGGAAGAAGGATGAAAAATTATGTTTTCTTATGATTATGATTATGGTTATGAATATGATTAACACTATGATTACGATTATGAATGCATGAACGCTTAATTATGTTTTTAAACACACACTATGGGAGTAAGGTTGGAGAATTGCCCACTCGTCGGGCCATGTTAAGATATGTTTTGTCAAACACTAATATGATATCCGTAATTCCGAGCAATGCCTCTTGTAAACTAACCACTTGGGATTTTTGAACACTTTACTCGGGATTATGGATTGCATGCGCATGTGATATATGTATATGCCCCTCACTCAGTCTTTGGACTGACACCCCACGTTGTTTTTAGTGTTTTACAGGTCAAGATAGGCGGGGAGTGAAGTCGTGTCGTAGTCTTTCCTTTTGGAGTCCTAGTTTGTACTACTTCTTAGCATTTCATACTCATGTTTTAATTATGTATTATTATATTTTGGAGAATTATTGTATATATGTGGTGGCTGGGATGGCCTATGATTGTATTACGTGATTATGGCTGATCTATTATGTATCTATGCTTCCACTTTACGTATTGCATCGTTGATTCTCATTGGTTTAAGGGTTAGCCCCGCTTAGCTAGGTCGAGTTTCTATTTGTCACCCATTCACCACGTGTTTGATTTGTGTATGAAAATTCATTTCATGCATGGACTGGACTAGTGGTGCGGGGGATGTGACGCCTTCCGATTCTGGTGTTACACTCCTTTGGTGGTATCAGAGCCTTGGTTTCAAAATCGGGCTCTTGAGTCGTGTCTTGTTAGTTTAAGTCGTACGGCTTAGGAATTATGTGTCAACTTGAAGGTCTTGCATTGATATTTAGGATTCTTGATTGGTTATTTGGTGGATATTACTTGCATATCATGGATATTGCTTAATCAACATGCATCTTTCAATGTTTAATTGTAGATGGCTCGTGGTAGACCCGCTCATCAGGATAGGAGATCTCCATCACCTCCTAGACATCATCAACATCAACAACCCCCTCAAATAAATATGGAAGGCTTCATGGAGGCCGTATATAATCATGTAGAGCAAAGGAGGGCTCAAGCTCCACCTCCACCACAACCGGTTCAACCTCCACCATCGGTTAGAGACACCCATGGCACTTTTCTTAGTTATAATCCCCCGAGGTTTGTGGGCACAACGGATGATGCCATAGCGGAGGATTGGATATCCTAATTGGAGAGAATTTACAACATTCGCCCCTTCACCTCACTTGAAAGGGCTCAATTTGCTATCTTCCAATTGGATGGGGAAGCCTATGATTAGTGGGAGAGAACCCATGAGAAGCTAGAGGTCGCCGGAGAAGGGTTATCGTGGGATGTTTTCAAGAGGGAATTCCGGGAGGCCTTCATTCCTAAGGTTGTTCGTGAAAGAAAGGAACAAGAATTTATGGATCTCAAACAAGGGTGTCGGTCGGTAGCCCAATATTTGCCGGAGTTCAATTGTCTTGGAAAGTATGCTCCCCAAGTCACCCGTGACGAGAAGAAGAAATAAAGAAAGTTTATAGCCGGATTGAGAGAGAGTTTAAGGCATGGACAAGCCAGGCACAACTTTGAGTCTTTCGCCAATGCGGTCCAACGTGCTTTTGCCCAAGAGGAGGAATACAAGAAGAAGGATCCCGTGCCTCGATCTTTTCATTCGTGAAAAGGTTCGGGATCCGGTTCCAAGAGGCCTGCCTATCAGGTTACACCACCTGCTAGAGCTCCATTTGCGAAAGGTCCGGGAAAGAAACCCCAAGTGGCGGGGCCGGCACTACCACCTCCATAAGCTCCTTTACCACCGCACCAAACAAAACCTTGTTCTCATTGTGGAGGCCCTTCACATACTTGGGAGACTTGTGGTCGCCGACTCGGAGCTTGCTTGATTTTTGGTTCGATGGATCATCAGTTGATCAGATGTGACTAGTTTAGACTGGGTCCGAGGGGAGGACAGATGTCGATGGTTCGGGCTAGAGCATACGCCATTCATGGCGAGGAGCAGGACGCCAAGGTCAATCCAGCTACCGTTGTTGAAGGCACAATACACATTCATGGCACAAGCATACATGCTTTGTTTTACACTGGAGCCACACATTCCTTTCTTTTTCGTGGCTTAGCTACTTCTTTGTGTTTACCTATTGCTTATACCTTTGCTTGCTATGTGATTAGTTCCCCGTTGGGGGGGGGGGGATCAATATTTCTGATCGGGTGTTTAAGCGAGTTTCGGTGAGTATTGAGGGTCGTGACTTTTCAACGGACTTCATTGAGATGCCTATGAGTCGGTATGGTATGATTTTGGGTATGGATTGGCTCTTCGAGCATTGTGCTAAGGTTGATTACCGAGCTACGAGAGTCCAATTGGGTTCAGATGTTGTTGTGGGTTTGGGTTCGAAGACTCCACCTTTGTTATCCTTCACCGAGGCTTCTAAGATGATTCGTGATGGTGCCTCAGGTTTCTTGGCCTACATTCTAAACAAGCCAAAGGAACAAGCTAAGCTTGAAGAAACAGAAGTAGTAAAGAACTTTCTCGAGGTCTTTCCGGAGAGTTTGGGGTCTTTACCTCCAGAACGAGAAATTGAGTTTGTAATTGATTTGTACCCGGATGCTAAGCCTTTCCCGAAAACTCCTTATAGGATGGCTGCTGCTAAGTTGAAGGAGTTGAAGAAGCAACTTAAAGAATTGATGTCAAGTGAGTACATTCGTCCGAGTTCGTCACCTTGGGATGTACAGGTCCTGTTTGTAAAGAAGAAAGACGGGACGTTGAGGATGTGCACAGATTACAGAGAATTGAATCGGATGACGGTTAAGAATAAACACCCCCTTCCACGGATTGATGAGTTGTTCTATATACTTCAAGGTTCTAAAGTCTACTCCAAGGTCGATCTACGTCAAGGGTACTATCAGTTGCGGATCCGAGAAGAGGATATCCCAAAGACAGGATTTAACACTCGGTACAGGCATTAAGAGTTTGTTGTGATGCCGTTCGGATTAACTAATGCGCCCACAGCTTTCATGGATATGATGCGCAGAATATTCAGGCCTTTCTTGGATAAGTTTGTGGTGATATTTATAGATGATATTCTTGTGTATTCGAAGTCCGCCGAGGAGCATGCAAGACACCTTAAGCTTGTTCTACAGACTCTCAAGGATAATCAGTTGTTCGCAAAATTCAGCAAATGTGATTTTTGGAACAATAAGGTTTCTTTTTTGGGTCATATTATTTCGGCAAAGGGAATTGAAGTTGATCCCTCTAAGGTTGAGACCGTCTCTAAGTGGGAGAGACCTAAGAACGCCTCTGAAGTTCGAAGTTTCTTGGGTTTGGCTGGATACTATAGAAGATTCGTGAAGGACTTCTCGAAAATCGCCGTACCTTTAACCAGATTGATCGAGAAAGAGGTAAAATTTGTGTGGGATGAGGCATGCGATAAGAGCTACAATCTCTTGAAGGAGAAGTTGACTACAGCCCCGGTCTTGACACTTCCCGAAGGTTCTGAAGGTTATGCAGTGTATACGGATGCTTCTAAGGAAGGATTAGGTTGTGTCTTGATGCAAAACGGGAAAGTTATTGCATATGCCTCTAGAAAGTTAAAGGATCATGAGAAGAACTATCCTACGCATGATTTGGAACTCTGTGTCGTGGTATTTGCTCTTGGAAAGTGGAGGCACTACTTGTATGAAATTCCCTTCGAGATTTACACCGATCATAAGAGTCTTCAATATTTGTTTACACAAAAGAATTTAAATATGAGACAAAGGAGATGGATGGAGACTCTTGAGGCCTTTGAGTGCACGATCAAGTATCATCCCTGTAAGGCTAACGTCATTGCCGATGCACTTAGTAGGAAGGCTAGTGTATTGAGTTTGAAAGTTGATGAAGGAAGTAAGGTTGAGCCAATTATGGTAAAGGCTCGTGTGACTAACATCACTATACAACCGGAGTTCAAGCACCGGTTATTTGAAGCTCAAACGAGTGATCCGGGAATTCAGAAGCTCGTGGCCAAGGCAAGAGATGATCCAGAGTGTCCGTTTAGATATGATGAGATGGGGTTGTTTCGGTTTAAGAAAAGAGTGGTAGTTCCCGAGGATTTGAGAAGGTTGTTACTTGAGGAGGCTCACAAATCGGCTTACTCTATCCACCCGGGAGGTAATAAAATGTATAAGGACTTGAAGCAATATTATTAGTGGAATGGACTGAAGAAGGATGTTGCCGAGTTTGTGAAGCATTGCATGACTTGTTAGAAAGTGAAAGCCGAACACCAAAAGCCCGGAGGTCTTCTACAGCCGTTACCAATCCCGGAATTGAAATGGGAACAAGTAACTATGGACATTGTTTTGGGGTTACCAAAGGTTAAAGACGGATATGACGGAATTTGGGTGATTATCGACCGTTTGACTAAGTCAGCTCACTTTTTGCCGGTTCGGATGTCCTATAAGATCAATAAGCTAGCCGAGCTTTACAAGAAAGAAATTGTTCGTCTTCATGGGATTCCGGTTAGTATTATGTCGGATAGAGATCCAAGGCTCACTTCGAGGTTGTGGCAAGAATTGCAGGGTATGTTGGGTACAAGGCTTAAGTTCATTACCGCTTTTCATCCGCAGACGGACGGTCAATCCGAGAGGTTGATTCGGTATCTTGAAGATTTACTAAGGGCTTACGTGTTGGATTATCAAACCTCTTGGGATGAGCAATTACCGTTGATCGAGTTCTCCTACAACAATAGCTTCCAAGCTTCCATAGGAATGACACCCTATGAGTTACTCTACCGTCGAAAATGTCAATCCCCATTGTTTTTCAATCTCGAAGAATGGAAATGGAAAAAGCAAGAGGGTGTCAAGAAGAAGAAGGGTGAGAAGTTGGAAAAACCCTCTAAAGCTGTAAGAGACATGATCGAGAAGGTTCAAATGGTGCAACAACGGATGAAGGCAGCTCAGGATCAACAAAAGAGCTACGCCGATAATAGGAGAACAGATCTCAAGTTTAAGGTTGGAGACCGAGTGTTCTCGAAGGCGTCTCCTCGCAAAGGATTTGCTCGGATTCGAAGAGGAGGGAAGCTTAACCCTCGATATTTAGGTCCATTCGAGGTTCTTGAGAGAGTTGGTGAAGTTGATTACCGTTTGGACCTGCCACCGAGCTTAACGGGAATTCACAATGTTTTCCATGTTTCACAACTAAGGAAGTACTACCCCGATGAATCCGAGATTTTTTCAGTTGATGATGTTGAAGAATTGGATTTACAGCCGGATTTGACCTTTGTGCAGAAGCCGATAAGGATTTTGGATCACAAGTTTCAGGTGTTGAGAAACCGACAAATTCCGATGGTAAAGGTTCTATGGAGAAGTGACCAAACCGAGGAAGCTACTTGGGAAACCGAAGATAAGATGAAGAGGTCCTATCCGGAGTTAATTCAGTCCGATTGAATCTGGGGACCAGATTCTTTTAAGGGGGAAGGATTGTAACGCCCGTGTCTTCGATGCAGGTACGCTCGCCACACGTGTGAGTTTGAGTGATAGAAATATTGGCATGCTTTAGGAATTATGTGTCTAATTGGATTTATGTGAATTAATTACCTATTTGATTATATGATCATATAATTTAATTCCACTTCATTTCATTTCATTTCCATTTTCTAACATATGCATGTTTCATACATTTCATTTCATAACATATTTTATATATATACACTTATATATATACTTAAACTAATTTTATAAGATTCATATTTCATTCATTTCATGTATTTGTCATGAAACATGCAATTACATATGTATATATCTATATAATTTTATCTACACTAATATAATCACACATACATTATATATGTATATATTAATAGAGCACTATGGAATTATAAACATATTATATATATAATATCTAACTTTATGACTTTATACATATATACACTATATCTATAATTATATTACATTACATACATAATACATTGTATCTTATGCAAGAGACACACACAACACCTACTAAATCTCTAACACACACTACACTCTCATTCATCATCTTCATCACATCTTTGATCTCCAAGCAAGAAAAGAAGGGAAGGACCATTCATCAAGAAGAATCATCATCATCATCTCCATCATCTCATCATCTTCATCACTTTCTCCCTTTCATTTCAAGGTTGGTTTTGATTTAATATGAGTTTGTGATTGATGAATAGTTAGGGCTTTATGATTCGAATGTGTTTTCTTGTTTCCTAGCATGAATATGTGATCATATATGTGAGTACCTTTGAATTTATTGCATGAATACTTTGATCTCTTGGCTATTTGATCTCATGGAAATTATGGAGGGTTTATATGATTGCTTGGATGGATATAATTGCCCAAACATGTGTTTTATGAGTTGTTGATGAAGTATATGATGCGTTTTAATGTTGGTTTGTGATTCATGTCACTTTGGGATGATTTTATGGTTGTTTTTGGAGTGTTTCCCGAGTTCCCCTATTTTGCTCTGTTTTTCCCTTCAATTTCCTACTAGAGAAGGATCCACGGCCGTGGATTTATGTCCAGAAACATGGGATTTTCGGCAGAAGAATCCACGGGCGTGGATTTTTGTACTTGGAAAAATTCATTGTCGTGGATCCTTCCCTGTTTTCTTCTTGATTTTGTTTTGTTATGTTTACCCCTCAAAAGAACTCCAATAAACCTGAATTTTGGACCATTAGAAACTATTGAAGTCTAGAACACTCTCCAATTGGAATCACCTCAATATCCATTCTAGTTTGTGAGTTATACCTATTTTAATTTGGTGTCGCCAATTTATCGGAAATCTGCATTCTTCCAACTTCGGACCTACGTCATTTCCTCCTCGCTTTGAACGACGATTCGAGATAAATATCATTTTAAGGGTCTATTTGTATACTTTCATATCCAACAAACAAAACTCCATTTCAACTTCTATAACTCAAGATATTCTAAATTTTCCACAGCCTGCGAGTTTCTCAAATTGTGAGCTTTTGCCAAATTTCGCTGAAACACCTATTCTTGCATTTCTTTCACTTCCTTGGCTCCCTTATGTGATTTATATGAAGTATTAATCGTGCATGAACATTCTCATGAATTATAATTATCATCATTGCATATCATGAGCATGCCGTTCGTCGATTACTTGGTCCATTTGTCTAGAGTCTTATGTACACTCATGTTTCTTGCACAGAGTTCGATCCGATTGAGGAGCGGGGTCAATAAGCTTCTCATTTATTCTTCGTTTTGTCAAGGTGAGGTTTTATTTTAGTTAATTTAAACCCTATTATCTTGTGTGATCTTTTCAAGCCAAAATATATTAAATATGTGTATACTTTCGAAATGGTTTATGCATGAAATGTTTTCAAGAAAATGTTTTGGCGAGAATCATGCACATGTTATTGCGCCCGGGGAAATGTGGGCTTGGACACCGGTACGGAATTGGGTCGTCGGGCAACCCCTTGACATGTAGTACCCTTTGAGATTATCCTCGCGCGATCAGGGAGACAGGAAGGCGGGATATTCCTGAGCCGATGGTTAACCCATCGAAAGAGTGGGTAGGAGTCATGATCCTCCGTCTCGATATGTCTCATGAGGTAGCTAGGGCCTTGCAAACCCTTCAACCACCCCGGAGGAAGAAGGATGGAAAATTATGTTTTCTTATGATTATGATTATGGTTATGAATATGATTATGATTATGATTATGAATACATGAACGCCTATGATGCACGGACACTTCTAAAAATATCATTTTTCCGTGTCGTGTCATGTCGTGTCGTGTCGGACACTCGTGTCCGACACTTCTTACGTGGGAAATTCAAGAAAAAATCTGTGTCGCCGTATCCGTGTCGTGTCGTGTCGTGTCCGTGTTCGTGCATCATAGATGAACGCTTAATTATCTTTTTAAACACACACTATGGGAGTAAGGTTGGAGAATTGCCCACTCGCCAGGCCACGTTAAGCTATGTTTTGTCAAACACTAATATGATATCCGTAATTCCGAGCAATGCCTCTTGTAAACTAACCACTTGGGATTTTTGAACACTTTACTCAGGATTATGGATTGCATGCTCATGTGATATAAGTATATGCCCCTCACTCAGTCTTTGGACTGACACCCCACGTTGTTTTTAGTCTTTATAGGTCAAGCTAGGCGGGGAGTGAAGTCGTGTCGTATTCTTTCCTTTTGGAGTACTAGCTTGTACTACTTCTTAGCATTTCATACTCATGTTTTAATTATGTATTATTATATTTTGAAGAATTATTGTATATATGTGGTGGCTGGGATGGCCCATGATTGTCTTAAGTGATTATAGCTGATCTATTGTGTATCTATGCTTCCGCTTTACGTATTGCATCATTGATTTTAATTGGTTTAAGGGTTAGCCCCGCTTAACTAGGTCGAGTTTTTATTTGTCACCCGTTCGCCACGTGTTTGATTTATGTATGGAAATTCATTTCATGCATGGATTGGACTAGTGGTACGGGGGATGTGACGCCTTCCGATGCGGGTGTTACACTTCTTTGGTCCCGATTAAGATCTAGGGAATGGGAATAACAAGAGCCCCACTAATCTCGATCGTAAAGCTAAGTTCGTTTCATATCCATTTGATCTCAATCCAAGAAACTCTTTTCTTGATGTCTTGATCCACTACCTCGGCCGAGGGTTTAGGATGGCATATGAACGACTTATGCAATAAGAGATTTTGTTGCATTAAAGCAAGTGTAGGTCCTTTGTTGATTCTTATATGCTTCCATGTGCTACTTGTGTAGCCTCAGCATAAGCCTTGAATCAGTTGTCTCGTGAGACATCCTTTAAAGCTTATACCAAAGACTACAGAGTTTGCCCACAAAGCATCAATTGAATCTCAAGTCAAAGGATTACTTTACTCATGCCATTGACCTATGAGATATTTCCTAATCTGGAAGTTTTCTCTTCCTGAAGTGGAAACTTGCTTTCCCATTTAGGAATCTTCTCACGCGGGACACCTCAGTGTACCCGTTCTAATAACGAGAACCCTCATGTATTATGTACGCATCAATAATACACTTTACACCCCATGAAACAGGATGCTCCTTCTGAAGGACGCAATCCTACGGGCAAGTCTCAATCGAGCCTAATCAACACTCCCACTGTTTGTTGGACTCATCGACTTGGAGTGGTTTCTAATCCGGCCTTGAGTTAGAGCTTGTTTCATGTGTCATTCACCTAATGATAAAGTCTCTAACAGCCTTATGGATTAGGGGAAGTTCTAATACATGTGCACGTAATGGAAACACACAACACGTAATGCATATAAAGAAGTGTTTGCCTATGATAATAATCAATCGTGTATTATTCAAATATTGTCTGTGATATAAGAAATGTCCCAAAACGGATTATGACTAATTGACTTTCTAGGGCACTATTCCCAATAGGAAGTTCCATGGATATGCAGAAGAAAAAGAGTGAAAGAGAATACGTATTTTGTAATTTGGATATCCTCGATAATTTGTATTCTCAATAATTTCTAAAATACAAACTACGTACATATATATATATATATATATAACCTATCTACAATGGAAGTTATTTTATACAAATTTAAGATAAGAATAGAAGCTGATAAAAAGAAGCAATTCATCTGGTACCAAAAACACCAACTAGTACAAAACTCTCCCAAGTCAACCTAAAGTTTAAGTGGTGTTGAAAATCACAAGGACTGAATCCTACATGGCAACTGAGTATGATTCAACTTGAGTCAGCACACAACTCACTCAAAGTACAAATGCACAATTGATCTTTTTCAAATCCCACTTGCTGAAGCCAAAAACAATAAGAAGCATATGTCAGCAATAGAAGCTCAAAGTCAGTACATGTGCAACTTCCTTTTATCTGCCTGGTATCTAATCTTGGGGAATATGCAGATTTCAAAATTCAAAATCTGAGTCTAAAGTCTCTCTTGGAGTTTTCCTTTTTAAAGGAGTGCTGATACATCTACAAGGACACTCAAGCTTTTCCAATTGCTGTCATACACATAGAGGTTTATAGTTCTCATAATGTTCTTAAGCTTGTCAGTTTGCTTGAGTCCTGGAACATTCACTACGAGAAAATCTGCAAAATCCGACGGACAAGCCCGTTGGAATTCCCTCGGAATCCAGTCGGATTTCAAGAATTCCGATGGGATTCCGAGGGAATTCCGATGGGAATGAGTCCGTAGAAAAACCCTCCCTCAGAATCAAAATCCCGAGGGAAAAACGACGGAATTCCAAGGGAAAATAAATTGAATTTTTTAAATAAAATAAAATATTTTCGACCGGATTCCGAGGGAAATCCCAGATTTTTTAGAATAAAAAAATAAAATTAAACAATTCCGACGGGAATTCCCTCGGGATCCCGTCGGATTTGTTAAGATTAAAAAAAATTAAAAATTTATGGGAATCCCGTCGGAATTATTAAAAAAAAATTAAAAAAAATATTTTACAACCATTGAAAATATTTATTCAAAACCAATGCATCAAATAACATTACAAACACTAATTCATACAAAAATATCTAATACAAAAGGGTATTTTGACAAACTATGAAATCACTTCTGCTTTCAGTTGCTCCTTGCATGAGAAGAGCTACAACAAAAAATTAGCAGCAAATGGGAATCATAAGCAGAAAGAAGGTCAAGAGAGATTTACGTCTAGCACATTTTCAATAATAGAAACTAAGTAAGCATAAGAAAATAGTAATAAATAAATAATGTCAGTTTAATCTTAAGTGGAAATAAGCAGTAACCCAAATTTATTGGATAGTTTTTTCTACAACGATTTCGTTATTCACAAAACCAGCAGCTTATACTTTGTCTGGCCTAAAAAACAAATTAAAGTTTCACCAAGTATTCACATAGGCATAGTCATGCAGAAACATTTTAAACTGCCACATTGTAGAAAAATGACCATAACTCTTTGCACATAATGAATTTTAATGAACCGTAAAATTCCTAATAAACTAGACAAACATATCTTTCAAATGACATAAGTCTCAAATATTAGATCTTCATGAGGAAATATAGATTTTAGTATGAATTTGAAGAAAAATAGGAATTTCAATGCAGCACATGTTTCAAAGAGAAATAATTTTACCATATCAAATGAACTCAGATTAAGCTGAAATTTTATGGACATACTCTAAATACATGTAGGAATAACTGTGTGAAACAGTTTTATAAAATTCAATGGTTTGCCCCCTCTGCACGAGCTGTTAGTGCAAATCAAAAATAGCTAAAAGCTATATCGTTTTGGAATTTTTTTCGGGTATCAAACAGACACGGATGAACATGAAATTTGGCAGACATAGACCTTGATATTATAGAAATACACAGTTAAAACATTTTTTAAAATCGATTTCGTATGAACTCGGAATTTGCATCTGAAGTTGCTGCATACAAGCTGTCAGTTTTTGTGATATACATTCCCTAGCTATAAGCATGCAATAACTCAGCCAAAACCATAAAAACTCATGCAAAAACATACCTATAGCATTCCCTAACCTTTAAAATTAAACACACATTCAATAGTTCATGATTTAATCCATCAAGAGTCATCGAAATCAAGCAAAATGTCATGCTATGTTTTAAAACTAAATCACGCTTAAAGTTTCATATAATTGGTTTGCTAACATAGTTTGGATCAATTTTAAGTACCAAATTTCCAACTAAAATGTCAAAACTCATGCAAGGGACAATTCTAAAACATATCTAGTATATCTAAGCTTCATCTCCATCAATTAAAACAGTCAAGTAGCCTCAAGTTTCATGCTTAGCCATCCAACACCATCATAATAGCAAAATCATCCATTTAATATAAATTCCCAACTCTTCAAACCTTCAATTAAATAATAAACTATCAGGCTTACTAACTAAACTGTTTAATTGCAACATAGCATACAATGGCAATTTAACAACACTTAAATTATCAATGCTAAACTAGTCTTTGCAAAGGGCCCAACATTCAATCAAACTCAACTCTCTAGCAAGATTCATGGTAACTTGGAGCACAAAGTTTCATTTGACATCAATTCCAGTTTAATTTGCAAGAAGCTAACAAACAACCAACTTCACTAACAAGTCCTACAATTATCTGAAGTCACCAAGAAAATGAAGGTCTTACCAATTGTCAGAAGAAAAGGAAAAAGGAGCAAGGAAAGGTGGAGTGTAGCTCGCTGCAGTGGTGGAGACGCAGCTGAGTTTTCGACAATGGTAGATTTGTCACTTTGTGAGATTATTTCTCCAGAATGTCAACAAGTTTCAAAATTAGTATAAAAACTGAAGGAAAAATTCTTTTCCACAGAGAGAAAATCAAAAACTATTAATAAATTTATCTAAACAGAAAACGGCATTATGTTATGAATATTGTTGGAGAATAGAAAAAACAGAACAAGCCTTGTACATCCAAAATAGTGGTTGTTGAGTAGATCCGTTTCTTAGCAGCAATGGAACAGGCTGGAAAATTCTCATGTATAGCCCTCTCAAATTCTTGAACATGATACTTTAAGTATCTTTCAACTGAAGTAATGCTTAACAGTTTACTTATATGAGCTATCTTGAGTCTTTCAATGTAAACAGGCCTGCCTTCTCTATCAACTCCATGATATCCTTGGGAATAATACTACAAGACTTCTTCCAGCTCCTCAAATTTAAAGTCCTGAAAGTCACTAATCAGCATCCCATATTTGATAACATTATATGCTAAAGTCCCTCAAACTAAACCCCCAAAGCTGAGTAAGGTTTAAGCATGCAGAAGGCAATGATCCCATGTTATGAGAAACAAAAAAGGGTTAAAAATTGTAGTTCGCGATGTCAAGCAACCATTACGAACTCATTGTCCTAGTTTCTCATGTCAAATATCAATACCTCCAAAATGGTGTGTGCTCCATACTCACTTCTCCAGCGAAGCATTGCTTCCCACATTTGGATTATCTTATCAATGTTGAAGTCTCTTGATTTCAAAAGTCTATTATAACAAATTAATTTAAAGGTTAAACCATTTGGTTCTGGTGCAGCATAACAAGACACGGGTGACAATTGGACATCACCAAGATTTCAGTAGAGAACATCCTCCGATATAGAGAAAGAATATAACCACAAAGTATGATACAACCAATTCACAAGTTAATCATACACCCATTTCAATCAACATGCAACAATCACCAGATTTAATCGGACAAAAAAAAGGAAAATAGCATTAAGGGTTTGCCAAAAGCTGAAAGAAAAGGGGAAAATTGGGCAGCATTCCAAATCCATAGCTGGCGGAGGCGAGCGACTGGGGTGTAGGAGGAGGCAGAGGCGGAGCGGTGGCGGTGCAGGCAGAGCACGCGGCGACGGTGTAACCGGAGGCGAAGGCGCAGGAGAGAAAGAAGACGTTTTTCAGCCCTTGTACAATGCAATTGATTGAGAGACGTAGTGGATAGCTAGTGCAAAATGGAACGAACGGCGGCGAATGCTGCCGGAGGCGGGCGGGAGGAGGGGAAAAGGTTTGGGGGTTCGCCGCTGGAGGAAGAACGGTAGGCGGAGAGGAAAAAATTTAGGGTGGGCGCGTGAAAATTAGAAGGGGGAAAAAGAATTGGGGGAAAGTTACTCGTTTTTCACCTTAAGTATTTTATTTTTATTGTTGTTAAATAAACCGAGGGAAAACCGACGGTTATACACTGTCGGTTTTTTTTTTATTTTATTTTTTAAATTCTGATGGGATTCCCCTCGGAATCCCATCGGAATTATTTAATTTTTATTTTTTAGATTTTATATTTATAGTTAATTGAAAGTTATATTTGATGGGGCACAAACACACTTGGCCCTAGTTTTGACACGTGACGTCATTAACATAAAACGCGTGGCAACTTGGTCCCCATGTAAGCCGCCCGCGAGCGAGCCTCGCCCCCGTTTCCAGTGATATCTTAATTCTTCAAAGGGTTAAAATCCCGAGCATGATCCTCAGTACCCCCATGCATTCCCCTCGAAGGAGTCTTCTCACGAGGGAACACCGACGAATGGACACTCCTCCTTTGTTCCATGGCATTGGCCTAGGTGTCCCTCGGACCTGTTAGCCTCTGTGACCCACGTTGAACATGAGGGTACATCTCGCCCTCGTTACCAACCCAAAATGGCTCTCTGACACACAGTACACACCCCGTGCACCTGCCACTGTTGCCCGCCACCTACTTTTACCGGCTTTTGTAGGAGATTCCTCCTAGGATTCTCCTCAACACGCCACGTGTTAGGCCAACATTAGGCCAGGACCACACGGTGACAATTACCAAAGGGTCCCTGTCCCTCAACTATAAATAAAGGAATTCATCTCCTCCACTGTAAGCAATCTTCTGTACTTGAACTCTGCTTCTACTTCACCTTCTTCAGATAATCATCTGACTTGAGCTTCGGAGAGCCAAACTGGGTATCACCCCCAGTTCCCCAACTTGGCCTTCTGACCATTTGTTTTGGTGTTTGTCCTTGCAGGTTGAACTCCCATTGCTTTTCCGGCGAATTCGACCTGAGTTCCATCCCCTGTTTCCCCACATTAAACAAATAGTAAAGTGATTAGATTCTGGACACCTCAGATTCGGACCCATCATTTTTTACGCCCTCTGTGGGAAACCACTCTTATTCTTTCTTCTTCTTTGCTAGTTGAGATATAAACACCGTTTTCACTATGGTCACCACCAAGTCAGGTGCTGTAGGAGGCGGCGATGACCTTTCTCAGAGCGGCAACGAAAAATGCCTCCCTTCCAGCCACCGCGGGAGGCGTGCCACCAGTTGGAGGTGCTCTCTTCACAGCGGAGCAAGTTACGCCCACGGTAGAGATCAATGCGGAACAACCTGCCGCCGTGACAGCGGGGGGATCTGGACTCCATATTTCCCAAAATCAACCCCACACCACCCAAGTCCATCCAGGAGGATATCCCTTCATGATACCACCACCTAGTTACTCTATGACCCCTTCCCCTATGCTGCCCATGGTCCAACCTTATCACGCAGGCCAGGTCCAGCTCCCAGTGGTGATTCCCAGAGAGATCGAGGGAGTAGAGATGCCCCCAATGACACAAAGGCAGCTATAGGCTATGTATACTCAGTGTGAAGTTCAGGCGGCTCAGAACGCTTAGAAGAATTTCACCACTACTTATTTCCCCTCGGGGTAGGCCGCTCAAATTACCCCTCCCTTGGGAGAATGGCAAGTTCATCCACTCATGGCGGCCCAGGCTGTGCTACAAGCAAGACCGCCACCGCCACCACCAGTCAATGATAGAGAAGCTCTCCCGAGGGAGGAACAGGAACGTCCACAGGCTGATCAAGGAAAAGAGCCTATAGGTAGAGTTGATGTTGAAGCTGAGGCTCATTCTCAAGCCTCAAAGCAAGGCAGCAAAGCAAGAAGAGAAGATCCCAACCTTCACACGGCTGTGCAAGACCAGCTGCAGGGGTTGCAAGACATGGTTGAACAGCTCTCTCGAGTGAGGTCTCAAGCTCCCCAAGCTGGGGGCGAGAGAGCCATGGCTAGAGACGCTCGCCACCAAGTCCTGCGTCATCAAGCTCCTCGACACCAGGAGCATAAAGAAAATTATGAAAATTGTGGTCAGGAGGGCGAATATCACCACCCCCAGGCGAGGGGCTCTCCCCTCGCCGAAGAAGTCTTGATGGCCCAAGCTGGAACGGGCAAAGTACCCACCTCCATCAACCGCTATGATGGGACTACCGACCCCGCAGAACATTTACATCATTTTCTATATCTCATGCACTTGTATGAGCATTCTAGTCACTATTGGGCCAAAGTTTTCGTCACTTCCCTCATTGGAATAGCCCAAAAGTGGTACAAGTAGTTGCCACCCCGCTCGATCCGATCATACGAGGACCTCACTAACGCCTTCTTAAATCACTTTAACTCCTTGAAGGCTCCAGTCACTGCGCCAACGGCCCTTTACAACTTGGTCCAAGGCGAACACGAGCCCCTTCGGTCATCTTCGCCCGCTTTAACAAGGAGGTGCAATTGGTGTAGAGGCCCTCGATGGACTTTTTTATTCACGTCCTCTTCAAGGCTGTCAATCACAAACAGTATGTGAGTAAAAAGTTTGCCAATGCCATTGTCAAGAAGAGGCTGGTATCACTGATAGCCATGAGGGAGATTGTCGAGCCGTATTTTGCGCTCGAGGACATGTATGGGTCCAATGCTCCCCAACACCCCAGCCAACAGAAGAACGAGCAGGGGCGAGAGGAACCCCACAAGGAGTGACGCAAATTGTCACCTCCCCTTCAAAGATTAGAGCGCATCCCCCTCAACAGGCCCATTTTTTAAATTTACTCCCTATCTGACAAGTAACTCTTCAAAAGACCTCAAAAGCTGAGGGAGACGGCGTCTCAGAAGCGCTCGGGAAAATATTGTGCTTTCCATAAACAAAAAGGGCATGACACTGATGAGTCCCGCCAGTTAGAAAATGAGATCCGAAGGCTCATTGCTGGGGATCACTTAAAGGAGTTTGTGAGAGTTTTGGAACGTTATGACGAGCACTGTAATTAGCTGACCAGAGAGAGGAGGAGGAGTCCGTCGCGCTCAAGGAGCCCGCGAGGGCATGGCCCGGAGAACAACACCCGAGGCAAGCACAAGGTGTCTGAACAGGAAAATGCTCCATTCGCGGTCATTCATATGATCGCTGGAGGCCCCTCGGGAGGGGATTCCAATACCTCCCGTCGTCGCTATATCAAGAGCTATGATCAACGTCCATCGGCGCCCAAACAAGTTTATGCCATCAAGGAAGCGAGCTTCGACAACCCTAAGGAAAGTGAAGTGATAGGGTTCAGTGATAGGGATTTAGGGCATATTGTAGCACCCCACGGGGCAAGTGAAACCTCTGACTGCCCAAAGGTGGTTAGCCTAGATATCCACAATCACATTGTAAAGAGGGTTTTAGTTGACAGTGGAAGCTGCATTAACGTTCTCCCTTACACTACTTTCCAGAGAAAGAATATCACCAGTATTCCCCTCGAGCCCCTCAAGACGGCCCTCATTGGCTTTGGGGGCTCCAAGGTTGTCCCTCGGGGACAAATTCGCTTGGCCACCTCTTTTGGTCGCGCCCCACTGCGAAGGACGCTCATGGTCACCTATGCGGTGGTAGAGATTGAGATCACTTATAACATCATAATCGGGCGACCAACCCTCGTTGATTTCAAGGTGATTATCTCTACTTACCACCAGAATATCAAGTTCCCTACTCCCGAGGGGGTTGGCGAGGTTCTCTACAACATCAAAGAAGCATGGGAATGCTACATGCTATCCCTCAAAAAGCCTAAAGCCGAAAAGGCATTTCAAATTAGGTCCACTAAAAAGTCGGTGGACTTTTCCAGCCTAGATGAGGACAGTCCCGTACGGAAAAGGGCCAAACTTAATAAGAAGAAAAAAAAAAAGAAAGATCCTAACGCTAGACGCAATCCCGAGGGAGTCCCTCTTGGGGTAGTTGGAGAATCTTCTTCAGAAGAAAAAGCAAACGAAAGTGGAAAAGAAGACGTTGATAATCGCTTAACAGGAAAGAAAAGAGCGCTTCAGTTCCCTCGCCCAGAAGTTCGGATTGAGCCCACGGAGAAATTTCTAACCATCGAATTAGAGCCTGGCAACAAAGATAAAACCACCCAAATTGGCTCTAGCCTCTCGGGACCCTCGCAGATCATGATGATTGAATTTTTGAGAGAGAACAGTGATTTCTTTGCTTAGAAAGCGTCAGACCTCACTGGAATTTACCCCAGTGTTATAGTCCACAGGCTCAACGTGGACCCTGCTTTCAAACCAATCAAATAGAAGAAAAGAGATGTCCAGGGATTTCGGAAGAGGGTTATTGAAGAGGAAGTGAACAAACTCCTCGAGGCCCAATAAATTGAGCCCCAACAAATGGAGGGTGTGCAATGACTTTACCGATCTCAACAAGGCTTGCCCCAAGGATCCGTATCCCTTACCTCGGATTGACCAACTGGTAGATTCGATCGTGGGCTGTGAGCTCATGAGCATGATGGATGTCTTCCAAGGGTATCACCAAATCTTTATGGCCCCCGAGGATCATCCCAAAACCTCATTCATGGCACACATGGGAGTCTATTGCTTTTTGGTCATGCCCTTTGGGCTCAAAAACGTGGGCGCCACGTATCAACGCCTCGTTAACCGGATGTTTAAAAAAGAGATCGGAGGGTCAATGGAGGTTTATGTAGATGACATGATAGTTATGAGCAAGCGCCTATATTCTCATTTAGATGACTTGAGGTGCATGTTTGGCATATTGCGCCAGTACGACATGAAATTGAATCCCTCTAAGTGTACATTTGGGGTACAAGGAGGAAAATTCTTAGGCTATATGGTTAGCCAGTGGGGAATTGAAGCTAACCCAGAGAAATCAAGGTCATCTTGGATATTCCATCCCCACGAAACGTAATCTCAGAGAGGTCTAGGTTTTGGTAGGGAAAATCATCTCTTTGAACAAATTCATTTCCCACTCTACCGACAGTAATCTACCATTCTTCAAAATTCTTCGCAACGCTCGGAATTTCGCTTGGACTGAAGAATACGAAAAGGCATTATTGGACATGAAGGCTTACCTGTCATGCGCCCCGCTTCTGACAAAGCCAGTGGAGGGCGAGAGTTTGTTTCTATATCTTTCAGTTTCAGTAGAAGCCACAAGCGCGGTCTAGGGAGTCGTGCATGAGTGCAAGCATTTACCTGTTTATTATCTGAGCAAGACGTTGCAGGGTGCTGAGAAGAAATACCTAGAGATCAAAAAGTTTGCTTTCGCTCTCATCAATGCTTCACAGAGGCTAAGGCCATATTTCCAAGCACATCCAATCACTGTCCTCACAGACCAGCCACTAAGGCAGGTGTTATCCAAGTCAGACGTCTCAGGAAGACTAATAAAGTGGTCCATTGAACTGAGCCAGTTTGACATCAGTTTCCAGCCAAGAACCGCTATATACAGGCACAAGTGGTGGCGGATCTGTTGGTTGAGAGCTTCGGGTTGGAGCCTGTCGTTCCAGAGGATGATGGTCTGTGGATCCTGCACACAAATGGTTCCTCGACCTCTCAGGGGGGAGGAGCAGGAATAACCCTTAGAGACCCCAAAGGAATTCAGAAAGATTTTGCAGTCAGATTAGATTTTCAAATAACTAACAACGAGGCAGAGTACGAGGCTCTCATTCAGGGGTTGAGAATTGCTTTTCAGAATTGAGCTTCCAGGATCACGGCTTATGTTGATTCGTAACTGATTTCAAGTCAGATTGAAGGAGCTTATGAGGCTCGAGAAACCAACATGGTGCAGTATTTGGAAAAGGCAAAAGAAATAATCGGTAAATTCAAGGAATTTCACTTGCTTCAGGTTCCGCGAGCGGAGAATGAGCGCGTTGATCCTCTTTCCAAGTTTGCTTTCGCTCTAGAGGAATCTTACGAGCATTCCATTACGTAGCATTCCATTACGTTCCTGAGGACGGAGGAACCATTGATAAAAGAAAAAGCTCCTACCCGATCGGTAATTATGATTGACCCCAGCGAGCCGTGTTGGCTTGATGACATCATCAGGTTTATTAAGGATAGAGTTTGTCCCACTGTTAAAGTGGAGGCACGAAAAATCAGGAACAAGCCGCTTCTCTCTGGACCATGAAGGGAGGCTCTTCAAGAAATCTTACCAAGGCCCACCAATGAGGTGCTTAAGGCCCTCGCAGCCCAGAGAGACCCTCGAACACGTCTATGAAGGAAGCTGTGGAAATCACTCTGGAGGGCGTGTTCTTGCCAAAAAGATATTAAGGAGCGGATTCGATTGGCCCTCGGTTCTCCAGGACGCCATCGTATTCTCCAAGAAATGTCCGAAGTACCAATTTCACTCCAATGTCCCGCAATTGTCGGTGGCTCAGATGATTCCTATAAGAGTCTCATGGCCCTTTGATCAATGGGGCATTGGCGTCGTGGGGCCGTTACCAATGGTGGCTGGGCAAAAAAAGTTCGTCATTTTGGCCGTGGATTATTTCACAAAGTGGGCCGAGGCCGAGGCTGTAGCTAAAATCACTTTCTGGATAGTCAAAGACTTCATTTGGAAAAACATCATCTATAGATACGGTATCCCGAGGGTACTAATTTTGGACAATGGGTCCCAATTCCACTACAAGAAATTCGCCGAAATCCGACGGAAAATTCCGAGGGAACCAGGCCGTCGGAATTCCCTCGGAATTCCCGAGGGAATTCCGACGGGATTCCGACGGAATTTGTTTTTTTTTTTTTAAATAAAAATTAAATAAATCCGACGGAAATTCCGTCGGAATTCCATCGGATTTTTTTAAAAATAAAATTTAAAAATAATATTAAATAATTCCGACGGAATTCCGATGGGATTCCCGTCGGTTTTTTTAAATATAAATTATGAAAATAGAAATTAAATAATTCCGACGGGCATTCCGTCGGAATTCCGTCGGATTTTTTAAAAATAAAAATTAAAAATAATATTAAATAATTCCGACGGAAAGTTCCGTCGGAATTCCGTCGGATTTTTTTAAAATAAAAATTAAAAATAATATTAAATAATTCCGACGGAACTTTCCGTCGGAATTCCGTCGGATTTTTTAAAAATAAAAATTAAAAATAATATTAAATAATTCCGACGGAACTTTCCGTCGAAATTCCGTCGGATTTTTTAAAAATAAAAATTAAAAATAATATTAAATAATTCCGACGGGATTTCCGTCGGAATTCCGTCGGTTTTATCTATGCTTAAATTGAATTCTTGTGACATATTATAATATTTGTAGTTATAATTAATATTTTCTTAGAACTCAATTTTAAATATAGTCTACAAAATTTATGAATTTATTATTTCAAATGATATATATATATTTGTATCAAACTAAACCAATGAATTGATCTAGCTCAACTGGTTTACCTTGGTTTCCATAAGGTCTTACTACTACAATGTCGGGAGTTCGAATCCCCAGGGGCGCATTAAGTTTTTATTTTTCCAGTAAATTCCGACGGAATTCCGAGGGAAATTCCGTATGAAAAAATTAATTAAAATTTTTTTTTCCAGTAAATTCCGACGGAATTCCGAGGGAAATTCCGTCGGAAATAATTAATTAAAATTTTTTTTTCCGATAAATTCCGACGGAATTCCGAGGGAAATTCCGTCGGAAATAATTAATTAAAAAATTTTTTTAAAGCAAATTCCGACGGAATTTCCCTCGGAATTCCGTCGGAATTTTTTAAATTTAATTTTTTTTTTTATAATTTTTGTCCCTCGGAATTCCGTCGGTTTTCCGTCGGTTTTGAATTCCGAGGGAGGGTTTTCCTACGGCATGTGTCCCGTCGGAATTCCCTCGGAATTCCGTCGGAATTTACTATTTCCGTCGGAATTCCGTCGGAATTCCCTCGGAATTTTCCGTCGGAATTTGCAGGATTTCTTGTAGTGTTCATTACAGCAGATACCCAGGAGTGGTGCTCGGAATTAGGCATCGAACAACGGTTCACTTCTGTGGGGCACCCTCAGGCCAACGGTCAAGCCGAAGTTACTAACAGGATCATCCTACAACATCTAAAGACCATGCTAGAAAGTAAAAAGACTGAGTGGGCGAAGGAGTTACAACGAGCATTTTGGGCTTACCGCACAACTCCACGAGCGGCCACTGGTGAAACACCCTACTCGCTTGTTTATGGATTAGAGGCGATGATACCCTCAGAAATTGTTCAAGAATCTGCCCGTGTTACCTATTTCGAGCTTGGAATCAACGAGGGAAATAGAGCCTTTGAGCTGGATCTTTTGGAGGAAAAGAGGGATAACACTTGGGTGCGTATTCACAAGTACAAAGCATCTGTGGCTTGACAGTATAACAAGCAAGTCAAGGAAAGGACATTCCAAGTAGGAGACTTAGTCTTAAAGAAGGTTGAAGTATCCAAGCACCTAGGAAAGTTGGATCTGAATTGGGAAGGACCATTCAAAGTCATCCAAGTCAGAGCTAACAACACTTATATACTCGAGACACTTTTAGGCGAGCGTCTCCCTCGGCCATAGAATGCATGCAACCTTCGATGGTTCTATGTGTAAATCTTGAAATGATTTTATAAAAACCCCATCTTTGGGCTCGATGTACTTATTATTCACCAAGTCCAATATAATGGAACGGTTTTGTTTAAAGTTAAGGTCTTTCTTGTGTTCTTATAAGTGACGAGGAATTCCCCCTTGGAAACCTAGGCAATAGCCGTACAGGCCCAAGGCGTGCAAATCCCCTTTTACTAAGGGTGAAGTTATGCTTATCAAATGCTAAACTCCACATCAAGGTTCGCCCTCATCGGAAAGCTTAGTAGCGATAAAAACTGATCCCGGGGCGAAAGGCTAGACCAACCAAATCTGACTTCTGGTTCGCACTCTAAGCCGCAAATTGCCCAGCTGGAATCTCACTCCCCAAGTCGCGCTCGAAATTTTCCAACACTTAGGAAAACCTTTGACAAATACATGCGCCGGAATATCCCAAATAACCAGGGAAGCCTCGTAAATAAGCCCCTCGCGTTCTATCTAAAATGGGTATTCATAATTGCAAATGTTAACCAGGAATATCCCAAATAACCAGGGAAGCCTTGTAAATGAGCCCCTCGCGTTCTATCTAAAATGCGTATTCATAATTGCAAATGTTAACCAGGGAGCCCTCGAGAAAGGGCCCATCGTGTTCTCTCAAAACTTGAAAGAAAATTCACTAAGTAACCAGGGAGCCCTCAAGTGAGGCCCCCTCGCGTGCTTTACGAATTCTTATGAAAAATTCTTAAGTAGCCAGGGAACCTTTAGAATAAGGCCCCCCGTGCTTATTGTAAATTCTTAAAATATCTTAAGGTGACCAGGGGCCCAAGCGAACCCCTCGCATCTGATGTTCACATAACTTTTAGACAAGTTTTTATAAGTCTTAGTCAGGGTACCCTCGAAGCGGGACCCTTGTGTTTACAAAAGACTTAATATTTATGAAAAACTTTTAGACAAGTTTTTATAAGTCTTAACTAGGGTACCCTCGAAGCGGGATCCTCGCGTTTGCTAAAGACTTAATTTTATGGAAAAATTTTAGACAAGTTTTCATAAGTTTCAGCCGGGGTATCCTCGAAGCGAGACCCTCATGTTTACCAAAGACATGGTACATTTTTACAATTTTTAATGCCGTGATTACTTAGCTTTCTACTCAGTTATTATGACTGAGTTTAATGAAACAAGCGCAAAGTAAAAGGCATAAAGAGCAAACACTACAGAAGAGAAGGAACATTCATTCACGGATAAGAAGAAATAAGAGCTAATGCTCGAAGTTACATAATGCAAAGGCGCTCTGGCCCTTGGAATTCATTCAAAGCAGGAAAAAATTTATTACAAAAATTCATAAGTCTTCAAAAGAAAGGAGAAATATCAGGCGTTCTGGGCAGGGCCGTCTTCCAAGTCTACCACTTCATTTGGCGCTTGAGCATTGGGAGCATGTTGGATTCGAGCATCGGGAGCAGAGGTATTCAATGGTACAGTGGCCTCAACTGCTGGAGCGGGAGTATTCTCACTGACTGGGGCATTGATCATGTTGTCAGGTTGGCCCTCGGGGACAGATACAACATCATTAGCCACCTCGTTATTTCCTTCAGTACGAGGCACCTCCTCAGCCTGGCGAGCCCAATGAGGGTGACCAACTCATTGTATTCAGGCTCATTCAAATTGGCCTCAGGGTCCTCTTCGCCAGCTTTAGGGATGGCGCAGAGCTCGTCGAATGGAAGCCCCGTGTTCGCATGCCCTCGCAAAGAAGCGTCCGCCAAACCCAGATGGATGAGTTGCTTAACCAGCAAGTTAAATGCGTTTTGGGCCTCGTCATAACAGTTTAGAGAGGTCGCGAAGCCGAATGCCTTGCAATGGAAAAATTTAACAAGGGCCTCTTTGTTAGATTCCACGACACGCTCGGGAAGTACCTTGTTAAATTCCTCTTGGCGGCCTCAGTGAACTTCTTCTCAGCAGCATTCAGTTGCACAGTCCTCTAGTTCAATTCGTGCCTTAGCTTCTCCTTATGTTCTTTGACATTAGTCAAATCCGTGCGGTACCTTCTCCGATTCCCCTCTGACTTTTCTAGCTCCTTCTTCACCTTCTCATGCTCGGCCTCATGGGATTCAAGTTGGGCCTTCAATACGTCCATCTCCTCCTGGAGTTGAGTCGGGTCAGCCGAGCACGCCATCTTTTTGTACTTGGCTTTGCGCTCAGAATATTGTGAAATTTCCTCGGAAGCACTTTTGTGAAATTTCCAACACTTATCATTTTTCAAGATAATGAGAAACTTAATAGTAATGAAAGGAATAAGGGGCCTTACGGAAATGATTACATGGGCGAGATGCTCGGCCACCTACTCCGCACTTTGGGAGTACAGCCGCCTTTGTTCCCCCGTAAATTATAGTAATGAAAGGAATCAGGGGCCTTACGGAAATGATTACATGGGCGAGATGCTCGGCCACCTACTCCGCACTTTGGGAGTACAGCCGCCTTTGTTCCCCCGTAAATTAGACCCTTTCGTAGAGCCGGTAAGTGATGTTCTGAGCGAGCGCAAGATTGCTCAGCATGGTGGTGCCCTCGTGTGGGGGACGACCGAACGCCTTATCACCAGCACGCTCGAAATTCCACAGTTGCTCCTCCTCAGAGGAAGAAGTATCTTTGTCGCTGCGGTCACCCTCGACCACCTTCTTGCCCTTGCCAACTATGGGAATGGCGTCAGGCATCCTCTTCCTCTTTTTCGAGGGCTGAACTTGGCCCCCTTGAGGCTCCCTTATCACAATACTCGTGCGGGGGCTCTCTTGATTGTTTGGAGGGGCTGGTGTACCTCTTTGGTTTGATCCATCACCTAGCCTCGGGGTGACATGGGTGTCTGGAGTAGCTGCGTGGTTGTCCTCTTTTCGGTGACCGGACGTGATAGAACTAGCCCCATGGTGGCCCCCAAGGCCGTCCCCTCGGCCTTGACTCTGTCCTTGTTGATTCTAGGACTGCTGTTGCTGTAGTGGGTTACGAGCGTTCAAGAGGTTGGCCACATTCCTCATTCCTCCTCTCCTCGCCATTAGTATGCTAGCACCTGAAATAAGAAGAACGAGGGTCAATTATTCCTTACAGAAGTTCAACAAGATACGAGAATAAAGTTAGTAACCCCATCTAAAGTTAGTTCCCTAGGATCTAACCGTCTCACTCCAAATTTCGAGCGGGCGGATTTTCAATCATTTTAGGGTCATTTATGAGCCCGCAAAGGAATAAGACCTCCTTGTCATCCATCAGTTCTTTGGCTTTGATGAGCCAACACACGTTCCTTAGAGCGGTTGCCAACTCTTGGGCCCAAGACAGGGGAAACGAAGGGTCCAAACGAGATCTCACAAGGGGGCTCTCTCCATGATTAACCCACTCTCGGGGAACTCCAAAATCCTCACCTTCGGGGGTCCTTACAAAAAAGAACTTTTCTTTCCAGTCAGTCCCATAAGATGTTAAAGGCCAGTCTATCAGTCTCAGATTGGACTTGGCCTGGATATAGTAAAATCCTGTCGTTGGGGATGAGCGTGGCGAGCAAACCACTTGGAAGAGGCTGTTGAAGTTATGAATTGATGGCTCTTTTCCGGTGCATTTCATCAAGATGACCAAAGCCTTGATGAGGGCTATACCTTTGGATACGATTTGAGAAGGGCTCAGGTTCAAAAGATTTAAGATGCATGCCACAGGAACGGAAATGGGGAATCTCAACCCCCTACCTCGACCACGTCTTTGTAAACCGCCATCTCCCCAGGAGAGGGGTTATTCGCCCTTTCGTGCTTTGTTGGAATTCGGTAGGTAAACCGCTCATCCTAATAACGGGGAGCCCTCATTATAACCAAATTCGTCTCATCGGGCGCCCTTTAAGTGGCTTGCAATCCCGAGCCTTCACACTCGGCGGTTTTCTTTGATTTCTTTGTTTTATTTCTATGCTTCGCTAGGGGATCTTCTAAGGACCCAGCTCCCATATCTTCCTGTGCCGGGCCTGAGATAGCCACTGTTATGGTGAGATGGTGGGGATGGGTGGCACTTTCCTTTAAAGGCAACATTACCCCTTGTCGTTCTGCCGCCATCACCAAATCCATTTCTTCAAACAAGTGATATATGCCCCCAGGATTCCTCTCCCCCATGGCGGATACTGCCGCATCAAGATCTTCATCCCTTACCTCCCCAAAGATTTCCGCAACTGTCTT
Organism: Lantana camara; assembly: GCA_037501455.1. Lineage (NCBI taxonomy): Eukaryota > Viridiplantae > Streptophyta > Magnoliopsida > Lamiales > Verbenaceae > Lantana > Lantana camara. The sequence continues at coordinate 99,208,792 of CM074855.1, forward strand.
GTGGTAAGGAGTAGGATCATGGGGGGATGAGCTCTGTCTTGCATCATCCTCAAGTTCACGAACAAATTCCTTAACATGATCTCCCGACATGGTTTTCTAGGATTGCGGAAGATATGAAAATTTTGATGGTAACAGAGAGTCTAATGGGTGAATCCTAACAATTATAGGGTTAGCAGAAGAAGCTTAGAATAAGTTCAGAAAAATACCTAAAGAGCTCTTGGGAAGCTAGAGTTTTTGCTGGAAATCCTCTTAAACGCAAGGAAATTTCTGGAGGTATGAATGTTGGAAGGATGGCGTAAAGAAGAAATAGGTGAAAGAGAAACCCTATTTATAGGAGGGGAAGTTGGTAGGATTTTGGGTAATAAATTCAAAGTTGTAATCATTCCCGCCTTGATAACTGCCCACTTTTGGGAACCATCACACGTCATCCGACAAACACGTGTCGTTTCTTGAAAAGTCATACCCACGCACCCCATCAGCATTTAATGTTGGAAGTCTCGAGCGGTCAGCATAAAGTGACCGCATTAAATACGATTTCAGAGTGAAGTACCCTCGAGATTTGGAAGGATTTGGATTCTACATCCCTCATCGCTAAGGACTACAGAATTGGGGGCAAAATGATGGGGTGAAACACACTTGGCCTTCATTTTGACACGTGGTGTCATTAACATAACACGCGTGGCAACTTAGTCCCCATGTAAGCCGCCCGCAAGCGAGCCTCGCCCTCGTTCCCAATGATATCCTGATTCTTCAAAGGGTTAAAATCCCGAGCGTGATCCTCAGTACCCCCGTGCATTCTCCTTAAAGGAGTCTTCTCACGAGGGCACACAGACGAATGGACACTCCTCCTTTGTTTCATGGCATTGGCCCAGGTGTCCCTCGGATCTGCAGCCTCCGTGACCCACATTGAACACGAGTGTGCATCTCGCCCTCATTACCAACCCAAAACGACTCTCTGACATACAGTACACACCCGCGCACCTACCAGTGTTTCCCGCCACCTACTTTTACCAATTTTTGCAGGAGATTCCTCCTAGGGTTCTCCTCATCACGCCACGTGTTAGGGCAACATTAGGCCAAGACCACACGATGACAATTACCAAAGGGTCCCTGACTCTCAACTATAAATAGAGGAATTTATCTCCTCCACTGTAAGCAATCTTCCTTACTTGAACTCTGCTTCTACTTCATCTTCTTCAGATAATCATTTGACTTGAGCGTCGGATTGCCAAACTGGGCATCACCCCCAGTTCCCCAGCTTGGCCTTCTGACCGTTTGTGTTGGTGTTTGTCCTAGCAGGTTGAACCCCCCTTTGCTTTTTCGGCGAATTCGACTTGAGTTCCATCCCCTGTTTCCCCACATTAAACAAATAGTAAAGTGATTGGATTCTGGACACCTCAGCTTCGGACCCATCATTTTTTGAAAGTTGGTAGGATTTTGGGTAATAAATTCAAAGTTGTAATCATTCCCGCCTTGGTAACTGCCCACTTTTGGGAACCGTCACACGCCATCTGAGAAACATGTGTCGTTTCCTGAAAAGTCGCACCTACGCGCCCCATCAGCATTTAATGCTTGACATCTCGAGTGGTCAGCATGAATTGACCCCATTAAATGCGGTTTTAAAGGGAAGTACTCGAGCGCAGAGTTCCCCGCCATGACGTACGCTCGAGATTTGGAAGGATTTGAATTCTACATCCCTCATCGCTAAAGACTGCAGAATTGGGGGGCAAAATGATGGAGCAAACACACACTTGGCCCTCGTTTTGACACATGGCATCATTAATATAAAACGCTTGGCCACTTGGTCCCATGTAAGCCGGCCGCGAGCGAGCCTCGCCCTCATTCCCAATGATATCCTGATTCTTCAAAGGGTTAAAATCCCGAGCATGATCCTCAGTACCCCCGTGCATTCCCCACGAATGAGTCTTCTCACGAGAGCACACAGATGAATGGACACTCCTCCTTTGTTCCATGGCATTGGCCCAGTGTCCCTCGGACCTGTCAGCCTTCGTGACCCACGTTGAACACGAGCGTGCAACTCGTCCTTGTTACCAACCCAAAACGGCTCTTTAACACACAGTACACACCCGTGCACCTGCCACTGTTACCCGCCACCTACTTTTACCAGCTTTTACAGGAGATTCCTCCTAGGATTCTGCGCATTACGCCACGTGTTAGGGCAACACTAGGCCAGGACCACAAGGTGACAATCACCAAAGGGTCCCTAACCCTCAACTATAAATAGAGGAATTCATCTCCTCCACTGTAAGAAATTTTTCGTACTTGATCTCTATTTGTACTTTATCATCTTCAGATAATCATCTGAATTGAGCGTCGGAGAGCCAAACTGGGCATCACCCCCAGTTCCCAGCTTGTCCTTCTGCCCGTTTGTTTTGGTGTTTGTCCTAGCAGGTTGAACCCCCTTTTCTTTTCCGGCGAATTCGACCTGAGTTCCATCCCCTGTTTCCCCACATTAAACAAATAGTAAAGTGATTGGATTCTGGACACCTCAGATTCGGACCCATCAATATTATTTAGAATTCATTTTTATTTTTATTTTAAAATTTGATATTTTAAAAAACCGACGGGATCCCTCGGAAATCCGTTGGAACTATTTACTATTACTTTTTAAGTTTTATATTTTAAAAATCCGATGGGATTCCCCTCGGAAACCCGTCGGAATTATTTTCTATTATTTTTAAAATTTTATATTTAAAAAACCAACGGCATTCCGAGGGGAATCCCGTCGGAAATATGTAATTTATATTCTTATATTTTGTATTTTAATAAAACCGACGGGATTTCCCTCGGTTTTATTTTTTTTTATTTAATTTTTATATATATATTTTTTTTTTAAATCAAAGCCTGTCGGATTTCCGTTGGAATTCCCTCGGAATTACAGATAGAAATCCGTAGAGTGTTTCCCTCAGAATTTTCCGCCTGCAAAGAATTTTCTGCCGGAATTTGCAGGATTCCTTATAGTGGTTTGGTTCCACTATCATACATACATTAGGTCCCAAATTGTTTTCAGCAGTTTGTATCTTGTACTCATATCTCTTAATAAACTCCTCTTTAAAATATTAATTATAACAAACTTAGTTAGTGGACAAACTTATTCAACTAGTGTTTTTCACAGTTGTGGTTAGGGATGTAAACGAGCCTGTAGCACCCCGCACGTGAGGCACCACATCCCCCGCACTATGGCTCAACACGAGTAACGAAATGGTAAATCCGCACCCGTATCAAACCATAGCGAACGGGAGACAAACAAAAAGACCCTCCTAAGCTAGGCGAAACTTAGACCCTGCAAATATAACTAAACAACAAGACATAAAGTAACAGTGAACCAAAACCAAACACATGCATTGGCCACGGGCCTGCAGAAATTAAACACTCGAACCACAGGAAGACTTGGGCTCCTCAGGCCTCTTATAATTCATAACAAAGGCCGACAAGGCAATTCAATAACAATTACCTAAAGATTCAAGTTCATAATATTACAGAATCGAATCATTCAGGATTTAAGTACAAATGCGAGTGCAGAGACTCTCCTAACATAACTTGACCAACTCAAAGACTCCATACACTTCCGCCTAGCTCGAAACTCCGAAGCCAAACCAGCGCACTAAAAGGTTGGGGAGGGAGAGGGTCAGTCTCTAGAAGATTGAGTGAGCAGGAGCGATATACGTATATATAAAACATGCACATGCAAGTCATAAATCCCGAGCAAGGTTTTATTTGAAATTAGTTCCCAAAAGGGCAAGAGAATAACCAAGCAATACTCGGATTTTACGACTAACCATATTAATTCATTTCGTTCATAATTCATACATAAACATAAGGGCTCGGCGACTGAGCGTGCATCATCTCCAACCAAACTCCGACTGTGTACGACACATATCATTAATACTTTAAATAGGTTATCATGCAATATATCATAATACACACAGATCATATATCATATCATAAAACATATTCGTTTGGGCAATCCGTGTCCCGGCCTTCCCGCACTGTGCATATCAATCATAAACATAATCATAATCATAAAATAAGTTGCAACCTTCTTCCTCCGGGTGGTGGACGGGTTAGCAAGACCCAACCCAGCCACCTCATAAATAGGCCAATGGGGTTTCATGACTCCCCCAAGGGCACTCAGCTCCCATTCCCCACTAAACCTCCTAGTGAGGGCCGGTATCGCCGTAACATAGTGGAACTTGAACATGGGATCACCGTCGGCCCATGCCTCCCCAGATAGCCAAATGTACTAAATTCCTGGGCCCGTGAACATAACATACATACATAATCTCGCCAAAACATTTGGTTCATAAGAAGCATAACATATTCCATAATTCATTTGAAAAGGGTTTACTCGATCATAAATTCCTCGAGGACTCTACTTTGAAAATACCATATATATATATATATATATATATATATATATTCATAAGGTTTTGGCCAAAGCTTTTCAGATAAGGGTTATAGGGTTTGTTATATAACTAAAACAAAAACACCCTCACCTGGAACAAGTCGATATTAGGATACGAGTTACCGAGTGCCTAGTTGATCAAGACTTCTCCGCCCTGGAGATAAACTGTACAAAGGACAACGTAACGTGTTTGTGAGACTCAAGACTACCAATGAACCATATACGACGCACGGCATGCTATGAACATGGTATGAATGCGTAAAAGATGATATTATATCATAAAAATGTTCATGTGCGCTATTAAGGAATTTAAAGCACATAATCAAACCATTCGTTCACTCATTTCATTCAAATTCATAAATTCATAACTCATATCAATTTAATCTAAGAATTCATTTAATATTCATAACACGTAATATTCATATCTACAATTAGAAATAGAATAAAGAAAACGTTCAATCAATAATCGGTAAATTAAATACGTGAAATAGTTATCAATTAATTTCTAAAATTGAATTAAATCAAATAATATTTGAAATATATAATAAATATATATATATATATATATATATATATGTATATATATATATATATATACTCATATATGCATGTAATTTAAATATGTTTAACATAAATATTACATATAATATATATATTTAAATATTACCATATATGCAATTCAAAACATATTATACATAAGTATTACATATATAATATATACATATATATATATATATATATATATATATATATATATCATGTACCTACGTAATGCATGCAAAACACTTCCCATGCACACACACAAAATATATAACTATATACAGTAATATACACATGCATGCACACTTAGCTTTCACCATTTTGCACAGCAACCACACACAACACTCATGCATACATAATTACACACGCACACACTCTGAACCAAAGAAGAACAGCAGCCCAAGGTCTGAATCAACACACACACGCCGCAACCTAAGAGCAAAGAGAAGGGAGAGAAGCAGCAACTCAGCAAAGAAAGGGAAGAGGAAGAAGGACGAAGCAGCAGTAGGAAACAGGGGACAGAAGCAAACGCAGTGGCTACCCGCCCGGGTAGCCAATCCTTCTCCAATCTCCCCGGCCGGGTAGGGAGTACAGAATGTTTCTGTAATAGGAGTACCCGGCCGGGCACTTTCCAAGAGAAAACTCTCCCCGGCCGGGGAGAGTGTTGCGGCAGTTACAGAAGCAGCGCAACAATGAACGAAAACAGGGGAGGAAATAAGGTGTTCAAACCAGGACAAAACTCTCCCACACATAGAAATCAGAACAAGACAACAATCAAGGTAAGAAGGGGCTTCAAATACTCAACAAACAGACCTGGAAACAACCCCCAACAAACGCAGCAAAACTGGGAAGAAAAGGCAGCAGTTAAACGAGGGAAAAACAGGGCAACCGGGAAGGAACAGAGCAAGGTAATCCAAGATCAAACAACCATTGATTAATACAAGCATACTCAATCATAGATGAAGTAAAAGAATCATATATGCTGCACCAAAACAAGTCAGAGATCAAAGAAGCTCAAGGAATCAACAAAACACTCAAAACCTAACTATTTATTCCAATCTTTAAACCCACATGAAATTTGACTCAAAATAAGAGATGAATAGATCAAAATGACCAAAGAAGAATGTATAACATAATCCTAACTCACCTTGTTGATTGGATGAAAGTTGATTGAGAGTTGAGCTCCTAAATCTCAAGGGTTGCACAGTTACGGGGAAAAACTGGGATGCATAAGCTTTGGATGAATTTTCTGGTTTGTGTGAGGTTTGGTTCGAGATGGGGCAGTTAAGTACTGATATAGGGTTGAACTAGGGTTAAACGGCCACCAACCATAGTTAATTTGGTTAAGTTTTGATCAAGTTATGGCCATTATAGTGAAAGGTGGTTGTTTGGATGTCATTTTGTTTTTCGGTTGGATTTCGGAGGTTCAAATGATTTCAGAAAATTATAAAGCTAAGTTTATTAAACTCAGATCTTCGATACGAGTTCAACGAAGTTGACGGAACTCAAATCCGAGTTCCCGAGCTCAAGATATCGCGTAAGGATCCAAGGGTGCGCTAATTGCTCGTTAGCCCCCGATTTGGTTCCACGATTCAAATTAAATTCGTTAATGCATCAAACGAGTTTGAAAACACAAAACGAGCATATAGGCATGTTCATAACATATATATTTATGACATACTAAATTTCCACGATATTTCGATATCATTTCATATAAGAACGATGCACAAATAAACGTTCAAGTGCATAACCTTAAAGAATTCATACATAATAAATTAAAACTAATATTCAAATTCTTTTATCAAATAAACTTCAAAGTCAACGGATTTACATAGAAATTACTTAATACGAATGATTAAGACATAATTAATTACTAAACACTTAATTAACATTAATCATTAAATTAGTAATAATTTAAAATAATTACTTAAATGACGGAATAAATAAAATAATATTAAATTGAAATAAAATGTAATAAAATAAAACACTAACAATTTATAAAGAAATTGAATATAAAACACGTATAAACAATTAATCACATAATTAAATAATTTAATTGCACAATTTATAAACAAATACGACTCATTAGTATAAATGAAAAACCGGGGCGTTACAATCTCTCCCCGTTAAAAAGAATCCGTCCTCGGATTCACTGCACGCCTAAAACAACCAATGAGAGATTCCCCGTCTCTCGCAAGCAACAAGGAGAGAGCCCCGTCTCTCGAGCAACAATGAGAGAACCCTCTCGCAATCAACAAGGAGAGAGCCCCGTCTCTCGAGCAACAATGAGAGAACCCCATCTCTCGCAAGCAAAGAGAGCACCCCGTCTCTCGAACAAAAATAAGAGAACCCCCGTCTCTTACAAACGACGAGAGCACCCCATCTCTCAAACAAAAATAAAGCAAGGAAGTCTCCAATACTCCCAAGCCACACACGCGAAACCATATTTAAATCACATAAGACACCCAAAGCAGGTAATAGGTGTCACCCACGTTAATTATCAATTACTCCAAGTAATTTAACACGATAAGGAATCAAAGTACCTAACATAAAAAAAATTATTTAAATTAAATTTGCATGTATGCATGTATCATGGATGTTATAAGTACTGCTCACCATAGTCACGAAGATAAACTCAGTGCTCAGTTTGTCCTTAACCTCTTCAGGGTACCCCGGTGAAGCGATCGATGAATCCTTTAAGGATTATATTCTTTAGATCCTTTCTGACTTGTACTGCTTCCAGTCTTCACCATTTCCCCCTAATCCTCATTCGACCAACCAACTCTTTTTAATTAACTGAGCTTGACCTTCCAGAATACCCTTAAATCATCCGTCCCGAAATCCGATCCATAGTTACTACCTTTACCCATATCGAAGTCTAACATATTCTCGAAAATAGCTACTCCTGGCAACACTGATGACTCAGTACCGATCCTAAGATATTGGTTATTATGATTTCTTTCTCAACACGAATTCTATCCCATCTTCTGTTCATGTTATCCGTTTATTCTCTTTAACTCCTTTAAAGTTATATTCAGTAATTGGCCCCATATTTCTTGAATCGAAGACAGAATGTTCTTGATGATTCTTGAAGTTTGATATAAATCCTCCAATTATCATCCTTTTCTATTTGGTTTCTTCTTAAATTTCCTTCAGAATTACCATTGGAATATCCGATGACTTAGTAGTATTGTCCTTGTTGAACCCCCTTTATATCCCATTGGATTAACCTTGATTGACACTATCCCATTATATGATAACTTGATTCAATTTTCTCTTGTTAGTTCTGACTTAGGAGTTCACAGAAACTCCCTTATAATTCCATCACCTCCAAATCGGAATTCCATACGTAGAAAGGTTCAATGAACCATTTCCCTTATATCTCCTAAAATCTTCACCCGAATTTAGCAACGTAGCTTCTCTCTTAACAACTTAACCATTATAGCCGTCTTATTCATTTCCAATCGCCACCATTAGGATTTCCAAATTCTCCTTAATTTGCATCCCCGTTGTTACTACTAACATATTCATTCGAGCACCACCTCTATCCTCCAATTTATCTCTCGGTCATGCTCTCCCCCTTAAAATTTTTTGCTCTTACAAGTCGAATTCCCTTAATCCTTCTTCTCTATTCTTATTTAATCCGAACACTCCGAAGTCAAATCTAATCTAACTTTCCTTCGGACTTACTTTCCACCGACCTATCCCTTACCTGAAGTTCTTTATTTTCCGAAGTCCTCTTTCTTATCATGTGTCATCCTGTTATTGCTTTTCCTCATCATCTAGATGTGGCCAGTCGAATAGATACTTGATGAGTGAGGTGAAGGAACTTCCTACCAAGTAAACACTAAAATGCATGTCTGGTAAAGATGTCAATGTATGAGTCACATTAACATCAAGCAATCATTCAACACATTAGCGCAACGAAACCAAATAGAATTGCACGGATAAACATAAGACCGAAAGAATAAATAATTGATGCGAAGTATGATGCACGTGCTATGAATGTTTTGAAACTTGTCACCAATGTGGTAAGTTGTTAGCTCGGTAGCTTTTCCTCATTTTTCCAATCCCGAGGTTCCTTGACTTGGTGATTATTCCTTGCCTTTCCCACGGTCTTCGAGATTTCCATGAATCTTTGTAAATCAACTAGTATCTTCCACTATCCGAGATTACAATTTCTTGATCCCTAATTCTTCCACGTCCACAGAGTTAGCATCCAAACTTCTCCTCGAATTTCGACCCCTACTTCTAGTCGTCGCCTAGATCAAGAATCCCGTGCTTATCCTTGGTGAGTTTAATTCACCTCCAATTGCTTATACTTGAGCGCATAATTTCCTTGCAAAGAGTCTTTGCCTTTCTTTACCGTTTCCATTTGTTGCTCCAGGTATCCCAAGTCAACCTCACAACATGCCAATTCAGCTTGGATTTGGAGAATGAACTCAAATCTCGTTCTCAATATCGCCACCTTCCCTAAATTTGTATTTACACAGTTACTTGCCTCTCTCTACTCCCTTCCAGACTCGTTTCCTATCATTAATCGAAATCCAGAACACCCAAATCCAACTCTTCCCGGTCTTAACTTCAATAACTCGATTTCTAATCACTAGACTTAGTTAAAAATCCTTCTTTGTCGACCCTTGGTTCATAACTCCTACCGAACCCATTTTATCTTGACTTCTCTTACTTATTGATACCTCTTCAATGATCCGAATCTGGGACCAAAACACCTTCAAGGTTTGTTCACTTCATTCCTTAGGTTGAAAGATCCCGTTGAATCCAATTAAAGGTATCTTAGGTATTAGAGCCGTGTATGTCGATCCTCTAAGTCATAACCATCTCACGATCAATCCTTATTTCACCAAGTGTCCTTCTACCACCGCATCTCTAAATTCGAACCTCTTATTCCGAATCCTAACCCTTGAACTCTAGCTCCATCTAGAAAGCCTCGCATCTTGAATTCTCTACATTCTTCCCGGGTGTATCCTTCCTATCTTCCATGTCTCAGAAAAAACTTGTAATCGATCGTCTTTGTCGTAGAACCTGGCCGTGGTTTGATATTATCTTCATAACCTATAAATCATAAATTACTTCGAGAGTATATGCATGCGATTAGTGCATGCTCATGACACATTTTCAACACTAAAGACAAGGATCCACATAATAATGCAGCAGATAGTTCAACAAAATTCAAAAGGAAAGCCAAATTTCACGTTCAAGATCGATGCAATGCACACATTGTCATATAGTTCCTAAGCCGTACGACCTAGACTGACTCAAACCCGACTCGAGAACACCGGTTTTGCAACCGGGCTCTGATACCACTTAAGGATGTAGCACCCCGCACGTGAGGCACCACATCCCCCACACTATGGCTCAACACGAGTAACGAAATGGTAAATCCGCACCCGTATCAAACCATAGCGAACGGGAGACAAACAGAAAGACCTTCCTAAGCTAGGCGGAACTTAGACCCTGTAAATATAACTAAACAACAAGACATAATGCAACGGAGAACTAAAACCAAACACATGCATTGGCCACGGGCCTGCAGAAATTAAACACTCGAACCACAGGCAGACTTGGGCTCCTCAGGCCTCTTATAATTCATAACAAAGGCCGACAAGGCAATTCAATAACAATTACCTAAAGATTCAAGTTCATAATATTACAGAATCGAATCATGCAGGATTTAAGTACAAATGCGAGTGCAGAGACTCTCCTAACTTAACTTGACCAACTCAAAGACTCCATACACTTCTGCCTAGCTCGAAACTCCGAAGCCAAACCTGCGCACTAAAATGTTGGGGAAGGAGAGGGTCAGTCTCTAGAAGATTGAGTGAGCAGGAGCGATATACGTATATATAAAACATGCACATGCAAGTCATAAATCCCGGGCAAGGTTTTATTTTAAATTAGTTCCCAAAAGGGCAAGAGAATAACCAAGCAATACTCGGATTTTATGACTAACCATATTAATTCATTACGTTCATAATTCATACATAAACATAAGGGCTCGGCGAGTGAGCGTGCATCATCTCCAACCAAACTCCGACTGTGTACGACACATATCATTAATACTTTAAATAGGTGATCATGCAATATATCATAATACACGCAGATCATATATCATATCATAAAACATATTCGTTTGGGCAATCCGTGTCCCCGCCATCCCGCACGGTGCATATCAATCATAAACATAATCATAATCATAAAATAAGTTCCAACCTTCTTCCTCCGGGTGGTGGATGGGTTAGCAAGACCCAACCCGGCCACCTCATACATAGGCCAATGGGGTTTCATGACTCCCCCAAGGGCACCCAGCTCCCATTCCCCGCTAAACCTCCTAGCGAGGGCCGGTATCGCCGTAACATAGTGGAACTAGCACATGGGATCACTGTCGGCCCATGCCTCCCCGGATAGCCAAATGTACTAAATTCCTGGGCCCGTGAACATAACATAAATACATAATCTTGCCAAAACATTTGGTTCATAAGAAGCATAACATATTCCATAATTCATTTGAAAAGGGTTTACTATCATAAATTACTCGAGGACTCTACTTTGAAAATACCATAATATATATTCATCAGGTTTTGGCCAAAGCTTTTCACATAAGGGTTGTAGGGTTTGTTATATAACTAAAACAAAAACACCCTCACCTGGAACAAGTCGATATTAGGATACAAGTTACCGAGTGCCTAGTTGATCAAGACTTCTCCGCCCTGGAGATAAACTGTACAAAGGACAACGTAACGTGTTTGTGAGACTCAAGACTACCAATGAACCATATACGACGCACGGCATGCTATGAACATGGTATGAATGCGTAAAAGATGATATTATATCATAAAAATGTTCATGTGCGCTATTAAGGAATTTAAAGCACATAATCAAACCATTCGTTCACTCATTTCATTCAAATTCATAAATTCATAAATTCATAACTCATATCAATTTAATCTAAGAATTCATTTAATATTCATAACACGTAATATTCATATCTACAATTAGAAAAAGAATAAATAAAACGTTCAATCAATAATCGGTAAATTAAATACGTGAAATAGTTATCAATTAATTTCTAAAATTGAATTAAATCAAGGGCTAAACCCATCGACCCCCCTATCCTTTCAGGGGTTTTGCACTTTCCCCCCTGTCCTTTTTTTTTTTGGCATTAAACCCCCCAACCTTTGAAAAATCGCACACTTGACCCCTTCTAAAAAACTTTAACAAAGCATATCTGTACGATGCTGATATCAAATGTGTTCATATGATATATCAAATTGAAGTTCTCGACGTAAGGAATACAACAATGGTCTCGAAATCAAAATCCGACAATGGACGAAGAATAAATTATCGATCAAAGGTGACTCACGACAAACGAAGTGTTTGGCGGCTAATAGGGTCGGATGGGATATGGATTTTGTTCTCCTTGGAGAGACGAGCACGATGGCGGTGGTCTTGGAGCTTGGATCGCCATGACGGAGGAGAAATCGACAGTCAAAGCTTGGTCAAAGGGGTCAAGTGTGCGATTTTTCAAAGGTTGGGGGGTTTAATGCCAAAAAAAAAAGGACATGGGGGAAAGTGCAAAACCCCTGAAAGGATAGGGGGGTCGATGGGTTTAGCCCTTAAATCAAATAATATTTGAAATATATAATAAATATATATATATATATATATATATATACTCATATATGCATGTAATTTAAATATGTTTAACATAAATATTGTAACACCCGGAACGCCAGGCGCCACATCCCCCGCACCATAGCTCCAATCCACATATGAAATGGTCAATCCATACATAAACCGAATCTACGGCAAACGGGAGACAATAAAAAAAAAGCAAGGCAAGGCGAGTACCCTCAAAACAAACTAACACGACTCAGAGCAATAAAATAGCGGAAGCAAAAGCATTCAATATATATAGGTACCAACGAATCATATCATTACAATATCCATCCGAGTATAATTCAAGATATACTACAAAAACTAGTATCAATACAAGTACAATGTATGAAGGTGCCGTGCTAGACCCGAATAAAAGACAACGAGACTCTAATTCTCGGCTAGCACAACCTGTAAAACTGAAAAGTTGAGGTGTCAGTCCCAACGGACTGAGCGAGGGGTATAAATAATTATATGCGCACCGACATGCAAGTTATAATCTCGGGTAATAATTTTAGAAAACCAAACACAATTATTAGAATGGAAGGTACTATCGCTCGAGGTTACAACTAATTCAATTTATCGATTAGTTCAGTTCAATACAATCAATTGGTGGCCCGGGGAGTGAGGGCAATTCTCCAACCTTACTCCGACCGTGTACAATCAATCAATTATTAGGTGATTAGGTGATCAAGCAATTATTTACTGTGCACGATTAGCAGTTTCAGTGACTCCTTCTTCCTCCGGGTGATGGTGGGATTGCAAGGCCCCACCATCCAATCAGTCTGGGCAGAGGGTACATGAATCCCTAAGCCCGGAACTCCTTCCTCCCCTAATCTCCTAGGGGGTTCAGGGGTCATCCCATTTGGTGAGGATAGCACTCGAGTTACCCGTCAGCCCATGCTTTCCCAGTTGGCTCGAGCCACTATCCTCGGGCCCACAGTGCAATTCAATGACTCGCCAAAACAATCAATCCGTCAATCAATCAATCAATCAATCGGTTTTGCTAAATCATTTGAAAGTCATAAAGTTCGCAAACTATAGATATATATATACATTTTGGCCGAAATAGTCACATAGGGGTTGTAAGGGTTCTATTTATCTAGAATTTAAACCTCACCTGAGCAAACCAACCAAAAAGAAGCAAGAGAGCACCCTACTGAGCGGGCTCCTCGAAACCGGGACCGTAATCTGTGCAACAAGGACAAATGTGAAATAAGACTCGACTCGAATGAACCAATTATGACGAACGGCAAAGTCATGCACCAATATGTTATGAAATAACGATTTAATGAATGTCAAATACGAGCATGATTGTCAATAAACCAAGTATATAACACACACACGTACAGCCATGCACGCAAAACAATATGCATGAAAACAGAGGGTGACACGCCCATGTCACAAAAATACACTAAGCCGTGACACCCCCGTGTCACGGTACAGCGGACCAAATGCGTGAAAAGGAAGGCGACACGCCCGTGTCACCAAGGCAAGGCAAACCGTGACACCCCCGTGTCTCGGTACAGAAAATCCAAACTAACCAACATGCACCCCCGTGTCACCCAACACAAAGCAAAGATGACACGCCCGTGTCATCTGTGCGAAGCAGAAAAACAGGGCAAATTCGGACAGCACTAAAATCCAACCAAAACACCAAATTCAATCCAATATAAATGATCAAACACAACATATACATAATATACTTCAATTATACAACGATCAAACCAATAAATATGCATCTATTCACCAAGAATTAGGCCCTAAAACCCCATAATTATTCATATACTCCAACTTACACATATCCTCATGTTTCATGCAAGAATGAAGGAAATATGAGCTAAACATGCTTCTAATCATGAATACACATGAAAGCATCAAGCTAACATCAAACCCTACTCATATAGCCAATCAAGAAATTCAATCCATTCTCATGTTATACCTTGAAATGAAAGAAGAATGAGATGAGGATGAAGATGTTGATGCTTCTAGCTTCAAAGTTCCTCAAAATAGCTTGGATTATGAGATGAATTCTTCTCCTTCTCTTGAGGTGTAAAAACCGATCCTTAGTGTGTGTGTATGTGAGGTTCTTGTATGTAATGTATTGTATGAGCAAGTGAAGAAAGAGATACATATACATGATATATTATATCATCCACTAACATGACAAATGCACCCAATTTGCAAACAAGTCCCTAGGTTATTTAAATGAATGCAATCAAGTAATATCCCTACCCAAAAGATCAATTAGCTCCAAACCAAGTTATGCAATTAAGTCCATATTTTTATAAAACGATCAAGTAAGTCATATAATATAATTAGGAACGTTATCACTTGATTCTCATATTTCACGTTTAAAGTCAATTCGTATAAATACATAGAAATGTATGATGCACATAATATTATAATGGAGTTATAATGAACAAGTAAATAGATAAAATTAAACCCACAACTCCCGAAGACCCGCACGTGGCGTGCTTACCTGAACTTCCGGAATTTGGGGCGTTACAAATATTACATATAATATATATATATTTAAATATTACCATATATGCATGCAATTCAAAACATATTATACATAATAATTACATATATAATATATATATATATATATCATGTACCTACGTAATGCATGCAAAACACTTCCCATGCACACACACAAAATATATAACTATATACAGTAATATACACATGCAAGCACACTTATCTTTCACCACATGAAATCTGACTCAAAATAAGAGATGAATAGATCAAAATGACCAGAGAAGAATGTATAACATAATCCTAACTCACCTTGTTGATTGGATGAAAGTTGATTGAGATTTGAGCTCCTAAATCTCAAGGGTCGCACAATTACGGGAAAAACTGGGATGCAGAAGCTTTGGATGAATTTTCTGGTTTGTGTGAGGTTTGGTTCGAGATGGGGCAGTTAAGGACTGATAGAGGGTTGAACTAGGGTTAAAAGGCCACCAACCATAGTTAATTTGGTTAAGTTTTGATCAAGTTATGGCCATTATAGTGAAAGGTGGTTGTTTGGATGCCGTTTCGTTTTTCGGTTGGATTTCGGAGGTTCAAATGATTTCAGAAAATTATAAAGCTAAGTTTATTAAACTCAGATCTTCGATACGAGTTCAACGAAGTTGACGGAACTCAAATTTGAGTTCCCGAGCTCAAGATATCGCGTAAGGAACCAAGGGTGCGCTAATTGCTCGTTAGCCCCCGATTTGGTTCCACGATTCAAATTAAAATCGTTAATGCATCAAACGAGTTTGAAAACACAAAACGAGCATATAGGCATGTTTATAACATATATATTTACGACATACTAAATTTCCACGACATTTCGACATCATTTCATATAAGAACGATGCACAAATAAACGTTCAAGTGCATAACCTTAAAGAATTCATACATAATAAATTAAAACTAATATTCAAATTCTTTTATCAAATAAACTTCAAAGTCAACGGATTTACATAGAAATTACTTAATACGAATGATTAAGACATAATTAATTACTAAACACTTAATTAACATTAATTATTAAATTAGTAATAATTTAAAATAATTACTTAGATGACGGAATAAATAAAATAATATTAAATTGAAATAAAATGTAATAAAATAAAACACTAACAATTTATAAAGAAATTGAATATAAAACATGTATAAACAATTAATCACATAATTAAATAATTTAATTGCACAATTTATAACCAAATACGACTCATTAGTATAAATGAAAAACCGGGACGTTATAGAGTCGAGCCGAGCCGAGCCTTGACCTTTTTTGATGTTTCGAGCTCGGGCTCGTCCATAAGAACCTCGGCTCGGGCTTGGCTCGCGAGCCAACGAGCCACATTAAAAGTGGCTCGGGCTTGGCTAGCAGTGAGGTTCGGCTGAGCCGAGCCGAACCCACGACCCACGGAAGAAAGCCCTCAAAATACGTTTTTTTGCCATAGATTTGATGCTTTTTCTCTTTTTTCCCCAAATCTCAATCCTTATCTTTATTATATACATCCAAAAACAGAAACCCAAAATCTAAATTCTTTTTTTTGTCATAGATCTGAAACTTTTTCTTTTTGCCCCAAATCTGGATCCATATCTTTACATACATCCAATACAGAAACCCAAAATCTAAATTCGTTTTGTTACATATAGAAACAGCAGAAGAAAGAGATGATAAACGAACCAAAAATTTCGGGAAAAAATAAAATCAAAATTTGATTCGATATCCTTCAAGCTACATGGAAGTTGCGATGAAATCTCCATGTCCGGTGGTGCGCAGGGGTGGTGAAGTCCTTCAAGCTACAAGGAAGTGTTGAACGGTGAGTGGTGGTGTAGGCGAGGTGGTGGCGTTAGGCGAGGGCTGAGAGTTTTCCATTGTGGGAGTTTTCACTTTGCACCTATGGGCGGCTGAGGGAGAAAGAGGGGAATGAATTTGACTAAGGGGATGAATTGGCTAGGGTTAGATAGATATATATATATCACGTATACGTTTTATATATATATATATATATATATTATAAGTAATAAATGTGTGGGTATATATATATTATATATGTATAACTTTTTTTTTTTAAATTATAGATTAGTTCGCGAGCCGGCTCGCGAGATGCGAGCTAGAAAGTACATGTCTCGGGCTTGGCTCGCAGATCCCACGAGTCGAGCCATGGCTCAGCTCGGCTTGGAAACATCGAACCCAAGCGCGAGCTTCAACCGAGCCCGCTCGCTAAGCTCGTGAGCTAGCTCGTATCGTTTACATCCCTAGTTGTGGTAAGGTAACCACTATAATTCCATGATTTTCTTTTTGTTCCTGCTCACTCAGTTCTAAACCGGTACAAATTTCATACAGGTTCCAATCTTGTTATATTTATTATCTAAGTTTCGAGGATCATTTATTTGGGCTAAATTGTGAAAATCTTTCAATTCACCCCCTCTTGACAAACAGGGTTGATAAGTTAATTTAATGTAATTAATAAAAAAAAGTTTAATTAATGTATTTGGTAAGTAATTAAAGTTTTCAAAATATTAAATTTGTAGATAATTAATCAATTAATGAAATAATTTTAATAAAATAAAACTTTTCAAAGAAAATGAAAAGAAAAAAAGACTACTAAAGTAAAATTGTCACATCTTAATATATATATATATATATATATATATATATATATATATATAAAAGGTAATGAGCGTTTTTAAAATTAATTAAAAGTTCAAATTACATAAAGTAATTTTTCAAACAAGTAATAAATAGTATTTAGTTCAAATTGTATATTTTAATATATAAAAATTTTAACTCATTTAATTTAATTACCACCGTTTAGGATCATTCCATACATATAGCTTTCTTTTCCATTTTTCAACTCATTTAGGCAAGATTTAAGGGATTAATTATATTGACAACCAATTAAAGTTCTTGAATTTATTTTATAATGAATGAATAGTATAAATAAAAATTAATTTATATCTAATAAAAGAATTAAAAATGAAATTATACCAAATCAGGAAAATTTTGTTTTTGGAACTACCAATAATAATCTTTTTAAATATTAAAAATAATTATTTTAAGAATTCACCATTTAGAAGGAAAAAAATACAAAAAGTATATTATGAATCTTGTCAAAAATAATTATTTTCTTAATTACTATTTATTTTCATAATAAAATAACATATAAAATAAAGATAAGTCAATCACTTTTTATTTATTTAATTAAAAATCTAAAAAAAAGCATATGTAATTGACAATCTAAAAAAAGCATAAAATATCATTCAGTCAAACTTGTCAAAAATAATTATTTTCCTTATTTACTATTTATTTTCATAATAAAATAATATACAAAATAAAGATAAATCAATCACATTTTTTATATCTAATTAAAAACTTCAAAAAACCCACAAATTTTACATCATAAAAAAAAAACACAGTTGAAAAGTAAAACGTGGTTATCAAATATATAATAATATAGATATAGATAGATTTTTGAAATTTTCCAACAGTACACCAAGGTATAACCCATCGATATATTTAATATATATTTTCATTAAATAAATTTAAATTATCCATGCTATACTGACAAGGTATCCCATGAGTACAATATATTTTTTTGAATATATTTGAAATCTTCAAACAGTTTCCCTACGGATCCGTACTGGTTATATATAATTTATTCCGACAATCAATTGATTGATTTTCTGTCGTTTTATTTTAAATTTAGATTTATTGCTTTCAAACTTTCAACGATTTACCATTAATGCCTATATTTATTTTCTTTTTTTCACATTCATTTTGACATGCGTGGATTATCCACCCATTTTCCATCAAAAAGAACTTATAAACTTGATCTTCGAGCAAAATATAATTTATTCCCTTTTAATTTATATAATGTTCAAAATATTTTTAGAGAATAATTTATTTTAATCTTAAACTCTCATGATATTTACAAAAGTTCACACCATCTCTCTTAATAAATTTTAGTCTAATTTTAAATTTTTAAGATTAAAATACCCTCTTATATATTAATTAGATTTAAATGAGTATTGATAATTTGATATTGATAAAATATTTATCTTGTTTAAAGATTATCATTGATTTTATTTAATGTAGATATTCAATTTTTTTTGTTTTAATCTATCTATTTGAAGTTTTTTTTTTTTTTTTTTTTTTTTTTTTGTCCTATTCTACGACTAGACAACTGGTGCATCTATCTATTTGAAGTTGAATTGAGAAAAGAAAATTATAATTTAATGTTTCGGCCAGCCACGTTGTAACGCCCCATTTTTCATTTATACATTATGTTACATTATATTAAATTTTATAACATTATATGTATTATGTGTTCATAAACTTATATGAATTATCATTAACGTGGAAATTACGTGAACTAATTGATAACGTGCTTAATTGTATGAAATAAGTGACTTACTTGTATCATATGATCCTTAATTGCTCCCTTATGTGAAATTGTGTAATTAAGTGAATATCATGACTTGGAGATAAATGCATTATTTGTTAGAGATTATACTTATGTGCATTAATTTAAGTAAATGAGGGACTTGTATGCAAACTATGATGACTCATGCATATAATTGCTAGAATTTGATGTATATCCTTCCATTCTTCCATTTCATTCCATTACTTTTCATTTCATCAAAACCTTACACCCACGCACACACTAAGGATCGGTATTTACACCATCAAGAGAGGAAGGAAGATTTCATCTAAATTCAAGTTATATTTAAGGAACTTTGGAGCCAAGATCATCAACATCATCACATCTTCATCTCATCATTTCTTTTCCTCCATTTCAAGATCTCCTTCCAGTCGATGTGGGACATCCACCATAGTTATATTCTTGTTTCGCTCGTCAGGTGAGGTTTAATTTCTAGATACATAGAACCGTTACAACCCTTACGTGAACTTTCAGCTAAAAGGTATCTATATATCTATAGTTTTCTAAACTCTATTGATTTTCCACTGATCTATTGAAATTGTACTATATTGATTGTGTTGGCGAGTATATTGTACCGTGCACTGTGGGCCCGAGGGTAGTGGCTTGAGCCAACCGAGAAAGCAAGGGCTGACGGGTAACTCGAGCGCTATTCTCACCAAATTGGGATGCCCCTGAATTCCCTAGGAGATTAGGGAAGGAAGGAGTTCCGGGCATAGGGACTCATGAATCCTATGCTCAATGAGACTGGGAAGTGAGGCCTTCTCCTGGTGGTTCCCTTCGGGGTCTGGTTCCCACCAGCGAGAAACAAAACCGTGAGGGTGGTTCCCTTCAGGGTCTGGTTCCCACCCAAAGCGGACAATATCGACGGGGGCCTTGCAATCCAGATTGATTGGGTGGCGTGAAGGAGCTATTGAAACTGCTAATTGTGCACTGTAATTGATTGATTGATCACCTAATTATTGAATAATTAAATTATTGTACACTGTCGGAGTAAGGTTGGAGAATTGCCCTCACTCGCCGGGCCACTGATTGAGTGATTGAAATTGATTGAAGTGTCTAATCTGATAGTTGTAATCTCGGGCGAGTTCAAAGTATTATTGAACCTATTTGGTTTCTGTTATAAAACCTTACCCGAGGTTACAACTTGCATGTTATTTGCGCTTATATATATATTGCCCCTCGCTCAGTCTTATGGAGACTGACACCTCACTTTTCAGTTTTTCAGGTGGTGTGCTAGGCGGGAGTCAGGGTTGTGTCTTGTCTTTCCTTTCGTGTCTTGTTCCAGGCTCTCCACTTACACTCTGCATATTGTATTTTAATTATTGTATTGAATTTACTATTGGCTTAGTATACTACTTACTGACTTAAATTGAATTCGGGACAGGTTTCTAGGGCTTTAGTGGAACCCGTTTTACGTTATTGTAATGAATTGATTCGGGACCGGTTAGGACAGGTTTATTGAATTAGTAGAACCCATATTTACTTTCATTGAACTTGCATTCATTTTATTTATATTGAATAGATAATTGCCTTCCTTCCGCCGTGGTCATTGTTGATTGTTTCAGGGTTAGGTTCCGCCTAGCTAGGACTGTCTTTTCATTGTCTTCCGTTCGCTGTAAGTTTAGTTCATGTATGGATCATTCCATTTCATATGTGGACCGAACTCACAGTGCGGGTGTGACACCCCGACTTTCAGACCGTACAGGTATGACGTATGTGCGCATTTAAAATTATTATTTACGCATTTTATATTTATTCTAATTGTTTATTTGAATTATTTAATTTAATTCTTATATGAATTATTTGAATTTGCATGAAATAATTGAATTATATGAATTCGTCTGAATGAATGTGCATGTGATTTATTCGTTTATTTGAGTTGACCTTATTTGAGCCTGTATTTGCTGAACCGAACCCAGTCGAACCGGGAACCTTGAACCGAACCGGTTCAGCCTTAAAGGCTGAACCATTCTCTCTTCTCCCTCATTACGTTATTTCTTCAAGCCAAGCAACAAGAGAGAAAACCCCAAGCTTTGATCATCCAACTTCACAAGCCGATAACTCTCTCGTTTCTTCGTCTTTTCTCGAGCTTAGGTAGGTTTCGGAATCCCCTCGTCATGCTCTACGTTTCCATGGTTTAACTTCTGAGTTTGGTGTGAGTTTGCTTTGCCTTTGCTCCCATACTTGAATAGTAAGGGTTTAGCTTTAATGGTGATTTCTTGCTCTTTGCTTGAGATGATTGATTTCTAGCTTTTTGTATGAGTTGTATATGTTATATATGTTGCATTTATTGCATGTAATCCATGGTTGGTGAAGGATTTTTGAGTGATCATAATTTTGGTTTGAATTTTGCTTAACCTTGATCATGCTTTTAAATTCCGTTTTCTTGCATTATTTGAGTGTTCATATGTAAAGTATGATATATCTGAATTGTATGTGCATTTTGAGAAGTTATGGCAACTTTAAAGGTTGGATTTTGGCCATTTTTGGCATATTTTCGAGCTTCCCCTGTTTTCTGTGTTTAAACTCTGCTCCAGCTTTTAAAACCAGGCCGGAACGGCCGTTCCCGCCCAGTTTTAAACTGGGAACGACCGTTCCCAGGCCATACTGTTCATGACCGAGAGTGGGAACGACCGTTCCCAGTTGTACTGGGAACGGGAACGGCCGTTCCCATGTCCGGAACCCCTCTCTTCTGGAGCAAATCCACGGGGGTGGATTTTTCCTTAAGGAAAAATCCACGAGGGTGGATTTGAGGCAGTAGCTCTTGGAAAATCCATGGGGGTGGATTTTCCCCTTTAGAAAAATCCATGGGGGTGGATTTTCCTCTTTGGAAAAATTCAAAACCTAGAAGTTGCTACTACTTCTCTTTGCTTTAATTATGCATTTTTATGACTTTAATTGCTTCTCTTTTGCATGATTAATTGTTATAACCATGCAATTATATGACTTGATTGTGATATTTTGTTGAGAACATGATCCATGCATTTTGCCGGGCGTCTTCTTTGGTACATTATTGAGTCTAAGTCTCGGGTCTTGTCTTCTTTTGTTTCAGAGCCTCTTCCGGAAGTTCGTGAGCCCGAGGTTTAAGTGTTCGTTCGCCCGTTTTGCCTTCCTTCTACTTTTGCAAAGGTGAGGTTAGGATCCTTTGTACTAGATAAGCGACCTAAGACCTATTACGTGTTGTTTCTTACCCTGTATGCGAATATATATACTTATATATATGTATTAAATACGAATGCTTAAGGTATGTTATGATCTTGTGAAATAAGCTTTACGTTTTCGAAATTGGCATAAGTATTGGCATAAGTAAGCTATACTTTGAAATTCGTTATTCGTATATGATATGTTTGAGCGAGTTGTACCCTGAAAGATGGGAGTTTGGTTTGATTTGGTTTGTTGGGCCCGGAGACGTGGGTAAGGGAGACCCGGGACGACCACGGGGTCGCCGGTTATGACCCCTGTGCACGTTCTCATTTGAGATATTCACGTGCGACCTATGGAGGTTGGGAAGGCGTGGTATCTTGAGCCTTCGGTGGATAACCGGGGAAGGCATATCGTGGGTTAGCTGCCCCGTATGTGTTTGGTAATGTAGGTGTTAGGGTTTGATTCCCGATACACCATGGATGTGGGGTGGATGTGATTTGAATTCGATTTTATGTTATGTTTGATGGAGTAAGGGATAGTCCGTTCTCGCCGGACTTATGTTTATGTTATGTTTGATAGATTATGGATCGAGATAGGTTTTCCTTTTATTATATGCTATCTTTGGAAAATGATTTGGTATGTAAAACCCTAGCCTCGATTCATGTCTATCACCTTTGTAATATGCTCTGCTCTATATGTATTTAGGTGTGGGTGTGCGTTTAGCCCCCTCACTCAGTCGAGTTTTGACTGACCCCTCTCTTTTCCCAACTTCAGTGCAGGTTGTTTCGAGCTAGGCGGGGAAGTGCGAGTCTTGGTCTTGTACTTGTGTGTCTAGGTCGAGTTGCATCCGTACTTCTTGCATTTTGGGATACTTTTATTATGTATTTGATGTTAGAATTATATTTTGCTGAATTAAGGGCTTCTGATGTATATACTCGATCTTTTGGGCCGTGAGGCCATTGTATATGATGTAAATGTTAGTTATAGAGCTCTTTTCGATCCTTGTTATGGCTTCCGCATATTTATGTGTTGATTTTGCGCGCTCTGTCCGAGTTTTAGCCCCGCTTAGCCTAAGGAGTGAGTGTAGGTTCCGTTCGCTTAGACTTGGACTCATGTATGGAAATCCATTTCATATGTGGGTTCGGGTTTAGGTGCGGGGGATGTGGTGGCCCACCGCTCCGGGCGTCACATCCTGAAAGTGGTATCAGAGCTCTCGGTTGCAAAACCGGAGCTCTAGAGTTGAGTCGGGTGAGTCTAGGTCGTACGGCTTAGGACAACATGGTTATATGCATTTATGTGATTATTGGTTATCTTCTTGTTAATCGTGTACATGAACATGTACTAACCCTCACGCATATGAATTGGAATCTTTTCCTTTGCAGAAATATGCCTCCCCGAAGACACCACCACCGAGATAGATCTCCGGAACATCGTCATCACCGAGATCATTCTCCACACCCGGAAGATAATAATCCACCACCACCACCCCAAATGGATCCGGGCAATTTCATGGAGAGATTAGCGGTATACTTGGAACAAAGGGCTCAGGAAAGAAACAATGCACCTCCGGCTGGGAATCATGGAGGAAATCTAATTACAGCTACTCTTCGGGAGTTCAAGAACCAAAATCCACCGGTTTTCGTGGGTGGAAATGACGTGCAAGCGGAGGAATGGCTCGTGCAAACTAACCGGATATGGAATCTCATACCGTGTGGGCCTATGGAGAAGCTACAATGTACACTTACCATGATCCAAGGCCAAGCTTATAGTTGGTGGTCAAGTTTGCAAGGAAGATTAGAGGCTACCGAGGAAGAGATCACATGGGAGGTGTTTGTTCGTGAATTCAAGAATAAATATATTCCCAAAGCTACAAGAAATCGAAGGGTGAGAGAATTTATGGAGCTCAAACAAGGAGGTATGTCCGTCACTGATTATATCAACGAGTTTGAAAGGCTTTCTCGTTATGCCCCGAACATTGCCAATGATGATGAAAGCAAGGCTTCTCAATTCCTCCAAGGACTTCGGGAGGATATGAAAGATGCTCTAGAGGCTGCTAACACAAGTACTTGGGCGAAAGTCACGGACAAAGCTCTAAGAGTTGAAGAACGGGTTGTGATGAGGAGGAAGAGTACTCATACCGGGCAAGGGTCTAGCTCGGGGAATTTCAATAAGTTTGGAAAGAGGCCGGCATTTCAAACTTTTCAACAAGCCAAGCCTCAAAACAAACAACCTCGACCCGCGGGACCCAATCAACCGAATCGACCCTTAGCACTTCCGGCTCCACCTAAAGTGCAATGTACCTATTGTAAGGGTCCTCATCACGTGGATAATTGCTTTAGGCTTCATAAGAGGTGTTTCATTTGTGGGGCACAGGATCATATGGTGAACACATGCCCGAAGAAGCAAGATAACCCGAGGCCTGCAATCCAAGCTAGGGCTTACGCATTGGGAGTTGAAGAAGAGCAAGCTGTGGAAATCGACCCAAATGCCGTGATCGAAGGTACTATAAGCATTCATGGCACTACATTACATGCATTATTTGATCCCGGGGCCACTCATTCCTTTATTTCCCGGGATATTGCCGCTTCTATGTGCTTGCCTATTTCCTTGTGTGCGCATGATTACGTGGTTAGCTCTCCTCTTGGTGGTAGTTTAGTAACTTGCAGGGTTTTTCGGGGTTGTCCGGTTAGCTTCGAAGGCCGAGTTTTCCTCGCAGATTTGATTGAAATGCCGATGCAGAGGTATGATGTAATCTTGGGTATGGATTGGTTGTTTGAACATGGGGCTCAGATGGATTGTCGAAATAAGAAAGTTTCTTTTGGATCAGTGGTGTTTAAGGGCGAAAAGGTGAAGTTGAGCCCGTTTATTTCTTTTGTTGAGGCGAGTAAACTGGTCCGGGACGGTGCGACAGGTTTCGTGGCCTATCTTTTGAATAGACCGAAGGATCAGGCCAAACTTGAAGAGACGGAGGTCGTGCGAGAGTATACCGATGTTTTCCCTGAGACTTTGGGTTCTCTACCGCCTGATAGGGACATCGAGTTCGTAATCGATCTTTATCCCGGAGCAGAGCCTTTTTCGAAGACTCCCTACAGAATGGCTCCTGCAGAGTTAAAGGAGTTAAAGACGCAGCTTGATGAGCTTTTGGCTTGCGGGTACATTCGTCCGAGCATTTCTCCGTGGGGTGCTCCCGTTCTAATTGTAAAGAAGAAGGATGGGACGTTACGGATGTGTATAGATTACCGTGAGCTGAATCGGATGACAGTGAAGAACAAATACCCTTTGCCTCACATCGAGGAGTTATTTGATATTCTGCAAGGCTCAAAAGTCTATTCCAAGTTAGATTTGAGGCAGGGTTACTACCAACTGCGTATTAGGGAGGAAGATATTTCGAAGACTGGCTTTAATACGCGCTATGGGCATTTTGAATTTGTTGTCATGCCGTTCGGATTAACTAATGCTCCAGCCGTATTTATGGACATGATGCACCGAGTGTTCAGGCAGTTTCTCGACAAGTTCGTGGTTATATTTATAGACGACATTCTGGTGTATTCTAAGTCCGCTGAAGAGCACGCTCAGCATCTTCGGATCGTTTTGGAAACTTTGAGGGAACACAAGTTGTACGCAAAATTCAGCAAGTGTGAATTCTGGATCGACCGAGTTGTATTTTTGGGTCATATCATTTCAGGTGATGGGATTGAGGTTGATCCATCTAAGGTTGAATCCGTGCTTCGTTGGCAGAGACCTAGAAATGCCTCAGAGATCAGGAGTTTTATTGGGTTGGCCGGCTACTATCGAAGGTTTGTTAAGGATTTTTCTAAAATTGCCGCTCCATTGACTCGTCTGACTAAGAAGGAAGTGAAATTCGAATGGGATGATAAGTGTGAGGCGAGTTTTCAGACATTGAAAGTGAGATTAACTTCAGCACCGGTTCTTACTTTACCCGAGGGTACCGAGGGTTATGCGGTTTATACAGATGCTTCGAAAGAAGGTCTTGGTTGTGTTTTGATGCAGCACGGTAGAGTGGTAGCTTATGCTTCGAGGAAATTGAAGGAGCATGAGAAGAATTACCCTACCCACGATCTTGAATTAGCTGCCGTTGTGTTTGCTTTGATGAAGTGGCGACACTATCTCTACGGTACCACGTTCGAGGTATTTACCGATCACCAAAGCCTCAAGTATCTCTTTTCTCAGAAGGATTTAAATGTAAGACAGAGGCGTTGGATGGAGTTGTTAGAGGATTATGATTGCACCATTCAATACCATCCGGGTAAAGCAAACGTGGTCGCCGATGCTTTAAGTAGAAAGGCGAATGTGGCTAATTTGGAAGCAGGTTCTTCAAGTTCGGGTTCAGAGACCTTGGTTTCGGGAACTTGGTTGGCTAATCTTACAGTAATACCAGATTTGAAAGGACAGTTGTTGGAAGCACAGAATTCAGATACAGAGATTCAGAGGTTGGTAGCTCGTTCCAAGAACGACCCGAATTCTAAGTTTGGATTAGATAATTCCGGTTTGTTAAGGTTCGAAGCGAGAATATGTGTCCCAGAAGAGCTCAAGAGGATTGTACTTGAGGAGGCACATCGCTCGAGGTATTCGATTCATCCGGGAGGTACTAAGATGTATCGGGACCTGAAAGAGAAATTCTGGTGGAATGGCATGAAAAGGGACGTCGCGAACTTCGTGAAGCGATGTCTGACGTGTCAAAAGGTGAAGGCAGAACACCAGAAGCCGGGAGGAACTCTCCAACCACTTCCTATTCCCGAGTGGAAGTGGGAGCAAGTGACTATGGACTTCGTGTCCGGCTTGCCTAGAGTCAAAGGAGGGTTTGATGGAATTTGGGTAATTGTCGACAGATTGACTAAGTCTGCCCATTTCCTCAAGGTTCGGATGTCCGAGAAAGTTCCAAAGTTAGCCGAGTTATATGTTCGAGAGATTGTAAGACTACATGGAATTCCGGCTAGTATCGTTTCGGATCGGGATCCACGGTTTACTTCGATCTTCTGGCAGAATCTCCAAAAATGTTTGGGCACCAGGCTCAGGTTTAGCACCGCTTCGCATCCTCAAACGGACGGTCAATCTGAAAGGTTAATTCAGTACTTAGAGGACATTCTTCGGTCGTGTGCTTTGGATTTCCAGGATAAGTGGGATGAGCATCTGGCTCTAGTTGAATTTGCTTATAATAACAGTTATCAGGGTTCAATTAAGATGGCTCCTTATGAAGCACTTTATGGAAGGAAGTGTAGGTCGCCTTTGTTCTGGGATATCGAGGATTGGAAATGGACCGAAGAGAATAAACTGGAGAGGGCAGAGCCTAAGGAAAACATTGTTGCTACTATTGAGAAGGTTCATACGATTAGACAAAGAATGAGGGCAGCTCAGGCTCGACAGAAAAGCTACGCCGATAAGAGAAGAAGGCCCTTAGTGTTTGAGGTCGGAGATAGAGTTTTTCTGAAGGCATCTCCAAGGAAAGGCTTCACTCGAATAGGTAAAGGTGGAAAGCTCAGTCCACGATACCTAGGGCCATTTGAAATTTTGGAAAGAATTGGAGAAACGGCGTATAGATTGGATCTACCACCGAATTTGACAGGGATACACAACGTTTTTCATGTTTCTCAGCTCCGTAAGTACCATCCCGATGAGGCAACTATTCTTCCAGTTGAAGAGGTTCATTTAGAGCCGGATTTAACAATAGAAAAGCATCCGGTTGCAATTCAGGACCGGAAGATGCAAGAATTGAGAAAACGGCAGATTCCTTTGGTCAGAGTACTTTGGAGGGATCAGAAATCCGAGGAATCGACTTGGGAAACTGAGGAGAAAATGAGGAATTTATATCCGGAGTTGTTTGAGGACTCGGTTCGGACTTGAGGGCAAGTCCTTTTTAAGGGGGAAGGATTGTGACACCCCGACTTTCAGACCGTACAGGTATGACGTATGTGCGCATTTAAAATTATTATTTACGCATTTTATATTTATTCTAATTGTTTATTTGAATTATTTAATTTAATTCTTATATGAATTATTTGAATTTGCATGAAATAATTGAATTATATGAATTCGTCTGAATGAATGTGCATGTGATTTATTCGTTTATTTGAGTTGACCTTATTTGAGCCTGTATTTGCTGAACCGAACCCAGTCGAACCGGGAACCTTGAACCGAACCGGTTCAGCCTTAAAGGCTGAACCATTCTCTCTTCTCCCTCATTACGTTATTTCTTCAAGCCAAGCAACAAGAGAGAAAACCCCAAGCTTTGATCATCCAACTTCACAAGCCGATAACTCTCTCGTTTCTTCGTCTTTTCTCGAGCTTAGGTAGGTTTCGGAATCCCCTCGTCATGCTCTACGTTTCCATGGTTTAACTTCTGAGTTTGGTGTGAGTTTGCTTTGCCTTTGCTCCCATACTTGAATAGTAAGGGTTTAGCTTTAATGGTGATTTCTTGCTCTTTGCTTGAGATGATTGATTTCTAGCTTTTTGTATGAGTTGTATATGTTATATATGTTGCATTTATTGCATGTAATCCATGGTTGGTGAAGGATTTTTGAGTGATCATAATTTTGGTTTGAATTTTGCTTAACCTTGATCATGCTTTTAAATTCCGTTTTCTTGCATTATTTGAGTGTTCATATGTAAAGTATGATATATCTGAATTGTATGTGCATTTTGAGAAGTTATGGCAACTTTAAAGGTTGGATTTTGGCCATTTTTGGCATATTTTCGAGCTTCCCCTGTTTTCTGTGTTTAAACTCTGCTCCAGCTTTTAAAACCAGGCCGGAACGGCCGTTCCCGCCCAGTTTTAAACTGGGAACGACCGTTCCCAGGCCATACTGTTCATGACCGAGAGTGGGAACGACCGTTCCCAGTTGTACTGGGAACGGGAACGGCCGTTCCCATGTCCGGAACCCCTCTCTTCTGGAGCAAATCCACGGGGGTGGATTTTTCCTTAAGGAAAAATCCACGAGGGTGGATTTGAGGCAGTAGCTCTTGGAAAATCCATGGGGGTGGATTTTCCCCTTTAGAAAAATCCATGGGGGTGGATTTTCCTCTTTGGAAAAATTCAAAACCTAGAAGTTGCTACTACTTCTCTTTGCTTTAATTATGCATTTTTATGACTTTAATTGCTTCTCTTTTGCATGATTAATTGTTATAACCATGCAATTATATGACTTGATTGTGATATTTTGTTGAGAACATGATCCATGCATTTTGCCGGGCGTCTTCTTTGGTACATTATTGAGTCTAAGTCTCGGGTCTTGTCTTCTTTTGTTTCAGAGCCTCTTCCGGAAGTTCGTGAGCCCGAGGTTTAAGTGTTCGTTCGCCCGTTTTGCCTTCCTTCTACTTTTGCAAAGGTGAGGTTAGGATCCTTTGTACTAGATAAGCGACCTAAGACCTATTACGTGTTGTTTCTTACCCTGTATGCGAATATATATACTTATATATATGTATTAAATACGAATGCTTAAGGTATGTTATGATCTTGTGAAATAAGCTTTACGTTTTCGAAATTGGCATAAGTATTGGCATAAGTAAGCTATACTTTGAAATTCGTTATTCGTATATGATATGTTTGAGCGAGTTGTACCCTGAAAGATGGGAGTTTGGTTTGATTTGGTTTGTTGGGCCCGGAGACGTGGGTAAGGGAGACCCGGGACGACCACGGGGTCGCCGGTTATGACCCCTGTGCACGTTCTCATTTGAGATATTCACGTGCGACCTATGGAGGTTGGGAAGGCGTGGTATCTTGAGCCTTCGGTGGATAACCGGGGAAGGCATATCGTGGGTTAGCTGCCCCGTATGTGTTTGGTAATGTAGGTGTTAGGGTTTGATTCCCGATACACCATGGATGTGGGGTGGATGTGATTTGAATTCGATTTTATGTTATGTTTGATGGAGTAAGGGATAGTCCGTTCTCGCCGGACTTATGTTTATGTTATGTTTGATAGATTATGGATCGAGATAGGTTTTCCTTTTATTATATGCTATCTTTGGAAAATGATTTGGTATGTAAAACCCTAGCCTCGATTCATGTCTATCACCTTTGTAATATGCTCTGCTCTATATGTATTTAGGTGTGGGTGTGCGTTTAGCCCCCTCACTCAGTCGAGTTTTGACTGACCCCTCTCTTTTCCCAACTTCAGTGCAGGTTGTTTCGAGCTAGGCGGGGAAGTGCGAGTCTTGGTCTTGTACTTGTGTGTCTAGGTCGAGTTGCATCCGTACTTCTTGCATTTTGGGATACTTTTATTATGTATTTGATGTTAGAATTATATTTTGCTGAATTAAGGGCTTCTGATGTATATACTCGATCTTTTGGGCCGTGAGGCCATTGTATATGATGTAAATGTTAGTTATAGAGCTCTTTTCGATCCTTGTTATGGCTTCCGCATATTTATGTGTTGATTTTGCGCGCTCTGTCCGAGTTTTAGCCCCGCTTAGCCTAAGGAGTGAGTGTAGGTTCCGTTCGCTTAGACTTGGACTCATGTATGGAAATCCATTTCATATGTGGGTTCGGGTTTAGGTGCGGGGGATGTGGTGGCCCACCGCTCCGGGCGTCACAGCGGGGGATGTGGTGCTCCCGTCACGGGGTGCTACACATGTCACATGTACCTGCCAGCGTGGGGACCTTATAACGGGGCACGTTCTGAGAACGCCTCGTGCCGCCACGTGGCCTAACAGGTGGAAGCTGACACGTGGCACATAGGTGCCACATCGGATGACACGTCACTCCATCCTCCCTCTCAGGTGGTCGATCGATGCCGATCACCGACCTCTTAACCAGTCGATCACCATTCCAAGAAGGACAAATCGATCGGGTCATGAACCAGGTCCCTCATTTCCATCATAGCGAGATCTCGACCACTAGATCCTTCCGAACACCCTCGCCATCGACCAGCGAAGCCGTACTACAAGTCAATAGTGTGGAAGGAAGGTCGACGGCCTCCCATGGTACAAGGGAACCAACTCTGAAATAAAGGTGTTATACAGTACTACTGTTCCTTAACAAACTGGCCGAAGCATTAAATGCACCTCCAATGCGTGAACAGGTGTCACACACACCCCATGGGCCTATAAATATCCACAGCATTTATGGCATTGGTAAGCACAATCACTGTTCAGTCGACCCTCGATACTAACTCCTATTCTCTTGAGCAAGTATCTGACTTGAGCGTCGGAGTGCCAAACTGGGATATAACCCCTATTGTGACACCCCGAACGAATGGCCCCACATCCCCCGCACTATGAACCCGGTCCACACATGAAATGGAAAGTCCATACATGAACCAAGCTCATAGCGAACGGAGACAGAAAACGAAAAAAACCAACCTGTTAGGCGGGACTAGACCCTGTACCAATCAATTCAACAAAACAAAGAATGCGGAAGCAATGTAATCATGCAATCACTATCCAATATAAAATTTCAATTCATATAAGAATGTAAATACGGGTTCAACTAGTTCAAGATCCTGTCCTAACCTGTCCCAAGTTCAATAAAGTAATAACAATACAGAGTGGCTTACTTAGCCCAGTTACAAGTAGGAAATAAAGGTACGGTACGATGCAGTGCAACAGGACCAAGACTCGATCAAAGACTTCAAAAGACTCCCGCCTAACAACCACAAAGCCTGCAAGACAGACACTAAAAACAACGAGAGGGAGGGGTCAGCCAACTGACTGAGTGAAGGGGTTAACATACGCGATATATATACAGGCATTCAGGCAGGCATAATTCCACTATACGTGATTCATTAATAAAACCGGGAACAAGAAATATGATTCAATTAACAAGTACGGGTGGAATTACGTTAAATCATGCAATCAGGTAATCAGGATATACAATACATGTATCGATATCCGTACACCCTCCGTTGATGCCTGTTTTACCTTAACCCTCCACGGCTCCAGCTGCTACGTCCAGACTGGGGCATACCGGAGGTCACAGATATCTATGCAATTACATTTTAGGGGACCCGACGAGAACGGGTATTTATTCCATCCTAGACTCACGGTTAACACAACACAGTTTATAAATCATTTTCGATACATAGCTGGTATACAAGATATAGCAAGGTTTAGTATAGAAAACTGTTTGGCTATGTATAAAGCATGCAGAGTTGTAGGTCGAATATAAAAGAAAACCCTCGCCTCCACGTGCAAGAAAGACCAAGAGAAGGACCACGAAGTTGGAAAGTCTCCAATGAGGAGAACACTGTACAAGAAAGGAAAGACGGTGTACTCGTGAGACACGAATCAAAATGGAACCAATTAGGACGCACGACAATGTTCATGAAGTGGTGCATCATGTCATGGCATGATTTAATATGCATTAATTCATAAGTAAGTTATGAAATGGTGTGATCGTGTTCATGAGCACAAGTAATGTCATTTAGACACATAAATGATTTAATCATTCAATTAGGCATGTAAACAATTCATGTAAGTCAAATAAGAGGTCGAGGAGGTGAAAGGAAGGCGATAAAACAGTTTTCGGCAAAGTTTGGCAATTTCGAAAATGCGC
Organism: Lantana camara; assembly: GCA_037501455.1. NCBI lineage: Eukaryota > Viridiplantae > Streptophyta > Magnoliopsida > Lamiales > Verbenaceae > Lantana > Lantana camara. The sequence continues at coordinate 99,242,036 of CM074855.1, forward strand.
AAGCTGTAAAGAATTGAACATATCTTGAGTTCTAGAAGTTGAAATGAAGTTTTGTTTGTTGGAGTTGAAACAAGACACATGGGCCTTTAAAATGGTATGTGGCTCGACTTGTGGTTCAAAGTGAGGTGAAAATGGTGTAGACCCGAAGTTGGGCGAAAGCTGATTGTCGGTAAAGTGGCGACACCCAAAATAATTGATAATATCTCACAAATGGGAAAAGATAATGAGGTGATTCCAAGGTTGTTCTAGATTTCAAAAGGTTTCCAACGGTTCAAAAATTATGTCAAACGGAGGTCGTATGAGGGAGTACCCGGCCGGGGAAAAACAAGGCGGAAATTTACCCCGCCGGGGAGAGCAGGTGCAGAAACCTTCTGCACTAAACTACCCGCCCGGGTAGTTTTGTGGGCAAAAATCTACGCGCTCGGGTAGATGTTCTGGGCAGAAGAAACGTAGCAGAACAGGGCTAAACACGGGAGAAACCAAAAATGATCAAAGCCACCTCAAATCTCAACCAAAGCATTTAAACTTCAAGGCATAAGTTCATGTATGCAATACTCATCCAACAACCAAAATTACATCAAAGAAGCATCAAATGAACTCAAGGAAACATCATATCTCAATCTTAAATCAAGTAGTTCAAGAATGAAAGCATGGATCAAAATTTTCATATAAAAGTCACTATTCATCATCTTCCCCAAAGAGGCACTTAGGCAAGGATTCAACTTGCAAGATCTACGTAGAATTAAAGCACGTAACGAGAGGAATACAATGGTTACCTTAGGTCGTTCATCGGACGGTTGGATCTTGAGAACCCGAGCTTAAAGGGTTTATGGCCAAAAGGGGTGTTTGCTTCTCTTCCTCTTCCTCTTCCTCTTCCTCTTCCTTGTTTGTACGTGAAAATGAGGGAGAGAGATGAACTTGGCTCCTTTTTTGGGCTGAGTTAAATGGGTCGGATTAATGGGCCGGGTCAAAAGGGATCCGGTCCACTCGGATCGGATTTTAAAATGGTAGGGCTATCAAATGACTTTAGAAAATTAAAAAGGTTAATTCATTGAATCCAAATCACCGAAACAAACTCAATGGTAAGGTTAGAATTCGAATTCGAATTCCCGAGCTCAAGGTAGCCACGAAGGCCCCAAAACACCCTAATTATAATTAGGTTCCTAACGAGCAATTATTGGACAACCGAGTCCAAGTACATTTAATAAATTCAAATACACACATAATAAAATTACATGTTGACACGTTGGCATGTGACGTCACATAAATCACATAATTACTGAATTAAACTCTCTCGCGACGTCGTACCTGGCTTGCCGAAAAACTGGGGTGTCACAACCTCTCCCCATTAAGAAGGACTTGTCCTCAGGTCCACTGCCTCGAGTACTGGACTCCAAGCAAAACTTCTCCGTGTTCATCCCACGCGGGGTTCGTGACATCCCGTAGGAATTAGTTCAGAGAAGGGACTTCAAGGACAAGGGTCTTCACCTCAAGCTGCTCACGAACTTGATCCGATTATGAGTAGTCAGAACATCTCGCACGATAGGAGGGTCATAAAAGATTCAACTCCCACCATTTGAATCCATCCAAACCGTCCCACAACTCGGCATCACAAGTGGATTAGTTAACGAACCTCCACCACTCGTTCTCCAATCCCCAAACGGGTCTTCAATCACCACATCAACTTCATGGTTTGAAGTTGGTTTCTTGGGCCGCCACTAGCTTCAAAATAGGGTCTCCAAAGAGCCGTTGTAAAGTCCGTTGCACGGCACGACCCTCGTCTCACTGTGTTACTAAGGCACTCGCTCACTCCAAAAGCAACTAACAAACAATTACACACAACAGGAATTAAGGAATACATGATGCACGTGATATGTATGGTTAATGTAACGCCTCGGTTTTTATTTATTAATATCTTATGTCTAAAGTAATTTTATAAATTATATTTTATAATACTTTCATGAGATTTTATCAATTTATATCAAATTGAGAATTCCTTTCAAGACTTGGAAATATTTATTTTGTGAAATAATTACCGAAAAAGATTTAATTCTTGACTTGTCATATAGGTTCATTCTTTTAAATTTAGGGACCAAATTGCATAACATTTTCAAGGACTCAATTGATCAATTCCCAAAGCTTTCCATCCTTAGTTGCATGACTTAAATATTTGAGGGACTAAATTGCAAATTGATTATTTCATCAATTTCAAGGATGATGAATCACGTAAGAGTGCATCTCCAAGCTTCCTAGTGCATTTCATCCCAAGATTCACCAACATATCCATCTTTCTTGCTTTCGGTTCTTCAAGTAGAAAGGGGAAGAAGAGATTTTATCATCACCATCAAGTTTGCTCAAGAAGCTCTAAGCTTTTAAGCTCCAAATCATCCATCTTCATCTTCTTCATCCATTTCTTTCATTCCAAGGTTGGTTGTGCATGAATTGATGATCTTGAGCATATTTGATTGAGCTAGGGTTTACGAATTATATGCTAGATGAGTTAGTTGAAGTGGGAAGCATGATTATGTGATCATGATCATGAGTTATGGCATGATTTGTGCATGAATTTAATGGAAAATCAAGCTTGAATGATCAATATGAACTTGAGCTAGAAACCTTGGAAATCTTGATGATATTTCATGCTTTGAGTGTTTAAGTGTTAGGATATCATTTCTTGAGCACATATGCATCATATTTCCAGAAAATCATGACTTTGCTGATTGAAAATGGAATTTTGGTGGCTTTGTTGTGCTTTGCCGAGAGCTTCCCCTGTTTTTCCTCTGTTCTTCCAGTTTCAGAAACTGGGAACGACCGTTCCCAGCCTCAAGGCATTGTGGGAACGGGCGTTCCCACCTTTTCAAATGATTTAGGCGGCCGAGCATGGGAACGGCCGTTCCCATTTTGGCCTTGTGCAGGAAGGGCCGTTCCCAGCTTCAGCGCGTTTTAAAAACTGGAAATCGCTGGCGCGCTTTTGGGGACTACAGGAACGACCGTTCCCATTTCACAAAGGGACCCGGAATCGCCGTTCCCACCTGAATTGCAGAACAAAATATTCTGCATAAAATTACATTTTTAGCCCCTCGATCCAACGACTTCTTTGACCCCGAATTGCTATTATATGTGCTAGTATGTACTGAAACAACATGTTATCATGCCACATTGCATTTTCCTCATCATCTCGATGCATTTCCGCCGTTCGTCATATTTGGTTCATTTTAGAGTCAAGTCTCACGTGTACACGTCTATTTTGCACAGACCAGCTTCGTAGGGACGAGGAGCAAGCCCCGTAGGCCGTGCCTACTTGTCTTTTATCGGTAAAGGTGAGGTTTAATTTCTAGTTATATAGAACCCGTATAACCTTTACGTGATTTTTGGCCAAAGGTATTTGTAGTTATAATTTCATGAAATCACTTATCATTTCAAGTATGTTAATGTTCACGAATCAAGCCTGTCATGTTCATGCAAGCAAGTAGTTGCGTTCTCCTGGCCAGGTCCTCCTTAGCGAGGGCGCTGGGCTGGTCTTCGGGCCGGTGATTGTCCGTCCAATCACAGGAAGAACATAGTCCTATCGTGTAAATGCGTTCTCTTGGCAAGGTCCTCCTTAGTGAGGGTGTTGGGCTGGTCTTCGGGCTGGCGGTTGTCCGTCCAACCACAAGAAGAACAAAGGCCTATCGTGTACATACGTTCTCCTGGCCAGGTTCTCCTTAGTGAGGGCGCTGGGCTAGTCTCAGGGCTGGTGGTTGTCCGTCCGACCACAGGAAGAACAACCCTATCGTGTTACAAGCAAGCCATGTATTGATTGCATGATTTTCATTCCATGAATGTGCTAATTGATTACAATATTACACGATAATTGAATTGTATGATCACCTAATGATTAACAAGCAAGCAAGCATGTTTATTGATTGCATGAAATGAACAAGTGATTAATATTGATAGTTGTATTCTCGGGCGAAGCTATATTATTATTGAACTTGTAGATTTATCTTTTATAATCTTTACCCGAGAATATAACTTGCATGTGCGCAAATATATATGTATTGCCCCTCACTCAGTCTTCGGTAGACTGATACTTCACTTTTCAGGTACTTGAGAGCCGGTCGTGCTAGGCGGGAGTCTGGTCCAGTCTTGCATTGTCACGAGTCTAGCAGTGTACCATCATGTAGAGATTTTGCTACTTCTCATGTTATGTCCGTTATTATCACATTCTGAATACTTGATCATGTATAGGTTAGTAAGAGATGATAATGTATTGATACATGTTGGTACCTATTAGTATGTATACTTTTGATGTAAATATGGTACCTATAAGTAATGTTGATGTTAATGCTTCCGCTTTTAACTTTTATATGTCTTGGTTTTGTATTGCTTTGGGGTTTAGTCCAGCCTAGCTCGTCTTTTCTTTTAATTGTCACCCGTTCGCTATAGGTTAGTTCATGTACGGATTGTCCATTTCGTATGTGGATCGGCCTATAGTGCGGGGGTGTGGTATCTCTACGTATAGGGGTGCTACATCTAAGGTGGTATCAGAGCCCGGTTGCAAAACCGAGGTTCTAGTGTCGTGTCTTGTCAAGTTTAGGTCGAACGGCATAGGATTAATTGTTGATTGAGAGTCTTGCACATTATTTGAATTATTTGAAGTCCCTGAATTACTTAGATTACTTGACAACCTGTGCTCTGCATTGATTTTTGCAATTTATTGTTAAGTATCTGATCTTGAATTCTTTGAAATTATGTGTCTAACGTGTTTTATTTTAAACATTGATACACTACTTGTTGCATTTATATTAAATTTTCGTCATGAGCATTAAGTATGTGATCATTATGTGACATGAGCACGCCTTACCCATATGCATTTACTTCAAAGAAAGTTGTAAGTTGCAGGTTGTGGAAAGAGTATCAAACCACGGCCACTTGCTCGATAATTTTGAGCTACTACGGGATTTGAGAAGGGTGTACCAGTTGGGAACTACATCTGGGTTCAAACCAGTTGGATTCAAATTTCTAACACGACAACCAGAAAGAATTAAACAATCAGTTATGGAAAACCAACAGGTTTGGGATTCTACATTTAGGTAAGACGAGTTTATTTTTCTGATTCAAGAAAAATCGTCATGTTGAGGGAATACATCGACAGATAGGGAACGGTAAAGGAAAGTACTCAAGAGAGGCAAAGTATTAATTAGAGGGAGAATACCAGGATTGCCGTTGGAGATTAATTCCAGAGGTTGAAAAAAAAAAAAAAAAAAAGGGAGATAAAAAGAAGAGGATTGTCGACTATGACGGGGTTGAATTGGAAGATATGGAGCAATGAGTAAAAGCATCTCAAATTTAAGAATTTTCAACTTGGATCATCAATTCACAGAAAGTGCTACCAAGGAATTTTAGACTAAGGATCAAATATGGAAAAGTTCGAAGACAAGTTCATTAAGTTATGATTCAAAGGATGAGATCCGGTATAAAAGAATCAATAGTGGACGTTCATAGTTTATTTGAAAGCCAGGTGAAGGGAGATTGGGATACTAATTATTCAAGATTCAGGGTGTTGTTAAATTGAATTTAGTTAATTGGAGAGCAAATTCAAGTAGGAGAAGAAGATCATTTCAATCGAGCTAGTAGTTTTGGATGATTTATTCATGAAAGGTAAAGATGCGAGGGACTCTATGATCGGGTGGAATGAGTTTATTTTCCAGATTCAATTTGGATGGTTGTGCTAGAGTGCGAATTGGGAGATTCGGAGTAACAAATGAAAATGGCAACGGATGATAAAGAATTTTGGAAGGAAATTACATGCTCAAAAGTAGGTAAGTAAGAAAGGGAGTTTATAACCGATTCAAATTGAAAGAGTAAACTTGAAGGATTTCAATCATGGTGGCAACTTGGTGAATCGGGATAATAACTGGAGACTTATGGTTCGGGAGGGGTCAGGAAATCAATTCCATAAGTGGAACAGACAATGAATTCAAGAGTTCTTGTTTGGGGATCATATAGTTACCCCAGTTAACGCAAGGACAATTTTGGGATTTCAATTAAGAAAGGGATAAGTAAGCTCAACACTCCAGTGAATATGAAATTGAAAGACAATCATGTTAAAGATTTCGGTAGTTGGGCATTTCCAGATCCAAGCTGAATTGTCGTGTTGCGAGGTTACGTTAAATGAAGCAACAAATTGAAACGGTAAAGAAAGGCAAAGAGTTGCTGGGAGGTTGTCGAACGATCAAGTATAGATAAGTGGAGGGAGAGTTCAGATAACTAATCGAACTCCTAACGAGTAAACAAGGGAGTTTGGAGCAAAGTGACAAGCATGAAGAGGATTCGGACAATAATTGGGGAGTAACTATTAAAGGGTAAGCTAGATGTTAACTCCGTGAGCATAGAAGATTTCGGGTTTCAGAAATCATTATACTGAGTCGTGGGAATGCTCGAGTGACTGTTAGATAAATTTGAAGAATAGAAGGCCGTGGGAAAACAAGAAATGAGAACCAGTTCAAGACAAGCTTATAAGTCAACAAACGAGGAATTTCATATCGAGATAAAATTTTCCATTACTCCGGTGGCAGGTTCAATGCATTCATAAGCACGTGCATCATACGCTACTTTAATTTTAAATTTCTTTATATATATGTAATTTCCCGGATTGAACTTAATTGCTTCAATGTGCTGAATTATTACTTCTGAGTGTGTAACGTGCATTGGCATATTAATTCAACATGCATGTTCAGTGTCTTGATTAACAGGATGTCTCAAGATCGCCCTTATCGTGAACGAGGGCTTAGGGTTTCCCCACATTTACCCCCTCCGGTTCAGCCTCAGGAGTTCTTCGAGTCCTTGGTTCGTTTGGTGGATCAGAAGATAAAAGAGTATGTCTCCTCAGCGCCACGAGTCTTATCAGCACAACCGGGCCAAATTTCGATAGCATTTAGGGAATTTCAGAACCAACCATCCTCAAGATCCGTTGAAGGAAATAAGGATTCCAACGGGTCACAACTCAAGAAAATCAAAAGAGTGTGGGAACTAATTCCGAGTGGCTCCCAAGAAAAGGTCAGAGGCACTACCTCGTTGGAGGCAAGAAGGCCTAATCCTCACCCCGGGCAGGCTTCAGGTTCAAAGTCGGGACAGCGTTCTAGCAAAGGAAAGCGGCCTATCTCTTCTCATACCCCGGCACCTCAAGAAAAATCTCACAAGAGAAAGAAGCAATCACTTGGATCAAGTTCGAGAACTTCGCGTATCCCTGTGTCAACAACATCTTCCGGGAAACTTCTTTGCAGTTATTGTGGACGTGATAATCACACTTATGATGGCTGTAGGAAACGGTTGGGATTATGTCTCTACTGTGGGAGTGACAAGCATCACATAGATACTTGCTCAAGGCTACGAGAGAAATCGACCGGGGGTGGAAGATTACTAGTGCAAGCACGGGAAGGCGTTCATGAGAGGGGAGTGCAAAATGTAAATGTGAACCTGGTCCGGGAAGAAGAAGGTACCAATTATATGCACGATACAACCAATGGTGAATGGTACATTTAACCATGCATACCATGTGCATCACCGATCTTATTGTTATTGTATTTAATTTCTTGTGCATTGCAAACTAATTAATTATGAGTGATAAGTATGTGATTAAATGGTTTAATTGTTTATATGATTCTAATTGTCTATGCAACATTCATGCCATTATTTTCGCTATCTACTCCTTGTACGACTTCAGTGCAAGTGAGAGACGGGGCTCTCTCCTTTTCTGTTGAGAGATGGGGCTCTCTCACTCCTTGCTGAGAAACGGGGTTTCTCACTTCTTGTGAAAGACGGGGTTCTTTCATTCTTGTTGAAGAGGCGGGGTTCTCTTATGACTTGTGCATCGTTTCAAAACTTGACAGTGGACCTGGGGACCAGGTCCTTTTAAGGGGGGGAGAGTTGTAACGCCCAGGTTTTTATTTATTAATATCTTATGTCTAAAATAATTTTATAAATTATATTTTATAATACTTTCATGAGATTTTATCAATTTATATCAAATTGAGAATTCCTTTCAAGACTTGGAAATATTTATTTCGTGAAATAATTACCGAAAATGATTTAATTCTCGACTTGTCATATAGGTTCATTCTTTTAAATTTAGGGACCAAATTGCATAACATTTTCAAGGACTCAATTGATCAATTCCCAAAGCTTTCCATCCTTAGTTGCATGACTTAAATATTTGAGGGACTAAATTGCAAATTGATTATTTCATCAATTTCAAGGATGATGAATCACGTAAGAGTGCATCTCCAAGCTTCCTAGTGCATTTCATACCAAAATTCACCAACATATCCATCTTTCTTGCTTTCGGTTCTTCAAGTAGAAAGGGGAAGAGATTTTATCATCACCATCAAGTTTGCTCAAGAAGCTCCAAGCTTTTAAGCTCCAAATTATCCATCTTCATCTTCTTCATCCATTTCTTTCATTCCAAGGTTGGTTGTGCATGAATTGATGATCTTGAGCATATTTGATTGAGCTAGGGTTTACGAATTATATGCTACATGAGTTAGTTGAAGTGGGAAGCATGATTATGTGATCATGATCATGAGTTATGGCATGATTTGTGCATGAATTTAATGGAAAATCAAGCTTGAATGATCAATATGAACTTGAGCTAGAAACCTTGGAAATCTTGATGATATTTCATGCTTTGAGTGTTTAAGTGTTAGGATATCATTTCTTGAGCACATATGCATCATATTTCCAGAAAATCATGACTTTGTTGATTGAAAATGGAATTTTGGTGGCTTTATTGTGCTTTGCCGAGAGCTTCCCCTGTTTTTCCTCTGTTCTTCCAGTTTCAGAAACTGGGAACGACCGTTCCCAGCCTCAAGGCATTGTGGGAACGGGCGTTCCCACCTTTTCAAATGATTTAGGCGGCCGAGCATGGGAACGGCCGTTCCCATTTTGGCCTTGTGCCGGAAGGGCCGTTCCCAGCTTCAGCGCGTTTTAAAAACTGGAAATCGCTGGCGCTCTTTTGGGGTCTACATGAACGACCGTTCCCATTTTACAAAGGGACCCGGAACCGCCGTTCCCACCTGAATTGCAGAACAAAATATTCTGCATAAAATTACATTTTTAGCCCCTCGATCCAACGACTTCTTTGACCCCGAATTGCTATTATATGTGCTAGTATGTACTGAAACAACATGTTATCATGCCACATTGCATTTTCCTCATCATCTCGATACATTTCTGCCGTTCGTCATATTTGGTTCATTTTAGAGTCAAGTCTCACGTGTACACGTCTATTTTGCACAGACCATCTTCGTAGGGACGAGGAGCAAGCCCCGTAGGCCGTGCCTACTTGTCTTTTGTCGGTAAAGGTCAGGTTTAATTTCTAGTTATATAGAACCCGTATAACCTTTACGTGATTTTTGGCCAAAGGTATTTATAGTTATAATTTCATGAAATCAGTTATCATTTCAAGTATGTTAATGTTCACGAATCAAGCCTGTCATGTTCATGCAAGCAAGTAGTTGCGTTCTCCTGGCCAGGTCCTCCTTAGCGAGGGCGCTGGGCTGTAGCACCCACACGTAGGGCCACATCCCCCGCACCATAATCCGAACCCGAATACGAAATAGAATGTCCGCACCCGAATCCGAATCATAGCGAACGGGAGACCAAACACACACTCTAGGCTAGGCGTAGCTAGACAACACAGAATCAGAGTATGCGGAAGCGAATAAATAAAAGCCACAAGCAAAACATCACAGATATATATATAGGTACCAACACACACCTATCCATATAGTATTTACGTATAAGTACCAACACATTCTGTACAAAAGCCATCCCGGCTCGAACAAAATAGTGTATAAGTATATACAAATCATAACTATACAACTACAAAATAATAAAGTGCAGGTATGTAAATGCACCTAACGAAACCTAGACCGACAAGTGTATAAAGCAGACACACTTCTCCGCCTAGCTCACGCTCCCCAAAACCTGCAACTAAAAGAGTAAACGAGGAGTCAGTCCACTGACTGAGTGAGGGGGCTAACGCACACCCACACCCTACATATATATAGAGCAGAGCACAAAGCAAAGGGCGAAATTATGAACCGGAATAGGTTTTACAAACTAAAACTTTCCAAAACAAATACATATACTTTAAAACATTTCATAAACACTATCCCGATTCATACTTCTCAAACATACATAACAAAACATAATGCTCGGCGAGAACGAGCTTCCAACCTTTACTCCTCAGAACAAACAAAACGGAAATCATACACTCTCCTCTACACCAATGATGGAAGAGCCACCGGCGGCCCTAACCATCCAGACATATACAGACTCACGAGGGGTAGCGAGCCCACATCGTGCCCTCCCCGGTTTTTACGCCGAAGGCATCGAAATATCACACCTTCCCAAACTCCCAGGGGTCGCGTGTGATATATCGGATGGAGACTACGCACAGGCCGAACCTCGACGGCCCGAACCGTCCCGAGGGTTCCTTACCCGTAGCTCCTTGGATCCATACATACAAATCATATCATATCAAATGCCAAATCTTTCATGGCAATCTCGCTAACAGAATTTGTAAAGCCTTTTCCAAAACATAGCTTACATAAGCTTATTTAATATCTTTTCCAAAACAAAGTTGTTCACAAGATCATAAACGTATTCTAATCAACACGTACATATCTATATATATAATATATAGTCACATGCACGGCCGGAAAACATCACATAAGGCTTTAGGTCGCTTAGCTAATAAAATTCCTAAACCTCACCTTGTGCGTAACAAAATATGAGCAGACGTGAACAACCTACGCCTCGGGCTCGTCAACTGGAACCTCCTCTGAAAAGAAAACACGAAAGCCCAAGACTTAGACTCTATATGAACCAAAGAAGACGCCCGGCAAAATGCATGATTCATGTTCATAGATAAAATGTCACAATTAGGTCATATAATTCACAATTCATAGCATAACATATTTATTTACAATCTATTATGCAAAACAATCAAATTATAACAATTAATATGCAAAAGAAAAGTATTTAAAATCATACAATTGCATAATTAAGGCAAAGAGAAAAAGTGGCAAAATCCACCCCCATGGATTTTTCCAAAGGGAAAAATCCACCCTAGCGGATTTTTCCAGAGCTACTGCCTCAAATCCACCCCCATGGATTTTTCCAAAGGGAAAAATCCACCCTCGCGGATTTGACCCAGTAGAAGGGTTCCGGCCATGGGAACGGCCGTTCCCGTTCCCAGTACAAACTGGGAACGGTCGTTCCCACTCTCGGTCATGAACAGTAAACGGCCTGGGAACGGTCGTTCCCAGTTTAAAACTGGGCGGGAACGGCCGTTCCGGCCTGGTTCGAAAGCTGGAGCAGAAAATTTTTACAGAAAACAGGGGAAGCTCGTTTTTGAGCCAAAAATGGCCAAAATCCAACCCTTAAAATTGCCACAACTTCTCAAAATGCACAAACAATACACATAAATCATGCTTGACATATAAACACTCAAATAACTCAAGAAAACGGAATTAAAATGCATGATCAAGGGAATGAAATTTTCAAGCAAAAATCATGATCATTCATAAATGCTCAATCAACCATGGATTAAATGCCATAAATGCAACACATACAACATATACAACTCATAAATGAAGCTAGTAATCAAATACATCAAGCAAAGAGCAAGTATCCAAGTTTTTCATTAAACCCTTACTATTCACGTAGGGAAGCAAAGGCATGCAAAACTCACTCCAAACTCAGAAATTAAACCATAGAAACGACGAGCACGACTAGGGGATCCCGAAACATACCTAAGTTCGAGAAAAGACGAAGAAACGAGAGAGAACTTGGCTTGGGAAGTTGGATGATCAACTTGAGGGTTTGGCTCTTGCTTGCTTGGTTGTTGTGGTTGAACGTGAAGAATGAGGGAGGAGAGAAATGGTTCAGCCTTTAAGGCTGGACCGGTCGGTTCACGGGTTCGGTTCAAGGTTCCCGGTTCAAGTTGGTTCGGTTCAACAAATACAGGTTCAAATAAGGCCAACTCAAATTAAAACGAATAAATCACATGCAACATTCATTCGAATAAATTCACATAAATTCATATAAGTTCAAATAATTCATATAAGTCGTAAACAATTAATCCAAAACGCAAATATTGATAAATCACATAATTTACCTGTACCGACTGTGAGTCGGGGTGTTACAACCTCCCCCCCTTCGGAGAACCTGGTCCCCAGGTTAACTGTCTGACCTGAGAACAACTCTGGGTACAACTGTCTCATCTTCTCCTCAGTCTCCCAAGTAGACTCTTCAGATTTCTGATCTCTCCAAAGAACTCGGACCAAGGGAATCTGTTTATTCCTCAATACTTGTATCTTCCGGTCTTGAATCTCAACCGGGTGCCTTACTATCGTCAAATCCGTCTCAAGTTGTACCTCTTCCACAGGGAGAATAGTTGATTCTTCGGGATAAAATTTCCTGAGCTGCGAGACATGAAACACATTATGTATCCCGGTCAGTCTCGGCGGTAGGTCCAACCTATACGCCACTTCTCCAATTCTCTCAAGGATTTCAAAAGGTCCAAGGTATCTCGGGTTAAGCTTCCCACCTCGACCTATTCGAGAAAATCCCTTCCTCGGAGATGCTTTCAAGAACACCTTATCTCCGACTTCAAACGCAAGGGGCCTTCTCCTCTTATCCGCATAGCTCTTCTGACGGTCCTGAGCTGCCTTCATTCTCTGCTGAATCAACTTAACCTTAGCAGTGGTCTTATCCTGTAGCACCCGAGCGTAAGGTACCACATCCCCCGCACCGAGACCCGACCCGTATATGAAATGGAAGTCCATACACGTGCCAAATCCACGGCGAACGGGGACACAACACACACGCTATGCTAGGCGGGACTAACCCTTAAACCAATCAGTGCAGGAATCATAAAATCAGAGTAAAAGAAAATTTGCGAAAGCAAGAACTACATAGCATATATACAATGAGCTAACAAGCTCCAAAAATCAATATACAAGAGCATTCAAATATGCACGGCACTCACGGCCTACAAAATCATAACGCTCCAATCGATACTAGAATCAAATACAAAAGTAGCAACAAGGGTATGAATATGATACTGAAAAGAAGTGCTAAACATAAATGCAAGACCTAGACGACTTGTATTCCCGCCTAGCACTCCTATACCTGCACAAAACAACTGAAAACAACCGGGTTCAGTCTAAAAGAGACTGGTGGGTATAAAATTGGGGCATAAGATATATAATATCGCATAAATTAAACACATACATGCAAGCCCTAATCCCGTGTGAAGTTTGATAAGAATTTACCAAGTGGTTAAAACAAAAGAAAACATCAATGGGATTACGACGTTCATTTTCATTCATAATTGTTCATAAGGGTTTAAGCTCGGCGAGTGAGCGTGCTCAATCTCCAACCTTCTCCTCGTGTAATCATATCATAATTAGTGATTGTCATACATATCTTTCGTGCACATACAAAATGATCATAATCATACATATACACCTTCTTCCTCCGGGTGGTGGACAAGTTAGCTAGACCTGACCACCGGTAAATTCATAGGCCAATGGGGGTACATGAATCCCCCAAGGGCACGCAGCTCCCATTCCTCGCTAAACCTCCTAGCGAGGGCCGGTATCACCGTAGTTTGGTTGGAACTAGTATATGGGATCCCCGTCAGCCCTTGCTTCCTCGGTTAGCCACATATACTAAGTCCCGGGGCCCGTGAACATAACATCCATACAATCTCGCCAAAACATAAGGTAGGGTTTCATAATTAAAAAGGGGTCATACGTTTGAAATTATTTACCCGAAATGACTCGATATAAATATATATACGATTTTGGCTTAAAACTTTGTACATAAGGAATATATAAGGTTGTTTTAACTAATAGAAGAAAAACCCACCTTTACCAAAGCAAAATAAAGACACAAGGGTCTCAATGCTCGTCCACGTCTCTGACCAAACCCGAATCTGTGCAAAAGAAAAGGTATGAGACTCAATGACCACATATGACGCTCGGCAATGAGGTGAATATGACATGAATGCATAAATGATCATGGTATATTATAATAATGTTCATGTGCACGATTAAGGAATTTAAAACATATAATTCAAATCATTCATTCATATGTTTCATTTGATTTCATAATTTCATAAATTCATAATATTCGTAAACTCATTTAGGAATAAAATAAATAAAACGTTCAAACAATAATCGGTAATTTAAATACGCGAAATAGAATTCAATTAATTTCAATAATTAAATTAAATCAAATAATAATTAAAATATATAATAAACATATATAATATATAATATATATATAATATACAATATATATAATATATACATATATACACGTACACTCTCACACACACACCCATGCATGCACAATATATATTATACACTAAATACAACCATGCATGCATTATAACACAACACACACCTTATATATATATATACATAATCACGTACACACACCCCAAACAAACATGCATGCATATATACACAAATATTACCTATATACTACACATGCAACACTCCAAGCTCACACAACTCACAACCTTGCATGCACAAGCACACAGCAGCAACCAAGGACACAAAACAACAGCAGCAACAGTCACAGAAGGAAGCAGAAATCGTCCAAGAAAAACGGGGTGACACCCCCGTGTCACCCTCAAAGCCTGGACCGAGACACCCCCGTGTCTCGGTACAGAAGTTCCCAGCTTTGCTGCACCCCCGTTCCTCGCTGGAACGGGCAGGAAAGGCACGCCCGTGACAGCAGCAGCAGCAACCCAGTTTTGACAGAAAAAGACGCAGAAACAGAGCAAGAAAACGGCAGCCATGTACGAGCAAGATCGGCAACATTACAAGGCACAAATTGCTGCAACAACTCAACCACAATACACACTAAAAAGCCAGGAAAGATGACAGCAAGAAGGAGAAGGAAAAACAGCAAATTGACAGCCAAATTTCAGCGTGAAAAACAGGGTAAAACGTGAAGAAAAACAGGGCATGCTTGAGCTCATTCGATCCGATTTCATTCAAGTCCAAAAGTCCATCAAATATGCAGCAAAATACCATATATTCAACAAGGAAATTCAGTTCCAAGAGTGATCAATCAAAGCATGGAAGCATACGTGACCTTCCCGTGGAATTTCTGAAAATTTCATAAGTGATATCTCATATATATCTCAAAAAACATGAAAGCAAAGATCATAATTGATATGAGGATGTTAAAACAATTAATCTCAGTCTTGGAATTGATCAAAACCGTAAAGAAACGAGGAAGATCAAGAATTTGTACAAAACTCCATTTTTCGGTAAAATGGCCAGAAATGGATGAAACCATGCTCAAAATCATGAATGAAAGGATGAAATTACTCAGAATTAATCATATATTACAACCCTAAGCTTACCTTGATGATTGGTTGAAGTTTGGAGAAGATTTGAGCTCCAAAATCTCCAAGGGAAGAAGGGTTTCGGGACTGGAGAGAGAGACAGAAGCTTTGGCTGAGTTTTGGGGTTTGTGTGATGATAATCTCGGTCAAGGCTTGAAATATACTGATAGATGGTTGAGTTAGGGTTTAAAGGAATCAAACCATGGTTAATTTGGTTGTGGTTTGGGTGAGATATGGTTCAATTAGTGCAACAAGGTCAAGTTGATCTCCGTTTCGTTTTTCGGTTGGATTTCGGAGATTCAAATGAATTAGGAAAATTATAAGGCTAAGTTTACTAAACTCGAATTTTCGTTACGAGTTCAGCGGAGTTGACGGAACTCGAATCCGAGTTCCCGAGCTCAAGATATTAAATCCGGAACCAAGGGTACGCTAAGTGCTCGTTAGCTCCCGTTTTGGTTCCTCAAATGAAATTAAATTAGTTAACATATCAAATGAATTCAAAAACATAAATTAAGCATAAAATCATGTTCATAACACATATATGTACAACATATTACAAAATCGTGGCAATTTGATATCATATCATAAGAGAACGAAGCACAAAATACACGAACAAACTTAATCATGCAATTCATTCATAATTCCCATGCAACATATGATTTTCATGCAAAACATATTAATTTGCATGCATAATTAAAATCTCATGCATAATTATGATTTCATGCAAAAATATATTAGTTGCATGCAAAAATAAAATCCTCATGCATAAGTATACATTGTACGTAAATATATATATATAGATAATTAATTAATTAAAACATGGTTAATTAACATAATATATAATTAGCATAATCATTAAACAATTAATAAAATAATTAAACGTTTTTATATATATATATACATATAATACGAAATATATATATATATGTAATTATTAGTATTAGAATAAAATATTATAATATAATATAATAAAATAATAACAATTATAATAAAATTAAATATAAAACACGTAAAAACAATTAATTCGCGCAATTAGGTAAACACATACGCTCTACCTTTACGTCCGAAAAGTCGGGGCGTTACAATCTCTCCCCCTTAAAAGAATCCGTCCTCGGATTCACTGCTCGCTCGTAATTAACCCAGGATGAAACCTTTTCATCTTATCCTCCGCTTCCCACGTAGTTTCTTCGGTTATACCACTTCTCCAAAGAATCTTGACTAGTGGAATACGCCGATCTCAAGTCCCTGAAGTTTTCGATCTAATAGCTTAATCGGCTTCTGACCGAAGGTGAGATTCGGTTCTAATTCCACTTCCTCAACCAGTAGAACCTCGGACTCATCTCGAGAATACTTTCGGAGCAAGTGTTTAATTTTCCTCCTCGTCCAATCCTTGAAAATCCTCTTCGTGGGAAAGCCTTTAGAAAAACCTTATCTCCAATCTCAACCTCCAATTTCTTCCTCCGTAGACCTGCATAAATCTTTTGTCGATCCTAAGCGGCCTTCATCCGTTGTCTAATTGTCGGAATCTTATCAATAGCCTCTTGTACAATCTTAGAGGGTTTTTCCTTCTTTTCCCCTCTTTTAATCCCTTCTTGCTTGGTCTAATTCAATTCCTCCAAGTCCAAGAACAACGGTAATCGATATTTCTGTCATAAAGAGCTTCATAAGGGACCATTTCAATCGCGGCTTGATAGCTATTGCTGTAAGAAAACTCGATTAACGGCAATTGCTCATTCCATGAGCCTTGAAAATCCAATGCACATGCTCTCAAAAATCCCTCCAGATACTTAATCAACCTTTCTGATTGTCCGTCGGTCTGAGGATGGAAAGCTGTGCTGAATTGAAACCTCGTTCCCAAACACTTTTGTAATTCTTGCCATATCCTTGAAGTAAATCTGGAATCCCGATCCGAGACAATACTAACAAGTACACCATGGAGCCTGATAATCTCATCATTGTATCTCTTAGCCAACTTACTCCCTTATCGGACATTCTGGTCGCAAGAAAATGAGCGGATTCCGTCAACCTGTCCACGATAACTCAATTTCCATCGAATCCTCCTCTCACTCTTGGAAATCCCGAAACAAAATCCATAGAATGTTCCCACTTCCTATCCAGGATAGACAATGATCGAAGTAGCCCCGATGGCTTTTGATGTTCCGCCTTAACCGCTCTTGTTCCTTCCGGGATGTAGCGAATACCCTGACCGATGAGCTTCTTCAAGAATAATCCTTTTTAACTCTTTCGGGACAACAACTCTATTCTTGAATCTTAGAAGTCCCGTATCATCAAACCCAAACGGACATTCTGAATCAGCTCGAGCTTTCTCATCTAATTTCCACTTTCACATTGGACACACTAGTTTTCCTACTAAGTGCATCCACGACCAAAATGGCTTTGCCGGGATGGTATCGGATTGTACCCTCATAATCCGCCAAAAGTTCCATCCAACGTCGTTGTCCCTTGTTCAATTCCTTATGTGAGAATAAGTATTGGAGACTTTTGTAATCGGAAAAGACCTCGAACGAAACTCCATAAAGATAGTGTCTCCACTTACCCAAAGCAAAGATCACTGCCATTAATTCCAAATCATGAGTGAGGTGGTTCTGTTCATACTCTTTCAGTTTCCTTGAGGCATAGGCGATCACTCTTCTATTTTGCATCAATACACATCCTAAACCTTCCTTTGAGGCGTCCGTAAGAACTGTATATCTTTCTGTACCTTCGGGAAGTGCTAATACCTGAGCGGTGGTCAACTTTCCTTGAGATAATATGACCCAGAAACGCTACCCGATCAATCCCAAAACTCGCCTTTGCTAAACTTAGCATACAATCCGATGCTCTCTTAAGGTATCCAACACAATCCTGAGGTGCCTGACATGATCCTCCAGAATTCTCAAATAAACTAAGATGTCATCGAAGAAAATTACCACAACTTATCCAAATACCATAAAGCAGCCGGATATTCTTTCCTTCAATCAAAACTGAACACTCCCGAATCAACTGATCTGTCTGAAGACTACCACCCAGTGGCGAACTCACCAATTATCAAGAAGAAAAAGCAAATAACAGACAAGCACAGAATAGCAACTAAGTCACAAGAAATAAAGAAATGCGTAACACTCGAATCAAAAAGTGCATGAAAGAGTGCATGAATGCTCATGTTAGGTATGCATAGGGTACCTTCTACCGCTGCTGGGGGATCGATCCCTGCATCTTGCTCCTCACCTTCGAGGGCGTAAGCACGAGCCTGAATCATTGGCCTTTGAACTCCCTTTTTAAATCCCGGATTCTTGTCGGGGCATATATCCGCCCTATGATCAGCTTTTCCACATATTAAGCATAAACCCAACCTCTTCCAGCAGTTGTGATAGTTGTGAGTTGGCCCTCCACAATATGTACATGGTGGCTTGGATGATCGTGCTTCACTCGGACCTTGTCGATCCCTGGTTGGTGCAGGCAAAGCTTTGAGAGCCGGTGGAGTTTGTCCTCCCATTCTTGGCTTCTTAAATGGAATCTTAGGAGGGGAAGTAGCTTGAACCATAGGTCGCTTTCCCGATTTTGCTCCAGAACCTCGCTCCATCAGTGGCCTAAAAATCGGATCTTTCTTTTTATACTCCTCTTCTTGGACTAGAGCCCTTTGTACCGTATCGGCAAAAGACTCGAAATTGTGACCTGCCTGACCGTGTCTCAAATCCTGTCTTAACCCCGCAATGAACTTCCTTGACTTTCTCTTCTCATCCCGGGTGACGTGAGGAGCATATTTCCCAAGTCTGTTAAATACTGTGAGATATTGGGTCACCGTACGCGCTCCTTGCTTTAACTCCATGAATTCTTGCTCCTTCCTTTCCCTTACCACTTCCGGTACGAAGCATTCCCGGAATTCTCTTTTAAAAACCTCCCAAGTTATTTCCTCTTCATCGACCTCAAGTTTCTCCCTTGTTCGTTCCCACCATTCGTACGCATCTCCATCCAGTTGGAATATAGCAAATTGAGCCTTCTCTTGTGTAGTAAACTGTCGGACCCCAAATATCCTCTCTAGTCGAATCAACCAACCCTCCGAGACCGCATCGTCAATAGAACCAGAAAACCGAGGGGGGTTATAACTCAGAAACACCCCATGCGGGTCTCTATTGTTATGGTTTAGTGGAGGAGCTTATTGTTCTGCTTGTTGTGGTGGGGGAGCTTGAGCCCTTCTAAGCTCTACATAATTGAAAACCGCTTCCATGAAATTCCCCATATCCATCGGTGGTGCTTGTGGTTGGGGTGGAGGCGTAGGAGATCGATCATGATGACGACGATGTCCGGGAGATCTCTCACGATGTCTACGTGGAGGCATCCTGTTCAAGAAACACTAATATGCATGCTATCTTTAGTCCATGCATGCGAGTGCAATTAATTCGATCAAAATTCAAGATTTAGAGCACACAAGCACGTAAACAATGCATATGCAACACATTGACAAGTTGTTCCTAAAGCCGAACGACCTAACTGACTCAACACGACACTAGAGCCCGGGTTTTGCAACCCTAAGCTCTGATACCACTTAAGGATGTAGCACCCGAGCGTAAGGTACCACATCCCCCGCACCGAGACCCGACCCGTATATGAAATGGAAGTCCATACACGTGCCAAATCCACGGCGAACGGGGACACAACACACACGCTATGCTAGGCGGGACTAACCCTTAAACCAATCAGTGCAGGAATCATAAAATCAGAGTAAAAGAAAATTTGCGGAAGCAAGAACTACATAGCATATATACAATGAGCTAACAAGCTCCAAAAATCAATATACAAGAGCATTCAAATATGCACGGCACTCACGGCCTACAAAATCATAACGCTCCAATCGATACTAGAATCAAAAACAAAAGTAGCAACAAGGGTATGAATATGATACTGAAAAGAAGTGCTAAACATAAATGCAAGACCTAGACGACTTGTATTCCCGCCTAGCACTCCTATACCTGCACAAAACAACTGAAAACAACCGGGTTCAGTCTAAAAGAGACTGGTGGGTATAAAATTGGGGCATAAGATATATAATATCGCATAAATTAAACACATACATGCAAGCCCTAATCCCGTGTGAAGTTTGATAAGAATTTACCAAGTGGTTAAAACAAAAGAAAACATCAACGGGATTACGACGTTCATTTTCATTCATAATTGTTCATAAGGGTTTAAGCTCGGCGAGTGAGCGTGCTCAATCTCCAACCTTCTCCTCGTGTAATCATATCATAATTAGTGATTGTCATACATATCTTTCGTGCACATACAAAATGATCATAATCATACATATACACCTTCTTCCTCCGGGTGGTGGACAAGTTAGCTAGACCTGACCACCGGTAAATTCATAGGCCAATGGGGGTACATGAATCCCCCAAGGGCACGCAGCTCCCATTCCTCGCTAAACCTCCTAGCGAGGGCCGGTATCACCGTAGTTTGGTTGGAACTAGTATATGGGATCCCCGTCAGCCCTTGCTTCCTCGGTTAGCCACATATACTAAGTCCCGGGGCCCGTGAACATAACATCCATACAATCTCGCCAAAACATAAGGTAGGGTTTCATAATTAAAAAGGGGTCATACGTTTGAAATTATTTACCCGAAATGACTCGATATAAATATATATACGATTTTGGCTTAAAACTTTGTACATAAGGAATATATAAGGTTGTTTTAACTAATAGAAGAAAAACCCACCTTTACCAAAGCAAAATAAAGACACAAGGGTCTCAATGCTCGTCCACGTCTCTGACCAAACCCGAATCTGTGCAAAAGAAAAGGTATGAGACTCAATGACCACATATGACGCTCGGCAATGAGGTGAATATGACATGAATGCATAAATGATCATGGTATATTATAATAATGTTCATGTGCACGATTAAGGAATTTAAAACATATAATTCAAATCATTCATTCATATGTTTCATTTGATTTCATAATTTCATAAATTCATAATATTCGTAAACTCATTTAGGAATAAAATAAATAAAACGTTCAAACAATAATCGGTAATTTAAATACGCGAAATAGAATTCAATTAATTTCAATAATTAAATTAAATCAAATAATAATTAAAATATATAATAAACATATATAATATATAATATATATATAATATACAATATATATAATATATACATATATACACGTACACTCTCACACACACACCCATGCATGCACAATATATATTATACACTAAATACAACCATGCATGCATTATAACACAACACACACCTTATATATATATATACATAATCACGTACACACACCCCAAACAAACATGCATGCATATATACACAAATATTACCTATATACTACACATGCAACACTCCAAGCTCACACAACTCACAACCTTGCATGCACAAGCACACAGCAACAACCAAGGACACAAAACAACAGCAGCAACAGTCACAGAAGGAAGCAGAAATCGTCCAAGAAAAACGGGGTGACACCCCCGTGTCACCCTCAAAGCCTGGACCGAGACACCCCCGTATCTCGGTACAGAAGTTCCCAGCTTTGCTGCACCCCCGTTCCTCGCTGGAACGGGCAGGAAAGGCACGCCCGTGACAGCAGCAGCAGCAACCCAGTTTTGACAGAAAAAGACGCAGAAACAGAGCAAGAAAACGGCAGCCATGTACGAGCAAGATCGGCAACATTACAAGGCACAAATTTCTGCAACAACTCAACCACAATACACACTAAAAAGCCAGGAAAGATGACAGCAAGAAGGAGAAGGAAAAACAGCAAATTGACAGCCAAATTTCAGCGTGAAAAACAGGGTAAAACGTGAAGAAAAACAGGGCATGCTTGAGCTCATTCGATCCGATTTCATTCAAGTCCAAAAGTCCATCAAATATGCAGCAAAATACCATATATTCAACAAGGAAATTCAGTTCCAAGAGTGATCAATCAAAGCATGGAAGCATACGTGACCTTCCCGTGGAATTTCTGAAAATTTCATAAGTGATATCTCATATATATCTCAACAAACATGAAAGCAAAGATCATAATTGATATGAGGATGTTAAAACAATTAATCTCAGGCTTGGAATTGATGAAAACCGTAAAGAAACGAGGAAGATCAAGAATTTGTACAAAACTCCATTTTTCGGTAAAATGGCCAGAAATGGATGAAACCATGCTCAAAATCATGAATGAAAGGATGAAATTACTCAGAATTAATCATATATTACAACCCTAAGCTTACCTTGATGATTGGTTGAAGTTTGGAGAAGATTTGAGCTCCAAAATCTCCAAGGGAAGAAGGGTTTCGGGACTGGAGAGAGAGACAGAAGCTTTGGCTGAGTTTTGGGGTTTGTGTGATGATAATCTCGGTCAAGGCTTGAAATATACTGATAGATGGTTGAGTTAGGGTTTAAAGGAATCAAACCATGGTTAATTTGGTTGTGGTTTGGGTGAGATATGGTTCAATTAGTGCAACAAGGTCAAGTTGATCTCCGTTTCGTTTTTCGGTTGGATTTCGGAGATTCAAATGAATTAGGAAAATTATAAGGCTAAGTTTACTAAACTCGAATTTTCGTTACGAGTTCATCGGAGTTGACGGAACTCGAATCCGAGTTCCCGAGCTCAAGATATTAAATCCGGAACCAAGGGTACGCTAAGTGCTCGTTAGCTCCCGTTTTGGTTCCTCAAATGAAATTAAATTAGTTAACATATCAAATGAATTCAAAAACATAAATTAAGCATAAAATCATGTTCATAACACATATATGTACAACATATTACAAAATCGTGGCAATTTGATATCATATCATAAGAGAACGAAGCACAAAATACACGAACAAACTTAATCATGCAATTCATGCATAATTCCCATGCAACATATGATTTTCATGCAAAACATATTAATTTGCATGCATAATTAAAATCTCATGCATAATTATGATTTCATGCAAAAATATATTAGTTGCATGCAAAAATAAAATCCTCATGCATAAGTATACATTGTACGTAAATATATATATATAGATAATTAATTAATTAAAACATGGTTAATTAACATAATATATAATTAGCATAATCATTAAACAATTAATAAAATAATTAAACGTATTTATATATATATATACATATAATACGAAATATATATATATAATTATTAGTATTAGAATAAAATATTATAATATAATATAATAAAATAATAACAATTATAATAAAATTAAATATAAAACACGTAAAAACAATTAATTCGCGCAATTAGGTAAACACATACGCTCTACCTTTACGTCCGAAAAGTCGGGGCGTTACATATCCAATCTCTCTCGAGGTGTTGCTCTTTCAAGCTTATTCTCCTCTGTCCACCGCCAATCTTCCATATCCCAAAATAGAGGCGATCTACACCTCCTTCCATATAGTGCCTCGTAGGGAGCCATACCAATAGAAGTCTGAAAGCTGTTGTTATAGGCAAACTCAACCAGAGCTAAATGCTTATCCCACTTTTCCTGGAAATCCAAAGCACACGCCCTCAACAAATCCTCTAAATACTTAATCAGTCTCTCTGATTGTCCATCTGTCTGAGGATGAAAAGCGGTGCTGAAATTAAGCCTCGTGCCCAACCTACTCTGAAGATCCTGCCAAAACTTAGCGGTGAACCTCGGATCACGATCGGAAACAATGCTAGCAGGCGCCCCATGAAGTCTCACAATCTCATTACAATACAATTCTGCCAACTTCGGGGTCTTGTAAGACATCTTCACCTTGAGAAAATGAGCAGACTTGGTCAATCGGTCGACTATCACCCAAATTCCATCATAACCTCCTCTTGATGTTGGCAAGCCAGACACGAAGTCCATAGTCACTTGCTCCCACTTCCATTCAGGAATCGAAAGTGGTTGGAGAGTTCCTCCCGGTTTCTGGTGTTCTGCCTTCACCACTTGACACGTGAGACACCGCTTCACAAAGTTCGCGACATCTCTCTTCATGCCATTCCACCAGAAGTATTCCTTCAAATCTCGGTACATCTTCGTACCACCGGGGTGAATGGAATATCCAGAACGGTGCCCTTCCTCAAGTATTAACCTCTTGAGGTCTTCTGGGACACAAACCCTGGTCTTGAACCTGAACAAATCGGAATCATCAAACCCAAACTTCGTCTCGGGGTCTATCCTAGACCGAACCACTAATCTCTGAATCTCTGCATCCGAAGCCTGAGAATCCAACAACCTCTGTTTCAAATCCGGCTGAACTGAGATGTTAGCTAACCGAGCCACTGAAACCATAACCGTCGAACCCTGTCCTGAAGACCCTGCACTCAAACCTGAAACACTTGCTTTCCTGCTTAAAGCATCTGCCACGACATTGGCCTTGCCCGGATGATACTGAATCGTGCAGTCATAATCCTCTAAGAATTCCATCCAACGCCTCTGTCTATTGTTAAGCTCCTTCTGAGTAAAAAGATACTTGAGGCTCTTGTGATCCGTGAATATCTCGAAAGTCGTCCCATAGAGGTAATGACGCCACTTCCTCAAAGCAAACACAACCGCTGCAAGCTCAAGATCATGAGTGGGGTAGTTCTTCTCGTGTTCCTTCAACTTCCTAGAAGCATAGGCCACCACTCGGCCATTTTGCATCAATACACATCCGAGTCCTTCCTTAGAAGCATCTGCAAAAACTGAATAGCCCTCGGATCCCTCGGGTAGGGTAAGAACTGGTGCTGAAGTTAATCTTTCCTTCAAAGCTTGGAAACTTCTCTCGCACCCCTCATCCCACTCATACTTCACCTCCTTTTTAGTTAATCGAGTCAACGGGCAAGCAATCTTGGAGAAGTCCTTCACAAATCTCCTATAGTAACCCGCTAACCCGAGAAAACTTCTTATCTCGGAGGCATTCTTCGGTCTTTCCCACTGAACCACGGTCTCAATCTTGGAAGGATCAACTTCAATCCCCTCACCTGAAATAATGTGACCCAGAAAAGACACTCTGTCGAGCCAGAACTCGCACTTGCTAAATTTGGCATAAAGCTTGTGCTCTCTAAGGGTCTCCAACACAATCCTGAGATGCGATGCGTGCTCTTCTGCAGACTTAGAATACACCAAGATGTCGTCTATGAAAATGACCACAAACTTGTCAAGATACTGTCTAAACACTCGGTGCATCATATCCATGAACACGGCTGGAGCGTTAGTTAACCCAAACGGCATCACTACAAACTCGAAGTGTCCATAACGGGTATTGAACGCAGTCTTAGAGATATCCTCTTCCCGAATACGAAGTTGGTAATACCCTTGCCTCAAATCTAACTTAGAGTACATCTGCGACCCTTGCAAGATGTCAAACAACTCTTCGATATGAGGTAAAGGATACTTATTCTTCACTGTCATCCGGTTCAACTCGCGGTAGTCTATACACATCCTCAAAGTCCCATCCTTCTTCTTCACAAATAACACAGGAGCACCCCACGGGGATGTACTCGGACGGATGTAACCGCAAGTCAAAAGCTCATCCAGCTGAGTTTTCACCTCCTTCAACTCAGCAGGGGCCATCCGATACGGTGTCTTAGAGAAAGGCTCAGCTCCAGGATAAAGGTCGACTACAAACTCGATGTCCCTATCAGGTGGTAAAGAACCCAAATTCTCAGGGAAAACATCGGGAAACTCACTCACGACCTCTGTCTCCTCAAGTTTGGCCTGATCCTTCGGTTTATTCAAAAGATAGGCCACAAAACCTGTCGCACCGTCCCGGAGGAGCTTACTCGCTTCCATAAAAGACACAAACGGGCTGGACTTCAACCTCTCACCCGTAAAGACCACTGTCCCCAACAAAACCTTCTTCTCATGACAGTCCAACTGAGCTCGGTATCTGAAGAGAAAATCCATGCCAAGAATAACCTCATACTTCTT
This sequence comes from Lantana camara, assembly GCA_037501455.1. NCBI lineage: Eukaryota > Viridiplantae > Streptophyta > Magnoliopsida > Lamiales > Verbenaceae > Lantana > Lantana camara. The sequence continues at coordinate 99,268,330 of CM074855.1, forward strand.
CAACGGTAGAACTATCAAGTCTGCAGGAAAAACTCGGCCCTCAAACCCTACCGGACACTCCCTGAACACCCTGTCAGCTTCCACAGATCCTCCCAAAGGAGTATTCACCACATACACATGCGCAGATAATTCATCAAGTAAAGGCAAGGAAGCAACAATATCCCGGGAAATAAATGAATGCGTAGCCCCGGGATCAAACAATGCATGTAGTGATATGCCATGAATGTTTATTGTACCTTCTATCACGGCAGTCGGATCGACATCAGCAGCTTCCTCCTCTCCGTCCAAAGCATATACACGTGCCTGCACAACCGGCCTCTTATTCGGGCAAGCATCCATCAAGTGATCAGAGGACCCGCACACAAAGCATTTGCCCAGAAGCTTCCAACACCTCTCCACTGGATGTCTCCCCTGACAATGAGAACAAACGGGTGGTCCCTGAGCTGGAGCCGGTCGAACTGGAGCAATAGGAGGTGCCACGGGACCGGTAATACGGGGCTTCTTGTTCCCTAAACCCTGGGGATGAAAAGCCGGTGGAACAGGAGCTCGTGGAGCATAAGAAATGGGCCTCTTACCCAATCCAGAACCTGATCCCGATCCTCGAGTCGAAGAGAAAGGCGGAGGCTTCAACCGAGCCATTTGGGCCTCAACTTGTATTGCCCTCTTTGTAACCTTGGCCCAAGTACTCACATTGACAGCCTGTAAAGCTTCTTGAATATCCCGACGAAGTCCATGAAGAAACTTTCGGGCCTTATGATCATCGTGATCGGTGATGTGAGTAGCATACGGAGCTAGCCTCTCAAACTCCAAAATATAATCCTCCACCGTCCGGTTGCCTTGCCTCAAATTGGAGAACTCTTGGAGGCGACGTTCTTGTGCACTATGAGGGATATATTTCTCATGGAATTCCTGCACAAACGTCTCCCAATTGAATTCCATACCCATTCTTTCAAGCTTGGATCTCACACTCCTGAGCCAAATAGCCGCTGGCCCTTGAATAATACGCCCGGTGCAAACAGCCTGTTGGAAAACACGAATCAGAAAGCAGCGGAATTTAAAAATTTTTCCCAACAAAAGGATCTAGGACTCGCAATCGTGTAACCAAATTCGTAAAGATAGAAAACTTACTTTTCTTTTATTCTTTCTTGAAGCGTTTCAAGCCACCCAAGAACGCTCTTCACGCGGCTTGATCCCCTCTCCTTGGTAAAGCTCGAATCTTCAAACTTCTAACTTGAAGTCTCTAGAGAAAGTCCACCAACTTGATCACAATCTAACTAGTAAGGATGCTAGTTCTCTAGTTAGTGTTTGGGCTTAACCTAGGGTTTAATTTAATCTTGGAGAAAGGAAGGTGTTCAACACATGAACCAAGAATTGTCTATTAGCTCTAAAGGGGAGCTCGAGCTCCCCTATATATAGGCAAGGGAGTGCCGAAATTCCTAGTCCTTTATGGGCTAGGATTTTGGTCCCTCTCTCCTATTACTTGAGGATCAAGTATTTTCAACCTTGACTTTGAATTCTAATTCTAGTCAACTTTGAAGAGAGCTTAAAAAATATCCAAACTATTTTTGGATAATTTTATACTTTATTTATTATAAAATAAATAACTTATTTTATCTAATTAATTAATTCATAATTAATTAACTAGATTATTTTCTCCAAAATTAGACTTTCTTTTTAATTCAAAATTAAACCAAAGTCTATTAAATAATTAACTAATTAATTATTTAATATATATATAATATATATATATATACACGTGTGTGACACGTGTCACAGTGACACGTGTCACTCACGTGATCCACACGTGTGAATTCACACGTGTGGAACCCTCTTGGTCCGATTAACTCGTTTAATCATTTTCAAGCCTCAACTCATGTAACCAAGTTGTTGTGTGTGACCCTCTAGGTTCTCAATTCAATTAGCAGTGACCCCAATTAATTAATTCACTAATTAATTAATCAGTCCACAGATTAAACGACCATAGTCTAGCAACAGGTGTTTAACCCCTAGCTGAATTGGAATGTTCGGATTCGACAGAACCTTTAAGTCATTGAATCATGTGAGATACAATCCTCCTACTTACTATCTCTCAACCAAGATCTAGGGCAAGGGAATAATCAGAACCCTAATAATCCGGTCTTAAAGCTAAGTGCATTTCATATCCATTTGATCTCAATCCAAGAAACCCTTTTCTTGATGTCTTGATCTACTGCCTTGGCCAAGGACTCCATATGGCATATGAATGACTTACACAATAAGAGATCACCTTGCAAATGCAAGTGTAGGTCCTTTCTTGATTCTCATTCACTTTCATGAATCACTTGTGCAGCCCCAGCATAAGCCTTGAATCAGTTGTCTAAGGCGACACCCTTTAAAGCTTATACCTAAGACTACAGAGTTAACTCATAAAGTGACAAGGAACCTCAAGTCTAAGGATCAATTAATCACATCAATGACTCGTGAGATATTTCCTAATCTGGAAGTTTCCATTTCCTGAAATAGAAACTTCCTTTCCCATTTAGGAATGTTCTCACACGGGGCACCTCAGTGAACTTACTTATTAAAGTAAGCACCCTCATGTATCACGCACGTATCAACTATACACTTTGCACCTCCATGAAACAAGGTGGTCCTTCTTAAGGGCGTGATCCCACAAGCAAGCCTTAGAGGAGTCAGGTTGACACTCCCACTGTCTGTAGGACTCATCGGCTTGGAGTATTTTACTAATCATGACTTATGTGATATAGGGCTCGTTTCATGAACCATTTCACCTAAATGGTAGAGTCCTATAGTCATCAGGATTAGGGGAGTTCTCATACATGCACAGCTAAAGTAAACGCATACCAAACAAGAGCATATAAAGAAGTGTTGCCTCAATTCGTTATTTCATTCAAAGATTGTCTGTGATTACAATAAGGAAAAGCACAAAGCGGATATACAATCGGCTTTTTAGGGCACTATTCCTAACAATCTCCCACTTGCCCGTCAAAGCCATTCTAAAGCTACTCTAAGTCCCATCTTCTGAAGATGACCTTGGAAAGCTTCTCGACTAAGGGGTTTAGTAAGTGGATCTGCCACGTTCTCTGCTGATGTGACCCTCTCAATTAGCACATCTCCTCTTTTGATAATATCACGGATTAGGTGATACTTCCTCATAATGTGCTTGGTCCGTTGGTGAGATCTTGGTTCTCTTGCTTGAGCAACCGCCCCAGTGTTGTCACAAAACACAGTAATGGGGTCTTTCATGCTAGGAACAACATTCAATTCTTGAATGAAGTTTCTAATCCAAACACCTTCCTTAGCTGCATCATTTGCAGCTAAGTATTCGGCCTCAGTGGTCGAATCAGCAGTGGTAGTTTGCTTGGAACTCTTCCAACTCACTGCTCCGCCGTTTAGGCAGAAAATGTATCCTGACATTGACTTAAAATCATCTAAGTCAGATGCAAAGCTTGCATCGCAGTATCCTTCGACAGTAAGATCTTTCTGACCTCCGTAAACTAAGAATAAATCTTTAGTACTTTTCAAGTACTTAAGAATATTCTTCACGGCAGCCCAGTGACCATCTCCAGGGTCAGATTGGAAACGACTTGTTACACTAAGTGCATAAGCCACATCCGGTCGAGTACATAACATTGCATACATTATGCTACCTATTGCTGATGCATAAGGTGTATGAGTCATTCTTTCCTTCTCAAGGTTAGTCTTAGGACACATCTTCTTTGAAAGACATGTTCCTACACTCATAGGAAGGTTCTTAACCTTTGCTGACTCCATATTGAATCTCTTCAATACTTTGTCAATGTACATCGACTGTGATAGTCCTATTAACCTTCTAGATCTATCTCTATAGATTTTAATTCCAAGGATATAGGACGCATCACCAAGATCTTTCATCTCGAATTGGTTCGATAACCATAACTTAGTCACTTTCATGTCATCCTTCGAATTCCCAATAAGAAGGATGTCATCAACATAAAGTACTAAGAATTGCACTGAGGTCTCCAATTCCTTTCTATACACACATGACTCATTCGAAATTTGGATGAAGCCAAACGCTTTGACCGATTCATCAAATCGAATGTTCCAATTCCTAGAAGCCTGTTTCAATCCATAGATTGACCTTTGGAGTTTGCAAACCTTTTGCTCACTCCCACTGAATGTGAAACCTATGGGTTGCTCCATATAAATGTCTTTGTCAATGTCACCATTGAGAAAGGCAGTTTTCACATCCATTTGCCATATCTCATAGTCATAATATGCAGCAATGGCAAGCATGATTCGAATGGACTTTTGCATTGCAACTGGTGAAAAGGTTTCGTCAAAGTCCACGCCGGGTCTCTGAGTGAATCCTTTTGCAACCAGTCTTGCTTTGTAGGCTGCAATGCTTCCATCAACTCCAAGCTTTCTCTTAAAGATCCATTTGCAACCTATGGGTTTGACCCCATCAGGCAAATCTACCAAGGTCCAAACTTGGTTGGAGTTCATGGAATCCATTTCGGATTTCATGGCTTCTATCCACTGTTCAGAGTCAGAATCTGAAAGTGCCTCCTTATATGTCAAAGGATCATTATCCTTTTGAGAGATTTCATGGAAGAATCCATACCATCTCTCCGGCTGTCTAGGAGTACGTTCAGAACGCCTTAGAGGAGGATTTACATGTGTATCGAAATTCGTGATTGGTTGTAGTTGATCAGAGTGGGACGTTTCTTCAGTGGGTGGTATGGGGTCACTTTGTACTTCTTCTAATTCTATGATCTTGCCTTTCTTTTCTTTAAGGAACGGTTCCTCAAGAAAAGTGGCATTTCTGGAAACAAACACCTTTTGTTCAGATTGATCATAGAAGTAGTATCCTATGGATTCCTTAGGATAACCTACAAAGTAGCATAAGTTAGAACGAGATTCTAACTTATCTCCCACTGTCCTCTTCACGTAAGCAGGACAACCCCAAATTCTTAAGTAAGAATAACTAGGGATTTTACCATGCCACATTTCATAGGGCGTTTTAGGGACTGACTTAGAGGGAACAAGATTCAAAATCTTTGCTGCACTTTCTAGGGCATAACCCCAGAAAGAAGGCGGTAAGTCAGTGAAACTCATCATGGAACGAACCATATCAAGTAGGGTTCGATTCCTTCTCTCAGAAACTCCATTAAGCTGAGGAGTTCCCGGAGGAGTCCACTGAGAGATAATCCCATTACCTTTGAGATGATTAAGGAATTCTTCACTAAGATATTCGCCTCCTCGATCAGATCGAAGTGCTTTGATCTTGTGACCAGTTTGGTTCTCAACCTCCTTTTGAAATTCTAAGAATTTCTCAAAAGCTTCAGATTTATACTTCATTAAGTATACATAACCATACCGACTAAAGTCGTCAGTGAAGGTTATGAAATACTGATGATTGTTTCTTGTGCTTACACTAAGCGGTCCACAAACATCAGTATGGATCAAATCCAGAACCTTAGTGGCACGTTCCACAGTTCCTTTAAAAGGAACTTTGGACATTTTTCCTTTGAGACAGGATTTGCAAGAAGTTAACTCTTTGAGATCATTTTCAGAGAATGATCCTAAAGTGTTTATCTTGCTAATTCTGTTCTTGGAAATGTGTCCTAATCTAGCGTGCCATAAGGGAGCTGAAACTTGGTCATCTCTCTTACGCTTTGTTTCTCGTTGTATATTCATAATATTGATATTTTGAGTTAGGTAAAGTCCATTACTTAGAGTACCGATATGAACGGAAGAGTTGTTCCGTTTGATAAAGTATTTACCATTCTTAATATAAGTTTCATAACCTTCGCAATCTAATATTGGAACTGAAATTATATTACGAATAATGCTCGGTACATAAAGGACTTTGTTTAATACTAACTCAAAACTACCTAAATCTAATCTAATTGTGCCTAAAGCTCGAGCTTCAACGTTTGAGCCATCGCCGATCTTCAAGACACATTCTCCTTCTTTGAGTTGTTGGACTTCACTTAGCATCTGTACATCATTACAGATATGAGTTCCACAACCGGTATCAAGTACCCAAGAACTAGAATTAATAGAAAGATTTACTTCAACGAGAAAGATACCTTTCTTTAGAGTAGCCTTGTACTCTGGGCAGTTTCTCCTCCAATGTCCCGCTTTGCCACAATGGAAGCAAACATCCTCTTTCTGATCACGCTTCTTCTTTTGGGCCTTCCCCTTCGAAATGCCACCAGTGGGCCTAAGGGGTTTCTTCTTCTTCTTTTGGGCTTTCTTGCCCTTACCTTTAGAAGGCCCAGAAGAGGAAGATGGAGCATTCACCATCAAAACCTTATTGTCCTTCTTGATCGTGCTTTCAGCAGTCACAAGCTGACTAATCAGCTCAGCTACAGTAGCACCAGCATGATTCATGTTGAAGTTAAGGACAAATGGGTTGAATGATGGTGGGAGCGAAGCTAGCAACAGATCCACTGAAAGCTCATCTTTCAGCGGCATGTCCATGGAGGCAAGTTTCTCAGTAAGGGCAAGAAACTTGAGTCCATATTCATGGACACTTGAACCTTCCCTCATTCTCAAGTGGAATAATTCCTTTGAAGTGTTATACCTTGTAACACGTTCATGAGGGCGGTAAAGTTGCTCTAAGTGGTCGTAAATCTCCCAAGCAAATTCCATGGCCTCATGTTGTCTTTGCAAGTCCGGAGACATGTTAGCCAACATAAGACAACGGGCTTGGAGATTATCATCCTTCCACTTCTGAATCGCGTCCCGCTCGGCCCGAGTGGGAGCCTCCCCTTCAGGAGTAGGCTCCCCTTCGAAGAGAACATAAGTTCTCTTCTCAGAATCTAAAATGATTTTTAGATTCCTCAGCCAATCAGAATAGTTGGGACCAGTCAACTTGTTTGACTCGAGGATCGATACAAGAGGGTTTTTGGTTGCCATTTCAAAACACGTAGAGAATCACAGAATCTACGACCTAAATGGTGAAACAGAGAACTAGTGAGCATGCTGAATTATAACGATATACAAAAGATAAGGTCTTTAATCTATTGTAGCTCCCACTGTTTTTCAAAGATCTAGAATTCCCAAAGATCTAAGAGGAACACGTTTCCCAATGGGTACTAAGATCCTAGGCATTTTACCTCGAACCCACGACTCGCGGACATTCTAAGTAAGAACCCTAGGTAGGTACAACTTACCAATTCTAACACCTTTAGAACTCTCAGTAATTGTTTTTGCATCACCTATCTTTCAATATGGACCCACGACTCGTGCGACATCCATATTTACTTAGGTGTTAAGCTAGACCCATCAATCATAAGATCATGACCAAAACTTAGTTCGAACGACCCACGACTCGCGGACATCGCCCTTGCCAAAATTGACCACGAAATATTGATCATTTAAAATGATCAATTAGGTAACTAAGAACTAGTAAGCTCCACTAGCTATCCCACGACTCGCGGACAATAACTAGCTTTACTTACTAAACTTAAAACCTATTGATGGAATGCTAGGAATTTAATTCAAAACTTGCATCTCGAATTAAACACCTATTTGTTCGAAATTAGCTTAATATTTAATGGGAATTTTCGAATCAACCGGAGAGTTGTCCGGTTCGACCTCACCAACATATATGTTATCCAATTTTATTAGTCTTGATTAATGCAAGTACACTTAAATGCATTTCAAACAAGCACATAAACAGATAACATGTCCTAGCATGATACTAACATGTAATGATCATGGGTTCTACCTATCTTATGCGTGATATGTGGGAGCCACTCCACAATCACAAGTTCTAACATACATGCCACATAAACAGTTCAAATCACATAAGGGAAAGCGGTAACAAAATACGAGCCCTATCTCTATTACATTTAACAATTGAGATTCCCCTCCCTAACATTTTGAGGGGTCTTCACTTATGGCCTCCTTGTTACTTGAATGTGGTCCATCTTACTCCATGGGTGCATTGTCTCCAAAATGAAAATAAAACCTCACCACCTATCTCTACTCTCAAATTACAATAAAAAGAAAAAGACATAAAGTAATAAGGCTCAATCTTCATATTGGCCTTAGACAATTACACGGGGCATACCCCGGCCTCAAAAACAGTAATATGGAAAGCCACATAATAAATCACATAACAGTACGCACATAAGTGAGGCTCCAACCTCAATTGAAAAACGCAACTATAGGGCTCCAACCCCAATTGAAACCATTCATGTGCATAAATTAAAACCATACATAGATCTAAACCCATGATCACCTAACATGCTTTTGCGAGAATTTAAATTTAGCCAATAAATTAAAATTCTCGTTTCAAGTCCTAATGACTCAAAACACGACTTAGATGCAATTCTTGTTCAAGAGCCTTTTCAATAAAACCCGAAAAACATTAAACTAATAAAATTCCAATTAATTTCCAAAATTAATAATTTTATTCTTTCATTATTTTCAGAAAATAATATTCATAATTTTTCCAAAAAACCAAATCGCTTTAATTTCTCAAAAATCCCAATTTAATCAAAATTTTAAAATAATTTTATTTTACCAAAACTGATTTTAAAAGATAAAATTAAAATAAAATTAAATCGGGATTTTTCGGACCGAAAAACACGAAACACGAAAACACGAATGCACGGGCCCGGCATGACGCGGGATCGCCCGCCCGCCGTGCAGGAGCGCGCGCTAGGCGCGCGCCAGCGCTGCGCACAGCCGGCAGCGATTGCCGCCAGAGTGCGCGCGCCAGGCGCGCCCTTGCGCGCAGATGTGCGGCGCGGGCAGGCAGTCCCGCCCATCCCTGGGCGGGCGCTCCCGCGCGGTTGCGGGAGGAGCAGGCGGCTGTCCCGCACGGTTGCGGGACAGGCGAGCAGGGCGCCTAGGCGGGCGGGGAGGCCTCCCGCGCGGATGCGGGAGGGCTGGGCGGCGGTAATGGGGTTTGGGCGTGCGACGTGCTAGCACGCCCAATCCCATTCTTTTCGTGTCCCGTTTCGTATTTCCGGGTTTCTCCAAAACCCGTTTCAATCCAAAATTAAAAAATTCGATTTAAACAAATTTCAACTAAAACAATTTTTCAAAAACACGATTTGAGAAAACAGTTTTAGAAATTCAGGAAAAATTACAGTTTCGTAATTCAGGCTTTCTAAAAGAACTCATGAATACCTAATTCGCATCTAAGCCTAAGAATTTCTACCAAATTCAGAATAATTGAGACGAATCAGAAACACGATTAACGAGGTGGCTCTGATACCACTTGTTGGAAAACACGAATCAGAAAGCAGCGGAATTTAAAAATTTTTCCCAACAAAAGGATCTAGGACTCGCAATCGTGTAACCAAATTCGTAAAGATAGAAAACTTACTTTTCTTTTATTCTTTCTTGAAGCGTTTCAAGCCACCCAAGAACGCTCTTCACACGGCTTGATCCCCTCTCCTTGGTAAAGCTCGAATCTTCAAACTTCTAACTTGAAGTCTCTAGAGAAAGTCCACCAACTTGATCACAATCTAACTAGTAAGGATGCTAGTTCTCTAGTTAGTGTTTGGGCTTAACCTAGGGTTTAATTTAATCTTGGAGAAAGGAAGGTGTTCAACACATGAACCAAGAATTGTCTATTAGCTCTAAAGGGGAGCTCGAGCTCCCCTATATATAGGCAAGGGAGTGCCGAAATTCCTAGTCCTTTATGGGCTAGGATTTTGGTCCCTCTCTCCTATTACTTGAGGATCAAGTATTTTCAACCTTGACTTTGAATTCTAATTCTAGTCAACTTTGAAGAGAGCTTAAAAAATATCCAAACTATTTTTGGATAATTTTATACTTTATTTATTATAAAATAAATAACTTATTTTATCTAATTAATTAATTCATAATTAATTAACTAGATTATTTTCTCCAAAATTAGACTTTCTTTTTAATTCAAAATTAAACCAAAGTCTATTAAATAATTAACTAATTAATTATTTAATATATATATAATATATATATATATACACGTGTGTGACACGTGTCACAGTGACACGTGTCACTCACGTGATCCACACGTGTGAATTCACACGTGTGGAACCCTCTTGGTCCGATTAACTCGTTTAATCATTTTCAAGCCTCAACTCATGTAACCAAGTTGTTGTGTGTGACCCTCTAGGTTCTCAATTCAATTAGCAGTGACCCCAATTAATTAATTCACTAATTAATTAATCAGTCCACAGATTAAACGACCATAGTCTAGCAACAGGTGTTTAACCCCTAGCTGAATTGGAATGTTCGGATTCGACAGAACCTTTAAGTCATTGAATCATGTGAGATACAATCCTCCTACTTACTATCTCTCAACCAAGATCTAGGGCAAGGGAATAATCAGAACCCTAATAATCCGGTCTTAAAGCTAAGTGCATTTCATATCCATTTGATCTCAATCCAAGAAACCCTTTTCTTGATGTCTTGATCTACTGCCTTGGCCAAGGACTCCATATGGCATATGAATGACTTACACAATAAGAGATCACCTTGCAAATGCAAGTGTAGGTCCTTTCTTGATTCTCATTCACTTTCATGAATCACTTGTGCAGCCCCAGCATAAGCCTTGAATCAGTTGTCTAAGGCGACACCCTTTAAAGCTTATACCTAAGACTACAGAGTTAACTCATAAAGTGACAAGGAACCTCAAGTCTAAGGATCAATTAATCACATCAATGACTCGTGAGATATTTCCTAATCTGGAAGTTTCCATTTCCTGAAATAGAAACTTCCTTTCCCATTTAGGAATGTTCTCACACGGGGCACCTCAGTGAACTTACTTATTAAAGTAAGCACCCTCATGTATCACGCACGTATCAACTATACACTTTGCACCTCCATGAAACAAGGTGGTCCTTCTTAAGGGCGTGATCCCACAAGCAAGCCTTAGAGGAGTCAGGTTGACACTCCCACTGTCTGTAGGACTCATCGGCTTGGAGTATTTTACTAATCATGACTTATGTGATATAGGGCTCGTTTCATGAACCATTTCACCTAAATGGTAGAGTCCTATAGTCATCAGGATTAGGGGAGTTCTCATACATGCACAGCTAAAGTAAACGCATACCAAACAAGAGCATATAAAGAAGTGTTGCCTCAATTCGTTATTTCATTCAAAGATTGTCTGTGATTACAATAAGGAAAAGCACAAAGCGGATATACAATCGGCTTTTTAGGGCACTATTCCTAACACAGCCTTGTCCTGGGAAGTCCCTGGACATATCTCCCAAATACCTCGAATCTCAGACAACCACTCTTCCGCCTTAATATCATCACCTCCATACCACTTTGGAGGGTTGTTGTTCCGGAAGTCCCTATACACAGCGGAAATATCTTGTCCTTCACCCGGATTTGCATTACCCCTTTGATTTTGTTGGAGTTGATTGAGTAGGGCTTGGACAATATTCTCCGCATTCATAGGTGGTGGCGGAGGTGCATTCTGTGGAGCCGGTTCATTCAAATCAGGGGTTCGTTCACGATTATTATGTCTTCTTGGAGGCATCCTGAAATTCACAAATTCAAGCAATATGGATGCATGTAAATTAGGGTATGAATATGTATACAATTTAAGAAAATAATCAAGTAATCAAGTAATCAATTAGTCAAGTAATCACATACTCAAATCACACATGCACATAATCAAAAATCACATTGTCCTAAGCCGTACGACCTAGACAGACCCACACGACACTAGAGCCCGGTTTTGCAACCGCGCTCTGATACCACTTCAGGATGTAGCACCCACACGTAGGGCCACATCCCCCGCACCATAATCCGAACCCGAATACGAAATAGAATGTCCGCACCCGAATCCGAATCATAGCGAACGGGAGACCAAACACACACTCTAGGCTAGGCGGAGCTAGACAACACAGAATCAGAGTATGCGGAAGCGAATAAATAAAAGCCACAAGCAAAACATCACAGATATATATATAGGTACCAACACACACCTATCCATATAGTATTTACGTATAAGTACCAACACATTCTGTACAAAAGCCATCCCGGCTCGAACAAAATAGTGTATAAGTATATACAAATCATAACTATACAACTACAAAATAATAAAGTGCAGGTATGTAAATGCACCTAACGAAACCTAGACCGACAAGTGTATAAAGCAGACACACTTCTCCGCCTAGCTCACGCTCCCCAAAACCTGCAACTAAAAGAGTAAACGAGGAGTCAGTCCACTGACTGAGTGAGGGGGCTAACGCACACCCACACCCTACATATATATAGAGCAGAGCACAAAGCAAAGGGCGAAATTATGAACCGGAATAGGTTTTACAAACTAAAACTTTCCAAAACAAATACATATACTTTAAAACATTTCATAAACACTATCCCGATTCATACTTCTCAAACATACATAACAAAACATAATGCTCGGCGAGAACGAGCTTCCAACCTTTACTCCTCAGAACAAACAAAACGGAAATCATACACTCTCCTCTACACCAATGATGGAAGAGCCACCGGCGGCCCTAACCATCCAGACATATACAGACTCACGAGGGGTAGCGAGCCCACATCGTGCCCTCCCCGGTTTTTACGCCGAAGGCATCGAAATATCACACCTTCCCAAACTCCCAGGGGTCGCGTGTGATATATCGGATGGAGACTACGCACAGGCCGAACCTCGACGGCCCGAACCGTCCCGAGGGTTCCTTACCCGTAGCTCCTTGGATCCATACATACAAATCATATCATATCAAATGCCAAATCTTTCATGGCAATCTCGCTAACAGAATTTGTAAAGCCTTTTCCAAAACATAGCTTACATAAGCTTATTTAATATCTTTTCCAAAACAAAGTTGTTCACAAGATCATAAACGTATTCTAATCAACACGTACATATCTATATATATAATATATAGTCACATGCACGGCCGGAAAACATCACATAAGGCTTTAGGTCGCTTAGCTAATAAAATTCCTAAACCTCACCTTGTGCGTAACAAAATATGAGCAGACGTGAACAACCTACGCCTCGGGCTCGTCAACTGGAACCTCCTCTGAAAAGAAAACACGAAAGCCCAAGACTTAGACTCTATATGAACCAAAGAAGACGCCCGGCAAAATGCATGATTCATGTTCATAGATAAAATGTCACAATTAGGTCATATAATTCACAATTCATAGCATAACATATTTATTTACAATCTATTATGCAAAACAATCAAATTCTAACAATTAATATGCAAAAGAAAAGTATTTAAAATCATACAATTGCATAATTAAGGCAAAGAGAAAAAGTGGCAAAATCCACCCCCATGGATTTTTCCAAAGGGAAAAATCCACCCTAGCGGATTTTTCCAGAGCTACTGCCTCAAATCCACCCCCATGGATTTTTCCAAAGGGAAAAATCCACCCTCGCGGATTTGACCCAGTAGAAGGGTTCCGGCCATGGGAACGGTCGTTCCCACTCTCGGTCATGAACAGTAAACGGCCTGGGAACGGTCGTTCCCAGTTTAAAACTGGGCGGGAACGGCCGTTCCGGCCTGGTTCGAAAGCTGGAGCAGAAAATTTTTACAGAAAACAGGGGAAGCTCGTTTTTGAGCCAAAAATGGCCAAAATCCAACCCTTAAAATTGCCACAACTTCTCAAAATGCACAAACAATACACATAAATCATGCTTGACATATAAACACTCAAATAACTCAAGAAAACGGAATTAAAATGCATGATCAAGGGAATGAAATTTTCAAGCAAAAATCATGATCATTCATAAATGCTCAATCAACCATGGATTAAATGCCATAAATGTAACACATACAACATATACAACTCATAAATGAAGCTAGTAATCAAATACATCAAGCAAAGAGCAAGTATCCAAGTTTTTCATTAAACCCTTACTATTCATGTAGGGAAGCAAAGGCATGCAAAACTCACTCCAAACTCAGAAATTAAACCATAGAAACGACGAGCACAACTAGGGGATCCCGAAACATACCTAAGTTCGAGAAAAGACGAAGAAACGAGAGAGAACTTGGCTTGGGAAGTTGGATGATCAACTTGAGGGTTTGGCTCTTGCTTGCTTGGTTGTTGTGGTTGAACGTGAAGAATGAGGGAGGAGAGAAATGGTTCAGCCTTTAAGGCTGGACCGGTCGGTTCACGGGTTCGGTTCAAGGTTCCCGGTTCAAGTTGGTTCGGTTCAACAAATACAGGTTCAAATAAGGCCAACTCAAATTAAAACGAATAAATCACATGCAACATTCATTCGAATAAATTCACATAAATTCATATAAGTTCAAATAATTCATATAAGTCGTAAACAATTAATCCAAAACGCAAATATTGATAAATCACATAATTTACCTGTACCGACTGTGAGTCGGGGTGTTACATGGGCTGGTCTTCGGGCTGGTGATTGTCCGTCCAATCACAGGAAGAACATAGTCCTATCGTGTAAACGCGTTCTCTTGGCCAGGTCCTCCTTAGTGAGGGTGTTGGGCTGGTCTTCGGGTTGGCGGTTGTCCGTCCAACCACAAGAAGAACAAAGGCCTATCGTGTACATGCGTTATCCTGGCCAGGTTCTCCTTAGTGAGGGCGCTGGGCTAGTCTCAGGGCTGGTGGTTGTCCATCCGACCACAGGAAGAACAACCCTATCGTGTTACAAGCAAGCCATGTATTGATTGCATGATTTTCATTCCATGAATGTGCTAATTGATTACAATATTGCACGATAATTGAATTGTATGATCACCTAATGATTAACAAGCAAGCAAGCATGTTTATTGATTACATGAAATGAACAAGTGATTAATATTGATAGTTGTATTCTCGGGCGAAGCTATATTATTATTGAACTTGTACATTTATCTTTTATAATCTTTACCCGAGAATATAACTTGCATGTTAACTGCGCAAATATATATGTATTGCCCCTCACTCAGTCTTCGGTAGACTGATCCTTCACTTTTCAGGTACTTGAGAGCCGGTCGTGCTAGGCGGGAGTCTGGTCCAGTCTTGCATTGTTACGAGTTTAGCAGTGTACCATCATGTAGAGATTTTGCTACTTCTCATGTTATGTCCGTTATTATCACATTCTGAATACTAGATCATGTATAGGTTAGTAAGAGATGATAATGTATTGATACATGTTGGTACCTATTAGTATGTATACTTTTGATGTAAATATGGTACCTATAAGTAATGTTGATATTAATGCTTCCGCTTTTAACTTTTATATGTCTTGGTTTTGTATTGCTTTGGGGTTTAGTCCCGCCTAGCTCGTCTTTTCTTTTAATTGTCACCCGTTCGCTATAGGTTAGTTCATGTACGGATTGTCCATTTCGTATGTGGATCGGCCTATAGTGCGGGGGTGTGGTATCTCTACGTAAAGGGGTGCTACAGTTAATGTACCGTTCACCATTGTTTGGAGGTTTTCCATCGTAGTGAATCCGATAGTTACTTGATTTCTTTGTTGGAGTTTCTTTGCTCGTAGTGGTAAGCTTTGAAATTCCACAACGTGTCGATATTACAATAACCACTTGGTCCTATCCTTGATCCATTTCCTTTCTCTACCAAACTTTACGGTCTGGAGTCCCGCAATTAATTCTCTTATCCTTATTAAATACCACGGTCTAAAGTCCCGATCTTAGAAGTCTTTTGATCTTAATCCAATTAACTCATTCTTCACCATGAATCACATACGCCCTTCCTCGGCTACTCGAGTTTGTCCCTAACAGTTTGGACATAACCTGAAATCTTATTAACATTCCCGGCTCATCATAGAAGAATGATTAACGAGCTAATATTCCATCTTATTCATGTTATGAGCTTTTCGAGTTATTCTACTTCCAAAGCCCACGGTTAAATTGGTTCTCACTTTGTCAGTTGTTAAGTATAGAGATTGAATCAACTTCTCTTGTTCCCTAACTTGCTTACCAATTCTTATAAATCCTCCATAGCTCCATCATCAAATAGCTCAAATCGAAAATTCAAAATTATCCTCGATCTATCCGTACTCGGCCTTGTTATTTCAAATCCCAAAGAACTCCTCAAATCTATATCTTCATCTCTCGGCCACTTATCCTTTCCTCTGTCCTCTTAGAAGCTTTTTCCTTGTCGATCTTGGGAGATTGAGATTGTATAGGTCCCATAGTAAAACCAATAAAGTAGACTTGTATCCATATTGTCGATTCGATTCTCGACCATTCCTTGTATGGGTATCTTCATCTTCCAAAGTGCTTATTTATGTCGTTGTTACTCTTGCATTTCCATTGGTCCTTCTAGTAGCGATCCACTTGGGCACATTAAAGAATTTTAAATCATTTTCCGGTCATGCTCTCCCCCTTAAAGACTTCTATCTCAATTCCTTGAACTCGTTCTATTGCTTCTTGACTTAGCTCCCTCGGTGTAAATTATCCTAGCTAAGCTATTTGTATGGTGAAAGTGGTCACATTCACTTTGGAGTGATCCGTAGAGATAACAATCTATTCCTTTTGTTCCAAACCCAATTCTACTTTCCCGAGCCTTGGTATTTCCTCAAACTTTACAATCTAAAATTCTTCTTATCTTGATTCAACAATGACTTGGTTGAAGTAACACTTGACAGATGAGTTTGGAGAAAAATTCGTATCAAGTAAACACTGAACAATGCATGATGGGTTAAGATGCCAATGCACGTATCATTTAAATATGCAACACATTAGGGCAATCATGGCAAGTAGGGATGCACAACGCATATAATTAAGGAAAAGTAAAAATAATTCAAAATGACGTATGATGCACGTGCCATAAATGTTTTAAACTTGTCACCGTGGTGGTAAGCTTTTAGCTTGGTAACTTGTTCTTCTTTTCCTTAATTACGGTTTTGCTTGGACTTGTTGATCATTTCTTGTCTTTCCCACAGTCTTCAAATTTCCAAAATCTTCTTGCATCAATTTGTATATCTCCATGGTTCGAGATCACGATCCCTTGAACCTAAATTCTTCTACTCCCATGGGTTTAGTGTCTTGATATCTTCCTCATAATCGGTCTTCCACTCGTTGTCCCAAATCTTTCTCCTAGTGGTCACATTGAATGAAGTCCCCTTGATTTCCATTATGAATTTGAATCGATAGTAGAACTTGTTGTTTACTTGCTTACACTTGAGCACGTAATCTCCTTCTAAGGATTCTTTGCCTTTCTTTATCGTTTCCATTTGTTGTTCTATATTTCCAAATTCGACCTCACAACACGACAATTCAGCTTAGATTTGGAAGATGAACTCAAATCCTGTCCTTAGCATTATCACCTTCCATGAACTTGTATTTACCACGTTACTTGGCTTTCTCTAATCCCTTCCCCACTCATTTTCCATCTTAGTCGAAATCCAAAGCATCTCAGGCCAAACTCTTTCTTACTCGAAACCCGAAGTACCACAAATTACCTCTTCTTCTCCCACAAGTCCAAACTTAACTTCCTCCTTGACGATCCCTACTGTTCACCATTCACGATCCTTGTTATATCTTGAATCTTCTATCCCGGACTAGAATTCAAATAACTTGATTCACTTGGAAGCTCCTCCTCGACGTCCCTTGTTGCTTATCTCTCATCAACCGATTTTACTTTGAGTTCTCTTGATTATCACCTCTTCTTCACTAATCCGAACCTCGAACTAAAGTACCTTTGAGATTTTCTTCATTTCTCTCTTGAACGAATGATCCTAGGGGATTCGGTTGACTAACTTCTATAATATGAGGGTAGGTGTCGATTCTTGTAAAACGTCACTTCACCCCGGATTCACCATCTCCAATAGAATATGCAAGCTTTTCCCTTATACCTCGGTCTCCAGTTCCGGATTCTAAATCTGAGTCGTAGCTTAATCGGAGAAGGTCTTGAATCTAAGATTCCTGTATATACTCCCCGGTACGTTCCTTATACTTTCTATGCCTGAGAATTGAGCTTATGATAAACCATTGTTGTTATAGAGATTGGTCGTGGTTTGATATTATCTTCATACCTATAAATTATAACTCATTCCAAGGATATATGCATGCGATTAGTGCATGTTTATGTCACATTTTCAACACGAAAGGCATGAATCCAATGCAATAAGCAGAAATTAATTCAACAAGGTTCAAAAAGGAATGCAATTCCGTGCTCAAGGTCAATGCAATGCTCACGTTATCAATTAGTTCCTAAGCTGTACGACCTAGACTCGACAGGACACGACACTAGAACTCTGGTTTTGCAACCTGGAGCTCTGATACCACCTTAGGATGTGACACCCCGAATGAAGGGCCCCACATCCCCCGCACTATGAACCCGGTCCACACATGAAATGGAAAGTCCATACATGAACTAAGAGCACAGCGAACGGAGACAGAAAAAGAAAAAAAACCAACCTATTAGGCGGGACTAGACCCTGTACCAATCAATTCAACAAAACAAAGAATGCGGAAGCAATGTAATCATGCAATCACTATCCATTATAAAATTTCAATTCATATAAGAATGTAAATACGGGTTCAACTAGTTCAAGATCCTGTCCTAACCTGTCCCAAGTTCAATAAAGTAATAACAATGCAGAGTGGCTTACATAGCCCAGTTACAAGCAGGAAATAATGGTACGGTACGATGCAGTGCAACAGGACCAAGACTCGATCAAAGACTTCAAAAGACTCCCGCCTAACGACCACAGAGCCTGCAAGACAGACACTAAAAATAACGAGAGGGAGGGGTCAGCCAATTGACTGAGTGAAGGGGTTAACACACGCATATATATATATATATATATATATATATATATATATATACAGGCAGTCAGGCAGGCATAATTCCACTATACGTGATTCGTTAATAAAACCGAGAACAAGAATTATGATTCAATTAACACATACGGGTGGAATTACGTTAAATCATGCAATTAGGTAATCAGGATATACAATGCATGTGTCGATATCCGTACACCCTCCATTGATGCCCGTTTTACCTTAACCCTCCATGGCTCCAACTGCTACGTCCAGACTAGGGCATACCGGAGGTCACGGATATCTATGCAATTACATTTTAGGGGACCCGGTGAGAACGGGTATTTACTCCATCCTGGACTCCACTTTCCACTTATTAAAATGACAGGAACAATAAACAGTCAGGCAGGCAGGAATCAGGATTATATAATTATCAATACAGGAAAACAAGTATAATTTAACCTCCTTCTCCGGTGATGGTTTCGGTAGCTAGCCCTAGCCATCCAGTAATAGTGGTAAGGCGGGTTCATGACTCCCCCAAACCGGAATCCCATCTTCTGCCAAACCACCTGGCAGATGTCTGGGTTGGTCCAACAGGATGGGACCTATGCAAGAGTTCACCGTCGGCCCGATGCCTCCCCAGTTCCCTCAATACACAAGCCCCTGGGCCCCAGGAACAGTAACAGGAACCACTCCGGCTAGTCCAGCGCTAGAAGAGCCGGGGGCACAAGCAGGATCTCGCAAAACAGGCTCAGGGTTAACACAACACAGTTTATATGTGACGCCCCGATATTTCGGCCGTACAGGTATGACGTAATTGTTTACCTAATTGCGTAAAATAACTATTTTACGTATTTACATAGTTGATTTTATTTTAAAAGTATTAAATGTTATCTCCTTTATTTTATTATTGTTATATATATATATCTAATAGTTAATTATGTACGTATTTAATGTTAAGTATTTTGTGAATTCTTTACAACTTGATATTTATTGCTTAATTTGAACTTGCTTGCAATGTGAATTAATTTCCCGAATTTGACTTAATTTCATTATGACCTTAATTGAGCATTCATGAAATTTGAGTACTTAATTGCATTGGATTTAATTGATTACATTTAAAAAGCTTGGGGTTTCATTTGCATAACTTATTAATTTGGAGGACTAAATAGCAATTTGGCCATTTCTTCTTGATTCAAAGCAGCATTACGTTCCATTTCTTTCTTTCTCTCATACACACATTACACACATCCTTGCTCTTGCTCCCAAGCCAACCGATCAAACACTTGCCAAAGTGGGGGAAGATTTCTTCTTTCAAGCTTCATATTTGTAGGATTTGTGGACATTCAAGCATCATCAACATCATATCTTCGTCCTATCCTCCATTTCTTTCATTTGAGGTATTTTTGGAACTTTGATGATTTCTTGAAAATATGTGATAGTTAGGGCTTTGGTTGGAATTGGATAATGTGTGTACTTGTTGTTGCTTATATGTTTAGCAACTTTGAGCTTAAGTTGTATGCAATTAACTTGTGAAGTTTGGACTTGGAAGCATGAATGAGTATATGGGCTTTAATTGATGAAATCTTGATGATCAGTGCATGATATGGGAATATATGCTAGATTTTATTGTGCTTTAAGTATGGTCACATGTTTATTCAAGTTTTGGGTTGCATTTGTTGGTTGAAGTTGGTGTTTTGGTTGGTTGTTGTTGCTGTCACGTTGATGCCCTGTTTTTTTTCCTGTTACGCACAGTGACACGGGCGTGTCACTTTTCTTCTCTTCAGCGTGACACGGGGGTGCATGCTTGTTGGTTGGAATTTTCTGTACCGTGACACGGGGGTGTCACGGTTTGCTTTGCAATGGTGACACGGGCGTGTCACCATCTTTTTCCTGGCTTGTTATCCGCTATACTGTGACACGGGGGGGTCACAGCTTAGTGCATTTTGGTGACACGGGCGTGTCACCCTCTGTTTCTCATGCATTTTGTTTGCATGCTACTGTACATGCATGTGTTTTATATATTTTGGATATGTATTAAATGTTATTTGATTTAATTGAATATATGTAATTATTTCTTTCCAATTTGAATGTGATTTAACTTGTGCTTCGATTCTATATGAAGTTCTTGAATCAATGTGTTTGAAAATGTGGGATTATGAGTTCGAATGAATTGAACGATTGATTGAATGACTTGATTATATGATTTAAATGTATTAATAGTGCACATGAACACTTCATAACATAATCTTATCTTGTAGCTATTCATATCATGATCATAGCATTGTCGAGCGTCTTATTTGGTCATATCGAGTCTCACTTCACCGTTCTTGCACAGATTTTGACCCAGTTGGAGACGAGGCTGGACAGTGAGGCTCGTGTTTACTCTTTTTTCCGGTTAAGGTGGGTTTTTCTTCTATGTAGATATAAGACCCTATATATACCTTCAATGTGAAAGTTTTCGACCAAAATTAATATATATAGTGAGTTGTTTTAAAGAGTAAATGTTTTCAACGTAAAGCCTTATTTTATGAACCCTACCTAATGTTTTGGCGAGAAATGATCGAATGCACGAATGGGGCCCAGGGACTTAGTGTGAGTGGCTATCCGGGGAGGCACGGGCCGACGGTGATCCCTCACACTAGTTCCACCAATGAACGGCGTAACCGGACCTCGTTAGGAGTTAGCGAGGGATGGACGCTGAGCACCATCTGGGGAGTCATGTAACCCCTTTTGGTCAATGAATGGGTGGTCGGGCCTTGCAAACCCACCACCAACCCGGAGGAAGAAGGTGTAAATGTTAATGATTGTGCACAAAAGAATGATTGCATGAAAAGAATGAATGAATGAATGTTTAAATGATTTACACAAGGTGTTGGTTGGAGATAATGCATGCCCACTCGCCGGGCCACTAATGACCTAATGTTAATGATTCCTTATAATCCCTTTTGATGATTTCTCTATTTCCCCCACTTGGGAAAGTCTTTAAAAACCTCTCTTTGGATTATAGCTTGCATGTGATTGTTTAATTACTGTCATATATTCTATTTATGCCCTGTTTTATACCCACCAGTCCCTTTTGGACTGAACCCGTTTGGTTTTCAGTTGTTTTGTGCAGGTGTTGAGGGAGCTAGGCGGGAATACGAGTCCTAGGTCTTGCATTCGTCTCTAGCTCTTACATTTTGAGTCTTACACTTGCATACCCTTATATTTGGTCATTGTATATGTAACAGCCTAAAACAGGGCCTAGATGAAAACAGTAAGTTAAGGGCATTGGTAAAGCGTTTATAGACCGTGATCCAACTTTTTGAATCATTATGCATTGCATTCTTACATGAACTTTGTGCTCGTATATGATCTGACATGTTTTAAGGGGGAATTCTTGACCTTTGATACAGTTTACTATTCATAATCCGAGCCTACCTTGTTCATATTGCTACTCGAACCCTAGAGGTTCATCACACATGTTTCCCTATCGTTTGAACTTGTTTCCCGAGCTCAGAAAGTCTTTCTTGAACCATAAGGGTATTTTTGGAACTTACCGACCAAAGTTACTATTCATCCAAAAATGAGCTTTTGATTCTGATGCCTTTTCTACCCAAGTTTACAGTTGAATCGATCCTTGAGTCGAGACGAGTCTTTTGAAATCATTCTTGGCTTGGAAATCTATTCTGGAACTTTGTTTTATTGAAAATGTTTTCGAAAACCCTAGTTCACTATTTCTTCTACGAACGGTTTTCATTCGGAAAATGTTTTCTCTTTGGATTTGCACTACTTGAGCTATTTCAAGATTTTTGAGATGTTTTACAACTCTTGATTCAAACCCTAGCTTGAAATTTTCAAGCGTACGTTCGTACGTAAGAATTCACTATTCACTCTACGTTTTCAACTTTTTAATGATAAAACGTTTTATAGTCGATTTTGGACTCAAAACGCTTCTCGATTTATTTCTTGAATTTTGGAAACAACCCGGACTTGAAAATCATTCTAGAAAGTAGTTTTTCGCTCGTGTTGAGTTTCGAGCTCAAAACTTTTATTCACTAAAACTAATGTATCTTTCAAACGGTAAATCCGATTTCGACGAATGAATATGCGTTTCGAAGCTAATTTTCTTGCCGTCGGAATGGTTACACTTCCAGCCACTTATCCTCGAGCCTTGGGCAATGAAATTACAGAAATACCCCCAGCAGCCCCATTTTTAGCTTCATATGCCTAAAGCTTCCAAGAGAAGCTATTCCATTTTGCTCTCATACCCTTCTCCACATTTTATTTCCAAGGTGAGGGGCTTCTCTTCAACTATAAATACCCCTCTCATGGCATTAGAATTCTTGCTCAAAGTCTTGTGTTGACAAGCACTCCTCTCTCCCTCCTTTCCCTCATTGTCGTCGGCATCCCTGTCTTAGCTAGGTTAGTTTATTTTGTTTTATGTTATGTTTAGTTAGTTTATGTTTTTATGTTATGGTATGTTTATATTATGTTTAGGTTGGGTCTTAGGCTTTTCCCTAAGCCATATAGGATTTTATTTTATGCATTTATTATATAGTTTTCATGATATGTTTTGACAGTTGTTTATATGTTTTAATTGTTTAGTATATGCTTGAATATGTTATGAATTACTCTAGTATATGCTATGATCATGTGATATGATTGTTATATTATGAGAATTGATGCATGATTATGGAATTTGAATTATATTCATGCATGCTAGCTAATGGAATAGTGATTTACAATTAATTATGTCACAACTTGTTACATGTTGGTATTGAATTAAATTGTTACATGTTACATGCCTAAAGGTTTATGATATACGATATGATATGATATGATATATGTTGAGACATGTTGTTACATTGTTATATGATTCTTGAATTATGAATTGAGCTTATGATATGATATGGATTAATGGATTAGTGTCTTGATCATATGTTACACAATTTAATAGTGTCACATGTTATAACCTAAGATAGAATAGTGTTTCATAACTTGATCTTATGCCTTAATTGGATCTCTTAACCATAGGTTATACCTTTAACCTAGATCACTCTTGATTATTATTAACATGAACTTGAAACTATAGGTTATAATCAAGATCATAATTTAATTAGGGTGTGTGTGTGCATGCCGTGTGTGTGTGTCGTGCATGGTGTGTGTGTGTGGGTGTGTGTGTGTGTATAGTAAGGGTTTGACCCGACCCTTTGACCCGACATGTGAATAGCAACCTGTGAATAGTAATCGTGAATAGTAATCTAGAATAGTACTTTTGAATAGTGCTTTTGAATAGTAAAAATAAATTAAAACTTGTGCTTTCTTAATAGACATTTGCACCTAGGGTTTCCATATCCAGGGTCTAATGTAACACCCGAGCGCAAGGTGCCACATCCCCCGCACCGAGACCCGACCCGCATATGAAATGAATAATCCACACACGAGCTAAGTCACGGCGAACGGGGACACACACACACTCTCTAGGCTAGGCGGGACTAACCCTTAAACCATAAATCAGAGCAACAACAATAAAGCGGAAGCAATAACAATCATATATATATATACCATGAGCATTCAAGCTCCAAAAATAGGATTCATATACAAATCCAACCAAGTATTTCAAGTTCTAACAACATAACGTTCCATAACCATGTTCCTATACAAAAGGAAATCATGAGGGCGAGTGTAACCAAAATTAGAGTGCTAAACACTAATGCAAGACCTAGACGACTTGTATTCCCGCCTAGCACTCCTTAACCTGCACAAAAACCACTGAAAACAAACCGGGTTCAGTCCAAAAGGGACTGGTGGGTATAAAAACAGGCATAGTATATAAATATCGCAGAATTTAACATATACATGCAAGCCATAAACCCGTATGAAGTTTTTAGAAGTTTTCCCCAAGTGGGTAAAACAAAGAAGGACATCTACGGGTTTACAACGTTCATATTCATTCTTAATTATTCATAGGGTTTCAAGCTCGGCGAGTGAGCGTGCATAATCTCCAACCAACACCTTGTGTATTCATATTCATAATTTCATTGGTTATCATACATAACATATTTGTGCACAATCATACGATTCATAATCATACATATACACCTTCTCACTCCAAGTGGTGGACGGGTTTGCAGGACCCGACCACCGGTCCATACATAGGCCAGAGGGGGTACATGAATCCCCCAAAGGCACTCAGCTCCCATTCCCCGCTAATCTCCTAGCGAGGTCCGGTATCACCGTAGTTGGTGGGAACTAACACATGGGATCACCGTCGGCCCTTGCCTCCCCGGATAGCCACATGTATTAAGTTCCAGGGCCCGTGAATTCATAGCAATCATAACAATCATATCTCGCCAAAATATAAGGTAGGATTCATAAAAGAAAGGTTATACGTTTAAAATCATTTACCCGAAAATGACTCGATATATATATAAATAGATAATTATATCTTTGGCTAAAACTTGGCACATAAGGGTATATTGGGTCATTTTATCTAAATAGAAGAGAAACCCACCTTAAAACGACAAAAGAAGGGCACAAAAGCCTCACGGACCGGCCTCGTCTCCAACGGGATCAAAATCTGTGCAAGGAAGGTGAAGTGAGACTCAAAATGACCATATAAGACGCTCGGCAATGTGATGATCATGATATGAATGCATAAAAGAGTATATTATGTAATGAACAGGTAGTATAACATGTATACGTATCATACAAGTCATTAAATAAGAAATACATAACAATTAGGGTTCAAACTTAAGAGCAAAATCCATGCATGCACACATTAGGAGCAAAGAAGACACGTTGAAGCATATCTCGGAAAATATTCCACGAAAAATCATAAAATTTCATAATACTCAAGATAATACATGTTAGCATAGCATAGAAGTCATAAAAGAGGTGGAGGAATATGAAACAAATGAAGAAAAATGGAATCGGAGTAAAAAAAAAAGGCTGGACAAAATCCACCCCCATGGATTTTTCCAAAGGGAAAAATCCACCCCCATGGATTTGGTCCAGTCCCACTGCCTCAAATCCACCCCTGCGGATTTTTCCAAAGGGAAAAATCCACCCTCGCGGATTTACATCAGTGGCGAAAAAAACATACAACAAGCAGGGCAAACTCATGCCAAACCAAATAAACATCAATCTAACACATATAGGTAAGTTAAGGTAGCAAGAATTCATGCATTTCAAGCTAATTAATGGTCCAAAGTTGCAACAACTCATGCTAGGAAAGAAACTGGAACAAATAAATCCAATAGCATACCAAATCAACTCCAAATCTTATGAAACTTGATATACAACCTATTTAGCATGTTAGGAGCATATTTCATTTAGAAAGCTAAGGCCAAAACAAACGTTAAGGGCACCAAAACCATGCAGCAAGTCTGGGGCGCCAAAATCGCACATATGGGCTCAATTGGTTAAATCATGCCTTGATCAAGTACTTAGGGCTTGAATTTGGATCTGAAACTTTGGGGAATGCATGCTAACATACTAAACTACTAAGGTACTTCATATATATGCAAAATGGTATAATTTAAAGCACATTAGAATGCCCAACAAGTTACAAAACGCAACAGCAACAAGTCTGTCATGAAGCATGCATAACAACAGGCCATGTCTTTCGGTTTTGAGGCTTAAAATGGATCCAAATACTTGAAACATGAATGTTAACATATAGAGTAATGAGTGTACATAAACTCCATGCAATTTCACACGAAATGGAGGCCATATGATCAAGCAACAACACATAATTTCACACAGCAGTCACAAAACAGGGGAAGTAGTTTGATCATCAAGTTTGGAGCTCCATATCTCAATATTTCATAAAAGGGTCAAGAGATAAAATCCTCCTAAAATCATATACTATCAGTTGGGAAAGAAATTGTCCAAGAAACAAGCTCATATACTCATGTATAAGCAAGAAAATCAGCCACACAAGCAAATAGGTCACTAGAACAAAAATCCCTAAAAGTTCATACCAAACTCATAATCCAAACCCTAATCAATTCTGATCCAAAACATGTTGTAAGTAGATGAAATCAAGTATAATAGAGTATAGAAGACATAGATATTCATACCTTAAAGATTTGGTGAAGGAAGATGGTGATTTGAGCTCAAAATCACAAAAGGGCCAAGGTTTTCTTCTTCTTTCTTTCTCTCTCTCTCTCTCGATCAGTTCCAGCTGAGAAGGGAAGTGTTTGGTTCGGTTTTCAGAGCTAAAAGGGTAGGAGAAAGGGTTTAACTCAAGTACACAAGCCATGGTTAAGGTATGGTTAGGTTTAAGAGGTGTTAAGGGTCCCACCATGAAGACTAGTCAACCAAAAGGAGCTCTTCTTGCACGAGTTGTCCGTTACGGTTGGATTTCGGAGGTCTTAATGATTTCAAAAAGGTATGAGGCTTGTTCCATTGTCTCCGCATCGTCGATTGGAAGGCAACGGAGTTGACGGAATTCGAATCCGAATTCCCGAGCTCAAGATAACAAATACGGAACCAAGGGTGCGCTAATTGCTCGTTAGCCCCCGATTTGGATTCCAAAAACAAAATAAATTCATAACTCATGCAAATGAACCCAAAATTATGAAACGATCATATATCCATATTCATAACACATATAAGTCCAACATATTAAATTTTCACAAAATTCCGAATTCATTTCACGTAGAAACGGCAAGCAACAATTCATACAAG
Source organism: Lantana camara (assembly GCA_037501455.1). NCBI lineage: Eukaryota > Viridiplantae > Streptophyta > Magnoliopsida > Lamiales > Verbenaceae > Lantana > Lantana camara. The sequence goes on from CM074855.1 coordinate 99,295,677, forward strand.
CGCAAATCGTTCAAAATTCATATAAATTCAAATTCAAACATTTTCAAATAATTCAATTATTTCATAATTTCATATAATATAAAATAAAACAATTAATAACGTAATTAAAATAAATTAAATGCGCACATAACTATCACATAATTCATACCTGAACGACTTGAAAAGTCGGGGCGTTACAATCTCCCCCCCTTAGAAGAATCCGTCCTCGGATTCACTGATTGTCCGGAAACAACTCAGGATGGAATCTTTTCATCTTATCCTCCGTCTCCCACGTAACCTCTTCCGTTTTATCACTTCTCCATAAGACTTTAACTAGTGGGATTTGTCGGTTTCTTAATTCTTGCAATTTTCGATCCAAAATCTTAACCGGTTTCTGAACGAAGGTGAGATTAGGCTCGATTTCTACCTCTTCCTCGGGTAGGATTTCGGACTCATCCGGATAATACTTGCGAAGCTGGGAGACATGAAATACGTTGTGGATTCCCGTCAAACTCGGAGGTAGATTCAAACGATAAGCCGTATCTCCAATTTTCTCAAGAATTTCATACGGACCCAGATAACGAGGATTCAACTTACCTCCTTTTCCAATCCTCGTAAACCCCTTTCGTGGCGAAGCTTTCAGAAATACTCTATCACCAACCTCAAACTTAAGATTCTTTCTTCGCCGAGCCGCATAACTCTTCTGTCTATCTTGAGCTGCTTTCATTCTTTGTTGAATTATCTGAACCTTATCGATCGCCGCTTGTACGGCCTTAGAAGGCTTCTCTTTCTTTTCCCCTCGTTTCACTCCTTCTTGTTTTGTCCAATTCCAATCCTCAAGGTCGAAAAATAAGGGAGATCTACACTTTCGTCCGTAGAGAGCTTCATAAGGCGCCATTCCTATCGAAGCTTGAAAACTGTTATTATAAGCGAATTCGATCAAAGGCAACTGTTCATTCCACGAACTCGAGAAATCCAATGCACATGCTCTCAACATATCCTCCAGATATTTGATTAACCTCTCCGACTGTCCATCTGTCTGAGGATGGAAAGCTGTGCTGAATTGAAGCCTTGTTCCCAGATTCCTTTGCAATTCTTGCCAAAACCTAGAAGTAAACCTCGGATCTCGATCTGATACAATACTGACCGGTACCCCGTGAAGTCGGACAATTTCATCAACATACTTCTTAGCTAACTTATTCACTTTATCCGACATCCGAATGGCCAGAAAATGTGCCGATTTCGTTAATCTATCCACGATTACCCAGATTCCATCAAAACCACCCTTCACTCTAGGAAGACCCGAAACAAAATCCATCGCCACTTGTTGCCATTTCCATTCCGGAATAGGCAGCGGTTGAAGTAGCCCCGATGGCTTCTGATGCTCAGCTTTCACAGTTTGGCAAGTCAGACAATGTCTCACAAAATTTATTACATCCCTTTTTAGTCCATTCCACCAATAGAACTGCTTCAAATCCTTATACATTTTATTACCTCCGGGATGTATTGAATACCCTGATCTGTGAGCCTCTTCCAAAATAATCCTCTTCAATTCATTCGGAACCACAATCCTGTTCTTAAACCTTAAGAGTCCCGTATCATCAAATCCAAACGGGCACTCGGGATCCACCCTAGCTTTCTCAGCTAACTTCTGAACCTCGGAATCCTTTCTCTGAGCCTCAAATAACCTTTGTTGAAGATCTGGTTGTACTGTAATATTCCGAATACTTGCTCTCAGCTTGAAAGACTCAGATTCGTCTCCAACTTCCACTTTCACATTAGACACACTAGCCTTCCTGCTAAGTGCATCTGCGACCACATTAGCTTTTCCGGGATGGTATCGGATTATACACTCATAATCCGCTAAAGTCTCCATCCACCGCCTTTGTCTCTTATTTAGCTCCTTCTGAGAAAACAAATACTGAAGACTCTTGTGGTCAGAAAAGATCTCGAAAGGAATTCCGTATAAGTAGTGTCTCCATTTCCCCAAAGCAAAGATCACTGCCGCTAGCTCGAGATCGTGAGTGGGATAATTCTGTTCATGATCCTTCAATTTCCTCGAGGCATAGGCTATCACCCTATCATTTTGCATTAAAACACACCCCAATCCTTCCTTCGAGGCGTCCGTATAAACCATGTATCCTTCAGTGCCTTCAGGAAGTGCTAATACCGGTGCAGTGGTCAACTTCTCCTTCAAGAGTCGAAAACTTGCCTCACATGCCTCGTCCCACTCAAACTTGACTTCCTTCTTCGTCAACCGCGTTAAAGGAGCTGCAATCTTAGAGAAATCCTTGACAAATCTTCTGTAATACCCAGCCAAACCCAAGAAACTTCTGACCTCAGAAGCATTCTTCGGACTCTGCCACTGAATAACCGTCTCGATCTTTGAAGGATCTACTTCCAAACCCTTACTTGAGACAATATGACCTAGAAAAGCAACCCGGTCGATCCAAAACTCACACTTACTAAACTTCGCATACAACCGGTGCTCTCTCAATGTCTCCAAGACCAATCTGAGGTGTCTGGCATGATCTTCCGGATTCCTCGAATAAACCAGAATATCATCGATGAAGATTACCACGAATTTATCCAAATAAGGTCGAAAAGTCCGATGTATCATATCCATAAATGCTGCAGGGGCATTAGTCAAACCGAAAGGCATTACTATGAACTCGTAATGTCCATACCGGGTATTAAATCCTGTCTTAGGTATATCCTCTTCCCGGATTTTCAATTGGTAGTAACCTTGCCTTAGGTCCAATTTCGAATAGACCCCCGAACCTTGCAGCATATCAAATAAATCCTCGATGTGGGGCAACGGATACTTATTCTTGATAGTCATCCGATTAAGCTCCCGGTAATCTATACACATTCTTAATGTCCCGTCTTTCTTTTTAACAAAGAGAACCGGAGCGCCCCACGGAGATGAACTCGGCCGAATATATCCAATCTTAAGTAATTCCTCAAGTTGAATTTTCAATTCCTTCAACTCTGCCGGAGCCATTCTGTAAGGAGTCTTAGAGTACGGTTCTGATCCCGGATATAAGTCTATAACGAATTCTATCTCACGATCCGGTGGCAAAGAACCCAAATTCTCTGGAAACACGTCGGGAAAATCCTTAACCATGGCGGTCTCCTCAAATTTAATTTGATCCTTCGGCTTATTGAGAAGATAAGCAACAAATCCCATAGCACCTTCTCTTATTAGCTTACGAGCTTCCATAAAAGACAAGAGAGGTACATTCTTCGATCCCATTTCTCCAATTAACTCTTTCCCCAACTTAATCTTCTTCTTAAAGCAATCAACCTCGGCCCGATGCCGGTATAACCAATCCATACCAAAGATTACCCCATATCTCTTCAGAGGCATCACGATGAAATCGGCTGGATAATCTTTCCCTTCTATCAAAACTGAACAACCCCGAACCACTTGATCCGTCTGCAAATTTCCTCCAAGAGGAGAACTCACAAAATAACAAGAATTGGCACATAAAACAGGTAGGCACAGAGAAGCACATAGATCGCTAGATATGAAAGAATGGGTAGCACCCGGATCAAATAATGCATGAATGTTCGTGGTGTGAATGCATATGGTACCTTCCACCACGGCTGTCGGATCCACCTCAACATCCTGCTCCTCGCCCTCAAGGGCATAAGCACGTGCCTGGATCATAGGTCTCGGAATACCTCCTCGAAACCCTGGAGCTTTATCGGGACAAGTGTCCGCCATATGGTCATTTTTCCCACAAATGAGGCACAATCCCAGCCTCCTTCGACAATTATTATAGGAATGAGTTGGTCCCCCGCAATGAGTACATGGAGGTACATCTCGACGATTTCCCGTAGGAGCTGGCAACGCCTGAGGTGCTCGAGTAACCTGAGGAACATTCTGACCTCCAGTTCGTGGCTTCTTGAAATATTCTTTTTGAGGAGGAACTACTGAAGTCATAGGCCTCTTACCCGGATTGTATCTCATACTTGATCCTGATGCCGAGCCTCTACCTTGTCCCATGGGTGCTTTGAAAATCGAATCCTTCTTCCTATATTCCTCTTCTTGCTCCAAAGCCCTTTGTACCGTATCTGAGAAAGATAAAAAATTATGCCCCGCCTGGCCATGTCTCAAATCCTGTCTCAACCCAGCAATAAACTTTTTCGCCTTCCTCTTTTCATCCCGAGTAATATGTGGAGCATACTTCCCAAGTCTGTTAAAAGTTTCAAGATATTGAGCCACAGAACGATTACCCTGCTTCAACTCCATAAATTCTTGTTCCTTTCTTTCCCTAACAACCTCGGGTACAAAACACTCTCGAAATTCCCGTTTGAATACTTCCCACGTAATCTCCTCTTCATCAACCTCCAGTTTCTCCCTTGTTCTTTCCCACCAATCATACGCCTCACCGTCAAGCTGGAATATAGCAAACTGAGCCCTTTCTTGTGTAGTGAACTGTCAAACTCCATAGATTCTTTCCAAACGAGTCAACCACCCCTCTGAAACTGCATCATCAATAGAGCCTGAGAACCGAGGGGGGTTATAGCTTAGAAATACCCCATGTGAATCCCTATTATTATTGTTGTTGTTGGGTACCGGATTTGGTTGATTTGCTTGTTGTGGTGGGGGAACTTGAGCCCGTCGATGTTCCACATAATTAAAGACCGCTTCCATAAAGTTTCCCATATCCATCGGAGGCGGTTGTGGTTGTTGTTCTTGTGGTGTAGGAGAACGATCATGATGTCGGCGTCGCCCCGGTGATCTCTCACGATGTCTACGCGGAGGCATTCTGTCAAAGAAATACTGAAATGCATGCTATCTTTAGTCCATGCATGAGAGTGCAATTAATTCAATCAAAATTCAAAATTTAGAGTACATAAACACATAGAGAATGCATATGCAATCACATTATCACTTAGTTCCTAAGCCGAACGACCTAGACTGACTCACACGACACTAGAGCCCGGGTTTTGCAACCCGAAGCTCTGATACCACCAAAGGATGTAACACCCGAGCGCAAGGTGCCACATCCCCCGCACCGAGACCCGACCCGCATATGAAATGAATAATCCACACACGAGCTAAGTCACGGCGAACGGGGACACACACACACTCTCTAGGCTAGGCGGGACTAACCCTTAAACCATAAATCAGAGCAACAACAATAAAGCGGAAGCAATAACAATCATATATATATATACCATGAGCATTCAAGCTCCAAAAATAGGATTCATATACAAATCCAACCAAGTATTTCAAGTTCTAACAACATAACGTTCCATAACCATGTTCCTATACAAAAGGAAATCATGAGGGCGAGTGTAACCAAAATTAGAGTGCTAAACACTAATGCAAGACCTAGACGACTTGTATTCCCGCCTAGCACTCCTTAACCTGCACAAAAACCACTGAAAACAAACCGGGTTCAGTCCAAAAGGGACTGGTGGGTATAAAAACAGGCATAGTATATAAATATCGCAGAATTTAACATATACATGCAAGCCATAAACCCGTATGAAGTTTTTAGAAGTTTTCCCCTAGTGGGTAAAACAAAGAAGGACATCTACGGGTTTACAACGTTCATATTCATTCTTAATTATTCATAGGGTTTCAAGCTCGGCGAGTGAGCGTGCATAATCTCCAACCAACACCTTGTGTATTCATATTCATAATTTCATTGGTTATCATACATAACATATTTGTGCACAATCATACGATTCATAATCATACATATACACCTTCTCCCTCCAAGTGGTGGACGGGTTTGCAGGACCCGACCACCGGTCCATACATAGGCCAGAGGGGGTACATGAATCCCCCAAAGGCACTCAGCTCCCATTCCCCGCTAATCTCCTAGCGAGGTCCGGTATCACCGTAGTTGGTGGGAACTAACACATGGGATCACCGTCGGCCCTTGCCTCCCCGGATAGCCACATGTATTAAGTTCCAGGGCCCGTGAATTCATAGCAATCATAACAATCATATCTCGCCAAAATATAAGGTAGGATTCATAAAAGAAAGGTTATACGTTTAAAATCATTTACCCGAAAATGACTCGATATATATATAAATAGATAATTATATCTTTGGCTAAAACTTGGCACATAAGGGTATATTGGGTCATTTTATCTAAATAGAAGAGAAACCCACCTTAAAACGACAAAAGAAGGGCACAAAAGCCTCACGGACCTGCCTCGTCTCCAACGGGATCAAAATCTGTGCAAGGAAGGTGAAGTGAGACTCAAAATGACCATATAAGACGCTCGGCAATGTGATGATCATGATATGAATGCATAAAAGAGTATATTATGTAATGAACAGGTAGTATAACATGTATACGTATCATACAAGTCATTAAATAAGAAATACATAACAATTAGGGTTCAAACTTAAGAGCAAAATCCATGCATGCACACATTAGGAGCAAAGAAGACACGTTGAAGCATATCTTGGAAAATATTCCACGAAAAATCATAAAATTTCATAATACTCAAGATAATACATGTTAGCATAGCATAGAAGTCATAAAAGAGGTGGAGGAATATCAAACAAATGAAGAAAAATGGAATCGGAGTAAAAAAAAAAGGCTGGACAAAATCCACCCCCATGGATTTTTCCAAAGGGAAAAATCCACCCCCATGGATTTGGTCCAGTCCCACTGCCTCAAATCCACCCCTGCGGATTTTTCCAAAGGGAAAAATCCACCCTCGCGGATTTACATCAGTGGCGAAAAAAACATACAACAAGCAGGGCAAACTCATGCCAAACCAAATAAACATCAATCTAACACATATAGGTAAGTTAAGGTAGCAAGAATTCATGCATTTCAAGCTAATTAATGGTCCAAAGTTGCAACAACTCATGCTAGGAAAGAAACTGGAACAAATAAATCCAATAGCATACCAAATCAACTCCAAATCTTATGAAACTTGATATACAACCTATTTAGCATGTTAGGAGAATATTTCATTTAGAAAGCTAAGGCCAAAACAAACGTTAAGGGCACCAAAACCATGCAGCAAGTCTGGGGCGCCAAAATCGCACATATGGGCTCAATTGGTTAAATCATGCCTTGATCAAGTACTTAGGGCTTGAATTTGGATCTGAAACTTTGGGGAATGCATTCTAACATACTAAACTACTAAGGTACTTCATATATATGCAAAATGGTATAATTTAAAGCACATTAGAATGCCCAACAAGTTACAAAACGCAACAGCAACAAGTCTGTCATGAAGCATGCATAACAACAGGCCATGTCTTTCGGTTTTGAGGCTTAAAATGGATCCAAATACTTGAAACATGAATGTTAACATATAGAGTAATGAGTGTACATAAACTCCATGCAATTTCACACGAAATGGAGGCCATATGATCAAGCAACAACACATAATTTCACACAGCAGTCACAAAACAGGGGAAGTAGTTTGATCATCAAGTTTGGAGCTCCATATCTCAATATTTCATAAAAGGGTCAAGAGATAAAATCCTCCTAAAATCATATACTATCAGTTGGGAAAGAAATTGTCCAAGAAACAAGCTCATATACTCATGTATAAGCAAGAAAATCAGCCACACAAGCAAATAGGTCACTAGAACAAAAATCCCTAAAAGTTCATACCAAACTCATAATCCAAACCCTAATCAATTCTGATCCAAAACATGTTGTAAGTAGATGAAATCAAGTATAATAGAGTAGAGAAGACATAGATATTCATACCTTAAAGATTTGGTGAAGGAAGATGGTGATTTGAGCTCAAAATCACAAAAGGGCCAAGGTTTTCTTCTTCTTTCTTTCTCTCTCTCTCTCTCGATAAGTTCCAGCTGAGAAGGGAAGTGTTTGGTTCGGTTTTCAGAGCTAAAAGGGTAGGAGAAAGGGTTTAACTCAAGTACACAAGCCATGGTTAAGGTATGGTTAGGTTTAAGAGGTGTTAAGGGTCCCACCATGAAGACTAGTCAACCAAAAGGAGCTCTTCTTGCACGAGTTGTCCGTTACGGTTGGATTTCGGAGGTCTTAATGATTTCAAAAAGGTATGAGGCTTGTTCCATTGTCTCCGCATCGTCGATTGGAAGGCAACGGAGTTGACGGAATTCGAATCCGAATTCCCGAGCTCAAGATAACAAATACGGAACCAAGGGTGCGCTAATTGCTCGTTAGCCCCCGATTTGGATTCCAAAAACAAAATAAATTCATAACTCATGCAAATGAACCCAAAATTATGAAAGGATCATATATCCATATTCATAACACATATAAGTCCAACATATTAAATTTTCACAAAATTCCGAATTCATTTCACGTAGAAACGGCAAGCAACAATTCATACAAGCGCAAATCGTTCAAAATTCATATAAATTCAAATTCAAACATTTTCAAATAATTCAATTATTTCATAATTTCATATAATATAAAATAAAACAATTAATAACGTAATTAAAATAAATTAAATGCGCACATAACTATCACATAATTCATACCTGAACGACTTGAAAAGTAGGGGCGTTACATCTAAAATGTGTTTTCAAAATGAGTTTCTTTCGTGGACTTCTTTCATAACTTAAGGTTTGCGATAGGATTCATAAATTGACTAAAGCTTACTCGGTTATAGTAAGATCATAGTCTAACGTTGAGAGTAACTCAATTTAACGTATTCCTTTGTGTGTTACCTTTCTTGAATACCTTAAATGGTATTACTCTCTTGTGTTACATGTTCTTTATATGATCCTTGTTCATTGTTTCGTGCATTTCATATGCATCTTGGTTAGTAGTGGGTCTTAGTTCTTAAGCTCACTCTAGTACACCACCTACAGGAGTTAAAGTTGAGCACTGGGATCCCCAGGGCACCGCATAATCTGTCTACCTACCTTTTGTTACCATAGGTGAGGTAAAGTTATAAATGTTTTCCAACTGGAACCACGATTATACTATCGCATCATATGTTTTGAAATTCAAAGCTAAACCTCGTTTTGAACTATCCCTTTTATCGGGACATTCTTTTGAAAGGATCATTCATACTTTAATAGTATACCTTGATCTACAGCACATGTTTTCCAAATTTCTGCATTCTTGTTCAAAGACAGTTACCTGATCTGCATATGTTTTCAAAGTACAGTTTACAGACAGTTTCACATGTTTTACAGACAGAATCACATGTTTACAGACAGAATCATATATTTTACAGACAGCATCATATGTTACAGTTACAGTTTCACATGTTATAGTTAGCATACTGGAGTGGTACTCTGGTCACTGCTAATCTTAAATGCAAGCATACAGTTTACAGTTTGGGCCCGGCGGTTATGTGTGGAGGTGATGCTCGGGAGGTGAGCGCCAACAACATCACCAATACCGGCCCCCACACTTAGACAGTTGACACCGACTTTTAACAGGAGGTTTGTTAAGTCAGGACAATCTGTCTGGGAACGGACAGCAAATCTGTTCCCATTACATGTTTACAGGTCGCCTAGGGCTAGCTACCCGAAGTGACAACCTGTGGAGGATGGTGCATGTTTGTATGTGTTGGTAAGAGTTGTTGTTGACCTTGGTCCAATAGTCTACTGTGTGCAGAGTTGTTGTTGACCTCGGTCCAATGCTCTACTTTATGTGGGGTTATTGTTGATCTTGGTCCGATACTCTACTATACGTGGAATTATTGTTGACCCTGGTCTGATGCTCTACCAAATCATGTTTTCTGGAGTAAGGATGGAGGAGCCTAGCTTGCGGGCAAAATTCTGTTTCATAAAGGATGGTTCATATCTGGAAAAGTTCACTTTACCCTTATCCCGTTTTATGAAAGAACTATGAACCATCGACAGCATATGTGTGCGGGTGTGATAGCATTCATGAAAATGTTTTAAAACGTGCATACTTTTACAACATTGCGTTCAAAAGAGTTTTATCAACTGAACTTGTTTCAAGTTCTTCTTTAAAGCATTGCAATTAACAGTTCTAAACTTTATTTCAAGTTCTTTATTACTCAGTACTTCCTTTAAGGTATTCCCTCACTTAGTCCTTTTGACTAATACCTCTCCCGTTTTCTTGCCTCGTGGTTTCAGGTCTTGCAGCCGCAGTCTAGAGGTATTTTGAAGCTCTAGTTTGTCATTTTTGTCTCAGTTAGGACTTAGTATTACTTCCTTTTGTGTCCTGCATATGTTTTATGGCTGCATCACTTTATGTTTCTGTATATGTTTCTGAATACTTGAGTGTCTTTGTTATACTCTTTCTGCTACTCTGTTACCGATATTTTGAACTTTGCTGTATCGGTACTTATTTGTGAATATGTTATACGTTCTGATATGCCGAGTCTCTCTTACACGATCAATATGTTCTTGCTTGTTTCATGCCATCACGCACATGTTTTGAAAAGTTTTAAAATACTTTGATTTTCCGCTGCATAGCCACATCGTTGTACATGTATAGTTCTGATAGACAGCCGTTCGCTGGAGTATTTCTTGAGTGATGGCTCACACCATTACTTGAGAGGTGCTTCAGTGCGGGGGTTGAGACGCCGCTCTCCTCTTGTTCTGGTACGGATGGGGGCGTTACAGCTTGAGGTGGTATCAGAGCTTCGGGTTAAGTAAGAAGAGACTTAACCTAGATTGCTCTCATGTTGCCTCATGGATTGTTCAGGCATTGCATCCAGGATCATTCTCATATTGCATCGAGACCGGATAATTGGGGATTGCATGGTTCTGTTGTCTGGATTTCATATCTGTGGTATCTTCTGTATAGCTATGGCAGTTCAGCCGCACCAGGATCCTAATCAGCAGATGGATGAAGCTTTCTTTGAGCAGTTTGAGGCCCTGTGTACTATGGCAGTTTCTCGCCGTGGAGGCACTCGTTTCTACACCTGGCGCAGGTCTAGGAACAGTGGCAGGCCTGGGTATTCCTATCCTAACAGAGTTGTGCACTATCTCGAGTCTGAGAGAGATAGTTACTTTCAGGAGTATCAGAGGACCCGTGAGGTCAGGTTGGAGTCTATGCGCCATCAGGATCAGTCACTGCAGTACCCGATTGATAGGGACATCGCTCGTGAGCATGCTGCGGAGATGACTCATATTGCTGATCAGAGGGCTGCTCGTATTGCTGAACTGGAGGCAGATCTTATGCAGATGACTATCAATCGCGACACCTCTATGGAGCGTCACCAGCACTACCGTGCACGCGTCAGAGCTCACCTGTATGATACCTATCACTTATCCGATGAGCAGGCAGTTGAGGAGGTCGAGGGTCAAGATGTCAGTCAAGCCTCTCAGGAGCCCGAGCCTATGCAGGATCAGTCAGATGGAGGCGATGGAGGATCTGATGATGATGATGATGGCGGAGACGAGCCAGCAGGACACGGACAGGGTGAGGTCGTTGCTGTTTCTGATGACACCACCAGGGGTTCTTTGGACCACAGTTATCAGGGTTGATTGCTGATGGGAGTTTTCTGTATATAGTACTGATGCATATATATCTATCTATGGATGGCGGACGTATAGCCGGGACAGTTCAGGACTGACTTTTGGATGAGGGGATGTATAGCTATGGTAGATGATCCCCGACTTTTGGCACCATGATGACTTGGTACCTACTAGGTTATTTTCAGCAGGGTTGGACGGATTGGTAAGGCCTGTAAGGGAGTCAACTCGATAGTATCGGGTCCTCCCCATTTTGAATTAATACTGTTAACATGTGGCCTGTAGTAAAATTTTACCAAACCTTGCACAGTTATAACACTTTCGGCTTTATGTTGGATATCTATTTACTGCTTTCCATAACTGTCATTGCATGAGTCTTAGAGTTGCTTCAAGATACCATTAGGACCGTTGATAGGATCATGCCATTTCATTTATTGTTAGCATGCTGATATTCTTGTTGTTGGATTGATCATGCTTCTGATCAAGTTACAGTTCTGGTTGATATGACAATACACGTTCTGTTCCCGTTTACATGTTGATCATGTTTTGGGATAAGTATACATGTTTCTGATATGTTGATATGTTACCCGAGCTTCTGTTCCCGTTTACATGTTGCCTGACAATTGTTTCTGATTATATGATATGTGTGGAGATCTTGAATCTTTGCTGACATTTTGTTATGGGAATGTGTTGTTCTCATACTTATGTGTGACTACGTGGGAATGTGAATACGTGGTTACGGATTCTGTGAATCATTATATGTCATGCATCGAATATATATATATCTGAATGCTTATGAATTCAGTAACAACATGCCACCAAGAAGAGCACCCCGGAATCGTGTACCACCACTGCCACCCCAAAGAGATGTCACGCCACCCCCTGAACGGGAAGGAACTCCGGAATTAAGGGATGTGCTACGACAATTTATGAGGGCTTGCGCACAGAGAGATAACCCTCCTAATGAAAGGTCATTGGAGAAGTTTCTGAGGATGAATCCGCCTAAGTTCTATGGAGAACCGAACGACCTAAAGGCTGAGAATTGGATTACTAGTCTTGAGAAGATTTTCGAGGCTATGGAGATCTACCCAGAGGATCGTGAACGACTTTGGTATGCTACTTTTCTTATGGAAGGAGCTGCATACAATTGGTGGAAGCATGTTCAGCATATGTGGATTGAAAATAACGTTGAAGGAAGTTGGGATGAGTTTATCAGAGAGTTTCAGCAGAAGTACACGCCTCAAGTGACTCGTGATGGACGAGAGGCTGAGTTTATGAGTCTGGTTCAGGGAACTATGATTGTGATGGAGTATGAAGCTAGGTTTGTGAGGCTGATTAAGTATGCGCCTCATATTCTGAATGATGAGCATCGCAAGACGAAGAGGTTTATTGATGGACTGAAGCCCTAACTTCGGTTGGCACTTGCTTCTTTGGACATTGAGACCTACAACCGGGCTGTTGATAGAGCGCTAAGGGCTGAGGCTGCACACAAGGAGATCAAGATAACTACTGCACGTCAAGGACCTTCTAACCCTAAGCCTTATCAAGGTAATAAGCGACCTTCCGGATCTTTTCCCCAAGGAACTGGAAAGAGGCCAATGGTAACACCACAGCGTCAGCAGCAGAACGCTACACCGAAACAGCAAGCACAGAAGCAGAAGCGCCACAGCAGTACCAGAGGGCGCCACAACAACAGAGAGCACCTCAGCCAGGTCCAGAGGAAATTGTTTGCCGATATTGTCGCCGACGGGACACACTGAGGAGAACTGTCGCAAGAAAGCTGGACAGTGTTTCGCGTGTGGTTCCCCTGAGCACCAGATGGATAGTTGCCCGCACAAGATCAGGAGATTTGGGGTCCAAGATAAAGGAAAAGGGGTGGTGGGTATGACGAACAAACCGGTGGTCAAAGGCAGAGCTTATGCTTTGGATGGTAAGGAGGAGGTTGATCCTTCATCTGTTGTGGAAGGTATTGTGCACATTCTTAAAACGCCAGTTAAGGTCTTGTATGACCCTGGTGCTACGCATTCATTTGTTGCATCTAAATTATGTGCGCATTTACAGTTTCCACTTGAATACTTGCCATATAAATTTGAAGTGAGTTCTCCTTTGGGAACTTGCCTTGTTACGGATCAAGTATATAAACGCTGCCCTATATGTATTGGTACCCGTTGTTACCCGACGGATCTTATTGAGTTACCGATGACAAGATACGATGTTATACTTGGTATGGATTGGTTGTCTAAGTACCGAGCTCAGTTGGATTGTTACAAGAAAGAGATCATCTTGGAAGAAGATGAAAGTGGGACATCAGAAGGGAAAGTTGAGAAGTTGTCAGTAATTTCTTCGATGGAAGCTAAGAAGTTGATTCAGAAAGGAGCTAGTGGATTTGTGGCTTATCTTTTGAATAGACCGAAAGATCAACTTAAGATATAAGAAGTGGAAGTGGTGAACGAATTCCTAGATGTGTTTCCCGAGCATTGGGATTCGTTACCTCCTGACCGAGAGTTGGAGTTTACGATCGAGACGATATCAGGAGCTGAGCCGTACTCAAAGACACCTTACAGAATGGCTCCAGCTGAATTGGAAGAACTGAGGAAGCAATTGGACGAACTGATAGAGTTTGGATATGTTAGACCGAGCACATCGCCGTGGGGAGCGCCTGTGCTTTTCGTTAAGAAGAAGGATGGATCATTGCGATTATGCATTGACTATCGGGAGCTGAACAGGATGACTATCAAGAATAAGTACCCTCTCCCTCATATCGAAGAGCTGTTCGATATTCTTCAAGGATCGAAGGTCTACTCCAAGTTAGATCTTAGACAAGGGTATTATCAATTGAAGATCAGGGAAGCAGATATTCCGAAGACTGCTTTCAACAGCCGATACGGACATTATGAGTTTGTGGTAATGCCATTTGGTTTGACGAATGCACCAGCTGCATTCATGGATATGATGCACCGTATATTCAAGCCGTTTCTCGATAAGTTTGTAGTGATCTTCATCGATGATATTTTGGTATTTTCGAAGACACCGGAGGAACATGCTGAACATCTTCGAATCGTGTTACGTACTTTGCTGGATCACAAGCTATATGCAAAGTTCAGCAAATGTGAGTTCTGGCTTGAGAGAGTTACGTTTCTCGGACACATCATATCAGGATCTGGAATCGAAGTAGATCCCTCGAAGATCGAAACGATCATGGATTGGAAGTCACCGAAGAATCCTTCAGAAGTGAGAAGTTTTCTAGGATTAGCTGGTTACTACCGGAGGCAAAGATTTCTCGAAGATAGCTACACCTCTCACTAAGTTGACAAAGAAAGAAGGGATGTTTGAATGGACGGAGAAGTGCTAGCAAAGTTTTCAAAGATTGAAGGAGATGCTAACAACTGCACCCGTGTTAGCGTTACCAGAAGGAAAAGAAGGTTATACTGTTTACACCGATGCTTCGAAAGAAGGATTAGGTGGAGTTTTGATGCAGAATGGAAAGGTGATTGCGTATGCATCAAGGAAACTCAAAACGCATGAAGTCAACTACCCGACACATGATTTGGAGTTAGCCGCGATAATTTTTGCTCTGGGAAAGTGGAGACATTACCTGTATGGAGTTACGTTTGAGATCTTTACTGATCATAAGAGCCTGCGATATCTATTCTCTCAGAAGGAGTTGAATATCCGACAGAGGAGATGGATGGAATTTCTAGAGGACTACGTTTGCATTATTCAATACCATCCAGGAAAGGCGAATGTTGTAGCCGATGCACCAAGCAGGAAAGTTCATTTGGCACAGATTTCTGCCAACCCCGAGGTTGATCAAAGAGAAAGAATAGAGGTGATAACTAAAGCTCGAGTCGCGAATGTTGTGATGATATCACCGTAATAGAACAAGTGTTGGAAGCTCAGAAGAACGATGAGTGGATCAAGAAATGTCTCGAATCTAAGGAGAAGAGTGATGAGACTAAGTTCATGGTTGATGAACATGGAATATTGAGGTACAAAGGTCGAGTATGCATACCAACTGTTTTGAGGAAAGAGATTCTCGATGAAGCGCACAAGACTAAGTACACGATACATCCCGGAGGTACTAAGATGTATCAAGATGTTAAGACGCATTTCTGGTGGAATGGAATGAAGAGAGACATAGCCAACTATGTAACACCCCCAGAGCGAAGGGTGCCACATCCCCCGCACTAAGGTCCAATACGAGTAACGAAATGGAAGTTCGCACCAGTATCAAACCATAGCGAACGGGAGACAAATAAAACTCACACCCTCGCTAGGCGGCCTAGACCCTCAAAAACTGCGAGAATTAAAATCAAAGTAGCGGAAGCAATTCATATACCAAATATGATTCCCAAGATCACATACACATATCAAAATGGGGAGGGTCAAGTATTCAAGCTCTCTCATATACAAAAATATACAATGCCATTACGGCCAGAAGAGCATAAGTGTATTGATTACATAATCTAAAATACATAAGCAAAAGAAGAAGAAATCCACTACGATGCATGAAGACTCAAGCTAAACCACAAGTAAACCCAAAAGACACTTTCCGCCTAGCTTGACTCGGAAGAACCTGCAAACTCAAAAGAAATGGAAAAGGGGAAAAACAACGAGAGTTAGTCCTAGCGACTAGTGAGGGGGCTAACTCACGCACCCGATATATATATATATATAGCAAAGCATTAATCAAAACGGAAAAATCCTTGAACCGAGAGTGGTTTTTCCAAGCCAAATTAATTCCCGTGATATAGATATAACTAGGTTGAAGCAAAGGTACAAGGCCAAAAGCCAAACTCCAAGTTTTAGGTAAATTAAGAATCCACTCTCGTTCCATAGATCATACGGAGCTAAACCAACTCGGCGAGTACGAGTCATACACATCCCAACTTCCATATACAAAGATCAAAGCAAAACAAACAAATCAGAATCCATCCCCACACCGGTTGATAGAAGGGTTGATCGGCCCTAACTATCCACATACACAGACGAAACAAGGTTTAATTACTAACTTGAAACCTTCGGCGGTTGCCTCCACTGGCTCAAGACAAACACCCTTCCTCAACCTCCCAAGGTTGGGTGAAACTCTCAAATGGAGGTGTTGATGGAAGAGCTCGGCGACCCCTCGGTCGTCCCGAGATTACCATACCACACTCCGGGGCCCAAACAGATCACGAAAGTCACACAAACATATCTCAAAGCTTATCTTTCAAAGCCACATCTTGCTTACACACACACACTTGCGGAAAACTAAACTTTTCAAACAAAAGCAAAATAGCTTATATACCTATACAAAACGTTGGAAACTCTTATAACAAATGGGGCAAATCCCGCAACATAAGTATCATACACTTATTTACCATATATTATACGTATCCACATGCGAGGCCTCAAATGAAGTAGGGTTATAGGTCGAATAACTAAAAGAAACAAACCTCACCTTGTCAACGAACGTAGTGGAGACAAAAGTGTGACACCCGGACACCTACGGTGCAAGCTCGTCCTCTACAGGAAGATCCTCTGAACAAGACAAACAACAAGAAACACTCTTACACTCAATATGAACCACATTGACGCTCGGTACATGCGTATGTATGTTTATGATGCAAATGATATGAAATGAATCCACATTTAGATCATTTACGAGCATTCAATGCATATACGGGCATATATCATAAGCGAGAACATAAATCAAGTCACAAATTCATAACATAAGGCTTAACATGAAATATAACAAGTTGGTCATGCATACACACCAAAACGAGGCAAGAAGGATCAACAAGAAGCAACGGAAAGGAAACAAAACCAAGCAAAAACGGACCAAAAACTAGAATTCCTAGGGGACACGCCCGTACCCCCCCGGAAGGGCAAGCCGAGACACCCCCGTGTCTCGGTACAGAAAAACGAACAATAGAAACCCGGAGGTGACACGCCCGTGTCACCAAAACAAGGCAAGCCGAGACACCCCCGTGTCTCGGTACAGAAAAGCGAAAACGAAAACAAAAGGTGAAACGCCCATGTCACCAACAAAGGGAAAACCGTGACACCCCCGTGTTACGGTACAGAAAAAATGCAGACGACCCAGCAACAAACTCAGCAACCCAAAATAAAACCCAACACTCATACACCAACTACCAAGCAAGGAAATGCAATAAATGCTAAGAAACAAGTCCTAGGAGCATACTATCAACATCAAAACTCAAGAAAACATGAATGGAGCAAGAATCAATCAAATTCTCCCAACATCTACTATTCACATGCTTTCTATAACTCACCAATCCACTATGGAAATGAACTTATGAGCACATAAAAGAGAGAAGAGAGAGTGAAGAAGACAACCAGAACTCACCTTTCCAATTTGAGAAGCTTGGGTGAAGAATTGAGCTCAAAACAAGAAAATGGACAAAGGGGGTTTCTTCTTCTTCCTTGCTTTGCTTGTGCTGATCGGTGTTTGGGAGAGAGAGAGGGGTTTGGCTCGGTTCTCAGCATAAAAAGGGGAGAGGAGAGCTTAACTCATGGATACAAAGTCAAGGTTAAGGTTGGGTTGAGTTAAGAGGGTCCCACAAAGCTAGGTTAGGTCAAAACATGTCTCTCAAGCACAAGGGGCTCGTTACGGGTCAAATTCAAAGGTCTTAACAAGCTTAGAAGAATTTGAGGCTTATCCCATTAAACCCGAATCATCAAAACGAGTGCAACGGAGGTGACAGAATTCGAATCCGAATTCCCGAGCTCAAGATACGCGTCCCAGAACCCAAGCTGCGCTAAAGGCTCTTTAGCCTCCTTTAGGTCCCGTCACCAAAACGGACCCAAAAAGGCAACCAAAACAAATACCAAAACATGTAACGAGCACATAACCGAGCCCATAAAGCACATAATTAACACGTATCACGAATTCACAAAAATCAGAATTAAATACGAATCTAGAACGAGCAAAATACAAAGTGAAGGAAAATTAAACGTTCAAGTTAAAAAATTCATACCAAAGAAATTAAGTTCAAATAACTTCAATTAATCCACGTTAGCAATTAAATATCGCATAATCACTTAAAATAATAATTAAATAGCGCACATTAGAGGTTACCTGAAAAGTCTGATCAGTCGGGATGTTACAAACCTCCCTCCTTCAAAAGGACCTGTCCTCAGGTCCGAGGCGAGGTCTTGAAAAGATCGGGATACAACCGTTTTATCTTATTCTCCGTCTCCCAAGTGGCTTCCTCGGATTCTTGATCATGCCACAAGACTTTCACTAGAGGGATTTACCTATTCCTCAACTCTTGCATTTTTTGGTCCAACACCTGAACCGGAGATCTCTTAATAGTCAAATCCGGTTCCAACTGAACTTTCTCGACTGGAAGAATAGAAGACTCATCGGGATAATGTTTCCGAAGTTGAGAGACATGAAACACATTGTGAATCCTGGTCAAACTCGATGGTAAATCAAGTCTGTAGGCTACTTACCCAACTCGATCAAGGATCTCAAAGGGGCCTAAGTAGCGAGGATTAAGCTTCCCGCCTTTACCAATCCGTGCATACCCTTTTCTAGGAGATGCCTTTAAAAAGACCTTATCTCCTTTCTCAAACTCTAGGGGTCATCTTCTCCTATCTGCATAGCTTTTCTGCCGGTCTTGTGCTGCTTTCAACCTCTGTTTAATCACCTTCACCCTCTCAATGGTATCTTGAATTTCCTTAGGCTTCTTAGCTCTCTCGAGCTTTCCATCTTTAGTCCATCTCCACTCATCTATATCCCAAAAGAGAGGGGATCGGCACTTCCTTCCATACAAAGCCTCATACGGTGCCATGCCAATAGAAGACTGAAAGCTGTTATTGTAGGCATACTCAATCAAATCCAACTGTTCATCCCACGAATCCTGATAATCTAAGGCACAAGCACGAAGTATGTCCTCGAGATACCTTATTAGCCTTTCAGACTGGCTATCCGTCTATGGGTGGAATGCAGTACTAAATTGAAGCTTCGTACCCAAACACTTCTGTAAATCCTGCCAAAAACTGGATGTGAACCGAGGATCTCTATCTGAAACAATGCTGACCGGAGTACCATGCAATCTAACAATCTCCTTCCGATATAACCGGGCCAACTTAGGAACCTTATCGGACATTTTCACCTTAAGAAAATGCGCTGACTTTGTCAACCGATCAATAATCACCCAAATCCCATCGGAACCTCCTTCGGTCCTTGGCAAGCCGGACACGAAGTCCATAGTCACTTGCTCCCATTTCCACTCGGGTATTGGAAGTGGTTGGAGAGTTCCTCCCGGTTTCTGGTGTTCTGCTTTCACCACATGGCATGTTTGACATCTTCTAACATACTTAGCAACGTCTCTCTTCATGCCGTTCCACCAGTATAAAGTCCTTAGATCCTTGTACATTTTGGTGGTACCGGGATGTACTGCATACACTGACTTGTGGGCTTCATCAAGTACCAACTGCTTAAGATTTTCCGGAACACAAACCCGAGCCTTAAACCTGAACAATCCTGAATCATCAAATCCAAACTTGGTTTCAGGATCAATCTTTGACTTTGCCATCAATTTCTGAATCTCTGGATCCACAGATTGAGCTTCTATCAATCTCTGCTTCAAAACCGGCTGAACCGAAATATTAGCCAAACGAGCCTTTGAAACCAGAACCACTGAACCCTGTCTACTAGAACCTGCTTCCAAACCTGAAACACTCGCTTTCCTGCTCAAAGCATCCGCCACCACATTGGCTTTACCCGGATGGTACTGAATCTTACAATCATAATCCTCGAGTGTCTCCATCCATCTCCTCTGTCTTACGTTCAAATCCTTTTGGGTAAACAGATACTTAAGACTCTGGTGGTCGGTAAACACTTCAAAAGTAACTCCATAAAGGTAATGTCGCCACTTCATCAAAGAAAATACCACCGCGGCGAGTTCCAAGTC
Organism: Lantana camara; assembly: GCA_037501455.1. Classification (NCBI taxonomy): domain Eukaryota; kingdom Viridiplantae; phylum Streptophyta; class Magnoliopsida; order Lamiales; family Verbenaceae; genus Lantana; species Lantana camara. The sequence goes on from CM074855.1 coordinate 99,315,972, forward strand.
ATGAGTGGGAAAGTTTTTCTCATGATCCGTTAACTTCCTTGAGGCGTAAGCTACAACCTTACCATTCTGCATTAACACACAACCGAGACCTTCCTTCGAAGCATCGGTATAAACGGAGTAGCCTTTCGAACCCTCGGGTAGGGTTAAAACCGGCGCAGTAGTCAACCTCTCCTTAAGAGTTTGGAAACTCTTCTCACACGCCTCATCCCACTCGAATTTCACCTCTTTCTTAGTTAACCGGGTCAAAGGGGAGGCAATTTTCGAGAAATCTTTCACAAAGCGCCTATAATACCCTGCTAACCCAAGAAAACTTCTCACTTCCGAGGCATTCTTAGGTTGCTTCCAAAGCATAACCGTTTCGATCTTCGCAGGATCCACTTCTATACCAATCCCAGAAATGAAGTGACCCAAAAAGGAAACTCGATCCAACCAGAACTCACACTTACTGAACTTGGCAAACAATCTGTGCTCCCGAAGTGTAGACAAGACAATACTCAAATGCCGCACGTGCTCTTCCTCGGACTTCGAATACACCAGAATATCATCTATAAAGATGACCACGAATTTATCGAGGTAAGGCCGGAATATTCGGTGCATCATATCCATAAACGCGGCTGGGGCATTGGTAAGACCAAAAGGCATGACCACAAACTCGAAATGCCCATAACGAGTGTTGAAACCCGTCTTCGGTATATCTCCCTCCCGGATACGCAATTGGTAATACCCTTGCCTTAAATCCAACTTGGAATAAACACTCGAGCCTTGCAGGAGATCGAACAACTCTTCAATGTGGGGAAGCGGGTATTTGTTCTTAACCGTTAACCGGTTCAGCTCACGGTAGTCAATACACATTCGCAAAGTCCCGTCTTTCTTCTTTATAAACAAGACCGGAGCACCCCACGGAGAAGTGCTCGGGCGAATGTAACCACACTCTAAGAGCTCGTCCAATTGCGTCTTCAACTCCTTCAACTCGGCTGGAGCCATCCTATAGGGAGATTTCGCATAAGGTTCTACTCCGGGATAGAGATCTATTACAAACTCGACGTCCCGATCCGGAGGTAAAGAACCCAAATTCTCCGGAAACACATCGGGGAATTCCTTCACGATCTCCGTCTCTTCGAGCTTGGCCTGATCCTTTGGCTTATTCAAAAGGTAGGCCACATAGCCCATCGCACCGTCCCGGAACAATCTACTTGCTTCCATGAAGGAAATAAACGGGCAGGTCTTCAACCTCTGACCCGCAAAGACCGTAGAACCCAAAGTCACTCTCTTGGCAAAACAATCCATCACAGCTCGGTAACGGTACAACCAGTCCATGCCCAGAATCACCCCATACTTCTTGATCGGCATCTTGATCAAATCTGCCGAATACTCTTGATCTTCCACAACCACCGGACAACCACGGTAAACACAATTCGTAGCCAAAGTAGCACCAAGGGGAGAAGAAACAATAAAGGAATCATCTAGGCAAGCAACAGGCAATGGAAGAGTAGAAACAAGTCGGGAAGCAATAAATGAATGCGTTGCTCCCGGATCAAACAATGCATGCAATGGAATGCCATGAATGTGGATAGTACCTTCAACCACTGCGTTGGCATCCACCTCTACATTATCTTCCTCGCCCTCCAAAGCATAGGCTCTCGCTTGGATCGGTGCTCTAGGAGGCATAACATTAAGAGGCCTCGGATCTCTCCTCTTAGGACACGCGTTGACTATATGACCGGGCTCACCACATCCGTAACATCTTCCTAATTTCTTTCGACAATTATCCTCGGTGTGATTTGGACCCTTGCAATAGGAGCACTCAAGTGGCTTCGGTAGAGCGGGTACCATAGCTTGTCCTTGAGGCCGGGGTTTCTTGTTGAAATTGATAGGACCTTTGGGCTTAAAAACCGGAGATCCACTTTGAACTGAGGGTCTCTTACCCAAATAAGAGCTTGAACCCGAACCTTGCCCCGAAGGAAACACCGGGGGCCTAAGCCTCAATTTCTGAGCTTCCACTTTTAAAGCCTTCCGGGTAGCTTTCTCCCAAGTATCAATGGAGACTGCTTCCAAAGCTTCTTGAATTTCCTTTTTCAAACCGTGAATAAAATTTCGGGCCTTCAAAGAATCCACATCGGTGATATGGGTAGCATAGGGAGCCAACCTCTCGAACTCAATGATATACTCTTCCACCGTCCTATTCCCTTGCTTCAAGTTAGAAAATTGCTGGAGTCTCCTTTCCCATGCACTCGGTGGAATGTACTTGTTATGGAATTCTCGAACAAAGTTTTCCCAATTGAATTCCTCACCCATTCTTTCCAATCTTGCCCTCGTAGCTTTCAACCATCTTGAAGCCTGACCTTGGATGAAACGACAGGTACATATTGCTTTATCTTAAGAAGGGGCCGGACAAATCTCCCATAATCCATTAATCTCGGATAGCCACTCCTCTGCTTGAATGTCATCTCCCCCAAACCATTTAGGAGGATTGTTGTTTCTGAATTCACGATATACCGGTGTAACATGTCCTTCTTGTCCTTCGCCTGATGATTATCTCGTTGATTCTGCTGAAGTTGATTCAAAAGAGCCTGCACTATATTCTCAGCATTCATCGGAGGAGGTGGAGGTGCTTGTGGAGGGGGTTGATTAAGATCAGGAGTCTGCTCCCTGTCTGCTCTCCTTCTTGGAGGCATCCTGAAAATACACAAATCAAAGATATCGATGCATGGGGTTCAGTTGATGATCATGTAGTCAATCATCAAAAATTGAAAACAAATAAATCATATAGAGATGTAGATGAATGCAAATAATCACATACTCCTATACCGAACTACCTAGAAAGACTCAACACGACTCCAGAGCTCTGGTTTTGCAACCAAGAGCTCTGATACCACACAAGGATGTAACACCCCCAGAGCGAATGGTGCCACATCCCCCGCACTAAGGTCCAACACGAGTAACGAAATGGAAGTTCGCACCCGTATCAAACCATAGCGAACGGGAGACACACAAAAACTCACACCCTCGCTAGGCGGCCTAGACCCTCAAAAACTGCGAGAATTAAAATCAGAGTAGCGGAAGCAATTCATATACCAAATATGATTCCCAAGATCACATATACATATCAAAATGGGGGAGGGTCAAGTATTCAAGCTCTCTCATATACAAAAATATACAATACCATTACGGCCAGAAGAGCATAAGTGTATTGATTACATAATCTAAAATACATAAGCAAAAGAAGAAGAAATCCACTACGATGCATGAAGACTCAAGCTAAACCACAAGTAAACACAAAAGACAGTTGCTGCCTAGCTTGACTCGGGAGAACCTGCAAACTCAAAAGAAAGGGAAAAGGGGAAAAACAACAACGAGGGTTAGTCCTAACGACTAGTGAGGGGGCTAACTCACGCACCCGATATATATATATATATAGCAAAGCATTAATCAAAACGGAAAAATCCTTGAACCGAGAGTAGTTTTTGCAAGCCAAATTAATTCTCGTGATATAGATATAACTAAGGTTGAAGCAAAGGTACAAGGCCAAAAGCCAAACTCCAAGTTTTAGGTAAATTAAGAATCCACTCTCGTTCCATAGATCATACGGAGCTCAACCAACTCGGCGAGTACGAGTCATACACATCCCAACTTCCATATACAAAGATCAAAGCAAAACAAACAAATCAGAATCCATCCCCACACCGGTTGATAGAAGGGTTGATCGGCCCTAACTATCCACATACACAGACGAAACAAGGTTTAATTACTACCTTGAAACCTTCGGCGGTTGCCTCCACCGGCTCAAGAGAAACACCCTTCCTCAACCTCCCAAGGTTGGGTGAAACTCTCAAATGGAGGTGTTGATGGAAGAGCTCGGCGACCCCTCGGTCGTCCCGAGATTACCATACCACACTCCGGGGCCCAAACAGATCACGAAAGTCACACAAACATATCTCAAAGCTTATCTTTCAAAGCCACATCTCGCTTACACACACACACTTGCGGAAAACTAAACTTTTCAAACAAAAGCAAAATAGCTTATATACCTATACAAAACGTTGGAAACTCTTATAACAAATGGGGCAAATCCCGCAACATAAGTATCATACACTTATTTACCATATATTATACGTATCCACATGTGAGGCCTCAAATCAAGTAGGGTTATAGGTCGAATAACTAAAAGAAACAAACCTCACCTTGTCAACGAACGTAGTGGAGACAAAAGTGTGACACCCGGACACCTACGGTGCAAGCTCGTCCTCTACAGGAAGATCCTCTGAACAAGACAAACAACAAGAAACACTCTTACACTCAATATGAACCACATTGACGCTCGGTACGTGCGTATGTATGTTTATGATGCAAATGATATGAAATGAATCCACATTTAGATCATTTACGAGCATTCAATGCATATACGGGCATATATCATAAGCGAGAACGTAAATCAAGTCACAAATTCATAACATAAGGCTTAACATGAAATATAACAAGTTGGTCATGCATACACACCAAAACGAGGCATGAAGCATCAACAAGAAGCAACGGAAAGGAAACAAAACCAAGCAAAAACGGACCAAAAACTAGAATTCCTAGGGGACACGCCCGTACCCCCCCGGAAGGGCAAGCCGAGACACCCCCGTGTCTCGGTACAGAAAAACGAACAATAGAAACCCGGAGGTGACACGCCCGTGTCACCAAAACAAGGCAAGCCGAGACACCCCCGTGTCTCGGTACAGAAAAGCGAAAACGAAAACAAAAGGTGACACGCCCGTGTCACCAACAAAGGGAAAACCGTGACACCCCCGTGTCACGGTACAGAAAAAATACAGACGACCCAGCAACAAACTCAGCAACCCAAAATAAAACCCAACACTCATACACCAACTACCAAGCAAGGAAATGCAATAAATGCTAAGAAACAAGTCCTAGGAGCATACTATCAACATCAAAACTCAAGAAAACATGAATGGAGCAAGAATTAATCAAATTCTCCCAACATCTACTATTCACATGCTTTCTATAACTCACCAATCCACTATGGAAATGAACTTATGAGCACATAAAAGAGAGAAGAGAGAGTGAAGAAGATAACCAGAACTCACCTTTCCAATTTGAGAAGCTTGGGTGAAGAATTGAGCTCAAAACAAGAAAATGGACAAAGGGGGTTTCTCCTTCTTCCTTGCTTTGCTTGTGCTGATCGGTGTTTGGGAGAGAGAGAGGGGTTTGGCTCGGTTCTCAGCATAAAAAGGGGAGAGGAGAGCTTAAATCATGGATACAAAGTCAAGGTTAAGGTTGGGTTGAGTTAAGAGGGTCCCACAAAGCTAGGTTAGGTCAAAACATGTCTCTCAAGCACAAGGGGCTCGTTACGGGTGAAATTCAAAGGTCTTAACAAGCTTAGAAGAATGTGAGGCTTATCCCATTAAACCCGAATCATCAAAACGAGTGCAACGGAGGTGACGGAATTCGAATCCAAATTCCCGAGCTCAAGATACGCGTCCCAGAACCCAAGGTGCGCTAAAGGCTCTTTAGCCTCCTTTAGGTCCCTGTCACCAAAACGGACCCAAAAAGGCAACCAAAACAAATACCAAAACATGTAACGAGCACATAACCAAGCCCATAAAGCACATAATTAACACGTATCACGAATTCACAAAAATCAGAATTAAATACGAATCTAGAACGAGCAAAATACAAAGTGAAGGAAAATTAAACGTTCAAGTTAAAAAATTCATACCAAAGAAATTAAGTTCAAATAACTTCAATTAATCCACGTTAGCAATTAAATATCGCATAATCACTTAAAATAATAATTAAATAGCGCACATAAGAGGTTACCTGAAAAGTCTGATCAGTAGGGATGTTACAAACTATGTCAAGAAGTGCTTAACTTGTCAGAAAGTTAAAGCTGAGCACCAGAAATCGAGTGGGAAGTTGTAACCATTACCGATTCCGACATGGGAGTGGGAGCAAATCACGATGGATTTTGTCACTGGATTACCCAAAGTCAGAGGAGGACAAGATAGTATCTGGGTGATCATTGATCGATTGACAAAGTCAGCGCACTTTTTGCCAGTAAAGACGACGGATAAGGTTAGCACGTTGGCAAAGCTGTATCAGCAAGAGATTGTCAGATTACATGGAGTCCCGAACAGTATAGTCTCGGACAGAGATCCGATATTCACGTCGCACTTGTGGAAAGAAATTCAGACTTTGATGGGAATAAAGTTGAAATTCAGTACTGCAGCGCATCCTCTGACGGATGGACAATCAGAAAGGATGATTAAGTACTTGGAAGATATGCTAAGAGCTTGCGCTTTGGACTTCCAAGAAAGTTGGAAAGAGTGTTTACCTCTAGTGGAATTTGCATACAACAATAGTTATCAAGCTTCTATTAAAGCTGCTCCATATGAAGCTCTGTATGGAAGGAAATGTAGATCCCCGTTATACTGGGATTTAGATGAAGCGAGATGTACTGAGGAAGGACAGATCAGAGTGAATTCAGCTAAATGGATAAGAGAAGCGACGGAAAAGATTCAGATCATTCGCCAGAGAATGAAAGCTGCCCAAGACCGGCAGAAGAGTTATGCTGATCGACGAAGAAGGGATTTGGAATTCGCAGGGAGCGAAAAGGTATTTCTGAAGGCGTCACCAAGAAAAGGGTTTTCCCGGATTGGAAAAGGAGGAAACCTAAACCCGAGATATGTTGGACCATATGAGATACTGGAAAGAGTCGGACCGACTGCTTATAGATTGGATTTACCTGTAGGTCTTACAGGAATCCACAACGTATTTCATGTATCTCAGCTTCGCAAGTGTTTCTCGGATGAGACAGAGGTTGTGCCGTTAGAAGAGATACCGTTGGAACCGGATCTGACTTATGTTTTTAAGCCCGCTAAGATTCTAGATAGGAAGTTTCAAGAGCTGAGGAATAGGAAGATTCCTTTGGTTAAAGTCCTTTGGAAGGGACATGGGACAGAAGAGGCAACCTGGGAGATAGAAGAGAAAATGCAGAAGCATCACCCTGAGTTATTTGCGGTTACAACGGAAGAATCTGAGGACAGATTCTCTTTAAGGAGGGGTGATTGTAACAGCCCAAAACAGGGCCTGGATGAAAACAGTAAGTTAAGGGCATTGGTAAAGCGTTTATAGACCGTGATCCAACTTTTTGAATCATTATGCATTGCATTCTTACATGAACTTTGTGCTCGTATATGATCTGACATGTTTTAAGGGGGAATTCTTGACCTTTGATACAGTTTACTATTCATAATCCGAGCCTACCTTGTTCATATTGCTACTCGAACCCTAGAGGTTCATCACACATGTTTCCCTATCGTTTGAACTTGTTTCCTGAGCTCAGAAAGTCTTTCTTGAACCATAAGGGTATTTTTGGAACTTACCGACCAAAGTTACTATTCATCCAAAAATGAGCTTTTGATTCTGATGCCTTTTCTACCCAAGTTTACAGTCGAATCGATCCTTGAGTCGAGACGAGTCTTTTGAAATCATTCTTGGCTTGGAAATCTATTCTGGAACTTTGTTTTATTGAAAATGTTTTCGAAAACCCTAGTTCACTATTTCTTCTACGAACGGTTTTCATTCGGAAAATGTTTTCTCTTCGGATTTGCACTACTTGAGCTATTTCAATATTTTTGAGATGTTTTACAACTCTTGATTCAAACCCTAGCTTGAAATTTTAAAGCGTACGTTCGTACGTAAGAATTCACTATTCACTCTACGTTTTCAACTTTTTAACGGTAAAACGTTTTATAGTCGATTTTGGACTCAAAACGCTTCTCGATTTATTTCTGGAATTTTGGAAACAACCCGGACTTGAAAATCATTCTAGAAAGTCGTTTTTCACTCGTGTTGAGTTTCGAGCTCAAAACTTTTATTCACTAAAACTAATGTATCTTTCAAACGGTAAATCCGATTTCGACGAATGAATATGCGTTTCGAAGCTAATTTTCTTGCCATCGGAATGGTTATACTTCCAGCCACTTATCCTCGAGCCTTGGGCAACGAAATTATAGAAATACCCCCAGCAGCCCCATTTTTAGCTTCATATGCCTAAAGCTTCCAAGAGAAGCTATTCCATTTTGCTCTCATACCCTTCTCCACATTTTATTTCCAAGGTGAGGGGCTTCTCTTCAACTATAAATACCCCTCTCATGGCATTATAATCCTTGCTCAAAGTCTTGTGTTGACAAGCACTCCTCTCTCCCTCCTTTCCCTCATTGTCGTCGGCATCCCCTCCCTTAGCTAGGTTAGTTTGTTTTGTTTTATGTTATGTTTAGTTAGTTTATGTTTTTATGTTATGGCATGTTTATATTATGTTTAGGTTGGGTCTTAGTGTCTTCCCTAAGCCATATAGGATTTTATTTTATGCATTTATTATATAGTTTTCATGATATGTTTTGATAGTTGTTTATATGTTTTAATTGTTTAGTATATGCTTGAATATGTTATGAATTACTCTAGTATATGCTATGATCATGTGATATAATTGTTATATTATGAGAATTGATGCATGATTATGGAATTTGAATTATATTCATGCATGCTAGCTAATGGAATAGTGATTTACAATTAATTATGTCACAACTTGTTACATGTTGGTATTGAATTAAATTGTTACATGTTACATGCCTAAAGGTTCATGATATATGATATGATATGATATATGTTGAGACATGTTGTTACATTGTTATATGATTCTTGAATTATGAATTGAGCTTATGATATGATATGGATTAATGGATTAGTGCCTTGATCATATGTTATACACTTTAATAGTGTCCCATGTTATAACCTAAGATAGAATAGTGTTTCATAACTTGATCTTATGCCTTAATTGGATCTGTTAACCATAGGTTATACCTTTAACCTAGATCACTCTTGATTATTATTAACATGAACTTGAAACTATAGGTTATAATCAAGATCATAATTTAATTAGGGTGTGTGTGTGCATGCCGTGTGTGTGTGTGTGTGTGTTCGTGCATGGTGTGTGTGTGTACCGTGCGTGTGGGTGTGTGTGTATAGTAAGGGTTTGACCCGACATGTGAATAGTAACCTATGAATAGTAATCGTGAATAGTACTTTTGAATAGTGCTTTTAAATAGTAAAAATGAATTAAAACTTGTGCTTTCTTAATAGACATTTGCACCTAGGGTTTCCATATCCAGGGTCTAAAATGTGTTTTCAAAATGAGTTTCTTTCGTGGACTTCTTTCATAACTTAAGGTTTGCGATAGGATTCATAAATTGACTAAAGCTTACTCGATTATCGTAAGATCATAGTCTAACGTTGAGAGTAACTCACTTTAACGTATTCCTTTGTGTGTTACCTTTCTTGAATACCTTAAATGGTATTACTCTCTTGTGTTACATGTTCTTTATATGATCCTTGTTCATTGTTTCGTGCATTTCATATGCATCTTGGTTAGTAGTGGGTCTTAGTTTTTAAGCTCACTCTAGTACACCACCTACAGGAGTTAAAGTTGAGCAGTGGGATCCCCAGGGCACCGCATAATCTGTCTACCTACCTTTTGTTTCTATAGGTGAGGTGAAGTTATAAATGTTTTCCAACTGGAACCACGATTATACTATCGTATCATATGTTTTGAAATTCAAAGCTAAACCTCGTTTTGAACTATCCCTTTTATCGGGACATTCTTTTGAAAGGATCATTCATACTTTAATAGTATACCTTGATCTACACCACATATTTTCCAAAGTTCTGCATTCTTGTTCAAAGACAGTTACCTGATCTGCATATGTTTTCAAAGTATAGTTTACAGACAATTTCACATGTTTTACAGACAGAATCACATGTTTACAGACATAATCATATGTTTTACAGACAACATCATATGTTACAGTTACAGTTTCACATGTTATATTTAGCGTTCAAAAGAGTTTTATCAACTGAACTTGTTTCAAGTTCTTCTTTAAAGCATTGCAATTAACAATTCTAAACTTTACTTCAAGTTCTTTATTACTCAGTACTTCCTTTAAGGTATTCCCTCACTTAATCCTTTTGACTAATACCTCTCCCGTTTTCTTGCCTCGTGGTTTCAGGTCTTGCAGCCGCAGTCTAGAGGTATCTTGAAGCTCTAGATTGTCATTTTTGTCTCAGTCAGGACTTAGTATTACTTCCTTTTGTGTCCTGCATATGTTTTATGGCTGCATCACTTTATGTTTCTGTATATGTTTCTGAATACTTGAGTATCTTTGTTATATTCTTTCTGCTACTCTGTTACCGATATTTTGAACTCTGTTGTATCGGTACTTATTTGTGAATATTTTATATGTTCTGATATACCGAGTCTCTCTTACACGATCAATATGTTCTTGCTTGTTTCATGCCATCGCGCACATATTTTGAAAAGTTTTAAAATACTTTGATTTTCCGCTGCATAGCCACATCGTTGTACATGTATAGTTCTGATAGACAGCCGTTCGCTGGAGTATTTCTTGAGTGATGGCTCACACCATTACTTGAGAGGTGCTTCAATGCGGGGGTTGAGACGCCACTCTCCTCTTGTTCTGGTACGGATGGGGGCGTTACAGTATATGTATAATGATTTGGAGCATACTTGGTTGAGCCGTGATGGCAATCGTTGACGTATATGACTTATTTTTGGAACTTGGATGCTCAGGGTACATATATATATGGTATATGTTCGTTTATTGCTTCCGCTTTAATGTTTTATATTGTTTTATGGTTTTAAGGGTTAGCCCGCCTAGCTTAGAGTGTGTGTTTGTCCCCGTTCGCGGTGATTTGGCTCGGGTATGGATCGTCCATTTCATATTCGGGTCGGGTCTCGGTGTGGGGGATGTGACACCTTGCGCTCGGGTGTTACATCCTTAAGTGGTATCAGAGCTTAGGGTTGCAAAACCCGGGCTCTCGTGTAGTGTGAGTCAGTCTAGGTCGTTCGGCTTAGGGATTACTTGACAATGTGTTGCATATGCATCTCTTTTATGCTTAATTGATTTGAATTTTGAATTTTACTTGAATTATTTGCATTAACATGCATAGACTAAAAATAGCACGCATTTTAGTGTTTATTGATAGGATGCCTCCACGTAGACATCGTGATCGATCTCCAGGACGACGTCATCATCGTGATCGTACTCCTACACCTCCACCTCCACAACCACCACCGGCAGAGGCCTTTGTTAACTCAGTCATCAATATTATAGATCAAAGGCTACGAGATTATGTACCACCGGCAGCTCCAGCACCACCTGCACCTGTGGTACCACCTGAGGCACCGCTTTCTGTTATACTTAGGGAGTTTCAGAATCAAAGACCTCCCAAGTTCTTCAAGGGAAATGATATACAAGCGGAATTGTGGCTGAATGAGGTAGAGAGGATATGGGAGCTCATTCCATGTGAGTCCCGAGTGAAGGCTCGATGCACCATCACTTTGATACAAGGGGAAGCCTACTCTTGGTGGGAAAGCACACGGATTGTATTGGAAGCAGCTGGAGAAGAGATCAACTGGGAAGTATTTACAAGAGAATTCAAGAACAAGTTCATCCCTCCCTCATCCCGTACTCGAAGGTTGAGAGAATTTACCGAATTGAAGCAAGGATCGAGGTCTGTGGCCGAATATATTTCAGAGTATGAGAGGTTATCCCGCTATGCACCAAATATAGCAGGCGATGACTTCCATAAGGCTATGCAGTTTGTTCAAGGGCTTCGACCGGATATCCAGACAGCTTTAGAGACAGTTAATACGAGCACGTGGGCGAAGGCTACTTCGAAAGCCTTAAAGGTTGAAGATTCTGTGAATGCAAGGAGGCCAGTTTCTCGTCAAGGACAAGGATCAGGATCCGGTTAGGGATTTAACAAAGGAAAGAGGCCGATGAATGTACCAACCCCACCACATAAAGGGCCTTTCAAGAAGCCGAGAATCGGAAGTCAGATTACGCCCGTTCCACGTCCACCTCAGGCTCCACCAGCTCCTAAAGGATCTCGCAATGATCAGCCTCCATATACTTATTGTGGATGGCCAACTCATTCTTACAACAACTGCTGAAAGAGATTGAAGTTGTGTTTGATTTGCGGGAAAGGAGATCATATGGCGTTTGCATGCCCGGACATGATTCCAGGATATCAAGCTAGAGCTCAGAGACCGATGGTTCAGGCAGGAGCCTTTGCTCTTGAGAGCGAGGAGCAGAATGTTGAGGTCGACCCAATTTGCATTCATAACACGAGCATTCATGCATTATTCGATCCGGGTGCCACGCATACTTTTATATCTTCTGATCTATGTGCCTCTCTGTGCCTACCTGTTATTTGCTCAAATTCCTGTTATTATGTGAGTTCGCCTCTTGGAGGTAGTTTGCAGACATATCGGGTTGTCAGGGGTTGTTCAGTTTTGATAGAGGGGAAAGATTATCCGGCAGATTTCATTGTTATGTCTATGAAGAAGTATGGGGTAATCTTCGGGATGGATTAGTTGTATCGGCACCGGGCCGAAGTTGATTGTTTTAAGAAGAAGATAAAATTGGGTGAGGAGTTAATTGGAGGAGTTGGGTCGAAGAATGTACCTTTTTGGTCGTTTATGGAAGCTCGCAAGTGGGTAAATGATGGAGCCACGGGATTTATTGCCTATCTCCTTAATAAACTAAAGGATCAATCAAGTTTTGAGGAGACGGCTGTAGTAAAGGAATATCCCGATGTATTTCCAGAAAATTTAGGTTCTCTACCACCGGATCGGGAGATTGAATTTGTTATTGATTTATATCTGGGATCAGAACCTTATTCCAAGACTCCTTATAGAATGGCTCCGGCAGAGTTGAAGGAGTTGAATATTCAACTCGAGGAATTACTCAAGAGTGGATATATCCGACCGAGTTCATCTCCGTGGGGTGCTCCGGTTCTCTTTGTCAAAAAGAAAGATGGGACTTTAAGAATGTGTATAGACTACCGGGAGCTTAATCAGATGACTATCAAGAATAAGTACCCGTTGCCCCACATTGAGGACTTATTTGACATGCTGCAAGGTTCAAAGGTTTATTCGAAATTGGATTTAAGGCAGGGCTACTACCAATTGAAAATCCGGGAAGAGGATATACCAAAGACAGGATTTAATACCTGGTATGGGCATTATGAGTTCGTAGTGATGCCGTTTGGTTTGACAAATGCCCCTGCAGCATTCATGGACATGATGCATCGGATTTTTCGGCTGTATTTGGACAAATTCATCGTAATCTTCATTGATGACATTCTTGCGTATTCAAAGACTCCGGAAGATCATGTTTGGCATCTCAACTTGGTATTGGAGACATTGAGAGAGCACCGGTTGTATGCGAAGTTTAGTAAGTGTGAGTTTTGGATCGACCGGGTTGCTTTTCTAGGCCATATTATTTTGAGTAAGGGTTTGGAAGTTGATCCTTCAAAGATCGAGACGGTTATTCAGTGGCAGAGTCCGAAAAATGCTTCCGAGGTTAGAAGTTTCTTGGGATTGGCAGGTTATTACCGAAGGTTTGTAAAGGATTTTTCAAAGATAGCCGGTCCTTTAACTCGATTAACTAAGAATGAAGCTAAATTTGAGTGGGACGAGGCATGTGAAGCGAGTTTTCAACTCTTGAAGGAAAAATTGACCACTGCACCGGTATTAGCACTCCCTGAAGGCACTGAAGGATACATGGTTTATACGGACGCCTCGAAAGAAGGGTTGGGATGTGTTTTGATGCAGAAAGGTAAGGTGATAGTGTATGCCTCGAGGAAATTGAAAGATCATGAACAGAATTATCCCACTCACGATTTCGAGCTTGCAGCAGTGATCTTCGCTTTGGGAAAGTGGAGACACTATCTCTATGGAGTTCCTTTTGAGATCTTTTCCGACCACAAGAGTCTCCAGTATTTGTTTTCTCAGAAGGAATTAAACAAGAGACAGAGACGTTGGATGGAGATGTTGGCGGATTATGAGTATATGATTCGATATCATCCAGGAAAGGCCAACGTGGTCGCGGATGCGCTTAGTAGGAAAGCTAGCGTGTCAAGTGTTAAAGTGGAAACTATGGATGAATCTGAGTCTTTCAAGCTAAGAGCTAGTATTCGGAATATTATCGTTCAACCGGATCTTCAGCAGAGATTGTTTGAAGCTCAGAGAGTGGACTCCGAAGTTCAGAGGTTGGTGCACAAAGCTAGAAATGATTCAGAGAGTCCGTTCGGATTTGATGACAACGGGCTTCTAAGGTTTAAGAATAGAGTGGTGGTTCCGGAAGAGTTAAGACGGTTGATATTAGAAGAAGCTCATCGATCAGGGTATTCGATACATCCCGGGGGAAATAAGATGTATAAGGACTTAAAGAAATTTTATTGGTGGAATGGACTTAAGCGGGATGTGATCGACTTCGTGAGACATTGCTTGACTTGCCAAGTGGTGAAAGCAGAGCATCAGAAGCCATCGGGGCTACTGCAACCATTACCTATTCCAGAATGGAAATGGCAGCAAGTGGTGATGGATTTCGTTTCGGGTCTTCCATGAGTGAAAGGTGGTTTAGATGGAATTTGGGTAATAGTGGATCGACTGACGAAATCGGCACATTTTCTAACTGTTCGGATATCGGATAAGGTACCTAAATTGGCTAAGAAGTATGTGGATGAAATTGTCCGACTTCATGGAGTACCGGTTAGCATTGTATCAGATCGGGATCCGAGGTTCACTTCTAGATTTTGGCAAGAATTGCAAAGGAATCTGGGCACAAGGCTTCAATTCAGCACAGCTTTCCATCCTCAAACAGACGGGCAATCGGAGAGATTAATTAAATATTTGGAGGATATGTTGAGAGCATGTGCATTGGACTTTTGGAGTTCGTGGAACGAGCAATTGCCTTTAATTGAATTTGCCTATAGTAACAGCTTTCAAGCATCGATAGAAATGGCTCCATATGAGGCTCTCTACGGACGGAAATGCAGGTCACTGTTGTTCTTTGATTTGGAAGAATGGAATTGGACGAAGCAAGAGGGTGTGAAACGAGGAGAGAATAAGGAAAAACCCTCTAAGGTCGTGCAAGAGGCAATTGATAAGGTTCAAATAATTAGACAACGGATGAAAGCAGCCCAGGACAGACAGAAAAGCTATGCCAATCACCGAAGAAAAGATCTTCAGTTTGAGGTTGGTGATAGGGTATTCTTGAAAGCCTCACCTCGTAAGGGATTTTCGAGGATTGGAAAATGAGGGAAATTGAATCCTCGGTATCTAGGACCGTATGAGATTTTGGAGAAAATTGGAGATACGGCCTACCGTTTGGAGCTACCCCCGAGCTTGACCGGAATTCATAATATATTTCATGTGTCTCAGCTTCGGAAATATTATCTGGATGAATCCGAAGTCATACCAGTCGAGGAAGTGGAGTTAGAACCGAACCTCACCTTCGTTCAGAAGCCGATTAAGATATTGGATCGTAATTTTCAAGAGCTTCGAAATCGGCAAATCCCACTAGTTAAAGTCCTATGGAGAAGTGATAAGATGGAAGAGGCTACGTGGGAGACGGAGAATAAGATGAAAAGATTTCATCCCGAATTGTTTCCAGGCGATTAATGAATCCGAGGACGGATTCTTTTAAGCGGGGAGAGGTTGTGACGCCCCGATATTTCGGCCGTACAGGTATGACGTAATTGTTTACCTAATTGCGCAAAATAACTATTTTACGTATTTACATAGTTGATTTTATTTTAAATGTATTAAATGTTATCTCCTTTATTTTATTATTGTTATATATATATATATATAATTGTTAATTGTGTACGTATTTAATGTTAAGTATTTTGTGAATTCTTTACAACTTGATATTTATTGCTTAATTTGAACTTGCTTGCAATGTGAATTAATTTCCCGAATTTGACTTAATTTCATTATGACCTTAATTGAGCATTCATGAAATTTGAGTACTTAATTGCATTGGATTTAATTGATTACATTTCAAAAGCTTGGGGTTTCATTTGTATAACTTATTAATTTGGAGGACTCAATAGCAATTTGGTCATTTCTTCTTGATTCAAAGCAGCATTACGTTCCATTTCTTTCTTTCTCTCATACATACATTACACACATCCTTGCTCTTGCTCCCAAGCCAACCGATCAAACCCTTGCCAAAGTGGGGGAAGATTTCTTCTTTCAAGCTTCATATTTGTAGGATTTGTGGACATTCAAGCATCATCAACATCATATCTTCATCCTATCCTCCATTTCTTTCATTTGAGGTATTTGTGGAACTTTGATGATTTCTTGAAAATATGTGATAGTTAGGGCTTTGGTTGGAATTGGATAATGTGTGTACTTGTTGTTGCTTATATGTTTAGCAACTTTGAGCTTAAGTTGTATGCAATTAACTTGTGAAGTTCGGACTTGGAAGCATGAATGAGTATATGGGTTTTAATTGATGAAATCTTGATGATCAATGCATAAGATGGGAATATATGCTAGATTTTATTGTGCTTTAAGTATGGTCACATGTTTCTTCAAGTTTTGGGTTGCATTTGTTGGTTGAAGTTGGTGTTTTGGTTGGTTGTTGTTTCTGTCACGTTGATGCCCTGTTTTTTTTTCCTGTTACGCACAGTGAACCGGGCGTGTCACTTTTCTTCTCTTCAGCGTGACACGGGGGTGCATGCTTGTTGGTTGGAATTTTCTGTACCGTGACACGGGGGTGTCACGGTTTGCTTTGCAATGGTGACACGGGCGTGTCACCATCTTTTTCCTGGCTTGTTGTCCGCTGTACTGTGACACGGGGGGTGTCACAGCTTAGTGCATTTTGGTGACACGGGCGTGTCACCCTCTGTTTCTTATGCATTTTGTTTGCATGCTACTGTACATGCATGTGTTTTATATATTTTGGATATGTATTAAATGTTATTTGATTTAATTGAATATATGTAATTATTTGTTTCCAATTTGAATGTGATTTAACTTGTGCTTCGATTCTATATGAAGTTCTTGAATCAATGTGTTTGAAAGTGTGGAATTATGAGTTCGAATGAATTGAACGATTGATTGAATGACTTGATTATATGATTTAAATGTATTAATAGTGCACATGAACACTTCATAACATAATCTTATCTTGTACCTATTCATATCATGATCATAGCTTTGCCAAGCGTCTTATTTGGTCATATTGAGTCTCACTTCACCGTTCTTGCACAGATTTTGACCCAGTTAGAGACGAGGCCGGACAGTGAGGCTCGTGTTTGCTCCTTTTTGCGGTTAAGGTGGGTTTTTCTTATATGTAGATATAAGACCCTATATATACCTTCAATGAGAAAATTTTCGACCAAAATTAATATATATAGTGAGTCGTTTTAAAGAGTAAATGTTTTCAACGTAAAGCCTTATTTTATGAACCCTACCTAATGTTTTGGCGAGAAATGATCGAATGCACGAATGGGGCCCAGGGACTTAGTGTGAGTGGCTATCCGGCAAGGCACGGGCCGACGGTGATCCCTCACACTAGTTCCACCAATGAACGGCGTAACCGGACCTCGTTAGGAGTTAGCGAGGGATGGACGTTGAGCGCCATCTGGGGAGTCATGTAACCCCTTTTGGTCAATGAATAGGTGGTCGGGCCTTGCAAACCCACCACCAACCCGGAGGAAGAAGGTGTAAATGTTAATGATTGTGCACAAAAGAATGATTGCATGAAAAGAATGAATGAATGAATGAATGAATGTTTAAATGATTTACACAAGGTGTTGGTTGGAGATAATGCACGCCCACTCGCCGGGCCACTAATGACCTAATGTTAATGATTCGTTATAATCCCTTTTGATGATTTCTCTATTTCACCCACTTGGGAAAGTCTTTAAAAACCTCACTTGGGATTATAGCTTGCATGTGATTGTTTAATTACTGTCATATATTCTATTTATGCCCTGTTTTATACCCACCAGTCCCTTTTGGACTGAACCCGTTTGGTTTTCAGTTGTTTTGTGCAGGTGTTGAGGGAGCTAGGCGGGAATACGAGTCCTAAGTCTTGCATTCATCTCTAGCTCTTACATTTTGAGTCTTACACTTGCATACCCTTATATTTGGTCATTGTCTATGTATAATGATTTGGAGCGTACTTGGTTGAGCCGTGATGGCAATTGTTGATGTATATGACTTATTTTTGGAGCTTGGATGCTCAGGGTACATATATATATGGTATATGTTCGTTTATTGCTTCCGCTTTAATGTTTTATATTGTTTTATGGTTTTAAGGGTTAGCCCGCCTAGCTTAGAGTGTGTTTTTGTCCCCGTTCGCCGTGATTTGGCTCGGGTATGGATCGTCCATTTCATATTCGGGTCGGGTCTCGGTGCGGGGGATGTGACAGCTTGCGCTCGGGTGTTACATTGTAAATCATTTCCGATACATAGCCGGTATAGAAGATATGGCAAGGTTTAGTATAGAAAACTATTTGGCTATGTATAAAGCATGCAGAGTTGTAGGTCGAATATAAAAGAAAACCCTCACCTCCACGTGCAAGAAAGACCAAGAGAAGGACCACGAAGCTGGAAAGTCTCCAATGAGGAGAACACTGTACAAGAAAGGAAACGTGGTGTACTCGTGAGACACGACTCAAAATGGAACCAATTAGGATGCATGACAGTGTTCATGAAGTGGTGCATCATGTCATGGCATGATTCAATATGCATTAATTCATAAGTAAGTCATGAAATGGTGCGATCGTATTCATGAGCACAAGTAATGACATTTAGACACATAAATGATTTAATCATTCAATTAGGCATGTAAACAATTCATGTAAGTCAAATAAGAGGTCGAGGAGGTGAAAGGAAGGCGATAAAACGGTTTTTGGCAAAGTTTGGCAATTTCGGAAATGCGCAGGCTGTAAAGAATTGAACATATCTTGAGTTCTAGAAGTTGAAATGGAGTTTTGTTTGTTGGAGTTGAAACAAGACACATAGGCCTTTAAAAATGGTATATGGCTCGACTTGTGGTTCAAAGCGAGGTGAAAATGGTGTAGACCCGAAGTTGGGCGAAAGCTGATTGTCGGTAAAGTAGCGACACCAAAAATAATTGATAATATCTCACAAATGGGAAAAGATAATGTAACGCCCCAGCTTTCGGCAACTCAGGTATGAACGACACGTGTGCGTTTGAGAGTTGTAACTTAATTATTAATTGATCATTTAAACTATTTTTCCTATCATGACATTATTTTTATAAAATTATATTCTTGTTATTTTATTGAAAATTCATATCATATCATATTTTTCAAAATTATCGAATGTGATTGCAATGTGAAATATTTTCTCGAACGTGATTTATTTCCTTTATGTCCTTAATTGTTCATTTGCATGAATGTGAGATCTAATTGAATTGGACCTAATTGATCATTGAAAATTAAATTTGGACTTAATTGCTTAACTTAATAAGTGGAGGGAGTTATTAGCAAATTGGCCATCTCTTCTCCTTCTTGATCAACAACATCACGTAGCATTTCCTTCTCATTCATACCAAAAACATTTCTTCCTTGTCTTGCTTCCCATTTCAACCGATCAAAACCCTCACTTTGAAGAGAGGAGATTTCATCCATTCAAGCTAATATTTGTGGGATTTGGGATCATACAAGCTTCATCATCATCATTTCATCTTCTTGACTTCCATTTCTCTCTCTTGAGGTAAATATGGTGATTGAATGATTTTATTGAAAATATATGTTATCTAGGGCTTTGTTATGCATTGAATGAATTGTGTATTGGTTGTTGGAAAATTAATTGTGGTCATTAAGCTTGAGTTTGATGCATTTATATTGAGTTTTATGAGCTTGGAGCATGAATGAACATATGGGTTTCAAATGATGGATTATTGATGATCTAGCATGGGATTAAGTGTTTTTATGAATTGTTATTGATCAAAATACATGCTAGCATATTTATTGTATCCAATATTTGCATTGGAAGTTGGTTTGCATCCATTTTTGTGGTTGTTTGAGGGATTGCCATGGCTGCTCTGTTTTCTGCTCTGCATTCTTTTGCTCACGTATTCTGGGAACGGCCATTCCCAGCCCAGTTCAAAACTGGAACGGCCGTTCCCATGATGCTGAGACTCAGGCCAGCGAGACTGGGAACGGCCGTTCCCACTTTGGCCTGCGAGCCGGAACGGCCCTTCCCAGCCAAAACGCATTTCCCTTTTTAAAAACGCTGGCGCGTTTTCTTCAGGCCTGGAACGGCCCTTCCCATTTTCAAGGGAAGGCCGGAACGGCCGTTCCCACGGCGAATGTAGTGCAAAAGCTACTGCATAAAATTAAAAATTTAGCACCCTCTTCCAATCATTTCTTTGATCCCTAATTGACATTATATGAATGATTACATGTTGAAACGCAATATTTTCAAGGTGCATTGTATTTTTCCCATCGTTTCGTCGCATTTTGCCGTTCGTCATATTTGGTACATTTTGAGTCGTGTTTCACGGACAATTGTCTTTCTTGCACAGACCAGCTTCCTGGTGACGAGGAGCAGGCCCCGTGAGCTGTTTCCTTGGATTATTTTTGGGTCGACAGGTGAGGTTTAATTTTAGATACATAGGACCCGTACAACCCTATGTGATATTTTAAGCCAAAACCTATATTTATACTTATAGTTTTCAAATGAGATTGGTTTTCAAATGTTTTATCGAAATATTGAAAAGAATTGATTGATTGATTGATTGATTGGGCGAGTATTGTATTGCACTGTGGGCCCGAGGGTAGTGACTCGAGCCAACCGGGAAAGCATGGGCTGACGGGTAACTCGATAGCTATCCTCACCAAATTGGGATGACCCCTGAACCCTCTAGGAGATTAGAGGAGGAAGGAGTTCCGGGCTTAGGGATTCATGTACCCTCTGCCCAGATTGATTGGATGGTGGGGCCTTGCAATCCCACCATCACCCGGAGGAAGAAGGCGTTATTGAACCTGCTAATTGTGCACATTAATGAATTGCTTGATCACCTAATCACTTAATAATTGATTGATTGATTGTACACAGTCGGTGTAAGGTTGGAGAATTGCCCCACTCGCCGGGCCACTATTGATTGAATTGAAATTGATTGAATTGAAATTGGTATAGTTGTAATCCCGGGCGATAGTATCTCTTTTAACCTATTAAATTGTATTGTTTTCCAAAAATTATTACCCGAAGTTATAGCTTGCATGTATGTGCGCTTATATTTATTTATACCCCTCGCTCAGTCCGTGTTGGACTGACACCTCAACTTTTCAGTGTTTTGCAGGGCGTGCTAGGCGGGGATTTAGAGTCATGTGGTCTTTAAATTTGGGTCTAGCACACTTCATTCCCACATTTTGATTGTATAGATGTTTGGGATATTTTGTATCCATCCCTGTTATCTATTTTGTCGAAGGATGATATTGTATTGATAGTATAAACGTTGGTATCTATACGTAAATAAATAAATATGGTACCTATACGTATCTATTGAATGTTATTGCTTCCGCTTTTAAATACTCTGTATTGCATATTGGTTGGTTTTAAATTGAGGGTACCCGCCTAGCCTTGAGTCATTTTATTGTCTCCCGTTCGCTGTAGCTTTAATTCATGTATGGATTGTCCGTTTCATATGTAGATTGGGGCTATAGTGCGGGGGATGTGGTGCCTGGCGTTCCGGGTGCTACATCCTACGGTGGTATCAGAGCCCGGTTGCAAAACCGGGTCTCTAGTGTCGTGTCTTGTGAGTCTAGGTCGCACGGCATAGGAACTAATTGTCAATTTGAGAGTCTTGCATTGATATTTGGTACTTGAACCTACCTGACCTACTTGAAATTAGTGGATTGTTGGAATTTTGAACTTATGTGCAATTTGTGAATTATTTGCACACATTGGCATTGGCTAATCGAACACGCATAATAGTGATTTGATTTCAGGATGGCTCGCGATAGACATCACCGTGATCGTTCTCCTAGACATCGACATCATCGATATCATCGCAGGGAGAGATCACCACCTCCTCCTCCACCTCCTCAGGCTCAGCCACAGGACTTCATGAATGCAGTGGTGGGTCTTATTGATCAGAGAGTCCGGGATCATGTTCCTCCAGCACCACCAGTTCCACCACCACAGCCAGGGGCACAGATTTCAGCTGTCTTTAGGGAGTTCCAGAACCAGCATCCTCCCAAGTTTTATAAAGGAAATGATATTCAGGCCGAGCAGTGGCTCAGGGAGATCGAGAGGGTTTGGGAGCTCATTCCTTGTGAGTCTCAGGAGAAGGCCCGTTGCACGCTTTCTTTGATTCAGGGTGAGGCCTACTCTTGGTGGGAGAGTGCCCGGATAGTGTTAGAGGCAGCAGGTGAGGAAGTGAATTGGGAAGTGTTTGTCAGAGAATTCAGAAACAAGTTCATTCCTCCTTCTTCTCGCACTAGGAGATTGAAGGAATTTACAGAGTTGAAGCAAGGAAACAGGTCAGTTTCAGAGTATATCGCTGAGTATGAGAGGTTGTCCCGCTATGCTCCTAATATAGCGAGTGATGATTTCCATAAGGCGATGCAGTTTGTTCAGGGCCTTAGACCGGATATTCAGGCAGCGATTGAGGCGGTCAACACGAGCACGTGGGCAAAGGCTACCAAGAAGGCTTTATTGGTTGAGGATTCAGTGAATGCGAGGCGGTCTTCTTACCGTTCAGGTTCAGGTTCGGGCTCAGGTTCAGGATCGGGATTCAGAGGTTCTGGATCAGGGTTCAGAGGCGCCGGATCAGGGTTTAAGGGTTCTGGCTCGGGTTTTGCTTCAGGCAAGAGGCCGATGGTTTATTCTTCTCCACCACCAGCTCCACAGGGCCCAGGGAAGAAGCCCCGACCAGCAGGACCAGTGATTAGAGCTCCAGCTGCTCCAGTTGCTCCAGCTTTGCCACCACCACCTGAGAGACCTTATTGTACCTTCTGTGGACAGAGGACACACATCTATGATAACTGCAGGAGGCGTTTGGGTCTATGCCTACTTTGTGGGAGCGATGAGCATTTGGTAGATGGTTGTCCGGATCGCAAGATACCACCACCGGGAGCACCGAGACCACTGATTAGGGCTCGGGCTTATGCTTTAGATGGAGAGCAGCCGGATGCTGATGTTGATCCAGCCGCGGTAGTTGAAGGTACCATTTGCATACATGGCACGAACATTCATACGTTATTTGATCCGGGAGCTACTCACTCCTTTCTTTCGAGTTCTATATCTGCTTCTTTGTCTTTGCCTGTTTCTCGTTCTTCTGCATGTTATGTGGTTAGTACTCCTTTTGGTGGTAGTTTAGAATCTGATCGGGTGTTCAGAGAGGTTCCGGTGAGCATCGAGGGTCGGGTTTTCTTGTCAGATTTCATTGAGCTGCCGATGACTTGCTATGGATCTATTCTGGGCATGGATTGGTTGTACAGACATTCTGCCACAGTTGATTGTAGAGCGAAGAAGGTTCAGTTGGGATCAGATTTGGTAGTAGGTTGGAGTTCCAAGACTGTCCCGCTACTTTCGTTTTCTGAAGCTCATAAGTTGGTTCGAGAGGGAGCCACGGGTTTCATTGCTTATATCCTTAACAAACCTAAGGATCAGAGTAAGCTGGAAGAGACAGAAGTAGTGAAGGATTTTCCCGAGGTCTTTCCTGAGGAATTGGATTCTTTACCTCCAGAACGGGAAATTGAGTTTGTGATCGACTTGTACCCTAACGCAGAGCCGTACTACAAGACTCCGTATCGTATGGCTCCGGCTGAGTTGAAAGAGTTGAAGACTCAACTTGATGCGTTGTTGGAGATTGGGTACATTAGACCGAGTTCTTCTCCTTGGGGTGCACCGGTTTTGTTTGTAGAGAAGAAGGACGGGACCTTGAGAATGTGCATAGACTATAGAGAATTGAACCGGATGACGATCAAGAATAAGTATCCTCTTCCACACATCGAGGAGTTGTTTGACATACTTCAGGGTTCGAAAGTCTATTCGAAATTGAATTTGAGACAAGGTTACTACCAGCTGCGTATTCGATCAGGGGATATTCCTAAGACAGGATTTAACACTCGGTATGGGCATTATGAGTTTGTTGTGATGCCGTTTGGATTGACTAATGCCCCAGCAGCTTTTATGGATATGATGCACAGGATCTTCAGGCCTTTTCTGGATAAGTTCGTGGTTATTTTTATTGATGATATCCTGGTTTTCTCGAAGTCTGCCGAGGAGCATGCAAGACACCTTCAGTTGGTATTGAGGACTTTGAAGGAGCATCAGTTGTTTGCCAAATTCAGCAAGTGTGAGTTCTGGATTGACAGGGTGTCATTCTTGGGTCACGTGATTTCGGGCAACGGGTTGGAAGTCGATCCTTCCAAGATTGAGTCGGTGTTGAAGTGGGAGAAACCTAGGAATGCCTCTGAGATTAGGAGTTTCTTGGGATTGGCGGGTTATTACCGGAGGTTTGTGAAGGATTTCTCCAAGTTAGTAGCTCCATTAACTCGGTTGACGAAGAAGAATGTGAAATTTGATTGGAATGAAGAATGTGAGAAGAGTTTCACTTTCTTGAAGGAGAAGTTAGTGTCTGCTCCAGTGTTAGCCCTTCCGGAAGGTTCTGAAGGGTATGCTGTTTATACGGATGCTTCTAAGGAAGGTTTGGGATGTGTGTTGACTCAGAAGGGTAAAGTAATTGCTTATGCATCCCGAAAGCTAAAAGAGCATGAGAAGAATTATCCGACACATGATCTTGAGCTTGCGGCTGTAGTCTTTGCACTTGGAAAGTGGAGACATTATTTGTACGGGGTGTCCTTCGAGATTTTCACCGACCACAAAAGCCTCCAGTATTTATTCACTCAGAAGGATTTGAATATGAGACAACGGCGTTGGATGGAAAGGTTGGAAGATTATGATTGCACGATCAAGTACCATCCCGGCAAAGCCAATGTGGTCGCCGATGCACTTAGTAGGAAGGCTAGTGTGTCGAGCTTGGAAGTGGGTGAGAGTAGTGGAATCGAGCCAATTATTTTAAAGGCTCGAGTTTCTAATATTTCGGTCCAGCCAGAATTGAAGCACAAGTTGTTTGAGGCTCAGAGTACAGATTTGGAAGTTCAGAAATTGGTAGCTAAGGCAAGATCTGATCCAGAGTGTCCATTCGGGTTCGATGAAACCGGTCTTCTTCGTTTCAAGAACCGAGTGGTTGTACCCGAAGAGTTGAAACGGGTATTGCTCGAGGAAGCTCACAGATCGGCTTATTCTATCCACCCCGGAGGAAACAAGATGTATAAGGATTTAAGGCAATATTATTGGTGGCGTGGATTGAAGAAAGATGTGGCCGAGTTTGTGAAGCATTGTCTCACTTGTCAGAAAGTGAAAGCCGAGCATCAGAAACCGGGAGGTCTTCTTCAGCCGTTACCTATTCCTGAGTGGAAGTGGGAACAGGTGACGATGGATTTCGTGTCCGGATTACCTAAGGTGAAAGGTGGATTCGATGGGATTTGGGTGATTGTGGACCGTTTGACGAAGTCTGCACATTTTCTGCCGGTTCGGATGTCGTATAAGATTCGCAAGCTAGCCGAGCTTTATAACCGGGAGATTGTTAGACTTCACGGGATTCCGGTCAGTATCGTTTCAGACAGAGATCCACGGTTCACTTCGAGGTTGTGGCGTGAATTACAAGAGGTTTTGGGTACGAAGCTCCAGTTTAGTACAACTTTTCATCCTCAGAAGGATGGTCAGTCCGAGAGATTAATAAGGTATCTCGAGGATTTACTTAGAGCTTGTTCTTTGGATTTTCAGTCTTCTTGGCATGATCAGCTACCTTTGATCGAGTTCGCGTACAACAACAGTTTTCAGGCTTCGATTGGAATGGCACCGTATGAGCTACTTTATGGACGGAAGTGTCGTTCTCCGTTGTTCTTTGACTTGGAAGAGTGGAAATGGACTAAGCAGGAAGGTGTTAAGAAAGGTGAGAAATTGGAGAAACCTTCCAAGGCAGTTGAAGCTATGATTGAGAAAGTCCAATTAATAAAACAACGGATGAAATCAGCTCAGGACAGACAGAAGAGCTACGCCGATCGTCGCAGAAGGGATCTCGAGTTTGAGGTTGGAGACCGGGTATTCTTGAAGGCGTCTCCACGTAAAGGATTTGCTCGGATTGGGAAAGGAGGTAAACTTAAACCTCGTTATTTAGGTCCTTATGAGATTTTAGAAAGAATTGGAGAAGTTGCTTACAGATTGGACCTACCACCGAGCCTTATGGGGATTCATAATGTATTTCACGTGTCTCAGCTGAGGAAATACTACCCCGATGAAACCGAGATCATTCCTGTTGAAGAAGTGGAATTGGAACCAAGTCTTACCTTTGTTCAGAAACCGGTTAAGATATTGGATAAGAAGTTTCAGGAATTAAGAAACCGGAGGATTCCCATGGTTAAAGTTCTTTGGAGAAGTGATAGGACCGAAGAAGCCACGTGGGAGACCGAAGACAAAATGAGACGGTTCCATCCAGAGTTGTTCTCTTCCGATCAGTGAATCTGGGGACCAGATTCTTATAAGGAGGGAGGATTGTAACGCCCCAGCTTTCGGCAACTCAGGTATGAACGACACGTGTGCGTTTGAGAGTTGTAACTTAATTATTAATTGATCATTTAAACTATTTTTCCTATCATGACATTATTTTTATAAAATTATATTCTTGTTATTTTATTGAAAATTCATATCATATCATATTTTTCAAACTTATCGAATGTGATTGCAATGTGAAATATTTTCTCGAACGTGATTTATTTCCTTTATGTCCTTAATTGTTCATTTGCATGAATGTGAGATCTAATTGAATTGGACCTAATTGATCATTGAAAATTAAATTTGGACTTAATTGCTTAACTTAATAAGTGGAGGGAGTTATTAGCAAATTGGCCATCTCTTCTCCTTCTTGATCAACAACATCACGTAGCATTTCCTTCTCATTCATACCAAAAACATTTCTTCCTTGTCTTGCTTCCCATTTCAACCGATCAAAACCCTCACTTTGAAGAGAGGAGATTTCATCCATTCAAGCTAATATTTGTGGGATTTGGGATCATACAAGCTTCATCATCATCATTTCATCTTCTTGACTTCCATTTCTCTCTCTTGAGGTAAATATGGTGATTGAATGATTTTATTGAAAATATATGTTATCTAGGGCTTTGTTATGCATTGAATGAATTGTGTATTGGTTGTTGGAAAATTAATTGTGGTCATTAAGCTTGAGTTTGATGCATTTATATTGAGTTTTATGAGCTTGGAGCATGAATGAACATATGGGTTTCAAATGATGGATTATTGATGATCTAGCATGGGATTAAGTGTTTTTATGAATTGTTATTGATCAAAATACATGCTAGCATATTTATTGTATCCAATATTTGCATTGGAAGTTGGTTTGCATCCATTTTTGTGGTTGTTTGAGGGATTGCCATGGCTGCTCTGTTTTCTGCTCTGCATTCTTTTGCTCACGTATTCTGGGAACGGCCATTCCCAGCCCAGTTCAAAACTGGAACGGCCGTTCCCATGATGCTGAGACTCAGGCCAGCGAGACTGGGAACGGCCGTTCCCACTTTGGCCTGCGAGCCGGAACGGCCCTTCCCAGCCAAAACGCATTTCCCTTTTTAAAAACGCTGGCGCGTTTTCTTCAGGCCTGGAACGGCCCTTCCCATTTTCAAGGGAAGGCCGGAACGGCCGTTCCCACGGCGAATGTAGTGCAAAAGCTACTGCATAAAATTAAAAATTTAGCACCCTCTTCCAATCATTTCTTTGATCCCTAATTGACATTATATGAATGATTACATGTTGAAACGCAATATTTTCAAGGTGCATTGTATTTTTCCCGTCGTTTCGTCGCATTTTGCCCTTCGTCATATTTGGTACATTTTGAGTCGTGTTTCACGGACAATTGTCTTTCTTGCACAGACCAGCTTCCTGGTGACGAGGAGCAGGCCCCGTGAGCTGTTTCCTTGGATTATTTTGGGTCGACAGGTGAGGTTTAATTTTAGATACATAGGACCCGTACAACCCTATGTGATATTTTAAGCCAAAACCTATATTTATACTTATAGTTTTCAAATGAGATTGGTTTTCAAATGTTTTATCGAAATATTGAAAAGAATTGATTGATTGATTGATTGATTGGGCGAGTATTGTATTGCATTGTGGGCCCGAGGGTAGTGACTCGAGCCAACCGGGAAAGCATGGGCTGACGGGTAACTCGATAGCTATCCTCACCAAATTGGGATGACCCCTGAACCCTCTAGGAGATTAGAGGAGGAAGGAGTTCCGGGCTTAGGGATTCATGTACCCTCTGCCCAGATTGATTGTGTAACGCCCCGGTTTTTCAATTTTATTAATATGTCATATTTGCTTCTAAATTGCGCAATTTAATTATTTAATTATGTGATTAATTGTTTTAGGTGTTTTATATTTTATTTTATTATAATTGTTATTAATCAATTTTATTATAGTTTATTTTTTTTTATTTATTATTAACTCTAAAGTATATATATGTCGTATTATATATATATATATATAACTATTTCTTTAAGTATACATATATGTTTATGTATTTTATTATTAATTTAATGATTATGCTAATTAAGTGTTATGTTAAATTAATCATGTTTTAATTAATTACTTAATTATATATATATATTACGTGAGATTAATATGCATGCATGGGGAATATTAATATATGCATGCATGAAATCATACTTTGCATGGGAATCATTTCGCATGGAATTATTTCAATTTTGCATGAATTGCATGGGATTAATATATTCATGCATGAATTTTATTTCATTTTGCATGTATGTGCTTCGTTTTTATATGAAATGATATCAAATTGCCACGATTTTGTAATATGTTGTACATATATGTGTTATGAACATGATTTTATACTAAATTTATGTTTTTGAATTCATTTGATAGGTTAACGAATTTAATTTTAATTGAGGAACCAAAACGGGAGCTAACGAGCACTTAGCGTACCCTTGGTTCCGAATTTAATATCTTGAGCTCGGGAACTCGGATTCGAGTTTCGTCAAATCCGCTGAACTCGTAACGAAGATTCGAGTTTAGTAAACCTAGCCTTACATTTTTCCTAAGTCGTTTGAACCTTCGAATTTCAACCGAAAGACGAATCGGCGACCAACATGACCTTGTTACACTAATTCAACTATATCTTGGCTAAACCATAACCAAATTAACTATAGTTTGATTCTTTGAAACCCTAACTCAACCCTTTACCATGACATAACAAGCCCTAACCAAGATAATCCTCTCACAAGCCCCAAAACTGAGCCAAAGTTTCTGTTCTGAATCCCAGACCCGTAACCCTTCAAACCATAGAGATTTTGGAGCTCAAATCTCATCCAAACTTCAACCAATCATCAAGGTAAGCTTAGGGTTATATTGTATGAGTAATTCTGGTCATTTTCATCTTTCCATTCATGATTTTGAGCTTGGCTTCATCCATTCTGGGCCAAAATTCCGAAAATGAGGTGATTTTGGACAAATCTTGATTTTCTTCATTTCTCAATGGTTTTGAATGATTCCAAGCTTGAGTTTGATTATTTTGACATCCTCATTTCATTTATGATCATTGATTACATGGTTGTTGAAGTATTTATGATATATCATTTATGACAATTTTCAGAAAATCTCACGTAAATGTCACGTACACCTTCATGTCTTGATTGATCCCTTTTGGAACTGATTATGTGTTGATTATATGATATTTTGCTGCACATTTGATGAACTTTTGGACTTGAATGGAATCGGAGTGGTTGAGTTCAGTCGTGCCCTGTTTTTCCCCGCGGTTGCCCTGTTTTTCTGGACTGAAATTGCTGTCAAAACTGCTGTTTTCCTTCTCCTTTTTGCTGTCATCTTTCATGTATTTTTAGTGTGTATATTGGTTGAGTTGTAGCAGCAATTTGGACCTTATTGTGTTGCAATTGTTGCTTGAATTTCCTACGCTTTTTCATGCTCTGTTTCCTGCGCATTTCTGTCAAAACTGAGGGAGCTACTGCTGCTGTCACGGGCGTGTCCTTTCTACCCGTTCCAGCGAGGAACGGGGGTGCTGTGAGGGCTGGCTTTTCTGTACCGAGACACGGGGGTGTCTCGGTCCAAGCTTTGTGGGTGACACCCCCGTGTCACCCCGTTTTGCTTGATTTATTTTGCTGTTTTCTTGGGCTGTTGCTGCTGATGCTTCCATGGCTTGTGTTGCTTCTTTTACTGAGTTTTGTTGCTGCAATTCTGGTGCAGCGTGTGTGTATGGCATGCATGGGAGTGGTGTTGTTTGTGTATATATATTTGTGTTTATGTGCATGCATGTTATGTGTGTGTACGTAATTATATATATATATATATATGAGGTGTGTGTTGTGATATAATGCATGCATGGTTGTATTTAGTATATAATATATATATTGTGCATGCATGGGTGTGTGTGTGTAAGTGTACGTGTGTATATGTATATATATTATATATTGTATATTATATATATATTATATATTATATATATTTATTATATATTTCAATTATTATTTGATTTAATTTAATTATTGAAATTAATTGAATTCTATTTCGCGTATTTATTCGACTGACTTTTGATTGAATGTTTTATTTATTTTATCCCTATATGTGAATATGAATATTATATGTGTTATGCTTATTAATTGAATGTTAGATTAATTGATATGAATTATGAATTATGAATTTATGAATTTATGAAAAGTTATATGAATATTATGAATGAATGATTTGAATTATATGTTTTAAATTCCTTAATCGTGCACATGAACATTTTTATGATATAATATGATCATTTATGCATTCATGTCATATTCACTTCATTGCCGTGCGTCATATATGGTTCATTAAGAGTCTTGAGTCTCACGAACACGTCTTGTGGTCTTTGGTACAGTTCGTCTCCAGGTGGAGAGCTTTTGATCGTTCAGGCACTTGGTGTTCGATCCTTGTTTCTTCACGGTTCAGGTGAGGGTGGTTTTCGTTTTAGTTATGTAACAAAACCCTACAACCCTTATGTGAAAAGCTTTGGCCAAAACCGTATGATTATATATATATATGGTTTTCAAATGAAGTTATCGAGTAAATCCTTCTGAATTATATGTATGAGCGTACATAAGCTTAAAAATGGTTTTGTAATGAGGCTATGCTCCAAACCGTGTGTCTTCATGCTAGCTATGGATTAGGATGACACGGAGAGGTACGTATATAGCATATGCCGAATTACCTGGTAAGGTATGATTTCTTATAGTATGTATACTATGTATGTATTGATATGTTTTGGCGAGATGATGTCGAGATGTTATATTCACGGGCCCCGGGACTTAGTATATGTGGCTAACCGAGGAAGCAAGGGCTGACGGGGATCCCATATACTAGTCCCACTACTAGACAGCGGTACTGGACCTCGTCAGGAGATTGGCGGGGAAAGGGAGCTGAGTGCCATCTGGGGAGTCATGTAACCCCTTTTGGTCAAAGACAGAGGTGGTCGGGCCTTGCAAACCCACCACCAACCCGGAGGAAGAAGGTTGGAATTAATTATAATTGAATGATTGATTGACTGATTGATTATCGATTGATAGGCACTGTGCGGGAATGCCGGGAATCGGATTGCCCAAACAAATATATTTAGGATATGACTTGATTTATGGTCTGCCTGTATTATGATATATTGCATGATCACCTAATCAATATATTATTGATAATTGTCGTACACGGTCGGAGTTTGGATGGAGGTTGTGCACGCTCACTCGCCGAGCCTTATATTTAAGTATGATTTACGAATGGAATGAATTTAATATGAATTAGTCATAAAATCCGAGCATTGGTTAATCATTCTCTTGCCCTTTTAGGGAACTAATTGCCAACAAAACCTTGTTCGGAATCTATGACTTGCATGTGCATGTTTTATATATATATGTATCGCTCCTGCTCACTCAGTCTTCTAGAGACTGACCCTCTCCCTCCCCCAATCTTTTAGTGCGCAGGTTTGACTCTGGAGTTTCGGGCTAGGCGGAGACGTTTGGAGTCTGTAAGTTGGTCGAGTTAGGTTAGGAGAGTCTTTGCACTCACTCATGTACTTGATTTATGTTTGATTCGATTCTGTAGTTCCGAACTTGAATATTTATGTAACTGTTATTGAATTGACCTTACTGGGCTTTGCTATGTTTTAAAAGAGGCCTGAAGAGCCCGAATTCCATTTATGGTTTGTATGATCGAACTTTGGTTTGCTATGCATTATATTTTGTTGATTGGTTATCATTGGAGGGTCTAGCTCCGCCTAGCTTAGGAAGGTTTTTATGTTTGTCTCCCGTTCGCTAGGGTTTGATACGGGTGCGAATTTACTGTTTCGTTACTCGTGTTGAGCCTTAGTGCGGGGGATGTGGCGCCTCACGTGCGGGGTGCTACATCTTTAAGTGGTATCAGAGCCCGGTTGCAAAACCGGTGTTCTTGAGTCGTGTCGGAGTCAGTCTAAGTCGAACGGCATAGGGACTATGTGATATTATGTGCATTGCATCGATCTTGAATATGGAATTTGGTTTCCTTAAGAATTTTGTTGAATTACTTGTTGCATTTTTTTTATGGATTCTTGTATTTCGTATTGAATAGGTGCCATGAGCATGCACTAATCGCATGCATCCATTCTTGAAATGAGTTATGGTTTCCAGGTTATAAAGATGATATCAAACCACGGCCAAATTTTATGATCACAACAACCTATTGCAAATTCCTTCGGAGGCATGGAAGATAGGAAAGATGGCCGAGGAAGAGTGTGGAGAATGCTAGTTATGTGGCTTTGTAGACTAAGTTGCAATTAACGGTTGGGATTCAGAATGGGAGGTTCGACCTTGGCGATGCGATGGCAGAGGAACATTTGGGGTAATAGAAATAGGAGGATCTTGCAACCTAAGAAATGAAGGGAACAAAACCTTGAAGATATATTGGTCCCGGATTTGGATCATGGAAGAGGTACTAGTAATTAAGAGGAGTAGAGATAACAAGGGTCTACAAAGAAAGATTTCGAACTAAACCTAGTGATTAGAAGTCGGGTTCTAGAAGACAAGGATTTGGGTAAACACGAATAGAGGGAAGGTGGCGATATGGAGAACAGGACTTGAGTTCAATTTTCCAAATCCAAGCTGAATTGTCATGTTGTGAGGTTAAATTGGAAGATATGGAGCAACAAATGGAAACAAGAAAGAGAGGACATCATGCGCTCAAGTATAAGCAATTGGAGGAACGAGGAAAAGCTACCGAGCTAACTACTTATCACCTTGGTGACAGGTTCCAAAACATTCATAGCACGTGCATCACATTTTGCATTAGTTATTTATTCTCTTGACTTATGTTTATCCGTGCATTTCTAATTGGTTTCGTTGCGCTAATGTGTTGTATAATTGCTTGATGTAAACGTGACCCATGCATTGTCATTTTAACCCAACATGCATTTTAGTGTTTACTTGATAGGAAGTCCTTTCGCCTCAACTATCACGTATCAGTTCCACCGAGCCGCATCTGAGTTATGGAGAAGAGAAATAATAGGATGACATTAAAAGGAAGGAGAATTTGGGAAACAAGAACTTCTATTAAGGGATAGGTTAACGGAAACAAGAATTTAGGAGGAGAAGTGGGACTGGAGTTCTGGACAAGATTAAGAAAGGAGTTCGGACATCAAGAGAACTAGGGAAGGAGTTGAAAGGTCAAATCTTTGATTTTTTATATCAGTTAAACTCCACCTAATGGGATTTACCTACCAAGAGTTTCGATAAAAGAAGAATCGATGGAGTTCAACCCGGTACAACAGAAATTAAAGGGGGAGAGCACGACTGAGGAACAAATTGGACGATTGAAAGGGTGCTTGAAGAAATATTTCAGTAAGAATAACGAAATTGCAAATTAAGGAAGACCTGGGAGTCTTATTAGTGATGATCAGAAATAAACAAGACGATTTGAATGGTTAAGTTGTTAAAAGGAGAGTTAAGTTACTCAATTCGGGTTGGAGTCCCTCACTAGGGATAACGGAAATGGCTTGGAGAATGTTCTTATGTATAGAACATGGATCTGGGAATAACAGACTTATAAGGAAGCTTCTGGAAACTCCTAAGTCAGAATTGACAAGAGAGAGTGTCGAATCAAGTTGGCATATGATGGAATGATGACGATCACGAGTAATCCAATAGGGTACAAAAGGGGGGTTCAACAATGACAATATTACCAAGTCTTCGGTTATTTCCACGATACTTCGGAAGGAAATCTAAGAAGAAACCAAACCGGAAAAGATGATCATTGGAGGATTTACATCAAACTTCAGAACGCATCAAGAACATTTCATCTTCGATTCAAGAAATGTGGAGCTAGATGCCAAATATAACCTTAAGGGGTTAAAAGGAATGAATGGATAATATGAACGGAAGATAGAAAAGGATTCATCAATGGTTTCATCGGGGTATCCTGAAGAGATTCAAGACAATCTGACCACTGAGCTATCTTCAGGATAGATCCTACCCTGGACAACGACAACTCTCAATTCTAAACTTTGAAACTTCGGTGAACGGTACTTATAGCATTCATGATACATGCATCCATGCAAATTTAACTTATATAAATTTTATGTTAGGTGTTTTGATCTGTACAGTGTTAAATTACTTGGAGTAATTGAATATCGATGTGAACGACGTTTATTACTTGCTTTGGGTGCCTTACGTGATTTTAAATTTGGGTTTTGCGTGAGTTGCTTGGGAGTATTGGAGACTCCCTTGCTTTATTTTCGGTTAAGAGATGGGGATTCTCTTATTTTTGTTTGAGAGACGGGGTACTCTCTTTGCTTGCGAGAGACGGGGTTCTCTCATTATTGTTGGAGAGACGGGGTTCTCTCATTGCTGCTTGAGAGACGGGGCTCTCTCCTTGTTGCTTGCAAGAGACGGGGAATCTCTTATTGGTGGTTTTAAGCGTGCAGTGAATCCGAGGACGGATTCTTTTAAGGGGGAGAGATTGTAACGCCCCGGTTTTTCAATTTTATTAATATGTCATATTTGCTTCTAAATTGCGCAATTTAATTATTTAATTATGTGATTAATTGTTTTAGGTGTTTTATATTTTATTTTATTATAATTGTTATTAATCAATTTTATTATAGTTTATTTTTTTTTATTTATTATTAACTCTAAAGTATATATATGTCGTATTATATATATATATATATAACTATTTCTTTAAGTATACATATATGTTTATGTATTTTATTATTAATTTAATGATTATGCTAATTAAGTGTTATGTTAAATTAATCATGTTTTAATTAATTACTTAATTATATATATATATTACGTGAGATTAATATGCATGCATGGGGAATATTAATATATGCATGCATGAAATCATACTTTGCATGGGAATCATTTCGCATGGAATTATTTCAATTTTGCATGAATTGCATGGGATTAATATATTCATGCATGAATTTTATTTCATTTTGCATGTATGTGCTTCGTTTTTATATGAAATGATATCAAATTGCCACGATTTTGTAATATGTTGTACATATATGTGTTATGAACATGATTTTATACTAAATTTATGTTTTTGAATTCATTTGATAGGTTAACGAATTTAATTTTAATTGAGGAACCAAAACGGGAGCTAACGAGCACTTAGCGTACCCTTGGTTCCGAATTTAATATCTTGAGCTCGGGAACTCGGATTCGAGTTTCGTCAAATCCGCTGAACTCGTAACGAAGATTCGAGTTTAGTAAACCTAGCCTTACATTTTTCCTAAGTCGTTTGAACCTTCGAATTTCAACCGAAAGACGAATCGGCGACCAACATGACCTTGTTACACTAATTCAACTATATCTTGGCTAAACCATAACCAAATTAACTATAGTTTGATTCTTTGAAACCCTAACTCAACCCTTTACCATGACATAACAAGCCCTAACCAAGATAATCCTCTCACAAGCCCCAAAACTGAGCCAAAGTTTCTGTTCTGAATCCCAGACCCGTAACCCTTCAAACCATAGAGATTTTGGAGCTCAAATCTCATCCAAACTTCAACCAATCATCAAGGTAAGCTTAGGGTTATATTGTATGAGTAATTCTGGTCATTTTCATCTTTCCATTCATGATTTTGAGCTTGGCTTCATCCATTCTGGGCCAAAATTCCGAAAATGAGGTGATTTTGGACAAATCTTGATTTTCTTCATTTCTCAATGGTTTTGAATGATTCCAAGCTTGAGTTTGATTATTTTGACATCCTCATTTCATTTATGATCATTGATTACATGGTTGTTGAAGTATTTATGATATATCATTTATGACAATTTTCAGAAAATCTCACGTAAATGTCACGTACACCTTCATGTCTTGATTGATCCCTTTTGGAACTGATTATGTGTTGATTATATGATATTTTGCTGCACATTTGATGAACTTTTGGACTTGAATGGAATCGGAGTGGTTGAGTTCAGTCGTGCCCTGTTTTTCCCCGCGGTTGCCCTGTTTTTCTGGACTGAAATTGCTGTCAAAACTGTTGTTTTCCTTCTCCTTTTTGCTGTCATCTTTCATGTATTTTTAGTGTGTATATTGGTTGAGTTGTAGCAGCAATTTGGACCTTATTGTGTTGCAATTGTTGCTTGAATTTCCTACGCTTTTTCATGCTCTGTTTCCTGCGCATTTCTGTCAAAACTGAGGGAGCTACTGCTGCTATCACGGGCGTGTCCTTTCTACCCGTTCCAGCGAGGAACGGGGGTGCTGTGAGGGCTGGCTTTTCTGTACCGAGACACGGGGGTGTCTCGGTCCAAGCTTTGTGGGTGACACCCCCGTGTCACCCCGTTTTGCTTGATTTATT
This sequence comes from Lantana camara, assembly GCA_037501455.1. NCBI lineage: Eukaryota > Viridiplantae > Streptophyta > Magnoliopsida > Lamiales > Verbenaceae > Lantana > Lantana camara. Next base: position 99,352,805 of record CM074855.1, read on the forward strand.
TTGCTGTTTTCTTGGGCTGTTGCTGCTGATGCTTCCATGGCTTGTGTTGCTTCTTTTACTGAGTTTTGTTGCTGCAATTCTGGTGCAGCGTGTGTGTATGGCATGCATGGGAGTGGTGTTGTTTGTGTATATATATTTGTGTTTATGTGCATGCATGTTATGTGTGTGTACGTAATTATATATATATATATATATATGAGGTGTGTGTTGTGATATAATGCATGCATGGTTGTATTTAGTATATAATATATATATTGTGCATGCATGGGTGTGTGTGTGTAAGTGTACGTGTGTATATGTATATATATTATATATTGTATATTATATATATATTATATATTATATATATTTATTATATATTTCAATTATTATTTGATTTAATTTAATTATTGAAATTAATTGAATTCTATTTCGCGTATTTATTCGACTGACTTTTGATTGAATGTTTTATTTATTTTATCCCTATATGTGAATATGAATATTATATGTGTTATGCTTATTAATTGAATGTTAGATTAATTGATATGAATTATGAATTATGAATTTATGAATTTATGAAAAGTTATATGAATATTATGAATGAATGATTTGAATTATATGTTTTAAATTCCTTAATCATGCACATGAACATTTTTATGATATAATATGATCATTTATGCATTCATGTCATATTCACTTCATTGCCGTGCGTCATATATGGTTCATTAAGAGTCTTGAGTCTCACGAACACGTCTTGTGGTCTTTGGTACAGTTCGTCTCCAGGTGGAGAGCTTTTGATCGTTCAGGCACTTGGTGTTCGATCCTTGTTTCTTCACGGTTCAGGTGAGGGTGGTTTTCGTTTTAGTTATGTAACAAAACCCTACAACCCTTATGTGAAAAGCTTTGGCCAAAACCGTATGATTATATATATATATGGTTTTCAAATGAAGTTATCGAGTAAATCCTTCTGAATTATATGTATGAGTGTACATAAGCTTAAAAATGGTTTTGTAATGAGGCTATGCTCCAAACCGTGTGTCTTCATGCTAGCTATGGATTAGGATGACACGGAGAGGTACGTATATAGCATATGCCGAATTACCCGGTAAGGTATGATTTCTTATAGTATGTATACTATGTATGTATTGATATGTTTTGGCGAGATGATGTCGAGATGTTATATTCACGGGCCCCGGGACTTAGTATATGTGGCTAACCGAGGAAGCAAGGGCTGACGGGGATCCCATATACTAGTCCCACTACTAGACAGCGGTACTGGACCTCGTCAGGAGATTGGCGGGGAAAGGGAGCTGAGTGCCATCTGGGGAGTCATGTAACCCCTTTTGGTCAAAGACGGAGGTGGTCGGGCCTTGCAAACCCACCACCAACCCGGAGGAAGAAGGTTGGAATTAATTATAATTGAATGATTGATTGACTGATTGATTATCGATTGATAGGCACTGTGCGGGAATGCCGGGAATCGGATTGCCCAAACAAATATATTTAGGATATGACTTGATTTATGGTCTGCCTGTATTATGATATATTGCATGATCACCTAATCAATATATTATTGATAATTGTCGTACACGGTCGGAGTTTGGATGGAGGTTGTGCACGCTCACTCGCCGAGCCTTATATTTAAGTATGATTTACGAATGGAATGAATTTAATATGAATTAGTCATAAAATCCGAGCATTGGTTAATCATTCTCTTGCCCTTTTAGGGAACTAATTGCCAACAAAACCTTGTTCGGAATCTATGACTTGCATGTGCATGTTTTATATATATATGTATCGCTCCTGCTCACTCAGTCTTCTAGAGACTGACCCTCTCCCTCCCCCAATCTTTTAGTGCGCAGGTTTGACTCTGGAGTTTCGGGCTAGGCGGAGACGTTTGGAGTCTGTAAGTTGGTCGAGTTAGGTTAGGAGAGTCTTTGCACTCACTCATGTACTTGATTTATGTTTGATTCGATTCTGTAGTTCCGAACTTGAATATTTATGTAACTGTTATTGAATTGACCTTACTGGGCTTTGCTATGTTTTAAAAGAGGCCTGAAGAGCCCGAATTCCATTTATGGTTTGTATGATCGAACTTTGGTTTGCTATGCATTATATTTTGTTGATTGGTTATCATTGGAGGGTCTAGCTCCGCCTAGCTTAGGAAGGTTTTTATGTTTGTCTCCCGTTCGCTAGGGTTTGATACGGGTGCGAATTTACTGTTTCGTTACTCGTGTTGAGCCTTAGTGCGGGGGATGTGGCGCCTCACGTGCGGGGTGCTACAGATTGGATGGTGGGGCCTTGCAATCCCACCATCACCCGGAGGAAGAAGGCGTTATTGAACCTGCTAATTGTGCACATTAATGAATTGCTTGATCACCTAATCACTTAATAATTGATTGATTGATTGTACACAGTCGGTGTAAGGTTGGAGAATTGCCCCACTCGCCGGGCCACTATTGATTGAATTGAAATTGATTGAATTGAAATTGGTATAGTTGTAATCCCGGGCGATAGTATCTCTTTTAACCTATTAAATTGTATTGTTTTCCAAAAATTATTACCCGAAGTTATAGCTTGCATGTATGTGCGCTTATATTTATTTATACCCCTCGCTCAGTCCGTGTTGGACTGACACCTCAACTTTTCAGTGTTTTGCAGGGCGTGCTATGCGGGGATTTAGAGTCATGTGGTCTTTAAATTTGGGTCTAGCACACTTCATTCCCACATTTTGATTGTATAGATGTTTGGGATATTTTGTATCCATCCCTGTTATCTATTTTGTCGAAGGATGATATTGTATTGATAGTGTAAACGTTGGTATCTATACGTAAATAAATAAATATGGTACCTATACGTATCTATTGAATGTTATTGCTTCCGCTTTTAAATACTCTGTATTGCATATTGGTTGGTTTTAAATTGAGGGTACCCGCCTAGCCTTGAGTCATTTTATTGTCTCCCGTTCGCTGTAGCTTTAATTCATGTATGGATTGTCCGTTTCATATGTGGATTGGGGCTATAGTGCGGGGGATGTGGTGCCTGGCGTTCCGGGTGCTACAGATAATGAGGTGATTCCAATTGGAGGTTGTTCTAGATTTCAAAAAGTTTCTAACGGTTTAAAAATCAGGTTAAACGGAGGTCGTATGAGGGAGTATCCGGACGGGGAAAAACAAGGCTTAAATTTACCCGGCCGGGGAGAGCAGGTGCAGAAACCTTCTGCACTAAACTACCCGCCCGGGTAGTTTTGTAGGCAAAAATCTACCCGCCCGGGTAGATGTTCTGGGCAGAAGAAACGTAGCAGAACAGGGCTAAACACGGGAGAAACCAAAAATGATCAAAGCCACCTCAAATCTCAATCAAAGCACTTAAAATTTAAGGCATAAGTTCATGTATGCATGCTCTAACATACATCCCGAAATCAAACCATGAAACCAAGTATTTAAGAAGTTGCCATTTTCATCTTCTTCAAACTCCATTAATGGAGTGGTATGCAATACTCATCCAACAACCAAAATTACATCAAAGAAGCATCAAATGAACTCAAGGAAACATCATATCTCAATCTTAAATCAAGTAGTTCATGAATGAAAGCATGGATCAAAATTTCATATAAAAGTCACTATTCATCATCTTCCCCAAAGACACTTAGGCAAGGATTCAAGTTACAAGATATACGTAGAATTAAAGCACGTAACGAGAGGAATACAATGGTTACCTTAGGTCGTTGATCGGACGGTTGGATCTTGAGAACCCGAGCTCAAAGGGTTTGTGGCCAAAAGGGGTGTTTGCTTCTCTTCCTCTTCCTCTTCCTTGTTTGTACGTGAAAATGAGGGAGAGAGATGAACTTGGCTCCTTTTTTGGGCTGAGTTAAACGGGTCGGATTAACGGGTCGGGTCAAAAGGGATCCGGTCCACTCGGATCGGATTTTAAAACGGTAGGGGTATCAAATGGCTTTAGAAAATTAAAAAGGTTAATTCATTGAATCTAAATCACCGAAACAAACTCAATGGTAAGGTTAGAATTCGAATTCGAATTCCCCAGCTCAAGGTAGCCACGAAGGCCCCAAAACACCCTAATTATAATTAGGTTCCTAACGAGCAATTATTGGACAACCGAGTCCAAGTACATTTAATAAATTCTAATACACACATAATAAAATTACACGTTGACATGTGACGTCACATAAATCACATAATTACTGAATTAAGCTCTCTCGCGACGTCGTACCTGGCTTGCCGAAAAACTGGGGTGTCACACCTATTCCCCCGGTTGGCCTTCAGTTCAAGTTTGCTCTTCCTTTTCAGATCTACTCGAGAGTCTTCCCTTTTATATAAATCTAAGTGATTCGAGCTCTCGGAGTCGACCAACTCAGCAAACCGATTTCAAACACAATCACATATTATTATTTTATTTATAATTATTTTTAATATATTTATAATTTTAATAAATAAATTAAATAAGATAATATCAAATTGAGGAAAAAAATTAAAAAAAATAGAGCAAAAGATAAATAAGTGATATATAAATAAAAAATAAAAGAATTTGAGAGCTCGTAAATATAGAAGAGTTTAGGCAGAAAATTTAAAAAATATGTGACTAAAATTTATGTTAAAAATTTTAAAAAATCGGAATATAATGGTATAGATTATTTGTCAATATACATGTCATTTCTCATTGAATATTCTTCGGTGGCATAATAAAGAGATTAATACGTTGTACTAGATTCAAACGTATACTATGTTTCTTGGTCAATCAATTAAACACTTGTTTTATAGCCAACTGCACTATATATATTTATCCAGACATTAACAACATTCTCACATCTCTTCCTCAAAAATGGATGCTCAATGGTTACTGTACATTCCACTCGCATTTGCCCTTTACATTTTCACCCAAAATTTCTTCCACAAACTAAGAAATCTGCCCCCAACCCCCTTTCTCTCTCTACCCATAATCGGCCATCTCTATCTCCTCAAGAAACCTCTTTACCGTTCCTTAGCCAAAATCTCCGACCAATACGGCGCCGTGATCCTCCTCAACTTCGGCTCCCGCCGCGTCCTCGTCGTCTCCTCCGCCGCAGCAGCGGAGGAGTGCCTGAGTAAGAACGACGTCGTTTTCGCCAACCGACCGCAATTGCTCGCCGGGAAGCACCTGGGCTACAACTACACGTCCATGGCGTGGTCCTCGTACGGCGATCACTGGCGGAATTTGAGGAAGATTTCTTCGATTGAGATATTATCCACGCATAAGATCCAGTTGCTTCATGGAATTCGGGTGGATGAAGTCAGATCCACGATCCAGAGCTTGAGTTCGAAGGGGGCGGAACCGGTGGATATGAAGTCGGTGCTTTTTGAGCTGACGATGAATGTGGTGATGAGGATGATCGCCGGAAAGAGGTTCTACGGCGAGAACGTGGAAGATGTGGAGGAGGCGAGTAGGTTTATGGAGATTGTGAAGGATACCTTGCGGTTGGGCACTTCGAATATGGCGGACTTTTTGCCGGTGCTGAGGTGGTTGGGCGGCGGAGGGGAGAAACCCCTTATAGAACTTCAGAGGAGGAGGAACGAATTTATGCAGGAGCTTGTTGAAGGATGTAAGAGGAGGTTTAACAGTGGCGACGGCGGCGGAGATGGGGTGGTGGAAGGGAAGACGAAGACGATGATTGAAATGCTGTTGGCGTTGCAGGAGAAGGAGCCTGAGTATTGTACAGATACTTTAATAAGAAGCCTGATGTCGGTAAGTCTCCACATTCTAATAACTTGTATTGTATTATTTTTTCTTAAATTATAAATAATATGATTATCTAATATTGACTTTATAATTTAAATAAAACTTAAATAACAATTTCAATAATTTTCATTACCGTAAATAATATATTAGTCTTTATGGCACTAAACCTCTAGTTTTTAATTCACCACCAACTAGTGTAATTTAATAGTATAATGCTATAGTAGTTTAATTAAATGTATTGAATTCGACCATCTAGAAATGTAGTTATCATTGTTAACGTCCTAGAGAAAGTTTTACATATAAATAGCCCAATAGTATAATGCTATAGTAGTTTAATTAAATGTATTGAATTCGACCATCTAGAAATGTAGTTACCATTGTTAACATCCTAGAGAAAGTTTTACATATAAATAGTCCAACCGATTCGACCTATGAAAATTGGCTAGAAAGAAAAAAAAAAAAAAAAAAAAAAAGAAAGAACCTCTCAATTTTCAATTATTTACTATTATCTAGGTGATTACTTTTAATATTAAAAAACTATTGATAATTTTTTTATATTTATTTTAAGAAAACCTATTGATTGCTTAAGAAATTTATAATTTAAACATAAAAGCAAAGTTAGTTTATAATATACAAAAGGTTTGAACATAGATAAATATTGTCGTTTATTAAATGAGATAGAGTTATTATTATTATTTTTTATATAAATGAAGTTTTGACTGTCGTGGATAAAAAAGAACTATGGTAAATATATTGTTTTAAAAAGAATGGTAAACATATTGACTTTAATTCAATTTTTGTTTTAATTTTAATTTAAACTTATATATTTAAATAAAACAATTAAAGTGGACCAAAAAAAAAAACAATTAAATGTATTTTTTGCTTAGCTGAAAAATGAATGCATTAATTGGAGTTAATGAGAGTATCATTGTTTATTTAGAAATTACAGGCCATAGGGTAAAGACTTCATGCCTTGATCTTAATTAATTTACTTAATTTTCTTTAATACCCACCCGTTATTCTGATTTTAAATATTAAATTATTATTTACACAATTGTTAAATTAAAATACTTCAATTTAAATGTAATTAATTTCAAGATAAAGTCAAAGTATTAGTTAAAATGTGGAATATCTTTTTCTACAAATCTAAGTGAAATTTAGTGATTTTAGTCAATATATCTTATGGATGGAATCAATACTTTTAGAAATATTATTTTGACGTATTGTATCGTGTTGAAAATTCATACAAAATATTGTATCGGACATTTATCACATAAAAAATTAAATAAAAAAATATATTATCGTATTCATATTATGTCATGTTCGTTGCCGTATATCACAGGACATAATTGTTGTATTTAATACTTCGGAGTGGTAGAATATAAGTCGTTTATAGATCAAGGTGCAAATTCCATTTTATTGTTTCAGAAAAAAAAAAAAAAAAAAAAGAATAAATTTATAATTTAGTTTAAGATTATTTGTAAAGTTATCATATGAATTATGCCATAGTCCAAAATTCAAACTTATCTGCGTACAAGTCAGGAAAGTGAGTGAGAATATAACGAAAAATTATTTGAACAATATGTCCTGAAAAAGCGAAACATACTTTAGAAAATAGGTAATTGTCTTTTAGTTATGAGGAAATTATATTTTTGGTCCCGTAGGATTAGGTCTTTTGTAATTTTAATCCCATATATTTGAAATTAGACACATTTAATTCTATTATTTTCAAAAAATTGTAACTCTAATCCCTTCCGTCAAATAATTGATTAAAAAATGCATTTTTTTCGGCTAAGTGCATTTGGGGGGGGGGGGGGGGGGATAGGTACTGTTCATTAGGTTTTTTTTTACAGGAGCTTGCTTATTAATACTCCATTTTGGCATCCTAAATCAATTTTTAAGCATTCCTCTGAATTACTTTTATTAAGATAATCTGGTGCTAAAATAAGTTATTAATAAGTGAACTCCCACAAAAAACAACCTAATGAATAATAATTTTTTCCCCAAATTGCACTTAACCACAAAAAAAAATATTTTCCATCGATTGTTTGATGGATGGGACTAGAATTGTAACTTTTTTAAAATAATAGAACTAAATGTGTCTAATTTAAAAAAAATGAGATTAAAATCATAAAAGACCTAATCTTATAGGATCAAAAATGTAATTATTTAGTTATTTTTCTGTGGGGGCGGGCGCTTGATGTCTTTTGTGGACATATTTCCTGAACTTTTCCAACATAGTTTGATTCTCATTTTATATAAGGTTGAGATCTCGATAAAATTTTATCAGTTTCTAATTCGAGTTATTTATAATACTAATAATAATAATAGTCTAGAAAATATGTAGTGGTATACATAAGTCATAAATTATTATTAAACTAGAAATTTGGTCAAACTTGCGATTCTTCGCAGGGAAAAATAACGGATAAATTATACAAAGTTCAAACATTGCAACAAAGCAACAGCTACCTGACCACTCTTTTCTTTTCTTAGTTTGAACGTTGAAGTGTTCACATGTTTCTTATCCGAACTTTGAAAATTATAAAAGTATGTAAAGTCTCCACTGACATTGTGGAAAATATTAATACACGTAATTTTATTATTTTTAGTCACATTCCACTATTGTTTTTCAATGTCAGTTTTTTATAACAGTGAATCACGTCCTTACATTTTCAAATATATTTTTCTCTTTAATGTTATAGGTTCTATTAGTAGCCGGAAGTGACACATCAGCTGGAACCTTAGAGTGGGCGCTCTCTCTCCTCGTCAACCATCCGGACGTCCTCAAGAAAGCCCAAAACGAAATTGACAATCATGTGGGTTTTGATCGTCTCATAGATGAATCAGACATTCCCAATCTCCCCTACCTTCGTTCCATAATAAACGAGACCCTACGACTCTACCCTGCGGGCCCGCTATTGATCCCTCACGAGTCCTCAGAACAATGCACTGTTGAGGGATACCGTGTCCCCGCACGTACAATGCTACTAGTCAACGTGTGGGCCATACATAACGATCCCAAGAACTGGGATGATGCAAAGGAATTCAAGCCTGAGAGGTTTCTCGGGCTTGATGGGAACAAAGACGGGTTCAAATTGATGCCGTTTGGGTCCGGTAGAAGGGGGTGCCCTGGGGAGGCGTTGGCCGTCCGAATGGTGGGGTTTGGACTAGGGTCTTTGATTCAATGTTTTGATTGGGATAGAGTTAGTGAGGACTTGGTTGATATGACCGAAGGGGTGGGATTATCCTTGCCCAAGGCTAAGCCGTTGATGGCTTATTGCAAAGTTCGGCCAGTCGCGGGGAAACTTCTTCCTCGAATTTGAAGGGCTATGTGCTCATGGTTTTTTAACTATTTTCTCATTTGAATTACTTTTTTCAGAGAGATATAGATAGATTTTAAAGTTTTTGTATCTTTGTTTATATATATATATATATATATATATATATATATTATAACTCTTTTTGGCCTGTATATATGTATATTATTAAAGAAACACTTGAATCTGAATCACTCAAATTTAGTCATAGACCAAATTTGGTCGAATTATTATTCTTACGGCTAATTATGAACAACCTTCAAACATATGACAAACCTACGAAAAAAATTATAAATTTGTAGTACACCCACTTCGCTGGTAGAGAGCGGCGCCCTAACCCCCACAGTGAAGCACTCCTCAAGTAATGGTGTGAGCCATTACTCAAGAAATACTCCAGCGATCGGCGATGACCATTAACGATTAACAATAACAGTGTTTAACAATGTGGCTTATAGAGCGAAAAATCAGTGAAATTTAAAACTTTTCGAAATATGTGCATGGTGGCATATAAACAAGGGAAAATTACATCCACCTACCCTGTAATTAGGCATAATTACAATCCAGTCCATCATTATTGAAAAATTACAAATAAGTCCCTATAAGTAGTGTTTGGATTGAAGTCCCTGACGGAAGCTATAAAATTACCCCCTTGCCCCTGACGGAAAGTCAGCCTTTTTTTTTAAATTTTTTAATTAAGTGTTAAAAATAGTAAATGACAATGTTGCCCTTTAGGTATATTAATTAAAAAATCACTTTATATATACATACATATATATCACTTTATATATATAATATAGAATATATATATACATATATGCATGTATATTACCCTTTCCCCCTAACCACGCAGCACCGCCGCTATCATCACTCGCCGGACGACCCTTTCAAAACGTAGCACCACCCTCCCTCCGCCGGCACCTGAATAATCCTTTAGTTTGCTCCTCTTCCCACCCAAGTAGCAAAACCACTTCACCACCGCGCCCCACCTTCTCCTCCGCCAGTCCATCACCGTGCGCCGCCCCTTCTTCCCCACCACTCCCTCCTCTCACGAACAAAAAGAAGAGATGCAGAGGTCGCCGATGAGAAAAAATGTAGGGTTTACCGGGGACAGAATCTGCCACCGCGCACCCAATTTCCCAAATCTATTGCCATCCCAAATCGCCGTTAAATCCGCCGCCTCAAGTCCACCTCCGCCCTATTTTTCCTTAGATCCACATCTCAATCTGGATCTGGGTCTTTGTTTGTGAAAGCATGTGTGTTATTGTATTATTGTGTGTTTGTGGAGAAGAAGAAGTGGTTGTTGATGGTGATGGAGACACGGGGAAGGGAGGCGATGGATTCGGGGGAAGAGGAAGGGTGGACGATGGACGGCAGCAGCTGATGGTGGTCTTGGTGTTGAAGGCGGCGATTGGTGGTGGTTCCGGTGAAGACACCATTGTCGTGACTTTGATCTTTCATAGAGCCATCGCCACTAAAAATCGGGTCACGAAATTGATATCGATGTGATCCTCGTGTCGTGGTGATCGAAAAGCACTACCCGTATGTTGAATTCGGCGAACAAGTTTCCTCTAAGATCGTTGGGATTTTGAGATCTTTTAAAAACAGTGGGAGCTACATACGATAAAAGACCTAAATCCTATGTATTACGTTATTATTCAACATGCTCACATTTTCTCTGCTTAGCATTTATGTTGTAGTTATGTGATTCTCTACAATATGAAATGCAAATCCATTCGTATCCATCCTTAAGTCAAACAAGTTGACTAAGTCCTAACTAACTCTAATTGGCTTCGAATCCTAAAATTCGTTCTAGAATCCGAAAAGAGAAAAGTGTTCCCTATGAGGCGAGATTTTCACTTACTTGTGAAAATTTGATCCGGGCCAAAAGAGTAGCAATCTAAGGTAAATAGATTTTTCCAAACCACCTAAGAGCAATTATACCACCTCATAAACATGTTATAATATATAACATTACGGAATTGTTCCGTGTAACAATGAAGTGCATGTGTATAAACGCGAGATCTAAAGCTCTTCTTTGAAGATCTTTAAGTCTCAATCTTAATTGAGAAACAAATTCTCAATGCACTGATTGCTCGCATTGCATCCACCATCACCTAACCCCTTTTATACTCAACAACGATGATGCTATTATAGCATAATTAATCATTTAGTTGATAATGGTTGAGAGCATCCTTAAGAAGGAATAAAAGGTTATGATGGTTAAATCTTTTTCTAAACCCACTAGGGTAAAGGCTTGAAGGCCTAATGAAGAAGATAAAACCCGATGGGGGGGGGGGGGGGTGAGTAAAGGGTCACTCCCGAAAGGACAATAGAAGTCAGAAAAGGATGTTTGCTTCTATAGTAAAAAATAAGGACTTTGAAAGGGAACTGCAAAGAGTCTGGGTACTCTGATAGGTTATCTCGTTTAGTATTTCTAATAGGATTAGAATTCACTAGTCTTGAGTTAATTTTGCATAATCCATTGTGCAAAACTCAAAGCACTGATGTTTTAAACATACAACGAGATAACAAAAGTAAGTAAGATGATAAGGTTTCAAATGACTTAGGCACCTAAGACAAGGAAGGATTAGTGATCAGTTAGACAACTTAGGATCATTTTACGAAAATGAACCTAGAGAGTTAACTTCTTATCAATCCTGTCTTAAACGTTCCCAAAACAAAGTTTAGGTGAAACGTAGAATGTGCCAAAATGTTAATGGATTTTGATCTATGCTGATGAGTGTAAGATGCTTAATGTAAGCACTACAAACAATCATCAATTCAATCATTATGAATGAGTATACTTGATGAAGTACAAATTCAAAACTGTGACGCCCCGACTTTTCGGCCGTACAGGTATGACGTAATTGTTTACCTAATTGCGCGAAATAATTATTCATGTGTGATTTACATGCTTAATTTTTATTTTAAATATATTAAATGTGTATATATGTTAATTATTATATTCTAAGTTATTTAATATTTAGTATTTTTGTGAAATTCATTACAATTGATATTTATTGCCTAAATCGAACTTGATTGCAACGTGAATTAATTTCCCGAACTTGACTTAATTTCGTTGTGACCTTATTTGATCATTTCATGAATTTGAGGACTTAATTACATTGGACTTAATTGCTCATTTGTTATGGAATTGAACCTAATTGCATGACTTAAAGAATCGGAGGACTTAATAGCAAATTGACCATTTCTTACTCCTTCATAGCAGCATATTACGTATCATTCCTTTCCTTCATTCATACAAACATTACATACACAATTGCTCTTGCTTCCCTTGCTAACCGAGCCAACCCTCATCTAGTGGAGAGGGAGATTTCATCTTTCAAGCTTCATTTTTGTGGGATTTGTGATCATTCAAGCATCATCAACATCATCTCTTCATCCCATCTTCCATTTCTTGCATTTGAGGTAATTTTGGGAGCATGGATAATTTTCTTGAATTTATGGTATAGATAGGGGTTTACTATATGTTGGTTGATGTGTGTAATTGTTATTGGAAATATGTTTAGGAACTTTGAGCTCAAGTTGCATGCATTTATCTTGTGAATTATGGACTTGGAGCATGAATGATGAAATGGGTTTCGCTTGATAGATTCTTGATGATCAATGCATGATACGAGTATATATGTTAGATTTTACGGTGCTTCAAGTATGGATACATGTTTCTTCAAGTTTTGATTGCATTTGACGATTGAAAATTGGTGTTTTGGTTGGTTTTTGTTGTTGTCCGAGAACTCCCCTGTTTTTTTTTCTGCAGCGTACAGTTGACACGGGCGTGTCAACTTTGCCTTGTTCTTCGTGACATGGGGGTGCATGTTGGTCTGGGTTTTCTGTACCTTGACACGGGGGTGTCACGGTTTGCTTTGTAATGGTGACACGGGCGTGTCACCTTCTGTTCTCATGCATATAGTCCGTTGTACCCTGACACGGGGGTGTCACAACTTAGTGTATAGAGGTGACACGGGCGTGTCACCCTCTGTTTTTCATGCATTTTGTTTTGCATGCATGGCTGTACGTATGCATGTATTATATTTTTATATAATGTAACATATTTACACATTTATATATATGTTTAGTGAATATTTAATATTATTTGGATTTATTTGATTGAAATTGTGGAATTAAGAGTTCGAATGAATTGAATGATTGAATAAATGACTTGAATGTATGATTTAATTCCTTAATAGTGCACATGAGCATAATCTTATCTTTTACATATTTACATCATGATCATTGCATTGCCGAGCGTCTTATTTGGTCATATTGAGTCTCACTTCACCTTTCTTGCACAGATTTTGATCCAGTTGGAGACGAGGCCGGTCAGTGAGGCTCGTGCTTTCTTCTTTTGACGGTTTAAGGTGGGTTTTTCTTCTATGTAGATATAAGACCCTATATATACCTTCAATGTGAAAGCTTTCGACCAAAATTATATATATATAGAGAGTCGTTTTAAAGAGTAAATGTTTTCAATGTAAAGCCTTATTTTATGAACCTTACCTAATGTTTTGGCGAGAAATGAATGAATGCACGAATGGAGCCCAAGGACTTAGTGTGAGTGGCTATCTGGGGAGGCACGGGCCGACGGTGATCCCTCACACTAGTCCCACCAATGAACGGCGTAACCGGACCTCGTTAGGAGTTAGCGAGGAATGGACGCTGAGTGCCATCTGGGGAGTCATGCAACCCCTTTTGGTCAATGAATGGGTGGTCGGGCCTTGCAAATCTACCACCAACCCGGAGGAAGAATGTAACGCCCCGACTTTTCGGACGTAAAGGTAGAGCGTATGTGTTTACTTAATTGCGCGAATTAATTGTTTTTACGTGTTTTATATTTAATTTTATTAAAATTGTTGTTATTTTATTATATTATATTATATTATTTTATTTTAATATTATTAATTTTATATATGTATGTTTCGTATTATATATATATATATATATATATATGTTTAAGTATTATATTATTATTAATTTAATGATTATGCTAATTATATGGTATGTTAATTAATCATGTTTTAATTAATTAATTGATTATTAATATATATATATATATATATATATATTTTACGTACAATATGTAATCATGCATGAAGATTTTATATATGCATGCAAATTAATATATTTTGCATGAAAATTTTATTTATGCATGAAAATCATATTCTGCATGGGAATTATTATTGCATGAAATTTCATTTCATTTATGCATGGGAATTTAATATGCATGAGTTTCATTTCATTTTGCATGAAAATTTGCATGAATTGTTTGGAATATGCATGTTGTTCATTTTGGTGCTTCATTCTCTTATGAAATGATATTGAAATACCACGAATTTGTAATATGTCGTACATATATGTGTTATGGGAATTTTAAATTTATGCATGAATTGTTTGGAATATGCATGTTGTTCATTTTGGTGCTTCATTCTCTTATGAAATTTTATTTATGCATGAAAATCATATTCTGCATGGGAATTATTATTGCATGAAATTTCATTTCATTTATGCATGGGAATTTAATATGCATGAGTTTCATTTCATTTTGCATGAAAATTTGCATGAATTGCTTGGGAATTTTAAATTTATGCATGAATTGTTTGGAATATGCATGTTGTTCATTTTGGTGCTTCATTCTCTTATGAAATGATATTGAAATACCACGAATTTGTAATATGTCGTACATATATGTGTTATGAACCTGATTTTATGCTCAAATTATGTTTTTGAATTCATTTGATAGGTTAACGAATTAAATTTTAATTGAGGAACCAAAACGGGAGCTAACGAGCACTTAGCGTACCCTTGGTTCCGGATTTAATATCTTGAGCTCGGGAACTCGGATTCGAGTTCCGTCAACTCCGCTGAACTCGTAACGAATATTCGAGTTTAGTAAACTTAGCCTTATAATTTTCCCAATTCATTTGAAACTCCGAAATCCAACCGAAAAACGAAACGGAGACCAACTTGACCTTGTTGCACTAATTCAGCCATATCTTGCCCAAACCACAACCAAATTAACCATGGTTTGATTCCTTTTAACCCTAACTCAACCATCTATCAGTACATTTCAAGCCTTGACCGAGATTATCATCACACAAACCCCAAAACTCAGCCAAAGCTTCTGTTTCTCTCTCCAGTCCCGAAACCCTTCATCCCTTGGAGATTTTGGAGCTCAAATCTCCTCCAAACTTCAACCAATCATCAAGGTAAGCTTAGGGTTGTGTAATATGATTAATTCTGAGCATTCTCATCTTTCCATTCATGATTTTTAAGCATGGTTTCTCGATTTTCTGGGCAATTTCCGAAAATGATGGTTTTGGGCAAATTCTTGATCTTCCTCGTTTCTCAATGATTTTGTTTGATTCCAAGCCTGAGATTAATTGTTTTAACATCCTCATATCACTTATGATCATTACTTTCGTGGTTATTGAGAAATATATGAGAGATCATTTATGACAATTTTCAGAAAATTCACTTCAATGTCACGTACGCTTCCAATTATGGGTTGAGCTAGCTTAGAACTGAATTACTTGTTGAAATTGTGTTTCTTGGATGAGTATTTGGTGGCCTAAGCTGGTATGGTTGAGTGGAGTTGAAGTGAGTCGTTCTTGCCCTGTTTTTCGCGTGTGGTTGCTCTGTTTTTGGACTAATTTTCTGCTGCGTAGCTGCTGTAATTCCCTCTTTCTTTTGCTGTCATTTTCTTGTCTTTGTGGGGTGTGTGTTAGCTGAGGTTCTTGCAACTTTTAGTGCTTAGTTTGCTGCCTTTCTTGCTTGATCCTGGCCGTAGCTGCTGCTGCGTTTTTCTGTCAAGGAACAGGGGCTGCTGCTGCTCGCGACACGGGGGTGTCGCTTTTGCCCGTTCCAGCGAGGAACGGGGGTGCTTTCTTGGCCTGAGTTGCTGTACCGAGACACGGGGGTGTCTCGGCCTGGGTTTGGGAGGTGACACGGGGGTGTCACCCCGTTTCTTTTGAGCTTGCCTGCATCTTCTTTCCTGTTTTCTGTGTGGTTGCTGCTGCATATTTATGCATTTCTGTACAAGTGTGTATGTTGCATGCATGGCTATGAATTGTGTGCATGGTTTTGTGTTGAAGTTGCATGCATACGTGTATATATATATATGTATATATTATATAATTTTTCATGCATGGGTTATAATTAAATATATGTAATATATAGTACATATATTATATGCATGTGTTGCATGCATGTGTATAATTTATATAGTGTATATATATTGCATGTTATATTTATATAGTTATGCATGCATGTGTGTGTGAGTATGTACGTACATATATGAATATATTATATATATTGTATATTATATATTATATGCTATATTATATATTTATTATATATTTTAAATATTATTTGATTTAATTATTGAAATTAATTGATTTCCATTTCGCGTAGTTAATTATCGACTTTTGATTGAACGTTTTAATTGTTTTATTTCTAAATGTGAATTTGAATAATATGTGTTATGCTTCTTAAATGAATTTTAGATTAATTGATATGCATTATGAATTTATGAATTTATGAATATTATGAATGATTTGAATTTATGAAATTTATATGAACCTATGAATGTTATGAATTTATGAAATTATGAAATCAAATGAAACATATGAATGAATGATTTGAATTATATGTTTTAAATTCCTTAATCGTGCACATGAACATTTTTATGATATAACATGATCATTTATGCATTCATGTCATATTCACCTCATTGCCGAGCGTCATATGTGGTCATTGCGTCTCATACCTTTTCTTTGGCACAGATTCGGGTTTGGTCGGAGACGAGGGCGAGCATTGAGACGCTTGTGCCTTGATTTTGCTTTGGTAAAGGTGGGTTTTTCTTCTATTAGTTAAAACAACCCTATAAATCCCTTATGTGCAAAGTTTTAAGCCAAAATAATATATTTATATCAATCGAGTCATTTTGGGTAAATAATTTCAAATGTATGACCCCTTTTTAATTATGAAACCCTACCTTATGTTTTGGCGAGATTGTATGGATGTTATGTTCACGGGCCCCGGGACTTAGTATATGTGGCTAACCGAGGAAGCAAGGGCTGACGGGGATCCCATATACTAGTTCCAACCAAACTACGGTGATACCGGCCCTCGCTAGGAGGTTTAGCGAGGAATGGGAGCTGAGTGCCCTTGGGGGATTCATGTACCCCCATTGGCCTATGTATGAACCGGTGGTCAGGTCTAGCTAACTTGTCCACCACCCGGAGGAAGAAGGTGTATATGTATGATTATGATCATTTATGTATGTGCACGAAAGATATGTATGATGACCACTAATTATGATAGGATTACACGAGGAGAAGGTTGGAGATTGTGCACGCTCACTCGCCGAGCTTAGACCCTTATGAACAATTATGAATGAAAATGATCGTCGTAATCCCGTTGATGTTTTCTATTGTTTTAACCACTTGGTAAATTCCTTTCAAACTTCACACGGGATTAGGGCTTGCATGTATGTGTTTAATTTCTGCGATATTATATATTCTATGCCCCGTTTTTATACCCACCAGTCTCTTTTAGACTGAACCCGGTTGTTTTCAGCTATTTTGTGCAGGTTAGGAGTGCTAGGCGGGAATACAAGTCGTCTAGGTCTTGCATTTATGTTTAGCACTTCCTTTCAGTCTCACATTCATACTCTTGTTGCTATTGTATATGATCATAGTTTATGCTTGGAGCGTTATGATTTTGTAGGCCATGAGCGCCGTTGATTATGGAATGCTTTTGTACATCTATTTTTGGAGCTCGTTAGCTCATTGTATATATGCTATGTAGTTCTGGCTTCCGCAAAAATTTTCTTTAACTCTGATTATATTTGTTTCTTGAGTTGAATGGTTCAAGGGTTAGTCCCGCCTAGCATAGCGTGTGTGTTGTGTCCCCGTTCGCCGCGGATTCGGCATGTGTATGGACTTCCATTTCATATACGGGTCGGGTCTCGGTGCGGTGGATGTGGTACCTTACGCTCGGGTGCTACATCCTTAAGTGGTATCAGAGCTTAGGGTTGCAAAAACCCGGGCTCTAGTGTCGTGTTGAGTCAGTTAGGTCGTTCGGCTTTAGGAACAACTTGTCAATGTGTTGCATATGCATTGTTTACGTGCTTGTGTGCTCTAAATCTTGAATTTTGATTGAATTAATTGCACTCGCATGCATGGACTAAAGATAGCATGCATATTAGTGTTTCTTGAACAGGATGCCTCCACGTAGACATCGTGAGAGATCTCCCGGACATCGTCGTCATCATGATCGATCCCCTACGCCTCCACCTCAACCACAAGTACCACCGATGGATATGGGGAATTTCATGGAAGCGGTTTTCAACTATGTAGAGCTTAGAAGGGCTCAAGCTCCCCCACCACAACAGGCAGAACAACAAGCTCCTCCACTAAACCATAATAATAGAGATCCTCATGGGGTGTTTCTGAGCTATAACCCCCCTCGATTTTCTGGTTCTATCGATGATGCGGTCTCGGAGGGTTGGTTGATTCGACTAGAGAGGATATTTGGGGTCCGACAGTTTACTACACAAGAGAAGGCCCAATTTGCTATATTCCAACTTGATGGAGATGCATATGAATGGTGGGAACGAACAAGGGAGAAACTTGAGGTCGATGAAGAGGAAGTAACTTGGGAGGTCTTTAAAAGAGAATTCAGAGAATGCTTTGTGCCGGAGGTAGTGAGAGAGAGAAAGGAGCAAGAGTTCATGGATTTAAAGCAAGGAGCGCGTACGGTGACCCAATATCTCACAGTATTTAATAGACTTGGGAAATATGCTCCTCATGTCACCCGGGATGAGAAGAGAAAGTCAAGGAAGTTCATTGCGGGGTTAAGACAGGATTTGAGACACGGTCAGGCGGGTCACAATTTCGAGTCTTTTGCCGATACGGTACAGAGGGCTTTAGTTCAAGAAGAGGAGTATAAGAAGAAAGATCCGATTTTTAGGCCACTGATGGGGCGAGGTTCTGGAACAAGTTCGGGAAAGCGACCTATGGTTCAAGCTACTTCCCCTCCTAAGGGTCCGTTTAAGAAGCCAAGAATGGGAGGACCAACTCTACCGGTTCCAATAGCTTTGCCTGCACCAACAAGGGATCGACAAGGTCCGAGTGAAGCACGATCATCCAAGCCACCATGTACATATTGTGGAGGGCCAACTCACAATTATCACAAATGCTGGAAGAGGTTGGGTTTATGTCTAATATGTGGAAAAGCTGATCATAGGGCGGATATATGCCCCGACAAGACTCCGGGATTTCAAAAGGGAGTTCAAAGGCCAATGATTCAGGCTCGTGCTTACGCCCTCAAAGGTAAGGAGCAAGATGCAGAGATCGATCCCACAGCTGTGATAGAAGGTACCCTATGCATACATAACATGAGCATTCATGCACTCTTTGATTCGAGTGCCACGCATTCTTTTATTTCTTGTGACTTAGTTGCTATTCTGTGCTTGCCTGTTATTTGCTTTTTCTTCTTGTTGTTTGGTGAGTTCGCCACTGGGTGGTAGTCTTCAGACAGATCAGTTGGTTCGGGAGTGTTCAGTTCTGATAGAAGGATAAGTTGTGGTAATCTTCATCGATGACATCTTAGTTTATTCGGGAACTCTGGAGGATCATGCCAGGCATCTCAGGATTGTGTTGGATACCTTAAGAGAGCATCGGATTGTATGCTAAGTTTAGCGAAGGCGAGTTTTGGATTGATCAGGTAGCATTTCTGGGTCATATTATTTCAAGGAAAGGTTGGAGGTAGACCCTTCTAAGATTGAGACGGTTATTTATTGGCAAAGCCCGAAAAATGTTTCAGAAGTAAAGAGTTTCTGGGGTTTGGCAGATTACTATCGAAGATTTGTACAGGATTTTCGAAGATTACAGCTCCTTTAACCCGAGTGACTAAGAAGGTGGTTAAGTTTGAGTGGGACGAGGCATGTGAGGCTAGCTTCCAACTTTTAAAGGAAAAGTTGACCACCGCTCCTGTATTAGCACTTCCCGAAGGTACAGAAAGATATACAGTTTATACGGACGCCTCAAAAAGGAAGGGTTGGGGATGTGTGTCGATGCAAAATGGAAGAGTAATCGTTGATGCCTCAAGGAAATTAAAAGAGCATGAACAGAATTACCCACTCATGATTTGGAATTAGTGGCAGTGATCTTTGCTTCGGGTAAGTGGAAATTAGAAATGAGAATGAGTTGTTCAGACTGAGGGCTAGGATTCGGAATATTACGGTTCGACCAGATCTTATACAGAGGTTATTTGATGCTCAGAGGATTGATCCCGAGGTTCAGAAATTAGCTGATTCAGAATGTCCGTTTGGGTTTGATGATACGGGACTTCTAAGATTTAAGAATAGAGTGGTTGTCCCGGAAGAGTTAAAAAGGATTATTCTTGAGGAAGCCCATCGGTCAGGGTATTCGATACATCCCGAATGGGAAGTGGGAACATTCTATGGATTTTGTTTCGGGATTACCAAGAGTGAGAGGAGGTTTCGATGGAAATTGGGTTATCGTGGACAGGTTGACGAAATCCGCTCATTTTCTTGCAACCAGAATGTCCGATAAGTGGATAAGTTGGCTAAGAAATACAATGATGAGATTGTCAGGCTTCATGGTGTACTTGTTAGTATTGTCTCGGATCGGGATCCCAGATTTACTTCAAGGTTATGGCAAGAATTGCAGAAGTGTTTGAGAACAAGGCTTCAATTCAGCACAGCTTTCCATCCTCAAACCGACGGTCAATCAGAAAGGTTGATTAAGTATCTGGAGAATCTGTTGAAAGCATGTGCATTGGACTTTCAAAGCTCGTGGAATTAGCAGTTACAGTTAATCGAGTTTGTTTACAACAACAGCTATCAAGCCTCGATTGAAATGGCCCTTATGAAGCTCCTTATGGACGTAAATATCGATTATCGTTGTTCTTGGACTTGGAGAAATGGAATTGGACCAAGCAAGAAGGGATTAAAAGAGGGGAAAAGAAGGAAAAACCCTCTAAGGCTGTACAAGAGGCTATTGACAAGGTCCAGATAATTAGACAACGGATGAAGGACGCTCAGGATCGACAAAAGAGTTATGCAAATCTTCGGAGGAAGAAATTGGAGGTTGAGATTGGAGATAAGGTTTTCCTAAAGGCTTTCCACGAAAAGGATTCTCAAGGATTGGACGAGGAGGAAAATCTAACACTTGCTCCGAAAGTATTTTCGAGATGAGTCCGAGGTTTTACCGGTTGAAGAAGTGGAATTAGAACCGGATCTCACCTTCGTTCAGAAGCCGATTAAGCTATTGGATCGAAAACTTCAGGGACTTGAGATCGGCGTATTCCACGAGTCAAGATTCTTTGGAGAAGTGGTATAACCGAAGAGGTTACGTGGGAAACGGAGGATAAGATGAAAAGGTTTCACCCTGAGTTAATTCCGAGCGAGCAGTGAATCCGAGGACGGATTCTTTTAAGGGGGAGAGATTGTAACGCCCCGACTTTTCGGACGTAAAGGTAGAGCGTATGTGTTTACTTAATTGCGCGAATTAATTGTTTTTACGTGTTTTATATTTAATTTTATTAAAATTGTTGTTATTTTATTATATTATATTATATTATTTTATTTTAATATTATTAATTTTATATATGTATGTTTCGTATTATATATATATATATATATGTTTAAGTATTATATTATTATTAATTTAATGATTATGCTAATTATATGGTATGTTAATTAATCATATTTTAATTAATTAATTGATTATTAATATATATATATATATATATTTTACGTACAATATGTAATCATGCATGAAGATTTTATATATGCATGCAAATTAATATATTTTGCATGAAAATTTTATTTATGCATGAAAATCATATTCTGCATGGGAATTATTATTGCATGAAATTTCATTTCATTTATGCATGGGAATTTAATATGCATGAGTTTCATTTCATTTTGCATGAAAATTTGCATGAATTGCTTGGGAATTTTAAATTTATGCATGAATTGTTTGGAATATGCATGTTGTTCATTTTGGTGCTTCATTCTCTTATGAAATGATATTGAAATACCACGAATTTGTAATATGTCGTACATATATGTGTTATGAACCTGATTTTATGCTCAAATTATGTTTTTGAATTCATTTGATAGGTTAACGAATTAAATTTTAATTGAGGAACCAAAACGGGAGCTAACGAGCACTTAGCGTACCCTTGGTTCCGGATTTAATATCTTGAGCTCGGGAACTCGGATTCGAGTTCCGTCAACTCCACTGAACTCGTAACGAATATTCGAGTTTAGTAAACTTAGCCTTATAATTTTCCCAATTCATTTGAAACTCCGAAATCCAACCGAAAAACGAAACGGAGACCAACTTGACCTTGTTGCACTAATTCAGCCATATCTTGCCCAAACCACAACCAAATTAACCATGGTTTGATTCCTTTTAACCCTAACTCAACCATCTATCAGTACATTTCAAGCCTTGACCGAGATTATCATCACACAAACCCCAAAACTCAGCCAAAGCTTCTGTTTCTCTCTCCAGTCCCGAAACCCTTCATCCCTTGGAGATTTTGGAGCTCAAATCTCCTCCAAACTTCAACCAATCATCAAGGTAAGCTTAGGGTTGTGTAATATGATTAATTCTGAGCATTTTCATCTTTCCATTCATGATTTTTAAGCATGGTTTCTCGATTTTCTGGGCAATTTCCGAAAATGATGGTTTTGGGCAAATTCTTGATCTTCCTCGTTTCTCAATGATTTTGTTTGATTCCAAGCCTGAGATTAATTGTTTTAACATCCTCATATCACTTATGATCATTACTTTCGTGGTTATTGAGAAATATATGAGAGATCATTTATGACAATTTTCAGAAAATTCACTTCAATGTCACGTACGCTTCCAATTATGGGTTGAGCTAGCTTAGAACTGAATTACTTGTTGAAATTGTGTTTCTTGGATGAGTATTTGGTGGCCTAAGCTGGTATGGTTGAGTGGAGTTGAAATGAGTCGTTCTTGCCCTGTTTTTCGCGTGTGGTTGCTCTGTTTTTGGACTAATTTTCTGCTGCGTAGCTGCTGTAATTCCCTCTTTCTTTTGCTGTCATTTTCTTGTCTTTGTGGGGTGTGTGTTAGCTGAGGTTCTTGCAACTTTTAGTGCTTAGTTTGCTGCCTTTCTTGCTTGATCCTGGCCGTAGCTGCTGCTGCGTTTTTCTGTCAAGGAACAGGGGCTGCTGCTGCTCGCGACACGGGGGTGTCGCTTTTGCCCGTTCCAGCGAGGAATGGGGGTGCTTTCTTGGCCTGAGTTGCTGTACCGAGACACGGGGGTGTCTCGGCCTGGGTTTGGGAGGTGACACGGGGGTGTCACCCCGTGTCTTTTGAGCTTGCCTGCATCTTCTTTCCTGTTTTCTGTGTGGTTGCTGCTGCATATTTATGCATTTCTGTACAAGTGTGTATGTTGCATGCATGGCTGTGAATTGTGTGCATGGTTTTGTGTTGAAGTTGCATGCATACGTGTATATATATATATGTATATATTATATAATTTTTCATGCATGGGTTATAATTAAATATATGTAATATATAGTACATATATTATATGCATTTGTTGCATGCATGTGTATAATTTATATAGTGTATATATATTGCATGTTATATTTATATAGTTATGCATGCATGTGTGTGTGAGTATGTACGTACATATATGAATATATTATATATATTGTATATTATATATTATATGCTATATTATATATTTATTATATATTTTAAATATTATTTGATTTAATTATTGAAATTAATTGATTTCCATTTCGCGTAGTTAATTATCGACTTTTGATTGAACGTTTTAATTGTTTTATTTCTAAATGTGAATTTGAATAATATGTGTTATGCTTCTTAAATGAATTTTAGATTAATTGATATGCATTATGAATTTATGAATTTATGAATATTATGAATGATTTGAATTTATGAAATTTATATGAACCTATGAATGTTATGAATTTATGAAATTATGAAATCAAATGAAACATATGAATGAATGATTTGAATTATATGTTTTAAATTCCTTAATCGTGCACATGAACATTTTTATGATATAACATGATCATTTATGCATTCATGTCATATTCACCTCATTGCCGAGCGTCATATGTGGTCATTGCGTCTCATACCTTTTCTTTGGCACAGATTCGGGTTTGGTCGGAGACGAGGGCGAGCATTGAGACGCTTGTGCCTTGATTTTGCTTTGGTAAAGGTGGGTTTTTCTTCTATTAGTTAAAACAACCCTATAAATCCCTTATGTGCAAAGTTTTAAGCCAAAATAATATATTTATATCAATCGAGTCATTTTGGGTAAATAATTTCAAATGTATGACCCCTTTTTAATTATGAAACCCTACCTTATGTTTTGGCGAGATTGTATGGATGTTATGTTCACGGGCCCCGGGACTTAGTATATGTGGCTAACCGAGGAAGCAAGGGCTGACGGGGATCCCATATACTAGTTCCAACCAAACTACGGTGATACCGGCCCTCGCTAGGAGGTTTAGCGAGGAATGGGAGCTGAGTGCCCTTGGGGGATTCATGTACCCCCATTGGCCTATGTATGAACCGGTGGTCAGGTCTAGCTAACTTGTCCACCACCCGGAGGAAGAAGGTGTATATGTATGATTATGATCATTTATGTATGTGCACGAAAGATATGTATGATGACCACTAATTATGATAGGATTACACGAGGAGAAGGTTGGAGATTGTGCACGCTCACTCGCCGAGCTTAGACCCTTATGAACAATTATGAATGAAAATGATCGTCGTAATCCCGTTGATGTTTTCTATTGTTTTAACCACTTGGTAAATTCCTTTCAAACTTCACACGGGATTAGGGCTTGCATGTATGTGTTTAATTTCTGCGATATTATATATTCTATGCCCCGTTTTTATACCCACCAGTCTCTTTTAGACTGAACCCGGTTGTTTTCAGCTATTTTGTGCAGGTTAGGAGTGCTAGGCGGGAATACAAGTCGTCTAGGTCTTGCATTTATGTTTAGCACTTCCTTTCAGTCTCACATTCATACTCTTGTTGCTATTGTATATGATCATAGTTTATGCTTGGAGCGTTATGATTTTGTAGGCCATGAGCGCCTTTGATTATGGAATGCTTTTGTACATCTATTTTTGGAGCTCGTTAGCTCATTGTATATATGCTATGTAGTTCTGGCTTCCGCAAAAATTTTCTTTAACTCTGATTATATTTGTTTCTTGAGTTGAATGGTTCAAGGGTTAGTCCCGCCTAGCATAGCGTGTGTGTTGTGTCCCCGTTCGCCGCGGATTCGGCATGTGTATGGACTTCCATTTCATATACGGGTCGGGTCTCGGTGCGGGGGATGTGGTACCTTACGCTCGGGTGCTACAAAGAAGGTGTAAATGTTAATGATTGTGCACAAAAGAATGATTGCATGAAAAGAATGAAAGAATGAATGTTTAAATGATTTACACAAGGTGTTGGTTGGAGATAATGCACGCCCACTCGCCAGGCCACTAATGACCTAATGTTAATGATTCGTTATAATCCCTTTTGATGATTTCTATTCACCCACTTGGCAAAGTCTTTAAAAACCTCACTTGGGATTATAGCTTGCATGTGATTGTTTAATTACCGTCTTATATTCTATTTATGCCCTGTTTTATACCCACCAGTCCCTTTTGGACTGAACCCGTTTGGTTTTCAGCTGTGTCGTGCAGGTGTTTAGGGAGCTAGGCGGGAATACGAGTCCTAGGTCTTGCATTCGTCTCTAGCTCTTATATTTTGGTCTTGCACTTGCATATTATACTTTCGATATTTGTATATGGACATTATATTGGAGCGTACTTGTTTTGAGCCGTGATGGCATGTGTTGATGTATATGACTTATTTTTGGAGCTGTGATGCTCATTGTATATAAATATGAGGTATGATCGTTTATTGCTTCCGCTATAATGTTTTACGCTGATTTTATGGTTCAAGGGTTAGTCCCGCCTAGCTTAGAGTGTGTGTTTATCCCCGTTCACCGTGATTTGGCTCGGTTATGGATCGTCCATTTCATATTCGGGTCGGGTCTCGGTGCGGGGGATGTGACACCTTGCGCTCGGGTGTTACATCCTTAAGTGGTATCAGAGCTTAGGGTTGCAAAACCCGGGCTCTCGTGTCGTGTGAGTCAGTCTAGGTCGTTCGGCTTAGGGACTACTTGACAATGTGTTGCATATGCATCTCTTTTGTGCTTAATTGATTTAAATTTTGAATTCTGATTGAATTATTTGCATTAACATGCATAAACTAAAAAAATAGCACGCATTTTCAGTGTTTTATTGACAGGATGCCTCCACATAGACATCGTGATCGATCTCCAGGACGACGTCATCATCGTGATCGTACTCCTACACCTCCACCTCCACAACCACCGCCGGCAGAGGACTTTGTTAATTCAGTTATCAATATCATAGATCAAAGGCTGCGAGATTATGTACCACCGGCACTGTGACGCCCCGTTTTCTCGAAGGGCGTTCTTACGACATCAACAAGTAAGTCTCTACACTTATGTGTGTTTAATTTAAGAGTTCTTGAATTATGTGATTTAATGTAAATCTAATTTAATATGTGTTCATTCGAATTATTCTAAGATTAATTGCAACTTGATTAATTACGCGCCTATTTAACCCTAACTATCTAATTTGATTTAATTCAAATTTATTCCATGAAATAATTGTCAAGTTGATTTCAAATTCATCATGTTACTTAACTTGTTTAATTTCGGTTTACTTGAATTCCTTGAGATTAATTGTCAATCATGTGTTTACAAAGTGCCGCTAAATTATACGAAAAGTTTCTAAAATTAAATTGAATTAAACTCTAATTGATAAATCTCTATTTCACTTTTATTTGTAAAATTAATTCGGAGTTTGAATGTTTATTCGTAACTTTACCAATTTTATTTACGATTATTTGTACGCGATATTTATCTTTGCTACGCGATAAGGATACCCGGTTGTATATAGCTTGTGCACAAGACACATTTCTCTCAATCCCTTTTTCTCTCTCTCCCTCTCCTCTCCCACTTTCTCTCTCCCGCGGGTTACTATCGCGGCTTCGGTTACGAGCCCATAACTCGATCGTTTCTCGACGGAATTCAACAAACGAATAGTCCATTTCGATTATCTCGGCGAGACCGACGTAAGAGTACCAATTTCACGGCCTAAAGATGAACGGTGGCGGAGTTATGGCCGGATTTCAGTAGCAGCGGCGGAGCTGTCAGACCGCCGCCACTTCGCCGGCGTTTCGGGGCGTTTTCCGGCCATTTTCTTGGTACACGCGCCTTGGACCCAGAAAGTAGACTTCCAGCCGCTTCGGTTGACGTCGTATTCGTGGCAATCGGAGCAGCGACGGAGTCTCACGCGCCGACCAAAGCTCGCGGCGTCAGCGCGAGTTACTGTAGCGGCGGCGGCAGAAACTTCGGCGGCCAACGGGGGCCTTTTCCGGCCATCTTTTGGTCTCGGGCTCTTCACGAAAGTTGTTCGGAACGACGAGAACTAGTGACCTGTGATCAGGCGACTCCAGATTCGGTGGTTTGGCTGCGGATCAGCGGCGGCAAAGTGGCGGTGCAACGGAGGCACTAGCTCCGAGGATTTTTCCGGAAAGATACCTTAGGGCTTTCGAAGAGCTCATCATGGGTAAGTCAACACCTCTTTCGGATCGCATTTTGGTTCACCGGTTTGGAAGTAATTTGAGTTTGAAGATTTAGGGTTTTCGTGCTCTTAGATTTCAGATCTAGGACAATCGGCTTCGAATTTCCAGAAATTGATTGAGGATTCAGAACGGGCACGAAGACTTCATTCAGGAATGATTTTTCGGGATTTTTCCGGCGACTTTTGACGGCGGCCCGTCGGCGGTCCGGCCAAATTCCGGTAGCTACAGTGGTGGCGTTCCGGCGGCGTTTGGTCAGAATGTTCGTCTCGTTGTGGTGAGTTCAACGCCACTTTCCGTTCGTTAATCGGACACTCGGTTTATTTATTACGAATTATTTTGCATAATTATGATTATTTGAATTAATTGTTTTAAGTGCAAATAAATTGGTTATTGTTGGTTTGTTGATCGAGATGTATTCCAATCGTATATGAAAACATGTATTGAATGGATTGTGATATGCATGAATGTTTCGATTTACAATTTGAATCCCGATGTGATGAATTTATGCTATGTGTTTAGATATGAAGGGGTGTTAGTGTAATATTTATGAAACTATGAATGTGACTTGAGCTTGTGTACCAAACATTTTGTGAAGTTGTAAAGTATGACTTTAAGTGAATTAAATGCACTCTTTATTTGTATCAAGCATGCCATCTACGTACAACAACTTTGTATGTTTATATAATCAAGTTGCTCTTACTTATGCACTTTATAACTTGACATGAACTTGATGCTTAATTCTAATATTATAATTGAACCCTGTGATATTGGATGATTTAATATGCATTTTCTGAATACATTGACTTCCTAAATTGATCTTGCATCTTTGGATATGGAATTGCATGATGGTTGCTTGTAAATATGACCTTGTTGAGCATTGATTTGCCTTGAATGACTACGACACCTCATCCAAGCACAACATGAACACTTATGCATAACCACGATCATGTTGAGCAACGCCGTGCGTCTTGTTTGGTTCATATAGAGTCTAAGTCTGGGCTTCTGTATGTCTTGTCACAGAGTTTGGTGGTGCCGATGGGTCCGAGGTTTAGAGTGTTTGGCCCTTCACACTCTCAGACTCTACTACTACGAGGTGAGGTTTAGGATTTTGTATAGTTACGTGACCTATGGCCTTTACATGTTGATTTCTACCCTTGCATGCGAGTATACTCTATTATAGATATGTATGTGCTGAATATGATATGTTGATGATCTTGTGTGAGTCCTGCGTGGATGGAGGTCATGAGGCTTAAAGTTCCATCGCGTAGGAAGGGTGTAAATATAAAACCAGTTTTTGAGGCATATGTAAGCTATTTTGGAAAATTCAGTGGTGTTATGATTCTGTAGCGAGTTAGCCATGATATATGGTATCTGTTCTATTATGTACTGTTCTGTATGTGGATCCAGGAGCTGGTACGAGTGGAGACCGGTACGGCATAGGGCCGTCGGATAAGCCACTGTGCTAGTTTCCATTTGAGATATCATTGCGCGACCTTAGGGTGATGAGGGAGGCATGATATCTTGAGCCTTCGACCAAGGCCGGGGAGGACTCTTGTGGGTTCGCAACCCCTTGAGGGTGAGTCTATTTTAGACGGTTTATTCTCGATGGTATGGGGACGGTACATCTCCTCCATCATTGGTGTAGAGGTTGGATTGATTTTGATTTATGTTATGAGGAGTTGAGGTTGGAAGCTCGTACTCGCCGAGCAGTTGATTATGTTATGTTATGGAATTATGAATCGGGATAGAGTCTTTCTGGAAATGGTTTCTAAACTTATATCTATATTTATTTGGGTTGTTTCGAAATGTTTTGGTATGCAACACCTATCCCCGGTTCATGAGTCCATCCTTTTTATTCTGTGCTATGCTCCTTATATATATACAGCGGGTGTGCGTTAGCCCCCTCACTCGGTCAAGTTGACTGACCCCTCATTTACACTTTTAGTTGCAGGATTGTTGGCGTTTGCTAGGCGGAAGTGAGTCCTTTGAGTTGCACTTCGTCGGTCTAGTCTTTCTATTTGCATTTGTCTTTTCATACACTTTACTTATGCTTTGACTTGTAGACTTGAGATTATACTTTACTATTCGGTAGCCCTGCGTGGCACTCTCATTCGGCCCTTGTGGCACTTGATGATTATTACTTTATGTTGATATCCGGGATTAGGTATCTATGCTAGTTGAACCCGTCACCTGCTTTGTATGTTTTATTTTAAATACTTCCGCTATCTATTGATGTTGGTTTTAATTGCTTCCGCGCTCTGAGTTTTGGTCAAGTTAGATCCGCCTAGCCTAGTGTGTGAGTTGGTCTCCCGTTCGCTCTGATTCGGATTCGGGTATGGACTTTCATTTCATGTTCCGGGTCTGGGTCATAGTGCGGGGGATGTGGCACTTCTCCGTTTGGGGTGTTACAGGCACCTCCAGCACCACCTGCACCTGTTGTACCGCCCGAGGCACCGTTTTCTGTTATACTTAGGGAGTTTCAGAATCAAAGACCTCCCAAGTTCTTCAAGGGAAATGATATACAGGCAGAAATGTGGCTGAAAGAGGTAGAGAGGATATGGGAGCTCATTCCATGTGAGTCCCAAGAGAAGGCTCGATGCACCATCACTTTAATACAAGGGGAAGCCTACTCTTGGTGGGAAAGCGCTCAGATTGTATTGGAAGCAGCTGGAGAAGAGATCGATTGGGAAGCATTCACGAGAGAATTCAAGAATAAGTTCATCCCTCCCGCATCCCGGACTCGAAGGCTTAGAGAATTTACTGAATTGAAGCAAGGATCGAGATCTGTAGCCGAGTATATTTCAGAGTATGAGAGGTTATCCTGCTATGCACCAAATATAGCCGGCGATGACTTCCATAAGGCTATGTAGTTTGTTCAGGGGCTTCGACCGGATATCCAGACAGCTCTAGAGGCAGTTAATACGAGCACTTGGGCAAAAGCTACTTCAAAAGCCTTAAGTTGAAGATTCGGTGAATGCTAGGAGGCCAGCTTATCGCCAAGGACAAGGATCAGGATTCGGCTCGAGATTTAACAAAGGAAAGAGGCCGATGAATGTACCAGCTCCACCACAAAAAGGGCCTTTCAAGAAGCCTAGAGTAGGAGGTCAGATTACACCGGTTCCACGTCCACCTCAGGCTCCACCAGTTCCTAAAGGATCTCGCAATGATCAGCCACCATGTACTTATTGTGGATGGCCAGCTCATTCTTATAACAATTGCCGAAAAAGATTGAAGTTGTGTTTGATTTGCGGGAAAGGAGATCATATGGCTTTTGCATGCCCGGATAAGATTCCAGGATATCAAGCTGGAGCTCAGAGACCGATGGTTCAGGCACGAGCCTATGCTCTTGAGAGCGAGGAGCAGAATGTTGAGGTCGACCCAAACGCCGTGGTGGAAGGTACCGTTTGCATTCATAACACGAGCATTCATGCATTACTCGATCCGGGTGCCACGCATACTTTTATATCTTCTGATCTATGTGACTCTCTGTGCCTACCTATTATTTGCTCAAATTCCTGTTATTTTGTGAGTTTGCCTCTTGGAGGTAGTTTACAGATAGATCGGGTTGTCAGGGGTTGTTCAGTTTTAATTGAGGGGAAAGATTATCCGGCAGATTTCATTGTTATGCCTATGAAGAAGTATGGGGTAATCTTTGGGATGGATTGGTTGTATCGGCATCGGGCCGAAGTTGATTGTTTTAAGAAGAAGATAAAGTTGGATGAAGAGTTGATTGGAGAAGTTGGGTTGAAGAATGTACCTCTATTATCATTTATGGAAGCTCGCAAGTTGGTAAAGGATGGAGCCACGAGATTTATTGCATATCTCCTTAATAAACCAAAGGATCAATCAAGTTTTGAGGAGACGACCGTAGTAAAGGAATATCCCGATGTATTTCCAGAAAATTTAGGTTCTCTACCACCGGATCGGGAGATTGAGTTTGTTATTGATTTATATCCGGGATCAGAACCTTATTCCAAGACTCCTTATAGAATGGCTCCGACAGAGTTGAAGGAGCTGAAGATTCAACTCGAGGAATTACTTAAGAGTGGATATATCCGACCGAGTTCATCTCCGTGGAGTGCTCCGGTTCTCTTTGTCAAAAAGAAAGATGGATCGTTGAGAATGTGTATAGATTACCGGGAGCTTAATCAGATGACCATCAAGAATAAGTACCCGTTGCCCCACATTGAGGATTTATTTGACATGCTGCAAGGTTCAAAGGTTTATTCGAAATTGGATTTAAGGTAAGGCTACTACCAGTTGAAAATCCGGGAAGAGGATATACCAAAGACAGGATTTAATACCCGGTATGGGCATTATGAGTTCGTAGTAATGCCCTTTGGTTTGACAAATGCCCTTACAACATTTATGGATATGATGCATCGAATTTTTCGGCCTTATTTGGATAAATTCGTCGTAATCTTCACTGATGACATTCTCGTGTATTCAAAGACTCCGGAAGATCATGCTAGGCATCTCAATTTGGTATTGGAGACTTTGAGAGAGCACCGGTTGTATGCGAAGTTTAGTAAGTGTGAGTTTTGGATCGATCGGGTTGCTTTTCTAGGCCATATTATTTCGAGTAAGGGTTTGGAAGTTGACCCTTCAAAGATCGAGACGGTTATTCAATGGCAGAGTCCGAAAAATGCTTCCGAGGTTAGAACTTTCTTGGGATTGGCAGGTTATTACCGAAGGTTTGTGAAGGAATTTTCGAAGATAGTTGGTCCTTTAACTCGATTAACTAAGAAGGAAGCTAAATCTGAGTGGGACGATGTAGCACCCCGCACGTGAGGCACCACATCCCCCGCACTATGGCTCAACACGAGTAACGAAATAGTAAATACGCACCCGTATCAAACCCTAGCGAACTGGAGACAAACATAAAACCTTCCTAAGCTAGGCGGAACTAGACCCTGCAATGATAACCAATCAACAAAATATAATGCAACGTAAAGCCAAAGTTCAAACATACAAACCATAACCAGAATTGGGCTCTTCAGGCCTCTTTTAATCAATAGCAAAACCCAGTAAAAGCAATTCAATAACAATTTCATAAATATTCAAATTCATGATACTACAGAATCGAATCATATATAATTCCAATACATATGTGAGTGCAGAGACTCTCCTAACCTAACTTGACCAACTCAAACTCAACATAACTCCGCCTAGCTCGAAACTCCAAAGCTAAACCTGCACACTAAAGTGTTGGGGAGGGAGAGGGTCAGTCTCTAAAAGACTGAGTGAGCAGGAGCGATACATATATATAAGAAACATGCACATGCAAGTCATAAATCCCGAGCAAGGTTTTATTTGAAATTAGTTCCCACGAAGGGAAAGAAACTAGTTAAACAATGCTCGAACTTTACGATTAATTCATATTGAAATTCATTACGTTCATAAATCATACATATACATAAGGCTCGGCGAGTGAGCGTGCACAATCTCCAACCAAACTCCGACCGTGTACGACAAATATCATTAATATGTTGATTAGGCGATCATGCGATATATCATAATACATGCAGAACATAAATCATATCATAAAATATATTCGTTTGGGCAATCCGTGTCCCGGCCTTCCTGCACGGTGCATAACAATCATAACATAACATAATCATAGTCATAATCATAAATAAGTTCCAACCTTCTTCCTCCGGGTGGTGGACGGGTTAGCAAGACCCGACCACCTCATACATAGGCCAATGGGGTTTCATGACTCCCCCAAGGGCACTAAGCTCCCATTCCCCGCTAAACCTCCTAGCGAGGGCCGGTATCACCGTAGTTTGGTTGGGACTAGCATATGGGATCCCCGTCAGCCCTTGCTTCCTCGGTTAGCCACATATACTAAGTCCCGGGGCCCGTACAATCATAAATCATAAATGTGTCTCGCCAAACATATCAATTCATAAGAAACATAGCATAATTCATAAATCATTTGAAAAGGGTTTACTCGATCAATATTTACTCGATACAAACATTTGAAAACCAAATATAACTATATTAGGTTTTTGGCCAAAGCTTGTCACATACGGTTGTAGGGTTTTATACATAACTAGAACGAAAACACCCTCACCTGAAACAAGACGATACAAGGATACGAGTTCCCAAAAGCCCGAAGGATCAAGATCTCTCCACCCTGGAGATAAACTGTACAAAAGACAACATGACGTGATCGTGAGACTCAAGACTCTAAATGAACCATATATGACGCACGGCAATGCACAAGCATGATATGAATGCATAAAAGATGATATTATGTCATGAAAATGTTCATGTGCATTATTAAGGCATTTAAATCGTATAACCAAGTCATTCATTTTCATATTCATATCTCCAATCAAATTAATTCAAGAACTCAAATAGGAGCGTAGTACATATTTAATCTTCTCAAAACACTACTACATACCTCATATTACATAATATAGCATATTTCCAAAGTTTGACAACAAGAAGGAATCATATAATATAGAAAATGAGTTACGCGATTAACAAACGACACATAAACACACATAAATGGCATTAGGCAAAAGCATGCCTACAGCTCATCCAAAAGATATGAAATTAAACTATAATACTCCCAACATATAGCAAAACAAGTTCATAGTTCAACACAAAAGGAGATAAAGTCATTAAAGAGGTGAAACAAATCAAAAACCGAAAAGGAAGCAACAAGGACCGCACAGGGGAAGGGACACGGGGGTGTCACCAACCCTAGCTAAACTGAGCCACGACCGTGGCTCAGTACAGACATGCCCAGAAGGTGTGACATGCCCCTGTCTCACATTTTAGTGTAAATGAGACACGGGGGTGTCACGGTACAGAACTAAAACGCACACAATACTTTACCGGCAAAACTGAACCTATACAAAATCAATCCAAAAGCATACCAAATCAACTCCAAATGCTATGAAACTTAATATACAACCTATTTAGCATGTAAGGAACACATTTCATTTAGAGTGCAAAGGCTAAATCACACATTAAGGGCATCTAAATCATGCAGCAAAACTGGGTCGCCAAAATCGCACATATGAGCCCTATTGTTTCAATCAAGCCATGATCAAGTACTTAGGAGCTGAATTTGGAACTGAAACCTTGGGGAATGCATGCTAACATACTAAAAAACTAATTTACATCATATATATGCAAAATGACACGAATTAAAGCACATTAGGGTGACCAACAACCACACAAATGTAACAGCAGCAGGTCTGTCATGGAGCATGCATAAAAACAGGTCATGTCTTTCCGTTTTGAGGCTTAAAATGGATCCAACTACTTGAAACATGAATGCTAACATATATAGCAATGAGTGTACATCAAATCCATGCAATTTCACACGAAATGGAGACCATTAGATCAAGCAACAAACCATAATTCCACACAGCAATACCGAAACAGGGGAGGCAGTTTTGAACATCAAGTTTGAAACTCCAAATCTCATAATTTTATCAAAGGGTCAAGAGATAAAATCCTCATAACATTATATACTATCAGTTAGGAAAGAAATAGGCTAAGAAACAAGCTCATATAACCATGTATAAGCAAGAAATTCAGCATCATAAGTACATAGGTCACAAGAACAAAAATCCCTAAGAGTTCATATCAAACTCATCACTCAAACCCTAACCAAATCTGATCCAATTCAAGTTGTAAGTAGATGAAATCAAGCATAAAAGAGTAGAGGAGACATAAATATTCATACCTTGAAGATTGGAAGAAGAAGGGAGGTGATTTGAGCTCAAAATCACAAGAATGGCCAAGGGTTTGTCTTCCTTTTCTTCTCTTCCTCTCTCTCGAGCAGTTCCAGCAGAAAAGGGAAATGTTTGGATCGGTTTTCAGAGAAAAAGGGGGAAGAAAGGGCTTAACTCAAGGTACATAAGTCATGGTTAAGCTTTGGTTAGGTTAGGTTGAGTAAAAAGGGTCCCACCATGAAGACTAGTCAACAAAAGGAGCTCTTCTTGCACGAGTTGCTCGTTACGGTTGGATTTCGGAGGTCTTAATGATTTCAAAAAGGTATGAGGCTTGTTCCATTGCCTCCGAATCGTCAATACGAAGGCAACGGAGGTGTCGCAATTCGAATCCGAATTCCCGAGCTCAAGATATCACGTACGGAACCAAGGGTGCGCTAATTGCTCGTTAGCCCCCGATTTGGTTCCACAATCAAAATTAAATTCGTTAACACGTCAAATGAATCCGAAAACATAAACCGAGCATATAGACATGTTCATAACACACATATTTACGACATACTAAATTTCCACGATATTTCGATATCATTACATATAAGAACGAAGCACAAATAAAACACTCATGCGCAAGAATGAATTCATAACGTTATAAATCAATTACTAAAACTTAAATTCCATTTTAAATAAATTAAAGCCAACTAATAACATGTTGAAATTAATTAACGAATTTACCGGAATAGTTATGGTAACATGAAATGAATTACATTAAAATAACAACAGTTTATAGTTTAAAACAAATATAACACATTTAAAAACAATTAATCATATAATTAAATAATTAAATTGCACAATTTATAAACAAAACGACACATTAGTTAAAACGAAAAACCGGGGCGTTACAATCTCTTCCCCTTAAAAAGAATCCGTCCTCGGATTCACAACACGCCTAAAAACAATCAAGGAGAGAGCCCCGTCTCTCGAGCAACAATAAGAGAACCCCGTCTGTAACACCCCCAGAGCGAAGGGTGCCACATCCCCCGCACTAAGGTCCAACACGAGTAGCGAAATGGAAGTCCGCACCCGTATCAGACCATAGCGAACGGGAGACACACAAAACTCACACCCTCGCTAGGCGGCCTAGACCCCCAAGAACTGCAAGAATTAAAATCAGAGTAGCGGAAGCAATTTATAATCAACATATATCCCAAGATCACATATACATTTCAAAAGTGGGGAAGGGTCAACCATTCACGCCAGTTTATAAACAGAATAAACAATGCCATCTCGGCCCAAAATAGAGTAAGTGTAATCATAAATACATAATCCAAAATACAGCAATAAGAGTAGAAGTAATCCACTACGAATGCATGAAGACCCAAGCTAAACCACAAGTAAACCCAAAAGACACTTGCCGCCTAGCTTGACTCGGAAGAACCTGCAAACTCAAAAGAAAGGAAAAAGGGGAAAACAACAACGAGGGTTAGTCCTAGCGACTAGTGAGGGGGCTAACTCACGCACCCGATAAATATATAGAGCAAAGCACTTAATCAAAAGGAAAGATCCTTGAACCGAGAGTGGTTTTTGCAAGCCAAATTAATTCCCGTGATATAGATATATATATAAGTTAAAAGAAAAGGGAAAAGGGCAAAACAAGATTCCAAGTTTTAGGTGAATTAAGAATCCACTCTCGTTTCGTAGATCATACAAAGCTTAACCAACTCGGCGAGTACGAGTCACACACATCCCCAACTTCCAAATACGAAGAACAAAGCAAAGCAAAACAAATCAGAATCCATCCCCAACACCGGTTGATAGAAGGGTTGATCGGCCCTAACTATCCACATACACAAACGAGACAAGGTTTAATTACTACCTTGAAACCTTCGGCGGTTGCCTCCGCCGGCTCAAGAGAAACACCCTTCCTCAACCTCCTAAGGTTGGGCGAGACTCTCAAATGGAGGTGTTGATGGAAGAGCTCGGCGACCCCCCGGCCGTCCCAAGATTACCATACCACACTCCGGGGCCCAAACATAACACGAAAGTCACACAAATATCCTCAAAGCTTATCTTTCAAAGCCACATCTTGCTCACACACACACACACACTTGCGGAAAACTACACTTTTCAAACAAAAGCAAAATAGCGTATATACTTATACAAACGTTTTCAAATTCTTATAACAAATGGGATAAATCCTGCAACATAAGTATCATACACTTATTTACCATATATTATACATATTCACATGTGAGGCTTCAAATCAAGTAGGGTTATAGGTCGAATAACTAAAAGAACAAAACCTCACCTTGGCAACGAACGAAGCGGAGTCAAAAGAGGAAACCGGACACCTACGGAGCAAGCTCGTCCCCTACAGGAAGATCCTCTGAACAAGGCAAACAACAAGAGACACTCTTAGACTCAATATGAACCACATTGACGCTCGGTACATGAATATGTATGCTTATGATGCAAATGATATGAAATGTATTCACATTAAGGCCATTTATGAGCATTCAAAGCATAATCGGACATATATCATAAACGAGGCAAGAATAAACAACAAGAAACAACGGAAAGGAAACAAAACGAACGAAACTAGAGTTCCTAGGAGACACGCCCGTGTCCCCCGGGAAAGGCAAGCTGAGACACCCCCGTGTCTCAGTACCGAACTGAACAACGGAAACTAGGAGGTGACACACCCGTGTCACCGAAACAAGGCAAGCCGAGACACCCCCGTGTCTCGGTACAGAAAAGCGAAAACGAAAACAAAAGGTGACACGCCCGTGTCACCAACAAAGGGCAAACCGTGACACGGGGAAAAACGCAGACGGATTAACAGTAACTTAGCAACCCCAAAACAAAAGCCCAACACTCATGCTCTAATTACCAAGCAAAGAAATGCAACAATTGCTAAGAAACAAGTCCTAGGAGCATACCAACAACAACAAATCTCAAGGAAACATGAAAGGAGCAAGAATCAATCAAATCTACCAACACTACTATTCACATGCTTGTAAAATCTCAATAACCAACCAAAGAATTGAACACAAAATCACATGAAAGAGAGAAGAGTAAGTGTAGATTGCAACCATGAACTTACCTTTCAATTTGGAGAAGTTTTGATGAAGAGTTGAGCCCAAAAATCTGAAAATGAACAAAGGGGTTTTCTTCCTTCTTCCTTCTTGCTTTGCTGATCGATTTGGTGAGAGAGGGAGAGAATGGGTCGGTTTAGGGGCTGAAATGGTTAGCTAACTCAAGTATAACCCAAGGTTTAGGCTTAGATAAGGTTCAAGTGGGGTCCACAAGGTCTCATAAGGTCAAAAGGTAGCTTCCAAGCTTAAGGGGCTCGTTACGGGTGAAATACGGAGGTCTTAACGAGCTTAGAAAAATGTGAGGCTTGTCCCATCGAACCCGAATCGTCGAAACGAGTTCAATGGAGGTGACGAAATTCGAATCCGAATTCCCGAGCTCAAGATACACATCCCGGAACCCAAGGTGCGTTAAGTGCTCTTTAGCCTCCTTTAGGTCCCGTCTCCAAAACGAACCCAAAAAGGCAACCAAAACAAATACCAAAACATAAAAGGAGCATGTAAACGAGTTCACAAAACATATAATTAACAAATTTCACGAATTCACCAAAAATTAGAATTAAATATGAACCCGAAACGAATAAAATACCCAACAAGAAAAGTTAAACGTTCAAGGGTAACCAAAATCATATTAAAGCAAATAAGTTCAAATAACTTCAATAATTCACGTTAGAAATGAAATATCACATAAGGAAATAATTGAATAGCGCACATAAGAGGTTACCTGAAAAGTCTGATCAGTCGGGATGTTACAACCCTCCCTCCTTCAAAAGGACCTGTCCTCAGGTCCGAGGCGAGGTCTTGAAAAGATCCGGATACAACTATTTCATCTTATCCTCAGTCTCCCAAGTAGCTTCTTCGGATTCTTGATCACGCCACAGGACTTTCACAAGAGGGATCTGTCTATTCCTCAACTCTTGCATCTTTTAATCCAACACCTGAACTGGATACTTCTTAAAAGTCAAATCCGGCTCTAACTGAACTTTCTCAACAGGAAGAATAGAAGACTCATCGGGATAATGTTTCCGAAGCTGCGAGACATGGAACACATTGTGAATCCCGGTCAAACTCGGCGGTAAATCAAGTTTGTAAGCTACTTCCCCAACTCGATCAAGGATCTCAAAGGGGCCTAAGTAGCGAGGGTTAAGCTTCCCGCCTTTACCAATCCGATCATACCCTTTTCTAGGAGATGCCTTTAAAAAGACCTTATCTCCTTTCTCGAACTCTAAGGGTCGTCTTCTCCTATCTGCATAACTCTTTTTCCGGTCTTGAGCCACTTTCAACCTCTGTTTAATCACTTTCACCCTCTCGATGGTATCTTGAATTTCCTTAGGTTTCTTAGCCCTTTCGAGCTTTCCATCTTTAGTCCATCTCCACTCATCAATATCCCAAAAGAGAGGGGATCGGCACTTTCTTCCATACAAAGCCTCATACGGTGCCATGCCAATAGAAGACTGAAAGCTGTTGTTGTAGGCATACTCAATCAAATCCAACTGTTCATCCCACGAATCCTGATAATCTAAGGCACAAGCACGAAGCATGTCCTCGAGATACCTTATTAGCCTTTCTGACTGGCCATCCGTCTGTGGGTGGAATGCAGTACTAAAGTGGAGCTTCGTCCCCAAACACTTCTGTAATTCCTGCCAAAAACTGGATGTGAACCGAGGATCTCTATCTGAAACAATGCTGACCGGGGTACCATGCAATCTAACAATCTCCTTCCGATACAACCGGGCCAACTTAGGAACCTTGTCGGACATCTTCACCTTAAGAAAGTGTGCGGACTTTGTCAACCGATCAATAATCACCCAAATCCCATCGGAACCTCCTTTGGTCCTTGGCAAGCCGAACACGAAGTCCATTGTCACTTGCTCCCACTTCCACTCGGGTATTGGAAGTGGTTGGAGAGTTCCTCCCGGTTTCTGGTGTTCTGCTTTCATGACCTGGCATGTTTGACATCTCCTAACATAGTTAGCAACGTCTCTCTTCATGCCGTTCCACCAGTATAAAGTCCTTAGATCCTTGTACATTTTGGTGGTACCGGGATGTACTGCATACGCTGACTTGTGGGCTTCATCAAGTACCAACTGCTTAAATCCTTCAGGGACACAAACCCGAGCCTTAAATCGAAACAATCCCGAATCATCAAATCCAAACTCGGTTTCAGGATCAATCCTTGACTTCGTTATCAATTTCTGAATCTCTGGATCCATAGATTGAGCTTCTATCAGTCTCTGCTTCAAAACCGGCTAAACCGAAATATTAGCCAATCGAGCCTCTGAAACCAGAACCACTGAACCCTGTCTACTAGAACCTGCTTCCAAACCTGAAACATTCACTTTCCTACTCAAAGCAGCCGCCACCACATTGGCTTTACCCGGATGGTACTGAATCTTACAATCATAGTCCTCGAGTGTCTCCATCCACCTTCTCTGTCTCACGTTCAAATCCTTCTGGGTAAACAGATACTTAAGACTCTGGTGGTCGGTGAACACTTCAAAAGTAACTCCATAAAGGTAATGCCGCCATTTCATCAAAGCAAACACCACTGCGGCGAGTTCCAAGTCATGAGTGGGATAGTTCTTCTCATGATCCTTTAACTTCCTTGAGGCGTAGGCTACAACCTTACCATTCTGCATTAACACACAACCGAGACCTTCCTTCGAAGCATCGGTGTAAACTGAGTAGCCTTCCGAACCTTCGGGTAGGGTTAAAACCGGTGCAGTAGTCAATCTCTCCTTAAGAGTTTGGAAACTCTTCTCACACGCCTCATCCCACTCGAATTTCACCTCTTTCTTAGTTAACCGGGTCAACGGGGAGGCAATCTTCGAGAAATCTTTCACAAAGCGCCTATAGTACCCTGCCAACCCGAGAAAACTTCTCACTTCCGAGGCATTCTTCGGTGGTTTCCAAAGCATCACCGTTTCGATCTTCGCAGGATCCACTTCTATACCATTCCCCGAAATGAAGTGACCCAAAAAGGAAACTCGATCCAACCAGAATTCGCACTTACTGAACTTGGCGAACAATCTGTGCTCCCGAAGTGTAGACAAGACAATACTCAAATGCCGCGCGTGCTCTTCTTCGGACCTCGAATACACCAGAATATCATCTATAAAGATGACCACGAATTTATCGAGGTAAGGCCGGAATATTCGGTGCATCATATCCATAAACGCGGCTGGGGTATTGGTCAGACCAAAAGGCATGGCCACAAACTCAAAATGCCCATATCTCGTGTTGAAACCCGTCTTCAGTATATCTCCCTCCCGGATACGCAACTGGTAATACCCTTGCCTTAAGTCCAACTTGGAATAAACCCTCGACCCTTGCAGGAGGTCGAACAACTCTTCAATGTGAGGGAGCGGGTATTTGTTCTTAACCGTTAACCGGTTCAGCTCACGGTAGTCAATACACATTCGCAAAGTCCCGTCTTTCTTCTTTACAAACAGGACCGGAGCACCCCACGGAGAAGTGCTCGGGCGAATGTAACCACACTCTAAGAGCTCGTCCAATTGCGTCTTCAACTCCTTCAACTCGGCTGGAGCCATCCTATAGGGAGATTTCGCATACGGTTCTGCTCCGGGATAGAGATCTATCACAAACTCGACGTCCCGATCCGGAGGTAAAGATCCCAAGTTCTCCGGAAACACATCGGGGAATTCCTTCACGATCTCCGTCTCTTCGAGCTTGGCCTGATCCTTTGGCTTATTAAAAAGGTAGGCCACATAGCCCGTCGCACCGTCCCGAAATAGTCTACTTGCTTCCATGAAGGAAATAAACGGGCAGGTCTTCAACCTCTGACCCGCAAAGACCGTAGAACCCAAAGTCACCCTCTTAGCAAAACAATCCATCAAGGCTCGGTAACGGTACAACCAATCCATTCCCAGAATTACCCCATACTTCTTGATAGGCATCTTGATCAGATCTGCCGGATACTCATGATCTTCCACAACCACCGGACAACCTCGATAAACACAATTCGTAGACAAAGTAGCACCAAGGGGAGAAGAAACAAT
The DNA here is from genome assembly GCA_037501455.1 of Lantana camara. NCBI lineage: Eukaryota > Viridiplantae > Streptophyta > Magnoliopsida > Lamiales > Verbenaceae > Lantana > Lantana camara. The sequence goes on from CM074855.1 coordinate 99,395,383, forward strand.
AAAGGAATCATCTAGGCAAGCAACAGGCAAGGGAAGAGTAGAAGCAAGCCGGGAAGCAATAAATGAATGCGTTGCTCCCGGATCAAACAATGCATGCAATGGAATGCCATGAATGTAGATAGTACCTTCAACAACGGCATTGGCATCCACCTCTACATTCTCTTCCTCGCCCTCCAAAGCATAGGCTCTTGCTTGGATCGGTGCTCTCGGAGGCATCACATTCAACGGCGGAGGAACTCGAGGCTGAGGTGCTCTCACTTGAGGACAAGTACTGATCATATGGCCGGGCTCTCCACATTTATAACATCTTCTCAATTTCTTCCGGCAATTCTCCTCGGTGTGGTTGGGACCCTTGCAATAGCTACACTGAATCGGGGCCGGTAAAGCTAGTGCCGTCGTTACCAGAGGTCGAGCTTTCTTGACTGAAGTAGGAGGACTTTGGGGTTTGAAGACCGGAGGCCCACTATAGGATACATGCCTCTTCCCCAAATTAGAGCTCGAACCTTGGCCCGAAGAGTAAGTCGGCCTCAATCTCTTGTTGTTGGCTTCCACCTTAATTGCCTTTCTCGTAGCCTTCTCCCATGTATCCACTGTAGCTGCCTTAAGAGCATCCTGGACTTCATATCGTAAACCATGAATAAAGTTCCGGGCCTTCTGGGTATCATCATTGGTGATGTGCGGGGCATACGGTGCAAGTCTCTCAAATTCCATGATATACTCTTCAACCGAACGGTTCCCTTGTCTCAGTTCTGTAAATTGTTGCAATCTTCTCTCACGAGCACTTGACTGAACATACTTATGACGAAACTCTCTCACAAAGCTTTCCCAATCGAATTCCTCTCCATTCCTCTCCAATCGAGCTCTCATAGCTTTGAGCCAATTGGATGCGGGACCTTGAACAAACCGGGCCGTACAAACAGCTTTCTCATGCGAAGGAGCGGGGCAAATTTCCCAAATTCCCGCAACTTCCGACAACCACTCCTCGGCTTGGATGTCATCTCCTCCATACCACTTCGGCGGATTGTTGTTTCTGAACTCCTTAAAGGCCGGAGTTACTTGCCCACCTTGTCCTTCCCAATGTGGATTATTCCTTTGGTTCTGCTGAAGTTGGTTCAGAAGGGCCTGCACAATATTCTCAGCATTCATCGGAGGAGGTGGAGGTGCTTGTGGAGGGGGTTGATTAAGATCAGGAGTCTGTTCCCTATCTGCTCTCCTTCTTGGAGGCATCCTGAAAATACACAAATCAAGAAGATATCGATGCATGGAGTTCAGTTCATGATCATGAAGTCAATTATCACCAATTTAAGCAATTATGTCACGTAGAGATGTGAATGAATGTAAATAGTCACATACTCCTATACCGAACGACCTAGACAGACTCAACACGACTCCAGAGCTCTGGTTTTGCAACCGAGAGCTCTGATACCACGCAAGGATGTAACACCCCCAGAGCGAAGGGTGCCACATCCCCCGCACTAAGGTCCAACACGAGTAGCGAAATGGAAGTCCGCACCCATATCAGACCATAGCGAACGGGAGACACACAAAACTCACACCCTCGCTAGGCGGCCTAGACCCCCAAGAACTGCAAGAATTAAAATCAGAGTAGCGGAAGCAATTTATAATCAACATATATCCCAAGATCACATATACATTTCAAAAGTGGGGAAGGGTCAACCATTCACGCCAGTTTATAAACAGAATAAACAATGCCATCTCGGCCCAAAATAGAGTAAGTGTAATCATAAATACATAATCCAAAATACAGCAATAAGAGTAGAAGTAATCCACTACGAATGCATGAAGGCCCAAGCTAAACCACAAGTAAACCCAAAAGACACTTGCCGCCTAGCTTGACTCGGAAGAACCTGCAAACTCAAAAGAAAGGAAAAAGGGGAAAACAACAACGAGGGTTAGTCCTAGCGACTAGTGAGGGGGCTAACTCACGCACCCGATAAATATATAGAGCAAAGCACTTAATCAAAAGGAAAGATCCTTGAACCGAGAGTGGTTTTTGCAAGCCAAATTAATTCCCGGCGAGTACGAGTCACACACATCCCCAACTTCCAAATACGAAGAACAAAGCAAAGCAAAACAAATCAGAATCCATCCCCAACACCGGTTGATAGAAGGGTTGATCGGCCCTAACTATCCACGTACACAAACGAGACAAGGTTTAATTACTACCTTGAAACCTTCGGCGGTTGCCTCCGCCGGCTCAACAGAAACACCCTTCCTCAACCTCCTAAGGTTGGGCGAGACTCTCAAATGGAGGTGTTGATGGAAGAGCTCGGCGACCCCCCGGCCGTCCCGAGATTACCATACCACACTCCGGGGCCCAAACATAACACGAAAGTCACACAAATATCCTCAAAGCTTATCTTTCAAAGCCACATCTCGCTCTCACACACACACACACTTGCGGAAAACTACACTTTTCAAACAAAAGCAAAATAGCGTATATACTTATACAAACGTTTTCAAATTCTTATAACAAATGGGATAAATCCTGCAACATAAGTATCATACACTTATTTACCATATATTATACATATCCACATGCGAGGCTTCAAATCAAGTAGGGTTATAGGTCGAATAACTAAAAGAACAAAACCTCACCTTGGCAACGAACGAAGCGGAGTCAAAAGAGGAAACCGGACACCTACGGAGCAAGCTCGTCCCCTACAGGAAGATCCTCTGAACAAGGCAAACAACAAGAGACACTCTTAGACTCAATATGAACCACATTGACGCTCGGTACATGAATATGTATGCTTATGATGCAAATGATATGAAATGTATTCACATTAAGGCCATTTATGAGCATTCAAAGCATAATCGGACATATATCATAAACGAGGCAAGAATAAACAACAAGAAACAACGGAAAGGAAACAAAACGAACGAAACTAGAGTTCCTATGTCCCCCGGGAAAGGCAAGCTGAGACACCCCCGTGTCTCAGTACAGAACTAAACAACGGAAACTAGGAGGTGACACGCCCGTGTCACCGAAACAAGGCAAGCCGAGACACCCCCGTGTCTCGGTACAGAAAAGCGAAAACGAAAACAAAAGGTGACACGCCCGTGTCACCAACAAAGGGCAAACCGTGACACCCCCGTGTCACGGTACAGAAAAACGCAGACGGATCAACAGTAACTTAGCAACCCCAAAACAATAACCCAACACTCATGCTCTAATTACCAAGCAAAGAAATGCAACAATTGCTAAGAAACAAGTCCTAGGAGCATACCAACAACAACAAATCTCAAGGAAACATGAAAGGAGCAAGAATCAATCAAATCTACCAACACTACTATTCACATGCTTGTAAAATCTCAATAACCAACCAAAGAATTGAACTCAAAATCACATAAAAGAGAGAAGAGTAAGTGTAGATTGCAACCATGAACTTACCTTTCAATTTGGAGAAGTTTTGATGAAGATTTGAGCCCAAAAATCTGAAAATGAACGAAGGGGTTTTCTTCCTTCTTCCTTCTTGCTTTGCTGATCGATTTGGTGAGAGAGGGAGAGAATGGGTCGGTTTAGGGGCTGAAATGGTTAGCTAACTCAAGTATAACCCAAGGTTTAGGCTTAGATAAGGTTCAAGTGGGGTCCACAAGGTCTCATAAGGTCAAAAGGTAGCTTCCAAGCTTAAGGGGCTCGTTACGGGTGAAATACGGAGGTCTTAACGAGCTTAGAAAAATGTGAGGCTTGTCCCATCGAACCCGAATCGTCGAAATGAGTTCAATGGAGGTGACGGAATTCGAATCCGAATTCCCGAGCTCCAGATACACGTCCCGGAACCCAAGGTGCGTTAAGTGCTCTTTAGCCTCCTTTAGGTCCTGTCTCCAAAACCAACCCAAAAAGGCAACCAAAACATATAACGAGCATGTAAACGAGTTCACAAAACATATAATTAACAAATTTCACGAATTCACCAAAAATTAGAATTAAATATGAACCCGAAACGAATAAAATACCCAATAAGAAAAGTTAAACGTTCAAGGGTAACCAAAATCATATTAAAGCAAATAAGTTCAAATAACTTCAATAATTCACGTTAGAAATGAAATATCACATAAGGAAATAATTGAATAGCGCACATAAGAGGTTACCTGAAAAGTCTGATCAGTCGGGATGTTACACCGTCTCTCCCACAACAATAATGAGAGAACCCAGTCTCTCGCAAGCAAAGAGAGTACCCCGTCTCTCAAACAAAAATAAGAGAATCCCCATCTCTTACAAACAACGAGAGCACCCCGTCTCTCAAACAAAAATAAGAGCATCCCCGTCTCTTACAAACAACGAGAGCACCCCGTCTCTCAAACAAAAATAAGAGCAAGGAAGTCTCCAATACTCCCAAGCAACATACGCAAAAACCAAAATTAAAATCACGTAAACGCCCACGTTGATTATCAATTACTCCAAGTAATTTGACACGATAAGAAATCGGAACACATAACAAAGAAATTATTTGAATTAAATTTGCATGGATGCATGTATCATGGACGTTATAATTACCGTTCACCGTAGTTACAAAATTTAGAATTGAGAGTTGTCGTTGTCCAGTGTATGATCTGTCCTGAAGATAGCTCAGTGGTCAGCTTGTCTTGAACCTCTTCAGGGTTCCTCGGTGAAGCGATTGATGAATCCTCTAAGAATTATACTCTTAGACCCCTTCTGACTTTTATTGCTACTCAACTTCTTCAATCCTTCCTTAACCTCTATTATTTTCTTTCAGTCAGACTAACTCTTCCAAGTGATCCAATTGACGTTCACCTTTATGTTTAGAATATTTGTTCCGATGTCCAGTCCATATCTTCCATCCTTACCCATATCGGTGCTTAACATATCCCCGAGGATAACCACTCTGGGCAAACTTGAAGATTCGATCCCGACCTTACGATGTTTATTCTTATGGTCTCTCTCAACACAAATCTTTTCCCACCTTCCGTTCCTATTGTCCGTTCATTCCCTTTTACCCCCTCAATGTTATATTCGATAACTGGTCCCATATTTCCTTAACCGAAGACAGAAGGTTCTTGATGATTCTTGAAGCTTGATGTAATCTTCCAATTATCCTCCTTTTCTATTTGGTCCCTTCTTATGTTTCCTTCTGGATCACCTTAGATATAACCGATAACTTAATAATATTGTTTCGGACCCCTTCATACTTTATTGAATAAATCTTGATCGACACCATCCCCTCATATAATAGCTTGATTCAATTTCCCTTGTTAATTCTAACTTAGGAGGTCACAGAAACTCCCTTATAATTTCATCACCCCCAAAATCGGAATTCCAGATATAGAAATGTTCAATAAACCCTTTTCCTTTATATCTCGAAAAATCTTCCCCCGAATTTGGCATCGTAACTTCTCTCTTAAGAACTTAACCAATACAGTCGTCTTATTCATTTCCAATGGCCACCATTCGGATTTCCGGATTCTCCTTAATTTGCATCCCCGTTGTTGCTATTACCATATTTCTTCGAGCACCCCTTCCATCCTCCAATTTATCTCTCGATCGTGCTCTCCCCCTTAAAATTTTTGCCCTTACATGTCAAACTCCATTAATCCTTCTCTCATTGAAATTCTTGAGGAGCCACTTCCATTATCGAGGATTTTAACCCCAATGACGGCCCAAGGTTTTCGCCTTTCCATTTCCCTTCTACTCCTCTTGAGGTGCGGAACTACTTCCTCTATTCTCATTCAATTCGAACACTCCGAAGCCAATTCTAATCTCACCTTCCTTCGGAGTTCCTTCCACCAACCTACCCCTTACCTAAAGTTCTTTATTTCCCAAATCGTCTTTCTTGTCATGTGCCACCCTATTATTTCCTTTCCCTTAACTCAGATATGGTTCGAGCGAAGATATACTTGACAAATGAGGTGCCAAAGTTTCCTATCAAGTAAACACTAAAATGCATGTCGGGTAAAGATGTCAATGCATGTGTCACGTTTACATCAAGCATTTATGCAACACACTAGAGCAACGAAATCAAATAGAACTGTACGCACGAACATAAATAAAGAAGAATAAATAATTGATGCTAAATATGATGCATGTGCTATGAATGTTTTGGAACCTGTCACCAATGTGGTAAGTTGTTAGCTCGATAGCTGTGACGCCCCGTATTCTCGAAGGGCGTCCTGACGATATTAACAAGTAAGTCTCTACACTTATGTGTGTTTAATTTAAGAGTTCTTGAATTATGTGATTTAATGTAAATCCAATTTAATATGTGATCATTCGAATTATTCTAAGATTAATTGTCAACTTGATTAATTACGCGCATATTTAACCCTAACTGTCTAATTTGATTTAATTCAAATTTATTCCATGAAATAATTGTCAAGTTGATTTTAAATCCATCATGTTACTTAACTTGTTTAATTTTGGTTTACTTGAATTCCTTGAGATTAATTGTCAATCATGTGTTTACGAAGTGTCGTTAAATTGTATGAAACGTTTTTAAAAATTAAATTGAATTAAACTCTAATTGGTAAATCTCTCTTTCATTTTAATTTATAAAATTAATTCGGAGCTTGAATGTTTAGTCGTAACTTTACCAATTTTATTTACGATTATTTGTACGCGATATTTCCCTTTGCTACGCGATAAGGATACCCGGTTGTATATAGCTTGTGCACAAGACAAATTTCTCCCAATCCCTTTTCTCTCTCTCTCTCCTCTCCCACTCTCTCTCCCGTGGGTACTATGCACGGCTTTGGTTACGAGCCCATAACTCGATCGTTTCTTGACGGAATTCAACAAACGAATAGTCCATTTCGATTATCTCAGCGAGACGTACGCAAGAGTACTAATTTGACAGCCTAACGACGAATGGTGGCGGAGTTATGGCCGGATTTCAGTAGCAGCGGCGGAGCTGTCAGACCGCCGCCACTTCGCAGGCGTTTCGCGGCGGTTTCCGCCCCTCCTCTTGAGACACGCGCCCCAGATCCAAGAACTAGACATCCCGACGCTTTGTTTGATGTCAGCAGCGCGGCCATCGGAGCAGCGATGGCGGCGCTAGCTCCAAGGATTTTTCCGGCGAGCTACCTTAGGGCTTTCGAAGAGCTCGTCATGGGTAAGACAATGCCTTTTACGAATCGCATTTTGGTCCACCGGTTTGGAAGTAATTTGAGTTTGAAGATTTAGGGTTTTCGTGTTCTTAGATTTCAGATCTAGGACAATCGGCTTGGAATTTCCAGAAATTGATCGAGGATTCGGAACGGGCACGAAGGCTTCATTCAGGACTGATTTTTCGGGATTTTTCCGGCGACTTTCGACGATGGCCCGGTGGCGGCCAGGCGACTTTCCGGCGGCTCCGATGGCGGCACTCCGGCGACTTTCGGACAGAATATCGGTCTCAACGCGGTGAGTCCAACGCCGCTTTCCGTTCGTTAATCGGACACTCGATCTATTTATTACGAATTATTTTGCGTAGTTGTGATTATTTGAATTAATTGTTTTAAGTGCAAATAAATTGGTTATTGTTGGTTTGTTGATCGAGATGTATTCCAATCATATACGAAAACATGTATTGAATGGATTGTGATATGCATGAATGTTTCGATTTACAATTTGAATCCGATGTGATGAATTTACGCTATTTGTTAAGTACGAAGGGGTGTTAGTGTAATATTTAGAAACTAATCTCTTATGTGACTAAATGAACTTGAATAATATTTTAGAAGAACGAACATGTTGTGATTTCTCTATATGAATTTGAGACGTTCTCAATGTTGTGTTTATTGTAAATTCTGTTTCAAATATAAAATTGAGATACATGAAAGATGCTTGAACAACTTGAGACTTGATGCATGATAGGAGTTAGAATTGTAATATCTTGATTTACTCTTACTACTCGAAAATGGTATATTATGAATTACGATAAATTGATAATTGTCATGTTTGTAAGTAATTAATTCCTAGTTGAATAATTATATAAACACTTTAAACGAACATTTATGCTTAGTAATCAACTTAGGGGATGTAAGTGTAATATTTATGAAACTATGAATGTGACTTGAGCTTGTGTACCAAACATGTTGTGAAGTTGTAAAGTATGATCTTAAGTGAATTAAATGCACTCTGTATTTATATCAAGCATGCTATCTACGTATAACAACTTTGTATGTTTATATGATCAAGTTGCTCTTACTTATGCACTTTACAACTCGTCATGAACTTGATGCTTAATTCTAACATTATAATTGAACCCTGTGACATTGGATGATTTAATATGCATTTTGTGAATACATTAACTTCCTAAATTGATCTTGCATCTTTGGATATGGAATTGCATGATGGTTGCTTGTAAATATGACCTTGTTGAGCATTGATATGCCTTGAATGACCACGACACCTCATCCAAGCACAACATGAACACTTATGCATAACCACGATCATGTTGAGCAACGCCGTGCGTCTTGTTTGGTTCATATAGAGTCTAAGTCTGGGATTTTGTATGTCTTGTCACAGAGTTTGGTGGTGCCGGTGGGCCCGAGGTTTAGAGTGTTTGGCCTTTCACACTCTCAGACTCTACTTGCATAAGGTGAGGTTTAGGATTTTGTATAGTTAAGCGACCTATGGCCTTAATATGATGATTTCAATCCTTGCATGCGGTTATATAGTATGTAAGATTAAATATGTATTCGATATGATATGATTATGACCTTGTGGACCATCCTTGGTTTTGAAAGAAAATTAAGTATTAAGGCATATGTAAGCTATTTTGGAAAACTATGATATGTTATGATTCTGTAGCGAGTTGCCATGAAATATTGGTATCTGTATGTATGTATGTTTGTGGATCCGAGGAGCTATGGGTAAGGAGTGTTAGGAATAGTGCCCTAAAAAGCCGATTGTATATCCGCTTTGTGCTTTTCCTTATTGTAATCACAGACAATCTTTGAATGAAATAACGAATTGAGGCAACACTTCTTTATATGCTCTTGTTTGGTATGCGTTTACTTTAGCTGTGCATGTATGAGAACTCCCCTAATCCTGATGACTATAGGACTCTACCATTTAGGTGAAATGGTTCATGAAACGAGCCCTATATCACATAAGTCATGATTAGTAAAATACTCCAAGCCGATGAGTCCTACAGACAGTGGGAGTGTCAACCTGACTCCTCTAAGGCTTGCTTGTGGGATCACGCCCTTAAGAAGGACCACCTTGTTTCATGGAGGTGCAAAGTGTATAGTTGATACGTGCGTGATACATGAGGGTGCTTACTTTAATAAGTAAGTTCACTGAGGTGCCCCGTGTGAGAACATTCCTAAATGGGAAAGGAAGTTTCTATTTCAGGAAATGGAAACTTCCAGATTAGGAAATATCTCACGAGTCATTGATGTGATTAATTGATCCTTAGACTTGAGGTTCCTTGTCACTTTATGAGTTAACTCTGTAGTCTTAGGTATAAGCTTTAAAGGGTGTCGCCTTAGACAACTGATTCAAGGCTTATGCTGGGGCTGCACAAGTGATTCATGAAAGTGAATGAGAATCAAGAAAGGACCTACACTTGCATTTGCAAGGTGATCTCTTATTGTGTAAGTCATTCATATGCCATATGGAGTCCTTGGCCAAGGCAGTAGATCAAGACATCAAGAAAAGGGTTTCTTGGATTGAGATCAAATGGATATGAAATGCACTTAGCTTTAAGACCGGATTATTAGGGTTCTGATTATTCCCTTGCCCTAGATCTTGGTTGAGAGATAGTAAGTAGGAGGATTGTATCTCACATGATTCAATGACTTAAAGGTTCTGTCGAATCCGAACATTCCAATTCAGCTAGGGGTTAAACACCTGTTGCTAGACTATGGTCGTTTAATCTGTGGACTGATTAATTAATTAGTGAATTAATTAATTGGGGTCACTGCTAATTGAATTGAGAACCTAGAGGGTCACACACAACAACTTGGTTACATGAGTTGAGGCTTGAAAATGATTAAACGAGTTAATCGGACCAAGAGGGTTCCACACGTGTGAATTCACACGTGTGGATCACGTGAGTGACACGTGTCACTGTGACACGTGTCACACACGTGTATATATATATATATTATATATATATTAAATAATTAATTAGTTAATTATTTAATAGACTTTGGTTTAATTTTGAATTAAAAAGAAAGTCTAATTTTGGAGAAAATAATCTAGTTAATTAATTATGAATTAATTAATTAGATAAAATAAGTTATTTATTTTATAATAAATAAAGTATAAAATTATCCAAAAATAGTTTGGATATTTTTTAAGCTCTCTTCAAAGTTGACTAGAATTAGAATTCAAAGTCAAGGTTGAAAATACTTGATCCTCAAGTAATAGGAGAGAGGGACCAAAATCCTAGCCCATAAAGGACTAGGAATTTCGGCACTCCCTTGCCTATATATAGGGGAGCTCGAGCTCCCCTTTAGAGCATATAGACAATTCTTGGTTCATGTGTTGAACACCTTCCTTTCTCCAAGATTAAATTAAACCCTAGGTTAAGCCCAAACACTAACTAGAGAACTAGCATCCTTACTAGTTAGATTGTGATCAAGTTGGTGGACTTTCTCTAGAGACTTCAAGTTAGAAGTTTGAAGATTCGAGCTTTACCAAGGAGAGGGGATCAAGCCGCGTGAAGAGCGTTCTTGGGTGGCTTGAAACGCTTCAAGAAAGAATAAAAGAAAAGTAAGTTTTCTATCTTTACGAATTTGGTTACACGATTGCGAGTCCTAGATCCTTTTGTTGGGAAAAATTTTTAAATTCCGCTGCTTTCTGATTCGTGTTTTCCAACAAGTGGTATCAGAGCCACCTCGTTAATCGTGTTTCTGATTCGTCTCAATTATTCTGAATTTGGTAGAAATTCTTAGGCTTAGATGCGAATTAGGTATTCATGAGTTCTTTTAGAAAGCCTGAAATACGAAACTGTAATTTTTCCTGAATTTCTGAAACTGTTTTCTTAAATTGTGATTTTGAAAACCGTTTTGATTGAAATATATTTAAATCGAATTTTAATTTTTGGATTGAACCGGGTTTTCGAGAAACCCAGAAATACGAAACGAACACGAAAAGCAACGAGCCTAGGCGTGCTAGCATGTCGCACGCCCAGGCCCGTCGCACCGCCCAGCTCCTCCCGCAACAGCGCGGGAGCCGTCCCGGGCGCGCCTAGGCGCGCCCGCCCAGTCCGTCCCGCAACCGCGCGGGACGCCTGCCCAGGCCATGCCGGACGCTGCTGCGCGCAGGCGCGCGCATGATGCACGCCCAGCGTGCGCACGCGAGCGGCTCATCCCGCCCGCTGTGCGCGCGGCTGGCGCGCGTCTGCGCGCGCGGCTGCGCGGCGGTGCCTCGCACGGCTGGGCCCTTTTTCGGGGGCTCGTTTTCGTGTTTTTCGAGTTTCGTGTTTTTCCGGTCCATAAAATCCCGATTTAATTTTATTTTGATTTTATCCTTTTAAAATCAGTTTTGGTAAAATAAAATTATTTTAAAATTTTGATTAAATTGGGATTTTTGAGAAATTAAAGCGATTTGGTTTTTTGGAAAAATTATGAATATTATTTTCTGAAAATAATGAAAGAATAAAATTATTAATTTTGGAAATTAATTGGAATTTTATTAGTTTAATGTTTTTCGGGTTTTATTGAAAAGGCTCTTGAACAAGAATTGCATCTAAGTCGTGTTTTGAGTCATTAGGACTTGAAACGAGAATTTTAATTTATTGGCTAAATTTAAATTCTCGCAAAAGCATGTTAGGTGATCATGGGTTTAGATCTATGTATGGTTTTAATTTATGCACATGAATGGTTTCAATTGGGGTTGGAGCCCTATAGTTGCGTTTTTCAATTGAGGTTGGAGCCTCACTTATGTGCGTACTGTTATGTGATTTATTATGTGGCTTTCCATATTACTGTTTTTGAGGCCGGGGTATGCCCCGTGTAATTGTCTAAGGCCAATATGAAGATTGAGCCTTATTACTTTATGTCTTTTTCTTTTTATTGTAATTTGAGAGTAGAGATAGGTGGTGAGGTTTTATTTTCATTTTGGAGACAATGCACCCATGGAGTAAGATGGACCACATTCAAGTAACAAGGAGGCCATAAGTGAAGACCCCTCAAAATGTTAGGGAGGGGAATCTCAATTGTTAAATGTAATAGAGATAGGGCTCGTATTTTGTTACCGCTTTCCCTTATGTGATTTGAACTGTTTATGTGGCATGTATGTTAGAACTTGTGATTGTGGAGTGGCTCCCACATATCACGCATAAGATAGGTAGAACCCATGATCATTACATGTTAGTATCATGCTAGGACATGTTATCTGTTTATGTGCTTGTTTGAAATGCATTTAAGTGTACTTGCATTAATCAAGACTAATAAAATTGGATAACATATATGTTGGTGAGGTCGAACCGGACAACTCTCCGGTTGATTCGAAAATTCCCATTAAATATTAAGCTAATTTCGAACAAATAGGTGTTTAATTCGAGATGCAAGTTTTGAATTAAATTCCTAGCATTCCATCAATAGGTTTTAAGTTTAGTAAGTAAAGCTAGTTATTGTCCGCGAGTCGTGGGATAGCTAGTGGAGCTTACTAGTTCTTAGTTACCTAATTGATCATTTTAAATGATCAATATTTCGTGGTCAATTTTGGCAAGGGCGATGTCCGCGAGTCGTGGGTCGTTCGAACTAAGTTTTGGTCATGATCTTATGATTGATGGGTCTAGCTTAACACCTAAGTAAATATGGATGTCGCACGAGTCGTGGGTCCATATTGAAAGATAGGTGATGCAAAAACAATTACTGAGAGTTCTAAAGGTGTTAGAATTGGTAAGTTGTACCTACCTAGGGTTCTTACTTAGAATGTCCGCGAGTCGTGGGTTCGAGGTAAAATGCCTAGGATCTTAGTACCCATTGGGAAACGTGTTCCTCTTAGATCTTTGGGAATTCTAGATCTTTGAAAAACAGTGGGAGCTACAATAGATTAAAGACCTTATCTTTTGTATATCGTTATAATTCAGCATGCTCACTAGTTCTCTGTTTCACCATTTAGGTCGTAGATTCTGTGATTCTCTACGTGTTTTGAAATGGCAACCAAAAACCCTCTTGTATCGATCCTCGAGTCAAACAAGTTGACTGGTCCCAACTATTCTGATTGGCTGAGGAATCTAAAAATCATTTTAGATTCTGAGAAGAGAACTTATGTTCTCTTCGAAGGGGAGCCTACTCCTGAAGGGGAGGCTCCCACTCGGGCCGAGCGGGACGCGATTCAGAAGTGGAAGGATGATAATCTCCAAGCCCGTTGTCTTATGTTGGCTAACATGTCTCCGGACTTGCAAAGACAACATGAGGCCATGGAATTTGCTTGGGAGATTTACGACCACTTAGAGCAACTTTACCGCCCTCATGAACGTGTTACAAGGTATAACACTTCAAAGGAATTATTCCACTTGAGAATGAGGGAAGGTTCAAGTGTCCATGAATATGGACTCAAGTTTCTTGCCCTTACTGAGAAACTTGCCTCCATGGACATGCCGCTGAAAGATGAGCTTTCAGTGGATCTGTTGCTAGCTTCGCTCCCACCATCATTCAACCCATTTGTCCTTAACTTCAACATGAATCATGCTGGTGCTACTGTAGCTGAGCTGATTAGTCAGCTTGTGACTGCTGAAAGCACGATCAAGAAGGACAATAAGGTTTTGATGGTGAATGCTCCATCTTCCTCTTCTGGGCCTTCTAAAGGTAAGGGCAAGAAAGCCCAAAAGAAGAAGAAGAAACCCCTTAGGCCCACTGGTGGCATTTCGAAGGGGAAGGCCCAAAAGAAGAAGCGTGATCAGAAAGAGGATGTTTGCTTCCATTGTGGCAAAGCGGGACATTGGAGGAGAAACTGCCCAGAGTACAAGGCTACTCTAAAGAAAGATATCTTTCTCGTTGAAGTAAATCTTTCTATTAATTCTAGTTCTTGGGTACTTGATACCGGTTGTGGAACTCATATCTGTAATGATGTACAGATGCTAAGTGAAGTCCAACAACTCAAAGAAGGAGAATGTGTCTTGAAGATCGGCGATGGCTCAAACGTTGAAGCTCGAGCTTTAGGCACAATTAGATTAGATTTAGGTAGTTTTGAGTTAGTATTAAACAAAGTCCTTTATGTACCGAGCATTATTCGTAATATAATTTCAGTTCCAATATTAGATTGCGAAGGTTATGAAACTTATATTAAGAATGGTAAATACTTTATCAAACGGAACAACTCTTCCGTTCATATCGGTACTCTAAGTAATGGACTTTACCTAACTCAAAATATCAATATTATGAATATACAACGAGAAACAAAGCGTAAGAGAGATGACAAAGTTTCAGCTCCCTTATGGCACGCTAGATTAGGACACATTTCCAAGAACAGAATTAGCAAGATAAACACTTTAGGATCATTCTCTGAAAATGATCTCAAAGAGTTAACTTCTTGCGAATCCTGTCTCAAAGGAAAAATGTCCAAAGTTCCTTTTAAAGGAACTGTGGAACGTGCCTCTAAGGTTCTGGATTTGATCCATACTGATGTTTGTGGACCGCTTAGTGTAAGCACAAGAAACAATCATCAGTATTTCATAACCTTCACTGACGACTTTAGTCGGTATGGTTATGTATACTTAATGAAGTATAAATCTGAAGCTTTTGAGAAATTCTTAGAATTTCAAAAGGAGGTTGAGAACCAAACTGGTCACAAGATCAAAGCACTTCGATCTGATCGAGGAGGCGAATATCTTAGTGAAGAATTCCTTAATCATCTCAAAGGTAATGGGATTATCTCTCAGTGGACTCCTCCGGGAACTCCTCAGCTTAATGGAGTTTCTGAGAGAAGGAATCGAACCCTACTTGATATGGTTCGTTCCATGATGAGTTTCACTGACTTACCGCCTTCTTTCTGGGGTTATGCCCTAGAAAGTGCAGCAAAGATTTTGAATCTTGTTCCCTCTAAGTCAGTCCCTAAAACGCCCTATGAAATGTGGCATGGTAAAATCCCTAGTTATTCTTACTTAAGAATTTGGGGTTGTCCTGCTTACGTGAAGAGGACAGTGGGAGATAAGTTAGAATCTCGTTCTAACTTATGCTACTTTGTAGGTTATCCTAAGGAATCCATAGGATACTACTTCTATGATCAATCTGAACAAAAGGTGTTTGTTTCCAGAAATGCCACTTTTCTTGAGGAACCGTTCCTTAAAGAAAAGAAAGGCAAGATCATAGAATTAGAAGAAGTACAAAGTGACCCCATACCACCCACTGAAGAAACGTCCCACTCTGATCAACTACAACCAATCACGAATTTCGATACACATGTAAATCCTCCTCTAAGGCGTTCTGAACGTACTCCTAGACAGCCGGAGAGATGGTATGGATTCTTCCATGAAATCTCTCAAAAGGATAATGATCCTTTGACATATAAGGAGGCACTTTCAGATTCTGACTCTGAACAGTGGATAGAAGCCATGAAATCCGAAATGGATTCCATGAACTCCAACCAAGTTTGGACCTTGGTAGATTTGCCTGATGGGGTCAAACCCATAGGTTGCAAATGGATCTTTAAGAGAAAGCTTGGAGTTGATGGAAGCATTGCAGCCTACAAAGCAAGACTGGTTGCAAAAGGATTCACTCAGAGACCCGGCGTGGACTTTGACGAAACCTTTTCACCAGTTGCAATGCAAAAGTCCATTCGAATCATGCTTGCCATTGCTGCATATTATGACTATGAGATATGGCAAATGGATGTGAAAACTGCCTTTCTCAATGGTGACATTGACAAAGACATTTATATGGAGCAACCCATAGGTTTCACATTCAGTGGGAGTGAGCAAAAGGTTTGCAAACTCCAAAGGTCAATCTATGGATTGAAACAGGCTTCTAGGAATTGGAACATTCGATTTGATGAATCGGTCAAAGCGTTTGGCTTCATCCAAATTTCGAATGAGTCATGTGTGTATAGAAAGGAATTGGAGACCTCAGTGCAATTCTTAGTACTTTATGTTGATGACATCCTTCTTATTGGGAATTCGAAGGATGACATGAAAGTGACTAAGTTATGGTTATCGAACCAATTCGAGATGAAAGATCTTGGTGATGCGTCCTATATCCTTGGAATTAAAATCTATAGAGATAGATCTAGAAGGTTAATAGGACTATCACAGTCGATGTACATTGACAAAGTATTGAAGAGATTCAATATGGAGTCAGCAAAGGTTAAGAACCTTCCTATGAGTGTAGGAACATGTCTTTCAAAGAAGATGTGTCCTAAGACTAACCTTGAGAAGGAAAGAATGACTCATACACCTTATGCATCAGCAATAGGTAGCATAATGTATGCAATGTTATGTACTCGACCGGATGTGGCTTATGCACTTAGTGTAACAAGTCGTTTCCAATCTGACCCTGGAGATGGTCACTGGGCTGCCGTGAAGAATATTCTTAAGTACTTGAAAAGTACTAAAGATTTATTCTTAGTTTACGGAGGTCAGAAAGATCTTACTATCGAAGGATACTGCGATGCAAGCTTTGCATCTGACTTAGATGATTTTAAGTCAATGTCAGGATACATTTTCTGCCTAAACGGCGGAGCAGTGAGTTGGAAGAGTTCCAAGCAAACTACCACTGCTGATTCGACCACTGAGGCCGAATACTTAGCTGCAAATGATGCAGCTAAGGAAGGTGTTTGGATTAGAAACTTCATTCAAGAATTGAATGTTGTTCCTAGCATGAAAGACCCCATTACTGTGTTTTGTGACAACACTGGGGCGGTTGCTCAAGCAAGAGAACCAAGATCTCACCAACGGACCAAGCACATTATGAGGAAGTATCACCTAATCCGTGATATTATCAAAAGAGGAGATGTGCTAATTGAGAGGGTCACATCAGCAGAGAACGTGGCAGATCCACTTACTAAACCCCTTAGTCGAGAAGCTTTCCAAGGTCATCTTCAGAAGATGGGACTTAGAGTAGCTTTAGAATGGCTTTGACGGGCAAGTGGGAGATTGTTAGGAATAGTGCCCTAAAAAGCCGATTGTATATCCGCTTTGTGCTTTTCCTTATTGTAATCACAGACAATCTTTGAATGAAATAACGAATTGAGGCAACACTTCTTTATATGCTCTTGTTTGGTATGCGTTTACTTTAGCTGTGCATGTATGAGAACTCCCCTAATCCTGATGACTATAGGACTCTACCATTTAGGTGAAATGGTTCATGAAACGAGCCCTATATCACATAAGTCATGATTAGTAAAATACTCCAAGCCGATGAGTCCTACAGACAGTGGGAGTGTCAACCTGACTCCTCTAAGGCTTGCTTGTGGGATCACGCCCTTAAGAAGGACCACCTTGTTTCATGGAGGTGCAAAGTGTATAGTTGATACGTGCGTGATACATGAGGGTGCTTACTTTAATAAGTAAGTTCACTGAGGTGCCCCGTGTGAGAACATTCCTAAATGGGAAAGGAAGTTTCTATTTCAGGAAATGGAAACTTCCAGATTAGGAAATATCTCACGAGTCATTGATGTGATTAATTGATCCTTAGACTTGAGGTTCCTTGTCACTTTATGAGTTAACTCTGTAGTCTTAGGTATAAGCTTTAAAGGGTGTCGCCTTAGACAACTGATTCAAGGCTTATGCTGGGGCTGCACAAGTGATTCATGAAAGTGAATGAGAATCAAGAAAGGACCTACACTTGCATTTGCAAGGTGATCTCTTATTGTGTAAGTCATTCATATGCCATATGGAGTCCTTGGCCAAGGCAGTAGATCAAGACATCAAGAAAAGGGTTTCTTGGATTGAGATCAAATGGATATGAAATGCACTTAGCTTTAAGACCGGATTATTAGGGTTCTGATTATTCCCTTGCCCTAGATCTTGGTTGAGAGATAGTAAGTAGGAGGATTGTATCTCACATGATTCAATGACTTAAAGGTTCTGTCGAATCCGAACATTCCAATTCAGCTAGGGGTTAAACACCTGTTGCTAGACTATGGTCGTTTAATCTGTGGACTGATTAATTAATTAGTGAATTAATTAATTGGGGTCACTGCTAATTGAATTGAGAACCTAGAGGGTCACACACAACAACTTGGTTACATGAGTTGAGGCTTGAAAATGATTAAACGAGTTAATCGGACCAAGAGGGTTCCACACGTGTGAATTCACACGTGTGGATCACGTGAGTGACACGTGTCACTGTGACACGTGTCACACACGTGTATATATATATATATTATATATATATTAAATAATTAATTAGTTAATTATTTAATAGACTTTGGTTTAATTTTGAATTAAAAAGAAAGTCTAATTTTGGAGAAAATAATCTAGTTAATTAATTATGAATTAATTAATTAGATAAAATAAGTTATTTATTTTATAATAAATAAAGTATAAAATTATCCAAAAATAGTTTGGATATTTTTTAAGCTCTCTTCAAAGTTGACTAGAATTAGAATTCAAAGTCAAGGTTGAAAATACTTGATCCTCAAGTAATAGGAGAGAGGGACCAAAATCCTAGCCCATAAAGGACTAGGAATTTCGGCACTCCCTTGCCTATATATAGGGGAGCTCGAGCTCCCCTTTAGAGCATATAGACAATTCTTGGTTCATGTGTTGAACACCTTCCTTTCTCCAAGATTAAATTAAACCCTAGGTTAAGCCCAAACACTAACTAGAGAACTAGCATCCTTACTAGTTAGATTGTGATCAAGTTGGTGGACTTTCTCTAGAGACTTCAAGTTAGAAGTTTGAAGATTCGAGCTTTACCAAGGAGAGGGGATCAAGCCGCGTGAAGAGCGTTCTTGGGTGGCTTGAAACGCTTCAAGAAAGAATAAAAGAAAAGTAAGTTTTCTATCTTTACGAATTTGGTTACACGATTGCGAGTCCTAGATCCTTTTGTTGGGAAAAATTTTTAAATTCCGCTGCTTTCTGATTCGTGTTTTCCAACAAGGAGCCCCCGGGACGGTTAGGGCCGTCGGGGATATACCTGTGCGTAGTTCCATTTGAGATATCATTGCGCGACCTTAGGGCGATGAGGGAGACGTGATATCTTGAGCCTTCGGTGTACAGCCGGGGAGGACTCTTGTGGGTTCGCTACCCCTTGAGGGTGTGTATGTATGTTATTGATGGTTAGGGCCAATGCGTGGCTCTTCCATCATTGGAGTAGAGGATGGATTGATTCTGCTTTATGTTCTGTTCAGATATGAGGAGTAAAGGTTGGAAGCCCGTACTCGCCGGGTATATGTTATGAATGTATGGGATTTGTGAAAAGGGATAGGCTTCTCTAAATAGTTTTCCAAACTTATACTATTTTGGGTATTTCTACTGTTTTGGCGTACAAAACCCTAATCCCGGTTCATGAGTCCACCCTTATGTTATGTGTTGTGCTCTATATATATATTGGGGGTGTGCGTTAGCCCCCTCACTCAGTCAGTTGACTGACACCTCATTTTATCTTTTAGTTGCAGGTTCTTTTGGCTTGAGCTAGGCGGAAGTGAGTCTTATGTGTCACACTTGTCAGTCTAGTAGGTGTTAGGATGCATTTGTCGCATACTCTACTTATTTTATGTATTTATGTTTCACATTTGCAGATTATGTTTATGTTCTATTTAGACTTCAACCCGTATGGGGTTAGTAAACTAGTATTTGGTTGTTACTAGATATTGATGATATTTATGTTGGATTATGTATGTCGATATTCGGGATTAGGTATCTATGCTAGTTGAACCCGTCACCTGCTTTGCATGTTTTGTTTTAAATGCTTCCGCTATCTATTGTTGTTGGTTTTAATTGCTTCCGCACTCTGAGTTTGTCAAGTTAGATCCGCCTAGCCTAGAGTGTGAGTTGGTCTCCCGTTCGCTATGATTCGGATTCGGGCATGAACTTTCCATTTCGTGACCGGGTCTGGGTCTTAGTGCGGGGGATGTGGCATCCTCCGTTTGGGGTGTTACAATAGCTTTTCCTCGTTCCTCCAAATCCCGAGGTTACTTTGACTTGGTAATTATTCCTTGCCTTTCCCACGGTCTTCGAGATTTCCATGCTTCTTTATAAATCAACTTGTATCTTCTACCTCCAAGGAGTTAGCATCCAACTTTTTCTCTAAATTCGACCTTTACTTCTAATCGTCACCTCGATCAAGAATCCCGCACCTACCCTGTGTGAGTTCAATTCACCTCCAATTGCTTATACTTGAGAGCATGATTTCCTTTCTTTACCGTTTCCATTTGTTGCTCCATATCTTCCAATTCAACTTCACAACAGGACAATTCAGCTTGGTTTTGGAAAAACGAACTCATATCCCAATCAACACCTTGATCAAGATTCCCGTGACTATTGTTCATGAGTTTCCATCACGATCGAAATCCAAAGCACCCAAGTCCAACTTTTCCCGGTCTTAACTTCAACAGACTTGATTTCAATTCACTAGGCTTAGTCAGAAATCCTTCTTTGTCGACCCCAGGTGCACAACTCCTACCGGCCCCATTTTATCTTAGTTTCTCCTAATTATTGATACCTCTTCAACGATCCAATCCGGAATCAAAATATCTTCAAAGTTTGTTCACTTCATTCTTTAGGTTGAAAGATCCTGTGCATCCAATCCAAGGCACCTTATGTGGCAGAGCCGTATAGGTCAATCTTCTAGATCATAGCCATCCCACAATCAATCCTTATTTCACCAGGTGTCCTTCTACCACCGCATCTCTAGATTCAATCTTCCCATTCCGAATCCTAATCCTTGAAATCTAGCTTCATCTGGGAAGTCTCACATCTCTAATTCTCTACATTCTTCCCGGAGTATCCTGCCCATCTTCCATGTCTCAAAAAAGTTTGCAATCGATCGTCATTGTCGTAGAACCTGGTCGTGGTTTGATATTATCTCCATAACCTATAAATCATAGCTTACTTCTAGAGTAGATGCATGCGATTAGTGCATGCTCATGACACATTTTCAACAATTAATGCAAGGATCCTTATGTAAATGCAACAGATAGTTCCACAAAATTCAAAAAAGAAAGCCAAATTCATGTTCAAAATCGATGCAATGCACACGTTGTCATATAGTCCCTAAGCCGTACGACCTAGATTGACTCACACACGACACGAGAACACCGGTTTTGCAACCGGGCTTTGATACCACTTAAGGATGTAGCACCCCGCACGTGAGGCACCACATCCCCCGCACTATGGCTCAACATGAGTAATGAAATAGTAAATCCGCACCCGTATCAGACCCTAGCGAACGGGAGACAAACATAAAAACCATCCTAAACTAGGCGTAACTAGACCCTGCAATGATAACCAATCAACAAAATATAATGCAACGTAAAGCCAAAGTTCAAACATACAAACCATAACCAGAATTGGGCTCTTCAGGCCTCTTTTAATCAATAGCAAAACCCAGTAAAAGCAATTCAATAACAATTTCATAAATATTCAAATTCATGATACTACAGAATCGAATCATATATAATTCCAATACATATGTGAGTGCAGAGACTCTCCTAACCTAACTTGACCAACTCAAACTCAACATAACTCCGTCTAGCTCGAAACTCCAAAGCCAAACCTGCACACTAAAGTGTTGGGGAGGGAGAGGGTCAGTCTCTAAAAGACTGAGTGAGCAGGAGCGATACATATATATAAGAAACATGCACATGCAAGTCATAAATCCCGAGCAAGGTTTTATTTGAAATTAGTTCCCACGAAGGGAAAGAAACTAGTTAAACAATGCTCGAACTTTACGACTAATTCATATTGAAATTCATTACGTTCATAAATCATACATATACATAAGGCTCGGCGAGTGAGCGTGCAGAATCTCCAACCAAACTCCGACCGTGTCCGACAAATATCATTAATATGTTGATTAGGCGATCATGCGATATATCATAATACATGCAAAACATAAATCATATCATAAAATATATTCGTTTGGGCAATCCGTGTCCCGGCCTTCCCGCACGGTGCATAACAATCATAACATAACATAATCATAGTCATAATCATAAATAAGTTCCAACCTTCTTCCTCCGGGTGGTGGACGGGTTAGCAAGACCTGACCACCTCATACATAGGCCAATGGGGTTTCATGACTCCCCCAAGGGCACTCAGCTCCCATTCCCCGCTAAACTCTTAGCGAGGGCCGGTATCACCGTAGTTTGGTTGGGACTAGTATATGGGATCCCTGTCAGCCCTTGCTTCCTCGGTTAGCCACATATACTATGTCCCGGGGCCTGTACAATCATAAATCATAAATGTGTCTCGCCAAACTTATCAATTCATAAGAAACATAGCATAATTCATAAATCATTTGAAAAGGGTTTACTCGATCAATATTTACTCGATACATACATTTGAAAACCAAATATAACTATATTAGGTTTTTGGCCAAAGCTTGTCACATACGGTTGTAGGGTTTTATACATAACTAGAACGAAAACACCCTCACCTGAAACAAGACGATACAAGTGTTGGAAAACACGAATCAGAAAGCAGCGGAATTTAAAAAATTTTCCAACAAAAGGATCTAGGACTCGCAATCGTGTAACCAAATTCGTAGAGATAGAAAACTTACTTTTCTTTTATTCTTTCTTGAAGCGTTTCAAGCCACCCAAGAACGCTCTTCTCGCGGCTTGACAACCCGTCCCTCGAAAGTCTCTTTCTACTTCAGAATCCATTGTCGGGATAACAATCCACACCAACCTAGATTCAAATCATGTTAGGGAAGTTCTTAACAATATAACATAAAGAAAGAAACATGAAGCGAGAAAGGCATGATTGAAACTCCCTTCGAAAACCAGTTTTGCGAAAGTAGAAATCTACCAGCCATAAAACCCTCGTGAAAAAACTCATCTTTCAGGATATGGACGAACGGTTTTCGCCATCTTCTTTGGTTCGATTTTTTCACTCGTTTTCTGTTGGGTTCAGAATCATTTCATCATCCCTTCTGATCGTTTTGCTTAATCCCCACTTTTGGTAAAGCTCGAATCTTCAAAACTTCTAACTTGAAGTCTCTAGAGATAGTCCACCAACTTGGCTACAATCTAACTAGTAAGGATGCTAGTTCTCTAGTTAGTGTTTAGGCTTAACCTAGGGTTTAATTTAATCTTGGAGAAAGGAAGGTGCTCAACACATGAACCAAGAATTGTCAATTAGCTCCATAAGGAGCTCGAGCTCCCCTATTTATAGAGAGAGGGTGCCGATCCAAATCCTAGTTGGGAAAGGATTTTGTTCCTCTCTCTCCTATTACTTGATCATCAAGTATTTTCCAACTTTGACTTTGAATTCTAATTCTAGTCAACTTTGAAGAGAGCTAAAAATATCCAAACTATTTTTGGATAATTTTATACTTTATTTATTATAAAAATAAATAACTTATTTTATCTAATTAATTAATTCATAATTAATTAACTAAATTATTTTCTCCAAAATTAGACTTTCTTTTTAATTCAAAATTAAACCAAAGTCTATTAAATAATTAACTAATTAATTATTTAACATATATATAATATATATATATACACACGTGTGTGACACGTGTCACAGTGACACGTGTCACAGTGACACGTGTCACTCACGTGAGCCACACGTGTGACTTCACACGTGTGGAACCCTCTAGGCTCGATTAACTCGTTTAATCATTTTCAAGCCTCAACTCATGTAACCAAGTTGTTGTGTGTGACCCTCTAGGTTCTCAATTCAATTAGCAGTGACCCCAATTAATTAATTCACTAATTAATTAATCAGTCCACAGATTAAACGACCATAGTCTAGCAACAGGTGTTTAACCCCTAGCTGAATTGGAATGTTCGGATTCGACAGAACCTTTAAGTCATCGATTCATGTGAGATACAATCCTCCTACTTACTATCTCTCAACCAAGATCTAGGGCAAGGGAATAATCAGAACCCTAATAATCTGGTCTTAAAGCTAAGTGCATTTCATATCCATTTGATCTCAATCCAAGAAACCCTTTTCTTGATGTCTTGATCTACTGCCTTGGCCAAGGACTCCATATGGCATATGAATGACTTACACAATAAGAGATCACCTTGCAAATGCAAGTGTAGGTCCTTTCTTGATTCTCATTCACTTTCATGAATCACTTGTGCAGCCCCAGCATAAGCCTTGAATCAGTTGTCTAAGGCGACACCCTTTAAAGCTTTTACCTAAGACTACAGAGTTAATTCATAAAGTGACAAGGAACCTCAAATCTAAGGATCAATTAATCACATCAATGACTAGTGAGATATTTCCTAATCTGGAAGTTTCCATTTCCTGAAATAGAAACTTCCTTTCCCATTTAGGAATGTTCTCACACGGGGCGCCTCAGTGAACTCACTTATTAAAGTAAGCACCCTCATGTATCACACACGTATCAACTATACACTTTCCACCTCCATGAAACAAGGTGGTCCTTCTTAAGGGCGTGATCCCACAAGCAAGCCTTAGAGGAGTCAGGTTGACACTCCCACTGTCTGTAGGACTCATCGGCTTGGAGTATTTTACTAATCATGACTTATGTGATATAGGGCTCGTTTCATGAACCATTTCACCTAAATGGTAGAGTCCTAAAGTCATCAGGATTAGGGGAGTTCTCATACATGCGCACATAATGGAAACACTCAAAAACACGTATTGGCATATAAAGAAGTGTTTGCCTATGATCAATCGTTTATTATTCAAAGATTGTCTGTGATACAAGAAAAGTCCCAAAGCAGATTACGTCGAATCGGCTTTCTAGGGCACTATTCCTAACAATCTCCCACTTGCCCGTAAAAGCCATTTAGGTACTCTAAGTCCCATCTTCTCAAGATGCACTTTGAGAGCCTATTGACTTTGGGCGTTTCCAAAGTGGATCTGCTATATTCTCTGCTGATGTGACCCTCTTGTTTACACATCTCTCAGGAAACACCTTTTCCTTATAAAGTGATTCGTAATCACGTGTTCAGTCTCTTGGTGAGGTCTTGGTTCTCTTACTTGAGCAACCATCCTTTTTATCATACAATATGATCAAGGAGTTGTTTTCATGCTAGGAACTTCATCTAACAAGTTAGATGGAGTTTCTTACCCAAACACTTAACTTAGTATTATATAATACGACTAAGTCCTCAACTACGATAGTTGAGTTTTGGCAATGTCCGTCCTTGGAACCCCTTTCCAACACATTGCATTACCATTCTGGTAGAAGTTGTATCCTTTCAATGATTTCATAATCATCTATGTTTGATGAACGGTTACATCAAATATCCTTCTAACAATAAGATCTTTTGGACTCTGTAAACTAATACATATCCTCATTTCTTCTCAAGTACTCTGAGGACATCCTTTACAGAGATCTAATGACCTTCTCTGAGGTCATATTAGATTCGGCCCACTACGCTTAGTGTTGCGCCATATCTAATTTAGTACATAACTTTTCATACATTATGCACCCTTTCACTTAAAGGGATTTTGGACATTCTAACTTTCTCAAAGTTATCTTAGGACACATACTCTTCAAAAGAGATGTTCCATTGTCCATACTAAACTCCTTTTAGTACCGTGGTTATGTACTCATTTTGTGATAATCCTTTTATTCTCTTAGATCTATCTTCTATAGATCTGAATGTCGAGAATATAGGATAATCACTAAGATCTTTCATGTCAAATTGTTTCTTAAACAAGAATTGGTAACTTTCACGTCGTCCTTGACATTCCTAATGAGAAGGATGTCGTTTTCTAAAGAACCAAAAATTGACTCTTACATCCCTAACTTTCTTACGTACACTTTGAGACTTATTCGACTTCCATCTGTGTCAAACGATTTGACTATCCTATGGAATCGAATTGTCTAATCCTAGAAGCCTTCATCAATCCACAGATTGACTTTAGGGATTTGCATACCTTATGCATACTCCCACTGAATATGAGATTTATAGAAATACCTTATTTCAGTCTCTTTCAATCTCATATTGAACAAGATAGTTCTCATATTCATTTATCATATCTCATAGTCAGAATATGAGGTTATGGTAAACACAACCCAAATGGACTTTTGCATTTCAACCGTCAAGAAGGTTGTAATGCTTTCCATTTACTCGAAGCTCTAGGAGCTTGATCCTATCAGGTGGATCAACCAAGGTCAAAACTCGGTTTAAGTATATGGAATCCATATTGGATTTCAAGGCTTGCTTACACTACTCAGATTCCAAATCTGACAGTGTCTCCTCTTCAAGTAATTCCTTGGCTATCTAGGAACGCGTTCTAAACGCATCTTAAGAGAAGGGTTTCACACGTGTACATACTCTAAAATTTGGCTAAATTTTATCAGATGGGCTCGTTTCTTCTATATGTGGCGTGGATATTTATTCTCAAATTTCTTCGAGGTCTGCTTGCTTGCCTTTCTTCTTCTATAGGAACGATTCCTTAAGAAAGGTACATTCCTTTGAGACAAACAACTTTTGTACAAGGGAATCGCAAAACTGATATCCAATATCATTGTATAAACTTGAACTCATTTTAAGCTTATCTCCCACTATCCTCTTCACTTAAGAGGATTCCATTAAATTCTTGGATAAGAATAATTAGGGAATTTAGAATGCCACATTGCATGAAGGACTGATTTTGGAAGGTACTAAATTCAAAATCTCTAACTGCATATTCTAGGAGTTTATTCCTAGAATGATTATAAGTCAGTAAAGCTTGCTATGGAATGAACCATATCCTATAAGGTTTCATTCCCTCATTCGGAAACACTAAGGTGTTCTCGAATTAGTTTACTGAGAGATAATCCTATTATCTCTAAGATGACTAAGGAATTAGTTACTAAGATATTGGCTATCTCGATCATATCGATTTACCTATAACTTATGACTACTTCGGTTCCTAACCTCCTTTCGAAATTTTAAGAATTTCATATAAGTTTCGAATTTGTACTTTAACAAGTACATTCATTCATAATGATTAAACTGAAGATTGTATCTAGTGCTTACATTAAGCATCTTACACTCATCAGCACGGATCGAAATCCACTATAATTTTGGAACGTTCCATGTTTCACCTAAACAATGTTCCGGGAACGTTTTCCCTTTGAGATAGGATTCACAGGAAGTCAACTCTATAGGTTCATTTTCATAGAATGATCCTAAGGTGTCTGACTTGCTAATCCTTTTATATCTCAACTTTCCAAAGTAATTCGAAGCTTTGTCATCTCACTTACCTTTTGTTATCTCGTTGTATGTTCAGAACATTAGTGCCTTGAGTCTTTGCACAACGGATTATGCAGAACTGACTCAAGACTAGTAAATTCTATTCCTAGTAGAATTACTAAACGAGGTAACATTTCAGAGTACTCATACTCTTCGCAGTTCCCTTTCAAAGTCCTTATTTGCTATCATAGAAGCAAACGTCCTATTTGATCTCTAGTGTCTTTTGGGCGCACCCCTTACATGCCCCTCCATTGGGCTCTTAAGGGTTTCTTCTTCTTTAGGCGTTCAAGCCTTTAACTTAGGGAAGTTTAGAAGAAGAATTAACCATCTCAACCTTTTATTCCTTCTTAAGGATGCTCTCAACCATTATCAACTAAATGATTAACTATGCTACATTAGCATCATTCTAGTTGAGCATAAAGGGTTTGAATGATGGTGGAAGCAATGTAAGCAATCAGTGCATTGAGAACTCTTTTCTCAGTTAATGATCGAGACCATAAGATCTTCAAATAAGATCTTTAGACCTTGTTCATGTGCACTTGTTTCCTCATTTGGAATATTGAATAATTCCACAATGTTATACCTTGTAACATTTTTATGAGGTGGTTCAATTGCTCTTAAGTGGTTTGGAGAAATCCATTCACCTCAGATTGCTTCTCTTTTGGCCCGGGTCGAATTTTCATAATTGAAAACTTCGCCCTTTAGAGAACACCTTTCTCTATTCGGAATCTAAAACGAATTTTAGGATCCAAAACCAATTTAGAGTTAGTTAGGACTTAGTCAACTCTTTTGACTTAAGGATGGATACGAATGGGTTTGCATTTCATATTGTAGAGAATCACAGAACTACAACCTAAATGCTAAGCAGAGAACTAGGTGAGCATGCTGAATTATAACGATATACAAAAGATAAGGTCTTTAATCTAATGTAGCTCCCACTGTTTTTCAAAGATCTATAATTCCCAAAGATCTAAGAGGAACACGTTTCCCAACGGGTACTAAGATCCTAAGCATTTTACCTCGAACCCACGACTCGCGGACATTCTAAGTAAAATCCTAGGTAGGTACAACTTACCAATTCTAACACCTTTAGAACTCTTAGTAATTGTTTTTGCATCACCTATCTTTCAATATGGACCCACGACTCGTGCGACATCCATATTTACTTAGGCGTTAAGCTAGACCCATCAATCATAAGATCATGATCAAAACTTAGTTCGAACGACCCACGGCTCGTGGACATCGCCCTTGCCAAAATTAACCACGAAATATTAATCATTTAAAATGATCAATTAGGTAACTAAGAACTAATAAGCTCCACTAGCTATCCCACGACTCGCGGACAATAACTAGCTTTACTTACTAAACTTAAAACCTATTGATGGAATGCTAGGAATTTAATTCAAAATTTGCATCTCGAATTAAATACCTATTATTCGAAATGAGCTTAATATTTAATGGGAATTTTTCGAATCAACCGAAGAGTTGTTCGGTTCGACCTCACCAACATATATGTTATCCAATTTTATTAGTCTTGATTAATGCAAGTACACTTAAATGCATTTCAAACAAGCACATAAACAGATAACATGTCCTAGCATGATACTAACATGTAATGATCATGGGTTCTACCTATCTTATGCGTGATATGTGGAAGCCACTCCACAATCACAAGTTCTAACATACATGCCACATAAACAGTTTAAATCACATAAGGGAAAGCGGTAAGAAAATACGAGCCCTATCTCTATTACATTTAACAATTGAGATTCCCCTCCCTAACATTTTGAGGGGTCTTCACTTATGGCCTCCTTGTTACTTGAATGTGGTCCATTTTACTCCATGGGTGCATTGTCTCCAAAATGAAAATAAAACCTCACCACCTATCTCTACTCTCAAATTACAATAAAAAGAAAAAGACATAAAGTAATAAAGCTCAATCTTCATATTGGCCTTAGACAATTACACGGGGCATACCCCGA
Organism: Lantana camara; assembly: GCA_037501455.1. NCBI lineage: Eukaryota > Viridiplantae > Streptophyta > Magnoliopsida > Lamiales > Verbenaceae > Lantana > Lantana camara. Next base: position 99,424,567 of record CM074855.1, read on the forward strand.
CCTCAAAAACAGTAATATGGAAAGCCACATAATAAATCACATAACGGTACGCACATAAGTGAGGCTCCAACCTCAATTGAAAAACGCAACTATAGGGCTCCAACCCCAATTTAAACCATCCATGTGCACAAATTAAAACCATACATAGATCTAAACCCATGATCACCTAACATGCTTGGAATGCAAGAATTTAAATTTAACCAATAAATTAAAATTCTCGCTTTAAGCTCTAATAGCTTAAAACACGACTTAGATACAATTCTTGTTCAAGAGCCTTTTTCAATAAAACCCGAAAAACTATAAACTAATAAAATTCCAATTAATTTCTGAAAATTAATAATTTTATTCTTTCAATATTTTCATAAAATAAAGATCGTAATTTTCCCAAAATTTAAATCGATTTTAATTTCTCAAAATCCCAATTTAATCAAAATTTTAAAATTAATTTTATTTTGATAAAACTGATTTCAAAAGATAAAATTAAAATAAAATTAAATCGGGATTTTTAAGGACCGAAACCACGAAACACGAAAACATGCCCGAAACCACCGGTTCATGAGGGCACCGCCGCGCGGCAGCATGCGCGCGCGCGCGCTGGGCGTGCACGCCGCGCGCGCGTTGCGCGCAGCAGTGCCCCCGTGTGCGGGCAGTCTCGGCCAGGCTCCCGCGCGGTTGCGGGAGGTACTAGGCTGGACGTCCCGCGTGGTTGCGGGACGTGTGGGCGGTGACTCCCGCACGGTTGCGGGAGCCTCGTGCGGGCAGTCCCGCACGGTCGCGGGACTGGTGAGCGGCGACGATTGGCTAGGCCTCGCGTGCTACGCCTTAGCACGCGCGAGCCTGGCCTTTTTGTTCGTAACGCGATTTCGTGTTTCGTATCTCAAGTTTCTCAGAACCAATTCAATCCAAAAATTAAAATTACGATTTAAACGAATTTCAACTAAAACAGCTTTTCAAAAACAGATTTAAGAAACAGTTTTCAGAAATTCAAGAAAATTACAGTTTCGTATTTCAGGCTTTCTAAAAGAACTCATGAATACCTAATTCGCATCTAAGCCTAAGAATTTCTACCAAATTCAGAATAATTGAGACGAATCAGAAACACGATTAACGAGGTGGCTCTGATACCACTTGTTGGAAAACACGAATCAGAAAGCAGCGGAATTTAAAAAATTTTCCAACAAAAGGATCTAGGACTCGCAATCGTGTAACCAAATTCGTAGAGATAGAAAACTTACTTTTCTTTTATTCTTTCTTGAAGCGTTTCAAGCCACCCAAGAACGCTCTTCTCGCGGCTTGACAACCCGTCCCTCGAAAGTCTCTTTCTACTTCAGAATCCATTGTCGGGATAACAATCCACACCAACCTAGATTCAAATCATGTTAGGGAAGTTCTTAACAATATAACATAAAGAAAGAAACATGAAGCGAGAAAGGCATGATTGAAACTCCCTTCGAAAACCAGTTTTGCGAAAGTAGAAATCTGCCAGCCATAAAACCCTCGTGAAAAAACTCATCTTTCAGGATATGGACGAACGGTTTTCGCCATCTTCTTTGGTTCGATTTTTTCACTCGTTTTCTGTTGGGTTCAGAATCGTTTCATCATCCCTTCTGATCGTTTTGCTTAATCCCCACTTTTGGTAAAGCTCGAATCTTCAAAACTTCTAACTTGAAGTCTCTAGAGATAGTCCACCAACTTGGCTACAATCTAACTAGTAAGGATGCTAGTTCTCTAGTTAGTGTTTAGGCTTAACCTAGGGTTTAATTTAATCTTGGAGAAAGGAAGGTGTTCAACACATGAACCAAGAATTGTCAATTAGCTCCATAAGGAGCTCGAGCTCCCCTATTTATAGAGAGAGGGTGCCGATCCAAATCCTAGTTGGGAAAGGATTTTGTTCCTCTCTCTCCTATTACTTGATCATCAAGTATTTTCCAACTTTGGCTTTGAATTCTAATTCTAGTCAACTTTGAAGAGAGCTAAAAATATCCAAACTATTTTTGGATAATTTTATACTTTATTTATTATAAAAATAAATAACTTATTTTATCTAATTAATTAATTCATAATTAATTAACTAAATTATTTTCTCCAAAATTAGACTTTCTTTTTAATTCAAAATTAAACCAAAGTCTATTAAATAATTAACTAATTAATTATTTAACATATATATAATATATATATATACACACGTGTGTGACACGTGTCACAGTGACACGTGTCACTCACGTGAGCCACACGTGTGACTTCACACGTGTGGAACCCTCTAGGCTCGATTAACTCGTTTAATCATTTTCAAGCCTCAACTCATGTAACCAAGTTTTTGTGTGTGACCCTCTAGGTTCTCAATTCAATTAGCAGTGACCCCAATTAATTAATTCACTAATTAATTAATCAGTCCACAGATTAAACGACCATAGTCTAGCAACAGGTGTTTAACCCCTAGCTGAATTGGAATGTTCGGATTCGACAGAACCTTTAAGTCATCGATTCATGTGAGATACAATCCTCCTACTTACTATCTCTCAACCAAGATCTAGGGCAAGGGAAAAATCAGAACCCTAATAATCTGGTCTTAAAGCTAAGTGCATTTCATATCCATTTGATCTCAATCCAAGAAACCCTTTTCTTGATGTCTTGATCTACTGCCTTGGCCAAGGACTCCATATGGCATATGAATGACTTACACAATAAGAGATCACCTTGCAAATGCAAGTGTAGGTCCTTTCTTGATTCTCATTCACTTTCATGAATCACTTGTGCAGCCCCAGCATAAGCCTTGAATCAGTTGTCTAAGGCGACACCCTTTAAAGCTTATACCTAAGACTACAGAGTTAATTCATAAAGTGACAAGGAACCTCAAGTCTAAGGATTAATTAATCACATCAATGACTCGTGAGATATTTCCTAATCTGGAAGTTTCCATTTCCTGAAATAGAAACTTCCTTTCCCATTTAGGAATGTTCTCAAACGGGGCGCCTCAGTGAACTCACTTATTAAAGTAAGCACCCTCATGTATCACGCACGTATCAACTATACACTTTCCACCTCCATGAAACAAGGTGGTCCTTCTTAAGGGCGTGATCCCACAAGCAAGCCTTAGAGGAGTCAGGTTGACACTCCCACTGTCTGTAGGACTCATCGGCTTGGAGTATTTTACTAATCATGACTTATGTGATATAGGGCTCGTTTCATGAACCATTTCACCTAAATGGTAGAGTCCTAAAGTCATCAGGATTAGGGGAGTTCTCATACATGCGCACATTATGGAAACACTCAAAAACACGTATTGGCATATAAAGAAGTGTTTGCCTATGATCAATCGTTTATTATTCAAAGATTGTCTGTGATACAAGAAAAGTCCCAAAGCAGATTACGTCGAATCGGCTTTCTAGGGCACTATTCCTAACAACAAGGATACGAGTTCCCAAAAGCCCGAAGGATCAAGATCTCTCCACCCTGGAGATAAACTGTACAAAAGACAACATGACGTGATCGTGAGACTCAAGACTCTAAATGAACCATATATGACGCACGGCAATGCACAAGCATGATATGAATCCATAAAAGATGATATTATGTCATGAAAATGTTCATGTGCATTATTAAGGCATTTAAATCGTATAACCAAGTCATTCATTTTCATTCAATTTCATCAATTCATATCTCCAATCAAATTAATTCAAGAACTCAAATAGGAGCGTAGTACATATTTAATCTTCTCAAAACACTACTACATACCTCATATTACATAATATAGCATATTTCCAAAGTTTGACAACAAGAAGGAATCATATAATATAGAAAATGAGTTACGCGATTAACAAACGACACATAAACACACATAAACGGCATTGGGCAAAAGCATGCCTACAGCTCATCCAAAAGATATGAAATTAAACTATAATACTCCCAACATATAGCAAAACAAGTTCATAGTTCAACACAAAAGGAGATAAAGTCATTAAAGAGGTGAAACAAATCAAAAACCGAAAAGGAAGCAACAAGGACCGCGCAGGGGAAGGGACACGGGGGTGTCACCAACCCTAGCTAAACTGAGCCACGACCGTGGCTCAGTACAGACATGCCCAGAAGGTGTGACACGCCCGTGTCTCACATTTTAGTGTAAATGAGACACGGGGGTGTCACGGTACAGAACTAAAACGCACACAATACTTTACCGACCAAAATCGCACATATGAGCCCTATTGTTTCAATCAAGCCATGATCAAGTACTTAGGAGCTGAATTTGGAACTGAAACCTTGGGGAATGCATTCTAACATACTAAAAAACTAATTTACATCATATATATGCAAAATGGCACGAATTAAAGCACATTAGGGTGACCAACAACCACACAAATGTAACAGCAGCAGGTTTGTCATGGAGCATGCATAAAAACAGGTCATGTCTTTCCGTTTTGAGGCTTAAAATGGATCCAAATACTTGAAACATGAATGCTAACATATATAGAAATGAGTGTACATCAAATCCATGCAATTTCACACGAAATGGAGACCATTAGATCAAGCAACAAACCATAATTCCACATAGCAGTCCCGAAACAGGGGAGGCAGTTTTGAACATCAAGTTTGAAGCTCCAAATCTCATAATTTTATCAAAGGGTCAAGAGATAAAATCCTCCTAACATTATATACTATCAGTTAGGAAAGAAATAGGCTAAGAAACAAGCTCATATAACCATGTATAAGCAAGAAATTCAGCTACACAAGTACATAGGTCACAAGAACAAAAATCCCTAAAAGTTCATATCAAACTCATCACCCAAACCCTAACCAAATCTGATCCAATTCAAGTTGTAAGTAGATGAAATCAAGCATAAAAGAGTAGAGGAGACATAAATATTCATACATTGAAGATTGGAAGAAGAAGGGAGGTGATTTGAGCTCAAAATCACAAGAATGGCCAAGGGTTTTTCTTCATTTTCTTCTCTTCCTCTCTCTCGAGCAGTTCCAGCAGAAAAGAGAAATTTTTGGATTGGTTTTCAGAGCAAAAGGGGGAATAAAGGGCTTAAATCAAGGTACAGAAGTCATGGTTAAGCTTTGGTTAGGTTAGGTTGAGTAAAAAGGGTCCCACCATGAAGACTAGTCAACAGAAGGAGCTCTTCTTACATGAGTTGCTAGTTACGGTTGGATTTTGGAGGTCTTAATGATTTCAAAAAGGTATGAGGCTTGTTCCATTGTCTCTGAATCGTCGATACGAAGGCAACGGAGGTGTCGGAATTCGAATCCGAATTCCCGACCTCAAGATATCACGTGCGGAACCAAGGGTGCGCTAATTGCTCGTTAGCCCCCAATTTGGTTCCACAATCAAAATTAAATTCGTTAACACGTCAAATGAATCCAAAACCATAAACCGAGCATATAGACATGTTCATAACACACATATTTACGACATACTAAATTTCCACGACATTTCGATATCATTACATATAAGAACGAAGCACAAATAAAACACTTATGCGCAAGAATGAATTCATAACGTTATAAATCAATTACTAAAACTTAAATTCCATTTTAAATAAATTAAAGCCAACTAATAACATGTTGAAATTAATTAACGAATTTACCGGAATAGTTATGGTAACATGAAATGAATTACATTAAAATAACAACAGTTTATAGTTTAAAACAAATATAACACATTTAAAAATAATTAATCATATAATTAAATAATTAAATTGCACAATTTATAAACAAAACGAGACATTAGTTAAAACGAAAAATCGGGGCGTTACAGACGAGGCATGCGAAGCGAGTTTTCAACTCTTGAAGGAAAAATTGACTACTGCACCGGTATTAGCACTCCCTGAAGGCACTGAAGGATACATGGTTTGTACGGACGCCTCGAAAGAAGGGTTGGGATGTGTTTTGATGCAGAATGGTAAGGTGATAGCTTATGGCTCGAGGAAATTGAAAGATCATGAACAGAATTATCCCACTCACGGTCTTGAGCTTGCAGCCGTGATCTTCGCTTTGGGAAAGTGGAGACACTATCTTTACGGAGTTTCTTTTGAGATCTTTTCCGACCACAAGAGTCTCCAGTATCTGTTTTCTCAGAAGGAATTAAACAAGAGACAGAGGCATTGGATGGAGATGTTGGCAGATTATGAGTGTACAATTCGATACCATCCTGGAAAGGCCAACGTGGTCGCGGATGCGCTTAGTAGGAAAGCTAGCGTGTCAAGTGTTAAGGTGGAAGTTGAGGATGAATCTGAGTCTTTCAAGCTAAGAGCTAGTATTCGGAATATTACTGTTCAATCGGATCTTCAGCAGAGATTGTTTGAAGCTCAGAGAGTGGATTCCGAGGTTTAGAGGTTAGTGCAGAAAGCTAGAAATGATTCAGAGAGTCTGTTCGGATTTGATGACACCGGGTTTCTAAGGTTTAAGAACAGAGTTGTGGTTCCGGAAGAGTTGAAACGGTTGATATTGGAAGAAGCTCATCGGTCAGGGTATTCGATACATCCCGGGGGAAATAAGATGTATAAGGAGTTAAAGAAATTTTATTGGTGGAATGGACTTAAGCGGGATGTAATCAACTTTGTGAGACATTGCTTGACTTGCCAAGTGGTGAAAGCTGAGCATCAGAAGCCATCGGGGCTACTGCAACCGTTACCTATTCCAGAATGGAAATGGTAGCAAGTGGCGATGGATTTCGTTTCGGGTCTTCCACGAGTGAAAGGTGGTTTAGATGGAATTTGGGTGACCGTGGATTGATTAACGAAATCGACACATTTTCTTGCTATTCGGATGTCGGATAAGGTGAATAAATTGGCTAAGAAGTATGTTGATGAAATCGTCCGACTTCATGGAGTACTGGTTAGCATTGTATCAGATCGGGATCCGAGGTTAACTTCTAGATTTTGGCAAAAATTACAAAGGAATCTGGGCACAAGGCTTCAATTCAGCACAGCTTTCCATCCTCAGACAGACGGACAATCAGAGAGATTAATTAAATATTTGGAGGATATGTTGAGAGCATGTGCATTGGACTTTGCGAGTTCGTGGAACGAGCAATTACCTTTGATTGAATTTGCCTATAATAACAGCTTTCAAGCGTCGATAGAAATGGCTCCATATGAGGCTCTCTACGGACGGAAATGCAGGTCACCATTGTTCTTTGATTTGGAAGAATGGAATCGGACGAAGCAAGAGGGTGTGAAACGAGGAGAGAACAAGGAAAAACCCTCTAAGGCCGTACAAGAGGCAATTGATAAGGTTCAAATAATCAGACAACGGATGAAAGCAGCCCAGGACAGACAGAAAAGCTATGCCGATCACCGAAGGAAAGATCTTCAGTTTGAGGTTGGTGATAGGGTATTCTTGAAAGCCTCACCTCGTAAGGGATTTTCGAGGATTGGAAAAGGAGGGAAATTGAATCCTCGGTATCTAGGACCGTATGAGATTTTGGAGAAAATTGGAGATACGGCCTACTGTTTGGACCTACCCTCGAGTTTGACCGGAATCCATAATGTATTTCATGTGTCTCAGCTTCGAAAATATTATCCGGATGAATCGGAAGTTATCCCCGTTGAGGAAATGGAGTTAGAACCGAATCTCACCTTCGTTCAGAAGCCGATTAAGATTTTGGATCGTAAATCTCAAGAGCTTCGAAATCGGCAGATCCCACTAGTTAAAGTCTTATGGAGAAGTGATAAAACGGAAGAGGCTACGTGGGAGACTGAGGATAAAATGAAAAGATTTCATCCCGAATTGTTCCCGAGTGATCAATGAATCCGAGGACGGATTCTTTTAAGGGGGAGAGGTTGTGACGCCCCGACTTTTCGGCCGTACAGGTATGACGTAATTGTTAACCTAATTGCGCGAAATAATTATTCATGTGTGATTTACATGCTTAATTTTTATTTTAAATATATTAAATGTGTATATATGTTAATTATTATATTCTAAGTTATTTAATATTTAGTATTTTTGTGAAATTCATTACAATTGATATTTATTGCCTAAATCGAACTTGATTGCAACGTGAATTAATTTCCCGAACTTGACTTAATTTCGTTGTGACCTTATTTGATCATTTCATGAATTTGAGGACTTAATTACATTGGACTTAATTGCTCATTTGTTATGGAATTGAACCTAATTGCATGACTTAAAGAATCGGAGGACTTAATAGCAAATTGGCCATTTCTTACTCCTTCATAGCAGCATATTACGTATCATTCCTTTCCTTCATTCATACAAACATTACATACACAATTGCTCTTGCTTCCCTTGCCAACCAAGCCAACCCTCATCTAGTGGAGAGGGAGATTTCATCTTTCAAGCTTCATTTTTGTGGGATTTGTGATCATTCAAGCATCATCAACATCATCTGTTCATCCCATCTTCCATTTCTTGCATTTGAGGTAATTTTGGGAGCATGGATAATTTTCTTGAATTTATGGTATAGATAGGGGTTTGCTATATGTTGGTTGATGTGTGTAATTGTTATTGGAAATATGTTTAGGAACTTTGAGCTCAAGTTGTATGCATTTATCTTGTGAATTATGGACTTGGAGCATGAATGATGAAATGGGTTTCGTTTGATAGATTCTTGATGATCAATGCATGATACGAGTATATATGTTAGATTTTACGGTGCTTCAAGTATGGATACATGTTTCTTCAAGTTTTGATTACATTTGATGATTGAAAATTGGTGTTTTGGTTGGTTTTTGTTGTTGTCCTAGAACTCCCCTGTTTTTTTTTCTGCAGCGTACAGTTGACACAGGCGTGTCAACTTTGCCTTGTTCTTCGTGACACGGGGGTGCATGTTGGTCTAGGTTTTCTGTACCGTGACACGGGGGTGTCACGGTTTGCTTTGTAATGGTGACACGGGCATGTCACCTTCTGTTCTCATGCATATAGTCCGCTGTACCCTGACACGGGGGTGTCACGGCTTAGTGTATAGAGGTGACACGGGCGTGTCACCGTCTGTTTTTCATGCACTTTGTTTTGCATGCATGGCTGTATGTATGCATGTATTATATTTTTATATAATGTAACATATTTACACATTTATATATATGTTTAGTGAATATTTAATATTATTTGGATTTATTTGATTGAAATTGTGGAATTAAGAGTTCGAATGAATTGAATGATTGAATAAATGACTTGAATGTATGATTTAATTCCTTAATAGTGCACATGAGCATAATCTTATCTTTTACATATTTACATCATGATCATTGCATTGCCGAGCGTCTTATTTGGTCATATTGAGTCTCACTTCACCTTTCTTGCACAGATTTTGATCCAGTTGGAGACGAGACCGGTCAGTGAGGCTCGTGCTTTCTTCTTTTGACGGTTTAAGGTGGGTTTTTCTTCTATGTAGATATAAGACCCTATATATACCTTCAAATTGAAAGCTTTCGACCAAAATTATATATATAAAGAGAGTCGTTTTAAAGAGTAAATGTTTTCAACGTAAAACCTTATTTTATGAACCTTACCTAATGTTTTGGCGAGAAATGAATGAATGCACGAATGGGGCCCAGGGACTTAGTGTGAGTGGCTATCCGGGGAGGCACGGGCCGACGGTGATCCCTCACACTAGTCCCACCAATGAACGGCGTAACCGGACCTCGTTAGGAGTTAGCGAGGAATGGACGCTGAGCGCCATCTGGGGAGTCATGCAACCCCTTTTGGTCAATGAATGGGTGGTCGGGCCTTGCAAACCCACCACCAACCCGGAGGAAGAAGGTGTAAATGTTAATGATTGTGCACAAAAGAATGATTGCATGAAAAGAATGAATGAATGAATGTTTAAATGATTTACACAAGGTGTTGGTTGGAGATAATGCACGCCCACTCGCCGGGCCACTAATGACCTAATGTTAATGATTCGTTATAATCCCTTTTGATGATTTCTATTCACCCACTTGGGAAAGTCTTTAAAAACCTCACTTGGGATTATAGCTTGCATGTGATTGTTTAATTACCGTCTTATATTCTATTTATGCCCTGTTTTATACCCACCAGTCCCTTTTGGACTGAACCCGTTTGGTTTTCAGCTGTGTCGTGCAGGTGTTCAGGGAGCTAGGCGGGAATACGAGTCCTAGGTCTTGTATTCGTCTCTAGCTCTTATCTTTTGGTGTTGCACTTGCATATTATACTTTCGATATTTGTATATGGACATTATATTGGAGCGTACTTGTTTTGAGCCGTGATGGCATGTGTTGATGTATATGACTTATTTTTGGAGTTGTGATGCTCATTGTATATAAATATGATGTATGATCGTTTATTGCTTCCGCTATAATGTTTTACGCTGATTTTATGGTTCAAGGGTTAGTCCCGCCTAGCTTAGAGTGTGTGTTTGTCCCCGTTCTCCGTGATTTGGCTCGGGTATGGATTGTCCATTTCATATTCGGGTCGGGTCTCGGTGCGGGGGATGTGACACCTTACGCTCGGGTGTTACAGAAACTTATATGAAATTCTTCGAATTTCAAAAGGAGGTTAGGAACCGAAGTAGTCATAAGTTATTGGCAACTCGATTTGATCAAGATAGCAAATACTTTAGTGACTAATTCCTTTTTCATCTTAGAGATAATAGGATTATCTCTTAGTAAATTCATTCAAGAACACCTTATTGTTTATGAATGAAGGAACAAAATCTAATAGGATATGATTCGTTCCATAGCAAGCTTTACTGACTTATATTCATTCTAGGAATAAACCCCTAGAATATGCAGTTAGAGATTCCGAATCTAGTACCTTCCAAAACCAGTTCCTTAATTGCACTATGAAATGTGGCATTCTATAGTTCCCTAATTATTCTTATCCAAGAATTTAGGGAAATCCTCTTAAGTTTAGAGGATAGTGGGAGATAAGCTTGAATTGAGTTCAAGTTTACACAATAATATAGAATATTGTTTTTGCAATTCTCTTGAACAAAGGTTGTTTATTTCGAGGAATGTACCTTTCTTAGGGAATTGTTCCTGTACAACAAGAAAGGCAAGTAGGCAGACCTCAAAGAAATTTGAGGATAAATACCTCACGTCACATATAGAAGAAACGAGCCCATTTGATAAAACTTAAATTTTAGAGTAAGTACACATGTGAAACCCTCCTCTCATAATGCGTTTAGAAACGCATTCCTAGTAAGTCTAAGAATTATTTATGAGGAGTCACTATCAGATTTCCAATCTGAGTAGTGTAAGCAAGCCTTGAAATCCGAGATGGATTCCATATACTCAAACTAAGTTTGGACCTTGGTTGATCCACCTTGTATCACCCCTTTAGGTAGAGATGCCACACCCCCGCACTATAGGTCGATCCACATACAAAATGGATAGTTCGTACATGAACCAACCTGTAGCGAACGGGTGACAATAAAATAAACGATAGGCTAGGCGGGACTAACTCGCAAATCAATTATCACAATGTATGATAAATAAGCGGAAGCATGCCACAATATCGAATATGTATCAAGTAGTTCATATTCTGCTTGTACATATCAATACATTATCATCTCCTAAAATACATAATAAATAACGTTAACAATAATTCCCTTGGAACAATAATGGAATGCACCGTGCCTGACTCAAATGCAAGGACTAGACTCGACTCGATTCCCGCCTAGCATGCACCTGCATGAACCTGAAAGGTGGAGGCGTCAGTCTGTGAAGACCGAGTGAGGGGTTTAAATACATATTAGTGCAACTAACATGCAAGTTATAACCTCGGGTAAGGTTTTATAACTAAAGATTGTTGGAAAACACGAATCAGAAAGCAGTAGAAATTTAAAATTTTTCTAACAAAAGGATCTAGGACTCGCAATCGTGTAACCAAATTTGTAGGGATTAGAAACTTACTTTCTTAATTGTCTTTCTTGAAGCGTTTCAAGCCACTCAAGAACGCTCTTCTCGCGGCTTGATCCCCTCTCCTTGGTAAAGCTCGAATCTTCAAACTTCTAACTTGACGCTCTCTAGAGATAGTCCACCAAATTGACTACAATCTAACTAGTAAGGATGCTAGTTCTCTAGTTAGTGTTTAGGCTTAACCTAGGGTTTTTTTTATCTTGGAGAAAGGATGGTGTTCAACACATGAACCAAAAGAATTCTCGATTCGCTCTAAGGGGGGCTCGAGCTCCCCTATATATAGGAAGGGGAGGACCGAAAATCCTAGTGCTTATGGGCTAAGGATTTTGGTCCCTCTCTCCTATTACTTGATCATCAAGTAATTTGACTTTGACTTTGAATTCAAATTCAAATCAACTTTCAAGAGAGCTAAAAAAATATCCAAACTATTTTTGGATAATTTTATACTTTATTTATTTAAAATAAATAACTTATTTTATCTAATTAATTAATTCGTAATTAATTAACTAGATTATTTTTCTCCAAAATAAGACTTTCTTTTTAATTCAAAATTAAACCAAAGTCTATTAAATAATTAACACATTAATTATTTAATCACCAAATAAATATTCACGCACATTCATGGACACGTGTCACGCACGTGACCCACACGTGTGGTTTCAGACGTGTGGAACCCTTTGGCCCGATTAACTAGTTTAATCATTTTAAAGCCTCAACTCATGTAACCAAGTTGTTGTGTGTGACCCTCTAGGTTCTCAATTCAATTAGTAGTGACCCCAATCAATTAATTCACTAATTAATTAATCGGTCCACAGATTAAACGACTATAGTCTAGCAACAGGTGTTTAACCCCTAGCTGAATTGGAATGTTCAGATTCGATAGAACCTTTAAGTCATTGATTCATGTGAGATACAATCCTCCTATTTACTATCTCTCAACCAAGATCTAGGGTAAGGGAATAATCAGAACCCTAATAATCCGGTCTTAAAGCTAAGTGCATTTCATATCCATTTGATCTCAATCCAAGAAACCCTTTTCTTGATGTCTTGATCTACTGCCTTAGCCAAGGACTCCATATGGCATATGAATGACTTACACAATAAGAGATCACCTTGCAAATGCAAGTGTAGGTCCTTTCTTGATTCTCATTCACCTTCATGAATCACTTGTGCAGCCCCAGCATAAGCCTTGAATCAATTGTCTAAGACGACACCCTTTAAAGCTTATACCTAAGACTACAGAGTTAACTCATAAAGTGACAAGGAACCTCAAGTCTAAGGATCAATTAATCACGTCAATGACTCGTGAGATATTTCCCAATCTGGAAGTTTCCATTTCCTGAAATAGAAACTTCCTTTCCCATTTAGGAATGTTCTCACACGGGGCACCTCAGTGAACTTACTTATTGAAGTAAGCACCCTCATGTATCACGCACGTATCAACTATACGCTTTGCACCTCCATGAAACAAGGTGGTCCTTCTTAAGGGCGTGATCCCACAAGCAAGAGTTAGAGGAGTCAAGTTGACACTCCCACTGTCTATAGGACTCATCGGCTTGGAGCATTTTACTAATCATGACTTATGAGATATAGGGCTCGTTTCATGAACCATTTCACCTAAATGGTAGAGTCCTAAAGTCATCAGGATTAGGGGAGTTCTCATACATGCACATCTAAAGTAAACGCATACCAAACAAGAGCATATAAAGAAGTGTTGCCTCAATACGTTATTTCATTCAAGGATTATCTGTGATTACAATAAGGAAAAGCACAAAGCGGATATAGAATCGGCTTTCTAGGGCACTATTCCTAACAGAGATAATATAAGTTCAAGAATAACATAGAACTCGCCCGAGATTACAACTATCAATATCAAACACTTTATTAACTAATATGCAATCATGCAACTCAATTATACTGCACACTTATCAGTTTCATGAACCCCATTCCATAAACTCCTTCACTCCATGACTCCTTCACTCCAATAACGGGAAGGTTGCGAGCCTTCACCATTCACGGTAACATGGTAATCACGGTCTTTTCACGATGCACGCCTTGCTTTGCATGATCATGACATTAATCAAGTCACACGCATTGCTTTGCATGAGCTTGACTTGCTTGCCAAATACTGACTGTGAGATATGTTAAATGAATGTGAGAACGGTCTTCCTCAATAGGAGATTGAAAGAGACTGATATGGTATCTCTGTGAATCTCATATTCAGTGGAATTATACATAGAGTATGCAAACCCCTAAGTCAATCTAAAAATTGACAAAGGTTTCTAAGAGTTAGAAAATTCGATTCAATAGTTAGTCAAATCGTTTGACTCAGATGAAAGTCGAATAAGTCTCGTGTGTACGTGTCAAAGTTAGTGACATTAGCTTCAACTTTTGGTACTTTAGATCTGATATTATTCTCATTAGGAATACGACGAATGACATGAGAGTTACCAAAATTTTGTTTAGGAAACAGTTTGACATGAAAGATCTTAGTGACTATCCTAAATTCTCGACTTAGAGATCTATAAAGAGAGATCTAAGAGAATAAATGGATTATCATAAACGACTGCATAACCACGGTACTAACATTGTTTAGTATGGACAATGGAACATCTCTTTTGAAGCGTATGTATCCTAAGATAACTTTAAGAGAGTTAGAACGTCCAAAACCCCTTAAATAAAAGGGAAGCATAATGTATGCAAAGTTATGTACTCAACTAGATATGGCACAACACTAAGTGTAGTGAGCCGAATCTCATAGACCTTAAAGAAGGTAACTGGATTGCTATAAAATATACCCTCAGAGTACTTTAGAAGAAATGAGGATATCTTTATTGAGCCCATAAAGATCTTATCGTTAGAAGAATATTTTGATGTAATCATTGCATCAAACATAGATGATTGTAAATCATTGAATGGATACATATTTTGCCTAAATGGTAAAGCAACGTGTGAGAAATGTGTTCCAAGCACGAACGTTGTAAAACACAACTACTGTAGTTGAATACTTAGCCGTATTGAGTATAGCTAAGTTAAGTGTTTGGGTAAGAAACTCCATCTAACTGGTTAGATGAAGTTCATAGCATGAAACAACTCCATTATCATATTGTATGATTAAATGGATGGTTGCTCAATTAAGATCACCAAGAAACCGAACACGTGATTGCTAACCACTTTATAAGGAACACATGTTTCCTTAGAGATGTGTAAATAAGAGGGTTACATCAGCAGAGAACATGTAGCACCCTAACCCCTAGGCACTACATCCACCGCACTATAGCCTCGATTCACATACGAAATGGACAATCCGTACATAAATCAAAACTATAGCGAACGGGTGACAATCAAAATAAACGAGCTAGGCGGGACACTCCCCAACATAAATAAACCAAAACATGAGATCAAAAGCGGAAGCAATTCAATTAATACGTATAGGTACCATATTTACCAAGTAGATACATAATAGATACCAATATTAACTATCAATACATTATCATCTCCTTATATTATATACATGCTGGAGTATTCAAAAGGTGATAACCAAGAAGGTAACATCAACTAACATGACATAATACATCAAAAGTTCTATACATGAAAGGTACGATGCTAGACTCGATGAAATGCAAGACCTGACTCAACTCCCGCCTAGCATGACCCGATCAAAAGTACCTGAAAAGTGAAGTATCAGTCTACTGAAGACTGAGTGAGGGGCAATAAATATATATAACACACGTCACATGCAAGTTGTATCCTCGGGTGAAGACTTGGAACGAAATAAATATATAGTTCAAGAAAACTTGTTCTTTGCCCGAGATTACAACTAATCATTTTAACAGGTTAACTTGATCATTTCATGAAACATGTGACCCCGGCGAGTAGGGCTATTCTCCAACCTTTACACCCAATCGTGATCAATACGTGCTTGCATGATTAATTCAGTATGTGACCATACATATTATTTAGTGCTCATTTAGATATATTCATGCTTGAAAAAATGCAATAACCCTGTAGCCCCATCTCTGACCAATTTCCGAGCCTCTGAGAATTAAAGTAGGGGTACTGTCTTCGAAGTCCAACCCGTAATAACATCTGAACCCAACTACACTTTCTTTGCTCGGCAATCTACTGTCGCACAGTGCTTTCCATCGGCTTAACTATGAAATCTGTCAAGAACTCTCAGCCTTCAATCACCACTGGAACATCCCTGTAAACCTGATCCGTCTCTTGCCTACTACCGAAAGGAGTACTAACTAAATAGCGCACAGAAGAGCACATAGCAGGCAAGGATAATGTAATAGCAATAGAATGCGCAAGAAAGGAGTGTGTAGCTCCTGGATCAAATAATGTATGGATGTTCGTGCCATGGATGCAAATAGTACCTTCAACTACCGCTGGAGGGTCGATCTCAGCATCCTGCTCCTCTCCGGCTAATGCATAGGCCCGAGCTCTCACAAGTGGCCTCTAGCCTGCAGGTGGCGGATCCTGACAACCATCAACCCGGTGCTCGGGACTCCCGCAGATCAAACATAACCCCAACCGTCGCCTGCAGTTGTCATAAGTATGGGTAGGAAGTCCACAGAATCTGCAGCCCGGTTTCTGAGGTGGTTGTGGTGGTGCTGGAGCTCTTGGAGCCTTCTATGACGGTCCTGTAACTTTAAACTTCTTTCCGGCGTCCTTTTGTGCTGGAGGTGCAGAATAAACCATAAGCCTCTTTCCTGCACTCGACCCCTGTCCCGATCTCGAGCCCGAAGCCTGTCCAGTACGAGGAATAGACCTCCTGGAAATCTTGGAATCCTCTACTTTCAAAGCTTTAGCGGTAGCTTTGGCCCAGGTGCTCGTGTTAGATGTTTTCAGGGCGTCTTGGATGTCTGGCCTGAGTCCCTGTACAAACTGCATCGCCTTGTGAAAGTCGTCATTTGCTATGTTAGGTGCATAGCGAGATAGTCTCTCGAACTCGGTGATATACTGGCCAACGGACCTCCCTCCTTGTTTCAGCTCTGTAAATTCCCTCAACCTGCGGGTACAGGAAGCTGGAGGAACAAACTTGTTTCTAAACTCCCGTACGAAGACCTCCCAGGTAATATCTGTACCAGCGGCTTCCAAAACGATCTGTGTGCTCTCCCACCAAGAGTAGGCCTCGCCTGGATCAAAGTAAGGGTGCAGCGAGCCTTCTCCTGAGTATCACAGGGTATGAGCTGCCAAATCCTTTCAATCTCCTTCAACCACATCTCAGCCTGTATATCGTCGCCCTTATAGAACTTCGGGGGACGCTGATTCTGAAACTCTCGTAAAATGGCAGAAATGGGGTTCTCCTAGGGTGCTATGGGCGCTGGTGGTGTTGGAGGGACCCTTTCTTGCAATCTCTGATCAATCAGTCCCAGTACTGTGTTCATAAAGTCTTGAGGCTGTGCCTGAGTAGGTGGAGGAGGAGGTGATCTCTCGTGACGATGGTGGCGGCGATGATGATGTCGATGTCTCGGAGATCGATCACGGTGATGTCTATCACGATCCATCCTTAAATTAAATCACTACACATGCGTGGTTTGATTAATAGATGCAAATGTGTGCATATAATTTCATAATGTCAATAAGCCCACACTACAAAGAAGATCAATTAGCTCAAGTAATACAAGAATTCAGGTAAATCAAGTAATTCAATTAAATGCAGACTCTCAAGTAACAAGTAATCCTATGCCGTACGACCTAGACTCACTTGACATGACTCAAGAACCTCGGTTTTGCAACCGGGCTCTGATACCACATGTAGATGTAGCACCCTAACCCCTAGGCACTACATCCCCCGCACTATAGCCTCGATCCACATACGAAATGGACAATCTGTACATAAATCAAAACTATAGCGAACGGGTGACAATCAAAATAAACGAACTAGGCGGGACACTCCCCAACATAAATAAACCAAAACATGAGATCAAAAGCGGAAGGAATTCAATTAATACATATAGGTACCATATTTACCAAGTAGATACATAATAGATACCAATATTAACTATCAATACATTATCATCTCCTTATATTATGTAACGCCCCGATTTTCAGACAGTCAGGTACGCGCGACACGTGTGGGTTTCGAGCGTTAGGACTTTATTTTATTGCATGTATTAGTAATGCCGCCTAGCTTGTCGTGTATTGCATTGTCACCCGTTCACTATAGGTTGGTTCATGTACGGATTGGCCGTTTCGTGTGTGGATTGACCTATAGTGCGGGGGTGTGGCACCTCCACGTGTCTGGGGTGCTACATCTAAGGTGGTATCAGAGCCCGGTTGCAAAACCGAGGTTCTAGTGTCGTGTCGTGTCGTGTCTAGGTCGTACGACAAAGGAATTATTTGACAATCTGAGAGTCTTGTATGTTATTTGAAATTACTTGGCTACTTGGATTCCTTGAATTACCTGAAACACTTGATAACTTGTACTTTGTATTAATTCATGCTATTAATTGCCATTGAGTGATCTTGGATTGTCTGTAAATTTATGTGACCAACGTGTTTATTTTAAATATTGATGAAATACTTGTTTCAATTTATATTAAATTCTTGTTATCAGCATCAATTATGTGACGATTACGTGACATGAACACGCTTCACCCACATGCATTTATTTGCAAGATAAGTTGTGAGTGACAGGTTTTGGAAATGTATGAATCAAGGCGGGAGGATTTTGAAATTTAAGAGACTGATCAACCGTTTGAACCAAGTTGCAATTCGGTCAACCAAGAATGGACACCGGAATCGAGCCCAACATTTCTGTGGTGTCAGGTTCTTCAATGCATTCATAAGCACGTGCATCATAATTGTTAATTAAATTGCTTCTCATTATAAAATATCGTTATGAATATTATTGAGATTATCTACTTGATGCATTAAAATTATGTTTGAATTAGTTGAAATATTTAATTTTCTTTGTTTATGAGTAATTCTGTAAATCAATATAAATGTTCCAACGTGTGGCATTTAAATTGTTGGTAGGTTGCTACGTGCATTGTCACTTTAACTATCATGCATTATTTAGTGTTTGTCGATTAATAGGTTTCTCCTATGCTCTGCACAATCCTTGCCTCTATTTCTACCAACTTGAATTTAAAGAAGAGGTTTCTGAATTATTGGGTATCATGGTTGTAATCGGGTCATTTGATGTTGCTTGAAGATTGAAAATATTTGGAAAATTTTGGAACGGGGAAAGATTGATAAGTCCAAGAAGATAAATGTTCAGGGGGTCCTTCAACCTTCATAAATTAATCAGTACTTTGGAGAGGCATTTGGGAGTAAGAAAGTAACTTTCTTGTTTCGGACTATGGTGCCGAACTTGTAAATGCCAATTCCCTGGAAAGCATTAGGTGAGTGTAGGGTGTCGAAGAATTTTAACATCAAACCAAAGTGGTGACAGTCAGGGAGCTGCAAGTTGAGTATGTCATTAACAAAAAAGATTAGAAAAGAATCATCAATCAAAATCTTGATTAATAACAAGTAGGACGAGGAAAAGGTTACAGGAATTGAATCAGCAAAGAAGCTTGCAAGTGGGAAAGGACAGAATGAAGCTAAAGGATAAGAAAATTTCCATTTTCTTAAGGGGGAGAGCCGGTCTGGAAATAAATTTAAATCGGAAACTAGACAGCATTCAGGAGAGTTGGGAATTTTGAGAAAATCAATTCTTCCTGGAATTCTCTATCAGAACCATGTGAAAGAAGTTTCAATAACCTGAACCTTTCCTCCCTCTGATACAAAGAAAAGTCCTATCATCGACAGTACCTTTGTTCTATTATCATTTTCAGGAAAGTCGGTACGCTGTCTGCAATCCTTCGACAACCTCAGGATATCATTTGACTCAGTAAATAGAAAAGGATTCAGTTGGTAATATCCGGAATCAATCTCAAGTTTTGGTAGGTTAACTCCGACAAGAGTTTTCATACGAAGTTATTACTTATACCCTAGAGATGCCTGTGATAGCACACCGTGCTCTCATCCGTGCTGTCGCCGTCGCCTCCATAAATATACCAATTTACCATGAACACTTCAGAAAGATGGAAGATTGATTGATCCTCTCTTTCAAGATATTTCGCAGAGTTGGTAGGTAGGTTAGCTAATTTCAGGGATCAAATGGAAGACGTTTCACTAGGACTTGATTTCTTCGGTATCTATGCAAGTGTGCTTGCTAAATTACTCTCACGGGATGACGACCTTGATTCCTTTATAGTGAATATCCGCCTTGTTAGTTACTAAGAGAATAAGAGCTCAACGTTCGGATTTCAAATAAAAAGTTTAAGATCTTTGTTTCGGGAAACTGCTTCACTTCGATTACAAGGTCGAGGAAATAGTAAAATATGTTCTCTCTGTAAAACGGATAAAAGCTTGCTTGGAGCACAAAGATAGTCTTTTAAGCTTGAACGTACAACCATGACGGGAAACTCAGGGTTATTTTCATTTCAAGGTCTGAAAGTGAATGTGGGAATCAACCTAAGGAATGTTCGGCCGGTAAATCTGAAATTCAAACGGGTATAAAGATGTGGTGGTTAATGATGATTTACGGATTATGTTATAAAATAGCACCAAGGCAGAGACGGTTATCAGAAATGGGAATGTTGAGCCGTAACGGTATCGAGCAAGAGAAGTCTCAACTAAAGGATCAAGTACTCAACCGAAATGTTTCCACGCAAGAACTTTAATCTTCGGTGAACGGTACACTCAATCATGCATACCACGTGCAGCATTATTTAATTAGTATTTGTTTATTATTATTTTGATATTCTTGTACTTGATTCCTTGTTTCTTAGTATTATTTCATTGTTCCGTATATAATTCCTTGACTGTTATTACTTGTTTACATGAACCATTATTTTTAAATTATAAATTTTTACGTGAGCCTTGCGTGTTAATTACAATTAATTGTTTAAGTGCTTTCTTGAATTTTATTTCGTGTGCGTGAGAGACGGGGATTCTCTCAGGGTTGTCGAGAGACGGGGTTCTCTCGTTAATTGTTTGAGAGACGGGGCACTCTCAGTATTTTCAACCACTTGTCAAGTTGTTCTAGTGGAAGGTTAGATTTCTTTCGAGTGATTAGACTCCGGAAAGTTGAGGGTCGTGATTTCACCCATTGGAGAAACTTGTGGAATGAAGATCTCTTTCGAACTAATCCCTGACGGGGAGTAGCTAACCCGCGTGGGATGAACACGTAAGAGCCAATTAAATTCCAGGAATTCAGGACATGGAATCCGAGGACGGATTCTCTTAAGGGGGAGAGAGTTGTAACGCCCCGATTTTCAGACAGTCAGGTACGCGCGACACGTGTGGGTTTCGAGCGTTAGGACTTTATTTTATTATTTTCTTTTATTTAACTTATACGTGTTATACTAATTTTATAAATTATGTTTCAACATGATTACATGGAAATTGTATGAAATTCCTTTCATTTGAGAATTCTTGTATAAATAGAATTTAATTCTTACATGAATTAATTGTCCAACTTGTATTAATTGCATAATTGTTCTTAATTGTTCATTTCCCTTTCTTTAAGGACCTAATTGCATGAAATATAAAGGACCTAATTGATCATTTTCCAAACTTGATATACTTAATTGCATAACTTATGAAGTTGGGGGATTAAATCATAAATATTGCATATTTCCCCAAGATATATCACGGTATAGCTTCTTCATGTTTCCATTTATTTCATTTTTCACCAAATCATCATCTCTCTTTGCTCCTTCATCACCGAACCATTATCATCCAAGAAGGAAAGGAGAATTCATCACTTTCATTCAAGAATCTAAAGGATTGACTAGCTTTGAGGCATCATCATCATCATCATCATCATCCTCTTTCACTCCATTTCTTTCTTTCAAGGTAGAGGTGAGCATATATATATGATCTCTTGAAATTTATGTGTGAAACTAGGGTTATGATTTGGATGCAATAACTTGATTACTTGATGTTAGAAGCATGAATACTTGATCATAGTTTGAAATCATGCATGAATTCTTGGAGAATTTGATGATATATGATGGATTTGTGTATGAACTTGGAATTGATGATTTGAGATGATCAAGCATGAAACAAGTGTTTGTATTGTGTTTTATTGCACTTTAAGCATGTATATATGTTTCCTCCTATGAATTATAATATATGGGATGGATTATGAGTGTTTTGGGAGCTTTGGGAGCTTGGTCCGTAGCTCCCCTGTTCTTCTCCCCTGGTTTCTGAACCTTCTGTGTAACGGGAACGACCCTTCCCGTTCCCTTTGAAAATGGGGAACGGCCGTTCCCATTGTTTGAGTAATATGCATGGCGGCGAGGACGGGAACGACCGTTCCCATCTTCGGGGAGCATTTCGGGACTGGGGAACGACCCTTCCCATTTTTGTACTAAAGCCTAGAACGGCCGTTCCCAAGCCTCTGGAAGTGCAGAAACTTTCTGCATAAAATTACATTTTTTAACCCCTCGTTCCAATGACTTCTTTGACCCCAAATTGTTATTATATGAATGATTACATGCCAAAACGTGATATTTGCATGCTACATTGTTTATTGTATGATGTCTCGTACTTGATCACGCCGTGCGTCTTATATGGAATATTATGCTTGAATTGTAGTCTCATGCACGTACATTGTCCCGTTTCTTGTCCAGTTATTCTCCTGGGTGGAGATTGTGGATCATGAGCACGTTCACGCATTCACAAGTCGTGTGTCGCCTGTCAGGTGAGGTTTAATTTCTAGTTATATAGAACCTGTATAACCTTTACATGATTTTTGGCCAAAGGTATTTATAGTTATAATTTCATGAAATCACTTATCATTTCAAGTATGTTAATGTTCACGAATCAAGCCTGTAATGTTCATGCAAGCAAGTAGTTGCGTTCTCCTGGCCAGGTCCTCCTTAGCGAGGGCGCTGGGCTGGTCTTCGGGCTGGTGATTGTCCGTCCAATCACAGGAAGAACATAGTCCTATCGTGTAAACGCGTTCTCTTGGCCAGGTCCTCCTTAGTGAGGGTGCTGGGCTGGTCTTCGGGCTGACGGTTGTCCGTCCAACCACAAGAAGAACAATGCCCTATCGTGTACATGTGTTCTCTTGGCCAGGTCCTCCTTAGTGAGGGCGCTGGACTGGTCTTCGGGCTGGTGATTGTCCGTCCAATCACAGGAAGAACAATACCTTATCCTGTTCATGTGTTCTCTTGGCCAGGTCCTCCTTAGTGAGGGCGCTGGACTAGTCTTCGGGCTGGTGATTGTCCGTCCAATCACAGGAAGAACAATACCTTATCCTGTTCGTGTGTTCTCTTGGCCAGGTCCTCCTTAGAGAGGGCGCTGGACTGGTCTTCGGGCTGGTGGTTGTCCGTCCAACCACAAGAAGAACAAAGCCCTATCGTGTACATGCGTTCTCCTGGCCAGGTTCTCCTTAGTGAGGGCACTGGGCTGGTCTTAGAGCTGGTGGTTGTCCGTCCAACCACAGGAAGAACAACCCTTTCGTGTTACAAGCAAGCCATGAATTGATTGCATGATTTCCATCCCATGAATGTGCTAATTGAGTACACATGCATGATTGCACGATAATTGAATTGCGTGATCACCTAATGATTAACAAGCAAGCAAGCATGTTTATCGATTGCATGAAAAGAACAAGTATTTAATATTGATAGTTGTATTCTTGGGCGAAGCTATATTATTATTGAACTTGTATATTTATCTTTTATAAACCTTTACCCGAGAATATAACTTGCATGTTATCTGCGCTACTACGTATTTAAACCCCTCACTCAGTCTTCACAGACTGACGCCTCCACCTTTCAGGTTATTGCAGGTGCGCTAGACGGGAGTCGAGTCGAGTCGAGTCCAGTTCATGTAGTCGAGTCAACCATGGTTCGTGTATTCAATTAATTGACAATTATGGAATTGTAGTTATTGTTATTGTTTAATTGAAGATGATAATGTATTGATATGTAACTTTAGAATATATCTTATTTGGAAAATGAGAAATGTCATGATTGGATAAATGGAAACTAATTTATGCTTCCGCTTTATTTTATTGCATGTATTAGTAATCCTGCCTAGCTTGTCGTGTATTACATTGTCACCCGTTCGCTATAGGTTGGTTCATGTACGGATTGGCCGTTTCGTGTGTGGATTGACCTATAGTGCGGGGGTGTGGCACCTCCACGTGTCCGGGGTGCTACATATTATATACATGCTGGAGTATTCAAAAGGTGATAACCAAGAAGGTAACATCAACTAACATGACATGATACATCAAAAGTTCTATACATGAAAGGTACGATGCTAGACTCGATGGAATGCAAGACCTGACTCAACTCCCGCCTAGCACGACCCGATCAAAAGTACCTGAAAAGTGAAGTATCAGTCTACTGAAGACTGAGTGAGGGGTAATAAATATATATAGCACACGTCACATGCAAGTTGTATCCTCGGGTGAAGACTTGGAACGAAATAAATATATAGTTCAAGAAAATTTGTTCTTTGCCCGAGATTACAACTAATCATTTTAACAGGTTAACTTGATCATTTCATGAAACATATGGCCCCAGCGAGTAGGGCTATTCTCCAACCTTTACACCCAATCGTGATCAATACGTGCTTGCATGATTAATTCAGTACGTGACCATACATATTATTTAGTGCTTATTTAGATATATTCATACTTGAAAACATGCAATAACCCGAGGACAATCCGTGGTGCCGGATCCGCCCCCAGTCTCCTTCTTCCTCAGGGTGATAGTGGGTTTGCAAGGCCCAACTATCCACGACATGGTGTACATAGGGAACATGACTCCCTACGCACGAAACTCCTTCCACCACTAATCTCCTAGTGGCTTCAGGGGTGATCCCAATGAGGTGAGGATAATTCAGGAGTTACCCGTCAGCCCTTGCTTTCCCGGTTGGCTCAAGAATTACCCTCGGGCCCAAGTGCAATCATGACTCGCCAAAACATGCTTGAAATCATGAACATTCATGGCTTGCTTGCTTGAAAATGTTTATAGTTTGAAAACGTTTATAATTATAATAGATTTTGGCCGAAATCAACACATAAGGGTTATAAGGTTCTATATAGCTAAAATAAACCTCACCTCTTCTTACAAAATGAAACAAGGATATGCTCTAGGGAGCCTGCTCCTCGTCCACGACCTCGTGACCTATGCAAACACGACGTGTATATGTGAGACATGACTCAAAATGGACCAAATAGGATGAACGGCTAAAATGCAACGAGATGATTAGCAATTCACAATGTGGCATGAAAACATCTTGTTTCGGCACATAATCAATCATATAATAGTAATTTGGTGTCAAAGAAATCATTGGATCATGGTACTAAAAATTTAATCTTATGCAGAATGTTTTGTTCTGCCAGACGACTGGGAATGGCCGTTCCGGCTCCCCTTTGAAAATGGGAAAGGTCGTTCCCGGCCTTCCAAAAGCGCCCCAACGTTTTTCACTTTTAAAATGCGCTGAAGCTGGGAACGGCCCTTCCGGCACGCAGGCCAAAATGGGAACGGCCGTTCCCAGGCTCGGCCACCCATTTTATTTGAAAGAGTGGGAACAACCGTTCCCACAATGCCTTGAGGCGGGAATAGCCGTTCCCCGTTTCTGCAACTGGAAAAAACAGAGCAGAAATAGGGGATGAACTACGGCAACCACAAGCAACCACAAAGCTTCAAGTTTTGATCCCCAAATGCAATAATTTCTGGAAATATGCATGTATACATGTTTAACAAAGAAATAACATTCCAAATAAACACTCAAGTTATGAAAATCATCAAGGATTCCAAGTTTCAAGTTCAGGGTCAAACTTGATCACTTAAGCTAAATATTCAAGAATTCATGCTCCAAATCATACTATAATTCAGCATATACTCATATAATCATACTTTGAACTACAATAATCCATAAACTCCATGATTCACAAACCCTAGCTATTCCAAATATGATCAAGAATCATCAATTCATGCAAAACACCCACCTTGAGCTAAAGAAATGAAGAAAATAGATGATGAAGATGATCAAGCTCTAGAACTTGGATAATTTCTTGAAAACTTGATGAATTTTAGATGAAATCTCTTCTTTCCTTTCTCCTTCTTGAAACCGAGAGTGAGGGAGCAAAATATGTTGGGAAATTTTGATGATAAATGATCAAGGAAGATCATGGAAGCAATATACCGATACATTCAATTTTTGAAATGAGTGAAATGTCCAATTTGCCAATTAATCCTTCAACTTATGAAGTTATGCAATTAAGTGTATGTGGTTTTGAAATATGTTCACTTAAGCCCTTGGAAGTCTATGCACTTTAGTCCCTAAATTTTAGAAAATGCTCAAGTAGGGATAATTTCGTAATCGAAGTACTCTCGGTAGTTATTTCACGCAATAAATATTTTTCCATACCTTGAAATAATTCTCCAATGATATGATTTCATATAATTCACGTAAATAATGTATCATGCATTTTATAAAAATGTGGAATGTCACCTAGGAAAAATAGAAATTTAAAGAATTAGAATAAATTCCTACGCTCAAACTCTCACACATGGCGTGCTTACCTGTTCATCCGGAACCGGGGCGTTACAGAACATAGCAGATCCACTTAGGAAACGCCCAAAGTCAGTAAGCTCTAAAAGTACATCTTGCGAAGATAGGACTTAGAGTACCTAAATGGCTTTTACGGGCAAGTGGGAGATTGTTGGGAATAGTACCCTAGAAAGCCGATTCGACATAATTTACTTTGGGACTTTCCTTATGTCACAGACAATCTTTGAATAATATACGATTGATTATTATCATAGGCAAACACTTCTTTATATGCCAATACATTTTTTGTGTGTTTCCATTACGTGCGCATGTATTAGAACTCCCCTAATTTATAAGGTTGTTCGGGACTTTGTCGTTAGGTGAATGGCACATGAAATAAGCCCTAACTAAAGGCCCCGATTAGGAACCACTCCAAGTTGATGAGTCCAACAAACAGTGGGAGTGTTGATTAGGCTTGATTGAGACTTGCTCGTGGGATTGCGTCCCTAAGAAGAATCATCCTGTTTCATGGGGTGTAAAGTGCATAAGTTGATGCGTACGCAATACATGAGGGTGCTCGTTAGTAGAACTGGTGCACTAAGGTATCCAGCGTGAGAAGATTCCTAAATGGGAAAGGAAGTTTCCACTTCAGGAAGAGGAAACTTCTAGATTAGGAAATATCTCACAGGTCAATGGCGTGAGTAACTTAATCCTTTGACTTGAGATTCATTGATGCTTTGTGGGCTAACTCTGTAGTCCTTGGTATAAGCTTTAAAGGATGTCTCACGAGACAACTGATTCAAGGCTTATGCTGAGCTTACACAAGTGGCACATGGAAGCATATGAGAATCAACAAAGGACCTACACTTGCTTTAATGCAAGAAGATCTCTTATTGCATAAGTCGTTCATATTCCATCCTAAACCCTCGACCGAGGTAGTGGATCAAGACATCAAGAAAAGGGTTTCTTGGATTGAGATCAAATGGATATGAAACGAACTTAGCTTTATGATCGAGATTAGTAGGGCTCTAATTATTCCCATGCCTTAGATCTTAATCGAGAGATGAGATGGTAGGAGGATTATACCTCACAGTTGTCATTGATTGAAAGGTTCTTTCGAATATATATTCATTGTTCGGGTAGGGGTCACACACTTGTTGCTACACTATGGTCGTGTGATCTGTGAACTAATTAATTAATAAAGTGTATTAATTAATTAGGCTCACCGCTAACTGAAAATAAACCTAGGGGGTCACACACAAATGCAAGGTTCAAAGGGTATTGAAGGAAAGGTCAAATAGTTGATCGAAACGAGACCACACATGTAAAGTACACGTGTGGCACATGAGCATGGATTGGGCGTGTGGTCCAATTGTAAAATTAGACCATGTGTTAATTAATTGAAGAATTAATTATAAAGCCCAAATATAATTAATTAGAGAATTAATTATAAATCCCTAATATAGTTAATTAAGAGAATTAATTATATAGCCCAAAGAAATTAATTGGAGAATTAATTTTAGCCCATTAGAATTAATTAGGAGAATTGATTCTAAAGCCCTTCATGGAATTAATTAGAGAATTAATTCTAAGTATTTAATTATTTAGTTATTCTAATTTGATTAGAATAAATAAATATAAGGGTTAATCACAACCCCCCCCCCCCCCCCCAAAAAATCCTTTGGGGCTTTTGGCACTTTCCCCCCTGTCCTTTCGTTTTTGGCATTAAACCCCTTAACCTCTGTAAATCTTTGTACTTAGCCCCTTTTTCGCATTTTCGGTGCAATAAGTGCGCAAGATTCCGGTCAGCAACACACACGTGACTTATGCGTGATTATTAGAGGGCATTTTAGTCCTTTCAAGTAGAACTCCTCACTCCCACGTCTTTGAATGGTAAAAAGCCCCAAAATTACTAGGGTTAATATGAACCTTTAGAAACACTCTGCTCCCTGACCTTTAGAAACACTCTGATGATGGGGTGGAGGATTCGCGAGAACAATGATCATATCCCACCAGGGAAGAATGCCCCAGCATATGGTGAGTCGCAGCCTCTGAAGCCGTCATTTTTTCTTGAAAATTTTGAAAGTTTTTTGCAGTTTCTTGTGGGTTTGTATGCATGTCGATGATAAACAACGGTTTTTGTGGTCCCAACTCACAAATTCAATGTATTTTGTTTCCTATGTTGAGACCATTTCGATTATTTTTTTGGAGATTGTGTTTGAAGCCCTTTTTCTGAAATTGTTTGTGCTTTTTCTTGATTTTTTAGGGGAAAATGCAGAATTATTTTCAATGAGGATGCACCATGGCGGTAATGTAACGCCCCAATTTTTCCAGCTGTTCAGGTACGCACGCCACGCGTGTGAGCTTTGAGATTTAGACTAATTAATTTCCTTTTCATTATTGTAATTGTGTAATTTAATTTACCTAATTTGTATAATTTTGAATTACGTGATTTTAAATTGCTAACTTCGTGAACTGAATTACGTGAGTAGTGTATTTCATTTCTCGAGCGTGATTTATATGTTTCATTATTCCAGTTTAAGGATAGTATGCTTAATTGGTCTTAACTGTTACCTTTTGAAAACCGGTGGATTTAATTGATAATACTTGAGGACTAATGTGCCCCCTTTCTATCTTTGATACCCGATTGCATTTATCTAAATTTACGTGGGACCAAGTTGCAATTTTCCCTTTTTCTTCTCCTCCCTTTCACGATATATACACATATACATACATACCATTCTTCAGTCTTCATTTCAACCAAGAAACAAGGCAAGAGAACTCCATCTCTTTCTTCCTTCCAATCTCGATCCTACCAAGAAAGCAAGAGCCAAAGAATTCTTCCATCCTCTCCAAGGAAATCATCACACAATCCTCATCTCTTCCTTTCCTCTTCCATCTTCTTCTTCAAGGTAAGCTATGTGTTATATATATGTGATGAACTTGAATATAACTTAGGGTTTGTGGGTCATATGAATTCCATGACTTGAGATGAAGTAATTGTGATGATTATGAGCTTGATGATGTATATATATCTTGAGATTCATGAAGGTTTAAGCATGAATGATCACTTTCCATTTCAAGGGTTCTTGATGAATTTTGATGAATTCTTATGAATCAAAGCATGTTTCATGAAGTATATGAGTTATATACATGATATTTGATAGCTTGGCTTTGATTTCTTGCCTTAGTTTGGTGTTTGATTGGGTTGGGAGCCAATTCCCGCGAACCCCTGTTTTTCCCCTGCTATTTTTCGGACAGGTTACTCCCAAATGCCGTGTAGATTTCCAGTTCATGCACCAAACGCCCGTTTAGCACTGTTACAGGAGGTTTTCGGACGCCCATTTCTGCTTTCAGACCAATTTTCAAACGGCGTTTCTCCCTCATACGAATTCCGATTGACCTGATTTTTAAGGCCACGGAAACCCATTGAAGTCTAGAATAACCTCCAATTGAAATTATCTCAATATATTTTCTAGTTTGTGAGATATAATCAATTATTTTAGGTGTCGCCACTTTCTCGACAAACTGCACTCGCCTAACTTCAAGCATATGCCATTTTCTCCTCGATTTGAACTAGAAAACGAGCCATATATAATCGGAAAGGTCTTTGTGTCTAGTTTCATTCCCAATAAACAAAACTCAATTCTCACTTCTAGAATTAAAGATATTCCAGTTTTCCCTCAGCATGTACGTTTCCTAAAATTGTCCATTTTTACCAAACTTCTCCAAAACCTCTTTTATTGCATTCCTTTCACTTCCTTGGCTCCCGTATGTGAATTATATGAGTTATATACTTGGTTTATTGACAATCATGCTCCTATTTGACACTTCTTGGTACTTAGTTACTCAAACGTGATTGTGTGACTCCATGCCTTATATGAATTGAATTTGAAATAATTGAATGATATGAATACATGATTCCTTGATATTAATTTCTCCTCTTAGGTGTTAATTGGTTTGAATACATGCTAAATGTCACTTGATTGCTAGTTTATTTATTTACATGAGCATGGTCGTGCGTCATACTTGGTCTCATATTGAGTCTCGTCTCACGAGTTCCCATTATTTCCTTTACTATCCAGTTTTTCTATGGGGCAGAGATCATTGACCGTTTGGGCACTTTCTTGTATCCTTGTCTTGTTCCGTCGCTCCTCAGGTGAGGTTTAATTTCTAGTTATATAGAACCTGTACAACCCTTATGTGTTGTTTTCGACCAAAAGTATCTATATATCTATAGTTTTCAAATCTTATAATTTTCAAATGATTTCCTGAAATGTATTGAACGGATTGATTGATTGATTGATTGGGTGAGCAAGCATGTTCATGTTGGGCCCGAGGGTAGTGTATTGAGCCAACTGGGAAAGCAAGGGCTGACAGGTAACTCTTGCACTATCCTCACCATGTGGGATCACCTCTGAATCCACCAGGAGGTTTGGTGGAGGAAGAAATCCCGTGCGTGGGAGTCATGTTCCCGACGTACACCATGATTGGATGGTTGGGTCTTGCTAGCCCACCATCACCCGGAGCAAGAAGGAGTTCATGAAACTGCTAATTGATCGCACGTAATTACTTGCATGATAACCTAATAAGTTGAAACACTCATGATTGTACACTTTTGGTGAAAGGTTGGAGAATTGCCCTCACTCGCCGGGCTACAGATTGAATTGATAATGATTGAATTATTAAATTGATTAGTTGTAATATCGGGTGAGAATTACTTTAACATTTGAACTTATATTGTTTCTTTTATGAAAATTTACCCGAGATTATAGCTTGCATGGTAATGGTGCTTATATTTATTTAAACCCCTTACTCAGTCTTCGGTAGACTGACACCCTCACTTTTCAGGTACTCACGGTCGTGTGCTAGGCGGGAGTCCGAGTTGTGTCTTTTGTTCAGCTGAGTCTAGTATTGCATTTTCATGTTCTTGTATTTCCGCCTTTATCATGTTAGGGTTCCTATTAGTTTTGGAGACTTATGCATTTATAATATGTTGGAGATGATAATGTATTGATATATGAGCTAGAATAGGATGAGCTTTTGGATATTTGGTATATGATAATGAAATGTTAGTGTTTATACTTCCGCTTTTGAATTTTCATGTATTGGATTTAATTGAATTGGGGTCTAGTCCCGCCTAGCTAGATTGTTTCTTGCATTGTCACCCGTTCGCAATAGTCTTAGTTCATGTACGGATCATCCATTTCGTATGTGGACTGAGCTATAGTGCGGGGGTGTGGCATCTCGGCATCTCGGGTGCTACAGGTAAAATCTGTGATTTAGGTTGTAAGGTGTATGTTGACGGGAAGTTCGACCATATCGACTATTGTTATGAAGATTTGATGTCAATGCTGGAGATACATGATATGGCTGAGAAGTTGGGGATTTCAGCTGTGGATACCAACTTCTATTACAGTTTTAATGGGATTAATCACTGCTATAGTGTACATTTGTTGTCAAGGGACGTAGATGCCATGGACTTGGTGAATTATCTGGATGAAGAAATGATGGTTGGTATTTTCTGTGATCCAATACCGGTGGAAGAAGAACCTAAATCCTCTAGTGAAGAAGATGGTGAGTTAAGTAAAGTAAATGATCCCTTTGGTCTTTTGGGTATTGAAAATGATCTAAGTGACTCTGAACTTGAAGATGATCAAATTGGGAAAGAGGTAATTGATCAAATTGTTAATGAGGAGACTGATCATGGGCATTGTGAGGAAATTGATCAAGGTGACAATGCTATAGTTGATGACATTGCAAACAAGGAAGTTGGGGCATGTGAGAATGACAAATCTGATCAAACTGAGAAAAGGGTGGCTGATCAAGTTGAGAGTGACAATGCTGGGATACATGAGAAAGAGAAAGCTGCTAAAGTTGATGTAGATCAATCCATTCAAGTGGAAGCTAGTCAGTAGCCAAATTCAGAGTCAAATATAGAGCATGGCCAAGATGCAGAGAGTGGCCATGATGCAGAGCATGAGCAGTTACCTGAAGGGCTTGTTGAAGCTGTCCAGACATGGGCCAGTGATGATGAGCAATCTGTGGGTGATGACTCAGATTACTCTGATAAATTTGTTGATAGTGATCATGAAGTGGATAAGGAAGAGGTTGTGGAATCTGGCGTTAGTATTGGGGGACTTGAAGGGTGGTCTCTGAGTGGTTGTACAAAAGCAGAAAGGAAATTCAAATCAAGACAACCTGTGAGAAGACATGATGGATGCAAAGTGTTCAACCCTTTGGTAGATATGGACAATCCAGAATTTGAGCTTGGATTGTTATTCGAAGAAACAGACATTTTGAGAGATGCACTAGACTTAATGGCAGGGACATAACCTGGGTCAAAAATGACTCTGATAGTATCAGAGTGCAGTGCAAAGATGAAAATTGTCCTTGGTTTCTTTTTGCATCTATGAAATCTGGTGAAGATATTATGCAGATCAAAACACTCCATGATGAGCATATTTGTTCTAGGGTGGAGAAGGTCTGTTCTGCTAACTCAAGGTGGATAGCAGAGAAATATAGAGTAAAAATTGGAAGTGATCCTTCATGGCCGATTTCCTCAATGGTTACTGTCATTCAGCATGAGCAGAAGTTAAGTTTTAGCAATTGGCAGATGTACAGAGCCAAATACAAAGTGAAAGCATTGGCAGCAGGTCAGATATTTGAACAATACTCACATTTATATAGCTATGTAGCAGAGATTGTGAAAATTAGTCCTAGTACAACTGTGAAAATTGTAACAAAAGTTGAAAATGGTGAAGATGTGTTCAAAAGGATATATATTTGTTGGGAACCACTGAAAAAGGGGATGTTGGTAGGATGTAGGCCTGTAATTTGTCTTGATGGCTGTCATTTGAAAACAGCTTGTCGGGGTATATTATTAGTAGCAGTTGGTGTTGATCCGAATAACTGCATATATCCATTTGCATATGCTGTAGTTGAAAAGGAATGGAGTTCAACTTGGACATGGTTTCTGGAATTGCTGATGAAGGATCTTGGAATCAGGAGTGACCATTCTGATTGGGTTATTATCTCAGACAAACAAAAGGGCATAATTGATGCAGTTGATACTCTTCTTCCGAATTGTGAGCACAGATTTAGTGTAATACATATGTAAAACAATTTCAAAGCATCACACAAGGGATTGACACTAAAACAAATTGTCTGGAGAGCTGCAAAAGCAACAAGGATTAAGATGTTTGAGACTGTAATCAAGGACCTAATAAAGAAGGACCTTGAAGCATTCAAGTGGCTTGCTAAGAGACCAGCAGCCCATTGGTCCAGAGCATACTTCATGTGCGTTTCTAAGTGTGATATCATATTGAATAACTTATGTGAAAGTTTCAATTCATTAATTGTTAAAGCTAAGAGTATGCCCATTATTGATATGTTAGAGGATATTAGAATGACTCTGATGAAAAGGATACATGTAAAGAGAGATGCAATGATAGCCCACAGATATGAAATTTGTCCTAACATAGAGAAGTTGTTAGAAGAGAATAAGAAGCAGAGTATGAACTATATTGCACTCTGGAATGAACATGATCAGTTTAAGGTTGTGGGTTGCTTTGGCGATAGATTCAAGGTTCACTTGGGTGAGCAAACATGTGGGTGTAGGAAATGGCAATTGTCTGGTATACCTTGTCCACATTCCATTTCCCCTATCTGGGCCATGCAAAAAACTCCTGAAGATTTTGTACACATATATTACCACCGAGATACATTCATAGAAGTGTACAACAATCTTATGTTGCCATTGAATGGGCCTGATGAATGGCCAAGAATCATTAAGAAATTGAAACCTCCAGTGAAAGAGAACTTGCCTGGAAGGCCCAAGCAACAGAAAAGGAAAAAAACAATTGAGGAGCTAGCACATGACAGAGCCAAAAAGAGGGCAACTGCAGTAGGGCATCATGAAGGCAAGTTGGGGAAACAGGGCCTGGTTATGAAGTGTAAATTGTGTGGAGTTGCAGGGCACAATAAGAGGGGATGTAAGCAAAACCCAAAGAATCGAAATCTGCCACAAAGAGTTGAGGTCCCTCCACCACCACCCCGTAAAAGGAACAATGTGGTAAGTTTTAAATTCATGACCAATTATATTAATTACAACTTCTATACAATTCTGACTTGGACATTGTTTCTGCAAATAGGGTGCAAATAATAAGGCTGTTGGATTTCTACACAAACGGCTAAACCGTTGAGAAGAATTACAAGAAGTTTTTCAGTCCAAGAATCACAACAACAGGCTACTACTGCATCAAATCTTGTTGCAAGTCAAAGATACACGACTCGGGCTGCAACCAACCTGCCTGTAAGAAGAAAGAAGCTTGTCGTTTCATCAGACAATGTTGCAAGCACTTCAAGGTCTGCTCTCAGAACTTCAACAAGAACTCCAACAAAGAAGATATACCATTCTAAGTTCAAGGCAACATCACAAGCCAGAAAGTAGTTGTAGTGAATGTAGATGCTTTTGGTCATTGATGTTGCATTCTCAAGTAAATGTATTTTGTCAGTAATGTTGTCATCAAAAACTCGCAGATGATATTAGTCATGTACACAAACATGTTTTTTGGTGTTGAATGAATGAATTGAAGTTATGCAAATTGCTTGTCCATTTACATTGCAATTAACTCATGGAACAGGGTATACAATAAACATAATATTTCATTGATCCTAGGAAAAAGTACATAACATACATCCGATTTTGAGACCATCCGTCTCCTCAAAACTGATTACATCTAATATACCAACATAGAGAAAAATCTACCATAAGAACATATAACAAACAATAGCTATTACAACAATGAACACAAGTTGGGAAACGGGAAGCCTTTTTTTTCCCCGTTCTGTCTCCTCAATTTGACCTTCATGATTGTTGATTTTCCTTAGTAATCCTGGAATTATCTGCCTGGAGCGCTCACACATTGGAGCGTCAGTCCACGCGAAGAAATTGCAGCCCCCTGGGGACTAAAAATGAAGAAGCACAACAAGATTAAGAGGAGAAGCTGTGTTGGGGAGAAATTAGAGAAGAATCACAACAAGATTAAGAGGAGAAGCTTTGTTGGGGAGAAATTAGAGGAAACCGACTGTACCCGGAAATTCTCGCAGCTTATGTATCGTCTCCCAGGATTAAGATCAGTCCACGATGTTCTTTGCACAACAGCTCTTCCACAATTGCAGTTTCCCTCATTGCCTCTCTCCATTCTTCTTCAACTTGCAGAGCTTCAATGAGAAATTAGGGTTGAGAATTAGGGGTTGGGGCTTTTTACCATTCAAAGATGCGGGAGTGAGGAGTTCTACTTGAAAGGACTAAAATGCCCCTCTAATAATCACGCATAAGTCACGTGTGTGTTGCTGACCGGAATCTTGCACGCTTATTGCACCAGAAATGCGAAAAAGGGGCTAAGTGCAAAGATTTACAAAGGTTAAGGGGTTTAATGCCAAAAACGAAAGGACAGGGGGGAAAGTGCCAAAAGCCCCAAAGGATGGGGGGGTTTATGTGATTAGCCCTAAATATAAATATCTTCTATTTATTATTCTAATAAATATTAATTCTAATGTAATCAGAATAAATATTATTTAGATAAGATATTTAATTATTATTAGAATAATTAAATATTCCTAATTTGATTAGGACCTCTTTTCTAGAAGAATAATATCTTATTTAGATAAGAGGTTATTACTTGGAGAGCAAGAAATAGAAGAAAAGTCAAAGTAGGAATCATGTTCCTACCCAGACTTGAGATTTAAGAAATCCTATATATTTAACGAAGGGCTGGTGGAACGATTTTGAACCCGAAATATTCTGAGTGAAAAAATCGATCCACACAAGATGGCGAAAACCGTTCGTGCATACGAAGAATGACCAGTTTTTTCACGAGGTTTTTTGGTGTGCAAATTTCTGTTTTCGCCAAACTGGGTTTCGAAGGGAGATTTAATTATGCTCTTATTTTCTTCTCGTTTCGTTTCTTTCTTTACACATGTCATAGTACTAGCATGCTCGCTCACGTGATTTGAATCTAGGACTGGTGTGGATTATTACTCTAGAGGAGACCTATCGTGGAATCTAGTAGAAAGAATCTTTTCGAGGGAGGATACGCCATTACTGCATGAAGCGCATTTGAGGGCGGCTCAAAACGTGTCAAGAAAGCGTCGATTCTTGTAAGTTCTTGAATCCCTAAGATTGGAAATAGAAATTGTAAATCCGATCTTGCTTTTTGGGAAAAAAATTTAAATTCCGCAGTGCTTTCTGATCGTGTTTTTCCGAACAGTATGAACTACTGCCTTTCTTCTTTACTTCATATATATGCTTGATTGCTTAAAAACAGGGGGAGCACATAGACAGGGGGAGTGCAAATTCATTACTCGAGCTTTAAATTCCTCACTTCAAGGAGTATACTTTTTGTCATCATCCAAAGGGGGAGATTGTTAGTTTTTGAAATCCATTGGTTTTAATGCTTGACAAAAAGTATTATTTTGCAGGACTAAGAGGAAGATTGAAATTTTAAGATTGATCCTTTGGAACCATTGCGGAACAAAACATTTAGATTACTCTGATGTTTGAACAGAATGGGATCTCATACTTGTGCACTTTTTATTTAATATATCATGCATATATTATTACTGTTCTAACCAAGATTTTACAGGATTAAATACAAGGTTAGATTTGTCTTTTTTGAGACAGCTAAAAGCAACAATATAGTTGTTAGTGCTTGAAGTCAACTGGTATAAAAATAAAGCTGTTGGAACAGTGGCATTGGGAACTCCACAAATTGGAAATTCAAAATGGAGTAACGACTATGTGGAAGCTCCCTAAATAATCAGCTCAAGCTACAACAATTAAAATGATTTTTTTTCAAGCTCTCTTGTACAAGCTATTTTGTGTTTACACCTTTTAGAGTTTGTGTGTTTGCTCTTGGTGGATAGCTTTTGTAAGGAGACTTGGGAATCCAGGAGCTGGACTGATTTGTTCTGGGCTGTATGATAGCAGGTTCCAGTTAGCTCTGAATTTGTTGTATCTCGTTACTCCACTCGCTATAA
Source organism: Lantana camara (assembly GCA_037501455.1). Lineage (NCBI taxonomy): Eukaryota > Viridiplantae > Streptophyta > Magnoliopsida > Lamiales > Verbenaceae > Lantana > Lantana camara. The sequence continues at coordinate 99,461,976 of CM074855.1, forward strand.
AAGTGTTGGCTTCAAAAATCCTAAGTTTGATAACTTAGGTAGAGGATTAATCTCTTTAGCTCGTATTTTTACATAGCTTTAGGGACCAAACCTCTATAAACTCATTGTCTCAATCTTTCTTGATAACATATACTCTGTTGGAGATTGTTGGTTTAAGTACTTAAGCTTGATCACTGATCTGAACCTTCTTCATATTTACTTCATACAAACAGAGCTTGTTAAGCTCTCTGATTGAGCTTCTAAACTGAATGTATTGAACAACAATGGCACTCACGTTATACTTTGAGATTAAGGCTCACTGGTTGATGTTTGAGCACTCTGATCAAGTCATTATAGCCGCATATCTGGAATACATTATCTGGAATACATTGTATGAACTTGGTTAAAATTCATAGATCAAGTCTCTGGACAGAAATCTATTCCATTGTACCTAAAATCAAGACCTGAAATCTATAGCAAACCTGCCTGCGTTGGGCAGCTTGTTGCATGAACATTCTAGCTCAAGTTGAGTCTTTGAAATTGCTATAAGGCTGCGATTAAAAAAGAACACTTAAAATTTATCTTTTAAGTGTATAAATATATTAAAAATAATTACAAAATAAGTATTAATATAAAATTTTTAATATGTACTTAAATAATAATAATTTTATTATTTGCACACGCGTAGAGGACGTAAGAATTACTAGTTAATTATTAATTTTATGGCCCGGATTTATTTGCGCAGAGAACTCATTCTTAGGCATAGTAAAAATATAATTTTCTAAAAATAAAATTCTTGATATCAAACATTAAGAAGCCAATGCACATGCAAATGATCCTCCGATGAACTCTTCTCCCAAACACAACACCGCCACCACCTCTTCATTCTCACCTCGCCACCACCGCCATGCCGACCCTCAATCTTCCAGCCCCTTTCTCCCGGCCACCTCAACTTCATCTCCTCTGCCGTCCTCCCCCACCCGTGCTGCCGCCGCCTCCTCCAAGGAATCCCCCCAAAACAGTATTCTTATGCACTCGGTGGAGATCGATGCATTCGATGTCTCGTCCCCGGGCCTGTCCGTACCGCCATTTTCGTGGAAAAAGCTCTGGAAATTCACCGGCCCCGGGTTCCTAATGAGCGTTGCCTTTCTAGATCCAGGAAATTTGGAAGGTGATTTGCAGGCGGGGGCCATCGCCGGCTATTCCCTCTTGTGGCTTCTGTTGTGGGCCACAGTTATGGGTCTTTTGGTACAATTCTTGGCTCTGAGATTGGGGGTTGCCACTGGGCGGCACCTGGCGGAGGTGTGCAGAGACGAGTACCCTTATTGGGCGACACTCATGCTGTGGTTCATGACGGAGCTCGCGTTGATTGCAGCTGATATTCAGGAGGTTATTGGGAGCGCCATTGCCATCAAAATTCTCAGCAATGGAGTTATCCCTGTTTGGGCTGGTGTGATCGTCACTGCTTTTGATTGGTCAGTGTTTTCTTAAATTTCAATTTCATTAATTTGTGTATTTAAGTTCTCTGGATTTTATTTTCAAAGATTATTGAAATTTATGACGTGAGCATTGAATCTATGAGTTTAATTATTTAATGTAATTAAGAGTGATATTTCTGTTTAATTGAGATGGTATTCTCGTCAACAGTTTCATCTTCTTATTTCTGGAGAACTATGGAATCAGAATGCTTGAAGCCTTCTTTGCTGTTCTTATAACAAGTATGGCAGTCTCGTTTGCATGGATGTTTGTCGACACCAAACCTAGCGGGAGCGAACTTGTAGAAGGTGAGGTATAGTATTTTTCTTCCACATTTAATTTTTGATATTATTTCTTCCATAATTTTCTCCTTTATGCATAAATTCATGGGCTTTTTCCAAAAGCTTCCAATTCTTTAAAAGCTTAATTTTAGAGAACCTGGAAAAAAAAGTAATCATTTGTAACATTCACATAATTTGAGAGTAAAGAGTTGAGAGGTTGCTAAAAAATTACAAGAGAAGCTGCATAAATAGCATAAGAGGTGTTGTTTAGCTTTTTATGGATTTCCTTTTCCTTTTTTCTTGCTAAATAAAAATTTAATAATGGAAACTATGCAAACTCTTTTACTTTTGAAGAATTAGACGTGCAAGTTAAAGTTTTAGTAGTAAAAGTTGTCCCTAGATGGTTCTAATGTAGGCTAATTTCTGCTTTGAAATTAGCAGTAACAGTTTGCTCACTCATTTAATATTTTTCAAAATCTATTGCAGGACTTCTGGTACCTAAGCTTAACAAGGAGACAATCCCAAAGGCCATTGGTATTATCGGCTGTATCATAACTCCATACAACGTCTTCCTCCATTCAGCTTTGGTCCAATCCAGACAAATTGACTTAAAGAAGAAAGGGAGAGTGCAAGAGGCTCTAAATTACAACAACATTGAATCTTGCATTGCTGTTTTCGTTTCCTTCATTATCAATTTGTTCGTCATGACCGTATTTGCAAAAGGGTTCTATGGGACCTCAGAAGCCGACACCTTAGGCTTAGTGAATGCAGGAGATTATCTTGAAAAGAGATACGGGGGCGGGTTTTTCCCGGTTTTACAAATATGGGGAATTGGTCTTCTTGCAGCTGGGCAGAGTAGCACCATCACAGGCACTTATGCAGGCCAGTTTATTATGGAAGGTTTTCTTAATCTTCAGATAAAGAAATGGTCGAGATCCGTTATCACAAGGAGTTGTGCTATTGTGCCTACTATGATTGTGGCTGTTGTTTTTAATAGGTCTGAAGAGTTGCTTGATGTTCTCAATGAATGGCTGAATGTGCTTCAAGCAATGCAGATTCCTTTCGCGGTCATCCCTCTTCTTCATTTAGTGGCAAACGAGGGTATCATGGGGAGCTTTGTGATTGGAACTATTTTTGAGGTAAAAGAAGTACTTCATCATCCGAACTATAAACTTTCTTAAAATCTTTTACCTAGAATTCATTGTGCTAAACTTTACTCCATACTATATGTTTTATGTAATGATCTACCATTTCACTCCGATTATATGTTTCCACCGCGCCTTATCATTCACTCTCCATGTTTTACATGTCGCAATATCATATGATGGAATAGAAATTTCTCTTAATAGAATACTATACGCCAACATGCAAAAACCTTATAGCTCATACGAAAAAGTGTCCCAAAAAGAGTAGTTTGCGTGATAAATATTCAAATAATAGATGGATTCAATAAAGGGTGTTGTTTTTTTATCTTGAAATTTGTTTTTAGTTATCATATGTTAACTAAAATATTCATGTTGCAGTGTATTGGTTGGGGTGTGACTGCATTGGTAATGCTAATAAATGGATATGTATTGGTGGATTTCTTCATATCAGAAGTTCATGGATGGCTATTTGGAATTGTATCCTGCCTTGGAGCTGCTTTATATGTCGCATTTCTTTTGTATCTCCTTTTCCGTGGCAATAGCTTTCTCTCCTGCCTTAACAGAACAAGGCATGATGGATTTGCTTATGTTAGGACCTGAAACTTCTTCAATAGCCTTCAAGTAATACAGTGATGGAGCCACACGGGTTCGATGGGGGCAGTCACCCCCTCGTAATTATATCAGATAACAATGTCTTATAGTTTGTAAAAATTTCTGGCGCCGTACCTGCTCGAAATGTTGTTGAATTTCAAGTTTTCAACAACCACACAGGCCCTTCGAAAATGGATGATGGGTAGATTGACGAATTGTACTTCAGATTATACTGTTTATTTTTTTTCTTTTCTTTTTTTTTTTTTTTTTTTTTTTCATAAGAAATTTTTGTAACTTTTTTGTTGGATTATATATATTTTGTATGATATATTTTAGAGTGAATTAAGTGGTAAGGACAGAAAGAAAGTGATGTACATTGCATTTGGCCTTGTAACTTCTGTTTATTCTTTGTGAGCTCCAGAGGACAGTAATCAAGAGGATCTTAATCGGTTCTTTATTGGCTTTCTCCTTCTATTGTTAGAAAGGGAAATTGTCCATTTCATTAAAACTGGATTGATTGACGTAGAACTAGTAGATGCATTTTTCTATTTTACTACGATTGTTTTTTTCTATCATGCTATGCATTATTCTAAGTAGCTAGTTAAAGATGTCAAACGGGTCGGGCCGGCCCACGAAACCGCAAACCAACACGCACTGGAACCGGCCCAGGACTAGCCCATGAATACTACAAGACGGGCTGGGCTGGGTTTGGGGTATTAAGTTGGGCCCCTATTGGATTTAATTTTTAAGCTCAGCCCAGCCCGTAAACTAGGCCCGGCTCAGGACCAGCCCAGGCCAGGCCCAAGCCCGTTAATTTCTTTAGACAATGTATTTTTTTTTTATTTGTTCTTGTAATTCAATTAGAGGAAGCCCATAATATATATTCTTCTACTTGTAGATTTATTATTACTACTATTATTGTTTTACGTGGTAAATATAATTTGTACTTGCAGTCAGTTATACATAAATGGGAAACGGATAAGACATTTATTTATTACACTTTTTAGTTTTATTTTTTACATTTTTACTTGCTTAACCTTTAATTATAATTAATTTTGTTGTAATTAAGCATAATTACGGTTATTAGTACTTTAAATGTCAACAATTAGGGTAAAATTAATATTGTTTAAAACGTATATTTGACTTTTCACGTGCGAGATAGGACAGGAGAAAGGGATCTTGCCTTGACTTTGGAAACATTTCAAACTGTGTGATTAAAAATCACATTTATTTTTGCTATTGTGACCTTAGCTATATGTTAGGAAGCCCATATTTCAACAAAAAGAAGAACTTAAATGAAGCCCATTTATTGTTTAAAACTTCTAGCCCAATGCCCATATCACTTCACAATTTTTAAGAAATCTGATGGGCTATGTAACGGTAGCCTACAAGATTTGACATTTAAACTTTAATAGCCTGTAGAAGCAATTTTCATTGTTGCAGAAATCTCAGTCTCTACCGTCTATATTTAACAGTGTACCGGTAAGTTTTGTCTTTTTTTTTTTAATTTAATTCTTCTTCTATAAATACCACAATTCTATCCTTATTTCTCCATCAAATTCTCAATTCCATTTTCTACAATCTTCAATTGCTCTCAACTTTGAAAGTTCTTATTATTCATATTTATTTCTTTAAGCATATATTGTATTACTTTGTTAATTATCAATTGTTATATTATATATTATTATATTTTATTATCATATTTCCTTCAATTCAAATTATATTTGGAAGAGCTTTTGGGTAATTCGTGTCGAGAAGCTTCCGAATTAATTCCGGTAACATCTTTCCTTTATATCATTATTAGTTAATTGCAATATTTGTGATTTATAATTATTTGTTGTTTATAATTAGTTTGATTTTTATAAGTTGTGCATTTATTAAATTAAAAATGAGTACTAGAGATACTAGAGACCCCCCTCTTTTGCCTCACACTAATATTGATGAAAATATAAATACACCCGATGATTCATCCATTGTGACGCCCCGTATTCTCGAAGGGCGTCTTGACGACATTAACAAGTAAGTCTCTACACTTGTGTATGTTTAATTTAAGAGTTCTTGAATTATGTGATTTAATATAAATCCAATTTAATATGTGATCATTTGGATTATTCTAAGATTAATTGTCAAGTTGATTTTAAACCCATCATGTTACTTAACTTGTTTAATTTCGGTTTACTTGAATTCCTTGAGATTAATTGTCAATCATGTGTTTATGAAGTGTCGTTAAATTGTACGAAAGGTTTCTAAAATTAAATTGAATTAAACTCTAATTGGTAAATCTCTCTCTTTCATTTTAATTTATAAAATTAATTCGGAGCTTGAATGTTTATTCGTAACTTTACCAATTTTATTTACGATTATTTGTACGCGCTATTACTCTTTACTACGCGATAAGGATACCCGGTTGTATATAACTTATGCACAAGACACATTTCTCCCAAATCTCCTTTCTCTCTCTCTCTCCTCTCCCACTCTCTCTCCCACGGTCACTATTCGCGGCTTCGGTTACGAGCCCATAACTCACTCGTTTCTCGACGGATTTCGACGAATGAATAGCCGATTTCGATTATCTCGGCGAGACGTACGCAAGAGTACCAATTTCAGGGCCAAACGACGAACGGTGACGGAGTTATTGCCGGATTTCAGTTACAGCGGCGGGGGTGTCGGACCACCACCACTCCGCCGGCCGTTCGCGGCGGTTTCCGGCCATCTCCCTGAAGCTCGCGGCGGCGGCGCGAGTTACTGTAGCGGCGCGATTCCGCCGCCTCCGGCAGACTTTTTCAGCGACCCACTTCAGTTTCCAAGGTTTCTCGACCCCCTGAGTTCTTTTTCGGCATCGATTTCATCCAATTTTGGCAGTAGGTGGTGGTTCCGGCGACGTGGGCGACGGTAGAAACTTCGGCGGCCAACGGGGCCCTTTTTTTGCGATCTTTTGGCCTCGGGCCCTTCACGAAAGTTGTTCGGAACGACGAGAACTATCGGCCATTGATCACGCGACTCCTGATTTGGCCGTTTGGTGGTGGATCGCCGCGGCACGGCGGCGGCGCTAGCTCCGGAGATTTTTCCCGGCGAATGGCTTAGGGCTTTCGAAGAGCTCGTCATGGGTAAGCCGATGCTTCTTTCGGTTTCGATTTTGGTTCACCGGTTTGGAAGTAATTTGAGTTTGAAGATTTTAGGGTTTTCGTGTTGTTAGATCTGAAATTTGAGGAGATTGACTTGGAATTTCCAGAAATTGATCGAGGATTCGGAACGGGCACGAAGTCTTCATTCAGGATTAATACTTCTAATAAATTTACTATATAATAATAATTAATATTTTAAATGAGTTATAGTATCAACTAAGGATTAATATCTCTTATGGTAATTAAGTTTTGATGGACTCAAAACCATCAACCTTCTAATCCATTGTCTTGAAACAACGATCTAGTTGATGGTTTTCCCAAAACCATTAGCTCAAAACCAGAGGCTTGTCGTTAGTTTTATTAAAAACTTTGTGCTAGAAGATGCTTTTGATTGGTGGAAATTCTCTATAAATAGAATAAGAGATGGAATAGCTTCTCACTTCTCAAACTCTACTTCTTCACGTAACTTGATGGAGATTACTTAAGCCTCTCTTTTCTTCTTCTAAAAAACTCTGCAAAGGGATAACCCTATTTAGTTATACGAACCCACTTATAGGATAGTAAAGCTTTCTCTCTCCACAATTCCCTAGTTTCTCTCACCATATCATAAACTTATCTTTTCGACAAAGAAGACGAATGAATAGCGGCTGAGGAGGTGTTTTCTGACAAAATTTCTGATCGACATTTAGCGGATAAGGTACTTCTAAACCTGGGTAAGATGATATTGCAATCAATTTTGAGATATATCAAATGAATCAGATTTAATTTTAAATTTAAGAAACTTATAATTTTCTATTTTATCTTGGAATCTTACAAATTAAACTTTCATTGTTGGATTTCTTGAAAAATTAATCGAAAATTAGTATGATTGAACACCATATATACACACAAGTAACTTGTAAATATCTATACAGTTGATCTATAAAAGATGATGTTGTACTATTTATACAATTATAAAGATGGTTATTGTTAAAACTAAAGTTAAGATTTTTTTTTTTAATTTGACTAAAGAGATGTCAGTGCGTGGGAATTAAGGAATCCATAATGGTATAAAAATCGTTAATATTAATTAATGGATAACCATTGATTTGTGTTAAGTGTTAATGTGGTCTTTGTTATTAATATAAATAACATTGTGAAGATAATGATTGATGGATTTGGTATGTTAGCTAAGATATATTATAATAATAATAATATTAATAATTATAAAGGATTTCGTAGTAATCTAGAAGTGATATCAAAACTAAGATTTTATTTTAATCTAAATAATGACGTTGTTAATCGTTATTAATGGAAGTTTTCTAATTTAATATTTTACTTAGAATTGTTATGACTTATGGCTAATAATTAAAGTATAGTCTATTAGAATTAGATTGGTTAGTGGATACGTTCAGGTTGGTTAATATTAATCGATTTAATTGGTGACAAAATTTGGTTATTAAATTCAATAGCTACGGCCATGACTTATTTTAAAAAGGAAATTTAGTTAGTAATTTATTAATTATTTCTAGTATCCAAGAAATAGTATGCCACCTAAATATATTCAAGTGATTAATTTTCTTGTTTATAATTATAAACTTTTAGGTGACGTGCGAGGACTCAAATAATTTATAACCAACGAACAAACAAGTAAGAATTTCAGGTGAGGTTTCTTGAACCTTCTCATTTGTGAGTTTTATCATACTCTTTTTGTTGGAGAGCAAATTCTGCTTCATCTTCGATGTAATTTCTCATAATTAAATTGATCATGAACCCGTATTGCTTGATTGAGCTATCCTTGTTTATTATACTTGAATTACCTCTTATTCTTGATTGTTGTGTTACCCATCCGAAGGAGAATTACTGTACTGTACTGACGGCTATAGGGGATCCTATAGTTCGTATTGTTCCCTGGGGGTTCCCTTGGAACGACTATGTGGGGGCTCCTGCTAGTCACACTGACTGAGTGTCCGTGTTTGGCCAATACGAAAAGAGGCGATAAAAGGATGGACCCGATCTTGATATGAAATATTCTGTCTTCTTAAACCTCACTCATTACTGAACCTTGAAATTAATTACCACCTGGTTTTCGTATCTTGAATTACTCCAACTTCTACTGTTATTTAATTTCATGTTCACCTCACTGGGTCATTTTGACTCACCCCTCTATTTTATTTTCTTTGCTCTTCAGATACTACAGGTAAATAAATTTTGAAGAAGTAATCATTTTGGGGAAGGAATCGGTATCGACTAAGAAGAAATTATAATTATATTGCAAAATAATTACGTTTCGTCTATGTTTTGATTAAGTCCTTATTTAAGTAGAGATATTAGGTTCTAGTGGATCACTTATGTAATGTTTTAAACTTGGTTATTTATGTAAATTACCTTTTGTTTCTTCTTCTCTGATACTTGCTCGACTCAAGTAACAAACCGGGTTCTGAATCAGCGCATTCGGGGTCGGGGTGTTACAGGGTGGTATCAGAGCTTAGGTCGAACGCCTAAGCTACGCTAGGACGGGGTCCTAGGGATATAGGGAAATTGATTTAGCTTGTATTAGTATTAACTTTAAGTTCTTTTGAATTTTTTTTGATAGGATGTCGAGGGACAAGGGTAAAGCAGCTATAGTTATATCTAGCTCGGACTCAGAAGAAGAGATAGGAACCTTGCAGGGGATAATACACGATCTTGAGATAGAGATTCAGGATTTAAACAATGAACTGGCGGCGAAAGATAAAGAAATTTGTGATCTGAGAGCTTTAGTGCGAAATTATGAGATTACCATTAATGCTAGTAACCAGAAGGAGTTGTGGGAACATCAGGAACGCACTCGGCGTTGGGGTAGGCTCACTGAGATGCAGCAACACATAGATAGGAGAAGGGATTACATAACTCGTCAGTCACAGGACTTCGTAGCCCGCTCAGAGGAGTTCACCCAAATGATAAAAGATTTTAACACAATCATCACTTCAGATATGGGTTATCTTAGGGCCAGTTATCCTTACTGTGAGACAGGAATCTACCAGGGGTGGGGTAATGCTGCAGGACCTTCTAGTGTACCAGGGCCAGTTGGAGGGAACGCTACAGAACCTATAGGACCGAACCCACTTTATGATCAGGGAATTAATATGGGTAATGTTGGGGATGGTAACGATGGCGATGATGAAGATGGAGAAGAACCCTCAGAAGACGTAGATGCATATATCGACTAAAGGAGGCAGATTAGTATGTTTCGTATATATATAAGTATAAACTAATTTTGCGGGGTATGTAGTTGATTTTTGTACAACTACTAAAAGTATAAACTAACGAGATAGCCCCAAATAGTATAGCTTACTAATGGTTGATTTTTGTACAACCACGGTACTTAATATTATGTAGGGTCGACTCATTTTCCAATTGATAGACCCTAATTATTGACTTTTGTACTTAAAAACTTTGTACTTAATCAAAGTTGCTATATATAATATTATGTAAGAAATATCTTTTTGATATAGTTAATATTATCTCATCTCAGTCTAACTCGAAGTGACTTGATAATCATTGTGATTATCAAATGTTTAGAAAATGGCTTCACAACAAGCTTCCCGAACTCACTCACGTGGTCATACTGCTCGAAGGGGTAGACCTCCAATCAATCGATCGGGACCTGCGAGAGGAAGAGGACAAGGAATACCTACCGGCAATAGATCGGATGACGAACAAAGTGTCCAAAATCCCCCACCAGGACCTCAAATACCTGCAATGGGTGAGATGTTGATGCAACAATTCGCACAATTTATCCAAAATCAGGCACAACAAGGCGGTGCTCGGGCTGAAGGAAATATAGAACAAGGAGATAAAACTCTCGAACGATTCCTCAAATTTCATCCGCCAAAATTTGCTGGGTCACCAGATGATCGAGTTGCTGAAGAATGGTTTAGTGAAATGGAAAATATTTTTCGAGTACTAATTTACTCGGATCAACAAAAGATCAGACATGCCACTTTCTTAATGGAAGGCGCAGCTCGACACTGGTGGAGACTTACCGCTGGTCAATGGGAACAAGAAGGAACTCCTTGGACTTGGGAAAACTTTTCACGTGTTTTCCATAATAAGTATGTTCCACAAGTAGTAAAGAATTCTCGGGAAAGAGAATTTATGGCCTTGATTCAGGGGATGGCTACAGTGGCTGAGTATGAGGCTCAATTTAATCGTTTGCTTCAATATGCACCTCACATTCAGGCGGACGAGACCCGAATGACTAGAAAATTTGTTGATGGTCTCAGGGCAGAAATTCGAAGAGCTCTCGTGGCTTGCGATATCTTCAGCTACAATCAAGCAGTCAATAAAGCTCTGCAAGTGGAATCTGAGTTGCAAGAATTACGTCGGATTGAGGATCGAGTGAAGAAAGGAAAATTTATCAAGCATGAGAATCCAGCTCGAAAAATACAAAAAATTCAGCATGGATACACCCCTCGTCACCTTGGAGGAGCTAAAGGAGTGGTCATCACTCCTCAGAAAACCCCAACTGAAAAGTGTAGATATTGCGGAGGGCCAAATCATAAAGAAGAGGAATGTTGGAAGAAAAATAAGAAATGCTATAGATGTGGGAATGGCGAACACTTCATCAAGGACTGCCCAGAGCAAGGCAACCCTATTGGTGCAACTGCAAAGGAAAAAGGAAAGCAACAAATGAAACCAGCAGGAGGAAAGCCAAAAGTACCAGCTAGAGCATACGCGATCACAGGAGAGGAGGCTCCTGAGCCTAACGAGGTGGTTGAAGGTAAACTCTCAATTGTTGGCACTGAGGGTAAAGTTTTATTTGATTGTGGAGCTACTCATTCTTTCATAGCACCAACTTTTGCTAATGCCTTAACAATCAATTGTGAAGTTGTTCCTTACCTAATCGAGGTACGAATGCCTGTAGGCTCTAGTTTGGTAACTGATAATTTATACTCTAAGTGTCCGATAACAATTGAAGGAAAAGAGTATAACGCTGATCTGATTAAACTTCCAATTCAAGGTTATGATGTTATTCTAGGGATGGATTGGTTATATCGATATCAAGCCCGAGTCGACTGTTTTAATAAGAAGATCTTATTAGGAGACTCGACCCCGATACTAAGTTCTAAAATGGATACGCGTACGATTATCCCAATGATATCATTCGTGAAAGTTAAAAGAATGACTAGGGACGAGAATCAAGCATTCCTTGCTTATTTGATTAATAAGCCTCAAGATCAGCAAAGATTAGTGGAAGTAGAAGTAGTAAAGGAGTACCCTGAAGTGTTTCCTGAAGATTTAGATTCCCTACCTCCACAAAGGGAAGTGGAATTTGTCATTGAAACAATTCCTGGCGCTGCCCCATACTCAAAGACGCCATATAGAATGGCACCAGCAGAATTGGCCGAGTTAAAGAAGCAACTAAGCGAGTTGCTTGATAAAGGATTTATTCGACCCAGCACTTCCCCATGGGGAGCCCCTGTGCTTTTCGTGAAAAAGAAAGATGGAACCCTAAGGATGTGCATCGATTATCGAGAGCTCAATCGGTTTACTATCAAGAACAAGTATCCATTGCCTCATATTGAAGAACTTTTTGATGTCCTTCAGGGATCTTCTGTATACTCGAAGCTCGATTTGAGGCAAGGATATTATCAGCTGAAGATTCGAGAGGAAGATATACCGAAAACAGCTTTCAATTCAAGATACGGACACTACGAGTTTGTAGTAATGCCGTTCGGATTGACCAATGCTCCAGCTGCATTCATGGATCTTATGCATCGAGTTTTTAAACCTTTCTTGGATAAGTTCGTAGTAATATTCATCGATGATATTCTTGTTTTTTCCAAATCCGAAGAAGAACATAAGACCCACTTGCGGCTAGTTTTGCGAACTTTGAAGGAAAATAAACTATATGCCAAATTTAGTAAATGTGAATTTTGGCTGAGCCGCGTGGCGTTCTTGGGACACATTATTTCTGAAAAAGGGATAGAAGTGGATCCCGCAAAGGTTGAAGCCGTCACAAATTGGAAACCACCGAAAAATGTGTCTGAGATACGAAGTTTCTTGGGATTAGCTGGGTACTACCGAAAATTTGTACCCGGATTTTCAAAACTAGCAGAGCCATTAACCCGACTAACTCGGAAAGATCAATCATTTGTGTGGGATGACAAGTGTGAAAAGAGTTTTCAAGAACTCAAAAGGAGGTTGACCACTGCACCAGTTCTTGCTCTGCCGGATGGCCTTGACGGTTTCGTCGTATATACCGATGCTTCAAAAGAAGGACTGGGGTGCGTACTCATGCAGAAAGGGAAAGTTATAGCCTATACCTCTAGGAAGCTTAAACCTTACGAGCAAAATTATCCCACTCATGACTTGGAGTTGGCAGCAATAGTATTTGCACTTGCAAAGTGGAGACACTACTTGTATGGGACGACTTTCGAGGTATTTACAGACCACAAGAGTTTAAAGTACTTGTTCTCCCAAAAGCAACTCAATATGAGACAACGACGTTGGATGGAATTTCTTGAAGATTACGATTGCAACATTACCTACCATCCTGGCAAGGCAAACGTCGTAGCAGATGCACTAAGTAGAAAAGCAGAGATTTCACACTTAAAAGGGAAATTGAGTAATTCAGGAGACAACGCCCAAAAAGAAAGAGTAACTTTGAAGTCAAAGTGTTTTATATCCGGCTTAACCATATTTCCTGAGATCTACTCGAGAATCAAGAGTGCTCAAATGGAAGATGAGTGGATCAGGAAGAAGAAGAATGAAACTCAAGGTAATGATGCGACAGAGTTTAAGATCGATGATCATGGCACTCTTTTATTTAGGGGACGTATTTGCGTCCCAGATAAGCTTAGAAATGAAGTTTTAGAAAAGGCACATAAAACTTACTACTCCATGCACCCTGGTGGAACAAAAATGTACAGGGATCTCCAGCAACGTTTTTGGTGGAAGGGCATGAAACGAGACGTGGCAGATTATGTACAAAAATGCATGACGTGTCAACTAGTTAAAGCAGAACATCAGAAGCCCTCAGGATTGTTGCAACCGCTTCCTATACCAGAATGGAAATGGGATCAGATTACCATGGACTTTGTGATCGGTTTGCCAACGGTTCAAGGTGGATACGATAGTGTGTGGGTGATTGTGGATCGATTAACCAAATCTGCTCATTTCCTGCCGGTAAGGTCCAAGTACAATGTGGAGAAACTAGCCGAGATTTATATTCGAGATATTATCCGATTACATGGGATTCCAACTAGCATTGTGTCTGATCGAGATCCTAAGTTCACTTCTCGCTTGTGGAAAAGCTTGCAAGAGCACTTAGGAACTAAGTTGCAGTTTAGCTCTGCTGCTCATCCTCAAACAGATGGGCAATCCGAACGAACAATCCGGATTTTGGAAGATATGTTAAGAGCAAGTGTTTTGGATTTTGGGAAAAGATGGGATAGACACTTACCTCTTATCGAATTTGCATATAACAATAGCTTTCAGGCTTCAATACAAATGGCTCCGTATGAAGCCTTGTATGGAAGAAAGTGTCGGTCCCCTGTCCATTGGGATTTGGAAGATTGGAAAGCCCCTAGTGATCAAGATCCCAATAAGCCTTGGCCAGAGCTAATTCAAGAAACGATAGAGAAAATCCAAGTGATAAAACAAAATATGAAGACTGCACAGGATCGACAGAAGAGTTACGCCGATAAGAAAAGAAAAGAGTTAGAATTTGAGATTGGAGATTTGGTACTTCTCAAAGTGTCGCCAAGAAAGGGATTTGTTAGGATCGGCAAAGGAGGAAAATTAAGTCCCAGGTATGTTGGCCCATTTAAAATCATAGAACACATTGGCCCTGTAGCATACCGACTGCAGTTACCAGAGAATGTTACAGGAATTCACGACGTATTTCACGTCTCTCAACTGCGTAAGTATTACCCTGATGCGTCACATGTTATATCCTACAACGATATCCCTCTCGAGACTAATCTCACTTATGAGGAGCGGCCTGTGCGTATACTGGATCGAAAGTTTCATGAGTTGCGAAATAAGAAAATTCCCCAAGTTAAAGTACTATGGCGGAACCAAGATATTGAAGAGGCCACTTGGGAAAACGAGGACACTATGCGACAACGATACCCAGAGCTTTTCAAATCTTAGGTAAGAATCTGGGGACCAGATTCTTTTAAGGGGGGAGGATTGTAACACCCCTATATTTATTCTCATAAATACTTCTAATAAATTTACTATATAATAATAATTAATATTTTAAATGAGTTATAGTATCAACTAAGGATTAATATCTCTTATGGTAATTAAGTTTTGATGGACTCAAAACCATCAACCTTCTAATCCATTGTCTTGAAACAACGATCTAGTTGATGGTTTTCCCAAAACCATTAGCTCAAAACCAGAGGCTTGTCGTTAGTTTTATTAAAAACTTTGTGCTAGAAGATGCTTTTGATTGGTGGAAATTCTCTATAAATAGAATAAGAGATGGAATAGCTTCTCACTTCTCAAACTCTACTTCTTCACGTAACTTGATGGAGATTACTTAAGCCTCTCTTTTCTTCTTCTAAAAAACTCTGCAAAGGGATAACCCTATTTAGTTATACGAACCCACTTATAGGATAGTAAAGCTTTCTCTCTCCACAATTCCCTAGTTTCTCTCACCATATCATAAACTTATCTTTTCGACAAAGAAGACGAATGAATAGCGGCTGAGGAGGTGTTTTCTGACAAAATTTCTGATCGACATTTAGCGGATAAGGTACTTCTAAACCTGGGTAAGATGATATTGCAATCAATTTTGAGATATATCAAATGAATCAGATTTAATTTTAAATTTAAGAAACTTATAATTTTCTATTTTATCTTGGAATCTTACAAATTAAACTTTCATTGTTGGATTTCTTGAAAAATTAATCGAAAATTAGTATGATTGAACACCATATATACACACAAGTAACTTGTAAATATCTATACAGTTGATCTATAAAAGATGATGTTGTACTATTTATACAATTATAAAGATGGTTATTGTTAAAACTAAAGTTAAGATTTTTTTTTTTAATTTGACTAAAGAGATGTCAGTGCGTGGGAATTAAGGAATCCATAATGGTATAAAAATCGTTAATATTAATTAATGGATAACCATTGATTTGTGTTAAGTGTTAATGTGGTCTTTGTTATTAATATAAATAACATTGTGAAGATAATGATTGATGGATTTGGTATGTTAGCTAAGATATATTATAATAATAATAATATTAATAATTATAAAGGATTTCGTAGTAATCTAGAAGTGATATCAAAACTAAGATTTTATTTTAATCTAAATAATGACGTTGTTAATCGTTATTAATGGAAGTTTTCTAATTTAATATTTTACTTAGAATTGTTATGACTTATGGCTAATAATTAAAGTATAGTCTATTAGAATTAGATTGGTTAGTGGATACGTTCAGGTTGGTTAATATTAATCGATTTAATTGGTGACAAAATTTGGTTATTAAATTCAATAGCTACGGCCATGACTTATTTTAAAAAGGAAATTTAGTTAGTAATTTATTAATTATTTCTAGTATCCAAGAAATAGTATGCCACCTAAATATATTCAAGTGATTAATTTTCTTGTTTATAATTATAAACTTTTAGGTGACGTGCGAGGACTCAAATAATTTATAACCAACGAACAAACAAGTAAGAATTTCAGGTGAGGTTTCTTGAACCTTCTCATTTGTGAGTTTTATCATACTCTTTTTGTTGGAGAGCAAATTCTGCTTCATCTTCGATGTAATTTCTCATAATTAAATTGATCATGAACCCGTATTGCTTGATTGAGCTATCCTTGTTTATTATACTTGAATTACCTCTTATTCTTGATTGTTGTGTTACCCATCCGAAGGAGAATTACTGTACTGTACTGACGGCTATAGGGGATCCTATAGTTCGTATTGTTCCCTGGGGGTTCCCTTGGAACGACTATGTGGGGGCTCCTGCTAGTCACACTGACTGAGTGTCCGTGTTTGGCCAATACGGAAAGAGGCGATAAAAGGATGGACCCGATCTTGATATGAAATATTCTGTCTTCTTAAACCTCACTCATTACTGAACCTTGAAATTAATTACCACCTGGTTTTCGTATCTTGAATTACTCCAACTTCTACTGTTATTTAATTTCATGTTCACCTCACTGGGTCATTTTGACTCACCCCTCTATTTTATTTTCTTTGCTCTTCAGATACTACAGGTAAATAAATTTTGAAGAAGTAATCATTTTGGGGAAGGAATCGGTATCGACTAAGAAGAAATTATAATTATATTGCAAAATAATTACGCTTCGTCTATGTTTTGATTAAGTCCTTATTTAAGTAGAGATATTAGGTTCTAGTGGATCACTTATGTAATGTTTTAAACTTGGTTATTTATGTAAATTACCTTTTGTTTCTTCTTCTCTGATACTTGCTCGACTCAAGTAACAAACCGGGTTCTGAATCAGCGCATTCGGGGTCGGGGTGTTACATCCGGCGATCTTCGGCGACGGTCCCGGCCAAATTCTGGCAGCTACAGTGGTGGCCTTCCGGCGGCGTCTGGTCAGAATGTTCTTCTCGTTGTGGTGAGTTCAACGCCACTTTCCATTCGTTAATCGGACACTCGATCTATTTATTACGAATTATTTTGCGTAATTATGATTATTTGAATTAATTGTTTTAAGTGCAAATAAATTGGTTATTGTTGGTTTGTTGATCGAGATGTATTCCAATCGTATACGAAAACATGTATTGAATGGATTGTGATATACATGAATATTTTGATTTACAATTTGAATTCCGATGTGATGAATTTATGCTATTTGTTAAGTACGAAGGGGTGTTAGTGTAATATTTAGAAACTAATCTTTTATGTGACTAAATGAACTTGAATGATATTTTAGAAGAACGAACATGTTGTGATTTCTCTATATGGATTTGAGACGTTCTCAATGTTATCTTTGTTGCAAATTGTGTTTCAAATATAAAATTGAGATACTTAAAAGATGGTTGAACAACTTGAGACTTGATGAATGATAGGAGTTAGAATTGCAATATCTTCATTTACTCTTACTACTCGAAAATGGTATATTATATGAATTACGATAAATTGATATTTGTCATGTTTGTAAGTAATTAATTCCTAGTTGAATAATTGTATAAACATTTTAAACGAACAATTATGCTTAGTAATCAACTAAGGGGATGTATGTGTAATAATTCTAAACTTTTATAAATGACTTAGGGGATGTAAGTGTAATATTTATGAAACTATGAATGTGACTTAAGCTTGTGTACCAAACATGTTGTGAAGTTGTAAAGTATGATCTTAAGTGAATTAAATGCACTCTTTATTTGTATCAAGCATGCCATCTACCTACAACAATTTTGTATGTTTATATGATCAAGTTGCTCTTACTTATGCACTTTATAACTCGACATGAACTTGATGCTTAATTATAATATTATAATTGAACCCTGTGACATTGGATGATTTAATATGCAATTTTTTGAATACATTGACTTCCTAAATTGATCTTGCATCTTTGGATATGGAATTACGTGTCGGTTGCTTGTAAATATGACCTTGTTGAGCATTGATATGCCTTGAATGACCACGACACCTTATCCAAGCACAACATGAACACTTATGCATAACCACGATCATGTTGAGCAATGCCGTGCGTCTTGTTTGGTTCATATAGAGTTTAAGTCTGGGCTTCTGTATGTCTTGTTACAGAGTTTGGTGGTGCCGGTGGGCCCGAGGTTTAGAGTGTTTGGCCCTTCACACTATCAGACTCTACTTTCACAAGGTAAGGTTTAGGATTTTGTATAGTTATGCGACCTATGACCTTAATATGCTTATTTCAACCCTTGCATGCGAGTATATCTATTATAAATACGTATGTGTTGGATACAATATGTTTATGACCTTGTGAATCAGCTCTGTTTTAGGAAAATTACATATGAAAGCATATGTAAGCTGTTTTGAAAAGTTATGTTATGTTATGCTTCTGTAGCGAGTTGACCATGAAATATTGGCATCTGTATGTATGTATGTATGTGGATCCGAGGAGCTATAGGTAAGGAGCCCCCCAGGACGGTTAGGGCCGTCGGGGATATACCTGTGCGTAGTTCCATTTGAGATATCTTCACGCGACCCGTGTTGTAGGGAAGGTGTGGTATCTTGAGCCTTCGGCTAAGGCCGGGGAGGACTCTTGTGGATTCGCTACCCCTTGAGGGTATGTCTGTTATGAATGGTTTGGGGGCGGTACATCTCCTCCATCATTGGTGTGACGGTTGGATTTGATTTTGTATTCTAGGTTTTGATATGTTTTGAGGAGTAAAGGTTGGAAGCTCGTACTTGCCGAGCATGTGATCTGTTCTGTTTCGGAATCATGAATCGAGATAGAGTTTCTGAAATGTTTTCTAAATCTTATATAACTATCTTTTGGGTTCTTTTGGAAATGTCTTTGGTATGCAACACCTATCTCCGGTTCATGAGTCCATCCTTCTGATATGTGCTATGCTCTATATATATACAGTGGGTGTGCGTTAACCCCCTCACTCAGTCAGTTGACTGACACCTCATTTTATCTTTTAGTTTGCAGGTTTCCTTTTGGCTTGAGCTAGACGGAAGTGAGTCTTCTGAGTCACACTTATCGGTTTAGTTGGTGTTAAGATGCATTTGTCACATACTCTATTTATGTTATGTATTCCTATTTCGCCTTTGGAGATTATGTTTTATGCTCTACTTAGACTTAAACCCGTGTGGGGTTAGTATGTTAGCATTTGGATGTAATTAGCTATTCTGCTGATACTTATATTGGTTTATTATGTTGCGATGATTTGAGATTCGGGACTAGGTATCTATGCTAGTTGAACCCGTCACTTATTTTGTACGTTGATTTAATTGCTTCCGCTATCTGATGATAATTGTTTATATTGCTTCCGCGCTCGGAGTCTGTCGAGTTAGATCCGCCTAACCTAGTGTGTGAGTTGGTCTCCCGTTCGCTTTGATTCGGATTCGGGCATGGACTTTCCATTTCGTGACTGGGCCTGGGTCTTAGTGCGGGGGATGTGGCATCCTCCGTTTGGGGTGTTACATCCATAAATTTAGAAAATGAAATTTCAACTCAATCTAGTAATAAGCCACCTAATAGAAATAAAACTAGTAAAGTTTGAATTTTTTTACATTGGAGCGAGAACGTGACTTTGTTATATGCAATATTTGTAAGAAATCTTTCCAATTTACTAAAAATAGTGGAACGGGCACATTAACTAGACATTTAAGTAAAGATCATAATGGTTGGGATACTATTGAGGGGTCATCCGGTCCATCACAATAATTTTTGCATCAAACTAAAAGTGGTGCTATTCAAACTTTTCAATATAATCAAATGCAACAAAGAAAGGAATTTGCTAAAATGGTTATTGGAGCGGAGTTACCATTTAATTTTGCCGAAAATAATTACATGCATAGATTGGTAGCTAGAACTTTACAGCCACAATATAAGAAAATATCACAAAATACTTGTTATAAAGATGGTTATAAACAATATGAAGAAGAAATAATGACATTACATACTCATTTTTCTACTTTAAGTTCAAAAATTTCTCTTACATCGGATTTATGGAGAGGTAGAGGTAATTTACATTATTGTTGTGTAACGGCTCATTGGGTTAATGAAGATTTTTATCTAGAAAAAAGAATTATTGAATTTGTATTACTTGAGCATCCGCACACCGGTAATCATATTTATCAAGCTATAATGGATTGTTGTAATTATTGGAATATTGGTGAAAATTTTTTATCTATGTCTTTTGATAATGCAACAAATAATACCAAAGATATTGATTATTTAATTCGAGATTTAAAACCGATGTTTAATGGCAAATGTTTTCATGTTAGATGTATTTGTCATATTATGCATCTTTGTGTTCAAGATGGCATGGCTTGGGTTGCACCTTATGTAGATAAAATAAGATCGGCTTGGTCATACATTATGTCAGCATCAACTAGAACACAAAAATATAGACGTTTAGTTAGAAAAGCTAAAATGGAATTAAAATTTCCATATCTTGATATGCCTACTAGGTGGAATTCAACTTATAGAATGTTAAATGAAGCACATCCATATGCAAGTATTGTTAAAAATTTAGTTAATCAAGAAATGCATAATGAACATGGCGGTGAATTTATTACCGAAACCGATTGGGATATTATTCATGTTATTACACCTTTACTTGAAGTATTTCTTGATGTTACTAATATTATGTCCGAAACATATTATCCTACATCTAATATTATGTTGCCTAATTTAGTTAGAATTGTTAAATTATTTAATGATCATAGAAATGATGATAATGTGTCCGAACTTATTAAAAGTATGGAAGAAAAGTGGTGCAAGTATTATACAAAACTTTCCAAAATATGTGTTTTATCTTGTGTATTTGATCCTAGATATAAATTAGAAGGTTGCATTTTTTTGATGGAAAAATATTATTCATATCTTAATTGTGATTCAATAAATATAGGGGAAGAAACAAATGAAGTTAGTTCCATGGTTTATGCATTAGTTGATATGTATTCTACTAGTTCGTGTATGGCACAATATGGAACATCTTCTACACAAGGGACATCGAGTAAGTCCGGTGGATCCGTATTTTCTTTATTAAGTTCAATCAAAAGAAGTAGAACCACATCTAATAGACAAACATATGAATTAACACATTACTTACAACTTCCATTATTATATAATGTTTCGAATGAATTTGACATTTTAGAATGGTGAAAAATGTAAAAAAAGAATTTTTCGATTCTTTCTTCGATTGCACGTGATCTACTAACATCTCAAATGTCTACCGTAGCTTCGAAAAGTGCTTTTAGTGCAGGTGAAAGAACTATTTCCGATAGAAGGAGCCGATTAAGCCCAAAATCCATCAAATTTTGCATATTATGGAAGGATTGGTTAGATCAACAATATAGACAAGATGAATTACACCTATTGGGAGAAAGATGGTTACCAACGCAACATTATCCTTCAAACGACGAGACCGTATTTGAAACAACCACCATTCCCGATAATTCTTCAACAATTTGTGAAGAACTTGATTTTGAACGAATGTACTTCCCACAAAATGCAGAGTATCCATATGGAAGTTCTTCAATGCCGATGTACGATTGGCAAATGATTCCGAATTAATTTTATATGTAGATTAGAATATAGAATTATTAGATTATATTTGTTGATCATTATATGTACAATGGAATTATTCAAGTTTATAAAATAAATGAAGCATCAATATTTGAAGATATTTTTATTATTTAGACTTAATAATATTGATGGGTCTGAATATCGGGTACAAAGTCCAATCACTTTAGAATTTTTTTAGGTGAGGAAACCACTTGATGTTCGCCGGAAAAGATGGTGGTTCTACCTGCTAGGACAAACACAAAGACAAAGTCAGAAGGCCAAACTGGGGGAACTGGGGGTGATTCCCAGTTTAGCTCTCCGACGCTCAAGTCAGCTGAAGATCTGAAAGAGATAATATGCTAAGTATGGAGTTGCAGTAATGAAAGTTGCTTACAATGGAGATCATGAACTCGCGTATTTATAGTTGAGGGTCAGGGACCCTTTGGTCATTTGCACCATGTGGTCCTGGCCGAATGTTGCCCTAACACGTGGCATTGCGAGATAGAAACCTAGGGGGAATCTTCTGCAAAAGCTGGTGGAAGTTAGTGTTGGCAACAGTGGCAGGTGCGCGGGCATGTACAGGGTGTCAGAGAGCCATTTTAGGGGTTGGTAGCGAGGGCTTAAGAGCACGCTCGTGTCAACTAAGAGCCTTGGAGGCCAAGGAATCCACCAGGGGATGAAGGCCAAGGCTCATAAAATGAGAGGGAGAGTATGAGTTTCCCTGAATGGGTGTAGCGCTCGAAGAGGGCTTTCTTTACTGGTTGAAACCTTAACCATGTAGTATGAATCGCGCTCGTTAGAGAGCAGCGATGTTGATCACGTGCACGCGTAGTAGAGACGACACGTGTCTTTGAGGAACGCTGACGCTTGAAAGGTTTGAACGCTCCTGTATAATTACCTCAATCATAGGATGACAAGTGTCGTTATCCTGAGTTGCCACGTGTCCAAACGTGGCACGAGCGTGTTTTGACCCTATCATTTTGCCCCCCCCCCCCCCCCCAAATTCCGTAGTCCTTAGTGATAAGGACTGAAGAATTCTACCAATACAATCCCTCGAGCGTGGCGCTCTTAGGAGGCATGGCGTGTTGGGCAATCATCCTTCTGATTGTGCCATAAATGCTGTCTCTTCAACTGACTACTTGTAACGTTCATGCATTAAATGCTGTCCTTTCTTCTGATCGCTTGGAGCGTCTAAGCATTAAATGCGGATGCGCGTGGGGCGCGTGAATCTTGGGAAGTACGTGACGGTTCAATAAAGGGGACGGTTTCCTAGGCAGAAAATGATTGTAATTTTAAACTTTTTGCCAGAAACGTACCAACTTCCATCCCTATAAATAAGGGATTCTGTATCCATTCCATCTTTTACGTGAACAAATCTTCAGAGCATCAACTTGCAGAAAAACTCTTTTGCAAACAAGTTTCCGGCACACACAATCTTCTTCCCAGTTTTTCCAGAAAACCCAAGGTAATTCTCGGTGAAATCCTCTAACTTTGCTAAGCTTAGAATCAAATTAGGATTTAGTATTTCCTCAAGCTTTATCCCTTCCAGAAATCCCGACTTTCTTCGAACATACTTTGCTTCCCCAAAAAAATCCTTATATCCCTTCCAAATTCCCCCACAACCATGGCTAGAGATCGTGCGGAAGAATTCGCCCGTGAAGTTGAAGACATGGCTACCCAAAGCTTATGTTCTTCGGGTTCCCCTAGAGACGAGGAGTTGGACGCGGCCGTTATGGCCATAGATGAAAGGAACCCAAGTGGGGTTGAACATCTCTTTGAAGAGATGAATCTGGTGATGGAAGTGGAAAGGCAGGGGGTGACTCTCCCAATAACAGAGAGCGCAACCCACCCTCATCGCCACACCGTGACTGTGGCCATCACAGCCCGGCTTCGGAACCCGAGGAAGGAGCGGGGCCCTCAGAAAGACCCTAAGACAAGGGCAAGGGCAAGAAAACCCAGAGGCCCAAGAAAGCAAAGAAAACCAAAGGGCCAAATGAGGGTGAAGGCTCGGGCATGCAGGCGACCGATCGCACCCCGAACGAGACTCCCAGCACCATTACTCTAGGGGAGATAAAGTCTGTTATGGCCCCAATTTACTGGGATGAGCGTTACAAATGGAGAATTCCTGCCAAGCACGAGCGCGCCAACCATCCTCCTGCAGGCGAAATGGCGGTTTACAAAGACGCGATTGGCTCGGGGGGCCTACGATTTCCAATCCCAGTCCCGGTGGCTTCCATTTTGAATGATTTGAATGTAATGCCCCGTTTTCCCAACAAGTCAGGTACGACATCACGAGAGAGTTTAATTTAGTAATTATGTGATTTATGTGACGACGCATGTTAAACGTGTCAACGTGTAAATTTATTTAATTATGTTCGCTTTAGCAATTTATTTAAATTGTACTTGGACTCAATTGTTCAATAATTGCAATATAGGAACCTAATTTTAATTAGGGTGTTTTGAGGCCTTTGTGGCTACCTTGAGCCCGGGAATTCGGATTCGAATTCCAACCTTATTATTGAGTTCGTTTCGGTGATTCGGATTTAAATACTTAACCTTTTATTTTTCTAAAGCTATTTGATTGCCCAACCGTTTTAAATCCGATTCGGGTGGACCGGATACCGTTTGACCCTACCCGTTTCTACCGACCCGATTAACCAGCCCTAAGGGCCAGCCTTATCCTTTTTCCCCATTTTGATCGATCAATCATCAGCCTTGGAAGGAGAGAAATCCCCAATTTTGGCCTTAAGACTTCAAGTTCGGGTTTTCGAGATCCAACCGTCTGATTAACGACCTAAGGTAAGATTCGTGCTCTATTCATTACGTGCTTTAATTTGATGTACCTTTCGTGCCCCGGATTTGTGTCTATGTGATGATTTAGGAAGATGATAAATAGTAGTCGGGGTGTGAGTTTTATATGATCAAGGTCGTTTTACGAGTTCTAACGTGTAAATATGTGACGTACGTGTTTTACTTGGTCCGTGGTATGAATTTCGTGCATTTTGGAGTGGTATGGGGCTATGTTTGTGTGTGGAGTGTTCCTTTTCCGCCATTGCTGCTCTTCTTTTTGGGCGATCCAGGTGGGAACGGCTGTTCTCGTGAGGTATTGGAGTTAGGAACGGCCATTCCTAGGAGTCATACCAACCTTTTCTTTACAGAGCCGCGGGGAGGAGTTCGGGGAGCTGGGAACGGCCGTTCCCAGCTCAAGCGTAGACCGGAACGGCCGTTCCCGTGAGCGGAGCTGCTGGGCGAGGCCGTTCCCAGTTTGGGCAAGACCGTTCCCAGCACTGTTTCAGTGTATTTTCGTGCTTTATTCGTGTATTGTTATTTCGTGATTTCCTTTGCATGTCTAAGTATTATTACATCGTTTTACTTGCATAATTTCATGTATTTGAATTCGTTTATTGAATGTAAGTGCTAATTGATTTAATTGCCCTTAAATGCATATAAGGACATGATCATAACTTCGCTTATTATCTTATGTATCGTTCCATGACTTTCATACCATTTCATATCAATGCCGTGCGTCGTAATTGGTATCATTATTGAGTCTCCTCTCACGAGTACACATTGTTTCCTTTCTTGTCCAGTTCTTCTCCAGGGCGGAGATCATCGATCGAGTGAACACTTTCTTACACGTCGTTTTGTTCTGTCACTTGTCAGGTGAGGCCTCCCTTACGTGAACTTTCGGCAAAAAGGTATCTATATATCTATAGTTTTCTAAACTCTATTGATTTTCCACTGATCTATCGAAATTGTACTGTATTGATTGATTGATTGATTGATTGTTTTGGCGAGTATATTGTTCACCGTGGGCCCGAGGGTAGTGTATGGAGCCAACTGGGAAAGCAAGGGCTGACGGGCAACTCTTGAGCTATCCTCACCAAATTGGGATGACCCCTGAACCCCTTAGGAGATTAGGGGAGGAAGGAGTTCCGGGCTTAGGGAATCATGAACCCTCTGCCCAGATTGATTGGATGGCGGGGCCTTGCAATCCCCCATCACCCGGAGGAAGAAGGATGGACTGAAACTGTTAATTGTGTACTGTAAATAGATTGCTTGATCACCTAATCACTTAATAACTGAATGAGTGTACACAGTCGGAGAAAGGTTGGAGATTTGTCCTCACTCGCCGGGCCATTGGTTGATTGATTGATTGAAATTGATTGAAGTGTGTAATCTGATAGTTGCAATCTCGGGCGAGTTCTAAGTATTCTTAAACCTATTTTGTTTTCTGTTATAAAACCTTACCCGAAGTTACGACTTGCATGTTATCTGCGCTTATATATTATTATGCCCCTCGCTCAGTCTTGTGGAGACTGACACCTCACTTTTCAGTTTTGCAGGTGGTGTGCTAGGCGGGAGTCAGAGTTGTGTCTTGTCTTTCCTTTCGAGTCTTGTTCCTGTCTCTCCACTTACACTCACTGCATATTGTATTTTAATTACTGTATTGAATTTGCTATTGGATTAGTATGCTACTTACTGAATTAAATTGAACTCAGGACAGGTTTCTAGGTCTTTAGTTGAACCCGTTTTATGTTATTGTATTGAATTGATTCGGGACAGGTTAGGACAGGTTCATTGAATTAGTAGAACTCGTATTTACGTTCCTTGAACTTGCATTCATTTTATTGATATTGAATAGATAATTGCCTCACTTCCGCACCTTGGTCATTGTTGATTATTTCAGGGTTAGATTCTGCCTAGCTAGGACTGTCTCTTCATTGTCTTTCGTTCGCTGTGAGTTTAGTTCATGTATGGATCATTCCATTTCATATGTGGACCGAACTCACTGTGCGGGGGATGTGGTGCTCACGTCACGGGGTGCTACATTGAACCTCTACCCTTCGCAAATTGTAGCACCCCAAACGGAGGATACCACATCCCCTGCACTAGAACTCAGACTCGGTCATGAAATAGGAAGTCCATGCCCGAATCCGAATCATAGTGAACGGGAGACCAACTCACACACTAGGCTAGGCGGATCTAACTTGACAAACTCAGAGTGCGGAAGCAATTAAAACCAACAACAATAGATAGCGGAAGCATTTAAAACAAAACATGCAAAGCAGGTGACGGGTTCAACTAGCATAGATACCTAGTCCCGAATATCAATCCATAATCCAACATAATAAGCAACATAAACATCATCAATATCTAATAACATCCACATACTAACTTACTAACCCCACACGGGTTTAAATCTAGGTAGAATGTAAACATAATCTGCAAGTGTGAAACATAGGTACATAACATAGGCAAACTATGCGACGAATGCATCCTAACACCTACTAGACTGACAAGTGTGACTCGGAAGACTCACTTCCGCCTTGCTCAAGCCAAAAAGGAAATCTGCAAACTAAAAGATAAAATGAGGTGTCAGTCAACTGACCGAGTGAGGGGGCTAACGTACACCCACAATATATATATAAAGAGCACAGGACAGAACAAAAGGATGGACTCATGAACCAAGGATAGGTGTTGCATACCAAAACATTTCAAAAAAACCCAAATAGATATAGATATAAGTTTAGAAACCATTTTTCAGAAAGACACTATCCCGATTCATAATTCCATAACATAACATAATCAACTGCTCGGCGAGTACGAGCTTCCAACCTCAACTCCTCATAACATAAATCAAAATCAATCCAACCTCTACTCCAATGATGGAAAAGCCACGCGTTGGCCCTAACTATCTATAATAAACCGTCTAAAAATAGACTCACCCTCAAGGGGTAGCGAACCCACAAGAGTCCTCCCCGGCCTTAGCCGAAGGCTCAAGATACCACACCTTCCCTACAGCACGGGTCGCGTGAAGATATCTCAAATGGAACTACGAAATAGATGAATACCCCGACGGCCCTAACCGTTCTGGGGGATCCATTACCTGCAACTCTCCAGGATCGATCCACAACAGATCACAACGGATCACAACAGAACAGATCACAACGGATCACAACATAATATAACATACGCCAATCTTTCATGGCAATCTCGCTACATAATCACAACACAACTATTTTTCCAAAATAGCTTACATATGCTTCAAAAACTGGTTTATATATTTTATCCCTATGCAATGGAATCTAAGCCACGAAGGCTCCCTCCCACGCAGGACACACGCGAAGTTCATAAACATATCATATCCAACACATATGTATTTATAGTAGGGTATACTCGCATGCAAGGGTAGAAATCAGCATATAAAGGCCATCGGTCTCGTCACTATACAAAATCCTAAACCTCACCTGAGAAACGACGAGACGCAGAACTGAGAAGACGATGAAAACTTGATCGGGTTATCTCCGCCATGGAGATCACTGACAGAAAAGGGAAACACGAAGTACTTATGAGACAAGACTCAAACATGAACCACATAGACGCACTGTAAGGGTCGTGAGGTGCCATGACATAAATCCAAGAATTATAAAATGGTATGATATGTCGTGAACTAAGTCATGTGCACAATTAAGATCCCACATAGCAATTAGATACACAATTCAATTATTGTATAAGTCAATTAGCCACTTAACATGTTTACGATAATCTAAACACTAATCAAGACGAGGCAAGCTAACCACGAGGATCCACACCATTTCCAATTAGTTACAATCATCTTATCAGATCAAATCACATAACAATTTACAAGGAAATTACATCTTTACAATACAATAATATTTCTACCTATATTTCTTAGAAATGAAATTCCTAATTAACTAGCTCAATTAATATATGCTAGTGCCGGAATTAATTGGAAGGTTAAATCATGTGTATACATAATAAACCAAAAGATGTTTATATACAGACACAACACACGTGCACCCAATTTCCAATTCGTCAATTTCCAATTCATCATACTAACTAATTAACACAGCATCACGCTAACTCTTTAAGTGAGTAGATTCCATTAAAACTAATTCCATTAACAACATACCATATGAAAATCAAGTTTAAACAATAAATTCCATTGCATACGAAATTCGTAGAGAACGTACTTATAAATTCCAACGCAGGACACACGCGAAGTTCATAAACATATCATATCCAACACATATGTATTTATAGTAGGGTATACTCGCATGCAAGGGTAGAAATCAGCATATAAAGGCCATAGGTCGCGTAACTATACAAAATCCTAAACCTCACCTGAGAAACGACGAGACGCAGAACTGAGAAGACGATGAAAACTTGATCGGGTTATCTCCGCCATGGAGATCACTTACAAAAAAGGAAAACACGAAGTACTTATGAGACAAGACTCAAACATGAACCACATAGACGCACGGTAAGGGTCGTGATGGGCTATGACATGAATCCAAGAATTATAAAATGGTATGATATGTCGTGAACGTAGTCATGTGCACAATTAAGATCCCACATAGCAATTAGATACACAATTCAATTATTGTATGAGTCAATTAGCCACTTAACATGTTTACGATAATCTAAACACTAATCAAGACAAGGCAAGCTAACCACGAGGATCCACACCGTTTCCAATTAGTTACAATCATCTTATAAGATCAAATCACATAACAATTTACAAGGAAATTACATCTTTACAATACAATAATATTTCTACCTATATTTCTTAGAAACGAAATTCCTAATTAACTAGCTCAATTAATACATGCTAGTGCCGGAATTATTTGGAAGGTTAAATCATGTGTATACATAATAAACCAAAAGATGTTTATATACAGACACAACACACGGGCACCCAATTTCCAATTCATCAATTTCCAATTCATCATACTAACTAATTAACACAGCATCACGCTAACTCTTTAAGTGAGTAGATTCCATTAAAACTAATTCCATTAACAACATACCATAGGAAAATCAAGTTTAAACAATAAATTCCATTGCATACGAAATTCGTAGAGAACGTACTAACCTGTACTATAGCTTTAACGAATTACAACATTTACCAAAATTTATATTACCAAAACGTTAAACTAAGGTTTCAAGCTTAAAACCAACTCAGATAATTAGCCAACCCACTTAAATAGATTTAGTTCAAAAACCGAATCACTTAAATAAATTGACAACACTCAAGTACTAAATTTAGAAATAATTCACAATTAGACAACTATGCACAATTCGCACATATACATTTCATAGTTAATCATACTATATTGTTAAAACATCACCCATTAATTAATCACTAAGCAGGTTCAATCAGATTAATTCATTCCCAACATACATTAGAATTAGTCAAATTTAAACAACCAATTTCCAGATTATACAATTCAGGTTTTATAAAATAATCCTAATTTACAAGCTATCACAAGTATACCACAATTAGATCCTTCATTAACACTTACAGCAAAACCGATACAAAATTCATTCAATAGGCTGAATACAAAATTCAGAAATTGGAATTTGGAATGCAAGAATGGTGAAGAGAGTACCATTCCAGCAGCTTACAATTAGAAATTGAAAGAGTAAATGAGGAAGAGAGCTGCATGCGTGATGGCAACTCACCGGACTTCATGGCGGCTGGCAGTGGTGGCGCATCATCGGTCGGTCAGCGGCGGTGACTCCAGGAAAGAGACGCCGGCAGTAACAGGGGATCACAACCAAGATGGCAGTTGCTGCTACTATCGTCCTGCTCCCTTGACATCTCGAGAATGGAGACAGAGGAGAAGAATGAAAGAGTTACAGGTGGTTGTTACTGTTGCTGAGAGATCGTCGGTAGGCCTTGAGATGGTGGCTGGAGAGGCGATGACAACCCATCATTGCTGCCTAGAAGAGGGTGAAGGTGCTCTGCCCCTTTCTTGAGGCTGAGAGAAAGGAAAAACAGGGGATTAGGTTTGCTGGAGACGGTGGTCGTCGGCTTGAGGTCCGGTGGGTCGGTGTCTTGGCCGGAAGAGAGATGGAGCGTGTAGGAGCAGGCGGTGAAGGGGAATTTTCACCCCTTTTCAGATCTGGCCGAGGGAGGAGAGCAGGGGATGGTTGTGGTGGTTCTGAGGTGGATTCGCCGAAGAAGATGGTGACGACGGCGGTTGGTGGCCGCTGGTGAGACTCTCGGTGGTGGTGGGCGGCGTGAGGGGGTGAGGGAAGCAGGCGCCGCTGCTGAAGGTTGAAAGGGGAAGGCGTCGTTGGAGTTGCTGCTCTCTTGTGGCTTCTATTTTTGGATGAGGCAGCAACGAGGTGGTGGTGGGCTGAGTCGCGGTGGAAGTGGTGGTCGACTGCCGCTTCGCTGGTGGTGCTGCTGCTACAAATCGAAAAGGAGGAAGAAGACTGAAAATGGAACGCAGACTAGGGTTTCTCGGTATAAGAAGACCCTTTCTTTCGAAATTGCACAATGGCCCCTCTAGAGTTAGGATGATGCAAATGAGTCCTCAAAATTCGATTAGGGTTCAATTAGATCCAATTAGAGATTAGGAAATTATAAAAGTACCCCCAAGATTAAGAGTAGTGTCCAATTAAGTCCAAATTGAATTTCTCATAATTAGAAATAGATCCCCAACTGTTATTAATTTTAAATTAGCCCACATAATTTAATTTAAGGAGCAATTAGGCACTAAACACATATTTCAATTTAGTCTACATATTTCATAAGATAGCAATTGAGTTAATTAAACAATTAAAACATAAATAAAGAAATACAAACACACGCATAGTTACATAAATAATCATCTTGATCGCATGAAAACGACAACGTATCTTGCACCGAAAATGCGGGGTGTTACACAAATCGTGCCCAACGGCCTCGCTTTGATAACCAGCTTTGTGATCCTTATGAAATGCGCTGGCTACAAGCCCTTCATACGGAATTTCAACGCCCTTTTCCAAGTAGTCAGCTCACCGCGCTCATCACCTGAGGCGGGTTACTTCTACTATGTTCAAGCGAAGGCCCACTTGAAATTGATCAATTCTCCTTCCACCACTTACGGCCCAGATTGGAAGGAGAAGTTCATTTTTGTCAAGGCCCCAGCGGATGATGATTTCGGGGTGGCCCGAGAATGGATATCTCATGGGAAGAGATCCCTTGTAAAGAGCCGCTTAGAACCTACCTTCCCAAGGGATTGGGCCAAGAACTTGGCTGGGGCGTTGAGAGACGAGGGTTGATTAATTCGAGCCAAGGACTGGATAGATGACGCAGAACTCATGTTCCTCTGCGGGCTTACTGACGACCGTCATTATCTCAACAACCCTCCCGCTCGAGATGTGAAGAGAGATGTTAGACTTTAGGGCACTAATTTTTAGATAGGGATGCTAACCATACCTTGCATTTGTAACTTCTATTTTTGCAAATTTTGGTTAAGGGTTTCTGACCCTCGTTTTCGCCTTCTTTGCAGGAGTAGACATTTTAAGTATGGCCGGAGGTATAAGAAGCGCAACTAGGTTCGCCAACGCTAACAGGCGTCAGGCCCTGCAGGGAGATCAACAGAATCCCCGAGGCCGTGGAGCGGGCCGGGGTGACGGTCGTGGCGGCCATCGAGGCGCCAGTTCAAGTGCCACAACTGGCACTCATGTGCCGCAGGGGCGAGGGGAGAACCGAGCGACGAATACAGAGAACCAAATAATAGTACGGCCACCGACCGCGACAGATTCGAGGGTGGCCAACCCAAATGCCACCAATCAAACCAGGCCTACTACGAGCGTGGTGATAGCTGAGGCTCAGGAGGGCTCTAGCCAAACCTCCCGCAAAAGGAAGAGAATGCCTAATGCCTTCGCCATAACTGGCAAGGGCAAACAAGTTGTGGAAGGTCCTAAGGACGGCGACAGAGACACTTCCTCCTCGGAAGAGGAACATTTGTGGGATTTTGACCGCCGAGGGGACAGGAGCTACAAGGGCTCCGCAGATGGGGGTGCTGTACTACTGAGGTACGGGACACTGTCCCAAGGCATCAGCCAAAACTTGTAGGAAAGAGCCCAATTTTCTGCGGATCATAAACATCTGTTCCCCGAGCCAATTGAGAAGGTGACCGGCGATATGGTGCACGCCATAATCTCCGTAAGTTTTCCTACTTCTTGTAATTTCAATATCTTTTGAAAGTATTGGTCTTTAGCATATTTGCTAACATTTTTTCCTTTTGGAGCCCGTGCAGCAAGTGCTTCCGAGGGCGAGAAATATCCAGATGTGCGCCTCGGTTTACGTGGACCGAAAGGTAAAGTACAAGAAGATGGCGCGCTCGAACGATCCTGCCCAGCTTCAGGAGGAGTTGGACACTGAGACGGCCAAGTACCTTTCCCTCAAGGAAGAGTACAACAAGATGGAGGCAGAGATGAAGAAGTTGCAAGATGACTTTACAAACGCTGAGAACGCTCGCAGGAGCTGGCGTCACCAATTTAACCAGCTTGAGGAGAATCACAAGAAGCTTACTGCCAAGCTCAATGATTGGAAGACGAGGGCCACGGAGGTGGAGAAAAAATATGCTGATGCCATGGACCAACTCCCTCGTCGCTTTGAGTAATCCAACAAGGAAGCGCTCATCAAATTCTGTCATTCCCAAGTATTCAATTTTGCAGCTTCCCTTCATTGCCTCGACGAAGCCCAAAAAGTGTTCAATTTGGCTATTGAGCAAGGCATACATAAGGGCTTAACAGATCCGTCTATCCGTGAGACACAGGGCATGGGGTTCATGTTCAACGAGCGTTGCGTGGAGGATGACGATGACCGTGATGATCCCGAGGCCAGCATCTCTGAGCCGGAATATAATGTTTTGGTTATGCTCATTCAAGATGAGTATACGGTGGCTCATCCTCCGGAAGAGGCCTCTCAAGCAGAACAGAATGAGGGGAATGACAATGCCGGCGCTAATTCTGAAAACCCTCCAGTGAACAAGCCTCCAGCACCTGTTGTTAACGCTCCCGCTCCTATTGCTAAGAACGCCCCCATTCCTACCAATAATGCCAATGAGCCCAATGCTCCACAAGCGCCAGGAAACAATGAGCCTGAGCCTCCAGCTGCCCAGCACCAAGATAAAAATTCCCCCCCCAGCACAAGAGCCGGAGGGCCCAATTCATGGTCCTGTAGTCCAAAATATCTTGGTGGTTTTGGATGAAAACGTCGCTCCTGCCGCTTGACGCTCCCTCTCAGCTTGCTTGTGTTGTAACTTCCTTCTTCTAACTTAATGCATTTCTTTTGTAAGAATGTTTTGGGCCCCTGCGCCCTTGTTTTGTAATTTCTGGCGAAGAGCCTTAATTAATGAAGTTCTTCTTTTTCTCCATAATGTTCTCCTTTTGCTTCCTTGATTGCGAAATTTTACCTTGCGCTTGTTGTAACAAAATCTTGTAATGCTAAGATTGTGTGTAACAGGCTCAGTAAAAATTGTATTATTTAGCTAAGTCTTAAAACTAGAGAAATTTTGCTAAGTCTTGAGCAATCATGGGGGTCTTACTGTGAGGCTGCCCTCATTCAAGACTTGTGAAAGTTCTTTTTTACTTAGAAAATTTTACTAAGTCTTGAGTGATTACGAGGGTCTTACTGAGAGACTGCCCTCATTCAAGACTTGTGAAAATTTTGCCAAGTCTTGAGTAATTACGAGGGTCTTACTGAGAGGCTGCCCTCGTTCAAGACTTGTGAAAATTTCGCTTAACTTAGAAATTTTGCTAAGTCTTGAGTAATTACGAGGGTCTTACTGAGAGACTGCCCTCATTCAAGACTTGTGAAAATTTTGCTTAACTTGGAAAATTTTGCTAAGTCTTGAGTAATTACGAGGGTCTTACTAAGAGGCTGCCCTCGTTCAAGACTTGTGAAAATTTATTCCGAATGACGTTACCGTTTAACGAGCGTGCCTGTACCTGTTAATTTTTAGGACTTGCAGGCGATCCCATTTTCGAGCACAAGGCGTTGTGACAAACGACCAAGGCCTACTAGGATTTTCCTCGGATTCTTTCTCCGATTCATCAGGTTGGTTGTAAGCGTTACCAGGCTATCCTTATGAGGGCGTCCCCCCACGTGGAGTAGAGCGCTGGCAAGCATAACCCATGGGCAATAACATCGTGCGTACTGAGACGGATTGCCAACCACGCTCGTGGAAATGAGGGACGTGGGTCATATCCATTTGCGTAATTTAAAAGCATTAATAAAGAAATATTCAAGAGAATGCATTATGACTTACTTGAGATTTGAAGTAGTACATAGAACTTATTAGTGGGATTATTACATCATCATTCCTAGAGAGCTGTTAAACATAAAACCGCCGAAGGTTACATGCGTTCCAAGGGCGAGGCAAGCGCTCGCCTTGAAGTGTCTCCAGGGTGTAAGTGTTGTTAGCTCTGATTTGTATGACTTTGAACGGCCCTTCCCAGTTGGGGTCCAATTTTCCCACATGCTTGGATACTTCCACCTTCTTCAGGATCAAGTCTCCCAGCTGGAAAGTTCTTTCTCTCACACGCTTGTTGTATTGTTGTGCCACGGATGCCTTATATCTGTGTATTTTAGCCCAGGCCTTATCTCTTCTTTCCTCCAGTAGGTCCAACTCCAGGCTCCTGTTATCTTCGTTAAGCTGAGGCTCGAAATAGGCTACACAAGCGGATTCATTTACAATTTCTACTGGTATCATTGCTTCTGACCCATATACGAGCGCGAAAGGTGTCTCGCCAGTGGCCGCTCGTGGAGTAGTGCGATAAGCCCAGAGTGCCCCTTGTAATTCTTCTGCCCATTCACTCTTTTTGCTTTCTAGCATTGTTTTCAGATGCTGTAGAATGACCCTGTTTGTGATTTCTGCCTGTCCATTGGCTTGGGGATGGCCCACGGAGGTAAAGCGCTGTTCAATCCCTAGCTCTGAACACCATTCTCGCGTGTCAGCTGCTATGAACTGGGATCCATTGTCTGAAATGAGCACCCTCGGTATACCATACCTGCAGATAATGCTTTTCCAAATGAAGTCCCTCACGACCCTGAAGGTAATTTTTGCCACGGCTTTAGCCTCGGTCCATTTGGTAAAATAATCGACAGCTAAAATGACAAACTTTTTCTGTTCGGCCGCGATGGGCAAAGGGCCTACAATGTCAATTCCCCACTGGTCAAAGGGCCACGAGACATCTATAGGGATCATTTCAGCGGCTGGCAGTTGAGGGAGGTTAGAATGGAATTAACACTTAGGGCATTTTCTGGAAAACTCAATGGTGTCTTGGAGAACTGTGGGCCAATAAAACCTACTCCTCAGGACCTTCTTAGCTAGGATACGCCCTCCTGAATGGTTTCCATAGCTTCCATTGTGAATAAGTTCGAGCGTTTCTTTTGCTTGCGAGGGCCTTAGACACCTCATCTGGGGTCCTTGAAGTAGATGGAACTCTTTGAACTTCCTAATGATTTCCCTGGACTTGCTCAAATACTGCACCATGGCGGTTTCTCGAGCCTCATAAGTTCCTTCAATTTGGCTCGCAATTAATTGTGAATCAACATAAGCGGTGATTCTGGAGGCTCCGTTCTGAAAAGCAATTTTCAATATTTGCACAAGGGCTTCATACTCTGCCTCGTTATTGGTGACTTGAAAATCCAACCTAATTGCAAAGTCTAACTCAATCCCACTGGGGTATCTAAGGGTTACCCCTGCTCCTCCCCCTTGAGAGGTTGAGGAACCATCCGTGTGCAGGACCCATAGCCCCTCGTTTTCCGGAGCAGAAGGTTCTAAACTGAAGCGTTCAACTAGCAAATCCGCTACAACCTGCGCTTGTGTAGCGGTTCTGGGCTCGAAACTTAAGTCAAACTGACTCAACTCAATAGCCCATTTTATCAATCTTCCATATACGTCTGGCTTGGATAACACTTGCCTCAAAGGCTGATCAGTAAGGACCGTTATTGAGTGAGCTTGAAAGTAAGGCCTCAATCGTCTTGATGCATTGATGAGGGCAAACGCAAATTTCTCAATTTCCAAGTACTTCTTTTCGGCTCCTTGTAATGTTTTGCTCAAATAATAAACAGGCAAGTGCTTACGTTCCCGTACGGCTATCAGTACCACGCTCGTTGTCTCGGTTGAAACGGAGAGGTACATAAATAGCCTTTCGCCTTCAACGGGTTTGGTCAGGAGCGGAACTCTCAAAAGGTAAGCCTTCATGTCTTGCAATGCCTTTTCACACTCTTCAGTCCAAGTGAAATTTCGCAAAATTTTGAAGAAAGGAAGGTTTCTGTCCGCCGAGCATGAAATGAACCTGTTCAGGGAAATGATTTTTCCTACTAGAACTTGCACTTCCCGAAGATTTCGAGGGGAGGGGATCTCTAAAATAGCCTTGATTTTCTCAGGGTTGGCTTCAATCCCCCTTTGACTGACCATATAACCTAAGAACTTCCCTCTTCGTACTCCAAAAGTACATTTTGAGGGATTTAATTTCATCCCCTATTGGCGTAAAATGGAAAAGTGTGCTTGAGATCCGCCAGATGTGAGCCCTGTCGCTCGCTCTTGACAATCATATCATCGACGTAAGCCTCCATGGATCCTCCAATTTCTCTTTCAAACATCTTGTTGACCAGACGCTGATAAGTGGCTCCAGCATTCTTGAGCCCAAAAGGCATAACTAAGAAGCAATAAACCCCCAAGTGAACAACAAATGAAGTTTTGGGGTGGTCCTCTGGGGCCATAAAGGTTTGATAGTACCCTTGAAAGGCATCCATCATACTCATGAGTTCGCATCCTGCGGTTGAATCCACCAACTGGTCTATACGGGGCAATGGGTAAGGATCCTTAGGGCAAGCCTTGTTAAGATCAGTAAATTCGTTGCACATGCGCCATTTATTTGCGCTCTTGGGCACCAATACTATGTTACACAACCACTTTGGGTACAAGATGGGCTCAATGTACTGGGCCTCTAGAAGCTTGTTAACTTCTTCCTCAATGACTTTCTTCCGAAAATCGTGTACATCTCGTTTCTTCTGCTTTATGGGTTTAAACGAGGGATCCACATTGAGCCTGTGGACTATGACGCACGGATCAATCCCTGTAAGGTCAGATGCTTTCCATGCAAAAACATCAATGTTTTCTCTGAGGAAGTCAATCATCATAATCTGCGAGGGTCCAGAGGGGTTGGACCCAATCTGAGTAGTTTTATCTTTGTTCCCTGGTTCTAGCTCGATAGTAAGGAATTTTTCTGAGGGCTCGATCCTCACTTCTGGACGGGGAAGCTCGAGCGCCCACTTCTTTCCTGTCAAACGTCCATCATTAAGGGGCTCTCACCCTCACGCTCATCTCCCTCAGAGGAGGATTCTTCTATGGTCCCCGGCGGAGCATTTTTTAGGGAGCCTTTGGCATTGGGATCTCTCTTCTTGTTCTTTTTCTTGTTCAACTTGGCCCTCTTACGCACGGGACCATCCTCATCCAAATTGGGGAAATCAATGGATTTCTTGGTGGACCCGATTTGGAATGCTTTCTCTGCCTTAGGCTTTTTGAGGGATAGCATGTAGCATTCCCAGGCCTCTCGTACGTTGCACAAAACTTTTCCAACGCCCTCGGGGGGTGGGGAACTTGATTTTCTGGTGGTAGGTGGATATAATAGCTTTGAAATCAACGAGGGCTGGTCGCCCGACTATGATGTTATAGGGAATATCAATCTCCATGTAGCACCCTAGACCCCAAGGCGCCACATCCCCCGCACTGTAGCCTCAATCCACGTATGAAATGGACAGTTCATACATAAATCAAGACCACAGCGAACGGGTGACAACAAAATGACGCTCTAGGCGGGACACTCTCCCCAACATAAACAAACAAACATGAATAGAAGCGGAAGCAATAAAGTCATTCATATATATATAGGTACCATATTTATTCCATAGATACATATAGGTACCCTTTACCGCTCAATACAATGTCATATCTCATTAATATACATAACCACGAATCCAAAATACTAACATCGATCCCAAAACATGACATGTTCCAAAAGTGATATACATGAAGGTATGAAACTAGACCCGTGGAAATGCAAGACTCGACCAACTCCCGCCTAGCACAACCACGCTCAAAAGGTACCTGAAAAGTGGAGTATCAGCCTACCGAAGACTGAGTGAGGGGCAATAATAAATATAACACACGTCACATGCAAGTTGTAGCCTCGGGTAAAGACTTTTAGAAAACAATAATTATATAGTTCAAGAAATCTCATCCTTTGCCCGAGATTACAACTATCCATTTTAACACGTTTATTTAATCATGCTTGTCAATATCATGAACATGTGGCCCCGGCGAGTAAGGGCAATCTCCAACCGAACTCCCAATCGTGAACAATACGTGATCATGCTTGCTTGCTTGATAAATAAGTGATCATGCAATTCATTTAGTGCTCACATAGACAATTTCATACTTGAAAACATGCGATAACCCGAGGATAACCCGACATGCTGGATTAATCCCCAGTCTCCTTCTTCCTCCGGGTGATAGCGAGTTTGCAAGGCTCGACTATCCACGACATGGTGTGTGTAGAGGACATGACCCTCTAGACACGGAACTCCTTCCACCACTAATCTCCTAGTGGCTTCGGGGGTGATCCCAACAATGTGAGGATAATTCAGGAGTTACCCGTCAGCCCGTGCTTTCCCGGTTGGCTCAAGAATTACCCTCGGGCCCACGTGCAATCATGTACTCGCCAAACATGCTTGAAAATCATGACAAACGATACATTCTTGCTTGAAATGTTTATCACTTTGAAAACGGTTATAATTATAATAGGTTTTGGCCGAAACTAGCACATAAGGGTTGTAGGGTTCGTTTTACCAAAACAAAACCTCACCTTTCCTTGCAAAATATAATATAGAAGTGTTCTAAGGAGCTTGCTCCCCGTCCATGCCCTCGTGACCTGTTCAAATACGACATACGAGCATGAGACATGGACTAAAATGGCCAAAATATGACGAACGGCGAAAACGTGTCGAGACGACCTCGAAAATGCAATGTGGTATTATAACTTTTCGTTTCACATCATATTAACACATATTATAGCAATTCGGGGTCAAAGAAGTCGTTGGATCGAGGGGTCAAAATCGTAATTTTATGCAGTGAATTTTGTTCTGTCAGCCCCTTGGGAACGGCCGTTCCAGGCGTCCTTTGAAAACTGGGAACGGTCGTTCCCGTTGCCCAGAAAAACGCGGCAACGTTTTTCCATTTTTAAAACGCACCTACGCTGGCAACGGCCCTTCCGGCTCCAAGGCCAAAATGGGAACGGCCGTTCCCGTGGTCGGCCGCCTGAATTTTGAAAAGGAATGGGAACGCCCGTTCCCACCAAGCCTTGAGGCTGGGAACGGTCGTTCCCTGCTTCTGCAACTGAAAAACAGAGCAGAAACAGAGTATGCTCTCGGGAAGAAAGCAACAAAGCAACCAAAATCCATTTTTGAACCCCAAATGCAATAATTTCTGGTAATATGATGCATACAACTTCAATGAATGATAATATACCACTTAAACACATAAAACATGCAATAATCACAAGATTTCCAAGGTTTCATGTACATGATCAAACTAGCTCAATCTTGCCAATATTCAAGATTTTCATGATCAAATCATGCTATAATTCCATATATGATCACATAATCACACTTTGATCACCAATATCTCATTTATCAAATCAAACTAAAACCCTAGCCTAGGCAAATATGATCAAGAACCATGGCTTTCATGCAAACCAACCTTAAAATGAAGAGATGGACGAAGAAGATAATGAACTCTCAATTTCTTGCAATATTTCTTGATGATTCTTGAGATGGATGATGAAAATCACTTCTTCCCTTTTCTTCCTTGGACTACCGAGAGTGAGAGAGGATGAAATGGATGAAAAATGATCATGGAATGTGGGAGAAGGGATGATACGTAATTCATCCTCTTGGTTTTTGTGAAATTTGCCAAATTGCTAATCAATCCTTGAAGTTCCTAAGTTATACAATTAAGTATGCCATGATTTAAAATATGCTCAATTTGATCCTTAGAAATCATGCAATTAAGTCCCTAATATTTTAGAAAGTATTTAACTAGGGACAATTTGGTAATTTTATCACTCTCGGTAATTGATTTCATGCAATAAAATATTTTTCGTGTCATGAAATAATGTTTTCAATGATATGAATTTAAAGAATTGATATAAATAATGTTTCATGAGTTTTGTGAAATTATGAATGCCACGTAATATATTATAAAATTAAAAGAAATAAAATTAAACCTACGCTCAAACTCACACGTGGCGTGCTTACCTGTTCTTCCGGAACCTGGGGCGTTACAACTCTCCCCCCCTTAGAAGAATCTGGTCCCCAGATTCTCTAGTCTTGCTCGAACAACTCCGGGTGGAACCGTTTCATTTTGTCCTCTGTTTCCCACGTAGCTTCTTCGGTTTTATCGCTTCTCCACAACACTTTAACCATGGGAATCCTCCGGTTTCTCAATTCTTGAAATTTCCGATCCATGATCTTAACCGGCCTCTGAACAAATGTTAAATTCGGTTCCAGTTCAACTTCTTCCACGGGGAGAATTGTGGTCTCATCGGGGTAATATTTCCTTAATTGTGAAACGTGAAACACGTTGTGAATCCCCGTAAGACTCGGTGGTAGGTCCAATCGATAGGCTACCTCGCCTATTCTCTCAAGGATCTCAAATGGACCTAGGTAGCGAGGATTAAGCTTTTCTCCTTTCCCGATCCGGGTGATAGCGAGTTTGCAAGGCTCGACTATCCACGACATGGTGTGTGTAGAGGACATGACCCTCTAGACACGGAACTCCTTCCACCACTAATCTCCTAGTGGCTTCGGGGGTGATCCCAACAATGTGAGGATAATTCAGGAGTTACCCGTCAGCCCGTGCTTTCCCGGTTGGCTCAAGAATTACCCTCGGGCCCACGTGCAATCATGTACTCGCCAAACATGCTTGAAAATCATGACAAACGATACATTCTTGCTTGAAATGTTTATCACTTTGAAAACGGTTATAATTATAATAGGTTTTGGCCGAAACTAGCACATAAGGGTTGTAGGGTTCGTTTTACCAAAACAAAACCTCACCTTTCCTTGCAAAATATAATATAGAAGCGTTCTAAGGAGCTTGCTCCCCGTCCACGCCCTCGTGACCTGTTCAAATACGACATACGAGCATGAGACATGGACTAAAATGGCCAAAATATGACGAACGGCGAAAACGTGTCGAGACGACCTCGAAAATGCAATGTGGTATTATAACTTTTCGTTTCACATCATATTAACACATATTATAGCAATTCGGGGTCAAAGAAGTCGTTGGATCGAGGGGTCAAAATCGTAATTTTATGCAGTGAATTTTGTTCTGTCAGCCCCTTGGGAACGGCCGTTCCAGGCGTCCTTTGAAAACTGGGAACGGTCGTTCCCGTTGCCCAGAAAAACGCGGCAACGTTTTTCCATTTTTAA
This sequence comes from Lantana camara, assembly GCA_037501455.1. NCBI lineage: Eukaryota > Viridiplantae > Streptophyta > Magnoliopsida > Lamiales > Verbenaceae > Lantana > Lantana camara. Next base: position 99,504,077 of record CM074855.1, read on the forward strand.
AACGCGCCTACGCTGGGAACGGCCCTTCCGGCTCCAAGGCCAAAATGGGAACGGCCGTTCCCGTGGTCGGCCGCCTGAATTTTGAAAAGGAATGGGAACGCCCGTTCCCACCAAGCCTTGAGGCTGGGAACGGTCGTTCCCTGCTTCTGCAACTGAAAAACAGAGCAGAAACAGAGTATGCTCTCGGGAAGAAAGCAACAAAGCAACCAAAATCCATTTTTGAACCCCAAATGCAATAATTTCTGGTAATATGATGCATACAACTTCAATGAATGATAATATACCACTTAAACACATAAAACATGCAATAATCACAAGATTTCCAAGGTTTCATGTACATGATCAAACTAGCTCAATCTTGCCAATATTCAAGATTTTCATGATCAAATCATGCTATAATTCCATATATGATCACATAATCACACTTTGATCACCAATATCTCATTTATCAAATCAAACTAAAACCCTAGCCTAGGCAAATATGATCAAGAACCATGGCTTTCATGCAAACCAACCTTAAAATGAAGAGATGGACGAAGAAGATAATGAACTCTCAATTTCTTGCAATATTTCTTGATGATTCTTGAGATGGATGATGAAAATCACTTCTTCCCTTTTCTTCCTTGGACTACCGAGAGTGAGAGAGGATGAAATGGATGAAAAATGATCATGGAATGTGGGAGAAGGGATGATACGTAATTCGTCCTCTTGGTTTTTGTGAAATTTGCCAAATTGCTAATCAATCCTTGAAGTTCCTAAGTTATACAATTAAGTATGCCATGATTTAAAATATGCTCAATTTGATCCTTAGAAATCATGCAATTAAGTCCCTAATATTTTAGAAAGTATTTAACTAGGGACAATTTGGTAATTTTATCACTCTCGGTAATTGATTTCATGCAATAAAATATTTTTCGTGTCATGAAATAATGTTTTCAATGATATGAATTTAAAGAATTGATATAAATAATGTTTCATGAGTTTTGTGAAATTATGAATGCCACGTAATATATTATAAAATTAAAAGAAATAAAATTAAACCTACGCTCAAACTCACACGTGGCGTGCTTACCTGTTCTTCCGGAACCTGGGGCGTTACAACTCTCCCCCCCTTAGAAGAATCTGGTCCCCAGATTCTCTAGTCTTGCTCGAACAACTCCGGGTGGAACCGTTTCATTTTGTCCTCTGTTTCCCACGTAGCTTCTTCGGTTTTATCGCTTCTCCACAACACTTTAACCATGGGAATCCTCCGGTTTCTCAATTCTTGAAATTTCCGATCCATGATCTTAACCGGCCTCTGAACAAATGTTAAATTCGGTTCCAGTTCAACTTCTTCCACGGGGAGAATTGTGGTCTCATCGGGGTAATATTTCCTTAATTGTGAAACGTGAAACACGTTGTGAATCCCCGTAAGACTCGGTGGTAGGTCCAATCGATAGGCTACCTCGCCTATTCTCTCAAGGATCTCAAATGGACCTAGGTAGCGAGGATTAAGCTTTTCTCCTTTCCCGATCCGGGTGATAGCGAGTTTGCAAGGCTCGACTATCCACGACATGGTGTGTGTAGAGGACATGACCCTCTAGACACGGAACTCCTTCCACCACTAATCTCCTAGTGGCTTCGGGGGTGATCCCAACAATGTGAGGATAATTCAGGAGTTACCCGTCAGCCCGTGCTTTCCCGGTTGGCTCAAGAATTACCCTCGGGCCCACGTGCAATCATGTACTCGCCAAACATGCTTGAAAATCATGACAAACGATACATTCTTGCTTGAAATGTTTATCACTTTGAAAACGGTTATAATTATAATAGGTTTTGGCCGAAACTAGCACATAAGGGTTGTAGGGTTCGTTTTACCAAAACAAAACCTCACCTTTCCTTGCAAAATATAATATAGAAGCGTTCTAAGGAGCTTGCTCCCCGTCCACGCCCTCGTGACCTGTTCAAATACGACATACGAGCATGAGACATGGACTAAAATGGCCAAAATATGACGAACGGCGAAAACGTGTCGAGACGACCTCGAAAATGCAATGTGGTATTATAACTTTTCGTTTCACATCATATTAACACATATTATAGCAATTCGGGGTCAAAGAAGTCGTTGGATCGAGGGGTCAAAATCGTAATTTTATGCAGTGAATTTTGTTCTGTCAGCCCCTTGGGAACGGCCGTTCCAGGCGTCCTTTGAAAACTGGGAACGGTCGTTCCCGTTGCCCAGAAAAACGCGGCAACGTTTTTCCATTTTTAAAACGCGCCTACGCTGGGAACGGCCCTTCCGGCTCCAAGGCCAAAATGGGAACGGCCGTTCCCGTGGTCGGCCGCCTGAATTTTGAAAAGGAATGGGAACGCCCGTTCCCACCAAGCCTTGAGGCTGGGAACGGTCGTTCCCTGCTTCTGCAACTGAAAAACAGAGCAGAAACAGAGTATGCTCTCGGGAAGAAAGCAACAAAGCAACCAAAATCCATTTTTGAACCCCAAATGCAATAATTTCTGGTAATATGATGCATACAACTTCAATGAATGATAATATACCACTTAAACACATAAAACATGCAATAATCACAAGATTTCCAAGGTTTCATGTACATGATCAAACTAGCTCAATCTTGCCAATATTCAAGATTTTCATGATCAAATCATGCTATAATTCCATATATGATCACATAATCACACTTTGATCACCAATATCTCATTTATCAAATCAAACTAAAACCCTAGCCTAGGCAAATATGATCAAGAACCATGGCTTTCATGCAAACCAACCTTAAAATGAAGAGATGGATGAAGAAGATAATGAACTCTCAATTTCTTGCAATATTTCTTGATGATTCTTGAGATGGATGATGAAAATCACTTCTTCCCTTTTCTTCCTTGGACTACCGAGAGTGAGAGAGGATGAAATGGATGAAAAATGATCATGGAATGTGGGAGAAGGGATGATACGTAATTCATCCTCTTGGTTTTTGTGAAATTTGCCAAATTGCTAATCAATCCTTGAAGTTCCTAAGTTATACAATTAAGTATGCCATGATTTAAAATATGCTCAATTTGATCCTTAGAAATCATGCAATTAAGTCCCTAATATTTTAGAAAGTATTTAACTAGGGACAATTTGGTAATTTTATCACTCTCGGTAATTGATTTCATGCAATAAAATATTTTTCGTGTCATGAAATAATGTTTTCAATGATATGAATTTAAAGAATTGATATAAATAATGTTTCATGAGGTTTGTGAAATTATGAATGCCACGTAATATATTATAAAATTAAAAGAAATAAAATTAAACCTACGCTCAAACTCACACGTGGCGTGCTTACCTGTTCTTCCGGAACCTGGGGCGTTACAACTTGGCGTGTGAGTTTGAGCGTAGGTTTAATTTTATTTCTTTTAATTTTATAATATATTACGTGGCATTCATAATTTCACAAAACTCATGAAATATCATCACATATTCATGCTCCATGCTCATGATCAAACTTGATCAATCTTGCCAATATTCAAGATTTTCATGATCAAATCATGCTATAATTCCATATATGATCACATAATCACACTTTGATCACCAATATCTCATTTATCAAATCAAACTAAAACCCTAGCCTAGGCAAATATGATCAAGAACCATGGCTTTCATGCAAACCAACCTTAAAATGAAGAGATGGATGAAGAAGATAATGAACTCTCAATTTCTTGCAATATTTCTTGATGATTCTTGAGATGGATGATGAAAATCACTTCTTCCCTTTTCTTCCTTGGACTACCGAGAGTGAGAGAGGATGAAATGGATGAAAAATGATCATGGAATGTGGGAGAAGGGATGATACGTAATTCATCCTCTTGGTTTTTGTGAAATTTGCCAAATTGCTAATCAATCCTTGAAGTTCCTAAGTTATACAATTAAGTATGCCATGATTTAAAATTTGCTCAGTTTGATCCTTAGAAATCATGCAATTAAGTCCCTAATATTTTAGAAAGTATTTAACTAGGGACAATTTGGTAATTTTATCACTCTCGGTAATTGATTTCATGCAATAAAATATTTTTCGTGTCATGAAATAATGTTTTCAATGATATGAATTTAAAGAATTGATATAAATAATGTTTCATGAGTTTTGTGAAATTATGAATGCCACGTAATATATTATAAAATTAAAAGAAATAAAATTAAACCTACGCTCAAACTCACACGTGGCGTGCTTACCTGTTCTTCCGGAACCTGGGGCGTTACACTCCACCACTGCATATGTGACCATTAGTGTTTTGCGCTGTGGGGCTCGGCCAAATGAAGTGGCCAAGCGAATTTACCCTCGTGGGACGACCTCTGAACCTCCAAAGCCAATGAGGGCTGTTTTGAGGGGCTCGAGCGGGATGTTGGTAACATTCATCTTTTGGAACGTGGTGTAGGGCAAAACGTTAATAGAGCTTCCACTATCCACCAACACCCTCTTTACAACGTGATTGTGGACATCTATGCTAACCACCATGGGGCAGTCAGAGGTTTTACTGTCCCCATGGGGTGTTACAATATGCTCTAAGTCCTTGTCAGTAAATCTTATCACATCATTCTCTTTCGAGCGCGGATCTTTTGCCTCTTGGATGGCGTAGACTGATTTGAGCGCTGAGGGGTATTGATCATAACTCCGGACGTACCGTCGTCGGGCAGCGTTAGAATCTCCACCGGAGTAACCCCCTGCTATCATGTTGATGACCGCAAAAGGGGTATTTTCTTGCTCAGGAGCCTTTCCTTTGTTGCGGTGGCTGCTCTCAGGAGGGCCTCTCCCTCGCGGGCTCTTTGAACGCGACGGGCTCCTCCTCCTCTCTTTTGAACGATCATGACAACGCTCGTCATAGTGCTCCAAGATTTTCACAAACTCTTTCAAATGGCCCCCCGCGATGAGCCTCTGAATTTCCACTTCTAGCTGGCGGCATTCATCCGTGTCGTGCCCCTTTTGCTTATGGAAAGCACAGTATTTGTTCGAGTGCCTCAATGCCTCTGTCTCCCTCATTTTGACAGGTCTCTTGAAAGGTTTTTTGTCTGAAAGGTTGTAAACTTCTGAGTTTGGCCTTGTAAGGGGGATACGCTCGAAACGACGAGGGGCCGGGGGCGATTTCTTGCGCTCCTTCCTGAATACATCTTCTCGGCCCCGCTCTCGGGGATGCTCGTGTCTCATGGGGTTGTGATGCCGGGGCCCATTCGTCTCATACATATCTTCGAGCGCAAAGAACGGCTCGGTAACTTCTCTTAAGGCCATGAGGGTTCCTGGCCTTCTCTCCACGATGGCATCGGCAAACTTTTTGCTCACATATTGCTTGGGATCCACAGCCTGAAAGAGCACCGAGATCAAGAAATCCATGGAAGGCCTCTCCACTTGCAATATCTCGTTAAAACGAGCGAAGAATGAACGAAGAGATTCATTCTTGCCATGCACTATGTTGTAGAGTCCAGTGGGTGCAGTGACGGCGGCCTTCAAAGAATTGAATTGGTTGAGGAAAGCGTTGGCCAACCCTTCATACAAGTGTATCGAGCGTGGCGGCAACCGTTTATACCATTCCTGAGCCATTCCTACTAGGGAAGTGACAAAGACTTTGGCCCAGTAGTGGCTTGAATGTTCGTACAAATGCATCAAGTGCAGGAAATGATCCAAGTGTTCCGCTGGATCGGTTGTACCTTTGTAGCGATTGACGGAGGTGGGGATTTTGGCCATTCCTGCTTGGGCCATCAGAACTTCTTCCACGAGGGGGGAGCCCCTCGCCAAGGGATGATACTCGTAGGTGTAAAAGTTTTCTTCCTGTTCCTTGCGGTGGGGGACCCATGGCTGGCGGTCTTTGGGACGAGTGTCTCTGGCATCGGCTCATTCATCCCTACTGTGGGAGATCTGAGACCACACTCGGGAGAGCTGTCCAACCATATCCTTTAACCCCTGCAGTTGGTCTTGCACAGCCGCGAGGAGGTTAGGATTTACGTCTCCCTCTTTGTCCCCCTGCTTTGTGGCTCTGGAAGCTCTTTTGGAGGCATGAGAGTCTCCTTCATTTTCGTTGACTCTTTCTGTGGGCTCTTTGCCCCTGTCCTCGTGGGGACGCTCATTTTCGCCTTGGTTGGGTGTCTCTCTGGCAGGTGGGGGCGGCGGTTGAGCCCTTAGGAAGGCCTGAGCCTCCCTAAGCGGATAGGTCTGCAATCCGCCTAAAGGAGCGGCAGCTTAAGTGCCCTGCCCAGAGGGAAAATACATGGAATGAAATCTCTCCCATGCCCCCTAGGCCGCCTGAACCTTACACTGGGCGTAAAGAGCCCTCAGTTGCTGGGGGGTTAGGGGTGGTAACTCAACCCCTTCAATCTCCTTGGGAATCACCACCGGGAGCTGGATCTGGCCGGCCTGGTAGGGCTGAATCGGCGGCATCATAACAGTGGGGGTAAGGGTGTATCCGGGCAGGGGCATCATGTAGTGTTACCCTCCTGGACTCGCATGAGTATGAATCCACTGATTCTGGGGAGGCTGTGGAAAAATGGGGAGAGAGGCCCCTCCAACGGTGCTGGAAACTAGTGGTGCTGGCGGTGCTGGCGGCGGAATCATAGGATCCATCGGCGGAGGCACTCCTCCGACTGGTGGCGGTCCACCAACGGTGCCGGACGGGATGGTGGTGGTATTGGCCTCATGGGGAAGATCTTCTCCTCCTCCCGCAGCTCTAGACCTGGTAGTCACCATGGTTGAGAAGATATTGGGTGTTTGTTTTTCAACTAGCAGAAAGAGAGAAATGAATTGAGAGCTGGTTTCCCACAGACGATGCCAAAAATGATGGGTCTGAATATGGGGTACAAAGTCCAATCACTTTAGAATTTGTCTAGGTGAGGAAACCACTTGATGTTCGCCGGAAAAGATGGGGGTTCTACCTGCTAGGACAAACACAAAGACAAAGTCAGAAGGCCAAACTGGGGGAACTGGGGGTGATTCCCAGTTTAGCTCTCCGACGCTCAAGTCAGCTGAAGATCTGAAAGAGATAATATGCTAAGTATGGAGTTGCAGTAATGAAAGTTGCTTACAATGGAGATGATGAACTCGCGTATTTATAGTTGAGGGTCAGGGACCCTTTGGTCATTTGCACCATGTGGTCCTGGCCGAATGTTGCCCTAACACGTGGCATTGCGAGATAGAAACCTAGGGGGAATCTTCTGCAAAAGCTGGTGGAAGTTAGTGTTGGCAACAGTGGCAGGTGCGCGGGCATGTACGGGGTGTCAGAGAGCCATTTTAGGGGTTGGTAGCGAGGGCTTAAGAGCACGCTCGTGTCAACCAAGAGCCTTGGAGGCCAAGGAATCCACCAGGGGATGAAGGCCAAGGCTCATAAAATGAGAGGGAGAGTATGAGTTTCCCTGAATGGGTGTAGCGCTCGAAGAGGGCTTTCTTTACTGGTTGACACCTTAACCATGTAGTATGAATCGCGCTCGTTAGAGAGCAGCGATGTTGGTCACGTGCACGCGTAGCAGAGACGACACGTGTCTTTGAGGAACGCTGACGCTTGAAAGGTTTGAACGCTCCTGTATAATTACCTCAATCGTAGGATGACAAGTGTCGTTATCCTAAGTTGCCACGTGTCCAAACGTGGCACGAGCGTGTTTTGACCCGATCAAATTTATACGGTACTGAGTATATATAACAATAACTGTAAAAATTTACTAAAATGTACTGGCAAAGTTTACATGTATTCTTATTTTTAAAAAGAATGTAAAGTTTATAAATATAATAAAAAGATAAAGCATTAATAATATAAAAGAAAAATATATTAAATTATAATATAACAAAAAACTATTAGAAAAAAAAAAGTAGGCCCACTAATCAAGCCCAATAAATTCAATAAACCAAACCCAATAGAATTTTCAAGCCCTCTTCATTAGAAATTGGCCCAGGACCAGCCTAGCCGAGCTCAAGCCCCGCCCGGCCCATCTTCTATGGGTTTGTAGGCTGAGCTGGGCTACCCCAATTTAAAAAAGCCTAGCCCAGGACCGGCCCAGTGCAAAATGGTCCTGGGCCAACCTAGCCCGCTTCTGTGACGTGCTAACACGGGCTTGGGCTGGGCCCATTTGACATCTTTATAGCTAGTCTATTTATTAGTTTGTAAGCTTTTAAACAATTGTTATGTGTTCAAAAATTGGTGCGTGGAGATAAACATTCTTGGGAATGGATCTTACGGCCATTTGGATCTAAGTAATTGTAATTTGAACTTTTTGGGAAAGTTGAAGTACCATATTTACCCCTAAGTTCTACCTTTAGTATTCACTTTTATTTAAATATTATCTTACTCCGTTTCTATTCTCACTAAACCCTAAGTTGACAAAGTCTTCTTCTTCCTATTCTCTCTCTGAGCAAGGCAAAAGCTTCCCTCTCAACTCCGATCCAGTGGTGGAGAACATAGTTCTACCGTCGGATCGGCCCAAATCTATTCTGTTTTACTCAATTCTTTTTCGTTCATCGGGATCCGCCCAGATCTGCTGCCATTCTCACGGATCTACGGTAAGTTTCATCACCAATCTTCCAGATCTACTGGCTTCCTCCCAGATCTAGCGGATTTCTCTATTCACAGACGATTTCTTTATCTGTTTTTTTTTTTTTTGGTATGTTTTCTTTCGTTTCTTCTGTATGGAAGCTTTGTCCCTTCTTTATGGAAGTTTTGTCCCTTCCGTTTGGAAGTTTAGTTTTATCTTTTCCTGTGTTTATCCGGGAAATTTTCTGGCCGAGTTATCTGTTGTAGGCCCAGCTATCTGTGCTCAATTCGGTGAAAAAGCGACTGTGGAACTCCAGCCGCATCAGATCGAGATCAACTTGAGAGGACCAATCTTCAAAGAGTTCTTTTCTTTTACTAATTGTGATGCTAATATAATAGCTCACAAATCTGTTGGAATTACTGCTCTGGCCTGCGTTAATTTTTTTGTTGTTGCATGTTGTATTCTTGTTATTGTTACTCATGTTTTGCTATAATATTTCCCTTTGAGGGTTTTGGTTGTCAAAAAAAAAAAAAAAAAAAGATCTAAGTAATTGTTTCATGCGTAGTCATTCAAGGGAGCACTTTAATTTCTGGGTTCTATATATATATATATATATATTTTCTTGTCCAATTGAATGTGTTTTATTTTCCGTTGTTGGATCGATGTTTCAAAAATATTGAATGTTTAATTTCTTCAGATTTCCTTTAAATGCAATTTCTATGTCTTGCATTGTTATGAGAATATTAATGTTTAGTGACCACTGACTATACATTAAGAGATTCAAATTAAAACTAATTTTGTTGAGTGATTTTGCATTTTAATTTCTTTAATCTAGAGTCTAGACGGTTAGTGTAGCACCCCAGACGGAGGATACCACATCCCCCGCACTAGGACTCAGACTCGGTCATGAAATAGGAAGTCCATGCCCGAATCCGAATCATAGCGAATGGGAGACCAACTCACACACTAGGCTAGGTGGATCTAACTTGACAAACTCAGAGTGCGGAAGCCAATTAAACAATCATCATCAGATAGCAGAAGCAATTAAATCAACATACCAAAAAATTGACGGGTTCAACTAGCATAGATACCTAATCCCGAATAACAACAAGCATAACAGGTGACGGGTTCAACTAGCATAGATACCTAATCCCGAATATCAATTCATAATCCAATATAATAGTCAGCATAAGTATCATCAATATCTAATAACATCCAAAGACTAGCTTGCTAACCCCACACGGGTTTAAGTCTAAGTAGAACATAAACATAACCTTCAAGTGTGAAACATAAATACATAACATAAGTAAAGTATGCGACAAATGCATCCTATCACCAACTAGACTGACAAGTGTGACTCAGAAGACTCACTTCCGCCTAGTTCAAGCCAAAAGAACCTGCAACTAAAAAATAAAACAAGGGGTCAGTCAACTGACTGTGTGAGGGGGCTAACGCACACCCATAGTATATATATAGAGCACAACACATAACATAAGGGTGGACTCATGAACCGGGACTAGGGTTTTGCACGCCAAAACAGTTGGAATACCCAAAATAGTATAAATTTGGAAAACCATTTAGAGAAGCCTATCCCGTTTCACAAATCCCATACATTCATAGCATATGCTCAGCGAGTACGTGCTTCCAACCTTTACTCCGCTTGACCGAATAGAACATAAAACAGAATCAATCAATCCATCCTCTACTCCAATGATGGAAGAGCCACGCATTGGCCCTAACCATCTTTAACATAAAGACTCACAAGGGGTAGCGAACCCACAAGTGCCCTCCCCGGCCTTAGCCGAAGGCTCAAGATATCACGCCTCCCCTATCTCCCTGAGTCGCGCAATGATATCTCAAATGGAACTACGCGCAGGTGTATCCCCGATGGCCCTAACCGTCCCGGGGGCTCCTTACCCAATGCTCCTCAGATCCACATACATACATACATACAGATGCCAATATTTCATGGCTAACTCGCTACAGAATCATAACATATCATATTTTCCAAAATGGCTTACATATGCCTTCATATTTAATTTTCAAAACCAAGGATGGTCCAAAAGGTCATAACCATATCATATCCAACATATATCTAATCATATATATATAGTATATAGTCGCATGCAAGGATTGAAATCATCATATTAAGGTTGTAGGTCGCTTAACTATACAAAATCCTAAACCTCATCTTCTGCAAGTAGAGTTTGAGAGTGTGAAGGGCTAAACACTACAAACCTCGGGCCCACCGGCACCACCAAACTCTGTGACAAGACATACAAAAGCCCAAACTCGTACAAAGTATGAATAACATGCTAAATGGAATGATGTTTATCAAATTGGTCACAAGGAAGTTAAGGAAGTATAAAGGTTCAAGTAACAACTTAAACGAATCAATTACGCACGAAAAAGGAAAGTAAAGGGGTCATAGACGCATGGGAACGGACATTCCCATGCACAACATAGCATGGGAACGGTCCTTCCCACGCCAAGGCCAAGCGAGACTGGAAACGGCCGTTCCCAGTCCAAGCATATATGGGAATGGTCGTTCCCATGTTCGGCCGCCAAAACTCAACCCTAGCCCGGAAGGGCCATTCTGGGATTAAAGCACAAACGGGAACGGCCGTTCCGGCCATAGATCTGAAGCAGAAACTTGACAGTTTCGGGAAGAAGAAGGGAAACACCAAAAATCATCAAACCAACACCAAATCCACCATAAAATATCACGAAATTCAGGTATAACATCATATAAATCATGCTTAGCATCAAATCATCAATTAATTCAAGTTTGGGAAGGTTTGTGTCCAAAATCTCAAACACCCATTTTCATGAATTTCAAGCTTACACATGAAGATATGAATCCCTAGTCTTCCTACACGAATTTCCAGCAACTAAGACACATAAGGAGCATTCAAATCATCAAAGCTTGCTCAAGGAATTCAAGATCTCATCATTCAAGTTCATACTAACAATTTCATGCTCCAATCCAAGAATAGAAATGAAATAGTCATCAAAAGAGATCCAAAGCTTACCTTGTCTTGTGAAGGAATGAGGAATCAAAGAATATGAGCTCTTGAAGGTGTAGGAAAGTCTTAGATCTTCATCCTCTCTTGAAACTCTTCCATGGATGATATTATTTGCGTGAAGTGAAGATTAAAATGAAGCTAGGTTAGGGTTTTATGGTATATATATGGTGGCTAAAGATTTCATTAGGGTTTCCAAGATATAATATGAGGCTAGGGGCTTTATTAGGATTTGGGCTCAAATAAATGACTTTCGGCCCAATAGGTCAAGATTAAAAGGTTTACGGTCTAAACGGTTTCCGAAAAATATAAAGTAAATTCCGTTGGACCCGAATCACCGAATCAAGTCCAATGGTGGTGTCGCAATTCGAATTCGAATTCTCGAGCTCATATTGGTCCCGAATGACCCAAACTCACCTAACTCAGGTTAGGCCCAAACACATCAATAGGTCCAAGCCCTATTTAAATCCAACGCCAACAACTAATTTAAATTCAACCAAGTTCCATTCTTAAGTTGTCATGCAAGAATTCATATTTTATATTTCTCCATTTTTAGCCAATTAAGTCACGTATTTAATAAATGTTGAGATTTAAACACATCAAAGGGAATTTAACCCACATACGTGCGTAACGTAATCTCTCTCGTGACGCATACTTGTACGATTTATCGGATGGGGCGTCACAGTTAGTACCTATGATGCATGGACGCTTTTAAAAATATTATTTTATCGTGTTGTATCGTATCGTGTCGGACATTTTGTCATGTCGTGTCAGATACCGTGTCCGACACTCTTCACGTGGGAAATTTAAAAAAAAAATTGGGATAAATACAGATACACCCCCCCCCCCCCAATCCTTTGGGAGGGTGTGCTTTGCCCCCTATACTTCAAATCGGTGCATATTCCCCATTCTCCTTTGCAAAACGTAATATTTTACCTATCTGACACTATTCCGGCAGAATATTCCGTTCAAAATTAACTTTGACCGTCGATTTTTCCTCCGTCACGGCGACCCAAGAGTCAAGACAATTATCATCGTGTTCCTCTCTCCATGACGAACAAAACTCATACCTTATTCGACTCTATTGGCCATCGGAAGTGACGGAATTCACCAGCAAAGCTTCGTCGGTCATACACCATCTTTGACCGATGATTTCTCCTTTGTTGATTGTTGGATTTTGATTTTGAAACAATCATTGTGTTTTTTACATCAAAACCTTCGATTTGATGTACAATATCAACACATTTAACATCTGATTTGTACGAATTTGCCATTAGAAATTACGCCGAATTTTTTCATAAAGTCCGGCTGGAATATTCCGCCGCAAAGGGGCTAAATGAACATCTTTCAAAGGTGAAGGGGTTAAATGCAACGATTTGAATTATAGGGGCAAAACGCACAACCCCCTAAAGGATTAGGAGTGTCTATATTTATCCCAACAAAATTTATATCGTCATATTCGTTTCGTATCGTATACGCGTTGCTATGTTCGTATCCATACATCATAGATTAGTAGGGTTTTTTGCAGCGAGACCCCTTGTAGTTTGCCAAAAGTTAAAAAAAAACTATGTAGTATAAAATATAATTTAAAAACCCCTAAGTTTTCAAAAACTGTACACGTAGAACCCTGAACCCCTCGCTTGTATTACACGCGCCTATTTTGAGACTAGGATTCCATTTTTTATGTATAATTGAACGTGAAATGTCATTTATACCCTTATACAATACTTGAAATCAAAGGCTCCTCAAATAATTTTTTTTATGTTGCCCAAAAATCCTTCTGTTTTAAATATGTTGCCCAGAAAACCATCCTCCTCTCTGAAATCTTCAACCACACACTAAAAGCAACTAAACACAGAAATTCGAGAGAAATTGGGAGAAATTAATTGTAAAATCCCGATCGTCGGATTTCCAGGTACGCCACAACGAGAGTGTTGTATACGTATTTAAATTATTTATTTATGCAAATATGTGCCATTTTGATGATTATGTGATTAATTGAAATTAATTGTTTAACTTATAACTTGATTTTAAACGTTTATGTTTACGTGCTTTGGAATTTGCTCCTTATGTGCCCGAATTGAATTCCGATTTTTGTGAAGTTTTGGTATGTGTGACTTATATGAGTTATGAATGTGTTTGTATTCTCGTACATGTTTCAGAGTTCATTTATTTTGTTTCTTAGCTCGTTTTTGTGAAACGAGATTTGTGAGGGATTCTAGGGCCTAACGAGCTTAGCGCACCTTGGGTTCCGGACGCCATAACTTGAGCTCGGGAATTCGGATTTCAATTCTGAAAGATGCATCGGACTTGCAACGAAGAAAGAAAACCAAGGAACCCAAGTTTGTATTTTTCTAAGCCCATTTGATCCTCCGTAATTCAACTGAAACGAGCATTTTACACCGAGAGACACCTTTGTTGACTATTCTTGCATTTGTGGGACCCATTTAACCCCAATTAAGCCCCTTTATGACTAGAGTTAAGCTCTATCTCTATCCTTCAGCCCCATTTCGAAATCACACCAAAAAACAAGAGAAAAAGAAGCCCCAAATCTGATCCAAGTGAAGAGAAAAAGGAAGAAGGGTCTTTCTCCATTTTCTTGAAAGTTTGAGCTCCAAGCACCATCAAATCTCTTCCAATCAAAGAGGTAAGTTGATATTTGATTTTTCCATGTTTATGTGGTCCTTTTAACTTCCAATTTGTAAGATTTCACCATGATTTGCTTGAGATTTGGCCTATGTAGTGAATAGTGAGGGTTTGATGAATTTTATGGTTTCTAGCTTGATCTCTTGTGAATTCTTTGGATATGAAGCATGTATTTTATTCCTAAGACATCATTTGTGATATATATGAACTTGCTTTGAGTGTTAGTTGAAGAATCATGACTTTGCCATTTATGAAATTTGGAGGTTTTTATGAATTTGATATCTTCTCTTCTCTAGCATATTTTGATGCAAGTTTGGACCATTTAATGGCTTGAAATGCATGAGTTTTTGTTACCCTAACTTGCCTTTATGTGTTAATTTGATGTTGGTTTGGTTGGGTTTGAGCTTTGGAGAGTTTTGGGGATGAAAATTTGAGTTTTTGGCTTTATACCTCAAATCCACGGGGGTGGATTTTCCTTCTGAAAAAAATCCACCGGGGTGGATTTGAGGCAGACCCTCCTGGAACTTTCTAACCTAAATCCCTGGGGGTGGATTCACCTTTTGAAAAAAATCCACCGGGTGGATTTAGGGCAGTGGCTCCCTTTGCTCCGAACTTTGTTTTCTTATTTTGTTTTGCCTTCTTTTTGCTTTCCCAACCCTAATTTGATCCCTATGCTTCTTCTTACATGTTATATTGTGTGTTAAGCTTTATATTATGAATTTATGGCTCATTTTACTTGCTCGTTTCCAAGTTATTATTTCATACGTTCTATAAGCTACCCTAAGTGCATATTTGAATCCATGCTCCCTTTAGTTGCCTCGAATGACCTCTTCTTGCTAATTTTATTATATGCATGCATTGATAACACGTTGTAATATGTGTTACCTTGTATAATATGAAATTTGTAATTGAATATAGATGCTCGTTTATGACCTTTGCTCTTATATGCTCCTATGTGACCTAAGTCCTTTTCAAAATGCATGAATGAACTTGTATTTCGTTTATATCTTTAATATGCTAATCTATTGCTCTTTGTATGACTTATATGATATGTTAACATGCTAAGTTATGTATTATCTTCCTAGTATTGCATTTATAGAACCGTTTCATATGAAATACGTAAAATATGAACGCATATACTTTAAGTGTTGCATTTTATATGCATTTATGCATCATGTACATTTACCGAGCGTCAATATAGTACATGTTGAGTCTAAGATTATCCTTTGTTGTCTCCTTTTTTCAGAGTTTGGTCCATTTGGTAACGAGGAGGTCCACGTAAGCGTCTTTTCACTCCACTAAGTTGGAAAGGTGAGGTTTTCTTCCTTTTAGATAATATGACCTACAACCCTATGTGCTTTGAAACCGGCATGCGAATTATGTATACTATATGATAGATATGTGTATAATATGTACTTTGAGGACTTGTCCCTTTTTGTATAAGACTTTGAAAAGGCTTTTATATGTATATAAGCTCTATTTTGCGCTTCTTTTTCCCCCATCAACACTTTCCATTTGAGAGTCTTACCCGACCTTAGGAGGTTGAGGAAGGGCGTTTCTCTTGAGCCGGCGGGAGCCACCGCCGAAGGTTTCAAGGACGTGATTAAGCCTTGTCTCGTGTGATTTTTGATCGATAGCTAGGGCTTGCTACCCTTCTATCACCCGGAGTAGGCTGGATTATGATTTATGTCTTTGATTATGAAAGGAGTTTGGATGGAGAACTCGTACTCGTCGAGTTAGTGTGGTTATGTGTAAATCTATGAAATGGGAATGGACTCTTAAATACTTAAAATTGGTTGTTTTGGCCTTTGGCCTTTAACCCCCTTTTTCCTATATATCTATTATCATGGGAAATGATTTAGCTTGCAAAAACCATCCCCAGTTCATGGATTCTTTTTTAATTGCTAAGTGCATTGCTCTATACGTATATATGGGTGGGTATGTCGGCCCCTCACCAGTCTTTAGGACTGACCCTCGTTTTTGTTCCTCTTTTTCCCCGTTTTGTTTAAGTTGCAGGTGCTTTTGGGAGGTTCGAGCTAGGCGGATGTCTTTAAGTCGTCAGTTAAGGATAAGTCGAGTCACATGCATCGTATTTCATTTATTTTACGCACTTTGTTAATTCTATAATATGTATAAATTATGTACTTAGACTCTGGCCTGAGATAAGATTCGTATACTTGTTTTGTAATTAAATTTGTATAAGTTGAATATGATAGCAACAATATGATAATTTCTAGCATGCTATGATTTGTATTTAATTGCTTCCGTATTTTATATTTAATACGCACTCTGATTTGAGGGTCTAGACCGCCTAGCCAGGTTAGAATTTTTGTTTGTCACCTGTTCGCCATAGCTTGATACGTGTACGGAGTTTCATTTTGTTACACGTGTCGGGCCTTGGTGCGGGGGATGTGGTGCCCTTTGCTCGGGGTGCTAGAATCCTTAAGTGGTATCAGAGCTCCAGGTTGCAAAACCGGAGTTCGTGAGTCGTGTCGGGTCTGTCTAGGTCGTTCGGCTTAGGATTATGTGATTGTTTGCATCCACTTTCATCCTTATGTGACTTATTTGATTTTATTTGAATTAATTATCTACACGAACATGCACTAAACTCTCCCATGCATCGATATTTCTTTGAATTGTGGTTCTTATTCAGGATGTCATCTCAGTCTACATCTACAATGGGAGAAGAAATACCTTTGATTTATCAAGAATTTCAAAATTGTAACCGCCGACGTGGTTTGTAGGTGATGATGTGAAAGCCGAAGAATGGATCATCGAAATTTCATGGATCTGGAATACTCTTTCAGGGACATCTTAAGAAAAGGTGAAGTGCACATCTCCTTTTATTAAAGGACAAGCTTCGATTTGGCTTAAAGAAATAAGGTTGTGGTTTGAAAGGTCTGGGGAGGAGTTTACGTGGAAGAACTTTGTCCGGGAATTTCACAACAAGTGTATACTCCCTCTAGTGCAAGAGTAAAGAGACTTCAAGAATTTATGGACCTCCAACAAGATTTGAAAATGGCGGACAATTATATGGACGAACTCGAGAGATCGGGCCCATATGTCACACAAGTTGTCAACAATTACCGACTTAAAGCCCAAAATTTTATGAGAGAACTCAAGAGTGAGATCTAACGAGCCCTCTCTACTTCAACGGTCAATCAATGGTCCGAGGCTATGAGAAAGGCGGTTCAAAGAGAGATGAAAAAGCAACATCCGAAGTCCCACACTTCTCAATTAGGATAAGGATCCGGGTTGAGCTCAAGATTGGGCAAGAGACCCATGCCACAAGAAAAACTCAATGGTTCACAAGACGTTAACCCATCCAAGAAAAAGAAGAAACTACGATTGTTGGAGCCGACTCCGGAGCCCGTTCTAACGGCTACAATTCGATGCGCTTATTGCGAGGGTCCAAATCACATGGAGGAAAATTGTCGGAAGAGATTAGGTGCTTGCTATGGATATGGTGAAGTCGGATATATGGTGAATGGTTGCCCCTACAAATCAATTCCAAAGCTTATGAAGGACCGTGACTCCGAGATTTCAACTCAAGCTCAAGTGCATACCGAGTTTGATCATACCGCTTCGGTGAAAGGTACATGAAGCATTCATGGCATCTCATTTCATGCATTTTTAATTTTGGGGAAACCCACTTGCTTATTGTTTTTTCCTTTGTTGTTTAAGTACTTCGTGGCTTTTACTTGCTATGTGTTTCCTTTCTTTCTCGATTTTTAGTTATTGTGTGTTTCCTTCCTTCTTGGTTCTTGTTTACGGTGTGCCTCCTTTCCTTTCTGTTTTGCTTGTTGTGTGCTCTCTTTTTCTCTTTCGTGTTAACTTTTTGTGGTGGGAGTTTGGTGACTTTGAGTGCTCGAGGGTGTTCGGTGAGTTTCGTGGGTCGAGCTGCTTCCTTTGGGTTTGTTTGAAGGTGTTTTGCTCATGCTAAGTTGGTAATCGCTTTTAGGAGGTTCGTTCGGGACACAACGGTGTCATCGGGTACTAGATTGAAGGCTAGACCGTCGACATTCCTCATAGAAGAACCGAGGATTGCCTCAGAGTAAGAGGTACGGTTTTGAGTGGGAAGGGGTGTTGAAGAGAGTTACCCATGGTATTGTCTCTTGCCAAACTTGGGTACGAAAAGGCTATTTTGTTTCCAACCGAGGCATAAAGGAAGGCCTTTGTTGTGTTTTGCTTGCAGAAGAGCCGTAGCTTACGCCTTGAGAAGTGTAAGGTCACAAGTTTATTCCACTCATGGTTTGAAGTTGTTCGAGGACTTAGGAGACCAGTTGTATTGGCATAAGAAAGACATTATGGACTTAGTGTAGTAATGTCTAAGTGCAAGAGGTTAAGAAATCTCCAACTACTCCCGAATTTTATTTGGGAAGTGGGGGCAAACGACTAGGACTTTGTGTCCAGTTTGCTACTTAAGGAGGTAAGGTCTCGAGAAGTCTGTCGTTCTCTGAGATTAGAGTGTTGTAATTTGGAGTCGGGTTGTCTTCAGAACAGTTCAAGACCTTTAGGACCTGAGGAAAGGTCCTTTTGAAGGGGGGAAGTTTGTAACATGCCGATCGCCGGATTTCAAGGTACGCCGTAATGAGAGTGTTATATGCGTATTTAAATTATTTATTTATGCAAATATGTGCCATTTTGATGATTATGTGATTAATTGAAATTAATTGTTTAACTTATAACTTGATTTTAAACGTTTATGTTTACGTGCTTTGGAATTTGGTCCTTATGTGCCCGAATTTAATTCCGATTTTTGTGAAATTTTGGTATGTGTGACTTATATGAGTTATGAACGTGTTTGTATTCTCGTACATGTTTTAGAGTTCATTTATTTTGTTTCTTAGCTCATTTTTGTGAAACGAGATTTGTGAGGGATTCTAGGGCCTAACGAGCTTAGCGCACCTTGGGTTCCGGATGCCATAACTTGAGCTCGGGAATTCGGATTTAAATTCTGAAAGATGCATCGGACTTGCAACGAAGAAAGAAAACCAAGGAACCCAAGTTTGTAATTTTCTAAGCCCATTTGATCCTCCGAAATTCAACCGAAACGAGCATTTTAAGCCGAGAGACACCTTTGTTGATTAGTCTTGCATTTGTGGGACCCATTTAACCCCAATTAAGCCCCAAACCATGACCTTTATGACTACAGTTAAGCCCTATCTCTACCCTTCAGCCCCACTTCGAAATCACACAAAAAAGCAAGAGAAAAGGAAGCCCCAAATCTGATCCAAGTGAAGAGAAGAAGGAAGAAGTGTCTTTCTCCATTTTCTTGAAAGTTTGAGCTCCAAGCACCATCAAATCTTTTCCAATCAAAGAGTTAAGTTGATATTTACTTCTCCATGTTTATGTGGTCCTTTTAACTTCCAATTTGTAAGATTTCACCATGATTTGCTTGAGATTTGGCCTATGTAGTGAATAGTGAGGGTTTGATGAATTTTGTGGTTTCTAGCTTGATCTCTTGTGAATTCTTTGGATATGAAGCATGTATTTTATTCCTAAGACATCATTTGTGATATATATGAACTTTCTTTGAGTGTTAGTTGAAGAATCATGACTTTGCCATTTATGAAATTTGGAGGTTTTCATGAATTAGATCTCTTCTCTTCTCTAGCATGTTTTGATGCAAGTTTGGACCGTATAATGGCTTGATATGCATGATTTTTTGTTACCCTAACTTAACTTTATGTGTTAATTTGATGTTGGTTTGGTTAGCTTTGAGCTTTCGAGAGTTTTGGGGCTGAAAATTCAATTTTTTGGCTTCAAACCTCAAATCCACGGGGGTGGATTTTCCTTTTGAAAAAAATCCACCGGGGTGGATTTGAGGCAGACCCTCCTGGAACTTTCCGACCTAAATCCATGGGGGTGGATTCAACTTTTAAAAAAAATCCACCGGGGTGGATTTAGGGCAGTGGCTCCCTTTGCTCCGAACTTTGTTTTCTTATTTTCTTTTGCCTTCTTTTTGCTTTCCCAACCCTAATCTGATCCCTATGCTTCTTCTTACATGTTATATTATGTGTTAAGCTTTATGTTATGAATTTATGGCTCATTTTACTTGTTCGTTTCCAAGTTATGATTTCATACGTTCTATAAGGCACACTAAGTGCATATTTGAATCCATGCTCCCTTTAGTTGCCTTGAATGACCTCTTCTTGCTAATTCTATTATATGCATGCATTGATAACATGTTGTAATATGTGTTACCTTGTATAATATGAAATTTGTAATTGAATTTAGATGCTCGTTTATGACCTATGCTCTTATATGCTCCTATGTGACCTAAGTGCTTTTCAATGTGTATGAATGAACTTGTATTTCGTTTATGCCTTTAATATGCTAATCTATTACTCTTTGTATGACTTATATGATATGTTAACTTGCTAAGTTATGTATTATCTTCCTAGTATTGCATTTATAGAACCGTTTCATATGAAATACGTAAAATATGAACGCATATACTTTAAGTGTTGCATTTTATATGCATTTATGCATCATGTACATTTGCCGAGCGTCTATATGGTACATGTTGAGTCTAAGATTATCCTTTGTTGTCTCGTTTGTTCAGAGTTTAGTCCAGTTGGTAACGAGGAGGTCCCGTAAACGTCTTTTTACTCCACTAAGTTGGAAAAGTGAGGTTTTCTTCCTTTTAGATAATATGACTTGCAACCCTCTGTGTTTTGAAACCCGCATGCGAATTATGTATACTATATGATAAATATGTGTATAATATGTACTTTGAGGGCTCGTCCCATTTTGTATAAGACTTTGAAAAGGCTTTTATATGTATATAAGCTCTATTTTGCGTTTCTTTTCGAAAAGCTTTGATTATGTATGAGTGTGTAGCGAGCTTTGAACTTTGAAAGAGAAGTTTATAAAAATTATGGTTTTTGAATTATGATTGCGCCCCAGAGAGTGGTATGGCATCTCGGGTCGACTGTGGGGTCGCCGAGCTCCCCCATCAACACTTTCCATTTGAGAGTCTCACCCGACCTTAGGAGGTTGAGGAATGGTGTTTCTCTTGAGCCGGCGGGAGCCACCGCCGAAGGTTTCAAGGACGTGATTAAGCCTTGTCTCGTGTGATTTTTGATCGATAGCTAGGCCTTGCTACCCTTCTATCACCCAGAGTAGGTTGGATTATGATTTATGTCTTTGATTATGAAAGGAGTTTGGATGGAGAACTCGTACTCGCCGAGTTAGTGTGGTTATGTATAAATCTATGAAACGGGAATGGACTCTTAAATACTTAAAATTGGTTGTTTTGGCTTTTGCCCTTTAACCCCATTTTCCCTATATATCTATTATCACGGGAAATGATTTAGCTTGCAAAAACCATCCCCAGTTCATGGATGCCTTTTGAATTACTAAGTGTATTGCTCTATACGTATATATGGGTGTGTGTGTTAGCCCCTCACCAGTCTTTAGGACTGACCCTCGTTTTTGTTCCTCTTTTTCCCCGTTTTGTTTAAGTTACAGGTGCTTTTGGGAGGTTCGAGCTAGGCGGTTGTCTTTGAGTCATCGGTTAAGGATAACTCGAGTCACATGCATCGTATTTCATTTATTTTACGCACTTTGTTAATTCTATAATATGTATAAATTATGTACTTAGACTTTGGCCTGGGATAAGATTCGTATACTTGTTTTGTAATTAAATCTGTATAAGTTGAATATGATAGCAACAATATGATAATTTCTAGCATGCTATGATTTGTATTTAATTGCTTCCGTATTTTATGTTTAATACGCACTCTGATTTGAGGGTCTAGACCGCCTAGCTCTGTTGGAATTTTTGTTTGTCACCTGTTCGCCATAGCTTGATACGTGTACGGAGTTTCATTTCGTTACACGTCTCGGGCCTTGGTGCGGGGGATGTGGTGCCCTTCGCTCGGGGTGCTACATTAAGAGTTTTCTAAAAAGGGGAGGAATCACTAACACAACTCTTCTTCTTCTCTCCTTGTAATTCAACCACCACCCATCACTCATCTCGCCACTCAGAATCTAGTGGAAAATACAAACAATGGAAGAATTATATGTGTGTACGAGTGATTGACAGGAGTAGGCAAATGTTAATATTGGTGGTGTTCTAAAATGAAGTTGAAGCTTGGATGAAAGAGAATCTTAATGATGCTGCAGTATAAGACAAAAATTGTAGCCTTGTCCAGTTTGAGATTAATCCAGGCAATGGAACAATTTTCACATATTCCACCACCACACCCCCAAGACCGCCGACACAAACATAAAACATACACACACACACACAACACACGCACAAAAAAAATCACACACACAAACACAAAATCACACATAGAGAGAAGCCAATAACACGTACACACTCTCAGATGTAGATCTGAAAAGGAGATAGAGGGTAACGAATTTACGATGGTAGCAATAGCAGTGTCAGAGGTGGTGGTAGGTGGCCATGGGATACCACCAAAGGAGTGTAACACCCGCATCGGAAGGCGTCACATCCCCCCCACCACGCGTCCAATCCATGCACGAAATGAATTTCCATACACAAATCAAACACATGGCGAACGAGTGACAAACAAAATAAACAACCTAGCTAAGCGGGGCTAACCCTTAAACCAAATTCAACTAACGATGCAATAACATTAAGCGGAAGCATATATACAAAATTAGCACCTGATTAAGTTATACAATCAAAGGTCATCCCGCCCACCACATATATACAATAATTCTCCCAAAATAGAATAATACATAATGAAAGTAGAAGTATGATATGCCAAAGGAAAGACAAGCTAGGACTCGAAAGTAAAGACTCCAAGATCACCTTAACTCCCCGCCTAGCTTGACTTGCAAAAGTCTAAAAACAACGTGGGGTGTCAGTCCTAAGACTGAATGAGGGGCTTAATACATATATCACATGCGCATGCAATCCATAATCCCGAGTAAAGTGTTAGAAAATCCCATGTGGGTAGTGTAAAATAGGCATTGCTCGGAATTACAGATGTCATATTTTTACTTGAAGAAACATGATTTAACGTGGCCCGACGAGTGGGAAATTCTCCAACCTTACTCCCATAGTGTGTGATTTAAAACATAACTTAGGCCATCATGCATACATAACCATATCATAATCATAATCATATTCATAACCATATCGTGAGAAAACATAATTTTCCATCCTTCTTCCTCCGGGGCGGTGGAAGGGTTTGTAAGGCCCTAGTCACCTCATGAAACAATATCGAGACGGGGGATCATGACTCCTTCCCGCTCCTTCGATGGGTTAACCAGCGGCTCAAGAGTATCCCACCTCCCACACTACACGGTCGCGTAAGATACTCTCAAAGGGTACTATATGCAATGGCTTATCCGATGACCCGATGTCATACCGGTCTCCATTCAAACATTTCCCCAGGGCCCAATAACTTGTGCGTGATTCTCGCCAAAACATTTTCATAAAACGTTTGAAAAGCGTTCATACATAAACCATTTTCGAAAGTATACATCTATTAATACATTTTGGCTTAAAAGATCACACAAGGTATTAAGGTTCTAAAATAACTAAAACAAAACCTCACCTTGACCAAAAGAGAAAGGATACGAGAAGCATATGGACCCTACTCCTCAACCGGATCGAGCTCTGTGCAAGAAACACGAGTGCACATAAGACTCTAGACAAATGAACCAAGTAATCGACGAACGACATGCTCATGATATGGAAGGATGATAATTATAATTTATGAGAATGTTTGTGCATGATTAATACTTCACTTAATGGTTAATCAAGAATATACTTCATATAAATCACATACGGGAGCCAAGGGAGTGAAAGAAATGCAAGAAGATGGGTTTTGGCGAAGTTCGGCAAAAGTTGACAATTTTTGGAAACGCGCAGGCTGTGGAAAATTGGAAATATCTTGAGTCACAGAAGTTGAAATGAAGTTTTGTTCATTGTATATGAAAGTAGAAAAATAGAGCTTTAAAATAATATGTGGCTCGAATCGTGGTTCAAAACAAGGAGAAAATGGCGTAGGTATAAAGTTGGAGGAAAGCAGATTTTCGATAAAGTGGTGATACCAAATTAAAATGGTTATATCTCACAAATGACAAAAGATATTGAGATGATTCCAATTGAAGTTTGTTCTAGACTTCAAAAGGTTTATGTGGGTTTAAAAATCAGGTCAATCCAAGTTCGTTTGAGGGGGTACCCAGCCGGGTAAAGTTCAAGGGAAAAAATTCCCCGGCCGGGTAAAAACTGTCCAGAAGCTTTCTGGATATGAGTACCCGGCCGGGTAGCCTTCCAGAGCTCGAAAAGGGGCAAAACAAGGGTAGCTCGAGGAGGAAAAGGGAGGGAGCAAAAACCACAACGTAACTCAACTAAAACACCCCAAAACAATCAAATATCATGCATATAGCACCAATATACATCTCATACTTCAATTACAACACATATATCCATCATTTAGGCACTTAGATCCATCAAACAAAGCTCATATAAACCATATCATCCAACAAGCCAATAGTTCAAGATATTCAAGCCTCAACTTCAAAGATATACACATATATGCTCATATATTCATGCTAGGAAACAAGCAAACACATTCAAATCATAAATCCCTAACTATTCAACCAAGAAATTCAACCAACCTTAGAATGAAAGAAAGGAGATGGTGAGATGATGAAGATGATGAAGATGATCTTGATGATGATGCTTGCGCTATGAATATTTCCTCCATTCTTTCTCTTTCTTGCTTTGAATCGATGTGAGTGAGTGATGGAGATGAGAGTGTAGTGTGTGTGTGTGTTAGAGATTTGCTAGGTGTAATTGTGTATATCTTGCAAATATGATACAATGTATATGAGTAATATATGTGTAGATATATAATATATATGTATAAAGTTATAAAGTAAATATTATATATATTATATGTATATAATCAACTTAGTGCTCATTAATATATACCTATATATTGCATGTGAGTGTATTAGTGTAGGCAAGTTATATATATATATATATATATATATATATATATATATATGTATGTATATATACGTATATGTAAATACATGTTTCATGAATATGCATGAAATAATTGAAATGTTAATCTTATGAAATTTAGTATAAGTGTATATATATATATATATGAAATATGTTATAATATGAATGTATGAAATATGCATATGTTAGAATAATGAAAAATGAAATGAAATGAAATAGAATTAAAATGAAATTACAATTAAAATAATAACATAGACAATTAGGAAATTAATCACATAAATCAATTAGACACAAAATTCTAAAGCATGCCAACAATTCTAACACTCAAACGCACACGTGTGGCGAACGTATCTGGTACAAAAATACGGGGCGCTACAATGGTGGTGGGTGGTGTGAATTGATGGGGATGGCATTTGAAGGCAAGTTGATGATGATGGCGTGAATTTTCCGGTGGTGATGATGATGAATGTTAAAAAAATATTTATGTTTTAATTCTTTATTAAATTATAAAACAAAAAATAATTAAAAATAAAAAGTAAATAATAGGGGAAAATGAGTAAAAAGGTGTTGTATTTGAAGGGGCAATTATGGGATTTCACCTTTCAAAACGTACCTGATTGATATAAGTGGGCGGTGAGTAGAAGTTTAAAACCGTGAGGTTTTATGTATAATTTTTCAAAACTCAGAGTTTTTTCCGTCGCTTATGAAAACCACAGGATTTTTTGTACATATAACTCTAGATTAGTATCAGCTTTATTGTAAATACCAATGGGATGGCGATGCAAAGTGCAAACCATTCATTAAAATTTGAACAAAGCTAATGTTATGCAAAGGGCAAAACTGTAAAAGCATTCTGAGAATATTTCAGTCAATAGTATCAAATGTTTCTATTACTAAGTTAAATTGTGTGTATCAATTACCAAACATGAGAATGAGATAACATAACGTCTAATTCGGCTACAATTTGAGTTAAAAGCTCAAATTAATTTAACTCAAAAAAAAAAAAAAAAAAAAATCTTATCTGACGTGTGCAACATTCTCCTCCCGAATTAATGAAACATAAATTATTTCATAAACATACTCGAGTGGGTTTTAATAATAACTTAAATATAATTATTGATCTGTTCTATATTAATTAATTATCAAAATCAAATACTACCTTAATAATCTTGGACAATCAACTAATTTTCGAAATGAGTCAGTCGAACACATATCTATATCTATATCTATATCTATATATTTATCTATACTATAATATATTGAAAAGGTCTGTTTGATCCTAATTGAGTCAATTTTGACTGAATGAAATTTTGTGGTTTTTTTTTTAATTTTTAATTAAAGCTAAAAATTGAGATTGGTTGATAGTTATTAAATTTATTTATTTATTTAATAATTTTATAAATTTCTTGATTTTTGAAAATTATCTTCAATTTAATGGGGCTAAATAGTGCTCGTGTCATCCCCGTACACGTGTCTGGACCAGGGCAGCTCATTCAGAACAACTGGGAACACTTGTCCTTAGACGTTCTAGAGGATGGGCGCGGAACAGCGAATCCGGCCCATCGACTTGCAGACTCGCAGCCCAAGGCACGCCTGACGAGGCACAAACCTCGAGCATGGACCTCCTTCATTGGCCCACCCGACGCCCGTAATTTCACTTCGTAGAGTCAGATACTCCATCTCGTGTCATCGGCCTGGGATGTTCCCTCGCCTACCCCACGCTCCAAACCATCTTGGCGCTCGCTTCCCACGCAGCACTCAGGAGATCATCAAAGCGTCTTGTCCACCTAGCTCCGCCCCTGCGAGCCACAAGGCCCCTCGAGGGCACCTACGACCCCGCGGTCGAAACTCCACCCGAGCATCCTAATGATCGGCCACATCGGTCCAGGGAATCATCCCCGTCGAGCGTCACCAACGCTCGAATTAGGTCATCTTTGGGACACACTCCCAAACCTCCTTACGTCCCCTAGGCAATCTTCGAGCCTCCCAACGCTCACACTGCTGCTGTTGTGCAACCACCACTGACATATGCGGGTAGTGCGCACACCAATTCCTGACACCCACTAACCCCGTACAAGGGAATAAGTCAGGGATGTCACTCTCATGCCCTCATATGCCGCCGTATGTCTAGGGCAAGACAAGTTTGGGACCACATGGTCACTATTACTAAAACACCCCTACCCTCAACATATAAATAGGGAAAATCAGCTCATTTCTCCCTAAGTCATCTTCTCTACAGACACCACACACGAAAACTGGGCTTTTTCCTCTGAACTTCATCTTCTCCAAGCTCCCTGCATTTCACCCTTTTTCACTGCATCCCTACTGCATTTTCTGGTGTTATCCTAGCTAGAAGAACCCACGCTCATTCGGAAACCCAGTTCCTGAGGCTCTCACACCTGTGATGGTCTTCCCTTCCACAAATAAATTCTAAAGTGATTGGTGTTTAATCTCCTCAAGTTTCTACACCATCATTTTTGGTGCCGTCTGTAGGAATCCATCATCATCTTCTTCAGATCTTCATCTGTTTCTTCCCCTTCAGCTAGTTGAATAGTAACACCAACAAGTTTTCAAGCATGGCTACAGCAACCCGGTCTGGTTTATTGGACAACAGAGGCACTCTTCCTCCGATGAACGGGGAGAACACGGGAGACGGAGCTATAATCACTGATATCACCCCTCTCCAAGCCGGAAACACACTAGTGGATGGGAATACACCACCAGCTGCCGGAGGAAATAAAGATAAAGAAGTTCAGGTGGGGTCTCTTCCAGTTGCAGGAGCTCAAGCTGGAGGTTCTACAGGTCCTCCCGTGATATTCGGTCCCGCCGTCAATGCCGGATTATTTTCGAAGACGATGCCCCCCCGGGTATGCATACATGCAGTCCGCCGTGATGCCTGGAATGATGCAGGGCGTGGTGCCTATGATTCAACCATATCAGGTGGGTACGTTGCAACTTCCAGTTTCCATTCCGAGGGAAATCCAAGGAGTGGAAATGCCTAAGATGACCTCACAACAGCTCCAGGCGCTCTACGCTCAGTGCGAGGTACAAGCTGCTCAGAATGCTTGGAAGCACTTTACATCTGTCTACTTCCTCTCGGGAGCGGGCACCCAGATGACTCCCCCTATGGGCGGACTTCAAGTTCACCCGTTAACTACTACCCAGAACGTATTGAGGGCTCAGCCACCACCACCGCCACTAACACAGGGGAAAGAGGACCCCCCGAGGGACGAAGAGGAATAACGTCCCATAGAGAAGGAAAAGGCCCCCATGGCAAGGGGAGACGCGGAGGAGGAGGTCCAATCCAGGGCCACCGGAAGAACGAGCAGGTGGGAAGGAAACGACCTTGTTTGGCTGATGTCCAAAACCAGCTCGAAGGTGTAGCACCCGGAACGCCGAGATGCCACACCCCCGCACCATGAGTCTAGCTCACACATGAAATGGGTAGTCCATATATGAACCGGACTCATGGCGAACGGGTGACAATAAAAAACTCAAAAGCTAGGCGGGTACCCTCAAATACTACCAGTAAACAATTCAGAACAATAAAAGCGGTAGCAATAGCAATCAATACTTATAGGTACCATATTTACATATTTACTTATAGATACCAACATTTATATAATAGTAGGTACCAACACTTATCAATACATTAACATCTCCTATACCTCATACATGTATAAATAACCCAAAACCACTAACACGATAAGCCGAAAATACCAAGAACATGAAAATACAATGCTAGACTCAACTTGACAACTGGACACGACTCGGACTCCCGCCTAGCACGCCACTGACAATACCTGAAAAGTGTGAGGTGTCAGTCTACCACAGACTGAGTGAGGGGTTTATAAATAAATATTCGCGCAAGTAACATGCAAGCCATAATCTCGGGTAAGGGTTCATAAAATAGAAACAATATAAGTTTAATAGTAAAAGATAACTCGCCCGAGATTACAACTAATCAATTTAACAATACACTCAATATAATTCAATTCAATCAGTGGCCCGGCGAGTGAGGGCAAATCTCCAACCTTTCTCCGACAGTGTACAATAATTCAGTTGTAATTAATTAAGTGACCAAGCAATAGAACTTAGTGCACAATTAGCAATTTCAATCAATAACTCCTTCTTCCTCCGGGTGATGGCGGGCTTGCAAGACCCAGCCATCCAATCATGGTGTACGTCGGGAACATGACTCCCACGCACGGGATTTCTTCCTCCACCAAACCTCCTGGTGGATTCAGAGGTGATCCCACAATGGTGAGGATAGTGCAAGAGTTACCCGTCAGCCCTTGCTTTCCCGGTTGGCTCAATACACTACCCTCGGGCCCAACGTGAACAATAGTTACTTGCCAAAACAATCAATTCGTTAATCAATCAATCAATCAATCAATCCAATTCCGTGAAATCAATTGAAAATCATAAGGTTCGAAAACTATAGATATATAGATACGTTTTGGCCGAAAATCACATAAGGGTTGTAAGGTTCTATATATCTAGAATTTAAACCTCACCTGACGAGCGACGGAACAAGACAAAGATACAAGAAAGTGCCCAACGATCAATGATCTCCGCCCTGGAGAAAAACTGGACAAGAAAGGAAATAACGTGAACTCGTGGGACAAGACTCAATATGAAACCAAGTATGACACACGGCAATGCTCATGTAAATAAGTAGAACTAGCAATCAAGTGACACTTAGCATATAAGAGAACCAATCAATATCTAAGAGATGAAATAAATCTCAAGGAGTCACATATTCATATCATTCAATCATTTCAAGTTCAATTCATATAGTGCATGGAATTACACAATAAAGTTTGAGCAATTACGTACCAAGAAGTGTCAAGTAAGAGCATGCTTATCAATTAATCAAGTATATACAACATATAATTCACATATGGGAGCCAAGAGAGTGAAAGGAAAGCAATAAGAAAGGTTTTGGTGAAGTTTGGCCAAAACCGACAATTTTGGGAAAATGCACATGTTGTGGGAAAACTGTAATATCTTAAATTCTAGAAGTGGGAATTGAGTTTTACTTGTTGGAAATGAAAGTAGACACATAGACCTTTCCAACGCTATATGGCACGCTTTCTAATTCAAACCGAGGTGAAAATGGCGTTGGTTCGAAGTTGGGCGAAATGCAGGAAAGTGACACGCCCGTGTCGTCAAAATACACTAAGCCGTGACACCCCCGTGTCACGGTACAGAAACTCAACCCAACGAACACCCCCGTGTCACGCTGAAGAGGGGAAAAGCGACACCCCCGTGTCACTGTACGCAGCAGAAGAAACAGGGCCAAAAACAGGGGATTGCATGGGAAAAGTTCCAAAATCATTCCCACTCTCAAACAAATGTAAGGAATCAACTTAAAACTAACACATAACATACATATAACTCATATTCTTCATTTAAGCCACATTAAAACCAAGAAATATGCTTGGATCATAGAAATTCATCAAAAGCAAACCCATATAATTTCATGTCATCAACTTCTCATTTCCTTAAGAATTCATGTAAGCTTCAAGTATTAAGGTCCTAAACATGCTTCTAATCATTTACACACAAGAAATCATACCAAGATCATCAAACCCTACCCAATCAATACTTCAAGAATTCATACAAATCTCAATTCTACCTTGAATGAAAGAAGAGATGGAAGAGATGATGGTATGATGATGTTGATGCTCCAACTTATGTAACTTTCCTTCTTGAAATCAAGCTTGAAATGATGACATTTACTTCCTTCCTTCCTTGGTGTTAATACCGTGATTTAGTGTGTGTGTGTGTGGTTTTGATAAAATGGAATGAAATGTAATTGGAAGAGATAAGTGTATATGATATATATGATGTATGTGATGTATAGATACATACAAAAGTCTTCCACTAACATGTATGAATCACTACTTTTTGCAATTAAGTCCTTGCCTCACATTAATTTACAAGTTAGAGATTTATTATGTGTTTGTGTGTGTCTTGCATATATGTTATATTTTATACAATATATGTAAAGTAACATAATTATATATATATATATATCATGCATGTATAGAGTTAGATATTATGCATATTATACATATATATAATTGCATGTCCCTTACATGAATGCATAAAATAATGCATATGTTAGAAAATAGAATGAAATGGAATGAAAGGGAATTAAATCATATGATCATATAACCAAATAGTGAATTAATTCACATGAATCCAATTAGACACATTAACAGCTATTTTCATAAAAGTTCATGGACATAAACTGCATCTAATGTCCTGAAATCCATATAATATCATATAAAGCCTAAATGGAAAACCGGGGCGTTACAATTCTCCCCCCCTTAAAAGGACCTGGTCCCCAGGTCCATTGCCGAGTTTAAAAAAATGATGTTCAAGCCAAAAGAGAACCCCGTCTCCTAAACACGAAATGAAAGAACCCCGTCTCTCAACAAGAAATGAGAGAGCCCCGTCTCTCAACAAGAAATGAGAGAACCCCGTCTCTCAACAAGAAATGAGAGAACCCCGTCTCTCAAACACACACGAAAACAAATCAAGGGAGCAAATTGTAAAAATATTCATATAAGTGTCACATAGGCAAGTAAAATCTTATTAATCACATAAGTATCACTCATAGACAACCAATTGGCAACTAACAAGAAATTAAACACACAATAAATAAGATCCGTGATGCATGTGATATGCATGATTAGGTGTACCGTTCACTTCTGATTGTGTCATGCGTGTAATGGACGCCTTGTGCTATCACGTTTAGATCCGCGTTTACATCCTGCACCTCTCTCTCTAGCATACAAGAACGGATTTGAACAAGTGGCCTTGGTCTCCCGGAGGATAACCCCTTTCGCTTCGAGCACGTGTCAACTCGGTGTTCATTACTTCCACATCGCAAGCATAAGCCCAAACGCCATCTACAATTCTCATAAGTGTGGTTGTCGCCTCGACAATAAGCACAAAGAAGCTTTCCCGAAGATGTTGTTGAAGCCGGGGTACGTGAAGTTCCTAAACCTGACTCAAATGACCGATTCTTTTTCTTTCGAGACCTCTCTTGAGGTGTTGGGATAGGGTGACAGATAGGCCGCTTCCCTTTGTTGGAAGACTGTCCTAATTTTGAACCTGAAGCCTGCCTGGGTTGAGGATTAGACCTTCTTGCCTCCAAAGAGGTGGTGTCTTGGATCTTCTCTTGGGAGTCACCTGGGACTAATTCCCACATCCTTTTAATTTTCTTAAGTGGTGACTTAGCTTGATTATCACTTCTTCCAACGAACATTGAGGTTTGTTGGTTCTGAAACTCCTTAAAGGCTATCGAAATTTGGCCCGGCTGTTGGGATGAAGCTAGTGGCACTGAGGAAACATATTCTCTTATCTTCTGATCAACCAAACAAACTAAAGACTCGAAAAACTCCTGAGGTTGAACCGGAGGGGGTAATTGCGGGGAAACCCTAAGCGCTCGTGCACGATGAGGGTGACCTTGAGACATCCTGTAATCAAGACACTAGATATGCATGTTGGATTAATATGCCGATGCAAGTAACGCACTTGAAAATAATAGAATTGACCTATTGAAACAATTAAGTTCAATCGGAAAACACATATGAGTAAAGAAATTTAAAAAGATTAACATAACGTATGATGCACGTGCTTGTGGATGCATTGAACCTGTCACCGTAGTTACATTTCATGTTTGCTGGGTTATAAATTTGTCTTGCGTCTGTTAATCATTTCTTGTTACCCACGGTCTTCTAATTCTTCAGAATTTGCTAGCATCAACTTGAACATTCCCATGGCTCGAGATTACAATTGCTTGAATCCAAAGTCCTCTACGCTCATGAAATTAGCATCTTGCCCTGTCTTTAATAATTGCTCTCCAATTATTGCCCGAGTCTTCTTCATAGTTGTCAGTTTACTCAAAACTTCCTTGGTTTCCTCTTTAGGAGTTCGAATAATTAATGAACTCTCTTTCTAATTGTTTTTACTTGGTCACCCGAAATCCACCCAGAATTCTTCACCTTTCCTTATTGTTCCTATTTGTTGCTTCATATCTGTTAACATGACCTCACCACACGACAATTCAGCTTGGATCTAGAAAATATCCAACTCGATAAAACCTTTAGCCTAATTGTCTTTCCAACTTTATCTCTGCTGTAATGCTGAACTTCCTTTATTCCTTCCTTAGTCGAAATCCTAAACCATACCATTTCCCATATTTTCCTTGCTTCATTTCCATGGAAGTTAAGCTTTGTTGCTTATTACCATAATTACCTCCTTGATCAAGATTTTCTTGCATTAGCTTGAATAATGGTAGGGTCCCTAATTCGGAACTCTTGAACTCAAATTCTTCTCTACTTATGGAGTTAATTTCCCAACTTCCCTCGACGAACCAACCTCCAAGTATTGTCCCGGTTCTTCTAAGTACCACCTTGATTGAAATTTCTTGAATCTATTCCTTAGTAATTAAATCAATTATGTGGTTTGTCTTCTTACTTGCCTACGCCTTGAGCATATAATTTCCACCCAAAAGTTCTCTATCCTCTTTTACCATTCTCATTTGTTGCATTAACTCCTTATTCCCTACTTCGCTGTCCCAACGTGACCATTCAACTTGATTCTGGAAAATGAACTCAATCCACCCGATTATAGAACTCTATCATCCTAACTTCCCATAACGGATTACTTGATTCCCCTAACTCAATCAGGATTACCGGAGTTGTTTTCTTCTCTTGTTTAGATTTCGCTTCCAACCAACCAAGTTCCTTATCTTGGCCACACTTCCAAGTCTTGAATAATTAGTTTCCCTCGATTCTTCCTTCACCTCATCCTTGAATAAAATAGACTTCCTCACCCGGTTGATGCACCCTTTGTGGTAATATGAATTCCTATAGTTGGTTCTTTCATTCCGGATCTTATCCTTTAAATCATAACCCGATGGAAGAGGTTAATTCCCTTCAGCTCCGCTTATGAAGTCCCTGGCCCATTATCTAACCCCTTTTAAGCTCGAGAAGTAGCACTTGTAATATACAAGGTTGTCTAAAGGTTGGCCGTGGTTGGATATCATTTCTACAACCTGTATTTACAACTTCCTTTGAAAATAAATGCATGTGGGTAAGACATGCTCATGTCACAAAATTGTCACATAATTAATGTCAAGAATTTAATATAAAATGCAACAGGTAATCATCAATGTTTAAAATAAAACATGTTGAGCGAATATTTTCAAATAATTCAACATCAATTAATTGGCAATTAACAACATAATTCAACACAATGCTCACATTATTCAATAACTCAAAATTTTCAAAAGATCCAAGTAGTCAAATAATTTCAAACAAGATACAAAACCCTCAAATTATGCAAAAGTTTAAATAAACACATTGGATATAAAATTTTCCAAACCATAGAAAATCAATTAATCATCAAGTAGTAACATAAATCAATGCCATGCACAAGTCATCAAGTAGCTCAAAGATGTTCAGGTAAGTTCAAATAAGTACAACTAGTTCCAAATAAGATGCAAGACTCACAATTTATCAATTAATCCTATGCCGTTCGACCTAGACATGACACGACTCGACGCAAGAACCACGGTTTTGCAACCGGGCTCTGATACCACCTAAGATGTAGCACCCGGAACGCCGAGATGCCACACCCCCGCACCATGAGTCTAGCTCACACATGAAATGGGTAGTCCATATATGAACCGGACTCATGGCGAACGGGTGACAATAAAAAACTCAAAAGCTAGGCGGGTACCCTCAAATACTACCAGTAAACAATTCAGAACAATAAAAGCGGAAGCAATAGCAATCAATACTTATAGGTACCATATTTACATATTTACTTATAGATACCAACATTTATATAACAGTAGGTACCAACACTTATCAATACATTAACATCTCCTATACCTCATACATGTATAAATAACCCAAAACCACTAACACGATAAGCCGAAAATACCAAGAACATGAAAATACAATGCTAGACTCAACTTGACAACTGGACACGACTCGGACTCCCGCCTAGCACGCCACTGACAGTACCTGAAAAGTGTGAGGTGTCAGTCTACCACAGACTGAGTGAGGGGTTTATAAATAAATATTCGCGCAAGTAACATGCAAGCCATAATCTCGGGTAAGGGTTCATAAAATAGAAACAATATAAGTTTAATAGAAAAAGATAACTCGCCCGAGATTACAACTAATCAATTTAACAATACACTCAATATAATTCAATTCAATCAGTGGCCCGACGAGTGAGGGCAAATCTCCAACCTTTCTCCGACAGTGTACAATAATTCAGTTGTAATTAATTAAGTGATCAAGCAATAGAACTTAGTGCACAATTAGCAATTTCAATCAATAACTCCTTCTTCCTCCGGGTGATGGCGGGCTTGCAAGACCCAGCCATCCAATCATGGTGTACGTCGGGAACATGACTCCCACGCACGGGATTTCTTCCTCCACCAAACCTCCTGGTGGATTCAGAGGTGATCCCACAATGGTGAGGATAGTGCAAGAGTTACCCGTCAGCCCTTGCTTTCCCGGTTGGCTCAATACACTACCCTCGGGCCCAACGTGAACAATAGTTACTCGCCAAAACAATCAATTCGTTAATCAATCAATCAATCAATCAATCCAATTCCGTGAAATCAATTGAAAATCATAAGGTTCGAAAACTATAGATATATAGATACGTTTTGGCCGAAAATCACATAAGGGTTGTAAGGTTCTATATATCTAGAATTTAAACCTCACCTGACGAGCGACAGAACAAGACAAAGATACAAGAAAGTGCCCAACGATCAATGATCTCCGCCCTGGAGAAAAACTGGACAAGAAAGGAAATAACGTGAACTCGTGGGACAAGACTCAATATGAAACCAAGTATGACGCACGGCAATGCTCATGTAAATAAGTAGAACTAGCAATCAAGTGACACTTAGCATATAAGAGAACCAATCAATATCTAAGAGATGAAATAAATCTCAAGGAGTCACATATTCATATCATTCAATCATTTCAAGTTCAATTCATATAGTGCATGGAATTACACAATAAAGTTTGAGCAATTACGTACCAAGAAGTGTCAAGTAAGAGCATGCTTATCAATTAATCAAGTATATACAACATATAATTCACATATGGGAGCCAAGAGAGTGAAAGGAAAGCAATAAGAAAGGTTTTGGTGAAGTTTGGCCAAAACCGACAATTTTGGGAAAATGCACATGTTGTGGGAAAACTGTAATATCTTAAATTCTAGAAGTGGGAATTGAGTTTTACTTGTTGGAAATGAAAGTAGACACATAGACCTTTCCAACGCTATATGGCACTCTTTCTAATTCAAACCGAGGTGAAAATGGCGTTGGTTCGAAGTTGGGCAAAATGCAGGAAAGTGACACGCCCGTGTCGTCAAAATACACTAAGCCGTGACACCCCCGTGTCACGGTACAGAAACTCAACCCAACGAACACCCCCGTGTCACGCTGAAGAGGGGAAAAGCGACACCCCCGTGTCACTGTACGCAGCAGAAGAAACAGGGCCAAAAACAGGGGATTGCATGGGAAAAGTTCCAAAATCATTCCCACTCTCAAACAAATGTAAGGAATCAACTTAAAACTAACACATAACATACATATAACTCATATTCTTCATTTAAGCCACATTAAAACCAAGAAATATGCTTTGATCATAGAAATTCATCAAAAGCAAACCCATATAATTTCATGTCATCAACTTCTCATTTCCTTAAGAATTCATGTAAGCTTCAAGTATTAAGGTCCTAAACATGCTTCTAATCATTTACACACAAGAAATCATACCAAGATCATCAAACCCTACCCAATCAATACTTCAAGAATTCATACAAATCTCAATTCTACCTTGAATGAAAGAAGAGATGGAAGAGATGATGGTATGATGATGTTGATGCTCCAACTTATGCAACTTTCCTTCTTGAAATCAAGCTTGAAATGATGAAATTTACTTCCTTCCTTCCTTGGTGTTAATACCGTGATTTAGTGTGTATGTGTGTGGTTTTGATAAAATGGAATGAAATGTAATTGGAAGAGATAAGTGTATATGATATATATGATGTATGTGATGTATAGATACATACAAAAGTCTTCCACTAACATGTATGAATCACTACTTTTTGCAATTAAGTCCTTGCCTCACATTAATTTACAATTTAGAGATTTATTATGTGTTTGTGTGTGTCTTGCATATATGTTATATTTTATACAATATATGTAAAGTAACATAATTATATATATATATATATATCATACATGTATAGAGTTAGATATTATGCATATTATACATATATATAATTGCATGTCCCTTACATGAATGCATAAAATAATGCATATGTTAGAAAATAGAATGAAATGGAATGAAAGGGAATTAAATCATATGATCATATCACCAAATAGTGAATTAATTCACATGAATCCAATTAGACACATTAACAACTATTTTCATAAAAGTTCATGGACATAAACTGCATCTAATGTCATGAAATCCATATAATATCATATAAAGCCTAAATGGAAAACCGGGGCGTTACAGAAGGTTTGCAGCAAATGATGGAGCAGCTCTCTCAAGCACGGTCTCAAGTCTCCCATGCTGGGGACAAGAGGTCCAAGGCCAGAGACGCTCGCAACCCGCGCAATCAAATCCCTCGCCATTGGAGGGTAGAAGACTATGAAGAGCATTACCACGAGGGCGGGAACATCAGGCCTCTGACAGGCGTTTCACCCCTCGTCGATGAAGTTTTGATGGCCCGCGCCGGGATGGGTAAAATCCCCACGTCCGTTAACCGGTATGACGGAACCACTGATCCTGCGAACATCTGGATCACTTTGTACACCTGATGCACCTGTACGAGCATTCCAGTCATTATTGGACGAAGATCTTTGTCACTTCCCTCGTGGGAATGGCACAAGAGTGGTATAAAAAGTTGCCCCCTCGCTCAATTCGAGGGCATAAAGATTTGACTGGGGCCTTCATGAGTCACTTTAATTCTTTGAAGGCACCAGCACCTGCAGCCACGGCTCTCTACAGCTTGGTGCAGGGACCGAGTGAGACTCTCAGGTCCTTCATGGGCCGGTTCAACAAAGAGATCCTGCTGGTGGAGAAGCCCTCGATGGATTTCCTGAGGCACGTAGTCTTCGGGGCGATCAATATGAAGAACTACGTCAGTAAGGAGTTCGTGGAGGAAGTGGCAAAGAAAAAGCCTCGATCACTGATGGAAATTAGAGATATAGCTGACTCCTTCTTCACCCTCGAAGACATGTATATCGCGAGGGAGCAAAAGCTTGCGAATGCCCCTCGAACCAATAAGGGCCCGGAGGACAGAGGAGAATCCAAGAACCGACGCTGCAGCCCAGCACCTGCTCGAAGAAACTCCCTACCCCCTCACCGATTCGAGCGCATCCCCCTCAATAGACCTATTGCGGAGGTCTATTCTACGACGAACAAGAAGCTATTCAAAAGGCCGCCCAAGATGAGGGAGACCGAGGCTCAGAAGCGCTCGGGAAAATACTGTGCTCTCCACAAGCAGAAGGGGCATGGCACCAATGAATGCCGCCAGCTGGAAAGCGAGATCCACAGGCTCATAGCTGGGGGGCACCTCAAGGAGTTTGTGAGGGCGTTGGAAAGGTATGATGAGCACTACACCGAGCATGTTAAGGCGAACGGAAGAAGCCGCTCGTGCTCAAGAAGTCCTTGCCACCGTCACGCCGAGTCTAGTGACCGTGGCAAATAGAAGGTCGCTGAATTGGAGAACCAACCCTTTTTCGTCATCCATATGATCGCTGGCGGACCCTCGGGAGGAGACTCCAACACCTCTCGTCAAGGCCCAAACCAGTGTATGCTCTGGAGGAATCCTCACGCTCTAAGGAGAATGAGGTTGTGGGATTCACTGAGGAAGACCTAGAACACATTATAACACCCCATGGGGTCGGTGAAACCTCTGACTGCCCCATGGTGGTTAGTTTAGACGTTCACAATCATGTTGTAAGGAGGGTCTTAATTGATAGTGGAAGCTCTGTGAATGTTCTCCCTTACTCAACATTTCAAAAGATGAATATTATAAACATTCTCCTCGAACCCCTCAGAACAGCCCTCGTTGACTTTGGAGGTTTCGAGATCGTCCCTCGCGAACAAATTCGCTTGGCTACCTCTTTTGGTCGTGCCCCATAGCGGAAGACTTTGAGCGTCCTGTATACCGTTGCTGAGGTAGATCTGCCTTACAACATCATCATTGGACGTCCAGCCCCCGTAGACTTTAAGGCAATCATCTCTACCTATTATCAGAAGGTCAAGTTCCCCACCCCCGAGGGAATGGGGGAAGTACTTTGCAATGTTAAGGAAGCCTGGGAATGCTACATCCTCTCCCTCCACAGTCACAAGCCCAAGCCGGCCGTCCAAGCTGGATCCACCAAAAAATCTGTGGATTTCCCCAAGCTTGATGAAGATGGTCCCGAGCACAAGAGAGCCAAGCTTTACAAGTGAACGAATAAGAAGCGAGAGGTGAGCGCCACCCAGGGTGCAGACAGTAATCCCCCAGGCGCCTTAGGAGGGTCTTCCTCGGATAGCACGGGGGACGGGCCCTCAGAAGGGGCAACCGACCGACTAACTGGCAAGAAGTGGGTACTCGAAGGCCCGAGGCCAGAAGTGCGGATTGAGCCCACCGAAAATTTTCTGACCATCGAATTGGAGCCGGGAATCCAGATAAGACCACACAAATAGGCTCCAATCTCGACGGTCCCTCTCAGATCATGATGATTGACTTTTTGCGAGAAAATCTGGACATTTTTGCCTGGAAAGCCTCTGATCTAACGGGCATAGATCCAAGCATCATAGTCCTCAAGTTGAACGTCGATCCCGCATTCAAACCTATTAAGTAGAAGAAAAGAGACGTTCATGGATTCAGAAGGTAAGTCATCGAGGAGGAAGTCAACAAACTCATCGAGGCCCAGTACATTGAAGAAATCCTGTATCCTGAATGGTTCTGCAATGTGGTCCTCGTACCCAAGAGCCCTAACGAATGGCGCATGTGCAATGACTTCACGGACCTCAACAAGGCGTGTCCCAAGGATCCTTACCCTCTACCAAGGATTGATCAGTTGGTAAATTTGACGGCGGGTTGCGAACTTATGAGTATGATGGATGCCTTTCAGGGCTATTATCAGATCTTCATGGCACCCGAGGATCGCCCCAAGACCTCCTTTGTGGTCCACGTGGGAGTTTACTGTTTCTTGGTCATGCCATTTGGGCTCAAAAATGCTGGAGCCACGTACCAACGCCTCGTGAACAGGATGTTCGAGCGTGAGATTGGAAGGTCTATGGAGGTTTACGTGGATGACATGATCATAAAAAACGAGGGCCAACATTCGCACCTGGATCACCTCAGACGAGCGTTTGATATTCTGCACCACTACGGTATGAAACTAAACCCTTCCAAGTGTACTTTTGGCGCTTGAGGGGGAAAGTTCTTAGGGTATGTAGTCAGTCAAAGAGGCATTGAGGCCAACCCAGAGAAAATGAAGGCAATCATAAACATTCCTTCCCCACAAAATGTCAGAGAGGTCTAAGTGCTAGTGGGCAAATCATCTCCCTGAATAGGTTTATTTCCCTCTCAGCTGACAGGAATTTGCCATTTTTCAAGATCCTACGTAACGCTCGAAACTTCGCCTGGACCGAGGAATGTGAAAGAGCACTGCAGGATATGAAACAGTATCTCTCGAGCACACCCTTGCTGACGAAGCTGCTTCCAGGAGAAAATCTGTTTGTCTACCTCTCCGTTTCTACAGAGGCCACAAGCGCAGTCCTCGTCGTAGTTCGCGAGCGTAAAGACTTACCGGTGTATTACTTGAGCAAAACTTTACAGGGGGCAAAAAAGAGATATGTGGAAATAGAGAAGTTCTCTTTCGCCCTCGTCAATGCCTCCAGAAGGTTGAGTCCTTATTTCTAAGCTCATTCCATCAACATGCTTACGGATCAACCGCTCAGGAAAATACTCTCGAAACCGGAAGTCTCAGGCAGGCTGATCAAAAGGTCAATAGAACTCAGTCAATTTGATATAAACTTTGAGCCTAGAATAGCTATACAGGCTCAAGCGGTGTCGGATCTCTTGGTTGAGAGACTCGGTTTGGAGCCTACACCCCCGCCAGATGACGGTCTTTGGCTTTTACACACGGATGGTTCCTCGACCTCTCAAGGGGAGGGGGGGAGCCGGGGTGACCCTCGGGGACCCTCGAGGAATTGAAATTCATTACGCGATTAAACTGGCCTTCCAAGTCACCAACAATGAGGCTGAGTATGAAGCCCTCATCCAAGGACTCAGAATTGCCTTTCAGAACACTACTTACGTTGACTCTCAATTGATTGCCAGTCAGGTTGACGACACTTATGAGGCTCGAGAAACCACCATGTTGCAGTATCTGGCAAAGGCTAAAGAAATAATCGCTAAATTCAAGGAGTTTCGTTTACTACAGGTTCCACAAGCGGAAAATGAGCATGTTGAT
The DNA here is from genome assembly GCA_037501455.1 of Lantana camara. NCBI lineage: Eukaryota > Viridiplantae > Streptophyta > Magnoliopsida > Lamiales > Verbenaceae > Lantana > Lantana camara. The sequence continues at coordinate 99,545,728 of CM074855.1, forward strand.
GCCCTCTCCAAATTCGTATCTGCTCTCGAAGGCTCTTGCGAGCGTTCAGTCACGTTTCTCAGGACAGAGGAGCCATTGATAAGCGAGGAGAAACCCTCTGGCGAAGTGAGCATGATTGATCCATCCGAGTCCTGTTGGCTTGATGACATCATCAGATTCCTAAGGGATGGTACCAGCTCGAGCGATAGAGTGGAAGAACGGAAAATTAGATGAAAATCCCCTCGCTTTTCCCTCGATCATGAAGGCAGGCTCTTCAAGCGGTCATTTCAGGGTCCGCCATTAAAGTGCCTGAGACCCTTGCAGGCTAAGGAGGTGCTCGAACAGGTACACAGCGGAAGTTGCGGGAATCATTCTGGCGGTCGGATTCTGGCCAAAAAGATACTAAGGAGCGGATTCTATTGGCCCTCGGTATTGTAGGATGCCATCAATTACTCCAAGAAATACCCCAGGTGCCAATTTCACTCCAGTGTTCCTCAATTGCTAGCGGCCCAAAGGACTCCCATCGATGTTTCCTGGCCCTTTGACCAGTGGGGTATTGATATAGTGGGACCCCTCCTAATGGCCACCGAACAGAGAAAATTTGTGATCCTCGTTGTTGATTACTTCACCAAGTGGGCAGAGGCCGAAGCGGTCGCGATAATAATGTTCAAGGTGGTGAGAGACTTCATTTGGAAGAACATCATCTGCCGATATGGCATCCCGAGGGTGCTAATCTCAGACAATGGCTCTCAATTCATCGTCGCTGACACTCGAGAGTGGTGTTCAGAGCTTGGCATTGAGCAACGCTTCACTTTCGTGGGCCACCCTCAAGCCAACGGTCAAGCTGAAGTCACGAACAGGACCATACTCGAGCACCTAAAAGCGATGCTCAAGAGTAAAAAAAGCGAATGGGCTGAAGAGCTTTAAGGAGTCCTCTGGGCGTATCGTACTACCCCACGAGCGGTAACAGGGGAGATCCCCTACTCCCTCGTCTATGGCTCAGAGGCCATGATACTTGCGAAAATCGCCCAAGAGTTCGCACGCGTTGCATATTTCGAGCCCACACCCAACGAAAGTAACCGGGCGCTTGAATTAGACTTGCTGGATGAGAAGAGAAACACTACATGGGCCCGGATGCACAAGTACAAGGCATCAGTGGCCCGTCAGTACAACAAGCGCGTCAAAGAGAGGACCTTCCAACTGGGAGACTTGGTCCTCAAGAAAGTGGAAGTGTCCAAACATGTGGGTAAGTTAGACTCCAACTGGGAAGACCCTTTCAAAGTCATCCAGGTACGGGCAAAGAACACCGACCTGTTGGAAACTTTGCAAGGCGAGCATCTCCCTCGCCCAAGGAATGCCTGCAATCTGGGAAGATTCTTTGTCTAAAGGCCAATCTTGTAACTCCTCGCTCGGGGCACACTGTATCTTCTTTTGATAGAAATACAAGTACATAAGTAAGCATTTTCGTACGTTTGTCATTTTCTTGATTCAATTTACGGTAATTCGCATTGCACGTACATCAATGCCCACTCCGTGTCGAGGGTACTCCACGTCGAACGGCTTGATAACTATTCTCACGCGGGCCTCTCTTAAGCGAGCATACCCCTTCTGTAGATCAACGCTAACAGTGTATCGAGGGTGATCCGCCCTAGGCATCTTGATGGGATTAAATACTTGAACCCTTCTTAAATGAACGGGTCAAAATCGAGGGTGGTACATGTTTAATTACACCAACTGGATCATAATTATACTGGTTCGCGCTCGCAGACCTCTTCAAAGGGCTTTTATTTGGTTAAACAGGCGTGCGCTCATAAATGGTGGACACTTAACAAATCCTCTTGCTGATTTCTAAGTTAAAGTTCACATCATAGCTACGTTTGTTATTATTCAACACTTAGATTAATTTTCATAAGGACAAACACTTAGCAAAACCCCTGACGGATTCCTAAGTTCAAATTTGAGCCTTATGCAGAATGTGGCCAGGGTACCCCTCAGACGGTATACCCTCGCGCCCATATTCTCACATATCACAAAAATCCAAGCATCAAAAGGAGACAACAAACAATATTCAAGACACCACGACATAGAGGAATGAGTCCAAATTTCTTCACAGAGAGGAGAAGTAAGTACTATTATCAAAGATAAGACAACTACAATGTTGAATGAAAAATACATTACAAAACGAAAGGAGTTATTACAAAAGAAGTTCAACATAGTTAATAAGAGCAGAAATCCATGATGAGCAACAGGAGCAGGCAGGATCCTCTTGAGGGGCGCATTCATGAGGCCTCTTGGTGGTCACCTCCAGCATTTGGATTTGACGTTTGAGAAGTTTGGGGCTTAAGAGGGGCAGTCGCCAAAGGAACCAGGGCCAGAACTTCTGAATTTGAAACTTGAGCGCCACCCTGACCCCCCCTCACTTGGAGCATCTTCTTTGGCATCTTGGTCCACCGGGATAGGCTCAGGATTGGGGGGGTTGGCAGCCATGAATTCGTCTTGGAGCAGGATGACCAAGTCATTGTATTCGAGCTCCGTCAAATCGTCAGAAAGGTCCCTAATGGGAACCACAGGCTCCAAGTTCTCATCTAAATCCATCCGCAAGCGAACGTAATCGCGAGTGCCGGGGGCACCATACCCAGTGTGATCAGCTTGCCCACTGATTTCCAAAAGAACCGTTTGGCATTAGCGAAACAGTAAAGGTTGGATGCGAAGCTGAGAATTTCCAGAAGCTTTCATCCTCGGAGGATGAAGTATCCCCGTCTTCCCCTCATTCGCCAACGACCACCTCCTTGCCCTTCCCTCAAGGTCATCAAGGTCCCTCACTATGATCCCCGAGCGGTTGCGGGGGGCATTGAGGGCCACTTGTACGTGCTCTCCACTGGGGGGAGTGGCTCCATGTGCGTCCCCAACTGTTAAATCCTCGATGTGGCCTGCCCTGCGGCCACCACTTCCATCACCGTGGCCTTTCCCCCGGCCGTCATCGCCTCTACCTGACCCTCGATGGGTCTTACGGCCTCCTCGAGGAGGCATTTGCTGCTGCTATTGCTATTGAGCATTGCCCGCTCTGCGAGCGCGCATCATGGCTGCAATGCTTTCAACACTTGTTCCCACCATCAGGATGCCTATATCTGCGAGCAAGGAAATAAACGAGCATCAAATGGCTATATCCAGTACTATTACAATGCAATTGAAGTAAAAGAAGTTAGCACTTCTATTCAAGTGTTAGCAAAGTCAGTTCCTAGAATCTAACCGTCTCGGTCCATTGTTCGAGTGGGAGGGTTAACTAACATTTCTGAAGGACTCACAAGCCCATAGCGGAACATCACTTCCTCATTGCGCATCAGATCCTTGGCTTTAATAATCCATTTCTTGTTATTCATCACGAGGGCTAACCTCTTTGCCCATTGCTTAAAGAATTTGTCACCAGATCTGTGCCTTACGAGGTGTCCTTCCCCATGCACCACCCGCTCTCGGGGAACATGAAACACTCCTCTGGGCCCCCCACGAAGAAGAATTTCTCTTTTCAGTTCTCTCTATAAGAGGTTGAGGGTGAATCAATCATCTTTAAGCCGGACTTGGCTTGGGCGTAGTAAAATCCATCCCTCGGAGACGAACATGGAGAGCGAGCAACCTGAATCAAACTGTTGAAATTATTGAACGAGGGCTCATGACCGATAGCCCTCATCAATATTACAAAGGTATTTATCAGAGCTATTCCGTTGGGCAGGATTAGTGAAAGGGAAGAGATTTAGGGAGTTCAAGATATTGGCGACTGGGGTTGGAATCGGAAATCTTAAGCCCCCAGCATGAATAGTGTCTCGGTAGACGGTCATCATCCTGGGAGGGGGATGGTTGGCACGCTTGCGGTCCGCAGGTAAATCGGTTGTGTAGACACTATCCCAATAAACCTGAGTCTTCAGCGTGGCTAACTCCGCGAGCCTTAAGGTACTTTCAATCTCATCCGGAGATCTATCTGTTTGATGGGGGGTTGTTTTTCCTTACTTGGGTCATTGGTTCCTTTCCCTATCGGCGGCGTTTAAGGGGAGGCTCTCCATTTGCCCGACGCTCGGAGGTCCCTTCCTCCCCTTGGGGACCAGTAATTGCCACTGTAACTTGGTGATCCTGTGGCCTCACTGCACTTTTAACAAGGGAAAAACCCTTTCACCTTGTTGCTGCATCCTGAGGGATAAATCCATCTTTTCAAAAAGGTGATCCATGCCTTCCGGATTACTCTCGTTCATCCCTTGAATGGCGGCATCCAACTCCTCATCCTCAGCCTCCTCACGGGCCTCCTCTATCGGAATAGCAAACGGGATATCCTTCTGAGGAGAAGAGCTTGCAACAGACATCTCGTCTATCTTTCTCACCATTTCGTCTATGATGTTTTCCGCCATTATGGCACCTTGCTTTTGAAGATGAAACTCTTAGCAGAAGTTCTATGGAGTAGAAGAATTTTGGTACGAATTTGACGGCTAAGAAGGCTACCTCATTCAAGGGTACCGCTTGGCACAACCTAGATCTAGGGTTAGTACGAGAAAAGTCAGAAGAATCAGAGATTTACCTAAGGTGGAGAAGGAGATTGCTGTAAGAATCGCTGGAAATTGCAAGGAATTGCAGAGGTTTTGCTATTGTTTTGCTTAAGAGAGTTCTGAAAGCGTAAAAGAAAAAAAAAAGCCTTCCAAATCCTTATTTATAGGGAAAAAGCTTGCATTAATTAGGGTTTGGGATTCAAACCGCAATCATTCCAGCCTTGGAAGACTCCCACTTTTGGTAACCATCACACGTCTCCCAACAAACACGTGTACACGCGCCCACATCGCCACTCAACATTTAATGCGGACATGACTTAATTTAATGCCCTGTCAGAGGGCATCCGTTGTAGAAGATAAACTGTCGCTTCCATCCAAGAGCTTGAGCCTCATATATTCAACGTCATGGCTCAGGTTTCACATTTCTACAGTACGCTCAAGCGCATGTAACACCCCGCTCGTCCTGCAAATAAGGTATGCCACGTTTCAACTTCTTTGTGTGTTTAATTCGGTGATTTTGTGCTTTGCTTGGCCCTATTTTGAACTCTTTTAGAGTTTAGGGGCCTTCTTGTAATTTTTTCTTTTAAGGGGTTTTTCGGTCATTTCTCGTTCGGCCGAGAGTTCCACCTTTTTGATCACTGCTTTGCGTTCGGGGCATCGAAACGAGTCCGTAGACTCTAAGTTTGCCCCATTCTGACATCGTTAACCCCTTCTTCCGATCGTTTTCGCATACGAGGACCCGAGATAAATACCCAGATCCTCGTAATTCGTGCCAGAACTTCAGCTCTCTCTCTTCTTCTCCCGCGATGCAGTACTGTACACACACACGCACGGTGTAAAAACATGCACAACTCCAAACTCGATCTATGCTCGACGGAATTTAACGAACCAATAGTCCATTTCGAAGAGGTCGACGAGCCCGAGACGATGATACAAGTTTCATGGTCCGAAAATGTCCGACGGCGGCGCAGTGGTGGTCTGAAGGTGGCGGGTTGCACCACCTCATCGTCGGCGATAATCCGGCGAGCTTCGCCGGCCAACAGCACCCTACCCCCATGTTTTTCGACCCGGTGGTGACGATTTCGGCCTCGGTTTGGCATGAAAACCACCGGAAATGGAGTTTTCCGGCAGCAGCTGTGCGGCGGCGTTTCGTGGCGGGTTTGGTGCTCCGATGATTGTCCGACGATGGGACTTGAGGGGAAAGACACAGTACAACGAGCTGAGTCGATTGAGGTCAGTCCCGCCACCTGAAATTCGTCGGAGCGGCGGCGGCAGAGCAGCAGTGGTGGCGCGACGGTGCTTCACGGCGGCGGCCATCTCCGGTGACTTTTTCCGGCGAACAGCATAGGGGTTTCGAAGAGCACGTCACGGGTAAGCCAATGCCTTTTACGGATCTTATTTCCGTTCACCGGTTTGGAAGTAATTGTATTTTGAAGATTTTAGGGTTTCGTATTCTTGGATTTGAAATTGGAGTCAATTGGCTTGGAATTTGCAGAAATTGGTTGAGGAATTGGAACGAGCACGGAGAATACTTGCACGAGTGAGTTTTGGGGATTTTTCCGGCACGCTCCGGCGACGGCCGAGCAACGGCCCGCCACTGTTCCGGCGGCTCCGGTGGCGGCGTTCCGGCGGCCTTTGGACAGTTTGTCCGCCTCGTTGTGGTGAGTCCAACACCACTTTCCGTTCGTCAATCGGACACTCGGTTTATTAGTTACGAATTTATTTGTGTATTTGGGACATATTTGATTTAATTGTTTTAATGCGAATTAATGGTCATATGCTTGAATTGTCGATCGGAATGAATTCCAATGAATATGAAATCATGTATTAAATGAAATATGATATGTTTTGATGCTTTGAATTGTGAATTGAACCTTATCATTTCAAAACAATTATGCTAATTTTGATGAAGTAAAAGTTGCTTTATTATGCCTTGAATAATTAAATTTGAGATTTTTGCAATTAACGTTTAATTACCTAAATTGAATTTGAATCTATTATGCAATGTATGAACTTTGAATGATTAAATGGCTTAGTCGGAATTTGGGATGTAACCCCGTGGGTTTAAATGAATTCGTCACATGTTATTATACGATTCAATTGGCCTTGTAATATGTGGATTTTGTGTAAAATGTGAAATATGACTTGAATTGGAATTTATTATATGATATAAGAATTTGTTATGCAATTTATGATTTAGCAAGAATTGAATTAGTATGTCTTGGGTGTTTTAATTTGAAACGTTGTAATTCAGGTTTAATTACTTAATTTAAAATAAACCTATTATCCGATATATGAATTGTATGAAACTTATATGATTAAATTAGAAACTTTTGCACGTAAGAAATAAGTTATTCGTACAAATATGAATTGGTTATTTGATATATGAATTTATATGAAATAATGTGGCATGCATTGCCTTTCCATTTTGTTTGATTGAATTAATTGTGCATAAGAACATCTCTTAATGTGTTTTATGAATATGTTGAGTTATGTGATATGTTATTTTACAAGTAATCAGTATGATTATGAACTTTGCTTATGTAATTGCATTTCTTAAGTACTTGAGCATGTGCCGTGCGTCTTTATATGGTTGTCTGAGTCAGAGTCTGAGTTCTGTACTGTGTTTGGTATGTTCAGCTGGTACAAGTGCACCCGGGGTGGTGACTTGTGGTCGTGCAGGTTCCGGGGTGGACCATTTGCGTTGGGTTTAGTTTTGTCTGGTACCATGTGAGGGTGTTTTCGTTCTAGTTACATATTAAACCCTACAACCTTTTAAAATAGAGTCATCGAGTAAACTTTGATCGAGTAAACCCTTTTATAATGAATTATGAATCATGTTATGTTCTTATGAATCAAATGTTTTGGCGAGATTATGCATGTATGATATGTTCACGGGCCCAGGGACTTAGTACATGTGGCTATCCGGGGAGGCATGGGCCGACGGTGATCCCATGTGCTAGTTCCACTATGTTTTACATCGAAACAGATCTCGTTAGGAGTTTTGACGAGAAAATGCTAGTCGGGCTTTTGGGGACTCACGAACCCCTCTAGCCATTATGTATGAGGTGGTCGGGTCTTGCTAACCCGTCCACCACCCGGAGGAAGAAGGTTGGAACTTATTTTATGATTATGATTATGTTATGATTGATAGGCACCGGGCGGGAAGGCCGGGACACGGATTGCCCAAACGAATATGTTTAGGATATGATATATGATCTGTGTGTATTATGATATATTGCATGACCACCTATTTAATGTATTAATGATATTTGCCTTACACGGTCGGAGTTTGGTTGGAGATTGTGCACGCTCACTCGCCGAGCCTTATTGATTATGTATGATTTATGAACTTAACGAATTTAATATGAATTAGTTGTAAAGTCCGAGCACTGCTTAGTTATTTTCTTGCCCTTCGTGGGAACTACCTTTAAATAAAACTTTGCTCGGGATTTATGACTTGCATGTGCATGTTTTTATATATATTTATCGCTCCTGCTCGCTCAGTCTTCTAGAGACTGACCCTCCCCCTTCTTTTTCCACTTTTCAGTTCTTGCAGGTTTGAGCTAGGCGGCTTTGAGTCGGGTCTGTTGAGTCTGTGTCGGTCTGTTTGATTTGTTAAATACCTTGTTTTGATTTGTGTAGGAAACTATGTATATGATATGTATATATTATGCAGGTTGGTACTCATGATTTGGATGTATGAATTTCGGGACAGGTTAGGACAGGTGCTCGGTTTAGATGAACCCGTTTTGATTATATGTTTGATCGGGACAGGTTTCTAGGGCAGTTGAACCCGTTTAGTTGATGTTGAGCTACTTTTTGAAATATATGAATTATGATGGCTGAATAAGGTTTTTGAGAATTAGTATTTTGTATCGCTTCCGCATTCAGGTTTTGCATATTTGCGCTTGTACAGGGTTTAGGTATCGCCTAGCTTAGGTTGGTTTTCGTTTGTCACCCGTTCGCTGTGGTTTGGTGCGTGTGCGGACTTTCCATTTCGTACACGTGTCGGGTCATAGTGCGGGGGTGTGGTGCCCCACCGCTTGGGGTGCTGCAGCGCAACTACAGAATTTAGGGGGTAAAATGATGGGGCTAAATCGCACTCGTGTTATCCCCGTACACGTGTCTGGACCAGGATAGCTCATTCAGAACAACTGGGAACACTTGGGCTTAGATGCTCGAGAGGATGGACTCGCAATAGCGAATCCGACCCATCGACTTGCAGACTCGCAGCCCAAGGCACGCCTGACGAGGCATAACCCTCGAGCATGGGCCTCCTTCATGGGCCCAACCGATGCCCGAAATTTCACTTCGTAGGGTCTGATCACTCCATCTCGTGTCCCTGGCCCGGGATGTTCCCTCGCCTACCCCACGCTCAAAACCATCCTGGCGCTCGCTTCCCACGCAGGACTCAGGTGATCATCAAAGCGTCTTGTCCACCTGGCTCCGCCCCTACGAGCCACTAGGCCCCTCGAGGGCACCCACGACCCTGCAGTCAAAACTCCACCCGAGCATCCCAATGATCGGCCACATTGGTCCAGGGAATCATCCCCGTCGAGCGTCACCAACGCTCGAATTGGGTCATCTTTGGGACACACTCCAAAACCTCCTTATGGCCCCTAGGCAATCTTCGAGCCTCCCAGCGCTCACACTGCTGCTGTGTAACCACCACTGACATATGCGGGTAGTGCGCACGCTAATTCCTGACACCCACTAACCCCGTACAAGGGAATAAGTCAGGGATGTCACTCTCATGCCCTCACATGCCGCCGCGTGTCTAGGGCAACACAAGTTTGGGATCACATGGTCACTATTACCAAAACACCCCTACCCTCAACATCTAAATAGGGAAAATTAGCTCATTTCTCCCTAAGTCATCTTCGTTACAGACACCGCACACGAAAACTGGGCTTTTTCCTCTGAACTTCATCTTCTCCAAGCTCCCTGTATTTCACCCTTTTTCACTGCATCCCTACTGCATTTTCTGGTGTTATCCTAGCTGGAAGAACCCACGCTCATTTGGAAACCCAGTTCCTAAGGCTCTCACGCCTGTGATAGTCTTCCCTTCCACAAATAAATTCTAAAGTGATTGGTGTTTAATCTCCTCAAGTTTCTGCACCATCACAATTAATGTATCAAATTATGGTAAATTTATTTGAATGCATAAATTTAGAAAAATATATCTCAATTTAAATTTGAAATATTATGCAGTATAAATTTTTCTTTTTTTTTTTTTTTATTTTTTTGATTTTTTTAAATTTATTTCATTGGTCAATAAATTTTCCACAAAATTTAATATTTTGGAGGCTTTAATTATTCACCAAAATCAAATTAATTAACATATTAATTTTCTAAATTAAGAAAAGTCCAAATTATTTGCGTCAAGTGAATATACATATCTTAATTAATTGATTGATTCTAATTAATTGAAAATATACATATCTTAATTAATTAACTGATTCTAATTAATTGAAAATAAATTTAATATATTTTGACATTAATTAAGGGGATTAATTTTTTTGTATTAAAACTTTTTATAATGCACATTTTTTCCCGTGTTCATTCACCATATATATATTTTTTCTACTTGTTAAATTCTTTTAATTAAGAGAAATTTTGATAAATTAATTTATTTAGAATTTATTATTTATCTATGTGCAGAAATATACCTACCTTATTACCTCTCTTCATGATTTCAAATTTTGAAATTTATAATTAATGCTTAATGATGTTATACATATAGATATCTTTTACATAATGAAACAATATTCAGTACCATATAAATTGGATACCAACAAAAACATATATTAAAATGGAACTCATTTCTTCATCTTTATTTTATCTTTTATCTTAGGATCTTAGTCCATTCATCTAATTTCTCCTTCTCTTTTTTTTTTGTGTATTAGCATATGTTCCGTGCTATGCACGATAATCGTATATAGTATACAATTTTTTTTTTTTTTTTTTTTGCTCCAGTGTAATATATAATATTAACTATCATATAAATGTATTGGTACAATCCACGGAATTTAGAGTTTTTGCTACATCAAAAAAAGTAACTCAAACATATGCAAATAGTATCAATATAATATTTATATTTTTAACAATTTCTTTTCTTTATTTTATATAAAATTAATGGAAAAATTTAAGTGACCTAATTATGAAAGGAATTAATTAACAAATATTTGGATTTTAATTTAAAATTTTAGTGATTTTTATTGAAGTTTTTCCTATTTAATTATGTCCAAATATAACTAGTAAATTCTTAAAAATCATACATGATTTAAGTGAATTGTCATAATAATGTGATTTGATATAATTTAAAATATATATAAGGAAAATTAAAAATGCTTCCTATTTTATATTGTAACATCCCAACTCTTAGACTTTCCAGGTACGGACGTCGCGAGTGTGCTAGGTGCGCTTTTAATTAATTAAGCATGCAATTACATGATATATGTGCCTTTTGAATGAGCATTATGTGTGTCATGTTTTAAAAGTTTACATTTCAGCCCCTTTTTACTTCGTTTTAACTCGTTTCGACCACGTTTTCAATCCCGATTTTGTAACAATTTGCCATGTAAGAATTATGTGAATTATGAACGTATTTATATGCTTTATACTTTTTTTAGAGTTTGTTTTATTTGGTTCTCGACTCGTTTTGTAAAAATGGGATTTGTTAGGGGCACGAGGGCCTAACTTGTTTTAGCGCACCTTGTGTTCCGGGAGGCGTAACTTGAGATCGGGAATTCGGATTCGAATTCCGGAAGTTGCGTTGGACTCATAACAAAGAGATGAAGCCAAGGAACCCAACTTTGTAATTTTCTAAGCTCATTTGATCCTCCGAATTTCAGCCAAAACGAGCACCTTACGCCAAGAGACATCTTTGTTGACTAGTCTTGCTTTGTGGGCCCCATTTTAACCCTAACCAAACCTAAACCATGACTTGATACCTTGAGTTAAGTCTCTCTCTCTCTCTCCCTTATCTGACCCATTTCGGCCCCCTCTCCCCAAGACAAAGAAATCAGCGCCAAATGTGAAGGAAGAAGAGAAGAGAAGAAGAAAGAGGGCTCCTGTTCACTTCCTCCAAGAATTGTACTCAAGCTTCATCAAATCTCTTCCATTTGAAGAGGTAAGCTCACTTTTGACTCCTCCATGCTTATGTGGTTGTTTTAAGTTCCATTTTGCAAGTTTTCACCATGGATTTCATGATATATGGCATATGGTGTGAATAGTAAGGGTTTGATGGATTTTGTGAATTCTTGGATGATCTCTTGTGATTTATTTTGGTATGAAGCATGTTTTAAGACCCTAAGACATCATTTATGATATATGTGGACTTACTTTGAGTGGTAGGTGTGAATTCAAGACTTTGCCATTAATGAATTTGAAGGTTTTGTATGTACTTGCTTCCTTTTCATCTCTAGCTTGAATGTTGCTTGTTTGGTCCGATTTTATGGCCTTAAATGCGTGATTTTTGCTTCTTTAACCTTCCATTATGTGTTAGCATGAGTGTCGGTTGAGTTCTTAGTGTGATTAGGGGAAAAATCTCGAGTTTTAGGCTGCTGATGTAAATCCACGGCCGTGGATGGGTGGCAGACTTGCTGGAACAATTTTGGCCCAGATCCACGGTCGTGGGACTTTCCTTTGTTAAATATCTACGGGGGTGGATCTGGAAGCAGCCCTTCTTTGTCCCGAACTTTGTTTTCTTGCCCGTTTTGCTCGTTTCTCTCCCCGAATTTGTTCCCAATGTGATGAATACTTGTTTATATATATGATATGCTTTGCTATGGCTTGTTAATGCTTGAATGTGATATGTTTTATGTGTGAATAATGTGTCATGTGTGTTGCATTAATAATGTGAATTCGTTTGATTTGATTTGTGGCTTATGTGATGCAATGTGTACTCTTACGTACATGAATGACTACGTACTTTATTTGCTTACCTTGCATGTTATATCTTTGCTCTTATATGAAATGTATGCTTCTCCAACTTGATATATGACATGTTATATGTGTTGTATGATATGCATGAGTTTGTTTAACGTGAAATACGTGAATTATGCTCCGATATGTCTCAATATGACTTAGTGTGACCTAAGTGCTTGCCTTGAACCTTTTGAACTTGCTATATGCTCTTATATGAATATGAATCGGTGTGATATGATGAATCATATGACCTAAAACATGTTTCTAACTGTTAAGTGTTCCGTGTGCTTGTATATGACTAAGCGCTATCCTTTGATATTTTATATGAATGCATTACCTTAATTATGCAAGAACGTGAGTTTGCCTAAGTGATTGCATTCCTTAATTGTGTAAGCATATGTCGTGCGTCTATATGGTTCATTGTGAGTCTAAGTCTTGTGTTTGGCTTCAGTTTTGTTCAGGTGCACCCGGGGGGGAGGGGTGTTTTGTTCGTCAAGTTGATTCCGAGGTGAATCGATCGTGTGTCTTTGGGTTCATCGGTGTAAGGTGAGGTTAGGATATAGTTATACCCTAATGAAACATGCCGGTTTTGAATACGTGTGACCTATAAGCCTCTATACATATATGTAGATATGTGTGAGATATGTATATGTTGGGCTTGCCTTCAGTTGAAAGTACGAAGCTATGTATAAGCCTATGTACGCTTAGCTTTGAGTAGGTTATGATTTTGAGGTCGGTGTGATATGTACGTACGATATGATAAGCGCGATATGCATGTGATAAGTATATGTGTGAGTCTAGCGGGTTAAGCTTTCGATTTTCGTGATATGTGTAAGTGTAAGTGTAAGTTTGGGCCCCGGAGTTGTGTGTAATGGGAGACCCGGAAGGACCAAGGGGTCGCCGGTTGCAACCCCTGTACACTTCTCCAACTTAGGATCAACCCGGACCCCACCAGGAGCTTGGTTGGGGAATGGAATCCTTGGGCATGAGTGTCATGAAAATCATGACCCATACATATAAGCGTGGATGGCTTGGGTATGTACAACGCACCCATCAACCGGAGTAAGTGGAGGTATGTGTGTTTAAGTCTTCGTGTGTCATGAAGGAGTTGGTTGGTTCTGCGCTCGTACCCGCCGAGTTTCGTTAAGTATGTTTGTCGGTCATTAATTCGTGAAACGGGGTTAGACTCTGAATCTAAGATAAAATTTGATTTGCTTTCAACCTAATAAGTTATGTTCCGATATTTGTGCTAAGTCTGCATGAAAATAAGTTTATGCCTTAAGAAACGTATGATCTAAGATTTGTTCGGTTTGTTTGATAAGCTCCCTATATGTATATTATCACGGTAAAATGTTTTAGCATGTAAAAACTAACCCCGGGTTCACGAACATTGCTTCAACTACGTGCTATGCTCTATAAATATATGTAAGTGTTCGTGTGTAACCCCTCACTCAGTCTTTGGACTGACCCTCCTTCCTCCCATGTTTTTAGCTTTGCAGGTTCGCTTTGGAGTTTGAGCTAGGCGGCTTGCGTCGGTCGTGAAGTTTGTTTTGGTGTCGAGTCTCTGTATAAGTTTGGAGTCTTTTTGCATTTTGCATTTGAAATGTTTAAGTTTGTAAGTTATGATCATGTTTATGTATATGAATTTGTTGTTTAACTTATGTGAATATGTGGGATAGGCTTCTAGGACTAGTATGAATCCGTTTGATTTGTGAATTATGATTTATGTTTATGTTTGATTTTTGGGATTAGGGATTTATGCTAGTTGAACCCGTTGTTTGTGTGATTGAAATTTTATGATTGGCATGTTTAAGCTTCCACTTTCGTGCACTTTGCATTTTGTATTTTTTCGTGATCTCTGCGTCCTGCCTAGCTTTCGTGCGTGTGTGTGTCTCTCGTTCCCCTATGCTCGGTTCATGTGTGGGCTTCCATCTCGCATGTGGACTAGGTCTAGGGCCGGCGATGTGGCATCCCTTGGTGCAGGGTGTTACATATATAGTATAGATAGAGATAATTAATTTTATTCTCATCTAAAAATATATATAAAGAGTAAGAAACATATCCTAAAAATAAAAAATACATAAATTAGAAGTACTTACTATGTTCTTGAAACTGATTTGATTTTATCATTGTAACGCCCCGATCTTTCGGCCATACAGGTTTGTCGTCACGAGTGGGTTTAGCACGCTATTAATTATGCTCTTACTTGATTATGTGTTTCTTATAATGTTTAAATGCTATAATTGATTTATATGAAATTATTTGATAAATGTTTATCTGTAAATTTTTAACGTTCTTGTTCGTTTAATTTCGTTTTCGATCCGTTTGGCCCGTTTTCAAATTCTTGATTTTTGTGCTTAATTGCTATGCATGATAATTATGTGATATAAACTTGTTTATATGCTCATTTTATATTTTCGGGCTCTGTTGTTGTGGTCTTCGGCCATTTACTTGTTTTGGGGACTCGAGAGCCTAACGGAGTTTTAGCGCGCCTTGGGTTTTGGAGGCCGTAACTTAAGCTCAGGAATTCGGATTTGAATTCTGAAAGTGGTGTCGGACTCGTAACGAGATTTGGGAGTTTAGGAACCTAGCCTTGAATTTTTCTAAGCCTGTTTAAACCTCTGAATTTTGCCCGAAACGCACACTTCATGCAGCTTTGCCACCTTTGACGGTTTTGGCCATAACTTATTCGTTTCTTGACCAAATGACCCGATTTTTGAACCTTTATGACCCTAAATCTCTACCCTACCTAACCATATTCATTTATTCCACCCATAAGCTATATAGGCTGAGAGAGAGAAGGGAGAAAGGAAGAAATAGGGGATTCTCGGCACTGTTCACCATGGAGGAGTTTGAGCTCGTTTCTTCGTCATTTTTTCTCCAATTCGAAAGGTATGAATGAATTCTTGCTGTCCATATTCTTGCCTTTCATTTAAGTCCTATTTTGCTAGATTTTATGGAGATTTGAGCATGTTATGTGATTATATATGAATAGTAAGGGTTTGATGAATTTTTGTTGAATTCTTGCTCGATCTTGTTGCATTTTGTGATATGGATCTGAATTTATGACCTATATGGTTTGCTTGATTCATTTTTTATGAATGAATTTTATGGATTTTTCTTGTATTTTGAACCACCGTGGCTGCCACCTTGTTCTTCTTAGAATGAAATGAAATTTTGAACTTTGGTTCTTGATTTGCTCTCCTCGCTGCTGCGTGTTGTTGAGGTTGTTGTTGTGCTTGTTTCATGCTTGTTTCTGTGTGTTTTGTAGCCTCTTTTCTGCCCTTTTTTGTTGCCTCCTTAACTACTGTTCCTGCGAGAGAAGGAAGAAGAGAAACAAGGGCTGCTACTGCCAGATTTGTGACTGCAACAAGCAGTCGCGGCCGCGACCGAAATCAGGTCATTTCTGGTCACGGCTGCTACCCATTTTTTAGCCACCTTCGGCCTGAACATGCTGGAGTTGTTGCTGGAGAATATGGTAGCGACTGCGACCTGTTTTGAATTGAATTTCAGTTACGGTCGTGACCTCTTTTTGGGGATGTTTCGAGAGGTGCTGATTGCTGCTACGTGAATTGCTCGTTTATCGTTTTGTTCGTGTTTTACATAGCTTTTCTTGCCCTTATGTGACTGATATATGATGTCAACATGCTATATATCTTGTTATATGTTTTATTATGAAATTATAATGTAATTTTGGCTCATGTTTACGTGATATATGACGAATATGTTTGTTATACCTTATAACCGGCATGCATGAATTAGTATATAGTTTATATGCCTTGTTTAATATTTCTTTGTTCATTATTTGATATGAATGTATTATTAACTTCATGAATTATGTGTTACATGTTTCATTACAGAGTGCTTGTGTAATTTCGATGTTTATATACACGAAATATGACATGATATGCCTCACAAGCTCTTATACGTACATGCATGCAAGAATGCCTCATTTATTCAATCCGCGTGATATTTCTTTGTTCCTTTTATGATATGTATGAATTGTTAACAATTATATGGTGAGTTATGATATGAATTGTCGGAAATATATGAATTTTTTTAACGTGAATTATACGAGCTATGATTTAATATGACCTAATGTGACTTAGGTGCTTCCTAACTTGCATGCATGCTACATTGCTTCGTTTATTGCCCTAAATGATAACTTTTATTTTCTTTTACAACTCATATGAAATGTAAACATGTCGTAGCATATGTTGTGATTGTTGTATGGGATTTATAGCTTATTTTGATATGATTTATGAAAGTTATGAAACGTATGAATATGGATCCTTCACGAAGTGAATATATCTGAACCTATTGAGTTAATTACTTGATATCATGACTTCATGACATCATTTTACCTATTATGCATCTCATATCATGTTCAATGCATTGTCATGAGTCATATATGATTCATTTGGATCTCACGAGTGCATTACATTGTCCTTGTACAGTTTTCTCCAGGGCGGAGATGCTAGGTTTATAGGATACCTCAAGTCTCCTTTACTTCTTGGTATTGTTCGGTAAGGTGTAACAGGTGGGTTTCTCTTCTATTTGATATAAATCGAGCCGATATATCCAACGTGAAAGTTTTAAGCCAAAGTATTGTATGTATATATATATCAAGTCTTTTCAAAAGAGTCAATGATTTCCAGAGTAAAGCCTTTTCTTTATGAAACCCTACCCAATGTTTTTGGCAAGAACATGAATGAATGCACGTGATGGGGGTCCTGGGACTTGGTATACGGGGCTATCCGGGGAAGTTCGGGTTGACGGTGAATACCGTACACTAGTTCCACCAAACCACAAGTACCGAACCTCGCTAGGAGATTAGCGAGGAATGGGAGCTGAGCGCCTTTGGTGAAGTCATGAAACCCTTTTGGTCAATGAATGAGGTGGCCGGGTCTTGCTAACCCGTCTACCACCCAGAGGAAAAAGGAGTAAGTTTTAATGATATGAATGATTATGATTATGAATGAAAGATAATGAATGAATGAATGATTGTTGTGTGACCACTAATGAATGAAAGAATAGAAAATGCACACACGAGGTGAAGGTTGAAGAATTCGCCCACTCGCCAGGGCTCACGTAATGACCGCATGAATGAATGAATTATGAAAGCGATCGTTGTAATCCCGAGCATTACTTTTCTTTATTTTACCCATTTGGGAAATATCTTAAAAACCTCGCACGGGAGTATAGCTTGCATGTGTGGGTGTTTAAATTCTGCAATATTGTTGTATTATACCCTATTTTATACCCACTAGTCTCTTATAGACTGAACCCGGCTTTGTTTTCAGTTCTTTTGTAGGTTTTGTTGTGCTAGGTGGGAAGTCGAGTCTGTCAAGTCTCTAGATCAAGTCTGAGTTTGTCCATGTGCATATTGTGATTATATTTTATATGATGAATGTATGAATTGTTATGATTATATTATACTGATTCGGGATAAGCTTCTAGGAATAGATTGAACCCCGTATTTATGATTTATGTTTATGTATGAATTTTCGGGACTAGGTATCTATGCTAGTTGAACCTGTCAATCCTTTCTTATATTATAATTGAGTATATGTTTTGCTTCCGTACATGCATTTATTCTATGGAATTGTTTTATTGGTTCCGAGGTTCTAGGTCCCACCTAGCATAACGAGTGAGTGAGTCCCCGTTCGCCATGACTTGGCACGTGTATGGACTTCCCATGTCATATGCGGGTAGGATTTCGGTGCGGGGGATGTGGCGCCGTCCATTTGGGGTGTTACATCCTTAAGTGGTATCAACCTTAAGGATTATTTAAATTCTATTAAACAATCAACCTCAGTCACGAGTTCCTCCTATTAAACCAATGATGGGGATTATAGAGGTATCGGGAATTAAAAGTCGAGTATTGAGTGTTCATAGCTTACAAAAGAGAATTCCATCTCGTTGGTCAACATCGTGATATTAGGCTTTACCCACGGGGAAGTATCAATTCTAGCTCCTCTACAAATCTAAAAGATTACCAATGTAGGTGTAATGTGGGGACCCAAACCACCAGTTTAAAGGATATGTGAGGCAACGGGATATGCGTGGAACTCATATTATCAAATTATAAAGATACCTAATGTTTGGGACCCGCTCCAAGATGTGATAAAAGATTCCCTAACTACGATGTATGAAATGGAGAGCCGTAAAGTATGTAGTTTCATAGCGGGGCAAAGTAAAGAAGTCTAATTGATACAACTACAAGCGTGGATTAATGGATAGATGCAGAGCAAAGATAGCAAGGAGCATTGAAGAGTTAGAGCGTTATCATCTTCTTTGGACACAATGATACACGGAAGCAAGCAAGGATGGGAAAGCATCACCAATGATTGAATAATGTTCAATCTTACAATCAAAGCTCGCAACATAAAGATCAATGTACTTGGTGTCGTGCTAAAGCACCACTATGGTGACAGGTTCAATGCAGTCATAGCACGTGCATCATACATTGCAACTAATTATTTAAATTCTTATTATATGTGTTTCAATATTCTAATTGTTAAATTGTGGTTGCATTTCCTTATTTAAAATACGTGCTTTGACGTTGTGATTGATGATTTGATATTGTATATCCTTTGTTGAAAATATATGCTACATGCATTTAGCATCTTAACCCAACATGCATCATTTTTAGTGTTTACTTGTTAGAATATCGACCCCGATTAATACTTCAACTTCTACCTCAATCAAGATTCTATCGAACTGAGTTGAAGAAGAATATTTTGCTAACAAAGGTTGAGACCGAGGCGGAAATGGAATTTTAGAAAGAAAAGTTTGAAGTTGGTTTCGGGATGTTTAGATCGGACAAGAAAGGAAAGGGGTTCCGAATTAAAAGAGCGTTTAAAGAGAGAAGGAGTTGGGATGATATTCAAGTTGATGACATGAAGTCATGATATAAAGTCGAAGGCTCGCAAGCCGAACCTAAGCCTAATTTTTTAGGCCCGAGCCCGAGCTCGAACCCTGAAAAAAGGTCAAGGCTCGGCTCGTTTGAATGCCTACTTTATAATGATCTTTAGGATTATTTTTAGTTTGGCTCGGTAGCATTCCTGGGCCTCTTATATTCAAGGATTGGGCAATCTGACCAATCTGAGTCTCCAAATTCTTATTCTGATTTACCACCTCTTCTACTTGAGTTTTCAATTTCTGATATCTATCCGAAGATACGGCTATGACTTCTCCAATGTAGCCTCCCATCATTGCTTTTGTACCTGTTGAGGTTGATTTTGGGGAGGGGGTGTAGATATTGTTGTTGGCCCTGAAACTTACCTTGTTGTCCCGGTGGAAATTGTAGCCTAGGCTGGAACTGTGGTATAGGCTGAGGTGGTGGTTGTTGGACATTCTGATTGTTAGACCAAGAAAAATGAGAATGGTTCTTCCATCCTGGATTATAGGTGTTCGAGTAAGGATCATTCACTAGTTTGTAGTTATTTCAATAATTCACTTGCTCTTGCACCTATTCACCTGCATTGGTATATGGACAAACGTTAAATGAATGTGGACCACTACAAATTTCACAAGTTACCTGAACTGGTTGGGCTAGAGTTCCAACTGCGTTCACAGAAAGTTGGTCCAATCTCTTGTTTATAGC
Source organism: Lantana camara (assembly GCA_037501455.1). Classification (NCBI taxonomy): domain Eukaryota; kingdom Viridiplantae; phylum Streptophyta; class Magnoliopsida; order Lamiales; family Verbenaceae; genus Lantana; species Lantana camara. Next base: position 99,565,777 of record CM074855.1, read on the forward strand.
TTCAAACTAGGCATTGATGGCGGTTAGGCCATCTGACTCTGAGACTCCTACTGCCACTTTGATTGGTTTGGAATGGCTCCTCTCATGAACGAACATATCATTCTGGGACATGATATCTAACAGTTCGGTGGCTACTGTTTCAGATTTTGACAAGAACGCTCCGCCAGCTGCGGCATTTATCGCCTCTCTAAAAGTTGGGGACATCCTATTGTAGAATGCCTGAATCAGTAACCAACCAGGAATACCATGATGCGGGCACTTCCTATGCAAATCTTTAAATCTCTCCCAAGCCTCAAAGAAGGATTCCCCATCTAATTATCAGAACCCTTGAATATCATTCCTGTACTTCGTGGTCTTGCTCAATGGGAAAAACTTAGCTAAGAAAGCCTGAGACAGTGCCTCCCAAGTTTGGAAGGATTCATTTGGTACAGTACTCAACCATGCTTTCGCTCGTTCCCTTAGTGAAAAGAGGAAAAGCCTCACTCGGATAGCATCAGTGGTGACATTGTGGATCTTGAAGGTATCACACACCTCAAGAAAGAACTCAAGATGTGATGTCGGATCCTCCAGTGGTAATCCTGAAAACGGATTGTTCTGCAACAAATTGATTATAGTTGGTTTGATCTCAAAATTATTAGTTGTAATCGGGGGATGGGTTGCGGTTTGAATTGTCCCCGCATTCGGTAAATTGTAATCTCTTATGGCAGGTGGTGGTGGATCTTGAGGTGGGTCAGCCATCGGTATGGTAGTCAGTTTCTTCTCTTTCTTTCGCTTCCTCCTGGTAGCACTAAGTGTTCTCTCGATCTCCGGATCGTAGGGTACTAGTTCCAGGTCTTGAGATCGTCGCATGCACCGTGAACCTGCACAAAGGAAAAGAAATTCCTTAGTTAAATTCCACAATGATAGAAGACTATGAACACAAAGTAAATAATGGTCTAAATCACTAGATCAAAATATTTAAGCAATATTGATTTAAAACGCCTTCCCCGGTAACGGCGCCAAAAACTTGTTGTTATGATTTTATAAGTTAAACCAATGGTGCAAGTGTACACTTAAGATATACGCGTAGCACAACAGGATCGTACCCAAAGGGAAGGGAAATCAATCACTACTCAATATCTTTTTCTAATCTAGAGACCAAACAAATTTAAGTTGTTTATTACTCTACTAAAACAGAATTAAAATAACTAATAGAATAAAACAATTGACTACCGACACACGCGGATTAAATTCAGTAAACTAAATAGGCTGGGGGAGTAATAGTTCATACATTCAAGATTCAATATAATACTCGTTTGACAAGTGCAATTCTACAACCTAGTCACTTAAATTTGTATTATCCTTTCTCAAAGTATAACCAACTGTTCAATTAAGCTCAACGTTGCTCTCGCAATTATCAATAATTAATTAAACCATCTGATCAAGATAAGTGCAAATCTAGTTCTAGCGGCTCGGCATGGAATAAGATTTTTTGTTGTATAGATTAAGAACCAAATCTCTTTGCATTCCTAAAATCTACTAGTTATGAAAACTATCTCAATTACCATCAATCTCTCAATTCTCAGGTAATTCTAGAATATGTTAAGGGTGATCAGGCCGTCGCAATTCAATTCAAATCAATTTTCAAACTAAGAATTAGCACAAGTCATTCGAGCATAATATCAAACACTTATCATACATTCATCATCACTCCCCTAGCCCTAAGGATTTAGCTACTCATAATTAAATCAAAACTCATAAAAATAAAGTAAATTGCATTAAAGGAATCCATGTTCATCAAATCAAAACCAAGTCTAAAAAACGAAACCTTAAACATTCAATAAAATCTGGAAAAACGAATATAACATGTAAAAACGGATTAAAACTAAACTTAGAGGAATTAGTTTGATAATTAAAGCAATAAATAAAACCGGAAAAACTGAAATTGTTAAGAACTGGATCCTTTCGTCTTCTCGAAATTCTCTGAACAACTCTTCAATGGCTCTATGTCTCTCTTCTCCAAGCTAGGTTAAAAAAAAAAAAAAAAAAAAAACGGACGAAGAATCCTCCCAAAAAGACTCCAAAACGAACTTAAAATAGCAGCCCAAAGTTCTGCTAGCCGCCCTGGGTAACGGGCGTTACCATTCCATGTGCAAAAACCATTAACACCCGTTACTAGTGTGAAATTGCAATAATGCTTTTATAAGTGGTAACGGGCGTTACCACTTTCCTTCTGCCCAGGGGTAACGGGCGTTAACCCTTCTGCGCCAAAAGAGTTCCTCCTACTGCCTCTGGTAACGGGCGTTACCAAAGTTGTCCTGCCAGGGAGTAACGTGCATTACTCCCATACTTTGCCAAAAGGTTATGCTCCTGTGTCCGTTAACGGGGGTTAACAATAATGTACATCTAAGGGGTAACGGGGGTTACTCCTTATTCCTAAAAAAATGTGTGAATTCGCCTCATTCCGCCGTTTCTTGACTCTAACCTCTAAAACACCTAAATGGAGAAAAATAAACACATAAATGCATCAAACGGCACAAAAATATACTCTAATTAACGCTTAAATCCATGCGAATTTCACACTCAACAAATTCCCCCATACTTGCCTATTGCTAACACATCCCCATCAAACCTCGACTTCAAAGTAATCATCGAACCTTCGCCCAAACAAGTCTAACTCATGAAATCAAGTACTCATAAACACAAGATCATCAAAGATAGTATGTGTTGGGAAAAACACGAAATAGTAAACGCAGCGGAATTTAAATTTTTTTCCCAAAAGCAAGATCGGACTTGCAATTTCTATTTCTAATCTTAGGGATCAAGAACTTACAACAATCGTCGCTTTCTTGACACGTTTTGAGCCACCCTCAAACGCGCTTCATGCGGTAATGGCAACCTTCGTCCCTCGAAAGTTTCTTTCTACTAGATTCCAAAGTAGGTTTCCTCTAGAGTAATAATCCACACCAACCTAGATTCAAATCATGTTAGGGAAAGTGCTAATGTTATAACATATGTAAAGAAAGAAATATAAAACGAGAAGAAAGAGAGCAAGACAATTCTCCCTAATTCTTGAAGCTATGTAGATTGGGCGTGAATCCCAAGTCACGCGTAAGGAGAAAAATTCGAACCCCTTGGCTTATTTATAGCCTAGGGTTCGAACCCCAAACCCTAATCGGAATTGGATTTCAACTTTGACTTTACTTCTATTTTCTTTCTCTCCAAGTAATAGGAATCTTATTCAAAATAAGATATCTATTCTTCTAGAAAGAGAGTTCCTAACTAATTAGGAATATTTAATTATTCCAATAATAATTAAATATCTTATTCCAATAATATTTATTCTAATCTTATTAGAATTAATATTTACTAGAATAATACATAGAAAATATTTAGTATTTATTTATTTATTTATTCTAATCAAATTAGAACAACTAAATAATCAAATACTTAAATACTTAGAATTAATTCTCTCAATTAATTCCATGAAGGGCTTTGGAATTAATTCTTAATTAATTCTAACGGGCTAAAATTAATTCTTTGATAAATTTTATTTGGCTTCATAATTAATTCTCTTAATTAATTATATTAGGGATTTATAATTAATTCTCCTAATTAATTATATTTGGGCTTTATAATTAATTCTCTAATTAATTAACACATGGTCTAATTCTACAATTAGACCACACGCCCAAACTCGAGCTCACGTGCCACACGTGTAAATTTACTCGTGTGGTCTCGTTTTGATCAACTACTTGATCTTTCTTTCAATACCCTTTGAACCCAGAATTTGTGTGTGACCCTGTAGGTTCATTTTCAGTTAGTAGTGAGACTAATACGCTTTATTAGTTCACAGATCATACGATCATAATCTAGCAACAGGTGTATGAACCCCTACTCGAACAATGACTATATATTCGAAAGAACCTTTCAATCAATGACAATTGTGAGGTACGATCCTCCTACCAATTCATCTCTCGATTAAGATCTAGGGCATGGGAATAATGAGAGCCCCACTAATCTCAATCTTAAAGCTAATTTCATTTCATATCCATTTGATCTCAATCCAAGAAACCTTTTTCTTGATGTCTTGATCCACTACCTCGGCCGAGGGTTTAGGATGGTATATGAACGACTTATGCAATAAGAGATCTTCTTGCATTTAAGCAAGTGTAGGTCCTTCGTTGATTCTCATATACTTCCATGTGCCACTTGTGTAGCCCCAGCATAAGCCTTGAGTCAGTTATCTAAGGCGACACCCTTTAAAGCTTATACCAAAGACTACAGAGTTAGCCCACAAAACATCAATGGAATCTCAAGTCAAAGGATTAATTTACTCACGGCATTGACCTGTGAGATATTTCCTAATCTGGAAGTTTCTATTTCTAGGTATAGAAACTTCCTTTCCCATTTAGGAATCTTCTCACGCGGGACACCTCAGTGTACCCGTTTTAATAACGAGCACCCTCATGTATTACGTACGCATCAACTATGCACTTTACACCCCATGAAACAGGATGCTCCTTCTTAAGGACGCAATCCCATGAGCAAGTCTCAATCGAGCCTAATCAAGACTCCCACTGTTTGTTGGACTCATTGACTTGGAGTGGTTTCTAATCCGGCCTTGAGTCAAAGCTTGTTTCATGTGTCATTAACCGAATGACAAAGTCTCTAACAGCCTTATGGATTAGGGGAGTTCTAATACATGCACACATAACGGAAACACACAAAACATGTATTGCATATAAAGAAGTATTTGCCTATGATAATAATCAATCGTGTATTATTCAAAGATTGTCTGTGTCATAAGGAAAGTCCCAAAGCAGATTACGTCGAATCGGCTTTTTAGGGCACTATTCTTAATAGAAAAGTGTACCCTTGTGTAGTGTGTGATTCGATCGAAACAATGTACAAAGATTAGAATGACAAATTCACAATTTTCTCCTAAATTCCAATCATCAACTTCGGAATACACTCTTCGCACCTATCTCCACTAATAGAGTTAAATCAAGACTCAGGATCGGTAGGTCTTTCGAGCTTGTAATTTAGGTTTTGGGTAGGGTTATGGAGTTTTTGGATCAAGTGACTACTTACCAAGCTTACATCATTTAATCTTTACAAAACACGACACTTTCCTTCACCATTAACAAATTCCCCCACACTTAGACATTTGTATCCCACTCTTTCAATTCCACACTCTGCACAATTTTTCTTTTCTTTTCTTTTGCTCTTTCCTCTATTTTTCATATCTTTTCTTTTTCATAACTTTTTCTCATTCTTTTTCTTTCTAGTACATATCTCTCAATTTCACTTACAAGAACAATCAAAAGGGATCCGTAGATAAATATTCACTATAAGATCAACTGAGCAAGCCTTGGTGTAAAATTAACAAGGTGGGTTCTTTTGTTGTGCTTTAGGCTTATAATGTGGCTACAAAAAATCTTCGCATAACGATAAGGCTCAGCAGGGTCAATAAGATCATGTTATTTAGTGAAAAACAGCTGAAAAGAAAAGCTTATAATTCTCCGATAACGAATGCCTACTTCACTTCCTTAATCTTTCTTTAACTCAAAATTTCACCTCAATAGGACTAAAATGCATCCTAATCAAATCTTAGAATTATTTGGAAATCATCAATTCACCTTTCGAAGCAAAGTACAATATCCTGTTCAAAAGTGCTCAAAATATAAGGGCATACTAACAGACTAAGTTATCCAATCTCATGCAAACTTTCTTCAATTCAAATAGCCTAACTCATTCCAGCAAAAGCTCAACAATCAAACTTCAAAGAAAAAGTTCAAAATGGGGGAAAATAAATTTTCAAAATTCTCATAATTTCTTAATTCCTAGCAATTCACAAGGACAACAAGACATCTTCTCATGCAAATATCCAACTAAATCTCATAATCGTAACCATATCTCCCCCATACTTAGTCTTTGCAACGTCCTTACTTGATTATTCTCTTACTTGATTATGTGTTTATTATAATGTTTAAATGCTATAATTGAATTATATGAAATTATTTGATAAATGTTTATATGTAAATTTTGATTGTTGTTCGTTTAATTCCGTTTTCGATCCGTTTGGCCCGTTTTCAATTTTTGATTTTTATGCTTAATTGCTATGCATGATAATTATGTGATATAAATTTGTTTATATCCTCATTTTATATTTTCAGAATCCTTTGTTGTGGTCTTCGGCCATTTAAATGTTTTGGGGACTCGCGAGCCTAACGGAGTTTTAGCGCGCCTTGGGTTCCGGAGGCCGTAACTTAAGCTCGGGAATTCGGATTCGAATTCTGGAAGTGGCTTCAGACTTGTAACGAGATTTGGGAGCTTAGAAACCTAGCCTTAAATTTTTCTAAGCCTGTTTGAACCTCCAAATTTCGCCCGAAATGCAGACTTCGCGCAGCTTTGCCACATTTGAGGGTTTTGGCCACAACTTATTCGTTTCTTGACCAAATGACCTGATTTTTGAACCTATATGACCCTAACTCTCTACCCTACCTAACCATATTCATTACCCCCTCCCAAAAGCTATAGATACTGAGAGAGAGAAGGGAGAAAGGAAGAAAAAGGGGATTCTCGGCACTGTTCACCATGGAGGAGTTTGAGCTCGTTTCTTCGTCATTTCTTCTCCAATTCGAAAGGATGAATGAATTCTTGCTCTCCATCTTCTTGCCTTTCATTTAAGTCCTATTTTGCTGGATTTGATGGAGATTTGAGCATGCTATGTGATTATATATGAATAGTAAGGGTTTGATGAAGTTTTGTTGAATTCTTGCTCGATATTGTTGCATTTTGTGATATGAAGTTGAATTTATGACCTATGTGGTTTGCTTGATTCATTTTTTATGCATGAATTTCATGGATTTGCTTGCATTTCGAACCACCATGGCTGCCACCTTGTTCTTCTTGGAATGAAATGAAAATTTGAACTTTGGTGCTTGATTTGCTTTCCTCGCTATTGCGTGTTGTTGAGGTTGTTGTTGTGCTTGTTTCTGTGTGTTTTGTAGCCTCTTTTCTGCCCCTTTTTGTTGCCTCCTTGACTGTTGTTGCTACGAGAGAAGGAAGAAGAGAAACAGCGGTTGTTGCTGCCAGATTTGCGACTGCAACAAGCAGTCGCGGCCGCAACTGAAATCAGGTCATTTTTAGTTGCGGCCGCGACCTAGTTTTTGGTCACCTTTGACCTAAAGTTGCTGGAGTTTTTGCTGGAGAATATGGTAGCGGCCGCGACCTGTTTTAAACTGAATTTCAGTGTGGTCGCCACCTCTTTTTGGGGACGTTTCGAGAGGTGTTGATTGCTGCTGCGTGAATTGGTCGTTTATCATTTTGTTCGTGTTTTGCATAGCTTTTCTTGCTCTTATTGTTAGGAATAGTGCCCTAGAAAGCCGATTCGACGTAATCTGCTTTGGGACTTTTCTTGTATCACAGACAATCTTTGAATAATATACGATTGATCATAGGTAAACACTTCTTTATATGCCAATACGTGTTTTGAGTGTTTCCATTATGTGTGCATGTATGAGAACTCCCCTAATCCTGATGACTTTAGGACTCTACCATTTAGGTGAAATGGTTCATGAAACGAGCCCTATATCACATAAGTCATGATTAGTAAAATACTCCAAGCCGATGAGTCCTACAGACAGTGGGAGTGTCAACCTGACTCCTCTAAGGCTTGCTTGTGGGATCACGCCCTTAAGAAGGACCACCTTGTTTCATGGAGGTGCAAAGTGTATAGTTGATACGTGCGTGATACATGAGGGTGCTTACTTTAATAAGTAAGTTCACTGAGGTGCCCCGTGTGAGAACATTCCTAAATGGGAAAGGAAGTTTCTATTTCAGGAAATGGAAACTTCCAGATTAGGAAATATCCCACGAGTCATTAATGTGATTAATTGATCCTTAGACTTGAGGTTCCTTATCACTTTATGAATTAACTCTGTAGTCTTTGGTATAAGCTTTAAAGGGTGTCGCCTTAGACAACTGATTCAAGGCTTATGCTGGGGCTGCACAAGTGATTCATGAAAGTGAATGAGAATCAAGAAAGGACCTACACTTGCATATGCAAGGTGATCTCTTATTGTGTAAGTCATTCATATGCCATATGGAGTCCTTGGCCAAGGCAGTAGATCAAGACATCAAGAAAAGGGTTTCTTGGATTGAGATCAAATGGATATGAAATGCACTTAGCTTTAAGACCGGATTATTAGGGTTCTGATTATTCCCTTGCCCTAGATCTTGGTTGAGAGATAGTAAGTAGGAGGATTGTATCTCACATGAATCAATGACTTAAAGGTTCTGGCGAATCCGAATATTCCAATTCAGCTAGGGGTTAAACACCTGTTGCTAGACTATGGTCGTTTAATCTGTGGACTGATTAATTAATTAGTGAATTAATTAATTAGGGTCACTGCTAATTGAATTGAGAACCTAGAGGGTCACACACAACAACTTGGTTACATGAGTTGAGGCTTTAAAATGATTAAACGAGTTAATCAAGCCTAGAGGGTTCCACACGTGTGAAACCACATGTGTGGGTCACGTGACTGGACACGTGTCATTGTGACATGTGTGCCACACGTGATTGTTTAATAATATATTAAATAATTAATTTGTTAATTATTTAATAGACTTTGGTTTAATTTTGAATTAAAAAGAAAGTCTTATTTTGGAGAAAATAATCTAGTTAATTAATTATGAATTAATTAATTAGATAAAATAAGTTATTTATTTTAAATAAATAAAGTATAAAATTATCCAAAAATAGTTTGGATATTTTTAGCTCTCTTGAAAGTTGATTTGAATTAGAATTCAAAGTCAAAGTTGGAAAATACTTGATGATCAAGTAAATAGGAGAGAGAGGGACCAAATCCTTGCCCAACAAGGACTAGGTTCGGCGTCCCTCCCCTTTGCCTATATATAGGGGAGCTCATGCTCCCCTTTAGAGCTAAAAGTTCTTTTGGTTCATGTGTTGAACACCATCCTTTCTCCAAGATAAACGAAACCCTAGGTTAAGCCTAAACACTAACTAGAGAACTAGCATCCTTACTAGTTAGATTGTAGCCAAGTTGGTGGACTATCTCTAGAGACTTCAAGTTAGAAGTTTTGAAGATTCGAGCTTTACCAAAAGTGGGGATTAAGCAAAACGATCAAAAGGGATGATGAAACGATTCTGAACCCGACGTGAAGCGAATGAAAAAATCGAACCAAAGAAGATGGCAAAAACCGTTCGTCCATATCCTGAAGGATGAATTTTTTCACGAGGGTTTTGCGACTGGCAGTTTTCTACTTTCGCAAAACTGGTTTTCGAAGGGAGTTTCAATCCTGCTTTTCTCGTTTCATGTTTCTTTCTTTATGTTATATTGTTAAGAAAATCTCTAACATGAATTGAATCTAGGTTGGTGTGGATTGCTATCCCGATAATGGATTCTGAAGTAGAAAGAGACTTTCGAGGGACGGGTTGTCAAGCCGCGAGAAGAGCGTTCTTGGGTGGCTTGAAACGCTTCAAGAAAGAATAAAAGAAAAGTAAGTTTTCTATCTTTACGAATTTGGATACACGATTGCGAGTTCAAGATCCTTTTGTTGGAAAAATTTTTAAATTTCGCTGCTTTCTGATTCGTGTTTTCCAACAAGTGGTATCAGAGCCACCACGTTAATCGTGTTTCTGATTCGTCTCAATTATTCTGAATTTGGTAGAAATTCTTAGGCTTGATGCGATTGAGTATTTGTAATTGTTTTAGAAATCCTGAATTACGAAACTGTATTTTTTCCTGAAAGTTTCTGAAAATTGGTTTTTGCAAAATTTAATTTTTGAAAACTATTTTAGATTTGAAACTGTATAAACTGTTTTTGGATTTCTTGGATTGGTTTTGCTTTTGAACGAAAACACGAAATGAAAATACGGAATACGACGAACACGCGAAACCCCGCACGCGAAGGAGTCGCGCGCGCAGGCTTCGCGCATCACCGCCCGCCTGTCCTAGGCGCGCGCAGGCCGTGCGCCTACTCCCTCCCGCAACCGCGCGGGAGGTGTTCCGGGAGCGCCTAGGCGCCCCGCCCAGGACTGCCGACGCCGTCCCGCCCAGGCTGGGCAACGATCCCGCAAGGCGTGCGGGATCAGTCGCCCAGCCCGCCCGCACACGCCCGGAAGGGACACGCCCAGCAGGCACGCAAGCATGCGCGCGCAGTGCGCGCACTAGCGCGGCCTTGGCCGCGCGCTGTGCGCGCCTGTCGCGCGCGCTTGCAACTGGCGTGACCCTTTTTCGTGTACGGGCCCCGTTTTCGTGATCCGGCTTTTTCGTGTTTCGTGCAATCCAGTCCCAATTTTTATTTTAATTTTAAAAATTTTATTTTTGAATATTTATTTTTAATTTTTGAATAAAACTTAAAATTGGGATTTTTGAGAAATTGAAATGGTTTATATTTTGGGAAAATACAATCTTTGGTAAAATTATTAATTTTCAGAAATTAATTGGAATTTTATTTGTTTTGGTAATTTGGAATTTATTGAAAACTTTTATAAATAAGACTCGCATCAAGTCGTGTTTTAAGTCATTAGGACTTGAGACGAGAATTTTAATTTATTGGCTAAATTTAAATTCTCGCTAAAGCATGTTAGGTGATCATGGGTTTAGATCTATGTATGGTTTTAATTTATGCACATGGATGGTTTAAATTGGGGTTGGAGCCCTATAGTTGCGTTTTTCAATTGAGGTTGGAGCCTCACTTATGTGCGTACTGTTATGTGATTTATTATGTGGCTTTCCATATTACTGTTTTTGAGGCCGGGGTATGCCCCGTGTAATTGTCTAAGGCCAATATGAAGATTGAGCCTTATTACTTTATGTCTTTTTCTTTTTATTGTAATTTGAGAGTAGAGATAGGTGGTGAGGTTTTATTTTCATTTTGGAGACAATGCACCCATGGAGTAAGATGGACCACATTCAAGTAACAAGGAGGCCATAAGTGAAGACCCCTCAAAATGTTAGGGAGGGGAATCTCAATTGTTAAATGTAATAGAGATAGGGCTCGTATTTTGTTACCGCTTTCCCTTATATGATTTAAACTGTTTATGTGGCATGTATGTTAGAACTTGTGATTGTGGAGTGGCTCCCACATATCACACATAAGATAGGTAGAACCCATGATCATTACATGTTAGTATCATGCTAGGACATGTTATCTGTTTATGTGCTTGTTTGAAATGCATTTAAGTGTACTTACATTAATCAAGACTAATAAAATTGGATAACATATATGTTGGTGAGGGCGAACCGAACAACTCTTCGGTTGATTCGAAAATTCCCATTAAATATTAAGCTCATTTCGAATAATAGGTATTTAATTCGAGATGCAAATTTTGAATTAAATTCCTAGCATTCCATCAATAGGTTTTAAGTTTAGTAAGTAAAGCTAGTTATTGTCCGCGAGTCGTGGGATAGTTAGTGGAGCTTATTACTTCTTAGTTACCTAATTGATCATTTTAAATGATCAATATTTCGTGGTTAATTTTGGCAAGGGCAATGTCCGCGAGTCGTGGGTCGTTCGAACTAAGTTTTGATCATGATCTTATGATTGATGGGTCTAGCTTAAACGCCTAAGTAAATGTGGATGTCGCACGAGTCGTGGGTCCATATTGAAAGATAGGTGATGCAAAAACAATTACTAAGAGTTCTAAAGGTGTTAGAATTGGTAAGTTGTACCTACCTAGGATTTTGCTTAGAATGTCCGCGAGTCGTGGGTTCGAGGTAAAATGCTTAGGATCTTAGTACCCATTGGGAAACGTGTTCCTCTTAGATCTTTGGGAATTATAGATCTTTGAAAAACAGTGGGAGCTACATTAGATTAAAGACCTTATCTTTTGTATATCGTTATAATTCAGCATGCCCACATTTTCTCTGCTTAGCATTTAGGTTGTAGTTCTGTGATTCTCTACAATATGAAATGCAAACCCATTCTTATCCATCCTTAAGTCAAATAAGTTGACCAAGTCCTGACTAACTCTAAATGGCTTCGGATCCTAAAATTCATTTTAGAATCCGACTAGAGAAAGGCGTTCTCTAAAGGGCGAAGTTTTCAATTGTGAAAAGTCGACCCGGGCCAAAAGAGAAGCAATCTGAGGTGAATGGATTTTTCCAAACCACTTAAAAGCAATTGAACCACCTCATAAAAATGTTACAAGGTATAACATTATGGAATTATTCAATATTCCAAATGAGGAAACAAGTGCACGCGAACAAGGTCTAAAGATCTTATTTGAAGATCTTATGGTCTCGATCATCAACTGAGAAAAGAGTTCTCAATGCACTGATTGCTTACATTGCTTCGACTATCATTCAAACCCTTTATGCTCAACTAAAATGATGCTAATGTAGCATAGTTAATCATTTAAGTTGATAATGGTTGAGAGCATCCTTAAGAAGGAATAAAAGGTTGAGATGGTTAATTCTTCTTCTAAAACTCCCTAAGTTAAAGGCTTGAAGGCCTAAAGAAGAAGAAACCCTTAAGAGCCCAATGGAGGGGCATGTAAGGGGTACGCCCAAAAGACACTAGAGATCAAATAGGACGTTTGCTTCTATGGTAGCAAATAAGGACTTTGAAAGGGAACGGCAAAGAGTATGAGTACATTGAAATGTTACCTCGTTTAGTAATTCTACTAGGAATAGAATTCACTAGTCTTGAGTCAATTCTGCATAATCCGTTGTGCAAAGACTCAAGGCACTAATGTTCTGAACATACAACGAGATAACAAAAGTAAGATGACAAAGCTTCGAATTACTTTGGAACGTTGTGATATAAAAGGATTAGCAAGTCAGACACCTCAGGATCATTCTATGAAAATGAACCTATAGTGTTGACTTCCTGTGAATCCTGTCATGAGGGAAGCGTTCCTGAATCCCGTTTATAAGAAACATGGAACGTTCCAAAATTATAGTGGATTTCGATCCATGCTGATGAGTGTAAGATGCTTAATGTAAGCACTAGATACAATCGTCAGTTTAACCATTATGAATGAATGTACTTGTTAAAGTACAAATTCGAAACTTATATGAAATTCTTAGAATTTCAAAAGGAGGTTAGGAACCGAAGTAGTCATAAGTTATAGGTAAATCGATATGATCGACATAGCCAATATCTTAGTAACTAATTCCTTAGTCATCTTAGAGATAATAGGATTATCTCTCAGTAAACTAATTCGAGAACACCTTAGTGTTTCCGAATGAGGGAATGAAACCTTATAGGATATGGTCCATTCCATAGCAAGCTTTACTGACTTATAATCATTCTAGGAATAAACTCCTAGAATATGCAGTTAGAGATTTTGAATTTAGTACCTTCCAAAATCAGTCCTTCAGTTGCACTATGCAAAGTGGCATACTAAATTCCCTAATTATTCTTATCCAAGAATTCAATAGAATCCTCTTACTTGAAGAGGATAGTGGGAGATAAGCTTGAAATGAGTTCAAGTTTATACAATGATATTGGATATCAGTTTTGCGATTCCCTTGCACAAAGGTTGTTTGTCCCAAAGGAATGTACCTTTCTTAAGGAATTGTTCCTATAGAAGAAGAAAGGCAAGCAAGTAGACCTCAAAGAAATTTGAGGAAAAATATCCATGCCACATATAGAAGAAACGAGCCCATCTGATAAAACTTAGCCAAATTTTAGAGTATGTACACATGTGAAACCCTTCTCTTAAGATGCGTTTAGAACGCGTTCCTAGATAGCCAAGGAATTACTTGAAGAGGAGACACTGTCAGATTTGGAATCTGAGTAGTGTAAGCAAGCCTTAAAATCCAATATGGATTCCATATACTTAAACCGAGTTTTGACCTTGGTTGATCCACCTGATAGGATCAAGCTCCTAGAGCTTCGAGTAAATGGAAAGCATTACAACCTTCTTGACGGTTGAAATTTAAAAGTCCATTTGGGTTGTGTTTACCATATCCTCATATTCTGACTATGAGATATGATAAATGAATATGAGAACTATCTTGTTCAATATGAGATTGAAAGAGACTGAAATAAGGTATTTCTATAAATCTCATATTCAGTGGGAGTATGCATAAGGTATGCAAATCCCTAAAGTCAATCTGTGGATTGATAAAGGCTTCTAGGATTAGACAATTCGATTCCATAGGATAGTCGAATCGTTTGACACAGATGGAAGTCGAATAAGTCTCAAAGTGTACATAGGAAAGTTAGTGATGTAAGAGTCAAATTTTGGTTCTTTAGAAAACGACATCCTTCTCATTAGGAATGTCAAGGACGACGTGAAAGTTACCAATTCTTGTTTAAGAAACAATTTGACATGAAAGATCTTAGTGATTATCCTATATTCTCGACATCCAGATCTATAGAAGATAGATCTAAGAGAAGAAAAGGATTATCACAAAATGAGTACATAACCACGGTACTAAAAGGAGTTTAGTATGGACAATGGAACATCTCTTTTGAAGAGTATGTGTCCTAAGATAACTTTGAGAAAGTTAGAATGTCCAAAATCCCTTTAAGTGAAAGGGTGCATAATGTATGAAAAGTTATGTACTAAATTAGATATGGCGCAACACTAAGCGTAGTAGGCCGAATCTAATATGACCTCAGAGAAGGTCATTAGATCTCTGTAAAGGATGTCCTCAGAGTACTTGAGAAGAAATGAGGATATGCATTAGTTTACAGAGCCCAAAAGATCTTATTGTTAGAAGGATATTTGATGTAACCGTTCATCAAACATAGATGATTATGAAATCATTGAAAGGATACAACTTCTACCAGAATGGTAATGCAATGTGTTGGAAAGGGGTTCCAAGGACGGACATTGCAAAACTCAACTATCGTAGTTGAGAACTTAGTCGTATTATATAATACTAAGTTAAGTGTTTGGGTAAGAAACTCCATCTAACTTGTTAGATGAAGTTCCTAGCATGAAAACAACTCCTTGATCATATTGTATGATAAAAAGGATGGTTGCTCAAGTAAGAGAACCAAGACCTCACCAAGAGACTGAACACGTGATTACGAATCACTTTATAAGGAAAAGGTGTTTCCTAAGAGATGTGTAAACAAGAGGGTCACATCAGCAGAGAATATAGAAGATCCACTTTGGAAACGCCCAAAGTCAATAGGGTCTCTAAGTGCATCTTGAGAAGATGGGACTTAGAGTACCTAAATGGCTTTTACGGGCAAGTGGGAGATTGTTAGGAATAGTGCCCTAGAAAGCCGATTCGACGTAATCTGCTTTGGGACTTTTCTTGTATCACAGACAATCTTTGAATAATATACGATTGATTATAGGCAAACACTTCTTTATATGCCAATACGTGTTTTGAGTGTTTCCATTATGTGTGCATGTATGAGAACTCCCCTAATCCTGATGACTTTAGGACTCTACCATTTAGGTGAAATGGTTCATGAAACGAGCCCTATACCACATAAGTCATGATTAGTAAAATACTCCAAGCCGATGAGTCCTACAGACAGTGGGAGTGTCAACCTGACTCCTCTAAGGCTTGCTTGTGGGATCACGCCCTTAAGAAGGACCACCTTGTTTCATGGAGGTGCAAAGTGTATAGTTGATACGTGCGTGATACATGAGGGTGCTTACTTTAATAAGTAAGTTCACTGAGGTGCCCCGTGTGAGAACATTCCTAAATGGGAAAGGAAGTTTCTATTTCAGGAAATGGAAACTTCCAGATTAGAAAATATCTCACGAGTCATTGATGTGATTAATTGATCCTTAGACTTGAGGTTCCTTGTCACTTTATGAATTAACTCTGTAGTCTTTGGTATAAGCTTTAAAGGGTGTCGCCTTAGACAACTGATTCAAGGCTTATGCTGGGGCTGCACAAGTGATTCATGAAAGTGAATGAGAATCAAGAAAGGACCTACACTTGCATATGCAAGGTGATCTCTTATTGTGTAAGTCATTCATATGCCATATGGAGTCCTTGGCCAAGGCAGTAGATCAAGACATCAAGAAAAGGGTTTCTTGGATTGAGATCAAATGGATATGAAATGCACTTAGCTTTAAGACCGGATTATTAGGGTTCTGATTATTCCCTTGACCTAGATCTTGGTTGAGAGATAGTAAGTAGGAGGATTGTATCTCACATGAATCAATGACTTAAAGGTTCTGCCGAATCCGAATATTCCAATTCAGCTAGGGGTTAAACACTTGTTGCTAGACTATGGTCGTTTAATCTGTGGACTGATTAATTAATTAGTGAATTAATTAATTAGGGTCACTGCTAATTGAATTGAGAACCTAGAGGGTCACACACAACAACTTGGTTACATGAGTTGAGGCTTTAAAATGATTAAACGAGTTAATCAAGCCTAGAGGGTTCCACACGTGTGAAACCACACGTGTGGGTCACGTGACTGGACACGTGTCATTGTGACACGTGTGCCACACGTGATTGTTTAATAATATATTAAATAATTAATTTGTTAATTATTTAATAGACTTTGGTTTAATTTTGAATTAAAAAGAAAGTCTTATTTTGGAGAAAATAATCTAGTTAATTAATTATGAATTAATTAATTAGATAAAATAAGTTATTTATTTTAAATAAATAAAGTATAAAATTATCCAAAAATAGTTTGGATATTTTTAGCTCTCTTGAAAGTTGATTTGAATTAGAATTCAAAGTCAAAGTTGGAAAATACTTGATGATCAAGTAAATAGGAGAGAGAGGGACCAAATCCTTGCCCAACAAGGACTAGGTTCAGCGTCCCTCCCCTTTGCCTATATATAGGGGAGCTCATGCTCCCCTTTAGAGCTAATAAAGTTCTTTTGGTTCATGTGTTGAACACCATCCTTTCTCCAAGATAAACGAAACCCTAGGTTAAGCCTAAACACTAACTAGAGAACTAGCATCCTTACTAGTTAGATTGTAGCCAAGTTGATGGACTATCTCTAGAGACTTCAAGTTAGAAGTTTTGAAGATTCGAGCTTTACCAAAAGTGGGGATTAAGAAAAACGATCAGAAGGGATGATGAAACGATTCTGAACCCGACGTGAAGCGAATGAAAAAATCGAACCAAAGAAGATGGCGAAAACCGTTCGTCTATATCCTGAAGGATGAATTTTTTCACGAGGGTTTTGCGACTGGCAGTTTTCTACTTTCGCAAAACTGGTTTTCGAAGGGAGTTTCAATCCTGCTTTTCTCGTTTCATGTTTCTTTCTTTATGTTATATTGTTAAGAACATCTCTAACATGAATTGAATCTAGGTTGGTGTGGATTGCTATCCCGATAATGGATTCTGAAGTAGAAAGAGACTTTCGAGGGACGGGTTGTCAAGCCGCGAGAAGAGCATTCTTGGGTAGCTTGAAACGCTTCAAGAAAGAATAAAAGAAAAGTAAGTTTTCTATCTTTACGAATTTGGATACACGATTGCGAGTTCAAGATCCTTTTGTTGGAAAATTTTTTAAATTCCGCTGCTTTCTGATTCGTGTTTTCCAACACTTATATGATTGATATATGATGTTAACATGCTATATATCATGTTATATGTTTTATTATGAAATTATAATGTAATTTCGATGCATGTTTACGTGATATATGACGAATATGTTTGTTATACCTTATAACGTGCATGTATGAATTAGCACATTGTTTATATGCCTTCTTTGATATTTCTTTGTTCATTATATGATATGAATGTATTGTTAACTCCATGAATTATGTGTTACATGTTTCATTACGGAGTGGTTGTGTAATTTCGATGTTTTTATACGCGAAATATGACATGATATGCCTCACATGCAAGAATGCCTCATTTATTCAATCCGTGTAAATTATGGTGAGTTATGCTCATTGTCAGAAATATATGAATTTGTTTAACATGAATTATGCGAGCTATGATTTAATATGATCTAATGTGACTTAGATGCTTCCTAACCTGCATGCATGCTACGTTGCTTCATTTATTGCCCTAAATGATAACTTTTCTTTTCTTTTGCGACTCATATGAAATGTAAACATGTTGTAGCATATGTTGTGATTGTTATACGGGATTTATAGCTTATTTTGATATGATTTATGAAAGTTATGAAACGTATGAATATGAATCCTTCACGAAGTGAATGTATTTGATCCTATTGAGTGAATTCTTGATATCATGACTTCATGACATCATTTTACTTATTATGGATCTCATATCATGTTCAATGCAGTGTCGTGCGTCATATATGGTTCATTTGGAGTCTCATTAGGGTATTACATTTTCCTTGTACAGTTTTCTCCAGGGCGGAGATGTCGAGTTCATAGGATACCTCAAGTCTCCTTTTCTTCTTGGTATTATTCGGTAAGGTGTAACAGGTGGGTTTCTCTTCAATTAGATATAAATCGACCCGATATATCCAATGTGAAAGTTTTAAGCCAAAATATTGTATGTATATATATATCGAGTCTTTTCAAAAGAGTCAATGATTTCCAACGTAAAGCCTTTTCTTTATGAAACCCTACCCAATGTTTTTGGAGAGAACATGAATGAATGCACGTAATGGGGGCCCTGGGACTTGGTGTACGGGGCTATCCGGGGAAGCTCGGGCTGACGGTGAATCCCGTACACTAGTTCCACCAAACGACAGATACTGGACCTCGCTAGGAGATTAGCGAGGAATGGGAGCTGAGCGCCTTTGGGGAACTCATGAAACCCCTTTGGTCAATGAATGAGGTGGTCGGGGTCTTGCTAACCCGTCCACCACCCGGAGGAAAAAGGTGTAAGTGTTAATGTTATAAATGAGTGAATGATTATGATTATGAATGAAAGATAATGAATGAATGATGATTGTTGTGTGACCACTAATGAATGAACGAATAGATAATGCACACACGAGGTGAAGGTTGGAGAATTCGCCCACTCGCCAGGGCTCACGTAATGACCGCATGATTAAATGAATTATGAAAGCGATGGTTGTAATCCCGAGCGTTGCTTTCCTCTATTTTACCCATTTGGGAAATATCTCAAAAACCTCGCACGAGAGTATAGCTTGCATGTGTGGGTGTTTAAATTCTGCAATATTATTGTATTATGCCCTATTTTATACCCACTAGTCTCTTATAGACTGAACCCGGCTTTGTTTTCAGTTCTTTTGTAGGTTTTGTTGTGCTAGGTGGGAAGTCGAGTCTGTCAAGTCTCTAGATCAAGTCTGAGTTTGTCCATGTGCATATTGTGATTATATTTTATATGATGAATGTATGAATTGTTATGATTATATTATACTGATTCGGGATAAGCTTCTAGGGATAGATTGAACCCGAATTTATGATTTAGGTTTATGTGTGAATTTTCGGGACTAGGTATCTATGTTAGTTGAACCCGTCAATCCTTGCTTATGTTATAATTGAATATACCTTTTGCTTCCATACGTGCATTTATTCTATGGAATTATTTTATTGGTTTCGAGGTTCTAGCTCCCGCCTATCATAGCGAGTGAGTGAGTCCCCGTTCGCCGTGACTAGGCACGTGTATGGACTTCCCATTTCATATGCGGGTCGGGTCTCGGTGCGGGGGATTTGGCGCCTTCCATTTGGGGTGTTACAATCATAGCAATCGACTATGGAGAAAACTAAAAACTTAGATAGGTAAATATGAAAGGTAAAGTAATTTAAATTTATGCGAATAGTATCAATTTGTATGTTTAGCAATTTTTTTCAAACTAATGGAGTAATTTAAATAAATTAATGAAGAAAAGATCTAGTTAATGAAGGATTGAATTTGAATTTAAAATTTTAGTGGAAAAGTATAGATATAAATATACTAAAAGTATGTTGTCCGATTGAAAATAAAACTTTAATATATCAAACAAACTCAAAATTTTCCACCAAATGAAGGAATGAAAAAGAAAACAAAAGGCACAATTACAATAAACATGACCATAGTAACTATAATGAAAATTTTATAACATAACTTGGAGTATTAAAAAAAGGAAATTATGAAAATACATGAAACTCTTCAAAATTGAAAACCAAACAATTAATTGATGAACATGTATAGAAAATTATAAGATAAAAATAGAACATAAGAATATAATTATAGCACTAAATTATGTATACACGAAAACATAACCATATAAATAAATATATTAAAATAATTTAAATGAATAGAATCATTGGCAAAATATATTATTCTAATAATATTTGAGTAAACATTATAAAATTAACTTAATCAAAGGTTAGTAAATTCCAACAGATACAACAGCGGATGTTAGAGGCTCAGAATAATGATCCGGAAGTTCAGAAATTGGTTGCTAAGGCAAGAGAGGATCCAAAAAGTCCATTTGGGTTCGATGAAACCGGTCTTCTTCGTTTCAAGAACCGAGTGGTAGTACCCGAAGAGTTGAAAAGGGTATTACTTGAAGAAGCTCACAAGTCGGCTTATTCGGTCCATCCTGGAGGGAACAAGATGCATAAAGACCTTAAGCAATATTACTGGTGGCGAGGGTTAAAGAAGGAGGTGGCCGAGTTTGTGAAACATTGCTTAACGTGTCAGAAGGTAAAAGCCGAACATCAAAATCCTGGGGGACTTCTACAACCGTTACCTATTCCCGAGTGGAAGTGAGAACAGGTGACAATCGATTTCATATCCGGGTTACCGAAGGTAGAAGGTGGATTTGACGGTATTTGGGTGATTGTGGATCAGTTGACTAAGTCTGCCCATTTTCTACCGGTCTGGATATCTTTAGCAAATTGGCTAAGATTTATAACAGAGAAATTGTTCAACTTCATGGGATTCCGGTTAGTATCGTTTCAGATAGACATCCCCGTTTTACTTCTAAGTTATGGCAAGAATTACAAGGAATTTTGGGTACAAGACTTCGGTTCAGCACGACATTCCATCCTCAAACTGACGGGCAATCCGAAAGAGTTATACGGTATTTGGAGGATTTGCTCCGACCTTGTGCTTTGGATTTCCAAACTTCTTGGCAAGAGCAACTTCCATTGATTGACTTCACATACAACAACAGTTATCAATCTTCAATTGGTATGGCTCCTTATGAATTGCTTTATGGTCGGAAATGTCGGTCCCCGTTGTTTTTCGATTTAGAAAAATGGAAATGGACGAAATAAGAAGGGGTTGAGAAGGGTGAGAAGTTAGAGAAACCTTCTAAGACTGTGAGGGCTATGATTGAGAAAGTCCAAGGGATACAACATTGGATGAAAGCTGCACAAGATAGACAAAAAAGTTATGCCGATATTCGCCGAAGGGATCTTAAGTTTGAAGTGGGGGATCGGGTTTTCTTTAAAGTGTCTCTACGTAAGGGATTTGCTCGAATTCGGAAGGGAGGAAAGCTAAATCCTCGTTATTTGGGTCTGTTTGAAATTCTTGAGAGAATTGGAGAGGTGGCTTATCACTTGGATTTACCGCCAAATCTTACCGGAATTCATAATGTTTTTCACGTGTCTCAGTTAAGGAAGTACTATCCGGATGAAACCAAAATTCTCCCCGTTGAAGAATTGGAGTTGAAACCGAATTTGTCATTTGTTCAGAAGCCGGTTAGTATTTTGGACAGGAAGTATCAAGCGTTGAGGAACCGAAGTATTTCTATGGACAAGGTGTTGTGGCGAAGTGATAAAATTGAAGAGATGACTTGGGAACCGGAAGAGAAAATGAACCGGTTCCACACGGAGTTGTTTATTTCCAATCAGTGAATTTGGGGACCAGATTCTTCTAAGGGGGGGAGAGTTGTAACGCCCCAATTTCCGGATGTTCAGGTAAGCACGCCACGAGCGGGTCTCCGGGAGTTGGGAGTTTTAATTTAACTATTTTATTCATTTATTGATAACTTTCATCATACTATATACATTTTATCTTCATGCATTTATATGAATTATCATTAGCGTGGAATTTACGTGAATTAAGTGATAACGTGCCTAATTGTTGTTATGTGTCTTTACTTGATCATTTATTTAAATGCATGCACTCAAGTGCATAAAATGAGTTGGAGTTATTTGATTATATTCCATGGAATAAAACTTGATTGCATTAATTCAAATTATGGAGGGACTTATGTGCAAATTGTGGTGATTCATTCATTTTCTTGGAAGACTTTGGAATATATTCATCTCTTTCATTTCATTTATACATTTCATCTCAGTTACACATACCTACACACACTAAATATCGATCCATACACCAAGATAAGAGCAAGGAGTATTTCACCAAAATTCAAGCTAGAATTCAAGGGGAAATTGCACAAGTGGAAGCATCATCATCATCTTCTCACTTCATCCATTTTATTTCTTCATTTCAAGGTATAATATGAATTAGTATGAATTTATAATGCATAGGTTGAGTAGATTTTGATGAGTATCTTATGATTTCATGATTATTGGTGGAGTAGAAGCAAGTTTATGATCATTAGGATTGGAATCTTGCATGAAAATTTGAGTTATATGAAAGTTGGAGGCTATGAAATTTATGGGGTTGTGATGATTGATTCTTGATAAGTTGATGCATATTTCTTGGTTATATGATGTATAAGTGAAGTATAATATGTATTTGGGGTGTTTGAGTATTTGTTATGGATTGAAACTGCATTTGTTGATGGTTTGGGGTGTTTTGGTTTTCTCCCCTGTTTTTCTCCTGCTACGTAGCAGGTCGTGGCCTCGATTGACAACAGAGTAAAAACGGTCGCGCCCGCGACCCACTCACATTTCTGGCGGGACTTCAAGTCGCACCCGCGACCTGTATCATGTGTTAATTTGGTCGCGCCCGCTACCAAAATTTGGCCAAGTTTCGACTTTTGAAAAATTGCATGAAAAATTCGGAAAAAAAAAAAGGTAGCGGCCGCTACCATTTTCTGAGCAAAATGGGTCGCGGTCGCGACCCCTGCATATTCTGCATGAAATTTCAATTTCATAACTTTTCTTGCATGGTTTTCTTGGCTCGTTTCCGGCATGTACATTTCATTGATATGTCATATAAGGTGTTATCTTATGTCTTATGAGATTGATTTTTCATGGAATATTTTACGAGTGGTGCTCCAATGTGTTATTATTTTGTTCCAAGAATGTAAATGCATGAATCGTGGCATCAATATAAATTCATATGGGCCCAAATGTTACTTGAAGGGAATGATTATGTGTTTTAATTGTCAACTCGTGATATTGCATTATATGAATATGTTGTTCATCTTAAATGGTTCACACGAATCGAGTCTCATGTACACTTGTCCTTGTTATACAGATCATGTTCCCGGAGATGAGGAGCAGGCTCCGTAGGGTGTTTCCTTTCTACTTTTGGTTGGTAAAGGTGAGGTTTAAATTCTAGATATATAGAACCCTTACAACCCTATGTGAGCTTTCGGCCAAAAATGTATCTATATATAATTATAGTTTTCCAAACTTTAGCGATTTTCCACTGAATCACCGAAATTGACTGTTTTGATGAGTATATTATTCACTGTGGGCCCGAGGGTAGTGTATTGAGCCAACCGAGAAAGCTTGGGCTGACGGGTAACTCTTGCACTATCCTCACAACTTTGGGATAACCCCTGAATCCACTAGGAGATTAGAGGAGGAAGTAGTTCCGGGCATAGGGAGTCTTGAACCCTATGCTCACACTGATTGGATGGCGGGGCCTTGCAATCCCCCATCACCCCGAGGAAGAAGGAGTTACTGAAATTGCTAATTGTGCACTGAAATTGATTGCTTGATCACTTAATCACTTAAACCTGAATTATTGTACATTGTCGGAGAAAGGTTGGAGAATTTCCCTCACTCGTCGGGCCACTGATTGATTGAACTGAACAGAGTGTATTGTTAAACTGGTTAGTTATAATCTCGGGCGAGTTCTACTTTATTCTTGAACTTATATTACTTTCTTTTATAAAATCTTACCCGAGATTATACCTTGCATGGTAATTGCGCTTATATTTATTAAACCCCTCACTCAGTCTTTCATGGACTGACACCTCACATTTTCAGGTTTTGTAGGTGGAGTGCTAGCCGAGATTTGAGTCTTTTGTTGAGTCTAGCATTCCATTTCATGTTGATATTTATGTATTGTAACACCCGAGCGCAAGGTGTCACATCCCCCGCACCGAGACCCGACCCGAATATGAAATGAACGATCCATACCCGAGCCAAATCACGGCGAACGAGGACAAACACACACTCTATGCTAGGCGGGACTAATCCTTGAACCATAAAATCCGAATAAACATTAAAGTGGAAGCAATAATTGAACAAACATCATATATACATATACAATGAGCATCACAACTCTAGAAATAAGTCATATTCATCAATTGTCGTCACGGCTCAAAACAAGTACGCTCCACAATATCATTCATATACAAGGATCAAAAGTAAAGTACTCATAAACCAAATCATAAATAGTGCATGCAAGTGTAAAACCCAAAATACAGAGCTAGAGACGAATGCAAGACCTAGGACTCGTATTCCCGCCTAGCTCCCTCGACACCTACACGACACAGCTGAAAACCAAACGGGTTCAGTCCAAAAGGGACTGGTGGGTATAAAAACATGGCATAAATATAATATACGGCGGTAATTAAACATTCACATGCAGGTTATAATCCCAAGTGAAGTTTTTAAAGAACTTCCCAAGTGGGTGAATAGAAATCATCAAAAGGGATTATAACGATTCAATTACGTTAGGTCATTATTGGCCCGGTGAGTGGGCGTGCATTATCTCCAACCAACACGTTGTGTAAACCATTTAAACATTCATTCGTTCGTTCTTTTCATGCATATCATTCTTTTGTGCACATTCATTAACATTTACACCTTCTTCCTCCGGGTTGGTGGCGGGTTTGCAAGGCCCGACCACCCATCCATTGACCAAAAGGGGTTACATGACTCCCCAGATGGCGCTCAGCGTCCATTCCTCGCTAACTCCTAACGAGGTCCGGTTACGCCGTTCATTGGTGGAACTAGTATGAGGGATCACCGTCGGCCCATGCCTCCCCGGATAGCCACTCACACTAAGTCCCTGGGCCCCATTCGTGCGTTCGTTCATTTCTCGCAAAAACATTAGGTAGGGTTTATAAAATAAGGCTTTACGTTGAAAACATTTACTCTTTAAAATAACTCTATATACGTATATTAATTTTGGTCGAAAACTTTCACATTGAAGGTATATATAGGATCTTATATCTACATAGAAGAGAAACCCACCTTAAACCGCAAAAAGGAGAAAACACGAGCCTCACTGACCGGCCTTGTCTCCAACGGGATCAAAATCTGTGCAAGAAAGGTGAAGTGAGACTCAATATGACCAAATAAGACGATCGACAATGTAATGATCATGATATGAATATGTAAAAGATAAGATTATGTTATGAAAATGTTCATGTGCACTATTAAGGAATTTAAATCATATAATCAAGTCATTCGATCTTTCGTTCACATTCATTCGAATTCATAATTCCACATTTTCAGTCAAAGTAATTCAAATAGGAGCATAGTACGTATTCAATCACATTTGAAATTAGAAAATAAACAATTAAACACATTCAATTAAATCAAATAACATTTAATATGTAATAAACATATATAAATATATAAAAAATAAATATATATATATATATATATATATATATATACCCCACATGCATGTAACGTACACACATGCAAGAAATTCAGAAGGTGACATGCCCGTGTCACCAATATAAAGTAAACCGGGACACCCCCCGTGTCTCGGTACAGCGAGACCAGACAAACTTGCACCCCCGTGTCTTGCTGAAGAAGAAAAGGTTTACACGCCCGTGTCTAAAGCACGCAGCAGAAAAACAGAGCAACAACAAAACAGAGCACAACCAAGGCACAACCTTCCCAACACTTTCAGCCATCAATTAATCACAAGTATGCAGCAAAATAACTCCAAACCAACGTGCAACCATCCTCTCAAACCAACAAGACTTGAGGTGGGGTGTATGGTGATCATTTCATGCCAAAGCTTCAACAACTCATTAATGGTGGCTCATAAATGCCTCAACTAACAGCTAATACATCACCATAAATGTAAAGAGGAGATCAAAACAATCATTTTCATGCTTGGAATCATTCAAAAAGCTCAAGAATTGAAAGAGATCAACCAAAATGCTCAAAACCTAAAGATCTACTCAAGGCAGCCATATATCCATGAAATCATGATCAAAATTAGGGATGAATGAATGAAAATGACTCATATTGAATGTACATAACATATCTAAGCTTACCTTGTGGATTAATGGAGGTTTGGAAGAAGATTTGAGCTTGAATCTCTTGGTAGGGCTTGAGCTACGGGAAAAACTGGGAAGCAGAAGATGTTTGGCCAATTTACTCCAAGTGGGAAGGGTTATCTCGGTTTGGGGGGTTAATGGCTGAATAAAGAGTTGAGGTAGGGTTCTATAAAGTCTAACCATGGTTAATTTGGTCAACAAATGAATGAGTTATGGCCACTTATGTGCAACAAGGTCAGTTTGGTCGTTTTTTTGTTTTTCGGTTGGATTTCGGAGGTTCAAATGACTTTGGAAAAATATAAGGCTAAGTTCACTAAACTCGAATTTTTGACACGAGTTAAACGAAGTTGACGGAACTCGAATCCGAGTTCCCGAGCTCAATATATTAAATACAGAACCAAGGGTGCGCTAAGTGCTCGTTAACCCCCGACTTGGATTTCAAAATTAAAATAAATTCAAAACACATGCAATTGAATCCGAAAATGCGAAACGAGCATATATTCATATACAAGACATGTATAAGTCCAACATATTTAATTTGGTCGAAATTTTGGTATCAAT
The DNA here is from genome assembly GCA_037501455.1 of Lantana camara. Lineage (NCBI taxonomy): Eukaryota > Viridiplantae > Streptophyta > Magnoliopsida > Lamiales > Verbenaceae > Lantana > Lantana camara. The sequence goes on from CM074855.1 coordinate 99,592,520, forward strand.
TCATATAGAAACGAAGCACGTAAATGTCACTCATACGCAATGTAACAATAAAATTCATAATATTATAAATAATATAACAAATTAATACGTATATAATTATAAATATAAAATGCATGCATAATTAGTTACCATAAATTGCATGCACTAATTAACTCAATTAATGTAAATGGACAAAATTAATTAATCAAATACTTAATATTAAATTATTCATACGCATTAAACATATATATATATATGATATTAATAACATTAAAATAAATTAATTAACATTTGATATAATTAAAGTAAAATTAAATACATAAAACACGTATAATTAATTATTTCGCGTAATTTGGCAAACAATTACGTCATACCTGTACGGCCGAATTATCGGGGCTTCACAACCTCTCACCCTTAAAAGAATCCGTCCTCGGATTCATTAATCGCCCGGAAACAATTCAGGATGAAATCTTTTCATTTTATCTTCCGTCTCCCACGTAGCCTCTTCCGTTATATCACTCCTCCATAAGACTTTAACTAGTGGGATCTGCCGATTTCGAAGCTCCTGAAATTTACGATCCAATATCTTAATTGGCTTCTGAACGAAGGTGAGATTCGGTTCTAACTCCACTTCTTCAACAGGTACGATCTCGGATTCATCCGGATAATATTTCCAAAGCTGAGACACATGAAATATATTATGAATTCCGGTCAAACTCGGGGGTAGGTCCAAATGGTAGGCCGTATCTCCAATTTTCTCAAGAATCTCGTATGGTCCTAGATACCGAGGATTCAATTTCCCTCCTTTTCCAATCCTCGAAAATCCCTTACGAGGTGAGGCTTTCAAGAATACCCTATCACCAACCTCACACTGAAGATCTTTCCTTCGGTGATCGGCGTAGCTTTTCTGTCGGTCCTGGGCTGCTTTCATCCGTTGCCTGATTATTTGGACCTTATCAATTGCTTCTTGTACGGCCTTAGAGGGTTTTTCCTTATTCTCCCCTCGTTTCACACCCTCTTGCTTCGTTCAATTCCATTCTTCCAAATCAAAGAACAACGATGACCTACATTTCCATCCATAGAGAGCCTCATATGGAGCCATTTCTATCGATGCTTGAAAACTGTTGTTATACGCGAATTCAATCAAAGGCAATTGCTCGTTCCACGAACTTGAAAAATCCAATGCACATGCTCTCAACATATCCTCTAAATATTTAATTAATCTCTTTGATTCCCCATCCGTATGAGGATGGAAAGCTGTGCTGAATTGAAGCCTTGTGCCCAGATTCCTTTGCAATTCTTGCCAAAATCTAGAAGTAAACCTCGGATCCCGATCTGATACAATACTAACTAGTACTCCATGAAGTCGGAGAATTTTATCCACATACTTCTTAGCTAATTTACTCACCTTATCCGACATCCGAATAGCCAGAAAATGTGCCGATTTCGTTAATCGATCCACTATTACCGAAATTCCATCTAAACCACCTTTCACTCTAGGAAGACCCGTAACGAAATCCATCGCCACTTGCTGCCATTTCCATTCTGGGATAGGTAACGGTTGAAGTAGCCCCGATGGCTTCTGATGTTCTGCCTTCACCACTTGGCAAGTCAAACAATGTCTCACGAAGTTGATTACATCCCGGTTAAGTCCATTCCACCAATAAAATTTCTTTAAATCCTTATACATCTTATTTCCCCCGGGATGTATTGAATACCCTGACCGATGAGCTTCTTCCAATATCAACCGTTTTAATTCTTCCGAAACCACAACGCTGTTCTTAAACCTTAGAAGCCCAGTGTCGTCAAATCCAAACGGACTCTCTAAATCATTTCTAGCTTTCTGCACCAACCTCTGAACCTCGGAATCCACACTCTGAGCTTCAAACAATCTCTGCTGAAGATCCGGTTGAACGGTAATACTCCGAATGCTAGCTTTCAGCTTGAAAGACTCAGATTCATCCATAGTTTCCACTTTAACACCCGACACGCTAGCCTTCCTACTAAGCGCATCCGCGACCACGTTGGCCTTTCCGGGATGGTATCGAATCGTACACTCATAATCCGCCAACATCTCCATCCAACGCCTCTGTCTCTTGTTTAATTCATTTTCAGAAAACAAATACTGGAGACTCTCGTGGTCGGAAAAGATCTCGAAAGAAACTCTGTAAAGATAGTGTCTCCACTTTCCCAAAGCGAAGATCACTGCTGTAAGCTCAAGATCGTGAGTGGGATAATTCTGTTCATGATCCTTCAATTTCCTCGAGGCATAAGCTATCACCTTACCATTCTGCATCAAAACACATCCCAATCCTTCTTTCGAGGCATCCGTATAAACCATGTATCCTTCCGTACCCTCGGGGAGTGCTAATACCGGTGCAGTGGTTAATTTTTCCTTCAAGAGTTGAAAACTAGCTTTGCATGCCTCGTCCCACTCAAATTTAGCTTCCTTCTTAGTCAATCGTGTTAAAGAACCGGCTATCTTTGAAAAATCCTTCACAAACCGTTGATAATAACCTGACAATCCCAAGACACTTCTAACCTCGGAAGCATTCTTCGGACTCTCCCATTTAATAACTGTCTCGATCTTTGAAGGGTCAACTTCTAAACCCCTACTTGAAATAATATGGCCTAGAAAAGAAACTCGGTCGATCCAAAACTCACACTTACTAAACTTCGTATACAACCGGTGCTCTCTCAACATCTCTAATACCAATTTGAGATGCCTAGCATGATCTTCCGGAGTCTTCGAATACACAAGAATGTCATCAATGAAGATTACTACAAATTTATCCAAATAAGGCCGAAAAATCCGATGCATCATATCCATAAATGCGGCAGGGGCATTTGTCAAACCAAACGGCATCACTACGAACTCATAATGCCCATACCGGGTATTGAATCCTATCTTTGGTAAATCCTCCTCCCGGATTTTCAACTGGTAGTAGCCTTGCCTTAAATCCAATTTCGAATAAACCCTTGAACCTTGCAGCATATCAAATAAATTCTCAATATGGGGCAACGGGTACTTATTCTTGATAGTCATCCGATTAAGCTCCCGGTAATCTATACACATCCTCAACGACCCATCTTTCTTCTTGACAAAGAGAACCGGAGCACCCCACGGAGATGAACTCGGTCGGATATATCCACTCTTGAGTAATTCCTCGAGTTGAATCTTCAACTCCTTCAACTCTGTCGGAGCCATTCTATAAGGAGTCTTAGAATAAGGTTCTGATCCCGGATATAAATCAATAACAAACTCGATCTCCCGATCCGGTGGTAGAGAACCCAAATTCTCTGGAAATACGTCGGGATATTCCTTTACCACAGCCGTCCCCTCAAAACTTGATTGATCCTTTGGTTTATTAAGGAGATAGGCAATAAATCATGTGGCCCCATCCTTTACCAACCTGCGATCTTCCATAAACGATAATAGAGGTACACTCTTCGGCCCAACTTCTCCAATCAACTCTTGACCCAACTTAATCTTCTTCTTAAAACAATCCACTTCGGCCCGGTGCCGATACAACCAATCCATCCCGAAGATTACCCCATACTTCTTCATAGGCATCACAATGAAATCTGCCGGATAATCTTTCCCCTCTATCAAAACTGAACAACCCCTGACAACCTGATCTGTCTGCAAACTACCTCCAAGAGGCGAACTCACATAATAACAGGAATTTGAGCAAATAACAGGTAGGCACAGAGATCAGAAGATATAAAAGTATGCGTGGCACCCGGATTGAATAATGCATGAATGCTCGTGTTATGAATGCAAACGGTACCTTCCAACACGGCGTTTGGATCAAACTCGACATTCTGCTCCTCGCTCTCTAGGGCATAAGCTCGTGCCTGAACCATCGGTCTCGGAGCCCCAGCTTGATATCCTGGAATCTTGTCCGGGCATGCAAAAGCCATATGATCTCCTTTCCCACAAATCAAACACACCTTCAATCTTTTTCGGCAATTGTTATAAGAATGAGTTGGCCATCCACAATAAGTACACAGTGGCTGATCGTTGCGAGATCCCTTAGGAACCGGTGGGGCCTGAGGTGGTCGGGGAACGGGTGCAATCGGACCTCCAATTCTCGACTTCTTGAAAGGCCCTTTTTGTGGTGGAACTGATGCATTCATCGGCCTCTTTCCTTTGTTGAATCCCGAGCCGAATCCTGATCCATGTCCTTGGCGATAAACTGGCCTCCTCGCATTCACATAATCTTCAACCTTTAAGGCTTTCGAAGTAGCCTTCGCCCAAGTGCTCGTATTAACTGCCTCTAAAGTTGTCTGAATATCCGGTCGAAGCCCCTGAATAAACTGCATAGCCTTATGGAAGTCATCGCCTGCTATATTTGGTGCATAGCGGGATAACCTCTCATACTCTGAAATATATTCGGCCACAGACCTCGATCCTTGCTTCAATTCGGTAAATTCTCTCAATCTTCGAGTACGGGATGAGGGAGGGATGAATTTATTCTTGAACTCTCTTGTAAAGACTTCCCAATTGATCTCTTCTCCAGCTGCTTACAATACAATCCGTGTGCTTTCCCACCAAGAGTAGGCTTCCCCTTGTATCAAAGTGATGGTGCATCGAGCCTTCTCTCGGGACTCACATGGAATGAGCTCCCATATCCTCTCGACCTCTTTCAGCCACATTTCCGCCTGCATATCATTTCCCTTGAAGAACTTGGGAGGTCTTTGATTCTGAAACTCCCTAAGTATAACAGAAATCAGTGCCTCGAGCGGTACAACAGGTGCAGGTGGTGCTGGAGGTGCCGGTGGTACATAATCTTGCAGCCTTTGATCTATGATATTGATAACTGAATTAACAAAGGCCTCTGCCGGCGGTGGTTGTGGAGGTGGAGGTGTAGGAGTACGATCACGATGATGACGCTGCCCTGGAGATCGATCTCGATGTCTACGTGGAGGTATCCTGTCAATAAACACTAAAAATGCGTGATATTTTTAGTTTATGCATGATAATGCAAATAATTCAATCAGAATTCAAAATTTAAAACAATTAAGCACAAAAGAGATGCATATGCCACACATTGTCAAGTAGTCCCTAAGCCGAACGACCTAGACTGACTCACACGACACGAAAGCCCGGGTTTTACAAACCTAAGCTCTGTTACCACTTAAGGATGTAACACCCGAGCGCAAGGTGTCACATCCCCCGCACCGAGACCCGACCCGAATATGAAATGGACGATCCATACCCGAGCCAAATCACGGCAAACGGTGACAAACACACACTCTATGCTAGGCGGGACCAATCCTTGAACCATAAAATCCGAATAAACATTAAAGCGGAAGCAATAATTGAACAAACATCATATATATATATATACAATGAGCATCACAGCTCCAGAAATAAGTCATATTCATCAATTGCCGTCACGGCTCAAAACAAGTACGCTCCACAATATCATTCATATACAAGGATCAAAAGTAAAGTACTCATAAACCAAATCATAATTAGTGCATGCAAGTGTAAAACCCAAAATACAGAGCTAGAGACGAATGCAAGAACTAGGACTCGTATTCCCGCCTAGCTCCCTCGACACCTACACGATACAGCTGAAAACCTAATGGGTTCAGTCCAAAAGGGACTGGTGGGTATAAAAACAGGGCATAAATATAATATACGGCGGTAATTAAACATTTACATGCAGGTTATAATCCCAAGTGAAGTTTTTAAAGAATTTCCCAAGTGGGTGAATAGAAATCATCAAAAGGGATTATAACGATTCAATTACATTAGGTCATTATTGGCCCGGCGAGTGGGCGTGCATTATCTCCAACCAACACGTTGTGTAAACCATTTAAACATTCATTCATTCGTTCTTTTCATGCATATCATTCTTTTGTGCACATTCATTAACATTTACACCTTCTTCCTCCGGGTTGGTGGCGGGTTTGCAAGGCCCGACCTCCCATTCATTGACCAAAAGGGGTTACATGACTCCCCAGATGGCGCTCAGCGTCCATTCCTCGCTAACTCCTAACGAGGTCCGATTACGCCGTTCATTGGTGGAACTAGTATGAGGGATCACCGTCGGCCCATGCCTCCCCGGATAGCCACTCACACTAAGTCCCTGGGCCCCATTCGTGCGTTCGTTCATTTCTCGCAAAAACATTAGGTAGGGTTTATAAAACAAGGCTTTACGTTGAAAACATTTACTCTTTAAAATAACTCTATATACGTATATTAATTTTGGTCGAAAACTTTCACATTGAAGGTATATATAAGGTCTTATATCTACATAGAAGAGAAACCCACCTTAAACCCCAAAAAGGAGAAAACACGAGCCTCACTGACCGGCCTCGTCTCCAACGGGATCAAAATCTGTGCAAGAAAGGTGAAGTGAGACTCAATATGACCAAATAAGACGCTCGACAATGTAATGATCATGATATGAATATGTAAAAGATAAGATTATGTTATGAAAATGTTCATGTGCACTATTAAGGAATTTAAATCATATAATCAAGTCTTTCGATCTTTCGTTCACTTTCATTCGAATTCATAATTCCACATTTTCAGTCAAATTAATTCAAATAGGAGCATAGTACGTATTCAATCACATTTGAAATTAGAAAATAAACAGTTAAACACATTCAATTAAATCAAATAACATTTAATATGTAATAAACATATATAAATATATAATAAATATATATATATATATACATCACATGCATGCAACGTACACACATGCAAGAAATTCAGAAGGTGACATGCCCGTGTCACCAATATAAAGTAAACCGGGACACCCCCGTGTCTCGGTACAGCGAGATCAGACAAACTTGCACCCCCGTGTCATGCTGAAGAAGAAAAGGTTTACACGCCCGTGTCTAAAGCACGCAGCAGAAAAACAGAGCAACAACAAAACAGAGCACAACCAAGGCACAACCTTCCCAACACTTTCAGCCATCAATTAATCACAAGTATGCAGCAAAATAACTCCAAACCAACGTGCAACCATGCTCTCAAACCAACAAGACTTGAGGTGGGGTGTATGGTGATCATTTCATGCCAAAGCTTCAATAACTCATTAATGGTGGCTCATACATTCCTCAACTAACAGCTAATACATCACCATAAATGTAAAGAGGAGATCAAAACAATCATTTTCATGCTTGGAATCATTCAAAAAGCTCAAGAATTGAAAGAGATCAACCGAAATGCTCAAAACCTAAAGATCTACTCAAGGCAGCCATATATCCATGAAATCATGATCAAAATTAGGGATGAATGAATGAAAATGACTCATATTGAATGTACATAACATATCTAAGCTTACCTTGTGGATTAATGGAGGTTTGGAAGAAGATTTGAGCTTGAATCTCTTGCTAGGGCTTGAGCTACGGGAAAAACTGGGAAGCAGAAGATGTTTGGCCAATTTACTCGAAGTGGGAAGGATTATCTCGGTTTGGGGGGTTAATGGCTGAATAAAGGGTTGAGTTAGGGTTCTATAAAGTCTAACCATGGTTAATTTGGTCAACAAATAAATGAGTTATGGCCATTTATGTGCAACAAGGTCAGTTTGGTCGTCGTTTCATTTTTCGGTTAGATTTCGGAGGTTTAAATGACTTCGGAAAAATATGAGGCTAAGTTCACTAAACTCGAATTTTTGATACGAGTTCAACGAAGTTGACGGAACTCGAATCCGAGTTCCCGAGCTCAAGATATTAAATACGGAACCAAGGGTGCGCTAAGTGCTCGTTAGCCCCCTACTTGGATTCCAAAATTAAAATAAATTCGAAACACATGCAATTGAATCGAAAAATGCGAAACAAGCATATATTCATATACAAGACATGTATAAGTCCAACATATTAAATTTGCATGAAATTTCGGTATCAATTCATATAGAAACGAAGCACTTAAATGCCACTAATACGCAATGTAACAATAAAATTCATAATATTATAAATAATATAACAAATTAATATGTATATAATTATAAATATAAAATGCATGCATAATTAGTTACCATAAATTGCATGCACTAATTAACTCAATTAATGTAAATGGACAAAATTAATTAATCAAATACTTAATATTAAATTATTCGTAATCATTAAACATATATATATATATAAATATATATGATATTAATAACATTAAAATAAAGTAATTAACATTTAATATAATTAAAGTTAAATTAAATACATAAAACACGTATAATTAATTATTTCGCTCAATTTGGTAAACAATTACGTCATACCTGTACGGCCGAATTTTCGGGGCGTCACATGTATTATTATGAATTGGTTTTGGAACGTTGGGTTTGTAAATATTGAAGTATTGGTTATGGGCTCTTAGCAATGAAATGAATGTATATTACTATGCTTTTGTTTTGTTATATGCATGTTGGTTGTATAATTGAGGGTTAGTCCCGCCTAGCTAGTCTGTCGTTTTTATTGTCTCCCGTTCCCTATAGGCTTGATTCATGTATGGGTGTTCGTTCCATACGTATATTGAACTATAGTGTTGGGGATGTGGCTACCTAGCGTTCCGGGTGCTACAACCTAAATATTTTTCTTTTCTTTTTGCTCTTACTTTTCTTTTTCAAATCTTTTCTTTTTCACACTTTTTCTCATTCTTTTTCTTTCTTCTCATGAATCTCTCTAATTCAAACATAGGAACAATCAAAAGGGGTCAAAAGATAGACATTCAATATAAAATCAAACGAGCAAGCCTTGGTGTTGAATTATCAAGGTGGTTTATTTTACCATGCATTAGGCTTATAATGTGGCTACAAAAATCTTTGCACAACAATTAGGCTCAGCGGGGTCAATAAGATCACGTTATTTAGTGAAAAACGGCTGAAAATTTAAAGGCTTAATATCCGCCGACAACGACTACCTACTTCACTTTCTTAGTCTTTCATCAACTTAAAATTTCACCTCAGTAGGACTAAAATGCATCCTAATTAATTCATAGACTTATTTGGAAATCATCAATTCACCTTTCCAAGCAAAGTACATTTCAAGGTTCGACGTGCTCAAAATAAAAGGGCATACTAACATACTAAGTCATCAAATCTCATGAAAATTTTCCTTAATTCAAAAGGCCTAACTCGTTCTATCATCAATTCAACAATCAAACTCAAAGAAAAAGTTTAAAACGAGGGAATTTTTCAAAATTCTCAACATTTTTCAACTCCTAGCAATTCCCAAGTGTAACAAAACATCTACTCATGCAAATATTCAATAAAAACTCCTAGCATCCCTAGACTGCTCCCCCACACTTAATCTTTGCTATGTCCTCATGCAAAAGAAAGAATTAAAGTTCAAGGAAACTCCCTTATCGATTGAAGATCCGGCAACGTGCTAGCAAAGCTTCCAATACCTGAAATATGTGACTACAAAACACGGATCAAATGCAAATGCAATTGACAATCAACATGCATTCAACAATCAACACACAAGATACAACTTCGAGGTAAGAAGGGGCACATTGCATAAATAATGGAGTTCAAAACAAAGCAAAGAAATAAGCGTATCAAAATCGTCCAAACATATCAACGAATATGCCTAAAAAGAATGTCTAAAAATCAGGGGAGAAAAATAATAATAACAGAATCAGGGTGATTGTAGCACCCGTGACGAGAGTACCACGTACCCCGCACTATAGTTAAATCCACATATGGAACGAGCACCCATACATGAATCAAGCCTATAGCGAACGGGAGACAATAAAAAAACGACCCTCTAGCGAGGCGGGACTAACCCTCAAACAAAAACCAACATGCATAACAATACAACGGAAGCATAGTAGTATACATTCATTTCATTATCAATTTGAGTCCATAACTAACATTTCTATATTTACAATCCCAAACTTTCTAGGAGGAATTAATAACATACATAGATACCAAAACAATTCATAAGTAGTAAATATGCATCAATAAATACATGAAGGTGAGAAGGACAAATGCTAGACCCAAAGTAAAAGAATGATCTAGACCCAAATCCAGCCTAGCAAGCATCCTGCAAAACCTGAAAATGTGAGGTGTCAGTCTATGAAAGATTGAGTGAGGGGTTTATAATTTATAAGTGCAATTACCATGCAAGCTATAATCTCGGGTAAGATTTTATAAAGAAAACAATATAAGTTCAAATATTAAAGTAATTCTCGCCCGAGATTACAACTATCCAATTTACAATTTCAATCAATTCAATTCAATCAAACAGTGGCCCGGCGAGTGAGGGCAAATCTCCAACCTTTCTCCGACCGTGTACAATAATTCAGTTATTCAATGATTAGGTGATCACGCAATCAATTACAGGGCACAATTAGCAGTTTCAATAACCCCTTCTTCCTCCGGGTGATGGTGGGATTGCAAGGCCCAACCAGCCAATCAATCTGGGCATAAGGTTCATGAGTCCCTATGCCCGGAACTCCTTCCTCCACTAATCTCCTAGTGGATTCAGGGGTCATCCCAACAATGTGAGGGGAGCGCAGAGTTACCCGTCAGTCCATGCTTTCTCGGTTGGCTCATACACTAACCCTCGGGCCTACAGTGAACAATATACTCACCAAAACAATCAATCAATCAATCGGTACAATTTGGTAATTCAATTGAAAATCAATAAGGTTTTGGAAAATTATAGATATATAGATACATTTTGGCCGAAAGATCACCTAGGGTTGTTAGGGTTCTATATATCTAGAAATTAAACCTCACCTGACGAGCGACGGAAAAAGACAAGGATACAAGAAAGTGTGTATTCGATCAATGATCTCCGCCCTGGAGAAGAACTGAACAAGAAAGGAAACAACGTGAACTCGTGAGACAAAACTCAATATGAGACCAAGTATGACGCACGACAATGTTCTTGTAATTAAATAAACTATCCCAACACCTTAATAACCAAATAAATTAGCAATCGAGTGACACTTAAACATGTATGGGAACCAATTAACACTTAAGATATGAAATTAATCTCAAGGAGTCACGTATTCATATCATTCAAACATTTCAAGTTCAATTCGTATAGGGCATGGAGTCACACAATCATGTTTGAGCAATTAAGTACGAAGAAGCGTCACATAGGATTATAATTATCAATTAATCAAGCATATAACTCATATAAGTCACATACAGGAGCCAAGGTAGTGAAATGAATGCACTAAGAGAGGTTTTGGTGAAGTTGGGCAAAACTCGACAATTTTTGAAAACGCGCATGCTGTGGGAAAATAGAAATATCTCAATTTATAGGAATTAGAATTGGGTTTTGTTTATTGGAAATGAAACTAGACAAGTCGACCGTTTTCTAGTTCAAAGCGAGGTGAAGATGACGTAAGCCTGAAGTTGGATGAATGCAGATTGTGGGTGAAGTAGCGACACCAAAACGAATTGATTATATCTCACAAATGACAAAAGATAATGCGATGATTCCAATTGGAGGTTGTTTTAGAGTTCAAGAGGTTTCTGACAGTTTAAAAATCAGGTCAATCGGAGTTCGTTTGAGGGGGTAAACGGCCTTTTGAAAAATGAGCAGAATGTAGAAACGGGCATTTGGAAGCTCTCGGGTGAGGCAGTAGGTTCCCAAACGGGGGTTTGGTGTTACAACTAGGGCCCCAAACTGGTGTTTGGAAGCATTCTGGGCGAAAAACAGGGGAAAAACAGGGGATGCACATGGCAATTTTCTCCCAAGCCATTCCAGCACCAAATCAATGCAAAAATCAACTCAAAACTAACATATAACTTATATATTTACAACACATTTATTCCATGGAAGCATGCACAGATTATCAATAATTCATCCAACAAACCCATATATTTCCATGGTATCCAATCTTCATATTATTCCATAACTCATGCAAGTTTTCAAGCCTAATACTCATAATCATGCTTCTAATCACTTATAAACAAGAAAACATCACATAATCAACAAACCCTAATTCATATAAACTCAAGAGATTCATAAAATTACTCCATCTATACCTTAAGTGAAAGAAAGAAAGGATGAAATGATGGAGTGATGATGATGCTTCAACTTGTGCAATTTCCTCCTTAATTCTAGCTTGAAAATTATGAAATCTCTTCCTTCTTCTCTTGGTGTTTTGAACCGAGATGAATGTGTGTGAGTGTGTGTAATTTTGGACGAATATGGATAAATGAATTTGTGAGAGAAGAGATGAATGTAATGTGATACAAAAGTCTTCCATTATATTACATGGCTTAACATATTTTGCAATTAAGTCCCTCAAATATTTGAATTCAAGCAAACAACTTCTATTCCATGGAAAATGATCAAGTAAGGACACGTATGAGCATTCAGTCACAATAGAAATTATATTCTCACGTTAATGATAATTTTCATGTAAATTCATATGATATCACATAATGTAAAAATAGTGAAAAATCGGGCATTACAATTCTCTCCCCCTTAAGAGCACCTGGTCCCCAGGTCCACTCTCGAGTTCGGAACTTAAAACAGCAATAAGAGAACCCCGTCTCTGAAACAACTAATGAGAGCACCCCGTCTCTCAAGAAGGCAATGAGAGAACCCTGTCTCTCCAACAAGCAATGAGAGAACCCCTTCTCTCAACCAAGTAATATGAGAACCCCGTCTCTCACTCACACAAAAAAACAATTCAAAAGAACAATTATAGACACATTTAAATAGTTATGACATAAGGAGCAAGTAAAGCAAGATCAATTACATCAATCTCCGATCATATAAAAGCAATTTGCAATTAACAAGGAATTGTATACTTCAACTATGAGATCCATGATGCACGTGATATGCATGCTTAGATGTACCATTCACCATTACTTTAGAAAACTTCTATAGGGGTAGTCCGTTTTAACACTTCATTCTTTAGTTGGGATTTCATCGAACTATAATACCATGCCCTAAAATGCCCGCTGTATATATATTTTAATAACCCCTCGATCTTTATCCTACGATCGAATTCTTTATTCTTTCCAGTACCCCGGTCTGAAGTTTCATCTCCTGAATGTGCACATGGTAGTAATCCAACCCATTCACTTTCCACAAAGTATAATTAATCTCCTCATATCCCCAGCTAGTAGGTAACTTGAAGTCTAGTCTCTATCCTTCATAATATTCCTAGTTCCTTATATAAAAATGACCAATAAATTTATTGTAACACCCCAAACGGAGGATGCCACATCCCCTGCACTAAGACCCAGACCCGGTCACGAAATGGAAAGTCCATGCCCGAATCCGAATCAAAGCGAACGAGAGACCAACTCACACACTAGGCTAGGCGGATCTAACTCGACAGACTCAGAGCGCAGAAGCAATTTAAATAATTATCATCAGATAGCGGAAGCAATTAAATCAATGTACAAAATAAGTGAAGGGTTCAACTAGCATAAATACCTAGTCCCGAATATCAGCATACATAACAGGTGACGGGTTCAACTAGCATAGATACCTAGTCCCGAATCTCAAATCATCGCAACATAATAAACCAACATAAGTATCAGCAGAATAGCTAATTACATCCAAATGCTAGCATACTAACCCCACACGGGTTTAAGTCTAAGTAGAGCATAAAACATAATCTCCAAAAGCGAAATAAGAATACATAACATAAATAGAGTATGTGACAAATGCATCTTAACACCAACTAAACCGACAAGTGTGACTCAGAAGACTCACTTCCGCCTAGCTCAAGCCAAAAGGAAACCTGCAAACTAAAAGATAAAATGAGGGGGTCAGTCAACTGACTGAGTGAGGGGGCTAACGCACACCCACTATATATATATACAAAGCACAACACATATCAGAAGGGTGGACTCACGAACCGGAGATAGGTTTTGCATACCAAAGACATTTCCAAAAGTACCCAGAAAGACAGATATATAAGTTTTAGAAAACCTTTCAGAAACTCTATCTCGATTCATGATTCTCAGACAGAACAGATCACATGCTCGGCGAGTACGAGCTTCCAACCTTTACTCCTCAGAACATATCAAAACATAGAATACAAAATCAAATCCAACCGTCACACTAATGATAGAGGAGATGTACCGTCCCCAAACCATCCAGAACAGACAAACCCTCAAGGGATAGCGAACCCGCTCTCCTCCCCGGCTGTACACCGAAGGCTCAAGATATCACGCCTCCCCTATCTCCCTGAGTCGCGTAATGATATCTCAAATGGAGACTATGCACAGGCCGAGCCCTGACGGCCCTATACCATCCCAGGGATTCCTTACCCACAACTCCTCGGATCCATAACAGAACAGAACAGAACAGTTAGCATATATCATGGCTAACTCGCTACAGAACAGATCATAACATAACGTAACTTTTCAAAACAGCTTACATATGCTTTCATATCTAATTTTCTAAAACAGAGCTGATTCACAAGGTCATAAACATATCATATCCAACACATACGTATTTATAATAGATATACCAGCATTCAAGGGTTCAAATCATCATATTAAGGCCATAGGTCACATAACTATACAAAATCCTAAACCTCACCTCGTGAAAGTAGAGTCTGGGAGTGTGAAGGGCCAAACACTCTAAACCTCGGGCCCACCGGCACCACCAAACTCTGTGACAAGACATACAGAAGCCCAGACTTAGACTCTATACGAACCAAACAAGAGGCACGGCGTTGCTCAACATGATCGTGGTTATGCATAAGTGTTCATGTTGTGCTTGGATAAAGTGTCGTGGTCATTCAAGGCATATCAATGCTCAACAAGGTCATATTTACAAGAAACCGACACGTAATTCCATATCCAAAGATGCAAGATCAATTTAGGAAGTCAATGTATTCACAAAATGCATATTAAATCATCCAATGTCACTTGGTTCAATTATAATATTAGAATTAAGCATCAAGTTCATGTCGAGTTATAAAGTGCATAAGTAAGAGCAACTTGATCATATAAACATACAAAGTTGTTGTAGGTAGATGGCATGCTTGATATAAATAAAGAGTGCATTTAATTCACTTAAGATCATACTTTACAACTTCACAACATGTTTGGTACACAAGCTCAAGTCATATTCATAGTTTCATAAATATTACACTTACATCCCCTAAGTCATTTATAAAAGTTTAGAATTATTACACATACATCCCCTTAGTTGATTGCTAAGCATAATTGTTCGTTTAAAGTATTTATACAATTATTCAACTAGGAATTAATTACTTACAAACATGACAATTATCAATTTATAGTAATTCATAATATACCATTTTCGAGTAGTGAGAGTAAATCAAGATATTACAATTCTAACTCCTATCATGAATCAGGTCTTAAGTTGTTCAAGCATCCTTCATGTATCTAAATTTTATATTTGAAACACAATTTACAACAAACATAACATTGAGATACTCTCAAATTCATATAGAGAAATCACAACATGTTCGTTCTTCTAAAATATCATTCAAGTTCATTTAGTCACATAAGAGATTAGTTTCTAGATATTACACTAACACCCCTTCATATCTAAACACATAGCATAAATTCATCACATTGGGATTCAAATTGTAAATCAGAACATTCATGCATATCAAAATCCATTCAATACATGTTTTCGTATACGATTGGAATACATCTCGATCAACAAACCAACAATAACAAATTTATTTACACTTAAAACAATTAATTCAAATAATCACAATTACGCAAAATAATTCGTAATAAATAGATCGAGTGTCCGATTAACGAACGGAAAGCAGTGTTTGACTCACCGCGTCGAAACCGATATTCTGTCTGAAAGTCACCGGAGTGTCGCCATCGGAGCCGCCGGAAAGTCGTCGGGCCGCCACTGGGTCACTGCAGAAAGTTGCCAGAAAAATCCCCAAAAATTACCAGAGAAAGTAGTCCTCGTGCTCGTTCCAAATCCTCAATCAATTTCTAAAAATTCCAAGCCACTCGTCCTAGATCTTGAATCCAAGAATACGAAAACCCCAAAAACTTCAAAATCAAATTACCTTCAATCCGGTGAACGAAGACGAAATCCGTAAAAGGTATCGACTTACCCATGATGAGCTATTCGAAATCCCCAAGTTGGTTGCCCGAAAAAGTAGCTGCTACAGTTACTTGCCGCCGCCGCCGCCACCTCCACTCCGATGGTCGTGCCACCAGCCCAGAATTGATTCTCAGTGAGAAGACCTTCAGATGGGTACCTCATCCGGCCCAAACCTCCGCCGGAATCACCGGGAACGGCCAACGAAGTTCGCACAGATTCACCACTAGCGGCGTGATATTCGGGCCACGCATGTGGGGCCACCGCTATCCCAATGACTGCGCCACCTTGCCATGTTGTAGATCTCGTCGATACATTCGATTTGCATACCAATTTCGCTATATTCCGATGTCGGAGGAGGCCGTACGAGGCTGTCGAAGTTGCTGTCGCAATGCAGTCGAGATTTTCCGAACTTTGAGCAGTTACTTCTGAAAATCGCAGATATCTCCTCCACCGTTGGTCGTTTGGCCAAGATCTTTGTACCATCGTGATGCTCTCGTCGAGATCTTTGAAATGGACTACTCATTCATCAAATTCCGTCGAGAAACGGCCAATTACGACTAGTGTGTGTTTTAGGTGTAGTGTGTGTGCGGGAATGAGAGAGAGAGAGAGAGAACCAAGAAAGAGAAGAGGAGATTGGGAGAAATGTGTCTTGTGCACAAGCTATATACAACCGGGTATCCTTATCATGTAGCAAAGATTAATAGCGTGTACAAATAATCGTAAATAAAATTGGTAAAGTTACGAATAAACTTTCAAGCTCCGAATTAATTTTATAAATTAAAATGAAAGAGAGAGATTTACCAATTACAGTTTAATTCAATTTAATTTTTAGACAACATTTCGTACAATTTAACGACACTTCGTAAACACATGATTGACAATTAATCTCAAGGAATTCAAGTAAACCGAAATTAAACAAGTGAAGTAACATGATGGATTTAAAATCAACTTGACAATTAATCTTAGAATAATCCAAATGATCACATATTAAATTGGATTTACATTAAATTACGTAATTCAAGAACTCTTAAATTAAACACACACAAGTGTAGAGACTTACTTGTTAATGTCATCAGGACGCCCTTCGAGAATACGGGGCATCACAGATGTAATATCCCACATCGGATTGGAGGTGGGCTTGAAGCTGCTTTATAAGCAGTGGATCCCCCTCCCCTTAGTATACGCGTTTTCCTGGACAGGCACCCCTTAAGTGGTGGTTTAAATTCTGTCGGGTAAAAGTAAAACAGTGAGGCGCTTGGGGTCTACCCTTGGCCAAAGCGGACAATATCGAACGGCGCGTCTTTGGGGTATTACAAATGGTATCAGAGCCAGGGGCCCAGATTCGGTGTGCCAGCGAGGACGCTGGGCCTCTATGGGGGGGTGGATGTAATATCCCACATCAGATTGGAGGTGGGCTTGAAGCTGCTTTATAAGCAATGGATCCCCCTCCCCTTAGTAGACGCGTTTTCCTGGATAGGCACCCCTTAAGTGGTGGTTTAAATTCTGTCGGGAAAAAGTAAAACCGTGAGGCGCTTGGGGTCTACCCTTGGCCAAAGCGGACAATATCGAACGGCTGGTCTTTGGGCTGTTACATTTATAATCTATTTTGTTCATGTTGTAATTTCCCTTTAAAAGCTCCATTCCCAATACTCGGTTGAAGTGACTCTCACGTGATCCTTTACATTATAGGATGATCCCATCAAGCTGTTATTATCTAATACCCTTGTAATAATAAAGCACCACCTTTTTGGTCATTTCGTGCAGATCTTGAATGATAGTCGACTTCTTTGTAAAATTCTCATCTTTGATCAAAGTATGTTCAATCAACTCATAGAAGTCATTGTCTCTCCCAATCCTCATTAAATTTCTCTTAATTCTAACTCAGCTCAAGATATACCTCTTTATAGCTTTAGGTGTCTCCATTTTGAGAACTTTGGACGCATGAGATTTAATATACTGGAGACTTCGTTCACATGGTTCTGATACAGGGTTCCTGAAAGAATTACGTTTTTTTTTTTTTTGAAGTTTCAACTCTCCCAAGTGAGGTCCAATGTTAGCTCTAGGTTGTTCCCCGACAGGCTCTCCCCCTTAAGAAATAAGATATTTTCTCTCTAACTTCTGCAACATGTTCTACCATTTCTCAATCAAAGATTCTTTTCGAAAATTCTTGGAAGTCGAAACGAACACTAAATTTACCATCATTTCTTGAATGTCCATTTCTGGCTCTTGAAGTACGTCTCCCTTTTTTTTTGAAATCATTCTCAAAATTTTCTCATCCTATGCTTAAAGATCATCAAGTGTCAGAATCTTCTAATTCCTTCCCTTTTCCACTTTCAAGAAATCCCGTTGTTGAGAACTCTTGCATTTTTGTCTCTTCCATTGAAAGTAATCCGTTTGAGCCAATTCATAAATTTGAAGTCATTTCCCGGTTGACTCTCCCCCTTAAAAATGCCTATTCTTATCCGTTGAGCTCGTGGATCAATCCCTAATTTGAAGAATCTCAATTCTTCCTTGGTATAAATGACTCTAACCACGCCCCTTGGCCGAAAATTTTCTCATGTTATATAACGCCCCGATTTTTCATTTGTACAAGTATGACGTATGTGTATACTAATTGCGCAATTAAATTATTTATAAGTGTTTTGTATATTTAATTTTATATCTTAAATGTTAAAATGTTAATTAATCATATCTTAAGTTAATTAATATTAAATTTATGTTAATTCGTTGACAATTATATCTTAAGTTTATTTATATTAAATGTATATTAATTTCGTGCACTTTGTTTCATTTTAATAATGAATTTAAATTTTGTTATATTTTATGGAATATTATGAATTTGATTATGTATTGCTCATGAGTGTTATAAACTCGTTTCGTTCTTATATGATTTGATATCAAAATTTCGTGAAAATTTAATATGTTGGAGATATATGTGTTATGAATTTGTATATATGTTCGTTTCATCTTTTCGGGTTCATTTGCATTAGTTTCGAATTTATTTTGTTCTTGGAATCCAAATCGGGGGTTAACGAGCAATTAGCACACCCTTGGTTCCGTATATGATATCTTGAGCTCGGGAACTCAGAATCGAGTTCCGTCAACTTCGTTGAACTCGTAACAAAAATTTGAGTTTAATGAACTTAGCTTCATATTTTTCTAAGACCATTTGAAACCCCAAAATTCAACCGAAAACCAAAACGGATGCAAAAACTGCCACACTTTACTAAAATGAACATAACTCCCTCAAACCTTGACCAAATTAACCATGGTTGGAGGCTATGGAACCCCAGTTACACCCACTATCACCCCATGCCCTTTCCTAACCAAACCACACTCCTCAGTTAGAGAAAAGATCAGCCAAAACCCCTACTCCAGTTCCATTCCGGTAACCCTTGCCATACTTGGAGATTCAAGGCTCAAATCTCTTCCAAACTTCATCCAATCCACAAGGTAAGCTTAGGGTTGTAATATAAATTCATTTATGATCATTTTGAACCATACATCTCTAATTTTGAGCTTTAATCCATGGAGATTTGAAGGCATGAGTGAACAGTTAGGTTTTAACATAAATTCTTGATCTCATGCATTCCTTGATGTTTTTAGTTGATTTAAAGCTTGAAAGTGATCATCTTAACTCCCTTATTTCATTTATGATCATGTATTTTGTGGTAGTTGGCTATTAATTGAGTTACCATTAATGAACTTGTTAAGAAATTGCATGAAATGATCTTCTTCTTCTCCCTCACGTATTGAACTGTTGTTGGTGCGTTTTGTGTTGGAAAACACGAATCAGAAAGCAGCGGAAATTTAAAAAATTTCCAACAAAAGGATCTTGGACTCGCAATCGTGTAACCAAATTTGTAGGGATTAAAAACTTATTTTCTTAATTAACTTTCTTGAAACGTTTCAAGCCACCCAAGAACGCTCTTTTCGCGGCTTGATCCCCTCTCCTTGGTAAAGCTCGAATCTTCAAACTTCTAACTTGAAGCTCTCTAGAGATAGTCCACCAACTTGACTACAATCTAACTAGTAAGGATGCTAGTTCTCTAGTTAGTGTTTAGGCTTAACCTAGGGTTTCGTTTATCTTGGGAGAAAGGATGGTGTTCAACAAATGAACCAAAAGAATTGCCAATTAGCCCCAAGAGGAGCTCGAGCTCCCCTATTTATAAGAGGGAAGTGGCCGAAAATCCCTAGTCCTTATGGGCTAAGGATTTTGGTCCCTCTCTCCTATTACTTGATCATCAAGTAATTTTGACTTTGACTTTGAATTCAAATTCAAATCAACTTTCAAGAGAGCTAAAATTTCCAAACTATTTTTGGATAATTTTATACTTTATTTATTTAAAATAAATAACTTATTTTATCTAATTAATTAATTCACAATTAATTAACTAGATTATTTTTCTCCAAAATTAGACTTTCTTTTTAATTCAAAATTAAACCAAAGTCTATTAAATAATTAACAAATTAATTCTTTAATATATATACAATATATATATATATTCACGTGAGGCACGTGTCATAATGACACGTGTCACTCACGTGACCCACACGTGTGGTTTCACACGTGTGGAACCCTCTCGACCCGATTAACTCGTTTCATCATTTTAAAGCCTCAACTCATGTAACCAAGTTGTTGTGTGTGACCCTCTAGGTTCTCAATTTAATTAGCAGTGACCCTAATTAATTAATTCACTAATTAATTAATCAGTCCACAGATTAAACAACCATAGTCTAGCAACAGGTGTTTAACCCCTAGCTGAATTGGAATGTTGAGATTCGACAGAACCTTTAAGTCATTGATTCATGTGAGATACAATTCTCCTACTTACTATCTCTCAACCAAGATCTAGGGTAAGGGAATAATCAGAATCCTAATAATCCGGTCTTAAAGCTAAGTGCATTTCATATCCATTTGATCTCAATCCAAGAAACCCTTTTCTTGATGTCTTGATCTACTGCCTTGGCCAAGGACTCCATATGGCATATGAATGACTTACACAATAAGAGATCACCTTGCAAATGCAAGTGTAGGTCCTTTCTTGATTCTCATTCACTTTCATGAATCACTTGTGCAGCCCCTGTATAAGCCTTGAATCAGTTGTCTAAGGCGACACCCTTTAAAGCTTATACCTAAGACTACAGAGTTAACTTATAAAGTGACAAGGAACCTCAAGTCTAAGGATCAATTAATCACATCAATGACTCGTGAGATATTTCCTAATCTGGAAGTTTCCATTTCCTGAAATAGAAACTTCCTTTCCCATTTAGGAATGTTCTCACACGGGGCACCTCAGTGAACTTACATAGTGAAGTAAGCACCCTTATGTATCACGCACGTATCAACTATACACTTTGCACCTCTATGAAACAAGGTGGTCCTTCTTAAGGGCGTGATCCTACAAACAAGCTTAGAGGAATCAAGTTGACACTCCCACTGTCGGTAGGACTCATTGGCTTGGAGTATTTTACTAATCATGACTTATGTGATATAGGGCTCGTTTCATGAACCATTTCACCTAAATGGTAGAGTCCTAAAGTCATCAGGATTAGGGGAGTTCTCATACATGCACAGATAAAGTAAACGCATACTAAACAAGAGCATATAAAGAAGTGTTGCCTCAATTCGTTATTTCATTCAAAGATTGTCTGTGATTACAATAAGGAAAAGCACAAAGCGGATATACAATCGGCTTTCTAAGGCACTATTCCTAACAATCTCCCACTTGCCAGTCAAATCCATTCTAAAGCTACTCTAAGTCCCATCTTCTGAAGATGACCTTGGAAAGCTTCTCGACTAACGGGTTTAGTAAGTGGATCTGCCACGTTCTCTGCTGATGTGACCCTTTCAATTTGCACATCTCCTCTTTTGATAATATCACGGATTAGGTGATACTTCCTCATAATGTGCTTGGTCCGTTGGTGAGATCTTGGTTCTCTTGCTTGAGCAACCGCCCCAGTGTTGTCATAAAACACAGTAATGGGGTCTTTCATGCTAGGAACAACATTCAACTCTTGAATGAAGTTTCTAATCCAAACACCTTCCTTGGCTGCATCATTTGCAACTAAGTATTCGGCCTCAGTGGTCGAATCTGCAGTGGTAGTTTGCTTGGAACTCTTCCAACTCACTGCTCCGCCGTTTAGGCAGAAAATGTATCCTGACATTGATTTAAAATCATCTAAGTCAGATGCAAAGCTTGCATCGCAGTATCCTTCGACAGTAAGATCTTTCTGACCTCCGTAAACTAAGAATAAATCTTTAGTACTTTTCAAGTACTTAAGAATATTCTTCACGGCAGCCCAGTGACCATCTCCAGGGTCAGATTGGAAACGACTTGTTACACTAAGTGCATAAGCCACATCCGGTCGACTACATAACATTGCATACATTATGCTACCTATTGCTGACGCATAAGGTGTATGAGTCATTCTCTCCTTCTCAATGTTAGTCTTAGGACACATCTTCTTTGAAAGACATTTTCCTACACTCATAGGAAGGTTCTTAACCTTTGCTAACTACATATTGAATCTCTTCAATACTTTGTTAATGTACATCGACTATGATAGTCCTATTAACCTTCTAGATCTATCTCGATAGATTTTAATTCCAAGGATATAGGATGCATCACCAAGATCTTTCATCTCAAATTGGTTTGATAACCACAACTTAGCCACTTTCATGTCATCCTTCGAATTCCCAATAAGAAGGATGTTATGAACATAAAGTACTAAGAATTGCACTGAGGTCTCCAATTCCTTTCTATACACACATGATTCATTCGAAATTTGAATGAAGCCAAACGCTTTGACTGATTCATCAAATCGAATGTTCCAATTCCTAGAAGCCTGTTTCAATCCATAGATTGATCTTTGGAGTTTGCAAACCTTTTGCTCACTCCCACTGAATGTGAAACCTATGGGTTGCTCCATATAAATGTCTTTATCAATGTCACCATTGAGAAAGGTAGTTTTCACATCCATTTGCCATATCTCGTAGTCATAATACGCAGCAAAGGCAAGCATGATCCGAATAGACTTTTGCATTGCAACTGGCGAAAAGGTTTCATCAAAGTCCACGCCGGGTCTTTGAGTGAATCCTTTTGCAACCAGTCTTGCTTTGTAGGCTGCAATGCTTCCATCAACTCCAAGCTTTCTCTTAAAGATCCATTTGCAACCTATGGGTTTGACCCCATCAGGCAAATCTACCAAGGTCCAAACTTGGTTGGAGTTCATGGAGTCCATTTCGGATTTCATGGCTTCTATCCACTGTTCAGAGTCGGAATCCGAAAGTGCCTCCTCATATGTTAAAGGATCATTATCCTTTTGAGAGATTTCATGGAAGAATCCATACCATCTCTCCGGTTGTCTAGGAGTTCGTTCAAAACGCCTTAGAGGAGGATTTACGTGTGTATCGAAATTGGTGATTAGTTGTAGTTGATCAGAAGGGGACGTTTCTTCAGTGGGTGGCGTGGGGTCACTTTGTACTTCCTCTAATTCTATGATCTTGCCATTCTTTTCTCTAAGGAATGGTTCCTCAAGAAAAGTTGCATTTCTGGAAACAAACACCTTTTGCTTAGATTGATCATAGAAGCAGTATCCTATGGATTCCTTAGGATAACCTACAAAGTAGCATAAGTTAGAACGAGATTCTAACTTATCTCCCACTGTCCTCTTCACGTAAGCAGGACAACCCCAAATTCTTAAGTAAGAATAACTAGGGATTTTACCATGCCACATTTCATAGGGCGTTTTAGGGACTGACTTATAGGGAACTAGATTCAAAATCTTTGCTGCACTTTCTAGGGCATAACCCCATAAAGAAGGTGGTAAGTCAGTGAAACTCATCATGGAACGAACCATATCAAGTAGGGTTCGATTTCTTCTCTCAGAAACTCCATTAAGCTGAGGAGTTCCCGGAGGAGTCCACTGAGAGATAATCCCATTATCTTTGGGATGATTAAGGAATTCTTCACTAAGATATTCGCCTCCTCGATCAGATCGAAGTGCTTTGATCTTGTGACCAGTTTGGTTCTCACAAATTTCTCTAAAGCTTCAGATTTATACTTCATTAAGTATACATAACCATACCGACTAAAGTCATCAGTAAAGGTTATAAAATACTGATGATTGTTTCTTGTGCTTACACTAAGCGGTCCACAAACATTAGTATGGATCAAATCCAAAACCTTAGTGGCACGTTCCACAGTTCCTTTAAAAGGAACTTTGGACATTTTTCCTTTGAGACAAGATTCGCAAGAAGTCAACTCTTTGAGATCATTTTCAGAGAATGATCCTAAAGTGTATATCTTGCTAATTCTGTTCTTGGAAATGTGTCCTAATCTAGCGTGCCATAAGGGAGCTGAAACTTTGTCATCTCTCTTACGTTTAGTTTCTCGTTGTATATTCATAATATTGATATTCTGAGTTAGATAAAGTCCATTACTTAGAGTACCGATGTGAACGAAAGAGTTGTTCCGTTTGATAAAGTATTTACCATTCTTAATATAAGTTTCATAACCTTCACAATCTAAAATTGGAACTGAAATTATATTACGAATAATGCTCGGTACATAAAGGACTTTATTTAAGACTAACTCAAAACTACCTAAATCTAATCTAATTGTGCCTAAAGCTCGAGCTTCAACGTTTGAGCCATCGCCGATCTTCAAGACACGTTCTCCTTCTTTGAGTTGTTGGACTTCACTTAGCATCTGTACATCATTACAGATATGAGTTCCATAACCGATATCAAGTACCCAAGAACTAGAATTAATAGAAAGATTTATTTCAACGAGAAACATACCTTTCTTTAGAGTAGCCTTGTACTCTGGGCAGTTTCTCCTCCAATGTCCTGCTTTGCCACAATGGAAGCAAACATCCTCTTTCTGATCACGCTTCTTCTTTTGGGCCTTCCCCTTCGAAATACCACCAGTGGGCCTAAGGGGTTTCTTCTTCTTCTTTTGGGCTTTCTTGCCCTTACCTTTAGAAGGCCCAGAAGAGGAAGATGGAGCATTCACTATCAAAACCTTATTGTCCTTCTTGATCGTGCTTTCAGCAGTCACAAGCTGACTAATCAGCTCAGCTACAATAGCACCCGCATGATTCATATTGAAGTTAAGGACAAAAGGGTTGAATGATGGTGGGAGCGAGGCTAGCAACAAGTCTACTGAAAGCTCATCTTTCAGTGGCATGTCCATGGAAGTAAGTTTCTCAGTAAGGGCGAGAGACTTGAGTCCATACTCATGGACACTAGAACCTTCCCTCATTCTCAAGTGGAACAATTCCTTTGAAGTATTATACCTTGTAACACGTTCATGAGGGCGGTAAAGTTGCTCTAAGTGGTCGTAAATCTCTCAACCAAATTCCATGGCCTCATGTTGCCTTTGCAAGTCCGGAGACATGTTAGCCAACATAAGGCAACTGGCTTGGAGATTATCGTCCTTCCACTTCTGAATCGCGTCCCGCTCGGCCCGAGTGGGAGCGTCCCCTTCGGGACTAGGCTCTCCTTCGAAGAGAACATAAGTTCTCTTCTCAGAATCTAAAATGATTTTTAGATTCCTCAGCCAATCAGAATAGTTGGGACCAGTCAACTTGTTTGACTCGAGGATCGATACAAGAGGGTTTTGGTTGCCATTTCAAAACACGTAGAGAATCACAGAATCTACGACCTAAATGGTAAAACAGATAACTAGTGAGCATGCTGAATTATAACGATATACAAAAGATAAGGTCTTTAATCTAATGTAGCTCCCACTGTTTTTCAAAGATCTATAATTCCCAAAGATCTAAGAGGAACACGTTTCCAAATGGGTACTAAGTTCCTAGGCATTTTACCTCGAACCCACGACTCGCGGACATTCTAAGTAAGAACCCTAGGTAGGTACAACTTACCAATTCTAACACCTTTAGAACTCTTAGTAATTGTTTTTGCATCACCTATCTTTCAATATGGACCCACGACTCGTGCGACATCCATATCTACTCAGGCGTTAAGCTAGACTCATCAATCATAAGATCATGATCAAAACTTAGTTCGAACGACCCACGACTCGCGGACATCGCCCTTGCCAAAATTGACCACGAAATATTGACCATTTAAAATGATTAATTAGGTAACTAAGAACTAATAAGCTCCACTAGCTATCCCACGACTCGCGGACAATAACTAGCTTCACTTACTAAACTTAAAACCTATTGATGGAATGCTAGGAATTTAATTCAAAATTTTCATCTCGAATTAAACACCTATTTGTTCGAAATTAGCTTAATATTTATGGGAATTTTCGAATCAACTGGAGAGTTGTCCGGTTCGACCTCACCAACATATATGTTATCCAATTTTATTAGTCTTGATTAATGCAAGTACACTTAAATGCATTTCAAACAAGCACATAAACAGATAACATGTCCTAGCATGATACTAACATGTAATGATCATGGGTTCTACCTATCTTATGCGAGCCACTCCACAATCACAAGTTCTAACATACATGCCACATAAACAGTTTAAATCACATAAGGGAAAGCGGTAACAAAATACGAGCCCTATCTCTATTACATTTTTACAATTGAGATTCCCCTCCCTAACATTTTGAGGGGTTTTCACTTATGGCCTCCTTGTTACTTGAATGTGGTCCATCTTACTCCATGGGTGCATTGTCTCCAAAATGAAAATAAAACCTCACCACCTATCTCTACTCTCAAATTAAAAAGAAAAAGACATAAAGTAATAAGGCTCAATCTTCATATTGGCCGTAGACAATTACACGGGGCATACCCCGGCCTCAAAAACAGTAATATGGAAAGCCACATAATAAATCACATAACAGTACGCACATAAGTGAGTGTAGCACCCTAGACCCCAAGGCGCCACATCCCCCGCACTGTAGCCTCAATCCATGTATGAAATGGACAGTTCATACATAAACCAAGACCACAGCGAACGGGTGACAACAAAACGACGCTCTAGGCGGGACACTCTCCCCAACATTATCAAACAAACATGAATAGAATAGCGGAAGCAATAAAGTCATTTATATATCTATAGGTACCATATTTATTCCATAGATACATATAGGTACCATTTACCGATCACTACAATATCATATCTCCATAATATACATAACCCTGAATCCAAAATACTAATATCGATACAAAACATGACATGTTCCAAAAGTGATATACATGAAGGTATGAAGCTAGACCCGTGGAAATGCAAGACTCGACCAACCCCCGCCTAGCACAACCACGCTCAAAAGGTACCTGAAAAGTGGAGTATCAGTCTACCGAAGACTGAGTGAGGGGCAATAAATATATATAACACACGTCACATGCAAGTTGTAGCCTCGGGTAAAGACTTTTAAAACAATAATTATATAGTTCAATAAATCTCATCCTTGGCCCGAGATTACAACTATCCATTTTAACACGTTTAATTAATCATTCCTGTCAATATCATGAACATGTGGCCCCGGCGAGTAAGGGCAATCTCCAACCGAACTCCCAATCGTGAACAATACGTGATCATGCTTGTTTGCTTGATAAATAAGTGATCATGCAATATACTTTAGTGCTCACATAGACAATTTCATTCTTGAAAACGTGCAATAACCCGAGGATAACCCGACATTCCGGATTAATCCCCAGTCTCCTTCTTCCTCCGGGTGATAGCGAGTTTGCAAGGCTCGACTATCCACGACATGGTGTGTGTAGAGGACATGACCCTCTAGACACGGAACTCCTTCCACCACTAATCTCCTAGTGGCTTCGGGGTTGATCCCAACGATGTGAGGATAATTCAGGAGTTACCCGTCAGCCCGTGCTTTCCTGGTTGGCTCAAGAATTACCCTCGGGCCCACGTGCAATCATGTACTCGCCAACATGCTTGAAAATCATTACAATCAATACATTCTTGCTTGAAATGTTTATAAGTTGGAAAACGGTCATAAATATAATAGGTTTTGGCCGAAAACTAGCACGTACGGGTTGTAGGGTTCATTTTACCAAAACAAAACCTCACCTTTCTTGCAAAATATAATAAAGTAGCGTTCTAAGGAGCTTGCTCCTCGTCCACGCCCTCGTGACCTGTGCAAATACGACATATGAACATGAGACATGGACTAAAATGGCCAAAATATGACGAACGGCGAAAACGTGTCGAGACGACCTCGAAAATGCAATGTGGTATTATAACTTTTGGTTTCACATCATATTAACACGTATTATAGCAATTCGGGGTCAAAGAAGTCGTTGGATCGAGGGGTCATTTTCGGAATTTTATGCAGTGAATTTTGTTCTGTCAGCCCTATGGGAACGGCCGTTCCAGGCTTCCTTTGAAAACTGGGAACGGTCGTTCCCGTTGCCCAGAAAACGCGGCAACGTTTTCCATTTTAAAAGCGCGCCTACGCTGGGAACGGCCCTTCCGGCTCCAAAGCCAAAATGGGAACGGCCGTTCCCATAGTCGGCCGCGCATATTTTGAAAAGGGAGGGGAACGCCCGTTCCCACCAAGCCTTGAGGCTGGGAACGGTCGTTCCCAGCTTCTGCAAATATGAAGAACAGAGCAAAACAGAGCAGAAGCTACGGCAACAACAACAAATTCCATTTTTGATCCCCAAGAGCTATAATTTATGAAGTATGATGCATACACATTCAAGAAAGGATAATATAACACTTAGACACTTAAACCATAAAATATCATCAAGAATTTCATGATTCCAAGTGATGATCAAACTTGATCATTCTTACCAAACTATCAAGATTCCAAGCTAGAAATCATGCAATAATTCATGAAATAATCACTTGATCATGCTTCCATGTCCAATCAATCCATCTAGCACTATTACTCAAACCCTAAGCATGTCAAATATGATCAAGATTCATGGATTTATTCAAACCAACCTTTATAAGCTAGGAAATGAAGAATATGAATGAAGGTGATGATCAAGTTGCCAAAACTTGGATGATTTCTTGAAATCTTGATGATTGATGGAAAATTACTTCTTCTCTTTTCTTCCTTGTAATACCGAGAGAGAGGGAGATGAATATGTTTGGCAATTCTTGGATGAAATAAGCTTATGGAAGCTAGGAGATGATTATATGATTCATCCTCCTTGATTTTTGTGAAATTGTAGCATTTGCCATTTAATCCCTTGTCTTTTGAAATCATCCAATTAAATATGCAACAATTCAAATTATCCTCAATCAAGCCCCTAAGGATTAATGCAATTAAGTCCCTAGAATTTTAGAAATATTTAACTAGGGACAATTTGATCATTATATCACTCTCGGTAATTGATTTCATGCAAGAAAATATTTTCCGTGTCATGAAATAATTTTTCAATGATATGAAATCAAATAATTGATATAAATAATGTTTCATGAATTTTATAAAAATATGAATGCCACGTAAGAATATATTATAAAATAAAAAGAATAAAATAAACCTACGCTCAAATCGCACACGTGGCGTGCTTACCTGTTCATCCGGAAACTGGGGCGTTACAGTGAGGCTCCAACCTCAATTGAAAAAAGGCAACTATAGGGCTCCAACCCCAATTTAAACCATCCATGTGCATAAATTAAAACCATATATAAGTCTAAACCCATGATCACCTAACATGCATAAATTGCAAGAATTTAAATTTAACCAATAAATGAAAATTCTCTCTTTAAACTCTAATAGCTTAAAACACGACTTAGTTGCAATTCTTGTTCAATAGCCTTTTCAATAAAACCCGGAAAAATAATGAACTAATAAAATTCCAATTAATTTCTGAAAATTAATAATTTTATTCTTTCAATATTTTCATAAAATAAAATTTGTAATTTTTCAAAATTTAAATCGCTTAAATTTTCAAAATCCCAATTTAAACAATTATTTCAAAAATAATTCAAATTTAATAAAATAAAAATTTTCAGGAAAAAATTAAATCGGGATTGGATTGGACTAAACACGAAAATCAAGATCGCGAAACGAGGGCCAGGCCTTGCCCGCATGCTAGCCCAGGTGGACCGCACGCATCGCGCGCGAGCGCCGCGCACGCCAGCAGCAAGGCCAAGGCATGCACGCGCAGCGCGCAGGCCTTCTCGTGCGCATCGTGCGCGCTTCGCCTAGGCGGGGAGGCAGGCGGGCAACGGGAGGCTCCCGCACTATAGTTAAATCCACATATGGAACGAGCACCTATACATGAATCAAACCTATAGCGAACGGGAGACAATAAAAAAACGACCCTCTAGCTAGGCAGGACTAACCCTCAAACAAAAACCAACATGCATAACAATACAATGGAAGCATAGTAGTATACATACATTTCATTATCAATTTGAGTCCATAACTAACATTTCTATATTTACAATCCCAAACTTTCCAGGAGGAATTAATAACATACATAGATACCAAAACAATTCATAAGTAGTAAATATGCATCAATAAATACATGAAGGTGAGAAGGACAAATGCTAGACCTAAAGTAAAAGACTGATCTAGACTCAAATCCCTCCTATCACATATCCTGCAAAACCTGAAAATGTGAGGTGTCAGTCTATGAAAGACTGAGTGAGGGATTTATAATTTATAAGCGTAATTACCATGCAAGCTATAATCTCGGGCACGATTTTATAAAGAAAACAATATAAGTTCAAATATTAAAGTAATTCTCGCCCGAGATTACAACTATCCAATTTACAATTTCAATCATTTCAATTCAATCAATCAGTGGCCCGGTGAGTGAGGAAAAATCTCCAACCTTTCTCCGACCGTGTACAATAATTCAGTTATTCAATGATTAGGTGATCAAGCAATCCATTACAGTGCACAATTAGCAGTTTCAATAACCCCTTCTTCCTCCCGGTGATGGTGGGATTGCAAGGCCCCACCAGCCAATCAATCTGGGCATAAGGTTCATGAGTCCCTATACCCGGAACTCCTTCCTCCACTAATCTCCTAGTGGATTCAGGGGTCATCCCAACAATGTGAGGGGAGTGCAGAGTTACCCGTCAGCCTGTACTTTCTCGGTTGGATCATATACTAACCCTCGGGCCCACAGTGAACAATATACTCGCCAAAACAATCAATCAATCAATCGGTACAATTCGCTAATTCAATTGAAAATCAATAAGGTTTTGGAAAATTATAGATATATAGATACATTTTGGCCGAAAGATCACATAGGGTTGTAAGGGTTCTATATATCTAGAAATTAAACCTCACCTGACGAGCGACGAAACAAGACAAGGATACAAGAAAGTGTGTATTCGATCAATGATATCCGCCCTGGAGAAGAACTGGATAAGAAAGGAAACAACATGAACTCGTGAGACAAGACTCAATATGAGACCAAGTATGACGCACGGCAATGTTCATGTAATTAAATAAACTATCCCAACACCTTAATAGCCAAAATAAATTAGCAATCGAGTGACACTTAAACATGTATGGGAACCAATTAACACTTAATATATGAAATTAATATCAAGGAGTTACGTATTCATATCATTCAAACATTTCAAGTTCAATTCGTATAGGGCAAAGAGTCACACAATCATGTTTGAGCAATTAAGTACCAAGAAGTGTCACATAGGAGCATAATTATCAATTAATAAAGCATATAACTCATATAAGTCACATACGGGAGCCAAGGGAGTGAAAGGAATGCAATAAGAGAGGTTTTGGTGAAGTTAGGCAAAAACGGACAATTTTTGAAACACGCATGCCGTGGTAAAATAGAAATATCTCAAGTTCTAGTATTTGGAATTAAGTTTTTTTGTTGGAAATGAAACTAGACAAGTAGACCTTTAAAATGATGTATGGCTCATTTTCTAGTTCAAAGCAGGTGAAAATGGCGTAAGCCCGAAGTTGGATGAATGCAGATTGTCAGTGAAGTAGTGACACCAAAACGAATTGATTATATCTCACAAATGAAAAAAGATAATGAGATGATTCCAATTGGAGGTCGTTCTAGACTTCAAGAGGTTTATAACAGTTCAAAAATTAGGTTAATCGGAGTTCGTTTGAGGGGGTAAACGGCCATTTGAAAAATGAACTGAGAGCAGAAACGGGCGTTTGGAAGCTCTCGGGTGAGGCAGTAGGTTCCCAAACGGGCATTTGGAAGCACTCTGGGTGAAAAACAGGGGAAAAAAAAGGGGATGCACACGGGAATCGACTCCCAAGCCATTCCAACACCAAATCAATGCAAGAATCAACTCAAAACTAACATATAACATATATATGGTTCAAATAAATCATTTAGAACACATTTAGTCCATGGAAGCATACATAGATTATCAATAATTCATCCAACAAACCCATATATTTCCATAGTATCCAATCTTCATATTATTCCATAACTCATGCAAGTTTTCAAGCCTAATACTCATAATCATGCTTCTAATCACTTATAAATAAGAAAACATCACATAATCAACAAACCCTAAATCATATAAACTCAAGGGATTCATAAAATTACTCCGTCTATACCTTAAGTGAAAGAAAGAAAGGATGAAATGATGGAGTGATGATGATGCTTCAACTTGTGCAATTTCCTCCTTAATTCTAGCTTGAAAATTATGAAATCTCTTCCTTCTTCTCTTGGTGTTTTGAACCGAGCTGAATGTGTGTGAGTGTGTGTAATTTTGGATGAAAATGGATAAATGAATTTGTGAGAGAAGAGAAGAATGTAATGTGATACAAAAGTCATCCTCTATAATACACGACTTAACACATTTTGCAATTAAGCCCCTCAAATATTTTAATTCAAGCAAACAAGTTCTATTCCATGGAAAATGATAAAGTAAGGACACGTATGAGCATTTAGTCACAATAGAAATTAATTCACGAAAATTCTCACGTTAACGATAATTTTCATGTAAATTCATAAGATATCACATAATGTAAAAATAGTGAAAAAACGGGCGTTACAGTGATGGGGGTCCTCAAAATACTGATCAACACGAGCACAAAACCCTTCAAACTTTGCCTCCAACTGAGCCTCCCACGCATCAAATCGCTCATCCACATAATGTGCTAGATCCTCAACTCTCTCGATCACGGTGGTCAAATCAGCCCTTAATCCTGCCAATTCTGCGCAAAGGCCTCTCACAGTAACCGGAGCTCCATTAGCTTCTTCGACAACAACTGGCGCGGCACTGCGAAGGATCTCAAACTCATCATCTGGCCTATCAGGAATCTAAGCTAAAAGCTCCGTCTACACCTCTGTAAGCTCCTCGAAATGAGCCTTGCCCCAGCGAAACATCTGCCAAAGCCTATCTCTATCCCGAATTGGCCACCAAGGCAAAATATGCTCCTTGAGCTATCCACTCTCACAAGTAATAGCCAAGCCCACATTCTCCAAGTACTGTGGACCAATATCATAGACAAAGTCAACGGGCAGCAATCCCCTAGGCCTCCAATGCATCTCTCGAGCAAACATAGTGACAAACACGCCATGGGCTATCGTACCAGTAACACTCCCAGCAATCTCCTGAAGCTTCCAAATGAATTCAGTCGTTCCATCAAACTTGATGCCTTTCTTCATCATGTACATTATTCCCAGCTCAGTCTCATTAATGTGGCTATCTCTTCAATATCGAGCACAAACTCCCGTGGCCAAAATCCTATGAACTATCACCCAAGCCAATGAATGAAGATAGCTATCCTGTGTATTCCGGGGGGAATAACTAGGAACACCCGTTCGCAATGGGAAGGATCTCCATGCCGCCTCTCTCTGAGCATCACTCCATTTAGGCAAAGAAGTAGTGCCATTTGCTGGAAAACGAAGAATCTCCCTTATCCGGCCCGCATTCCAAACTTGAGTTTCCCGGTCATCCAGAGTGAACGTCAGAGTGCTATCCACCGGGTTAAAATTCATTGTGGTGAAGAAAGCGGCCGTCATCTCGGTATAAGTCAAATCCTTCCGAGTAAGGAAAGGTAACCACCCGATGTTATCAAACAATCTTTCCACTTCTTTCCAAGCTTCAAACTTCTCCATCCATGTTGCCTTGAAGAATCTAGTAGACACAATGTTCCTAGTCAAATTCCTCTGAAAGGGGTTACCCACACCATTCACCGTTATATTGACTGACTCCCATGATTGATGACTCAATGGAGAAGAAGTAGTGAAGGGCTCGATAGACCGAGAACACTTAGTACGACCCATAGTACCTATATTATTCATATAAGACAAGGAAAAGCACATAAAAATCAATCATGAGTCATTCAGACAATTTATCGAACACCTTATATGCACTACCCTAGGGTGTGAGTTTTGATCAAGCTTCTTTAATCTACCCAATTCAATTCAACAAGGCTCTTCTACCCAATTCAATTCAACAAGGCTCTAAAGAGTTATGACTCAAGTTTAAAAATTCTTCCAAAATCAATTCCACAATTGAAATTCAAAGGCTAGCTAGAGACTAGGGTTATTCCAAAATTCACTCAATTCAAGATGAACTTATTACGAATCATTAATGCTATCTCTAACATGCATAAATTCTCCAAATTCAACAATTCTAGCCCAAAATTCATCTTAGATAGGAATAATTCATTCTAACATCAAGCTTACAGAGAAATGAGTATGTGTGATGCTGGTGGTGCCTTGATTAGGAAGAATTGCTTACTTCTCTTCTAAGATTGTGTTATGTGAGAAAAGAAGAGAGGGCAGGCTAAATATATGGTGGGGTAGGACCTAAGTTGAGAGGAATTAGGATTTAAACTTCAAACACAAGTCTTCTTCTTTTAAAATTAAAACTCGATTTCGGGCTATTAACGGGCGTTACCTCATTATGCCTACCAGGAGTAACGCTCGTTACTCCTACTGTCCTACTTCGCCTGTACTCGTTAACGGGCATTACCTAAAATGAACTGAAGAGGTGTAACGCCTGTTACCAACTTTGCTTGAGACGCCTGACTCCATGAACGGGCATTACCGGAAAAGGCTTAGAAAGGGGTAACGCCCATTACTCACGTTTTCGCACAAAACTCTCTTTTACCCAAAAACTAAATCGGACAGTGCTTAATCACTTTAATTCACACAGATTAATCCAAAATTTGCAATCAAACCATAGTGCACCAATCTCGTAATACACAAACATATCAAAGCACATATTGCAAAATATCACAACAATTCATGCTCCTCACAAGCAAATCCAATCATGAGCATACATGCTCACACGCAACGAAAATGGACCTTAATACCGACATTAAAGCTCAATCACGGTGCTTGCCTCCATACTCTGACAACACCTCAATTAACCTACAATACGAGAGAGAGAGAACTAAAATTACACTAGAAAAACGAGGCGAACGAAAGGAACGAAAAAGAAAAGAAATAAGAGAGAGAAATTAGTTCTAAGTTATAGTCGATAGCTTGACTTTGGAAACCGGATTGGGAATTAACAATCCCCGCGTGACGAGTCACAAGGCGTGATCTCGTTCTTGTTGCTCTCAACACCAAATCTTAATTTCCCCGTATCTAATTCCGACATATTCTTCATCCTCAATTGTTGAGATTTTGGTTTCCTCCCCCCATTAACTGAATCTCTTTCGTTTGCGAACCGTAACACTCCGTCTGATGTCTCACTTATAGCCCCGCTCAAGCGACGCTCATCCGGTACCGGTGGTGATGCCATGGAGGTAAAAGTTCTAAACTCCATACTTTCATCTCCTAATTTGAATGTGAGAAGTTCATTCTGAACATCAATATCCGCTCCAGCCGTGGCTAAAAATGGTCTTCCAAGGATCAATGGCATACTCTAATCATTCTCAACATCAAGAACTACAAAATCATTAGGAATGTAGAATTTCCCAACTTTTACCAACACATCCTCAACAATTCCTATAGGGTATTTCACTGATCTGTCCGCTAGCTGGAGTGGCATATTAGTCTGTTTGAGCTCCTTCACTCCTAATTTCCTGTAAGTAGATAAAGGGATTAGACTCACACTAGCTCTTAGATCACACAAAACATTATTAAACTGTAAGGAACTAATAGTTAGAGGGATAGAAAAACTCCCGGGGTCCTTGAGCTTCTGGGGAATCATAGCACTGCACTTTTCAGTGAGTGAAACGGTAGCAAAGTCTTTGGGCTTTCCTTTTTTGGAAATCACTTCCATCAAAAACTTCGAATACTTAGGCAGTTGAGATAATGTCTTCGCAAAAGAGGTGTTAATGTGAAGTTGCTTGAACATGCTAAAAAACGTCTCAATTTGTTTCTCTAACTTCTGCATCTGTAATTTCTGAGAAAATATCACCGGTGGCACTTGTTCTTTGGTTGCCACACTCACTTTTGGCTTTGAAGGGACCTCTTCCTTTTTCTCCTCTATCTCCACTTTCATGATCTCAACTTCCTCTTCAACCCTCTCACTACTCAACTCTTCAAATTCAAAATCTGCCAGCAACTTTGGACTATCATTTTCGCCATTGCTTTACCCAAAAATGGCCTTACAGTGCTCCTTGAGTTGTTTACCGGTTTTGAGTTGTTTACATAATTCACTTGCTCTTGCACCTGTTCTCTTGCATTGGTATGAGGACACAAGTTAAATGCATGTGGACCACCACAAATTTTACAAATTACCTGGACTGGTTGGGCTTATGTCCCAACTACATTCACAGAGAGTTGGTCTAATCTCTTGTTAAGAGCTTCAAACTGGGCATTGATGGAGGTTAATCTATCTCGTTCTGCAACTACTGCTTGCACTTTAGCTGGTTGGGAATGGCTCCTGCCATGCACAAAAAATCATTTTGTGACATATTATCTAACAGTTCTTTAGCAATGGTCTCAGATTTGGACAAGAATGCTCCACCCGCAACGGCATCCATCGCTCCTCTGTATGTAGTGGACATCCCACTATAGAAGGTATGAATCAATAACCAACCGGGAATCCCATGATGAGTGCACTTCTTCTGCAAATCCTTGAATCTTTCCCATGCCTCATAGAAGGATTCTCAGTCTAGTTATCTGAAACCTTGAATATCATTCCTGTACTTCGTGGTCTTACTGAGAGGAAAGAACTTGGCTAAGAAAGCCTGAGAAAGCGCATCCCACGTCTGAAAGGACTTATCCGGTACAGTACTTAACCATGTTTTGGCTCTTTCCCTTAGTGAAAACGGGAAAAGCCTGACTCGAATAGCATCAGTTGTGACATTGTGGATCTTGAAGGTATCGCACACCTCAAGGAAATACTCAAGATGTGATGTTGGATCCTCTAGTGATAATCTTGAAAATGGATTGTTCTGCAGCAAGTTGATTATAGCTGGTTTGATCTCAAAGTTGTTTGCTCCAATCGGGGGATGAGTTGCGGTCTGGATTGCTCCAGCATGTGGCAAGTTGTAATCTCTAATTACAGGAGGAGGTGGTGGTGGTGGATCTACAACCCCTCCACCTCTTGCATTGTTCGGATCTACCTCTATTAATTCGGTTGCGGATTTCTTACTTTTCTTTTTCTTCTTCCTAACAGTACTAAGTATTTTCGGATCGTAGGGAACTAGTTCCGGATCTTGAGATCTTCGTATGCACTGTATACCTGTACACAAGCAAAGAAAATCCTTAGCTCAATTCCACAATGACTAAGATCAAAACACAAAATAAAGTAATGGTTTAAAGCACTAGATCAAAATATTTAAGTAATATTGATTTAAAACGCCTTCCCCGACAGCGGCGCCAAAAACTTGTTGTGGTTTAGATTCACTAAGTTAAAACCAATCGTGCAAGTGTACACTTAATATACGCGTAGCACAATAGGATCGTACCCACAGGGAAGAGAAATCAATCACTACTCAACACTTCTTTCTAATCTAAAGACCGAATGAATTCAAGTTGTTATAGCTACCTACTAGAATAAAATTGAAGTAATTAACTCTAAGAAAACACAAAGAACACACTTAAACACGGATTAAACTCAGTAGACTAAATAGGTAGGGAAGTAATAACTTTTGCATTCAGGATTCAATACAATACTTGTTGACAAGTGCAATCCTACAACAGAGTTACTTATGTATGAATTATCCTCTCTCAAGGTATAATCGTGTATTTAATTAAGCTCAACGTTGCTCTCGCAATCATCAATGTATTAATTAAACCAACAAGACAAAGACTAGTGCAATTCCTATTCTAGTGACTTGGCATGGAATAAGATTTACTGTTGTATAGACTAGAACCAAATCTCTTTGCATTCATACAATCTACTAGTTATGAAAACCATCTCAATTACCATTAACCTCTCGATTCTCCAGTAATCCTAGATTATGCTAAGGGTGATCAGGCCTTCACAATTCAATTCAAACCAGTTTTCACACTAAGAACTAGCACAAGTCATTCAAGCATCATATCAAACACATATCATACATTCATCATCACTCCCCTAGCCCTAGGGGTTTAGCTATCCATAATTAAAGCAAAACTCCTAAAACTAAAATAAAGTGTATTAAGGAAATTCATGTTCATCAAACCAAGACAAGGTCGCAAAATTAAACTCATAAACATTCAGTAAGAATCTAGAAAATTAATCTAACATGCAAACTAACTAAAACCAAACTTAAAGGAATTAGTTTGAGAAATTAAAACAGTAAATAAACCGAAAAAATGAAATTGTTTAAGAACTTGATCCTTTCGTCTTCTCGAAATTCTTTGAACAATTCTTCAAAATTCCAGAACTTCTCTCCTCAGGCTAGGTTACGAACGGAAGAATCCGACCCTAAAAAAGACTCCAAAACGCACTTAAATAGCTGCCCAAAATTCTATCTCGCCGCCCTGGGTAACGGGCGTTACCTATCTATGCGTAAACCTCGTTAACATCCGTTACTGCATTGGAATCGCAATAACGCTTTTATAAGTGGTAATGGGCGTTACCACTTTTTCTCTGCCCTGGGGTAACGGGCGTTACCACTCTGATTCGCCAAAAGTGTTGCTCCTGTGTCTGTTAACGGGGGTTAACACCTTTGTTCTTCTAATGGGTAACGGGAGTTACTCCTTTTTCCTCCAAAAATGCGTGAATTCGTCTTGCTTTGCCGTTTCTCATCTCCAACTCAAAAAACACGTAAATGGAGAGAAATAAACACATAAACGCATCAAACGGCACAAAAGTATACTCTAATTAACACTTAAATCCATACGAATTTCACACTCAACAATAACCAACCATAAAAATAATTTTATTAATTAAAATAATTCAAAATTCTAAGAATTCATCATTTAGTCAAAATTACATTGATTTGGGTCAAATACCCCCTTCCTATATATTATAATATAGATATAGATATAGATATAGATGCACGCTTTTATTTCTCATATTAAATATTATTTTTCTTGGTATTTTTCTTGAAGAAGAACTAAAGAACCCTACGCGCAAGCAACAGCAGCACCGGCTCTACGAAAGTCAAAATCGAATATCGAATCTCTCGGAGTTAATGGATTCTTCCATTTTTCATATATATTGTCTTCATTTTATTTTTCATCTTAATGTTTTATTACTTATTTATTTCTGTTCATATTTGATTATCATTTTTTTTAACCTTTTGTGTTAATTGTTTTGTGTTTATCTTTTTCTCAATCAATTTTATTATTTTTTCGCTTATTGTATTAATTACAATTTATAATTGTTTTATTTATTCGAAGGAATTAGTTTATTATGTTTTTAAATTTATTTTATAGTTTTTATGGAATTTTAAATATTGTATGGTTATTTTACTTTGATTTATTTTATTATTTTCATTTGCATTTATTTACTATATTTGTTTTTTCGAGAGATTTACTGGTGTTTTTCTTTCTAACATGACTATATAAGCAAAGAAATGATTATATTTTATGAGATTTCTTAATCATATTTATGTGGCCACATATTTTAAGTTATGATGGAAGGGTGCAAGAGAGTTATCAAAATTTTAAAATTTATTTAACTCTTATTGTTTTATAGACCAAAAAGAAATTTATTCTTTAATTAATTAAAATAAGATTAGACATATATATGAGTTGTATATTTTTGTAGCACCCCACACGGTGGGTCACCACATCCTCGCACCTAAGCCCAATCCACATGCGAGATGGGAGACCCCGTACAGGAACCAAGTGGAGGCGAACGGGAGACAGACCAACTCACACCTAAGTTAGGTGGGACGTAGACCCTAAACTCAAAACAAATCCATAAAACATATGCGTATGCGGAAGCGAAAGTGTAACACCCCAAACGGAGGATGCCACATCCCCCGCACTAAGATCCAGACCCGGTCACGAAATAGGAAGGTCCATGCCCGAATCCGAATCATAGCGAACGGGAGACCAACTCACACACTAGGCTAGGCGGATCTAACTTGAGAAACTCAGAGTGCGGAAGTAATTAAAACCAACAACAATAGATAGCGGAAGCATTTAAAACATAACATGCAAAGCAGGTGACGGGTTCAACTAGCATAGATACCTAATCCCGAATCAATTCATAATCCAACATAATAAACAGCATAAGTATCATCATAATATCTGTTAACGTCCAAGTACTAGTAGCTTACTAACCCCACACGGGTTTAAGTCTAAGTAGAACATAAACATAACCTTCAAGTGTGAAACATAAATACATAACATAAATAAAGTATGCGACAAATGCATCCTAATACCAACTAGACTGACAAGTGTGACTCCGCAGACTCACTTCCGCCTAGCTCAAGCCAAAAGATCCTGCAACTAAAATATAAAATGAGGTGTCAGTCAACTGACTGAGTGAGGGGGCTAATGCACACCCACAATATATATATAAAGAGCACAACACAGAATAAAAGGATGGACTCATGAACCGGGGTTAGGTGTTGCGTGCCAAAACAGTTCGAAATAACCCAAATAGATATAAATATAAGTTTAGAAACCATTTTCCAGAAAGACTCTATCCCGATTCATAATTCCATAACAACATAGTCAACTGCTCGACGAGTACGAGCTTCCAACCTCAACTCCTCATAAAATAGAAATAACATACCAACCTCAACTCCGGCTGATGGTAGGGTTGCGTGACCCTAACCATCGAGAATAAACCGTCTCAAATAGATTCACCCTCAAGGGGTAGCGAACCCACAAGAGTCCTCCCCGGCCTTAGCCGAAGGCTCAAGATACCACACCTTCCCTACAGCACAGGTCGCCTGAAAATATCTCAAATGGAACTACATACAGACTGATCCGTGACGGTCCTATACCGTTCCAGGGCTGTCTATCCCATAGTTCCTTGGATCCACAACATAACAGATCATAACATAACATACGCCAATCTTTCATGGCAATCTCGCTACAGAATTAAACACAACTGTTTTCCCAAAATAGCTTACATATGCTTCAAAAACTGGTTTTTATAAATATTCCTACGCTGCAGAGATATAGCATGAAGGCACCCGCCCACGCAGGACGCACACATATTCCTATGCTACAGGGATATAGCCCGAAGGCACCCGCCCACGCAGGACTCACACACTTACGTTCCCACGCTGCAGGGATAGCCCGCCCACGCAGAATGCAAGCATAAGATCATAAACATATCATATTCAACACATACATATCTATAGTAAGGTATACTCGCATGCAAGGGTAGAAATCAGCATGTAAAGGCCATAGGTCGCATAACTATACAAAAACCTAAACCTCACCTGAGAAGCGACGAGATACTTGAAGTGACAAGACGAAGGCATACTCGATCGGGTTATCTCCGACTTGGAGATCACTGATAGAAAGGGAAACACGAAGTACTTATGTGACAAGACTCAAGCATGAACGACAGAGACGCACGGCGATGATTATGAGATGACAAGGAATGATATGATATATACATAGAAATTACAAGGATGCCATGAAAGTGTTCATGCACACAATTAATATCTTGCAACATACACAACAAATATCAATTATAAAGTCCAACATTCCTAATTGCAAAATATATACTGAGATTGTCAAATGTCTGAGTAAATAGTAAATTACAACTACGTATCTAATTAATCTAACACACCCTAAAACGAAACCAATAGCTACTCCAGTTATACATATATCTACTATACGTATTCCTAATATATATATATATATATATATATATAAAAAGACTGCACTATATACATATTTATATATGCATACAATACCTATTCAAGAACCACAAATTAAAAGTCTGGGTTAACTATCACATATACACGCTCCATTCCCGAACATTAAATGATGGCGCCATTTATTTATTAGTTCGAATTTTGTTACTGAAATTTATTAACACATACTAGTATACTTAGTATATATATATATATATATATACCACACGCATACACACCATTAGTATACTAGATTAATAATTTAAAGTCCACTAGTCATGTTTATAAAACAATTGTTAACATCCATCAATTAGATCATTAAAACTTTCAAAATAAGTGTCAGTTTCTAAGTATCCAACCTATAAAGCACGGACACTCCAAAATTTACCCCCGTGCAGTGTCGGACACGTGTCGGACACGGACACGACTCCGACACGGCACCGACACGTGTCCGACACGCCAAAATGTGTCCAAAAATTAAAAAAAAATTCCGACACGCCGGGGACACGGCTAGGACACGGCGTGGAATGTGTCCGACACGGCTCGGACACTTCGACACGAAAAATTCAATAAAAAATTAATTTTTAATTTATTTTTCCTAAAAATTTAAGGATATAATTTAAAAAAAAAAAAAGGAATTATATAAATGTGCTAAAAGATGTATAATATTAATTTAAATTTAATTTTTTTATAATATCATTATATAAAAAATGTATTAATATTATTTTAATGATTTAAAATGTTGAATTGAAAAATGACGTATGTTATTTAAATTTGTAATATTGAATATTTTATGAATATTTTATTCTATATAAATTAACATATATATATATTTTATTTATTTATATATAATATAACCGTGTCGGAGCCGTGTCGTGTCCTAAATTTTTAAAAAAATCCGTGTCGCCGTGTCCGTGTCGTGTCCGTGTCTGTGCATCATAGTATCCAACAATAACATTGAAATTCACTCCAAAGTATAAACACGGAATTTCATTTCCAGCATATACAATATTACAACAACAATTCTAATTAAACTAATTCTTGACACTAACATAATTTAAGACCAATTATACCATTCAACTAATTAAATGAATACACAGGTATACTCAAGAAACAACGATAACATCACAGTTATTCAATAGACCCCAACTCGCATGGCAATAAATCATAAGAATTCAAATTGTAATCTGATTGACTGACAAAACAAATTCACTTAAGTAGTTCATAGTACACTTACACTTAGAAATTCATAAACTGAATAATTTGAACAAAAATCTAAATTAGATAAGAAATCACTTAAAAGAAATGGAGAAAAATGGGTTTACAATTCAGATAGGACGAGCAGAACTGTAACGGAATCTTGACTACCGGTTGTTGTTGCCGAATCTGAACTTGAGAAGTGAAGGAGGTGGTTGTGCGGCGGAAACAGCCTGCGAAGAGGTGCGTCCCGACAATGACGAAAGATACCACCGATTGCTGTCTTGCTTCTTCTTCTAGGTTGAGAGAGAGGAACGGATGAAGTTTAGAGATGGTGGTTGTCGGCAGA
The DNA here is from genome assembly GCA_037501455.1 of Lantana camara. NCBI lineage: Eukaryota > Viridiplantae > Streptophyta > Magnoliopsida > Lamiales > Verbenaceae > Lantana > Lantana camara. The sequence goes on from CM074855.1 coordinate 99,636,080, forward strand.
GATGAGACGGTGGTGTCTGAACTGCGGCGAAACGGTGATTGGCGATGTTTACTGGTGGCTACAAGAAAGTGGGTCGCCGGAGTGCTGTGGCTGGCGATGGTGGTGAAATGGTAGGATCAGGTGGAGGGCTTTCGCCCCTGTTCAGATCTGAACGAGGTTGGTGGTTGGGCGTCGGAATCGTACTTGGATCTATGGCCAGATGGCGGTGGCTGTCGGCACGGGAAGGAGAAAGAGCAGGGTTGGCAAGGCATCTGAGTTGGTGGCACGTGAGAGCTGGTGGTGACCGATTGCTGCATCTCCTTGTGGTTGGGAGAAAGAACGAGAGAGAATGGCGGCGTTGGTCGAAGCTGCGGTGGCGGGATTGCTGAGTGAGGAAGCTCCGATGGCTGCCTCTATCCAGATCGGAGTCGGAATGGTCAAAGGTGGAGTGGGGTTGCCGGATCTGAGCTAAGACGGTGGCGGTGGTCGTTCGCCAGAGAATGGAGGTCGCCTTGTCGACGAGATGGAGGCGGTGGAGAACGCCGATGAAGGCTGTCGGTGAGAGGGGACCGAGAAGAAGCGAAGGAAGGAAAGAAATTGTCGGAAAGCATGGCTGATGGAGTGGTGGTCGGCGGCGGAGCTCGCCGGAGAAGAAGGCGTTGCAGGCGATGGTGGTTGGCACAGCAACTGCTCCGCTGCTGCTTATCGAGAGAGGGAGAGAGATGAGGAATGAATTAAAATTAGGGTTTCTAATGTATATAGGGGATCCCAATTTCGAAATTGCTATTTAGTCCCTCTAGAACAGAAGTTATACGATTGAGTCCTCCAAAATTTCAAAAGATCGATTAGGTCCAATTACATGTTTAGAAATTATAAAAATACCCTCAAGATTTTAAAGTAGTGCTCAATTAAGTCTAATTGAATTTCTCATAATTAGAAATAGATCCCCAACTTTTATTAGTTTCAAATTAGCCCACATAATTTAATCTAAAGAGCAATTAGACACTAAACACATATTTCAATTAAGTCCACATATTTTCATAAGATTGCAATTGAGTCAATTAAACTACTAAAACATAAATAATGCAATTCAAGCACAAGCAGAGTTAAATAAATAACAATCTAATCGCACGAGAACGACATCGTATCTTGCTCCGAAAATGTGGGGTGTTACAGAAAGATACATTCAAATATAAACATAAATAATAAATGCAAACCGGTTCAAACTGTTTCCTAGAACCGTGTCCCAAAAATTCCATTACATAAAATAAACAATACAAATATTCATAGTTATACGAATTTAGAAACATATGAAATGCAACAGACCCGAACGAAACAAAAGACCTGACAGACTCCAAGGACTCAACACATGCCGCCTAGCTCAAACTCCACACAAACATGCACACGAAAAACAATCAATCACACTGACTGAGTAAGGGGCTATCCACACACACTATATACGTATAAGGAGCATAGCACGTTCAAATCATAATGTTCGTGAACACAGGGATAGTTTTTGCACACCAAACATTACCCGTGATACATACATATAGGGGTTATCAAAACAGAACAAAACATAACTTAACAAATTCTTACATATCAAATCTTATCGAATCTTATCAAATCAATTCATATCGTAGGTTATACTTTCAAAAGTTTCATATTTTAACTTAATTATGGGTCTATCTCCGTTTCACGAACTTTACCAGAGCATAAATACAAAACTTGGTGGGTACGAGTAACAGATTCCATCCTGGACTCCTCATACGAATCATAACAAATCAAATCAAATCAAACATATCATACATACCTCCTTCTCCGGCGATGGAAGGGTTGTGCGACCCTAACCATTCATACAGATGATGGGAGCGCGAAAACTCAACCCTCCGGGTCCCATCCCCTACCAAACCTCTTGGCGGGTCCCGGGTTAGTCCTATCAAATTGGAGACTACGCTCAGGTTTAACCCGAAAGCCTGCTGCCATCCCGGGCATCCTGACTCGTAGACTCCGGGGCCCATCATACTAGAACAGATCATATCTTTACAGAACAGAGCAAACTTAACCCGCTACAGAACATAACGTATCATAACTTACATAACATACATGACATACCTTACCTTGCAACAACTATGTTTTACATACCTCTCCGTGTCAAATCCACCACATGTCTATAGCTTGTAGCACTCGACTCATCAGAGGCACACGGTTTGAAGCATAGTTAATGTTGCAAACATAACAAATTATAACAAATGAGAACAAGCGTACATAGGCTTGTACATAGCGTATCGTACTTGCAAAACCTTAACAAAGATATAAACTTACATATCTCTGATGTATTTACTTATTCTTCAGGTTATAGTTCACATGTATAGAGAACGAACACATTTCATAGGGTTTAACTATAACCTAATCTCACCTCAAACCGACGAGGCTGAGAACAAGACAAGTGAACCACCCCGGAATCAACTCAGCTCACGAAACACCACCCCGGGTGCACCTATGTAGCGCTCGAGCGCGTGAGGGACATCCCCCTCACCGCAACGCGACCCGTATATGAAATGGAAAGTCCATACACGTGCCAAGTCAAGGTGAACGGGGACACAAACACACTCGCTAAGCTAGGCGGGAGCTAACCCTTAAACCATTCAATACCAAAATGCAATAAAGAACAGAGTATGCAATAAAGCGGAAGCAATACATGATCAAGATATACAATGAGCATTCAAATTAAAAAATAATACAAATATTCAAGTGTCCAAAATGCCATCATGGCTCAAGCTATCAAGTACGCCCAACATATACATATCATAATACAAAATGCTAAAGTATGAGTGTAAGTGATAGAAGAAGTGCTAGACTCGAATACAAGACTCTAAGGACTCGGATTCTCGCCTAGCAAATCCTAACTTGCACAAAACAACTGAAAACAAAACGGGTTCAGTCCAAAGGGGATTGGTGGGTATAAAAGCAGGCATAATATATAAATATTACAGAATTGAACACGTTCATGCAAGTTATAATCTCATAAGAGGTTTTAGAACATTTCCCAAACTGATGAAACAAAAAAATCATCAAATGAGATTATAACAATCATATTCATTCAATAGGTTATTCGTGAGCCTGGCAAGAGGACTAAGTCTCTAACCTCCCCCTTGTGTAATCATTAAAGTGTTCATTAGGTTTTCATACATAATATTTCGTGCATAATCAATCGATCAATCATAATCATTCGATCATTCATAATCATTCAAGTAAACACCTTTTTCCTCTGGGTGATGAACGGGCTTGCAAGACCCGACCACCTCAATCATTGTGGCTAGTGGGGTATATTAATCCCTACAAGCCCGGTTCCCATTCCTCACTAACCTCCTAGAGAGGGCCGGTATCGTCACAGTTTTGGTTGAACTAGTATACGGGTTCACCGTCAGCCATGCTTCCCCGGTTAGCCACGTACACTAAGTCCTAGGGCCCCCTTTCAGTGCATTCATTCAATCTCGCCAAAACACTAGGTAGGGTATACAATAAAGAAAGGCTTTACATTCCAAATGCATTGGCTTAAAACTTTACACGTTGATGATATATTGGGTCATTCATAACTAATAGAAGAGAAACCCACCTCGAAAAGCAAAAGAAACGGTGCAAGAGCTTCACTGATCGGCCTCGTTCCCAAATCTGTGCAAAAGAGGTGAAGTAAGACTCAAAATGACCAATTGTGATGCACGACAATGTTATGCACATGATATGAGATGTATAAGAAGGAAAATCATGTCATGAAGCCATATTATCAAGTAATTCATTCAAGTACCTTCAATACATGAGGGTTTCACGTGTAATCGATTTATAATTCATAACAATTCAAGTCATGAATTTGATATAACAATTATAACTCAAATACATGAAGTATTCAATTATAGAATAAACAAAACAAGGGCATTCGAATCATTTAAATAGGTATGAACAAGAAATGGGTGTCAAATTAATTCCATAATTTCATATAAATAAAAAAACTCACATGCCTAATATAATATATATATATACACATACGTATAAAAAGAAACAATTTAACAATTATTTTTTACATGCATGCAATTTATATATATCATGCAATATATATATATATATATATATATATACATGCACACACTATATATAATGCATATATAAATACGTATAAACTCATGAATATATAATATATACATATTACACATACACAAAACACATGCACACATGAACAAAATAATTCAATTAAACACACACAATGCAGCAGTTCGAGCTTCACTGCATGGCTACAAGCTACATCAGTTCACTTGCTGATCGGCCCCCCTCTCCCCAACTGAACTACACAGCAACAACAATAGAAAACGAGCAGCAGCAGTTCAGAAATCACCACAATCTCCAACTAGTTCTTGCTAATAAATTAAGGAGTTAAAGTGTAGCAAATAACCAACAAATCAGTCCCAAACCATGCCTCAAATTCACAGCCAAACACACACACGTGAGCAAAGGAAAGAATGAGTTCATTTCATACATAAAGTTCCAAATTCATTAATTCCAACAACTTGAATTCTCAACAACCATGCCAAATCAGTTTACCTAAGTAATAATGGATGCCTTAAGCTCAGTTATGATAGATCAATTCAAGAGAAATCACAAGAATTCATCCATAATCTCCAAGAATAGCTCTAACACTTACTATTCAATCAAATATTCATAACTAAATCAATACCAAGCCAAAATCTGAAATCCAAGGATTAAAATGACCATAGGTGAATAGAGGAAACAATCATAAACTTAACTTTTGAATTTGGTTGAGTTTGGAAGAGATTTGATCTCAAAATCTCAAGAAAGGAATAGTGATGGGAATAGTATTCTTTCTCCAAGTTTGCAGCAATTTCCTCTCTTTCCCTTGTGTTGGACGAAATGAGATTGGGAGCATCAGGTAGAGGATTTAACTACGGTAATTTGAGGCCAAACCTTGGTTAATTTGGTTAAGTATTAAGAGAGTTATGGTTAAAATGGCTAAATGTGGCATATCTGCGGACAAAGCTTGTTTCGATTAAATTTCGAACGTCCAAACGGGCTTAGAAAAATATAAGGCTTGTTCCATTGAATCCAAATCTTTGATACAAGTTCAATGGAGGTGACGGAACACAAATCCGAGTTCTCAAGCTCAAGATACGGCACCCAGAACAAAAGGTGCGCTAAATGCTCTTTAGCCCCATTTTGGTCCTGTTCCACAAAATAAATCCGAAATCACGTCAAACAAGTTCGAAATCAAGTGTCGATCATACGAACATAATCATAACTCACATAATTCATGCATACCAATTTTTCACAAAAATCGAAATTGAATTCGAATAAGAACGGCACGCATTTCATGATCATAAGAACATTTCATCATAAATTCAATAATAATTAAATTCCAATTCAAATATTCATAAAAAAATAACGAAATAAAAATAATTAATTATATTTATAATTATAATAAACAATTAACTACCTAATTAAATAATTTAAAAGCGTAATTAATAAACACATACGTCATACCTGTACGGCCAATATGTCGGGGCGTTACAGCCTAGACAAACTGAAGACAAAACACGGAACTTAGACTCAAGGATGAACCACATAGATGCACAGCATATGCATAGGCACTTAAGGGATGTAAGCACTTAGGCAAAACTCATATTCAATTCAATACCAAGCAACGAAGGCATAGCAAACCTTAACACGTTCATGTGCACAATTAATGTAAACATGTGCAAATGAAATGTCTAAGATATCACTTATCCACATATGAACACCTAACGTGTTTAGACACTCAAGGCATACCATAAAATCATAAAACGAATCATATTTTATCCATTTATATGTACGACATATCATAAATCAAGTTAAGATCATGCTTGGGGAGGGATAAAAGTGTATAATAAACATACGGAATGAAACATAACACATATACACATAAAAAGGGGGAGACACGGGGGTGTCTCCCTCCAAGAACAAACTGAGACATGGGGGATGCCTCAGTATACCCAATGAAACAAGGGAGACACGGCTGTGTCTCTCTCAGTGCCTAAACTAAGACAAGGCCGTGTCTCAATACAGGCAGCTAAACACGGCCAGACACTGCCGTGTCAGAAAATGGCTTGTGGGGGAGACACGGGTGTGTCTCTCCTTCATCCCCAAAACTCAAGGAAGCAGCTATGGTGGGTGGGAGAAAGGAAAAAGGGAGGCAAACACGACAACAACACAACAACAGCTCCAAGTCACACCAAAATGCATATACAAGTCTCAAATAACATGCTTAACAACGTAAACACACTTAGAACTCAAGAATTAGAGAATGAAACAAGTTGCCAAGGAAGCTCATACAAGGTGCAATGATGGTGACTCAAGTTCGGGGCAAGAAATGGGCAAAAATCCAATGAGTAAATGATAAACACACTCATAGGAACAACATACTTCGATTCTAGCTTAAATAGATCACATATAAGCACATTGGGAGCAAATTCCAAATTTCTACACTATTCATCTTCTTCGAGAAAAGCATGAATTCGAGCACGAAAAGCGAGATACAATCAAGAGAAATCGAAGAACTCGAAGAGAAGAATACATTGCTTACCTTGGATTGTTGGTCGGGCGAGAGATGAAGCCGGAGCTTGAGCTCAAAGTGCGGAGTAAATAGTAGCCTTCTTATTCTCTTTCTTCCCCTTTTGATCAATATGTGAAGAATGGGAAGGAGGATGGGGTGGTTCGATTTTAATCCAAGGAGAAACCAGTTTGGTTCGGTTCACGACGGGCTCGGTTCGAACAGTTAGAAATTAAATTAGTAGGGAGTTCAAACGGGTGTAGAAAAAGGCGAGGCTAGTTCTATTGAACTCGAACCGTCGAAGCAAATTCAATGGTGGGATCAAAATTTGAATTCGAATCCCCGAGCTCATGTTAACCAAGAAATGGCTCATAAACCCTAATCCCGGTTAGGTTCCTAATCTTCAAATAAATGGACTTTTGAGTCCAAACACCTAACAACTAAGTTCTAAAGCAATACTTAACTTAAAATAGAATTCATATAGGCACGTTAGGCATGCAATGTCACATAATTACAATTAAAACAATTAACTTACGTAATAAAAATCACTCGTGACGTCGTACTTGGATTACCGAGAAGACGAGGTGTCACAATTTTAGTTTTATTATTTTCTAAAATTTTTGTATTCCTAATATAGTTTTAAGAATTTGTTAGTATATTAGTATTTTAATTTTTTTGCTTCAAATTCTCATTATGTCAACCCATGTCATTTTATAAATTGCAAGATGTTGATAATTTATTTTGATGAATTACTTTTATTTTAGTTTTGATATATATGAAAGGTATTCTTTTTTATTTTATTTAATAATTTGTAAATATTTGATGTAATAATTTTTAATCATTCATTATTTATAGTTTTAAGGATCAACAAATTAGGAATTTTTTGGTAAATATAATTAAATATTTATAATTGTTAAATGTTCCGTGCAAAGAATGAGGTTTATGCTAGTTTAAATATAATATTAGAACAAGTTATATGTTATATTTAACTTTCGCATTCCAAGTTGATCCCCAATTATTCAAATTTGGACGTAAGAGGTGTGGAAATCTGTACCAAATTGATTATTTATCATCACCATGAGTCAGGTTAAGTACATATTTTAACGATAATAATTTTATTTCTCAAGACAAATTTTATTTTAGTTTTATTTTTAAAATCTTTTTTTTTTTTTTTAAAGTTGAAATCATGTTGTTACAAGTACTAACATTGAAAGATGGCGTCAAGACTGTGAGCTACGATCCCGATGCCTAACTCAACTTCTTTGTTCGTATTATTTTATGTCATATTTTATTTTAAAATAGAAAAATAAAAACCCAAAAATTATATTTTTTATGTTTTTATAATTTCACTCTCTTAAATAAAATTGTCAAAATTCTTAGGAAAGTAGTGTTAAAGGTATATTGGCTTTGCACCTTGTGACACCCCGACTTTCAGGCCATACAGGTATGATGTATGTACGAATTTTAGATTCCTTAATTGCCCATTTTCATGTTTAATATATGTTTATTAGATGTTTAATACTTATTCTTTAATTAGATGAATTCTTATATTTGAACGTTTTACCCTTTTCGTTGGTAATTGCTTTGTTTGAGCTCGTATTTGAATTCTGATTTTTGTGCTTATTTTCTATGCATTATATGTACATGTTATGAACATGTGAATATGCTCGTTTTATGCTTTCGAGTTTATTTGTCGAGGTTTTGGAGTGTTTGTTTTGTTTGGGACCTAAAGAAGGTTAAAACGTTTTTAGCGCACCTTGGGTTCCGGGTTGTGTATCTAGAGCTCGGGAATTCGGATTCAGATTCCGTCCCTTCCGTTGGATTTGTTTCAATGATTTGGATCTACTGGACTAAGCCTTATATTTTTCTAAGCCCATTTGGTACTCTGGAATTTGACCGAAAACTAATCTCGCGCCTTATATGACCACCTTGGAGTATTTTGCACATAAGTCCTTCAACTCTTGACCAATTACCCTCAAACCTAGAGCCACATGACCACAAATCAATACCCTAGCATCCCTCTCTCTTTCATTTCATTCCACACAAGACAAGGGAGAGATTTTCAGCAACTTTGGAGAGAAACCAGAACAATCTCATCACTATTCACCCAAGAGGGATTTTAACCTCAATTCGTCATTTTTCTCCATCCTCTTCAAGAGGTGAGTATATATTTGATATCTACATGCTTATGTGATCATTTTCATCCATAAATTTTAGCTTTTCACCTAGGTTTGATATGATTTTGAAGCTTGGGAATGAATAGTAAGGGTTAGGATCATTTTTGAATTCATATGCATTCTCTTGTAATTTCTTTTGATTTCATGGAATATATGAGACCACACGAGCTTCATTTACGATTAATTGGAAATGAATTAAGTGGAGGTTGCTTGGTTGTTGAGATGCCATTAATGAACTTCAAGGTTTTTGTAAGAAAATGGTTTGAACTTTTGCATATTTGAATCTCCTTGATTGCCGGTTTGTTGTCTGAGATTATGGGGCTGCTTTGCATGACTTTGTAGTTGTTATTTTCATGGTTAGAGTGTTGCCTTACTGCCTTGTGTTTGTTGTTGTTGTGTGAGCTTGAACAGGGGAGGAAGTGCTTCGTTGCTGCTGTTGCTTTTTGTGTCTGAAACATCTCTGTTAGAATATCATTATATATGGTATAGTTGACTTACCGGGTTTAATCCCTAATCAATATTATTGTCCAGATTTGTAGGGATTGTTTCTTAGGGCAGATATATCTTTGTTAGTAGTTGTGAAGATTGTAACACAGAAAACCATACACAATGAATCAAATAATCAAAGTTTTCTCCAAATACTATGTTCTAACATGGTATCAGAGTAGTGTTAGAATCCTTGGGATTCAGCTTTAACATCATCGTCCCAATACCAATCCCAAACCCTTGGCCGAGATTAGGCCAAAACCAAACATGACAACCCAAATCGATACCAACCCAAAACACTCACCTTAGAGTGCAAACCTGTTGCGCAGCAACACCCAATCTCAATCTAAAAAATCGTATTAGTGGATCCTTGACTGTGGGGCAACCGATACAATGACCTTTGATCGATCCGATATACTAAACCAAGTTACCCAAACCAATCCCATATTCAAACGGCGAATGGAGATCTGGCCGTGGTTGAAAAAGAGGGCTCAATTCTTGTTACTCCTAAACTTAAATTGAGCAATTGTCTTTATGTGCCATCTTTGTCTTGCAAGTTGCTTTCTTTGAGCCATATTACGAAAGAGCTAAATTGTGTGGTCCTGATATATCCTCGGTTTTGTTTATTACAGGACATTCATACGAAGTAGATCGTTGGGCGTGGTACTGAGCGCGATGGATTATATTTTGTTGATGAAGTGGAAAACCCCTCCAAAGCTCTTCTTTCAGCTGTAACAGAAAATACACAACTCTGGCTCTGGCACATGCGTCTTGGTCATCCCTCACTCGAGTATCTAAGAATGTTATTTCCTACACTCTTTCCGTTTAATCAGTCTTTGAATTGGTTATGTCAGACTTGTCTTACTGCTAAAAGTCATAGGGTCTCATTTAAACCAAATAATACTCGGGTTGAATCTGCTTTTTCGTTGGTACATTCAGATGTTTGGGGACCAGCCCCTGTGACAAATCAGAATCAATTTCAGTATTTCGTATCGTTTATTGATGATTATTCTCGCATGACATGGGTAAATTTTCTGCGTCATAAATCTGAAGTTTAGGCTACCTTTGTGGTTTTCTTTAATATGGTGCAAACACAGTTTGGTCACAAAATCAGGGTGCTCCGGTCAGATAATAGACGAGAATATATTAACTAGAAAATGCACAGTTTTTTTCAAAAACACGGCATGATTCACCAAACCTCCTACCCTAATACCCCTCAACAAAACGCGGTAGCTGAACGAAAAAACAGAACCATTCTTGAAATGACCCGAGCTTTACTCACTGAAGCAAGTGTCCGTAAACATTTTTGGCCTGAGGCTGTTGCCACTGCAACCTACTTAACAAACAGGTTACCCACAAAAATCTTAGCCAAAAAAACACCACTGTCAGTTCTCCAAACTCAAATTGAAGTACCACCCCATCTCACTTTACCACCTCGGATTTTTGGGTGTACTGTCTTCGTCCATGTCCCAAAATTTGAGCAGACAAAGTTGGATGCTTGTGCAGTGAAGTGTGTCTTCCTTGGATATACCCCTAGTCAGAAGGGATATCAGTGTTATAACCCCAAAACCAAACGGTTTCTTGTCACTATGGATTGCAATTTTGTGGAACCTGAGTATTAATACCTTTCCCAGCACAGTGATCAGGGGGAGATTCAGGATAGTGGATCTCTGAGCTGGTTGAATTATACTGATCTGATTGACCCTACACCACCTGCTCCTACTTCTAAAGATCTCAGTACCACATCCACACCCAGTGATTCTCCTTCGAATGATGTCCAAAATCAGGTAACTGATCCTTCTCCACTCCATGTTGTCATTTATGATAATATTGATGTACCAAATGCCCCTGATGTTGTGATCGAGAATGCAGAAACTCATAGGTACAATCTACCACAGAGAAGTACCAGAGGGATACCCCCGCAGAGGTATTCACCCGATCATACATCCCGATCAGCTAAGCGCCCTGTAGGAAATATGGTCAGGGGGAGTCTGTCACCCGAAGCAAAGGCATTCCTTAGCAGTCTGTACAAAGAAGAAATTCCCAGAACTATACATGAAGCTAAACAAAGTGAGGAATGACAGAGAGCCATGGAAGTCGAAATGGAGGCATTAACAAAAAATGGGACATGGGAGAAATGCAAGTTACCTAAGGGAAAAAGACCAATTAGCTATAAATGAGTCTTTACGGTTAAACATAAAGTTTATGGCTCCATGGAAAGGTATAAGGCCCGACTGGTTGCGAAAGGATACACTCAGACGTTCGGGATCGACTATTCTGAGACTTTCTCACCAGTGGCAAAACTAGATACAGTTCGAGTGTTGTTGTCTGTAGTACCCAATAAGGAATGGCCACTTCATCTGTTTGATGTGAAAAAATGCCTTTCTGCATGGGGATTTGAATGAGGAAGTCTACATGGAACCTCCACCCGAAATGTGACGCCCGGAGCGATGGGCCACCATATCCCCCGCACCTAAACCCGAACCCACATATGAAATAGCCTTCCATACATGAGCCCAAGTCCAAGAGAACGGGGACCTACACTCACACACTAGGCTAAGCGGGGCTAAAACCGGAACAGAGCGCGTAAAAATAACATACAAATATACGGAAGCAACAAACAAGATCAAAAGAGCTCATTATATAACGAACATTAACATTTACATGGCCTCCCGGCCCAAAAGATCGAGTATAATCAACAAGTATTCCTAAATCTCCATAATATACAATCCAAATATCAAATACATAGTAAGAGTAACCAAAAGTAGGAAAGTATGTATGAAACTCGACCTAAACTCGAAAGTACAACAAGCCTCGAAGCACTTCCCCGCCTAGTTCGAAACAACCTGCATCTGGGTAGGAAAAAGGGAGGGTTAGTCACAACTCGACTGAGTGAGGGGTCTAAACTCACACCCATACCTAAATACATAAATAGAGTAAAGCAAGTATCAAAGGTCATGTCCATGAATCGAGCTAAGGTTTTTCATACTAACACATTTTAAAACATAACATATAATACATAATTCACAATCCATCGAACAAAACATAAACATAAGTTCGGCAAGAACGGACTATCCCTTACTCCATCAAACATAACATAAAACTGAAATTATAAATCAATCCAAACCCAACAACACGGTGATCAGGAATCAAACACTCTCCACCTACTTATGTACGAGGGGTAGCTAACCCACAACGTACTCGGAGCATCACGCCTCATCAACCTCCAAGAATCGCGCGTAACACTACGAATGGGAATCATACACAGGCTTAACCCGACGGCCCTTGCCGTCCCGGGCGTCCTTACCCACAATTCCCGGGCCCAAGATACCTTACCAATACCAATTCCCATATTTCAGGGCTTACCTCGCTCATAGATAACATAAACGAATAAACGGATTCAAACCATAAGCTTACATATACTTATACTTATACCAGTTTCAGAAAACGTAAAGCTTACCCATAAGATCATAAACATATCTTAAACACACATATTTAACTATATATGAGATATATAGTCGCATGCGGGGTGAGAAATCAACAAATATTAGGCCATAGGTCGCTTAACTAGAAGATAAAAATCCTAAACCTCACCTTGTAGCAAAAGAGTAGAAACTGGGTCAAAAGAAGCGACAACCGCCTAAACTTCGGGTTCGTGGGCGTCCGGAAGAGGCTCTGAAACAAAAGAATACAAGACCCGAGACTTAGACTCAAATATGAATCAATTAAACGCCCGGCAATACTCATGAATGCAATGTATGCATATGAAGTGCATAAACTTATTACTTAACACATATTGAATCATAACTCGTTCAAATCATATCAAATAAATTCAAAAACCTAATATAATCGAATTAACACAAAATAATACATGTTCGCAAAGCTTAGGGATCATACTCGGGGTGGGAGAGAAGCAAACAAGCGAAGAAAACAAGAAAACAAAGTACGGAATAAAAAGGAGCTGCTACCCTAAATCCACCCCGGTGGATTTTTTTTCAAAGGAGGAATCCACCCCCATGGATTCAAGGCAGACAACTCTCTGCCTCAAATCCACCCCGGTGGATTATTTTCAAAGCAAAAATCCACTTAGGTGGATTTGGGTCAGAGGCTAAAATTCGAAATTAAGGTTTGCAAACTCCATGAAAACTCCTTCCAAACCAAAGCATCAACAACAAGACATGAAATGGTGCAAATATACCAAAAAATTAAGCAAGAAAAACATCCCAAATCATCTCCACTCATGCATACTACCAACAAGAAATGAAAAGAAGCAAAGAAGCTAAAGTTACATCAAGTTCCTCCCAAGTTCTCAAAATAGAAATAATGGCAATTCATAATACTTTCACCTACCATGAAAAAGGATCATATACAAGCAATAAAAAAGCCAAGTGAATCAACATATAAAGCTTCAAACTCAAAGAAAGCAAGAGAAGCACTAGTTTTTCAAAATTCTTCAAAACTTAACTATTCATGACTCCAAGCAAATCTCATGAACTCCAACATTAAACCATGATATAAGAAGTGTAAAATTAACATAAGATGTAGGAGAGAAAGAATCATGGCTTACCTTGATGAAAAGGAACAAGAAATGGCTAAATCTTGAGCTTTAAGGTCACAACAATGGATGAAAATGGCTATGGACTCTTCTTCTTCCTTTCTCCTTGCTTTAGTTCGAAATTCGCAGCACAAAGGGGAGGATAGAGCTGAATTTGGTGATTAGAAGTCAAGGGTAGGGGTACGGGTAGGTCTATTAGTCTCCAAGTAGGCTTATAAGTGCGATCTAGGTACGTAGGGCCGAAATTTGCATCGTTAGGGGGTCAAAACGGCATCAAATAAGTACAAAGCTTATTTCATTGTTCCTGAATTATCGATTCGAGTACAAAGGTGAAGACGGAACTCGAATCCGAGTTCCTGAGCTCAAGTTACGAGAAAAAGACTCAAGAGTGGCCAAATTGCAAATTGGCCCAAAAGTTTGAAATAAAAATCAATTGAGTTCAAAACAAAACAAACAAGTCCAAAACAAGTTTAAAACATACAATTAAGTCCAAGAATCATATAATTCATGTTATACACAAATTAAGCATGCTCGGGTTCAAATTCCAAACCTCAAATCAAAAGAATTCAGGTCAAACGTGCAAGTAGGGCAAAATTGTATCCAAATTCTCACATAATTCATATAAGAGATTAATAAAGGAATATAAATCAAATTAAATGCATCAAATAATATGAAAATAAATGCAAATACGGAAAGTAAACTCACACGTGGTACCAACCTGTACGTGCGAGTAGACGGGGTGTCACACGGATTCAGTGAAGAGTTTGGCCAGAGTAAGGTGTGCCGACTCCGGAAAGCACTATATGGACTCAAGTAGTCACCTCGAGCATGGTTTGGCAGGTTCACACTGGCTATACAGCACCACGGATACGTCCAAAGCAACTCTGATCACACCCTATTCCTAAAGAAACGAGGAGATTTGATCACGTGTTTGATCATTTATGTAGATGATATGATTATAACAGGTAGTGACAAGGAAGAAATGGAGAACCTTAGGGAGAATCTGTTTAGAGAATTTGAAATGAAGGATCTCGGAGGGTTAAACTACTTCTTGGGTATTGAAGTTCTTCGATCGCAGAAGGGGATATTTATTTCTCAGAGGAAGTATATCCTGGATCTATGGACAGAAACTGGGTTAGTGGATTGCAAACTCGGGAAACTCCGATACAAGTAAACCATAGACTTAGGATAGATGAAAGTGGGGAAAGAACAGATAAGGAACGATATCAGTGTTTGGTTGGGAAACTGATATACTTGTCGCACACGCGACCCGATATCGCCTACTCAATAGGTATTGTGAGTCAATTCATGAACCAGCCATATAAACAACATATGCAAGCAGTCATCCGCATCATCAGGTATCTTAAGGGTACTGTAGGAACGGGGATTATGTTCGGGAGACATGTTCATCTCAACATTGAGGCATACACTGACGCAAATTGGGCAGGGAATCCGAATGACCGAAGGTCCACATCTAGGTTTATTACACTTGTTGGGGGAAATGTGGCTACCTGGAGAAGCAAAAAACAGAAGGTAATGGCACTCTCTAGTGCCGAAGCTGAATTTAGGGGAATAGCAAAAGGAGTTACCGAGCTTATTTGGCTCAGAAAACTAATGGCAGAAATGAGCTTGGAACCAGAAGGCCCAAGTCCTCTGAGGTGTGACAACAGAGCTGAAATCAGCATGTAACGCCCCGACTTTTCAGTCGTATAGGTATGGCGTATATGTTTACCAAATTGCACGAATTAATTATTTATAAGTGTTTTGTATACTTAATTTTATAATTAAATGTTAAAATGTTAATTATGTATATCATTAATTTTATTGTTATTAACTTCAAACTTAATTCGTTGACTTTTGTAATTTAATTTAAAATGGAATTTAATTGTTTTATATGTTTAATTGTTATTTTGTTATTTTATTTTTATTTCGTTAAATTTTATTTTATTTTATTTTATTTTATTTTATTTTATAAATATTTGAATTATTTGAAATTTTAATTTTATTTGAATTCTTGAACTATCTGCACATGTGTGACATGTTTGAGTGTCGTTCCTATTTGAATTGAATTCGGAATTTCGTGAAAATTTAGTATGTTGTACATTTATGTGTTGAAAACATGTCCTTATGCTTGTTTCATGTTTTCGATCTCGTTTGGCGTGGTAACGAATTTATTTCGAGTTGTGGAACAAAATCGGGGGCTAACAGGCAATTAGCGCACCTTTGGTTTCGGATGTCATATCTTGAGCTCGGGAATTCGGAATCGAGTTCCGTCAACTTTTATGGACTCAGATCGAAGATTCGGGTCTAATGAACTTAGCCTTATATTTTTCTAAACCCATTTGGACCTCTGAAATTCAACCGAAAAATGAGTCGGCCGCAAAACTGCCATACTTTACCATTTTAATTATAACTCTCACCATACTTATCCAAATTAACCATGGTTGAACTTTTCGGAAACCTAACTCAACGCTCTATCAGCTCTAACCACCCTATTTCAACTCACACTATCAACCCAAGAGAAAAACACAGCTAAACATCAGACTTCCAGTTCCAACCTGTCACTTTGGCCATCTTGGAGATTTTGAGCTCTAATCTCTTCCAACCTTCATCCAATTCAAGAGGTGAGTTAGGGACTGTTATATACATTCATTTGTGTTCATTTTAAGCCATGTATCCCTAATTTTGAGCTAATATTCATGGAGTTTGTAGGAAATGAATGAATAGTTAGGTTATGAAGCAATTTCTTGATCTCTTTGAATCATTGATGGTTTTGATTGTTTTAAAGCATGAAAGTGATCACTTTAACTCCCTTATTTCATGTATGGACATATATTTTGTCGTATTTGAAGATTTAATGAGACACCATTAATGAATTTTGTATGAAAATGACTTCTTTTCCTCCTTATTTTCGTGTTGCTACTGCTGCGTGAATTTTGGTGTATTAAGGATCTGTTTTGTTGAGTTTTGCAGCACATTTAACTCACTTATTTCATTTATGGACATATATTTTGTGGTATTTGAAGATTTAATGAGACACCACTAATGAATTTTGTATGAAAATGACTTCTTTTCCTCCTTATTTTCGTGTTGTTGCTACTGCGTGAATTTTGGTGTGTTAAGGATCTGTTTTGTTGAGTTTTGCAGCACATTAATCTATTAAATTGTTTGCCTAATTGTTGGTTGAAGTCTTGTGTGTATTCTTGCCCTGTTTTGCCTTCATTTCTCCCCTGTTCTGCGTGAACTGCTAATGTTCGTTTCTTTCCTACTGCGTTAATCTCCCCGGGCGGCGAGATTTTGGTCTGTTCCTGGGGACACTTTGTGTAGATTCATTCTGCATCTCCTTCCCCGGTCGGGAAAGGTTGTGTTGGGTTTTTCCCCGGGCGGGGAATGCCCTGTTCTGCTGCCGTTTCTTTTTTCTGCATGTTGTATGTAAATATATGTATATATACAGTGCTTGTGTGTGCATTGCATGGTTTGTGCAAGCATAGTATATATATATATATAACACATTACATAACACCCATGCAAACACAAGCACTTATAATATCATATATATATATATATATATATATATATATATATATATATAATACGTTAAATGCATGCAAATGTGTATATATAGTATTTATATATTAATGCATGCATGTTTGTTGAATTTATTATGTGGTGATATAATACATGCATGCAAGGCGGTACGTATGTATATATATATATATATATATCTAGATATTGATATGATTATATATTATGTAAATGCATGATTAGTTATAAATATTAAGTATTGTTTAATTTATTTAATTTTAGAATTTAAATGTTAGCTATTTCGTGTTATTTAATTTCCGATAATGACTTGAATGTCTTTATTTGTCTATTCTCTAATTGTAAACTTGTAATCTTTGGGCTACAAATGTTATATGAATTTATGACTTGAATTGCTATGAATTATGAAACGTTTGGACGTGAAATAGTACGTGTTATGATTGTTATATGAAATTCTTGGATTGAATTGATTGGAAATGTGAAATTATGAACTTGAATAAATATGAATGCTTCCTTGAACGAATGAATGGCTTGTTTATCAGCCTTAAATGCATTAGTGCACATGAACGTGTTCATGACATAGTATCATCTTTTATGTATTCATATCATGTGTATAGCATTGTGGTGCGTCATATATGGTTCATTTGGAGTCTTGAGTCGCACGAGCACGTTACATTTTCCTTGTACAGTTTTCTCTAGGGTGGAGATACCGGGTTCATAGGACACCCCAAGTCTTCTTTTCTTCTTGGTATTGTTCGGTAAGGTGTAACATGTGGGTTTCTCTTCTATTAGCTATGATGACCCGATATATCTCTTATATGCAGGTTTTAAGCCAAAATATTATATATGTGTATATATATCGAGTCGTTTCAAAAGAGTCTATGATTTTCCAAAGTAAAGCCCTTCTTTTATGTATTCCCATCTTATGATTTTTGGAATGGACATGATTGAACACACGGGCCCAGGGACTTAGTGCAAGTGGCAATCCGGGGAGGCAAGGGCCGATGGTGATCCCTTGTATTAGTCCCACCACATTTACGGTGATACCGGCCCTGGCTAGGAGGTTTACCAGGGAATGGGAGCTGAGTGCCCTTGGGGGATTCATGTACCCCCCTGGGTCAATGTATGGACCGATGGCCGGGTCTTGCTAACCCGTTCACCACCCGGAGGAAAAAGGTGTAAGTGTTTATGTTATGAATAATAATGATTATGATTGATTATGAATGAATATGAACAATTATGCATGAATGTGTATGATCGCTAATGAAAAGATTGAATCGATATGCACACACGAGGAGTAGGTTGGAGATGTTCGCCCACCCGCCAGGGCTCACGTAATGACCTCATGAATGATTATGAATGAATGAATTTGGTAGTTGTAATCCCGAACGTTGTTTTCCTTTGTTTTACCCATTTGGGAAATATCTTAAAAACCTCGTACGGGCTTATAGCTTGCATGCGCGAGTGTTTACATTCTGCGATAATGTTATATTATGCCCTGTTTTATACCCACCAGTCTCCTATAGACTGAACCCGGCTTTGTTTTCAGTTTTCTCTTACAGGTGTTGGAGTGCTAGGCGGGGTTTCGAGTTGGTCGAGTAGTTTGGTCAAGTTTGGGTCACTTCACGTATTTTGTTAATTGAATAAGTTATAGATTTATGTATGACATGTTATGATTATGTTATATTATTTCGGGACTAGGTATTCATGCTAGTGGAATCCGTCTTTTATGATAAACCTCGTTATTGAATATATGTTCTGCTTCCGCACACGCATTTAAATTCATGAACTTGTATATTTGGTTTCGAGGTTCTAGCTCCCGCCTAGCCTAGTGTATGAGTGAGTCCCCGTTCGTCGTGATTCGGCTCGTGTATGGACTCTCCATTTCATATGTGGGACGGGTCCCGGTGCAGGGGATGTGGTGCCTTCCATCTGGGGTGCTACACAGCATCTTAGAGAATCCGGTACAGCACGACAGAACGAAGCACGTGGAGGTTGACCGACATTTCATTAAGGAGAAGTTGGAGAACGACATTATCTCCATTCCCTTTGTGGGGTCTGCAGATCAGCTAGCCGACATACTTACAAAGGCGGTCACTACTCAAATCTTCCAAGCGGCAATGTGCAATCTAAAGATTGGGGATTCCATCACTTAGCTTGAGGGGGAGTGTTAGAATATCATTATATATGGTATAGTTGACTTACCGGGTTTAATCCCTAATCAATATTATTATCCAGATTTGTAGGGATTGTTTCTTAGGGCCTATATATCTTTGTTAGTAGTTGTGAAGATTGTAACACAGAAAACCATACACAATGAATCAAATAATCAATGTTTTCTCCAAATACTATGTTCTAACAATCTCCCAGGGCGGGGAGATTTTCACTTGGAAAGTCCTCATCCGGGGACTTTCATGCCAAAAACTTTCTGTAATGTTTTCCCCGGTCGGGGAGTGTTGAAGAGCAAATCTCCCATGGAGGGGAGATGGTGTTTGCCTCCTTTCTTTGGTTGTTTGCTTCTTTCTTTTATTTCTTGTTTATTCCTTACTTATACATGTTTTATCATTGATGTTTGATATATTTTGATGTGATTTAAATTATGAACATGATCTGATGTCTTCCTTGAGAATTTATACCACGAAACGTGACCTTTAATTGTTGAATTGTATGATATGAATTATAAATTTAAGTTATGAAGTGATATGATACGTTTTATACGAATTTTGAATTTAAATGACTTAAGTGGTGCATTCTTCCATTTCATTTGCATCTATTGCATTCATGAGCATTGTCGGGCATCTATATTGTTCATATTTGAATCTAAGTCTCGGGTCTTGTCTTCTTTTATTTCAGAGTCTCTTTCGGACGTTCGAGAGCCCGAGGTTTAGGTGGTTGTTATCCCGTTTTGTCCTCCTACTTTTCTACTTTTGATATAAGGTGAGATTTAGGAATTTTTGTTTTTGTTATTGACCTATGACCTATTATATGTTGTTTTCTCTCCCCATATGCGAATATATATCTTATATATATATTTAAATACGTGTGTTTAAGTTATGATTATGATTTTATGGAAACGTTTGAATTTTATGGAATTGGTATACGTATGAGCCTACGTAAGCTTAAGATTTTGAATCCTTTATACGTTTATGCTATGTTTAGCAAGTTGTGCCCTGAAATATGGGAATTTGGTTTCTTATGGTATGTTGGGCCCCATAATTATGGGTAAGGAATGCCCAGGACGGCAAGGGCCTTCGGGTTTGGCCTGTGTATAGTTCCTTTTGAGATATACACGTGCGACTTTTGGAGGTTACGAAGGCGTGGTATCTTGAGCCCTCAATGGATAACCGGGGAAGGCATATCATGGGTTAGCTACCCCGTATGTGTTTGTATTATAGGTGGAGAGGGTTTGATTCCCGAAACACCATGGATGTGGGGTTGGAATTGTATTTATGAATTCAGTTTTTATGTTATGTTTTGAGGAGTTAGTGGAAGTCCGTACACTAGCCGGACGTTTAATTATGTTATGTATCGAAAGATTATGGATCGAGATGGGATTTTTTCCTTTTGTATTATATGTTATCTTTTGAAAATGATTTGGTATGCAAAACCCTAGCCTCGATTCATGACTATCCCTTTGATATATGCTCTGTTACACTTATACGTTTGTGGGTGTGCGTTTAGCCCCCTCACTCAGTCGAGTTGTAGACTGGCCCCTCTCTTTTCCCACCTTTAGTTGTAGGTTGCTCGTGAGAGGCGGGGAACTGCGTCGTGGTCGTGTCGTACTTTCTGGTTTAGGACAAGTCTGCATTTTATATTGCATCTTTTGATACTTTAGTTATGTATTGATACTCATTATGAATATTTGGAATAACTTATGAATACTTGTATCATTTTGGGCCGTGAAGCCATTGTATATGTTAATGTAGGTTAGTTTGAGCTCTTTTTGGATCCTGTTTACTTATCATATCGTACATAAATATCATACGGACTGACCTCGAAATCATAACAAACCGAAACTAAGCATACATAGGCTCATACATAGCGTTTATACTTTTCGAATCAAATCATATGACAAAACCAGCAAAATACGTACTTCGCATATATCTACATATACATAAGGCTTATAAACCGCATGTATTCGAAAACGAGCACATTGTAGTAGGGTATAACTATATCCTAACCTCACTTGGTATCAAACAAAGCTGAAGACACTGCAAACGGTCCGCCCCGGAACCTTCACGACCACAAGTCACCACCCCGGGTGCACCTGTACCAACTGAACACACAAAACACAACACAGAACTTAAACTCAGACTCAGACAACCACACAGAAATGCACGGCAAATGAAATCTCATAAGCAGGATTCAAATTTCTATTAATTACATGTAAAAGAAAACATTAGGACATGTTCATGTACACAATTAATGCAAATAGAAGGAAATGAAAGGCGATGCAAATCATATTATTTCGTATCAATTCATTTATCAAATAACCAGTTCATATTCGTATGGACAAATTATTTCTTACGTGCAAAAGTTTCTAATTTAATCATATAAGTTTCATACAATTCATATAATACATAAAAAATTCAATTAACAAGATTTGGTTAATTCATATCATGCAAATTTACTCATTTGAGAAAATTACACAAACATCCCCTCTAGGCTAAACAATTAACAAAATTCGACATGTCGGGACTCAAATTGCAAATCAAAACATTTACACATATCACATTTCATATAAAAGCACGTAGTACAAGAACAACCAAATCATATAATAGCATGCTTCGAATTTCATTTAAATCCCACGGAGTTATATATCAAATTCTAACCATACTAATTTCATATAATTCATATATTGTATACTCAATTCATATCTCACAGAACGAATTCAATGGACAAGGTTTATTTAATTAAATCAAACAAATTCATATCGTTCCCAAAATTACACAAACACCCCTTCAAGTTAGACAAATAGCTCAAATACGATATATCGGAATTCAAATCGCAAATCAAAACATCCATATATATCATAATTCATTTAGTACATGATTTTGTATACATTAGATTTTATATTGATCGACAAATCAAGCAATTAACAATTTATCGCAATTAAAATAATTAATTTCAAATATTCAAATTACACAAAATAAATCACAACAAATCAACCGGACATCCGATTGACGAACGGAAAGTGGCATTGAACTCACCACAACGAGGCGAACAATCTGTCCGAAACCTACCGGAACAGTGGTCGGCCGCCGCTCGGCCACCACCAGAGCGTGCCGGAAAAATCCCGAAAAATCACCCGTGTAAGTACTCCTCGTGCTCGTTCCAATTCCTGGATCAATTTCTGGAAAATCCAAGACAATCTCCTCCAATTTCAGATCTAAGAACACGAAAACCCCAAATCTTGAAATCCAAATTACTTCCAAACCGGTGAACGAAAATCGAATCCGTAAAAGGTATTATCTTGCCCGTGACGAGCTCTTCGAAACCCCCAAGCTATTCGCCGGGAAAAATCCCCGGAGCTGACCTCCACCGTGAACCGCCACTGCGCCTCGTCCGAACCACCACCTACCCCGTGATTTAGGTCAATCTGAGGCCAGAAATGAGATCGAGGGGTCGAAAAACCTTGGAAACCATCGAAGCTCCTTCGAAAAAGCCGTCGGAACGCGTTGGAACGTGGCGCTACAGTAACTCGCCGCCGCTGCAAGAAGTTCAGGCTGCGCATGTGCCGTCGTCACCGCCTCTCTGGCCATGCCACCAACGCTGCTGGAACTGCAGGGCCGAGCCGCTCCAAGCCCAGTAAGTTCCTATTCAATCCCGCCACTGGAGACCACGGTGGGCCGCCTTGAAAGTGGCGGCCCAAAACCCACCACCTGCAACCCACCACAGCTCCGCCACTGCTCGTCATTGGGCCATGATTTTGGTATTATTGCGTCGGGCTCATCGAGTTGATCAACTTAGACTATTCACACGTCGAATTCCGTCGAGAAACGACCAAGTTTGAGTTATGTGTGTGTTTACATCGTGAGTTTGTGTAAATAGTGACTGAATCTCGTGAGAGAGAGAGAGAGAGCGCTGAGGCCTAAACTTTGGCATAAAAAACAAGGATTCGGGTCTTTTATCCCAGGTCCTCGCGTTCAAAATGAGAAAAGGCTAACGACGTCAGAATTGGGCAAACTTAGAGTCTACGAACTAGTTTCGCTGCCCCGAACGCGTTGAAGGGTCCAAATGGTCAAAATCTTGATCGAACAAGCAGTGACCGAAGAACCCTTAAAAAGAGAAAATTACAAAGGGGCCCCTAAACTCTAAAAGAGTTCAAAATAGGGCCACGTAAAACATAAAATCACATTACTAAACACATAAAAAGGTTGAAACGTGGCGTACTTTGTACGTCGAACAAACGGGATGTGACACTGTGAGCTTCGAAGGCCAAGTTTTTCTTGCAGATTTGATTGAGATGCGGATACAGAGATATGATGAGATCCTTGGAATGGATTGGTTATTTAAACATGGGGCTAAGATGGATTACCGGGAGAAGAAAGTTTCTTTTGGTTCAGTGGTGTTTAATGGTGAGAAGGTGAAGTCAAGCCCATTTATTTCCTTTATTGAGGTGAGTAAACTGGTCCAGGACGGTACGATAGGTTTTGTGGCCTATCTTTTGAACAAACCGAGGGATCAGGCCAAACTTTAGGAGACGGAGGTCTTGTGAGAGTATACCGATGTATTCCTTGAGACTTTGGGTTCTTTACCACCTGATAGAAACATCGAGTTCATAATCGACCTTTATCCCGGAGCAGAGCCTTTCTCGAAGACTCCCTATAGAATGGCTCCTGCGGAGTTAAAGGAGTTAAAGACGTAGCTTGACAAACTTCTAGCTTGCGGGTACATCCGTCCGAGCACTTCTCCGTGGGGTGCTCCCGTTCTATTTGTAAAGAAGAAAGATGGAATGCTATGGATGTGCATTGATTACCGTGAGATGAATCGGATGACCGTGAAGAATAAATACCTTTTGCCTCACATTGAGGAGTTGTTCGATATTTTGTAGGGTTCTAGGGTATACTCCAAGTTAGATTTGAGGCAGGGTTATTATCAGCTGCAAATCAAGCAGGAGGATATTCCGAAGACCGGGTTTAATACTTTGATATGGGCATTTTGAATTCGTTGTTATGCCATTTGGATTAACTAATGCCCCAGTCGTGTTTATGGACATGATGCACCGAGTGTTCAGGCCATTTCTTGACAAGTTCGTGGTTATATTTATAGATGAAATTCTGGTGTATTCGAAGTTCGTTGAAGAATATGCACAGCACCTTCGGATAGTCTTGGAAACTTTAAGAGAACACAAACTCTATACCAAGTTTAGTAAGTGTGAGTTTTGGATCGACAAAGTTATGTTCTTGGGTCATATAATTTCAGGCGACGGAATCGAGGTTGATCCATCTAAGGTTGAATCTGTACTTCATTGGGAGAGACCGAGAAATATCTCAGAAATCAAAAGTTTTCTTGGGTTGGCCGGGTACTACCGTAGGTTTGTAAAGGACTACTCTAAGATTGCATCCCCGTTGACTCGTTTAAATAAGAAGGAGGTGAAATTTGAGTGAGATGATAAGTGTGAGGCGAGTTTTCAGACTTTGAAGGTGAAATTGAATTCAGCATCGGTTCCTACCCTACCCGAGGGTACCGAGGGTTATGTAGTTTACACAGATGTTTCGAAAGAGGATCTTAGTTGTGTGTTAATGCAGAACGGTAGAGTGGTAGCTTATGCTTCAAGGAAGTTGAAGGAGCATGAGAAGAATTACCCTACCCACGATCTTGAATTAGCTGTCGTTGTGTTTGCTTTGATGAAGTGGCGACACTATCTCCACGGTGCAACTTTCGAGGTATTTACCTATCACCAAAGCCTCAAGCACCTCTTTTCTCAAAAGGATTTAAATGTGAGACAGAGGCGTTGGAGGGAGTTACTAAAGGATTATGATTGCACAATTCAGTACCATCCAGGTAAAGCAAATGTGGTAGCTGATGCATTGAGTAGAAAGGTGAGTGTGGCTAATTTGGAAGTAGGTTCTTCAAGTTCAGGTTCAGAAATCTTGGTTTCGGGGACTTGGTTGGCTACTCTTATAGTAATACCAGATTTGAAATAGTAGTTGTTAGAAGCTCAAACCTCGAATGCAGAAATTCGGAAGTTGGTAGCTCGTTCTAGAGATGACCCGAATTCTAAGTTTGGATTTGATGATTCCGGTTTGTTAAGGTTCGAAGCGAGAATATGTGTCCCAGAAGAGCTCAAGAGGCTTATACTTGAGGAGGCACATCGCTCAAGGTACTCGATTCATCCGGGAGGTACTAAAATGTATCGGGACCTGAAAGAGAAATTCTGGTGGAATGGCATGAAAAGGGACTTTGCGAACTTCGTGAAGCGATGTCTAACGTTTCAAAAGGTGAAGGCAGTGCACTAGAAACCAGGAGGAACTCTCCAACCGCTTCCTATTCCCGAGTGGAAGTGGAAGCATGTGATAATGGACTTTGTGTCCGGCTTGCCTAGGGTTAAAGGAGGGTTCGATGGAATATGGGTAATTATGGATAGATTTACCAAGTCAGCCCATTTTCTCAAGGTTCGGATGTCCGAGAAGGTACCAAAACTAGCTGAGTTGTATGTGTGGGAGACTGAAAGGCTGCATGGAGTTTTGGCTAACATTGTTTCGGATCGGGATCCACGGTTTACTTCGATCTTCTAGAAGAATCTTCAAAAGTGTTCGGGCACCCAGCTTAAGTTTAGCATTGCTTCGCATCCTCAGACGGACGGTCAGTCTGAAAGGTTAATTCAGTACTTAGAGGATATGCTCAGAGCGTGTGCTTTGGATTTCCAGGATAAGTGGGACGAGCACTTAGCTTTGGTTGAATTTGCTTATAACAACAGTTACCAGGGTTCGATTAAAATGGCTCCTTATGAGGCACTTTACGGGAGAAAGTGTAGGTCTCCTTTGTTTTAGGATATCGAAGATTAGAGGTGGACCGAAGAGAATAAGCTCGAGAGAACAGAGCCCAAAAAAAAGATTGCTGCTACTATTGAAAAAGTCCACAATATCCGACAGAGAATAAGGGCAGTTCAGGCACATCAGAAAAGCTACGCCGATAAGAGAAGAAGGCCCTTAGAGTTTGAGGTCGGAGATAGAGTTTTTCTGAAAGCATCTCCCAGAAAGGGCTTCACTCGAATAGGTAAAGGTGGAAAGCTCAGTCCATGATACCTTGGGCCATTTCAGATCTTGGAAAGAATTGGGGAAACGGCCTATAGGTTAGATCTACCACCGAATTTGACCAGGATATGTGACACCTCGTTTCTTCGGTAAGCCAGGTATGACGTATGTGCACTATATAGATTAATTAATTTCATTTAATTGTTAACTTTAATTCTTTTGTTATTTATATCTTTTGAATTCGAATTCATTTATTTGAACTTATATGCTTCTTTGTTGGAAACGAATTTCGTTTATGTTTGATTCGAGACCGAAATTTTGTGCTTTAGTGATATGTTGGAGATTTGTGAGTTATGAATTCGTTTATGTGCTCGTTTTACATTTTCGGACTTGTTTCAAATGGTAATGCACCAAAGGGGACTCAAGGGCCTAACTAGTTTTAGCGCGCCTTGTGTTCCGGAATTTATAACTTGAGCTCGGGAATTCAGATTCGAATTCAAATTCTGGAAGTGGCGCCAGACTCGTAACGAAATTTTCAAGCTAAGGAACCTAGCCTTATATTTTTCTAAGCCCGTTTGATACTCCGAAACTTGCACGAAACGAAGGCATCGCGTGGCTTTGCCATGTTGTACCATTTTGACCATATCTTGTTCATTTGTTGACCAAATTGAGTAATTCTTGGCCCCACATTTTCTTGACTTAAAGTCCTTTCATAATAAGCCTTCTCATCACTTTTTCATTGAAGAAACATACCCCTTTTTAGCTGAAAACCAAGACCAAGAGGTAGCGAGAAAAGAGTCACTATTCATCTTCTTCATTTTGGAGATTTCAAGCTCAAATCTTCACCAAATCGCTTCATATTTGAAAGGTAAGTCTAAAATTGTATTCTACATCTTCTCATATTTCTTTAGCATATCATGGAGTATAGCTTAAGGTTTGAAGAATAAGGTGAATAGTTAGGTTTTGATGCATATATGATGATTTTGAGTGATTCTCTGGGTGTTTTTGAGTTATGAGACATGATATATGATCCTTAAACCTTCATTTATGATTATATGACATTAATATCAGTGGTAGTTGTGAATTTATGGTTGTGCCATTAATGAATTTTGAGAAAAACATCAAGCTTTTTCCCTTTCCTCCTCGTGATGCTTGTAATTGCCGAAGATGTTGTTGTTATGGACTTTAGATGGCTGTGTCAAGGTGCTTATTCCATGCCTTTGCTTGTTGGTTTGCTGCTGTGACTGTTGTCTTGGGTTTAGAGCAAGGGAATTGCTAGTACAACAGCGTTTTCTTTCTCGCGCAAGGTAATCTCCCCGCCAGGGGAGATTTGGTGCATGAAAGTCCCCGGCCGGGGACTTTGGGGCTGCACCTTCTGTTTCTTTTTCTTGCTTTCCCCGGCAGGGGAATGCTGTGTGTATTTATTCCCCGACCAAGGGAGTGATCTGCGCATGCATGTGTTGTTCTTTTAATTCCTTTTTCAATTCATTTGCATGGTTATTGTCTCTAATGTTTTCGATGCATGTGTTTGATGTTTTATATAATTTGTAGGTGGTACAGGTGTTGTTGTGTGAGTTATTGATGGAATATAAGAATGAAAATGATCCTTAGATAATGTCTGTTCATGCAAGAGTAATTTAATTAATTCCTTTTCAACTCTATTACATGTTATTTATTCCTTTACATGCATTTAATGTTTTGTTTAACATAATGTGAGGTACGTGCTGTTGTGGGAATCTTTTTGAAAATTTATGAATGAAATATGTTCCTAAATATTAAGTGTAATGTTTGAATAATGTTTGGGAACGTGAATTAATAATACTAAAATGGTTTAATACTTATGCATGAATTTTGTCTCAAACGTTTTATTTTATGAAATTAGTACTTGAATGCTAATTTGTGATTTTAGTTGGAATATATACACATGTAACTTGATCCCTAAATATTAGTTTAATACCAAGATGTGTATTTAAGATCATGAATTTGCATATATGAAAGCGTTTAATATGCATTGCGTGAAATTTGTACGTAAATGACTTAGGTGATGCATTCTTGCATTTCATTTGCATTCTTATGCATCGTCGTGTAACACCCCGGTTTTTCATTCGTTTAAATATGTTGTATGTGTTTATAAATTGCGTAAATTGAATTATTTAATTATATGATTAATTGTTTATAAATGTTTTATATTTAATTTAAATTATAAACTGTTATTATTTTAATTTAATTCATTTTATTTTAATTCGTTACTTAGTATTTTAAATTCTTAATTAAGGTCTAATGTTAATTAACTATATCTGTAACTCTGTTAATTAATTTCAACATGTTATTCGTTGACTTTAAATTTATTTAAAATGGAATTTAAATTTTCGTAATTAATTTATAATGTTATGAATTCATTAATGTTTTGCGCATGAGTGTTCTATTTGTGCTTCGTTCTTATATGAAATGATATCGAAATGTCGTGAAAATTTAGTATGTCGTAAATTTATGAGTTATGAACATGTTTATATGATCGGTTTATGTTTTTGAACTCGTTTGACGCGTTAACGAATTTAATTTGATTCGTGGAACCAAATCGAGGGCTAACGAGCAATTAGCGCACCCTTGGTTCCGTATGTGATATCTTGAGCTCGGGAACTCGGGTTCGAGTTCCGTCAACCTCGTTGAACTCGTATCAAAGATTCGAGTTTAATAAACTTAGCCTTATATTTTTCCGAAATCATCTGAACCTCCGAAATCCAACCGAAAAATGAAACGACACCAAAACTACCACATTTCACCAAAATGGCCATAACCCTTTCAATTCTTAACCAAATTAACTATGGCTGGAGTCCTTTTAACCCTATTTCAACCCTCTATCATTCCTTAACTGCCCCTATTCGAACCAATCCTCACACAAGCTAGAACATTCAGCCAAAGCTTCTGCATTCCAGTTTCCCATCACTGTGCAAATCCTTGATATTTTGGAGCTCAAATCTCTATCAACATTCATCCAATCAACAAGGTGAGTTAGGATTATGTTATACATGCATCTCTGGTTATTTTGATCCTTTCATCCCTAATTTTGAGTCGGATTTCATAGGGTTTTGAGCATTTGAATGAATAATTAGGTTTTAATGTGTTTTGTTGATTCCTTGAATTCCTTTGACTTCTGACTTGTTTTGGTGCAGCATATATGATCCTTTTCCCTTACTTATGACTGAGTATGCTTGTATTGGTTGGTGGTTAAGAGTTTGTTGAGATATCGTTAATGAAATGGTTATGTATTGAATGAACTTCAAACTGAAATTTACTCTCCTTCACGTACCGAACTGCTGCTAGCTTTTGTGATTCATTTTGGTGTTAAATACTGTCTCTTTTTACCTCAATTGCTGTAAGAATGATGGTTGTGTGATCTTGGAATACCTTGCTCTGTTCCTTCTCAGTTTTCCCTATTTTTCCCTCGCATGAACTTCTGTCTGTTTCTTGTTGATTACTGCATATTATGAGGTTGTTTTCAGGCTTGCATGCTGTGCATTTGTAGCCTTTTTATTCCTGGAATGTTAGCTTGCATTGGTTGTAAGTTGTGTGTGAGTTTTGGCTTGGTTTATACCCCCAATTTCCCTCCCCTGTTTCGTTGCTGCCGCTGTTACCTTCTGTTGCTGCTGTAACACTCTCCCCGGGCGGGGAGAGTTTGTTCTTGGGGAGTACCCGGCCGGGTACTCCTGTTGCAGAAACTTTCTGTACCCTCTACCCGACCGGGGTGTTTGGATAAGGGATGGCTACCCGAGCGGGTAGCTTCCGCGAGCTGCTTCTGTTCTTTTCTCTTCTTCCCCTGTTGCATCGCTCTTTTCTTCTGACTTTTTCTGCTTCTTCCTTTTCTTGTATTGCTGCATGTGTGTGTTTGTTTATTCAGTCCTTGCTGCTGCTGCTGTTCTTCAATGGTGCAGGGGTGTGCGTGAGTTATGTGCAGAGATGGTGAAAGCTTAGAAATGTGCATGCATGTCTGTATTGTTGTATATATATATATATATATGTGTGTGTGTGTGTGTGTGTCATGCATGCATGGGTGTGTTCGTGAATAGTATGTATTATGGTGTGTGCACGCATGTAATTGTAGTTGTGTGTGCTATTATTACATATATATCTCTATTTTTGCATGCATAATATATATATTATGCATGAAGTTTGTTTGTGCATGAAATGCATGCATGTTATTTTTTGTTAAGTGATTTGCATGTATATATGGGTATATATATTTATTATGTATCTATTACATATTTATTATGTATTTATTATATATTTTAAGTATTATTCGATTTATTTCAATTTTAGAATTTAATTGAATTCTAATTCACATATTTAAATTACCAATTATTATTTGAATATGTTTACTTGCTAATTTCTAATTGTAAACGTGAAATAATACATGTTAAGGTTATTATATGAATTCTTAGATTAAATTGATATGAATTGTGAATTTTTGAATTTGAATGAAATGAATGAACGAATGGCTTATTTATATGCCTTAAATTCCTTAATAGTGCACATGAACATTTTTATGACATAATATCATCTTTTACGCATTCATATCATGTTCATTGCATGCCATGCGTCTTATATGGTTCATTTGGAGTCTTGAGTCTCACGAACACGTTACGTTGTCTTTTGTACAGTTTTTCTCCAGGGTCGAGAAATCTTGATCAACTAGGCACTCGGCAACCCATATCCTTGTATCGCCATGTTCCAGGTGAGGGTGTTTTCGTTCTAGTTACATACTAAACCCTACAACCTTATGTGATAAGTCTGGCCAAAACCTTATATACGTATATATATATGTTACTTTTAAAGTAGAGTCATCGAGTAAATATTGATCAAGTAAACCCTTTTCCAAATGAATTATGGAATATGTTATGTTTCTTATGAATTGAAATTTTTTGGCGAGATTATGAATGTATGATATGTTCACGGGCCCAGGAATTTAGTGCATGTAGCTATCCGGGGAGGCAAGGACCGACGGTGATCCCATGTGCTGATTCCATTTATGTTTAACGGCGAAACGGACCTCGTCTTCTAAACGAATATGTCTTATGATATGATATATGATCTGAGTGTATTATGATATATTGCATGATCACCTATTTAATGTATTAATGAAATTTATCGTACACGGTGGGAGTTTGGTTGGAGGTAATGCACGCTCACTCGCCGAGCCTCTATGCTATGTATGAATTATAAACTTAATAAATTTAATATGATTAGTTGTAAAGTTCGAGCATTGCTTAGCCTTTTTCTTGCCCTTTTTGTGAACTAATTTTAAATAAAACCTTGCTCGGGATTTATGACTTGCATGTGCATGTTTTATATACGTATATCGCTCCTGCTCACTCAGTCTTCTAGAGACTGGCCCTCTCCCTCCCCAACCTTTTAGTGTGCAGGTTTGGCTTTGGAGTTTCGAGCTAGGTGGAGTTGTGTGGAGTCTTTGAGTTGGTCAAGTTAAGTTAGGAGAGTCTCTGCACTCGCATATGTATTTAAATTATGCATGATTCAATTCTGTAATATTATGAACTGGAATCTTTATGTAATTGTTATTGAATTGCCTTATCGGGCTTTGATATGAATTAAAGAGGCCTGAGGAGCCCAAGTCTGCCTGTGGTTTGAGTGTTTAATTTCTGCAGGCCCGTGGCCAATGCATGTGTTTGGATTTAGTTCTCCATTGCATTATGCCTTGTTGATTAGTTATATTTGCAGGGTCTAAGTTCCGCCTAGCTTAGGAGGGTTTTTCTGTTTGTCTCCCGTTCGCTATGGTTTGATACGGGTGCGGATTTACCATTTCATTACTCGTGTTGAGCCATAGTGCGGGGGATGTGGTGCCTCACGTTCGGGGTGCTACATCCTTAAGTGGTATCAGAGCCCGGTTGCAAAACCGGTGTTCTTGAGTCTTGTCTGAGTCAGTCTAGGTCGTACGGCTTAGGAACTATATGACAATGTGTCCATTGCATCGATCTTGAACATGAAATTTGGCTTTCCTTTTGAATTTTGTTGGACTATCTACTGCATTATTATATGGATCCTTGTCTTTAGTGTTGAATATGTGTCATGAGCATGCACTAATCGCATGCATATACTCTCGAAATGAGTTATGATTTCTAGGGTTTGAAGATGATATCAAATCACGGCCAAGTTCTATGATCACACCAATCTATTACAAATTCTTCTGAGGCCCGGAAGATAGGAAGAATCACCAGGGGGAAAAATATAGAGAATTCGGGATACGTGGCCCTTATAGATGGAGTTAGATTTAAGGGCTAGGAGTCAGAATGGAGGATCGTTGTGGAGATGCAGGGCAGAAGGACATTTGATGGAATAAGAGCTGTTCGAGGAATGTTTCGGACTCCGAAGATTTATGTATATAGCTCTCCTACATAGGACGCGATAATCGAATTTAACTGGGTCATTCCATTTAAGGAATGAATCTTGAAGGTATTTTGGTTCAGGGCTCGGATTATTGAAGAGTCAAGATAAAAAGGGGTCCGGTGGGAGTCTGACACCAAGGGTCATCAAGAAAGGGTCCGGTGTGTTTACACCGTGAGTATGTGTAAATAGTGATTGAATCGCATGAGAGAGAGAGAGAGAGAGTGCTGAGGTCTGAAGTCTAGCATGAAAAACAAGGATTCGGGTCTTTTATCCCGGTCCTCGCTCGCAAAACGAACGGGAGGTAAAGCTAACGACGTCAGAATTGGGCAAACTTAGAGTCTACAGAATCGTTTCGCTACCCCGAACGCATTGAAGGGGTCCAAATGGTGAAAATCTTGATCGAACGAGTAGTAACCGAAGAACCCTCAAAGAGAGAAAAATACAAAGGGGCCCCTGAACTCTAAAAGAGTTCAAAATAGGGTCACGTAAAACATAAAATCACATAACTAAACACGTAAAAATGTTGAAACGTGGCGTACCTTATACGTCGAACGAACGGGATGTTACAAACTCCCCTCCTTCAGAAGGACCTGTCCTCAAGTCCAGAAGCCGGATCTTGAACGAATCTGAAACGAGCTCCATTTCACGCTTCCACTGCACCACTCTGATCTCGGGAAACTGCAGACTCCTTAGGATGCTACTCCTATTGTTTGCGTCAACTCCTTTCATAGCGTTTCGGTCTCACTGAGATCTATCCGAACACTTGACCATCGGTCACTTCAAACTCGTACGACCCCTACTAGGCCACTGCACCCAAAGCTCATGTAACGCCCCAATTTCAGGTACGCACGACACGTGTGGGTTTCGAGCGTTAGGATATTATTTTATTATTTTCTTTTATTTAACTTATACGTGCTATATTAATTTTACAAATTGTGTTTCAACATGATTACGTGAAAAGTATGATATTCATTTCATTTTGAGAATTCTTGTATGAATATAATTTAATTGTTCCATGAATTAATTGTCCAATTTGTATTAATTGCATAAAATGTGAAATCCCAAACCCTTTTCTTTACCTTTAATTAACCCCAACATGATATTATATGATCAATTACATGTCATATTATGAATATATCATGCTACATTCGTGAATGCATATCATCTCGTTGTATAGTCATGTCGTGCGTCTTATTTGGTAACATTGATGAGTTATTGTCTCACAAGTACACCGTGTCCCATTTCTTTTTCAGTTACTCTCCAGGGAGGAGATTGTCGAGCATGAGCACGTTAACGCAATCACGGGTCGTGTGTCGCCTATCAGGTGAGGTTTACTTGCTAGTTACTTAGAACCCGTATAACCTTATGTGACTTTTGGACCAAACGGTACACATATATAAACTTATATTTGTTTCTCAACTATCAAGTCGTGTTCTCTAGAAGTAAACCGTGTTTCTTGAAAGAAAGTCATGTTCATGAAAAGCAAGTCGTGTATCGTGTTACAAGCAAGCCATGTATCATGTCATCGTGTTACCGTGATCGTGTTTGGCGAATTATCGTGTATCGTGTATCGTGTTTATGGGCCCGAGGGTGAGTGTTTGAGCCAACCGGGAAAGCATAGGGCTGACGGGTAACTCACAACACCTCTCTCAAACCGTGGGGATGCCCCTGAATCCACCAGGAGGTTGTGCAACGTGATATCGTGGGTGGTTCGGGCCTTGCAAACTCACCACCATTGGAGAAAGGAGAATTTCCTGTTATTGATCGTGTGCACTATAATGACTTGCATGATAACTTAATTAAATGAAAGTGCAACCCTTGTTCACTGTCGAGGTTGGTTGGAGATCGTGCACGCCCCTCGCCAGGGCCACTGATAGTTAAAATAACCGTGTTTATCGTGTAAAACCTGATAGTTGTAATCTCGGGCGAGTCCTTGATATTCTTGCACTTATATTATTGTTAGTATTATTTTAGTTACAAAAACCTTACCCGAGGTTATAACTTGCATGTTATTTGCGCTAATATATATATATGCCCCTCACTCAGTCTTCCATAGACTGACCCCTCCACCTTTCAGGTTCTTGCAGGTGCTCGCTAGGCGGGAGTCGAGTCGTGTCAAGTCCAGTCCATGTAGTCGAGTCAATCACGGTGCATATTGTTTATTGTTGCTTTAGAACTGTTATTATAGTTACTTGATAGTTATATTCGGAGATGATAATGTAATGATATGTAAGGCTGGAACATATTTGACTTGGTAATTGAGAAATGTCGGGACATGTTTAATAATTATATTTTATAATGAACCGTTTATGCTTCCGCTTTCACTCGTTGCATGAATACATTAATCCCGCCTATCTTATCGTTTATTGCATTGTCAACCGTTCGCTATAGGTTAGTTCATGTACAGATTGGCCGTTTCGTATGTGGATTGACCTATAGTGCGGGGGTGTGGCACCTCCACGTGTAAGGGGTGCTACATCTAAGGTGGTATCAGAGCCCGGTTGCAGAACCGAGGTTCTCGTGTCGTGTCCTGTCGAGTCTAGGTCGAACGACGTAGGAATTATTTGGTAACTTGTGTATTGCATTCATTCTTGTCATTAATTGCTCATTACTTGACCTTATGTGCCATGAAATTTATGTGATCAACGTGTCTACGTGAATCTTGTGAAATTAGTTGCTATATTTGGCATTCAGAATTGTTTTTAAGTGTGACACGTGCATTGACATTTTAACCGACATGCATAATTTGGTGATTCTTGTTAGCAAACTTTCATCTAGTTTTGCCGAATTAAGTCAAGTGTGAACATTTGGATATCCACCTCGGACTTCGGAAGGCTTAAGAAAGAAAATTTTCATTTTCTTGCTTAAGGGGGAAAGACGGCCAAGGAACTAATTTAAGGAATCAAGTGTCAACCGAACTACGGCAACGAAGATTTTTGATCCACGGTAAACGGTACACTTGAACATGGATATCACGTGCACCATGTATTTCATTATTGTTACCTTTAATCTCTTGTTACTTGGTTTTAATTTGTTAGTCAAGAGACGGGGTTCTCTTGGTTCTTGTGTGAGAGACGGGGTTCTCTTGATACTTGTTAGAGAGACGGGGCACTCTCATTCTTATTTGGCAAATTGTTTTAGTGAAAAGTTAGATTTTCTCACGAGTGTTTAGAATCCAGGAAAGTTGAGGGTCGTGATTTAACAGCATTGCAAGGAACCTCGTGGATGGAAGACCTCTTTCAGACTAATCCCAGATGGGGAATGGCCAACCCCGCGTGGGATGAAAACGGGAGAGTCGATTAACCTCCCGGAACTCAAGACAGTGAATCCGAGGACGGATTCTCTTAAGGGGGAGAGAATTGTAACGCCCCAATTTCAGGTACGCACGGCACGTGTGGGTTTCGAGCGTTAGGACTTTATTTTATTATTTTCTTTTATTTAACTTGTACGTGTTATATTAATTTTATAAATCGTGTTTCAACATGATTACGTGAAAAGTATGATATTCATTTCATTTTGAGAATTCTTGTATGAATAGAATTTAATTGTTACATGAATTAATTGTCGATTTTGTATTAATTGCATAAAATGTGAAATCCCAAACCCTTTTCTTTACCTTTAATTAACCCCAACATGAAATTATATGATCAATTACATGTCATAATATGAATATATCATGCCACATTCGTGAATGCATATCATCTCGTTGTATAGTCATGACGTGCGTCTTATTTGGTAACATTGATGAGTTATTGTCTCACAAGTACACCGTGTCCCATTTCTTGTTAAGTTACTCTCCAGAGAGGAGATTGTCGAGCATGAGCACGTTAACGCAATCACGGGTCGTGTGTCGCCTGTCAGGTGAGGTTTACTTGCTAGTTACTTAGAACCCGTATAACCTTATGTGACTTTTGGACCAAACGGTACACATATATATACTTATAATTGTTTCTCAACTATCAAGTCGTGTTCTCTAGAAGTAAACCATGTTTCTTGAAAGAAAGTCATGTTCATGAAAAGCAAGTCGTGTATCGTGTTACAAGCAAGCCATGTATCGTGTCATCGTGTTACCGTGATCGTGTTTGGCGAATTATCGTGTATCGTGTTTATGGGCCCGAGGGTGAGTGTTTGAGCCAACCGGGAAAGCATAGGGCTGACGGGTAAGTCACAACACCTCTCTCAAACCCTGGGGATGCCCCTGAATCCACCAGGAGGTTTGGTGGAGGAAGGAGTCCCGTACGTGGGAGTCATGTTCCCGATGTGCAACGTGATATCGTGGGTGGTTCGGGCCTTGCAAACTCACCACCATTGGAGAAAGGAGAATTTCCTGTTATTGATCGTGTGCACTATAATGACTTGCATGATAACTTAATTAAATGAAAGTTCAACCCTTGTTCACTGTCGAGGTTGGTTGGAGATCGTGCACGCCCCTCGCCAGGGCCACAGATAGTTAAAATAACCATGTTTATGGTGTAAAACCTGATAGTTGTAATCTCGGGCGAGTCCTTGATATTCTTGCACTTATATTATTGTTAGTATTATTTTAGTTACAAAAACCTTACCCGAGGTTATAACTTGCATGTTGTTTTCGCTAATATATATGTATGCCCCTCACTCAGTCTTCCATAGACTGACGCCTCCACCTTTCAGTTTCTTGCAGGTGCTCGCTAGGCGGGAGTCGAGTCGTGTCAAGTCCAGTCCTTGTAGTCGAGTCAATCACGGTGCATATTGTTTATTGTTGCTTTAGAACTGTTATTATAGTTACTTGATATTTATATTCGGAGATGATAATGTCTTGATATGTAAGGCTGGAACATATTTGACTTGGTAATTGAGAAATGTCGGGACATGTTTAATAATTATATTTGATAATGAACCGTTTATGCTTCCGCTTTCACTCGTTGCATGAATACATTAATCCCGCCTAGCTTATCGTTTATTGCATTGTCACCCGTTCGCTATAGGTTAGTTCATGCACAGATTGGCCGTTTCGTATGTGGATTGACCTATAGTGCGGGGGGTGTGGCACCTCCACGTGTAAGGGGTTGCTACAGCTCAATACCGTCACATCCTTATCGGTTGCAAACTGTCTTCAGGCCATACATAACGCAACGACAAACAACAAGAGAGAATCCCGCCTCTCAGCAAGTAAGTGAGAGAGCCCCGTCCCTCAGCACACAAAAAAGAGAGAATCCCCGTCTCTCAGGTACATAATTGAGAGAGCCCCGTCTCTCAAACACAGAATTGAGAGAACCCCGTCTCTCAACCTAAGTCTGGCAGATTCCAGCATCTCTCTTACACAGAAATAGGAAGAATTAACACCTCCCTAGCACGTAAATAGAGAGAATTAAATCTCCCCTCAATCAAACACAAAAGCAGAATCCAAAATCACAACATTCAACACGTATCACAATTCATAGGTATATCACATAATAACAAGAATTAATCAAATAAAGGATGCATGTATGCTTGTATCATGGATGCTTAGTGTAACGTTCACCGTGGCATTGGAAATCTTGACCATAAAGTTGTGATGATGCCATGGAACGTGATTAAATTGTTGGTGAAGAAGCCCTGCAATTCAAACACTAAAGTTGATTTATGAGGGTTAGGGATGCAAATGAAATGTAACAGTTAGTCACATAAGTGCAACAATGAGAAGCAATTAAGAGCATATTGATAAAATATTGCACAATCACAATCATATCATACACATGATCATATAACTCAATGCAATTCACGCTGAGAAGTCAAAATTTCATGTCAAGGAGATGCAATGCGCACATAATCCTATGTCGTACGACCTAGATTGACACAACACGACTCTAGAGTACCGGTTCTGAACCTGGTAGCTCTAATACCACAACACCCCAAGCGGTGGGGCACCACACCCCCGCACTATGACCCGACACGTGTATGAAATGGAGAGTCCGCACACGCACCAAGTCACAGCGAACGGGTGACAAATGAAAACACACACACTAGATAGGCGGTATCTAACCGTGTATAAATGAAAGAATGCAAAACATGACAGCGGAAGCAGTACGAAAGGCCAACTTTTCAAAAACTTTTCATACAATATGGATGAAAGCATCAAACATACTTCAAAATCAACTATACGGGTTCAACTAAACGATCGAACATGTCCTATCCTGTCCCAAACAATTACACAACAAGACAGGTTCAACTGGCCCTAGAAACCTGCCCCGAATAATCATATAATCACAACGCGTTTATCTAATCCGAGCACCTGTCCTAACCTGTCCGGAATTCCATACGTTCGACTCATAATTACAAACATGTACAGAATAAACCTTATACAAAATTTCCAACATCATTCAAAACAAAATACTTAACAAACTAAAATGAACAAACACCGACTCAACCGACACGAGACACCGCGGCCTAGCATAAACTCCAACGACCTGAACTTGCAACTAAAAACATAAAGGGGGAGGGGTCAGTCCAAAGACTGAGCGAGGGGAAACCCACACACACCTACATATATATAGAGCACAACACGTTCCAAATAAAATGTTCGTGAATCCGGGATTAGTTTTTGCACGCCAAAACATTTGCTCGTGATAATAATTATAGGATGACTTATCAAAACAGAACGAACAAAACTTAGCTTATACATAACTCAAAACATACCTTCAAAATCATGCAGACTTAGCACACATATGGAGCATATTTTATTAACTTAAAAGTATACCAAATTTTATCTTAATTTAAGAATCTACCTCCGTTTCACGAACTTATGATAGACAAACATAAAACTCGATGGGTACGAGTACATATCCAACCAACTCCTTCATATCACACATATACATAAACAGACAAAATCAGAACAAACGTACCTTCTCTACTCCTGATGATGGGAGGGCTGTACATACCCTAACCATCTACACATATATGTTTGGGTCGTGAGTTTCATGACACTCACGCCCAAGGACTCCATCCCCCACTAACCTCCTAATGGGTTCCGAGTTGATCCTATCAAAATGGAGAAATGCACAGGGGTTGCAACCGGCGACCCCATGGCCATCCCGGGTCTCCCTTACCCACAACTCTGGGGCCCAACACACATATAAACAAACATAACTTGAAACTTAACCCGCTACAGACAGACAGACAGACATATCTCATGTATATCGTACTTATCATATTGTACATAAATATCATACGGACTGGCCTCGAAATCATAACAAACCGAAACTAAGCATACATAGGCTCATACATAGCGTTTATACTATTCGAATCAAATCATATGACAAAACCAGCAGAATACATACTTCGCACATATCTACATATATATAAGGCTTATAAACCGCATGCATTTGAAAATGAGCACATTGTAATAGAGTATAACTATATCCTAACCTCACCTGGTACCAAACAAAGCTGAAGACACTGCAAACGGTCCGCCCCGGAACCTGCATGACCATAAGTCACCACCCCGGGTGCTCCTGTACCAACTGAACACAAAAAACATAACACAGAACTCAAACTCAGACTCAGATAACCACACAGAGATGCACAACAAATGTAATCACATAAGCAGGATCGAAATTCATATTAATTACATGCAAAAGAAAACATTAGGACATGTTCACATACACAATTAATGCAAATAGAAGGAAATGAAAGGCGATGCAAATCATATTATTTCGTATCAATTCATTTATCAAATAACCAGTTCATATTCGTACGAATAAATTATTTCTTACGTGCAAAAGTTTCTAATTTAATCATATAAGTTTCATACAATTCATATAATACATAAAAAATTCAATTAACAAGATTTGGTTAATTCATATCATGCAAATTTACTCATTTGAGAAAATTACAAAAACATCCCCTCTAGGCTAAACAATTAACAAAATTCGACATGTCGGGACTCAAATTGCAAATCAAAACATTTACACATATCACATTTCATATAAAAGCACGTAGTACAGGAACAACCAAATCATATAATAGCATGCTTCGAATTTCATTTAAATCCCACGGAGTTATATATCAAATTCTAACCGTACTAATTTCATATAATTCATATATTGTATACTCAATTCATATCTCAAAGAACGAATTCAATGGACAAGGTTTATTTAATTAAATCAAACAAATTCATATCGTTCCCAAAATTACACAAACACCCCTTCAAGTTAGACAAATAGCTCAAATACGATATATCGGCATTCAAATTGCAAATCAAAGCATCCATATATATCATAATTCATTTAATACCTGATTTCGTATACATTGGATTTCATATTGACCGATAAATCAAGCAATTAACAATTTATCGCAATTAAAACAATTAATTTCAAATATTCAAATTACACAAAATAAATCACAACAAATCAACCGGACATCCGATTGACGAACGAAAAGTGGCGTTGAACTCACACAACGAGTCGAACAATCTGTCCGAAGCCCACCGGAACAGTGGCCAGCCGCCGCTCGCCCGCCACCGGAGCATGCCGGAAAATTCCCGAAAAATCAACCGTGCAAGTACTCCTCGTGCTCGTTCCAATTCCTCGATCAATTTCTGGAAAATCTAAGCGAATCTCCTCCAATTTCAGATCTAAACACACGAAGACCCCAAATATTCAAATCCAAATTACTTCCAAATCAGTGAACAAAAATCGGATCCGTAAAAGGCATTGTCTTACCCGTGACGAGCTCTTCGAAACCCCCAAGCTCTGCGCCAAAAAAAATCCCCAGAGCTAACCTCCACCGCGAACCGCTGCTGCACCTCACCGGAACCACTACCTACGCCGTGAATTGGGTCAATTCGAGGCCAGAAATGAGATCGGGGCGTCAAAAAACCCTGGGAACCATCAAAGCTCCTCCGAAAAAGCCACTGGAACGCGGCGCTACAGTAATGCGCCGCCGCTGCGCTAAGTTCTGGCGGCGCGTGCACCGCCGTCGCCGCCAACGTCGCTGGAACTACAGGGCCGAGCCGCTCCAAGCCACCGGAGACCACCGTACGCCGCCTTGAAAGTGGAGGCCCAAA
Source organism: Lantana camara (assembly GCA_037501455.1). Classification (NCBI taxonomy): domain Eukaryota; kingdom Viridiplantae; phylum Streptophyta; class Magnoliopsida; order Lamiales; family Verbenaceae; genus Lantana; species Lantana camara. The sequence continues at coordinate 99,678,033 of CM074855.1, forward strand.
ACCCGCCACCTGCAACCCGCCACAGCTTCGCCACCATTCGTTGTCGGGTCACGATTTTGGCATCATTGCGTCGAGCTCGTCGAGCTGATCAATTTAGACTATTCACACGTCGAATTCCATTGAGAAACGGCCAAGTTTGAGTTGTGTATGTGTTTACACCGTGAGTGTGTATGAATAGTGACTGAATCGCGTGAGAGAGAGAGAGAGCGCTGAGGTCTGAAGTCTAGCACGAAAAACAAGATTCGGGTCTTTTATCCCGGGTCCTCGCACGTAAAACGATCAGGAGGAAAGGCTAACGATGTCAGAATTGGGCAAACTTAGAGTCTACGAACTCGTTTCGCTGCCCCGAACGCATTGAAGGGGTCCAAATGGTCAAAATCTTGACCGAACGAGCAGTGACCGAAGAACCCTCAAAAAGAGAAAATTTCAAAGGGGCCCCTAAACTCTAAAAGAGTTCAAAATAGGGTCACGTAAAACACAAAATCACATAACTAAACACATAAAAAGGTTGAAACGTTGCGTACCTTATACGTCGAACGAAAGGGATGTTACAAACTCCCCTCTTTCAAAAGGACCTATCCTTAGGTCCAGAAGTCGGATCTTGAACGACTCTGAAATGAACTCCATTTCACGCTTCCACTGCGCCACTCTGATCTCGGTAAACCGGGAGGCGCCACATCCCCCGCACTATGAGCTCGATCCACGAATGAAATGGAAAGTCCATACATAAACCTAGCGCACAGCGAACGGGGACTCACTCACACCATAAGCTAGGCGGGAACTAAACTTACTCAACCAATTAAAATGATTACAATAAAACAAATGAAATTACGGAAGTGGGACAAAATCCAACAGATTATATCAATCATAGAGACGGGTTCCACTAACATAAGTACCTACTCCCGAAATTCAATGAAATCATAAAACATCAAATATGCGGGTTCATGCTAGTAGTAAGAATCAATACAAATATTACATTCTTCAACTTAAACAAATCATGATACAATATGCATATGAGCCGACTCTGATTGACCGAAAGACTTAACAGACTCGACTTCCCGCCTAGCACTCCAAAACTGCAATAAAACTGAAAACAATCCGGGTTCAGTCTATAGGAGACTGGTGGGTATAAAATGGGCCATATTACATAATACTGCAGAATTTAAACACCCACACATGCAAGTTATAATCCCGTGCAAGGTTTTTAGAATATTTCCCAAGTGGGTGAAAACAAAATAAAACAACGCTCAGGATTACAACAATCAATTTAATTCAATCAATCAATCGGTCAAAACGTGAGCCCGGCGAGGGGGGTAAAATCTCCAACCTACACCTCGTGTGTGTAAAACTTTATTCATTAGTGATCATGCAACGGTCATTTCATTCATTCGATCATTCAATCATTATCATTCATTCATGCATTAACAATTACACCTTCTTCCTCCGGGTGGTGGATGGGTTAGCAAGACCCGACCACCCAATCAATGACCAATGGGGTTATATGAATTCCCCAATTGGCACTCAGCTCTCATTCCCCGCTAAAACTCCTAGCGAGGGCCGGTATCACCGCTACAATGTGGGACTAGCACACGGGATCACCATCGGCCCTTGCCTCCCCGGATAGCCACATCTACCAAGTCCCAGGGCCCGTCCAATCAATCAATCATGTCCTCGCCAAAACAATCGGTAAGTATTCATAAAAGAAAAAGGGGTTTAACAATCAAAATCATTGACTCCTTGAAAACGACTCGATATATATATATATAGTACCTTTGGCTTGAAATATACACATTGGGATATATCGGGTCTGTTTTATCTAATAGAAGAGAAACCGACCTGTTACACTTTACCGGACAAGACCAAGGAAGAAAGAAGACTTGAGAATAACCTCTGAACCCGACATCTCCGCCCTGGAGAAAACTGTACAAAGGAAATGTAATGAATTCGTGAGACTCAAGACTCTAAATGAACCAAATATGACGCACGACAATGCATTGATCATGATATGAGATACAAAGGAAACATGATTCATGTCATGAGGTCATAGACTCAAGTAACTTATCAAAACGTTCAATACGGGGTGGAATCATTTTCGCGCGCTTGCTATCTTTCATATTTTGCATTCATTTGAGCTATAAACCATATATGAATGCATGAGAGATGGTATTATGTCATGAAAACGTTCATGTGCACAGTTAATAAGATATAAGTCTCATACAATGCATATAATACATAACATATTCAATTAACAAGATTTGGTTAATTCATATCATGCAAATTTACTCATTTCAGAAAATTGCACAAACATCCCCTCTAGGCTAAACAATTAACAAAATTCGACATGCCGGGATTTAAATTGCAAATCAAAACATTTACGCATATAAAAACACGTAGTATAAGAATAACCAAATCATATAATAGCATGCTTCGAATTTCATTTAAATCCCACGGAGTTATATATCAAATTCCAACCATAGTAAGTTCATATAATTCATATATTGTACACTCAATTCTTATCTCACAGAACCAATTCAATGGATAAGGTTTATTTAATTAAATCAAACAAATTCATAACGTTCCCAAAATTACACAAACACCCCTTCAAGTTAGACAAATAACTCAAATACGATATATCAGAATTCAAATTGCAAATCAAAGCATCCATATATATCATAATTCATTTAATACATGATTTCGTATACATTGGATTTCATATTGACCGACAAATCAAGCAATTAACAATTTACCGCAATTAAAACAATTAATTTCAAATATTCAAATTACACAAAATAGATCACAACAAATCAACCGGACATCCGATTGATGAACGGAAAGTGGCATTGAACTCAACACAACGAGGCGAACAATATGTCCGAAGCCCGCCGGAATAGTGGCCGGCCGCCGCTCGGCCGCCATCGGAGAGTGCCGGAAAAATCACCCGTGCAAGTACTCCTCGTGCTCGTTCCAATTCCTCGATGAATTTTTGGAAAATCTAAGCCAACGCCACTGGAACCGCAGGGCCGAGCCGCTCCAAGCCCGGTCAGGTCCCGTTCAATCCGGCCACCTAGGACCACCGTGCGCCGCCTTGAAAGTGGCGGCCCATAACCCGCCGCCTGCAACCCGCCATAGCTCCACCACCGCTCGTCTGATCAACTTAGACTATTCACACGTCGAATTCCATCGAGAAACGGCCAATTTTGAGTTATGTAGCACCCGAGCGTAAGGTACTACATCCCCCGCACCGAGACCCGACTCGTATATGAAATGAAAGTCCATACACGTGCCAAATCCACGGTGAACGGGGACACAACACACACGCAATGCTAGGCGGGACTAACCCTTAAACCATTCAACTCAAGACAATATAATATCAGAGTTAAAATAAAACGCGAATGCAAGATCAACATATATTATGTACAATGAGCCGCCAAGCTCCAAAATAGATTTACAAATCCAGTCAAGTATCCAAGGCCACACGGCCTACAACATCATAACGCTCCATACTATGATCATATACAAAATAACAATAAGAGTATGAGTATATGAGACTGAAAAGAAGTGCTAAACAACAATGCAAAACCTAGACGACTTGTATTCCCGCCTAGCACTCCTATACCTACACAGAACAACTGAAAACAAATCGGGTTCAGTCTAAAAGAGACTGGTGGGTAAGAAAAACGAGGCATAGAATATAATATCGCATAATTTAAACGCATTCATGCAAGCCCTAATCCCGTGTGAAGTTTGATAAGAATTTCCCAAGTGGTTAAAACAAAAGAAAACATCAACGGGATTACGACATTCATATTCATTCATAAATGTTCATAAGGTTTTATAGCCCGGCAAGTAGGCGTGCACAATCTCCAACCAACACCTCGTGTAATCATAACATTAATTATTCGTTATCACACATAAATCTTTTGTGCTCATACATATCATGATCATAATCATTCATATACACCTTCTTCCTCCTGGTGGTGGACGGGTTTGCAAGGCCCGACCACCTAATCATATCAATGTGGCTATGAGGTTCATGAGTCCTCAAAGCCCGATTAGCGTTTCCTCGTCAAAAACTCCTTGGCGAGGTCTGTTTCGCCGTAAATTGGTTGGAACTAGTATATGGGATCACCGTCGGCCCTTGCCTCCCCGGATAGCCACATACACTAAGTCCCTGGGCCCGTATTCAATACATATCATGCACTCGCCAAAATCATAAGGTAGGGTTTCATAACAAAAAGGGGTCAAACGTTTGAAATCATTTACCCAAATTGACTCGATATATATAAATATACTATTTTGGCTTAAAACCTTTCACATAAGGGATATATCGGGTCGTTTTAGCTAGTAGAAGAAAAACCCACATTTTAAAAGCAAAAGAAAGGCACAGGCGTCTCAATGCTCGCCCTCGTCTCTGACCAAACTCGAATTTGTACAAAAGAAAGGTATGAGACTCAAAATGACCATATATGACGCTCGACAATGAAGTGAATATGACATTATTGCATAAAAGATCATATTATATCATGGAAATGTTCATGTGCACTATTAAGGAATTTAAAGCACATAATCAAACCATTCGTTCATTCATTCAAATTCATCAATTCATAATTTCATATTTCATATCAATTAATCTAAGAATTCATTTAATATCCATAACACGTAATATTCGTATTTACAATTAGAAATAGAATAAATAAAACGTTCAATCAATAATCGGTAAATTAAATACGTGAAATAGTGATCAATTGATTTCTAAAATTGAATTAAATCAAATAACATTTAAAATATTTAATACATGCATATATATATATATATATATATATATATATATATATATAGCATCTAAAATTGTATGTGTGAATATATATATATATATATATATATATATATATATATATATAATACATGCATGCAAGTAATACTATAAGGCCATGCATGCATAATATCTAGGTTCTTATACACATTTTTGTATATATATATATAGCGATGCACGCACACACACACCCAGCCATGAATGCACACACAAATATATCTATAATACATAAGTATAAACTGCATAATTATACAACAACACACACCTGCATGCAAACATATGTATACAACGTAGGCTAAAGTTTTGGATTTAACAAGGTGACACCCCCATGTCACTAACATAGAACAAACCGAGACACCCCCGTGTCTCGGTACAGAAATTTTAGACAAAATTGCACCCCCGTTTCTCGTTGGAAAGAAAAAGAATGACACCCCCGTGTCGCATGCCTGCAGCAGTTCAACAACAAAGCAAAACTCCCCTGTTTTGACAGCAAAAGACGCAGCAGCAGCTAAAGCGATATGCAAGCAAAATATGCAAAATACAAGGCATGAAATACAGCAAGAATTCAGCCAAAACACATCCCACAAAGCCATGAAAGCTGACAGCAAAAGCAAGGAGGAACGCAACAATTTTGACAGCAACGATTCCAAGCAAAAAATAGAGCAAAAAGTCACGAAAAACAGGGTATGATGGATTCTCTTCATCTCCACATATTCAGATCAGTTTAGGCTATCAAATTTGCAGCAAAACAACACAAATTCAGCATATAAATCAGTTCCAAAAGAGCTCAACCGTGTAAAGCAGTCATACGTGCCATTACATGAAGTTTTTCTGAATGTTCCATAATTGATATCTCATAAATACTTCAACTACCATGCAATCAATGCTCATAACTGAGAAGAGGGTGTCAAAACAATCATTTTCAAGCTTGAAATCAATCAAAACCATCAAGAATTGAATAAAATCAACAAATTGCCCAAAACTCACTATTTTCGAACTCAGCCAAGAAACTCATGAAACCATGATCAAATTTGGGGATGAAAGGATTAAAATGATCAGAAATGAACATATATTACAACCCTAAGCTTACCTTGTTGATTGGATGAAGTTTGGATGAGATTTGAGCTCCAAAATCTCCAAGGAATGCAAGGTTAAGGGACTGACTGGAATTTCAGAGACTTTGGCTGAGATTTGTTGATTGTGTGAGGGTTTGTTTGGTTAGGGCATGATATATCAGGTTAGGTGGTTGAGTTAGGGTTCAATAGAATCAAACCATGGTTAATTTGGTTAAGGTTTGGGTGAGATATGGCCATTTTAGTGCAGCAAGGTCAGTTTGGTCGCCGTTTCGTTTTTCGGTTGGATTTCAGTGGTTCAAATGACTTTGGAAAAATATAAGTGTTTGAGTTTAAGGTTTAGAATGTATTTCATTGATACTGAGAAAGATTACAGAGTCAGAGATAAATAGTCCAAGATCCCAATAAACCAGGGATAGCTAATTAGTTATCTAAGGAAACTAAATCACTCCCGAGATTTATTCGATTCTTCTAACACTCCCTCTCAAGTTAAGTAATGGTGTCACCAATTCTTAACTTTCTTAATGCTTTCAGGTACACTTGTACGGGAACGGATTTTGTTAGGAGGTCAGCCAACTGATCTTCTGACTTCACGAACGGGAGCTCCACTGTGCCATCTTCGAGCTTTTCCTTTATGAAGTGGCGATCCACCTGCACATGCTTGGTCCTGTCATGTTGTACAGGGTTTTCTGAGATGCTAATACCAGCTTTGTTGTCACACTTCAGTCGGCCTGGGCCTCTTTGACTTATTCCAATCTCGGTCATTAACTTCCTGAGCCAAATAATTTCTGTCACTGCCTTAGGAATCCCTCTGAACTCAGCTTGTGCACTTGAGAGGGCGACAACCCTTTGTTTTTTGCTTCTCCAGGTCACCACATTTCCTCCAACTAACGTAAAGTATCCTGAAGTAGACCTCCTGTCATTCGGGTTTCCTGCCCAATCTGCATCTGCGTATGCCTCGATATCTAGATGACCATGTCGTCCAAACATGATCCCTGTCCCGATTGTGCCTTTCAGATATAGTATGATCCTTTTAACGGCTTCCATGTGACTCTTCTACGGTTGATGCATGAATTGACTCACAACTCCTACAGCATAGGCAATGTCCGGCCTAGTGTGGGATAAGTAGATCAGTTTTCCAACTAGCCGCTGATACTTTCCTTTGTCTGCTAGTTCCTCGCCTTCATCCAATCTGAGTCTGTGATTCACCTGAATAGGAGTGTCAGCCGGTTTACAGTCTATCATTCCCATTTCAGCAAGCAGGTCCAGCACGTATTGCTTTTGGGAAATGAAAATTCCCTGTTTAGAGGGCAGGACCTCTATCCCGAGGAAGTACTTCAGTCCCCCTACATCCTTCATTTTGAACTCTCGGAACAGGTTCTCTCGGAGTCTCCCGATTTCCTCCTGATCACTCCCGGTTATAATCATATCATCCACATAGATGATTAAGCACGTGATCAAGTCTCCTCTTTGCTTCAAAAATAAGGTATGATCAGAGTTGCTCTGTTTGTACCCATACTGCTGCATTGCCACCGTGAACCTCCCGAACCATGCCCGTGGGGGTTGTTTGAGTCCATAGAGTGCTTTGCGGATTCTGCAGACCTCGTTGTTTTTAAACCCCTCCGTGAATCCTAGAGGAGCTTCCATGTACACTTCTTCGGTCAGGTCTCCATGCAAGAAGGCATTTTTCACGTCAAACTGGTGAAGAGGCCAGTCTTTATTCGCTGCTACGGACAGAAGGACCCGTACTGTATCTATCTTTTCCACCGGGGAGAAAGTCTCTGAGTAGTCAATTCCGTATGTCTGAGTGTATCCTTTTGCCACTAGACGGGCCTTCTATCTCTCGATTGTCCCGTCATCTTTGTGCTTAATAGTGTACACCTACTTACATCCAACAGGTTTCTTGCCTTGTGGTAGTTCACACCTTTCCCATGTACCATTCTTGATTAGAGCATCCATCTCAGTTTCCATAGCTTCAGTCCACTCTTTCTTTTCCATTGCTTCTGTTACTGTTCTGGGGATCTCTTCGGTGTAGAGACTCACTATAAAGGCCTTTGCCATTTCAGACATACTCCCCCTGCCATGTTACCCATTGGGTATCTCGAATTCCGAGGCACACGTTCGGGAGAATACCGGTTTGGAGGAATTCCCCTGTTACTCCGTTGTGGTAGGATATACCTGTGGCTTTCTGTGTCATCAGAAACGGGATTAGCTGCATTTGAATTATCATCAATATTATCTGAGCCACAAGCCGAGTTTTCAAGTACAGTTACCTCGGGTTGGACATCATCCGGAGGAGGGTCATTGGTGGTGGTACTGAGCTCGACCTGTGAAGAATCTGTAGTGGACTCTGATTCACTTGACCAGACAAAGGGTTCATCCTGGTTCTCCCCTTGAACCCTTTGATGGTTCTGATAGAAATACTCCGTCTCCAAGAATTCACAGTCCATCGTGACATAGATTCGACGGGTCACAGGATCATAGCACCGATATCCTTTCTGGTGAGGAGCATAACCAACAAAGACACATTTGACTGCACAAGGGTCAAGTTTCGACCGTTCCTGTTTGGGAATGTGAACAAATACCGAGCATCCAAAGATTCGAGGGGGCATAGTGAGATGAGGAGGAATATGTGTTTGTGTTTCAAGGACAGATAAGGGTGTTTGATGATTTAGGATTTTTGTAGGTAGTCTGTTGGTGAGATATGTGGCAGTGGCGATGGCTTCGGGCCATAAGTGCTTAGGGACTTGGGATTCAGTCATAATGGCTCGTGACATTTCAAGAAGTGTTTGGTTTTTTCGTTCAGCTACCCCATTTTGTTGGGGTGTATTTGGACAACTAGTTTGATGAACAAGACCATGAGTTTGGAAAAAATCCCCCATTTTTTGATTAACATACTCCCTCCTGTTGTCTGACCTGAGAACCTGAATCTTGTGTTTGAATTGGGTTTGGACCATATTAAAGAATTTTGCAAAGGTTTCATAAACTTCAGATTTGTGTTTCAGAAAGTAAACCCAAGTCATCCGAGTATAGTCATCAATAAATAACACAAAGTATTGAAAACGATTATGACTAGTAACGGGAGCTGGGCCCTAAACATCAGAATGAACTAAGGAAAAAACTGTCTGAACCCGAGTATTTGTGGGTTTAAAAGTGGTCCTATGACTTTTAGCAACTAAGCATGTTTGACAAGAGAGATTAACATGCGTATTATTCTGGAATAAAGTGGGGAATAACAAACGAAGATACCCAGCAGAAGGGTGTCCAAGACGATAATGCCAGAGCCAAATTTGTATCTCACGGGTGCCTTTGGTCAAGAGAGCTTTGGACGGGATATCCACTTCATCAATGTAGTAGAGTCCATCGCGCTCAGTACCACGCCCAATTATCTCCTTCGTATGAATGTCCTGTATAAGACAGAAACGAGGATATATCAGAACAGTGCAGTTCAATTCACTTGTCAGATGACTAACAGATAGAAGCTTGCAAGATAATGAAGGCACATAGAGACAGTTTTTCAATTTTATTCTCGGGTTGAGAGAAATTTCCCCTTCCTTTTCAACCTGAATCCGGGCTCCATTAGCCGTTTGAATATAGGATTGTTCAGGTACAATCGGTTTATGGATGTCCGAAGAATCAAAGGTCAACGTGTTCGTTGCACCACAATCAATTATCCATTGGGAGACTTTTTGAGTAAAAAGAGCCTGTCTGTCAAAGATTATGAGGTCTGGGGCCTTAGTGCAATTTCTCATTCTATGGGGTTGTTGTGTAATTAAAGAGAAATTGTGAGACTTAAGTGACAAAACATTAGGGTTTGGGTTATTACCCCCAAACCCATTACCTCTGCCGCAACCTTCTTCTTCCTCAGCCTTGGTTCTGACCATGGCGATGTTGGTTCGCCTTGTTCCGCTAGTCGCCGTACCAGCGTCGCCCCCATGTCCGCCGATGCCTGCGGCGGCGACAGTACCGCCTTGTTGCCTCTCGACCCCTTTCCCGTCTGTTTGGCTGTCGAAAATCACTGTGTTGGCACGCCTAGTGTTGCCTCCATTCTTCGCCGTTCCAGTGAGGGATTTCTTGTTTCCCGGCCACCAATCGGGGTATCCCACCACTTCGAAGCACTCTTTTGTAGAGTGCCTGGGTTTTCCGCAGTGCCCACACACGATTTGCTCTCGTTCCTCGCACGATGATGACGGTTTCCAGCCGGTGTTCTCGGGGCGTCCGGTGAAGTCTATGAGCGCCTCCCCTGTTTCTCCCTTCTTGCAATAAGACCCGATCCAATTACATGGGGGTTGGGGTCGCCGTCGCCGGTCGCCGCCGGTCGCCGCGTTTAGGATTTGTAGACGTGCGGCCTCTCTTCTAATGGTGGCGTAGGCGGACTCCGGAGATGGCTTTGTCTCTGTTTCAGGAGATCTCTCCTGATGGGGTCAAACTTCTAGTCAATTCCAGTTAGAAATTGATAGAGGCGGTGTTCTTGGGTGATTTGGTTGTAGATGGTGATGTCCTCGGGACACTTCATGGGGTTTGGTTGTTTCCGATCGATACCGGTCCATATCGATTGAAGCTTGTTCCATAAGTCTTCAAGGCTATCTTGCCCTTGCTTCTGTGTATTAGCCCGTCGGTGGAGATCGAATATCTGTAGCGGATCTGAGACACTTCTATATGTGGTTGCAAGTCTATCCGAGAGAGCTTTTGTCGTCGGATAATGTAAGATGTTATTAACTAGATTTACTTCAATATTTTGTATAATCCATGTGAATACGTTTTGATCGATTTGTTCCCATTGATCATATGTCGGATATGCTTCGGGTGGAGGATTGGGAATACCGGTTAGATGTGAGCGGCATCCCCTGCCCCCGATGGCCATCTTCATCAGCCTTGCCCATACGGGATAGTTCTCGTTGTTTAGCTTGAAGCCAATTGACAGATTGTAAAAGTTGGACAGGTTTGGTTGGGTATTGGTTTTTGACAGGTTTGCGATTTGGATCGCGAGGTCTGTGTTGGTTGGTTCTGGTTTGATTTCTAATTCTTCTGCCATGTTTTTGGTTGTTTGTAATTGGTCTAGGCTAATTGTGTAACACCCCAAGCGGTGGGGCATCACACCCCCGCACTATGACCCGACACGTGTACGAAATGGGAAGTCCGCACACGCAGCAAGTCACAGCGAACGGGTGACAAACAAAAACACACGCACTAGCTAGGCGGTATCTAACCCTGTACAAAAGAAAATATGCAAACCATGACAGCGGAAGTAGCACAAAGACCAACTTACAAAAACTTTTACACACCAGGCATACAACACCATACATACAACGGAATCAAATATACGGGTTCAACTAGTTCAAGCACCTGTCCTAACCTGTCCCGAATAATCATATATTCACAACGGGTTCAACTAATCCGAGCACCTGTCCTAACCTGTCCCGAATTCCATAAATTCAAATCATAAATACAAACCTGCACCACATATCATATATATCAGAGTCAGAACTTAATAAACATAAACAGACGGACACAGACTCGACAGACCCTACACACAGCCGCCTAGCCCGAACTCCAACGACCTGAACCTGCAACTAAAACATAAACGGGGAGGGGTCAGTCCAAAGACTGAGCGAGGGGCTAACACACGCACGCTATACATATATATAGAGCACAGCACAAAGAAGAAACAATATTCGTGAACCCGGGTTTAGTTTTTGCACGCCAAAATGGTTTCCCGTGATAGTATACTTATAGTGATTTAAACCAAACAAACAAATCTTAACTCAAACGTTCTTAAACATAAGTTCAGATTCATGCAGACTTAACACACATATCGGAACATATCTTATTAGCTTAAAAGTATATCAATTTTTATCTTAATTTACGAATCTACCCCCGTTTCACGAACTTATAACAGACGGACAGACAGAACACACTTACTCAAATCGAAGCAAAACTCATAAATCAATCCCACCTGCACACCATTGGGGAAGAGAGGTGCCCCTCTCAACCCACCACAGAACGAAACATATGAACCGGAGGATCCCGCCCGGTTCCTTCGACGGCCATGCCAAAATGCGCTCCGTCGGCATAGGAGAACTAAGTCTCCCGTTGGTGGAGAAGTGCACAGGGGTCGTAACCGGCGACCCCGATGGTCGTCCCGGGTCTCCCTTACCCACAATCTCCGGGGCCCATCACACATATAACAGACATATATCGGAAACTTATCTTGCCACACACAGACAAACAGACGTACATATCTCATGCATATCGTGCTTATCATATCACACGTAAATATCACACACACTGACCTCAGAATCATAACAGAACTGAAACAAAGCATACATAGGCTCATACATAGCGTTTCGTATTTTCAAATCAAATCATATGACAAAACCAGCAAAATACGTACTTCGCACATATCTACATATACGTAAGGCTTATAAACCGCATGCATTCGAAAACGAGCACGTTGCAGTAGGGTATAACTATATCCTAACCTCACCTGGTACCAAACACAGCCGAACACAAAGCAGAAGGTCCACCCCGGAACCTGCACGACTCACTTGTCACCACCCCGGGTGCACCTGAACCAACTGAACACACAAAACAGACCACAAGGCTCAGACTCAAACTCAGACAGCCACACAGAGACGCACGGCAATGCTCAAGCACATACGAAATGCAATCACATCAACAGGTTTCAAATTCATATTAATTCTATGCAAAACAAAACACTAAGGTATATTCATACGCCCAATTAATGCAAATTAGGGAAACTGAAAGGCAAGGCAAACCATATTATTCATTTATCACACAAACAATTCATGGATTGTATAACAAATTTAATTAACGTTTATTTAATTCAATTCATACAAATTCACGTAGCACCTCTCATATCAATTGACACATATTAATAAATTAAATAAATCATAATAGCATGCTCCCTAATTCATATAAATTTCACGAAGTTACAAATCAAATCCTAACCCTACACAATTCATACAATTTATATTCAATTCATGACATACCCAATTCATATATCACATAACGGATTCAATTATCAAGGTTACCTAACTAAATCACAAAATATCATGAATTCGTACATTCATAATTTATTACATGTTTTCAAATGTCAGATAATGCATATTCCTTAATTATCAAGCATACAAGAACAAATTACATTTTAAAACAATTAACAATTAATACAATTTCGGCATAACGGGATTCAGATTGCAAATCAAAGCATCAACATATATCATAGTTCCTTTAATACATGCTTTCGTACACATTAGAATACATATTGATCGACAAATCAAGCAATTAACAATTTATTGCAATTAAACAATTAATTTCAAATAATTAGAAATACACAAAATAAATCACAACAAATCAACCGGGCATCCGATTGACGAACGGAAAGTGGCGTTGGACTCACCACGACGAGAGGAACTTGCTACCCAAAGGGCGTCAGAATGCCGCCCCCGGAACCAATCGGACCGCCACGAGCCGCCGCCGGACCACCACCTCCGGTGGTCGGAAAATTCCCCGGAAGGACAGAAACGTACGCCTCGGCCTGCTTGATAAAAACCCTCAACCGATTTCAGAAAATTCCAAACACACGCGACTTCGTTAACGAAAAACCGAACTAAATCCGAACGACGGAAACTGAAATTAAATGCAAACCGTAAAACGAAAACGAAATCCGGACATACCGTTGGAAAGCCCATATCGAGCCCTACGAAAGCCCCAAGCCAAAATGCCGGAAAAATCGTCGGAGAACCGGACCGCCGGTTCAGCCCCGGTCCGCCACCGGTTCACCGCCGCCGGCCGGTTCTTGGGCCGCTACCACCACGGATAGCTCGGACTTGACGTGAGGAACAACTTCTCAGAAGGAACCGTTGCCAAAAGATCACCGGAAAAGCTCTAAACCGCCGCCAAAAGCCGCGCGCCACCGCTGCCATGCCGGAACCACCACCTCCGCCGCGATTCGCCCCATTCTGAGGCCGGAAATGGAATCAGGGCACCGAAAAACCTAGGATACCACCCTTCAATGCCGGAAAAAGTAGCCGGAGGCGGCGGAATCGCGCCGCTACAGTAGCGCCGCCGCCCGCCGTCCGCTTTGGCCGGCACGTGTGGCCTCCTCGCCGCCCCGATGGCGGCGCCGCTTGTCCAGAAAGTTGCGCCGGGAACCCCTCGTCATGGGTTGGGGGCGCGTGCCGCCGGAGGGTGGCCGGAAGCCGCCGCAAGTGGGCGGCGAAGTGGCGGCTCTAAGCCGCGCCGCCTGCTGTTCGCCGATGCGCCACCACCGCTGATTTTTAGCCTCCGATTTTTGTACCATTGTGACGGGCTCGTCGAGTTGATAAATTTCCATTATTCACACGTCGAATTCCGTCGAGAAACGAGCGAGAACGAGCTTGTGTGTGTTTTCACACCTTGACTGCGTGAACAGTACCAGTCGCGGGAGGAAGACGATGCACGCTGAGATCTGATCTTGGCACGCAAAACGAGAAAATCCGAGTATATATATCGGGTCCTCGTACGCAAAAACGGTCGGACGAACGGGCTAACGAAGTCAGAATTGGGCAAACTTAGAGTCTACGGACTCGTTTCGCTGCCCCGGACGCGTTGAAGGGGTCAAAATGGTCAAAATCTTGTTCGAACAAGAAATGACCGAAAAACCCCTAAAAAGAGAAAATTACAAAGGGGCCATAAACTCTAAAAGAGTTCAAAATAGGGCCACGAAAAATATAAAATCACACAATTAAACACATTAAAAGATTGAAACGTGGCGTACCTTATAAATCGGACGAGCGGGATATTACAAACTTCCCTCCTTCAAAAGGACCTGTCCTCAGGTCCTAAGGTCGGATCTTGAACGACGCTGAAACGGATTCCACTTCAAGCTTCCGCTGCGCAACTCTGATCTAGGCGATCTGCAATCTCTGCAGGATACTTCTCCCTTAATTGGCATCAACTCCCTTCATATTGACTCGTTGTCACTGAAGTCCCAGTGAGCTCTTGACAGTTGGTCACTTCAAACTCATTTGATCCCCACTAGGCCACTGTACCTGAAGCTTGATACCGTCACGTCCTCGTTGCTTGCAAACTGTCGTCTGGCCAGCAAAACGCAACCACAACAAACAAGAGAGAGAATCCCATCTCTCGACACACAAGCGAAGGAACCCCATCCCTCGACGCACAAAAGAGAAAACCCCGTTCCTCAGCACACAAGGGAGAGAACCCCGTCTCTCCGGCACAGAATTGAGAGAACCCCGTCTCTCAAACACAGCATCGAGAGAACCCCGTCTCTCCACCTAAGTCTGATAAATTCCACATCTCTCAGACAATCTAGTTTGAGAAAATCCGGCATTTCTCAAACCCTAAATCCAAGGGAATCCAGCAACCCTCGAATACCTAAGAACAAGAGAATCCAACATCTCTTGTGCACAAAACTCAGAAAGAATCCAACATCTTTCTATCATACAAATAGGGAGAATCCCACATCTCCCTAACACATAAATAGAGAGAGATCTCAACAACTCTCTAGCACACAAGTCCATTTACTCAGCAATCAAACAGACATACATCAGAGCAAACACTGGATGCAAAACATGTGATGCATGTTTAGTGTACCTTATCACAACTGATATCGGTGTCCCTGGAGTATAGACTCGTCAACCATGCTCAACTCAAGGAGGATATCGCGATGGAATCTCTGTAAAATAAGATTACAATATATGGATATGCATGAAAGGGGTAATGAGCAATCAAGAACATTAAACATAGAGGCACAAATAATTTACACAAGCATGCAATCCAATCAGCTTGGCAAGAGTTCACAAACAACAGAAAACTTCAAATTACGAAAGTAAATCAATTAGTCACGTTATTACACACGTTGTCACACATGTCAAACAAAATAAAATATAATTACTTATGCGATGCATGTTTGCAAATGCCATGAATGTTTAATGTACCGTTCACCGTGGCAATGAAGTCGTGGTTGACAATTTCTTTAACTTGAAAGGATAATCAAATCCTTAACTGGCCGTAGTTCCAACTTCCCATTTTGCATCCCTTGGCATTTCCTTGCATCCTCTGGTTCAAAAGGGTCTCGAACCGTTTCAATTAGTTTTCGAAGCCAAGTGATCCGTAGGGTTTCCCGAAGTCCTGATAAAATTCGCGAGAAATAGAATTTGCTGCCTTCATCATCAGTAAGGTTTCTTATAACGTGCGTGCAGGGATCAATGGAGAGTCCTTAATCAGTCCCACTTTGCTACCTTCATTATAACTGATGCTCCCGTCCTTGTAATTTGGTGAAGTTGGCTTTCAAAAACATTGCCACGAAATTTCTTATTTTAAAGTTTTCCCTTTTTCCTTAGTACAGTGTAACTACTCTTGTTGATGTCTTTAAAATAGTCTAACCCTTCCCTTGAATGACTCTGAATGGTACAAATACTTCGATTTCTTCGTTGCTATTTCACGCCATCCAGAATTAAAAATCCTGGTGTCCTTGTAAAACGTGTTACTCCCGAGCACCTCCAAATAGTTAGGTACAAATCCCAAAGGCACCTCGATAATCAAAAAGATCTAATATCTCTCTCGTATTCGAATGTCTCCTTTTATCCACCCAATATCCTGGCTGTGCTAGCTCGATCATTCACCATCTGGTCAACCCTTGTTCGAATTCCAATGAGACTTCAACTAAGATAGCACTTGGTGAATCAGATAGATGACCACCTAAAATACAATCACGATTCTAATGCATGTGGGGTTAGGGATGTGAATGGAATACACTCATTAATCAGCAAGAAAAGCAGTCGAGCACGTAGGGCAAAAAGATCAGAATAATTATAATTTAATCCGATGCATGATGCACGTGCTACGAATGCAGAATACCTGTTTCCATTATATTAGCATCGAGCCCTGATTGATTTCTTGTAGAGATTGTGTGCTCCAAGTAGTCAGAAGATGGAAGTCTCAAATCCTCTTTCATAAATTTATGGAAGTGGGAGGCGTTGTCACGATCAATTATAATTTTGGCACCAAGTAGTCACCCTATAATTCACAACTTGAATAAATATTTATGCATGAGAGTTAGTAAATGGATATGTCAAGTAATGAAAACAATTAAGAGCACCTACTAAATGCAGATGCAACACATAATTTACAAAATTTTAAGGCATAACAATGATAATTTTATAAAAATCGTAATCATAGTGTGCACACAATCACATAATCTCAGACAAATTCATACAAAGAAGTCAATATTTCACATCAGACGAATGCAATGCACAAGTATTCCTATGCCGTACGACCTAAACTGACACGACACGACTCCAGAGCACCGGTTTTGAACCTGGTAGCTCTGATACCACTCAAGATGTAACACCCCAAGCGGTGGGGCATCACACCCCCGCACTATGACCCGACACGTGTACGAAATGGGAAGTCCGCACACGCAGCAAGTCACAGCGAACGGGTGACAAACAAAAACACACGCACTAGCTAGGCGGTATCTAACCCTGTACAAAAGAAAATATGCAAACCATGACAGCGGAAGTAGCACAAAGACCAACTTACAAAAACTTTTACACACCAGGCATACAACACCATACATACAACGGAATCAAATATACGGGTTCAACTAGTTCAAGCACCTGTCCTAACCTGTCCCGAATAATCATATATTCACAACGGGTTCAACTAATCCGAGCACCTGTCCTAACCTGTCCCGAATTCCATAAATTCAAATCATAAATACAAACCTGCACCACATATCATATATATCAGAGTCAGAACTTAATAAACATAAACAGACGGACACAGACTCGACAGACCCTACACACAGCCGCCTAGCCCGAACTCCAACGACCTGAACCTGCAACTAAAACATAAACGGGGAGGGGTCAGTCCAAAGACTGAGCGAGGGGCTAACACACGCACGCTATACATATATATAGAGCACAGCACAAAGAAGAAACAATATTCGTGAACCCGGGTTTAGTTTTTGCACGCCAAAATGGTTTCCCGTGATAGTATACTTATAGTGATTTAAACCAAACAAACAAATCTTAACTCAAACGTTCTTAAACATAAGTTCAGATTCATGCAGACTTAACACACATATCGGAACATATCTTATTAGCTTAAAAGTATATCAATTTTTATCTTAATTTACGAATCTACCCCCGTTTCACGAACTTATAACAGACGGACAGACAGAACACACTTACTCAAATCGAAGCAAAACTCATAAATCAATCCCACCTGCACACCATTGGGGAAGAGAGGTGCCCCTCTCAACCCACCACAGAACGAAACATATGAACCGGAGGATCCCGCCCGGTTCCTTCGACGGCCATGCCAAAATGCGCTCCGTCGGCATAGGAGAACTAAGTCTCCCGTTGGTGGAGAAGTGCACAGGGGTCGTAACCGGCGACCCCGATGGTCGTCCCGGGTCTCCCTTACCCACAATCTCCGGGGCCCATCACACATATAACAGACATATATCGGAAACTTATCTTGCCACACACAGACAAACAGACGTACATATCTCATGCATATCGTGCTTATCATATCACACGTAAATATCACACACACTGACCTCAGAATCATAACAGAACTGAAACAAAGCATACATAGGCTCATACATAGCGTTTCGTATTTTCAAATCAAATCATATGACAAAACCAGCAAAATACGTACTTCGCACATATCTACATATACGTAAGGCTTATAAACCGCATGCATTCGAAAACGAGCACGTTGCAGTAGGGTATAACTATATCCTAACCTCACCTGGTACCAAACACAGCCGAACACAAAGCAGAAGGTCCACCCCGGAACCTGCACGACTCACTTGTCACCACCCCGGGTGCACCTGAACCAACTGAACACACAAAACAGACCACAAGGCTCAGACTCAAACTCAGACAGCCACACAGAGACGCACGGCAATGCTCAAGCACATACGAAATGCAATCACATCAACAGGTTTCAAATTCATATTAATTCTATGCAAAACAAAACACTAAGGTATATTCATACGCCCAATTAATGCAAATTAGGGAAACTGAAAGGCAAGGCAAACCATATTATTCATTTATCACACAAACAATTCATGGATTGTATAACAAATTTAATTAACGTTTATTTAATTCAATTCATACAAATTCACGTAGCACCTCTCATATCAATTGACACATATTAATAAATTAAATAAATCATAATAGCATGCTCCCTAATTCATATAAATTTCACGAAGTTACAAATCAAATCCTAACCCTACACAATTCATACAATTTATATTCAATTCATGACATACCCAATTCATATATCACATAACGGATTCAATTATCAAGGTTACCTAACTAAATCACAAAATATCATGAATTCGTACATTCATAATTTATTACATGTTTTCAAACGTCAGATAATGCATATTCCTTAATTATCAAGCATACAAGAACAAATTACATTTTAAAACAATTAACAATTAATACAATTTCGGCATAACGGGATTCAGATTGCAAATCAAAGCATCAACATATATCATAGTTCCTTTAATACATGCTTTCGTACACATTAGAATACATATTGATCGACAAATCAAGCAATTAACAATTTATTGCAATTAAACAATTAATTTCAAATAATTAGAAATACACAAAATAAATCACAACAAATCAACCGGGCATCCGATTGACGAACGGAAAGTGGCGTTGGACTCACCACGACGAGAGGAACTTGCTACCCAAAGGGCGTCAGAATGCCGCCCCCGGAACCAATCGGACCGCCACGAGCCGCCGCCGGACCACCACCTCCGGTGGTCGGAAAATTCCCCGGAAGGACAGAAACGTACGCCTCGGCCTGCTTGATAAAAACCCTCAACCGATTTCAGAAAATTCCAAACACACGCGACTTCGTTAACGAAAAACCGAACTAAATCCGAACGACGGAAACTGAAATTAAATGCAAACCGTAAAACGAAAACGAAATCCGGACATACCGTTGGAAAGCCCATATCGAGCCCTACGAAAGCCCCAAGCCAAAATGCCGGAAAAATCGCCGGAGAACCGGACCGCCGGTTCAGCCCCGGTCCGCCACCGGTTCGCCGCCGCCGGCCGGTTCTTGGGCCGCTACCACCACGGATAGCTCGGACTTGACGTGAGGAACAACTTCTCAGAAGGAACCGTTGCCAAAAGATCACCGGAAAAGCTCTAAACCGCCGCCAAAAGCCGCGCGCCACCGCTGCCATGCCGGAACCACCACCTCCGCCGCGATTCGCCCCATTCTGTGGCCGGAAATGGAATCAGGGCACCGAAAAACCTAGGATACCACCCTTCAATGCCGGAAAAAGTAGCCGGAGGCGGCGGAATCGCACCGCTACAGTAGCGCCGCCGCCCGCCGTCCGCTTTGGCCGGCACGTGTG
Organism: Lantana camara; assembly: GCA_037501455.1. Lineage (NCBI taxonomy): Eukaryota > Viridiplantae > Streptophyta > Magnoliopsida > Lamiales > Verbenaceae > Lantana > Lantana camara. The sequence goes on from CM074855.1 coordinate 99,698,338, forward strand.
GCCTCCTCGCCGCCCCGATGGCGGCGCCGCTTGTCCAGAAAGTTACGCCGGGAACCCCTCGTCATGGGTTGGGGGCGCGTGCCGCCGGAGGGTGGCCGGAAGCCGCCGCAAGTGGGCGGCGAAGTGGCGGCTCTAAGCCGCGCCGCCTGCTGTTCGCCGATGCGCCACCACCGCTGATTTTTAGCCTCCGATTTTTGTACCATTGTGACGGGCTCGTCGAATTGATAAATTTCCATTATTCACACGTCGAATTCCGTCGAGAAACGAGCGAGAACGAGCTTGTGTGTGTTTTCACACCTTGACTGCGTGAACAGTACCAGTCGCGGGAGGAAGACGATGCACGCTGAGATCTGATCTTGGCACGCAAAACGAGAAAATCCGAGTATATATATCGGGTCCTCGTACGCAAAAACGGTCGGACGAACGGGCTAACGAAGTCAGAATTGGGCAAACTTAGAGTCTACGGACTCGTTTCGCTGCCCCGGACGCGTTGAAGGGGTCAAAATGGTCAAAATCTTGTTCGAACAAGAAATGACCGAAAAACCCCTAAAAAGAGAAAATTACAAAGGGGCCATAAACTCTAAAAGAGTTCAAAATAGGGCCACGAAAAATATAAAATCACACAATTAAACACATTAAAAGATTGAAACGTGGCGTACCTTATAAATCGGACGAGCGGGATGTTACAAATTGGTTCGAGAAAGGATTGGAGACGATGATGTTTGGCTGAGTCTCATGGATCGAAAACTCTGCTCTTGATACCATGTTTGAGTTTAAGGTTTGGAATGTATTTCATTGATACTGAGAAAGATTACAGAGTCAGAGATAAATAGTCCAAGATCCCAATAAACCAGGGATAGCTAATTAGTTATCTAAGGAAACTAAATCACTCCCGAGATTTATTCGATTCTTCTAACAATAAGTCTAAGTTTACAAAACTCGAATTTTCGTTACGAGTTCAGCGGAGTTGACGGATCTCGAATCCGAGTTCCCGAGCTCAAGATATTAAATACGGAACCAAGGGTACGCTAAGTGCTCGTTAGCCCCCGATTTGGTTCCACGATTCAAATTAAATTCGTTAACATATCAAATGAATTCGAAAACATAAACCGAGTATATAGGCATGTTCATAACACATATATTTACGACATACTACAATTTCACGACATTTCGATATCATTTCATATAAGAACGATGCGCAAATTAAACAACCATGCACATTTTCATACAATTCATGCATAATAAAAATTAAACCAAATAAATTGCATTCTAATATTAAATAAAATTAAAGTCAACGTATTATAAAAATTAGTTAATATGGTTAAGCACGATTAATTAGCATAATACTTAATTAACAACATAATTAACATAAACCACTTAATTAACATTAATCAGTAAATTAACAATAATTAAAATATATATATATACTTAAAATACGAAATATTTTAAAATAATATTGAATTATAATAAAATAAAATAATAATAATTTATAATAAAATTAAATATAAAACACGTAAAAACAATTAATTCGCGCAAATTTGTAAACACATACGTCGTACCTTTACGTCTGAAAAGTCGGGGCGTTACAATCTCACCCCCTTAAAAGAATCCGTCCTCGGATTCACTACTCGCTCAGAAATAACTCGGGGTGAAACTTTTGCATCTTTTCCTCCGTCTCCCACGTAGCCTCTTCGGTTTTTTCACTTCTCCAAAGAACCTTGACTAGTGGAATACGCCGATTTCGAAGTTCCTGAAATTTTCGATCCAATATCTTAATCGGCTTTTGAACGAAGAAGAGATCCGGTTCTAATTCCACTTCTTCTACCGATAGAACCTCGGACTCGTCTCGATAATATTTTCGGAGTTGTGAAACATGAAACACGTTATGAATTCCAGTCAAACTCAGAGGCAAGTCCAATCGATAGGCCGTATCCCCAACCTTCTCTAGAATCTCATACGGTCCCATACACCGAGGGTTTAATTTTCGTACTCGTCCAATCCTTGAGAACCCTTTTCGTGGAGATGCCTTTAAGAAAACCCTATCTCCAATCTCAAACTCCAAATTCTTTCTCCGAAGGTCTGCATAACTCTTTTGTCGATCCTGAGCAGCCTTCATCCGTTGTCTAATTATCTGGACCTTGTCAATAGCCTCTTGTACAGCCTTAGAGGGTTTTTCCTTCTTCTCCCCTCTTTTAACACCATCCTGCTTGGTCCAATTCCATTCCTCCTAGTCAAAGAACAACGGAGATCGACATTTACGTCCAGAAAGAGCTTCATAAGGGCCCATTTCAATCGAGGCTTGATAGCTATTATTGTAAGCGAACTCGATTAACGACAACTGTTCATTCCACGAGCTTTGAAAGTCCAATGCACAAGCTCTCAATGTTAGGAATAGTGCCCTAGAAAGCCGATTAGTCATAATCCGTTTTGGGACTTTCCTAGTATCACAGAGAATCCTTGAATAATATATGATTGATTAATATCATAGGCAAACACTTCTTTATATGCTCTTGTTTGGTATGCGTTTACTTTAGCTGTGCATGTATGAGAACTCCCCTAATCCTGATGACTTTAGGACTCTACCATTCAGGTGAAATGGTTCATGAAACGAGCCCTATATCATATAAGTCATGATTAGTAAAATACTCCAAGCCGATGAGTCCTACAGACAGTGGGAGTGTCAACCTGACTCCTCTGAAGCTTGCTTGTGGGATCACGCCCTTAAGAAGGACCACCTTGTTTCATGGAGGTGCAAAGTGTATAGTTGATACGTGCGTGATACATGAGGGTGCTTACTTCAATAAGTAAGTTCACTGAGGTGCCCCGTGTGAGAAGATTCCTAAATGGGAAAGGAAGTTTCTATTTCAGGAAATGGAAACTTCCAGATTAGGAAATATCTCACGAGTCATTGATGAGATTAATTGATCCTTAGACTTGAGGTTCCATATCACTTTATGAGTTAACTCTGTAGTCTTAGGTATAAGCTTTAAAGGGTGTCACGTTCGACAACTGATTCAAGGCTTATGCTGGGGCTGCACAAGTGACTCATGAAAGTGAATGAGAATCAAGAAAGGACCTACACTTGCGTTTGCAATGTGATCTCTTATTGTGTAAGTCATTCATATGCCATATGGAGTCCTTGGCCAAGGGAGTAGATCAAGACATCAAGAAAAGGGTTTCTTGGATTGAGATAAAATGGATATGAAATGCACTTAGCTTTAAGACCAGATTATTACGGTTCGAATTATTCCCTTACCCTAGATCTTGGTTGAGAGATAGAAAGTAGGAGGATTGTATCTCACATGAATCAATGACTTAAAGGTTCTGTCGAATCCGAACATTGCAATTCAGCTAGGGGTTAAACACCTGTTGCTAGACTATAGTCGTTTAATCTATGGACTGATTAATTAATTAGTGAATTAATTAATTAGGGTCACTGCTAATTGAATTGAGAACCTAGAGGGTCACACACAACAACTTGGTTACATGAGTTGAGGCTTTAAAATGATTAAACGAGTTAATCGGGCCTAGAGGGTCCCACACGTGTGAAACCACACGTGTGGGTCACGTGACTGGACACATGTCATTGGGACACGTGTGCCACACGTGTTTATTTGATTAAATATTAAATAATTAATTTGTTAATTATTTAATAGACTTTGGTTTAATTTTGAATTAAAAAGAAAGTCTTATTTTGGAGAAAAATAATCTAGTTAATTAATTGTGAATTAATTAATTAGATAAAATAAGTTATTTATTTTAAATAAATAAAGTATAAAATTATCCAAAAATAGTTTGGATATTTTAGCTCTCTTGAAAGTTGATTTGAATTTGAATTCAAAGTCAAAGTCAAAATTACTTGATGATCAAGTAATAGGAGAGAGGGACCAAATCCTTAGTCCACAAGGACTAGGATCGACCGCCCCTCTCTACTTATAAATAGGGGAGCTCGAGCTCCCCTTAGAGAGTAATTGGCTATTCTTTTGGTTCATGTGTTGAACACCATCCTTTCTCCAAGATAAACAAAACCCTAGGTTAAGCCTAGACACTAACTAGAGAACTAGCATCCTTACTAGTTAGATTGTAGCCAAGTTGGTGGACTATCTCTAGAGAGCTTCAAGTTAGAAGTTTTGAAGATTCGAGCTTTACCAAAAAGTGGGGATCAAGCAAAACGATCAGAAGGGATGATGAAACGATTCTGAACCCAACAGAAAACGAGTGAAAAAATCGAACCAAAGAAGATGGTGAAAACCGTTCGTCGATATCCTGAAGGATGAATTTTTTCACAAGGGTTTTATGGCTGGCAGATTTCTACTTTCGTAAAACTGGTTTTCGAAGGGAGTTTCAATCATGCCTTTCTCGTTTCATGTTTCTTTCTTTATGTTATATTGTTAAGAACTTCCCTAACATGATTTGAATCTAGGTTGGTGTGGATTGTTGTCCCTACAATTGATTCTGAAGTAGAAAGTGACTTTCAAGGAACGGGTTGCCATTACCACATGAAGCTCGTTTGAGGGCGGCTCAAAACATGTCAAGAAAGCTACTACCCAAGGGAGTTTCTTGATCTCTACGAATTTGGATACACGATTGCGAGTCCAAGATCCTTTTGTTGGAAAAAATTTTTAAATTTTCACTGCTTTCTGATTCCTGTTTTCCAACACTCAACATGTCCTCCAGATACTTAATCAACCTTTCTGATTGGCCGTCGATCTGAGGATGGAAAGCTGTGCTGAATTGAAGCCTTGTTCCCAAACACTTCTGTAATTCTTGCCATAACCGTGAAGTAGATCTGGGATCCCGATCCGAGACAATGCTAACAGGTACACCATGAAGCCTAACAATGTCATCATTCTACCTCTTAGCCAATTTACTCACTTTATCGGACATTCTGATAGCAAGGAAATGAGTAGATTTTGTCAACCTGTCCACGATAACCCAAATTCCATCAAAACCTCCTCTCACTCTTGGTAATCCCGAAACAAAATCCATGGCTATTTGTTCCCATTTCCACTCCGGGATAGGCAATGGTTGAAGTAGCCCCGATGGCTTTTGATGTTCCGCCTTTACCACTTGACAGGTCATATAATGTTTCACGAAGTTGATAACATCCCGTTTCAAACCATTCCACCAATAGAATTGTTTTAGATCCTTATACATTTTGTTCCCTCCGGGATGTATTGAATACCCTGACCGATGGGCTTCTTCAAGAATAATCCTTTTTAACTCTTCCGGTACAACAATTCTATTCTTGAATCTTAGAAGTCCCGTATCATCAAACCCAAACGGACACTCTGAATCAGCTCGAGCTTTCTCAGCTAATTCTGAACCTCGGGATCAATCCTCTGGGCATCAAATAATCTCTGTTTAAGATCTGGTTGAACCGTGATATTCCGGATGCTAGCCTTCAGTTTGAACAACACATTCTCATCTCCAATTTCCATTTTCACGTTGGACACGCTAGCTTTCCTACTAAGCGCATCCGCGACCAAGTTGGCTTTGCCGGGATGGTATCGGATTGTACATTCATAATCCGCCAAAAGTTCCATCCAACGCCGTTGTCTCTTATTCAATTCCTTTTGTGAAAATAAGTATTGGAGACTCTTGTGATCAGAAAAGACCTCGAACGATATTCCATAAAGATAGTGTCTCCACTTACCCAAAGCAAAGATCACAGCCGCTAATTCCAAATCGTGAGTGGGGTAGTTCTGTTCATGATCTTTCAATTTCCTTAAGGCATAGGCGATTACCCTTCCATTCTGCATCAACACACATCCCAAACCTTCCTTTGAGGCGTCCGTATAGACTGTATATCCTTCTGTACCTTCGGGAAGCGCTAATACAGGGGCAGTGGTCAACTTTTCTTTTAAAAGTTGAAAGCTAGCCTCACATGCCTCGTCCCACTCAAACTTAACCGCCTTCTTAGTCAATCGGGTTAAAGGAGCCGCAATCTTTGAGAAATCCTGAACGAATCTCCGATAGTAGCCTGCCAAACCCAAGAAACTCCTCACTTCTGAAGCATTTTTCGGGCTTTGGCATTGAATAACCGTCTCAATTTTAGAAGGATCTACTTCCAAACCTTTCCTTGAGATAATATGGCCCAGAAATGCTACCCGATCAATCTAGAACTCGCATTTGCTAAACTTAGCATATAATCGATGTTCTCTTAAGGTGTCCAACACAATTCGGAGATGCCTGGCATGATCCTCTGGAGTTCTTGAATAAACCAAGATGTCATCGATGAATATTACCACAAACTTATCCAAATAGGGCCGGAAAATTCGATGCATCATATCCATAAAAGCAGTCGGAGCATTAGTCAGTCCAAAAGGCATCACTACGAACTCATAGTGGCCTTACCGGGTGTTAAATCCCGTCTTCGGAATGTCCTCTTCCCGGATCTTCAATTGATAGTATCCTTGTCTCAAGTCCAATTTTGAATATACTCCCGAACCTTGTAACATGTCGAATAAATCCTCAATATGGGGCAAAGGATACTTGTTCTTTACTGTCATCCGATTAAGCTCCCGGTAATCTATACACATTCTTAAAGTTCCATCCTTCTTCTTAACGAAGAGAACCGGAGCACCCCAAGGTGACTAACTTAACCGAATATATCCAACTTTGAGCAATTCGTCTAATTGAATCTTTAATTCCTTTAACTCGGCCGGTGCCATCCGATACGGGGTCTTAGAATATGGTTTGGATCCCGGATATAAGTCGATAACAAATTCGATCTCACGGTCTGGTGGTAAAGAACTCAAATTCTCCGAAAACACATCGGGAAAATCCTTAACAACCGCGGTATCCTCCAACTTGACTTGATCTTTCTGCCTATTGAGAAGATACACAATAAATCCCTTTGCTCCTTCTCTCATCAACTTGTGAGCTTCCAAATAAGACAAGAGGGGTACTGATCTTGAGCCACTACCAATTACCATTTCATTACCCAAAATCACCTTCTTCGCGAAACAATCAACATGGGCCCGATGCCTGGACAACCAGTGTAACATCCCGCTCGACCGATTTATAAGGAACGCCACGTTTCAACCTTTTAATGTGTTTAGTTATGTGATTTTATATTTTTTCGTGGCCCTATTTTGAACTCTTTTAGAGTTTAGGGTCCCCTTTGTAATTTTCTCCTTTTAGGGGTTTTTCGGTCATTTCTCGTTTGATCGAGTTCTTGACCTTTTTGACCCCTTCAACGCGTTCGGGGCATCGAGACGAGTCCGTAGACTCAAAGTTTGCCCCATTCCGACTTCGTTAGCCCATTCTTCCGACCATTTTTGCGTACGAGGACCCGAGATATATACCCCGGATCCTCGTTTTGCGTGTCAGAATTTCAACTCCAGACTCATCGTCTTCCTCCCGCGATTGGTACTGTTCATGCAGTGAAGGTGTGTTTTCACACACATGTCCGTTCTTGCTCGTTTCTTGACGGAATTCGACGTTTGAGTAGTGGAAATTTATCAACTCGACGAGCCCGTCACAATGGTACAAGAATCATAGTCTGAAACTCAACGGTGGTGGCGTTACGGCACAGTAGCGGCGGTGGAACGGACAACCGCCACTTCTCCGTGGTCTCCGGCGTTTTTTCTCCGTCACGCACCACCCTATCCGTTAGACAACCTCCCGTCGCAGTGAATGGTGTTGGCGGAGCAACCATCCGGCCAGCGGCGGTGGCTCACGGGCCGCCTGAAAGTCACGGTTGGCGGCGGCGCTACTGTAGCGCGACGAATCTCGTCCTTCCGGCGACCTTTTCCGATGGACTTCAGCGTTTTTCGACCCCCTGAACTCATTTCCAGCCTCCTTTTTGAGCGAATCGCATTGGAGATGGCTGAACCGGAGAGTGGCGCACCGGCAGACTTTCGGCAGCGGTTTGGGACCTTTTTCCAGCCCGTTTTGGTGGTGGTTCCTTCACGAAAGTTGCTCAGAATGAGGGAATATAGCGGATGGCATTGGACCCGACTCGAGAACCGGCAGACGGCGGCGAACTGGTGGCGGACCGGCTTTGGACCGGCGGTCTGATTTTTCGGTGACTTTTCCGGCGCTTGGCTAGGGGGCTTTCGTAGGGCTCGTTACGGGCTTTCCAACGGTATGTCCGGATTTTATTTTCATTTAGCGGTTTGTATTTAATTTCAGTTTTCGTACTAGGATTTTAGTTCAGTTTTCGTCAACCAAATCCGGTGTGCTTGGTATTTTCTGAAATTTATTGAGGGTTTTTGTCAAGCAGGCCGAGGCGTACGTTTCTGTCCTTCCTGGGAATTTTCCGACCACCGCAGGTGGTGGTCCGGCGGCTGTACGTGGCGGTCCGACGGGTTCCGGAGGCGGCGTTCCGACGCCCTTCGTATAGCGAGTTCCTTTCGTTGTGGTGAGTTCAACTCCACTTTCCGTTCGTCAATCGGGTGTCCGATTGATCTTTTTTGAATTTTTTAAGTTTTACGAATCAATTGTTAATTGCTCTAATTTGTAATTCGTTCATGTATGCGTAGCAATTTGAGGAATATGTGTTGTATGGAATCTGAAAATATGCATTGAATTATGGGATAAAGGAATTTATGATTCGTTGTTGATATTAGCCTCATTTTATGCCTACGGTTTGAATATGATTAATGGACGAGGAACGTTTATGTAATTTTAGGAGAGAATAATTTTATATGATTTGAATTAATTAATCCTTGTCGATTGGTAAACAAATATGCTATTCATGACTACATAGAAATGAGTTATCATGCCGTAGATAATTAAACTTGGAACTTTTGTAATTTAACGTTTAATTACTTAACTAAATGTGTCTTTTGAGTGATATATGAAATTGTTTGCTTTGATTTATCCTATCCTTGTCCTTTGAATCGAGCATGCTATTCTTGATAAGGTAGAAATAGTTTACTATATTATATATGATTTAATTGGCCACCCTTGGAGATAAGAATTGATTTAATTGCATAAGTATGAATTGGATACGCGTTAAGTAAATTTATATATAATGATCTAAATTGCTTTGTCTTTCTATTTCTATTGTTTGCATTAATTGTGTACATAAGTGTTAGGAATAGTGCCCTAGAAAGCCGATTCGACGTAATCTGCTTTGGGACTTTTCTTGTATCACAGACAATCTTTGAATAATATACGATTGATTATAGGCAAACACTTCTTTATATGCCAATACATGTTTTGAGTGTTTCCATTATGTGTGCATGTATGAGAACTCCCCTAATCCTGATGACTTTAGGACTCTACCATTTAGGTGAAATGGTTCATGAAACGAGCCCTATATCACATAAGTCATGATTAGTAAAATACTCCAAGCCGATGAGTCCTACAGACAGTGGGAGTGTCAACCTGACTCCTCTAAGGCTTGCTTGTGGGATCACGCCCTTAAGAAGGACCACCTTGTTTCATGGAGGTGCAAAGTGTATAGTTGATACGTGCGTGATACATGAGGGTGCTTACTTTAATAAGTAAGTTCACTGAGGTGCCCCGTGTGAGAACATTCCTAAATGGGAAAGGAAGTTTCTATTTCAGGAAATGGAAACTTCCAGATTAGGAAATATCTCACGAGTCATTGATGTGATTAATTGATCCTTAGACTTGAGGTTCCATGTTACTTTATGAGTTAACTCTGTAGTCTTTGGTATAAGCTTTAAAGGGTGTCGCCTTAGACAACTGATTCAAGGCTTATGCTGGGGCTGCACAAGTGACTCATGAAAGTGAATGAGAATCAAGAAAGGACCTACACTTGCATATGCAAGGTGATCTCTTATTGTGTAAGTCATTCATATGCCATATGGAGTCCTTGGCCAAGGCAGTAGATCAAGACATCAAGAAAAGGGTTTCTTGGATTGAGATCAAATGGATATGAAATGCACTTAGCTTTAAGACCAGATTATTAGGGTTCTAATTATTCCCTTACCCTAGATCATGGTTGAGAGATAGTAAGTAGGAGGATTGTATCTCACATGAATCAATGACTTAAAGGTTCTGTCGAATCCGAACATTCCAATTCAGCTAGGGGTTAAACACCTGTTGCTAGACTATGGTCGTTTAATCTGTGGACTGATTAATTAATTAATGAATTAATTAATTAGGGTCACTGCTAATTGAATTGAGAACCTAGAGGGTCACACACAACAACTTGGTTACATGAGTTGAGGCTTTAAAATGATTAAACGAGTTAATCAAGCCAAGAGGGTTCCACACGTGTGAAACAACACGTGTGGCTCACGAGAGTGACACGTGTCACACACGTGTATAAATATATGTGTATATTTATTTATGTATTAAATAATTAATGTGATTAATTATTTAATAGACTTTGGTTTAATTTTGAATTAAAAAGAAAGTCTTATTTTGGAGAAAAATAATCTAGTTAATTAATTATGAATTAATTAATTAGATAAAATAAGTTATTTATTTTAAATAAATAAAGTATAAAATTATCCAAAAATAGTTTGGATATTTTTAGCTCTCTTGAAAGTTGATTTGAATTAGAATTCAAAGTCAAAGTCAAAATTACTTGATGATCAAGTAATAGGAGAGAGGGAGAATAAAATCCTAGCCCATTAAGGACTAGGAATTTCATCCCTCCCCTTTCTTATATATAGGGGAGCTCATGCTCCCCTTTAGAGCTAATAGACAATTCTTGGTTCATGTGTTGAACACCTTCCTTTCTCCAAGATAAAATAAAACCCTAGGTTAAGCCAAAACACTAACTAGAGAACTAGCATCCTTACTAGTTAGATTGTAGCCAAGTTGGTGGACTATCTCTAGAGACTTCAAGTTAGAAGTTTTGAAGATTCGAGCTTTACCAAAAGTGGGGATTAAGCAAAACGATCAGAAGGGATGATGAAACGATTCTGAACCCGACGTGAAGCGAATGAAAAAATCGAACCAAAGAAGATGGCGAAAACCGTTCGTCCATATCCTGAAGGATGAATTTTTTCACGAGGGTTTTGTGACTGGCAGTTTTCTTCTTTCGCAAAACTGGTTTTCGAAGGGAGTTTCAATCCTGCTTTTCTCGTTTCATGTTTCTTTCTTTATGTTATATTGTTAAGAACATCTCTAACATGAATTGAATCTAGGTTGGTGTGGATTGCTATCCCGACAATGGATTCTAAAGTAGAAAGAGACTTTCGAGGGACGGGTTGTCAAGCCGCGAGAAGAGCGTTCTTGGGTGGCTTGAAACGCTTCAAGAAAGAATAAAAGAAAAGTAAGTTTTTCTATCTTTACGAATTTGGATACACGATTGCGAGTTCAAGATCCTTTTGTTGGGAAAATTTTTTAAATTCCGCTGCTTTCTGATTCGTGTTTTCCAACAAGTGGTATCAGAGCCACCTCGTTAATCGGGTTTCTGATTCGTCTCAATTATTCTGAATTTGGTAGAAATTCTTAGGCTTGATGCGAATGAGTATTTGTAATTGTTTTAGAAAGCCTGAATTACGAAACTGTATTTTTTCCTGAAAGTTTCTGAAAATTGGTTTTTGCAAAATTTAATTTTTTGAAAACAATTTTAGATTTGAAACTGTATAAACTGTTTTTGGATTTCTTGGATTGGTTTTGCTTTTGAACGAAAACACGAAACCAAAAGCCTGGATTACGAACACGCGAAACCCCGCGCGCGAAGGCGTCGCGCCCGCGGGCTTCGCGCGCACCGCCCGCCTGTCCTAGGCGCGCACAGGCATCACCGCCACCGCCCTCCCGCAAGCGTGCGGGCGGGCCCGCCCAGGCTGGGCGAGAATCCCGCAAGGCGTGCGGGATAGCTCGCCCAGGCCGCCCGCTGTCGCCCGCCATCCTTGCCGAGAAGGGCTGCGCGCAGGAGCGCGGCCTTGGCCGCGTGTTTTGTGCAATCCAGTCCCAATTTTTATTTTTAATTTTAAAATTTTATTTTTGAATATTTATTTTAATTTTTGAATAAAACTTAAAATTGGGATTTTTGAGAAATTGAAACGGTTTATATTTTGGGAAAATACATCTTTGATAAAATTATTAATTTTCAGAAATTAATTGGAATTTTATCTGTTTTGGTAATTGGGATTTATTGAAAACTTTTATAAATAAGACTCGCATCAAGTCGTGTTTTAAGTCATTAGGACTTGAAACGGGAATTTTAATTTATTGGCTAAATTTAAATTCTCGCAAAAGCATGTTAGGTGATCATGGGTTTAGATCTATGTATGGTTTTAATTTATGCACATGGATGGTTTAAATTGGGGTTGGAGCCCTATAGTTGCGTTTTTCAATTGAGGTTGGAGCCTCACTTATGTGCGTACTGTTATGTGATTTATTATGTGGCTTTCCATATTACTGTTTTTGAGGCCGGGGTATGCCCAGTGTAATTGTCTAAGGCCAATATGAAGATTGAGCCTTATTACTTTATGTCTTTTTCTTTTTATTGTAATTTGAGAGTAGAGATAGGTGGTGAGGTTTTATTTTCATTTTGGAGACAATGCACCCATGGAGTAAGATGGACCACATTCAAGTAACAAGGAGGCCATAAGTGAAGACCCCTCAAAATGTTAGGGAGGGGAATCTCAATTGTTAAATGTAATAGAGATAGGGCTCGTATTTTGTTACCGCTTTCCCTTATGTGATTTAAACTGTTTATGTGGCATGTATGTTAGAACTTGTGATTGTGGAGTGGCTCCCACATATCACGCATAAGATAGGTAGAACCCATGATCATTACATGTTAGTATCATGCTAGGACATGTTATCTGTTTATGTGCTTGTTTGAAATGCATGTAAGTTGTACTTGCATTAATCAAGACTAATTAAATTGGATAACATATATGTTGGTGAGGTCGAACCGAACAACTCTTCGGTTGATTCGAAAATTCCCATTAAATATTAAGCTCATTTCGAATAATAGGTATTTAATTCGAGATGCAAATTTTGAATTAAATTCCTAGCATTCCATCAATAGGTTTTAAGTTTAGTAAGTAAAGCTAGTTATTGTCCGCGAGTCGTGGGATAGCTAGTGGAGCTTATTAGTTCTTAGTTACCTAATTGATCATTTTAAATGATTAATATTCCGTGGTTAATTTTGGCAAGGGCGATGTCCGCGAGTCGTGGGTCGTTCGAACTAAGTTTTGATCATGATCTTATGATTGATGGGTCTAGCTTAACGCCTAAGTAAATATGGATGTCGCACGAGTCGTGGGTCCATATTGAAAGATAGGTGATGCAAAAACAATTACTAAGAGTTCTAAAGGTGTTAGAATTGGTAAGTTGTACCTACCTAGGGTTATACTTAGAATGTCCACCAGTCGTGGGTTCGAGGTAAAATGCTTAGGATCTTAGTACCCATTGGGAAACGTGTTCCTCTTAGATCTTTGGGAATTATAGATCTTTGAAAAACAGTGGGAGCTACATTAGATTAAAGACCTTTTCTTATGTATATCGTTATTATTCAGCATGCTCACCTAGTTCTCTGCTTAGCATTTAGGTTGTAGTTCTGTGATTCTCTACAATATGAAATGCAAACCCATTCGTATCCATCCTTAAGTCAAATAAGTTGACTAAGTCCTGACTAACTCTAAATGGCTTCGGGTCCTAAAATTCATTTTAGAATCCGACTAGAGAAAGGCGTTCTCTAAAGGGCGAAGTTTTCAATTGTGAAAATTCGACCCGGGCCAAAAGAGAAGCGATCTGAGGTGAGTGGATTTCTCCAAACCGCTTAAGAGCAATTGAACTACCTCATAAAAATGTTACAAGGTATAACATTATGGAATTATTCAAATATTCCAAATGAGGAAACAAGTGCACACGAACAAGGTCTAAAGATCTTATTTGAAGATCTTATGGTCTCGATCATCAACTGAGAAAAGAGTTCTCAATGCACTGATTGCTTACATTGCTTCGACTATCATTCAAACCCTTTATGCTCAACTAGAATGATGCTAATGTAGCATAGTTAATCATTTAAGTTGATAATGGTTGAGAGCATCCTTAAGAAGGAATAAAAGGTTGAGATGGTTAATTCTTCTTCTAAACTCCCTAAGTTTAAGGCTTGAACGCCTAAAGAAGAAGAAACCCTTAAGAGCCCAATGGAGGGGCATGTAAGGGGTGCGCCCAAAAGACACTAGAGATCAAATAGGACGTTTGCTTCTATGTTAGCAAATAAGGACTTTGAAAGGGAACTGCAAAGAGTATGAGTACTCTGAAATGTTACCTCGTTTAGTAATTCTACTAGGAATAGAATTCACTAGTCTTAAGTCAATTCTGCATAATCCGTTGTGCAAAGACTCAAGGCACTAATGTTCTGAACATACAACGAGATAACAAAAGTAAGTGAGATGACAAAGCTTCGAATTACTTTGGAACGTTGAGATATGAAAGGATTAGCAAGTCAGACACCTTAGGATCATTCTATGAAAATGGACCTATAGAGTTGACTTCCTGTGAATCCTATCTCAAAGGGAAAACGTTCCCGGAACATTGTTTAGGTGAAACATGGAACGTTCCAAAATTATAGTGGATTTCGATCCATGCTGATGAGTGTAAGATGCTCAATGTAAGCACTAGATACAATCGTCAGTTTAACCATTATGAATGAATGTACTTGTTAAAGTACAAATTCGAAACTTATATGAAATTCTTAGAATTTCGAAAGGAGGTTAGGAACCGAAGTAGTCATAAGTTATAGGTAAATCGATATGATCGAGATAGCCAATATCTTAGTAACTAATTCCTTAGTCATCTTAGAGATAATAGGATTATCTCTCAGTAAAGTAATTCGAGAACACCTTAGTGTTTCCGAATGAGGGAATGAAACCCTATAGGATATGGTCCATTCCATAGCAAGCTTTACTGACTTATAATCATTCTAGGAATAAACTCCTAGAATATGCAGTTAGAGATTTTGAATTTAGTACCTTCCAAAATCAGTCCTTCAGTTGCACTATGCAAAGTGGCATACTAAATTCCCTAATTATTCTTATCCAAGAATTCAATGGAGTCCTCTTACTTGAAGAGGATAGTGGGAGATAAGCCTGAAATGAGTTCAAGTTTATACAATGACATTGGATATCAGTTTTGCGATTCCCTTGCACAAAGGTTGTTTGTCCCAAAGGAATGTACCTTTCTTAAGGAATTGTTCCTATAGAAGAAGAAAGGCAAGCAAGCAGACCTCAAAGAAATTTGAGGAAAAATATCCATGCCACATATAGAAGAAACGAGCCCATCTGATAAAACTTAGCCAAATTTTAGAGTATGTACACGTGTGAAACCCTTCTCTTAAGATGCGTTTATAACGCGTTCCTAGATAGCCAAGGAATTACTTGAAGAGGAGACACTGTCAGATTTGGAATCTGAGTAGTGTAAGCAAGCCTTGAAATCCAATTCCATATACTTGAACCGAGTTTTGACCTTGGTTGATCCACCTGATAGGATCAAGCTCCTAGAGCTTCGAGTAAATGGAAAGCATTACAACCTTCTTGACGGTTGAAATGCAAAAGTCCATTTGGGTTGTGTTTACCATATCCTCATATTCTGACTATGAGATATGATAAATGAATATGAGAACTATCTTGTTCAATATGAGATTGAAAGAGACTGAAATAAGGTATTTCTATAAACCTCATATTCAGTGGGAGTATGCATAAGGTATACAAATCCCTAAAGTCAATCTGTGGATTGATAAAGGCTTCTAGGATTAGACAATTCGATTCCATAGGATAGTCAAATCGTTTGACACATATGGAAGTCGAATAAGTCTCAAAGTGTACATAGGAAAGTTAGTGATGTAAGAGTCAATTTTTGGTTCTTTAGAAAACGACATCCTTCTCATTATGAATGTCAAGGATGACGTGAAAGTTACCGATTCTTGTTTAAGAAACAATTTGACATGAAAGATCTTAGTGATTATCCTATATTCTCGACATTCAGATCTATAGAAGATAGATCTAAGAGAATAAAAGGATTATCACAAAATGAGTACATAACCACGGTACTAAAAGGAGTTTAGTATGGACAATGGAACATCCCTTTTGAAGAGTATGTGTCCTAAGATAACTTTGAGAAAGTTAAAATGTCCAAAATCCCTTTAAGTGAAAGGGTGCATAATGTATGAAAAGTTATGTACTAAATTAGATATGGCGCAACACTAAGCGTAGTAGGCCGAATCTAATATGACCTCAGAGAAGGTCATTAGATCTCTGTAAAGGATGTCCTCAGAGTACTTGAGAAGAAATGAGGATATGTATTAGTTTACAGAGCCCAAAAGATCTTATTGTTAGAAGGATATTTGATGTAACCGTTCATCAAACATAGATGATTATGAAATCATTGAAAGGATACAACTTCTACCAGAATGGTAATGCAATGTGTTGGAAAGGGGTTCCAAGGACGGACATTGCAAAACTCAACTATCGTAGTTGAGAACTTAGTCGTATTATATAACACTAAGTTAAGTGTTTGGGTAAGAAACTCCATCTAACTTGTTAGATGAAGTTCCTAGCATGAAAACAACTCCTTGATCATATTGTATGATAAAAAGGATGGTTGCTCAAGTAAGAGAACCAAGACCTCACCAAGAGACTGAACACGTGATTACGAATCACTTTATAAGGAAAAGGTGTTTCCTATGAGATGTGTAAACAAGAGGGTCACATCAGCAGAGAATATAGCAGATCCACTTTGGAAACGCCCAAAGTCAATAGGGTCTCTAAGTGCATCTTGAGAAGATGGAACTTAGAGTACCTAAACGGCTTTTACGGGCAAGTGGGAGATTGTTAGGAATAGTGCCCTAGAAAGCCGATTCGACGTAATCTGCTTTGGGACTTTTCTTGTATCACAGACAATCTTTGAATAATATACGATTGATTATAGGCAAACACTTCTTTATATGCCAATACATGTTTTGAGTGTTTCCATTATGTGTGCATGTATGAGAACTCCCCTAATCCTGATGACTTTAGGACTCTACCATTTAGGTGAAATGGTTCATGAAACGAGCCCTATATCACATAAGTCATGATTAGTAAAATACTCCAAGCCGATGAGTCCTACAGACAGTGGGAGTGTCAACCTGACTCCTCTAAGGCTTGCTTGTGGGATCACGCCCTTAAGAAGGACCACCTTGTTTCATGGAGGTGCAAAGTGTATAGTTGATACGTGCGTGATACATGAGGGTGCTTACTTTAATAAGTAAGTTCACTGAGGTGCCCCGTGTGAGAACATTCCTAAATGGGAAAGGAAGTTTCTATTTCAGGAAATGGAAACTTCCAGATTAGGAAATATCTCACGAGTCATTGATGTGATTAATTGATCCTTAGACTTGAGGTTCCATGTTACTTTATGAGTTAACTCTGTAGTCTTTGGTATAAGCTTTAAAGGGTGTCGCCTTAGACAACTGATTCAAGGCTTATGCTGGGGCTGCACAAGTGACTCATGAAAGTGAATGAGAATCAAGAAAGGACCTACACTTGCATATGCAAGGTGATCTCTTATTGTGTAAGTCATTCATATGCCATATGGAGTCCTTGGCCAAGGCAGTAGATCAAGACATCAAGAAAAGGGTTTCTTGGATTGAGATCAAATGGATATGAAATGCACTTAGCTTTAAGACCAGATTATTAGGGTTCTAATTATTCCCTTACCCTAGATCATGGTTGAGAGATAGTAAGTAGGAGGATTGTATCTCACATGAATCAATGACTTAAAGGTTCTGTCGAATCCGAACATTCCAATTCAGCTAGGGGTTAAACACCTGTTGCTAGACTATGGTCGTTTAATCTGTGGACTGATTAATTAATTAGTGAATTAATTAATTAGGGTCACTGCTAATTGAATTGAGAACCTAGAGGGTCACACACAACAACTTGGTTACATGAGTTGAGGCTTTAAAATGATTAAACGAGTTAATCAAGCCAAGAGGGTTCCACACGTGTGGCTCACGTGAGTGACACGTGTCATTGTGACACGTGTCATTGTGACACGTGTCACACACGTGTATAAATATATGTGTATATTTATTTATGTATTAAATAATTAATGTGATTAATTATTTAATAGACTTTGGTTTAATTTTGAATTAAAAAGAAAGTCTTATTTTGGAGAAAAATAATCTAGTTAATTAATTATGAATTAATTAATTAGATAAAATAAGTTATTTATTTTAAATAAATAAAGTATAAAATTATCCAAAAATAGTTTGGATATTTTTAGCTCTCTTGAAAGTTGATTTGAATTAGAATTCAAAGTCAAAGTCAAAATTACTTGATGATCAAGTAATAGGAGAGAGAGAGAATAAAATCCTAGCCCATTAAGGACTAGGAATTTCGTCCCTCCCCTTTCTTATATATAGGGGAGCTCATGCTCCCCTTTAGAGCTAATAGACAATTCTTGGTTCATGTGTTGAACACCTTCCTTTCTCCAAGATAAAATAAAACCCTAGGTTAAGCCAAAACACTAACTAGAGAACTAGCATCCTTACTAGTTAGATTGTAGCCAAGTTGGTGGACTATCTCTAGAGACTTCAAGTTAGAAGTTTTGAAGATTCGAGCTTTACCAAAAGTGGGGATTAAGCAAAACGATCAGAAGGGATGATGAAACGATTCTGAACCCGACGTGAAGCGAATGAAAAAATCGAACCAAAGAAGATGGCGAAAACCGTTCGTCCATATCCTGAAGGATGAATTTTTTCACGAGGGTTTTGTGACTGGCAGTTTTCTTCTTTCGCAAAACTGGTTTTCGAAGGGAGTTTCAATCCTGCTTTTCTCGTTTCATGTTTCTTTCTTTATGTTATATTGTTAAGAACATCTCTAACATGAATTGAATCTAGGTTGGTGTGGATTGCTATCCCGACAATGGATTCTAAAGTAGAAAGAGACTTTCGAGGGACGGGTTGTCAAGCCGCGAGAAGAGCGTTCTTGGGTGGCTTGAAACGCTTCAAGAAAGAATAAAAGAAAAGTAAGTTTTTCTATCTTTACGAATTTGGATACACGATTGCGAGTTCAAGATCCTTTTGTTGGGAAAATTTTTTAAATTCCGCTGCTTTCTGATTCGTGTTTTCCAACAAGTGGTATCAGAGCCACCTCGTTAATCGGGTTTCTGATTCGTCTCAATTATTCTGAATTTGGTAGAAATTCTTAGGCTTGATGCGAATGAGTATTTGTAATTGTTTTAGAAAGCCTGAATTACAAAACTGTATTTTTTCCTGAAAGTTTCTGAAAATTGGTTTTTGCAAAATTTAATTTTTTGAAAACAATTTTAGATTTGAAACTGTATAAACTGTTTTTGGATTTCTTGGATTGGTTTTGCTTTTGAACGAAAACACGAAACCAAAAGCCTTGATTACGAACACGCGAAACCCCGCGCGCGAAGGCGTCGCGCCCGCGGGCTTCGCGCGCACCGCCCGCCTGTCCTAGGCGCGCACAGGCATCACCGCCACCGCCCTCCCGCAAGCGTGCGGGCGGGCCCGCCCAGGCTGGGCGAGAATCCCGCAAGGCGTGCGGGATAGCTCGCCCAGGCCGCCCGCTGTCGCCCGCCATCCTTGCCGAGAAGGGCTGCGCGCAGGAGCGCGCGGCGTGCACGCCCAGCGCGCGCAGGAGCGCGGCCTTGGCCTCGGGCAGTGTGCGCCTGTCGCGTGCGCGCGCGCGCACGCCCGCGACGAGCAACCCGTCTCGTGCAAGGGCCCCGTTTTCGTAGTCCGTGTTTTTCGTGTTTTGTGCAATCCAGTCCCAATTTTTATTTTTAATTTTAAAATTTTATTTTTGAATATTTATTTTAATTTTTGAATAAAACTTAAAATTGGGATTTTTGAGAAATTGAAACGGTTTATATTTTGGGAAAATACATCTTTGATAAAATTATTAATTTTCAGAAATTAATTGGAATTTTATCTGTTTTGGTAATTGGGATTTATTGAAAACTTTTATAAATAAGACTTGCATCAAGTCGTGTTTTAAGTCATTAGGACTTGAAACGGGAATTTTAATTTATTGGCTAAATTTAAATTCTCGCAAAAGCATGTTAGGTGATCATGGGTTTAGATCTATGTATGGTTTTAATTTATGCACATGGATGGTTTAAATTGGGGTTGGAGCCCTATAGTTGCGTTTTTCAATTGAGGTTGGAGCCTCACTTATGTGCGTACTGTTATGTGATTTATTATGTGGCTTTCCATATTACTGTTTTTGAGGCCGGGGTATGCCCAGTGTAATTGTCTAAGGCCAATATGAAGATTGAGCCTTATTACTTTATGTCTTTTTCTTTTTATTGTAATTTGAGAGTAGAGATAGGTGGTGAGGTTTTATTTTCATTTTGGAGACAATGCACCCATGGAGTAAGATGGACCACATTCAAGTAACAAGGAGGCCATAAGTGAAGACCCCTCAAAATGTTAGGGAGGGGAATCTCAATTGTTAAATGTAATAGAGATAGGGCTCGTATTTTGTTACCGCTTTCCCTTATGTGATTTAAACTGTTTATGTGGCATGTATGTTAGAACTTGTGATTGTGGAGTGGCTCCCACATATCACGCATAAGATAGGTAGAACCCATGATCATTACATGTTAGTATCATGCTAGGACATGTTATCTGTTTATGTGCTTGTTTGAAATGCATGTAAGTTGTACTTGCATTAATCAAGACTAATTAAATTGGATAACATATATGTTGGTGAGGTCGAACCGAACAACTCTTCGGTTGATTCGAAAATTCCCATTAAATATTAAGCTCATTTCGAATAATAGGTATTTAATTCGAGATGCAAATTTTGAATTAAATTCCTAGCATTCCATCAATAGGTTTTAAGTTTAGTAAGTAAAGCTAGTTATTGTCCGCGAGTCGTGGGATAGCTAGTGGAGCTTATTAGTTCTTAGTTACCTAATTGATCATTTTAAATGATTAATATTTCGTGGTTAATTTTGGCAAGGGCGATGTCCGCGAGTCGTGGGTCGTTCGAACTAAGTTTTGATCATGATCTTATGATTGATGGGTCTAGCTTAACGCCTAAGTAAATATGGATGTCGCACGAGTCGTGGGTCCATATTGAAAGATAGGTGATGCAAAAACAATTACTAAGAGTTCTAAAGGTGTTAGAATTGGTAAGTTGTACCTACCTAGGGTTATACTTAGAATGTCCACCAGTCGTGGGTTCGAGGTAAAATGCTTAGGATCTTAGTACCCATTGGGAAACGTGTTCCTCTTAGATCTTTGGGAATTATAGATCTTTGAAAAACAGTGGGAGCTACATTAGATTAAAGACCTTTTCTTATGTATATCGTTATTATTCAGCATGCTCACCTAGTTCTCTGCTTAGCATTTAGGTTGTAGTTCTGTGATTCTCTACAATATGAAATGCAAACCCATTCGTATCCATCCTTAAGTCAAATAAGTTGACTAAGTCCTGACTAACTCTAAATGGCTTCGGGTCCTAAAATTCATTTTAGAATCCGACTAGAGAAAGGCGTTCTCTAAAGGGCGAAGTTTTCAATTGTGAAAATTCGACCCGGGCCAAAAGAGAAGCGATCTGAGGTGAGTGGATTTCTCCAAACCACTTAAGAGCAATTGAACTACCTCATAAAAATGTTACAAGGTATAACATTATGGAATTATTCAAATATTCCAAATGAGGAAACAAGTGCACACGAACAAGGTCTAAAGATCTTATTTGAAGATCTTATGGTCTCGATCATCAACTGAGAAAAGAGTTCTCAATGCACTGATTGCTTACATTGCTTCGACTATCATTCAAACCCTTTATGCTCAACTAGAATGATGCTAATGTAGCATAGTTAATCATTTAAGTTGATAATGGTTGAGAGCATCCTTAAGAAGGAATAAAAGGTTGAGATGGTTAATTCTTCTTCTAAACTCCCTAAGTTTAAGGCTTGAACGCCTAAAGAAGAAGAAACCCTTAAGAGCCCAATGGAGGGGCATGTAAGGGGTGCGCCCAAAAGACACTAGAGATCAAATAGGACGTTTGCTTCTATGTTAGCAAATAAGGACTTTGAAAGGGAACTGCAAAGAGTATGAGTACTCTGAAATGTTACCTCGTTTAGTAATTCTACTAGGAATAGAATTCACTAGTCCTAAGTCAATTCTGCATAATCCGTTGTGCAAAGACTCAAGGCACTAATGTTCTGAACATACAACGAGATAACAAAAGTAAGTGAGATGACAAAGCTTCGAATTACTTTGGAACGTTGAGATATGAAAGGATTAGCAAGTCAGACACCTTAGGATCATTCTATGAAAATGGACCTATAGAGTTGACTTCCTGTGAATCCTATCTCAAAGGGAAAACGTTCCCGGAACATTGTTTAGGTGAAACATGGAACGTTCCAAAATTATAGTGGATTTCGATCCATGCTGATGAGTGTAAGATGCTCAATGTAAGCACTAGATACAATCGTCAGTTTAACCATTATGAATGAATGTACTTGTTAAAGTACAAATTCGAAACTTATATGAAATTCTTAGAATTTCGAAAGGAGGTTAGGAACCGAAGTAGTCATAAGTTATAGGTAAATCGATATGATCGAGATAGCCAATATCTTAGTAACTAATTCCTTAGTCATCTTAGAGATAATAGGATTATCTCTCAGTAAAGTAATTCGAGAACACCTTAGTGTTTCCGAATGAGGGAATGAAACCCTATAGGATATGGTCCATTCCATAGCAAGCTTTACTGACTTATAATCATTCTAGGAATAAACTCCTAGAATATGCAGTTAGAGATTTTGAATTTAGTACCTTCCAAAATCAGTCCTTCAGTTGCACTATGCAAAGTGGCATACTAAATTCCCTAATTATTCTTATCCAAGAATTCAATGGAATCCTCTTACTTGAAGAGGATAGTGGGAGATAAGCCTGAAATGAGTTCAAGTTTATACAATGATATTGGATATCAGTTTTACGATTCCCTTGCACAAAGGTTGTTTGTCCCAAATGAATGTACCTTTCTTAAGGAATTGTTCCTATAGAAGAAGAAAGGCAAGCAAGCAGACCTCAAAGAAATTTGAGGAAAAATATCCATGCCACATATAGAAGAAACGAGCCCATCTGATAAAACTTAGCCAAATTTTAGAGTATGTACACGTGTGAAACCCTTCTCTTAAGATGCGTTTAGAACGCGTTCCTAGATAGCCAAGGAATTACTTGAAGAGGAGACACTGTCAGATTTGGAATCTGAGTAGTGTAAGCAAGCCTTGAAATCCAATTCCATATACTTGAACCGAGTTTTGACCTTGGTTGATCCACCTGATAGGATCAAGCTCCTAGAGCTTCGAGTAAATGGAAAGCATTACAACCTTCTTGACGGTTGAAATGCAAAAGTCCATTTGGGTTGTGTTTACCATATCCTCATATTCTGACTATGAGATATGATAAATGAATATGAGAACTATCTTGTTCAATATGAGATTGAAAGAGACTGAAATAAGGTATTTCTATAAATCTCATATTCAGTGGGAGTATGCATAAGGTATACAAATCCCTAAAGTCAATCTGTGGATTGATAAAGGCTTCTAGGATTAGACAATTCGATTCCATAGGATAGTCAAATCGTTTGACACATATGGAAGTCGAATAAGTCTCAAAGTGTACATAGGAAAGTTAGTGATGTAAGAGTCAATTTTTGGTTCTTTAGAAAACGACATCCTTCTCATTATGAATGTCAAGGATGACGTGAAAGTTACCGATTCTTGTTTAAGAAACAATTTGACATGAAAGATCTTAGTGATTATCCTATATTCTCGACATTCAGATCTATAGAAGATAGATCTAAGAGAATAAAAGGATTATCACAAAATGAGTACATAACCACGGTACTAAAAGGAGTTTAGTATGGACAATGGAACATCCCTTTTGAAGAGTATGTGTCCTAAGATAACTTTGAGAAAGTTAAAATGTCCAAAATCCCTTTAAGTGAAAGGGTGCATAATGTATGAAAAGTTATGTACTAAATTAGATATGGCGCAACACTAAGCGTAGTAGGCCGAATCTAATATGACCTCAGAGAAGGTCATTAGATCTCTGTAAAGGATGTCCTCAGAGTACTTGAGAAGAAATGAGGATATGTATTAGTTTACAGAGCCCAAAAGATCTTATTGTTAGAAGGATATTTGATGTAACCGTTCATCAAACATAGATGATTATGAAATCATTGAAAGGATACAACTTCTACCAGAATGGTAATGCAATGTGTTGGAAAGGGGTTCCAAGGACGGACATTGCAAAACTCAACTATCGTAGTTGAGAACTTAGTCGTATTATATAACACTAAGTTAAGTGTTTGGGTAAGAAACTCCATCTAACTTGTTAGATGAAGTTCCTAGCATGAAAACAACTCCTTGATCATATTGTATGATAAAAAGGATGGTTGCTCAAGTAAGAGAACCAAGACCTCACCAAGAGACTGAACACGTGATTACGAATCACTTTATAAGGAAAAGGTGTTTCCTATGAGATGTGTAAACAAGAGGGTCACATCAGCAGAGAATATAGCAGATCCACTTTGGAAACGCCCAAAGTCAATAGGGTCTCTAAGTGCATCTTGAGAAGATGGAACTTAGAGTACCTAAATGGCTTTTACGGGCAAGTGGGAGATTGTTAGGAATAGTGCCCTAGAAAGCCGATTCGACGTAATCTGCTTTGGGACTTTTCTTGTATCACAGACAATCTTTGAATAATATACGATTGATTATAGGCAAACACTTCTTTATATGCCAATACATGTTTTGAGTGTTTCCATTATGTGTGCATGTATGAGAACTCCCCTAATCCTGATGACTTTAGGACTCTACCATTTAGGTGAAATGGTTCATGAAACGAGCCCTATATCACATAAGTCATGATTAGTAAAATACTCCAAGCCGATGAGTCCTACAGACAGTGGGAGTGTCAACCTGACTCCTCTAAGGCTTGCTTGTGGGATCACGCCCTTAAGAAGGACCACCTTGTTTCATGGAGGTGCAAAGTGTATAGTTGATACGTGCGTGATACATGAGGGTGCTTACTTTAATAAGTAAGTTCACTGAGGTGCCCCGTGTGAGAACATTCCTAAATGGGAAAGGAAGTTTCTATTTCAGGAAATGGAAACTTCCAGATTAGGAAATATCTCACGAGTCATTGATGTGATTAATTGATCCTTAGACTTGAGGTTCCATGTTACTTTATGAGTTAACTCTGTAGTCTTTGGTATAAGCTTTAAAGGGTGTCGCCTTAGACAACTGATTCAAGGCTTATGCTGGGGCTGCACAAGTGACTCATGAAAGTGAATGAGAATCAAGAAAGGACCTACACTTGCATATGCAAGGTGATCTCTTATTGTGTAAGTCATTCATATGCCATATGGAGTCCTTGGCCAAGGCAGTAGATCAAGACATCAAGAAAAGGGTTTCTTGGATTGAGATCAAATGGATATGAAATGCACTTAGCTTTAAGACCAGATTATTAGGGTTCTAATTATTCCCTTACCCTCGATCATGGTTGAGAGATAGTAAGTAGGAGGATTGTATCTCACATGAATCAATGACTTAAAGGTTCTGTCGAATCCGAACATTCCAATTCAGCTAGGGGTTAAACACCTGTTGCTAGACTATGGTCGTTTAATCTGTGGACTGATTAATTAATTAGTGAATTAATTAATTAGGGTCACTGCTCATTGAATTGAGAACCTAGAGGGTCACACACAACAACTTGGTTACATGAGTTGAGGCTTTAAAATGATTAAACGAGTTAATCAAGCCAAGAGGGTTCCACACGTGTGGCTCACGTGAGTGACACGTGTCATTGTGACACGTGTCACACACGTGTATAAATATATGTGTATATTTATTTATGTATTAAATAATTAATGTGATTAATTATTTAATAGACTTTGGTTTAATTTTGAATTAAAAAGAAAGTCTTATTTTGGAGAAAAATAATCTAGTTAATTAATTATGAATTAATTAATTAGATAAAATAAGTTATTTATTTTAAATAAATAAAGTATAAAATTATCCAAAAATAGTTTGGATATTTTTAGCTCTCTTGAAAGTTGATTTGAATTAGAATTCAAAGTCAAAGTCAAAATTACTTGATGATCAAGTAATAGGAGAGAGAGAGACTAAAATCCTAGCACATTAAGGACTAGGAATTTCGTCCCTCCCCTTTCTTATATATAGGGGAGCTCATGCTCCCCTTTAGAGCTAATAGACAATTCTTGGTTCATGTGTTGAACACCTTCCTTTCTCCAAGATAAAATAAAACCCTAGGTTAAGCCTAAACACTAACTAGAGAACTAGCATCCTTACTAGTTAGATTGTAGCCAAGTTGGTGGACTATCTCTAGAGACTTCAAGTTAGAAGTTTTGAAGATTCGAGCTTTACCAAAAGTGGGGATTAAGCAAAACGATCAGAAGGGATGATGAAACGATTCTGAACCCGACGTGAAGCGAATGAAAAAATCGAACCAAAGAAGATGGCGAAAACCGTTCGTCCATATCCTGAAGGATGAATTTTTTCACGAGGGTTTTGTGACTGGCAGTTTTCTTCTTTCGCAAAACTGGTTTTCGAAGGGAGTTTCAATCCTGCTTTTCTCGTTTCATGTTTCTTTCTTTATGTTATATTGTTAAGAACATCTCTAACATGAATTGAATCTAGGTTGGTGTGGATTGCTATCCCGACAATGGATTCTAAAGTAGAAAGAGACTTTCGAGGGACGGGTTGTCAAGCCGCGAGAAGAGCGTTCTTGGGTGGCTTGAAACGCTTCAAGAAAGAATAAAAGAAAAGTAAGTTTTTCTATCTTTACGAATTTGGATACACGATTGCGAGTTCAAGATCCTTTTGTTGGGAAAATTTTTTAAATTCCGCTGCTTTCTGATTCGTGTTTTCCAACAATAAGCGTGTCCTAATATGCAATATGATTTCTCTGGACTATATAATGATTTGTTCTGTAAGTAATTGATAGGAATTTGAACCCAGCTTATATGATTGTATTTCTTAAGTGCTTAAGCATTACCGTGCGTCTCTGTATGGTTGTCTGAGTTTGAGTCTGAGCTCTCTGTTGTGTTTGTCTGTTCAGTTGGTTCAGGTACACCCGGGGTGGTGACAAGTGAGTCGTGCAGGTTCCGGGGTGGACCATTTGTTGTGTCTTCGGCTGTGTTTAGTGCCAGGTGAGGTTAGGTTGTAGATACACCCTAATGAAATATCACCGTTATGTTTGCATGCGAATATAAGCCCTTTTATATATGTACGTATGTGCGAGCTATGAATATGCTGAAATCTGAATATGTTAGAATCTGAATATGCTAAGACTATGAATAGGCTAAAATTAGGAATATGCTATGATTATGCCTGTGTTATGACTAGAAATATGATTTGACTTTGGTTTGACTCTGCTTTGTTTGGGACCCGGTGATTGTGGGTAAGGATCCTCGGGGCGACGAGTATTACTCATATGCATGATCATCGGGATGTGGGTAAGGAGCCTCGGAGCGACGAGTATTACTCCTTTGCACATTTCCCCTCTGGTTTGTTGGTTTGACTCTGCTTTGTTTGGGGCCCGGTGATTGTGGGTAAGGAGCCTCGGAGCAACAAGTATTACTCCTGTGCACATTTCCCCTTTTTGTTTGAACGTTTGCTTTGTGTGTTTGATTTTCGTTAGGCTGGTTTGTTAAGAAATTGTTCGGGAAACGGGAGTGGATTTCTAATTAATAAAATTTGGATTGTTTTGGCCTTTGGCCCAACTCTTTTACTCCCCTATATCGAGTTTCACGTGAGAAATATTTTAGAATCCAAAAACCATGACCTGGTTCACGAACTCCCCTATATGTTATGTGTTGTGCTCCGTATACGTATGTAGTGTGCGTGTGTTAGCCCCTCGTTCAGTCTTTGGACTGACCCCTCCCCGTTTATGTTTTTAGTGTGCAGGTTTCGGTTTTTGGTTCGCATTGGAGTTGTGCTAGGCGGCGGTGTGTCGTGTCTTTTGAGTTTGTGTCTGCACGTTTCAGTTTGTTAAGTATTTTGTTCTGATTTATAATTTGTAAATTTTGCATAAGATATGTTGTGAGCAGGTTGCACGTATGATTTGATTGATGGGAATTCGGGACACGTTAGGACAGGTGCTCGGATTAGTTGAACCCGTCTTGTTGTGTAATTGTTCGGGACAGGATAGGACAGGTTTGCTGGATTAGTTGAACCCGTGTAGTTAATTTTATGCTTAATGTGTGGTATGTTTAAAGTATGAAAAGTTTTCGGAAAGTTGGCTTTTCGCATTGCTTCCGCTATCATGTTATGCATCTTTTCATTCATACAGGGTTAGGTACTGCCTAGCTAGTGGGTGCGTTCTTCGTTTGTCACCCGTTCGCTATGACTTGGTGAGTGTACGGACTCTCCATTTCGTACACGTGTCAGGTCATAGTGCGGGGCATGTGGCGCCTCACGTGCGGGGTGTTACATCTTGAGTGGTATCAGAGCTACGAGGTTCAGAACCGGTGCTCTGGAGTCGTGTCGCGTCAGTGTAGGTCGTACGGCATAGGAATGTGTGCGCATTGCATCCATTTGCCATGAAATTTTGCTTCCTCAGTTTGAATTGTATTGAGTTATGTGACTAAGTGCATAATATGATTATGATTGCGCAACATTTTATCAATATTCCCTTAATTGCTTTTATTGTTGTGCTTACATGACTTAAGTGTCGCATTTCATTTGCACATCTAACCCTCATGCACCAACTCTAGTGTTTTAATTACAGGGTTGCAATACCAACAATTTAACAAGCTTCCATGATACCATTGCAATATTAAGGCCAAGATTTCAAATACCACGGTGAACGGTACACTAAGCATCCATGGCCCTAGCATACATGCATCGTTTCCTTAATTAATTCTTGTTGTTACGTGATATAATTGCTAAGTATGCTATTTGTTAACTGTGGTGATTTCCTGATTCTATTTATGTGCTTTAATGAAGGGAGGTTTGATTCTCTCTATTTATGTGCTAGGGGGACGTTGATTCTTCCTATTTGTGTGTTAGAGAGATGCTGGAGTCTCTCTATATTGCGTGATGGAAAGATGTTGGATTCTTTCTAAGTTCTGTGCACAAGAGATGCTGGATTCTCTTGTTCTTAGGTATTCGAGGGATGCTGGACTTCCTTGGATTTAGGGGCTTGAGAAATGCCGGATTTTCTCAAACTAGAATGTCTGGAAGATGTGAAATCTGATAGACCTAGGCTGAGAGACGGGGTTCTCTCAATTGTGTGCCTGAGAGCCGGGGTTCTCTCTTTTGTGTGTTGGGAAAACGGGCTTTTCTCTTTTGTGTGCCGAGGGACGGGGTTCCTTCGCTTGCGTGTCGAGAGATGGGATTCTCTCTCTTGTTTGTTGCGGTTGCGTTACTTCTGGCCAGACGATAGTTTGTAAGTAACGAGGATGTGACGGTATCAAGCTTTGGGTACAGCGGCCTAGTGGTGATCAAACGAGTTTGAAGTGAGCAATGGTCAAGTGCTCAGTGGGACCTCTATGACAATGAGTCAATATGAAAGGAGCTGATGCCGACTAAGGGAGAAGTATCATGCAGAGATCGCAGTTCGCCTAGATCAGAGTTGCGCAGCGGAAGTTTGAAGTGGAATTCGTTTCAGCGTTGTTCAAGATCCGAACTTAGGACCTGAGGACAGGTCCTTTTG
Source organism: Lantana camara (assembly GCA_037501455.1). Lineage (NCBI taxonomy): Eukaryota > Viridiplantae > Streptophyta > Magnoliopsida > Lamiales > Verbenaceae > Lantana > Lantana camara. The sequence continues at coordinate 99,727,946 of CM074855.1, forward strand.
AAGGAGGGGAGTTTGTAACATCCCGCTCGTCCGATTTATAAGGTACGTCACGTTTCAACCTTTTAATGTGTTTAATTATGTGAATTTATATTTTTTTCGTGGCCCTATTTTGAACTATTTTAGAGTTTAGGGGCCCCTTTGTAATTTTCTCTTTTTAGGGGTTTTTCCGTCATTTCTCGTTCGATCAAGTTTTCGACCTTTTTGACCCCTTCAACGCGTTCGGGGCATGGAGACGAGTCCGTAGACTCTAAGTTTGCCCCATTCCGACTTCGTTAGCCCATTCATCCGACCGTTTTTGCATACGAGGACCCGAGATATATACCCCGGATCCTCATTTTGCGTGTCAGAATTTCATCTCCAGACTCATCGTCTTCCTCCCGCGATTGGTACTGTTCACGTAGTGAAGGTGTGTTTTCACACACATGTCCGTTCTCCCTCGTTTCTCGACGGAATTCGACGTTTGAGTAGTGGAAATTTATCAACTCGACAAGCCTGTCACTATGGTACAAGAATCATAGTCTGAAACTCAACGGTGGTGGCGCTACGACACAGCAGCGGCGGCGGAACGAACAACCGCCACTTCGCCGCCCCTTCGCGGCGGTCTCCGGCTTCTCCGTCACGTACCACCCCATCTGTTAGACAACCTCCCGGCGCAGTGAATGGTGTTGGCGGTGCAACCATCCGGCCAGCGGCGGTGGCTCACGCGCCGCCTGAAAGTCACGGCGGGCTGCGGCAGTACTGTAGCGCAACGAATCTCGTCGTTCCGGCGACCTTTTCCGATGGACTTCAGCGGTTCCTAGTGTTTTTCGACCCCCTGAACTCATTTCCGGCCTCCTTTTTGAGCGAATCGCAGCGGAGATGGCTGAACCGGCGAGTGGCGCACCGGCAGACTTTCGGCGGCCGTTTGCGACCTTTTTCCGGCCGGTTTTGGTGGTGGTTCCTTCACGGAAGTTGCTCAGAATGATGGAGTATAGCGGATGGCTTTGGCCCGGACTTAAGAACCGGCCGACGGCGGCGAACCGGTGGCGGACCGGCTCTGGATCGGCGGTCCGATTTTTCGGCGACTTTTCCGGCGTTTGGCTAGGGGCTTTCGTAGGGCTCGTTACGGGGTTTCCTACGGTATGTCCGGATTTTATTTTCGTTTAGCGGTTTGTATTGAATTTCAGTTTTCGTACTAGGATTTTAGTTCAGTTTTTCGTCAACGAAATCCGGTGTGCTTGGTATTTTCTGAAATTGGTTGAGGGCTTTTGTCAAGCAGGCCGAGGTGTACGCTTCTGTCCTTCCGGGGAATTTTCGGACCACCGCAGGTGGTGGTCCGACGGCTGCACGTGGCTGTCCGGCGAGTTTCGGAGGCAACGTTCCGACGCCCTTCGTACTGCGAGTTCCTTTCGTCGTGGTGAGTTCAACGCCACTTTCCGTTCGTCAACCGGGTATCCGGTTGATTTGTTTTGAATTTTTGAAGTTTTAGGAATCAATTGTTAATTGCTCTAATTTGTAATTCGTTCATGTATTCGTAGCAATTTGAGGAATATGTGTTGTATGGAATCTGAAAATATACATTGAATTATGGGATAAATGAATTTATGATTCGTTGTTGATATTAGCCTCGTTTTATGCCTACGGTTTGAATATGATTAATGGACGAGGAACGTTTATGTAATTTTAGGAGAGAATAATTTTGTGTGATTTGAATTAATTAATCCTTGTCGATTGGTAAACAAATATGCTATTCATGACTACGTAGAAATGAGTTGTCATGCCGTAGATAATTAAACTAGGAACTTTTGTAATTTAAAGTTTAATTACTTAACTAAATGTGTCTTTTGAGCGATATATGAAATTGTTTTCTTTGATTTATCCTATCCTTGTCCTTTGAATCGAGCATGCTATTCTTGATAACGTAGAAATAGTTTACTATATTATGTATGATTTAATTGGCAACCCTTGGAGATAAGAATTGATTTAATTGCATAAGTATGAATTGGATATGCGTTAAGTAAATTAATATATAATGATCTAAATTGCTTTGTCTTTCTATTTCTATTGTTTGCATTAATTGTGTACATAAGCGTGTCCTAATATGCAATATGATTTCTCTGGACTATATAATGATTTGTTATGTAAGTAATTGATAGGAATTTGAACCCAGCTTATGTGATTGTATTTCTTAAGTGCTTAAGCATTGTCGTGCGTCTCTGTGTGGTTGTCTGAGTTTGAGTCTGAGCTCTGTGTTGTGTTTGTGTGTTCAGTTGGTTCAGGTGCACCCGGGGTGGTGACAAGTGAGTCGTGCAGGTTCCGGGGTGGACCATTTGTTGTGTCTTCGGCTGTGTTTAGTGCCAGGTTAGATTAGGTTATAGATACACCCTAATGAAATATGACCGTTATGTTTGCATGCGAATATAAGCCCTTTTATATATGTACGTATGTGCGAGCTATGAATATGCTGAAATCAGAATATGTTAGAATCTGAATATGCTAAGACTATGAATAGGCTAAAATTAGGAATATCTATGATTAGGCCTGTGTTATGACTAGAAATATGATTTGACTTTGGTTTGACTCTGTTTTGTTTGGGGCCCGGTGATTGTGGGTAAGGAGCCTCGGGGCGACGAGTATTACTCCTGTGCATGATCATCGGGATGTGGGTAAGGAGCCTTGGAGTGACGAGTATTACTCCTGTGCACATTTCCCCTCTGGTTTGTTGGTTTTACTCTGCTTTGTTTGGGGCCCGGTGATTGTGGGTAAGGAGCCTCGGAGCGATGAGTATTACTCCTGTGCACATTTCCCCTTTTTGTTTAAACGTTTGTTTTGTGTGTTTGATTTCCGTTAGGCTGGTTTGTTAAGAAATTGTTCGGGAAACGGGAGTGGATTTCTAATTAATAAAATTTGGATTGTTTTGGCCTTTGGGCTAACTCTTTTACTCCCCTATATCTAGTATCACATGAGAAATGTTTTAGAATGCAAAAACCACGACCTGGTTCACGAACTCCCCTATATGTTATGTGTTGTGCTCCGTATATGTATGTAGTGTGCGTGTGTTAGCCCCTCGCTCAGTCTTTGGACTGACCCCTCCCTGTTTATGTTTTTAGTGTGCAGGTTTCGGTTTTTGGTTCGCGTTCGAGTTCATGCTAGGCGGCGGTGTGTCGTGTCTTTTGAGTCTGTGTCTGCACGTTTCAGTTTGTTAAGTATTTTGTTCTGATTTATAATTTGTAAATTTTGCATAAGATATGTTGTGAGCAGGTTGCACGTATGATTTGATTGATGGGAATTCGGGACAGGTTAGGACAGGTGCTCGGATTAGTTGAACCCGTCTTGCTGTGTAATTGTTCGGGACAGGATAGGACAGGTTTACTGGATTAGTTGAACCCGTGTAGTTGATTTTAGGCTTAATGCGTGGTATGTTTAAAGTATGAAAAGTTTTTGGAAAGTTAGCTTTTCGCATTGCTTCCGCTATCATGTTATGCATCTTTTCTTTTGTACAGGGTTAGGTACCGCCTAGCTAGTGGGTGCGTTCTTCGTTTGTCACCCGTTCGCTATGACTTGGTGCGTGTGCGGACTCTCCATTTCGTACACGTGTCGGGTCATAGTGCGGGGGATGTGGCGCCTCACGTGCGGGGTGTTACAACCAGTCCATACCCAAGATAACTCCATACCTCTTCATAGGCATAACAATTAAATTAGCCGGATATTCTTTCCCTTCAATCAGAACTGAACACTCCCGAACCAACTGATCTGTCTGCAGACTCCCACCAAGTGGCGAACTCACCAAATAACAAGAAGATAAACAAGTAACAGGCAAGCACAGAGTAGCAGCTAAATCACAAGAAATAAAGGAATGCGTGGCACCCGGATCAAAGAGTGCATGAATATTCATGTTATGTATGCATAGAGTACCTTCCACCACAGCTATAGGATCAATCTCTGCATCTTGCTCCTCACCCTCGAGGGCATAAGCACGAGCCGGGATCATTGGCCTTTGAACTCGTTTTTGAAATCTGGGGTCCTTGTCAGGACAAGTATCCGCCATATGGTCACCCTTCCCGCATATGAGACACAAATTTAACCTCCTCCGACAATTATAGAAATTGTGAGTTGGTCCTCCACAATGTGTACAAGGAGGTTGAGCCAATCTCGCCTCACTAGGACCTTGTCGATCTCTCGTTGGTGCAGGCAAAGCTTTTAGAACCGGTGGAGTTGGTCCTCCCATTCTTGGCTTCTTAAAAGGACCTTTAGGAGGGGGAATAGCTTGAATCATCGGTCTCTTCCCCAAATTCGATCCGGAACCTCTTCCCATTCGAGCTCTAAAAACCGGATCCTTCTTCTTGAACTCTTCCTCTTGAACCAAAGCCCTTTGCACGGTGTCGGCAAATAACTCGAAATTGTGACCCGCCTGGCCATGTCTCAAGTCCTGTCTTAACCCCGCAATGAATTTCCTTGATTTTCTCTTCTCATCCCGGGTGACATGAGGAGCATATTTACCAAGCCTGTTAAATACGGCAAGATATTGAGTCGCCGTACGCGCGCCCTGCTTCAAGTCCATGAACTCTTGTTCCTTCCTTTCTCTTACCACCTCCGGTACAAAACACTCCCGGAATTCTCTTTTGAAGACCTCCCAAGTAACTTCCTCTCCATCCACTTCAAGTTTCTCCCTTGTTCTTTCCCACCACTCATAAGCATCACCATCTAATTGAAATATGGCAAATTGAGCCTTCTCTTGCGTAGTAAACTGTCAGATTCCGAAAATCCTCTCCAATCGAATCAACCAACCCTCCGAGACCGCATCATCGATAGAACCGAAAAACCGAGGGGGGTTCTAGCTTAGAATCACCCCATTAGTGTAACATCCCGCTCGTCCGATTTATAAGGTACGTCATGTTTCAACCTTTTAATGTGTTTAATTATGTGATTTTATATTTTTCGTGGCCCTATTTTGAACTCTTTAAGAGTTTAGGGGTCTTTTTGTAATTTACTCTTTTTAGGGGTTTTTCGGTCATTTATCGTTCGAATGAGATTTTGACCATTTTGACCCCTTCAACGCGTTCGGGGCATCGAAACGAGTCCGTAGACTCTGAGTTTGCCCTATTCTGACGTAGTTAACCCCTTCTTCCGACCGTTTTCGTGTACGAGGACCCGAGATATAATTCCCCGGATCCTCGTTTTGCGTGCAAAACTCAGCAGCTCTCTCTCTCTCCTCCCTCTCCCGCGATACACGTTACCCACACACACTTGGAGGTGTGTTTTCACACACTCGTCCAACTCGCTCGTTTCTCGACGGAATTCGATGGATGAATAGTCCATTTCGATTGTCTCGACGACGCGGTCGCAACCGTACCAAGAACTCGACCAACCAACGACCGACGATGGAGATTTTCGCGATTTTCAGTCGCAGCTGTAGGAGGTGGCGGAGCTGCCACTTTGCTGGCCTCTCGCGGCGGCTTCCGGGGACCCTCGGCGACACGCGCCCCACAGCCGGTGAGAGGAGCTCCTGGCGCAGCGGATGACGTTGGCGGCGCGGCCAACGGCCACCAGACGGCGGCGCACGCGCCGCCTGAAGTTCACGCCGCCGCCGCGTGAACAGTGTCGCGGGGGCGCTCCGGCGACTTTTTCCGACCAAGGTTAGTGTTTTCCAAGGTTTTTCGACCTCCCGAGTCCATTTCCGGCATCGTTTTCACCGAATTTTGGCCGTAGGTGGTGGTTCCGGCGACGTGGTGGCGGCAGAAACTTCGGAGCTCAACGGGGGCCTTTTCCGGCCATCTTTTGGCCTCGGACCCTTCACGAAAGTTGTTCGGAACGACGAGAACTAATGAACCCCATTTGCTCGACTCCAGATTTTGCCGTTTGGCGGCAGTTCGTGGTAGCTACAGTGGTGGCGCACCGGTGGCGCCACCTCCGGGGATTTTTCCGGCGAGAAAGCTTAGGGCTTTCGTAAAGCTCGTCATGGGTAAGCCGATGCCTCTTTCGGATCGCATTTTGGTTCACCGGTTTGAAAGTAATTGAAGTTTGAAGATTTAGGGTTTTCGTATTGTTGGATCTGAAATTGAAGACAATTGGTTTGGAATTTGCAGAAATTGATCGAGGAATTGGATTGAGCACGATGAATCTTTGCACGGGTGATTTTTCGGGATTTTTTCCGGCACGTTCCGGCGGCGGCCGAACGGCGGGCGGCCACTATTCCGACGGCTCCGGCAGCGGCGATCCGGCGACCTTCGGACAGCGTGTCCACCTCGTTGTGGTGAGTCTATCACCACTTTCCGTTCGTCAATCGGACACTCGGTTTAATTTCTGCGTATTTATTTGTGTATTTGGGACTTATTTGAATTAATTGTTTAAATGTGAATTAATGGTTATATGCTTGAATTGTTGATCGAAATGTATTCCGTTATGTATGAAATCATGTATGATATGAAATGTGATATGTAAACTTGCGTGATTTGAATTAATTGAACTTTAAATTGTCACTTGGTAAATAAATATGTTAATCACGTAAATTGGAATTTGATATGTAACTTCGTGATCTTTAAATAGAATTTGTAGCATGTTATTATATGATTTATTTGGCTTTATAATACGTATAAATTTACGAAATGTTATATGTGAGTTCCTTTGCCTTTCGAGTTCCCTTAATTGCATTAATTGTGTTTTTGAATATGCCTTAGTGTTTTGTTTTGCATAGAATTAATATGAATTTGAAACCTGCTTATGTGATTGCATTTCGTATGTGCTTGAGCTTTGCCGTGCGTCTCTGTGTGGTTGTCTGAGTTTGAGTCTGAGCCCTGTGTTGTGTTTGTGTGTTCAGTTGGTTCAGGCGCACCCGGGGTGGTGACAAGTGAGTCGTGCAGGTTCCGGGGTGAACCATCTGCTGTGTCTTCGGCTATGTTTGGTGCCAGGTGAGGTTAGGATATAGTTATACCCTATTGATATGTGTCTATATGTTTGCATGCGAATATAAGCCTTACGTATATATGTGGATACGTGTGCAATACGAATATGTGTGACTTTGTGTTATGTTGGATATAAGATATGTAAGTACGATATGTATGAATGTACGTGTATGTTTGTGATTGAGTGTGTGGGAGGTGTGTGCGTTGTGATATGTTTCGTTTCGATTCGAATGGGTAACTATGATATGATTATGATTATGAACGTGGCGTGCGTGAGTTTGTGAGTGCGTGCGTGTGTGTGTGCGTGAATTTTGTGAGTGTGTGCGCGTGTGTGTGCGTGCGTGGTCGTGTATGTGTGTCAGTGCGTGTGTGGTGGTGTTGTGTGTGTGTGTAGGGCCGGTGATTATGGGTAAGGAGCCTCGGAGCGTCGAGTATTACTCCTGTGCATGATCATCGGGATGTGGGTAAGAAGCCTCGGAGCGTCGAGTATTACTCCTGTGCACATTTCCCCTTTGATTTGATGGTTTGATTCTGTTTTGCTTTGGGACACGGTGATTATGGGTAAGGAGCCTCGGAGCGTCGAGTATTACTCCTGTGCATGATCATCGGGATGTGGGTAAGGAGCCTCGGAGCGTCGAGTATTACTCCTGTGCACATTTTCCCCTTTTGTCTGAACGTTTGCTTGGTGTGCTTATTTTCGTTAAGTTAGTTTGTTAGGAAATTGTTCGGGAAACGGGAGTGGATTTCTAATTAATAAAATTGGGACTGTTTTGGCCTTTGGCCTAACTCTTTTAATCTCCTATATCTAGTATCACGTGAGAAATATTTTAGAATGCAAAAACCACGCCCCGGTTCACGAACTCCCTTTTATGATATGTGATGTGCTCTGTATATGTATATACGCGTGTGTGTGTAGCCCCTCGCTCAGTCTTTGGACTGACCCCTCCCCCTTTTATGTTTTTAGTGTGCAGGTTTCGGTTTGGGTTCGCGTTGGTGTTCGTGCTAGGCGGCGGTGTGTCGTGTCTTTTGAGTCTGTGTCTGCACGTTTCAGTTTGTTAAGTATTTTGTTCTGATTTATGATTTGTAAATTTTGTATAAGATATGTTTGTGCAGGTTTGAGTTTATGATTTGAATTTAGGGAATTCGGGACAGGTTAGGACAGGTGCTCGGATTAGTTGAACCCGTTGTGAATATATGATTGCTCGGGACAGGTTAGGACAGGTTGCTGGATTAGTCGAACCCGTTTAGTTGTTTCTGATGTTTGTATGTTACTGTATGTTCAAGGTATGAAAGTTTTTGTATGTTGGTATTTCGTGCTACTTCCACTGTCATGCTTCGCATATTTACTTTTGAACAGGGTTAGATACCGCCTAGCTAGTGCGTGTGTTTTTGTTTGTCACCCGTTCGCTGTGACTTGGTGCGTGTGCGGACTTCCCATTTCGTACACGTGTCGTGTCATAGTGCGGGGGTGTGGTACCCCACCGTGCGGGGTGCTACATCTTAAGTGGTATCAGAGCTACCAGGTTCAGAACCGGTGCTCTGGAGTCGTGTCGCGTCAGTCTAGGTCGTACGACATAGGAATATGTGCGCATTGCATCCGTTTGGCCTGTAATTTTGCTTTCTCAGTTTGAATTGTATTGAGTTATGTGACTAAGTGCGCAAAATGATTATGAATATGCAGCATTTTATCAATATGCTTTTAATTGCTTTTCATTATTGTACTTAGATGACTTAAATGCAACATTACATTTGCATTCTTAACCCTCATGCACCAACTCTAGTGTTTTAATTGCAGGGTTCCAATACCAACAATTTAACTAGCTTCCATGACATCATTGCAACATTACAGTCAAGATTTCAAACACCACGGTGAACGGTACACTAAGCATTCATGGCATGAGCATATATGCATCGTTTACTTAATTAATTCTTGTTGTTACGTGATTTATTTGCTAAGTATGTTATGTGTTAACTATTGTGATTTCCTGATTCTGCTTTTGTGCTTGAGTGAAAGGGAGATTTAATTCTCTCTGTTTACGTGCTAGGGAGATGCAGGATTCTCTCTATTTGTGTGGTAGAAAGATGTTGGATTCTTTCTGAGTTTTGTGCACAAGAGATGCTGGATTCTCTTGTACTTAGGAATTCGAGGGATGCTGGATTCCCTTGGATTTAGGGTTTGAGAAATGCCGGATTTTCTCAAACTAGATTGTCTGAGAGATGTGGAATCAATCAGACTTAGGTTGAGAGACGAGGTTCTCTCAATTGTGTGCCTGAGAGACGGGGCTCTCTCTTTTGTGTGTTGAGAAACGGGGTTTCTCTCTTTTGTGTGTGCCGAGAGATGGGATTCTCTCTTGTTTGTTGTAGTTGAGCAACGCGCAGCCTGACGACAGTCTGCAAGCAACGAGGACGTGACGGTATCAAGCTTTGGGTACAGTGGCCTATTGGTGATTAAATGAGCTTGAAGTGACCAACGGTCAAGCGCTCAGTGGGACCCCTATGACAACGAATCACTATAAAGGGAGTTGATGCCAACCAAGGGAGAAATATCCTGCAGAGATTGCAATTCGCTTAGATCAGAGTTGCCCAGCGGAAGCTTGAAGTGGAATTCGTTTCAGCGTCGTTCAGGATCCGACCTTAGGACCTGAGGACAGGTCCTTTTGAAGGAGGGAAGTTTGTAACATCCCGCTCGTCCGATTTATAAGGTACGTCACGTTTCAACCTTTTAATGTGTTTAATTATGTGATTTTATATTTTTCGTGGCCCTATTTTGAACTCTTTAAGAGTTTAGGGGTCTTTTTGTAATTTACTCTTTTTAGGGGTTTTTCGGTCATTTATCGTTCGAATGAGATTTTGACCATTTTGACCCCTTCAACGCGTTCGGGGCATCGAAACGAGTCCGTAGACTCTGAGTTTGCCCTATTCTGACGTAGTTAACCCCTTCTTCCGACCGTTTTCGTGTACGAGGACCCGAGATATAATTCCCCGGATCCTCGTTTTGCGTGCAAAACTCAGCAGCTCTCTCTCTCTCCTCCCTCTCCCGCGATACACGTTACCCACACACACTTGGAGGTGTGTTTTCACACACTCGTCCAACTCGCTCGTTTCTCGACGGAATTCGATGGATGAATAGTCCATTTCGATTGTCTCGACGACGCGGTCGCAACCGTACCAAGAACTCGACCAACCGACGACCGACGACGGAGATTTTCGCGATTTTCAGTCGCGGCTGTAGGAGGTGGCGGAGCTGCCACTTTGCCGGCCTCTCGCGGCGGCTTCCGGGGATCCTCGGCGACACGCGCCCCACAGCCGGTGAGAGGAGCTCCTGGCGCAGCGGATGACGTTGGCGGCGCGGCCAACGGCCACCGGACGGCGGCGCACGCGCCGCCTGAAGTTCACGCCGCCGCCGCGTGAACAGTGTCGCGGGGGCGCTCCGGCGACTTTTTCCGACCAAGGTTAGTGTTTTCCAAGGTTTTTCGACCTCCCGAGTCCATTTCCGGCATCGTTTTCACCGAATTTTGGCCGTAGGTGGTGGTTCCGGCGACGTGGTGGCGGCAGAAACTTCGGAGCTCAACGGGGGCCTTTTCCGGCCATCTTTTAGCCTCGGACCCTTCACGAAAGTTGTTCGGAACGACGAGAACTAATGAACCCCATTTGCTCGACTCCAGATTTTGCCGTTTGGCGGCAGTTCGCGGTAGCTACAGTGGCGGCGCACCGGTGGCGCCACCTCCGGGGATTTTTCCGGCGAGAAAGCTTAGGGCTTTCGTAAAGCTCGTTATGGGTAAGCCGATGCCTCTTTCGGATCGCATTTTGGTTCACCGGTTTGAAAGTAATTGAAGTTTGAAGATTTAGGGTTTTCGTATTGTTGGATCTGAAATTGAAGACAATTGGTTTGGAATTTGCAGAAATTGATCGAGGAATTGGATTGAGCACGATGAATCTTTGCACGGGTGATTTTTCGGGATTTTTTCCGGCACGTTCCGGCGGCGGCCGAACGGCGGGCGGCCACTATTCCGACGGCTCCGGCAGCGGCGATCCGGCGACCTTCGGACAGCGTGTCCGCCTCGTTGTGGTGAGTCTATCACCACTTTCCGTTCGTCAATCGGACACTCGGTTTAATTTCTGCGTATTTATTTGTGTATTTGGGACTTATTTGAATTAATTGTTTAAATGTGAATTAATGGTTATATGCTTGAATTGTTGATCGAAATGTATTCCGTTATGTATGAAATCATGTATGATATGAAATGTGATATGTAAACTTGCGTGATTTGAATTAATTGAACTTTAAATTGTCACTTGGTAAATAAATATGTTAATCACGTAAATTGGAATTTGATATGTAACTTCGTGATCTTTAAATAGAATTTGTAGCATGTTATTATATGATTTATTTGGCTTTATAATACGTATAAATTTACGAAATGTTATATGTGAGTTCCTTTGCCTTTCGAGTTCCCTTAATTGCATTAATTGTGTTTTTGAATATGCCTTAGTGTTTTGTTTTACATAGAATTAATATGAATTTGAAACCTGCTTATGTGATTGCATTTCGTCTGTGCTTGAGCTTTGCCGTGCGTCTCTGTGTGGTTGTCTGAGTTTGAGTCTGAGCCCTGTGTTGTGTTTGTGTGTTCAGTTGGTTCAGGCGCACCCGGGGTGGTGACAAGTGAGTCGTGCAGGTTCCGGGGTGAACCATCTGCTGTGTCTTCGGCTATGTTTGGTGCCAGGTGAGGTTAGGATATAGTTATACCCTATTGATATGTGTCTATATGTTTGCATGCGAATATAAGCCTTACGTATATATGTGGATACGTGTGCAATACGAATATGTGTGACTTTGTGTTATGTTGGATATAAGATATGTAAGTACGATATGTATGAATGTACGTGTATGTTTGTGATTGAGTGTGTGGGAGGTGTGTGCGTTGTGATATGTTTCGTTTCGATTCGAATGGGTAACTATGATATGATTATGATTATGAACGTGGCGTGCGTGAGTTTGTGAGTGCGTGCGTGTGTGTGTGCGTGAATTTTGTGAGTGTGTGCGCGTGTGTGTGCGTGCGTGGTCGTGTATGTGTGTCAGTGCGTGTGTGGTGGTGTTGTGTGTGTGTGTAGGGCCGGTGATTATGGGTAAGGAGCCTCGGAGCGTCGAGTATTACTCCTGTGCATGATCATCGGGATGTGGGTAAGGAGCCTCGGAGCGTCGAGTATTACTCCTGTGCACATTTCCCCTTTGATTTGATGGTTTGATTCTGTTTTGCTTTGGGACACGGTGATTATGGGTAAGGAGCCTCGGAGCGTCGAGTATTACTCCTGTGCATGATCATCGGGATGTGGGTAAGGAGCCTCGGAGCGTCGAGTATTACTCCTGTGCACATTTTCCCCTTTTGTCTGAACGTTTGCTTGGTGTGCTTATTTTCGTTAAGTTAGTTTGTTAGGAAATTGTTCGGGAAACGGGAGTGGATTTCTAATTAATAAAATTGGGACTGTTTTGGCCTTTGGCCTAACTCTTTTAATCTCCTATATCTAGTATCACGTGAGAAATATTTTAGAATGCAAAAACCACGCCCCGGTTCACGAACTCCCTTTTATGATATGTGATGTGCTCTGTATATGTATATACGCGTGTGTGTGTAGCCCCTCGCTCAGTCTTTGGACTGACCCCTCCCCCTTTTATGTTTTTAGTGTGCAGGTTTCGGTTTGGGTTCGCGTTGGTGTTCGTGCTAGGCGGCGGTGTGTCGTGTCTTTTGAGTCTGTGTCTGCACGTTTCAGTTTGTTAAGTATTTTGTTCTGATTTATGATTTGTAAATTTTGTATAAGATATGTTTGTGCAGGTTTGAGTTTATGATTTGAATTTAGGGAATTCGGGACAGGTTAGGACAGGTGCTCGGATTAGTTGAACCCGTTGTGAATATATGATTGCTCGGGACAGGTTAGGACAGGTTGCTGGATTAGTCGAACCCGTTTAGTTGTTTCTGATGTTTGTATGTTACTGTATGTTCAAGGTATGAAAGTTTTTGTATGTTGGTATTTCGTGCTACTTCCGCTGTCATGCTTCGCATATTTACTTTTGAACAGGGTTAGATACCACCTAGCTAGTGCGTGTGTTTTTGTTTGTCACCCGTTCGCTGTGACTTGGTGCGTGTGCGGACTTCCCATTTCGTACACGTGTCGGGTCATAGTGCGGGGGTGTGGTACCCCACCGTGCGGGGTGCTACAATTAGGGTCTCTATTATTATGGTTTGGTGGAGGAGCCGGTTGTTCTGCTTGTTGTGGCAGGGGAGCTTGAGCCCTCCTATGCTCGACATAATTAAAAACCGCTTCCATGAAGTTCCCCATGTCCATTGGAGGCGCTTGTGGTTGTGGTTGAGGCCTAGGGGATAGGTCATGATGATGGCGGTGCCCTCGAGATCTCTCACGGTGTCTACATGGAGGCATCCTGTCCAAGAAACACTGAAATGCATGTTATTTTTAGTCCATGCATGCAAGTGCAATTAATTCAATCAAAATTCAAAATTTAAAGCACACAAGCACGTAAAGAATGCATATGCAACAGATTTACAAGGTGTTCCTAAAGCCGAACGACTTAACCGACTCAACACGACACTAGAGCCCGGGTTTTACAACCCTAGGCTCTGATACCACATAAGGATGTAGCACCTGAGCGTAAGGTACTACATCCCACGCACCGAGACCCGACCCGTATATGAAATGGAAGTCCATACAAGTGCCAAATCCATGGCGAACGGGGACACAACACACACGCTATGCTAGGCGGGACTAACCCTTAAACCATTCAACTCAAGACAATATAAAATCAGAGTTAAAATAAAACGCGGAAGCAAGATCAACATATATTATGTACAATGAGCCGCCAAGCTCCAAAATAGATTTACAAATCCAGTCAAGTATCTAAGGCCACACGGCCTACAACATCATAACGCTCCATACTATGATCATATACAAAATAACAATAAGAGTATGAGTATATGAGACTGAAAAGAAGTGCTAAACAACAATGCAAAACCTAGACGACTTTTATTCCCGCTTAGCACTCCTATACCTGCACAGAACAACTGAAAACAAATCGGGTTCAGTCTAAAAGAGACTGGTGGGTAAAAAAAACGAGGCATAGAATATAATATCGCATAATTTAAACACATTCATGCAAGCCCTAATCCCGTGTGAAGTTTGATAAGAATTTTCCAAGTGGTTAAAACAAAAGAAAACATCAAAGGGATTACGACATTCATAAATGTTCATAAGGTTTTATAGCCCGGCGAGTAGGCGTGCACAATCTCCAACCAACACCTCGTGTAATCATAACATTAATTATTCGTTATCACACATAAATCTTTTGTGCTCATACATATCATGATCATAATCATTCATATACACCTTCTTTCTCCGGGTGGTGGACGGGTTTGCAAGGCCTGACCACCTAATCATATCAATGCGGCTATGAGGTTCATGAGTCCTCAAAGCCCGGTTAGCGTTTTCTCGTCAAAAACTCCTTGACGAGGTCCGTTTCTCCGTAAATTGGTTGGAACTAGTATATGGGATCACCGTCGGCCCTTGCCTCCCCGGATAGCTACATACACTAAGTCCCTGGGCCCGTGTTCAATACATATCATGCACTCGCCGAAATCATAAGGTAGGGTTTCATAAGAAAAAGGGGTCAAACGTTTGAAATCATTTACCCAAATTGACTCAATATATATAAATATACTATTTTGGCTTAAAACCTTGCACATAAGGGATATATCGGGTCGTTTTAGCTAGTAGAAGAAAAACCCACCTTTTAAAAGCAAAAGAAAGGCACAAGCGTCTCAATGTTCGCCCTCGTCTCCGACCAAACCCGAATCTGTACAAAAGAAAGGTATGAGACTCAAAATGACCATATATGACGCTCCGCAATGAAGTGAATATGACATGAATGCATAAAAGATCATATTATATCATGGAAATGTTCATGTGCACTATTAAGGAATTTAAAGCACATAATCAAACCATTCGTTCATTCATTCAAATTCATAAATTCATAAATTCATATTTCATATCAATTAATCTAAGAATTCATTTAATTTAATATCCATAACACGTAATATTCGTATTTACAATTAGCAATAGAATAAATAAAACGTTCAATCATTAATCGGTAAATTAAATACGTGAAATAGTGACCAATTAATTTCTAAAATTGAATTAAATCAAATAACAATTAAAATATAACGTACACACGTATATATATATATATATATATATATATATATATATAATACATGCATGCAAGTAATACTATAAGGCCATGCATGCATAATATCTAAGTTCTTATACACATTTATGTATATATATACAGCTATGCACGCACACACACACCCAGCCATGCATGCACACACAAATATATCTATAATACATAACTATAAACTGCATAATTATGCAACAACACACACTTGCATGCAAACATATGTATATAACGTAGGCTAAAGTTTTGGATTTAACAAGGTGACACCCCCCTGTCACTAACATAGAACAAACCGAGACACCCCCGTGTCTCGGTACAGAAATTTCAGACAAAATTGCACCCCCGTTTCTCGCTGGAAAGAAAAAGAATGACACCCCCGTGTCGCATGCCTGCAGCAGTTCAACAACAAAGCAAAACTCCCCTGTTTTGACAGCAAAAGACGCAGCAGCAGCTAAAGCGATATGCAAGCAAAATATGCAACAATACAAGGCATGAATTGCAGCAAGAATTCAGCCAAAACACATCCCACAAAGCCGTGAAAGCTGACAACAAAAGCAAGGAGGAACGCAGTAGTTTTGACAGCAACGATTCCAAGCCAAAAACAGAGCAAAAAGTCACGAAAAACAGGGCATGATTGATTCTCTTCATCTACACGTATTCAGATCAGTTTAGGCTATCAAATGAGCAGCAAAACAACACAAATTCAGCATATAAATCAGTTCCAAAAAAGCTCAACCGTGTAAAGCAGTCATACATGCCATTACAAGAAGTTTTTCTCAATGTTCCATAATTGATATCTCATAAATACTTCAACTACCATGCAATCAATGCTCATAACTGAGAAGAGGGTGTCAAAACAATCATTTTCAAGCTTGAAATCAATCAAAACCATCAAGAATTGAATAAAATCAACAAATTACCCAAAACACACTATTTTCGAACTCAGCCAAGAAACTCATGAAACACACTATTGGAAAAATATAAGTCTAAGTTTACTAAACTCGAATTTTCGTTACGAGTTCAGCGGAGTTGACGGAACTCGAATCCGAGTTCCCGAGCTCAAGATATTAAATACGGAACCAAGGGTACGCTAAGTGCTCGTTAGCCCCCGATTTGGTTCCACGATTCAAATTAAATTCGTTAACATATCAAATGAATTCGAAAACATAAACCGAGCATATAGGCATGTTCATAACACATATATTTACGACATACTACAATTTCACGACATTTCGATATCATTTCATATAAGAACGATGCGCAAATTAAACAACCATGCACATTTCATACAATTAATGCATAATAAAAATTAAACCAAATAAATTACATTCTAATATTAAATAAAATTAAAGTCAACGTATTATAAAAATTAGTTAATATGATTAAGCACGATTAATTAGCATAATACTTAATTAACAACATAATTAACATAAACCACTTAATTAACATTAATCAGTAAATTAACAATAATTAAAATATATATATACTTAAAATACGAAATATTTTAAAATAATATTGAATTATAATAAAATAAAATAATAATAATTTATAATAAAATTAAATATAAAACACGTAAAAACAATTAATTCGCGCAAATTTGTAAACACATACGTCGTACCTTTACGTCTGAAAAGTCGGGGCGTTACAATCTCTCCCCCTTAAAAGAATCCGTCCTCGGATTCACTGCTCGCTCAAAAATAACTCGGGGTGAAACTTTCGCATCTTTTCCTCCGTCTCCCACGTAGCCTCTTCGGTTTTATCACTTCTCCAAAGAACCTTGACTAGTGGAATACGCCGATTTCGAAGTTCCTGAAATTTTCGATCCAATATCTTAATCGGCTTTTGAACGAAGAGGAGATCCGGTTCTAATTCCACTTCTTCAACCGATAGAACCTCGGACTCGTCTCGATAATATTTTCGGAGTTGTGAAACATGAAACACGTTATGAATTCCAGTCAAACTCGGAGGCAAGTCCATTCGATAGGCCGTATCCCCAACCTTCTCTAGAATCTCATACGGCCCCATACACCTAGGGTTTAATTTTCCTACTCGTCCAATCCTTGAGAACCCTTTTCGTGGAGATGCCTTTAAGAAAACCCTATCTCCAATCTCAAACTCCAAATTCTTTCTCCGAAGGTCTGCATAACTCTTTTGTTGATCCTGAGCGGCCTTCATCCGTTGTCTAATTATCTGGACCTTGTCGATAGCCTCTTGTACAGCCTTAGAGGGTTTTTCCTTCTTCTCCCCTCTTTTAACACCTTCCTGCTTGGTCCAATTCCATTCCTCCTAGTCAAAGAACAACGGAGATCGACATTTACGTCCAGAAAGAGCTTCATAAGGGGCCATTTCAATCGAGGCTTGATAGCTATTATTGTAAGCGAACTCGATGAACGGCAACTGTTCATTCCACGAGCTTTGAAAGTCCAATGCACAAGCTCTCAATGTTAGGAATAGTGCCCTAGAAAGCCGATTAGTCATAATCCGTTTTGGGACTTTCCTAGTATCACAGAGAATCTTTGAATAATATATGATTGATTAATATCATAGGCAAACACTTCTTTATATGCTCTTGTTTGGTATGCGTTTACTTTAGCTGTGCATGTATGAGAACTCCCCTAATCCTGATGACTTTAGGACTCTACCATTTAGGTGAAATGGTTCATGAAACGAGCCCTATATCACATAAGTCATGATTAGTAAAATACTCCAAGCCGATGAGTCCTACAGACAGTGGGAGTGTCAACCTGACTCCTCTGAAGCTTGCTTGTGGGATCACGCCCTTAAGAAGGACCACCTTGTTTCATGGAGGTGCAAAGTGTATAGTTGATACGTGCGTGATACATGAGGGTGCTTACTTCAATAAGTAAGTTCACTGAGGTGCCCCGTGTGAGAAGATTCCTAAATGGGAAAGAAAGTTTCTATTTCAGGAAATGGAAACTTCCAGATTAGGAAATATCTCACGAGTCATTGATGAGATTAATTGATACTTAATTAACAACATAATTAACAGAAACCACTTAATTAACATTAATCAGTAAATTAACAATAATTAAAATATATATATATATATATATATACTTAAAATACGAAATATTTTAAAATAATATTGAATTATAATAAAATAAAATAATAACAATTTATAATAAAATTAAATATAAAACACGTAAAAACAATTAATTCGCGTAAATTTGTAAACACATACGTCGTACCTTTACGTCTGAAAAGTCGGGGCGTTACAAGTTATGTGTGTGTTTACACCGTGAATATGTGTAAATAGTGACTGAATCGCGTGAGAGAGAGATAGAGAGAGAGTGCTGAGGTCTGAAGTCTAGCATGAAAAACAAGGATTCGGGTCTTTTATCCCGGTCCTCGCTCGCAAAACGAACGGGAGGAAAGGCTAACGACGTCAGAATTGGGCAAACTTAGAGTCTACGGAATCGTTTCGCTACCCCGAACGCATTGAAGGGGTCCAAATGGTGAAAATCTTGATCGAACGAGCAGTAACCGAAGAACCCTCAAAAAGAGAAAAATACAAAGGGGCCCCTAAACTCTAAAAAAGTTCAAAATAGGGTCACGTAAAACATAAAATCACATAACTAAACACATAAAAATGTTGAAACGTGGCATACCTTATACGTCAAACGAACGGGATGTTACAAACTCCCCTCCTTCAAAAGCACCTGGCCTCAAGTCCAGAAGCCGGATCTTCAACGAATCTGAAACGAGCTCCATTTCACGCTTCCACTGCACCACTCTGATCTCGGGAAACTGCAGACTCCTTAGGATGCTACTCCTATTGTTTACGTCAACTCCTTTCATAGCGTTTCGGTCTCACTGAGATCTGTCCGAACACTTGACCATCGGTCACTTCAAACTCGTACGACCCCTACTAGGCCACTGCACCCAAAGCTCATGTAACGCCCCAATTTCAGGTACGCACGACACGTGTGGGTTTCGAACGTTAGGACTTTATTTTATTATTTTCTTTTATTTAACTTATACGTGTTATATTAATTTTATAAATTGTGTTTCAACATGATTACGTGAAAAGTATGATATTCATTTCATTTTGAGAATTCTTGTATGAATAGAATTTAATTGTTACATGAATTAATTGTCCAATTTATTTTAATTGCATAAAATGTGAAATCCCAAACCCTTTTCTTTACCTTTAATTAACCCCAACATGATATTATATGATCAATTACATGTCATAATATGAATATATCATGCTACATTCGTGAATGCATATCATCTCGTTGTATAGTCATGTCGTGCGTCTTATTTGGTAACATTGATGAGTTATTGTCTCACAAGTACACCGTGTCCCATTTCTTGTTCAGTTACTCTCCAGGGAGGAGATTGTCGAGCATGAGCACGTTAACGCAATCACGGGTCGTGTGTCGCCTGTCAGGTGAGGTTTACTTCCTAGTTACTTAGAACCCGTATAACCTTATGTGACTTTTGGACCAAACGGTACACATATATATACTTATAATTGTTTCTCAACTATCAAGTCGTGTTCTCTAGAAGTAAACCGTGTTTCTTGAAAGAAAGTCATGTTCATGAAAAGAAAGTCGTGTATCGTGTTACAAGCAAGCCATGTATCGTGTCATCGTGTTACCGTGATCGTGTTTGGCGAATTATCGTGTATCGTGTTTATGGGCCCGAGGGTGAGTGTTTGAGCCAACCGGCAAAGCATAGGGCTGACGGGTAACTCACAACACCTCTCTCAAACCGTGGGGATGCCCCTGAATCCACCAGGAGGTTTGGTGGAGGAAGGAGTCCCGTACGTGGGAATCATGTTCCCGATGTGCAACGTGATATCGTGGGTGGTTCGGGCCTTGCAAACTCACCACCATTGGAGAAAGGAGAATTTCCTGTTATTGATCGTGTGCACTATAATGACTTGCATGATAACTTAATTAAATGAAAGTGCAACCCTTGTTCACTGTCGAGGTTGGTTGGAGATCGTGCACGCCCCTCGCCAGGGCCACTGATAGTTAAAATAACCGTGTTTATTGTGTAAAACCTGATAGTTGTAATCTCGGGCGAGTCCTTGATATTCTTGCACTTATATTATTGTTAGTATTATTTTAGTTACAAAAACCTTACCCGAGGTTATAACTTGCATGTTATTTGCGCTAATATATATGTATGCCCCTCACTCAGTCTTCCATAGACTGACGCCTCCACCTTTCAGGTTCTTGCAGGTGCTCGCTAGGCGGGAGTCGAGTCGTGTCAAGTCCAGTCCATGTAGTCGAGTCAATCACGGTGCATATTGTTTATTGTTGCTTTAGAACTGTTATTATAGTTACTTGATATTTATATTCGGAGATGATAATGTATTGATATGTAAGGCTGGAACATATTTCACTTGGTAATTGAGAAATGTCGGGACATGTTTAATAATTATATTTGATAATGAACCGTTTATGCTTCCGCTTTCACTCGTTGCATGAATACATTAATCCCGCCTAGCTTATCGTTTATTGCATTGTCACCCGTTCGCTATAGGTTAGTTCATGTACGGATTGGCCGTTTCGTATGTGGATTGACCTATAGTGCGGGGGTGTGGCACCTCCACGTGTAAGGGGTGCTACAGCTCAATACCGTCACATCCTTATCGGTTGCAAACTGTCTTCAGGCCATACATAACGCAACGACAACCAACAAGAGAGAATCCCGCCTCTCAGCAAGTAAGTGAGAGAGCCCCGTCCCTCAGCACACAAAAAAGAGGGAATCCCCGTCTCTCAACCTAAGTCTGGCAGATTCCAGCATCTCTCTTACACACAAATAAGAAGAATTAACACCTCCCTAACACGTAAATAGAGAGAATTAAATCTCCCCTCAATCAAACACAAAAGCAGAATCCAAAATCACAACATTCAACATGTATCACAATTCATAGGTATATCACATAATAACAAGAATTAATCAAATAAAGGATGCATGTATGCTTGTGTCATGGATGCTTAGTGTACCGTTCACCGTGGCATTGGAAATCTTGACCATAAAGTTGTGATGATGCCATAGAACGTGATTAAATTGTTGGTGAAGAAGCCCTGCAGTTCAAACACTAAAGTTGATTTATGAGGGTTAGGGATGCAAATGAAATGTAACAGTTAGTCACATAAGTGCAACAATGAGAAGCAATTAAGAGCATATTGATAAAATATTGCACAATCACAATCATATCATACACATGATCATATAACTCAATGCAATTCACGCTGAGAAGTCAAAATTTCATGTCAAGGAGATGCAATGCGCACAAAATCCTATGTCGTACGACCTAGATTGACACAACACGACTCTAGAGTACCGGTTCTGAACCTGGTAGCTCTAATACCACTTAAGATGTAACACCCGGCACCACACCCCCGCACTATGACCGGACACGTGTACGAAATGGAGAGTCTGCACACGCACCAAGTCACAGCGAACGGGTGACAAATGAAAACACACACACTAGATAGGCGGTATCTAACCGTGTATAAATGAAAGAATGCAAAACATGACAGCGAAAGCAGTACGAAAGGCCAACTTTTCAAAAACTTTTCATACAATATGGATGAAAGCATCAAGCATACTTCAAAATCAACTATACGAGTTCAACTAAACGATCGAACATGTCCTATCCTGTCCCAAACAATTACACAACAAGACAGGTTCAACTGGCCCTAGAAACCTGCCCCGAATAATCATATAATCACAACGCGTTCATCTAATCCGAGCACCTGTCCTAACCTGTCCCGAATTCCATACATTCGACTCATAATTACAAACATGTACAGAATAAACCTTATACAAAATTTCCAACATCATTCAAAACAAAATACTTAACAAACTGAAACGAACAAACACAGACTCAACCGACACGAGACACCGCGGCCTAGCATAAACTCCAACGACCTGAACTTGCAACTAAAAACATAAAGGGGGAGGGGTCAGTCCAAAGACTGAGCGAGGGGAAACCCACACACACCTACATATATATAGAGCACAACACGTTCCAAATAAAATGTTCGTGAATCCGGGATTAGTTTTTGCACGCCAAAACATTTGCTCATGATAATAATTATAGGATGACTTATCAAAACAGAACGAACAAAACTTAGCTTATACATAACTCAAAACATACCTTCAAAATCATGCAGACTTAGCACACATATGGAGCATATTTTATTAGCTTAAAAGTATACCAAATTTTATCTTAATTTAAGAATCTACCTCCGTTTCACGAACTTATGATAGACAAGCATAAAACTCGATGGGTACGAGTACATATCCAACCAACTCCTTCATATCACACATATACATAAACAGACAAAATCAGAACAAACGTACCTTCTCTACTCCAGATGATGGGAGGGTTGTACATACCCTAACCATCTACACATATATGTTTGGGTCGTGAGTTTCATGACACTCACGCCCAAGGACTCCATCCCCCCACTAACCTCCTAATGGGTTCCGAGTTGATCCTATCAAAATGGAGAAATGCATAGGGGTTGTAACCGGCGACCCCATGGCCATCCCGGGTCTCCCTTACCCACAACTCTGGGGCCCACCACACATATAAACAAACATAACTCGAAACTTAACCCGCTACAGACAGACAGACAGACATATCTCATGCATATCGTACTTATCATATTGTACATAAATATCATACGGACTGGCCTCGAAATCATAACAAATCGAAACTAAGCATACATAGGCTCATACATAGCGTTTATACTATTTGAATCAAATCATATGACAAAACCAGCAGAATACATACTTCGCACATATCTACATATACATAAGGCTTATAAACCGCATGCATTTGAAAACGAGCACATTGTAATAGAGTATAACTATATCCTAACCTCACCTGGTACCAAACAAAGCTAAAGACACTGCAAACGGTCCGGCCCGGAACCTGCATGACCATAAGTCACCACCCCGGGTGCTCCTGTACCAACTGAACACAAAAAATATAACACAGAACTCAAACTCAGACTCAGACAACCACACAGAGACGCACGACAAATGTAATCACATAAGCAGGATTGAAATTTCTATTAATTACATGCAAAAGAAAACATTAGGACATGTTCACATACACAATTAATGCAAATAGAAGGAAATGAAAGGCGATGCAAATCATATTATTTCGAATCAATTCATTTATCAAATAACCAGTTCATATTCGTACGAATAAATTATTTCTTACGTGCAAAAGTTTCTAATTTAATCATATAAGTTTCATACAATTCATATAATACATAAAAAATTCAATTAACAAGATTTGGTTAATTCATATCATGCAAATTTACTCATTTGAGAAAATTACACAAACATCCCCTCTAGGCTAAACAATTAACAAAATTCGACATGGCGGGACTCAAATTGCAAATCAAAACATTTACACATATCAAATTTCATATAAAAGCACGTAGTACAAGAATAACCAAATCATATAATAGCGTGCTTCGAATTTCATTTAAATCCCACGGAGTTATATATCAAATTCTAACCATACTAATTTCATATAATTCATATATTGTATACTCAATTCATATCTCACAGAACGAATTCAATGGACAAGGTTTATTTAATTAAATCAAACAAATTCATATCGTTCCCAAAATTACACAAACACCCCTTCAAGTTAGACAAATAGCTCAAATACGATATATCGGAATTCAAATTGCAAATCAAAACATCCATATATATCATAATTCATTTAATATATGATTTCGTATACATTAGATTTTATATTGATCGACAAATCAAGCAATTAAAAATTTATCGCAATTAAAATAATTAATCTCAAATATTCAAATTACACAAAATAAATCACAACAAATCAACCGGACATCCGATTGACGAACGGAAAGTGGCATTGAACTCACCACAACGAGGCGAACAATCTGTCCGAAACCTACCGGAACAGTGGCCGGCCGCCGCTCGGCCACCACCAGAGCGTGCCGGAAAAATCCCGAAAAATCACCCGTATAAGTACTCCTCTTGTGCTCGTTCCAATTCCTGGATCAATTTCTGGAAAATCCAAGATAATCTCCTCCAATTTCAGATCTAAGAACACGAAAACCCCAAATCTTGAAATCCAAATTACTTCCAAACCGGTGAACGAAAATCGAATCCGTAAAAGGTATTATCTTGCCCGTGACGAGCTCTTCGAAACCCCCAAGCTATTCGCCGGGAAAAATCCCCAGAGCTGACCTCCACCGTGAACCGCCACTGCACCTCGTCCGAACCACCACCTACCCCGTGAAATAGGTCAATCTGAGGCCAGAAATGAGATCGAGGGATCGAAAAACCTTGGAAACCATCGAAGCTCCTCCGAAAAAGCCGTCGAAACCCACCACAGCTCCGCCACTGCTCGTCATTGGGCCATGATTTTGGTATCATTGCGTCGGGCTCATCGAGTTGATCAACTTAGACTATTCACACGTCGAATTCCATCGAGAAACGACCAAGTTTGAGTTATGTGTGTGTTTACATCGTGAGTTTGTGTAAATAGTGACTGAATCTCGTGAGAGAGAGAGAGAGAGCACTGAGGCCTAAAGTTTGGCATAAAAAACAAGGATTCGGGTCTTTTAACCCAGGTCCTCGCGTTCAAAATGAGAAAAGGCTAACGACGTCAGAATTGGGCAAACTTAGAGTCTACGAACTAGTTTCGCTACCCCGAACGCGTTGAAGGGTCCAAATGGTCAAAATCTTGATCGAACAAGCAGTGACCGAAGAACCCTTAAAAAGAGAAAATTACAAAGGGGCCCCTAAACTCTAAAAGAGTTCAAAATAGGGCCACGTAAAACATAAAATCACATTACTAAACACATAAAAAGGTTGAAACGTGGCGTACTTTGTACGTCAAACAAACGGGATGTGACACTGTGAGCTTCGAAGGCCAAGTTTTTCTTGCAGATTTGATTGAGATGCGGATACAGAGATATGATGAGATCCTTGGAATGGATTGGTTATTTAAACATGGGGCTAAGATGGATTGCCGAGAGAAGAAAGTTTCTTTTGGTTCAGTGGTGTTTAAGGGTGAGAAGGTGAAGTCAAGCCCATTTATTTCCTTTATTGAGGTGAGTGAACTGGTCCAGGACGGTGCGATAGGTTTTGTGGCCTATCTTTTGAACAAACCGAGGGATCAGGCCAAACTTTAGGAGACGGAGGTCTTGTGAGAGTATACCGATGTATTCCTTGAGACTTTGGGTTCTTTACCACCTGATAGAAACATCGAGTTCATAATCGACCTTTATCCCGGAGCAGAGCCTTTCTCGAAGACTCCCTATAGAATGGCTCCTGCGGAGTTAAAGGAGTTAAAGACGTAGCTTGACAAACTTCTAGCTTACGGGTACATCCGTCCGAGCACTTCTCCGTGGGGTGCTCCCGTTCTATTTGTAAAGAAGAAAGATGGAATGCTATGGATGTGCATTGATTACCATGAGATGAATCGGATGACCGTGAAGAATAAATACCTTTTGCCTCACATTGAGGAGTTGTTCGATATTTTGTAGGGTTCTAGGGTATACTCCAAGTTAGATTTGAGGCAGGGTTATTATCAGCTGCGAATCAAGCAGGAGGATATTCCGAAGACCGGGTTTAATACTCGGTATGGGCATTTTGAATTCGTTGTTATGCCATTTGGATTAACTAATGCCCCAGTCGTGTTTATGGACATGATGCACCGAGTGTTCAGGCCATTTCTTGACAAGTTCGTGGTTATATTTATAGATGAAATTCTGGTGTATTCGAAGTTCGTTGAAGAATATGCACAGCACCTTCGGATAGTCTTGGAAACTTTAAGAGAACACAAACTCTATACCAAGTTTAGTAAGTGTGAGTTTTGGATCGACAAAGTTATGTTCTTGGGTCATATAATTTCAGGCGACGGAATCGAGGTTGATCCATCTAAGGTTGAATCTGTACTTCATTGGGAGAGACCGAGAAATGTCTCAGAAATCAAAAGTTTTCTTGGGTTGGCCGGGTACTACCGTAGCTTTGTAAAGGACTTCTCTAAGATTGCATCCCCGTTGACTCGTTTAAATAAGAAGGAGGTGAAATTTGAGTGAGATGATAAGTGTGAGGCGAGTTTTCAGACTTTCAAGGTGAAATTGAATTCAGCACCGGTTCCTACCCTACCCGAGGGTACCGAGGGTTATGTAGTTTACACAGATGTTTCGAAAGAGGATCTTAGTTGTGTGTTAATGCAGAACGGTAGATTTGTAGCTTATGCTTCAAGGAAGTTGAAGGAGCATGAGAAGAATTACCTACCCACGATCTTGAATTAGCTGTCGTTGTGTTTGCTTTGATGAAGTGGCGACACTATCTCTACGGTGCAACTTTCGAGGTATTTACCTATCACCAAAGCCTCAAGCACCTCTTTTCTCAAAAGGATTTAAATGTGAGACAGAGGCGTTGGAGGGAGTTACTAGAGGATTATGATTGCACAATTCCGTACCATCCAGGTAAAGCAAATGTGGTAGCTGATCCATTGAGTAGAAAGGTGAGTGTGGCTAATTTGGAAGTAGGTTCTTCAAGTTCAGGTTCAGAAATCTTGGTTTCGGGGACTTGGTTGGCTACTCTTATAGTAATACCAGATTTGAAATAGTAGTTGTTAGAATCTCAAACCTCGAATGCAGAAATTCAGAAGTTGGTAGCTCGTTCTAGAGATGACCCGAATTCTAAGTTTGGATTTGATGATTCCGGTTTGTTAAGGTTCGAAGCGAGAATATGTGTCCCAGAAGAGCTCAAGAGGCTTATACTTGAGGAGGCACATCGCTCAAGGTACTCGATTCATCCGGGAGGTACTAAAATGTATCGGGACCTGAAAGAGAAATTCTGGTGGAATGGCATGAAAAGGGACTTTGCCAACTTCGTGAAGCGATGTCTAACGTTTCAAAAGGTGAAGGCAGAGCACTAGAAACCAGGAGGAACTCTCCAACCGCTTCCTATTCCCGAGTGGAAGTGGAAGCATGTGATAATGGACTTTGTGTCCGGCTTGCCTAGGGTTAAAGGAGGGTTCGATGGAATATGGGTAATTATGGATAGATTTACCAAGTCAGCCCATTTTCTCAAGGTTCGGATGTCCGAGAAGGTACCAAAACTAGCTGAGTTGTATGTGTGGGAGACTGAAAGGCTGCATGGAGTTTTGGCTAACATTGTTTCGGATCGGGATCCACGGTTTACTTCGATCTTCTAGAAGAATCTTCAGAAGTGTTCGGGCAACCAGCTTAAGTTTAGCATTGCTTCGCATCCTCAGACGGACGGTCAGTCTGAAAGGTTAATTTAGTACTTAGAGGATATGCTCAGAGCGTGTGCTTTGGATTTCCAGGATAAGTGGGACGAGCACTTAGCTTTGGTTGAATTTGCTTATAACAACAGTTACCAGGGTTCGATTAAAATGGCTCCTTATGAGGCACTTTACGGGAGAAAGTGTAGGTCTCCTTTGTTTTAGGATATCGAAGATTAGAGGTGGACCGAAGAGAATAAGCTCGAGAGAACAGAGCCCAAAAAAAAAGATTGCTGCTACTATTGAAAAAGTCCACAATATCCGACAGAGAATAAGGGCAGTTCAGGCACATCAGAAAAGCTACGCCGATAAGAGAAGAAGGCCCTTAGAGTTTGAGGTCGGAGATAGAGTTTTTCTGAAAGCATCTCCCAGAAAGGGCTTCACTCGAATAGGTAAAGGTGGAAAGCTCAGTCCATGATACCTTGGGCCATTTCAGATCTTGGAAAGAATTGGGAAACGGCCTATAGGTTAGATCTACCACCGAATTTGACCAGGATATGTGACACCTCCTTTCTTCGGTAAGCCAGGTATGACGTATGTGCACTATATAGATTAATTAATTTCATTTAATTGTTAACTTTAATTCTTTTGTTATTTATATCTTTTGAATTCGAATTCATTTATTTGAACTTATATGCTTCTTTGTTGGAAACAAATTTCGTTTGTGTTTGATTCGAGACCGAAATTTCGTGCTTTAGTGATATGTTGGAGATTTGTGAGTTATGAATTCGTTTATGTGCTCGTTTTACATTTTCGGACTTGTTTCAAATGGTAATGCACTAAAGGGGACTCAAGGGCCTAACTAGTTTTAGCGCGCCTTGTGTTCCAGAATTTATAACTTGAGCTCGGGAATTCAGATTCGAATTCGAATTCTGGAAGTGGCGCCAGACTCGTAACGAAATTTTCAAGCTAAGGAACCTAGCATTATATTTTTCTAAGCCCGTTTGACACTCCGAAACTTGCACGAAACGAAGGCATCGCGTGGCTTTGCCATGTTGTACCATTTTGACCATATCTTGTTCATTTGTTGACCAAATTGATTAATTCTTGGCCCCACCTTTTCTTGACTTAAAGTCCTTTCATAATAAGCCTTCTCATCACTTTTTCATTGAAGAAACATACCCCTTTTTAGCTGAAAACCAAGACCAAAAGGTAGCGAGAAAAGAGTCACTATTCATCTTCTTCATTTTGGAGATTTCAAGCTCAAATCTTCACCAAATCGCTTCATATTTGAAAGGTAAGTCTAAAATTGTATTCTCCATCTTCTCATATTTCTTTAGCATATCATGGAGTATAGCTTAAGGTTTGAAGAATAAGGTGAATAGTTAGGTTTTGATGCATATATGATGATTTTGAGTGACTCTCTGGGTGTTTTTGAGTTATGAGACATGATATATGATCCTTAAACCTTCATTTATGATTATATGACATTAATATCAGTGGTAGTTGTGAATTTATGGTTGTGCCATTAATGAATTTTGAGAAAAACATCAAGCTTTTTCCCTTTCCTCCTCGTGATGCTTGTAATTGCCGAAGATGTTGTTGTTATGGACTTTAGATGGCTGTGTCAAGGTGCTTATTCCATGCCTTTGCTTGTTGGTTTGTTGCTGTGACTGTTGTCTTGGGTTTGGAGCAAGGGAATTACTAGTACAACAGCGTTTTCTTTCTCACGCAGGGTAATCTCCCAGCCCGGGGAGATTTGGTGCATGAAAGTCCCCGGCCGGGGACTTTGGGGCTGCACCTTCTGTTTCTTTTTCTTGCTTTCCCCAGCGGGGGAAAGCTGTGTGTATTTATTCCCCGACCAAGGGAGTGATCTGCGTATGCATGTGTTGTTCTTTTAATTCCTTTTTCAATTCATTTGCATGGTTATTGTCTCTAATGTTTTCAATGCATGTGTTTGATGTTTTATATAATGTGTAGGTGGTACAGGTGTTGTTGTGTGAGTTATTGATGGAATATAAGAATGAAAATGATCCTAAGATAATGTCTGTTCATGCAAGAGTAATTTAATTAATTCCTTTTCAACTCTATTGCATGTTATTTATTCCTTTACATGCATTTAATGTTTTGTTTAACATAATGTGAGGTACGTGCTGCTGTGGGAATCTTTTTGAAAATTTATGAATGAAATATGTTCCTAAATATTAAGTGTAATGTTGGAATAATGTTTGGGAACGTGAATTAATAATACTAAAATGGTTTAATACTTATGCATGAATTTTGTCTCAAACGTTTTATTTTATGAAATTAGTACTTGAATGCTAATTTGTGATTTTAGTTGGAATATATACACATGTAACTTGATCCCTAAATATTAGTTTAATACCAAGATGTGTATTTAAGATCATGAATTTGCATATATGAAAGCGTTTAATATGCATTGCGTGAAATTTGTACGTAAACGACTTAGGTGATGCATTCTTGCATTTCATTTGCATTCTTATGCATCGTCGTGTAACACCCCGGTTTTTCATTCGTTTAAATATGTTGTATGTGTTTATAAATTGCGTAAATTGAATTATTTAATTATATGATTAATTGTTTATAAATGTTTTATATTTAATTTAAATTATAAATTGTTATTATTTTAATTTAATTCATTTTATTTTAATTCGTTACTTAGTATTTTAAATTCTTAATTAAGGTTTAATGCTAATTAACTATATCTGTAATTCTGTTAATTAATTTCAACATGTTATTCGTTGACTTTAAATTTATTTAAAATGGAATTTAAATTTTTGTAATTAATTTATAATGTTATGAATTCATGAATGTTTTGCGCATGAGTGTTCTATTTGTGCTTCGTTCTTATATGAAATGATATCGAAATGTCGTGAAAATTTAGTATGTCGTAAATTTATGAGTTATGAACATGTTTATATGCTCGGTTTATGTTTTTGAACTCGTTTGACGCGTTAACGAATTTAATTTGATTCGTGGAACCAAATCGGGGGCTAACGAGCAATTAGCGCACCCTTGGTTCCGTATGTGATATCTTGAGCTCGGGAACTCGGATTCGAGTTCCGTCAACCTCGTTGAACTCGTATCGAAGATTCGAGTTTAATAAAATTAGCCTTATATTTTTCCGAAATCATCTGAACCTCCGAAATCCAACCGAAAAACGAAACGGCACCAAAACTACCACATTTCACCAAAATGGCCATAACTCTTTCAATTCTTAACCAAATTAACTATGCCTGGAGTCCTTTTAACCCTATTTCAACCCTCTATCATTCCTTAACTGCCCCAGTTCGAACCAATCCTCACACAAGCTAGAACATTTAGCCAAAGCTTCTGCATTCCAGTTTCCCGTCACAGTGCAAATCCTTGATATTTTGGAGCTCAAATCTCTATCAACATTCATCCAATCAACAAGGTGAGTTAGGATTATGTTATACATGCATCTCTGGTTAGTTTGATCCTTTCATCCCTAATTTTGAGTCGGATTTCATGGGGTTTTGAGCATTTGAATGAATAATTAGGTTTTAATGTGTTTTGTTGATTCCTTGAATTCCTTTGACTTCTGACTTGTTTTGGTGCAGCATATATGATCCTTTTCCCTTACTTATGACTGAGTATGCTTGTATTGGTTGGTGGTTAAGAGTTTGTTGAGATATCGTTAATGAAATGGTTATGTATTGAATGAACTTCAAACTGAAATTTGCTCTCCTTCACGTACCGAACTGCTGCTAGCTTTTGTGATTCATTTTGGTGTTAAATACTATCTCTTTTTACCTCAATTGCTGTAAGAATGATGGTTGTGTGATCTTGGAATACCTTGCTCTGTTCCTTCTCAGTTTTCCCTATTTTTCCCTCGCATGAACTTCTGTCTGTTTCTTGTTGATTGCTGCATATTATGAGGTTGTTTTCAGGCTTGCATGCTGTGCATTTGTAGCCTTTTTATTCCTGGAATGTTAGCTTGCATTGGTTGTAAGTTGTGTGTGAGTTTTGACTTGGTTTATACCCCCAATTTCCCTCCCCTGTTTCGTTGCTGCCGTTGTTACCTTTTGTTGCTGCTGTAACACTCTCCCCGGGCGGGGAGAGTTTGTTCTTGGGGAGTACCCGGCCGGGTACTCCTGTTGTAGAAACTTTTTGTACCCTCTACCCGACCGGGGTGTTTGGATAAGGGATGGCTACCCGAGCGGGTAGCTTCCGCGAGCTGCTTCTGTTCTTTTTCTCTTCTTCCCCTGTTGCATCTCTCTTTTCTTCTGACTTTTTCTACTTCTTCCTTTTCTTGTATTGCTGCATGTGTGTGTTTGTTTATTCAGTCCTTACTGCTGCTGCTGTTCTTCAATGGTGCAGGGGTGTGCGTGAGTTATGTGCAGAGATGGTGAAAGCTTAGAAATGTGCATGCATGTCTGTATTGTTGTATATATATATATATATATATATATATGTGTGTGTGTGTGTGTGTGTGTCATGCATGCATAGGTGTGTGCGTGAATAGTATATATTATGGTGTGTGCACGCATGTAATTGTAGTTGTGTGTGCTATTATTACATATATATCTCTATTTTTGCATGCATAATATATATATATATATATATATATATATATATATCATGTTACGTGATATATATATATATTAGGTATTTAATAAATATAATTATGCATGAAGTATTGCATGCATGAAGTTTGTTTGTGCATGAAATACATGCATGTTATTTTTTGTTAAGTGATTTGCATGTATATATGGGTATATATATTTATTATGTATCTATTACATATTTATTATGTATTTATTATATATTTTAAGTATTATTCGATTTATTTCAATTTCAGAATTTAATTGAATTCTAATTCACATATTTAAATTACCAATTATTATTTGAATATGTTTACTTGCTAATTTCTAATTGTAAACGTGAAATAATACGTGTTAAGGTTATTATATGAATTCTTAGATTAAATTGATATGAATTGTGAATTTTTGAATTTGAATGAAATGAATGAACGAATGGCTTATTTATATGCCTTAAATTCCTTAATAGTGCAAATGAACATTTTTATGACATAATATCATCTTTTACGCAGTCATATCATGTTCATTGCATGCCATGCGTCTTATATGGTTCATTTGGAGTCTTGAGTCTCACGAACACGTTACGTTGTCTTTTGTACAGTTTTTCTCCAGGGTCGAGAAATCTTGATCAACTAGGCACTCGGCAACCCGTATCCTTGTATCGCCATGTTCCAGGTGAGGGTGTTTTCGTTCTAGTTACATAATAAACCCTACAACCTTATGTGATAAGTCTGGCCAAAACCTTATATACGTATATATATATGTTACTTTTAAAGTAGAGTCATCGAGTAAATATTGATCAAGTAAACCCTTTTCCAAATGAATTATGGAATATGTTATGTTTCTTATGAATTGAAATTTTTTGGCGAGATTATGAATGTATGATATGTTCACGGGCCCAGGAATTTAGTGCATGTGGCTATCCGGGGAGGCAAGGACCGACGGTGATCCCATGTGCTGATTCCATTTATGTTTAACGGTGAAACGGACCTCGTCTTCTAAACGAATATGTCTTATGATACGATATATGATATGAGTGTATTATGATATATTGCATGATCACCTATTTAATGTATTAATGATATTTATCGTACACGGTCGGAGTTTGGTTGGAGGTAATGCACGCTCACTCGCCGAGCCTCTATGCTATGTATGAATTATAAACTTAATAAATTTAATATGATTAGTTGTAAAGTTCGAGCATTGCTTAGCCTTTTTCTTGCCCTTTTTGGGAACTAATTTTAAATAAAACCTTGCTCGGGATTTATGACTTGCATGTGCATGTTTTATATACGTATATCGCTCCTGCTCACTCAGTCTTCTAGAGACTGGCCCTCTCCCTCCCCAACCTTTTAGTGTGCAGGTTTGGCTTTGGAGTTTCGAGCTAGGTGGAGTTGTGTGGAGTCTTTGAGTTGGTCTTAGGAGAGTCTCTGCACTCGCATATGTATTTAAATTATGCATGATTCAATTCTGTAATATTATGAACTGGATTCTTTATGTAATTGTTATTGAATTTCCTTGTCGGGCTTTGATATGAATTAAAGAGGCCTGAGGAGCCCAAGTCTGCCTGTGGTTTGAGTGTTTAATTTCTGCAGGCCCGTGGCCAATGCATGTGTTTGGATTTAGTTCTCCATTGCATTATGTCTTGTTGAT
This sequence comes from Lantana camara, assembly GCA_037501455.1. Classification (NCBI taxonomy): domain Eukaryota; kingdom Viridiplantae; phylum Streptophyta; class Magnoliopsida; order Lamiales; family Verbenaceae; genus Lantana; species Lantana camara. The sequence continues at coordinate 99,761,555 of CM074855.1, forward strand.
TAGTTATATTTGCAGGGTCTAAGTTCCGCCTAGCTTAGGAGGGTTTTTCTGTTTGTCTCCCGTTCGCTATGGTTTGATACGGGTGCGGATTTACCATTTCATTACTCGTGTTGAGCCATAGTGCGGGGGATATGGTGCCTCACGTTCGGGGTTCTACATCCTTAAGTGGTATCAGAGCCCGGTTGCAAAACCGGTGTTCTTGAGTCGTGTCTGAGTCAGTCTAGGTCGTGCGGCTTAGGAACTATATGACAATGTGTCCATTGCATCGATCTTGAACATGAAATTTGGCTTTCCTTTTGAATTTTGTTGGACTATCTACTGCATTATTATATGGATCATTGTCTTTAGTGTTGAATATGTGTCATGAGCATGCACTAATCGTATGCATATACTCTGGAAATGAGTTATGATTTCTAGGTTTTGAAGATGATATCAAATCACGGCCAAGTTCTATGATCACAACAATCTATTACAAATTCTTCTGAGGCCCGGAAGATAGGAAGAATCACCGGGGGGAAAAATATAGAGAATTCGGGATACGTGGCCCTCATAGATGGAGTTAGATTTAAGGGCTAGGAGTCAGAATGGAGGATCGTTGTGGAGATGCAGGGCAGAAGGACATTTGATGGAATAAGAGCTGTTCGAGGAATGTTTCGGACTCCGAAGATTTATGTATATAGCTCTCCTACATAGGACGCGATAATCGAATTTAACTGGGTCATTCCATTTTAGGAATGAATCTTGAAGGTATTTTGGTTCAGGGCTCGGATTATTGAAGAGTCAAGATAAAAAGGGGTCTGGTGGGAGTCTGACACCAAGGGTCATCAAGAAAGGGTTCTGAATAAACTTATTGATTAGAACATGAGTTGCAGAAACCACGATCAAGAAGAGTTCGGATTCGGGTGTCCTAGATTTCGATTAAGATGGAAGACAAGTCAGGAAGGGATTGAAGAAAGGCAAGAAGGTGATAAACACAAATTCATGGAAGGTGACTATACTATAGACAAGATTTGAGTTCTTTTCTCTCAAATCCAAGCTGAATTGTCGTGTTGTGAGGTTGAAATGGGAAATATGGAGCAACAAATGGAAGCGGCAAAGAAAAGCAAAGACCTTTTTGAAAGAAATCATACGCTCAAGTGGAAGCAATAGGAAAACGAGTTTAATTCACTAATCTCCACTTATAACGGATAAGCACGGGAAATTTGATCACGGTGATGATGAGAAATAGGGTTCATTGGTATAAGAGAACTTAGGCAAAGTTGAAGAGTGATTCTCGGGGAGAATTTAAATGTTAATTCAGTGGAAGTCGAAGGAATCAGGGACTGAGAATTTTCAATTTCGGATCGTGGAAGACGCAAGTGATGCACTAAGATTCATGGGAAATTTGAAGACCGTGGGAAAGACAAGGAATAATTAGCAAGTCAAAGTAACCTCGTGACTGGAGGAACGAGTAAAGCTACCGAACTAACAAGTTATCACACTGGCGACAGGTTCCAAAACATTCATAGCACGTGCATCATACTTCACAACAATTATTTATTTTTCTTTACTTATATTCGTGCGTGCATTTCTAATTGATTTCCTTGCCCTGATGTGCTGCATATTTAATTATCGTAAGTGTGCCACATGCATCGTCATTTTAACCCGACATGCATTCTAGTGTTTAATTGATAGGAAATTCTTTCATGTCACTTATCAAGTATCTCTTCAATAGGGCCACCTCGGAGTTAAGAGGAAAAGAAATAATGGGATGGTATGTTACAAGGAAGGTGACGTCAGGAAAATAAAGAATTTCAAGTAAGGGATAGGTCGATGGAAACGAGAATTCAGAAGGAGAAGCGAGACTAGAGTTGGCTTCAGGGTCTTCGGATCGGACAAGAGTAGGAAAGGGGTTCTGGACACCAAGCGAATTGGAAGGGAAGTTAAAAGGCAAAACCTTTGGGTTGCCATTTAGATTAAAATCCTCCCTAATGAAAATTATTCATTAAGAATTTCGATGAAAGAAGGATTAAGGGAGTTCGACAGGTAAGGGCAGAAATTTTAAGGGGGAGAGCATAACCGAGAGATAAATTGGAAGATGGAAGTGGGGATCGAAAAAATATGTTAGTAGCGACAACGGGGATGCAAAATTAAGGAAGACCTGGAAATCCTAATGGTGGTGAGCAAATAAGACGACTTTAAAGGTTAAATCTTAAAGTGAGGATTGAGCCACCAAATTCGGGTTGAAGATTATCATAAGGTCTAGAGAAGATAGTTGTCGAATATTTCTATGTAGGTCAGCTTGACTTGGAAATAATGGAGTTATGAGGGAGTTAAGGAAACTCCTTAGTCGAGTTGTCAAGAGGGAACCGATTTAAGTTATCATAGGAAGGGATACTGTCAATAAAGTTGGTTCAGTAAGTTTGGAAAGAGATTCGAGAAGAGACAAAACCGGAAAGGAGGAACATTGGAAAACCTAAATCAAATCTCAAGAATCATCAAGAACATCCTATCTCCAATTAAAGAATTACAGGAGCAGAATACCAAATTTCACCCTGACGGTTTAAAGAAAGTAAGAAGGGGTCAATTGAATGGAAGATTTGGATGATATATTAAGGTTAAGAACAAAAATTTTAAGGAAGCCAAGAGTAGTATTTTGATGGTATGTTAGGTTTTGATTTGGGTAAGGAAATAGCTAAGAATCCAATTTCGGGGATGGATGATCAAATAGTATTCGGGGAGGTCAAGCTTGGTTAATTAAAAAGAGTTGGTTGGTTGAATGAAGATTACGGGAAATGGTGAAGGGTCGAAGGAGATTGGAAGCAGTACAAATCAGAAGGGAATAACGAATAAAATCCTTAGAAGAGCTATTAATTGCTTTGCAAGGGTATCCTGAAGAGGTTAAAGACAAGCTGAGCACTGAGTTTATCTTCGGGACAGATCATACACTGGACAACGACAACTCACAATTTTAAATTTCGCGACTATGGTGAACGGTACTTATAGCATCCATGATACATACATTCATGCAAATTTAATTCAAATAATTTCTTTGTTATGTGCTCCGATTTCTTATCAAGTTAAATTACATGGAGTAATTGATAATCAACGTGGATGATATCTGTTACTTGCTTTGGGGTGTCTTGCGTGATTTTAATTATGGTTTTGCGTGTGTTGCTTGGGAGTATTGGAGACTTCCTTGCTTTATTTTGGTTGAGAGACGGGGTGCTCTCGCTGTTTCTAAGAGACGGGGATTCTCTTATTTTGTTTGAGAGACGGGGTACTCTCTTTACTTGCGAGAGACAGGGTTCTCTCCTTGCTGCACGAGAGACGGGGCTCTCTCTTGATTGCTTGTGAGAGATGGGGAATCTCTCATTGATTGTTTTAGGCATGCAGTGAATCCGAGGACGGATTCTTTTAAGGGGGAGAGATTGTAAAACCCCGGTTTTTCATTCGTTTAAATATGTTGTATGTGTTTATAAATTGCGTAAATTGAATTATTTAATTATATGATTAATTGTTTATAAATGTTTTATATTTAATTTAAATTATAAACTGTTATTATTTTAATTTAATTCATTTTATTTTAATTCGTTACTTAGTATTTTAAATTCTTAATTAAGGTTTAATGTTAATTAACTATATCTGTAATTCTGTTAATTAATTTCAACATGTTATTCATTGACTTTAAATTTATTTAAAATGGAATTTAAATTTTAGTAATTAATTTATAATGTTATGAATTCATAAATGTTTTGTGCATGAGTGTTCTATTTGTGCTTCGTTCTTATATGAAATGATATCGAAATGTCATGGAAATTTAGTATGTCATAAATTTATGAGATATGAATATGTTTATAGGCTCGGTTTATATTTTCGAACTCGTTTGACGTGTTAACAAATTTAATTTGATTCGTGGAACCAAATCGGTGGCTAACGAGCAATTAGCGCACCCTTGGCTCCGTATGTGATATCTTGAGCTCGGGAACTCGGATTGGAGTTCCGTCAACCTTGTTGAACTTGTATCGAAGATCTGAGTTTAATAAACTTAGTCTTATATTTTTCCGAAATCATTTGAACCTCCGAAATCCAACCGAAAAACGAAACGGCACCAAAACTACCACATTTCACCAAAATTGCCATAACTCCTTCAATTCTTAACCAAATTAACTATGGTTGGAGTCCTTTTAACCCTAGTTCAACCCTCTATCATTCCTTAACTGCCCCAGTTCGAACCAATCCACACACGAGCCATAAAATTCAGCCAAAACTTCTGCATTCCAGTTTCCCGTCACTGTGCAAATCCTTGAGATTTTGGAGCTCAGATCTCTATCAACTTTCATCCAATCAACAAGGTGAGTTAGGATTATGTTATACATGCATCTCTAGTTATTTTGATCCTTTCATCCCTAATTTTGAGTCAGATTTCATGGGGTTTTGAGCATTTGAATGAATAGTTAGGTTTTAAGGTGTTTTGTTGATTCCTTGAATTCGTTTGACTTCTGACTTGTTTTGGTGCAGCATATATGATCTTTTTCCCTCATTTATGACTGAGTATGCTTGTATTAGTTGGTGGTTAAGAGTTGGTTCAGATATCATTAATGAAATGGTTATGTATTGAATGAACTTCAAACTGAAATTTGCTCTCCTTCACGTACCGAACTGCTGCTAGCTTTTGTGATTCATTTTGGGGTTAAATGTTGTCTCTTTTTACCTCAATTTCTGTAAGAATGATGGTTGTTTGATCTTGGAATAACTTGCTCTGTTCCTTATCGGTTTGCCCTGTTTTTCCTTCGCATGAACTTCTGTCTGTTTCTTGTTGATTGTGCATATTATGAGGTTGTTTTTAGGCTTGCATGCTATGCATTTGTAGCCTTTTTATTCCTGGAATGTTAGCTTGCATTGGTTGTAAGTTGTGTGTGAGTTTTGGCTTGGTTTATACCTCCAATTTCCCTCCCCTGTTTCGTTGCTACCGTTGTTACCTTCTGTTGTTGCTGTAACACTCTCCCCGGGCGGGAAATACATACTACTCACGCACACCCCTGCACTATTGAAGAATAGCAGCAGCAGCAAGGACTGAATAAACAAACACACACACGCAGCAATACAAGAAAAGGAAGAAGCAGCAAAAGAAAGAAGAAAAGAGAGAAGCAACAGGGAAAGAAGAGAAAAAGAACAGAAGCAGCTAGCGACAGCTACCCGCCCGGGTAGCCATCCCTTATCCAAACTCCCCGGCCCAGTAGAGGGTACAGAAAGTTTCTGCAACAGGAGTACCATTATGTATGTGTCATGCATGCATGGGTGTGTGCGTGAATAGTACGTATTGTGGTGTGTGCATGCATGTAATTGTAGTTGTGTGTATTATTATTAAATATATATCTCTATTTTTGCATGCATAATATATATATATGTGTGTGTGTTACGTGATATATATATATATATATATATATATATTAGGTATATAATAAATATAATTTTGAATGAAGTATTGCATGCATGAAGTTTGTTTGTACATGAAATGCATGCATGTTATTTTTTGTTAAGTGATTTGCATGTATATATGGGTATATATATTTATTATTTATCTATTACATATTTATTATGTATTTATTATATATTTTAAGTATTTTTCGATTTATTTCAATTTTAGAATTTAACTGAATTCTAATTCACGTATTTAAATTATCAATTATTATTTGAATATGTTTACTTGCTAATTTCTAATTGTAAACGTGAAATAATACGTGCTATGGTTATTATATGAATTCTTAGATTAAATTGATATGAATTGTGAATTTTTGAATTTGAATGAAATGAAGGAACGAATGGCTTATTTATATGCCTTAAATTCCTTAATAGTGCACATGAACATTTTTATGACATAATATCATCCTTTACGCATTCATATCATGTTCATTGCATGCCATGCATCTTATATGGTTCATTTGGAGTCTTGAGTCTCACGAACACGTTACGTTGTCTTTTGTACAGTTTTTCTCCAGGGTCAAGAAATCTTGATCAACTAGGCACTCGGTAACCCGTATCCTTGTATCACCATGTTCCAGGTGAGGATGTTTTCGTTCTAGTTACATACTAAACCCTACAACCTTATGTGATAAGTTTGGCCAAAACCTTATATACGTATATATATATATATATTTATTTTAAAGTAGAGTCATCGAGTAAATATTGATCAAGTAAACCCTTTTCCAAATGAATTATGGAATATGTTATGTTTCTTATGAATCGAAATGTTTTGGCGAGATTAAGCATGTATGATATGTTCACGGGCCCAGGAATTTAGTACATGTGGCTATCCGGGGAGGCAAGGGCCGACGGTGATCCCATGTGCTGATTCCATTTATGTTTAACGGCGAAACGGACCTCGTCAAGGAGTTTTTGGCGAGGAAACGCTAACCGGGCTTTGAGGACTCATGAACCTCATAGCCACATTGGTATGATTAGGTGGCCGGGCCTTGCAATCACGTCCACCACCCGGAGGAAGAAGGTTGGAACTTCTTTTATGATTATGAGTATGTTATGATTGATTTGCACCATGCGGGAAGGCCAGGACACGGATTGCCCAAATGAATATGTCTTATGATATGATATATGATCTGAGTGTATTCTGATATATTGCATGATCACCTATTTAATGTATTAATGATATTTGTCGTACACGGTCGGAGTTTGGTTGGAGATAATGCACGCTCACTCGCCGAGCCTCTATGCTATGTATGAATTATAAACTTAATAAATTTAATATGATTAGTTGTAAAGTTCGAGCATTGCTTAGCCTTTTTCTTGCCCTTTTTGGGAACTAATTTTAAATAAAACCTTGCTCGGGATTTATGACTTGCATGTGCATGTTTTATATACGTATATCGCTCCTGCTCAATCAGGTTTGGCTTTGGAGTTTCGAGCTAAGCGGAGTTGTATGGAGTCTTTGAGTTGGTCAAGTTAAGTTAGGAGAGTCTCTGCACTCGCATATGTATATAAATTATGCATGATTCGATTTTGTAATATTATGAACTGGAATCTTTATGTAATTGTTATTGAATTGCCTTGTCGGGCTTTGATATGAATTAAAGAGGCCTGAGGAGCCCAAGTCTGCATGTGGTTCAAGTGTTTAATTTCTGCAAGCATGTGTTTGGATTTAGTTCTCCGTTGCATTATATCTTGTTGATTAGTTATATTTGCAGGGTCTAAGTTCCGCCTAGCTTATGAGGGTTTTTCTGTTTGTCTCCCATTCGCTATGGTTTGATACGGGTGCGGATTTACCATTTCGTTACTCATGTTGAGCCATAGTGCGGGGGATGTGGTGCCTCACGTGCGGGGTGCTACACGTCGTGCGTCTTATTGGTTCATGATCGATTCGAAGTCATGAGTTTATGCTCGTTTTCTCAGAGTCGAGTCCAGAGGAGTCGGTTCCGCCATTTAACTTCTTCTTGGTCATCGAAGCTCTCCCGGGAGCACTTTTGGTAAAAGGTGAGGTTTAGGTTTGTTTTCTTTTAGTTAATGTGACCTACGACCCTATATGCTCGTTTTCAAGCCCGCATGCGATTATATACTATATGTTTATCAAATATGTGCTTTATAATATGTTATGAATCTTGTTAATCCGATTTAATATGAATTCTTCTAAAATTTTATGTATGGGCGTATATAAGCTTAAAAATGGTTTTAGAACGAGGCTATGCTCCTAACCGTGTAGTGTCAAGCGAATTATGGATCTCCCTAAGCATATTATGAATTTGGAAGACACGTTGAGGTACATGTATAGCATATGCTGAGTTACGCAGCAAGGTATGTTTCTTAAGTATAAATCGTACGTTTCTAGGTTTCGCGAGTTAGGTATGTTTCTTACGAGTCTTATGTTTCCTTACCAATCTTATGAATCCCTGGGCCCCGGAGGCGTAGGTAAGGACGCCCGAGGCGGTGTTGGGACGCCGGGTTAAGCCTGTGCACGTGCTCCTTAAGGTACGTTACGGGATCGCTACCCCACGTATAGGTATCGAGTTACACGATGTGGGTCCGTAACCCGCGGGCAGACTTCCGAAGAAGATGGATGGAATACGGGAATATGATTCCTATGAATTTTATGTATTTATGTTTCTTTATGATTCTTATTAATTCTTTTGTTAAGAGGTTACGTTGACCCGTACTCGCCGGGTAATTTAAGTTTGTTTTATAATGTTGATTATGAAACGGGATAGGAGAGTTGTTTTCAATATGAGATTTCTACGCTAAACTATGAATTTATCTGAATATATGAATCCCTGTGAGTTTTAATGTGAATCCATATGCATTTTGAATCTATGAATCCTTATGAGTTTTCAAACTTAAGAATATACGAATATAAGGTTAAGTATGAGTTCTTTTGGAAAATGGCTTTGGCATGTAAAACCCTAGTCCCGGTTCATAGACTTTTTGTTTAATACGTACTTTGCTCTATATGTAGCTATGTGTTGGTGTGCGTTAGCCCCCCTCACTCAGTCGGTGGACTGACCCTCTCCTTTCAATCTTTTCAATTTACAGGTTTTGGCCGAGCTAGGCGGTGGTTTTCTTTTTAGAGTCGAGTCGTTCGAGTTGTCTGCATCCTGCATCATTATTTCACGCTCTTGTATATTTAGAGTTATGTGTAAATGTGTGAATATGTTTACGATTCGGGATTATTGAGAATTTGTATGATTTAAATTGCCCTTCCGGGCCATGCCTTATGTTTCAAAATAGGCCTGTGAGCCCAAGTTTTGCCTAGCTTAAGTGAGTTTTTTTATTTGTCACCCATTCGCCGTGGCTTGATGCGGGTGCGGAGATTCCATTTCGTTACTCGTGTTGGGCCATGGTGCTGGGGATGTGGTGGCTCGTCGTTCCGGGCGTCACATCTTAAAGTGGTATCAGAGCTCCGGGTTGCAAAACCATAGTTCTCGTGTCGTGTTGTGTCAAGTATAGGTCGTACGGCGTAGGAACAACGTGTTAATGTGTGCATTGCACTAAGATATGTGACTTTCTTGAATTATGTGTTTTAAAATTTTTACTTTCTTTTCATTCATTGTTGTCGTTGCATACTTTATGTGCATTAATTGTTCCATTTACGTGCCATAATCACTCACTAACTGCATGCATCATATTTTCACCTTTCTTGCGTATAGCGGGTAAGAGGGAAATAGTGACTCCGAAGTTTCGGTTGAAGTTATAACAAAAAAGTTAAGGACACTACGAAATGGGAAGGATTCTCTAAGGATGGATAATCAAGAAGAGTATTGAAGCAAGAAGTGGAACCCGAAACAAGTATTGAACCCAATTCTTAGGAGGTAAAGCGATTGATTTGTTATTGAACCTGAATATCAAGGCCGGGTAGATGGTGGTGCACTAAAAAAGGATCGATAGCTCTTCCTTCCTTGAGTGTATAAATATTCAATGGAAAAAAATCTTGTTGGGGAAAACTTAAAATGAAATAATTTAAGGGAAATCAAATGTCCTCTTCTTTCTCGATAATTTCCAAGAGTTGCATCGGCGAGAGCATTTTCATTAACAAGAAACTTACCATAGATATCATTTAGTGAAGGAAGGAATGGGAATCGTTGAGAAATTAGGAAGTTGGAAGTTTAAATCTTCTGAGGGAACAAGAAGGTCGACTCATGTTCTTATAATACTCAAAAGGAATTGATGGAGTCCAAGGAATTAGTTCAAATCTTGGAGGGAATTAGAAAAGACCTTCGGGAAATAGAGACCGGGGTCTAGTCTAGCGCTTGGATCACGAGTACCCGGGGAGTATTTCGAGTCGAATCTAAGAAATTAAAGGAAAAGAGCCGAGCAAGAATAACGGAATCGGGAAAAAGCTTGGAATCGGGATCAAAGAGAGATCGAGACGAATCTTAAGTGGGGTTGAAGGAAAGAAGACAAAGAATGAATTCTCATCTATGGAGTAACAACAGTGCGCTCATTGTAGAAGAAATTCTCATACTTATGAGAGTTGTTGGAAGAGATTGGGGCAATGCTACGGATGTGGATCCTCAAAGCACAAATTGGAAGAATGTGAACAAAAAGGCCAAAGAGACTCTTGGGAGGTAATTGCATTCATTGCACGAGCATCCATCCCACATCGTATTTTTATACTTATTTACGATGTGTGTTATGTATTTCCCTTACTTGTTGTTTCTTTGTTTAAATTGTTGACCAACGTGACGCATAGCATAAGAAAACCTAACCCGACATGCATGAGTTTAATGTTTTCATGATAGCTTGCAATTGAGAGAAGTCCTCCTTCGTGATGGTGAAAATCTGGGTGTTGAAGGAAGAGTTGAAACTATGATCCTGGAAGAAGTATTCGGGCTCCATTCCTAGAAGCTAAACTAAGCTCTTCAAGGGATAAGCAACGAAGGTCGACAAAGAAGGTTCGAATATCATAGGGTCAGGGGATGATGAGCACTACGGACCATCAAGGAAGAGTTCCCAATTAAACCAATCCATTGGAAATTAAGCTCAGGCAATAGGGAGAAATAAAGAGAGTTGAGACACCTCGGATATTAAGTACGGAAGGAGTCGTATTGGAAGAGGTTAAAGAGAACCGATCAGTATAAAAACTCTAAGTTATGAAAATCTAAGTTGTAGGAAGTTCCATCTTCGGGACGGATTGGAGTTTACTTTCCGGATCCAAGCTGAATTGTCGTGCTGTGAGGTCGAATTGGGAGATATGAAGCAACAAATGGAAACGATAAAGAAAGGCAAAGAGCTTTCAAAGGAAATTATGTATTTAAGTGTAAGCCGAGGACAAGTCATACAGCCAAAACAAAATTTGTAAAGAGTGGAATCGGGGGGATTTCAATCAAGGTGGTAACTAGGGGAAGACTCGGGACAACAATTGGAGATCGATCATCAAGAAGAAGCCAAGATATTAATTCCATAGACATGAAAGAATTAACATCACTGGTTTTAAAAGATTGACGGACAATGGAGATTGTGAAAAAAAAATGAATACTAAGGTGTGCCATTTGATGACTCTGAGGAGTACCTCTTCACCGGACCTTAAATACAAGATAGGATATCGAGAAGCCGGGATTTGAATTAGACAAGGTATAGGAATGTCCTAGAAGGACTGGGTTGAGAGACTTCAAGATAACCGGAGATCATGATACGATAATGGTCGACTGAATTAGGGTGAGTCAAGATTAAACGGGTTATGAAAGATTCTGGAGGGGAAAAGATCTTAAATAATCTCTCATGCCAATTAAGGGGATTGAAGAAGATGAAAGAAACTATTTGGGGAATAAGTATCATCAAATTAAGGCTAAAATTAAGAAAATGGAAGGGAATCAATGAGTTAAAGATCCATTCAATAAAACTGAGGTTGAGAAATCCGGGTCACGAATTCTAAGACATCAACCTTGACTCTACAGTCGATCTCGTTAATATGAAGGACTTCGAGAAATGGTGAATGGTACATATATCATTCATGGCACATGCGTCATGCATCTTTGATTGTTATAGTATTGTTGTGTGTTTTACTCGTGTGTGTGTGCTTGTTATGTGTTTGTCTCAAGTGTGTGACTTTCACAGTAAGCTGAGGGTCGTGGTTACAACGGTCTTCCGGACCAAGCAAGAAGTGGTGATTTAGCACTCCAGCAAAGGGACTTCTTAAATTAGAAGGTGCGAGTGGTGGAGGTTCAGTAACCACGCCATTCGTGTAATGCCGAGCTTTTGAGTAGTTGAAATGAATCAAACGATGGGTGATGAATCAAACTTGGACCCTCTTATCGTGCGAAACATTTTAGTTGCTCCTAGCACGGATCAAGCGGTGAGGAATTTCTCCATCAAGATTTCAAGAAGTGATCAAACCCCTTATGCAAGAAGACCTTACCAGGCTAACCCTTTTCGGGACGTCACGAACCTCGAAATTGGGTGAACACGGGAAGTTGTTCGAGCTTGAAACTAGAGCAGGCAAACCTGGGGGCCAACTTTCCTAAAGGTTGGAGGATTGTGACACCCTGTTTCTTCGGTAAGACAGCTATGACGTATGTGCGCTATATAGATTAATTAATTTAGATTAATTAATTTCATTTAATTGTTAGCTTTAATTCTTTAGTTATATATATCTTTTGAATTTGAATTCATTTATTTGAACTTATATGCCTCTTTGCTGGAAACGTGTTTCGTTTCTATTTGATTCGAGACCGAAATTTCGTGCTTTTCTGATATGTTGGAGATTTGTGAGTTATGAATTCGTTTATGTGCTCGTTTTACATTTCTGGACTTATTTTAAATGGTAACGCACCATTTTATTTGTTTTGGGGAATCGAGGGCCTAACTAGTTTTAGCGCGCCTTGTGTTCCGGAATTTATAACTTGAGCTCGGGAATTCGGATTTGAATTCTGGAAGTGGCGTCAGACTCTTAATTAGATTTTCAAGCTAAGGAACCTAGCCTTATATTTTTCTAAGCCCGTTTGATACTCCGAAACTTGCCCGAAACGAAGGCGTCGCGCAGCTTTGCCATGTTGTACCATTTTGACCATATCTTGTTCATTTGTTGACCAAATTGAGTAATTCTTGGCCCTAACTTTTCTTGACTTAAAGTCCTTTCATAATCAGCCTTCTCATTACTTTTTCATTGAATAAACATAACCCTTTTTAGCTGAAAACCGAGACCAAAAGGACGGGAGAAAAGAGTCACTATTCATCTTCTTCATTTCGGAGATTTCAAGCTCAAATCTTCACCAAATCGCTTCATATTTGAAAGGTAAGTCTAAAATTGTATTCTCCATCTTCTCATCTTTCTTTATCATATGTATTTGTTGGATATCATGGAGTATAGCTTGAGTTTTGAAGAATAAGGTGAATAGTTAGGTTTTGATGCATATATGATGATTTTGAGTGATTCTTTGGGTGTTTTTGAGTTATGAGACATGCTATATGATCCTTAAACCTTCATTTATGATTATATGACATTAATATCAGTGGTAGTTGTGAATTTATGGTTGTGCCATTAATGAATTTTGAGAAAAACATCAAGCTTTTTCCCTTTTGTCCTCGTGATGCTTGTAATTGCCGAAGATGTTGTTGTTATGGACTTTAGATGGTTGTGTCATGGTGATTATTCCATGCCTTTGCTTGTTGGTTTGCTGCTGTGACTGTTGTCTTGGGTTTAGAGTAAGGGAATCACTGGTACAACAGCGTTTTCTTTCTCCCGCAGGGTAATCTCCCCACCTGTGGAGATTTGGTGCATGAAAGTCCCCGGCCGGGGACTTTGGGGCTGCACCTTCTGTTTCTTTTTCTTGCTTTCCCCGGCCGGGGAAAGATGTGTGTATATATTCCTCGACCAAGGGACTGATCTGTGCTTGCATGTGTTGTTCTTTTAATTCCTTTTTCAATTCATTTGCATGATTATTGTCTCTAATGTTTCCAATGCATGTGTTTGATGTTTTATATAATGTGTAGGGGTACACGAGCTGTTGTGTGAGTTATTGATGGAATATAAGAATGAAAATGATTCTTAGATAATGTCTGTTCATGCAAAAGTTATTTAATTAATTCCTTTTCAACTCTATTGTATGTTATTTATTCCTTTACATGCATTTAATGTTTTGTTTAACATAATGTGAGGTACGTGTTGAATTTAATAGACAAAAAATTGGGGAAAAAATGTGTATTCATTTTTCCTGTGTTTAGAACAACATTACAATACACGTATATATTGGAAAAACCCTCCTAACCTCCGGCCCTAATTACACCCGCTATGTCGGGAAAGGAATCAATTAGAATTCCTTCCATAAATACAAAAGATATTGTCAACACTCCCCCTCAAGTTGGATCATGGGGTTCAACCATGTTCAACTTGGACAACGAACTACGAAAGTTCTAGCTTCTTACTGCTTTGGTTAGGACATCGGCGAGTTGATCCTCTGATTTGACGAATGGAAGTTTTACTACCCCTGAGTCGATCTTTTCTTTAATAAAATGTCGGTCGATCTCCACGTGTTTCGTCCGGTCATGTTGTACCGGATTGTGGGAGATACTAATCGTGGCCTTATTGTCGCAGTACAAGTCTGTACTCTCTTCAGGATGAAAGCCAATCTCAGTTAGGAGTTTTTATATCGACAAGACTTCAGTAATTCCCCGAGCTATGCCTCGGCACTGGAAAGTGCTACCACTTTTTATTTCTTAATTCTCCACGTCACCAAGTTACCCCCCATAAACGCAAAGTATCCAGAGGTGGATCGCCTATCTGTGATACTTCCCACCCAATCAGCATTGGTGTAGGCAGTAATGCGGGTGTGTTCATTCCTAGCAAACATGAGGCCTTTTCCCGGAGATGATTTCAAATATCTCAGAATCCTCAAGACTGCCTCCATGTGCACCTTGCTGGGGTTATGCTTAAACTGGCTCACAACGCTAACGGCGTAGGCAATATCTAGTCTTGTATAGGCCAGATAGATCAGTTTACCCACGAGTCTCTAATATCGGTTTTTGTCGATGGGTATTTGGTCTGGAAACATTCCCAACTGATGATTCTGTGCCATGGGGGTGTCTACTGGTTTGCAGTTAAGAAGCCCAACTTCTGTTAAAAGATCAAGAATGTACTTCTTTTGTGAGATGAAGATGCCTTTGTCTGATCTCATCACCTCGATGCCAAGAAAGTATCTCAAATTCCCTAAGTCCTTCATTTCGAATTCCTGTGACAGATTCTTCTGTAGGCCTGCTATCTCATCAGTGTCTTTTCCATTTATCACCATGTCTACATAGATAATCAGGAGGGTGATGAGGCCATCTCTTTTCTTGATGAACAATGTGTGATCGGAATTGCTTTAAGTGTATCCGTACTTGCTCATCGCCGTGGTAAACTTACCAAACCAAGCTCTCGGTGATTGTTTGAGTCCGTAAAGTGAGCGTTTCAATCTGCACACAGTACTCTGATCTCCTTGAATCTGAAAACCGGGTGGAAGATCCATATAGACTTCTTCTTCAAGATCCCCGTGTAAGAACGTATTCTTCACATTGAATTGCTGCAGAGGCCATCCGTAATTAGCAGCTACGGATAACAGGATCCGGATGGTATCCAGTTTTGCCACAGGGGAGAAAGTCTCTATTTAATCAACCATGTATGTTTGTGAGTATCCCTTGGCTACTAGCCTGGCCTTGTACCTCTCAATAGTCCCATCCATTCTATGTTTGATGGTGTAGACCCATTTACATCCAACTGATTTTTTTTCCTATCGGTAATGGACAAACTTCCCATGTGTTGCTTTTATCCAGTGCTTCGATTTTACTCTCCGTTGCTTGTTTCCATAGTGGATCGTTCAGAGCCTCATCAACTGTGTGGGGAATCTGATGAGAGTACAGGGCATGAATAAAGCCCTGCAGTGGTGGTGAACACCTGGAAGCTATGTGATGAGCAACTGGATATCTGCTCCTGCTTGTCCTGTCTGGACTGTACTTGTTGGGTGGAATGCCCCTGTTCTGTCGAGGAGGTAAAACATATGGACTTTGAATGGAAACAGGAGAGTTAGGGGCACTTACCTACTGGATATCCGATGGGGGGGGGGTCTTCTGGAGTGATTGAGAGAGATGGAGGCGGAGACGGGGCTGGAGCTTCGGTTTGTACAGTAAGCTGAGTAGGTGGGGTATACTCCTGTAGTGGCTCTAACCATTCACACATCCAATTCAACCCTTCCTATGTGCTACTCTCCCCCTGAAGGGATGTATTGGTGGTTGTCTTGAAGTAGTATTCCGTCTCTACGAAGTCCACATCCATAGTGACAATGTGTCGTTTGTTGGTCGGATCATAGCAATGGTAACCTTTCTGAGTAGTGTTGAACCCCAGAAAAATCCATTGGACTGCACATGGGTTAAGTTTTGTCCTAAGCTGTTTAGGAGTGCGGATAAAAGCTACGTATCCAAAGACCCGTGGTGTAAGCAAGAGGACAGATGGGATGGAATAAAATTTCCTGAGAGTGCCCAGGGGAGTTTCGTACTCCCAAACTCGTGTGGGTAGATGGTTCATGACATAGACAGCGGTAGAGACGGCTTCGGCCCAATATGAGTCAGGGACATGGGCTTCAAATAAGAAAGCCCGAGCACTCTCCAGTACGTACCGATTCTTCCTTTCGGTCACACCATTCTGCTGTGGAGTGTGGGGACAAGTGGTTTCATGAATAACCCCATGTTGAGAGAAGAAGCTTTGTAGAGTCTGATTTATGAATTCCCCTCCATTATCGGTACGAAGCACTTTAACCGAAGCAGAGAACTGAGTTCGAATAATTTGGAGGAAATCCTTGATTGTCAGTGGGACATCTGATTTTTGTTTCAGAAAGTAAACCCAAGTGAATCTGGTACGATCATCAATCAGAAGAAGAAACCACCGAAACTTGGAATTAACATGATTTGGAACAGGTCCCCAAACATCTGAGTGAATCAATTCAAAAGGTTGGTTTATTTTATTCTTCGAACTTGGATAATTGTTTCGGTGACTTTTAGCAAGTACACAGGTATCACAATGGAATGAACTGGATTCTGACATTAAGTTCGGAAATAATTTCTTCATATACTGAAAAGAAGAATGCCCCAATCTACGATGCCATAGCCATACTTGCCTGTGACTGCTGCCCTGGGTCAACTGAATTGTACCCATTTGTAAGACATCTCTGATGTAGTACAACCCATCTCTCTCAATCCCACGCCCAATGATCGCCCCCGTACGAATATCTTGAAAGAGGCAAAACAAATGAAACATTAGTACCGAGCAGTTCAGTTCTTTGGTGAGTTGACTAACCGAGAGTATCTTGTTAGTGAGTGATGGGACTACAAGGCAGTGCGACAAGTTCAATTTCTCGGATAGAGTAATGTTTCCCGCCCCTATGGCCGAATAAGAAAGACCATTTGTGTTTATCACCAAGTCCCGTCGTGGGACTGTAGAAGTCCGAATATCACGGACGTCATTGGTCATATGGTCAGTGGCCCCACTGTCAATGAGCCATTCCATTTCTGAGCTTGATTGAGATATTTGCATAAAATTACTGCCCTGTCCAAAATCATGAGTCTGACCCAATGTATCAAATTTCCCATTATTTATTTTAATTGTATCCTCAATAAATGGCCCAGCAAATTTCCCATTTTTTATTTTAAACCCACTATCAATAAATGGCCCAACATGATTTGGCCCAATCAAATTGCAAAAAGGGTTTGAGAAGTTCCTCTTACCAAAACTCAAATTTGCAGCAGGATCTGCGTCACACCGCTTACCATTCTGGGTGATATTTCTGTTGTAATTCTCACCGTTGTTGGTGGTCGAAGCCCCTATCACGGCTGCTGCTTGTCCCATTTCATCACGGCGTCCATTATTTCTTTCGGTATCCCGTGCAACTGGGGTGGTTTTTTCGGATGGGGGCCAGGATGAGCCGCCGCCGACAGATGCCAATCCTTTCTTCCTCGCCTGGTATTCGTGGGATGATGAATTCAATTCTGACCGCGTCTTCGCCACCACCCCAATTCCGTTATGGTTGTGGTCGTTCATCGCGGAGAGGCGGTGGTCTTCCCCATCGAGGTAGGTTGATGTGATTTGTTGGGGTTGTTTGTGCCTGAGAAGTTCCGCCATTTGGGCGAGAAACTCGGCCAGCATTGGACTGAATTCTGTGGGTGAAGCCATGGGTAGATGATGAAGCAAGGTCTTCGATTCGTTAGTGAATCGAAACCCGCTCTGATACCATGTTGAATTTAATAGACGAAAAATTGGGGAAAAAATGTGTTCATTTTTCTTGTGTTTAGAACAACATTACAATACAGGTATATATTGGAAAAACCCTCCTAACCTCCGGCCCTAATTACACCCGCTAAGTCGGGAAAGGAATCAATTAGAATTACTTCCATAAATACAAAAGATATTGTCAACAACGTGCTATTGTGGGAATCTTTTTGGAAATTTATGAATGAAATATGTTCCTAAATATTAAGTGTAATGTTGGAATAATGTTTTGGAACATGAATCAATAATACTAAAATGGTTTGATACTTATGCATGAATTTTGTCTCAAACGTTTTATTTTATGAAATTAGTACATGAATGCTAATTTGTGATTTTAGTTGGAATATATACACATGTAACTTGATCCCTAAATATTAGTTTAATGCCAAAATGGGTATTTAAGATCATGAATTTGCATTTATGAAAGCGTTTAATATGAATTACGTGAAATTTGTACGTAAATGACTTAGGTGATGCATTCTTGCATTTTATTTGCATTCTTATGCATCGTCGTGCGTCTTATTGGTTCATGATCGAGTCGAAGTCATGAGTTTATGCTCGTTTTCTCAGAGTCGAGTTCAGAGGAGTCGGTTCCGCCATTTAACTTCTTCTTGGTCATCGAAGCTCTCCCGGGAGCACTTTTGGTAAAAGGTGAGGTTTAGGTTTGTTTTCTTTTAGTTAATGTGACCTATGACCCTATATGCTCGTTTTCAAGCCCGCATGCGAATATATACTATATGTATATTAAATATGTGCTTTATAATATGTTATGAATCTTGTTAATTCGATTTAATAAGAATTCTTCTAAAATTTTACGTATGGGCATATATAAGCTTAAAAATGGTTTTGCAACGAGGTTATGCTCCAAACCGTGTAGTGTCAAGCGAATTATGGATCTCCCTAAGCATATTATGAATTTGGAAGACACGGAGAGGTACGTGTATAGCATATGTTGAGTTCCACGACAAGGTATGTTTCTTAAGTATAAATCGTACGTTTCTAGGTTTCGCGAGTTAGGTACGTTTCTTATGAGTCGAATGTTTCCTTACGAATCTTATGAATCCTTGGACCCCGGAGGCGTAGGTAAGGATGCCCGAGGCGGTGTTGGGTCGTCGGGTTAAGCCTAAGCACGTGTTCCTTAAGGTACATTGCTGGATCGCTACCCCACGTATAGGTATCGACTTGCACGATGTGGGCCCGTAACCCGCGTGCAGACTTCCGGAGAAGGTGGATGGAATACGGGAATATGAGTCCTATGAATTTTATGTATTTATGTTTCTTTACGATTCTTATGAATTCTTTTGTTAAGAGGTTATGTTGACCCGTACTCGCCGGGTAATTTAAGTTTGTTTTATTATGTTGATTATGAAAAGGGATAGGAAGTTGTTTTCAATATGACATTTCTACGCTAAACTATGAATCTATCTGAATATATGAATCCCTATGAGTTTTAATGTGAATCCATATGCGTTTTGAATCTATGAATCCTTACGAGTTTTCAAACTTAAGAATATACGAATATATGGTTAAGTATCAGTTCTTTTGGAAAATGGCTTTGGCATGTAAAACCCTATTCCCGGTTCATAGACTTTTTGTTTAATACGTACTTTGCTCTATATGTAGCTATGTGTTGGTGTGCGTTAGCCCCCCTCACTCAGCCGGTGGACTGACCCTCTCCTTTCAATCTTTTCAGTTTACAGGTTTTGGTCGAGCTAGGCGGTGGTTTTCTTTTTGGAGTCGAGTCGTTCGAGTTGTCTGCATCCTGCATCATTATTTCACGCTCTTGTATATTTAGAGTTATGTGTAAATGTGTGAATATGTTTACGATTCGGGATTATTGAGAATTTTTATGATTTAAATTGCCCTTCCGAGCCATGCCTTATGTTTCAAAAGAGGCCTGTGAGCCCAAGTTTGCATATCCTTCGTATGTTTAAATTTTGTCAGCGCGTGGCTATTGCATGCGTATGATGATCTTGATGCGTCCGCATGTATTTAATTTGGTATGGAGCACTCTGTTTTAGGGTCTAGACCGCCTAGCTTAGGTGAGTTTTTTTATTTGTCACCCGTTCGCCATGGCTTGATATGGATGCGGAGATTCCATTTCGTTACTCGTGTTGGGCCATGGTGCGGGGGATGTGGTGGCTCGTCGTTCCAGGCGTCACAGGATAGACAACGTGTTTCATGTTTCTCAGTTTCGCAAGTATTATCCCGATGAGACAACTATTCTCCCTGTTGAAGAAGTTCAGTTAGAGTCGGACTTAACAATAGAAAAGCACCCGGTTGCAATTCTGGATCGGAATATGCAAGAATTGAGAAATCGGCAGATTCCTTTGGTTAGAGTGCTTTGACGAGATCAGAAATCTGAGGAATAAACTTGGGAAACCGGGGAGAAGATGAGAAGTTTATACCCTGAGTTGTTAGAGGACTCAAGTCGGACTTGAGGACAAGTACTTCTTAAGAGGGGGAGATTGTGACACCCCTACTTTCAGGCCGTACAGGTATGGCGTATGTGCGCATTTTAGATTCTTTAATTGCGAATTTTCATGTTTAATATATGTTTATTAGATGTTTAATACTTATTCTTTAATTACATGAATTCTTATATTTGAACGTTTTGCCCTTTTCGTTGGTAATTGCTTCATTTGAGCTCGTATTTGAATTTCGATTACTGTGCTTATTTGCCATGCATGATATGTATGTGTTATGAACATGTGAATATGCTCATTTTATGCTTTCGAGTTTATTTGGCGAGTTTTTGGAGTGTTTGTTTCGTTTGGGGCCTAAAGGAGGCTAAAACGTTTTTAGTGCACCTTGGGTTCCGGGTTGTGTATCTAGAGCTTGAGAATTCAGATTTGAATTCCGTTACTTCCGTTGGATTCAATTCAACGATTTGGATCTAATAGACTATGCTTTATATTTTTCTAAGCCCATTTGGTACTCCGGAATTTGACCGAAAACTGATCTTGCGCCCTATATGACCACCTTGGAATATTTTGCACATAAGTCCTTCAATTCTTCACCAATTACCCTCAAACCTGGACCCACATGACCCCAACTCAATACCATACCATCCCTCTGTCTTTCATTTCGTTCCACACAAGACAAGGGAGAGATTTTCAGCAGCTTTGGAGAGAAACAAGAACAATCCCATCACTATTCACCCAAGAGGGATTTTGAGCTCAATTCCTCATTTTTCTCCATCATCTTCAAGAGGTGAGTATATATTTGATATCTACATGCTTATGTGATCATTTTCATCCATAAATATCAGATTTTCACCTAGGTTTGATATGATTTTGAAGCTTGAGAATGAATAGTAAAGGTTAGGATCATTTTTTAATTCATATGCATTCTCTTGTAATTTCTTTTGATTTGATGGAATATATGAGACCACATGAGCTTCATTTATGATTAATTGGACAGGAACTAAATGGAGGTTGCTTGGTTGTTGAGATACCGTTAATGAACTTCAAGGTTTTTGTAAGAAAATGGTTTGAAATCTTGTATATTTGAATCTCCTTGATTGTCGGTTCGTTGTCTGAGATTATGGGGTTGTTTTGCATGAATTTGTAGTTGTTATTTTCATGGTTGGAGTGTTGCCTTGCTGCCTTGTGTTTGTTGTTGTTGTGTGAGCTTGAACAGGGGAGGAAGTGCTTCGTTGCTGCTGTTGCTTTTTGCGTCTGAAACATCTCCCCGGGAGGGGAGATTTGCACTTGGGAAGTCCCCGGCTGGGGACTTTCATGCCAAAAACTTTCTGTAACGTTTTTCCCGGTCGGGGAGTTTTGAAGAACAAATCTCCCCGGGAGGGGAGATGGTGTTTGCCTCCTTTCCTTGGTTGTTTGCTTCTTTCTTTTCTTTCTTGTTTATTCCTTAATTATACATGTTTTATCATTGATGTTTGATACATTTTGATGTGATTTAAATTATGAACATGATCTTATGACTTCCTTGAGAATTTGTACCACGAAACGTGACCTTTAATTGTTGAATTGTATGTTATGAATTATGAAGTTAAGTTATGAAGTGATATGATACGTTTTATACGAATTTTGAATTTAAATGACTTAAGCGATGCATTCTTGCATTTCATTTACATCCATTGCATTCATGAGCATTGTCGGGCATCTATATTGTTCATATTTGAGTCTAAATCTCTTCTTTTGTTTCAGAGCCTCTTTCGGACGTTCGACAGCCCGAGGTTTAGGTGGTTGTTCACCCATTTTGTCCTCCTACTTATCTACTTTTGATATAAGGAGAGGTTTAGGAATTTTCATTTTCGTTAATGACCTATGACCTATTATATGTTGTTTTATCTCCCCGTATGCGAATATTTATCTTATATATATTTAAATATGTGGTGTTTAAGTTATGGTTATGATTTTATGGAAACGTTTGAATTTTATGGAATCGGTACACGTATGAGCTTATATAAGCTTAAAATTTTGAGTCCTTTATACGTTTATGTTATGTTTAGCGAGTTGTGCCCTGAAAGATGGGAATTTGGTTTGTTATGGTATGTTGGGCCCCGGAATTATGGGTAAGGAATGCTCGGGACGGCAAGGGCCTTTGGGTTTAGCCTGTGCATAGTTTATTTTGAGATATACACGTGCGACTCTTGGAGGTTAGGAAGGCGTAGTATCTTGAGCCCTCAATGGATAATCGGGGAAGGCATATGTGTTTGTATTGTAGGTGGAGAGGGTTTGATTCCTAAAATACCATGGATGTGGGGTTGGAATTGTATTTATGAATTCGGTTTTTATGTTATGTTTTGAGGAGCTAGTGGAAGTCTGTACTCGCCGGACGTTTAATTATGTTAAGTATCGATAGATTATGGATTGAGATAGGATTTTTTCCTTTTGTATTATAAGTTATCTTTTGAAAATGATTTTGTAACAGCCCGTATCAGGACCTAGCTGGAACCAGTAAATCAAAGAGGATAACAATGCGTTTATATACCTTGGTTCACCTTTACAAATGTTCATGCATTGCATTCTTATGTGAACAATGTGCATTCATTAGTCGTATTATGTTTTAAGGGGGATTTCCTTACCACGAACCGAATTTACTATTTATTTCCCGAGCCTACCTTGTCCTAGCATCTCATTGGAACCCTGGAGGTTCATAACTCATGTTCCCCAGTCATATGAACATGTTTTCCAAGCTTCGAAATCCTTTCTTGATCATTAGGGGTATTTTGGGAATTTTTGTCAAAAGTACTATTCATTTTCCGAACCAGCACTATGCCATTTTATTCGAGAAACCCTAGAGAACCTATACTTATTTTCTTAGAATTTGTCAATCCTCTTTTCAATGCTTCGTGGTTTCGTTTATTTGTCCAAAGCAATTCAAGAATTTATTTTCAAATAAAAATTTCCGTCGGTAGAATATATTTCCTTTGATAGGACGATTTAACCCTTGAAACCATTGCCATAACGTTCCTCGATTTTTTCTACATTTTTGAAGAACCTTTGGACCATCAAATCATACTCTTAAGTATTTATTTCATAATTAAAATAATTTTCGAAATTCCAGAAAACCCTATCTTCCGGAGCTTATAACTTTTAAACCGTACCTCCGATTTCGACCCGTGAGTAACCGTTTCGAAGCTAATTTTATTTCCTAGCTCTTTGACACTTTTCTAGCTTCAAAAATATGCAGGAGAAAGGTGGAATTATCAGAATACCCCTGCTGTGACAATTATGTAAAGAAGGAAACCTATTTTTGGAAATTTCATAAAATACCCCACCTCAAGTCCCCAGAATAAATATTATTTGCACTCTAATCCTTCCCAAAAACTATAAATAAGTGTGTTGGGGTCTCATTTTCTCCCTCACACCACCAAAACCGCCAATCCCCCCCCCCCACCCCTGTAACATCCCGCTCGTCCGATTTATAAGGTACGCCACGTTTCAACCTTTTTATGTGTTTAATTATGTGATTTTATGTTTTTCGTGGCCCTATTTTGAACTCTTTTAGAGTTTAGGGGCCCCATTGTAATTTTCTCTTTTTAGGGGTTTTTCGGCCATTTCTCATTAGATCGAGATTTTGACCTCTTTGACCCCTTCAACGCGTTCGGGGCATCGAAACGAGTCCGTACACTCTAAGTTTGCCCTATTTTTACGTCGTTAGCCCCTTCTACCGTTTGTTTTGCGCGTAAGGACCCGGGATAAAAGACCCGGATCCTTGTTTTTCGTGCCAGACTTCAGACCTCGGCTCTCTCTCCTCCCTCTCCCGCGATACACGACATACACACACACCGGAGGTGTATTTTCATATATAACTCAAACTTACCCATTTCTCGACAGAATTCGACTATCCAATAGTCCATTTCGATTATCTCGACCACATGGTCGCAACCGTACCAAGAACTCGACCAACCAACGACCGACCGCGGAGATATTGGCAATTTTCAGACGCGGCGGGTTTCGACGATCCTCCGGCGACACGCGCCCCACAGCCAGCTAGAGGGCTTCCAGGCGCAGCGAGGGACGTTGGCGGCGCGGCCATCTGGGCCACGACGACACCGCACGCGCCGCCTAAACTTCGCGAGGCGGCAGCGCGTTAATGCAGCGGCGCTTTTCGCCACTTTCCGGTGACCCATTCCGACGGTTCAAGGTGGCTCCTACCCTTTTTCGACCCCCTTAGTTCATTTCCGGCATCATTTTGGGTGAATTTTGGCCGTAGGTGGTGGTTCCGGGGAGGCGTACGGCGGCAGAATATTCGGCCGCCAATGGGGGCCTTTTTCGGCCATCTTTTGGCCTCGAGCTCTTCACGAAAGTTGTTCGGAATGACGAGAACTAGTGGCCTTTGATCACACGACTCCTGATTCGGGCAATTGGCGGCGGATCGCGGCGGTGGAATGGCGGCGCTAGCTCCTAGGATTTTTTCGGCGAGCTACCTTAGGGCTTTCGAAGAGCTCGTCACGGGTAAGATAATGCTTTTTACGAATCGCATTTTGGTTCACCGGTTTGGAAGTAATTTGGATTTGAAGATTTTAGGGTTTTCGTATTTTTGGATCTGAAATTGGTGACGATTGGCTTGGATTTTCCAGAAATTGATCGAGGATTTGGAATGGGTACGAGGAATCCTTGCACGGGGTGAATTTTCGGGATTTTTTCGGCACGTTCCGACGGCGGCCGATCGACGGCCGACCACTGTTCCGGCAGCTCCGGCGGTGGCGCTCCGGCGACCTTCGGACAGGTTGTCCGCTTCGTCGTGGTGAGTCCAACACCACTTTCCGTTCGTCAATCGGACACTCAGTTTATTTTCTACAAATTTATTTGTGTATTTGGGACATATTTGAATTAATTGTTTAAATGCAAATTAATTGTCATATGCTTGAATTGTCGATCGAAATGAATTCCATTGTGTATGAAATCATGTATGATATGAAATATGATAAGCTTGGACTTGTAATTTGTAAATTGAATCCCGATTTACTGAATTTATGCTAATTGATTAGATTAGAAGGGGTGTTTGTGTAATTTCGGGAACAATATGAATTTATTTGATTTGAATTAATTAAACCTTGTCACTTGGTAAATAAGTATATCCTAATCACGGTTATGTTAAAAGAAGTTGTTATGTCTAACATTGAAACTTTGAATTAAGGTTTAATCAAGTAAATTGGAATTTAATCTATTATGAAATATTTGTGAATTTGTTATGCATCGGAAAATTATATGAGGACTTGAATGATTATGTGACTTAGTTGTAAGTTGCTTAGGACCCCGTGGATTTAAATGAATTCGTAGCATGTTATTATGTGATTTATTTGGCTTGGTAATATGTGCAATTTTATGAAATGATGTGAATTCCATTGCCTTTCGAGTTCTCTTAATTGCATTAATTATGCTTATGGACATGCCTTAATGTTTTGTTTTGCTTGAAATTATTATGAATTTGAATCCTGTTTATGTGATTGCATTTGCCGTGCGTCCCTATGTGGTTGTCTGTCTGAGTCTGAGCTTTGTGGTCTGTTTTGTGTGTTCAGTTGGTTCAGGTGCACCCGGGGTGGTGACAAATGAGTCGTGCAGGTTCCGGGGTGAACCATCTGCTGTATCTTCGGCTGTGTTTGGTGCCAGGTGAGGTTAGGATATACTTATACCTTATTGCAACGTGCTCGTTTTAGAATGCATGTGGTTTATAAGTCTTATGTATATGTAGATATGTGCGAAGTACGTATTTTGCTGGTTTTGTCATATGATTTGATTTGAAAAGTACGAAACTCTATGTATGAGCCTATGTATGCTTTGTCTCAGTTCTGTTATGATTTCGAGGTCAGTGTGTGTGATATGTACGTGTGATATGATAAGCACAATATGCATGAGATAAGTCTGTCTGTCTGTGTGTGGCGGGTTAAGTTTTCGATATATGTGTGTGTGATATATGTGACGGGCCCCGGAGTTGTGGGTAAGGGAGACCCAGGATCCCTGTGCACTTCTCCACCAACGGGAGACTTAGTTCTCCTATGCCGACGGAGCGCATTTTGGCTGGCCGTCGAAGGAACCGGGCGGGATCCTCCGGTTCACAAGTTTCGTTCTGTGGAGGGTTGAGAGGGGCACCTCTCTTCCCCAAACGGTGTAAAGGAAGGTATTTTTGTTTTGATTCCGTATGTTTATGCCTGTGTGTGATCTGAGGAGTTTGGTTGGAGTGAATTTGTACCCGCCGAGTGTTCTGTCTGTCCATCTGTCATAAGTTCGTGAAACGGGGGTAGATTCTTAAATTAAGATAAAAATTGTTATACCTTTATACTAATGAGTTACGTTCCGGTATGTGTGCTAAGTCTGCATGAATCTGAATTTGTGCCTTAAGGAACCTTCGATTTAAGATTTGTTTGGTCTGTTTCATAAGTCTCCCTACATGTATATTATCACGGGAAAATATTTTGGCGTGCAAAAACTAACCCCGGGTTCACGAACGTTGCTTCTTCTACGTGTTGTGCTCTATATATATGTAGGTGTGTGTGGGTAGCCCCTCGCTCAGTCTTTGGACTGATCCCTCCCCGTTTATGTTTTTAGTGTGCCGGTTTCGGTTTGGGTTCGCGTTGGAGTTCATGCTAGGCGGTGGTGTATCGTGTCTTTGGAGTCTGTGTCTGCACGTTTCAGTTTGTTAAGTATTTTGTTCTGATTTATAATTTGTAAATTTTGTATGAGATATGTTGTGAGCAGGTTACACGTATGATTTGATTGATTGGAATTCGGGACAGGTTAGGACAGGTGCTCGGATTAGTCGAACCCGTTTGATTATATGTTTGATCGGGACAGGTTTCTAGGGCCAGTTGATCCCGTTTTGTTGTATAGTTATTCGGGACAGCCTAGGACAGGTTGTCTTGTTTAGTTGAACCCGTTTAGGTTGATGCTATTTTACTTTCTAGATATATGAATTTATGATTGTTGATTTAAGTTTTTGAAAATTCGTATTTTTGCATTGCTTCCGCTTTCAGGTTCTCCATATATGCTTCTGTACAAGGTTTAGGTACCGCTTAGCTTAGGTTGTTTTTTTTTTTTCGTTTGTCACCCGTTCGCTGTGACTTAGTGCGCGTGCGGACCTTCCATTTCGTACACGTGTCGGGTCATAGTGCGGGGGTGTGGTGCCTCACCGCTTGGGGCGCTACAACCCCACTTGAAGAGGTTAGTTTTCTTTATTATTTTATATTTTAATTAGTTTAAATTATGTTTTAAATTATGTTTTAATTTAGGTTTTAATTTATGTTCTTATTTTATGCTTTAATTATGTTAGATTTTAGGTTTTAATATATGTTTTATTTTGTGCATGAATTATGTGATTTAATTTATGCTTTAAATATTCATGAATTTATGAATTATGTTTCTTATAGTATAGTTTATTATGAAACGTGTTACATAATCTAATTATGTTACAATTTAATTATGTGAAAATTATTGTGACATGTTTTATGTTACATTTTAATTATTTTATGATCATACTTAGGTAATGTAATTTATTACATGATTTAATTTAATGTTGCATGCTATTTAATGTTATATAATTAAAGTATAACCTATAGTTTAACATGTTACATGTTTAATTACTTGTTACATATTTATAATTGACCAATTGATATATGTTATGGTATACATGTATAATATACGTATACATATTTGATCCCAATATGTATAAATACGTGTATACTTTCGTATAAATACTAAGTGTATTTTCTAAATAAATACGTGTGTACTTTTGTATAAATACCGTATGCATTCTAGTATAAGTACTGCATGTATTCTTGTATAAATACTGTATGTACCCTATATAGATACTGTAGAAATACAGTAGGTATCCCCGTATAAATACCGTCTACATACAGTATAAATACCGTATACATACCATATAAATACACGTATACATACGGTATAAGTACCGTATACATACAGTATATATACCGTATACTTGAATAGTGACCTTTGACCCTTGACTTTTGACTTTGACCCTTGATGGTTGACTTTGACCTTGACCAAGAATTTTGACTTTTAACCTAAATGGTCATTTTGAAGAGACGAATTCAACGGTCGAAGCCTTTTTCGAAAATTTTCAAAAACAGGGGATCAAAGCAGGTTTCAAAGTTCACATTCCTTTCCTAAATGAGATTGTTTTAAGACCCTAAGAATATATTCCCTTGAGTTCTTGACACGAGCTTTCAACTGAAACTAATCGTTTACTTGAATCCTTTCTTCGAAAAGATTATTCCTTGTTTAAGTGTTCCGCATTCTTGTTGATCTTATACTTCAAATACTTGGATATCCTCACCCAATCATGAATCATTAATATAGTTTGGAACTTAGTTCCTTAAGGCTCATGTCTATGATCATAAATTGATTAAAGATTGTTTGATTTGTATTGATCTATTAACTCAAGATTAAGGATAACTCGCAATCAATGTTCCATTCTTAGTTAAATGATTCTCCTGCATTAAATGGTATTACTCTCCTATGTATTGCGTTACATGAATCCAATTATGTCCTCATGCTTTGATGATGGTTGAATAATTATCATGAAATCTCACCACATGATATGATAAGCTTTGATAATGTTTCGTCCTGTACATATGATATCGTTATGTGCTATTTAATGACTTGAGGTCGTCCTGACTTGTTTATGTGACTATATGGTTTATGGATAGAAGCTTAATTATTCACCACTCACAGGTGAAGTCCGGATTTACTGTGGCTCTGGTATTATTGCATAATACCGTTTCTGTAGGTGAGGTTTAAACTATTTCAACTGGAACCATGAATATTCCTACGTATTCAAATGATTTCAAAATCAACACCTTCGGGTGCAAAGATTCTTATCTTTCAAGTTAAATGTTTTTCCGTTTTGGGATAATGCTTTAAGTTTAAAGTCAATGATCTCTGATATATGTTCTGTTCACTGTTATACTGCTTTGAATAAAGGCTTAGTCTTCTGAACACTGTATGCTTATGCACTTTTGTTATTCTGAATGCAAGCTTTGGAAATTTTATTATGTTGGGCCCTGGCGGTATGGTTAAGTAGTAGACCGGGAGGCGTGCGCCAATGGCTACTATGATACTAGCCGCCGTACTGACCTTGGTGATGGTTTAATCGGAGGTTGGTTACTCCACATAGAAGGTCGGGAGAGATGGTAAATTCCTCCCGTTTCGTACGCCACTACGGGGTAGCTCCCTGGGCGCGATAATAAGGGAATAAGGGGTGGTGCATGTGTATATGGGTGTCGGGGTCCTAATGGATCTCGATACCAACTTTGTAAATGTTTTTGAGGAGCAAAGGATGGATATAGCCTAGCTTGCGGGCAACTTTCATTTTAAAGTCTAGTTCATATCTTTTGAAAATATCCCGCACCTTGTTCCCCGTTTATAAAGTAAAAATGAACCAGAACCTCTGATGTGTGTGCATGTGTGTTCTTGGTTGGAAATCTTGTTTCAAAGTAATGTTTTGAAGTACGATTCTGAAATAAAGATTCTGAAATTCAGTTTTAAAGTATAGTTTCGAAGTAAATCCTTTTCTGAAAACCTAAAGTTCTAAGTACTTATATTGTTTCAAAACTCATGCCTCACTTAGTCCCTTTGATTAATACCTCCACCCTGTTTTCTGACCTCATGGTTTCAGGTTCAGTGATCGCTTGTTGGCTGGTATCTTGAAGTATAGGAAATCCTCTGTTGTGCTATTATGGTCAGGTTCTTCTGAACCATCTTGGACACCACCCTGTTGATGATAATGTAGTGTTCAATTAGGTATTTATCGATCTAGCCTCCGGTGTTCTTTGTTACTTGTTTACACTAGTTATATTATCCCTTGACAGTCTATCGAAATATCTCTTTCAATACTCAATTCCTGTATAGTCCTTGTACTTGGTTACTAGCCTCTTGTGTCTCCTGATTCATGTTTTGAAAGTTTTAAACTTCTCATATTTCCGCTGCAATGTTCCCTTCTAGTACTCTGATCTTGTAATGTTTTGTCCATTCGCCGGCGTGCTTCTTGGGTGCAAGGTCTCCTAGCCACTTGAGAGGTACGATGGTGTGGGGTTGTGGCCCCTTCGGGGTGCTACAGATTTGGTATGCAAAACCCTAGCCTCGATTCATGACTATCCCTTTGATATATACTCTGTTACACTTATACGTGTGTGGGTGTGCGTTTAGCCCCCTCACTCAGTCGAGTTGTAGACTGACCCCTCTCTTTTCCCACCTTTAGTTGCAGGTTGCTCGTGCTAGGCGGGGAAGTGCGTCGTGATCGTGTCGTACTTTCTGGTTTAGGACAAGTCTGCATTTCATATTACATCTTTTGATACTTTAGCTATGTATTGATACTCATTATGAATATTTGGAATAACTTATGAATACTTGTATCATTTTGGGTCGTTTGGAATAGTTTGAGCTCTCTTTGGATCCTGTTTACTGTTTCCGCGTATTTGTTTTTTGTTTTTACGCGCTCTGTTGGACCTTAGCTCCGCTTAGCCTAGTGTGTGAGTGTAGGTTCCCGTTCGCTGAGACTTGGGCTCATGTATGGAGGTTCATTTCATAGGTGGGTTCGGGTTTCGATGCGGGGGATGTGGTGGCCCACCATTCCGGGTGTTACAGACCTCGTGTAATAGGATTTCCTAGACTTATTATTAGCTGTTGCATATGAGTAAAAAAAAAGTAAATATGTTTTAATAAACTCTTATTACTTCCTTCCAGTTGACCGGTTACCAAGCCTTAAATATAAGGGAAAATTACACCTTCTGCCCCTGAGGTTAGGTCTAATTACAAATTACTCCCTCAGGTTTTATTAATTACAAAAAGGTCCCTCACATTTCAATTTTATTATAAAATGGATAGTCCGTTAAATTTTCTGTTAAAATATTCTCGAAAATTTCCAAAACACCCTCAAAATTTTTCAGCCAATTTATTCAACCATGATATGACATAAATACCCTTGAGGACTTACTTGATATTTGTCAAAACCATAGGGATCACTTTGTTATGGTTTGAATTTGTTAGGGACTTTTTTGTAATTAAATTTTGTACCAAAATGTAACAGTTTTGAAGCTGTTGGAGGCTTTTTTGTTGTAAAATCTCTCTTTTTTATTTGATTTTCATGATTATTTCATAATCATTTTCACGATGTAACAATTTTATAATTGACACAACAAATATTTACATCACATCTCCAAAAGTGTTCTTACTGTTATGCAGTTGTAAAAAGTTTCTACAATTCATTACACATAATATTCTTGAAATTTAACATAATTATCTGCTTTATTAATAAAATAATTTGAACAATCTACCAAAAAACCAAAAGAGCTAGTCAATTTTAGTTACTTCATTATAATTTGAAATGACTCATTTAATGTGTAAGAAACAAAATCCTCCAGATTCTCTCCAAATGCCCCAGCCTTAGTTAATTTGTCTTGTTCCTTTTATTGGCATCCCTCCTAGAACCACTTGTTCCTAATGTTATTTGTCCAGTACCAGTTGACTTCAAAATAAATCAACAAATCTTTGATTTCAATTTGAATGACCATATAAACTATTCAAATTCATTAAACTCAATAGGCAATACAAACCTGAAGTTGGTTTGGACATGTTCTTTTGTTTTTTCCAATTCTATGACAGAGTGTGCATTTTACACATGTTGATCTTTTAGGTCGTACATCCTCTCCCGTTTCCTTTCTTCTATTCTTCTTTGGTCTTCTAGGTAACTTCCTCTTCAATGGTGGTTGTAAATCTGTAGGGATTACTTCCATATCAGGCCACAAAGATTCATCTAGTGTGAGTTTAATCATATGGGAATAACAAGCAATGTAACTTTCTTTGCTAAAAATCTTGTTAACTTACCTCTCCAAGGGTTCTCTCCTATATGTAATACATAAACATGTATGCATACAAGGTATACCAGAAAGTTGCCACTGGCCACAATGACAAGTCCAAGATCTCATGTCAACCACGTAATGACTAGGTCCATCATGCACGTCAAACTGATCGTCACCGGCTATTAATAACTTATATTTTCTATACTTCTGCCTTATTTCATTCAATCTCTTTACAACATTTGGGACAATATTATTTTTCCATGTATGGCCTCTTTGCCTTCTTTGATGCAATCTACTCATCAATTTTGCTCTAAATCCATCAACTAATGTTAAGTAAATCTACTCTAAAGAAAGGTATCTTTCTCGTTGAAGTAAATCTTTCTATTAATTCTAGTTCTTGGGTACTTGGTACCGGTTGTGGAACTCATATATGTAATGATGTACAGATGCTAAGTGAAGTCCAACAACTCAAAGAAGGAGAATGTGTCTTGAAGATCGGTGATGGCTCAAATGTTGAAGCTCGAGCTTTAGGCACAATTAGATTAGATTTAGGTAGTTTTGAGTTAGTCTTAAATAAAGTCCTTTATGTACCGAGCATTATTCGTAATATAATTTCTGTTCCAATTTTAGATTGTGAAGGTTATGAAACTTATATTAAGAATGGTAAATACTTTATCAAACGGAACAACTCTTCCGTTCACATCGGTACTCTAAGTAATGGACTTTATCTAACTCAGAATATCAATATTATGAATATACAACGAGAAACTAAACGTAAGAGAGATGACAAAGTTTCAGCTCCCTTATGGCACGCTAGATTAGGACACATTTCCAAGACAGAATTAGTAAGATAAACACTTTAGGATCATTCTCTGAAAATGATCTCAAAGAGTTGACTTCTTGCGAATCTTGTCTCAAAGGAAAAATGTCCAAAGTTCCTTTTAAAGGAACTGTGGAACGTGCCACTAAGGCTTTGGATTTGATCCATACTGATGTTTGTGGACCACTTAGTGTAAGCACTAGAAACAATCATCAGTATTTCATAACCTTTACTGATGACTTTAGTCGGTATGGTTATGTATACTTAATGAATTATAAATCTGAAGCTTTTGAGAAATTCTTAGAATTTCAAAAGGAGGTTGAGAACCAAACTGGTCACAAGATCAAAGCACTTCGATCTGATCGAGGAGGCGAATATCTTAGTGAAGAATTCCTTAATCATCTCAAAGATAATGGGATTATCTCTCAGTGGACTCCTCCGGGAACTCCTCAGCTTAATGGAGTTTCTGAGAGAAGGAATCGAACTCTACTTGATATGGTTCGTTTCATGATGGGTTTCACTGACTTACCACCTTCTTTCTGGGGTTATGCCCTAGAAAGTGCAACAAAGATTTTGAATCTAGTTCCCTCTAAGTCAGTCCCTAAAACGCCCTATGAAATGTGGCATGGTAGAATCCCTAGTTATTCTTACTTAAGAATTTGGGGTTGTCCTGCTTACGTGAAGAGGATAGTGGGAGATAAGTTAGAATCTCGTTCTAACTTATGCTACTTTGTAGGTTATCCTAAGGAATCCATAGGATACTACTTCTATGATCAATCTGAGCAAAAGATGTTTGTTTCAAGAAATGCCATTTTTCTTGAGGATTCGTTCCTTAAAGAAAAGAAAGGGAAGATCATAGAATTAGAGAAAGTACAAAGTGAGCCCACGCCACCTCTTGAAGAGACGTCCCCTACTGATCAACCACAACCAATCACGGATTTCGATACACACGAAAATCCTCCTCTAAGGCGTTCTGAATGCACTCCTGGACAGCCGGAGAGATGGTATGGATTCTTCCATGAAATCTCTCAAAAGGATAATGATCCTTTAACATATGAGGAGGCACTTTCAGATTCTGACTCTGAACAGTGGATAGAAGCCATGAAATCCGAAATGGACTCCATGAACTCCAACCAAGTTTGGACCTTGGTAGATTTGCCTGATGGGGTCAAACCCATAGGTTGCAAATGGATCTTTAAGAGAAAGCTTGGAGTTGATGGAAATATTGCAGCTTACAAAGCAAGAATGGTTGCAAAAGGATTCACTCAAAGACCCGGCGTGGACTTTGATGAAACCTTTTCGCCAGTTGCAATGCAAATGTCTATTCGGATCATGCTTGCCATTGCTGCGTATTATGACTACGAGATATGGCAAAGGGATGTGAAAACTGCCTTTCTCAATGGTGACATTGATAAAGACATTTATATGGAGCAACCCATAGGTTTCACATTCAGAAGAAGTGAGCAAAAGGTTTGCAAACTCCAAAGATCAATCTATGGATTGAAACAAGCTTCTAGGAATTGGAACATTCGATTTGATGAATCAGTCAAAGCGTTTGGCTTCATTCAAATTTCGAATGAATCATGTGTGTATAAAAAGGAATTGGAGACCTCAGTGCAATTCCTAGTACTTTATGTTGATGACATCCTTCTTATTGGGAATTCGAAGGATGATATGAAAGTGACTAAGTTATGGTTATCGAACCAATTCGAGATGAAAGATCTTCGTGATGCGTCCTATATCCTTGGAATTAAAATCTATCGAGATAGATCTAGAAGGTTAATAGGACTATCACAGTCGATGTACATTGACAAAGTATTGAAGAGATTCAATATGGAGTCAGCAAAGGTTAAGAACCTTCCTATGAGTGTAGGAACATGTCTTTCAAAGAAGATGTGTCCTAAGACTAACCTTGAGAAGGAAAGAATGACTCATACACCTTATGCATCAGCAATAGGTAGCATAATGTATGCAATGTTATGTACTCGACCGGATGTGGCTTATGCACTTAGTGTAACAAGTCGTTTCCAATCTGACCCTGGAGATGGTCACTGGGCTGCCGTGAAGAATATTCTTAAGTACTTGAAAAGTACTAAAGATTTGTTCTTAGTTTACGGAGGTCAGAAAGATCTTACTGTCGAAGGATACTGCGATGCAAGCTTTGCATCTGACTTAGATGATTTTAAGTCAATGTCAAGATACATTTTCTGCCTAAACGGCGGAGCAATGAGTTGGAAGAGTTCCAAGCAAACTACCACTGCAGATTCGACCACTGAGGCCGAATACTTGGCTACAAATGATGCAGCTAAGGAAGGTGTTTGGATTAGAAACTTCATTCAAGAGTTGAATGTTGTTCATAGCTTGAAAGACCCCATAACTGTGTTTTGTGACAACACTGGGGCAGTTGCTCAAGCAAGAGAACCAAGATCTCACCAACGGACCAAGCACATTATGAGGAAGTATCACCTAATCCGTGATATTATCAAAAGAGAAGATGTGCAAATTGAGAGGGTCACATCAGCAGAGAACGTGGCAGATCCACTTACTAAACCCCTTAGTCGAGAAGCTTTCCAAGGTCATCTTCAGAAGATGGGACTTAGAGTAGCTTTAGAATGGCTTTGACGGGCAAGTGGGAGATTATTAGGAATAGTGCCCTAGAAAGCCGATTGTATATCCGCTTTGTGCTTTTCCTTATTGTAATCACAGACAATCATTGAATAAAATAACGTATTGAGGCAACACTTCTTTATATGCTCTTGTTTGGTATGCGTTTACTTTATTTGTGCATGTATAAGAACTCCCCTAATCCTGATGACTTTAGGACTCTACCATTTAGGTGAAATGGTTCATGAAACGAGCCCTATATCACATAAGTCATGATTAGTAAAATACTCCAAGCCGATGAGTCCTACCGACAGTGGGAGTGTCAACCTGACTCCTCTAAGGCTTGCTTGTGGGATCACGCCCTTAAGAAGGACCACCTTGTTTCATGGAGGTGCAAAGTGTATAGTTGATACGTGCGTGATACATGAGGGTGCTTACTTTAATAAGTAAGTTCACTGAGGTGCCCCGTGTGAGAAGATTCCTAAATGGGAAAGGAAGTTTCTATTTCATGAAATGGAAACTTCCAGATTAGGAAATATCTCACGAGTCATTGATGTGATTAATTGATCCTTAAGACTTGAGGTTCCTTATCACTTTATGACTTAACTCTGTAGTCTTAGGTATAAGTTTTAAAGGGTGTCACCTTAGACAACTGATTCAAGGCTTATGCTGGGGCTGCACAAGTGATTCATGAAAGTGAAAGAGAATTAAGAAAGGACCTACACTTGCATTTGCAAGGTGATCTCTTATTGTGTAAGTCATTCATATGCCATATGGAGTCCTTGGCCAAGGCAGTAGATCAAGACATCAAGAAAAGGGTTTCTTGGATTGAGATCAAATGGATATGAAATGCACTTAGCTTTAAGACCAGATTATTAGGGTTCTGATTATTCCCTTACCCTAGGTCTTGGTTGAGAGATAGTAAGTAGGAGGATTGTATCTCACATGAATCAATGACTTAAAGGTTCTGTCGAATCTGAACATTCCAATTCAGCTAGGGGTTAAACACCTGTTGCTAGACTATGGTCGTTTAATCTGTGGACTGATTAATTAATTAGTGAATTAATTAGTTAGGGTCACTTCTAATTGAATTGAGAACCTAGAGGGTCACACACAACAACTTGGTTACATGAGTTGAGGCTTTAAAATGATTAAACGAGTTAATCGAGCCAAAGGGTTCCACACGTGTGAAACCACACGTGTGGGTCACGTGCGTGACACGTGTCCTTCATGGACACGTGTGCATGTGCGTGAATAATTATTTGGTGATTAAATAATTAATGTGTTAATTATTTAAAAGACTTTGGTTTAATTTTGAATTAAAAAGATAATCTTGTTTTGGAGAAAAATAATCTAGTTAATTAATTTCGAATTAATTAATTAGATAAAATAAGTTATTTATTTTAAATAAATAAAGTATAAAATTATCAAAAAATAGTTTGGATATTTTAGCTCTCTTAAAAGTTGACTTGAATTAGAATTCAAAGTCAAAGTTGGAAAATATTTGATGATCAAGTAATAGGAGAGAGAGAGACCAAAACCCTAGCCCATAAAGACTTGGATTTTCGGCCAACCCTCTTTCCTATATATAGGGGAGCTCGAGCTCCCCTTGAGGCTAATTGATGATCTTCTTTTGGTTTATGTGTTGAACACCATCCTTTCTCCAAGATAAATTAAACCCTAGGTTAAGCCTAAACACTAACTAGAGAACTAGCATCCTGACTAGTTAGATTGTAGTCAAGTTGGTGGACTATCTCTAGAGAGCTTCAAGTTAGAAGTTTGAAGATTCGAGCTTTACCAAGGAGAGGGGATACAAGCCGCGAGAAGAGCGTTCTTGGGTGGCTTGAAACTCTTCAAGAAAGAATAAAAGAAAAGTAAGTTTCTTATCTCTACGAATTTGGATACACGATTGCGAGTCCAAGGTCCTTTTGTTGGAAAATTTTTAAATTTCTGCTGATTTCTGATTCGTGTTTTCCAACAATACTAAATATAGAAGAGATTTTAGGGCCAAACGTCCAAAATAAACCAAGTTTTAGAAATTATAAGTCCACTTCCAGTTTACAAATCACAAACATAATCAAAATCAAAGAACTCGGTGAGAATGAGTTTCTAACCAACCTAACTTCATTCAAACATAAACGAAATCAAAACAAAGCAGAGTTCATAAACAATCCACCCTTCACCATTTGGGGAGGAGATGACGTCCTCTCAAACCCGTTCTACCCGCTCCCTGACGGGTGTTAACTGCAGGTTCTCAAGAAACCGCCTTCCCCTCGAACTCCCGAGGATGGGCGAATTTCTCTACATAATTTGGAGTTGTGTTGATGAGAGCGCTCAGCGACCCTATGGCCGACCCGAGATCACATACCACTTCTCTGGGGCCCATTTCATAATTCATTAGTCATACTTTTATAATTTTGAAATTTCATAATTTTCCGACTTATATTTCAAAGTCATAATCTCGCTATTTCAAAACGTTCACACACACCAACCCTTATCAAAATAAACAAACAAAAATATATCTTACGTATATATAAAACGTTTTTCAATTGAATTCATAACAAAAGGGTCAATTCCCACAAAATACGTACTAAACACGTATCTAAGTATATATATATATATATATATATATATATATATATATATATATATATATTCGTAGTCGCATGCGGGCTTAAAATTCAAGTAGGGTTGTCGGTCATATTAACTAAAAAGAAGAAAACCTCAGCTCGTCGACCACATCGGACGCGACGAACCAAAACACTTCTAAAACACCTCCTCATCACCCACGGAACAAACCTAAGGACAAATAAACAACAAAAGACAACCTTAGACTCAACATGAACCACTTAAACCCTCGGCATATGCATATGAATGCAAATGATGAAAAATAAATACAATGAGAAGTCATTTAACGCATGCAAATTCATAACAAGTTTCAAGTCTCGTAATTTACGTTAAACGAATTTATAAATCTCATACAGCACACTTAACACATTATATAACAATTTAATAATATATGCATATCATAAAAGGATCAAGAAAATACCATGCAAAGCAAATAAACGTTACATTGGTTCATGCATGCACGTTAAGGGCACATATCACATATTAGGTCACATAATGCGTATAAAATCATCGAATTCACGTAATAAATTCACAAATAATCACATAACATATAATATAACAAGTTATCCATACATAAAAGGTAAGAAAGAAGTAAGGTAAACACGTAAAACACAACAAAACGACGAAAGAAGCAACAAAGGGGACAGCAGTTCGAAACTGCCCCCAAAATGGGTCGCAGCCGCTACCCCAAAACAGCCTAAATGTGCCCGCGGGAGTGACCACACCTCCTCCAGAAAAATGAGCAGCAAAAAGTCGAACCTAGGGCAAAAACACGTACAGCCGCGACCCAAAACACTCACGTTTTGGTCGCGGACGCAACCGCGGGCGAACAGCAGCAAAAACGCGAAAACAGCAGCTCAAACACAACCAAAACCAATCCTAACTCAAACCAACAAGCAAAAGAAAAATTATACAACAACTATACATCAATTCCATGCCATAAACCATGCTAAAACTGAACCTATATGCAAGGGAAGGGAGAAAGGGATCAAATATGCACATCTTCATACAAAAGCTCCAAATTCTTAAATAAAACTGTAGCACCCCGCACGTGAGGCACCACATCCCCCGCACTATGGCTCAACACGAGTAACGAAACAGCTAATCCGCACCCATATCAAACCATAGCGAACGGGAGACAAACATAAAAACCTTCCTAGGCCAGGCGGAGCTAGACCCTGCAATGATAACCAATCATCCAAAATATAATGCATTGCAAAGCCAAAATTCAAACATACAAACCATAGGCAGAATTTGGGCTCTTCAGGCCTCTTTAAAATTCATAGCAAAACCCAGTAAAAATAATTCAATAACAATTACATAATTATTCAAGTTCATGATACTGCAGAATCGAATCGAACATAAATCCAATACATAAATGAGTGCAGAGACTCTCCTAACCTAACTCGACCAACTTAAAGACTCCAAACTCCTCCGCCTAGCCCGAAACTCCAAAGCCAAACCTGCACACTAAAGTGTTGGGGAGGGAGAGGGTCAGTCTCTAGAAGACTGAGTGAGCAGGAGCGATATATATATATATAAACATGCACATGCAAGTCATAAATTCCGAACAAGGTTTTATTTGAAATTAGTTCCCTAAAAGGGCAAGAGAATGACTAATCAGTGCTCGGATTTTATGACTAACCATATTAATTCATTACATTCATAAATCATACATAAACATAAGGCTCGGCGAGCGAGCGTGCACAATCTCCAACCAAACTCCGACCGTGTACGACAAATATCATTAATATGTTGATTAGGTGATCATGCAATATATCATAATACACGCATACCATAAATCATAACATAAACATATTCGTTTGGGCGATCCGTGTCCCGGCTTTCCCGCATGGTGCATACCCATATCATAAACATATATATAAGCATAAGCATAAATCATAACCAACCTTCTTCCTCCGTGTGGTGGACGGGCTTGCAAGACCCGGCCACCGGTTCATACATAGGCCAATGGGGGTACATGAATCCCCCAAGGGCACTCAGCTCCCATTCCCCGCTAAACCTCCTAGCGAGGGCCGGTATCACCGTAGTTTGGTTGGGACTAGTATATGGGATCCCCGTCAGCCCTTGCTTCCTCGGTTAGCCACATATACTAAGTCCCGGGGCCCGAACAATTATAAGTATAAATGTTTCTCGCCAAACATATCAATTCATACATAGGATACATACTATAAGAAATCATACTTTACCGTGTAACCCGGCATATGATATATATGTACCTCTCCATGTCATCCGAATCCGTAGCTAGCATGAAGACACACGGTTTGGAGCATAGCCTCATTACAAAACCATTTTTAAGCTTATATACGCTCATACGTATAATTCAGAAGCATTTACTCGATAACTTCATTTGAAAACCATATATATATAATCATAAGGTTTTGGCCAAAGCTTTTCACATAAGGGTTGTAGGGTTTGTTTCATAGCTAAAACAAAACATAAGGGTTGTAGGGTTTGTTTCATAGCTAAAACAAAACCACCCTCACCTGAACCGTGACGAAACAAGGAACGAGTTACCAAGTGCCTGAACGATCAAGATCTCTCCACCCTGAAGATAAACTGTACAAAAGACAACATGACGTGTTCGTGAGACTCAAGACTCTAAATGAACCACATATGACGCACGACAATGCTCAAACATGATATGAATGCACAAAGATGATATTATGTCATGAAAGTGTTCATGTGCACTA
The DNA here is from genome assembly GCA_037501455.1 of Lantana camara. NCBI lineage: Eukaryota > Viridiplantae > Streptophyta > Magnoliopsida > Lamiales > Verbenaceae > Lantana > Lantana camara. Next base: position 99,802,324 of record CM074855.1, read on the forward strand.
TTAAGGCATTTAAATTATATAACTAAGTCATTCACTTATTCATTCATTTTCATTCAAATTCATCAATTCATATCTCCAATCAAATTAATTCAAGAATTCAAATAGGAGCATAGAACATATTCAAGCTCTCCCATAATGCTACCACATACTTCATATTACATAAGATAGCATATTTCCAAGGTTTGACAACAAGAAGGAATCAAATGAAATAGAAAATGAGTTACGCGATTCATGAATGACATATAAACACACATAAATAGCATTAAGCTAAAGCATGCCTACAACTCTTCCAAATGCCATGAAATTGAACCACAATGCTCCCAACATATAGAAAAACAAGTTCATAGTTCAACACAAAAGGAGATAAAGTCATTCAAGAGGTGAAACGAAGCAAAAACAGAAAAGGAAGCAACAAGGACTGCGCAGGGGAAGGGACACGGGGGTGTCACCTTCCTTAGCTAAACTGAGCCACGACCGTGGCTCAGTACAGACCTGCCCAGAAGGTTTGACACGCCCGTGTCTCACACTTAAGTGTAAATGAGACACGGGGGTGTCACGGTACAGAACTTAAAACGTTCACAGAGTTTAACCAGCAAAACTGATCCCTTACAAACTCAATCCAAAAGCATACCAAACCAACTCCAAATGCTATGAAACTTAATATACAACATATTTGGCATGTAAGGAACATATTTCATTTAGAGTGAAAAGGCTAAATCACACATTATGAGCATCTAAATCAGGCAGCAAAACTGGGTCGCCAAAATCGCACATATGAGCCCTATTGATTCAATCAAGCCAAGATCAAGTACTTAGGGGTTGAATTTGGATCTGAAACTTTGGGGAATGCATGATAACATACTACACAAATAATATACATCATGTATATGCAAAATGGCACGAATTAAAGCACATTAGGGTGACCAACAACCACACAATTGCAACAGCAACAAGTCTGTCATAGATCATGCATAAGAACAGGCAATGTCTTTCGGTTTTGAGGCTTAAAATGGATCCAAATACTTGAAACATGAATGTTAACATATAAATAAATGAGTGTACATAAGATCCATGCAAATTCACATGAAAAGAATATCATTTGATCAAGCAACAAAGCGAAATGAACAGCAGCAGTTCGAAAAACAGGGGAAGCAGTTTGATCATCAAGTTTGGAGCTCCATATCTCATAATTTCATCAAAGGGGCAAGAGATAAAATCCTCCTAATATCATATACTATCAGTTAGGAAAGAAATAGGTCAAGAAACAAGTTCATATGATCATGTATAAGCAAGAAAATAAGCTACACAAGCAAATAGGTCACAAGAGCAAAAATCCCTAGAAGTTCATACCAAACTCATCACCCAAACCCTAATCAAATCTGATCCAAATCATGATGTAAGTAGATGAAATAAAGCATAATAGAGTAGAGAAGACATAAATATTCATACCTTGAAGATTAGAAGAAGAAGGGAGGTGATTTGAGCTCCGAAATCACAAGAATGGCCAAGGGTTTTCTTCTCCTTTCTTCTCTCTTTCTCTCTCGATCAGTTCCAGCAATGAGGGGAGATATTTTGGCTCGGTTTTCAGAGGTAAAGGGGAAAGAAAGAGCTTAACTCGAGGTACATAAGTCATGGTTAAGGTATGGTTAGGTTAGAGGAGTATTAAGGGTCCCACCATGAAGACTAGTCAACAAAAGGAGCTCTTCTTGCACGAGTTGTCCGTTACGGTTAGATTTTGAAGGTCTTAATGATTTCAAAAAGGTATAAGGCTGGTTCCATTGTCTCCAGGTCGTCGATACAAAGGCAACGGAGGTGTCGGAATTTGAATCCGAATTCCCGAGCTCAAGATATCACGTACGGAACCAAGGGTGCGCTAATTGCTCGTTAGCCCCCGATTTGGTTCCACAATCAAAATTAAATTCGTTAACACGTCAAATGAATCCGAAAACATAAACCGAGCATATAGGCATGTTCATAACACACATATTTACGACATACTAAATTTTCATACCATTCTGATATCATTACATATAAGAACGAAGTACAAATAGAACACTCATGCGTATGAATGAATTCATAACGTTATGATTTAATTACTAAAACTTAAATCCCATTTTAAATAAATTTAAAGCCAACTTATAACATGTTGAAATTGATTATCGAAATTACCGAAATAGTTAAGGTAACATGAAGCATAAATTAAGAAGTTAAACACTAAATATCAAGTTGAAATAAAATGAATTAAATTAAAATAACAACAGTCTATAGTTTAAAACAAATATAAACATTTATAAACAAATACGTCACATTATTAAAACTGAAAAATTGGGGCGTTACAATCTCTCCCCCTTAAAAAGAATCCGTCCTCGGATTCACAACACGCCTGAAAACAAACAATGAGAGATTCCCCGTCTCTCACAAGCAACAAGGAGAGAGCCCCGTCTCTCGAGCAGCAATGAGAGAACCCCGTCTCTCCAACAACAATGAGAGAACCCCGTCTCTCGAGCAACAATGAGAGAACCCCATCTCTAGCAAGTAAAGAGAGTATCCCGTCTCTCAAACAAAATAAGAGAATCCCCGTCTCTTATAAACAAGAGAGCACCCCGTCTCTCAACCGAAAATAAAGCAAGGAAGTCTCCAATACTCCCAAGCAACTCACGCAAAACCAAATTTAAAATAACGTAAGGCACCCAAAGCAAGTAATAGATGTCGCCCACATTGGTTTCAATTACTCCAAATAATTTACCACAGTACAAGATCAAAGCACCTAATAAAAAAAAAAAAATTGTAGGTTAAATTTGCATGGATGCATGTATCATGAATGCTATAAGTACCGTTCACCATAGTTGCAAAATTTAGATTTGTGAGTTGTCGTTGTCCAAGGTATGATCTGTCCCGAATGTAACTCAATGCCCAGCTTGTTTTGAACCTCTTCAGGGTTCCCCGGTGAAGCGATTGATGAATTCTTTAAGGAGTATATTCTTAGATCCTTTGTAACTTGTACTGCTACCCAACTTCTTCAATCCTCATCCAAATCAGTGCTCAACATATCCTCGAGGATCACCACTCTGAGCAAACTTGATGATTTGATCCCAACCTTACGACGTTTATTCTTATAGTCTCTCTCAACACAAGCCTTTTCCCACCTTCCGTTCCTCTTGTCCGTTCATTCCCTTTTGACCCCCTCAATGTTATATTCGATAACTGGTCCCATATTTCTTTAATCAAAGACAGAAGATTCTTGATGATTCTTGAAATTTGAGGCTGATCCTCCAATTATCATTCTCTTCTATTGGGTCTCTATTTAAGCTTCCTTCTGGATTACCGTTGATATAACTAATAACTCGATAATATTGTCTTGGACCCCTTCATACTTCATGGAATAAATCTTGATCGACACCATCCCCTTGTATGATAGCTTGATTCGGTTTTCCCCTTGTTAATTCTAACTTAGAAGTTCATAGAAACTCTCTTATGATTCCATCACCTCCAGATCAGAATTCCATACGTAGCTTCCCTCTTAACAGCTTAACCATAACCGTCGTTTTATTCATTCCTAATCACCACCCTTAGGGCTTCCAGATTCTCCTTAATTTGCATCCCCGTCATTACTCCTAACATATTCATTCGAGCACCACTCCCATCCTCCAATTCACCTCTCGGTCGTGCTCTCCCCCTTAAAATTTTTGCTCTTACATATCAACCTCCATGAATCATTCTTTCATTGAAATTTTTGCTGAGCCACTTTTACTTCTCTAATTCACTCCTAAGGTTTAATTCAAACCCTTCTAATCCCCAAACTCTTCTCTTTCTTGCTCTTCTTGAAATCTAGACTAATTTAATCCCCTTTTGTATTTCCATTCTTTCAACTAAAGGTAACCCCTTCAAGGATCGAAAGGATTTACATTATTTCCTAATCAATGCTCCCTTATTTGGAAACTTTTGTTGAATTCGTTACTTCGCCTCTGAGATTACGGTTTCTCCAAAACTCTTCAACTTAGTTTCTTCGGTGTAGATCGTGCTAGCTAAGCTATGTGCCCGGAACTCCCAAGATATAACCCAACTATTCTTCTCGTCTTGATTCGAGTAAGCTTTGATCAAAGAATCGATTGATGAACAAGGTGGAGACATTCCCTATCAATTAAACACTAAGCCATGCATGTGGGATTAACATGCCAATGCACATAGTAACAGTTAAAGATGCAACGATGCAACACGTTGGAGCAATTATATTAATTAAACATAAACGTACATATAGATAAAGAAGGCAATTAATCTAAATCGATGCATGATGCTCATGCCATGAATATACAGAACCTGTCACTGAGGTGGTAAGCTTTTAGCTTGATGACGTGTTCCTCATTCCCATAATTGTAACTTTCTTTGGAGACATTGATAACTCCTTAGCTTTCCATGGTTTTCGAATCTCCCTAATCTTCTTCATCCATTTGTATATCCCATGGCCCGAACGTGCTATTCTTGAACCCAAGGTCTTCTTTGTCAATGGAGTTTACACCTCAACGTACTTCCAAGCATTGACCTCCAAAGGCTGTCCGAATCTTCATCTTGATGTCCTCTCCGGTTAAAATTCCTTTAGCTTATCTTTTGTTTCCGATCTACGCGCATAATTCACCCATGATAACGCTTTCCATTCTTGCTTGCTTCTTGATGTCTTTATGTTCCAAGGTTCCAAGAAGACGACGCGATTTGTATTCCTCGATGCTCATAAGTCTCTTTGCCTTGCGTCCATTGGTGGTCTCACGCTTATATTCGTATCAAGTGAGCTTCCATATTTGACCTCATAGTGAGCTTTATGATTAACGGCTCCCAATCCTTGCATCTGAGTCAAGTCGAACCTTTTTAACACATCTTGTATCCGATCCCTTGAAGCTTCCCAATTTAGTCTTCCAATCATCCAACCATTCCAAAACTCGGAGCATTCAATCTTGCATTAAGTGTCTTCAAAATTGGGGTGGTGAAGAGTTCCACCCCTCTCGTTGTCTCACGCATCCCTCAAGTTAGAACTTGAGTCTTTGCAATTCTTGTATGTTGAGAACCTTCAAGGTTTGTAGGTAGGGCATGGTTGATGAACCTTCCCGTGATCCAAGCTTCCTCCCATGATACGGGCCATGATAGGTAGTTCCATTGTGTACGCCGTGAAATTTGAACACTCGGCCTTCAAGTTACTTTGCCAATTGTAGTTGGGGTGATTTGTAGCTTTGTTTGCATGATAGTAGCCTATATAAGAAAGATCAACTCAAATATGGATGCATGAGGATTAGTGTATGCTCATGGCACGTAGTTAAATGAATCAATGCACATAGAATGCAGAATGCATATTTAAAGCAACTAAATGAGAGATTAGATCGTGTACATGTATTAAGCAATTTCCAAAAATTAGTATCAAATATTCATGCCAAATCGATGCAATGTACACATAAACAAGTTGTTCCTATGTCGTGTGACCTAACTGACTCAAACATGACTCAAGAACACCGGTTTTGCAACCGGGCTTTGATACCACTTAAGGATGTAGCACCCCGCACGTGAGGAACCACATCCCCCGCACTATGGCTCAACACGACTAACGAAACAGGTAATCCGCACCCATATCAAACCATAGCAAACGGGAGACAAACATAAAAACCTTCCTAGGCCAGGCGGAGCTAGACCCTACAATGATAACCAATCATCCAAAATATAATACATTGCAAAGCCAAAATTCAAACATACAAACCATAGGCAGAATTTGGGCTCTTCAGGCCTCTTTTAAATTCATAGCAAAACCCAGTAAAAACAATTCAATAACAATTACATAATTATTCAAGTTCATGATACTGTAGAATCGAATCGAACATAAATCCAATACATGAATGAGTGCAGAGACTCTCCTAACCTAACTCGACCAACTTAAAGACTCCAAACTCCTCCGCCTAGCCCGAAACTCCAAAGCCAAACCTGCACACTAAAGTGTTGGGGAGGGAGAGGGTCAGTCTCTAGATGACTGAGTGAGCAGGAACGATATATATATATATAAAAACATGCACATGCTAGTCATAAATTCCGAACAAGGTTTTATTTGAAATTAGTTCCCTAAAAGGGCAAGAGAATGACTAATCAGTGCTCGGATTTTATGACTAATCATATTAATTCGTTACATTCATAAATCATACATAAACATAAGGCTCAGCGAGTGAGCGTGCACAATCTCCAACCAAACTCCGACCGTGTACGACAAATATCATTAATATGTTGATTAGGTGATCATGCAATATATCATAATACACGCATACCATAAATCATAACATAAACATATTCGTTTGGGCGATCCGTGACCCGGCTTTCCCGCATGGTGCATACTCATATCATAAACATATTCATAAGCATAAGCATAAATCATAACCAACCTTCTTCCTCCAGGTGGTGGACGGGCTTGCAAGACCCGACCATCGGTTCATACATAGGCCAATGGGGGTACATGAATCCCCCAAGGGCACTCAGCTCCCATTCCCCGCTAAACCTCCTAGCGAGGGCCGGTATCACCGTAGTTTGGTTGGGACTAGTATATGGGATCCCCGTCAGCCATTGCTTCCTCGATTAGCCACATATACTAAGTCCCGGGGCCTGAACAATCATAAGTATAAATGTGTCTCGCCAAACATATCAATTCATACATAGGATACATACTATAAGAAATCATACTTTACCGTGTAACTCAGCATATGCTATATACGTACCTCTCCGTGTCATCCGAATCCGTCGCTAGCACGAAGACACACGGTTTGGAGCATAGCCTCATTACAAAACCATTTTTAAGCTTATATACACTCATACGTATAATTCAGAAGAATTTACTCGATAACTTCATTTGAAAACCATATATATATAATCATAAGGTTTTGGCCAAAGCTTTTCACATAAGGGTTGTAGGGTTTGTTACATAGCTAAAACAAAACCACCCTCACCTGAACTGTGACGAAACAAGGAACGAGTTACCAAGTGCCTGAACGATCAAGATCTCTACACCCTAGAGATAAACTGTACAAAAGACAACATGACTTGTTCGTGAGACTCAAGACTCTAAATGAACCACATATGATGCACGGCAATGCTCAAACATGATATGAATGCACAAAGATGATATTATGTTATGAAAGTGTTCATGTGCACTATTAAGGATTTAAATCATATAACCAAGTCATTCACTTATTCATTCATTTTCATTCAAATTCATCAATTCATATCTCCAATCAAATTAATTCAAGAATTCAAATAGGAGCATAGAACATATTCAAGCTCTCCCATAATGCTACCACATAATTCATATTACATAAGATAGCATATTTCCAAGGTTTGACAACAAGAAGGAATCAAATGAAATAGAAAATGAGTTACGCGATTCATGAACGACATATAAACACACATAAACGGCATTAAGCAAAAGCATGCCTACAACTCATCCAAATGCCATGAAATTGAACCACAATGCTCCCAACATATAGAAAAACAAGTTCATAGTTCAACACAAAAGGAGATAAAGTCATTCAAGAGGTGAAACGAAGCAAAAACCGAAAAGGAAGCAACAAGGACTGCGCAGGGGAAGGGACACGGGGGTGTCACCTTCCTTAGCTAAACTGAGCCACGACCGTGGCTCAGTAAAGACCTGCCCAGAAGGTGTGGCACGCCCGTGTCTCACACTTAAGTGTAAATGAGACACGGGGGGTGTCACGGTACAGAACTTAAAACGTTCACAGAGTTTAACCGGCAAAACTGATCCCTTACAAACTCAATCCAAAATCATACCAAACCAACTCCAAATGCTATGAAACTTAATATACAACATATTTGGAATGTAAGGAACATATTTCATTTAGAATTCAAAGGCTAAATCACACATTATGAGCATCTAAATCATGCAGCAAAACTGGGTCGCCAAAATCGCACATATGAGCCCTATTGATTCAATCAAGCCATGATCAAGAACTTAGGGGTTGCATTTGGATCTGAAACTTTGGGGAATGCATGCTAACATACTAAACAACTAATATAAATCATGTATATGCAAAATGGCACGAATTAAAGCACATTAGGGTGACCAACAACCACACAATTGCAACAGCAACAAGTCTGTCATAGATCATGCATAAGAACAGGCAATGTCTTTCGGTTTTGAGGCTTAAAATGGATCCAAATACTTGAAACATGAATGTTAACATATAGAGAAATGAGTGTACATAAGATCCATGCAAATTCACATGAAAAGAAGATCATTTGATCAAGCAACAAAGCAAAATGAATAGCAGCAGTTCGAAAAACAGGGGAAGCAGTTTGATCATCAAGTTTGGAGCTCCATATCTCATAATTTCATCAAAGGGGCAAGAGATAAAATCCTCCTAATATCATATACTATCAGTTAGGAAAGAAATAGGTCAAGAAACAAGTTCATATGATCATGTATAAGCAAGAAAATAAGCTACACAAGCAAATAGGTCACAAGAGCAAAAATCCCTAGAAGTTCATACCAAACTCATCACCCAAACCCTAATCAAATCTGATCCAAATCATGATGTAAGTAGATGAAATCAACCATAATAGATTAGAGAAGACATAAATATTCATACCTTGAAGATTAGAAGAAGAAGGGAGGTGATTTGAGCTCTAAAATCACAAGAATGGCCAAGGGTTTTCTTCTCCTTTCTTCTCTCTTTCTCTCTCGATCAGTTCTAGCAATGAGGGGAGATATTTTGGCTCGGTTTTCAGAGGTCAAGGGGAAAGAAAGAGCTTAACTCAAGGTATATAAGTCATGGTTAAGGTATGGTTAGGTTAGAGGAGTATTAAGGGTCCCACCATGAAGACTAGTCAACAAAAGAAGCTCTTCTTGCACGAGTTATCCGTTACGGTTGGATTTCGAAGGTCTTAATGATTTCAAAAAGGTATAAGTTTGGTTCCATTGTCTCCGGATCGTCGATACGAAGGCAACGGAGGTGTCGGAATTCGAATCCGAATTCCCGAGCTCAAGATATCACGTACGGAACCAAGGGTGCGCTAATTGCTCGTTAGCCCCCGATTTGGTTCCACAATCAAAAATAAATTCGTTAACACGTCAAATGAATCCGAAAACATAAACCGAGCATATAGGCATGTTCATAACACACATATTTACGACATACTAAATTTTCATACCATTCCGATATCATTACATATAAGAACGAAGTACAAATAGAACACTCATGCGCATGAATGAATTCATAACATTATAATTTAATTACTAAAACTTAAATCCCATTTTAAATAAATTTAAAGCCAACTTATAACATGTTGAAATTGATTATCGAAATTACCGAAATAGTTAAGGTAACATGAAGCATAAATTAAGAAGTTAAACACTAAATATCAAGTTGAAATAAAATGAATTAAATTAAAATAACAACAGTCTATAGTTTAAAACAAATATAAACATTTATAAACAAATACGTCACATTATTAAAACTGAAAAATTGGGGCGTTACAAAAACCCTCATGAATCCTAAGCTAGCATACAAATTCGGTCCATAAAAGTGTTATAGGATGTCATAGGTTCAATTATCATGTATCAAACTCAAAGAAAACACAAGAGATCAAGCAAATTCTTCATATATCTCCCTAACCCTTACTATTGACAAATTTAGCCAAAGCATGCAATATACTCCAAGAAAAATAGCAAATATGGACTTAAAAGAAAGAGGAGAAGATGGAGAAATCAATTCCGGACTTGCCTTTCAAATTTGAGCCGAATCGGATGAGAAACAAGCTTGCAAAGTGAAATTAGAATAGTGCTTCCTCTTCTCTCTTGGAATCTCGGTTTTGAGCAGCTTTTGCCTCCTCTCTATTGGATTGGAACGAAATGAGGCTGAAGAGGGTGAAATATGGGTGAGTTAGGAGTATGTGGGGCAAAGAATGGGTTGAATTTGTCAAATATTGAGCAAGTTATGGCCAAAATGGTAAAATGTGACGAATCTGTCACATGAGGCGCGTTACGGGCGAAATTCGGAGGTCCAAACGGGATTATAAAAATACAAGGTTAGGCTCCTTGGTTTCCTTTCTTCGTTGTGAGTCCTACGCTTCTTCCGGAATTTGAATCCGAATTTTCGAGCTCAAGTTATGCCTTCCGGAATACGAGGTGTGCTAAAGCTAGTTAGACCCTCGAATCCCTAAAATCATAAAAATGATCCGTGACCACCTCAAACGAGTTCAAAAACATATAACGGGCATGTAAACAAGTACTTATAACACATATTTCATGCATAACACGTAATCACCAATTAGGAGCAAATACGGGGTATGCGGATCAAGAAAGGGATCAAACGGGGGCAAAACGTTCAAAAGCGTAGTAAAACCTAACAAATAATACAAGTAGAGGTTCAAGTTGGCACCAGAGCAATTAAATAAACATTTAAAGGCATAATTAAAATAATTAAACGAGCACGTAACACTCTCGATATGGCGTACCTGTACGGCCAGACGAGCGGGATGTTACATGAAATCTCCTTAATCTTATTCATTGCAAATGCAAATCCTCTCATATTGTAACTTCTTGAAGCCTCCTAAAAATATCTCTTAAGAGCGTGACCAGCAAATTGAGATCTGAAGTTGGCATAAATATGTCTGGCACATCTTCTATTTGTGGCACGAGGCACAACATCAGCTATTGTTTCAATTAAGCCCTATATTTAGCAACAAATAAAAGCAATATGAAATTTAAAATATAAAAAATTAAATCTTTTAAAATGCAAACATAGAAATAAATAGAGCAAATTACATTTTTGGTCCCATAGGATTGGAAGATTTCCAATTTCGGTCCCATTCTTTCAAAATTTGACAATTTTGGTCCCGTAGGTTTCAATTTGTGACAATTTTAGTCCTAAGAGTCAATTTTGGACGAAAAGTCAAATAAAATCTTTGACAAAAAAACCATGAGGGTAGCCGTAGCCTAGTTGGTCATGAGGCTCCTTCTCCTACCTAAGGTCCTGGGTTCGAAACCCAAGCAATACATTTTTTGTTCAAATAATTATTATGTTAAAATATAAATATATTTTAATAATAATATAATATAAATATAATATTATGTTAAAATAAAAATATAATATAGTATTATGTTCAAATATTTTTTAAGCTATAGTATATATTTGTATATTATATATACTATATATTATATACATTAATATATATATATATATATATATATATATATTGTATATATATTTAATATTAACATATATAATATATAATATATACGTATAAAATGTATATTATGTATTTATAAAAAATAATATTTATATACTATATATATTAAATATTATGTATTTATATATTACATACGTGTAATTATTATGTTAAAATATAAATAAATTCTAATAATAATATAATATAAATATATTATTATGTTAAAATAAAAATATAATATAGTATTATGTTCAAATATTTTTTAAGCTATAATATATATATTTGTATATTATATGTACTATATATTATATACATTAATATATATAACATATAATATATATACGTATAAAATGTATATTATGTATTTATAAAAAATAATATTTATATACTATATATATTAAATATTATGTATTTATATAATATATAGGTGTAATTATTATGTTAAAATATAAATAAATTCTAATAATAATATAATATAAATGTATTATTATGTTAAAATAAAAATATAATATATTATTATGTTAAAATATTTTTTAAGCTATAATATATATTTTTATATTATATGTACTATGGTGCAGGAATCTGAGTTTCCTAAACGCAACAACACTTTCACTATTTGTTTGAAAAGGGGAAGACCATCACAGGCGTTAGAGCCTCAGGAACTAGGTTTCCTTATGAGCGTGGGTTCTTCCAGCTAGGATAACACCAAGGTGTTCAAAAACGTGATGATGAAGCAGTTGTGGTGAAAATCTTACAGAGCTTGAGAAGAGGGAGGAAAATATGCCCAGTATGATGTGTGTGAGGAGGATAACTTGGGGAAGAAAGCATGTGTTCTCCCCTATTTATATGTTAGGGGTGAGGGTAAATCGGGTAAACTGACCGTGTGGTCCCAAACCTGTGTTGCCCTAACAGGTGGCAGACCATGGGGGCGTGAGAACGACATTTCTGAAAAGGAGGCGGCATGTCAGGTGCAAGGTGCGCACTACCTTTGTGTCAGAGGTTGTTGGCGAGGGTCACGCGTGGGGAAGGCCCAAGGTCCATTTTGCTAATGTTCGGATCCGTCGCGGGGATGGAGGATCATATACGAGCGCTGGTGACGCTCGAAGAGGCCACGGATGGGTTCCCCAAGGCAGATGACCCTTGAGCGTCATAACCCCGAGCATCAGGAGCGGGGCCCTCGTGTGGGTGCCTCCCTGAGAAGGATGACCCTGAGCGTCGGGATGTGAGCGTCAAGCCTGTTAACTTGAACCCTTTACCTGAATAGTTGGCCGAGGCTCATGGGCCTGTACTAGTAAGCAAGCGAGTGGGCTGGGTTGGCCCGCGATCCCATCAATGCGAGCGTCCAATCCCTCAGCAGGCAAGTGGGATACGTGGATGGCTCTGATATGAGCGCGGTTTTATGTCTCATCATTTTGCCCCCCAAATTCTGTAGTATCGCTTGAGCGTACTGTAGAATTTAAGAGAAGCGAGCCTTGAATTTTTGAATATTCGAGGGTCAAGCCTCTGCAAGAGAAGTGACCGCTTGGCTTCCGTAACGGACACGTTCTGACATCGCATTAAATGAAGTCGAATCCGCATTAAATGCCAAGTGCGAACGTGGGCGAGTGCACTCCAGGAGACGTGAGGCGGTTACCAAAAGTGGGGGGATTTCCTAGGCGGGAAATGATTGCGTTTTGAATTTCCATGACCTAAACAATGTAAATCCCCCCTTATAAATAGGGCCTTGCACAGTCCCTGCAACTCTTTCACACATTCAACCTTCTTCAAGCAATCAAAAAGCAAGAACTTCTTCTGCAAAATTTTACAGACTCCGGCGAATTCTTCTTCAGTCTTTAGGTAAAACTCCATAATCCTTGATATTCTTGTGCTAACTTTAGATTTAGGTTGGGTGAGTGAAACTCTTGAGTGAATAGCCCCTTTCTGCCACTGAATTTATTTCAGAAATTTCCTTCTTCACTGGGTTTTCTGCGAGAAGCTTCTACTCTAAAAATCAAAGAGCAGACATGGCAGGGCACCAAGCAGATGATTACGTGAGAGAGATAGACGAGATGTCGGTTGGGAGCTCCTCCCCTCATGGTAATGTACCTACGGCGGTCCCAATGGCCAGAGCCTCCCCCGGCGATGAGATTCCAATCACCATCCTCGTCGCCAGGGCACCTGCTGAAGCTGGGGATGAAGAAGTTGATGCCGCTGTTCAAGGGATGAACGAGCGTGCTCCCGGAGATGTAGATGATCTCTTTGAAGAGATGGGTAATGTCATAGAGATGCAAAGACAAGGGGAGAGGGTGTTCCCTGTGCTCAATAGCGCCGTAAGGCCTCAAGATCACAGGATCACGGTGGCAATAGCCGCTCCCGAGGGCGTCGCAGGGCCTTCCGAGCGTCGAGTTGGGGATGAGCCTCCCAGAAAACACCAAAGGAAGGGAAAAGAACCTGCTACACGAGTAAGGCAAAACAATCCACACCAAACTGATAGGTCTCCGGATGAGATTGAAAGCATCCTAACGCTCGACGATCTAGAAGAGTTGAGGGCAAAAGCATACTAGGATGAAGCGGTGTTTCCCATGCGCCTTCCCGAGGAGGGAGAGAGAGCAAACCTACCACCGCCGGGGATGATGACGGTCTACTGGGATGCAGTCCTGGCCGGGGGCCTGAGGTTCCCAAACCCGTCCGCCGTCGCAACCATCTGCCATCACCGTAGACTCTGTCCTTCCCAGATCCTGCAGAACGGCATTGCCCTAATCAACACCTTCGTAATACTGATGAGGGCCCTAGGCTACGAACCCTCTGTTAACAATTTTGATAGTTTGATTCACGTAGCCCGCTCAACACGCTCGTCCCCCACAGATGGGTTCTATTATGCCCAGGCCAAAACGGGCTTTAAAATGATAGATTCTCCCTCCACCTCCTATGGCGAGCATTGGAAAGAGAAGTACTTCTTTGTAGGGGCTCCTGGGGAATTTTCAGGGTTCATCGAGGGTGGTTTATACATGGCGAGGGACCACTGATTAGGGAAAGGACAAATAATAAAGTTTTCGAGGATTGGGCGAAGGGGTTGGCCCTCGAGATGAAGAATGAGAAGAAATGGATCAAGGTTGAGGTCTTGATGAAGAATGAGGGAATATTATTCCGCTATGGCATATCTTGCCCCCCAAGCATGATAATTAATCCTCCCGCTCAAATCATGGCCCTCGACGGTTAGATTCTAGGAACTGACTATTCTAACTCTTAGGAAAGCATCGCTGACTTTATTTGACTTGTTATACTTTTGTAACCACCATCCAAATGACCAATTTCTGACGCTCGTACTTCCCATTTGCAGATATCCAGATACTAACGGCAGGGATGATTGCCAAAAGACTTGCCCGGATGATGCACGCTCAAAGGCTTGGCGTCAACCCTCAGCAAAAGTAACATCAACAAGCACGCCCTCCCAACGCCCCAAGGGGGAGAGGAGCCCGACGAGGGACCAGACGTGGCAACGAAGGCGCTCGTAGCGGCTCCGGGAACGAAGCTCCCCCTACGGGCCCCATCGAGGACTTGACAGTAGATGGCGGTCGAGGGGCTACACCTCCGCCGGCCGCCCTCGAGGGTCCCATCGCGCTAAGCTCCAGCGACTCTCGCAACCGCTCGGAGGAGTTGACCCGCTTCCATGATGCAATCAGGGCCGACCGCCAGGGGAAGAGAAAAAGATTGCCAGACTCCATCCCTATTTCTGGCAAAGGGAAAGAGGTGGTCGTGGGCCATTGCGGCGAGGGCAGCGACACTTCCTCATCGGAGGATGAGGACTTCTGGAAAATGGGCTACCGAGGCGACGCTCGTTACAAACGACAACGGACGGAAGGTCCAGTTCTACTGAAGAAGAGCGCGTACTCCGTGAACCTGATCTCTGACATCGTCGGAAAACTTCAATTCTCCGATGACCACGACAAGTTGAACGTGCACGACGCCGCTCGAGTCGTGGACGATGCTTGCCACGCCCTCCTGACGGTTAGTCTCAATTGTTATTTGTGAGGTTCCAACTTTTTCTATTCTAACTTTGATACTGACCCTCGCTTCTGTCTTTCTAGGAAGTAATCCCCAGGCTGAAGAACTTGCAGAGCCGAGCGTAAGCCTATTCCGAACATAAGGCCAAGTACAAGAATTTGCTGCGCATCTCTGATCCTGGCCAGCTGCAGGAGGATTACAACACCGTCAGTGCCCAACTGACTGACGCCAACCTTGACAAGGACAGGTTGAGGGAAGAGTTGAAGAAGTCAGATGATGCCTATCTGGCCCTTGACGAGCGTTACAGGAAGCTGAAAGAGGAGCGTAACCAGCTGAGGGTCTAAAATGGAGAGCTGGGTGAGCAACTGGCGGAGAGCACTCGTCAAAATGAGAAAACGAAGAAGGCCCTCGCCGATTTGCAGGGGAAAGTAGAGGGTTTGGCGGCGAGGGTGTCCTGGGATGCGGTGATGAAATTCGTACGCTCCAAGGCCTTTGTGTTCGCGGCCAACCTCCAATGTTTCGACAACGCTCGGTGCTTCTTCTACAAGGCAATTGGGCAGATGGTGAAACTTGGATTGGCTCTCGAGAGCGCTCGAACCGATGAGCGCCTGCGCATGGACTTAGACGACAACTACGAACCCATGGAACGCGATGAGGATCCCTCCGAGAGTCTAGCGGAGCCGCAGTATCAAGAACTTGTGTCGATGCTCCAGCAGGAGTTCATAGCGGCCAATCCCATGGGCCCCGAGCCCATTCAGATAGACGACGAGGGTACCGTTATGGATGAGCCGGTCGATGAGGAACCTGGAGAGGCTCAGACTTCTGACGCCAACGTGTTAGCCGTAGTTCCTATTGCAACGGCCCCTCCAGAGCCTCAAAATCAAGCCCAATGAGGCTCTTCCAACTGCCGTTTCAAGACCCCGCTAAATTCCCATTCTTGTTTATGAACATTTTTAATTTCTGCATCTGATCTCTGTACCTTTGATAAAGTATCCAAACTTGTTTCCTTATCGCCTGAATGCTTATGTTTAACTTTTCCTGTTTTTGACTGTTGAGCAATGTTGATGCTCCAGGTTTGATGTTTGCATGCATGTTTTGTTTAATGATTGAATATCTGTGATGGAACCGTATGCGTACGAGGGTGTTTCTCTCGAGGGTACCCTGTCGCATATCATAGTGCATTCTAGGCTTAGGACTTGAGAATGCCTGGCCATTTGAGAAATGAATATATGGGCTCGAGGGAGTTCCTTACGAGGGCTCCCTGGCTATACTCGTAACGAGGCTCGAATTTGAACTTAGAAACCCTCTGAGAGTTTAACTAAGTATTGGCCTTAAGAGAGTAACCCACACTTTTAATTTAGGCGCTCCAGCCACTTGAGTGAACCCAGGAGTCAACTATAGGACTTGCTACGTAGGGAATCAACTCGAGCGTAGCTATAGTGTTAACTTAGTACTTAGGTATCCATGAGAGGATTAGCCTAGTGATAGCTTTTTACGAGCGTACCCATACTCAAGAGGATGAGGGTCATCAGGGGTTTACGAGCGCAACTAGTGTGATCAGCTTCTAGTTGGTGTAAATTAAGCATTTAGCATCCCGCATTTTCGACATGCTCATTCTTAGGGTTTACACTTATGAGTGTCAAAACTATTCAGTGTGGAGGGTTCTCAACACACAGATAGCGTTGATTTGAAATTATTGGGGTATTAATTAAGCCGTTCGACGTGGAAGATGCTCGACACGGAGTAGGCTTTTTGTTACCCGGATCATTAATCAAAGGGAAAGCAAATAAATGACATAATAATGGATAAAATACTTACTGTTATGGTTGCAATTTAAAGATGATTACAACATGTTTTCTGTCAAAAGAAAGTACAAAGTGCCGCGAGCGGGCGATTACAAAGGTTGACACTTACACGTAGAACCGTCTAAGATTGCACGAGTTCCACGGTCTAGGGAGACGCTCGCCTTGCAAAGTCTCTAACAAGTAGGTGTTGTTCGCTCGTACTTGAATGACTTTGAAGGGGCCATCCCAGTTGGGATCCAATTTACCCACATGTTTGGAGACTTCAACCTTTTTGAGGACCAAGTCCCCTAGCTGGAAGGTCCTCACCTTGACACGTTTGTTATATTGGTGGGCTACGGACGCCTTGTACTTGTGGATGTGAGCCCAAGCTATGTTCCTCCTCTTATCTAGCAAATCCAATTCGAATGTCCGGTTGGCTTCATTGATTGCGGGCTCGAAGTAGGCAACGCGTGCGGATTCTTGAGCGATCTCCGCAGGTATCATAGCCTCGGAGCCATATAAGAGGGAGTAAGGGGTTTCCCCTGTCGCTGCTCGTAGGGTAGTACGATCTCCCCTTTCTTACTCTCGAGCATCGTTTTCAAATGCTGCAGTATGGTTCGGTTGGTCACTTCAGCTTGACCGTTGGCTTGAGGATGGCCCACGGAAGTGAAGCGTTGTTCAATCCCCAGCTCATAACACCAATCCCGTGTGTCAGCCGCAATGAATTGGGAACCGTTGTCCGAGATGAGCACCCTCGGGATGCCATACCTCCAGATGATGTTCCTCCAGATGAAATCCCTCACAACTTTGAACGTTATTTTGGCGACCGCTTCAGCCTCGGCCCACTTAGTGAAATAATCGACGGCGAGTATTACAAACTTCTTTTGCCCGACCGCCATTGCAAGGGGTCCCACAATGTCAATGCCCCACTGGTCGAAGGGCCAAGAGACATCAATAGGGATCACTTGAGCTGCCGGCTGTTGGGGGGTGTTAGAATGAAACTGGCACTTAGGGCATTTCTTGGAGTAACTGATGGCATCCTGCAATAGCGAGGGCCAGTAGAACCCACTCCTCAAGACTTTCTTTGCCAGGATTCGACCGCCGGAATGATTCCCACAGCTTCCGTTATGCACATGTTCCAACACCTCCTTGGCTTGCGAGGGCCTCAAGCACCTCAGCAGCGGACCTTGGAAAGACCGCTTAAATAGTCGTCCGTCGCTGTCAAGAGAAAAGCGAGGGGCTTTACTCCTAGCCTTCCGAGCCTCTACCTTATCGCTCGGGCAAGTTCCATCCCTGATAAACCTAATGATGTCATCCAACCAACAGGGTTCAATGGGATCAATCGTGTTTACCCCTCGCGAGGGTTCCGTTCCACTAATTGGCAGTTTCTCTGTCCTGAGGAACGTGACTGAACGCCCGCACGCGTCATCAATGGCCGAAGCAAACTTGGAAAGAGCGTCTGCACGCTCGTTTTCCGTTCTTGGGATCTGCAACAGATGGAACTCTTTGAACTTGGCGATCACATCCTTAGCCTTCTCCAAATACTGCACCATAGTGGCTTCTCGAGCTTCATAAGTGCCATCAATTTGACTTGCGATCAGCTGGGAGTCAACATAAGCAGTGACCCGAACGGCACCATTCCGGAGGGCTATCCAGAGCCCTTGGATTAGAGCCTCATACTCAGCCTCATTGTTGGTGACCTAGAACGCCAATTTAATAGCGTAATCCACTTCCATACCGTGAGGGTCTCTGAGGGTCACCCCGGCTCCCCCCCCCTATTGTGAGGTCGAGGAGCCGTCTGTGTGCAGGAACCACAACCCTTCTTCTACTGGGGGCCCGGTATCCAAATTGAATCGGTCCACTAACAAGTCCGCCACTGCCTGAGCCTGTATTGCTGTGCGAGGCTCGAAAGTGCGAGGCTCGAAAGTGATGTCGAATTGGCTGAGTTCAATGGACCATTTGATTAACCTCCCTGATACGTCTGGCTTTGCGAGTACCTGCTTGAGGGGTTGGTCTGTGAGCACTGTGATAGAATGAGCCTGAAAATAAGGCCTTAACCTTCGAGACGCATTAACGAGCGCAAAAGCGAATTTCTCTATCTCCATATATCTCTTCTCTGACCCTTGCAAAGTTTTGCTCAAATAGTAGACCGGCATGTGTTTACGCTCGCGGACCGCCACTAGGACAGCGCTCGTAGCTTCTGCAGAGACTGAAAGGTAAATAATCAAGCTTTCTCCAGGGCTAGGCTTCGTCAACAGTGGTGTGCTCGTGAGGTATTGCTTCATATCCGGCAAAGCGTTCTCACATTCCTCGCTCCAGGCGAAGTTGCGAGCGTTGCGTAAAATTCTGAAGAAAGGTAAGTTCCTGTCTACCGACGGGAGATGAATCTGTTCAATGAAATGATCTTTCCCACCAGCACTTGGACTTCCCTCACGTTCCGAGGGGAGGGAATATCAAGGATCGCCTTAATCTTTTCCGGATTCGCCTCTATGTCACGCTGACTGACCATGTACCCCAAAAATTTACCACCCCGAACACCAAATGTGCACTTAGAGGGGTTCACTTTCATTCCATAATGGCGTAGGACGTTGAAAGTTTGTTTGAGATCCTCCAGATGGGAGTGCTGATGCTCACTTTTGACTATCATGTCGTCCACATATACCTCCATAGATTTTCCTATTTCGCGCTCGAACATCCTGTTGACGAGGCGCTGATAAGTTGCTCCCGCGTTTTTGAGTCCGAACAGTATGACTTTGAAACAATAAACGCCTAAGTGCACAACGAACGAGGTTTTGGGGCGGTCCTCGGGCGCCATGAAAATCTGATAATACCCTTGAAAGGCGTCCATCATGCTCATGAGCTCGCATCCCGCTGTTGAGTCCACCAACTGATCAATCCTCGGTAGGGGGTAAGGGTCTTTGGGGCATGCCTTGTTGAGGTCTGTGAAGTCATTGCACATGCGCCATTTGTTGGCGCTCCTGGGAATGAGTACCACATTACAAAGCCATTCTGGGTATAAGATTTCCTCAATGTACTGAGCGTCCAGGAGCTTACCCACTTCTTCTTCAATGACTTGTCTTCTAAAACCGTGGATGTCCCTTTTCTTTTGTTTGACTGGCTTGAAGGCCGGGTCCAAGTTAAGCCTATGGACTATGACACTCGGATCTATTCCAGTGAGATCAGAAGCGTTCCAAGCGAATATATCGAGGTTCTCTCGGAGAAAATCAATCATCATAACCTGCGAGGGACCGTCGAGATTTGAGCCAATCTGGGTGGTTTTATCTGGATTGCCCGGTTCCAACTCGATGGTCAAAAACTTTTCGGCGGGCTCGATTCGAACCTCAGGCCTAGGAGCCTCGAGCGCTCGTTTCTTCCCAGTAAGCCTACCCCCTTCCTCACCCGAGGGCCCATCACCCTCGTTCTCTGAAGCAGATCCTTCGACGGCCCCAAGTGGCCCGTCCTCCGAGAGCTGGGCTCCATTGGGGGTCTTCATTTTGTACAACTTGGCCCTTTTGCGTTCCGGGCCATCCTCGTCCAATTTGGGGAAGTCAACTGATTTTTTGGTGAATCCCGCCTGAATGGTTTGTTTGGGTTTATGGCTTCGAAGGGAAAGGACGTAACATTCCCAAGCCTCCTTGACCTTGCATAGAACCTCGCCCGTGCCTCCGAAGTGGGGAATTTGACTTTCTGGTGATAAGTGGAAATTATTGCCTTGAAGTCTACGAGGGTCGGACGTCCAATGATGATATTATAGGGGAGGTCCACCTCGACGACCGTGTAGAAGACGCTCAAATTTTTTCGTTGTGGGGCGCGACCAAAAGAGGTGGCCAAGCGAATCTGTCCGCGAGGGACAATCTCAGAACCCCCAAAGCCAACTAGGGCAGTCTTTAGAGGTTCGAGTGGAATATTTGTTATATTCATTTTTTGAAATGTTGAGTACGGGAGAACGTTCACAGAGCTTCCACTATCAATCAGAACCCTATTTACAACATGGTTATGAACGTCTAGACTAACCACCGTGGGACAGCCAGAGGTTTCACCAATCCCATGGGGTGTTACAATGTGTTCCAAGTCTTTCTCTGTGAACCCTACAATGTCGTTCTCTTTTGAGCGTGGGGAGCTGTCAACGGAGAGCACATGCTTAGGCAAGGATGACCTCTGGTCGTAACTCCGAATGTGGCGGCGCCGGGAAGCATTAGAATCACCCCCCGAAGGTCCACCGGTGATCATGTGAATGACTGCAAAGGGCTGATTCTCCGTACCCGCAGCTTTCCCCTTGCCGCGGTCGCTCGTTTCGGTGTGATGGTGGCGGGGACTTCGCGAGCGCGAGCGGCTTCTTCCTCTAATACGTGCTCGTTCAGCGCAATGCTCATCGTACCTTTCCAGCACCCTTACAAACTCCTTGAGGTGCCCCCCCCCCCCCGATAAGCCTCTGGATCTAGCTCTCAAGTTGGCGGCACTCGTTGGTATCACGCCCCTTTTGCTTATGAAAAGCGCAGTACTTTCCCGAGCGCTTCTAAGCCTCAGTCTCCCTCAACTTTGGCGGTTTCTTGAACAGTTTCTTGTCCGTCATGGAATATACTTCGACAATTGGGTGGTTGAGGGGGATACGCTCGAACTTATGCGGAGGCGAAAGATTTCGACGAGCGGGGATAGGGCTGCAGCGGCGACCCCTGTTAGAATCTCCTCTGTCCTCGTGGGCTTTCCTGGGGCGAGGGGCATTCGCCATTTTCTGATCCCTTGTGATATACATATCCTCGAGGGTGAAGAACGAGTCTGCTATATCTTTGATCTCCATCAACGAGCGTGGCTTCTTCTTGGCCACCTCTTCCACAAATTTTTTGCTAACATAATGCTTCATGTTGATGGCCCCAAAGAGTACATGCCTCAAGAAATCCATCGAGGGCTTCTCCACCAGCAGGATTTCCTTGTTAAACCTTCCAATGAAGGACCTAAGCGTCTCGTTCGGCCCCTGGACCAAGCTGTAGAGAGCTGTCGCGGCTGGGGCTGGTGCCTTCAGGGAGTTGAAGTGGCTTATGAAGGCGTCTGTCAGATCAGAGTACCCTCGGATTGAGCCCGGGGGAAGCTTTTGTACTAGTCTTGAGCCATTCCAGTGAGGGAAGTGACAAATACCTTGGCCCAATAGTTGCTCGGGTGATCCTATAAGTGCATCAGGTGTACAAAGTAATCCAGATGCTCGGCCGGATCAGACGTTCCATCATACCTGTTGACGGACGTGGGGATTTTGCCCTTCCCCATACGGGTCATCAGAACCTCGTCGATGAGGGGGGAATCGCCCGTCATGATTCTGTAATCCCTATCCTCGGGATCCTCATAGCTGGCTTCTCTTCGGTGGTGAGAAATTTGGCTACGTGGTCGGCGAGCGTCTCTGGCCCTGGACCTCTCGCCCCCCGTCGCGGGGGACTTGAGACCTTGCTCGAGAGAGCTGCTCCACCACATTCTGGAGCCCCTTAAGCTGATCCTGTACTGCGGCAAGCTGAGGGTCGCCGACATTTCTGCGGTTTGCCCTCTCTGTGGCCCTCGATTGGACCTCTTCGTTGTTTTCAGCCCTCTCATTTTATGGGGCCATTTCATTTGTTGGGCCCTCGGCGGGGCTTCATTTTCCTGCGTAGGTGGCGGAGGAGGCGGTTGAGCCCTGAACACATTCTGTGCCCTTGTTAGGGGATGAACTGGGAGTCCTCCGACGGGTGGAGCCGCACGAGCGCCTGCCAAGGAGGGAAAATACGCAGCGGTGAAGTGTTCCCAAGCATTCTGGACCACTTGCTCCTCGCACTACGCGTAAAGCGCCTGTAGTTGTTGAGTGGTGATCTGGGCCATTTCCACCCCTTGTATCTCTCTCGGAAGCGACATGGGGAGATTTAGGGTCCCCACCTGTAACACCCCAAGCGGTGGGGCATCACACCCCCGCACTATGACCCAACACGTGTACGAAATTGAAGGTCCGCACACGCACCAAGTCACAGCGAACGGGTGACAAACAAAAACACACGCACTAGCTAGGCGGTATCTAACCCTGTACAAAAGAAAATATGCAAAACATGACAGCGGAAGCAATACGAATTGGCAACTTTCAAAAAAACTTTCATACAGCGAACATATTGAGCAATACAGAAAACCAAATCATTTACACGGGTTCAACTAATCCAGCCAACCTGTCCTATCTTGTCCCGAATAATTACAAAACAAAACGAGTTCAACTATTCCAAGCACCTGTCCTATCCTGTCCCGAAATTTCAAATATTCAAATCATAGATTCCAACCTGCACAGAACATATCTTATACAGAATTTACGAATCATAAATCAGAATAAAATACTTAACAAACTTAAACGAACAGACACAGACTCAACAGACACGACACACCGCCGGCTAGCACGAACTCCATTGACCTGAACCTGCAACAAAAAACATAAACGGGGAGGGGTCAGTCCAAAGACTGAGCGAGGGGCTACCCACACACACCTATATATATATAGAGCATAACACGTAGAAGAAGCAATATTCGTGAACCCGGGGTTAGTTTTTGCATACGAAAACAGTTTCCGTGATAGTAAATATATAGGGTGACTTATCAAAACATAACGAACAAAACTTAGCTTAAGCATACCTCAAAACATACGTTCAACTCATGCAGACTTAACACACGTATCAAAACATAACTTATTAGCTTAATAACAAAATCCAATTTTATCTTGACTTAAGAGTCTACCCCCGTTTCACGAACTTATAACGACAGACATAACGAAACTCGACGGGTACGAATCACATCTCCAAACTTCCAGAAACAAAGGGGCAAAACAAAGCAAAACAAAACAAGTTCCAACCTGCACACCGGGTGATAGAAGGGTTGACGGCCCTAACTATCAAAAATCACCCGAGATAAGGCTTAATTACGGCCTTGAAACCTTCAACGGTTGCTTCCGCCGGCTCAAGAGAAACACCCTTCACCAAACCTCCCGATGTTAGGTGAGACTCTCAAAAGGAAAATGTTGATGGAAGAGCTCGGCGACCCCACGGCCGACCCGAGATTACCATACCATTCTCCGGGGCCCAAACACACAGACAAACAGACATATATCAGAAACTTAACCCGCCACACACACAGACAGACAGACTTATCTCATGCATATCATACTTATCATATCGTATGTACATATCACGCAGACTGACCTCGAAATCATAACATATCAAAGCTAAGCTTACATAGGCTCGTACATAGCGTTTCTTACTTTCAAACTTATGACAAAACCATTAAAGTACATATTTCACACATATCTACGTATATACAAGGCTTATAAACCGCACACATTCAAAAAACGGGCACATTGTAATAGGGTGTAACTATAT
Organism: Lantana camara; assembly: GCA_037501455.1. Classification (NCBI taxonomy): domain Eukaryota; kingdom Viridiplantae; phylum Streptophyta; class Magnoliopsida; order Lamiales; family Verbenaceae; genus Lantana; species Lantana camara. Next base: position 99,826,661 of record CM074855.1, read on the forward strand.
CCTAACCTCACCTGGCACCAAACACAGCCAAAGACAGAGCAGATGGTTCACCCCGGAACCTGCACGACCCACCTGTCACCACCCCGAGTGCGCCTGAACCAACTGTGTGATGCCCCGTTCGATAAATCGTACAGGTATGCGCCACGAGAGAGTTTACCTTATGCACTTATGTGATTTAAAATTCCTTTTTATGTGTTTAATTCCAACTTTGATTGAAAAAGTGACTTAATTGACTAAAATCCAAAATAGTAAAATATGAATTCTTGCATGACAACTTGAGAATGGAACTTGGATGAATTTAAATTAATTGTTGGAGTTGGATTTAGATAGGACTTGGACCTATTTGTGTGTTTTGAGCTTAACTTAAATTAGGAGAGTTTGGGTCATTCCGGACCAATATGAGCTCGGGAATTCGAATTCAAATTCTGACACCACCATTGGACTTAATTCGGTGATTTGGGTCCAACGAAATTTACTTTATATTTTTCGAAAACCGTTTAGATCGTAAACCTTTTAATCTTGACCTATTGGGCCGAAAGTCTTTTATTTGAGCCCAAATCCTAATAAAGCCTCTAGCCCTATATTATATCTTGGAAACCCTAACCTTGACCTAAAACTATTAGCCACCATATAAATAGCTTTCTCCCCTTTTCATTTCATTTCAAACCACACAAGTTAGCTTCCAAGAGATTCATGGAGAAATTTCAAGAGAAGATCAAGACTTGAACCATCTTTCATTCTAAGAGCCCATATTCCTTGATTTCTCACTCCTTCACAAGACAAGGTAAGCTTTGGATCTCTTTTAATGAGTATTTCATTTCTATTCTTGGATTGGAGCATGAAATTTGTTGATATGAACTTGAATGATGAGATCTTGAATTACTTGAGCAAACTTTGATGGTATATATATTAATTAATTAAATTAGGCTGGAAAATTATGCCCTGTTTGTCCGCCTTTTTGTTGGTATCGTGAGTTTCGTCTGCTGGAAATTTAATTGTTGCCATCATTAGTCTTTCGTGCTGTTGTAATCCTCGAATTATGCGTACAGAACTAACTTTCGGTGGGTACATAATTAATCAAGGCTAATGGGATTAGGAACTGTTGAATTAATGTGCAACATATTTAATAATTAATGGATGAAATGATTACTTAGAAATGGAATTTGAGATCTGGATGAATAATACAAATTTCAAACCTTCAGTTTTTTGCTTTTGAATTTAATATTACATGATAGGTGTACTAGGGAGAAAATCAATTGCTGCGTGAGGGTGCCTAGGGAACCGTGACTTTTGCTTGGAAATTATTTAAACTTGGCTTGTGTAATGTGTCGGTTTGTGGCATAAATTCAATAACAAGTTTGGAAATTAAAGTCAACAAGCTTTAAATTACATAAGTGATGTGTGATTGTCTGATTATTGTATTTGGTAGCATGAACTTCCTTTAATCTGCCTGCCACCACGTTGCTTCTTTCATTTAATTGGGTGTTGAAAATTTTTGTGGTTAAAACTCCATTTTCACGCCTCTATCTGAAGCTTTATTAAATGATCCATACATGTGTGTGTATTATATATTTAATTGAATTAAGTTAGGTAGATTATTTTTTATTGAGTGCTTGACGTGTAATATGCATAATGAAATTTCTTAGATAATATTCTAATATTGGCGTTATATTTATATATATATATTTAGGTGTTAGTGTAATTATAATTCTAGGTATTAAAATGGAAATGAGAATTCAAGGTAACCCCGCTTTCTTTCTTTGACGGCATTAACGTGTTGTATCCATTTTCTATTTTGGAGTAATTGCTATTATAATCTGACTTGGTTAATTATCGAAAGTGTTAGAATATCTTTATATGTTATAAATGTGCTTCTAACCTTAAGAATGATATGAACTGAGATTGTTTATCTTAGCCTTTGGGTTGCTTGGTGTATTATATGTTATGATATTACTTTAATTATACTCTAAACTCTAGTACTTCATTTTAATTGTATAATTTGTTATAAATACATATCTTATGCTATGCTACGTAACCTATGTGATGCATATCATTCCATAATGCATTTCATACATGATGTTCTATGTTGCCGTGCGTCTTACTTGGTTCATATAGAGTTTAAGTCTGGGCTTCTGTATGTCTCGTTACAGAGTTTGATGGTGCCGGTGAGCCCGAGGTTTAGAGTGTTTGGCCCTTCACACTCTCAAACTTTACTACTACGAGGTGAGGTTTAGGATTCTGTATAGTTAAGCGACCTATGGCCTTAATATGATGATTTCAATCCTTGCATGCGGTTGTATACTAGGTATGATTAGATATGTGTTGGATATGATATGATTATGACCTTGTGGACCATCCTTGGTTTCGAAGAAAAATTAATTATTAAGGCATATGTAAGCTATTTTGGAAAGCTCTGATATGTTAGGATTCTGTAGCTAGTTGCCATGAAATATTGGCATATATATGTATGTTATGTTATGTGGATCCAGGAGCTGGTACGAGTGGAGACCGGTACGGCATAGGGCCGTCGGATAAGCCACTTTGAGGTATCATTACGCGACTCAGGGAGATAGGGGAGGCGTGATATCTTGAGCCTTCGGTGTACAGCCGGGGAGGACTCTTGTGGGTTCGCTACCCCTTGAGGGTTTGTCTGTATGTTTGGATGGTTAGGGCCAACGCGAGGCTCTTCCATCTTTGGAGTTGAGGAGGGATTTATTTCTGTATTTCGTTATGTTCTGTTATGAGAAGTAAAGGTTGGAAGCTCGTACTCGCCGAGCATATGTTATGATCTGTTATGGGAATTATGAATCGGGATAGAGTCTTTTCTGAAAATGATTTCTAAACTTATATCTATATCTATTTGGGTATATTTCGAAATGTTTTGGTATGCAACACCTATCCCCGGTTCATGAGTCCACCCTTATGTTATGTGCTTTGCTCTATATATATATATATTGTGGGTGTGCGTTAGCCCCCTCACTCAGTCAGTTGACTGACACCTCATTTTATCTTTTAGTTGCAGGTTTGTTGGCGTCTGCTAGGCGGGAGTGAGTCCTTTGAGTTGCATTTCGTTGGTCTAGTCTTTCTAGTTGCATTGTCTTTCATACACTTTACTTATGCTTTGACTTGTAGACTTGAGATTATACTTTACCATTCGGTAGCCCTGCGTGGCACTCGTATTCGGCCCCTTGTGGCACTTGATGATTGTTACTTTATGTTGATATTCGGGATTAGGGATTTATGCTAGTTGAACCCGTCACTTGCTATGTTCGTTAATCTATTATTCGGGACTAGGTATCTATGCTATTTGAACCCGTCACCTGCTTTGCATGTTTTGTTTTAAATGCTTCCGCTATCTATTGTTGTTGGTTTTAATTGCTTCCGCACTCTGAGTTTTGTCAAGTTAGATCCGCCTAGCCTAGTGTGTGAGTTGGTCTACCGTTCGCTTTGATTCGGATTCGGTCACGGACTTCCCATTTCGTGATCGGGTCTGGGTCTTAGTGCGGGGGATGTGGCATCCTCCTTTTGGGGTGTTACATCTATAAGTGGTATCAGAGCTCTAGGTTGCAAAACTGAGCTCTTGAGTCGTGTTGAGTCTGTCTAGGTTGTACGGCATAGGACAACTTGGTTATGTGTGCATGTACATCACAGCTTGATAGTCTATACATTTGAATTTCCATCGCCTTGCCGAATTTACATTACGTGAAGTATTACATTTCTTTGGTGCTTTGCTTGATTTATTAAGTGACATGAGCATTTACTGACCGACATGCATGTACCTGTACTGGAATTGTTGAGATCTTTAGGATGCCTCCTAGACGCCGTGACCGAGAGGCTTCACCGGATGCGCATAATCCGCCTCCGCCACCCCCACTGAATGCGGAGAACATTATTCAGGCACTTCTCAATCAGTTACAGCAGAATCAGAGACAGCAGACACCACCAGTTGATGGCCAGGATGGTACTATCTCAGCTGTGTATAGGGAGTTTCGGAACAACAACCCTCCTAAGTGGTTCGAAGGAGATGATATTAAGGCTGAGGAGTGGTTAGCTGAGATCAGTGGTATTTGGGAGATTTGCCCAGGGAGTTCTCAGGACAGGGCTGTTTGTACTACTCGATTCATTCAGGGATAGGCAGCTAACTGGCTCAAGGGAGTTCGATCCAGACTTGAGAGGAGTGGTACGGAGTTCACTTGGGAGACTTTTGTGCATGAGTTCCACGAGAAGTATATACCTCATAGTGCACGAGAGCGCAGACTTCAGGAGTTCTCTGAGTTGAAGCAGGGATCCAGATCTGTTGAGGACTACATTCTAGAGTTTGAGAGACTTGCTCCCTATGCTACCCACATCACTGATATCGATGCACACAGAGCCCGTCACTTTCTTCATGGGCTTCGAGAGGATATCCAGAGAGCCCTTCAGGCTGTTGATGTTAGCACTTGGGATGAGGTTACCAAGAGGGCTATTCAGGTCGAGGCTCAGAGACGGAGGTTGGGGCCCCCATCATTCTCTTCGGGGCATGGTTCGGGTTTTGATTCTGGCAAGAAGCCCGCTACTCATGATTCTACTACTTCTACACCAGCTTTCCGTCCACAGGGCTTTATCAACAAGAAGCCCCGAACTACTACTCCTGCAGCACCTCTAGCTATACCGACTACAGCTCAGGCCCGTTGCTCTCACTGGCAGGGTTCTCATCCATTGGAGAAGTGTTGGAGGTATTTGGGTAGATGCTTGGTGTGTGGTTCTGCTGATCACATGATAGACACCTGTCCAAAGAAGAGGCCCGCTATTCAGGCTCGTGCATATGCTCTCGGTGGAGAGGAAGAAGTAGTAGAGGTTGATCAGAAAGACGCAATGGAAGGTACAATAAACATTCATAGCACGAGCATACATACATCATTTATTTGACTCCTATTGTTATGTGATATACTTGCTAACTGCGATATGTGTTGATTGTTGTAATTTTCAACTATGCTACCTTGATGTGCGTGGGCACGAGTGCTTCAAGTAATTGTATTTATGTGCCAGAGGGATGTCAGGATCTCTCTTTCTCAGCGTGAGGAAGATTTAATTCTCTCTATTTACGTGCTTGGGAGATGTTCATCCTCTCGATTTATGTGTTAGAGAGTCGCAAGATTCTCCACTTATGTGATAGAAAGATGCTGGATTCTTTCTAAACTTTGTGCATGAGAGATGTTGGATTCTCTTGTACTTAGATATTCGGGAGATGCTGGATTCTCTTGAATTTAGGGGTTTGAGAAATGCTGGAATTTCTTGAACTAGAATGTTGGAAGATGCTGCAAGCTGCCCAACTTAGGTTGAGAGACGGGGTTCTCTCAATTATTTGCTTGAGAGACAGGGTTCTCTCTTGTGTGATCGAGAGGCGGGGTTCTCTCGCTTTCTATGTTGGAGAGACGAGGCTCTCTCACTTACGTGCTGAGAGATGGGATTCTCTCTTGTTTGTTATGGTTGCGCTAAGCGTTGGTTTGACTACGGGTTGCAAGTGGCGAGTTTGAGACGACATCGAGGTTGGGTGCAGTTGCAGCTACCCGATCATGAGAATGACCGACCGAGTTCGAAACAACTAACGGATGTGTCTTGGTTGCGATGCACGTCGACGACTACGGATTATAAGAACCAAGAACGGGATATCTTTGAAGAGGCGTTGGTCCCACATCGAAGAGACGACTGTTTTTACGATAGAAGAATTACAATTTACTTCGGACTTGGTGATTGTGAAGTATCCGGACGAGATTCAAGATCGAGTGTGGAAAGGACAGAAATCGGAGGAATCAACTTGGGAGACTAAGGAAGAGATGAAGAAGTTGTGTCCGGGTTTGTTTGAAGCCGAGCAGCGAACCTGGGGACCAGGTTCTCCTAAGGGGGGGGAGATTGTGACGCCCCGCCCGATAAATCGTATAGGTATCCTAAGGGGGGGAGATTGTGACGTCCCCTCACTGGGACTAGGGCGCGTGTTGCTGGAAAGCGGCCGGAAGCCGCTGTGAACGGGCGACGAAGTGGCGGCTCCGCCACCCCTCTCCAGCCAAGCCTGAAAATGGTCGATATCTCCATCGTCGGTCGTCGTTTGATCGAGATCTTGGTACGGTTGTGACCGCATCGTCAAGCTCGTCGAAATGGACTAGTGGTTCGTCGAAATCCGTCGAGAAACGAGCGAGTTCCGGGTTATGCGTGAAAACACACCTTCGAGTACGTGTGTGCATCGTGTTTCGGCTGGGGGGGAAGAGAGAGAGAGAGCTGCTGAGTTATGTCACGCTAAACGAGGATTCGGGTGTTTTATCCCGGGTCCTCGCACAAAAAACGAACGGTAGAAGGGGCAAACGATGTCAGAATTAAACAGACTCAGAGTCTACGGACTCGTTTCGATGCCCCGAACGCGTTGAAGGGGTCGAAAACTCGATCGAACGAGAAATGACCGAAAAACCCCTAAAAAGAGAAAATTACAAAGGGGCCCCTAAACTCTAAAAGAGTTCAAAATAGGGCCGCGAAAAACATAAAATCACATAATTAAACACATAAAAAGGTTGAAACGTAGAGTACCTCATAAATCGGACGAGCTGGATGTTACACCACCTGATAGGGCTGGACCATGGGCACCATTCCGGGCATCATCCCCGATTGCATATAAGCATATCCTGGCGGCGGCATGATCGTGGAGTACACGCCGGGATGGGAAGCAGGAACGTTGTGGATGAAGGTTGAGGGGGGAGGAATGGAGCCAGATCCTCCTACCCCGTTTCTGTTGGGAGGATGAGTTGCATCAACGGTTTCCGTATTTCCGGCCCCATTCCCATCCGTGGGTGGGGGCATACCCCCGGCGGGGACGTTGTTCCCTGCATTCTCCTCATTGATGGGCGGAAGAACACCCCTGTTCTCTACCGCCCCAGATCTTGTTGCAGTTACCATGTTTAATGTAAGAGGTGTTATATCTCAACTAGCTTACAGAAGAAACAGATGAAGATGAAGCTGAAGATGTCGATGGTTTCCCAGAGACGGCGCCAAAAATGATGGTGCAGGAATCTGAGTTTCCTAAATGCAACAACACTTTCACTATTTGTTTGAAAAGGGGAAGACAATCACAGGCGTTGGAGCCTCAAGAACTGGGTTTCCTTATGAGCGTGGGTTCTTCCAGCTAGGATAACACCAAGGTGTGCAAAAACGTGATGATGAAGCAGCTGTGGTGAAAATCTTACAGAGCTTGAGAAGAGGGAGGAAAATATGCCCAGTATGATGTGTGTGAGGAGGATGACTTGGGGAAGAAAGCATGTGTTTTCCCCTATTTATATGTTAGGGGTGAGGGTAAATCGGGAAAACTGACCGTGCGATCCCAAACCTGTGTTGCCCTAACACGTGGCAGCCCATGGGGGCGTGAGAACGAAATTTCTGAAAAGGAGGCGGCGTGTCAGGTGTAAGGTGCGCACTACCTTTGTGTCAGAGGTTGTTGGCGAGGGTCGCGCGTGGGGAAGGCCCAAGGTCCATTTTGCTAATGTTCGGATCCGTCGGGGGGATGGAGGATCATATACGAGCGCTGGTGATGCTCGAAGAGAGCACGGATGGGTTCCCCACGGCAGATGACCCTTGAGCGTCAAAATCCCGAGCATCAGGAGCGGGGCCCTCGTGTGGGTGCCTCCCTGAGAAGGATGACCCTGAGGGCCGGGATGTGAGCGTCAAACCTGTCAACTTGAACCCTTTACCTGAATAGTTGGCCGAGGCTCAAGGGCCTGTACTAGTAAGCAAGCGAGTGGGCTGGGTTGGCCCACGAGCCCATCAATGCGAGCGTCCAATCCCTCAGTCGGCAAGTGGTGACACGTGGACGGCTCCGATATGAGCGCGGTTTTATGTCTCATCAATATATATATATATATATTTATAATATTAAATATATATATATATATATATATATATATATATATATATATTAATATTAAATATATATTTAATATTAATATATATATATATATTTAATATTTAATATATTTATATATAAAATATATAGTATGTATTTATAAAAAAAATATTTATACATTATATATATTAAATATTATATATTTATATATTATATACGTGTAATTATTATGTTAAAATATAAATAAGTTTTAATAATAATATAATATAATTATATTATTTTGTTAAAATAAAAATAAAAATATATTATTATGTAAAAATATTTTTTAAGCTATAACACATGTATATATATATATATATATATATATATATTAAATAATATTATAATATAAATATATTATTATGTTAAAATAAAAATATAATATATTATTATGTTAAAATGTTTTGTAAGCTATAATATTATTTAATATATTTATTAAATATTTATTATTTAATATATTTATTAAATATTATTTAAAATATTTATATTATATCATTATTAAAATTTATTTATATTTAACATAATAATTATTTGAACAAAAAATATATTACCTTGGTTTCGAACCCAGGGCCTTAGGTAAGAGAAGGAGCCTCGCCACCAACTGGGCTACAGCTGCCCTTATTTTTTTTATTTGTCAAAGATTTTATTTGGGCCACAAATGTATTTAACGGTTTTCGTCCAAAAATTGACGTTTGGGACTAAAATTATCACAAATTGAAACCTACGGGGATCAAAATTGTCAAATTTTGAAAGAATGGGACCAAAATTGCAAATCGCCCAATTCTATGGGACCAAATATGTAATTTGCTCAAATAAATAATTACATACCTTCTGTCAATCACTCATAAATGTCCATGAAATGTCTTCTTTAAGTCCTCCCAATAAATTACCCAAATTTTGAAAAAAGAATGTCCAAGTTTCCTTATTTTCTGTTTCTACCACAGCATATGCTAATGGGTACAAGATATCGTTCCCATCCAAGGCTATAGCTGCAAGTAGTACTCCTCTAAACAATCTTTTTAAATGGCAACCATCAAAGCCAATGAAAGGAGCACAACCTCCGATAAAAACCATGTTTCAAGGAATTTAAACCAACAAAGAATCTTTTAAAATGGTACAACCTCAAGATTTGAACCACTCTCAACAATTTCTGATTCTAAGGAAACAACACTTCCTGGATTAGTATTAGTAACCATTATACCATAGTATGGAATCTTTCCATATGAATTGCCATGGGTTCCCTCAATTTCTTCTTCTACTTTCAATTTGGCTCTGTAGATTTTCATGTAAGATGGAGTGATTCCATACTTCTTAACTTTGGTCTCAAAGTCAGAACATTTCAGATTTGGTGTTTTTCTCGACCAATTAACAATTTTCCGTGACATCCATTTTACAGTTGCTTCCCCAGTGCAATTAGTCCTAATACATGTATGCAGTCCGTTGTAGGTTTAATACGGAAAGTCACATTATCACTAAGCACGGAAGCATGTAATCTCTAGGGATAACCAGGACTCTCACATTCAACCGTTATTCTCTTTGAATCATTTTTTTTTCTTACCATCGCGAATCCTTCTTGTATCACATAATCCTTAGTGTTTCTCTAAGATGCATAACATCCCTATATTCTTTTCCCACGGCTAACACAACTTTACCGGAACCATCATCGGTAGATTTAGGATCAACATCAAAAGCACCTTTATGTGGATCATTTTCAAACTCACTATCTGAACTCATTAACAATCTCACGATGATCATCAAAATTATAATCAGACATACCATCATCTTCAAAATTTCTAGCAACCTCATGATCAATATTTTCAACATCAATGTTTGGAACATGCAAAGAATCCTCACTTAAACAATCATCTTCAATAATATCTAGATTCACATCACTGACAGTATTTTGCATGTTGTCACTGCCCACACCACCATCAACATTGACATCTTGCAAATTGCTTTTGACATAAACATCAATCACGCTCACAGATTTGTTCCTCTCAAGCATATCCAATAACTCCATATCAGTAGAAACAGACACCTTGTAGGTAGAGTTTTGTGTGGAAGCAAGTATAACCATAGGAATTTCATTAAACCCAAACAAATCCTTGATATCATCTTTAAAGTCAATAATATTGTACCTGTCTGGGTCTATATCATACAAACTTGCTATTTGGCCTTCGGAGTGCATAACTAAAGTGTAGGTTTTGACATCAAAGGCCATTTCTGTAAATAAAAATGTATATAATTAGCATGAATACTTACCCAATAATGCAGAAAAGATCTCAAATATATTAACATGAATACTTAACCCAAAAAAATAGAAAAAAACTCGAATATATAAATTCTCAGGTCAAGTTTGTGAATATTGAATTATTTATACATAAATTAAGAAAAAGCAAAAGAGCCAAGAAGGGCTTGTCGAAATGTATATAGGAGAAACGAATGTATATTTCCTAGTCTAATGAAACAGTATTATAAATTGGGATATCTGATGGATCCTTATCAAATCAAAATCATGGCTACAAACTATAAATATCAACCCAAAATCAAACACAAAATTCACATCAAAGATAAGAAAATCAAATTAAACTACAAATGAATAAAAAGGGAAAAAGTGTAGATGCATATGAAGGGTGACAAAAGAAAAAGAAAAGAAAAAGAGGGGTTCCAGTTTGTAGCATGCAAAAGAGGGTTTATTCTCACCTTCGGTACGACAAAATAACGGTGGACGATCCAAGTATAATTACGATCCTTTCTGCTAACAGTAATTAACCAGAAGTTTGTGAGATTTTTTGCAAGAAATTAATTTTTTGTGTCTTCTCGTAAAGATGACTAGTCTAAAACTTTAAATAAGTGAGAGAAGTAGGGTTTTGATGGAGTGTTTGAAGGGTTTTGAAAAAAGGGAACTACTTAGAACCGCCAAATATAAGGGGTATAATCGACTTTCACAATTGTCAATCTTTTATTTTAAAAGAAAAATACTGAATCGCCGTTAATTCTGTAGAAATATTGAATTGTCGTTAATTCTGTCAAGCGTATATATGAGATTATGCTCATGGTGTAATAAAATTGAAATGTGAGGGACCTTTTTGTAATTAATAAAACCTAAGGGAGTAATTTGTAATTAGACCTAAACTCAAGGGCAGTAGATGTAATTTTCCCTAAATACAAAACTATTATACTTTTATAAGCCAGATATCTGACCTAATTTTAAGGTTTTTAGGAGGTATTTGATGGGAAAGATAAGTTTTTGTGAGTTAATTTTAAACTAGCTTTTTAGATAAAATTAAGTGCAAATAAAATTATTTAATATTTTGTTTCATATCGATTATTAAAATAGTAGGACACAAACTAATTTTCTATTAGATAGATTAGATTAGTTCAAAATCAATGTACAATTACTATTTTACCCTTGTAAATTTCTTCATCTTATCTTAGTGTCATTCTAATGGACAATTTTCTATTGAATAAATGTACATCTTCAATTTTTAAAAATTACATTTGTAAGATACAAACAACTGTAACATGCTCCTCTTAATTAAAAAAACAAACAAGCAAACAAAGTGTAACATGCTCCTCTCCGTGAAAGATACAAAATTATGTCTCTTTAGTGGATCAAACTCTCAGAATTTCCATGCCATTTAGCAAGTTACTAAAGGAAGCTTCCTATCTGTTGGAAAAGTTCTTGACAATGGGCTCGACTTCAGCCACAGCAATTGGGCATCTGAACCCGAACTTGGGTCCTCATCTAAAAAGGATAAAATCAACCAATTGCGAGGAAAAACTAGATAAATTTATCTATCCAAATGAAAATTTAACAATATACCAGATTTACAGGCTCTAGTCTTTACAAACTTCGTTAAATCACTCAAGTGCTCCACAATTAGTTCCTTCTAAAATTTGAAGTTTCATCACCCAAGAATAGTATTAGATAAATTTCATAATGTTGCTTGTGCTTTAAAATTAGACCATTCAAACATAGTGATGTTACTTGTACTTTAAAATTAACTCTGCACATCAAAAGAACAAGGAGAAGAAATTGGAGCCCCCTATAATTTCAAATCACAGATTCAGATTTCAAATAAGTCATAAAGTGCAAACAATACATCCATTATGTTAGTACAGCCACAGCCCACAGATGCACCCAAATCATTTTCACTAAATTACATCTGAAACTCAAATGTATTATCACGTACAATAAAGAATTTTCGATGAAATCATTTATCAGTGGACTTCCACACTCTATAGGCATACATTTCGGCCAAGAAATTGCTGAGGATATTCTTTCAATTATCACAAAGCTTACACCTAAATTCACCTTCACAAATAATCTGAAGTTGGGACTTTTTGACAAACACAGCACAATGAGAGTTATTTCCTGTCCTTTCTAAATCAAATGTTCAAACTTGCAGATAAAACACCAATCCCTCTTCCGGCTTGTATCATTGTAATTAAAACTGGAATAAATAACAAAGAACTTAAAAGGAATTCATAATTGAACTCTGCTTGTGAATCATGAAGTGGTACACTGGTACTTATGTTTCCGAGTGCAAGAGAGGTGATATGGGCTATAATTATAAATACCTGGGTTGTTCTTAGATTATTTAACCAGGCCCAAAGTTATGAAGAGTTTGGATTACTTAATTGGGCCCAGAATCATGTAAAGTTGGGGTTATTAACCTACTTGATGGCTCCAATGTCTGCGGGCTAAAGCCCATCATAATTAGGGTAAGGATTCTCAAGTTAGGATTAAGACACTTGGAGGCCATAGATTAAAGGACCATTCACTATAAATAAGGAGCTTAATCATTGGGAAAAAGTAATTATTCAAACTTTTTATTAATAGAGTCCTTGCATTATACTCTTTTCAAACTTAGTGGTCTGACTTAATTCAATGGAGGGTTTTCATCGGAAATATTTCCGGTGGGTCTTTCTTACGAAGTGTTTATGTATTTGTTAAATAGTCTAAAAATCAAGTGTCAGAGCTAGTGTAGTTACAAGTGACACAAGAAATTATGATCGAGGTTCTACTCAAGAGGCAATTTATGTCCTGCACTGAAACAATAAATTCTTGGAAAATCACCAATTGAGAAAAAATAAATTAAATATCAGTCCCAATTTTTCAATAACTCCTAATCCTAAACCATATCTTGTGTTGCCAGGGATGGCAATAGAGCAGCTCACGGTCTATCACGTTCTGCTCATAGTTTCCGGGAAGAACTTTCGGATGTGGACGTTCTTGCTCCAACCTAGAACTTTATTGCTTCTGATCTTTCTGGTTGAGACTTGTCTCTGTGTGGTTGTCCTCAAGTAATGTGTTTTATTTGTTTACAATTTAGAGACTTAAGTGGTTTGTTCAAACAAATATTTATATATTTCCTTTCTAAACACGACCAACAATGGATTTCACACAAGACCATGGACCTTGGTATGATCTTCGGAACATGTGATGCAAGATGAAGCAAATTTAAACCAAATGAAGATTGACGACCTAAGCCATCTACAACAAGAAAATCAAATCAAACCGTACTATTTATACCAAAATGTGGTATAAACTTTTAGAGATGGGTATTAGAGAATAAACTTCAAATATTATGTACTATTTATACCAAAATGTGAAGGTTTGGGGGGTAAAGTATAAATACCCCAAATTATGCATATTTTAATCAATATATAAATAAGCAAAATGAAATATATATTAAAAAAAGTATTTCTAAATAAACATGGTCTTGATTTAAATTACTAAAATTACAAAACAAAAAATACGTATAACCAAAGAGTTATAAATGAAAAATCAAATATAGGTATTACGGTGTTTTGGTCAATTTCGATAACATAATTAGTGAAATATACTAATTACTCAAATATATTACATAAAAATCCTAATAACCATATTTAATTTTCATTTATAACTCTTTGATTGCACGTATTTTTTGTTTTTTAATCTAATAATTTGTATTGAGACCATATTCATTTAATCATGTCATATTTTTTCGATATATTTCATTTTGGTTATGTATGTATTGATTAAAACATGTATAATTGGGGGTATTTGCACTTTACCCCCCAAACCTTCAAGTTTTGTATAAATAACACATAACCTTTGACGTTTGTTCTCTAATACCCCCTCTAAAAGTTTTCAACGAAATTTTCCAGTCGAATGGGGTGTTTGAAAACAAACTTTAAAGGTTATGTATTACTTACACTAAAACACAAAGATTGGGGGGTAAAGTGCAAACACCTCCAAAGTTCAAGGAATAAAATGTTATTACCCCTAAATTTAATATACCTTAGGATTTGCCCTTATCAATGATCTTTTTTTTTTTTTTTTGAAAGTACCCTTATCAATGATCTTCTTTCCTTATTATCTAGAGTTCTTGGAGTACAACGTTCGTAGGACTTTCAAACTTTCAATGAATTCGTCCTCATTTGTCCTTTACTATATAATCATAGGTCCGATTATATATGACAGAAGGGCCCCATCATATATATATACACAGGGGTCGTGTACTAATCAAGTTGTGTTTATGCATGTAAGGATTATAAGTGATGGGCTACAAACACATGTTTATGCTTTCACATTTTGATATAAACTTGTGTTTACATTATATGTTTGTGTAAGCATGTTAAGAATAAAATACCATTTTACCCTTTCTTTTTTTAAAACCCACATGAACTAACAATATCTTCTCATCCCATTCATATTGTTCTTAAAGCATATGAACTAATATACTTATTCAAGATCAAACTTTTCAAATAACTCCTCCAATAATTATGAACAACAAATAATATCCCAATGACTATCATTATCAATGACGATAACTCTTTACACTAATTTTAGCAAAAAAACAAGTTATATTATGACAAAATAAAAATTATATTCCCCTAAACAGGTGTCATTAGTGACAAGAACAGAGAAATTATTGCTTAATTCTCCTAATTTGCATCTCAATTGTAAGAACATATGTAACGCCCCAAATTCCGGAAGTTCAGGTAAACACGCCACGTGCTGGTCTTCGAGAGTTGGGGGTTTATTTCAATTATTTTATTTGTTCAGTTATAATTTTCATTTCATTATTATGTGCATTATACATTCCTATGTATTTATATGAATTAGCTTTAATGTGAAATATGTGAATTAAGTGATAATGTGCCTAATTGTATTATATGACTTTAATTGATCATTTCATAAATATGTGGACTTAATTGCATAACATGAATTGAAGTTAATTGCTCATACCTCATGGATTGAAACTTGTGCGCATTCATTTAAATAAATGAGGGACTATTTTACAAAATGAGGTGATTCATCATGTTAGTGGAGGATATTATATCATGTATATACATTTCATTCCTTACATTGCATTCTCCAACTCTATACAAGAATCTCACACACATACACACACTAATACAAGATCAAAACACCAAGAAGAGAATGAAAGATTCATCACATTTCAAGCTAGAATTTTGGAGGAATTGTGAAGCTAGAAGCATCATCATCATCATCCGAACATTTCATCTCATCTCTTTTCCATTTTAAGGTAGAAATCGGAATTTAATTAAATTCATGAATCTATAATGATATAGGGTTTGATGAATATATTATGATTCCTTGATTATTTATGTTTAGAAACTTATTTAGGGCCATTTTTATTCCAAAGTTTGCATGATAGCATAGGTTATATGAAAGTTCGAGGCTATGGAAATATATGGGTTTGTTGGATGAATTCTTGAGAATCTAAGCATGTTTCCATGGTTTATATGATGCCTAATTGGTACATATGAGTTTTATGCATGATATATGATAGTTTTGAGTTGTATTCTTACATTAGTTTGGTGTGGGAGAGGCTTGGGAGCCAATTCCCGTCATTATGCCTTGTTTTTCCCTTTTTTTTCGACCCAGAGGACACCGAACGGTCACTCGGTTCCTTCGTGAACGGGGGTTCACTCGTACAGAACCGTTCCGCCTCTTTGAACGGTCGTTCCTGGTTTTATGCTTGGATTTCAAACGACCGTTCACTATTCAAATGAACTCCAATTGACCTGATTTTTGAACCCACGGAAACCTCTTGAAGTCTAGAATATTCTCGAATTACTTTAATATCTTTTTTCATTTGTGAGATATGATAGTTTGAAAATTGTGTCGCCACTTCGCCAAAATTCTGCTTTGACCTAACTTCAAATCTACGCCATTTTCACCTCGCTTTGAACTAGAAAACCAGCCATATATAATTTTAAAGGTCTACTTGTTTAGTTTCATTCCCAATAAACAAAACTCAATTCCAACTTCTATACCTCAAGATATTCCAGTTTTTCTACAGCATGTACATTTTCGGAAACTGTCAATTTTTACCGAACTTCACCAAAACCTCTCTTATTGCATTCCTTTCACTTCCTTGGCTCCTGTATGTGACTTATATGAGTTATATACTTGATTTATTGATAAGTATGCTTCTATTTGACACCTCTTGATACTTTATTTGGGAATTTGGACACATTCATGATATTTATTGATTGTAAAGGTATGATTGACATCACATGACTTTGTCGTTCGTCTTAAATGGTTCATAAGAGTCGAGTCTCATGTACACTTGTCCTTGTTACACAGATCACGATCCCGGTTTTGAGGAGCACGCTCCGTAGGGTGTTCACTTGCTTCCTTTTTGGTTGGTTGGTTAAGGTGAGGTTTAATTCTAGATATATTGAACCCGTACAACCCCTAAGTGATATTTTCGGCCAAAAAGTATCTATATATCTATAGTTTTTGAACCTTATGATTTTCAAATGATTTTATGAAAACCGATTGATTGATTGATTGATTGATTGTTTTGGCGAGTTATTGAATTGCACTGTGGGCCCAAGGATAGTGGCTTGAGTCAACCGGAAAAGCATGGGCTGACGGGTAACTCGAGCGCTATCCTCACCAAATTGGGATGACCCCTGAACCCCCTAGGAGATTAGTGGAGGAAGGAGTTCCAGGCTTAGGGATTCATGTACCCTCTGCCCAGATTGATTGGATGTTGGGGCCTTGCAATCCCACCATCACCCGGAGCAAGAAGCAGTTATTGAAATTGCTAATTATGTACTGAAATTGTCTGTGTGATCGCCTAATCCATTAATAAATTAAATTATTGTACCCAGTCGGAGAAAGGTTGGAGATTTGCCCTCACTCACCGGGCCACTGATTGATTGAAGTGAATTGTTTAATTGTCAATTGAATTGTTGTAATCTCGGGCGGGAATCTTTTTATTATTTTAAACTTCTATTGTTTTCTTTATAAAATCTTACCCGAGGTTATAACTTGCATGGTAATTGCGCTTATAATTATAAACCCCTCGCTCAGTCCGTGTTAGACTGACACCTCAACTTTTTAGTTTTGCAGGTGCGTGCTAGGCGGGAATTAGAGTCTAGTATGTCTTTAATTTGGGTCTAGCACACTTCATCTTCCTATTTTGTTCATGTATTGATGATTATAAATTTTGTAGCATGTCTCGAAATTATTTGGAGATGATATTGTATTGATATGTATGTTGGTACCTATTAGTATTTCTACTTGATCTTTAAATATGGTACCTATAAGTAATGATTGAATTATTGCTTCCGCTTTCATTACTTGAGTTGGATGTTTTAATTGAGGGTTGGTCCCGCCTAGCTAGTGAGTCGTTTTTTATTGTCTCCCATTCGGGATGGGCTTGATTCATGTATGGGTTGTCCATCTCATATGTGGATTGAACTGTAGTGCGGGGGATGTGGCTACCTAGCGTTCCGGGTGCTACAACATAGCATACTCTTCCATTTTCAAGTCGGAAACTCTTCAAAACCCACCTTCACTAAGCAAGCACTCTTGTCTAATGTTTTTGGTTGCAGCAACAAGCTCACGAATGTGCAGCAATATGAGTTGTTGGATCTAGGGATGTAAACGAGCCGAGCCTTGACCTTTTTTTATGGTTCGAGCTCGGGCTTGGCTCACGAGCCAGTGAGCCACATTGGAAGTGGCTCGGGCTTGGCTCGCAGTGAGGTTCGGCCGAGCCGAGCCGAACCCACGAGCCAAGGAAGAAAGCCCTCAAAATACGTTTTTTTGCCATAGATCTGAGGCTTTTTCTCTTTTTTCCCCAAATCTCAATCCTTATCTTTATTATATACATCCAAAAACAGAAACCCAAAATCTAAATTCTTTTGTTGCCATAGATCTGAAACTTTTTCTTTTTGCCCCAAATCTGGATCCATATCTTTACATACATCCAATACAGAAACCCAAAATCTAAATTCGTTTTCTTACATATAGAAACAGCAGAAGAAAGAGATGATAAACGAACCAAAAATTTGGGGTAAAAATAAAATCAAAATTTGATTCGATATCCTTCAAGCTACGTGGAAGTTGCGATGGACTCTCCATGTCCGGTGGTGCGCAGGGGTGGTGAAGTCCTTCAAGCTACAAGGAAGTGTTGAACGGTGAGTGGTGATGTAGGCGAGGTGGTGGCGTTAGGCGAGGGCTGAGAGTTTTCCATTGTGGGAATTTTCACTTTGCACCTATGGGCGGCTGAGGGAGAAAGGGGGGAATAAATTTGACTGGGGGGATGAATTGGCTAGGGTTAGATATATATATATATATTTTTTTTTTTTTATAAGTAATAAACGTGTGGGTATATATATATATTATATATATATAATTTTTTTTTTTAAATTATAGATTAGTTCGCGAGCTGCGAGCTAGAAAGTACATGGCTCAGGCTTGGCTCGCATATCCCACGAGCCGAGCCATGGCTCGGCTCGGCTCGGCTTGGAAACATCGAACCCAAGTGCGAGCTTCAACCGAGCCCACTTGCTAAGCTCGTGATCTGGCTCGGCTCGTTTACATCCCTAGTTGGCTCTTTTGGGATTCCTGCTTCCTTCGTAGAATCCTTACAATTTTGACCTTCTATTTATCTAAAAATCATAATTTTTGTTAATGATATTAAACAAGGCATACTTAATTAATTACACTTAAAAGAATAATTCAAAATAGTTGGTGTAATCACATTTCAACATATGCAATACCACATTCAACCACTGATCGAAGATGAAAGCCCAAGTTTTTCAAATTATTCTTAAATTAACTCAAAAGCAGTTGGTTCAATTTGAATACAATGAACCAACTCAATTGAAAAATTAATGTATCAGAAACATATAAGCGATAACACTCACCTGAAACATAATGCCAAAAGATCCTTATCCCGCATGCACTCTACCATATAACCATATAACTTATAGTCTAACAAAGATGGTAACAGATTAAGTCACACGAGAAGCTAAGAATAAACTCAACAAAACAACAATCATAGCAAGAAATTTGTTATGCCAAATTAACTTCAAAGTTCTCTAATCCTATTACGACACGGTCTCTTAATAAAATTCAAGAAAATTCAAGAACCAAGAACCAAAAAACATTCCAACATATACCTGCTTAGGCTGACCATTTGTGCCACCAATAATAGTTGCTATAATGTGCCCTATGTTAATCCCATTTCTATGAGCTAGAGCTGCTTCCATTTCCTGAAGCACGAAACCCAAAATACAAAAAATGAAATACATCAAAAACTATTGCCACATCCATTGCCTCTTGTAGGTGGATTTCACCAAAATTTAGAAACTAGTTACGAAGAGTCAAAGCTCAACAAATAAGAGATATAAATTAAGTACAAATCCAAGGAAGCATAAATCTTGATTTTTACTTACAGCTTTGACAAATCAAATCCATTATTGCAGATCAAAAGGGGCAAATTTGGCCAAACAAAATAGAACGCAAAAGATTCTGATCTCAAGATGGCATCAACAATCAAATAATCAAATCATGATTAAGTATAAGACATATAAATCGAACAAAGATAGACAAATTATCACATTATCAAACTGCCCAAACTTACTATTGTCAGACCACCCTTTGCGTAAGTCGACGCCACACAGCAGAAAACCCAAACCAAGAGGGTTAATGCTTATTAAATTAGATCCGTCCCAACTCCTATTTCTCTTCTATATAATAAATCCCATCCCCCAACAAATTCAAAACCGATTGCAAGAAAAACCAAAAAATAAGCATTCAATTACCAAGATTAACAAAAAATAAGCATTTGATTCAATATCAAACCAAAACCTAAGATTAATTTTGAAGAGAATCGCGCAAGGGGTTGGGCAGATCTTCCTTTCACGACTTGGACATCAATGGTGGTGGTGGGGTGTAGATCTGATTTTTGGTGGTGGTGGGGTGTAGAGAGGGGAACAAAGCCTCCTTTATAAGGGGATGGATACCTTTCCCTTGTTGAGGCCTTTTCCCGGATAGTGATCTTAGCCATTGGGCGGAACAAAACCGTGAGGGTGGTGTCGCTTAGCCTACCAAAGCGGACAATATCGACAGGCGGGTTTTCGGGCTGTTATATTAGATGTCAGGGAGGGGCATCAAAGCGGTGGTAGTCAGTGTGGCGGTGGAGTGCGGATCTGGTAGTGTGGTAAGTGAACTGGTGGTGGCGGGAGGGCGGTGGTGAGGGTGGAGGTGGATCTGGGAGAGATGGCGATGGTGGCCCCAACCAAAAATTTTCCCTCCATACATCTGCTGCCTTCGCTGATTCATGAAGCTCCATTGTACAAATGGCAGGTTGCCGTAATTATGAACAACAACTGGGCTAAGGCGTCTTTTTCTCCTCCATGTTTATTTGCATGTGATAGTCCACCAGCTTTAATACCCAAATCACATGGGCCGACGCTTATCACACGGGCTCCTGCCCATGAGTAGTAAACAGCTGCCACCGCATGTCATTGGGCCTTCACATGCCTTATCCGAAAAAGTACACGACGAGAGGTCATAATCATGTTTGTATATAATTTCAGATTTAGAAATACTTTGTTGTATTCTATGTATGCCTGTTTATGATATAGAATAAATTTATAGATCATATACAATTTTACCAAGTACAATTAATTAAGCATAACACAAACAATTTATTTCTGGCACAAAACAATGCTAATTAGTTAAGTAAAGTTTATTGAATTTCTTTCCTTCACCTAGTGATACTTATTTAATAATATAATGGGAAATGTGCAAAAAATCCTCAAATGGGGACTCAAATTTGCTTTTGCTTTTCATTTTTAAAAAAATTTGCGTTTGCTCCCCAAATGAGAGGCAAACTTTTCGTTTACTCCCCA
This sequence comes from Lantana camara, assembly GCA_037501455.1. Lineage (NCBI taxonomy): Eukaryota > Viridiplantae > Streptophyta > Magnoliopsida > Lamiales > Verbenaceae > Lantana > Lantana camara. The sequence continues at coordinate 99,847,740 of CM074855.1, forward strand.
TTTTTCGTAAACATGGTATAAAAACTCAAGGATCACGTAACTAAATCTCCAAATGTTGTATATTTTTCGCAATATGATGTATATACATTGATATCGATCGAAAAAATCAATCGATACCAAAATAATTTATTTGGGAGAAATCCGATTATAAAACAAAATCTGTAATTTAAATAACAAATTAGAGAGGAAATAATAAATAATCAACGAACAAGAAGAAAAATAAAAGAGCAATAATAGTGAAATAGATAATAAGATTCTCTGAATTCTGGAATCTGTCTTCAATCGATACAACTGATGGAATAATTGCAAATCTATAACAAACCTAGGGAGTAATCCAAAAAGGAATGTATCAGAAGTGGAATATAATAGAGGAATATAAGAATTCTCAATATAAACGTAGGAAAATTGACTGAAGGAAGCTGAGATGGTGTTGAACTCTGTTGTGGGTACTTGCAGACAGTGTATGGAGTGTAGGTTTTCTGTGTATTACTTTGAGTGAATCTGCCTTCTTTTCTCTCTCTCCTCCATTTTTAGTCTCTCTCAAGAGTTGGTTGTAGCTTTTTCCTGAAATCTTGGCACGTGGGACTCTTTGAATTCAAAATATCTGAACACGTCTTGTTGATTGACCTTTTCTTCCCTAATTCTCTCAACTCCTTTTCTCTTCCACTAACGTAATTAATCACCAACATATTCTAATTAATTAAATTAAATAATATGGTAAATATGGCCCACATCATCACTCCCCCCTACTCTTACAGTCGAACAGTGTGGATGACTGTGAGAATAGTGAAATCTCGATAAATCGTACAGGTATACGTCACGAGAGAGTTTACCTTACGAACTTATGTGATTTAATTCCCTTTTTATGTGTTTAATTCCAACTTTCATTGAAAATGTGACTAAATTGATTAAAATCCAAAATGGTAAAATATGAATTCTTGCATGACAACTTAAGAATGTAACTTGGATGAATTTAAATTAATTTTCGGAGTTGGATTTAAATAGGACTTGGCCCTATTTGTGTGTTTTGGGTCTAACTCAAGTTAGGTGAGTTTGGGTCGTTCGAGACCAATCTGAGCTCGAGAATTCGAATTCGAATTCCGACACCACCGTTGGACTTGATTCGGAAATTGGGTCCCATGGAATTTACTTTATATTTGTAGCACCCTAAACCCCCAAGGCGCCACATCCCCCGCACTATAGCCTCGATCCACGTATGAAATGGACTGTTCATACATAAACCAAGACCACAGCGAACGGGTGACAATAAAAATAACGAGCTAGGCGGGACACTCTCCCCAACAACACCAACGCAAACATGATAATGAAAGCGGAAGCAATAAAGTCATTCATATATATAGGTACCATATTTATTACATAGATACATATAGGTACCAATTAACTATCAATACATTATCATCTCTTAATATACTATACATAATCAAGTATCCAAAACCTGACGATACTAGTCATAACGTGAAATGTCTCAAAAGTACTATACATGAAAGGTGCTAGACTCGTGAGGATGCAAAAGACGACCGAACACCCGCCTAGCACGACCACGCTCAAAGTGTACCTGAAAAGTGGAGCATCAGTCTACCGAAGACTGAGTGAGGGGCAATAATATATATATCACACGTCTCATGTAAGTTGTAGCCTCGGGTGAAGACTTTAAAGTAGAATAGATATATAATTCAAGAAGTTTAACCTTTGCCCGAGATTACAACCAATCATTTTAACACGTTTATTTTAATCATGCTTGTCAATGTCATGAACATGTGGCCCCGGCGAGCAAGGGCAATCTCCAACCGAACTCCCAAATCGTGAACAATACGTGATCATGCTTGCTTGCTTGATAAATACGTGATCATACAATTTAATTAGTGCTCATATAGACAGTTTCATGCTTGAAATCATGCAATAACCCGAGGATAACCCGACATGCCGGATTAATCCCCAGTCTCCTTCTTCCTCCGGGTGATAGCGAGTTTGCAAGGCTCGACTATCCACGACATGGTGTGTGTAGAGGACATGACCCTCTAGACACGGAACTCCTTCCACCACTAATCTCCTAGTGGCTTCGGGGGTGATCCCAACAATGTGAGGATAATTCAGGAGTTACCCGTCAGCCCTTGCTTTCGCGGTTGGCTCAAGAATTACCCTCGGGCCCACGTGCAATCATGTACTCGCCAACCATGCTTGAAATCATGATAATCAATACTTTCTTGCTTGGAAATGTTTATAAGTTTGAAAACGTTTATAATTATAATAGGTTTTGGCCGAAAATAGCACGTAAGAGTGGTAGGGTTCTATAACCATAACCTAAAACCTCACCTTTTCTTGCAAAATATAATAAAGAAGCGTTCTAAGGAGCTTGCTCCCCGTCCACGCCCTCGTGACCTGTGCAAATACGACGTACATTCGTGAGACATGACCTAAAATGACCAAAATATGACGAACGGCGGAAATGTGTCGAGACGACCATGAAAATGCAATGTGGTATGATAACATGTTGTTTCACATCATATTAGCACATATTATAGCAATTCGGGGTCAAAGAAGTCGTCGGATCAAGGGGCTAATTTCGTAAATTTATGCAGAAACTTTTGTTCTGCATGTCCAGGTGGGAACGGCCGTTCCGTTCCCCTTTGAAAAATGGGAACGGTCGTTCCCATGCAACCCCAAAGCGCGCCAACGTTTTTCCCTTTTTAAAACGCGCCTAGCCGGGAACGGCCCTTCTGGCCCCAAGGCCAAAATGGGAACGGCCGTTCCCGTGGTCGGCCGCCCCTTTATTTGAAAAGAGATGGGAACGCCCGTTCCCACCAAGCCTTGAGGCTGGGAACGGTCGTTCCCAGTTCCTGCAACTGAAAAACAGAGCAGAAACAGGGGAAGGCTACGGGAATGGCACAAAGCAACCACAAAATTCCATTTTTGATCCCCAAATACAATAATTTCTGGGAATATGATGCATACCACTTCAATAATTGATAATATAACACTTAGACACATAAAACCATGAAATATCATCATATATTCATGCTCCATGCTCATGATCAAACTTGATCATTTTTGCCAAATATCCAAGAATTTCAAGCTAGAAATCATGCAATAACTCATGATATGATCATTGAATCATGCTTTGCACAACACCTAATTCATCTAGCACATCAAGCTCAAACCCTAACCTATACAAACATGATCAAAATCATCACTTCCATGCAAACCAACCTTGAGAATGAAAGAAATGAAGAAAGTGGATGATGATGATGATGATCTCCTAATTCCTTGGAACACTTCTTGAAATCTTGATGATTGAAATGAAAAATCTCTTCCTTCTCCTTGCTTCTTGATACCGAGAGAGAGAGTGAATGAGTTGAGAAATATTTTTGATGAAATTGTTCGAGGAAGCTTAAGGAAGCCTTATACCGATACATCCCATTTTTGAAAAGTGTGAAATATGCTAATTTGCCAATTGATCCTTGAAGTCTCTAAGTTATGCAATAAGGTATATAAAGTTTTGAGAAATGATCAATCATGCCCCTAAAAGATTATGCAATTAAGTCCCTAGAATTATAGAAAATATTTAACTAGGGACAATTTGGTAATTTTATCACTCTCAATAATTGTTTTCATGCAATGAATATTTTCCATGTATTGAAATAACATTTTTGATGATATGAAATCAATTGATTTATATAAACAATGTTTCATGAGTTTTATAAAAATTATGAATGCCACGTAAGAATATATTATAAATTAAAGAAATGAAATAAACCTACGCTCAAAACGCACACGTGGCGTGCTTACCTGTTCATCCGGAAACCGGGCGTTACAACTCTCCCCCCCTTAGAAGAATCTGGTCCCCAGATTCTCTAGTCTTGATCGAACAACTCCGGGTGGAACCGTTTCATTTTATACTCTATTTCCCAGGTAGCTTCTTCGGTTTTATCGCTTCTCCACAACACCTTAACCATGGGAATCCTCCGGTTTCTTAGTTCCTGAAATTTTCGATCCATAATCTTAACCGGCCTCTGAACAAACGTCAAATTCGGTTCCAGCTCAACTTCTTCCACGGGGAGAATCGTAGTCTCATCGGGGTAATATTTCCTTAATTGTGAAACATGAAACACGTTGTGAATCCCCGTAAGACTCGGTGGTAGGTCCAGTCGATAGGCTACCTCGCCTATTCTTTCAAGAATCTCAAACGGACCTAAGTAGCGAGGATTAAGTTTTCCTCCTTTCCCGATCCGGGTGAAACCTTTCCGTGGTGACACCTTCAAGAATACCCGGTCACCAACTTCAAATTCTAGATCTCTTCGGCGCTTATCGGCGTAGCTCTTCTGTCTATCTTGCGCGGCTCTCATCCGTTGTTGAATCAATTGAACCTTTTCAATCATAGCCTGAACGACTTTGGAAGGCCTTTCGAATCTTTCACCTCTCTTTACCCCTTCCTGTTTCGACCATTTCCATTCTTCCAAGTCGAAGAACAACGGAGATCGGCACTTTCTTCCATAAAGTAACTCGTAAGGAGCCATTCCGATCGAAGCCTGAAAGCTGTTATTATAAGCAAACTCGATCAAGGGAAGCTGTTCTGCCCAAGAGTTCTGAAAATCCATCACGCAAGCCCGAAGAAGATCTTCCAAATACCTGATTAATCTTTCAGTCTGACCGTCTGTTTGCGGGTGGAATGCTGTACTGAACTTAAGTTTCGTTCCCAAGACAGCCTGTAATTCCTGCCACAACTTAGAAGTGAACCTCGGGTCTCGGTCTGAAACTATGCTCACCGGAATACCATGAAGTCGAATAATCTCTCTGTTATAGATCTCAGCCAACTTCGGGATCTTATAGGACATCCGAACCGGTAGAAAGTGAGCAGACTTTGTAAATCTATCCGCGATTACCCAAATTCCATCGAACCCGCCTTTAACCTTCGGTAATCCGGAAACAAAGTCCATTGTTACTTGTTCCCACTTCCACTCGGGAATAGGTAACGGTTGTAGAAGTCCCGCGGGTTTTTGATGCTCAGCTTTCACTTTCTGACAAGTCAAGCAATGTTTCACGTATTCTGCCACGTCTCTTTTCAACCCGTTCCACCAATAATATTGTTTCAAATCCTTGTACATCTTATTTCCTCCTGGGTGGATCGAGTAGGCTGACTTGTGAGCTTCTTCAAGTAGAACCCGTCTCAACTCTTCAGGTACTACCACTCTGCTTTTAAACCGAAGCAACCCGGTCTCATCAAACCCAAACGGACTCTCCGGGTCATCCTTAGCTTTACTTACAAGCTTCTGCACTTCCGGATCCTTATTTTGAGCCTCAAATAACTGATGCTTTAATTCCGGCTGAACTGTGATATTAGAAACCCGAGCCTTTAACACAATCGGGGCAACTTCCTTGTAACGCCCCGATTTTCAGATAATCAGGTACGCTCGACACGTGTGGGTTTCGAGCGTTAGGATTTTATTTTATTAATTTCGTTTAATTGATTTAAACGTGTTATATTAATTCTTATCAATTGTTTTCAACATGACTACGTGATAATTATGTGATATTCATTTCATTTTGAGAATCCTTGTGTGAATGGAATTTAATTGTTACATGAATTAATTGTCCAAGTTGATTTAATTGCCAAATTGTCCTTAATTGTTCAATTCCTTTTCTTTTGGGACCAAATTGCATGAAAGTTTTGTGGACCTAATTGCTCATTTTCCAAACTTGATACACTTAATTGCATAACTTATGAAGTTGGGGGATTAAATCATAAATATTGCATATTTCCCTAAATATACCGATATATGCATCTCCCTCTTTCTCACCATTTCATTCATCAAGAATCATCATCCTCTTTCTCTCGGTAATCACTCAAGGAAAAAGGGAAAAGGAGATTTCATCCTTTCAAGTCATGATCATGAAGGAGTTAGGAGTTTGGGAGTTTAATCTTCCATTTCCATCATCTTCTCCCACTTATTTTCATCTCAAGGTATATATGTGATTCTTGATCATTTTTGAGATAGCTAGGGTTTGGGATTTATATGCTAGATGGATGAATGGAAGATGGAAGCATGATTATGTGATCCTAGGTTAAGTTATGGCATGATTTATTTATGAAATTCTTGAATATCTGAGCTTGAATGATCAATAGGAGCTTGAGCATGAAACTTGGAAATCTTGGTAGTATTGCATGGTTTACTTGTTTAAGTGTTATATTATCATTTCTTGAACATGGATGCATCATATTTCCAGAAATTAATAGCTTTGTTGGTCAAATTGGAATTCTTGTTGCTTTGTTGATCATTTCCGAGAGCTCCCCTGTTTTCTGCTCTGTTTTGAGCTTTCTGCTCGACGGGAACGGCCCTTCCCGTCCCCTTTGATTTCCCGGAACGGCCGTTCCCATCCTTTGAATGTTTTGGCCAGCGAGGCTGGGAACGGCCCTTCCCATTTTGGCCTAAATCCGGAACGGCCGTTCCCGTCTTCAGCACTGTTACAGAAAATCACACAGCCAACTCTGCATTTATGTCATTCGTTCTAAATGACCGTTTACCCCTCAAACATACTCGGATTGACCTGAATTTCGAACTGTAGAAACTAAATTGAGTATAAAGTATTCTCCAATTGGAATCACCTCAATATCATTTCTGGTTTATGAGATATATCCATTTTAATCTGGTGTCGCCACTCTACCGAAAATCTGCATTCACTCAACTTCGAGCTTACGCCATTTTCTCCTCACATTGAATTAGAATACGAGCCATATATCTTCGGAAAGGTGTATTTGTCTAGTTTTCTATCCAACAAACAAAACCCAATTCCAAATTCTATAACTCAAGATATTCCAGTTTTCCCACAGCTTGTACATTTCCGAAAACTGTCAACTTTCGCCAAACTTTGCCAAAACCTCTTTTCTCGCATTCCTTTCACTCTCTCGGCTCCCGTATGCGATTTATATGATTGGAATACTTGAATAATTGATGATTATATGGTTATTTGACATTTTATGGTCTTTTCTTACTTAAACTTAATTGTTAACTCCGTGTTTTATGTAAAACGAATTGGTATGATTGCATGCCTTAAATACGTGATCTCCGTGAAATTATTTGTCTTCTTGTAAATTGTTCCATTCCATTTATAAGTATCTATATGATCGGTATGTGCAAGTATACGTTTATTTCATACAAGAATATGTTCATGGTTACGCCGTGCGTCATATTTGGTACCATTGTCGACTATTGTCTCACGAATGCATGTATGTTCCCATTTCTTGTCCAGTTATTCTCCAGGGTGGAGATTGTGGATCATGAGCACGTTCACGCATTCACGAGTCATGTGTCGCCTGTCAGGTGAGGTTTAATTTCTAGTTATTTAGAACCCGTATAACCTTTACGTGGTTTTTGGCCAAAGGTATTTATATTTATAATTTCCTGAAAGCTCTTATTATTCCAAGCATGTTATTGTTCATGAATCAAGCAAGTAGGTCATGTTAGTGTGCACCCAATCAAGCATGTCATGTCATGAAAGCATGTACCTGTGTTCTCCTGGCCAGGTTCTCCTTAGGGAGGGCACTGGGCTGGTCTTCGGGCTGGTGGTTGTCCATCCAACCACAGGAAGAACAATACCCTACCGTGTACCTGTGTTCTCCTGGCCAGGTTCTCCTTAGGGAGGGCGCTGGGGTGGTCTTCGGGCTGGTGATTGTCCGTCCAATCACAGGAAGAACAATACCGTATCGTGATCGTGTGTTCTCTTGGCCAGGTTCTCCCTAGGGAGGGCACTGGGCTGGTCTTCGGGCTGGTGGTTGTCCGTCCAACCACAAGAAGAACAAAGACCTATCGTGTAACCGTGTTCTCCTGGCCAGGTTCTCCTTAGGGAGGGCGCTGGGCTGGTTTTTAGAGCTGGTGGTTGTCCGTCCAACCACAGGAGAAATAACCCTACCATGTTACAAGCCAGCCATGTAGTGATTGCATGCACTCCATTCCATGAACGTGTTATATGATTACACTACTGCATGATTGCACGATAATTGAATTGCGTGGTCACCTAATGATTAACAAACAAGTAAGCATGTTTATTGATTGCATGAAAAGGAACAAGTAATTAATATTGACCGTTGTATTCTCGGGCGAAGCTATATTGATATTGAACTCCTATATTGATCTTTTATAAATCTTTACCCGAGAATATGACGTGCATGTATCTGCGCTAATATGTATTTAAACCCCTCACTCGGTCTTCACAGACTGACACCTCCACCTTTCAGGTTACTACAGGCGCATGCTAGGCGGGAGTGGGTCGAGTCGAGTCCAGTTTATGTAGTCGTGTCATCCGTGGTTCGTGCATTTAATTATTATTGTTATTGTTTAGTTGAAGATGATAATGTATTGATATGTAATTTTAGAATATATTTATTGGAAAAATGGAAATGGTTGGTAATAATAGTTTATGCTTCCGCTTTATTTTGTTACATTTAGTAGTAATCCCGCCTAGCCTATTGAATTATCGCATTGTCACCCGTTCGCTGTAGGTTGGTTCATGCACGGATCGCCCATTTCGTGTGTGGATTGACCTATAGTGCGGGGGTGTGGCACCTCCACGTGTCCGGGGTGCTACATCTGAGGTGGTATCAGAGCCCGGTTGCAAAACCGAGGTTCTCGTGTCGTGTCGTGCCAAGTCTAGGTCGTACGGCATAGGAATTACTTGACAAATTGAGAGTCTTGCATGTTACTTGAATGTCTTGATCTACTTGAACTCTCTGAATCGATTGAAATACTTGATAACTTGTACCTTGCATTAATTCATGCTATTGATTGCTAATTGGGTGACCTTGAATTGCTGGAAGTTTATGTGACCAACGTGGTTATATTAAATATTGATGAAATACTTGTTTCAATTTATATTAAATTCTTGTTATCAGCATCAATTATTTGCTCGACGTGTTTTATTCCAAGCATTGGTAAATTAATTGTTGTATTATATATTAAATTCTCGCTGGTATTAATTATATGACAATTACGTGACATGAACACGTTTCACCCACATGCATTTATTTGCAAAGCAAGTTGTGAGTGACAGGTTTTGGAAATGTATGAATCAAGGTTGGAGGAGTTGAAGACTTAAGAGACTGATCAACCGCTTGGACCAAGTTGCAATACGGTTAACCAAGAATAGACACCAGGATCGAGCGTAACATTTCTACGGTGTCAGGTTCTTCAATGCATTCATAAGCACGTGCATCGTAACTGTTAATTAAATTGTTCCTCATTTATAAACCTTGATTTAATTATATTCGGACTTTCTTACTTGATGTCTTGAGTGGCTATTCAAATTATTCGCATTACTTATATTCCTTTATTTATATGTATACCTTCAGAGTGATATAGTTGATTCGACGTGTTGCATTTCAAATTTGTTGATAGGTATACTGTGTATATGTGCACTTTAACCATCATGCATTATTTAGTGTTTATTGTCCATAGGCTTTTCGGATGTTCTGCACAATCTTTGCTCTTATTTCTACAGTTTGAATTTTAAGGAAGAGATTTTGAATCAGTGGGTACCATGGTGGTAACCGGGTAATTTGATTTGGATTGAGAGTTTAGAAAATTTTGAGGTTGTGAGAAGAATTTACTCGGGAGTTGGTAAGAGTAGGAGGTGTGAAGTAGATATTGGAAAATTTTGGGAAACTGAAACATGGTGATAAGTTCAAGCAGATAAATGCTCAGTGGGTCTTTCAACCTTCAGGAATTTCTCAGCGTTTTGGGAATTCAGTAAGGGTAGGAGAAAGAACTTTCTTGTTTTGGATTAGGATGCTAGCTAGACAGATATCAACTTTAGAAGCAGTAGAGGGTAAATACACGACGCGGCATTTTCATGAATAGCAGAAGGGGTATAGGATATGGAAGAATTTTAAATATCAAATCAAAGTGGTGACAGTCAGGGAACTTCAAGTTGAATATGTTGATAACGGAAAGAATTAGAAGAGAATCATCAATCAAAATCTCGATTAATAACAAGTGGAACGAGAAAAAGGGGTACGGGAATCAAGTCAGCAGAGAAGCTTGCAAGTGAGAAAAGAACTTAGAAAATCTCCATTTTCTTAAGGGGGAGAGCCGGTCTGGAAGTAAACTTAAATCGGAAGCTAGGCAGCATTCAGAAGAGTTGGGAATTTTAAGAAAACCAATTCTTCCTGGAGTTCTCTATCGGAACCATGTGAAAGAAGTTTTCAATAATCGGGACCTTTCCTCCCTCTTACACAAAGAAAAGTCCCATCGTCAACAGTACCTTTGTGCCTTATTATCTTCCCGGAAGTAAGTACACCGTCCGCAGCTCTCCGATAGTCTCAGGATATCATTTGACTCAGTAAATAGAAAGGATTCACTTGGGTAATACTCGAAAGCGATCTTCAGTTTTAGTAGGTTAACTCCGACAAGAGTTTTCTTATGAAGTTATTACTTTTACCCTAGGGGTGCCTGTAAATGCACACCGTGCTTTCATCCGTGCTGTTGCCGTCGCCTCCATAAATATACCAGTTTACCATGAACACTTCAGAAAGATGGAAGACTGATTGATCCTCTCTTTCAAAACATTTCGTGGAACTGTGGGGCATGTTATCAAATTTCAGGGAGCAAAGGAAGACGTTTGGCTAGGACTTGATTTTTTTTTTCGGCATTTATGCAAGTGTGCTTGCTGAATTACTCCCACGGTATGACGACCTTGATTCCTCGATAGCAAAAATCCGCCTTGCCATTTACTAAGAGAATAAGAGCTCAACATTCGGATTTCAAATAAAGAGTGTAAGATCTTTGTTTCGGGAAAATGCTTCACTTCGATTACCAGGTCAAGGAAATAGAAAAATCTATTCTCTCTGTAAAACGGATAAAAGCTTGCTTGGAGCACAAAGATAGTCTTTTAAGCTTGAACGTACAATCATGACAGGAAACTCAGGGTTATTTTCATTTCAAGGTCTGAAAGTGAATGTGGAAATCAACCTAAGGAAAGTTCGGCCGATAAATCTGAAATTCAGACGGGTATAAAGATGTGGTGATTAATGACGATTTAGGGATTATGTTAGAAGATAGCACAAGGGCAGAGATGGTTATCAGAAATGGGAATATCAAATTGTAGTGGTACAAAGCGGGAAAATTTCAACTAAAGAATCAAGTATTTCACCGAATTAATCCAGTGCCAGAACTCCAATCCTCGGTGAACGGTACACCTAATCATGCATACCACGTGCATCATCATTTGATCATTATCATTATCTTGTTATTCTTGTACGTGATTCCTTGTTTATTATTAATTATTATTATTATTATTTCGTTGTTTTTGCATATGATTCATTGATGGTTATTACTTGTTATGTGAACGATTATTTGCATAAGTGATAAATTTTATTTGATCCTTATGTGCTAATTGCAACTATTTATCTAAGTGCTCGCTTGAACTTTTATTTCGTGTGCGTGAGAGACGGGGATTCTCTCAGGGTTGTCAAGAGACGGGGCTCTCTTGTTATTTGCTCGGGAGACGGGGTTCTCTCGTTAATTGGTTGAGAGACGGGGCACTCTCGCCATTTTAATTACTTGGCAACTTGTTTTAGTGGAAGAATAGATTTTCTTACAAGTGTTTAGGCTCCGGAAAGTTGAGGGCCGTGATTTCACATCTTGGCGGATCTTGTGGATCAAAGACCTCTTTCAAACTAATCCCTGATGGGGAGTAGCTAACCCGCGTGGGATGAACATGTAAGAGCCAATTAAATTCCAGGAATTCAGGACAATGAATCCGAGGACGGATTCTCTTAAGGGGGAGAGAGTTGTAACGCCCCGATTTTCAGACAGTCAGGTACGCTCGACACGTGTGGGTTTCGAGCGTTAGGATTTTATTTTATTAATTTCGTTTAATTGATTTAAACGTGTTATATTAATTCTTATCAATTGTTTTCAACATAACTACGTGATAATTATGTGATATTCATTTCATTTTGAGAATCCTTGTGTGAATGGAATTTAATTGTTACATGAATTAATTGTCCAAGTTGATTTAATTGCCAAATTGTCCTTAATTGTTCAATTCCTTTTCTTTTGGGACCAAATTGCATGAAAGTTTTGTGGACCTAATTGCTCATTTTCCAAACTTGATACACTTAATTGCATAACTTATGAAGTTGGGGGATTAAATCATAAATATTGCATATTTCCCTAAATATACCGATATATGCATCTCCCTCTTTCTCACCATTTCATTCATCAAGAATCATCATCCTCTTTCTCTCGGTAATCACTCAAGGAAAAAGGGAAAAGGAGATTTCATCCTTTCAAGTCATGATCATGAAGGAGTTAGGAGTTTGGGAGTTTAATCTTCCATTTCCATCATCTTCTCCCACTTATTTTCATCTCAAGGTATATATGTGATTCTTGATCATTTTTGAGATAGCTAGGGTTTGGGATTTATATGCTAGATGGATGAATGGAAGATGGAAGCATGATTATGTGATCCTAGGTTAAGTTATGGCATGATTTATTTATGAAATTCTTGAATATCTGAGCTTGAATGATCAATAGGAGCTTGAGCATGAAACTTGGAAATCTTGGTAGTATTGCATGGTTTACTTGTTTAAGTGTTATATTATCATTTCTTGAACATGGATGCATCATATTTCCAGAAATTAATAGCTTTGTTGGTCAAATTGGAATTCTTGTTGCTTTGTTGATCATTTCCGAGAGCTCCCCTGTTTTCTGCTCTGTTTTGAGCTTTCTGCTCAACGGGAACGACCCTTCCCGTCCCCTTTGATTTCCCGGAACGGCCGTTCCCATCCTTTGAATGTTTTGGCCAGCGAGGCTGGGAACGGCCCTTCCCATTTTGGCCTAAATCCGGAACGGCCGTTCCCGTCTTCAGCACTGTTACAGAAAATCACACAGCCAACTCTGCATTTATGTCATTCGTTCTAAATGACCGTTTACCCCTCAAACGTACTCGGATTGACCTGAATTTCGAACTATAGAAACTACATTGAGTATAAAGTATTCTCCAATTGGAATCACCTCAATATCATTTCTGGTTTATGAGATATATCCATTTTAATCTGGTGTCGCCACTCTACCGAAAATCTGCATTCACTCAACTTCGAGCTTACGCCATTTTCTCCTCACATTGAATTAGAATACGAGCCATATATCTTCGGAAAGGTGTATTTGTCTAGTTTTCTATCCAACAAAAAAAACCCAATTCCAAATTCTATAACTCAAGATATTCCAGTTTTCCCACAGCTTGTACATTTCCGAAAATTGTCAACTTTCGCCAAACTTTGCCAAAACCTCTTTTCTCGCATTCCTTTCACTCTCTCGGCTCCCGTATGCGATTTATATGATTGGAATACTTGAATAATTGATGATTATATGGTTATTTGACATTTTATGGTCTTTTCTTACTTAAAATTAATTGTTAACTCCGTGTTTTATGTAAAACGAATTGGTATGATTGCAGGCCTTAAATACGTGATCTCCGTGAAATTATTTGTCTTCTTGTAAATTGTTCCATTCCATTTATAAGTATCTATATGATCGGTATGTGCAAGTATACGTTTATTTCATACAAGAATATGTTCATGGTTACGCCGTGCGTCATATTTGGTACCATTGTCGACTATTGTCTCACGAATGCATGTATGTTCCCATTTCTTGTCCAGTTATTCTCCAGGGTGGAGATTGTGGATCATGAGCACGTTCACGCATTCACGAGTCATGTGTCGCCTGTCAGGTGAGGTTTAATTTCTAGTTATTTAGAACCCGTATAACCTTTACGTGGTTTTTGGCCAAAGGTATTTATATTTATAATTTCCTGAAAGCTCTTATTATTCCAAGCATGTTATTGTTCATGAATCAAGCAAGTAGGTCATGTTAGTGTGCACCCAATCAAGCATGTCATGTCATGAAAGCATGTACCTGTGTTCTCCTGGCCAGGTTCTCCTTAGGGAGGGCGCTGGGCTGGTCTTCGGGCTGGTGGTTGTCCGTCCAACCACAGGAAGAACAATACCCTACCGTGTACCTGTGTTCTCCTGGCCAGGTTCTCCTTAGGGAGGGCGCTGGGCTGGTCTTCGGGCTGGTGATTGTCCGTCCAATCACAGGAAGAACAATACCGTATCGTGATCGTGTGTTCTCTTGGCCAGGTTCTCCCTAGGGAGGGCGCTGGGCTGGTCTTCGGGCTGGTGGTTGTCCGTCCAACCACAAGAAGAACAAAGACCTATCGTGTAACTATAACGCCCCGATTTTCATTTATTAATATCTTATGTCCAAAATAATTTTATAAATTATATTTTATAATACTTTCAGGAAATTCATACTAAACTTATAATTTATCTTAAAACTTGAAAATGTTTATTTCATGAAATTAATTATCGAAAATGATTTAATTGTCCACTCGGGCCTATACGTTCATTCTTTTAAACTTAGGGACCGAATTGCATGAAAACCTTTGAGGACTAAAGTGATCACTTTCCAAACTTGATATCCTTAATTGCTTAACTTAAATAACTTGGAGGGTTTAACTGCAAATATTACATATTTCCTAAATATCACATTATATGCATCTCTCCCTTGTTCTCCACTTTCATTTCATCAAAAATCATCATCTATTTGCTCCCTTGTCTACCGAACCAAAACCCCAAGAAAAGGGAGAGGGATTTCATTGATTTCATCCAAGCTTCCAAGGAAATTGCATGCTTAGGAGCTCAATCATCTAGCTTCATCATCTTCTTCCATTTATTTTCATCTCAAGGTATATATGAGCATATATATGATTTCTTGATAATTATACATGAGCTAGGGTTTGAGGATTGCATGCTAGATGAACTCCTTGTTGTGCAAAGCATGATTAATTGATCATATCTTGAACTATGCCATGAGTAATTCATGAGATTCTTGAATAATTGATATAAATGATCAAGTATGATCATGGGTGTGGAATCTTGAATTCTTGATGATCTTGTGTGTTTTGAGTGTTTAAGTGTTAGGATATTATTTATTGAACCTATATGTATCATATTTCCAGAAAAACATGAATTGGTTGATTGAAAATGGAATTTTGCTTGCTTTGTTGATCATTCCCGTAGCCTCCCCTGTTTTTCCTCTGTTCTTCACATTTGCAGAAACAGGGAACGGCCGTTCCCAGCCTCAAGGCGTTGTGGGAACGGGCGTTCCCACCTTTTCAAATGATTTGGGCGGCCGAGCATGGGAACGGCCGTTCCCATTTTGGCCTTGAGCCGGAAGGGCCGTTCCCAGCTTGCGCGCGTTTTAAAAGGGGAAAACGCTGGAACGTTTTTGGGAGGAATGGGAACGACCGTTCCCATTTACAAAGGCACCCCGGAACGGCCGTTCCCACCTCGCTGACAGAACAAATGTGACTGCATAAAATTACAATTTTAGCCCCTCGATCCAACGACTTCCTTGACCCCGAATTGCTGTAATATGTGCTAATATGATGTGAAACAATATGTTATCATACCACATTGCATTTTCGTGGTTATCTCGATACATTTCCGCCGTTCGTCACATTTTGGGCATTTGAGGTCATGTCTCATGTATAAGTGTCGTGTTTGCACAGGTCACGAGGGTAGGGACGAGGAGCAAGCCCCGTAGGCCGTGCCTACTTGTCTTTGTCGGTATAGGTGAGGTTTAATTGTTAGTTATATAGCACCCATATAACCCTTATGTGATATTTTGGCCAAAATAGTATTTACGGTTATATTTCTATAATCATTGATCATTGCAAGCCAGGTTCAAGTAAGCAAGCAAGAAAGCAAGTCAGGTATTGTTTCACGCATGTTTAGGCGAGTAGCATGATGGTTACGTTTGGGCCCGAGGGTAGTGACTAGAGCCAACCGGGAAAGCAAGGGCTGACGGGTAACTCTGGCACTATCCTCACCACACTAGGGGTCACCCCTGAATCCACTAGGAGATTAGTGGAGGAAGGAGCTCCGGGCTTAGGGATTCATGTACCCTCTGCTCAATGAGATTGGATGTTGGGGCCTTGCAATCCCTTCACCAAACCGGAGGGAAAAGGAGACTGGGGACGAGTCCGGCACCACGGATGCGCCTCGGGTTATTGCATGATTGTCATTGCATGAACGTGTTATATGAGTACACTATTGCACGATTGCACGATAAGTGAATTGCATGATCACCTATTAACTAATAAACAAGCAAGCATGTTCATGTTCATTGGGAGATCGGTTGGAGACCGCCCTTACTCGTCGGGGCCATGTATTGATTGATTGCATGAAAACGAACAAGTAATTAATACTGGTAGTTGTAATCTCGGGCGAGTTTATGTTATTGTGAACTTATATTACTTTAATTATAAAAACCTTACCCGAGGTTATAACTTGCATGTGATTGCGCTCTATATATATTTATGCCCCTCACTCAGTCTTCGGTAGACTGATACTTCACTTTTCAGGTACTTGAGAGCCGGTCGTGCTAGGCGGGAGTCTGGTCCAGTCTTGCATTGTCACGAGTCTAGCAGTGCACCACCATGTATATATTTTACTACTTCTCATGTCATGTCTATTGTTATTACATTTGGAATACTTGATCATGTATAAGAGATGATAATGTATTGATAATTAGTTTGGTATCTATACGTATCTAACTGATAAATATGGTACCTATATGTATATATATATGAATTAATGCTTCCGCTTTTAAATTGTTGTGCATTGGTTTTGTATTGCTTTGGGGTTTAGTCCCGCCTAGCTCGTCTTTTCTTTTCTTTGTCACCCGTTCGCTATAGGTTAGTTCATGTACGGATTGTCCATTTCGTATGTGGATCGGCCTATAGTGCGGGGGTGTGGTATCCCTACGTATAGGGGTGCTACATCTGAGGTGGTATCAGAGCCCGGTTGCAAAACCGAGGTTCTAGTGTCGTGTCGTGTCAAGTCTAGGTCGAACGGCATAGGATTAATTGTTGGTTGAGAGTCTTGCATATTATTTGAGTTCTTTGAATTAATTAGATTATTTGACAACCTGTGCGTTGCATTGATTGTTGCAATTTATTGTTACTTATCTGATCTTGAATTCTTTGAAATTATGTGCTTAATGTGTTTTATTTAAACATTGATATACTACTTGTTGCATTTATATTAAATTTTCATCGCGAGCATTAATTATGTGACTATTATGTGACATGAGCATGCCTTACCCACATGCATTTTATTTCAAAGAAAGTTGTGAGTTACAGGTTGTAGAAAGAATATCAAACCACGGCCAATCGATGGATAACTTTGGGCTACTACAAGATTTGAGAAGGGTGTGCAAGTTGAGGCTAAAAACAAGGCGTGGAAGAAAGTCAATTAAGTTTTTCGCTCGAAGTACATGGTTGGGAATTACCTTTGGGTTTAAATCAGTCGGATTCAACTTTCTAACACGACAGCCAGAAAGATTAAACAACCAGTATGGAAATCAACATGTTCGGGATTCTACATTTGGGGTAAGACGAGTTTATTTTCTGATGCAAGATAAATTGTCGTGTTGAGGAAATACATTGACAGGTAGGGAACGGTAAAGGAAAGTACTCAAGAGAAGCAAAGTAGTAATTAGAGGGAGAATAACTGGATTGCCATTAGTGAGTGGTTCAAGGGTTGGAAGGAAAAAGGAATTTCGTAGATGACTAACCGGGAGTATAATACCAGGGAAAAGAGGATTGTTGACCGTGATGTGGTTGAATTGGAAGATATGGAGCAACGAGTAGAAGCATCTCAAATTTAAGAATTTTCAACTTAGATCATCAACTTACAGAAAATGCTACCAAGGAATTTTAGACTAAGGATCAAATATGGAAAAGTTCGAAGGCAAGTTCATCGAGTTATGATTCAAGGAATGAGATCCGGAACAAAAGAATTTATTAAGGAAAATTTGTACTACCAGAAATGAGGCGCCTACCGGGCAAGGAAGTCTATGTCCTTCGAGGATAAGGTGAAGGAGATTGGGACATTAATTATTCAAGATTCAAGGTGTAGTTAAATTGAGGCTTAGTTAATTGGGAAGTAAATTTAAGTATGAGAAGAAGATTATTTCAATCAAGCTGGTAGATTTGGATTCATGCAAGGTAAAGAGCTTAGGACTCTATAATCGGGAGGAATGAGTTTATTTTCCGGATTCAAGTTGAAGGGTCGTGTAAGAGTGCGAATTGAGGAATTTTGGAAGGAAATTATATGCTCAGAAATAGGTAAGTAAGAAGAAGAGTTCTCTAACCGATTCAAATTGAAAGAGTAGACTTGAAGGGTTTTAGTCACGGTGGCAACTCGGTGAATTAGGAGAATAACTGGAGGCTCTTGGTTCAAGAAGGGTCAGGGAATTAATTCCATAAGTGGAACAGAAATGGAATTCAAGAGTTCTTGTTTAGGGATCATATAGTTACCCCAGTTAACGCAAGGACAATTTTGGGATTTCAATTAAGGAAGGGATAAAGGAAGCTCAGCACTCCAGTCAATATGAAACTGAAAGACAATCATGTTGAGGATTTCGGTAATTGGGTAATTCAGATCCAAGCTGAATTGTCGTGTGGCAAGGTTACGTTAAAAGAAATGAAGCAACAAATGGAAACGGTAAAGAAAGGCAAAGAGTTGCTGGGAGGTTGTCAAACGATCAAGTATAGACTAGTGGAGGGAGAGTCGGTTAACTAATCGAACTCCTAAGGAATAAACAAGGGAGTTTGGATCAAAGTGATAACCATGAAGAGGATCCGGGCAATGATTTGGGGAGTAACTATTAAAGAATAAGCTAGATGTGAACTCCATGGGTATAAAAGACTTCGGGTTTCAAGAATCATAATACAAACCGTGGAAATGTTCAAGTGAAGGTTAGACAAATTTGAAGAATAGAAGACCGTGGGGAAAACAAGAAATGATTACCAGTTCAAGACAGGCTTATGATTCAACCAACAAGGAATTTCATGTCGAGATACAATCTTCCATTACTCCGGTGACAGGTTCAATGCATCCATAAGCACGTGCATCATACGTTACTTTAATTTTGAATTTCTTTACCTATGTATGTGACTTCCCCGATTGCACTTAATTACTCCAATGTGCTGAGTTATTACTTCTGAGTGTGTAACGTACATTGGCATATTAATTCAACATGCATATTCAGTGTCTTGAATTACAGGATGTCTCAAGACCACTCTCCTCAGGAACAAGTACCTAGGGTTTCTCCACATTTACCCCCTCCGGCTCAGCCTCAGGAGTTCTTCGAGTCTTTGGTTCGGTTAGTGGATCAGAAAATAGAAGAGTATGTTTCCTCCGGGTCGCGGGTCTTATCGTCACCGCCGGGCCAAATTTCGATGGTATTTAGGGAATTTCAGAACCAACCACCTTCAAGATCTTTTGAAGGAAACAAGGATTCCACCGGGTCACAACTTAAGAAAATCAAAAGGGTGTGGGAACTAACTCCGAGTGACTCCCAAGAAAAGGACCGAGGCACCACTTTGTTTGAGGCAAGAAGGTCTTATCCTCACCCCGGACAGGCTTCAGGTTCGAAGTCGGGACAGCTTTCTAATAAAGGAAAGTGGCCTATCTCTTACCATACCCCGGCACCTCAGGAAAGGTCTCGCAAGAAAAAGAAGCAACTACTTGGATCGAGTTTGGGAACTTCGCGTAACCCAATTTCAACAACATCTTCCGGGAAACTTCTTTGCAGTTATTGTGGACATGATAACCACACCTATGACGGCTGCAGGAGACGGTTGGGATTATGTCTCTACTGCGGGAGTGATGAGCATCACATAGACACTTGCTCAAGGCTACGAGGTAAATCTCCCGGTGGTGGAAGACTACCAGTGCGAGCACGGGAAGGTACCAATTATATACATGATACAACCAACGGTGAACGGTACCCTTAACCATGCATACCACGTGCATTACTGATCTCATTGCTAGTGTATTTAAATTCTTGCGCATTGCAAACTAGTTAAATATGAGTGATAATTATGTGATTAAATGGTTTAATTGTCTATGTGATATTTGTGAAAGTATTCTGATTCTAATTATCTATGCGACATTCATGCCATTGTTTTCGCTATCTACTCCTTAAACTACTTCAGTGCATGTGAGAGACGGGGCTCTCTCCTTTTCTGTGAGAGACGGGGCTCTCTCACTCCTTGCTGAGAAACGGGGTTTCTCACTTCTTGTGAAAGACGGGGCTCTTTCATTCCTTATTCAGGAGACGGGGTTCTCTTATATATTGTGCATTGTTTTAAAACTTGACAGTGGACCTGGGGACCAGGTCCTTTTAAGGGGGGGAGAGTTGTAACGCCCCGATTTTCATTTATTAATATCTTATGTCCAAAATAATTTTATAAATTATATTTTATAATACTTTCATGAAATTCATACTAAACTTATAATTTATCTTAAAACTTGAAAATGTTTATTTCATGAAATTAATTACCGAAAATGATTTAATTGTCCACTCGGGCCTATACGTTCATTCTTTTAAACTTAGGGACCGAATTGCATGAAAACCTTTGAGGACTAAAGTGATCACTTTCCAAACTTGATATCCTTAATTGCTTAACTTAAATAACTTGGAGGGTTTAACTGCAAATATTACATATTTCCTAAATATCACGTTATATGCATCTCTCCCTTGTTCTCCACTTTCATTTCATCAAAAATCATCATCTATTTGCTCCCTTGTCTACCGAACCAAAACCCCAAGAAAAGGGAGAGGGATTTCATTGATTTCATCCAAGCTTCCAAGGAAATTGCATGCTTAGGAGCTCAATCATCTAGCTTCATCATCTTCTTCCATTTATTTTCATCTCAAGGTATATATGAGCATATATATGATTTCTTGATAATTATACATGAGCTAGGGTTTGAGGATTGCATGCTAGATGAACTCCTTGTTGTGCAAAGCATGATTAATTGATCATATCTTGAACTATGGCATGAGTAATTCATGAGATTCTTGAATAATTGATATAAATGATCAAGTATGATCATGGGTGTGGAATCTTGAATTCTTGATGATCTTGTGTGTTTTGAGTGTTTAAGTGTTAGGATATTATTTATTGAACCTATATGTATCATATTTCCAGAAAAACATGAATTGGTTGATTGAAAATGGAATTTTGCTTGCTTTGTTGATCATTCCCGTAGCCTCCCCTGTTTTTCCTCTGTTCCTCTGTAGAACCAGCTTAAGATGTCTCGCGTGCTCCTCGGCTGATTTTGAGAAAACCAAAATATCGTCAATGAATATCACCACAAACTTGTCGAGGAAAGGCCTGAAAATCCGGTGCATCATATCCATAAAAGCTGCAGGGGCGTTAGTTAATCCAAATGGCATAACCACGAACTCGTAGTGCCCGTACCGAGTATTGAATCCTGTCTTAGGAATATCCTCTGCTCGGATTCGCAGCTGATAGTATCCTTGTCTTAAATCCAATTTTGAATAAACCTTGGAACCCTGAAGTATATCGAATAACTCCTCGATATGAGGGAGGGGATACTTGTTCTTGATAGTCATCCGGTTCAACTCTCTGTAATCTATGCACATTCTTAAAGTCCCGTCCTTTTTCTTGACAAACAACACCGGTGCTCCCCACGGCGAAGAACTTGGCCGAATGTACCCAACTTCCAACAAGGCTTCCAGCTGGACTTTTAATTCTTTCAACTCGGCTGGAGCCATCCGGTACGGAGTCTTTGAATACGGCTCAGCATTCGGAAAAAGATCGATCACAAATTCAATCTCTTGTTCAGGAGGCAAGGAATCCAATTTCTCTGGAAATACCTCGGGAAATTCCTTTACTACCTCGGTGTCCTCTAACTTCACCTGATCTTTTGGCTTGTTCAGAATATAGGTAATGAACCCTGTAGCCCCGTCTCTGACTAATCTCTGAGCCTCTGAAAACGAAAGTAGGGGTACGGTCTTCGAAGTACAGCCCGTAACAACCTCTGAACCCAACTGAACCTTCTTAGCCCGACAATCCACAGTAGCACAATGTCTGTAAAGCCAATCCATCCCCAGAATAGCCCCGTATCTCTCCATTGGCATCACAATAAAGTCGGTCAGAAATTCCCTGCCTTCAATCACAACTGGAACATCCCTGTAGACCTGATCCGTCTCTCGCCTACTACCGAAAGGAGTACTAACTATATAACGCACAGAAGTACACATAGCAGGCAAAGGCAAAGTAATAGCAATAGAGTGCGCAAGAAAGGAGTGTGTAGCTCCTGGATCAAATAATGTATGGATGTTCGTGCCATGAATGCAAATAATACCTTCAACTACCGCGGCGGGGTCTATCTCTGCATCCTGCTCCTCTCCAGCGAGTGCATAAGCTCGAGTCCTCACCAGTGGCCTCGGTCCTGCAGGTGGTGGATCCTGACGATCCGGACAACCATCAACCAGGTGCTCGTTACTCCCACAGATCAAACATAACCCTAACTGGCGTCTGCAGTTATCATAGGTGTGCGTAGGATGTCCACACCATCTACATCCCGGTTTCTGAGGTGGCTGGGGTGGTGCTGGAGCTCTCGGTCCCTTCGGTGGTGGCCCGGTGTACTTAGGTTTCTTCCCGGTATCCCTCTGAGCTGGAGGTGTAGAGTAAATCATCGGCCTTTTTCCTGAGCTCGATCCCTGGCCTGATCTCGAGCCTGATGCCTGTCCAGTCCACTGAGTAGCCCTCCTAGCACTATCGGAATCTTCAACTTTTAGGGCTTTTGCTGTAGCTTTTGCCCAGGTGCTAGTATTAGCTGCTTTCAGTGCATCCTGGATGTCCGGCCTCAACCCCTGAACGAACTGCATCGCCTTGTGAAAGTCATCATTCGCTATGTTAGGTGCATAGCGAGAAAGCCTCTCGAACTCGGCGATATACTGACCCACAGACCTGCCTCCCTGCTTTAATTCAGTGAACTCCCTCAATCTGCGGGTACGGGAAGCTGGAGGAATGAACTTATTTCTGAACTCCCGTACGAAGACCTCCCAAGTAATCTCAGTCCCAGCTGCCCCCAGAACAATCTGAGTGCTCTCCCACCAGGAGTAGGCCTCGCCCTGAATAAGAGTGAGGGTGCAACGAGCCTTCTCCTGACTGTCGCAAGGAATAAGCTGCCAAATCCTCTCGATCTCCTTTAACCACATCTCTGCCTGTATATCGTCTCCCTTATAGAACTTCGGGGGACGCTGATTCTGAAACTCTCGCAAAATAGCAGAAATGGGGTTCTCCGGAGGTGCTACTTGTGCTGGAGGTGGTGGTGGAGGTACCCGTTCCTGTAACCTCTGATCAATTAGCCCCACTACCGCATTCATAAAATCCTGGGGCTGTGCCTGGGCAGGTGGAGGAGGTGGTGATCTCTCGCGGCGATGGTGTCGGCGGTGATGATGCCTGTGCCTCGAGGATCGGTCACTGGAATGTCTATCACGCTCCATCCTGAAATTAGATCACTAAATATGCATGGCTTGATCAATAAATGCAAATGTGTGCATATAATTTCCATAATATCAAGTAGCACACGTTCAAGGAAGATCAAGTAGCTCAATTAATGCAAGGAATAAATAATTCAGGCAAGTCAACCCAATGCAGACTCCCAAATACCACATAATCCTATGCCGTGCGACCTAGACTGACTCGACACGACTCAAGAACCTCGGTTTTGCAACCGGGCTCTGATACCACCTGTAGATGTAGCACCCTAAACCCCCAAGGCGCCACATCCCCCGCACTATAGCCTCGATCCACGTATGAAATGGACCGTTCATACATAAACCAAGACCACAGCGAACGGGTGACAATAAAAATAACGAGCTAGGCGGGACACTCTCCCCAACAACACCAACGCAAACATGATAATGAAAGCGGAAGCAATAAAGTCATTCATATATATAGGTACCATATTTATTACATAGATACATATAGGTACCAATTAACTATCAATACATTATCATCTCTTAATATACTATACATAATCAAGTATCCAAAACCTGACGATACTAGTCATAACGTGAAATGTCTCAAAAGTACTATACATGAAAGGTGCTAGACTCGTGAGGATGCAAAAGACGACCGAACACCCGCCTAGCACGACCACGCTCAAAGTGTACCTGAAAAGTGGAGCATCAGTCTACCGAAGACTGAGTGAGGGGCAATAATATATATATCACACGTCTCATGCAAGTTGTAGCCTCGGGTGAAGACTTTAAAGTAGAATAGATATATAATTCAAGAAGTTTAACCTTTGCCCGAGATTACAACCAATCATTTTAACACGTTTATTTTAATCATGCTTGTCAATGTCATGAACATGTGGCCCCGGCGAGCAAGGGCAATCTCCAACCGAACTCCCAAATCGTGAACAATAAGTGATCATGCTTGCTTGCTTGATAAATACGTGATCATACAATTTAATTAGTGCTCATATAGACAGTTTCATGCTTGAAATCATGCAATAACCCGAGGATAACCCGACATGCCGGATTAATCCCCAGTCTCCTTCTTCCTCCGGGTGATAGCGAGTTTGCAAGGCTCGACTATCCACGACATGGTGTGTGTAGAGGACATGACCCTCTAGACACGGAACTCCTTCCACCACTAATCTCCTAGTGGCTTCGGGGGTGATCCCAACAATGTGAGGATAATTCAGGAGTTACCCGTCAGCCCTTGCTTTCCCGGTTGGCTCAAGATTTACCCTCGGGCCCACGTGCAATCATGTACTCGCCAACCATGCTTGAAATCATGATAATCAATACTTTCTTGCTTGGAAATGTTTATAAGTTTGAAAACGTTTAGAATTATAATAGGTTTTGGCCGAAAATAGCACGTAAGAGTGGTAGGGTTCTATAACCATAACCTAAAACCTCACCTTTTCTTGCAAAATATAATAAAGAAGCGTTCTAAGGAGCTTGCTCCCCGTCCACGCCCTCGTGACCTGTGCAAATACGACGTACATTCGTGAGACATGACCTAAAATGACCAAAATATGATGAACGGCGGAAATGTGTCGAGACGACCATGAAAATGCAATGTGGTATGATAACATGTTGTTTCACATCATATTAGCACATATTATAGCAATTCGGGGTCAAAGAAGTCGTCGGATCGAGGGGCTAATTTCGTAAATTTATGCAGAAACTTTTGTTCTGCATGTCCAGGTGGGAACGGCCGTTCCGTTCCCCTTTGAAAAATGGGAACGGTCGTTCCCATGCAACCCCAAAGCGCGCCAACGTTTTTCCCTTTTTAAAACGCGCCTAGCCGGGAACGGCCCTTCCGGCCCCAAGGCCAAAATGGGAACGGCCGTTCCCGTGGTCGGCCGCCCCTTTATTTGAAAAGAGATGGGAACGCCCGTTCCCACCAAGCCTTGAGGCTGGGAACGGTCGTTCCCAGTTCCTGCAACTGAAAAACAGAGCAGAAACAGGGGAAGGCTACGGGAATGGCACAAAGCAACCACAAAATTCCATTTTTGATCCCCAAATACAATAATTTCTGGGAATATGATGCATACCACTTCAATAATTGATAATATAACACTTAGACACATAAAACCATGAAATATCATCATATATTCATGCTCCATGCTCATGATCAAACTTGATCATTTTTGCCAAATATCCAAGAATTTCAAGCTAGAAATCATGCAATAACTCATGATATGATCATTGAATCATGCTTTGCACAACACCTAATTCATCTAGCACATCAAGCTCAAACCCTAACCTATACAAACATGATCAAAATCATCACTTCCATGCAAACCAACCTTGAGAATGAAAGAAATGAAGAAAGTGGATGATGATGATGATGATCTCCTAATTCCTTGGAACACTTCTTGAAATCTTGATGATTGAAATGAAAAATCTCTTCCTTCTCCTTGCTTCTTGATACCGAGAGAGAGAGAGTGAATGAGTTGGGAAATATTTTTGATGAAATTGTTCAAGGAAGCTTAAGGAAGCCTTATACCGATACATCCCATTTTTGAAAAGTGTGAAATATGCTAATTTGCCAATTGATCCTTGAAGTCTCTAAGTTATGCAATAAGGTATATAAAGTTTTGAGAAATGATCAATCATGCCCCTAAAAGATTATGCAATTAAGTCCCTAGAATTATAGAAAATATTTAACTAGGGACAATTTGGTAATTTTATCACTCTCGATAATTGTTTTCATGCAATGAATATTTTCCATGTATTGAAATAACATTTTTGATGATATGAAATCAATTGATTTATATAAACAATGTTTCATGAGTTTTATAAAAATTATGAATGCCACGTAAGAATATATTATAAATTAAAGAAATGAAATAAACCTACGCTCAAAACGCACACGTGGCGTGCTTACCTGTTCATCCGGAAACCGGGCGTTACACTATTTTTCGGAAACCGTTTAGACCTTGCGCCTTTTAATCTTGACCTATTGGGCCAAAAGTCATTTATTTGTGCCCAAATCCTATTAAAGCCTTTAGCCTCATATTATATCTTGGAAACCCTAACCTTGACCTAAAACTATTAGCCACTATATAAATAGCCTTATCCCTTCTCATTTCATTTCAAACCTCAATTAACACAAAACATATCATCCATGGAAGAGCTTCAAGAGAGGATGAAGACTTAAGCCATTCCACACCTTCAAGAGCTCATATCTCCCTCTTTTCTTCATCAAATCAAGAGCTTAGGTAAGCAACGAATTTCCCTTGATGTGTATTTCATTTCTATCCATGAATCCTAGTATGAAATTGAGTGTATGAACTTGTATGAGGAAGTCTTGTGAAAATGGTGATTTATACCCAACTTGAAGAATATGGTTTATATGATGGATACTTGAGTTCTTGAGAATAAATATGTGTTTCTCCATGTTGAATATGTGCTATAGTTGTTAATGGTATGATAGGGAGTGAGTTTGGATACATCCTACCATGGTTGAAGCTTGATTTTCATGGAAATGGGTTGTATGAGTTTTGGCCAAAATCACCCTTGTTCTTGAGCTAAATTCATATTTATATGATAAGCATGATTTATGTGATAATATATATGATTTTCGTGGAAATTTTATGGTTTAAATGGTGTGAAATCGACCATTTTCGGCCATGGTTCTCTTCTTCCCGAAGTTTGCTTGAATCTGCACAAGACAGACGCCTAGATCTGGCCGGAACGGCCGTTCCCGTTTGGCCTTGGTACTCGGAACGGCCCTTCCCGCCAAGGGCTAATGTCAGCACGCGAGAACGGGAAGGGTCGTTCCCGTTTTTGCCTTGAGATGGGAACGGCCGTTCCCATGCTCGCTAGGTGGGTTCTGGGAAGGACCGTTCCCATGCTTAGTTATACATGGGAGTGGTCGTTCCGGAGCTACTGTTACACTTTACACTTTCCTTTTCCGTGTTTGCTTGATCCATTTGGGTTGCTTTATGAATTATATGTTATGATATGACTTCAATTGCAATCTTTGATGGTAGTACTCCATTTAATTGAATGAATTCATGTGAATACTTGGCTTTTTCCGTGTTGCTTGATCCGTTTGAATTGCCTTATGACTTCTATGCTTTAATATGATTTCAAATGCTTTGTTAAACTTTAATACTTCGTTAATTGCATTATTTGGTGGAATATGTGAACTATGCTACGTGACCTAGGTGTACACTTCATTCCATATTTCATATCATTCATCTCTTGATACGCCGTGTGTCCTACTTGGTTCATATAGAGTTTAAGTCTGAGCTTCTGTATGTCTTGTCACAGAGTTTGGTGGTGCCGGTGGGCCCGAGGTTTAGAATGTTTGGCCCTTCACACTCTCAGACTCTACTTGCACAAGGTGAGGTTTAGGATTTTGTATAGTTATTGACCTATAGCCTTAATGTGATGATTTCAATCCCCGCATACGAGTATATCTTATACTTATGATCTATTATGTGTTGGATATGATATGGGTATGATCTTATGAACCACCGTTGGTTTTGGAAAACTATTATGAAGGTATATGTAAGCCTTTTGGAAAATCTGTTCTGTTCTGATTCTGTAGCGAGATTGCCATGAAAGATTGGCGTATGTTATGTTCTGTTCTGTTATGGGGCCCAAGAGCTATGGGTAAGGAGCCCCCGGAACGGTATCGAACCGTCGGGGTTAAACCCGTGCGTAGTCTCCATCTGTATGAAGAGGATATACCGGGACCCACCAGGAGGTTTGGTTGGGAAACGGAGTCCTGAGGGTTGGAGTAGCATTTGCACTCCCCTCGCCTGTCTTGATGGTTAAGGTCGCGCAACCCTACCATCACCTGGAGTTGAGGTTGGTATGTTATTTCTATTTTATGAGGAGTTGAGGTTGGAAGCTCGTACTCGTCGAGCAGTTGATTATGTTATGTTATGGAATTATGAATCGGGATAGAGTCTTTCTGAAAAATGATTTCTAAACTTATATCTATACCTTTTTGGGTTATTTCAAAATGTTTTGGTATGCAACACCTATCCTCGGTTCATGAGTCCATCCTTTTATTCTGTGCTATACTCCTTATATATATATTGTGGGTGTGCGTTAGCCCCCTCACTCAGTCAGTTGACTGACACCTCATTTTATCTTTTAGTTTGCAGGATTCCTTTTGGCTTGAGCTAGGCGGAAGTGAGTCTTCAGTGTCACACTTGTCAGTCTAGTTGGTGTTAGGATGCATTTGTCGCATACTTTACTTATGTTATGTATTTATGTTTCACACTTGAAGGTTAGGTTTATGTTCTGCTTCGATATAAACCCGGGTTGGGTTAGTAAGCTAGTTCTTGGATGTTAATGGATATTATGATGATACTTATGCTGTTTATTATGTTGGATTATAGTTTGATATTCGGGATTAGGTATTTATGCTAGTTGAACCCGTTACCTGCTTTGCATGTTTTGTTTTAAATGCTTCTGGTATCTATTGTTGTTGGTTTTAGTTGATTCCGCACTCTGAGTTTGTCAAGCTAGATCCGCCTAGCCTAGTGTGTGAGTTGGTCTCCCATTCGCTATGATTCGGATTCGGGCATGGACTTCCTATTTCATGACCGAGTCTGAGTCCTAGTACGGGGGATGTGGTATCCTCCGTTTGGGGTGCTACATCCTTAAGTGGTATCAGAGCTCTAGGTTACAAAACCGAGCTCTAGTGTCGTGTTGTGTCTGTTTAGGTCGAACTGCGTAGGGCAATTTGGTTATGTGCGCATCCGCATTGTGATTTGAAAAGCTATGCAATTGAGTTTTCATCACTCTACTGAATTTATACTACGTGATGCATTGCATTTCTTGGTAACTCTTGATTGATTTATTACGTGGTATGAGCATTTACTAATCGACATGCATACTTCGATATTGAAGTTGTTGAGATTTTCAGGATGCCATCGCGTCAACAATACCACGATCGACTTTCTCATCCAAATCTGAATGACCGGGGACAATCTTCGACTGAATTACCGCCAATGAATTTGATGGCGATGATGTACCGAGAACTTAGGACACTTAATCCTTCTCAATTTCAGGAAGGGAATGATATAAGGGCCGAAGAGTGGCTTTCAAAAATAGAGGGCCTTTTTGAGATATGGCCCTGCAACTCTCAAGATATGGCTCGCCTTGCTACGTATCTTCTACAAGGTCAAGCAAGGGAATGGTGGAAAACAGTTGCCCAACAGTTAGAGACAACGGGCGAAGAGTTGACATGGGATGTGTTTGTTCGAGAATTTCGAAAGAGGTTTGCACGGGTCATTTTGCACGACCGAAGAGTTGAAGAATTTCTCACTTTAAAACAAGGAGAAAGAACCGTTGTGGACTACATAGGGGAATTCGAGAGGTTGGACGTGTATGTACCCCACATTACGGGTAACGATCGGGTGAAGGCTAGATACTTCATGGAGGGTCTTCGGGGTGAGTTCAAGGAAGCCTTAATTGCAGAGAATACAAGTACAAGGGATAAAACCACGGAGAAAGCATTAGAAAGAAATCCAATCATTAAAACCACGGAGAAAGCATTAGGTGGTTAACGAAAAGTAAGGAAGAGTATATGTCAGAGCCTAGACCTGAGCTGGGTTTATGCTCAAACTTATACTTGAGAGGGGAATCCAATCAACAAGGAACTCGAACCAAGAAGATTCGTGGAAAGAAGCATAAGAACAGGAACCCTCCAAAGCCGAAGAAAGAAATCCAACCGTTTACCCATTGTCGAGGAACCAACCATGCTTACGACGCGTGTCGGGATCGATTGAATAGGTGTTATGCTTGCTGGTCAAAGGAGCACAAGGTTTCCGATTGTGATCGATCGAGAGCTAACAAACAACGAATACGAGATCAATGACTTCAAATTGGAGATCAAGATGAACCCGAACATTGAGGTATTAGCATTCATGGCATTTGCATACATGCATCGCTTAAGTTTCCGTATCCTACTTCGCTTGATGTGTGTGATAACTATTGTTGTTTTAATCGTGATAACTTGGATAACTGATCTAGTACTTGTAACTTGAAATTTCTACTTGTTATGAATCGTTGCTAAAATGAATAAGCTATGTACTTATGTGAACTATTCATGCCTATGTGATTTAAAACTCTCTTGATTGCTCACTGACTTCTCATATAACATACATACATACTGTAACCTTGTTTTACAGGGATTCCATCGCGATATCCCCCTTGAGTTGAGTTATGAGCGTTACATCCATACTCAAGGGATACCGATATCAGTTGTATAAGGTACATCAAACATGCATCACATACTTCCTCGTTAAGTGTCATTCTGATGTGTGTATGTATGAATAACTGATCAGTGGATTTATGCGCAAGAGAGACCTTAGGTTCCCTCTTTTACGTGCTTGGGAGATGTTCATTCTCTCCATTTATGTGATAGAGAGTTGCAGGATTCTCTACTTATGTGATAGAAAGATGCTGGATTCTTTCTGAGTTTGTGCACGAGAGATGTTGGATTCTCTTGTACCTAGATATTCGGGAGATGCTGGATTCTCTTGACTTTAGGGGTTTGAGAAATGCTGGAATTTCTTGAACTAGATCGTTAGGAGATGCCGGAATCTGTCCAACTTAGGCTGAGAGACGGGGTTCCCAAAATTATCTGCTCGAGAGACGGGGTTCTCTCTTATGTGATCGAGAGACGGGGTTCTCTCGCTTTCTGTGTTCGAGAGACGGGGTTCTCTCACCTTTTGTGCTGAGAGATGGGATTCTCTCTGTATGTCTCGATTACGATGCACATTGACGATTACGGACTACAAGAAGCAAGAACGGGACGTCGTTGAAGAGACGTTGGTTCTACACCGAAAAGTCGACTATTCTTACGATAGAAGAATTACCATTTACTTCAGACTTGATGATTGTGATGTATCCGGACGAGATTCAAGATTGGGTTATGGAATGGACAGAAATCGGAGGAACCAACTTGGGAGATTAATGAGGCAATGAAGAAGTTGTGTCCGGGTTGTTTGAAGCCGAGCAGTGAACCTGGGGACCAGGTTCTCCTAAGGGGGGGGGAGATTGTGACGCCCCGTTCGATAAATCGTATAGGTATGCATCACGAGAGACTTTACCTTACGCAGTTATGTGATTTAATTCCCTTTTTATGTGTTTAATTCCAACTTTGATTGAAAATGTGACTTAATTGATTAAAATCCAAAATGGTAAAATATGAATTCTTGCATGATAACTTAAGAATGTAACTTGGATTAAATTAATTTTCAGAGTTGGATTTAAATAGGACTTGGACCTAGTTGTGTGTTTTGGGCCTAACTCAAGTTAGGTGAGTTTAGGTCGTTTGAGACCAATCTGAGCTTGGGAATTCGAATTCGAATTCTGACACCACCGTTGGACTTGATTCGGTGAATTGGGTCCCATGGAATTTACTTTATATTTTTCGGAAACCATTTAGACCTTGCGCCTTTTAATCTTGACCTATTGGGCCAAAAGTCATTTATTTGTGCCCAAATCCTATTAAAGCCTTTAGCCTCATATTATATCTTGGAAACCCTAACCTTGACCTAAAACTATTAGCCACCATATAAATAGCCTTATCCCTTCTCATTTCATTTCAAACCTCAATTAACACAAAACATATCATCCATGGAAGAGCTTCAAGAGAGGATGAAGACTTAGGTATTTATTCTAGTTGAACCCGTCACCTGCTTTGCATGTTTTATTTTAAATGCTTCTGCTATCTATTGTTGTTGGTTTTAGTTGCTTCCGCACTCTGAGTTTGTTAAGTTAGATCCGCCTAGCCTAGTGTGTGAGTTGGTCTCCCGTTCGCTATGATTCGGATTCGGGCATGGACTTCCTATTTCATAACCGAGTCTGAGTCCTAGTGCGGCGGATGTGGTATCCTCCGTCTGGGGTACTACAGAAAATAACTCTAGGTGTTGGATGTACTGAACCGGTTGATCTCCCTTCCTGGGTACGGTGATTGCCTCATTAAAAACCTCACTCGGGAAAACCATGTGGGACAAAACCCTCATGAGTAAAAAGAGTACAACCGTTGCGTCCCGTACCCAAGGTATAGTTGGAATTCTGCTTCTTGAAATCTTTCTGACTTTCTGCTTGGTGTCTTTATTCTTTCAGCTGGTAGTTCCTTCCAGCTTTTCCTTTTTGCTTTTCCCTTCTGCTCGCCATGTTTCTTTCTGTTTTTCTTTCCTTTCTGCTTTTCCTTCCTGCTCAGCGTCCCCTTCTGCTTTTCTTTTCTTTCAGCTTTTCTTTCGGCGGGAATATGTTCCTTCAACACGTTTTCTCAAGATGCGATATAGTCCCAGGATATAAATTCGAGAAACAATTTTCCACAATGAATTCATCGACTAAAACAGGTTGATTCTTATCCCATGATAGTTTCCCAGAGATCGAGAATAAAAATGACTAAAATAATTACTGGAAATTATCAAGATTAATTATGATAATGGTTAAATTGATTCTCTCAATTTAACCAAAATTAACCATAAAAACCAACGTGACAGAGGACAATTGTTAAGAATTTTGAAATAATCCACCTAAATCGCCTAGATAACTATAAATCAATCAAATATCTCCCCTGCATAATTAGGCCAGCCGTGATTATCATGATTTAATTAACAAAGTGATAAGCTTTTTAAGAGAAATAGGAAAACATCACCAGGCATCAGAGAGTTTTGAAACACTTAGGCCTTGACTTTTTGGCTTTGCTTTGATTCCCAAAGAAGACTTCCTTCTTACTATCACAGTTATAGCCAAACTACTGCTGCTTCCTTTAGATGAGAAATTCAAAAAAGCCACTTTCTTCTTGCTCCGGCCTCTGGTGCCGTCGGCGGCCGCACGCGACTGCTGCAACGCCGTCGCGACGCTGCTCCCCTACTTCTTCTCTTTCTTTCTTTTTTTTTTTATATTTTCTTTCGAATTTTGACAAGAGAGTGACATTCTCTTTTCTTGCTCACAGATCTAAGGTGCTTCTTGCCACCGCGTTCCCACCGGAGTCCTCACCGTTGCTCCGTCACTCGCCGTCGTGAAGGTGAGGGTTCTCTCCTTCTTCTCTCCTTTCTTATTTTTTCCTCTTTTTTGATTTGTCTAAAGAATCGGGGCATAAGAGTTACAGATCTGAGCATTTTGTTGTGACTTTGTGTAGCGCCGCCGTCGTCCGTCGTAACACCACCGTCTCCCCATCACGCCGCCGCCATAGCTCCGCCGCGGCACCATCACCTCGTAGGTGAGGTCTCCTGCTACCACTTCTTTTTCTTTTTCTTCATTTTTTGCTTATTTGCTTCCTGATTTTGGATCTAGGGAACGGGGGTTGTCCCAGCTTCCACTGATTCTCCATTGACGACCATCAGTGGCATCTCTTGAGGGGTAGAGGATCGTCTCCATCGGGAATAACTCCCATACGTCACCATGGTTACTGGCGTGTCACTGGCGTGCCGCCGCAGCTCCAGCAGCGGGCTTTTGGGGCTTTGCTCTATTTTGCTTTCTCCACTTTTCTTTAAGGTGTTCGCAATATTCCTTATCTGATCATATGGTGAATGCTAAAAGATTGCTTGATATTTGCAGATCTGGGCTGGGATCCGATTCATCGTCGGTTATTCCAATCGCCATCATCTCTATTGAAGAGAACTCCTGCTTCAGTAAGCATTTTGGAATTTCTTCGTGCCTTGCACTGAAGTGGGTTTGCTGGTATGTGTTAGATAGGCTTCTTGTTGACAAGAAATCAATCCTTTGAACTCCTGTTGATTTGTTGGCGTGTTGGTGTTGTTGCTCGTTGATGAATCGATACTTGCTGCTGAATTTGTAGCACCCCGGAGCGCAAGGCACTACACCCCCCGCACTGTAACCCGACACGTGTAACGAAATGGAAACTCCGCACACGTATCAGACTACAGAGAACGGGTGACAAGCAAAACTCACACACTAGCTAGGCGGTTTAGACCCTAATACAGAGCGCGTAGAAAAATCGAAATCAAATGCGGAAGCACCAGGAACAACATATACAATCATACATTCTCGAATTTATACAAATTATACATATCATGCCCATCCAAGGCCAAATAAATCATACTAGGTTCTAAGTTCAAATTCTGAATCATAACTTTAATGAATTTCATAGATATCTTAATCATAAAACAAATGCGGAAATGAAAAGATGCAAAGACTCAAACAAACTAAACAAAAGACTTCCGCCTAGCACGCACCGACCTGCACCTGCAAACTCAACAAAACAGAAGGGGAAAAAGAAGACAACGAGGAGGGGTCAGTCCTAAAGACTGGTGAGGTGGCTAACACACTCACACATACGTATACATAGAGCAGAGCATATTAAAAAATTAGAAGGTTCATGAACCGGGGCGTGGTTTTTTGCAATCCAAAACATTCAACACCTGATAATAATTATAAGGAAAAAAGTTAAGGCCGAAGGCCAAAATCAACAAAATTTTAGTATTTATGAATCCACTCCCGTTTCACAAACTAAGTTCAAAATCACACACACGACTCGGTGAGTACGAGCCTTCTCTTTCCTTCTCTCCTTCTTCCTTTCTTCCACTTGGGGCTAATTTCTTGTCTTGGGAGGGGGGGGGTCTAAAATGGATCAGGTAAGGGGGAGAGAGTGGCTTAACTCAAGCACAAAAGTCATGGTTTAGCTTTGGTTAGGGTTAAAGTGGGTCCCACAAAGCAAGACTAGTCAACAAAGATGGCTCTTAGCGTAAGGTACTAGTTCCGGCTGAATTTCGGAGGATCAAATGGGCTTATAAAAATACAAAGTTAGGTTCCTTGGCTTTCTTTCTTCGTCATGAGTCCAACGTATCTTTTGGAATTCGAATCCGAATTCTCGAGCTCAAGTTACGCCTTTCGGAACACGAGGTGCGCTAAACAAGTTAGGCCCTCGAATCCCTCACAAATCCCGTTTTTACAAAACAAGCCAAGAACCACATAAAACAACCTCTAAAACATATAACGAGCATATAATCATAATCATAACTCACGTAATTCACATATATCAAAAAGTCGCAAGAAACGGGATCAAATTCGGACACATACGGAGCAAATTACACGACACACATACATAAACATTAAAACTCAAGTTATAAGTTAAACAATTAATACAATTAATCACGTTAGCAATAAAATAAAACTTAATTGCATAATTAAAATAATTAAATGCGCACTTAGCTCTCTTGTAAAAACGTACCTGGGATGGCCGGACGAGAGGGATGTTACAAACTTCCCTCCTTCAAAAGGACCTGTCCTCAGGTCCTAAGGTACGGTCTTCTCTGCTGAACCATGGAGCCCTCAAAGCCTCACCGAACCACTGAAGGCAAGAGAATTAGGTCCACTCGTTGAAATGAGTTACCACTTAATTCTCCTTGATATCTCCTAAGCCTTAGCAAACCGGACACGAAGTCCTTAGCCGTTTGCTCCCACTTCCAAATAGAATTCCGAAGTAGTTGGAGAAACTACCGGCCTTTAATGCACGGTCTTCAACCGATGGCACTTTAGATATTGTTACACAAAGTCTACAATGCCCTATCTTATGCCAACGCATCTTTACTGGTTCTTCAAACCTTCGGACCAAGAGTGAGGTAACTGTGTGACCTTGCACTACTAGAGGTGTTGACTACTTTCTTCCACAAGCCACGAGCAACCAAAGCCTTCCTTAGTGCCTCGATCGCAACAAGGTAGTCTTGAGTACCCTCGGGTAAGCATAGCTATCACCAAAGGCAGCTCTCCTCAAACACCTCATCTCACTCTAACCGTGCCTCTTCTTAACATCCGTGTCGTGGGATGGCCACCGAAAGAAGACAAAACAATTTTTGAATCCCGATAACACTATAGACTTGTTCTCTGAGGCAATTCTCGGTTCTTCTTCTCAAAAGCGTAGTTGGTAATACCCTTAGAGAACCCAACTCGGCGCAAACCACGAACCCCCGGAAAACACGAACACCACCTGGAAACAAGTAAAAGGGTATCTACCTTCCACAGATAACCTGTGCAGCTCACGGTAGATGAAATTCATCCTAAATCCCATCTCTTCTAGATAGGACCAAGTACTCCACGAAGAAGTACTCGAACGGATGATACTACCTTCCAAGAGCTCTTCAACTACGTCTTGAACTCACACAACTCTGTAAAACTAACTGGCAGGGAGTCTCCAAGCAAGGTTCAATTCCAGGATAAGGATCACGACCACTTCGATGTCCCTATTGGAAGTGTGACACCCCGACTTTCAGACCGTACAGGTATGACGTATGTGCGCAATTTAATATTTTAATTTTATATTCTTTATTATTTTAATTCTTACTTTATAATTTCTTTTGAAATTTGAATTTTCTTATATGAATAAATGTGCTCTTTTGTTGAAATTTGCTTCGTTTGTGTTTGATTTGGGATCGAAATTTCGTGCCTTTCTGATATGTTGGAGTTTTATGAGTTATAAACTTGAATATATGTTTGTTATGTATTTTCGGGTTTATTTGTCGGGTTTCGGGAGTTATCTTGTTTGGGTGACCTAAAGGGGGCTAAAGTGAATCAAGCGCACCTTGGGTTTTG
Organism: Lantana camara; assembly: GCA_037501455.1. Classification (NCBI taxonomy): domain Eukaryota; kingdom Viridiplantae; phylum Streptophyta; class Magnoliopsida; order Lamiales; family Verbenaceae; genus Lantana; species Lantana camara. The sequence continues at coordinate 99,884,708 of CM074855.1, forward strand.
GGTAGTGTAACTTGAGCTTGGAAATTCGAATTCGAGTTCTGTCTCCTCTGTTGAACTCATTTTGACGATTCGAGTGCAATGGACCTAGCCTTGTATTTTCTAACTTCGTTTGGTACCCCGAATTCAGTCCGAAACTTTGTATCGCACCCTTATAACCTAATTTCACCTAATTTATCTCTTTGTGATGAAAACATACTTGAAGTTGTCTTTCTGTATTGTGAGCTTTGATAGGCCATCCTTTTATTCCTTGTTGAGCATGATGCTTGTCTGCTTCCTTCTGCTATTTTAGTTAGGATCAGCTTCAATTTCTCCTTTCTAGCTTGTTGGCTTGTACTCTGCTTGTGGCTTTTTCTTCTAGCACTCTTCCGGGAGTCCCTGTACTAAGGATCAGCAAGAGGTTGAGATCAGCAACTCGGCAGCAGGAGGTTGGGATCAGCAACTCGATAGCAGGAGGTTGAGATCAGCAACTCTGCAGCAGGAGGTTGAGATCAGCAGCAGGAACTACCTCCTGCTGCCCTTCTTGTGAAACTTCCAGCTAATGTCCGAATGTATCCTCCAAGTGAAGGCTTCCACGTTCAACAGCGAGTATTGTGACCAGGTTGGGCAGCTGCAGGGATAAAGCTGGACAGCCGTAAGCAGAAGCTTTGACTCCCTCCTGCTGGTACTTTTTCATCTAGCACTCCTTTCCGTCTGCCGGAGCAACTAATTTTCCAGCAAAGCCAGCAACGCAACGGAGGTTTAAGCTCCTTTGAATTTCCTGAACCTGCAAAGACTTTGAAATTTTTCTCTTGCGTTTGTTTCTAAATTTGGTTTACTAGCCTGAGCTCGGTTCCTTTGAGCTGCACGTTGAATTTTCGTTTTCGGTCATTTTCATCTAGCGTTCATGAATGTCTTGGACACTTCATTTTTCAGCACATGTTTTTCATATTGCAAGGGTATCTGGTTTGATGCAGTCTTTGTTTATTCTTTTCGATTTCTGATGTAGTAGCTGTAAGAGCAGTCTATCTGCTCTCTACTGTTCACCTAAAGGTTAACCCTTCCTGCCAGTAGCTTTGGGGACGTTCTCTCTAGTCCCTTACAGCATCCGTCAGCTAGTGAGGGTGTCGTCTTCGTAGTAAAAGACTGCCAAATCCCGCTCTGATGAGAGCATTCTCTCCGGCTTTGCATCCATTGCTTTCTTCCAGCTAGGTGGCCAAACCGTCTGGTAGGAGCAGGGGGAGAATCACTCCCAAGAGATTTTCCTCTAGCTCTTCCCAAGGCATTTGTGTAATCAACGCGCCTTCCCAATAGGGACTTATTTGTGTGCCCCCTTCAACCCGAGTAATCAATAATTGAAAATGTTCAAATTTTCAGTAGTATAGCCGCGGAGGCTTAGCATGTGCCTGTCTCAAGTGTCACTTCAACAATAATATGATGCAGTCAGAGCATAACACAAGAGGGTTCCTTTCTTATCATCATGCATTCTCACGAATCTCATGGAGTTAGTCATTCTAATAGAGCATTAATACTTCGTAATTAAGCAGGACATAATTCACTTCCTTCTCATGAGTCAAAACATCGGAAAGTTAATGTAAACAATTATCAAGTATGCAAACAAAAGTGTTGGAACCTAGAAGTTCTTATGATGCGTTTCTCTTTCTGCTCTCCTTCCAGGCGTGCCGGCTGCCCGCCTGCTCAGTGGAAAAACCCTTTCAGGTTTTGAGCACTTCAAGGTTGAGGTAACCTTATCCCGCCAGTGTCTTCCAGCTCGTGGGCTTCTCGCCCTGCATTTTTTCACAACTTTCAGGGGCCCTTCGCAGCTGCGGCCCCACTTTCCTGCAGGTTTTAGCATTTTTGCTATCTTAGTGTTCCTCCTCCAGCTCACTTTCTCCTGCACCCCCAGGTTCTACAGGGGACGCTTGAATCAAGGATCTTTTTGGTGAGAGATATCTTTCCTGCTCCTCTACCCTTGGTAGCGGATCCCCCTCCTGCCGTAGTTCTACCTGGGGGAATTCCTTCCTGGTGGTCTACTTCCCGACAGGTTTTTACCTGGTCTTAATGCGTTCCTTCCAGGTAAGTTACTTCCAGCTGCACTTCGTCTTGGGGGCATCTCCCCACCTTTAGCTCGATCTTGGCATATCAGCTCTTGCAAGTAGCCTTCCTGAATTAGCCATTCAATTTCATTTCGTAGCTGTCGACATTCATTGGTGTCGTGGCCATAGTCATTGTGAAATTGGCAAAATCTTTCCTAAGGAGGATTATGGGGCCCATCCTTCGAGCTTCTAGGCCAATTCAAAAATCTCGTTCCTTGAATCTGCATCAAAGTTTGTGATGGCGTTGTGTGCAGCCTAGTGTATCGATCGTATCGGGGGTTCAAATTAGAATACTCTCGCCCTTCAGGTATTCTGATCCTTTTAGCTGGAGCTGGCAGGTGTCCGTCCTCCTTCCTTTTCCCTCCTCCCGTCAGCTGTTGATTCATCCTTTCCCGCTTCTGATTCCTCGGAATTATTATACTTTTCCGCTCTGGTCAGGAGGCCATCCCAACTGGTAGGCTGCTTCTTAGCCAACGAAGTAAAGAATGCTCCCTTCCTAAGGCCTTCCTGGAATATGCTAGCACGCACTTCCACAGTAGCAGAAGGAACTTCCAACGCTGCTTTAGCGAACCTGTTGATGTAACTTGTAGCACCCCGAGCGAGGAGCACCACATCCCCCGCACCATAGCCGGACACGTGTGACGGAATGGGAGCTCCGATCACGCACCAAGCCATAGCGAACGGGTGACAAATAAAACACACCTAAGGTAGGCGGTCTAGACCCTGAAACAGAGTGCGCAACAAATCGAAAACCAGAAGCGGAAGCACAGGATCAACATACACACATGCAGGGCCACGGGCTAGCAGAAATTAAAGCGTACACTCCACATGCCAACTTGGGCACACAGGCCAAGTTTTGGGACATAAGGTAAGGCCCAGCAAGGGTAATTTTAATCATATACATATCAGATTTGAATCAAATTACAAACTTATACATAACCTCAGAATGAAAAGGCAAAAGCAATGAAGATGCAGAATGAAAAGGCAAAAGCAATGAAGACCGCCGCCTAGCACGAACCCAAACCTAGCACCTGCAACTGAGGGGGGAAAGAGAGGGGTCAGTCTACAACTCGACTGAGTGAGGGGGGCTAACGCAAACCCAACACGTATCTACATATAGAGCAAAGCACGTGTTAAACAAAAGACTATGAACCGGGAATAGGGTTTTACATACCAAAGCCATTTTCCAAAAGTAATCATACTTATTCATATATTCATATATTCAAGTACGCATATGGATTCATATTAAAAAGTCATAGGGATTCATATTGTAACTCATAAGGATTCTTATATTCAGATCGATTCATAACATAGGGTAGAAATCTCATATTGAAAACAAACTCTCCTATCCCGTTTCATAATCAACGTAACAAAAGAATTCAAATACCCGGCGAGTACGGGTCTTCAACCTTTCTCCTTAATAAAAAGATTCATAAAGAAGCACAAACTCATAAATTCATAAGATTCATAAATTCAAAGATTCATATTCCCGTATTCCAACCTTCTCCGGGAGTCTGCACGGGGGTTACGGGCCCACATCGTGCAACTCAATATACGTGGGGTCGCGAACCCACATCGTACCTTCTCCGGCCTCAGTCGAAGGCTCAAAGCACCACGCCTTCTCCATCTCCCTCAGAGTCGCGCGTAGGTACTTCAAAGGAGCGTGTGTACAGGGGTGATAACTGGCGACCCCAACAGCCGCACCGGGTCTCCCTTACCCACACCTCCGGGGCCCAGGGATTCAAATAGATTCGTATGGATTCATAAGACTCATAAAGAAACATACCTAACTCGCGAAACCTAGAAACATATGATTCATACTTAAGAAACATACCTTACCTTGCAACTCGGCATATGCTATACACATACCTCTCCATGTTTTCCTAATTCATAATATGCTGAGGGAAATCCATAGTTTCCTTGACGATACACGGTTTGGAGCATAACCTCGTTGCAAAACCAATTTTAAGCTTATATATGCCCATACGTATAATTTCAACAGAATTAATATTAAATCGAATTAATAAGATTCATAACATATTATAAGACACATATTTAATATACATATAGTATATTCGCATGCGGGGTGAGAAAACATCACATTAAGGCCATAGGTCTCTTATCTAAAAGAAAAGATACTAACCCTCACCTTACACCGACATGGCTAAGAATGAGACAAATGATTCACCCCGGAATCAACTCGAATCACGAAACACCACCCCGGGTGCACCTGGACAAACTGAAGACAATATGAAAAATTTAGACTCGAGGACGAACCATATAGACGCACGGCATATGCTTAGTCACGTAAGAGATGCAAATACTTAGTCAAAAGCTCATACACGTATCAAATTCATACAAAACGTGCAAAAACACACATATCATAGCTTAACAAATTCATAATATGCATTAAAGCATGTTCATGTGCACAATTAATGCATAATGAAGCATCTAAAAACATAACAAGGCGCATAAGCGATTCGTGCAAACAACTCACATTACTTAAGAAACGTAAAATGCATAAAAAGAGCAAATTCATATACATAAACATGCTAAAACAAGTTAGGAATAATTTCGGAGGTGGAAAGATACGAGAAAAATGGAATAAGAACACAAAAAGGGGTTCCAAGTGAAATTGGACTAAAGCTGACAGTTTTTCAAGATGCACAAGCTGTAGGAAAATGATCATAACTTCAGTTGGAGAAATGGAAATTAAGTTTTGTTTGTTGGAAATGAAATTAGACACATATATCTTTAAAATGGTAGGTGGCTCGAATCATGGTTCAAAGCGAGGCGAAAATGGCATAGGTTTGAAGTTGAACGAGTGCAGACTCTCGGTGAAGTGGCGACACCAAATTAAAACGATTATATCTCACGATCTAGAACGAATTTTGGGGTGATTCCAATTGTAGATTGTTCTAGACTCAATAAGGTTGAACATATCCAAAAATCAGCTGAATCCGAGGTCATATGAGGGAGTACCCGGCCGGGGAAAAACAGTGCAGAAACTTTCTGCACTAAATCTACCCGCCAGGGTACTTTTAACACACAAAACTACCCGCCCGGGTTGTCCTTCTGGATGAGCAAAAGAAGCAGAAACAGGGACTAAACATGGAGGGAACCAAAAATGATCAAAACCACCTCAAAACTCAACCAAATGCAATGAAAATCAAGGCACAAGTTCATGGAAACATTCTCTAACACATATCTTAAACTTAAGGCATGGCACAAACAAGAAACCAAGTTGCCATTTCATCTTCTTCAAGCTCCATTAATGGAGTTATATGTAATGCTCACCCAACAATGAAAATTCCAACATTTATGCAACAAGGGAACTCAAAAGAAGAACATATATCAAATTTAGATCATATAATTCAAGTATGAAGCCAAGAGATCAAATTTTCGTACAAGCATACTATTCATCATCTTCTCCAAGTTCATAGAATCAAGAAAGGAAAGCAAGATTCAATCGGTAGAATCGAACCACGTAAGGAGAGGATCACAAATCTTACCTTGAATCTTCGATCGGTTGGTCGGATCTCGCAAGCTTGAGCCAAAGCTTGAAGGGCCAAATGGGGAGGTTTTCTTCTTCTCCTTTCTTGCCTTGTTTTGATCGTTCCAAAATGAGGAAAAAAGGGGAGATATTTTCAGCCATAAAGGGCTGAAACGGGTCGGTTTACGGGTTGGGTAAAAAAGGATCCGGTCCACTCGGATCGGATTTTAAAACGGTAGGGGTATCAAACCACTTTAGAAAATTAAAAGGTTAATTTCATCGAATCCGAATCCTCGAAACGAACTCAATGACAAGGTCAGAATTCGAATTCGAATTCCCGAGCTCAAGGTAGCCACGAGGGCTAAAACACCCTAATTAAAATTAGGTCCCTAATCGGCAAATATTGGACGATTGAGTCCAAATACATTTAATAAATTCTAAAGCGCACATGATTAAATAAAATTACAAATTGACACATAAAGGATGCTAATCACATAATTGCTAAATTAAACTCTCCAGAGACATCGTACCTGGATTGCTGAGAAGACGGGGTGTTACATAACTTCCCAAAGACTCCCCCTATCTCTGCTTTATAGCGAAAAGAGCATTCGGAGTTTTCTGGTAGCCCCTACTGCTAGCGAACTAATCTAAGAACAGTGCAGCGAACTGATCGAAGGAATGTATAGACCCAGGCTCAAGCTGCCGGGCCCACTCTCGTGCATTGTCTGTAAACGTGATCAAGAACACTCTACATTTCACCCCTTCGGTGTACTGGTACAGAAGAGTTAAATTCTCGAACCGATCCAGGCGCCTTTGGGGGTCCGTTGCCCCATTGTACTAGGCAGCCCGGAAATCATGTAACCTGGCAGGAGTTCATCAGTTAGGATCCTCTGGCTGAAAGGTCCACCCCTCCTGGTCACTCTAGCCGGTCCTGCTCTCACTTGCCTTTCCATGTCTTCCAGCCTTTGCCCAGTCAGGCTGCTCAGGGAAGCCTGGTTCGTCTGGTAGTCCATAGGTGGTGGTGGCACCACCGGCTGCCACGCAGCTCTACCTGCAGCCCAAGCTCCGGTCCCGCCAGCTCCCTACAACACCAGAGGGTCTCTAATTGGAGGTAAGCCTTCCCCAGCTGAAGGTAGCGCCATTCTTCTAATTGCCAGTTCTACACCGTATGCTGGCGGGGTTGTTCCACACCCCTGAGCCGGCAGCTGGTCTCGATGCCCCACGGCAACGGCTACAGCTGTGTTAATCCATTGCTGGAGCTCCCTAGCTGTAAGGTGAATGGGCGCATCTGGTGGTAAAAAACCACTTCCTCATCCGTCAGATCCGTCAGCTGCTCTCTTTGCATGGAAGTGCATGTCAGCAGGGCTGATTCCTGACGATGCACCTTCAGGTATGTCAGTCATCTTGGTAGTCTACTGTGGGTTGAAGGTACGGCCCAGCTGCGCTTCCAGCTCCTCAGCAGAAGGCTGGTAGCCCACCTGGCCGCCTGCTCCCCCCCCCCCCCCCCAATCGCGCCGGATTTCGGGGTATTTTCCTTGTCCTTGGTTGGCGGTGTGACTCCCGTTACCGTAACAACAGTTGAGTCAGTTAGCACGGGGATGCTTCCGATGAGGAGCGGATTTGAAGCGCTATCAACTACCTTTTCAGCACCATTCAAGGCCGGAGCAGACGGGTTAACTGAAGTCGATACACCGCTAGGTCCGATCTTGGATGTCATGGAAAATCACAAGAACTCACGCCTTTTGCTCGATTTAATCGCTTTCCCATAGACGGCACCAAATGATATCGATCGAAAAGATCAATCGATACCAAAATAATTTATTTGGGGGAAATACGATTATAAAACAAAATCTGTAATTTAAATAACAAATTAGAGAGGAAATAATAAATAATCAACGAACAAGAAGAAAAATAAAATAGCAATAATAGTGAATAGATAATAAGATTCTCTGAATTTTGGAATCTGACTTCAATTGATACAACTGATGGAATAATTGCAAATCTGTAACAAATCTAGGAAGTAATCCAAAAAGGATTGTATCAGAAGTGGAATATAATAGAGAAATATAAGAATTCTCAATATAAACGTAGGAAAATTGACTGAAGGAAGCTGAGATGGTGTTGAACTCTGTTGTGGGTACTTGCAGAGAGTGTATGGAGTGTAAGGTTTGTTGTGGGTACTTGCAGAGAGTGTATGGAGTGTAGGGTTTTCTGTGTATTACGTTGAGTGAATCTGCCTTCTTTTCTCTCTCTCATCCCCTTTTAATCTCTCTCAAGAGTTGGTTGTAGCTTTTTCCTGAAATCTTGGCACGTGGGACTCTTTGAATTCAAAATATCTGAACACGTCTTGCTGATTGACCTCTTCTTCCCTACTTCTCTCAACTCCTTTTCTCTTCCACCAACGTAATTAATCACCAACATATTCTAATTAATTAAACTAAATAATGTGGCAAAATATGGCCCACATCATACATGATATTGCGAAAAATATACAACATATGGGGATTTAGTTACGTGATCCTTGAGTTTTTATACCACGTTTGCAAAAAATGGGGAGTAAACAAACATTTTGCCTCTCATCTGGGGAGCAAACGAAAAATTTTTTAAAAATGAGGAGTAAACAAACATTTTTCCAACTCATGGGTACTATTAAAAAACACCCCATATAAAGTTGCTAAAATAATTTTGTTACTAGCTGTGTCTTGTTTAATAATTCATTACTGTAAGCGCATTTTAATTCCACGATGCTACTTTCAAATTGAACATTTATTTAATATTCTTTTTACATGTAAAAATATGTTTAGGAAAACATTAAGAACAACCCTTTTTAAATGTTTGTTGCGAAAGCAATAAGAAAAAAAATTGATACTTCTGTCTCAAATCTTAGAACAACCCTAAATCCCTTAAACAATTCCAAAGATTCACATATGATTACTTTCAAATTCTACTCTTGCCACCCAAGTAAATGGATTAGATGAGTCGTATTCATTATGGTCTCCTACAATATCCAAATTTGGAAAGAACCCCCAAAAGAGGACCAAGGAAAAAAAATTAACTTTTGGAGTAATTGTTTTGACCAATGACTTTGATGAAAATATTAATTAATATTTTTTTTCAAAAACTAATAATTTTATTTTTCTATTTATAAACACCGGTTAATTCCCCAAGTCAAGATTCTTTAGATACCCTGTCAAAAGCGGTTGGTTCGAGAGTTCTTTTTCGAAGGTAATGATCCGGGGTCGAATCCTTATAGTCACTTGGGGATGTGTGTTTAAAAAAAAAAAAAAACAAAACAAAACAAAACTTTGGGTACCCCATATTTAAAGTCTAATGTTAAAATAGGAAAAAAGGAAAAATAAATTAAACTCTCACTTGGAAACTTAACCTAAGTCTTAATCAAAGACTTAATCAAAATAATTACTAAATAAGCTTCTGATTCAAAATTCAGACAACCTAGTGATCGCCATTTAATACAAAACATGTAACCTTCTAAAGGTGACCGAAAAAACAGAAACATTCCAAAGTTTTGGTAAACTCAATCTCACAAAATCAATTCATTCATAATTAATCTTTTACAAAATAATATCGTCTTCCAATTTAATATTCAAAAATCTTTTGGCAATCCCATTGAGATACTCATTAATTGGCAATTGACATGATGGGCTGACCATAATACGCAAATGTAATAAACCAATATTACAATATTACTGGGGCAAAATTGAAATAAGTGAAATTTGAGGAATTGGATAGCATTCGCAGGGAACTTACCACACGATTTACGATTTTGGAATCACGCGTTTTCAGAAGAAACACGCGTCTAACAGAAGAAACTTTCTAAAAATTACATGCAACTCCTTATTTTTCTTTTTATTCCTATTCTTCCCTATTCTAATTTTATCCATATCTTTTACTCCTCTCTTCTTTCTTAATCAATAATGTTCTATATCTATGGAAACTTTCGCTAGTCTAGTCAATGTTCTTCTTCTTTCTCTACTTTAGTCAATAATGTTCTATATGTCCAAATATCATGAACTAATAAAAATTTAAAAAATATTTAGTTATACGATATAAAATTATATTCGTGATAGTGACTTGTTTACAGAAATTCGCTTCCATATTTGTTTAATTCTTTCTTATATTTTTAACTTTTTAATTTGACAAATAATTTAATATCCAACATATAAATTTTGGTTGAATAGCAATGAATGATACTTGTCAATATTTTATTTTATGTGAACTTACTCGTCAATATTTCGTTCTATTATATTGATGTTGATGGGAGAGTATCTTACATTTATATGCTAAAAAAAAGTATCTTATATTTATAAAAAATTAACGAAATCAAAAAATAAATATAATATATTTATTTATACTATTATATTAAGCAAGACAACAAAGTCTTTATTTTTTTTTTTCTGATTTCTTACTCTAAAATAAATTTCACTATTTTTTATTTATTTTTACTCACCACCCTCATAAGGTTTTATTTTCTAATTTATCTATTTCCTACTTCAACTCCAATTTTTTTATTGGAATTTTCTTTTATATTTTTCAATTTTTATTTTACTATTATTTTTTACTATATTAATATTGTCTTATCTTATTTATTTACTTATCAAAAATTTTATAATTGTATCAAATATTAATATAAAAATTAAATTCAGTGTATTTTTAAATAATTAATTTCTTAATTTGTACGCTCATTTACCATGCAAAATTATTAATTCATATTATTGGTTAGCTTGAATCGTTGAATTGCATATGTAATCAAATCTCCAACATCTTATTTATTTAGTATTTTAAATTATTTTTACATATTCACTCATGCTTATGAATTTGGTTGACATCATCCTCAATGCATCAAAACAAAGAATGCTTTTAACTTTTTTTTTTTTTTTGGGTCCACAAGACGCCGAGACGGCAACGAATGCTTTTAAGTATATAAAATAAATAAATAAATAATTCACTTTGAGCCCTATAAATAAAACCCTTCATAAATCCCCTTTCCATCCTCTCTAAAACTCTCACCCCCAAGAGGCCGAAACCCACACAATCTCTTCCATGTCGACGGATTCCTCCGCTTCTCAGCCGCCGGAATATTCTTGGAGCTTACTCCACTACGGCTTCATATCCGATGAAAACCACGGTCAAACTCCTCTGATCGCATATCAACCCCTTGAAACTGCGCTTTCACGGCTGACCCTATCCCCAGTTCTCCAATCCCATGTCCAAACGCCGTCGTTTTCGGCGTTTCTTGGAGAAGAACAGCAACAGCAGGGTTTATTTTGTGCTCAGCCTCAAAGCGGCAATGGCGGCGTTAATGGGCCTTTTGGGTTTTTTGGGGTTGGGGGCCATCAGAATATCAATGTGGGTCCTGAGGCAGTGGGTTTCTCGGGAAGAAACCAATATCTTGATGCGGACGATTATAATCTGTTGAGGTTGATGAACGAACTGTTGTAATGAAAAACGAGATATTTTTTTATGCTTTTGCCGTTGATTATAACCATGATTTTGTCTTTCTTGCATGGCAGGAATCCACACTCGAGAAATTCCTACAACCAGGGCAATTTTGCTAGTTCCAGCCAGCAATTATCTCTTGAAACCATGAAAGGAAGAATAGTTCAACTGGCAACTCAACGAATCTGGTCTACTATCTTGAATTCGAAATTGGAGAACATGACTGGGCAAGAAATTAACGAAATTGTTCTTCCGGAGGTTGTGGAATTCATGGGCGTTTTAATGACGAGTCAATTTGGTAGCAATTTTGTTTGTCACCTTTTCGAGGCATGCAATGAGGAACAAAGGAGTAGGATTATCCATGCCCTGCTTAAATTTCCAGTGCTCATGCGTATTTGTTTTACCTCGTATGGGTACGAACAAAATTGGATCTTTTTTATGTTTTTGAGATTAAATTTATTGGTTTAAGCTTGTTATTTTGAGGAAATTTTTTATGTATCTTTTGTTTCATGATCAGGGCAAAAGCAATGATGAAGTTGTTGGACAAGCTGAGTACTCCGAAGCAGATATATTCTGTAGTGTCGTCTTTAAGCCGTGGTGCTCTTGCCTTAGTCACTGATGCCAATGGTCAGCTTGTTGTACAATTCTGTGTCAAGAATTTTTCTGGAGAATATAATAAGGTATTAATCAAAAATGTCTTTTTTTTGTCGTCTTGTAATTGTGGGTTATTAATATGACAGGTCTTGTTATTTTATGTTTGTTATTAGAACACCTGATGCAGAGTGTGCATCACAGAATATTCTGTGTTGTGGGGACTGGGGATACAACCATATTGAAAATTGGGAATATTCTGTGTTGTGGGGACTGGCGATACAAGCATATTAAAAAAATTGGGATAATTGCTCTGCATGCCTGACAGCCCGAGGTTTGACATAGTCACACATACTTCCCCGAAGTTTGAGAAATTACAGGAACTCTCTCGTGTCAACGAATTTGCATTACCAGGATATCTGGATAGATGATTTTTGTGATGTCATCTCTTTTGTTTTAGGATCACTGCAATTTGGCCTTGCCACTTACTAATTTATAGTTGATGATATATTCAATAGCATGCCTTATTACAAACATTAGGGTATGGGAAGTTCTTGTAATTCGGGGGAAGTTTGTCTAATTAGGCCAAATCCTCGAGGTATGTTGGTGTAAGTATCTCTTAACTATTTGGTGCACATGCACCCTACTCCGTCTCTTTAAATATATCTGTGTGTTTCTGATTCATCAAGTTTGTTCCTACAGTGTGTTGTGTGCATGAGTTTGGATCATGAACAATGAATAGTCATTGAAGGACAATTTTTATTTTTATTTTCTCTTTTAAGTAGTTGATACATCTTACTACCTATTTTATAGTAGAATGCTTATGGCATGGGTTATCCACCTCAATCAGCTATCTGATTTTGGAGTTTTCTTGACAGCCACTTTTCATTGAGATTGCAAACAACTGCATTAGTATTGCAACAAACAGAACCGGTTGCTGTGTGATACAGTTGTGCATTGAAAAATCTTATGGAGAAGCCAGAGACCTATTGATAGGAGAGGTCGTAGCAAATGCTCTCCACCTAGCTGTAGATCCTTTTGGGTAATATATATTTATTTACATATAGCAAAATAAATATTCCCCATCCCGCCCCAAATTAAATTTCTGATTCGTTCTTGAGTAGTTCTTTAATTTGTTTTTTCAATGCTCAATTTGTATTGAAGTTTTTTTTTTATTTTTTATGTTTAGAAATCATTATGATTATACATCCCGAATATAATACTTTGTCTGCCACCCTAAAATTAAATTTTTGGCTGTGTCCTTGAAAATTCGCTAATTTGTTTAACCAGTCCTCAATTTGCACAATATTCTTGTATATTTAGAAATCAATATGAGATACATTTATAATATGTTTATATATATACATGCATTTATGTATGTAGATACAGATATAGTTATCTAGATTCTTGTTCACCTAATTATCTTTTATTTCTTCAATCATTTATTAGCAACTATGTGGTGCAATTCGTGCTTGCACTAGGAATTCAAGAAGTTGCAGTACAACTTGTGAGACTATTCCAAGGGCATTTCTTGTCTTTCTCTAGGAATAAGTATGCTAGTAATGTGGTAGAAAAACTTATGGACGTATCCGATGAAAGTTTATGTGCAAAAATTATCATTGAGCTGCTCACAAGTCCAGATGCCTCAACGCTTCTAGTCGATCCTTTTGGAAATTTCGTCATTCAGAAAGCATTGAGAGAATCAAAGGTAGGAAAATCCATCTTCAATTTCAATTATAAACATCTGTGATATATATGATAAATATCTCATATTTTGTTTGTTTCAAGTATGTCAGAAGTTAGGATATCTGGAAAACTTGTTCAATCCATTGTTCGGCTGTTTGTTAGTCAAACTTCTGATAGGTGTGCTCTAAAAATATCTATTCAATCCGTAATATATATGAAATTTCTCTGCACTTAGGGCTAAAGCAATCGCCAATATTTTGGGAGTGTAAGATATTACCTTACTCATCGTGAACATGAACATAAGAACGGGACCCTGTTCATAAATGCGGACAGTCTTTGTTCTGACTTGTTTTAATGTACTCTGTTATGTTCTAAAATTAGCACATTTAGTCTTTTTTTCTGGAACAGTAGAAGAACAGGTGGATAGGGCTGAAGGCAGTAGATGTTTAACAAACTAGTGTTGTAACTTCTTGTGTTATTGCATAATAGGGGAACATTCGGGGTGCTTTGGTTGATTTGGTCCTAGTCAACGCACAGTTCATGCAGAGCAACCTGTACGGGAAAAAGATACTCGCTTGTTTGGGAAAGAGGCAGCACAATTTCCGAGCGTAGAAGAAGTGTTGTACGTAGAAACTGAAGCTTTGTTTTGGCCTGGAGATGTAAGTTTAGTTAATTTGTCCATCCAGAATTCATGTTATTACCAATAATTGCATAGTTCTGATGTATTCTAGTGCTTTACTAGTATAGAGAGAGTATAAAGAATGTTGTACTACAGAGTAACCCTTGAGCAGCAGTGCTGTGTTTGAGCATCTCAAGCTGAAGAGTTCTCTTTGTAGGAGTATGCTACAATTTGTTTAGGTCATGTTTGTTTTGTAAGATAGGATAGTTGAAATTTATTCCTTCCACAGTCACACTATTCTGAAGGATCTCAATAGTTATCAATGTTCTGAAGGATCTCAATAGTTATCAATGTTATGTTTGTTTTATAATCTATGTGATTGTTGGTATTTAGAAGCATTCTGTATCTATCATGCACCTATGGTTGTTTCCTGCTAGATAATACACGTAAATTTTTTATTTTATTTTTTAATTTAAGTACATCCAAGCTGGATATGAATCCAAGACCTTGTCCTAGATAATACACGTAGATTGAATAGCTTTTACGAAGATATACCTATTTGTCATGTTTTGATTGTAGATGTTAGGGACAATTTAGCAAGGGGAAAAGATGCGGGCCATACATTTCGTTATACTTATCTACTATTAGTTTACTTAAATAGAATTTTCAGTAAATTATGAAGCTTAGAAAATGTTTATTTTTTTGATTTGTTTACTTAATATGATTATGTTAGAATTTTGCTAAATATCTAAGTTAATTTATTTATTATAATATATAGTCCTAACTAATTAGCACTTCTTTTTCGTAGTTGTTAAATAGTCTAGTGAATTTTTATATTTTCTTGCCAATAGTATAGAATTCTTACAATATTTTAATAAACATAAAATTATTGTGTTAAATAACCACCCACTTCTAATAAAGTAAATTATCTTTTAGTGTATGTCAACTCCATAATGAAGTAAACACCATTTTAGAGTATCCAAACTAACTAACATAATCTAATATAAACTAATTGCTAATATGTATATGTATGTTCTATATCTTTAAATATAAAATATATATGTTTTCTGCATCTCCAACAACTCTTCTCTCACTTCATCTCCCACATAAGCCTCTCCCTCTCTCTTTGCATACTTATAAGCTAGGTTGCACGAATACGGTGATACGGACACAACATGGACACAGCGATAAGGATTTTTTAAAAATTTTAGGACGCGACACGACTCCGACACGACTATATTTTATATAAATAAATATATTTTATATGCAAATTACAATATTTTATATAAAAATAAAAATAGTTTATAAGTATAATCTAGATAAAATAAAATATTTAAAAAAATATGTATAATTAAAAATTAGAATAAATTTTCTTATTTTAGTTTTCTCCCCAACAAATTCTAAAAATATTAAAAAATGCATAAAAAAATTTAAGTAATTATAAAATTTGCCCCATCGTGTCCGAGCCGTGTCAAACACTTCACCCCGCCGTGTCTGTGATGCCCCGTATTCTCGAAGGGCGTCCTGACGATATTAACAAGTAAGTCTCTACACTTGTGTGTGTTTAATTTAAGAGTTCTTGAATTATGTGATTCAATGTAAATCCAATTTAATATGTGATCATTCGGATTATTCTAAAATTAATGGTTAAGTTGATTTTAAATCCATCATGTTACTTAACTTGTTTAATTTCGGTTTACTTGAATTCCTTGAGATTAATTATCAATCATATGTTTACAAAGTGTCGTTAAATTGTACGAAAGGTTCCTAAAATTAAATTGAATTAAACTCTAATTGGTAAATCTCTCTCTTTCATTTTAATTTATAAAATTAATTCGGAGCTTGAATGTTTATTCGTAACTTTACCAATTTTATTTACGATTATTTGTATACGCTATTACTCTTTGCTACGCGATAAGGATACCCGGTTGTATATAGCTTGTGCACAAGACACATTTCTCCCAATCTCTTTTCTCTCTCTCTCTCTCTCCTCTCCCACTCTCTCCCGCGGGTCACTATGCGCGGCTTCGGTTACGAGCCCATAACTCGTTCGTTTCTCGACGGAATTCAACAAACGAATAGTCCATTTTGATTATCTCGGCGAGACGTACGCAAGACTACCAATTTGACTGCCTAACGATGAATGGTGGCGGAGTTATGGCCGGATTTCAGTAGCAGCGGCGGACCTGTCAGACCGCCGCCACTTCGCCGGCCTTCGCGGCGGTTTCCGGCCATCTTGTTGATGCACGCGCCACATGCCTAGAAAGAGGACATCCCGACACTTCGTTTGACGTCGGAGGTGCGGCCATCGGAGCCACGATGGCACCGCACGCGCCCCCTGAAGCTCGCAGCGGCGGCGCGATTCCGCCGCTTCTGGCGGTGTTTTTCGAAGGGGCTTGATGGTTTCCAAGGTTTTTCGACCCCCTGAGTTCATTTCCGACATCAATTTCTCCAGATTTTGGCCGTCGGTGGTGGTTCCGGCGACGTGTGCGGTGGCAGAATATTCGGCGGCCAACGGGGGCCTTTTCCGGCTATCTTTTAGTCTCGGGCTCTTCACGAAAGTTGTTCGGAACGACGAGAATTAGTGGCCATTGATCACGCGACTCCAGATTTGGCGGTTTGGCGGCGGATCGCGGCGGCAAAGTTGCGGTGCAACGGCGGCGCTAGCTCCGAGGATTTTCCCGGTGAGCTACGTTAGGGCTTTCGAAGAGCTCGTCATGGGTAAGACAATGTCTTTTACGGATCACATTTTGGTTCACCGGTTTGGAAGTAATTTGAGTTTGAAGATTTTAGGTTTTCATGTTCTTAGATCTGAAATTGGAGGAGATTGACTTGGAATTTCCAGAAATTGATCGAGGATTCGGAACGGGCACGAAGACCTCATTCAGGACTGATTTTTCGGGATTTTTCCGGCGACTTTCGGCGGTGGCCCGGTGACGGCGCTTCGGCGACTTTCAGACAGAATGTCGGTCTCGACGCGGTGAGTCCAACGACGCTTTCCGTTCGTTAATCGGACACTCGGTTTATTTATTACGAATTATTTTGCGTAGTTATGATTATTTGAATTAATTTTTTTAAGTGCAAATAAATTGTTTATTCTTGGTTTGTTGATCGAGATGTATTCCAATCGTATGCGAAAACATGTATTGAATGGATTGTGATATGCATGAATGTTTCGATTTACAATTTGAATCCCGATGTGATGAATTTATGCTATGTGTTTAGATATGAAGGGGTGTTAGTGTAATATTTAGAAACTAATCTTTTATGTGACTAAATGAACTTGAATGATATTTTAGAAGAACGAACATGTTGTGATTTCTTTATATGAATTTGAGACGTTCTCAATGTTATGTTTGTTGTAAATTGTGTTTCAAATATAAAATTGAGATACATGAAAGATGCTTGAACAACTTGAGACTTGATGCATAATAGGAGTTAGAATTGTAATATCTTGATTTACTCTTACTACTAAAAAATGGTATATTATGAATTAAGATAAATTGATAATTGTCATGCTTGTAAGTAATTAATTCCTAGTTGAATAATTGTATAAACACCTTAAACGAACGATTATGCTTAGTAATCAACTAAGGGGATGTATGTGTAATAGTTCTAAACTTTTATAAATAACTTAGGGGATGTAAGTGTAATATTTATGAAACTATGAATGTGACTTGAGCTTGTGTACCAAACATGTTGTGAAGTTGTAAAGTATGATCTTAAGTGAATTAAATACACTCTTTTTTTGTATCAAGCATGCCATCTACGTACAACAACTTTGTATGTTTATATGATCAAGTTGCTCTTACTTATGCACTTTATAACTCGACATGAACTTGATGCTTAATTATAATATTATAATTGAACCCTGTGACATTGGATGATTTAATATGAATTTTGTGAATACATTGACTTCCTAAATTGATCTTGCATCTTTGGATATGGAATTGCGTGTCGGTTGCTTGTAAATATGACCTCGTTGAGCATTGTTATGCCTTGAATGACCACGACACCTTATCCAAGCACAACATGAACACTTATGCATAACCACGATCATGTTGAGCAACGCCGTGCGTCTTGTTTGGTTCATATAGAGTCTAAGTCTGGGCTTCTGTATGTCTTGTCACAGAGTTTGGTGGTGCCGGTGGGCCCGAGGTTTAGAGTGTTTGGCCCTTCACACTCTCAGACTCTACTTTCACGAGGTGAGGTTTAGGATTTTGTATAGTTATGCGACCTATGACCTTTATATGCTGAATTCTACCCTTGCATGCGAGTATACCTTACTATAAGTACGTATGTGTTGGATATGATATGTTTATGATATTGAGCGTGTGTTCTGCGTGGATAGGTGCTTACGGGCTTAAATTCCATCGCGTGGGATTTGCGTGGATGGGTGCTTACGGGCTTAAATTCCATCGCATATGATTTACGTGGATGGGTGTCTAAGGGCTTAAATTCCATCGCGTGGGAATATACATATAAAAATTAAGTTTTCTGAGGCATATGTAAGCTATTTTGGAAAAAAATCAGCTGTGTTATGATTCTGTAGCGAGTTAGCCATGTTATATGGTATCTGTTCTGTCCTGTTATATTGTGGATCCGAGGAGCTACGGGTAATGGGGCCTCCGGGACGGTTAGGGCCGTCGGAGTTTCAACCATGTGCGTAGTTTCCATTTGAGATATCATTGCGCGACCTTAGGGTGATGAGGGAGGCGTGATATCTTGAGCCTTCGGCTAAGGCCGGGGATGACTCTTATGGGTTCGCTACCCTCTTGAGATCGAGTCTATTTTAGATGGTTTATTCTGGATGGTTTGGGGACTGTACATCTCCTCCATCATTGGTGTAGCGGTTGGATTGATTGTGATTTATGTTCTGAGGAGTAAAGGTGGGAAGCTCATACTCGCCTAGCAGTTGATTATGTTATGTTATGGAATTATGAATCGGGATAGAGTCTTTCTGGAAAATGGTTTCTAAACTTATATCTATATCTTATTCGGGTTCTTTCAAAACGTTTTGGTATGTAACACCTATCCCCGGTTCATGAGTCCATCCTTTTTATTCTGTGCTATGCTCCTTATATATATATATATTGTGGGTGTGCGTTAGCCCCCTCACTCGGTCAAGTTGACTGACCCCTCATTTACACTTTTAGTTGCAGGTTGTTGGCGTTTGCTAGGCGGAAGTGAGTCCTTTGAGTTGCACTTCGTCGGTCTAGTCTTTCTATTTGCATTTGCCTTTTCATATACTTTACTTATGCTTTGACTTGTAGACTTGAGATTATACTTTACTAATCGGTAGCCCTGTGTGGCACTCTCATTCGGCCCCTTGTGGCACTTGATGATTACTACTTTATGAATTGATATTCGGGACTAGGTATCTATGCTAGTTGAACCCGTCACCTGCCTTGCATGTTTTGTTTTAAATGCTTTCGCTATCTATTGTTGTTGGTTTTAATTGCTTCCGCACTCTGAGTTTGTCGAGTTAGATCCGCCTAGCCTAGTGTGTGAGTTGGTCTCCCGTTCGCTTTGATTCGGATTCGGGCATGGACTTTCCATTTCGTGACCGGGTCTGGGTCTTAGTGCGGGGGATGTGGCATCCTCCGTTTGGGGTGTTACATCCTTAAGTGGTATCAGAGCTCTAGGTCGCAAAACCGAGCTCTTGAGTCGTGTTGAGTCTATCTAGGTCGTACGGCATAGGAATAACTGCGCATTGCATTTGTTTGACTTGATATTTTGACCCTTCAGCGTGAATTATTTCGTGATTATATAATTGTGTGCACATTATGACTTTGATTATGCAACATCTTATTTTATGTGCTTTATAAATTGCAACTAATTGTTGCATTTACGTGATATACGTGTTACATTTCATTTTCTCTTTAACTCCCATGCATCGAATTTAGTGTTCGAATTTTAGGGTGCCCTATGAGTCAACAATGAGGTTTCCCTCCGTCAACGCTACCTATTGGTACTACAATGGAAACACGCCATAATTCGAAAATGAAAGGATTCCTCACCAAGATCAATACTCATGAAAAGGTTCAGAGTTGAAGGAATGAGATTTGCTATATTGACTTACTACCTTAAAGTCAATTGAAAGATGAAGTTTGACGAATTCTAACCTTGAGGATTCGTTCATTTGGAAGTAGTCACCTTGTTGAGGAAATGAGCCAATGGAGGAGAGTCTGATCAAGTAGAACCGTTTTGAAGGATTTTGATGAGCTTTCGCCTTGATGATTCGTTTATTTGGGAGTAGTCACCTTGTTGATGGAAACGAGTTAATGTAGAAGAATCCGATCAAATAAGATCCGATCAAGTTCAAGGGATGTGGATAGGTAACCATGTTACATAAGCAACGAGCTACAAACCATCGGTGAGTGTTGAAGGATTTGGTGTCGTTTAGAGTTAACAAACGAAAAAACAAGATTGGTTGCTAGCTCTCTGGGTGTCTTCTTTCTGTTGAGGTGGAAGATTCTGCTAAGATCGAAGATTCTACTGAGATGGGAATAGATCACATAGATGCTAAAAGATTTTATCCAAATTTCAGGATCATATACCATGGATTGCTTTGGGAAGTGTTTAGCACCACGATCATCCAACGATACTCTAAGGTAAATATCTGATTGACAAACGAATCATGGACAACTCCTTGAAAACGAGCAGACTAAGATTTAACACATAAATGAGAATTCTTGGGAGAAACTGAGGATGATTCTAGTTGAGCAAGGATTACGGTCTAGTAAGGGGTTTGGTGATAAACGAGCTTTGTTGAGTTACCACTCTATGAAAAGACTTAAGACAAAGAGGTTCAGATGACGAGGGTTGCATCACTGTCGGCTTAATCAACTCCTACTGCTTCATCTCGACCTTCCTATCAAGATTTTTACACTTTGGTTAACGGTGCGCCAAGCATTCATGGCATTTGCATACATGCATCGTTTAAATACTCTTACCTCGTTCTGCTTGATGTGGGTGATGACTATTGCTATTTTAATTGTGATAACTTGGATACATGATCTAGTATTTGTAACTTGAAATTTCTACTTGTTATGAACCGTTGCTGAAATGAATGAGTTATGTACTTATGTGAACTATTCATGTTTATGTGATTTAAAACTCTTTTGATTGCTCACTAACTTCTCATATAACAAACATACATACTGTAACCTTGTTTTATAGGGATTCCATCGCGATACCCCCTTGAGTTGAGGTATGAGCATTGAATCTATACTCAAGGGACACCGATATCAGTTGTATAAGGTACACCAAACATGCATCGCATACTTTTCGTCAAGTGTTACTATGATGTGTGTATGTATGAATAACTGACCAGTGGATTTATGTGTAAGAGAGACCTTAGGTTCCCTCTTTTTATGTGTTGGAGAGATGTAGGATTCTCTCTATTTATGTGGTAGAAAGATGTTGGATTCTTTCTAAGTTTTGTGCACGAGAGATGTTGGATTCTCTTGTACTTAGATATTCAGAGATGCTGGATTCTCTTGAATCTAGGGGTTTGAGGAATGCTGGATTTTCTCAAACTAGAATGTTGGGAGATGTTGGAATCTGCCCGACTTAGGTTCAGAGATGGGGTTCTCTCAATTATGTGCTTGAGAGACGGGGTTCTCTCTTTTATGTGTGCTCGAGAGACGGGATTCTCTCTTGTGGGTGCTGAGGGACGGGGCTCTCTCACTTATGTGCAGAGAGATGGGATTCTCTCTTGTTTGTTGTGGTTGCATTACGCGTTGATTTGACTACGGCTTGCAAATGGCAAGTATGAGACGACATCGAGGTTGGGTGCCGTTGCAGCTATCCGATCAGGGGAATGACCGACCGAGTTCGAAACAACTAGCGGATCAAGTACTTGCACGGACCTCGACGATAACAAGACATCCTAAAGGAGGTTCGGTGTAGATGACAGGAGTAAGCCTCACCATTAGAGTTATGATCTCATGCGAGTTCCGGAGAAGGGTTGGAGCACTACAACTCGAGGATCTACATTTTAGCAGTGGAACCTGCGGACCAGGTTCTCTTAAGAGGGGAAGGTTGTGACGCCCCGTATTCTCGAAGGGCGTCCTGACGATATTAACAAGTAAGTCTCTACACTTGTGTGTGTTTAATTTAAGAGTTCTTGAATTATGTGATTCAATGTAAATCCAATTTAATATGTGATCATTCGGATTATTCTAAAATTAATGGTTAAGTTGATTTTAAATCCATCATGTTACTTAACTTGTTTAATTTCGATTTACTTGAATTCCTTGAGATTAATTATCAATCATATGTTTACGAAGTGTCGTTAAATTGTACGAAAGGTTCCTAAAATTAAATTGAATTAAACTCTAATTGGTAAATCTCTCTCTTTCATTTTAATTTATAAAATTAATTCGGAGCTTGAATATTTATTCGTAACTTTACCAATTTTATTTACGATTATTTGAATACGCTATTAATCTTTGCTACGCGATAAGGATACCCGGTTGTATATAGCTTGTGCACAAGACACATTTCTCCCAATCTCTTTTCTCTCTCTCTCTCTCTCCTCTCCCACTCTCTCCCGCGGGTCACTATACGCGGCTTCGGTTACGAGCCCATAACTCGTTCGTTTCTCGACGGAATTCAACAAACGAATAGTCCATTTTGATTATCTCGGCGAGACGTACGCAAGACTACCAATTTCACTGCCTAAGGATGAACGGTGGTGGAGTTATGGCCGGATTTCAGTAGCAGCGGCGGACGTGTCAGACCGCCGCCACTTCGCCCGGCTTCGCGGCGGTTTCCGGCCATCTTGTTGATACACGCGCCACATGCCCAGAAAGAGGACATCCCGGCACTTCGTTTGATGTCGGCGGTGCGGCCATCGGAGCCGCGACGGCACCGCACGCGCCGCCTGAAGCTCGCGGCGGCGCGATTCCGCCGCTTCCGGCGGTGTTTTTCGACGGGCCATGATGGTTTCCAAGGTTTTTCGACCCCCTGAGTTCATTTCCGGCATCAATTTCAGCAGATTTTGGCCGTAGGTGGTGGTTCCGGCGACGTGTGCGGTGGCAGAATATTCGACGGCCAACGGGGGCCTTTTCCGGCCATCTTTTGGTCTCGGGAGCTTCACGAAAGTTGTTCGGAACGATGAGAACTAGTGGCCATTGATCACGCGACTGCAGATTTGGCGGTTTGGTGGCGGATCGCGGCGGAAAAGTGGCGGTGCAACGGCGGCGCTAGCTCCGAGGATTTTTCCGGCGAGCTACGTTAGGGCTTTCGAAGAGCTCCTCATGGGTAAGACAATGCCTTTTATGGATCGCATTTTGGTTCACCGGTTTGGAAGTAATTTGAGTTTGAAGATTTTAGGGTTTTCATGTTCTTAGATCTGAAATTGGAGGAGATTGACTTGGAATTTCCAGAAATTGATCGAGGATTCAGAACGGGCACGAAGACTTCATTCAGGACTGATTTTTCGGGATTTTTCTGGCGACTTTCGGCGGTGGCCCGGTGGCGGGCCAGCGACTTTCCGGCGGCTCCTGTGGCGGTGCTACGGCGACTTTCGGACAGAATGTCGGTCTCGACGCGGTGAGTCCAACGCCGCTTTCCATTCGTTAATCGGACACTCGGTTTATTTGTTACGAATTATTTTGCGTAATTATGATTATTTGAATTAATTGTTTTAAGTGTAAATAAATTGTTTATTCTTGGTTTGTTGATCGAGATGTATTCCAATCGTATGCGAAAACATGTATTGAATGGATTTTGATATGCATGAATGTTTCGATTTACAATTTGAATCCCGATGTGATGAATTTATGCTATGTGTTTAGATATGAAGGGGTGTTAGTGTAATATTTAGAAACTAATCTTTTATGTGACTAAATGAACTTGAATGATATTTTAGAAGAACGAACATGTTGTGATTTCTTTATATGAATTTGAGACGTTCTCAATGTTATGTTTGTTGTAAATTGTGTTTCAAATATAAAATTGAGATACATGAAAGATGCTTGAACAACTTGAGACTTGATGCATAATAGGAGTTAGAATTGTAATATCTTGATTTACTCTTACTACTAAAAAATGGTATATTATGAATTAAGATAAATTGATAATTGTCATGCTTGTAAGTAATTAATTCCTAGTTGAATAATTGTATAAACACCTTAAACGAACGATTATGCTTAGTAATCAACTAAGGGGATGTATGTGTAATAATTCTAAACTTTTATAAATAACTTAGGGGATGTAAGTGTAATATTTATGAAACTATGAATGTGACTTGAGCTTGTGTACCAAACATGTTGTGAAGTTGTAAAGTATGATCTTAAGTGAATTAAATACACTATTTATTTGTATCAAACATGCCATCTACGTACAACAACTTTGTATGTTTATATGATCAAGTTGCTATTAATTATGCTCTTTATAACTCGACATGAACTTGATGCTTAATTATATTATTATAATTGAACCCTGTGACATTTGATGATTTAATATGCATTTTGTGAATACATTGACTTCCTAAATTGATCTTGCATCTTTGGATATGGAATTGTGTGTCGGTTGCTTGTAAATATGACCTCGTTGAGCATTGATATACCTTGAATGACCACGACACCTTATCCAAGCACAACATGAACACTTATGCATAACCACGATCATGTTGAGCAACGCCGTGCGTCTTGTTTGGTTCATATAGAGTCTAAGCCGGGGCTTCTGTATGTCTTGTCACAGAGTTTGGTGGTGCCGGTGGGCCCGAGGTTTAGAGTGTTTGGCCCTTCACACTCTCAGACTCTACTTTCACGAGGTGAGGTTTAGGATTTTGTATAGTTATGCGACCTATGACCTTTATATGCTGATTTCTACCCTTGTATGCGAGTATACCTTACTATAAGTACGTATGTGTTGGATATGATATGTTTATGATATTGAGCGTGTGTTCTGCGTGGATGGGTGCTTACGGGCTTAAATTCCATCGCGTGGATTTTGCGTGGATGGGTGCTTACGGGCTTAAATTCCATCGCGTATGATTTACGTAGATGGGTGTCTAAGGGCTTAAATTCCATCGCGTGGGAATATATATATAAAAATTAAGTTTTCTGAGGAATATGTAAGCTATTTTGGAAAAAATTCAGTTGTGTTATGATTCTGTAGCGAGTTAGCCATGTTATATGGTATCTGTTCTGTCCTGTTATATTGTGGATCCGAGGAGCTATGGGTAATGGGGCCTCCGGGACGGTTAGGGCCGTCGGAGTTTCAACCATGTGCGTAGTTTCCATTTGAGATATCATTGCGCGACCTTAGGGTGATGAGGGAGGAGTGATATCTTGAGCCTTCGGCTAAGGCCAGGGATGACTTTTGTGGGTTCGCTACCCTCTTGAGATCGAGTCTATTTTAGACGATTTATTCTGGATGGTTTGGGGACTATACATCTCCTCCATCATTGGTGTAGTGGTTGGATTGATTGTGATTTATGTTCTGATGAGTAAAGGTGGGAAGCTCGTACTCGCCGAGCAGTTGATTATGTTATGTTATGGAATTATGAATCGGGATAGAGTCTTTCTGGAAAATGGTTTCTAAACTTATATCTATATCTTATTCGGGTTCTTTCAAAATGTTTTGGTATGTAACACCTATCCCCGGTTCATGAGTCCATCCTTTTTATTCTGTGCTATGCTCCTTATATATATATATATTGTGGGTGTGCGTTAGCCCCCTCACTCGGTCCAGTTGACTGACCCCTCATTTACACTTTTAGTTGCAGGTTGTTGGCGTTTGCTAGGCGGAAGTGAGTCCTTTGAGTTGCAGTTCGTCGGTCTAGTCTTTCTATTTGCATTTGCCTTTTCATATACTTTACTTATGCTTTGACTTGTAGACTTGAGATTATACTTTACTAATCGGTAGCCCTGTGTGGCAATCTCATTCGGCCCCTTGTGGCACTTGATGATTACTACTTTATGAATTGATATTCGGGACTAGGTATCTATGCTAGTTGAACCCGTCACCTGCCTTGCATGTTTTGTTTTAAATGCTTCCGCTATCTATTGTTGTTGGTTTTAATTGCTTCTGCACTTTGAGTTTGTCGAGTTAGATCGCCTAGCCTAGTGTGTGAGTTGGTCTCCCGTTCGCTTTGATTCGGATTCGGGCATGGACTTTCGTTTTCGTGACCGGGTCTGGGTCTTAGTGCGGGGGGATGTGGCATCCTCCGTTTGGGGTGTTACAGTGTCCTATTTTTTTTTTAATTTTTTTTTAAATTTCGGACACGTTTCAACTGTGTCCGACACGTGTCGGAGCCGTTTCCGACACATATAAACACACACACACACACACACGTATATTTATGAATTTATATATATATATATATTGAGCCAAAAACCCCAAAAACCCTGTGTTATTCCAAATGATCACAAAAAACCCTAACAAAAAAAAAGTACTTTAAAAAACCCTCTATTTTTTAAAATAAACTCACCGCCCCCTAACACCATTTGGTCAACGAAAAAGTGTAAAATCCCCATAATACCCTTATGTACTGTAGCAGTTATATAAATATATATACATATAATATATATACTTATTTAATATCTAAAAATACATATTAAATAAATTAACAAATCTATAAAAATAATATATATATGTATATATATAAATAATACATATGTAGCATATTATATATATTATATGATATATCGTAATATAATAAAAAATATATTAATAAAAAATTATTTTATCATAATGAATAAAAATATATATAAGATATAATATATTATTATGCAAATATTACATTATATTATATGTATATAATATATATTATATGTATGTAAATATATAATATAGTATATAATATTATTAAAAATCATTTTTTTAATTCAAAAAAAATATATTAATAAATAAAATAAATTTTAAATTATATTATTATATCTATTAAAAAGTGTTATAAATATATAATATATATAAATATTATCGCATAATATGTATATACTAATTATAATAATTAACTATGAATTTATAAAAAGCATTTAATATATATATGTAATTAATATAAAATCCAGTCATCTTCTCCAAGAAGACGTCGTCTTCTCTGATGGAGATCCACCATCCCGCCACCGCAGCCGACGCCAAACTGAGCTGCCTTTACAATCGCGACACCACTTTCACGGCCACAACAATCCTTGCGCCACTACCGCCACACAGCCTCGGCAGTCTGAATTGAGCAGTTGCTCCGCTACCCCCATTTCGGGTTACACCAACGAGCAAATCCGTGGCCCTCCACCCCACCTCCCCTTCTCTCCACCTCCACCGTCCAGATCCGCGCCGCCCCTCTCCTTCTCTCCACCTCCACCGCCTAACAACGCTGCCGCTGCCTCTTCTCCTTCTCTCCACCTCCACCGTCCAGATCCGCGAATGTGGAATGGTGTCGGCCGCTGGCCGCTGGCAGCGATGGCGGTTGTGCTAGCCGCCGGCGTCGGCGGTGATGGTGATGAAGCAGGGTGTTATATATATATATATATATATATATATATATATATATATATACCAGCGGCCCACATGTACGTATATATATACATATATATATATATATTATATTATATTATATTATATTATATTATATATATAATGGAAGGGTAAAATAGTCATTTCATTTGAAAAAGTGAAAAAAATCGCAATCTCAGTCGCAGTCAACGAGCGTGTGATACACGAAGGTTTTCTGTAATATTTTAAAAAAAACAGGGTTTTTTAAAGTACTTTTTTTTTTGTCGGGGTTTTTAGTGATACATTCAAATACACGAGGTAGCTGGGTGAATTTTTCTCTATATATTTTTTTTTAACACACGCACACCTAGGGGCGACGCCACATTTGCTAAAGTGAGGTTAATTGATCCTACTAACAAAATAATTTAATTATATATATACATTTTTATTTTATGTATTTTTAATTTGTGATTTTAAAATAGTTTTTTGACCCCACATAAAAAAAGAAAAAATTATATTGACCCCTTAAATTTTAGAATTGTGTAGAAAATTAAAAAAAGTTCATGACCCAAAAATAAAAATAAAAACCTATTTAATAATATCCAAAATATTACACTTTTAAAAAATATACTCTTTATAGTTTTTCAATTTCAAAAGATATTTTTAGACATTGAGAAATATTTTAAAAGAAATCACAAGTTTTGGATGATTCATAGTCCACAAAAGCCATCAAAACTATTTGAATCGGAAAATGAGAGGTTTTGAAAATCTTCCAACAAATTCTGAATTGCGGAAAAAAACTTATATATTATGATCAAAATGATTGAGAATGGAAAGTGTCTGATGAGGCTAAATTACGCTTGTGGCACGTAAGCGACACGTGTCCCAATCCTCGCATCACAGCGTGGCGCCTCAAGGACACTTCAAATCCTTCCTTACAATTGGGTATTCCCCTCGAGGAAATGGCCGTCCCATCTACGCAAGGGACCTTGGCTTTCCTGGGCGTGTGAACAAGGTTTCTGGTACGGACACTGCTCAACCCTCGGGACTGCTCCCAAGCTGGCTCTCGAGAGCACCCCTCCATTACCACAAGGGTGAAACCACTCCCCTCATGATCACACCTCGAGCCCAGGTGCCCCTCGGACCTGCGAGCCTCAAGGTCATTATCTAAACCCGAGCGTGCTTAGCACTCGGTAATAACCCCAAAATGCTATGACACAAAGTACATGCCCGCACACCTGCCACTGTTGCCGCCACCAACCTTTTCACAGGCTTTTGCAGGAGATCCCTTTCAGAGACTCCTCACTACGCCATGTG
Organism: Lantana camara; assembly: GCA_037501455.1. Lineage (NCBI taxonomy): Eukaryota > Viridiplantae > Streptophyta > Magnoliopsida > Lamiales > Verbenaceae > Lantana > Lantana camara. The sequence goes on from CM074855.1 coordinate 99,913,392, forward strand.
TCTAGGGCAGCACCAATGCAGGACCACATGATAACAATTACCAAAAGGGTCTTGACCGTCAACTATAAATACTCAGATCTCACACATGCTTTGTAAGCAAGCTTTACTCATTCAAGCTCTGTTTTACATTGTTCATCTTCTTCGATTGATCCTAGACTTGAGCGTCGAAGACCCAAACTGGGAATCTTCCCCCATTACCCCAACTTGGCCTTCTGACTGTTCGGTGTTTGTTCCTAGCAGGTTGAACCCATCCTCTCCGGCGATCCTTTCCTAAGCCCGAACCTCTGTTTCCTCACACACAAACAAATTCTAAAGTGTTGAAGTTTACCACCTTGGATTAAATCCCATCATTTTTGGTGCCGTCTGTGGGAAACCAACCTTCTTTCTTTTCCTCCTTGCACTAGGAATTCAAGAAGTTGCAGTACAACTTGTGAGACTATTCCAAGGGCATTTCTTGTCTTTCTCTAGGAATAAGTATGCTAGTAATGTGGTAGAAAAACTTATGGACGTATCCGATGAAAGTTTATGTGCAAAAATAATCATTGAGCTGCTCACAAGTCCAGATGCCTCAACGCTTCTAGTCGATCCTTTGGGAAATTTCGTCATTCAGAAAGCATTGAGAGAATCAAAGGTAGGAAAATCCATCTTCAATTTCAATTATAAACATCTGTGATATATATGATAAATATCTCATATTTTGTTTGTTTCAAGTATGTCAGAAGTTAGGATATCTGGAAAACTTGTTCAATCCATTGTTCGGCTGTTTGTTAGTCAAACTTCTGATAGGTGTGCTCTAAAAATATCTATTCAATCCGTAATATATATGAAATTTCTCTGCACTTAGGGCTAAAGCAATCGCCAATATTTTGGGAGTGTAAGATATTACCTTACTCATCGTGAACATGAACATAAGAACGAGACCCTGTTCATAAATGCGGACAGTCTTTGTTCTGACTTGTTTTAATGTACTCTGTTATGTTCTAAAATTAGCACATTTAGTCTTTTTTTCTGGAACAGTAGAAGAACAGGTGGATAGGGCTGAAGGCAGTAGATGTTTAACAAACTAGTGTTGTAACTTCTTGTGTTATTGCATAATAGTGGAACATTCGGGGTGCTTTGGTTGATTTGGTCCTAGTCAACGCACAGTTCATGCAGAGCAACCTGTACGGGAAAAAGATACTCGCTTGTTTGGGAAAGAGGCAGCACAATTTCCGAGCGTAGAAGAAGTGTTGTACGTAGAAACTGAAGCTTTATTTTGGCCTGGAGATATAAGGTTAGTTAATTTGTCCATCAAGAATTCATGTTATTACCAATGATTTCATAGTTCTGATGTATTCTAGTGTTTTACTAGGATAGAGAGAGTATAAAGAATGTTGTACTACAGAGTAACCCTTGAGCAGCAGTGCTGTGTTTGAGCATCTCAAGCTGAAGAGTTCTCTTTGTAGGAGTATGCTACAATTTGTTTAGGTCATGTTTGTTTTATAAGATAGGATAGTTGAAATTTATTCCTTCCACAGTCACAATATTCTGAAGGATTTCAATAGTTATCAATGTTATGTTTGTTTTATAATCTATGTGATTGGTGGTATTTAGAAGCATTATGTATCTATCATGCACCTATGGTTGTTTCCTGCTAGATAATACACGTAGATTTTTTATTTTTTTTAACTCACGTACATCCAAGCTGGATTTTAATCCAAGACCTTGCCCTAGATAATACACGTAGATTGAATAGCTTTTACGAAGATACACCTATTCTTCATGTTTTCATTGTAGATGTTAGTGACAATTTAGCAAGGGAAAAAGATGCGGGCCATACATTTTGTTATACTTATCTACTATTAGTTTACTTAGATAGAATTTTCGGTAAATTATGAAGCTTAGAAAATGTTTACTTTCTTGATTTGTTTACTTAATATGACTATGTTAAAATTTTGCTAAATATCTAATTAAGCTAATTTAATTATTATAATATATAGTCCTAACTAATTAGCAATTCTTTTTTGTAGTTGTTAAATAGTCTAATGAATTTTTATATTTTCTTGCCAATAATATAGAATTCTTACAATATTTTAATAAATATAAAATTATTGTGTTAAATAACCAACGCACCCCACTTCTAATAACGTAAATTATCTTTTAGTGTATGTCAATTCCATAATGAAGTAAACTGCATTTTAGAGTATCCCAACTAACTAACATAATCTAATATAAACTAATTGCTAATTTGTATATGTATGTTCTATATCTTTAAATATAAAGTATATATGTTTTCTGCATCTCCAACATCTCTTCTCTCACTTCATCTCCCACATAAGCCTCTCCCTCTCTCTTTGCATACTTATAAGCTAGGCTGCACGGATACGGACACGACGACACGGATTTTTTAAAAATTTACGGCTCCGACACGGCTCCGACACGGCTATATTTTATATAAATAAATATATTGATAATGGTAAAAATAAACTAAGGAGCTCCCTCGTATTTCAGATTATCCACGAACCTCGTATCTCCTAAAATTGACTAAGGCAAGTCCTCGTCTATCAAGTGCTCAGCTCGTAAGTGCTTGACATAACTCCTAAAATTGGCTAAGGCAAGCCCTCGTTCTATCAAGTGCTCAACTCGTAAGTGCTTGACATAACTCCTAAAATTGGCTAAGCGGAGCGCTCGACTTGTAAGTGCTCGGCGTGTAAGCGCTCGCTCTTGAGCGCTTAGCACGAGCCGAACATCGATGGTTATCCCCACTCGCCAACCACCCCACGACCTAAGTACGTGGCCCGGGATTCTCGCGCCCACTATGTTAAAATCGAGCTTGGGCCAGCTCGAACTATAAGTATAAATATTATTTCCTTCACCTGAATTGGACACAAGAAATTACATACCAAAACTCTACCAAAATTTCGACTCAACTCACTTCAATCCAAACAATCGGATTTGGTAAAAGAACCCACATTTAATTGATTCGTCGGAGATTCGAAGCTGATTATACATCTTCAAAGGCGACCAATTTTTGGCGTTATCAGTTTGGCGTTGTCTGTTGGAAACCACCGAATTTTCCAACCTTTTCTCAAAGCTATTCTCTTTGTTTTGTTTGGAAGATAACAGGATCTGAAACTAGAGGTCGCGACGAGCGCAGCTCTAGCTTGCCGCCGCGACTATCGTCAACCCGAGTAAGTCAAGCGAACATTAGCGTGAGTCAAGCGAACATCGACGTGTTACGCCGCCTGCCGCCGGCGTTCCCGCATAAGAGAAACCGCACCGGAGCCACCGTGGGCTTTAGCCTACCCGTGCAACCTATGCAAGCCCTCGGCACCGGAATGAGCCAAAACTCGATAAACATTCCGGCAGGCATAAACCCGCTGCTACTGAACCCATTGCTATTTAACCCAGTATGGGGGCTTCAAGGTGTTAGGAATAGTGCCCTAGAAAGCCGATTGTATATCCGCTTTGTGCTTTTCCTTATTGTAATCACAGACAATCTTTGAATGAAATAACGAATTGAGGCAACACTTCTTTATATGCTCTTGTTTGGTATGCGTTTACTTTAGCTGTGCATGTATGAGAACTCCTCTAATCCTGATGACTTTAGGACTCTACCATTTAGGTGAAATGGTTCATGAAACGAGCCCTATATCACATAAGTCATGATTAGTAAAATACTCCAAGCCGATGAGTCCTACAGACAGTGGGAGTGTCAACCTGACTCCTCTAAGGCTTGCTTGTGGGATCACACCCTTAAGAAGGACCACCTTGTTTCATGGAGGTGCAAAGTGTATAGTTGATACGTGCGTGATACATGAGGGTGCTTACTTTAATAAGTAAGTTCACTGAGGTGCCCCGTGTGAGAACACTCCTAAATGGGAAAGGAAGTTTCTATTTCAGGAAATGGAAACTTCCAAATTAGGAAATATCTCACGAGTCATTGATGTGATTAATTGATCCTTAGACTTGAGGTTCCTTGTCACTTTATGAGTTAACTCTGTAGTCTTAGGTATAAGCTTTAAAGGGTGTCGCCTTAGACAACTGATTCAAGGTTTATGCTGGGGCTGCACAAGTAACTCATGAAAGTGAATGAGAATCAAGATAGGACCTACACTTGCATTTGCAAGGTGATCTCTTATTGTGTAAGTCATTCATATGCCATATGGAGTCCTTGGCCAAGGCAGTAGATCAAGACATCAAGAAAAGGGTTTCTTGGATTGAGATCAAATGGATATGAAATGCACTTAGCTTTAAGACCGGATTATTAGGGTTCTGATTATTCCCTTGCCCTAGATCTTGGTTGAGAGATAGTAAGTAGGAGGATTGTATCTCACATGAATCAATGACTTAAAGGTTCTGTCGAATCCGAACATTCCAATTCAGCTAGGGGTTAAACACCTGTTGCTAGACTATGGTCGTTTAATCTGTGGACTGATTAATTAATTAGTGAATTAATTAATTAGGGTCACTGCTAATTGAATTGAGAACCTAGAGGGTCACACACAACAACTTGGTTACATGAGTTGAGGCTTTAAAATGATTAAACGAGTTAATCGAGCCTAGAGGGTTCCACACGTGTGAAACCACACGTGTGGGTCACGTGACTGGACACGTGTCACTATGACACGTGTGCCACACGTGACTATTTAATTGGATATTAAATAATTAAGTTGTTAATTATTTAATAGACTTTGGTTTAATTTTGAATTAAAAAGAAAGTCTTATTTTGGAGAAAATAATCTAGTTAATTAATTACGAATTAATTAATTAGATAAAAATAAGTTATTTATTTTAAATAAATAAAGTATAAAATTATCCAAAAATAGTTTGGATATTTTTAGCTCTCTTGAAAGTTGATTTGAATTAGAATTCAAAGTCAAAGTCAAAATTACTTGATGATCAAGTAATAGGAGAGAGGGACCAAAATCCTAGCCCATAAAGGACTAGGAATTTCGTCACTCCCCTCTCTATAAATAGGGGAGCTCGAGCTCCTTATGGAGCTAATTGGCAATTCTTTTGGTTCATGTGTTGAACACCTTCCTTTCTCCAAGATTAAATTAAACCCTAGGTTAAGCCTAAACACTAACTAGAGAACTAGCATCCTTACTAGTTAGATTGTGATCAAGTTGGTGGACTTTCTCTAGAGACTTCAAGTTAGAAGTTTGAAGATTCGAGCTTTAAGGAGAGGGGATCAAGCCGCGAGAAGAGCGTTCTTGGGTGGCTTGAAACGCTTCAAGAAAGAATAAAAGAAAAGTAAGTTTTCTATCTCTACGAATTTGGTTACACGATTGCGAGTCCAAGATCCTTTTGTTGGAAAAATTTTTTAAATTCCGCTGCTTTCTGATTCGTGTTTTCCAACACAAGGTGGAGCGTAAACCCAGATTGGAGGAGTCCATGTAACGCCCCAACTTTCGGCATTTCAGGTATGAAATCACGTGTGGGTTTGTGAGTTGTAATTTAATTATTATTTGATCATTTCTTTAATTTTCCATGTCATGACATAATTTTCTAAAATTATATTCTAAGTGTTTTTATTGAAATTCATATCATATTATAATTATTGCATAACTTGAACTTGATTGCAACGTCAATTACATTCTTGAGCTTGATTTAATTTCTTTTATGGCCTTACTTGCTCATTTTCATATTTTGGGACTTAATTGCATTGGTCTTAATTGATCATTTATCATGGAATTGAACCTAATTGCATAACTTATTAAATAGAAGGACTCATTAGCAATTTGGCCATTTCTTCCCCTTCATAGCAGCATATCACATACCATGCCTCCCCCTTTCATACAAAACATTTCATACACATTTGCTCTTGCTTCTTTTTCAACCAAGACAAAACCCTCACCAAGTAGAGGAGGATTTCCATCATTTCAAGCTATAATTGTGGGTTTTGTGATCATTGAAGTATCATCAACATCATATCTTCATCTCATCTTCCATTTTTTTCATTTGAGGTATTTTTGGAGAATTGATGATTTTCTTGAATATATGGTATAAATAGGGCTTTGTTATATGTTGGTTAATTTGTGTATTTGTTATTGGAAATATGTGTATGAACTTTAAGCTTAAGATTGTTGCATATATCTTGTGATTTTTGGACTTGAAGCATGAATGAGTATATGGGTTTCAAATGTTGAATTCTTGATAATCTAACTTGGAAATGAGTGTTTATATGAGTTATTGTTGATCTATATGTATGCTAGTATATGTATTGCATGAATATATGCATTTAAACTTGATTTTGATTTATTTATGGAGTGATTGGTTTTGGTTTGTTGTTGCCCTGCTGCTGTACTCTGTTTTCTGCTGCATTCGTATTTTGGGAAAGGCCCTTCCCATCCCAGTTCATTCTGGGAACGACCGTTCCCACCCCTTGCCAGCTGTCCCGCGGGACTAGGAATGGCCCTTCCCAGTTTTGGCCTGTGGCCGGAACGGCCGTTCCCAGCTCCAGTTCAAAACTGGAACGGCTGTTCCTAGGCTCTAGTGGGTGTGTAAATTTTTCTGCATAAAATTGCATTTTTCCAAACCCGTTTATAATGCCTTAATTGATCGATACGTTTTGTTATATGATTGTTTTATGCATGAAATTGAACATATCATTCTATAAATTATCATTGCACGTTTTAATATCCATGATTACGCCGTTCGTCCTAATTGGTACATTTTGAGTCATGTCTCACGGACAATTGTCTTTCTTGCATAGACCAGCTTCCTGGTAACAAGGAGCAGGCCCCGTGAGCTGTTTCCTTGTTTGTTTTGGTCGTTCAGGTGAGGTTTAATTCTAGATATATAGAACCCATAACACCCTATGTGAAGTTTTAAGCCAAAAATGTACCTATATATCTATAATTTTCAAATGTTATTGGTTTTCAAAGAATTTACCGAACTATTGTATTGAATTGATTGATTGATTGTTTGGCGAGTATCGTATTGCACTATGGGCCCGAGGGTAGTGGCTCGAGCCAACCGGGAAAGCATGGGCTGACGGGTAACTCGAGCGCTATTCTCACCAAATTGGGATGACCCCTGAACCCCCTAGGAGATTAGGGGAGGAAGGAGTTCCGGGCTTAGGGATTTATGTACCCTCTGCCCAGACTGACTGGATGGTGGGGCCTTGCAATCCCACCATCACCCGGAAGAAGAAGGCATTACTGAAACTGCTAATTGTGCACTGTAATGAATTGCTTGATCACCTAAACATTAAATAATTGATTGATTGATTGATTGATTGTACACGGTCGGAGTAAGGTTAGAGAATTGCCCTCACTCTTCGGGCCACAAATTGATTGTATTGAATTGATTAAATTGATAAATTGAATTAGTTGTAACCTCGGGCGATAGTATCTATTTTACTAAATTGTATTGTTATTTTCCAAAATTATTACCCGAGATTATAACTTGCATGTATGTGCGCTTATATTTATTTATACCCCTTGCTCAGTCCGTGTTGGACTGACACCTCAACTTTTCAGTTGTTTTGCAGGTGCGTGCTAGGCGGGAATTAGAGTCTAGATTGTCTTTAATTTGGGTCTAGCACACTTCACCTCATATTTTGTTCATGTATAGATGGTATTTTGTAGCATGCCTTATTACTTATTTTGGAGATGATATTGTATTGATATGTATTATTGGTACCTATTAGTAGATATGTAAATATGGTACCTATAGGTATTGAATGAATTATTGCTTCCGCTTTTATTACTCTACATTGATTGTTTGGTTTGGGGTTAGTCCCGCCTAGCTTTGTTGTCATTTTTTTTATTATCTCCCATTCGCTATAGCTTTGGTTCATGTATGGATTGACCATTTCATATGTGGATTGGGGCTATAGTGCGGGGGATGTGGTGCCTAGCGTTCTGGGTGCTACAGTCCAGGCCATCATTGCTCCCCCTCGTACTACCATTTTGACGAGCGGAGCGGAACGCACGGCCAACCGGCCGCTACAAGAGGAACTGCCCGTTCGAACGGATCCCCCACCCGTTCGTACCGAGGCAAATCCAACGGTAGCCGGACCGAGCCAAGTACGAGACCCTATCCCACCTCCGGACGGTGATGACCAAGTCCCGTTTGTGCGACGCGATGAGAAACAGACTATGGTGGAAGACGAGGAGGAATCGAATTCTCTCAATCCCGCTCAACATTCTAAAACTCGAGTATGGGAGAAAGAGAATGACCGTCTTACTCAGTTAGAGGAGGAGAACTAGAACTTGCGTGCTGCCCTAAGCAAGATCGTGGAAGGGTCTCAGGTTGGTGACCAAGAAGAGGTCCATCATCGACATGCACGACGTCGAGGCGAGGAAGTTCGTCATCGGCGTCGGGACAAGGAAGTGGTCGATAAGCCCCGACGTCATCCAGTACAAGACGATCAGGAGAGACCCATCGAACTCTTCCCTCGTCGGAGGAATAGACGACCTCGAAGATCGAGGGCTGAGCGAGCCTCACCACTTTGCGAGGAGATATTGATGGCGCGAGCAGGAAATTCAAAGGTTCCCACCAACGTTCCTCGCTATGATGGTACGAGTGATCCTGAGGAGCACTTAACAGCCTTCGAGCACCTCATGCATTTGTATGAACATTCATTGGACTTCTGGTGCAAAATCTTCGGTGCTTCGCTATCAGGAATAGCCTATGATTGGTTCAAACGACTTTCCCTGGACTCGATTAGGAGCATTGATGACTTGTACGAACAATTCAATAGCCATTTCAGCCCTCTGAAGGAGACCAAGTTGCCTACTACATACCTCTGGAATGTTGAGCAAGGTCGCAATGAAACATTAAGGGAATTCTTTGCTCGTTTTGGTGCTGAACTAACCAAGGTTGAAAGTCCGTCTGGCGATTTCTTGAGGTAAGCGGTTTACCATGGGCTGAATAACTCCAAGATCAGTACGGAATGTGGAGATGCTATTGCTCGTCAAAGACCTAAGGACATGATCCATCTCCGGAGGATAGCAAGTGAGTACATGGAGCAGGAAGACATGGCTCGCATGAAACGAGCGCGTGTCCAGGATAGACTATCTAGAAGCTCAAATGTGCAGGATAGACTATCAAGAAGCTCAAATAGGGAGGAGCGCAGAGAACAGCGAGCGGGACCCCTCCCCGGGGGAACACGAGTTGAACTTACCAAACGCAACTCCGAGATCTTGAACATTGCCGGCTCAAAGATCTTTAGAAACCCTCGTCCAATGCCTCAAAGTGAGAAAAATTCCCGCTCCAACAAGTATTGCGCATTCCACCAACAGAACGAACACGATACAGATGAGTTCATCAGCTTGGAGAAGGAGATCCAACGCCTGGTAGCTGGTGGCAAACTATCAGAATTTGTTAAGTCCATGGATCGACATCATAAAAAGCGAGGAGACAGAGCACGCTCTTGTTCACGCAGTCCTCACAGATCTCGTTCACGCTCGCGTAGCCCTCAGTGCGGTCGACGAGTGACTAAGGGCACTAAGCAAGCGCCTAATGATAACATGCCCACTCGTGGAGTGGTTAATATGATTTTCGGAGGGGCAACAAATGGTGATACCAAGACCTCCTAAAAGAAAACAGGGCGCCGATTTAGCCAAGAGCCTAACGCTCCTGCTCAACACATCTTCCATATTGAGAAAGGCGAGGTCCTGGGTTTTACAGATCGAGATTTCGATAATGTCATGGTCGACGAGGATGGTGAGTGCCCGGATTGTCCAATGGTAATCAATGTCGACATCTACAACACCCAAGTCAAAAGGGTATTGGTAGATAGTGGCAGCTCGGTGAACGTCTTACCACTCTCCACCTTCAAGAAGTTATGTGGGAATGATGTCACGCTGGATGCCGTAGAGACCCCTCTCCTCGGCTTTGGCGGATCAGAGCTATACCCGCTCGGCCAAGAAAGATTGGCGAGCTCCTTAGGTTATGCCCCAAGAAGAGCCACAGTCCCATTGATCTATACGGTGGTCGAGGTTAACCTCCCATATAACGTGATCCTTGGGAGACTCGCTCTTGCGATGTTTAAAGCCATTCATTCAGCGTTCCACCGCAAGATGAAGTTTCCAACTCCCAACGGAATCGAAGAAGTAAATTGTCAATTAAAAGAGGCTTGGGAGTACTACATGCTCTCAACTGTGAAGCCTAAGCCGATTCATGATACTCCGAAACCATTGGAAGTGACTCATGAAGAGGAAGATGAAATGCCCGATATGGAGGGGATTCCTCACCCGAAAAAGCACAAGTTAGAGGCTCAACAAATTGAGCCCAAGGAAACGAGGTTGAAGCCCACCGGAGATTTCAAAGAGATCGAGCTCATCCCGGGTGATAGTTCGAAAACAACTAAGGTTGGGGCTCAACTCAAAGGAAAAGAACAAGTCATGTTAATTGATTTCCTACGCGAAAATGTAAACATATTCGCCTGGAAGCCCTCGGACTTCAAAGGGATTGATCCAAACGTGATTGTGCATCGACTCAACGTCGATCCCTCTGTGAAGGCTGTCCGACAAAAAGCAAGGAAGTTAGGTAACGAACGGAATGCGATTATCGACGAGGAGGTGAATAGACTACTTGATGCGGATTACACTGAGCCTATCCAATTTCCAAAGTGGTTGTGTAATGTTGCCCTCGTTCCTAAGGCAAATGGCAAATGGCGTATGTGTAATGATTTTACGGATCTGAACAAGGCATGCCCTAAGGATCCCTATCTACTTCCTCGGATAGACCAGCTCGTTGACTCGACAGCTGGGTGCGAACTCATGAGTATGATGGACGCGTTCCAGGGCTATTATCACATTTTCATAGCTCCCGAGGATCGAGCGAAAACAACCTTCGTAGTTGTGAACGGAATATATTGCTTCAAAGTTATGCCTTTCGGCCTCAAGAACGCGGGTGCGACTTATCAAAGGCTGGTGAACCGGATGTTTGCTTCCGAGATCGGCGACACTATGGAGGTGTACGTCGATAACATGATCACTAAAAGTGTTAAGGCATCCGACCACTTGGATCATCTTAAAGGAACCTTCTCGATTCTGAGAAAGTACGGAATGAAGCTCAACGTGAGCAAGTGCACGTTTGGCGTTGAAGGAGGAAAGTTCTTGGGCTATGTAGTTAGCCAGCGTGGAATTGAAGCAAATCCGGATAAGATCGAAGCCATTCAAGCGATCCAACCTCCAGATTCGATCAAGAACGTTCAAGTGCTCCTGGGGCGAATCATTTCGCTCAACAGGTTCATATCACGCTCGGCAGATCGGAGCCTTCCATTCTTCAAAATTCTAAGGAACATGAAACAGTTCAAATGGACGAAGGAGTATGATGAGGTCCTAGCTAGTCTCAAGGCGTACCCCGCATCAGCTCCTCTTCTGGCAAAATCCAACAAAGGAGAAACATTGTATGTGTATCTTGCGGTTTCGCCAGAAGCAATCAGTTCGGTGGTGGTGGTCAAGCGCGAGTGGAAACATTTGCTGGTATATTACTTGAGTAAAGTGCTCCACGGACCAGAGTTAAACTATTTGGAGATTGAGAAGTTCGCGCTGGCTCTTGTGCATGCATCGAGGAAGTTGAAGCCCTACTTCCAATCCCACTCCATAGTTGTTTTAACTGATCAACCATTGAAACAAGTGTTGAGAAAGCCGGATGTCTCGGGGAGACTTGTAAAGTGGGCGATTGAACTTGGGCAGTTCGAGGTCACCTATCAACAAAGGGTTGCGCAACAAGCCCAAGTGTTAGCGGATTTCTTGCTGGAACGAAGTGATCTTCCCAACGAGATCGTCCCAGCAGAGGTTGCACTCCCATGGACCCTTCATGTCGATGGCTCCTCGACAAACGGAGGAGGTGGAGCAGGTATCTCACTAAGGAGTTCGGATGGTCAAGAGCTCGACTTTGCTATAAGACTTGGATGGCGAGCCACGAACAACGAGGCAGAATATGAGGCTCTCTTGGCCGGACTCAACTTGGCGATACGAAGGGGAATACAACATTTGGCGGTATTTACTGATTCCCAACTCTTGGCAAGCCAAGTAGAAGGCTCGTAAGAAGCGAAGGAAGAAACCATGATCCAATATTTGCAGAAGGTCAACGAACTCCATGCTCGGTTTAAAGCCTTCAGCCTTTCGCAAATGCCGAGGGATGAAAATCAAAGGGTGGATGCCTTGTCCAAATTCGCCAACAGTATGCAAGGCACCTCGGATCATGAAATCACTTTCCTAACCGCGAAGGATCTCGGGATCGCCTTGGAAGGTCGCAAAGAAGTGCTCTCCCTCCATCCAGCCGAGCCGTGTTGGCTCGACCCTTTGGTGATCTTTCTCAGGGACGGAGTACTCCCCTCGGATCGAACTCAGGCTCGACAGATAAGGTACCGCTCCACCCGGTACACTTTGGATGAAGATGGAAGATTATTTCGCAAGTCATTCTTTGGGCCTGACCAGAGATACCTTCGTCCATCACAAACCGAGGAAGTGCTCAAACATATTCATTTTGGCCAAGAAGAAAGTACTTGTGGGAATCATGCTGGGGGACGAGCACTCGCAAAAAAGATAGCCCGGGCGGGTTTCTTTTGGTCAACCCAGCTCGCTGACGCTATTGACTACGCTCACAAATGCCCTCAGTATCAGAAGTTCGGGAATGTTCTCCGCCAACCCGTTGTGGAAATGGTGAGTCACGAGATCTCGTGGGCCTTCGATCAGTGGGGAATAGATATAATTGGGTCATTCCCGTTGGCAAATGCTCAAAAGTTGTATGCAATTGTAGCAGTGGAATACTTCACGAAATAGGCCGAGGCTGAACCCGTTGCAAAGATCACCGACTCCATTGTTCAGGACTTCATATGTAAAAACATCGTTTGTCGCTTTGGAGTACCCAGAGTCCTCATCTCAGACAACGGACTCCAGTTCATCAGCAAGCGAACAGTAGATTGGTGTTATGGGCTTGGAATTGAACAACGGTTCTCCTTGGTCGGTAATCCACAATCAAATGGGCAAGCCGAAGTGACTAATCGAATCATCTTGAAGAACTTAAAGACTATCGTTGACGGGAAAAGAACAAAATGGGCCAAGGAGCTTCCTCGTGTTCTTTGGGCATACCGAACATCTCCTCGAACTGCCACGAATGAGAGCCCCTTCTCGCTTGTCTACGGTGTTGAGGAGGTTCTACCAGTTGAGATTCTCCACGAGACCGCTCGGGTTGTATGCTTCGCGCCCCTCACCAATGAGGATAACAGGGTGCTCGAACTCGACTGTCTCGGGGAAAAGCGGATTAGAGCTTGGCAAAATATGAAGCGTTATCAGGCAACAATGGCCAAGCACTATAACAAAGGTGTTAATCCGCGAAACTTCCAACTTGGAGACTTGGTGCTTAGAAAAGTTGAAGTTTCCCAACATGTTGGCAAGCTCCAACCAAACTGGGAGGGTCCGTACAAGGTGATCGAAGCCCTCGCCAGCAATGCTTATCGCTTGGCGGACGCGGAGAATAAGCCCCTACCTAGGCCTTGGAACGCGATCAACGTGAAAAAGGTCTACGCGTAAGATTTGTTGCATTTTATTCTAAGTATGATGTTCGTTTTCTTTGACATTAAGTTTAGTTTACATTCAGCTTATGTTAGGAAAGAAAGACATTTGTATTTGCACAAGTGTTCAGTTCAGTTTGATTCAATGAAAGACGAAGACCTCGCAACTTTGCTCATTTTATCTCGTATTTGAACACTTAGCAAATTTTCTTACAATATGACCTCGACTCAAGAAGCCTACTCGAGAGGGGGGGGGGGGGAAGGGGGGAGGGGAGCCAAGCTCCTTCGATACAAAAATTGTCAAACACAAAATTTGGAAACAAGGTTCAAACACACGAAGTCCGAGCACTATACATAATGTTGAAGCACAACACTTAGCCAAATTCCATTACCCAATACAAATTATATGAGTTACATGTCTAAGTATGATCACAATACTTAGATATTTTTCTTACAAATTGCATCATCTTCAAGTACATGCATAAAAGCTAAGTACAAACATACATGCATTCAAATTAGCTTGTCGAGCACATATCTTGCTTTTCATTCCAGTGGCTCTACAAAGTTTAAGAGGCCCTTTACATAGCAAATTCGAGCGGCTCCCTTCTCAAAACAAAAGCAAGATGGACTAAGCTACAAAGGTCTCGGAAATACATCAAATGTAAAGAAGTAAACAAAGCATACTAAGGAACATCTACATTAATTTGATCCATAACATCGCCGATGATCTGTTCAGCACCTCTGACGTCGTCCTCCGTACATTGGTAGTTGCCATCTGCCCACTCAATCGTCTCGACCATGGCACTCTCGTCGTCGCGCTTGCCTCGATCTTAGACTTCCTCGCGCTCGCTTTGAGCCTCGGCCAACTCACGGTCACCTCGAGCCACGACCACCTCGCGCTCGCCTCGAGCCTCCCTTTCAGTTTGAACATCGTCGCCCCCAGGCTGTGCAACATTCCTCTCAGCAACTATGGCATGAATGTCATCAATGGTGAACCCAAACTCATCGTCATTAGCACCCCCTGAGGTCGAATCCTGTCCGCCCACGTGGGCAAGTATTGGCCTCATCTTGTCGTCTTTATCAAGACCGATCTCATCAACCTTGGCATCTTCATGAATGGCACCCAAATGGTTAAGCTGGTTATATGCATGCTCAAGACCCCACGAATCGCCCTTCGTATTTCTAATAAATACAAAGCGATTTTTCCAAGTCCTGTCATATAGAGTACCAGCATCTAAACGAGGAGCATCACTCTGGGGCGTAATACAAAGATATCTAGCATCTGCCCCATCGGCAGCAGATCGACTAGACCGTTGAGTCCTATAAAGTTTTGCAAAATTTGCCACCGAGTGTACCTCTCCCAAGCACACCATGATTACGATGAAACAATGGATTATCACATACAGCTTAGGCGCCAATTGGCTCAGACTAACTCCCGTCGCCTTATATAAGTCAAGCGCATCGGGCCCAATCGGAAGTCGAAAACCACAAGTAAATGCATCGGTATATACCGTTATAGTGCCTTCGGGCGGTGAAATAATCCTCTCGTGAGGCAGTGGTCGTATAATCTAAAAAAAATTCGGAATATGAAACAAACTCCTTAGCTCGTTGAACTCCGAATCATTTATGTTCGACGACATATCGGATGGGTTGAAACAAACCCCTTTCTTCTTAGACATGGTACAATCGGCCCTGACAACCTCATTTGTCGTCTCCCCTACGATATTTTCTTCGGCCCCGACGGCCTCGACACCAACACTTGAGCCCTCAACAACTCCTTCCATTCGAGCACTCCGCTCGTCACTCATATCAACTTCACAATTCCAACCCGACGAATAGCGATTATGGTATGGAAAGCACCTCGACATACAAAAACCCAATCCAAGCAATTCGAGGAAAATAACTCAAGGAGGGAGCTCGGGAGTTACCTCAATAGTATTGAAATTTCGGAGAGCACCCCCTCTTTTCTCGAGCAAATCCGAGCAACTTCAGCTCTCAATCCCAAGCCTCTTGGTGTTCGACCAGCTACTTCAAGAGTTGATGGTTGCAAATTGAGCAAAGACTCAAATTCAAAACAACATATTCAACGAGGTATAACTAGCCACCTCGATCATTGCCTCTCAACAATTAAACCTGTGACCAAGTTAAACAGGGTTTAATTAGGGGCATTTCGTCATTCTTACGTCTATTAATATATCTTATATATTAATTAATATTATAGCTTATACCCAATAAGCATTCTGTATATATTAATTAATATGTTGAACTTTAAGTTCAACATGTCACCCATTTATGCTGTAATCATTACAAGAAGCAACATAGGAAGCAAGCATTAATCAGCTATGATTACAACAAGTAAGTGGAAAATTTGAGCATTTCACAACCGAAACAGTCGCTCCAAGATCAAGAAAATTCCAAATCTCTGAGAATTCAAGTGGCTAGAGTTTCGTCTAAGCAGAAAAATCCAAGAGGTCTCACGTTTTCTCAAATAAGGCCAAGCAGCTTCTCTGTTCCCTTTTATCGACAAGGCTAAGCTGGGGAAGCTTCTGAGTGCAGCTGAATGGCCGGAGCTCTCGAAGTAGTCGGAAGCTGAAGGCAAGTTCGAACGTACAAATAAATTAAAAAAAAAAGGAAGACAATAATGAATGAAAAGGAATGGGATCCGCAGCTCCTTACCGGAATCCCGAGCCTCGCCGGAAAAGAAGCTAAAACCTTGAAGCCTGTCGGGAAGACCACAGCACCGAGCCAACTTTTGACCCAACTCGATAAATCAACCCAGATCTGTTGGAAAAACCGACTCGCCGCTGCAAGAGAGTGAAGGGGTCACCGGTGGTTAGGCTGTGACGCACCGTCGTCGCCGTAAAGCGCTCCAAATAGCAAAGAACAGAGATGCTAGAGCTTCAAAATACCGAAGGTGCTGAAAACTCGTGCGCTGCTGCTACAAAAAGATGCCGACGACTCTAGATCTGGAAAAGGCCACCCAAACCCTGATTTGCCGAAAAAGACTAGCGCTGGTGTCGCCGAGAGTGACGCACTGTCGTCGCCAAAAGTGATGGGCCGCCGCCGCCACTGCAAAGGAAGTCCGGTTAAGTTCTTATGCAGCTAAAGGAGCAGTTTAATAGTTCTTTGGAAAAGGGGATGAACAGTATTGCTTGGTAAAAATGAATTCAAAATTACTATGGTGAAAAGCTAAAACCCTTGTTGAAATTCTTTGAAAAGTCAAAACCCTAAAATACAGAATAATACGGTAACAAGCGATGCGAAAAATACTCAGAAATTTCGTAATTTTAGGACTTAACACTTTCACTCCCCGAGCACCTCGGATGACTCCATACTCGAGGAGCGGGGGGGAGGGGGACAAATGATAATGGTAAAACTAAACTAAGGAACTCCCTCGTATTTTAGATTATCCACGAACCTCGTATCTCCTAAAATTGACTAAGACAAGTCCTTGTCTATCAAATGCTCAGCTCGTAAGTGCTTGACATAACTCCTAAAATTGGCTAAGGCAAGCCCTCGTTCTACCAAGTGCTCAGTTCGTAAGTGCTTGACATAACTCCTAAAATTGGCTAAGGGAAGCGCTCAGCTTGTAAGTGCTCGGTGTGTAAGCGCTCAAGAGCGAGCCCAACATCGACGGTTATCCCCACTCGCCAACCACCCCACGACCTAAGTACGTGGCCCGCGATTCTCGCGCCCACTAAGTTAAAATCGAGCTCGCGCCAGCTCGAACCATAAGTATAAATATTATTTCCTTCACCTGAATTGGACACAAGAAATTACATACCAAAACTCTGCCAAAATTTCGACTCAACTCCCTTCAATCCAAACAATCGGATTTGCTAAAAGAACCCACATTTAATTGATTCGTCGGAGATTCGAAGCCGATTATACATCTTCAATGGTGACTAATTTCCAGCGTTATCATATATTTTATATGTAAATTAAAATATTTATATAAAAATAAAAACAATTTATAAGTATAATCTAGATAAAATAAAATATTTCAAAAAATATGTATAATTAAAAATTTGAATAAGTTTTGTTATTTTAGTTTTCTCCCCCAAAAAATTCTAAAAATATTAAAAAATGCATAAAAAAATTTATGTAATTATAAAATTTGCCCGCCCGTGTCCGAGCCGTGTCGGACACTTCACCCCGTCGAATCCGACACGTTGCCCTATTTTTTTAAAATTTTTTTTAATTTCGGACACGTTTCAGCCGTGTCCGACACGTGTTGGAGCCGTATCCGAGGCGTCTCCGTATCCGACACGTGTCGGACACTGCACGAACACTTTTTTTACCGTGTTCGTGCTTTCTAGCTTATAAGTGAGTTGGTGCATAAATTATATATAAATATATCCACACACACACACGTATATATTTAACACACGCACACCCAGGGGCGACGCCACATTTGCTAAAGTGGGGTCAATTGACCCCACTAAAAAGTAATTTAATTATATATTTACATATTTATTTTATGTATTTTTTAAATTTGTGATTTTAAAATCTTTTTTCAGGTAATGTGCGATAAGTCCCCACTAGGGCATGATATTTTTACTTTAGTCCCCAATTGTGTGTCAAATTTTTATTTTAGTCCCCACGTGTAGTATAAATATGATAGAATGCAGTTTTCATATCCTATTATGTTGTTTATGTTTTCACCACTCTCAAACATGTTGTATAAATTTCACATAATGTAGTACTAAAATATTCTAATGCAGTATTTATATTGTATTATGTTGTATATATTTTCCGGGACTAAAGTAAAAATGTCCAAACTGGAGGGGACTTATTTGAAACTGCCCCATAGTTTTTTGACCCCACATAAAAAAAGAAAAAATTATATTGACCCCTTAAATTTTAGAATTGTATAGAAAATTAAAAAAAGTTCATGGCCCAAAAATAAAAATAAAAACCTATTTAATAATGTCCTAAATATTACACTTTAAAAAAATATACTCTTTATAGTTTTTCAATTCCAAAAGATATTGTTAGACATTGAAAAATATTTTAAAAGAAAATCACAAGTTTTGGATGATTCATAGTCCAAAAAAGCCATAAAATTATTTGAATCGGAAAATGATAGATTTTGAAAATCTTCCAACAAATTCTGAATTGAGGAAAAAAAAAAAAATTATGATCAAAATGATTGAGAATGGAAAGTGTCTGATGAGGCTAAATTACGCTCGTGACACATAAGCGGCACTTGTCCCAATCCTCGCATCACAGCGTGGCACCTCAAGTACACTTCAAATCCTCCCTCACAAGGGACCTTGGCTTTCCCGAGTGTACGAACAAGGTTTCAGGTACGGACACCGCGCAACCCTCGGGATTGCTCCCAAGCTGGCTGTCGAGAGCACCCCTCCATCACCTTGAAACCATTCCCCTCATGATCACTCCTCGAGCCCTGGTGCCTCTAGGACCTGCGAGCCTCAAGGTCGATATCCAAACCCGAGCTTGCTTGGCCCTCGGTAATAACCCCAAAAGGCTCTCTGACACATAGTACATGCCCGCACACCTGCCACTGTTGCCGCCACCAACCTTTTCACAGACTTTTCCAGGAGATCCCTTTCAGAGACTCCTCACTGCGCCACGTGTCTAGGGCAACATCACTGCAGGACCCCATGATAATAATTACCAAAAGGGCCTTGACCCTCAACTACAAATACTCAGATCTCACACATGCTATGTGTAGCGCCCGAAGCGGCGAGCCACCACATCCCTCGCACCTAGATCCGAACTGACATATGAAATATAAATCCATACATGAGTCTAAGACTAAGCGACCGGGGACCTACATACACGCTAAGCCAGGCGGAGCTAAAACAAGATAGAGCACGGGAAAACAAAGAACTTAGCGGAAGCATGCATAAGGAATACAAAATACAAATCAAACATACAACGTGTTCAACTATCCCAAGAAGCCTGTCCCAAATAATCATACATTACAACATACTCAAGTCCAACAATTCATAGCTCGAATATCATATACAAAGCTTATACAAAATTACAACCATATGCAAATGGAATGTAACTCGATCTAACAGACTAGAGAACCCGACCGATACGCTACTCCGCCTAGCATGAACCAAAACCTGCAAACTACAGGTTGAAAGGAGAGGGTCATCCATCGACTGAGTGAGGGGACTAACGCACACCCACACATATATATGTAGAGAGAAAAACACATATTAAACAAAAGACTATGAATCGGGAGTAGGGTTTTGCACGCTAAAATCCATTTTCAAATCAAACGTTTTCATATACTTATCAAAACATAACCGACTTAACATAATCATATCATATCATAAGAGAAAGCTCCTATCCCATTTCATAGTCAATATATCAAACGAAAGCTCGGCGAGTCCGAGCACAAACCACCGCAACTCCTTATAACATAATAAACGAAAACATAAAACATAACATATCATACGTTCCAACCTCCTTCGGGTGATGGATGTTGGAAAACACGAATCAGAAAGCAGCGGAATTTAAATAATTTTCCCAACAAAAGGACCTTGAACTCGCAATCGTGTAACCAAATTCGTAAAGATAGAAAACTTACTTTTCTTTTATTCTTTCTTGAAGCGTTTCAAGCCACCCAAGAATGCTCTTCTCGCGGCTTGATCCCCTCTCCTTGGTAAAGCTCGAATCTTCAAACTTCTAACTTGAAGTCTCTAGAGAAAGTCCACCAACTTGATCACAATCTAACTAGTAAGGATGCTAGTTCTCTAGTTAGTGTTTAGGCTTAACCTAGGGTTTAATTTAATCTTGGAGAAAGGAAGGTGTTCAACACATGAACCAAGAATTGTCAACTAGCTCCATAAGGAGCTCGAGCTCCCCTATTTATAGGGAGGGGGTTGCCGAAATTCCTAGTCCTTTATGGGCTAGGATTTTGGTCCCTCTCTCCTATTACTTGATCATCAAGTATTTTCCAACTTTGACTTTGAATTCTAATTCAAGTCAACTTTTAAGAGAGCTAAAAATATCCAAACTATTTTTGGATAATTTTATACTTTATTTATTATAAAATAAATAACTTATTTTTATCTAATTAATTAATTCGTAATTAATTAACTCGATTATTTTCTCCAAAATTAGACTTTCTTTTTAATTCAAAATTAAACCAAAGTCTATTAAATAATTAACTAATTAATTATTTAATATATATATAATATATATATATACACACGTGTGTGACACGTGTCACAGTGACACGTGTCACTCACGTGAGCCACACGTGTAACTTCACACGTGTGGAACCCTCTTGGCCCGATTAACTCGTTTAATCATTTTCAAGCCTCAACTCATGTAACCAAGTTGTTGTGTGTGACCCTCTAGGTTATCAATTCAATTAGCAGTGACCCTAATTAATTAATTCACTAATTAATTAATCAGTCCACAGATTAAACGACCATAGTCTAGCAACAGGTGTTTAACCCCTAGCTGAATTGGAATGTTCGGATTCGACAGAACCTTTAAGTCATTGATTCATGTGAGATACAATCCTCCTACTTACTATCTCTCAACAAAGATCTAGGGCAAGGGAATAATCAGAACCCTAATAATCCGGTCTTAAAGCTAAGTGCATTTCATATCCATTTGATCTCAATCCAAGAAACCCTTTTCTTGATGTCTTGATCTACTGTCTTGGCCAAGGACTCCATATGGCATATGAATGACTTACACAATAAGAGATCACCTTGCATATGCAAGTGTAGGTCCTTTCTTGATTCTCATTCACTTTCATGAATCACTTGTGCAGCCCCAGGATAAGCCTTGAATCAGTTGTCTAAGGCGACACCCTTTAAAGCTTATACCAAAGACTACAGAGTTAACTCATAAAGTAACATGGAACCTCAAGTCTAAGGATCAATTAATCACATCAATGACTCGTGAGATATTTCCTAATCTGGAAGTTTCCATTTCCTGAAATAGAAACTTCCTTTCCCATTTAGGAATGTTCTCACACGGGGCACCTTAGTGAACTTACTTATTAAAGCAAGCACCCTCATGTATCACGCACGTATCAACTATACACTTTCCACCTCCATGAAACAAGGTGGTCCTTCTTAAGGGCGTGATCCCACAAGCAAGCCTTAGAGGAGTCAGGTTGACACTCCCACTGTCTGTAGGACTCATCGGCTTGGAGTATTTTACTAATCATGACTTATGTTATATAGGGCTCGTTTCATGAACCATTTCACCTAAATGGTAGAGTCCTAAAGTCATCAGGATTAGGGGAGTTCTCATACATGCACAGCTAAAGTAAACGCATACCAAACAAGAGCATATAAAGAAGTCTTGCCTCAATTCGTTATTTCATTCAAAGATTGTCTGTGATTACAATAAGGAAAAGCACAAAGCGGATATACAATCGGCTTTCTAGGGCACTATTCCTAACAATCTCCCACTTGCCCGTCAAAGCCATTCTAAAGCTACTCTAAGTCCCATCTTCTGAAGATGACCTTGGAAAGCTTCTCGACTAAGGGGTTTAGTAAGTGGATCTGCCACGTTCTCTGCTGATGTGACCCTCTCAATTTGCACCTCACCTCTTTTGATAATATCACGGATTAGGTGATACTTCCTCATAATGTGCTTGGTCCGTTGGTGAGATCTTGGTTCTCTTGCTTGAGCAACCGCCCCAGTGTTGTCACAAAACACAGTAATGGGGTCTTTCATGCTAGGAACAACATTCAACTCTTGAATGAAGTTTCTAATCCAAACACCTTCCTTAGCTGCATCATTTGCAGCTAAGTATTCGGCCTCAGTGGTCGAATCCGCAGTGGTAGTTTGCTTGGAACTCTTCCAACTCACTGCTCCGCCGTTTAGGCAGAAAATGTATCCTGACATTGACTTAAAATCATCTAAGTCAGATGCAAAGCTTGCATCGCAGTATCCTTCGACATTAAGATCTTTCTGACCTCCGTAAACTAAGAATAAATCTTTAGTACTTTTCAAGTACTTAAGAATATTCTTCACGGCAGCCCAGTGACCATCTCCAGGGTCAGATTGGAAACGACTTGTTACACTAAGTGCATAAGCCACATCCGGTCGAGTACATAACATTGCATACATTATGCTACCTATTGCTGACGCATAAGGTGTATGAGTCATTCTCTCCTTCTCAAGGTTAGTCTTAGGACACATCTTCTTTGAAAGACATGTTCCTACACTCATAGGAAGGTTCTTAACCTTTGCTGACTCCATATTGAATCTCTTCAATACATTGTCAATGTACATCGATTGTGATAGTCCTATTAACCTTCTAGATCTATCTCTATAGATTTTAATTCCAAGGATATAGGACGCATCACCAAGATCTTTCATCTCGAATTGGTTCGATAACCATAACTTAGTCACTTTCATGTCATCCTTCGAATTCCCAATAAGAAGGATGTCATCAACATAAAGTACTAAGAATTGCACTGAGGTCTCCAATTCCTTTCTATACACATACGATTCATTCGAAATTTGGATGAAGCCAAACGCTTTGACCGATTCATCAAATCGAATGTTCCAATTCCTAGAAGCCTGTTTCAATCCATAGATTGATCTTTGGAGTTTGCAAACCTTTTGCTCACTCCCACTGAATGTGAAACCTATGGGTTGCTCCATATAAATGTCTTTATCAATGTCACCATTGAGAAAGGCAGTTTTCACATCCATTTGCCATATCTCATAGTCATAATATGCAGCAATGGCAAGCATGATTCGAATGGACTTTTGCATTGCGACTGGTGAAAAGGTTTCGTCAAAGTCCACGCCGGGTCTTTGAGTGAATCCTTTTGCAACCAGTCTTGCCTTGTAGGCTGCAATGCTTCCATCAACTCCAAGCTTTCTCTTAAAGATCCATTTGCAACCTATGGGTTTGACCCCATCAGGAAAATCTACCAAGGTCCAAACTTGGTTGGAGTTCATGGAATCCATTTCGGATTTCATGGCTTCTATCCACTGTTCAGAGTCAGAATCTGAAAGTGCCTCCTCATATGTTGAAGGATCATTATCCTTATGAGAGATTTCATGGAAGAATCCATACCATCTCTCCGGTTGTCTAGGAGTGCGTTCAGAACGCCTTAGAGGAGGATTTACATGTGTATCGAAATTCGTGATTGGTTGTGGTTGATCAGAGTGAGACGTTTCTTCAGTGGGTGATGTGGGGTCATTTTGTACTTCTTCTAATTCTATGATCTTGCCTTTCTTTTCTTTAAGGAACGGTTCCTCCAGAAAAGTAGCATTTCTGGAAACAAACACCTTTTGCTCAGATTGATCATAGAAATAGTATCCTATGGATTCCTTAGGATAACCTACAAAGTAGCATAAGTTAGAACGAGATTCTAACTTATCTCCCACTGTCCTCTTCACGTAAGCAGGACAACCCCAAATTCCTAAGTAAGAATAACTAGGGATTTTACCATGCCACATTTCATAGGGCGTCTTGGGGACTGACTTAGAGGGAACTAGATTCAGAATCTTTGCTGCACTTTCTAGGGCATAACCCCAGAAAGAAGGTGGTAAGTCAGTGAAGCTCATCATGGAACGAACCATATCAAGTAGGGTTCGATTCCTTCTCTCAGAAACTCCATTAAGCTGAGGAGTTCCCGGAGGAGTCCACTGAGAGATAATCCCATTATCTTTGAGATGATTAAGGAATTCTTCACTAAGATACTCGCCTCCTCGATCAGATCGAAGTGCTTTGATCTTGTGACCAGTTTGGTTCTCAACCTCCTTTTGAAATTCTAAGAATTTCTCAAAAGCTTTAGATTTATACTTCATTAAGTATACATAACCATACCGACTAAAGTCATAAGTAAAGGTTATGAAGTACTGATGATTGTTTCTAGTGCTTACACTAAGCGGTCCACAAACATCAGTATGGATCAAATCCAAAACCTCAGTGGCACGTTCCACAGTTCCTTTAAAAGGAACTTTGGACATCTTTCCTTTGAGACAGGATTCACAAGAAGTTAACTCTTTGAGATCATTTTCAGAGAATGATCCTAAAGTGTTTATCTTGCTAATTCTGTTCTTGGAAATGTGTCCTAATCTAGCGTGCCATAAGGGAGCTGAAACTTTGTCATCTCTCTTACGCTTTGTTTCTCGTTGTATATTCATAATATTGATATTTTGAGTTAGGTAAAGTCCATTACTTAGAGTACCGATGTGAACGGAAGAGTTGTTCCGTTTGATAAAATATTTACCATTCTTAATATAAGTTTCATAACCTTCACAATCTAATATTGGAACTGAAATTATATTACGAATAATGCTCGGTACATAAAGGACTTTGTTTAATACTAACTCAAAACTACCTAAATCTAATCTAATTGTGCCTAAAGCTCGAGCTTCAACGTTTGAGCCATCGCCGATCTTCAAGACACATTCTCCTTCTTTGAGTTGTTGGACTTCACTTAGCATCTGTACATCATTACAGATATGAGTTCCACAACCGGTATCAAGTACCCAAGAACTAGAATTAATAGAAAGATTTACTTCAACGAGAAAGATACCTTTCTTTAGAGTAGCCTTGTACTCTGGGCAGTTTCTCCTCCAATGTCCTGCTTTGCCAAAATGGAAGCAAACATCCTCTTTCTGATCACGCTTCTTCTTTTGGGCCTTCCCCTTCGAAATGCCACCAGTGGGCCTAAGGGGTTTCTTCTTCTTCTTTTAGGCTTTCTTGCCCTTACCTTTAGAAGGCCCAGAAGAGGAAGATGGAGCATTCACCATCAAAACCTTATTGTCCTTCTTGATCGTGCTTTCAGCAGTCACAAGCTGACTAATCAGCTCAGCTACAGTAGCACCAGCATGATTCATGTTGAAGTTAAGGACAAATGGGTTGAATGATGGTGGGACCGAAGCTAGCAACAAATCCACTGAAAGCTCATCTTTCAGTGGCATGTCCATGGAAGCAAGTTTCTTAGTAAGGGCAAGAAACTTGAGTCCATATTCATGGACACTTGAACCTTCCCTCATTCTCAAGTGGAACAATTCCTTTGAAGTGTTATACCTTGTAACACGTTCATGAGGGCGGTAAAGTTGCTCTAAGTGGTCGTAAATCTCCCAAGCAAATTCCATGGCCTCATGTTGCCTTTGCAAGTCCGGAGACATGTTAGCCAACATAAGGCAACGGGCTTGGAGATTATCATCCTTCCACTTCTGAATCGCATCCCGCTCGGCCCGAGTGGGAGCCTCCCCTTCGGGACTAGGCTCCCCTTCGAAGAGAACATAAGTTCTCTTCTCAGAATCTAAAATGATTTTTAGATTCCTCAGCCAATCAGAATAGTTGGGACCAGTCAACTTGTTTGACTCGAGGATCGATACAAGAGGGTTTTTGGTTGCCATTTCAAAACACGTAGAGAATCACAGAATCTACGACCTAAATGGTAAAACAGAGAACTAGTGAGCATGCTGAATTATAACGATATACAAAAGATAAGGTCTTTAATCTAATGTAGCTCCCACTGTTTTTCAAAGATCTAGAATTCCCAAAGATCTAAGAGGAACACGTTTCCCAATGGGTACTAAGATCCTAGGCATTTTACCTCGAACCCACGACTCGCGGACATTCTAATTAGGAACCCTAGGTAGGTACAACTTACCAATTCTAACACCTTTAGAACTCTTAGTAATTGTTTTTTGCATCACCTATCTTTCAATATGGACCCACGACTCGTGCGACATCCATATTTACTTAGGCGTTAAGCTAGACCCATCAATCATAAGATCATGACCAAAACTTAGTTCGAACGACCCACGACTCGCGGACATCGCCCTTGCTAAAATTGACCACGAAATATTGACCATTTAAAATGATCAATTAGGTAACTAAGAACTAATAAGCTCCACTAGGTATCCCACGACTCGCGGACAATAACTAGCTTCACTTACTAAACTTAAAACCTATTGATGGAATGCTAGGAATTTAATTCAAAATTTGCACCTCGAATTAAACACCTATTTGTTCGAAATTAGCTTAATATTTAATGGGAATTTTCGAATCAACCGGAGAGTTGTCCGGTTCGACCTCACCAACATATATGTTATCCAATTTTATTAGTCTTGATTAATGCAAGTACACTTAAATGCATATCAAACAAGCACATAAACAGATAACATGTCCTAGCATGATACTAACATGTAATGATCATGGGTTCTACCTATCTTATGCGTGATATGTGGGAGCCACTCCACAATCACAAGTTCTAACATACATGCCACATAAACAGTTTAAATCACATAAGGGAAAGCGGTAACAAAATACGAGCCCTATCTCTATTACATTTAACAATTGAGATTCCCCTCCCTAACATTTTGAGGGGTCTTCACTTATGGCCTCCTTGTTACTTGAATGTGGTCCATCTTACTCCATGGGTGCATTGTCTCTAAAATGAAAATAAAACCTCACCACCTATCTCTACTCTCAAATTACAATAAAAAGAAAAAGACATAAAGTAATAAGGCTCAATCTTCATATTGGCCTTAGACAATTACACGGGGCATACCCCGACCTCAAAAACAGTAATATGGAAAGCCACATAATAAATCACATAACAGTACGCACATAAGTGAGGCTCCAACCTCAATTGAAAAACGCAACTATAGGGCTCCAACCCCAATTTAAACCATCCATGTGCATAAATTAAAACCATACATAGATCTAAACCCATGATCACCTAACATGCTTTTGCAAGAATTTAAATTTAACCAATAAATTAAAATTCTCGCTTTAAGCTCTAATAGCTTAAAACACGACTTAGATACAATTCATGTTCAAGAGCCTTTTCTATAAAACCCGAAAAACAATAAACCAATAAAATTCCAATTAATTTCTGAAAATTAATAATTTTATTCTTTCAATATTTTCAGAAAATAAAGATTGTAATTTTTCCAAAATTCAAATCGCTCAAAATTTTCAAAATTCCAATTTAAACAATTATTTCAAAAATAATTCAATTTTAATAAATATAAAAAATTTTTTAGAAAAATTAAATCGGGATTGGATTGGACTAAACAAGAAAATCAAGATCGTGAAACGAAGGCCCCGGGTTCACCCGCGCGCCCAGCCCAGGCCGGAGCACGCATCGCGCGCGCACACGCCAGCAGCAGGGCTGCCGGCACGCGCGCGCAGCGCGCACGCCTTCTCGCGCGCAAGGCGCGCTCCGCGCCCAGGCGGTAGGCAGACGGGTGGCGGAAAGGCTCCCGCGCGGTTGCGGGAGGTGCTGGGGGGCGCGCCTAGGCGCTGGCGGGCGGCAGCGGCGGGCAGTCCCGCGCGGTTGCGGGACTGCTGGGCGGGTGGTCGCGCGGGCCTGGCGTGCTACGCCTTAGCACGTCCAGGCTCGCGTTTTCGTAACGCGATTTCGTGTTTCGTATTTTTAGTTCAAAAACCAAAACAATCCAAATTCAAAAACACGATTTAAATCAATTTCTATCAAAACGGTTTTCCAAAAAAACACAATTTAAGAAAACAGTTTCAGAAATTCAAGAAAAATTACTGTTTCGTATTTCAGGCTTTCTAAAATAACTCATGAATACCTAATTCGCATCTAAGCCGAAGAATTTCTACCAAATTCAGAATAATTGAGACGAATCAGAAACACAATTAACGAGGTGGCTCTGATACCACTTGTTGGAAAACACGAATCAGAAAGCAGCGAAATTTAAAAAATTTTCCCAACAAAAGGACCTTGAACTCGCAATCGTGTAACCAAATTCGTAAAGATAGAAAACTTACTTTTCTTTTATTCTTTCTTGAAGCGTTTCTAGCCACCCAAGAACGCTCTTCTCGCGGCTTGATCCCCTCTCCTTGGTAAAGCTCGAATCTTCAAACTTCTAACTTGAAGTCTCTAGAGAAAGTCCACCAACTTGATCACAATCTAACTAGTAAGGATGCTAGTTCTCTAGTTAGTGTTCTCTGCGCTCCTCCCTATTTGAGCTTCTTGATAGTCTATCCTGCACATTTGAGCTTCTAGATAGTCTATCCTGGAAACGCGCTCGTTTCATGCGAGCCATGTCTTCCTGCTCCATGTACTCACTTGCTATCCTCCGGAGATGGATCATGTCCTTAGGTCTTTGACGAGCAATAGCATCTCCACATTCCGTACTGATCTTGGAGTTATTCAGCCCATGGTAAACCGCTTACCTCAAGAAATCGCCAGACGGACTTTCAACCTTGGTTAGTTCAGCACCAAAACGAGCAAAGAATTCCCTTAATGTTTCATTGCGACCTTGCTCAACATTCCAGAGGTATGTAGTAGGCAACTTGGTCTCCTTCAGAGGGCTGAAATGGCTATCGAATTGTTCGTACAAGTCATCAATGCTCCTAATCGAGCCCAGGGAAAGTCGTTTGAACCAATCATAGGCTATTCCTGAGAGCGAAGCACCGAAGATTTTGCACCAGAAGTCCAATGAATGTTCATACAAATGCATGAGGTGCTCGAAGGCTGTTAAGTGCTCCTCAGGATCACTCGTACCATCATAGCGAGGAACGTTGGTGGGAACCTTTGAATTTCCTGCTCGCGCCATCAATATCTCCTCGCAAAGTGGTGAGGCTCGCTCAGCCCTCGATCTTCGAGGTCGTCTATTCCTCCGACGAGGGAAGAGTTCGATGGGTCTCTCCTGATCGTCTTGTACTGGATGACGTCGGGGCTTATCGACCACTTCCTCGTCCCGACGCCGATGACGAACTTCCTCGCCTCGACGTCGTGCATGTCGATGATGGACCTCTTCTTGGTCACCAACCTGAGACCCTTCCACGATCTTGCTTAGGGCAGCACGCAAGTTCTAGTTCTCCTCCTCTAACTGAGTAAGACGGTCATTCTCTTTCTCCCATACTCGAGTTTTAGAATGTTGAGCGGGATTGAGAGAATTCGATTCCTCCTCGTCTTCCACCATAGTCTGTTTCTCATCGCGTCGCACAAACGGGACTTGGTCATCACCGTCCGGAGGTGGGATAGGGTCTCGTACTTGGCTCGGTCCGGCTAC
This sequence comes from Lantana camara, assembly GCA_037501455.1. Lineage (NCBI taxonomy): Eukaryota > Viridiplantae > Streptophyta > Magnoliopsida > Lamiales > Verbenaceae > Lantana > Lantana camara. The sequence continues at coordinate 99,942,835 of CM074855.1, forward strand.
CGTTGGATTTGCCTCGGTACGAACGGGTGGGGGATCCGTTCGAACGGGCAGTTCCTCTTGTAGCGGCCGGTTGGCCGTGCGTTCCGCTCCGCTCGTCAAAATGGTAGTACGAGGGGGAGCAATGATGGCCTGGACTGTAGCACCCAGAACGCTAGGCACCACATCCCCCGCACTATAGCCCCAATCCACATATGAAATGGTCAATCCATACATGAACCAAAGCTATAGCGAATGGGAGATAATAAAAAAAATGACAACAAAGCTAGGCGGGACTAACCCCAAACCAAACAATCAATGTAGAGTAATAAAAGCGGAAGCAATAATTCATTCAATACCTATAGGTACCATATTTACATATCTACTAATAGGTACCAACAATACATATCAATACAATATCATCTCCAAAATAAGTAATAAGGCATGCTACAAAATACCATCTATACATGAACAAAATATGAGGTGAAGTGTGCTAGACCCAAATTAAAGACAATCTAGACTCTAATTCCCGCCTAGCACGCACCTGCAAAACAACTGAAAAGTTGAGGTGTCAGTCCAACACGGACTGAGCAAGGGGTATAAATAAATATAAGCGCACATACATGCAAGTTATAATCTCGGGTAATAATTTTGGAAAATAACAATACAATTTAGTAAAATAGATACTATCGCCCGAGGTTACAACTAATTCAATTTATCAATTTAATCAATTCAATACAATCAATTTGTGGCCCGAAGAGTGAGGGCAATTCTCTAACCTTACTCCGACCGTGTACAATCAATCAATCAATCAATCAATTATTTAATGTTTAGGTGATCAAGCAATTCATTACAGTGCACAATTAGCAGTTTCAGTAATGCCTTCTTCTTCCGGGTGATGGTGGGATTGCAAGGCCCCACCATCCAGTCAGTCTGGGCAGAGGGTACATAAATCCCTATGCCCGGAACTCCTTCCTCCCCTAATCTCCTAGGGGGTTCAGGGGTCATCCCAATTTGGTGAGAATAGAGCTCGAGTTACCCGTCAGCCCATGCTTTCCCGGTTGGCTCGAGCCACTACCCTCGGGCCCATAGTGCAATACGATACTCGCCAAACAATCAATCAATCAATTCAATACAATAGTTCGGTAAATTCTTTGAAAACCAATAACATTTGAAAATTATAGATATATAGGTACATTTTTGGCTTAAAACTTCACATAGGGTGTTATGGGTTCTATATATCTAGAATTAAACCTCACCTGAACGACCAAAACAAACAAGGAAACAGCTCACGGGGCCTGCTCCTTGTTACCAGGAAGCTGGTCTATGCAAGAAAGACAATTGTCCGTGAGACATGACTCAAAATGTACCAATTAGGACGAACGGCGTAATCATGGATATTAAAACGTGCAATGATAATTTATAGAATGATATGTTCAATTTCATGCATAAAACAATCATATAACAAAACGTATCGATCAATTAAGGCATTATAAACGGGTTTGGAAAAATGCAATTTTATGCAGAAAAATTTACACACCCACTAGAGCCTAGGAACAGCCGTTCCAGTTTTGAACTGGAGCTGGGAACGGCCGTTCCGGCCACAGGCCAAAACTGGGAAGGGCCATTCCTAGTCCCGCGGGACAGCTGGCAAGGGGTGGGAACGGTCGTTCCCAGAATGAACTGGGATGGGAAGGGCCTTTCCCAAAATACGAATGCAGCAGAAAACAGAGTACAGCAGCAGGGCAACAACAAACCAAAACCAATCACTCCATAAATAAATCAAAATCAAGTTTAAATGCATATATTCATGCAATACATATACTAGCATACATATAGATCAACAATAACTCATATAAACACTCATTTCCAAGTTAGATTATCAAGAATTCAACATTTGAAACCCATATACTCATTCATGCTTCAAGTCCAAAAATCACAAGATATATGCAACAATCTTAAGCTTAAAGTTCATACACATATTTCCAATAACAAATACACAAATTAACCAACATATAACAAAGCCCTATTTATACCATATATTCAAGAAAATCATCAATTCTCCAAAAATACCTCAAATGAAAAAAATGGAAGATGAGATGAAGATATGATGTTGATGATACTTCAATGATCACAAAACCCACAATTATAGCTTGAAATGATGGAAATCCTCCTCTACTTGGTGAGGGTTTTGTCTTGGTTGAAAAAGAAGCAAGAGCAAATGTGTATGAAATGTTTTGTATGAAAGGGGGAGGCATGGTATGTGATATGCTGCTATGAAGGGGAAGAAATGGCCAAATTGCTAATGAGTCCTTCTATTTAATAAGTTATGCAATTAGGTTCAATTCCATGATAAATGATCAATTAAGACCAATGCAATTAAGTCCCAAAATATGAAAATGAGCAAGTAAGGCCATAAAAGAAATTAAATCAAGCTCAAGAATGTAATTGACGTTGCAATCAAGTTCAAGTTATGCAATAATTATAATATGATATGAATTTCAATAAAAACACTTAGAATATAATTTTAGAAAATTATGTCATGACATGGAAAATTAAAGAAATGATCAAATAATAATTAAATTACAACTCACAAACCCACACGTGATTTCATACCTGAAATGCCGAAAGTTGGGGCGTTACATGGACTCCTCCAATCTGGGTTTACGCTCCACCTTGTGTTGGAAAACACGAATCAGAAAGCAGCGGAATTTAAAAAATTTTTCCAACAAAAGGATCTTGGACTCGCAATCGTGTAACCAAATTCGTAGAGATAGAAAACTTACTTTTCTTTTATTCTTTCTTGAAGCGTTTCAAGCCACCCAAGAACGCTCTTCTCGCGGCTTGATCCCCTCTCCTTAAAGCACGAATCTTTAAACTTCTAACTTGAAGTCTCTAGAGAAAGTCCACCAACTTGTTCACAATCTAACTAGTAAGGATGCTAGTTCTCTAGTTAGTGTTTAGGCTTAACCTAGGGTTTAATTTAATCTTGGAGAAAGGAAGGTGTTCAACACATGAACCAAGAATTGTCAATTAGCTCCATAAGGAGCTCGAGCTCCCCTATTTATAGGGAGGGGGTCGCCGAAATTCCTAGTCCTTTATGGGCTAGGATTTTGGTCCCTCTCTCCTATTACTTGATCATCAAGTATTTTCCAACTGTGACTTTGAATTCTAATTCAAGTCAACTTTTAAGAGAGCTAAAAATATCCAAACTATTTTTGGATAATTTTATACTTTATTTATTATAAAATAAATAACTTATTTTTATCTAATTAATTAATTCGTAATTAATTAACTCGATTATTTTCTCCAAAATTAGACATTCTTTTTAATTCAAAATTAAACCAAAGTCTATTAAATAATTAACTAATTAATTATTTAATATATATATAATATATATATATACACACGTGTGTGACACGTGTCACAGTGACACATGTCACTCACGTGAGCCACACGTGTGACTTCACACGTGTGGAACCCTCTTGGCCCGATTAACTCGTTTAATCATTTTCAAGCCTCAACTCATGTAACCAAGTTGTTGTGTGTGACCCTCTAGGTTCTCAATTCAATTAGCAGTGACCCTAATTAATTAATTCACTAATTAATTAATCAGTCCACAGATTAAACGACCATAGTCTAGCAACAGGTGTTTAACCCCTAGCTGAATTGGAATGTTCGGATTCGACATAACCTTTAAGTCATTGATTCATGTGAGATACAATCCTCCTACTTACTATCTCTCAACCAAGATCTAGGGCAAGGGAATAATCAGAACCCTAATAATCCAGTCTTAAAGCTAAGTGCATTTCATATCCATTTGATCTCAATCCAAGAAACCCTTTTCTTGATATCTTGATCTACTGTCTTGGCCAAGGACTCCATATGGCATATGAATGACTTACACAATAAGAGATCACCTTGCATATGCAAGTGTAGGTCCTTTCTTGATTCTCATTCACTTTCATGAATCACTTGTGCAGCCCCAGCATAAGCCTTGAATCAGTTGTCTAAGGCGACACCCTTTAAAGCTTATACCAAAGACTACAGAGTTAACTCATAAAGTAACATGGAACCTCAAGTCTAAGGATCAATTAATCACATCAATGACTCGTGAGATATTTCCTAATCTGGAAGTTTCCATTTCCTGAAATAGAAACTTCCTTTCCCATTTAGGAATGTTCTCACACGGGGCACCTCAGTGAACTTACTTATTAAAGCAAGCACCCTCATGTATCACGCACGTATCAACTATACACTTTCCACCTCCATGAAACAAGGTGGTCCTTCTTAAGGGCCTGATCCCACAAGCAAGCCTTAGAGGAGTCAGGTTGACACTCCCACTGTCTGTAGGACTCATCGGCTTGGAGTATTTTACTAATCATGACTTATGTGATATAGGGCTCGTTTCATGAACCATTTCACCTAAATGGTAGAGTCCTAAAGTCATCAGGATTAGGGGAGTTCTCATACATGCACAGCTAAAGTAAATGCATACCAAACAAGAGCATATAAAGAAGTGTTGCCTCAAGTCGTTATTTCATTCAAAGATTGTCTGTGATTACAATAAGGAAAAGCACAAAGCGGATATACAATCGGCTTTCTAGGGCACTATTCCTAACAATGGAAGGGTTGTGTGATCCTAAACCATCCATAACATTAATTGCAGGTCATGAGTTTCATGACACTTACGCCCAAGGACTCCATCCCCAAACCAAACCCCCTGGTGGGTTCCGGGTTCATCCTATCAAACTTGGAGAATGTGTACAGGGGTGATAAACGGGGACCACATGGCCATCCCGGGTCTCCCTTGCCCACACCTCTGGGGCCACACATACCAAATCATACATATCAAACTTAACATACCATATCATACCAAAACTCGCTCATACCAAACATAACATATCATACCGAAATGTACGTACCTTATCAGAGCATACCATACCTTGTAACTTAGCATATGCTATAAACGTACCTCTCCGTGTTATCCTAATCCGAAGCTGGCATGAAGATACACGGTTTGGAGCATAGCCTCGTTGCAAAACACAAGTTTACATACGCTTATACTTATAGTTTTCAAAACCCGAACCGTTTGGCAAAATCATAAACTTACCGTATAAGCACATATCTATTATATTAATATAATAGTATATTCACATGCGGGCTTGAAAACGAGCACGTAGGGTTGTAGGTCGCATTAACTAAAAGAAAATCCTAAAATCTCACCTTTTACCAAAAGGGCTTCACGGAAGAGCGTTAAAGACCAAGAAGAAGCTAAATGGTGGATCCGACACTTCCCGAACCAAACTCTAAGATAAGTAAACACAAACTTATGACATAGAATCGATCATGAACCATTTAAATGCTCGGAAAATGTGAATGGATGCAAGTGATGCAAAAGAGATAACAAGAGGTAGCACGTCGAGCATTCAAGTTCACATTCGTATACAAATATCTCTCCGGGCGGCTAACGGGCGTTAGTCGCCCCAGCTTCATCTTCTTCGCAAAATCGGCACGGTTCACCCCTGCAAACTTACTCAAACATGGAAGCCACATAATCAACACATAAGGGCATGAAATGGTTGCAATTAAACTCAAAAACCACGCATAAAACTCATCCAAAACACGTCCCAAACTCAGCAAATCCGATGAGCAAAGAAAGGATGCAAAAATCATCAAGTTCATACATTCAAGCTCAAAAGCAACAATGGCATCTCTTCACACACTTAAGAATAAACAAATACAAGTTCATACAAGTGTAAAGGAAGCTTAAGTGGTCACATAAATAACACATAGAGATGCTTATGAATCAAGATTCTCACATAAACCCTTACTATTCATCATATTCTTCAAAACTCATGAAATCTCAAGAAAAGACAAGAATTAATTGGATGAAAATGAGCACAAGAAGGTGGAGATTAAGGATCTATTCAAACCTTGAAGCTTGTAGAAGGAAAAGATGAAGATTGAGCTTAAAATCCTCAAGATGTGAATAATGGCGGGTTTACTCTTTCTTCCTTGCTTGGAGCTGAACTTCCTCTTCTCTCTTGGGGTGGAGCTAGAAATGGGGCAGCTAAAAGGGTTGGAGGAGATTCAAGTCTTGGGTCAATTGGAGCTAAAATGGGTCGGATATGGCCAAAACGGGTAGGATAGTGCACACCGATTGGGCTGTTCGGTTCGGAAGGAGATTCAGAGGTTCAAATGGGCTTAAAAGGTTATAGGCTTGTTCCATTATTCCCGAATTATCGAAACGAGTTCAATGGCGATGACGGAATCTGAATCTGAATTCCCGAACTCAAGTTACGCGATCTGAAACCGAAGGTACGCAAAGTACCCTTAAGTCCCGATTCCACGAAAAGGGTCCAAGACCCGAACAAACACTCTCAAAGAATAAAATAAACATGTAAACAAGTTCATAAAACATATAATTCAAGTATATCACTTAGGCACGAAGTTCAGAGATAATTCACATAAAAGAAGTTAAGAACAAGAAATAAAACGTCAAATAAGAACACTTAAGGCATAAAGGTCACTTAGAAAAATATTTAGCATATAAATCAAATTAAAAAAACATAATTATGTAAATAAACTCTCTCGTGACCTTATACCTGGTTGTTCGGGGAGACAGGGTGTCACAAACTCCCCCTCTCTAAGAGAACCTGATCCCCAGGTTCGCCTGTTCGAGTTTCAAGCTCGAATAACTTTCCGTATTCACCTAAGTTCGAGGTTCATGATGTCCGGACAAGGGTTAGCCCGGTAAGGTCTTCATGCACAAGGGGTTGATCAAGTCCTTGAGGTCTTGATGGCATCACTTCTTCACGAACTTCATCCGGCTAGGAGCAGCCCAAATGTTTCTCACGATAGGTGGGTCTAAAGAGATTCATCAGTCACAATTTGATTCATTTCGAACTACTCAAGAGATCGGCAATACACGAGTGGCGCAGTTACCGAACTTTCATCACTTGCACCTTCAAACTCAAGGAATCTTCTCGCTAGAGAACTAATCTACCATTCGTTGCTTGCCTCGGAAGACCATTGTAACCATGACCCCTCGACTTACCATGCAACAACACACTCGCACTCTCGAAGTCATCCCACAGGATAACCACTCTCTCCACAAACACAAAACACAAATAACAAGCGCACACAAAGGAGATCAAACAACAACTTAAAGATGTATGATGCAAGTGCCATGAATGTTTTGTAACCGTGCACCATTGTTTCAAAGTCTTTACATTGGTAGAACTTGTTAGAAGGCCAAGGTTATAGCACCCGAGCGTGAGGTACCACATCCCCCGCACCGAGACCCGACCCGTATATGAAATGGAAGTCCATACACGTGCCAAATCCACGGCGAACGGGGACCTAAGACACAGGCTATGCTAGGCGGGACTAACCCTTAAACCATTCAATCTCAAGACAATGTCAAATCAGAGTTAAAGTAAAACGCGGAAGCAAGAACGACATATAATATATATGATGAGCCACCAAGCTCCAAAAATAGATATACAAAAGTATTCAAGTATTCAAGGCCACACGGCCCACAATATCATAACGCTCCATATCAAAATCATATACAAGATGGCAATAAGAGTATGAGACCGAAATGAAGTGCTAAACAACAATGCAAAAACCTAGACGCCTTGTATTCCCGCCTAGCACTCCTAGGCCTGCACAAAACAACTGAAAACAAACCGGGTTCAGTCTAAAAGAGACTGGTGGGTACAAAAGCGGGGCATAAGTATAAATATTGCGGAATTGAAACATATACATACAAGCCCTAATCACGTATGAAGTTTGATAAGAATTTCCCAAGTGGTTAAAACAAAGAAAACATCAACGGGATTACGACGTTCATATTCATTCATAATTATTCATAAGGGTTTATGGCCCGGCGAGGGGGCGTGCACAATCTCCAACCTCCTCCTCGTGTAATCATAATCAATTATTCAATCATTCATTATCATACATAAATCCTTGGTGCTCATAAATACATTATCATAATCATTCATATACTCCTTCTTCCTCCGGGTGGTGGACGGGCTTGCAAGACCCGACTACCGGTTCATACATAGGCCAATGGGGGTACATGAATCCCCCAAGGCACTCAGCTCCCATTCCTCGCTAAACCTCCTAGCGAGGGCCGGTATCGCCGTAGTTTGGTTGGGACTAGTATATGGGATCCCCGTCAGCCCTTGCTTCCTCGGTTAGCCACATATACTAAGTCTCGGGGCCCGTGCAATCATAAATCATAAATGTGTCTCGCCAAACATAAGGTAGGGTTTCATAAATAAAAAGGGGTCATACGTTTGAAATCATTTACCCAAAATGACTCGATTTATATAAATATACTATTTTGGCTTAAAACCTTTCACATAAGGGATATATCGGGTTGTTTTAACTAGTAGAAGAAAAACCCACCTTTTATAAACAAAAGATCGGCACAAGCGTCTCAATGCTCGCCCTCGTCTCCGATCAAACCCGAATCTGTGCAAAAGAAAAGGTATGAGACTCAATGACCACATATGACGCTCGGCAATGAAGTGAATATGACATGAATGCATAAAAGATCATGTTATATCATAAAAATGTTCATGTGCACTATTAAGGAATTTAAAACATATAATCGAACCATTCGTTCATATATTTAATTCAAATTCATAAATTCATAATTCATATTAATTTAATCTAAAATTCATTTAATGTTCATAACACTTAACATTGATATTTTCAATTAGGAATAAAAGAAATAAAACGTTCAAACGATAGTCGGTAATTTAAATACGAAAAATAGAAATCAATTAATTCTAAAATTGAATTAAATCAAATAATATTTAAAATATATAATAAATATAATATATACTAATTATATATTTATACATATATATATATATATATATATATATATATATATATATATATATATATATCATACGTATATACATATATATATATTACATGCATGCATAACCTAATCTAATATATATATATTACATATATATATAAATTACATAAATATATACATGTATAATCACACACACTCATGCATGCAAATGCATACACAAACCATGCATGCAACACTTTCATGCACACGCACACATGCATGCATAATCAATACACTCTATTTTCATGCATAAATATACACACACGCACACCTCCTGCATATATATATATATATATATACTCACGCACACACACAAGAAATAACAGCAACAGCAGCTACACAACACACACATCTCTGCACAGAAGCGCAGCAACAGAAAAGAAAAGGAAAAAGAATGAAGAAGAACAGACGCAGCAGCAGCAGAATTTTTGTAGAAACAGGGGTCGCGGCCGCGACCCCTTTCCTTCGCGAAATGGTAGCGACCGCTACCTATATTTTTTGGAATTTTGAACCAATTTATAGAATACATGAACAGCCTACTGTTCAGTCGCGGGCGCGACTGAAATGAAGGGGAAGAAGGTCGCGGGCGCGACCTGGGCGAAATGAAACTGACGCAGAACTGGAGAACAAAAACAGAGCACAAAACAACCTATCCAATCCCACAAGATCAGGTAAGGCTAGGCATCAAATAAGCATCAGAAATACTCCAAAACAACATTCAAATCATCTCCAAGAAGGCTCGTACGTGAGGTGAAGGCAAAGATGGTCAATTCAAGCTATAACCTCAAGGGTTCATTAATGGTAGCTCATGAATGCTTCAACTACCAACTAATACTTCACCATAAATGTAGAGAGGAGATCAAAACAATCATTCTCATGCTTGGAATCAATCAAAAAGCTCATGAATTGGAAGAGATCAAACAATTGCCCAAAACCTAAATATACTTTCAATCTGTCAAAAATTCATGAAACCTTGCTCAAATTTAGGGATGAATGAATGAAAATGACTCATATTGAATGTACATAACATATCCAAGCTTACCTTGTGGATTAATGGAGGTTTGGAAGAGATTTGAGCTTGAATCTCCAAGGATTGGCTTGAGCTACGGGATTTCTGGAAAACAGAGGATGTTTGGCCAATTTGCTCTAAGTGAGAAAGGTTATCTCGGTTTAGGGGATTAAAGGCGGAATAAAGGGTTGATTTAGGGTTCCAAAAACTTAAACAATGGTTAATTTGGTCAACAAATGAATAAGTTATGATTTATTTGGTAAAAGGTGGCAGATTGAGTTCCGTTGCATGTTTCGATTAAATTTCGGAGGTTCGAACGATTCTGGAAAAATATGTGGCTAAGTTTACTAAACTCGAATTTTCGTTGCGAGTTCAGCGAAGTTGACGAAACTTGAATCCGAGTTTCCTAGCTCAAGATATTAAATTCGGAACCAAGGGTACGCTAAGTGCTCGTTAGCCCCCCGTTTTGGTTCCTCGATTCAAATTAAATTCGTAAGCATATCAAATAAATCCGAAAACTTAAACCGAGCAAATAGGCGTATTCATAACATATATATTTATGACATATTACAATTGCATGACATTTCGATATCATTTCATATTAGAACGATGCACAAAATGAACAACATGCACTATTTCATACAATGCATGCACATTTCACAAATGCCATGCATAAAATTTAAATAAAAAGAATGAATTCTAATATTAAATAAATTAAATTAAAGTTAACATAATTAATTAATTAAAGCATGATTAATTAGCATAATAGGTAATTAGCATAATCATTAAACTAATAATAAAATAAATAACATATATATATATATACATATATATACTAATATTACGGAATATATTAAAATAATTATAATAAATTAAAATAAAATATAATAAAATAAAATAATAACAATATATAATAAAATTAAATATAAAACACGTAAAAACAATTAATTCGCGCAAATTGATAAACACATACGTCGTACCTTTACGTCTGAAAAGTCGGGGGCGTTACAAAGGTGGTTGCAGAGTTCGAAGTTCCAATTTCTTGACCTCGGACTTCTTTAACGGACCTCTAACTTAATTCCCGACTTCTTCACCAACTCCATTTGCAAATGTTGACACTAACCTCCAACTAACTCTCCATGTTCCATCTAGTAATCCCTTATATGTGTGAGGGATTATCTCAATCCCTTCTTCTCGGAATCCCCCCTTCCCCCCCCCCCCCCATACTTCATCCGCACTTGAGCTATCCCGGACATGACCTAGAATGATGGTATCAGGATTCTTGTTTGCTTCGAATCCCCCAATCACCATCTCTTCCAAACCATCTTTACCCTTGACAAATTTAGATCTCGGCTTCTCGGCACCACTCCCTTATATTCTTTTATCCGGTGGATGGATGTTCTTCGAGATCATCGAAAAGTATTCCCTAGCATTCACATCTATACGAACCTTCACTACTCCCCGTTCCCTTAAGACTTCTTCATTCCCTCTTGATATCTTTTGGATTCAATTACCCCGAATTTCCTTATTCATCCTTGCTTCTTCTTCCATTCGGGATGCTTGCATAAAACCTAATTACCTTGATTTCCGACAGCGTTCTAACTTCTGGGCTTCCAAGTTTCACGATGAGTTCCATTTCATACAACTACCAGTGACACCCATTGCAAATCTCCCATTAAAGTGAAGTGATTGTGATGATATCATTTAGGAACCTCCAAGAAGGGAATTCCAAATTTCTCTCCAATTGCTCCAGTTAAGTTCTCACGATGGCGCTCTACTTCCTTGACTAATTGTCTTTCCCAAGAAAACAGAAGTCACCGATTTTCCTCTATTACCACCACCGTCCACTCTTCCTTGATATCCACGTTGAATAGTGAATCAATCATTTCCTCTCATAGGAATTGGGCTCAATTATTTATTCTCGGATCCTGGTTCCAACTCCCGCCTCAACAATCCCTTATTTTCTCCTTATTGAAGAAACTTTATTTTCTTGTAGTCCGAGGTGACGCTTTGCATGGACAAGAGAAATATCCACGTAACCCGGTCACCATTTTTCTTTCTTGTGATGTTCTCAATTTCCTTGCCATGATCTCAACTGAATCTTTGGAGTTACCAATCACTTCTCACCCCCAACATTCACCATCGTGAGGAGAGGCATCTTTAGTGGTGTAGGTATATCATGCAAGCTATCACAAAGACATTAAACTTATGCATGTCGGTTTAGATTTGCGTATGCTATGCATCACATTGTTATCAAGTAAACAAGAAGGCAACAAGGAATAATGATACATAACACACATCACAAGTAAGTATAAAGATGCAACATGAGATGGATGCTCGTGCTATGAATACAAATACCTCAATCCCTGATCCCCTTTCGGTTTCTAACTAGAAGTCTTTAGCTCCGATGCCCCGGTTTAAAAGCTTTAGCTCTCTTGCAATTGGGTAGTTCGTGTTGCGAGGAACCGAAACCGTAACACCTCCTTAATCTGATCCAACACCCATCATAAGTGTGGTTGGTCCCTCCACAATGTGCGCACGGTTGAAACTCTCTTTTGGATCGCGGGAGCTTTCCGGCTTTATACTTCTTTCGACGCCCTTTTCCTGTTTGAGCTCCACACTGTGTGGTTCCACTTGCTTGTAGATTTTAGCAGGAACCCAATTCAAGATTTTTCTCTGGGATCTCTTTCCTTGCACCAATGTTTAACTTTCGGGTTTCAACCCTTAATGCCTTCTCCGTAGCTTTGGCCCAAGTACTCGTATCTTCCGTAATTAGAGCCTCCTTGAGCTCTTCTCCAAGACCTTCCATGAAGTACTGAGCCTTCATACCGACGTCATTTTTGATGTGGGGCACGAACATACTCAGCCTCTCAAATTATTCGAGGTATTCCGTTACTATTCTATTTCCATGTTTCAACATACAGAACTCCACAAGTCTTCGACCTCTCAAAACTGAAGGAGTATACCTTTTCCAGAACTCTTGGATAAACAGATCCCAAGTCAATTCTTCATTTGTCACCTCTATTTGTGACCTAACCCTTGTCCATCATTGTCGAGCTTGTCCTTGGAGAAGATAAGAAGTAAAGCGTGCCTTGTAAGTAGGGTGACACTGCCAAACCTCGAAAATACTCTCTATCTTAGATAACCACTCTTCAGCACTAATATCATTACCTCCTCTGAATTGGGGAGGATTAAAGGCCTTGAAATCTCGGTACATAACTGCTATCGGATCCAAAGGTTGCACTAAAGTTGGGGGTTGTTCCTGATTGGATTGAAATTGTTGGAACATTGCGGTCATGAACTCCTCGGCGTTGAAAGATGGGTGAGGGTGTTGATGAGGTGGATGCCCATAGTTTTGTTGTCGTGGCGGCATCCTAAAAACCGTAGCTAGACCAATATATAGATATGCATGCTCGTTAGTAAGTGATTATGACACTTAAGGAAATCAACCAAGAGCAACCAAGATATGCAGGGCAAGTACGGGTAAAAAGTTAGTAGTTAATAGAAACAAAGAACACAACTTAGCAAATCATATGCAATGCACACATAAGCACGTTGTTCCTAAGCCGAACAACCTATACTCGACACAACCCGACACTAGAACTCCGGTTTTGCAACCCGGAGCTCTAATACCAGTTTAGGATGTACTGTCCGAAGCGGCGAGCCACCACATCCCCCGCACCTAGACCCGAACTCACATATGAAATATAAATCCATACATGAGTCTAAGACTAAGAAAACGGGGACCTATGTACACGCTAAGCCAGGCGGAGCTAAAACAAGACAGAGCGCGTGAAAACAAAGAACATAGCAGAAGCATGCATAAGGAATACAAAATATAAATCAAACATACAATGGGTTCAACTATCCCTAGAAGCCTATCCCGAATAATCATACATTACAACATACTCAAGTCCAATAATTCATAGCTCGAATATCATATACAAAGCTTATACAAATTTACAACTGTATGCAAATGGAATCCAACTCGGTCTAGCAGACTAGAGAACCCGACCGACATGCTACTCCACTTAGCACGAACTAAAACCTACAAACTAAAGATTGAAAGGAGAGGGTCAGTCCACCGACTGAGTGAGGGGGCTAACGCACACCCACACATATATACGTAGTGAGCAAAACACATATTAAGCAAAAAACTATAATTCGGGAGTATGGTTTTGCACACTTAAAACCATTTTCAAATCAAACGTTTTCATATACTTATGAAAACATAACCGACTTAACATAATCATATCAAATCATAAGAGAAAGCTCCTATCCACCCCAACTCCTCATAACATAACAAACAAAACATAAAACATAGCATATCATACGTACCAACCTCCTCCGGGTGATGGAAGGGTTGTGCGACCCTAAAACATCTATAAAATTAATTGCAGGTCATGAGTTTCATGACACTCACGCCCGAGGACTGCATCGCCCAACCAAACCTCCTAGAGGGTTCCGGGTTCATCCTATCAAAGTTGGAGAATGTGCACAGGGTGATAACCGACGATCCCATGGCCGTCTCAGGTCTCCCTTATGTACAACTCCGGGGCCCCACATACGAAATCATACATATCAAACTTAACATACCATATCATACCAAAACTCGCTCATACCAAACATAACATATCAAATCAAAACGTACGTACCTTATCAGAGCATACCTTACCATGCAACTTAGCATATGCTATAAGCGTACCTATCCGTGTCATCCTAATCCGAAGTTGGCATGAAGATACACGGTTTGGAGCATAGCCTCATTGCAAAACACAATCTTACATACGCTTATACTTATAGTTTTCAAAACCCGAACCGTTTGGCAAAATCATAAACATACCGTATAAGCACATATATATTATATAAATATAATAGTATATTCATATTTGGGCTTAAAAACGAGCACGTAAGGTTATAGTTCGCATTAACTAAAAGAAAATCATAAAAGCTCACCTTTTACCAAAAGGGGTTCATGGATGAGTGTTGAAGACCAAGAAGTAGCTAAATCGTGGATCCGACACCTCCCGAACCGAGCTCTGAGACAAGTAAACACAAAATTATGACTTAGACTCGATCCTAAACCATTTAAATGCTTGAAAAATGCTAATGGATGTAAGTGAAGCAAAAGAGATAACAAGAGGTAGCACGTCGACCATTCAAGTTCACATTCGTATACAAATATCGAAATCTTAGCAGAACTTGCATACTCATATCACAACATATGATTCATACATAAAACATGTGAAAATCAAACAATAACAAGCCAAGACTTATAAATCATACATAAAAACAAGCATACACAAGGATCAAGATCGGGGAGGGAAACGGGCAAAATAGACAAATGAACGAACAAAGCAAGCGAACCACGGCCTCTGGGGGACTAACGACCATTAGTGCCCCTCCTTCATCTCCCCACTAATGGCCGTTAGTGGGTACAGATCCTCCAGGAGCCTGCTAACGGCCGTTAGCCCAAAAAGCTCTCCGGGGGGCTAACGGGCGTTAGTCGCTAACAACACTATTCACCCCTGCAAACTTACTCAAAAATGGAAGCCACATAACTAACACATAAGGGAATGAAATGGTTGCAATTAAACTCAAAAACCATGCAAAAAACTCATCCAGAACACGTCCCAAACTCAGCAAATCCGAAGAGTAAAGAAAGGATGCAAAAATCATCAAGTTCATACATTCAAGCTCAAAAACAACAATGGCATCTCTTCACAAACTCAAGCATCAACAAATACAATTTCACAAGCTTAAGTGGTCACATAACAAGTTTTAAACCAAGAAATAATACATAGAGATGCTTATGATTCAAGATTCTCACGTAAACCCTTACTATTCATCATGTTCTTCAAAACTCATGAAATCTCAAGCAAAGACAATAATTAATTGCATGAAAATGATCACAAGATGGTGGAGTGTAAAGATCCATTCAAACCTTGAAGCTTGTAGAAGGAAAAGATGAAGATTGAGCTCAAAATCCTCAAGATGTGAATAGTGGCGGGTTTATTCTTTCTTCCTTGCTCGGAGCTGAACTTCCTCTTCTCTCCTGGGGTGGATCTCGAAATGGGGTCGCTAAAAGGGTTATAGGAGTAATTTAAGGTTAAAATGGTTCAAGTCTTGGGTCAATTGGAGCTAAAACGGGTCGGATATGGCCAAAACAGGCAGGATAGTGCACACCGATTGAGCTGTTCGGTTCGGAAGGAGATCCGGAGGTTCAAATGGGCTTAAAAGGTTATGAGGCTTGCGCCATTATCCCCGAATTGTCAAAAAAAGTTCAATGGTAGTGACGGAATTCGAATACGAATTCCTGAGCTCAAGTTACGCGATCCGGAACCCAAGGTACGTAAAGTGCCCTTAAGTCCCGATTCCACAAAAAAAGTCCAACACCCGAACAAACAAGTCTCAAAGTATAAAATAAACATGTAAACAAGTTCATAAAACATATAATTCAAGTATATCATGTAGCCACAAAGTTCGGAGATAATTCACATAAAAGAAGTTATGAACAAGAAATAAAACGTCAGATAAGAACACTTAAGGCATAAAGGTCACTTAGCAAAAGATTTAGTGTATAAATCAAATTAGAATAATATAATTACGTAAATAAACTCTCTCGTGACCGCTTAATTGGTTCTTCGTGGAGATGGGGTGTCACACTCTGTAAGCAAGCTTTACTCATTCAAGCTCTGTTTTACATTGTTCATCTTCTTCAACTGATCCCTGACTTGAGCGTCGGAGAGCCAAACTGGGAATCTCCCCCCATTCCCCCAACTGGGCCTTCTGACCATTTGGTATTTGTTCCTAGCAGGTTAAACCCATCCTTTCTGGTGATCCTTGCCTGAGCCTGGATCTCTGTTTTCTTACACACAAACAAATTCTAAAGTGTTGGAGTTTGCCACCTTGGATTAAACCTCATCATTTTTGGCGCCGTCTGTGGAAAACCAGCCTTCTTTCTTTTCCTCCTTGCACTAGGAATTCAAGAAGTTGCAGTACAACTTGTGAGACTATTCCAAGGGTATTTCATGTCTTTCTCTAGGAATAAGTATGCTTGTAATGTGGTGGAAAAACTAGTGGACGTATCTGATGAAAGTTTACGTGCAAAAATTATCATTGAAAGTTTACGCTTCTAGTTGATCCTTTTGGAAATTTCGTCATTTAGAAAGCATTGTGAGAATCAAAGTTAAGAAAATCCATCTTCAATTCCAATTATAAACATTTGTGATGGATATGATAAATATCTCATATTTTGTTTGTATCAAGTATGTCAGAAGTTAGGATATCTAGAAAACTTGTTCAATCCATTGTTCGGCTGTTTGTTAGTCAAACTTCTGATAGGTGTGCTTTAAAAATATCTATTCCACCCATAATATATGTGAAATTTATCGGCACTTAGGGCTAAAGAAATCACCAATATCTTGGGAGTGTAAAATATTACCTTACTCATCATGAACATGAACATAAGAACGAGATGTTGTTCATCAATGCGGGCAATCTTTGTTCTGACTAGTTTTAATGTACTCTGTTATGTTCTAAAATTAGCACATTTAGTATTTTTTTCTGGAAAAGTAGAAGAACAGGTGGATAGGGCCGAAGGCAATAGATGTTTAACAAACTAGTGTTGTAACTTCTTGTGTTATTGCATAATAGGGGAACGTTCGGGGTGCTTTGGTTGATTTGGTCCTAGTCAACGCACAGTTCATGTACAACAACCTATACCGGAAAAAGATACCTGCTTGTTTGGGAAAGAGGCAGCACAATTTTCGAACGTAGAAGAAGTGTTGTACGTAGAAACTGAAGCTTTGTTTTGGCCTGGAGATATAAGTTTAGTTAATTTGTCCATCCTTAATTCATGTTATTACCAATGATTGCATAGTTCCTGTAGCACCCCAAATGTAGAGATGGCACACCCCCACACTACAGGTCGATCCACATACGGAACGGGAAATCTATACATGAGCCAACCTATAGCGAACAGGTGACAATAAAATAAATCAACCAACTAGGAAGGACTAACTCCAGACTATGTCAATCATTGAATGTTAATATAAACGAAAACATATGTAAATCTTTTACTAATCAAGGACGGTTGAAAAATACATAATCTTCTCTACATGCATATCAATACATTATTATCCCGAAGTTTCATAACAAATACCAATAACAATACTTCCTATACAACAATAAATAAAATGCATCGTGCTCGACCAAAATGCAAAGACCGGACTCGACTCAATTCCCTCCTAGTACGCACCTGCAAGAACCTGAAAGGTGGAGGCGTCAGTCTACGGAAGACTTATTGAGGGGAATAAATAAATATTAGCGCAGATAACATGCAAGTTATAACCTCGGGTAAGGTTTTTATAACTGAATACAATATAAGTTCAAAATGCTATACACTTGGCCCAAGATTACAACTATCAAGATTAAATACTTTAATCACTTTCAATCATTCAATCAGTGGCCCTGGCGAGTGAGGGCAATTCTCCAACCTTACATCAATAGTGAAATGTACATGCTTTGTTTAATTATCATGTGATCATGTAGCTTATTATAGTGCACAAGTAGCAATTTCATGAACTTCTTTCACTCCGGGTGAAGGTGGGTTTCCAAGGCCCTAACCGTCCATGCTACGTACGTCAGGTTCATGACTCCCACGTACGGGATTCCTTCGTCCATCAAACCTGCTGGTGGATTCAGGGGTCATCCCAACTGATGAGGGTAGTGCAGAGTTACCCGTCAGCCCTATGCTTTCCCGGTTGGCTCATACACTAGCCCTCGGGCCCAATGTTCCATCATGCTACTCGCTAATACACGGTCACGATTTAATCATGATACGTGAATTGCTTTTCATGAACATGACTTGCTGGCAATTGTTTACGAGTTTAGAAATGATTATAAATAAATATATATACCTTATAGCCCAATACTTCACAAAAGGGTTATATGGGTTCTATATAACTAGCACTTAAACCCCACCTGACAAGCGACACGACGACTCATGGATGCAAGAACGTGCTCAGTGATCACAACTCCGCCCCTGGAGAAGAACTGGACAAGAAATGGGACATTGTGCACTTGTGAGACAATGACTTAACAATGATACCAAAACAGGATGCACGACATAATTATGTAACGAGATAACGTGCATTGATCAATATATTATTGCATGATATTGATCATATAATAACATGTATGGGTTATTTAGAGGCATAGGATTGGAATTGGAAAAATGGAATTTATGCAGAAACTTACTGCCTCTCCAGGGGCATGGGAATGGCCGTTCCGGCCCTTAGTTCAAAATGGGAAGGGCCGTTTCCAGCTCCTCGAAAATGGGGAGGGCCGTTCCCGGCTCTGAGCCAAAGTGAGAACGGTCTTTCCCGTTCTCGCCAGCACACAATCACATACAACATGGGAACGGCCGTTCCCAATTACAATGGGAACGGGAAGGACCGTTTCCGTTATGCAGAAGATGCAGAAACAGGGGAAGCACGAACCAATTCCAAATCTCATCATGTAACACCTGAAGCGCCAAGGTGTCACATCCCCCGCACTATAGCCCACTCCACATATGAAACGGACAATCCATACATGAACTGAGCTATAGCGAACGGGTGATAAGAAAATAAAGACTAACTGGCTAGGCGGGACTAACCCCAAACAAATTATCATAACAGAAAAATAAATTGAAGTGCATTAATATCAAGTCTTTAACAAGCAAACCATTTCCAATCTCCTATCAATACATTATCATCTCTCACATATATAACATTTCATAAAACAGTAGATAACAATACATATGCCAAAGTAGGATGGACACGTGATAGACCCAAAATGAAAGACTGGATTCGACACCAATCCCGCCTAGCACACAACCTGCAAAACTGAAAGGTGAGGTGTCAGTCTCCACAAGACTGAGCGAGGGGCATAATAATATATAAGCGCAGATAACATGCAAGTCATAACCTCGGGTAAGGTTTTATAGACAAAAACAATCTAAGTTCAATAACAACATAAAGCTCGCCCGAGATTACAACTATCAGGTTTAACAATCAATCATTTCAATCAATCAATCAATCAATCAGTGGCCCGGCGAGTGAGGGCATTTCTCCAACCTTACTCCGACAGTGTACAATCACGATACTTTTCATTAATTAGTTAAGTGATCACACAATCAATTACAGTGCACACGTAGCAATTTCAATGACTCCTTCTTCCTCCAATGATGGTGGGTTTGCAAGGCCCGATCCATCCACGGTAAACACGGTGTACGTCGGGAACATGACTCCCACGCACGGGACTCCTTCCTCCACCAAACCTCCTGGTGGATTCAGGGTTCATCCCCACGGTTGAGAGGAGTGTAAGAGTTACCCGTCAGCCCATGCTTTCCCGGTTGGCTCAAACACTAACTCTCGGGCCCACAGTGCACGATACAATATACTCGCCCAAAACACGGTCAATCAATACAATACAATTCGGTAAATCAGTTGCAATTCAATGGGGTTTGGAAAACTATAGATATATATACTTTTTGGCTTAAAACATCACATAGGGTTGTAATGGTTCTACATATCTAGCAATTAAACCTCACCTGTACCGACAAAACAAAGATAAAGGCACGGCCTAAGAAGCCCACTCCACGTCACTGGCGTGCCAGTCTGTGCAACAAAGACAAGTGTACATAAGACACGACTCAAAATGCACCAAATATGATGAACGGCAAAATGCCACGAGACGACGAGCAAAATGCAATGTGACATGAAAACATCTTGTTTCACTTCATTTTAGATCATATAATATCAAATCGGGGTCAAAGAAGCCGTCGGATCGAGGTGTTAGAAATGTAATTTTATGCAGAATATTTTGTTCTGTCAGACGCATGGGAACGGCCATTCCGGCTTCCCTTTGAAAATGGGAAGGGCCGTTCCCATGGCCCTTCAGAAACGCGACAGCGTTTTATAAAATTTAAATCACGCTTTGGCTGGGAACGGCCCTTCCGGCAAATAAGCCAAAGTGGGAACGGCCGTTCCCAGTCTCACTGGCCTAACACACTCAGAAGCCTGGGAACGCCCGTTCCCAAAATGCACTAAGGCGGGAACGACCGTTCCCAGTTTCTGGACATTACAGAAACAGAGCAGTTACAGGGGAGTTTCGGCCAAGACAACAACAACAATTCACCAATTCCAACCACCAAAATGCATCTAAAACATGAAATAACATATATACATGCTTAGTATACAACAAAATCTAACATAAACATTCATATCTCTCATTAATCATCAAGTATTTACACTTTAGAACCCACATATGAACTCATGCTCCAAGCATATAAACTCCACAATATATGCATCAAATCATAGCTAGAACCATGTAATCATGCTTTCAACAACTAAAACATAATTTACCAAGCTCAACATATAACCCTAGCTCTCATATATATTCATGTATTTCCCCAACTAGAAGCTCATACCTTGAATGAATGAAAAAAAGGAAAAGAGATGATGTTGTGATGATGATGATGCTTCAATTCATGCAATTCCCTTGAATTCAAGCTCAAGTGAAGAAATCCTCTTCTTCTTCTTGCTCGGGTTGGACGAGATGAGGGTGAGAAGGGAGGGATCAAGTGTGTAAAGGTTTGTATGCAATCAAAGATATATGCTAGATATTATATGATGCTAAGCACAAATTGCAATTTAATCCCTCCAAAACATAAGTCATGCAATCAAGTTCAATCCCATGGAAAAATGATCAATTAAGTCAAAGACTATTCCATGCAATTAGGTCCTCAAATTAATAAAATGACCACTTAAGGACAATTATGCAATTAAACAATTAAGTCATAATTGGCAATTATTTCACATTAATTCACATAATGCGTAATTGAGAATTTGGGGTGTTACAATCACCCCTCCTTAAGAGGACCTGGTCCCCAGGTCCACTGCTCGAACTATAAATTAAAACACGTGACGAGAGAACCCCGTCTCTCCAAACAATTAATGAGAAAACCCCGTTTCTCCACACACAAGAGAGCACCCCGACTCTCGAGCAAAGAAGAGAGCACCCCGACTCTCACACGACCACACCACATATAAACTTAAATAATCACATACATGCACCAACACATAGGAAGCAATTAGGAAGAACAACACTTCAATTACTCACACAAGAGCAAATAGCAAACACAAGGAATACAAATATATAAAATAAGAAAGTGTATGATTCCCGTGATATGCATGTTTAGATGTACCGTTCACCGTTGTTCTTGCCTGTTAAATGGTCGTTGACCCCCGGTGGATAGTTCTTGTCGCTCCGGACATGTATCTATCTGATGCTCAGCACTCCCACAACGGAAACATAGACGTAACCGCTTCCTACAACCATCATAAGTGTGGGTGTCGCATCCACAATAAGTGCAGAGAGGTTTTTCTGGAGATGGTGACAAAGCCGGTTTAGGTGGAGTTTTCTGAATCGATCCCGCTCGTGAGGTAGAACTCCTAGCATTAACGGTATCCTCAACTTTCAAAGCTTTGCTAGTAGCTTTGGCCCGCGTGCTTGTATTGACCGCTTCTAATTCCTCCTGTATGTTCGGTCGAAGTCCTTGCACAAATTGCATCGCTTTATGATAATCATCACTCGCTATATTAGGTGCATAGCGAGACAGCCTCTCATACTTGGATATATACTCCGAAACTGACATCCTTCCTTGCCTTAACTCGGTAAACTCCTTCAATCTCCTAGTATGCGCTGAGGGAGGAATGAACTTATTCTTAAACTCTCGAGTAAAGACCTCCCAATTAATCTCCTCCTCGGTGGCCCCCAACACTATCTTAGTACTTTCCCACCAAGAGTAAGCCTCTCCTTAGATCAATGTAATGGTGCAACATGCTTTCTCTCGAGACTCACATGGTATAAGCTCCCAAATTCTCTCTACTTCCTTTAACCACATCTCCGCCTCGGTATCATTGCCATGGAAGAATTTAGGAGGGTGTTGGTTCTGAAACTCCCTGAAAACTGCTGATAGCTGGCCTCCAGGCTGTGGTGGTGCAACTGGTGGTGGTGGTGGAACATAATCCCGAACTCTCTGATCAATAAGACCCACCACTGCGTTCATGAAATCCTGTGGCTGAGCCTAAGGAGGTGGAGGAGGAGATGGTGATCTCTCCCGGCGATGATGACGATGATGTCGATGTCTAGGAGAACGATCACGTTGATGTCTATCGCGAGCCATCCTGAAATCAGGTCACTATTATGCATGTTCGGTTAGTAAGTGGCAATGTGTGCAATTAATTCACAAATTACACATAAATTCAAAAATTTAACAAGTCACCCCACATTCAAGTAAGTCAAGTAGATTCACGGATCAAATAACAATGCAAGACTCTCAAAGTGATAATTAGTTCCTAGGCCGTGCGACCTAGACTCACAAGACACGACACTAGAGACCCGGTTTTGCAACCGAGCTCTGATACCACCATAGGATGTAGCACCCGGAATGCCAGGCACCACATCCCCCGCACTATAGCCCCAATCCACATATGAAATGGGCAATCCATACATGAATCAAAGCTATAGCGAATGGGAGACAATAAAATAAAGACTAACTGGCTAGGTGGAACTAACCAACAAACCAATTATCATAACAGAAAAATAAACTGAAGTGCATTAATATCAAGTCTTTAACAAGCAAACCATTTCCAATCTCCTATCAACACATTATCATCTCTCACATATATAACATTTCATAAAACAGTAGATAACAATACATATGCCAAAGTAGGATGGACACGTGCTAGACCCAACACCAATCCCGCATAGTACACAACCTGCAAAACTGAAAGGTGAGGTGTCAGCCTCCACAAGACTGAGCGAGGGGCATAATAATATATAAGCGCAGATAACATGCAAGTCATAACCTCGGGTAAGGTTTTATAGACAAAAACAATCTAAGTTCAATAACAACATAAAGCTCGCCCGAGATTACAAGTATCAGGTTTAACAATCAATCATTTCAATCAATCAATCAATCAGTGGCCCGGCGAGTGAGGGCATTTCTCCAACCTTACTCCGACAGTGTACAATCACGATACTTTTCATTAATTAGTTAAGTGATCACACAATCAATTACAGTGCACACGTAGCAATTTCAATGACTCCTTCTTCCTCCAATGATGGTGGGTTTGCAAGGCCCGATCCATCCACGGTAAACACGGTGTACGTCGGGAACATGACTCCCACGCATGGGACTCCTTCCTCCACCAAACCTCCTGGTGGATTCAGGGTTCATCCCCACGGTTGAGAGGAGTGTAAGAGTTACCCGTCAGCCCATGCTTTCCCGGTTGGCTCAAACACTAACTCTCGGGCCCACAGTGCACGATACAATATACTCGCCCAAAACACGATCAATCAATACAATACAATTCGGTAAATCAGTTGCAATTCAATGGGGTTTGGAAAACTATAGATGTATATACCTTTTGGCTTAAAACATCACATAGGGTTGTAATGGTTCTACATATCTAGCAATTAAACCTCACCTGTACCGACAAAACAAAGATAAAGGCACGACCTAAGAAGCCCACTCCACGTCACTGGCGTGCCAGTCTGTGCAACAAAGACAAGTGTACATAAGACACGACTCAAAATGCACCAAATATGACGAACGGCAAAATGCCACGAGACGACGAGCAAAATGCAATGTGACATGAAAACATCTTGTTTCACTTCATTTTAGATCATATAATATCAAATCGGGGTCAAAGAAGCGGTCGGATCGAGGTGTTAGAAATGTAATTTTATGCAGAATATTTTGTTCTGTCAGACGCATGGGAACGGCCGTTCCGGCTTCCCTTTGAAAATGGGAAGGGCCGTTCCCATGGCCCTTCAGAAACGCGACAGCGTTTTATAAAATTTAAATCACGCTTTGGCTGGGAACGGCCATTCCGGCAAATAAGCCAAAGTGGGAACGGCCGTTCCCAGTCTCGCTGGCCTAACACACTCAGAAGCCTGGGAACGACCGTTCCCAAAATACACTAAGGCGGGAACGACCGTTCCCAGTTTCTGGACATTACAGAAACAGAGCAGTTACAGGGGAGTTTCGGCCAAGACAACAACAACAACAATTCACCAATTCCAAGCACCAAAATGCATCTAAAACATGAAATAACGTATATACATGCTTAGTATACAATAAAATCTAACATAAACATTCATATCTCTCATTAATCATCAAGTATTTACACTTTAGAACCCACATATGAACTCATGCTCCAAGCATATAAACTCCACAATATATGCATCAAATCATAGCTAGAACCATGTAATCATGCTTTCAACAACTAAAACAAAATTTACCAAGCTCAACATATAACCCTAGCTCTCATATATATTCTTGTATTTCCCCAACTAGAAGCTCATACCTTGAATGAATGAAAAGAAGGAAAAGAGATGATGTTGTGATGATGATGATGCTTCAATTCATGCAATTCCCTTGAATTCAAGCTCAAGTGAAGAAATCCTCTTCTTCTTCTTGCTCGGGTTGGACGAGATGAGGGTGAGAAGGGAGGGATCAAGTGTGTAAAGGTTTGTATGCAATCAAAGATATATGCTAGATATTATATGATGCTAAGCACAAATTGCAATTTAATCCCTCCAAAACATAAGTCATGCAATCAAGTTCAATCCCATGGAAAAATGATCAATTAAGTCCAAGACTATTCCATGCAATTAGGTCCTCAAATTAATAAAATGACCACTTAAGGACAATTATGCAATTAAACAATTAAGTCATAATTGGCAATTATTTCACATTAATTCACATAATGCGTAATTGAGAATTTGGGGCGTTACAATCACCCCTCCTTAAGAGGACCTGGTCCCCAGGTCCACTGCTCGAACTATAAATTAAAACACGTGACGAGAGAACCCCGTCTCTCCAAACAATTAATGAGAAAACCCCGTTTCTCCACACATAAGAGAGCACCCCGACTCTCGAGCGAAGAAGAGAGCACCCCGACTCTCACACGACCACACCACGTACAAACTTAAATAATCACATACATGCACCAACACATAGGAAGCAAGTAGGAAGAACAACACTTCAATTACTCACACAAGAGCAAATAGCAAACACAAGGAATACAAATATATAAAATAAGAAAGCGTATGATGACCGTGATATGCATGTTTAGATGTACCGTTCACCGTTGTTCTTGCCTGTTAAATGGTCGTTGACCCCCGGTGGATAGTTCTTGTCGCTCCGGACATGTATCTATCTGATGCTCAGCACTCCCACAACGGAAACATAGATGTAACCGCTTCCTACAACCATCATAAGTGTGGGTGTCGCGTCCACAATAAGTGCAGAGAGGTTTTTCTGGAGATGGTGACAAAGCCGGTTTAGGTGGAGTTTTCTGAATCGATCCCGCTCGTGAGGTAGAACTCCTAGCATTAACGGTATCCTCAACTTTCAAAGCTTTGCTAGTAGCTTAGGCTCACGTGCTTGTATTGACCGCTTCTAATTCCTCCTGTATGTTCGGTCGAAGTCCTTGCACAAATTGCATCGCTTTATGAAAATCATCACTCGCTATATTAGGTGCATAGCGAGACAGCCTCTCATACTTGGATATATACTCCGAAACTGACATCCTTCCTTGCCTTAACTCGGTAAACTCCTTCAATCTCCTAGTACGCGCTGAGGGAGGAATGAACTTATTCTTAAACTCTCGAGTAAAGACCTCCCAATTAATCTCCTCCTCGGTGGCCCCCAACACTATCTTAGTACTTTCCCACCAAGAGTAAGCCTCTCCTTAGATCAATGTAATGGTGCAACGCGCTTTCTCTCGAGACTCACATGGTATAAGCTCCCAAATTCTCTCTACTTCCTTTAACCACATCTCCGCCTCGGTATCATTGCCATGGAAGAATTTAGGAGGGTGTTGGTTCTGAAACTCCCTGAAAACAGCTGATATCTAGCCTCCAGGCTGTGGTGGTGCAACTGGTGGTGGTGGTGGAACATAATCCCGAACTCTCTGATCAATAAGACCCACCACTGCGTTCATGAAATCCTGTGGCTGAGCCTGAGGAGGTGGAGGAGGAGGTGGTGATCTCTCCCGGCGATGATGACGATGATGTCGATGTCTTGGAGAATGATCACGGTGATGTCTATCGCGAGCCATCCTGAAATCAGGTCACTATTATGCATGTTCGGTTAGTAAGTGGCAATGTGTGCAATTAATTCACAAATTACACATAAATTCAAAAATTTAACAAGTCACCCCACATTCAAGTAAGTCAAGTAGATTCACGTATCAAATAACAATGCAAGACTCTCAAAGTGATAATTAGTTCCTAGGCCGTGCGACCTAGACTCACAAGACACGACACTAGAGACCCGATTTTGCAACCGAGCTCTGATACCACCGTAGGATGTAGCACCCGGAACGCCAGGCACCACATCCCCCGCACTATAGCCCCAATCCACATATGAAATGGGCAATCCATACATGAATCAAAGCTATAGCGAACGGGAGACAATAAAATAAAGACTAACTGGCTATGTGGAACTAACCAACAAACCAATTATCATAACAGAAAAATAAACTGAAGTGCATTAATATCAAGTCTTTAACAAGCAAACCATTTCCAATCTCCTATCAATACATTATCATCTCTCACATATATAACATTTCATAAAACAGTAGATAACAATACATATGCCAAAGTAGGATGGACACGTGCTAGACCCAACACCAATCCCGCCTAGCACACAACCTGCAAAACTGAAAGGTGAGGTGTCAGCCTCCACAAGACTGAGCGAGGGGCATAATAATATATAAGCGCAGATAACATGCAAGTCATAACCTCGGGTAAGGTTTTATAGACAAAAACAATCTAAGTTCAATAACAACATAAAGCTCGCCCGAGATTACAACTATCAGGTTTAACAATCAATCATTTCAATCAATCAATCAATCAGTGGCCCGGCGAGTGAGGGCATTTCTCCAACCTTACTCCGACAGTGTACAATCACGATACTTTTCATTAATTAGTTAAGTGATCACACAATCAATTACAGTGCACACGTAGCAATTTAATTGACTCATTCTTCCTCCAATGATGGTGGGTTTGCAAGGCCCGATCCATCCACGGTAAACACGGTGTACGTCGGGAACATGACTCCCACGTATGGGACTCCTTCCTCCACCAAACCTCCTGGTGGATTCAGGGTTCATCCCCACGGTTGAGAGGAGTGTAAGAGTTACCCGTCAGCCCATGCTTTCCCGGTTGGCTCAAACACTAACTCTCGGGCCCACAGTGCACGATACAATATACTCGCCCAAAACACGGTCAATCAATACAATACAATTCGGTAAATCAGTTGCAATTCAATGGGGTTTGGAAAACTATAGATATATATACTTTTTGGCTTAAAACATCACATAGGGTTGTAATGGTTCTACATATCTAGCAATTAAACCTCACCTGTACCGACAAAACAAAGATAAAGGCACGGCCTAAGAAGCCCACTCCACGTCACTGGCGTGCCGGTCTGTGCAACAAAGACAAGTGTACATAAGACACGACTCAAAATGCACCAAATATGACGAACGACAAAATGCTACGAGACGACGAGCAAAATACAATATGACATGAAAACATCTTGTTTCACTTCATTTTAGATCATATAATATCAAATCGGGGTCAAAGAAGCCGCAGAATATTTTGTTCTGTCAGACGCATGGGAACGGCCGTTCCGGCTTCCCTTTGAAAATGGGAAGGGCCGTTCCCATGGCCCTTCAGAAACGCGACAGCGTTTTATAAAATTTAAATCACGCTTTGGCTGGGAACGGCCATTCCGGCAAATAAGCCAAAGTGGGAACGGCCGTTCCCAGTCTCGCTGGCCTAACACACTCAGAAGCCTGGGAACGACCGTTCCCAAAATACACTAAGGCGGGAACGACCGTTCCCAGTTTCTGGACATTACAGAAACAGAGCAGTTACAGGGGAGTTTCGGCCAAGACAACAACAACAACAATTCACCAATTCCAAGCACCAAAATGCATCTAAAACATGAAATAACGTATATACATGCTTAGTATACAATAAAATCTAACATAAACATTCATATCTCTCATTAATCATCAAGTATTTACACTTTAGAACCCACATATGAACTCATGCTCCAAGCATATAAACTCCACAATATATGCATCAAATCATAGCTAGAACCATGTAATCATGCTTTCAACAACTAAAACATAATTTACCAAGCTCAACATATAACCCTAGCTCTCATATATATTCATCTATTTCCCCAACTAGAAGCTCATACCTTGAATGAATGAAAAGAAGGAAAAGAGATGATGTTGTGATGATGATGATGCTTCAATTCATGCAATTCCCTTGAATTCAAGCTCAAGTGAAGAAATCCTCTTCTTCTTCTTGCTCGGGTTAGACGAGATGAGGGTGAGAAGGGAGGGATCAAGTGTGTAAAGGTTTGTATGCAATCAAAGATATATGCTAGATATTATATGATGCTAAGCACAAATTGCAATTTAATCCCTCTAAAACATAAGTCATGCAATCAAGTTCAATCCCATGGAAAAATGATCAATTAAGTCCAAGACGATTCCATGCAATTAGGTCCTCAAATTAATAAAATGACCACTTAAGGACAATTATGCAATTAAACAATTAAGTCATAATTGGCAATTATTTCACATTAATTCACATATTGCGTAATTGAGAATTTGGGGCGTTACACATCAAAACTCTTATAATTCAATTCTAAGTGCTATGATTCATGAAAGGAAACACATATACATGCTTAAAGTACAATGAAACCAATATAAACACTTAGCTCTAGCTTAGATCACCAAGATTCCAAGATCAAACTCCATGAACATATACATCACCAAACTCCATAACCTTCAAGATTTATACATGAAATTCAAGTTCAAAGCTCCTAATCATGCTTCTAGCATCAATTAAACAAGTTAACATGCTCAAATCCTAACCCTAGCTTCATATCAAAATCTCAAGAATTCACACACATATATCCCATCTCTACCTTGAAAGAGAGTATGAGAATATGATGAAGTTGAAATAGCTTCACAGCTTGTAAATTTCCCGGAAAACTAGCTTGAATTTCATGAAATCTCTTCTTCCTCTTTTAGGGTTCACGGATCGGGAGAGAGAGATGGAGAAAGCAAAGTTGGTATGAAGTGTATGGAATGATGAAAAAGAATACGTGATTCATCTCTTAAATTTTGATGAAATATCTCAATTTGCAATTAAATCCTTCAACTACATAAGCTCATGCAATTAAGGATGAAAAGTTTGGGAAAAGATCAATTTGGTCCAATTAAATGCTAGTGAAATTTGGTCCTCACATTTAAATAAATACCAATTAAGGACACTTAAGCAATTAAAACACGTTCGCTAATTAATTCACGTAACAATTGAATCCAATTTATAACATAATTCTCAAGTTGACAAGTATTTCACATATTTTCACGTAAACATATTGGAATAAAATTTATAAATTTACTATAACACATATAAGTTGAATAAACGAAAATAATAAATTAAAATCCTAACTCTCGAAAACTCACATGTGTCGTGCGTGCCTGAATAACCGAAAATCGGGGCGTTACAATTCTCTCCCCCTTAAGAGAATCTGTCCTCGGATTCACTCTCCCGTGTTCATCCCACGCGGGTTAGCTACTCCCCGTCAGGGATTAGTTCGGAAATGGTCTTCAATCAACAACGCTGCTCCAGTACTGTTTGGTCACGATCCTCACTTACAAGAGCCTAAACACTAGAAAAAAAATCTAATCTGCTGCTAGAAACAAGTAGCAAGTAATAACGAGAGTGCCCCATCTCTCAAACAACCAATGACGAGAGAACCCCGTCTCTCGAGCAAGTAACAAGAGAACCCCGTCCCTTGAGTAATAAAATAACAATTCAAGAGACAATTAATAAATGTCACATAGGAATCACGTAATGAGCAGGTAGGAGATATCTGTTACGTCAATTATTAGTCAAATAAAAGCAAATAACATATAACAAGGAATCATATGTGACAGTAATAAAATACATGATGCACGTGATATGCATGTTTATGTGTACCGTTCACCGTTGATTGAAATTCTTCTATTGTGGTAGTTCGGTTGAACGGTTGATTCTTAACTCTCCCGTTTAAGAAAGAAAATTGAACTTAAGCCTTTTGAGGTCTGGATTGGATGTCTAATTTTTCAAAACATCCTCAATTTAACAGAATTGGATTGATGATTGTAGCGGGGATGAAGAGAGTCTACTAACAATAAACACTAAATAATGCGTGACGGTTAATATGTTAATGCACGTGTCATATTTATAAACAATTTAGGATACAAAATGTAACAACTAATTTCACAAAGTTCAAGTAGACAAGTTGAACATATAAATTTCCAAGTCATATAAGGTCAGTTAATTAACACTTAGTGGCACGAATCCATGCAATGCACAAGTTAACAAGTAATTCCTAAGCGTACGATCTAGACTCGACACGACACGACACTAGAACCTCGATTTTGTAACCGGGCTCTGATACCACTTAAGATGTACACCCCAAACGGAGAGATGCCACACCCCCGTACTATAGGTCCATCCACATACGAAACGGGTAATCCTTAGATGAGCCAACCTATAGCGAACGGTGACAATAAAATAAATCAACTAGCTAGGCGGGACTAACTCCAGACTATGTCAATCATTACATGCTAATATAAACGAAAACATATGTAAACCTTTTACTAATCAAGTACGGTTGAAACATACACAATCTTCTCTACATGCATATCACTACATTATCATCTGTAAGTTTCATAACAAATACCAATAACAATACTTCCTATGCAACAATAAATAAAATGCACCGTACTCGACCCAAATGCAAAGACTAGACTCGACTCAATTCCCGCCTAGCTCGCACATGCAAGAACCTGAAAGGTGGAGGCGTCAGTCTATGGAAGACTGAGTGAGGGGCATAAATAAATATTAGCGCAGATAACATGCAAGTTATAACCTCGGGTAAGGTTTTTATAACTGAATACAATATAAGTTCAAAATGCTAAACACTTGGCCCGAGATTATAACTATCAAGATTAAATACTTTAATCACTTTCAATCATTCAATCAGTGGCCCTGGCGAGTGAGGACAATTCTCCAACCTTACATCAATAGTGAACTGTACATGCTTTGTTTAATTATCATGTGATCATGAAGCTTATTATAGTGCACAAGTAGCAATTTCATGAACTCCTTTCACTCCGGGTGATGGTGGGTTTGCAAGGCCCTAACCATCCATGCTACGTACGTCAGGTTCATGACTCCCACATACGGGATTCCTTCCTCCACCAAACCCGCTGGTGGATTCAGGGGTCATCCCAACTGATGAGGGTAGTGCAGAGCTACCCGTCAGCCCTATGCTTTCTCGGTTGGCTCATACACTAGCCATCGGGCCAACCGTTCTATTATGCTACTCGCTAATACACTGTCACGATTTAATCACGATACATGACTTTTCATGAACATGACTTGCTGGCAATTGTTTACGAGTTTAGAAATGATTATTGATAAATATATATACCTTTTAGCCCAAAACTTCACATAAGGGTTTTACGGGTTCTATATAACTAGCAATTAAACCTCACAAGACAGGCGACACGACGACTCATGGATGCATGAATGTGCTCAGTGATCACAACTCCGCCCCTGGAGAAGAACTGGACAAGAAACGGGATACTGTGCACTTGTGAGACAATGACCTAATAATGATACGAAAACAGGATACACGACATAATTATGTAAAGAGATAACGTGCATTGATCAATATATTATTGCATGATATTGATCATATAATAACATGTATGGGTTATTTAGAGGCATAGGATTAGAATTGGAAAAATGGAATTTATGCAGAAACTTACTGCCTCTCCAGGGGCCTGGGAAAGGCCGTTTCGGCCCTTAGTTTAAAATGGGAATGGCCGTTCCCAGCTCCTCGAAAATGGAAAGGGTCGTTCCCGGCTCTAAGCCAAAGTGGGAACAGTCGTTCCCGTTCTCGCCAACACACAATCACATACAACATGGGCATGGCCGTTCCCAATTACAATGGGAACGGGAAGGGCCGTTTTCGTTGTGCAGAAGATACAGAAACAGAGCAGCAGAAACAGGGGAAGCACGAACTAATTCCAAATCTCATCAAAACTCTTATAATTCAATTCTAAATACTATGATTCATGAAAGGAAACACGTATACATGCTTCAAGTACAATAAAACCAATATAAACACTTAGCTCTAGCTTAGATCACCAAGATTCCAAGATCAAACCCCATGAACATATACATCACCAAACTCCATAACCTTCAAGATTTATACATGAAATTCAAGTTCAAAGCTCCTAATCATGCTTCTAGCATCAATTAAACAAGTTAACATGCTCAAATCCTAACCCTAGCTTCGTATCAAAATCTCAAGAATTCACACATATATCCCATCTCAAATGATAGGTTCAGAATGTGAGGGTCCGAATCCAATCACTTTACGATTTATAGTTGTGGAGGAAACCGCCGGAGATTCGCCGGAAATGAGAAAGGGGGTTCTACCTGTTGGGACAAGCACAATAAAAGTCAGAAGGCCAAGCTGGGGAACTAGGGGTGATACCCAGTTTGGCTCTCCGATGCTCAAGTCAGTTCAAGGTATGAAGGAGAAACGTAGGTTCAGTCACAGTTTCAGTGATGAAGATTGCTTACCAGTGTAGAAGATGACTTTAGCTATTTATAGTTGAGGGTCAAGGGCCCTTTGGTCATTTGCCTCAAGTGGTCCTGGCCGAATGTTGCCCTAATAGGTGGCGCCATGAGAGAGAAACCTAGGAGGAATCTTCTGCAAAAGCGGCCAAAAGTTGGTGCTGGCAACAGTGGCAGGTGCGCGGGCATGTACGATGTGTCAGAGAGCCATTTGGGTGGTTGGTAACGAGGGCTTAAGAGCACGCTCGTGACAACCTGGAGTACTGGGAGCCAAGATATCCGCTGGGGGGAATGAAGGCTCCAGTTCAAGTAACGAGCCAGAAGGGGAGGCCACTCTGAGGGAGTGTGACGCTCGAGGAGGGCTCCCTTGGCTTGTGGACGTGCCAATCATACAGTATGAATGGCGTTCGTGAAAGTATCAGCGCTCGTGGGGCTTAACTCTCGAAGAAGGATTGCGCTCGTTGGGCTTAGCGCTCGGGTGCTGATGGGTGCAACCTTGGGGAGAGCCACGTGTCCTAGCGTGGGACGATCGTATTTTGACCCCATCATTTTGCCCCCCAATTCTGTAGTCCTTAGTGATAAGTACTGTAGAATTTTGACGCGTTCTATCTCTTGCACGTAGCGCTCGCATAAGGCTTGGTGTGTTGAGTGATTTTTCTTCTGGTTGCGCCATTAATGCGGTCTTTTCAACTGACCGCTCGTAACGCTCCCGCATTAAATGTTGTACTATTCTGAAGCATTTGAAACGTCAGAGCATTAAATGCGGGTGCGTGTGGGGCACGTGAGCATTGGGAAGCATGTGACGGTTCCATAAAGTGGGCGGTTTCCTAGGCGGGAAATGATTACCATTTTGAATTCATTGCCGAGAAAGGTACCAACTCCCATCCCTATAAGTACGGGATTCTGAAATCTTGCTACTCTTTACGCATTCTGAACTTCCAAGCATCCTTTGCAAAAAGAATTCTCTCGCACACCAGTTCTTAGAGCATCTTCAACCTCTCTCCCAGATTTTCTCAGAAACATTCAAGGTAAACTTCCAGCGTAATTTTCTAACTCTGCTAACTTTAGATTCGGACTTTAGGACTTTGTAATCCCTTAGGTTTTACTCCTTTAGGGAATTCTAATTTCTTTCCAGAAAACTCCCATTCTCTAAACCAGATTAAATCTCTCCCAAATCTCAGCCTCTGCCATGGCTGACCAACATGTTGAGGAATTCGCCCGTGAAATCCATGAAATGGCCACTGAGAGTTCCTCTTTTCCCGATTCCCCCAGAGATGAGGAGTTGGGGGCGGCTCTCCCCATAACTCAGAGTGCCACTCACCCTCACCGCCATACTGTGACGGTGGCCGTCGCGACCCCGCTTCCAGTGGCTGAAGTCATAACAGGGCCTTCAGAAAGAGCCCGCAATAAAGGAAAGAGTAAGAAATCCAAAGGGCCTAACGAGGGTGAAGGATCAGGCTACCAGGCCACCGAGCGCACTCCTGAGGAGACTCCCAGCACAATTACTTTGGGAGAAGTAAAAACGATGTTGGCTCCTATCTACTGGGACAAGCACTATACATGGAGAATTCCAGAAAGCCATGAGCGGGCCAACAATCCTCCTCCAGGCGAAATGGCTGTCTACGTGGCCACAGTGAGTTCAGGAGGCTTGAGGTTCCCTGTTTCGATCTCGATGGCTCACTTGTTGAATGATCTGGGCCTCTGTCCATCACAAATCGTGCCCAACGGCTTGGCCCTCTTAACCTGCTTTGTGATTCTGATGAGGAGCATGGGTTACGAGCCCTTCTTGCGGAACTTCAACGCTCTCTTTCAAGTAGTCAGCTCATCTCGTTCATCTCCCGAGGCTGGTTTTTACTACGTCCAGGCGAAGGCCCATATGAAACTGATCAACTCGCCCTCGAGCACCTATGGCCCCAATTGGAAGGAGAAATTTATCTTCGTCAAGGCCCCAACAGAAGAGGGCTTTGGGGTGTCCATGCAATGGGGCTCGTTTGCAAAGAGCCGCTTGCAACCCGTACTCCCCAAAGATTGGGCCAAGAACCTGGCAGCAGCCCTGAGGGACGAGGGCCACCCCATTCAAGCGAAAGATTGCATAGATGATGAGGAGCTCATGTTCCTGTGTGGCCTTTCTAACGATCCCTATTTCCTTGACAACCCTCCGACTCGCGATATAGAGAGAGATGGTTAGATTCCTAGGGCGCTAACCTTTAGATAGGAATACTAACTGCATCTTTGTACTTGTAATTTGCACACTTAATAACTCTGTTTAAGGATTTATAACCCTTGTACTTTCCATTTTTGCAGGAGTTGCTATATTAGAGATTGCAGGAGGAATCAGACAAGCCGCTCGCTTTGCTCATGCCAACAGGAATCAAGCCCAGCAAGGGGACCAACAGAGCGAGCAACGGCGCCCTCGGAACCGTAGCAATCACGGAGACGCTCGTAGCGGTAGTCAGGGCGCCAGTTCGAACGCTATTTCAGAGGTTCAACCCCCTCGCGGCCGAGGGGAGAGTAGACTGGCCAACAGAGAGACCAGGGGGCGGTTGACTTCAGAGAGAGCAGGAGACGCTCAACCTCCTCGGGCTGCAGAACAAACGAGGCCAACAACTACCCTATCAATAACCGAGGCCCCACCGAGCGCCAGTAGGCCTTCCCGCAAGAGGAAGAGGATGCCCGATTCAGTGGCAATAAAAGGCAAGGGCAAGCAGGTGGCCGAGGGCCCCAAGGGCGAGGGAGATACTTCCTCTTCAGAGGAGGAATATTTATGGGAATTATCCCGACGAGGGGACAAGGACTTCAGCGGTGCCCCCGATGGTGGGCCAGTTCTGCTAAGGCCTGGCACGCTCGCCCAAGCCGTCAGTGAGAATCTCTACGACAGGGCCCAATTCTCGGCGGACCACCGGCATCTCTTCAGTGAGTCTGTGGAGAAAGTGACCTACGACGCGGCCCAAACCTTAATCTCCGTAAGTCATCACTCCTTGCTTTCTTTGCTAATTTCTGTAAGTTAGCATTTTTTGGCTAACACTTCCCTTTCCTCCAACTTATGCAGCAAGTTCTTCCCCGGCTCCGAAATGTGCAAATGCGAGCCTCCACTTATGCCGAGCGCAAGGCCAAGTACAAGAAGATGGCCCGCTCCAACGATCCGGCTCAGATTCAAGCGGAGCTGGACGCTGAGATTGCAAAGTACGAATCCCTCAAGGATTTGTACAATAAAATGGAGGAGGAGCTGGGAAAACTGAAGGAGGATTTTCAGGTGGTGGAGGGCGCTCGAAGCAGCTTGAGCGGCAAATTGGCCCAGGCTGACGAGCGTCGCAAGAAGGCGGAGACTGAGCTGGAGAGCTGGAAGACGAGGGCTCTGGAGGCTGAGAGGAAATTCAACGACACCATGAACGAGTGGCCTCAGAGTCTGGAACGTGCGAACAAGCAGACCCTTATCAAATTCTGCCACTCAAAGGCCTTTAACTTCGCAGCCTCGTTGCACTGCCTGGATGAGGCCCAGAATGCCTTCAACTTGGCCGTTGAGCAGGGCATCCACAAGGGGCTAACTGACCCGGCTATGAGGGGAGGAGAGGGCACAGGGCTCATGTTCAACAAGCGCTGTGAGGAAGAGGATGAAGATCCCAATGACCCTGCGGACACCATTGCTGAGTTGGAGTATAATTTCTTGGTGAAACTTATCCAAGATGAATACACGGACTCTCATCCGTCAGGAGATGCTGCTCAATCCGCTCAAAATGACCCGCCTGAAGATGAACCACAAGCGCCCATCGTGGAGGATGCCCCTGTCCCAGCTGCTGAGGGTGCTAATGCCCCCGTTCCTGGTGCCAATGAGCCCGACGATCCCCAAGCCCAACCGCAAGAGCCTGAGGGCCCAGTTCATGGCCCCGTGGCCCAGAATATACTGGTGATCGTTGATGAAGACGTTGCTCCAGCCGCCTGAGACTTTTCTCTCATAAATTTTCTATGTACTTTCCTGTTTTAATGCCTCTTTTCTTTCTTCTGAAACAATACTTCATAGGCCTTTGAGCCCCTTGTCTTGTAAGACTTTTTTGCAATGAATATATATTCTATTCTTCGTAACTTTGTTCTTTTGCTTACTTATGAATCAGAACTCATACTTAGAGCTTGCTGGAACAAATCTTGTAATAATAAGACTGTGTGTAGCATACTCTGTGGATGTTTTATTTCTCTGATAAGCCTTTAGAACTTTGAGAAATTTTGTTAACTTCTGTAAATCTTGGAAATTTGCCTGAATCCTGAGCGATCGTGAGGGTCTTATTGTGAGACTGCCCCCTCCTTCCTTTCAAGACTTGCATAAACTTTTGCTTCTATTATAAGACTTGAAAATTTGTCTAAGTCTTGAGCGGTCGTGAGGGTCTTATTGTGAGATTGCCCTCTCTTTCAAGACTTGTATAAATTTTGTTTTTGTTATAAGTCTTGAAAATTTGTCTAAGTCTTGAGCGGTCGTGAGGGTCTTATTGTGAGATTGCCCTCATTCAAGACTTGGGGACCTTCTTCTTATTCTCGGAAATTATGCTAAGTCTTGAGTATTTACGAGGGTCTTACTTAGAGGTTGCCCTCGTTCAAGACTTGTGACGTTCCGTTTGCAAGGGATCCCACTTTCGAGCGCAAGGCGTTGTAAGAAACGCCAAGGCCTACTAGGATTTTCCCCATCTCGTTTAATTGGTTATGAGCGTAACCAGTCTATCCTTATGAGGGCGTCCCCTCAAGCGGAGTAGAGTGCTGGCCAGCGTAACCCGTGCGAAATATCAGCATTCATATAGGAAGGGATTGCCAACCACGCTCGTGAAAACGAGGGACATGGGTCTCATCCATTCAAGCAATCAAAGAAGCATAATGTTTATACTGGAACTTACTCACAATTGGAAGTACAGAGGAACCAAACAAAGAGGGTTGTTACATCATGTTCCGCAAAGAGCTTTTAAACATAAAACCACCGGAGGTTACATGCGTTCCAAGGGCGAGGCAAGCGCTCCCCTTGAAGTGTCTCCAGGGTGTAAGTGTTGTTAGCTCTGAGTTGTACGACCTTGAATGGGCCTTCCCAATTGGGGTCCAATTTCCCCACGTGTATGGACACTTCCACTTTCTTCAAAACCAAGTCTCCCAACTGGAAAGTTCTTTCCCTCACACGCTTGTTGTACTGTTGGGCCACAGAGGCTTTATAATGGTGGATCTTAGCCCAGGCTTTGTCTCTCCTTTCATCCAGCAAGTCCAACTCCAAGCTCCTGTTGCCATCGTTGAGCTGAGGCTCGAAATAGCCGACACGAGCGGATTCATTTACTATCTCCGCTGGTATCATCGCTTCTGATCCATAAACGAGCGCGTAAGGTGTTTCTCCAGTTGGCGCTCGTGGGGTGGTGCGATAAGCCCAAAGCGCTCCTTGCAGCTCCTCAGCCCATTCACTTTTCTTGCTCTCATGCATGGTTTTCAGATGTTGCAAGATGATCCTATTGGTAACTTCTGCTTGCCCATTGGCTTGAGGGTGTCCTACAAAGGTAAATCGCTGCTCGATCCCCAACTCAGAACACCATTCTCGTGTGTCG
Source organism: Lantana camara (assembly GCA_037501455.1). Classification (NCBI taxonomy): domain Eukaryota; kingdom Viridiplantae; phylum Streptophyta; class Magnoliopsida; order Lamiales; family Verbenaceae; genus Lantana; species Lantana camara. The sequence continues at coordinate 99,982,061 of CM074855.1, forward strand.
GCTGCTATGAACTGGGATCCGTTGTCAGAGATAAGCACCCTCGGTATGCCGTACCTGCAAATGATGTTTTTCCAAATGAAGTCCCTCACAACCCTGAAAGTGATTTTTGCAATGGCTTCGGCCTCGGCCCACTTGGTGAAGTAGTCGACGGCTAAAATGACAAACTTCTTTTGTCCCGCAGCCATGGGCAAGGGGCCAACTATGTCTATTCCCCACTGGTCAAAAGGCCAAGAGACGTCTATTGGGATCATCTGTGCGGCTGGCAATTGAGGGAGATTTGAATGAAATTGGCATTTAGGGCACTTCCTCGAAAATTCAATGGCATCTTGGAGAACTGTAGGCCAATAAAACCCACTTCTCAGAACCTTCTTCGCCAGGATACGCCCTCCGGAATGATTCCCACAACTTCCATTGTGGATGAGTTCAAACGTCTCCTTCGCCTGTGAGGGCCTCAGGCATCTCATTGGGGGTCCTTGGAATGATTTCTTGAATAACCTCCCCTCGCGATCCAAAGCGAAACGAGGGGCCTTACTTCGGACTTTCCTAGCTTCCACCTTGCCAGTGGGAGGAATTCCATCCCTAAGGAAAACGACGATGTCGTCAAGCCAACAAGGCTCGTTTGGATCAATCATAGCGATTATTCCAATGGCGACCCTTTCCCTGATCAAAGGTTCCTCAGTTCTAAGGAACGTGACAGAACGCTCAGAAGTGCCTTCTAAAGCTGACGCAAACTTTGACAGAGCGTCCGCACGCTCGTTTTCTCCTCGCGGTACTTGAAGTAGATGAAATTCCTTGAACTTCCCAATGATTTCTCTGGCTTTACTTAAGTATTGTACCATGGTGGTTTCTCGAGCCTCATAAGTTCCTTCAATCTGGCTCGCAATTAACTGTGAATCCACATAAGTGGTGATTCTGGAGGCTCCATTATGAAAAGCAATATTCAATCCTTGCACGAGGGCTTCATATTCAGTTTCGTTATTAGTGACTTGGAAATCCAGCTTGATTGCAAAGTCCAGCTCAATCCCATCGGGGTTTCTGAGGGCCACTCCTACTCCTCCCCCTTGAGAGGTTGAGGAACCATCTGTGTGCAGTACCCATAACCCCTCATTCTCCGCAACGGTGGGCTCTAAACCAAAGCGTTCGACCAATAAATCAGCTACAACCTGAGCCTGTACCGCAGTCCTGGGCTCGAAACATAAGTCGAACTGGCTCAATTCGATGGCCCATTTGATTAATCTTCCAGACACATCTGGTTTGGACAACACTTGCTTCAAGGGTTGATCGGTGAGAACCGTTATGGAGTGCGCTTGAAAGTAAGGTCTCAGCCTTCTTGAGGCATTAATAAGAGCAAACGCGAATTTCTCAATCTCCAAATACTTCTTTTCGGCTCCTTGCAATGTTTTGCTCAGATAATTGACAGGTAAGTGTTTCCGCTCCCGTACAGCGATCAGAACCGCGCTTGTGGCCTCGGAAGAAACGGAAAGATACATAAATAATCTCTCACCTTCGACGGGCTTAGTCAGCAGTGGTGCACTTGATAAGTAAGCCTTCATATCTTGCAGCGCCCTTTCGCATTCTTCTGTCCAAGCAAAGTTACGTGCGTTCCTCAAAATTTTGAAGAAGGGAAGGTTCCTGTCCGCCGAGCGCGAAATAAACCTGTTCAACGAGATGATTTTTCCTACTAGGACTTGCACTTCCCGCAAATTTCGAGGGGAGGGGATTTCCAATATGGCCTTGATCTTCTCCGGATTGGCCTCAATTCCCCTCTGACTGACCATGTACCCTAAGAACTTTCCCCCTTGTACTCCAAAGGTGCACTTCGAAGGGTTCAACTTCATCCCATACTGACGCAGGATTGAAAAAGTGCGCTTGAGATCTTTCAAGTGGGAGTCCCGGCGCTCGCTTTTGACAATCATATCATCCACGTAAACCTCCATGGACCTTCCAATTTCTTTTTCAAACATCCTGTTGACGAGCCGTTGATACGTAGCTCCGGCGTCCTTGAGTCCGAAAGGCATGACTAAGAAGCAATATACCCCCAGATGGACAACAAACGAGGTTTTGGGGCGGTCTTCTGGGGCCATAAAGATCTGATAGTATCCCTGGAAAGCGTCCATCATGCTCATGAGCTCGCAGCCAGCGGTCGAATCCACCAATTGGTCAATCCGGGGCAGCGGGTAAGGATCTTTAGGGCAGGCCTTGTTGAGATCAGTGAAATCGTTGCACATGCGCCATTTATTCGCGCTCTTGGGCACCAAAACGACATTACACAACCATTCCGGGTACAAGATGGGCTCGATATATTGAGCCTCCAGGAGTTTATTAACTTCCTCTTCAATGACTTTCTTTCGAAAGCCATGTACATCCCGCTTTTTCTGCTTGATGGGTTTGAAAGAGGGATCCACATTAAGTCTATGGACAATGACGCTCGGGTCAATCCCTGTGAGGTCGGAGGCTTTCCACGCAAATACATCACTGTTTTCCCTGAGGAAGTCAATCATCATAATCTGAGAAGGCCCCGAGAGGTTAGATCCTATCTGAGTAGTCTTATCCTTGTTTCCGGGTTCCAGCTCAATGGTAAGGAACTTCTCCGAGGGTTCGATCCTTATCTCAGGGCGAGGAATTTCGAGCGCCCTTTTCTTTCCTGTCAAGCGATCACCGAGCGCGGGTCCACCCTCTACTGGCTCGTCTCCTTCCGAGGACGATCCACCAACGGTCCCTGGTGGTGCACTTTCGAGGGGATTCTCCATGTTGTCTCCCTTCTTCTTTTTGTTCTTCTTCTTGTTCAACTTCGCCCTTTTTCGTGTTGGGTTGTCCTCATCTAGATTGGGGAAATCCACTGATTTCTTGGTGGAACCAATTTGGAAGGTTTTCTCCGCTTTTGGCTTTCTAAGGGACAACATGTAACATTCCCAAGCCTCTCGTACATTGCACAGTACTTCTCCCACGCCCTCGGAGGTAGGGAATTTAATCTTCTAGTGGTAGGTGGAGATGATGGCTTTGAAATCCACGAGGGCAGGGCGCCCAATTATGATGTTATAAGGAATGTCTATCTCCACCACTGTGTATGTTACCAAGAGGGTTTTGCGCTGAGGGGCTCGGCCGAATGAAGTACCTAAGCGAATTTGCCCTCGTGGGACAACTTCCGAGCCTCCAAAGCCAATGAGGGCTATTTTGAGAGGCTCGAGCGGAAGGTCAGCCTTCATCTTTAAAAATGTAGAATAAGGCAAAACATTAACAGAGCTTCCACTATCCACCAACACCCTTTTTACAACGTGATTGTGAACATCTACACTAACCACCATGGGGCAATCGGAGGTTATACCCTCCCCATGGGGTGTTACAATATGCTCTAAATCCCTATCATCGAAGCCTACTACATCATTCTCTCTTGACCTTTGAGCGCTTGAACTCTGGATGGCGTAGATGGGTTTAGGCACTGCTGGGCGTTGGTTGTAGCTCCGGACATACCTCCGCCGGGAGGCGTTGGAATCCCCTCCTGACGAGCCTCCTGCAATCATATTTATGACTGCGAAAGGTTCGTTTTCTTGCTCAGGGGCTTTTCCTTTACTGCCCCGGCGGCTGCTGCTTTCAGGGGGTCCCCTACCCCTTGGGCTCTTCGATCGGGACGGACTCCTCCTTCTTCCTCCAGCGCGCTCGTTGCAGCGTTCATCGTAACGCTCGAGCACCCGGATGAATTCCTTCAGGTGGCCCCCTGCGACGAGCCTCTGAATCTCAGCTTCCAACTGGCGACACTCATCCGTGTCGTGCCCCCTCTGCTTGTGGAATGCGCAGTATTTGCTCGAGCGCCTGAGCGAGTCCGTTTCCCTCATCTTGATGGGTCTTTTAAAGAGCTTTTTATCGGAGAGGTTGTAGACTTCTGAATTCGGCCTGGTGAGCGGGACTCGCTCGAATCGACGAGGGGGTGGTGGCGACCTCTTGCGCTCTTGAGGGCGCTCCTTCTTGGCTACCACCTCCCGTCCCCGCTCGTGATAGGGTCGCTCGTTCCTGGCTGGACTGTGATGCCGGGGACCATTCATCCCATACATGTCTTCGAGCGCGAAGAACGGCTCGGCTACCTCTCTTAAGGCCATGAGGGTCCCTGGCCTCCTTTCTACAATGGCATCGGCAAACTTCTTGCTCACATACTGCTTGTGATCCACAGCCTGAAAGAGCACTGGGATCAAGAAATCCATAAAAGGCCTCTCCACCTGTAGGATTTCCTTGTTGAAGCGGGCGAAGAACGAGCGTAGAGACTCGTTCTTGCCTTGCACCACGTTATAAAGCGCGGTAGGTGCGGTGACTGGAGCTTTCAAAGAATTAAAGTGGTTGAGGAAAGCATGAGCCAGCTCTTCATATGAGTGAATCGAGCGTGGCGGTAGTCGTTTGTACCACTCCTGAGCCATTCCTACCAAGGGAGTGACGAAGACTTTCGCCCAATAGTTACTGGAATGCTCGTAGAGGTGCATGAGATGCAAAAAATGATCCAAGTGTTCAGCTGGATCAGTCGTCCCGTCGTATCGGTTGATGGAAGTGGGGATTTTGGCCATGCCTGCTTGGGCCATCAAAACTTCCTCCACGAGGGGCGAGCCCCTCGCCAACGGGTGGTACTCATACGTGCCGAAGTTTTCCTCCGGCTCCTTGCGGTGGGGGACCTTTGGTGGGGGGTCCTTGGTACGGGCGCTTCTGGCGTCAACCCGTTCATCCCGACTAGGGGAGATCTGAGTTGATCGCCCTCGTGAGAGCTGTCCCACAATATCCTTTAAACCCTGCAGCTGGTCTTGCACAGCCACGAGGATGTCAGGATCGACGTCCCCTTGTCTGTCCTCGTGCCTGGGGGCTCGAGAGCCCCTTCTGGAGACATGAGAGTCCCCTTCATTCTCGTTAACTCGTTTCGTGGGCTCCTTATTCCTGCCCATGGAAGGACGCTCGTTGCCCTCCTGCTGGGGCGCTTCTCTGGCTGGTGGTGGCAGTGGTTGTGCCCTCAGGACAGCCTGGGCTTCTCTGAGGGGAAAATTTTGTTGTCCGCCCAAAGGGGCAGCAACTTGAGTGGCCTGCCCAGAGGGAAAGTACATGGAATGGAACCTTTCCCATGCTCCCTGGGCCGCCTGAACCTCACACTGGGCATAGAGAGCCCTCAACTGTTGGGTGGTTAGTGGAGGTAACTCCACTCCTTCAATCTCCCTGGGGATCACCACCGGGAGCTGGATCTGACCAGCATGATACGGCTGGACAGGCGGCACCATAACAGCCGGGGTGAGGGTATATCCGGGTGGGGGCATCATGTAACCCTGCACTCCGAGATTCACCTGGGGATGGACCCATGGGTTCTGAGCAGGCTGCGGAGGAGCAGAGAGAGAGACTCCTCCAGCGGCGGCGGGAATCGGCAGTGCCGGCGGTGTAGGTGGAGGTGTTGAAGACTCTGCTTGCGGAGTCACTCTTGCGGCGGGAGATGCTCCACCAACGGTGACGGAAGGAGGCGGGGCTCCACCAGTAGCGGTGGAGGGAATAATGATATTGGCATCCTGGGAGGCGTTATCTCCTCCTCCCACGGCTCCAGACCTTGTAGCGACCATGACTGGAAAGGGTAAGAATGTGCTTGCTCTTCTACCAACAAAAAGAAAGAAAGGGGTGGAGGACCAGTTTCCCACAGACGGCGCCAAAAATGATGGGTTCAGAATGTGAGGGTCCGAATCCAATCACTTTACGATTTGTAGTAGTGGAGGAAACCGCCGGAGATTCGTCGGAAATGAGAAAGGGGGTTCTACCTGTTGGGACAAGCACAATAAAAGTCAGAAGGCCAAGCTGGGGAACTGGGGGTGATACCCAGTTTGGCTCTCCGACGCTCAAGTCAGTTCAAGGTATGAAGGAGAAACGTAGGTTCAGTCACAGTTTCAGTGATGAAGATTGCTTACCAGTGTAGAAGATGACTTTAGCTATTTATAGTTGAGGGTCAAGGGCCCTTTGGTCATTTGCCTCAAGTGGTCCTGGCCGAATGTTGCCCTAACACGTGGCGCCATGAGAGAGAAACCTAGGAGGAATCTTCTGCAAAAGCGGCCAAAAGTTGGTGCTGGCAACAGTGGCAGGTGCGCGGGCATGTACGATGTGTCAGAGAGCCATTTGGGTGGTTGGTAACGAGGGCTTAAGAGCACGCTCGTGACAACCTGGAGTACTGGGAGCCAAGATATCCGCTGGGGGGAATGAAGGCTCCAGTTCAAGTAACGAGCCAGAAGGGGAGGCCACTCTGAGGGAGTGTGACGCTCGAGGAGGGAACCCTTGGCTTGTGGACGTGCCAATCATACAGTATGAATGGCGTTCGTGAAAGTATCAGCGCTCGTTGGGCTTAACTCTCGAAGAAGGATTGCGCTCGTTGGGCTTAGCGCTCGGGTGCTGATGGGTGCAACCTTGGGGAGAGCCACGTGTCCTAGCGTGGGACGATCGTATTTTGACCCCATCATCTACCTTGAAAGAGAATATGAGAATATGATGAAGTTGAAATAGCTTCAAAGCTTGTAAATTTCCCGGAAAACTAGCTTGAATTTCATGAAATCTCTTCTTCCGCTTTTAGGGTTCACGGATCGGGAGAGAGAGATGGAGAAAGCAAAGTTGGTATGAAGTGTATGGAATGATGAAAAAGAATACGTGATTCATCTCTTAAATTTTGATGAAATATCTCAATTTGCAATTAAATCCTTCAACTACATAAGCTCATGCAATTAAGGATGAAAAGTTTGGGAAAAGATCAATTTGGTCCAATGAAATGCTAGTGCAATTTGGTCCTCAAATTTAAATAAATGCCAATTAAGGACACTTAAGCAATTAAAACACGTTCGCCAATTAATTCACGTAACAATCGAATCCAATTTATAACATAATTCTCAAGTTGACAAGTATTTCACATATTTTCACGTAAACATATTGGAATAAAATTTATAAAATTACTATAACACATATAAGTTGAACAAACGAAAATAATAAATGAAAATCCTAACTCTCGAAAACTCACACTTGTCGTGCGTACCTGAATAACTGAAAATCGGGGCGTTACAATTCTCTCCCCCTTAAGAGAATCCGTCCTCGGATTCACTCTCCCGTGTTCATCCCACGCGGGTTAGCTACCCCCCGTCAGGGATTAGTTCGAAAAAGGTCTTCAATCAACAATGCTGCTCCAGTACTATTAGATCACAATCCTCACTTAGAAGAGCCTAAACACTAGAAAAAAAATCTAATCTGCTGTTAGAAACAAGTAGCAAGTAATAACGAGAGTGCCCCATCTCTCAAACAACCAACGACGAGAGAACCCCGTCTCTCGAGCAAGTAACAAGAGAACCCCGTCCCTTGAGTAACAAAATAACACTTCAAGAGACAATTAATAAATGTCACATAGGAATCACGTAATGAGCAGGTAGGAGATATCAGTTACATCAATTATTAGTCATATAAAAGCAAATAACATATAACAAGGAATCATATGTGACAGTAATAAAATACATGATGCACGTGATATGCATGTTTATGTGTACCGTTCACCGTTGATTGAAATTCTTCTATTGTGGTAGTTCGGTTGAACGCTTGATTCTTAACTCTCCCCGTTAAGAAAGAAAATTGAACTTAAGCCTTTTGAGGTCTGGATTGGATATCTAATTTTTCAAAACATCCTCAATTTAACAGAATTGGATTGATGATTGTAGCGGGGATGAAGAGAGTCTACTAACAATAAACACTAAATAATGCGTGACGGTTAATATGTTAATGCAGGTGTCACATTTATAAACAATTTAGGATGCAAAATGTAACAACTAATTTCACAAAGTTCAAGTAGACAAGTTGAACATATAAATTTCCAAGTCATATAAGGTCAGTTTATCAACACTTAGTGGCACGAATCCATGTAATGCACAAGTTAACAAGTAATTCCTAAGCCGTACGATCTAGACTCGACACGACACGACACTAGAACCTCGATTTTGTAATCGGGCTCTGATACCACTTAAGATGTACACCCCAAACGGAGAGATGCCACACCCCCGCACTATAGGTCGATCCACATACGAAACGGGTAATCCTTAGATGAGCCAACCTATAGCGAACGGTGACAATAAAATAAATCAACTAGCTAGGCGGGACTAACTCCAGACTATGTCAATCATTACATGCTAATATAAACGAAAACATATGTAAACCTTTTACTAATCAAGTACGGTTGAAACATACACAATCTTCTCTACATGCATATCACTACATTATCATCTCCAAGTTTCATAACAAATACTAATAACAATACTTCCTATGCAACAATAAATAAAATGCACCGTACTCGACCCAAATGCAAAGACTAGACTCGACTCAATTCCCGCCTAGCTCGCACATGCAAGAACCTGAAAGGTGGTGGCGTCAGTCTATGGAAGACTAAGTGAGGGGCATAAATAAATATTAGGGCAGATAACATGCAAGTTATAACCTCGGGTAAGGTTTTTATAACTGAATACAATATAAGTTCAAAATGCTATACACTTGGCCCAAGATTACAACTATCAAGATTAAATACTTTAATCACTTTCAATCATTCAATCAGTGGCCCTGGCGAGTGAGGGCAATTCTCCAACCTTACATCAATAGTGAAATGTACATGCTTTGTTTAATTATCATGTGATCATGTAGCTTATTATAGTGCACAAGTAGCAATTTCATGAACTTCTTTCACTCCGGGTGAAGGTGGGTTTCCAAGGCCCTAACCATCCATGCTACGTACGTCAGGTTCATGACTCCCACGTACGGGATTCTTTTGTCCATCAAACCTGCTGGTGGATTCAGGGGTCATCCCAACTGATGAGGGTAGAGTAGAGTTACCCGTTAGCCCTATGCTTTCCCGGTTGGCTCATACAATAGCCCTCGGGCCCAGTGTTCCATCATGCTACTCGCTAATACACGGTCACGATTTAATCATGATACGTGAATTGCTTTTCATGAACATGACTTGCTGGCAATTGTTTACGAGTTTAGAAATGATTATAAATAAATATATATACCTTATAGCCCAATACTTCACAAAAGGGTTATATGGGTTCTATATAACTAGCACTTAAACCCCACCTGACAAGCGACACGACGACTCATGGATGCAAGAACGTGCTCAGTGATCACAACTCCGCCCCTGGAGAAGAACTGGACAAGAAACGGGACATTGTGCACTTGTGAGACAATGACCTAATAATGATACCAAAACAGGATACACAACATAATTATGTAACGAGATAACGTGCATTGATCAATATATTATTGCATGATATTGATCATATAATAACATGTATGGGTTATTTAGAGGCATAGGATTGGAATTGGAAAAATGGAATTTATGCAGAAACTTACTGCCTCTCCAGGGGCCTGGGAATGGCCGTTCCGGCCCTTAGTTCAAAATGGGAAGGGCCGCTCCCAGCTCCTCGAAAATGGAAATGGTCGTTCCCGTCTCTAAGCCAAAGTCGGAACGGTCGTTCCCGTTCTCGCCAACATACAATCACATACAACATGGGAACGACCGTTCCCAATTACAATGGGAACGAGAAGGGTCGTTTCCGTTGTGCAGAAGATGCAGAAACAGAGCAGCAGAAACAGGGGAAGCACGAACCAATTCCAAATCTCATCAAAACTCTTATAATTCAATTTTAAATGCTATGATTCATGAAAGAAAACACATATACATGCTTAAAGTACAATAAAACCAATATAAACACTTAGCTCTAGCTTAGATCACCAAGATTCCAAGATCAAACCCCATGAACATATACATCACCAAACTCCATAACCTTCAAGATTTATATATGAAATTCAAGTTCAAAGCTCCTAATCATGCTTCTAGCATCAATTAAACAAGTTAACATGCTCAAATCCTAACCCTAGCTTCATATCAAAATCTCAAGAATTCACACATATATCCCATCTCTACCTTGAAAGAGAATATGAGAATATGATGAAGTTGAAATAGCTTCAAAGCTTGTAAATTTCCCGGAAAACTAACTTGAATTTCATGAAATCTCTTCTTCCTCTTTTAGGGTTCACGGATCGAGAGAGAGAGATGGAGAAAGCAAAGTTGGTATGAAGTGTATGGAATGATGAAAAAGAATACGTGATTCATCTCTTAAATTTTGATGAAATATCTCAATTTGCAATTAAATCCTTCAACTACCTAAGCTCATGCAATTAAGGATGAAAAGTTTGGGAAAAGATCAATTTGGTCCAATGAAATGCTAGTGCAATTTGGTCCTCACATTTAAATAAATGCCAATTAAGGACACTTAAGCAATTAAAACACGTTTGCCAATTAATTCACGTAACAATCGAATCCAATTTATAACATAATTCTCAAGTTGACAAGTATTTCACATATTTTCACGTAAACATATTGGAATAAAATTTATAAAATTACTATAACACATATAAGTTGAACAAACGAAAATAATAAATGAAAATCCTAACTCTCGAAAACTCACACTTGTCGTGCGTACCTGAATAACCGAAAATCGGGGCGTTACAATTCTCTCCCCCTTAAGAGAATCCGTCCTTGGATTCACTCTCTCGTGTTCATCCCACGAGGGTTAGCTACCCCCCGTCAGGGATTAGTTCGAAAAAGGTCTTCAATCAACAACGCTGCTCCAGTACTGTTAGGTCACGATCCTCACTTACAAGAGCCTAAACACTAGAAAAAAAAATCTAATCTGCTGTTAGAAACAAGTAGCAAGTAATAACGAGAGTGCCCCATCTCTCAAACAACCAACGACGAGAGAACTGTTGGAAAACACGAATCAGAAAGCAGCGGAATTTAAAAATTTTTCCCAACAAAAGGATCTAGGACTCGCAATCGTGTAACCAAATTCGTAAAGATAGAAAACTTACTTTTCTTTTATTCTTTCTTGAAGCGTTTCAAGCCACCCAAGAACGCTCTTCTCGCGGCTTGATCCCCTCTCCTTGGTAAAGCTCGAATCTTCAAACTTCTAACTTGAAGTCTCTAGAGAAAGTCCACCAACTTGATCACAATCTAACTAGTAAGGATGCTAGTTCTCTAGTTAGTGTTTGGGCTTAACCTAGGGTTTAATTTAATCTTGGAGAAAGGAAGGTGTTCAACACATGAACCAAGAATTGTCTATTAGCTCTAAAGGGGAGCTCGAGCTCCCCTATATATAGGCAAGGGAGTGCCGAAATTCCTAGTCCTTTATGGGCTAGGATTTTGGTCCCTCTCTCCTATTACTTGAGGATCAAGTATTTTCAACCTTGACTTTGAATTCTAATTCTAGTCAACTTTGAAGAGAGCTTAAAAAATATCCAAACTATTTTTGGATAATTTTATACTTTATTTATTATAAAATAAATAACTTATTTTATCTAATTAATTAATTCATAATTAATTAACTAGATTATTTTCTCCAAAATTAGACTTTCTTTTTAATTCAAAATTAAACCAAAGTCTATTAAATAATTAACTAATTAATTATTTAATATATATATAATATATATATATATACACGTGTGTGACACGTGTCACAGTGACACGTGTCACTCACGTGATCCACACGTGTGAATTCACACGTGTGGAACCCTCTTGGTCCGATTAACTCGTTTAATCATTTTCAAGCCTCAACTCATGTAACCAAGTTGTTGTGTGTGACCCTCTAGGTTCTCAATTCAATTAGCAGTGACCCCAATTAATTAATTCACTAATTAATTAATCAGTCCACAGATTAAACGACCATAGTCTAGCAACAGGTGTTTAACCCCTAGCTGAATTGGAATGTTCGGATTCGACAGAACCTTTAAGTCATTGAATCATGTGAGATACAATCCTCCTACTTACTATCTCTCAACCAAGATCTAGGGCAAGGGAATAATCAGAACCCTAATAATCCGGTCTTAAAGCTAAGTGCATTTCATATCCATTTGATCTCAATCCAAGAAACCCTTTTCTTGATGTCTTGATCTACTGCCTTGGCCAAGGACTCCATATGGCATATGAATGACTTACACAATAAGAGATCACCTTGCAAATGCAAGTGTAGGTCCTTTCTTGATTCTCATTCACTTTCATGAATCACTTGTGCAGCCCCAGCATAAGCCTTGAATCAGTTGTCTAAGGCGACACCCTTTAAAGCTTATACCTAAGACTACAGAGTTAACTCATAAAGTGACAAGGAACCTCAAGTCTAAGGATCAATTAATCACATCAATGACTCGTGAGATATTTCCTAATCTGGAAGTTTCCATTTCCTGAAATAGAAACTTCCTTTCCCATTTAGGAATGTTCTCACACGGGGCACCTCAGTGAACTTACTTATTAAAGTAAGCACCCTCATGTATCACGCACGTATCAACTATACACTTTGCACCTCCATGAAACAAGGTGGTCCTTCTTAGGGGCGTGATCCCACAAGCAAGCCTTAGAGGAGTCAGGTTGACACTCCCACTGTCTGTAGGACTCATCGGCTTGGAGTATTTTACTAATCATGACTTATGTGATATAGGGCTCGTTTCATGAACCATTTCACCTAAATGGTAGAGTCCTAAAGTCATCAGGATTAGGGGAGTTCTCATACATGCACAGCTAAAGTAAACGCATACCAAACAAGAGCATATAAAGAAGTGTTGCCTCAATTCGTTATTTCATTCAAAGATTGTCTGTGATTACAATAAGGAAAAGCACAAAGCGGATATACAATCGGCTTTCTAGGGCACTATTCCTAACAATCTCCCACTTGCCCGTCAAAGCCATTCTAAAGCTACTCTAAGTCCCATCTTCTGAAGATGACCTTGGAAAGCTTCTCGACTAAGGGGTTTAGTAAGTGGATCTGCCACGTTCTCTGCTGATGTGACCCTCTCAATTTGCACATCTCCTCTTTTGATAATATCACGGATTAGGTGATACTTCCTCATAATGTGCTTGGTCCGTTGGTGAGATCTTGGTTCTCTTGCTTGAGCAACCGCCCCAGTGTTGTCACAAAACACAGTAATGGGGTCTTTCATGCTAGGAACAACATTCAACTCTTGAATGAAGTTTCTAATCCAAACACCTTCCTTAGCTGCATCATTTGCAGCTAAGTATTCGGCCTCAGTGGTCGAATCAGCAGTGGTAGTTTGCTTGGAACTCTTCCAACTCACTGCTCCGCCGTTTAGGCAGAAAATGTATCCTGACATTGACTTAAAATCATCTAAGTCAGATGCAAAGCTTGCATCGCAGTATCCTTCGATAGTAAGATCTTTCTGACCTCCGTAAACTAAGAATAAATCTTTAGTACTTTTCAAGTACTTAAGAATATTCTTCACGGCAGCCCAGTGACCATCTCCAGGGTCAGATTGGAAACGACTTGTTACACTAAGTGCATAAGCCACATCCGGTCGAGTACATAACATTGCATACATTATGCTACCTATTGCTGATGCATAAGGTGTATGAGTCATTCTTTCCTTCTCAAGGTTAGTCTTAGGACACATCTTCTTTGAAAGACATGTTCCTACACTCATAGGAAGGTTCTTAACCTTTGCTGACTCCATATTGAATCTCTTCAATACTTTGTCAATGTACATCGACTGTGATAGTCCTATTAACCTTCTAGATCTATCTCTATAGATTTTAATTCCAAGGATATAGGACGCATCACCAAGATCTTTCATCTCGAATTGGTTCGATAACCATAACTTAGTCACTTTCATGTCATCCTTCGAATTCCCAATAAGAAGGATGTCATCAACATAAAGTACTAAGAATTGCACTGAGGTCTCCAATTCCTTTCTATACACACATGACTCATTCGAAATTTGGATGAAGCCAAACGCTTTGACCGATTCATCAAATCGAATGTTCCAATTCCTAGAAGCCTGTTTCAATCCATAGATTGACCTTTGGAGTTTGCAAACCTTTTGCTCACTCCCACTGAATGTGAAACCTATGGGTTGCTCCATATAAATGTCTTTGTCAATGTCACCATTGAGAAAGGCAGTTTTCACATCCATTTGCCATATCTCATAGTCATAATATGCAGCAATGGCAAGCATGATTCGAATGGACTTTTGCATTGCAACTGGTGAAAAGGTTTCGTCAAAGTCCACGCCGGGTCTCTGAGTGAATCCTTTTGCAACCAGTCTTGCTTTGTAGGCTGCAATGCTTCCATCAACTCCAAGCTTTCTCTTAAAGATCCATTTGCAACCTATGGGTTTGACCCCATCAGGCAAATCTACCAAGGTCCAAACTTGGTTGGAGTTCATGGAATCCATTTCGGATTTCATGGCTTCTATCCACTGTTCAGAGTCAGAATCTGAAAGTGCCTCCTTATATGTCAAAGGATCATTATCCTTTTGAGAGATTTCATGGAAGAATCCATACCATCTCTCCGGCTGTCTAGGAGTACGTTCAGAACGCCTTAGAGGAGGATTTACATGTGTATCGAAATTCGTGATTGGTTGTAGTTGATCAGAGTGGGACGTTTCTTCAGTGGGTGGTATGGGGTCACTTTGTACTTCTTCTAATTCTATGATCTTGCCTTTCTTTTCTTTAAGGAACGGTTCCTCAAGAAAAGTGGCATTTCTGGAAACAAACACCTTTTGTTCAGATTGATCATAGAAGTAGTATCCTATGGATTCCTTAGGATAACCTACAAAGTAGCATAAGTTAGAACGAGATTCTAACTTATCTCCCACTGTCCTCTTCACGTAAGCAGGACAACCCCAAATTCTTAAGTAAGAATAACTAGGGATTTTACCATGCCACATTTCATAGGGCGTTTTAGGGACTGACTTAGAGGGAACAAGATTCAAAATCTTTGCTGCACTTTCTAGGGCATAACCCCAGAAAGAAGGCGGTAAGTCAGTGAAACTCATCATGGAACGAACCATATCAAGTAGGGTTCGATTCCTTCTCTCAGAAACTCCATTAAGCTGAGGAGTTCCCGGAGGAGTCCACTGAGAGATAATCCCATTATCCTTGAGATGATTAAGGAATTCTTCACTAAGATATTCGCCTCCTCGATCAGATCGAAGTGCTTTGATCTTGTGACCAGTTTGGTTCTCAACCTCCTTTTGAAATTCTAAGAATTTCTCAAAAGCTTCAGTTTTATACTTCATTAAGTATACATAACCATACCGACTAAAGTCGTCAGTGAAGGTTATGAAATACTGATGATTGTTTCTTGTGCTTACACTAAGCGGTCCACAAACATCAGTATGGATCAAATCCAGAACCTTAGTGGCACGTTCCACAGTTCCTTTAAAAGGGACTTTGGACATTTTTCCTTTGAGACAGGATTCGCAAGAAGTCAACTCTTTGAGATCATTTTCAGAGAATGATCCTAAAGTGTTTATCTTGCTAATTCTGTTCTTGGAAATATGTCCTAATCTAGCGTGCCATAAGGAAGCTGAAACTTGGTCATCTCTCTTACGCTTTGTTTCTCGTTGTATATTCATAATATTGATATTTTGAGTTAGGTAAAGTCCATTACTTAGAGTACCGATATGAACGGAAGAGTTGTTCCGTTTGATAAAGTATTTACCATTCTTAATATAAGTTTCATAACCTTCACAATCTAATATTGGAACTGAAATTATATTACGAATAATGTTCGGTACATAAAGGACTTTGTTTAATACTAACTCAAAACTACCTAAATCTAATCTAATTGTGCCTAAAGCTCGAGCTTCAACGTTTGAGCCATCGCCGATCTTCAAGACACATTCTCCTTCTTTGAGTTGTTGGACTTCACTTAGCATCTATACATCATTACAGATATGAGTTCCACAACCGGTATCAAGTACCCAAGAACTAGAATTAATAGAAAGATTTACTTCAACGAGAAAGATACCTTTCTTTAGAGTAGCCTTGTACTCTGGGCAGTTTCTCCTCCAATGTCCCGCTTTGCCACAATGGAAGCAAACATCCTCTTTCTGATCACGCTTCTTCTTTTGGGCCTTCCCCTTCGAAATGCCACCAGTGGGCCTAAGGGGTTTCTTCTTCTTCTTTTGGGCTTTCTTGCCCTTACCTTTAGAAGGCCCAGAAGAGGAAGATGGAGCATTCACCATCAAAACCTTATTGTCCTTCTTGATCGTGCTTTCAGCAGTCACAAGCTGACTAATCAGCTCAGCTACAGTAGCACCAGCATGATTCATGTTGAAGTTAAGGACAAATGGGTTGAATGATGGTGGGAGCGAAGCTAGCAACAGATCCACTGAAAGCTCATCTTTCAGCGGCATGTCCATGGAGGCAAGTTTCTCAGTAAGGGCAAGAAACTTGAGTCCATATTCATGGACACTTGAACCTTCCCTCATTCTCAAGTGGAATAATTCCTTTGAAGTGTTATACCTTGTAACACGTTCATGAGGGCGGTAAAGTTGCTCTAAGTGGTCGTAAATCTCCCAAGCAAATTCCATGGCCTCATGTTGTCTTTGCAAGTCCGGAGACATGTTAGCCAACATAAGACAACGGGCTTGGAGATTATCATCCTTCCACTTCTGAATCGCGTCCCGCTCGGCCCGAGTGGGAGCCTCCCCTTCAGGAGTAGGCTCCCCTTCGAAGAGAACATAAGTTCTCTTCTCAGAATCTAAAATGATTTTTAGATTCCTCAGCCAATCAGAATAGTTGGGACCAGTCAACTTGTTTGACTCGAGGATCGATACAAGAGGGTTTTTGGTTGCCATTTCAAAACACGTAGAGAATCACAGAATCTACGACCTAAATGGTGAAACAGAGAACTAGTGAGCATGCTGAATTATAACGATATACAAAAGATAAGGTCTTTAATCTATTGTAGCTCCCACTGTTTTTCAAAGATCTAGAATTCCCAAAGATCTAAGAGGAACACGTTTCCCAATGGGTACTAAGATCCTAGGCATTTTACCTCGAACCCACGACTCGCGGACATTCTAAGTAAGAACCCTAGGTAGGTACAACTTACCAATTCTAACACCTTTAGAACTCTCAGTAATTGTTTTTGCATCACCTATCTTTCAATATGGACCCACGACTCGTGCGACATCCATATTTACTTAGGTGTTAAGCTAGACCCATCAATCATAAGATCATGACCAAAACTTAGTTCGAACGACCCACGACTCGCGGACATCGCCCTTGCCAAAATTGACCACGAAATATTGATCATTTAAAATGATCAATTAGGTAACTAAGAACTAGTAAGCTCCACTAGCTATCCCACGACTCGCGGACAATAACTAGCTTTACTTACTAAACTTAAAACCTATTGATGGAATGCTAGGAATTTAATTCAAAACTTGCATCTCGAATTAAACACCTATTTGTTCGAAATTAGCTTAATATTTAATGGGAATTTTCGAATCAACCGGAGAGTTGTCCGGTTCGACCTCACCAACATATATGTTATCCAATTTTATTAGTCTTGATTAATGCAAGTACACTTAAATGCATTTCAAACAAGCACATAAACAGATAACATGTCCTAGCATGATACTAACATGTAATGATCATGGGTTCTACCTATCTTATGCGTGATATGTGGGAGCCACTCCACAATCACAAGTTCTAACATACATGCCACATAAACAGTTCAAATCACATAAGGGAAAGCGGTAACAAAATACGAGCCCTATCTCTATTACATTTAACAATTGAGATTCCCCTCCCTAACATTTTGAGGGGTCTTCACTTATGGCCTCCTTGTTACTTGAATGTGGTCCATCTTACTCCATGGGTGCATTGTCTCCAAAATGAAAATAAAACCTCACCACCTATCTCTACTCTCAAATTACAATAAAAAGAAAAAGACATAAAGTAATAAGGCTCAATCTTCATATTGGCCTTAGACAATTACACGGGGCATACCCCGGCCTCAAAAACAGTAATATGGAAAGCCACATAATAAATCACATAACAGTACGCACATAAGTGAGGCTCCAACCTCAATTGAAAAACGCAACTATAGGGCTCCAACCCCAATTGAAACCATTCATGTGCATAAATTAAAACCATACATAGATCTAAACCCATGATCACCTAACATGCTTTTGCGAGAATTTAAATTTAGCCAATAAATTAAAATTCTCGTTTCAAGTCCTAATGACTCAAAACACGACTTAGATGCAATTCTTGTTCAAGAGCCTTTTCAATAAAACCCGAAAAACATTAAACTAATAAAATTCCAATTAATTTCCAAAATTAATAATTTTATTCTTTCATTATTTTCAGAAAATAATATTCATAATTTTTCCAAAAAACCAAATCGCTTTAATTTCTCAAAAATCCCAATTTAATCAAAATTTTAAAATAATTTTATTTTACCAAAACTGATTTTAAAAGATAAAATTAAAATAAAATTAAATCGGGATTTTTCGGACCGAAAAACACGAAACACGAAAACACGAATGCACGGGCCCGGCATGACGCGGGATCGCCCGCCCGCCGTGCAGGAGCGCGCGCTAGGCGCGCGCCAGCGCTGCGCACAGCCGGCAGCGATTGCCGCCAGAGTGCGCGCGCCAGGCGCGCCCTTGCGCGCAGATGTGCGGCGCGGGCAGGCAGTCCCGCCCATCCCTGGGCGGGCGCTCCCGCGCGGTTGCGGGAGGAGCAGGCGGCTGTCCCGCACGGTTGCGGGACAGGCGAGCAGGGCGCCTAGGCGGGCGGGGAGGCCTCCCGCGCGGATGCGGGAGGGCTGGGCGGCGGTACTGGGGTTTGGGCGTGCGACGTGCTAGCACGCCCAATCCCATTCTTTTCGTGTCCCGTTTCGTATTTCCGGGTTTCTCCAAAACCCGTTTCAATCCAAAATTAAAAAATTCGATTTAAACAAATTTCAACTAAAACAATTTTTCAAAAACACGATTTGAGAAAACAGTTTTAGAAATTCAGGAAAAATTACAGTTTCGTAATTCAGGCTTTCTAAAAGAACTCATGAATACCTAATTCGCATCTAAGCCTAAGAATTTCTACCAAATTCAGAATAATTGAGACGAATCAGAAACACGATTAACGAGGTGGCTCTGATACCACTTGTTGGAAAACACGAATCAGAAAGCAGCGGAATTTAAAAATTTTTCCCAACAAAAGGATCTAGGACTCGCAATCGTGTAACCAAATTCGTAAAGATAGAAAACTTACTTTTCTTTTATTCTTTCTTGAAGCGTTTCAAGCCACCCAAGAACGCTCTTCTCGCGGCTTGATCCCCTCTCCTTGGTAAAGCTCGAATCTTCAAACTTCTAACTTGAAGTCTCTAGAGAAAGTCCACCAACTTGATCACAATCTAACTAGTAAGGATGCTAGTTCTCTAGTTAGTGTTTGGGCTTAACCTAGGGTTTAATTTAATCTTGGAGAAAGGAAGGTGTTCAACACATGAACCAAGAATTGTCTATTAGCTCTAAAGGGGAGCTCGAGCTCCCCTATATATAGGCAAGGGAGTGCCGAAATTCCTAGTCCTTTATGGGCTAGGATTTTGGTCCCTCTCTCCTATTACTTGAGGATCAAGTATTTTCAACCTTGACTTTGAATTCTAATTCTAGTCAACTTTGAAGAGAGCTTAAAAAATATCCAAACTATTTTTGGATAATTTTATACTTTATTTATTATAAAATAAATAACTTATTTTATCTAATTAATTAATTCATAATTAATTAACTAGATTATTTTCTCCAAAATTAGACTTTCTTTTTAATTCAAAATTAAACCAAAGTCTATTAAATAATTAACTAATTAATTATTTAATATATATATAATATATATATATATACACGTGTGTGACACGTGTCACAGTGACACGTGTCACTCACGTGATCCACACGTGTGAATTCACACGTGTGGAACCCTCTTGGTCCGATTAACTCGTTTAATCATTTTCAAGCCTCAACTCATGTAACCAAGTTGTTGTGTGTGACCCTCTAGGTTCTCAATTCAATTAGCAGTGACCCCAATTAATTAATTCACTAATTAATTAATCAGTCCACAGATTAAACGACCATAGTCTAGCAACAGGTGTTTAACCCCTAGCTGAATTGGAATGTTCGGATTCGACAGAACCTTTAAGTCATTGAATCATGTGAGATACAATCCTCCTACTTACTATCTCTCAACCAAGATCTAGGGCAAGGGAATAATCAGAACCCTAATAATCCGGTCTTAAAGCTAAGTGCATTTCATATCCATTTGATCTCAATCCAAGAAACCCTTTTCTTGATGTCTTGATCTACTGCCTTGGCCAAGGACTCCATATGGCATATGAATGACTTACACAATAAGAGATCACCTTGCAAATGCAAGTGTAGGTCCTTTCTTGATTCTCATTCACTTTCATGAATCACTTGTGCAGCCCCAGCATAAGCCTTGAATCAGTTGTCTAAGGCGACACCCTTTAAAGCTTATACCTAAGACTACAGAGTTAACTCATAAAGTGACAAGGAACCTCAAGTCTAAGGATCAATTAATCACATCAATGACTCGTGAGATATTTCCTAATCTGGAAGTTTCCATTTCCTGAAATAGAAACTTCCTTTCCCATTTAGGAATGTTCTCACACGGGGCACCTCAGTGAACTTACTTATTAAAGTAAGCACCCTCATGTATCACGCACGTATCAACTATACACTTTGCACCTCCATGAAACAAGGTGGTCCTTCTTAGGGGCGTGATCCCACAAGCAAGCCTTAGAGGAGTCAGGTTGACACTCCCACTGTCTGTAGGACTCATCGGCTTGGAGTATTTTACTAATCATGACTTATGTGATATAGGGCTCGTTTCATGAACCATTTCACCTAAATGGTAGAGTCCTAAAGTCATCAGGATTAGGGGAGTTCTCATACATGCACAGCTAAAGTAAACGCATACCAAACAAGAGCATATAAAGAAGTGTTGCCTCAATTCGTTATTTCATTCAAAGATTGTCTGTGATTACAATAAGGAAAAGCACAAAGCGGATATACAATCGGCTTTCTAGGGCACTATTCCTAACAAGAACCCCGTCTCTCGAGCAAGTAACAAGAGAACCCCGTCCCTTGAGTAACAAAATAACAATTCAAGAGACAATTAATAAATGTCACAGAGGAATCACGTAATGAGCAGGTAGGAGATATCAGTTACGTCAATTATTAGTCATATAAAAGCAAATAACATATAACAAGGAATCATATGTGACAGTAATAAAATACATGATGCACGTGATATGTATGTTTATGTGTACCGTTCACCGTTGATTGAAATTCTTCTATTGTGGTAGTTCGGTTGAACGCTTGATTCTTAACTCTCCCCGTTAAGAAAGAAAATTGAACTTAAGCCTTTTGAGGTCTGGATTGGATGTCTAATTTTTCAAAACATCCTCAATTTAACAGAATTGGATTGATGATTGTAGCGGGGATGAAGAGAGTCTACTAACAATAAACACTAAATAATGCGTGACGGTTAATATGTTAATGCAGGTGTCACATTTATAAACAATTTAGGATGCAAAATGTAACAACTAATTTCACAAAGTTCAAGTAGACAAGTTGAACATATAAATTTCCAAGTCATATATAGTCAGTTTATCAACACTTAGTGGCACGAATCCATGTAATGCACAAGTTAACAAGTAATTCCTAAGCCGTACGATCTAGACTCGACACGACAGGACACTAGAACCTCGATTTTGTAACCGGGCTCTGATACCACTTAAGATGTACACCCCAAACGGAGAGATGCCACACCCCCGCACTATAGGTCGATCCACATACGAAACGGGTAATCCTTAGATGAGCCAACCTATAGCGAACGGTGACAATAAAATAAATCAACTAGCTAGGCGGGACAAACTCCAGACTATGTCAATCATTACTTGCTAATATAAACGAAAACAAATGTAAACCTTTTACTAATCAAGTACGGTTGAAACATACACAATCTTCTCTACATGCATATCACTACATTATCAGCTCCAAGTTTCATAACAAATACTAATAACAATACTTCCTATGCAACAATAAATAAAATGCACCGTACTCGACCCAAATGCAAAGACTAGACTCGACTCAATTCCCGCCTAGCTCGCACATGCAAGAACCTGAAAGGTGGTGGCGTCAGTCTATGGAAGACTGAGTGAGGGGCATAAATAAATAGTAGTGCAGATAACATGCAAGTTATAACCTCGGGTAAGGTTTTTATAACTGAATACAATATAAGTTCAAAATGCTATACACTTGGCCCGAGATTATAACTATCAAGATTAAATACTTTAATCACTTTCAATCATTCAATCAGTGGCCCTGGCAAGTGAGGACAATTCACCAACCTTACATCAATAGTGAACTGTACATGCTTTGTTTAATTATCATGTGATCATGCAGCTTATTATAGTGCACAAGTATCAATTTCATGAGCTCCTTTCACTCCGGGTGATGGTGGGTTTGCAAGGCCCTAACCATCCATGCTACGTACGTCAGGTTCATGACTCCCACATACGGGATTCCTTCCTCCACCAAACCTGCTGGTGGATTCAGGGGTCATCCCAACTGATGAGGGTAGTGCAGAGTTACCCGTCAGCCCTATGCTTTCTCGGTTGGCTCATACACTAGCCCTCGGGCCCACCGTTCTATTATGCTACTCGCTAATACACGGTCACAATTTAATCACGATACATGACTTTTTATGAACATGACTTGCTGGCAATTGTTTACGAGTTTAGAAATGATTATAGATAAATATATATACCTTTTAGCCCAAAACTTCAGATAAGGGTTTTATGGGTTCCATATAACTAGCAATTAAACCTTACAAGACAGGCGACACGACGACTCATGGATGCATGAACGTGCTCAGTGATCACAACTCCGCCCCTGGAGAAGAACTGGACAAGAAACGGGACATTGTGCACTTGTGAGACAATGACCTAATAATGATACCAAAACAGGATACACGACATAATTATGTAACGAGATAACGTGCATTGATCAATATATTATTGCATGATATTGATCATATAATAACATGTATGGGTTATTTAGAGGCATAGGATTGGAATTGGAAAAATGGAATTTATGCAGAAACTTACTGCCTCTCCAGGGGCCTGGGAATGGCCGTTCCGGCCCTTAGTTCAAAATGGGAAGGGCCGTTCCCAGCTCCTCGAAAATGGAAATGGTCGTTCCCGTCTCTAAGCCAAAGTCGGAACGGTCGTTCCCGTTCTCGCCAACACACAATCACATACAACATGGAAACGGCCGTTCCCAATTACAATTTGAACGGGAAGGGTCGTTTCCGTTGTGCAGAAGATGCAGAAACAGAGCAGCAGAAACAGGGGAAGCACAAACCAATTCCAAATCTCATCAAAACTCTTATAATTCAATTCTAAATGCTATGGTTCATGAAAGGAAACACATATACATGCTTAAAGTACAATAAAACCAATATAAACACTTAGCTCTAGCTTAGATCACCAAGATTCCAAGATCAAACCCCATGAACATATACATCACCAAACTCCATAACCTTCAAGATTTATACATGAAATTCAAGTTCAAAGCTCCTAATCATGCTTCTAGCATCAATTAAACAAGTTAACATGCTCAAATCCTAACCCTAACTTCATATCAAAATCTCAAGAATTCACACATATATCCCATCTCTACCTTGAAAGAGAATATGAGAATATGATGAAGTTGAAATAGCTTCAAAGCTTGTAAATTTCCCGGAAAACTAACTTGAATTTCATGAAATCTCTTCTTCCTCTTTTAGGGTTCACGGATCGGGAGAGAGAGATGGAGAAAGCAAAGTTGGTATGAAGTGTATGGAATGATGAAAAAGAATACGTGATTCATCTCTTAAATTTTGATGAAATATCTCAATTTGCAATTAAATCCTTCAACTACCTAAGCTCATGCAATTAAGGATGAAAAGTTTGGGAAAAGATCAATTTGGTCCAATGAAATGCTAGTGCAATTTGGTCCTCACATTTAAATAAATGCCAATTAAGGACACTTAAGCAATTAAAACACGTTTGCCAATTAATTCACGTAACGATCGAATCCAATTTATAACATAATTCTCAAGTTGACAAGTATTTCACATATTTTCACGTAAACATATTGGAATAAAATTTATAAAATTACTATAACACATATAAGTTGAACAAACGAAAATAATAAATGAAAATCCTAACTCTCGAAAACTCACACTTGTCGGGCGTACCTGAATAACCGAAAATCGGGGCGTTACAATTCTCTCCCCCTTAAGAGAATCCGTCCTTGGATTCACTCTCTCGTGTTCATCCCACGAGGGTTAGCTACCCCCCGTCAGGGATTAGTTCGAAAAAGGTCTTCAATCAACAACGCTGCTCCAGTACTGTTAGGTCACGATCCTCACTTACAAGAGCCTAAACACTAGAAAAAAAAATCTAATCTGCTGTTAGAAACAAGTAGCAAGTAATAACGAGAGTGCCCCATCTCTCAAACAACCAACGACGAGAGAACCCCGTCTCTCGAGCAAGTAACAAGAGAACCCCGTCCCTTGAGTAACAAAATAACAATTCAAGAGACAATTAATAAATGTCACATAGGAATCACGTAATGAGCAGGTAGGAGATATCAGTTACGTCAATTATTAGTCATATAAAAGCAAATAACATATAACAAGGAATCATATGTGACAGTAATAAAATACATGATGCACGTGATATGCATGTTTATGTGTACCGTTCACCGTTGATTGAAATTCTTCTATTGTGGTAGTTCGGTTGAACGCTTGATTCTTAACTCTCCCCGTTAAGAAAGAAAATTGAACTTAAGCCTTTTGAGGTCTGGATTGGATGTCTAATTTTTCAAAACATCCTCAATTTAACAGAATTGGATTGATGATTGTAGCGGGGATGAAGAGAGTCTACTAACAATAAACACTAAATAATGCGTGACGGTTAATATGTTAATGCACGTGTCACATTTATAAACAATTTAGGATGCAAAATGTAACAACTAATTTCACAAAGTTCAAGTAGACAAGTTGAACATATAAATTTCCAAGTCATATAAGGTCAGTTAATCAACACTTAGTGGCACGAATCCATGCAATGCACAAGTTAACAAGTAATTCCTAAGCCGTACGATCTAGACTCGACACGACACGACACTAGAACCTCGATTTTGTAACCGGGCTCTGATACCACTTAAGATGTACACCCCAAACGGAGAGATGCCACACCCCCCGCACTATAGGTCGATCCACATACGAAACGGGGAATCCTTAGATGAGCAAACCTTTAGCGAACGGCGATAAAAAAATAAATCAACTAGCTAGGCGGGACTAACTCCAGACTATGTCAATCATTACATGCTAATATAAACGAAAACATATGTAAACCTTTTACTAATCAAGTACCGTTGAAACATACACAATCTTCTCTACATGCATATCACTACATTATCATCTCCAAGTTCCATAACAAATACCAATAACAATACTTCCTATGCAACAATAAATAAAATGCACCGTACTCGACCCAAATGCAAAGACTAGACTCGACTCAATTCCCGCCTAGCTCGCACATGCAAGAACCTGAAAGGTGGAGGCGTCAGTCTATGGAAGACTGAGTGAGGGGCATAAATAAATGTTAGCGCATATAACATGCAAGTTATAACCTCGGGTAATGTTTTTATAACTGAATACAATATAAGTTCAAAATGCTATACACTTGGCCCGAGATTACAACTATCAAGATTAAATACTTTAATCACTTTCAATCATTCAATCAGTGGCCCTGGCGAGTGAGGACAATTCGCCAACCTTACATCAATAGTGAACTGTACATGCTTTGTTTAATTATCATGTGATCATGCAGCTTATTATAGTGCACAAGTAGCAATTTCATGAACTCCTTTCACTCCGGGTGATGGTGGGTTTGTAAGGCCCTAACCATCCATGCTACGTACGTCAGGTTCATGACTCCCACATACGGGATTCCTTCCTCCACCAAACCTGCTGGTGGATTCAAGGGTCATCCCAACTGATGAGGGTAGTGCAGAGTTACCCGTCAGCCCTACGCTTTCTCGGTTGGCTCATACACTAGCCCTCGGGCCCACCGTTCTATTATGCTACTCGCTAGTACACGGTCACGATTTAAGCACTATACATGACTTTTCATGAACATGACTTGATGGCAATTGTTTACGAGTTTAGAAATGATTATAGATAAATATATATACCGTTTAGCCCAAAACTTCACATAAGGGTTTTACGGGTTCTATATAACTAGGAATTAAACCTCACAAGACAGGCGACACGATGACTCATGGATGCATGAACGTGCTCAGTGATCACAACTCCGTCCCTGGAGAAGAACTGGACAAGAAACGGGACATTGTGCACTTGTGAGACAATGACCTAATAATGATACCAAAATAGGATACACGACATAATTATGTAACGAGATAACGTGCATTGATCAATATATTATTGCATGATATTGATCATATAATAACATGTATGGGTTATTTAGAGGCATAGGATTGGAATTGGAAAAATGGAATTTATGCAGAAACTTACTGCCTCTCCAGGGGCCTGGGAATGGCCGTTTCGGCCCTTAGTTTAAAATGGGAATGGCCGTTCCCAGCTCCTCGAAAATGGAAAGGGTCGTTCCCGGCTCTAAGCCAAAGTGGGAACGGTCGTTCCCGTTCTCGCCAACACACAATCACATACAACATGGGAACGGCCGTTCCCAATTACAATGGGAACGGGAAGGGCCGTTTCCGTTGTGCAGAAGATGCAGAAACAGAGCAGCAGAAACAGGGGAAGCACGAACCAATTCCAAATCTCATCAAAACACTTATAATTCAATTCTAAATGCTATGATTCATGAAAGGAAATATATATACATACTTAAAGTACAATAAAACCAATATAAACACTTAGCTCTAGCTTAGATCTGTAACGCCCCACATGTTCAAATTATTCGTGTACGCACGCCACACGTGAGAGTTTGAGGGTTAGGAACTTTCTTTTCCTTCGTATGTGTATTTAATTTTAATTTTGATTATGTGACTTATATGATTTAATTGAGTATGTTATTTAAAATCGTTTATAATATGCTTACATGCTAATTAAATGTTTTATTTCGTTCATGTACTTATTTGAAATTATATGAAATCCTTGGACTCTTTTCAACTTTGAATTTAGACCTAATTGCCAACCTATCAAATCTTGGCACCCTAATTCAATTACTTAAATTCTTAGAGGACTTGGTTGCAATTTTACCCTTTTCTTCCCCCTCTTTGAACGATATACAAATATACACATATACATACACTTTGTGTTTCATTTTACATTTCAAGTTATAAACAAGAACTCCTCCTCTCTTCCCCTCCTTCAATCTCGGTCCAAGCAAGAAGGTGAAAGACAAGTGTTCTCTTCCATTTTATCCAAGGAATCAAGCTCAAGATCCTCTTCTTTCCTTCCCCTTCATCTCTTCTCTCTTCCAAGGTAAGATGGTGTTTATGTTTGATGAATTCATGAGGTGTTTCTAGGGTTTTATGATATATATTGAATCCTTGAACCAAGATGCATTATTTGTGAAGTATATGAGTGGATTGATGCATATATATCTACATTTACGTGGAACTTGAAGCGTACAGGATCATCTCCATTTTTTAAGGGTTTCCTTGACACCTTTGCTTGAATAATAGCATGTTTGTTTGGTTTACTTGTGACCTAAATGATATATATGACTTGTATACATGTTATATGTTAGTTTTAGGTTGATTTCTTGCATTAGTTTGGTGTTGGAGTGTGCTTGGGAGCTATTTCCGTGAACCACCCTGTTTTTCCCCTGTTTTTCTCGACCAGCGGCTTCCCAAACGGGAGTTTGGCCATTTAGTTCATTCACCAAACGCCACTTCCCAGAATTTTGACCCGAGACCTTCTAAACACCCGTTTGGGTTTTCAGACCATTTTTCAAACGGGCGTTTCTCCCTCATACGAACTCCGATTGACTTCATGTTTGAACCGTTGGAAACCTCTTGAAGTCTAGAATAACCTCCAATTGGAATAGTCTCTATATCTTTCCCATTTGTGAGTTATAGTCATTTCTTTTAGGTGTCGCCACTTTCCTGGAAAACTACACTCGCCTAACTTTAAGCTTACGCCATTTTCTCCTCACTTTGACCTAGAAAACAAGACATATACCATCGGAAAGGTCTTTGTGTCTATTTTCATATCCAACAAGAAAAACTCAATTCCAACTTATAGAACTTAAGATATTCCTGTTTTACCGCAGCATGCACATTTCCGAGAATTGTCCATTTTCGCCAAACTTCACCAAAACCCCTCATATTGCATTCCTTTCACTTCCTTGGATCCCGTATGTGACTTGTATGAATTATATGCTTGATTAATTGATAATTATGCTCTTATTTGACACTCTTTGATCTTTAATTGTTTAAACTTGATTGTTAACTCCGTGTCTTACATGAAATGAATTCATTTCGTTAAATGGCATCAATACATGACCTCTTTGAGTGTAATTGCATCTCCTATACGTTAATTGAATGTCACACATGTTATAACATGACATACCACTTGATGAGCATTGTCGTGCGTCCTATTTGGTATCATATTGTGTGTCCTCTCACGAGTACACATTGTTACTTTCTCTTGTACAGTTCATCTCCAGGGCGGAGACTTCCGGATTGAATAGGCACCCGTATCTATCATGTTTCTTGTCTCGTGGTATTCCAGGTGAGGGTGTTTTCCATTTAGTTCTTAAACCCTACAACCCATATGTGAATGTTTTAGCTAAAAATTTTACTGTATATCTATATTATTTTTCAGATGATCATCGAGTAAATATTTAAAAGAATTGAACCGGTTCCAATGAAATGAATTGAATGAACTGTTTCCCCACCAGGGCTACCCCTGGCGGGGAGAAAGAATAGGATTGTCTCCCGCGACTGGGCTACCCCTGGTGGGGAAAAACAGTTGGATTGTCTCCCGCGACTGGGCTACCCCTGGCGGGGAGAAAGAGTTGGATTGTATTGTTCCTGTTTATTCTTGAACCTATTAATTAACTGATTGATTGATTGCATGATCACGATTTAATAATTATTCCCTATTGACCTTACACGGTCGGACTAAGTATGGAGGTTATGCACGCTCACTCGACGAGCCATTATGATTATTCACGAATTATAAACTTAATGAATTCATTATGAATTAGTCGTAAAGTCCGAGCATTACTAATCCTTTTCTTGCCCTTCTCGGGATCTAATTTTAAATAAACTTTGTTCGGAAATTATAACTTGCATGCGCCTACTTCTATATTTATGTATAGCTCCGGCTCACTCAGTCTTCTATAGACTGACCCCTCTTTCCCTCTTTTCAGTTTCTTGCAGGTGTAGCTGGGCGGGAGTCCAGTCTTAGCTTACTTTCGAGTCTCACTTGTCCACTCGAGTCACATTTTACATTATTACGGCTTTAATTATATTTATTCATGTAATGGGCCGGTGTGCCTTTTATGTATTATTGATTATCGATTCGGGATAGGATGCATGCTTAGCTGAACCCGTTGTTTGGTGCATGTTGGATTTAATTATATTTATGAATTGTTTAGGTTTGTAGCCATTAATGTATTTTATTGTTGGAATTATTGCTTCCACATTGCACTCGTCAGGTTGTTGAATTAATTGGTACGGGATTAGATTCCGCCTAGCCAGGGAGTTATTTTTATTTTGTCACCCGTTCGCTACGAGTCCGGTTCATGCTGGATCATCAATTTCATACGTGGACTAGACTTGTAGTGCGGGGGATGTGGTGCCTATCGTCACGGGTGCTACATCCTAAGATTGTATCAGAACTCCAGGTTACAAAATCGGAGTTCTAGCGTCGTGTCATGTCAAGTATAGGTCGAACGGCCCAGGAACAATGTGTCAACGTGTGCACCGCATTGAAAATGAGCATTGTTATTGATACTTGATATAAAAAAAAAATACAATGTTGAATGTGATTAATTTGAATTTTGTTGAATTATTTGTTGCATTTTGCATTAATACTTGTTTTTGGTGCTATTTGTGTGACATATGCATTCACTAACCTGCATCCATTTATATTCAAATTGAGTTGTGATTTGTAGGTTTCTATCACAACATCAAACCACGGCCAATTTCTAAGATCACGATAACTTGTTAAGAGCTCTTGTTTTGGGTACGGGCGAAATGAAGAAAACTTCGGGGGCTAGGATGAATTCGGATAGTTGAAGATTCTTATAACAAAGCTATAGGTTGGGGGATCAAAATCGAGTTAGGAATCAAATTACGTGTGAAGATTGAACATGGTTGGGGTAATGGTATGAGAGCTTCATGTTACAATCCCAAATAAACACACGCTCCTATTCCATAAACGAAGTTGATTAATCAAGTTCAAGAGGCTCGTTTGATTCAAGAGAGAAGGGGAGGAAACCTTGAAGACATCAAAATTCAAGGCTTTAATATATGTGCAAGTTGGGATAATTACGAAAATGTTCATTGGGATCGAGTTAGTGGGATAAAAAGGGGTTACTCTGTATAAATGATTAAGGAAAAGAATCTTGAAGGTTTTCGAATTGAGGTTCAGGAAGGCAAGCAAGCTAGGGATCTTTGAGGAGATGTCAAAATGAATTTAATCCTTGAATAATAATCAGATCGAGATGGTAAAAAAGAGAGCTATCATAAGAATTAAACTATCGGAGTGAAGGTCTAAATCAGGATGGTTAGGAACGAAGTTAAGATTAGAAGTTAAGCTCGGGGTAAAGTTCCTTAAGGTTGAAATAAAAGATCAAGAAGAAAGAGATGAGTCGGGATACTTTGAATTGTGAAATAAGGTCGGATTGATTTGGAAAAGCTAAAAATACCGACCAATCTTGGACTCGTAAAGACAACAAGTAGAGGAACTGAGCAACTAGAAAATCAACATAAATCTATGGGGAGTCATGACACTTGTGTTGCACTCAAGTTCGGTATTCGGAGTGGATTGAAAGGAATAGGATTACCTAATCGTAAAAGATGGTTCATTCACCTTATGAACTCACCAAGAATGGAATAAGAAGGCTCCTCTCAAGATAACAACTACGGTGAAGATTCGAACAAGTTAGGATTTGGATTTGGGAAGGAATTAAGGGATCGAGAAATGTGGGTATGGAGGAGATGGGATTTAAAATAACAACTTTGCATCATGAAGTTTCACAAGAGATACAAGGGAATAAAGGAATTTGGAACCCATTTTGGGAAGAATTAAAGCATTGAGATGTTCGAGTATAGAAGAATTGGAACTAAACAACAAATTCGGACTTTGGAACGTATGGGTGGATACAAGGAAATCAAGGAAGTGAAGAAGACCGTGGGTAAGTAAGAGGTGATCAACGAATTCGAGAACATAGGATCAACTTGGCAAACCAAAACCTATTTCATGGTGAAAGGTACTTACATTCATGGCACGTGCATCATACGTTACATTAAATTATTTACTCTCCCCTATTTATATATGTGTGTGCATCTCAACTTGATATAATTTCTCAAACGTGTCGCATCTTTAGTGGTTTTAAAAAGTGCTATGTTCATTAGCATATTAACCCGACATACATTGTTAAGTGTTTACTTGATAGAAAGTTTCCTTCACCTCATTCATCAAGTTGGTTTCAACCGAGCCATATTCGAATCAAGAAAATGAGAAGTTTTGGGTTGCACCGGTTGAGTAAAGAGGAAAGCAGGAATTCCGAGGTTGGAAAAAAAAATAATAGAGTCGGAAATAGAAATGAAAGAAGTGGGTCGCTTCAAAAAGGAACAAAGGAAATGCAAGAATTAACAAGTAACGACACCCTAGAAAGCAATGGTAAGGGACGAATTGAGAGATTTCAACACCAGGTAGACTTCGAGATCGAGGTGAGAATGACTGTGGGAATAATATTGGAAGAGACAAGTTCTTAAGATGAAGATCCGGATTTAAAGAGAGTTTGAAATTCGATGGACAAGAGGGGTAAAGGAATAAAGGATGATTGATTGAAACCTCGGTTGCAAGATCAACGCCGTTGGTTTCTTATTACCTGACACGCATGAACTCAAATCTTCCAAAGTTGAATAGATTGAGTTTTATATAACGTGTCTTCTGTCATGAAGATGATGGGGTTGTGAGAGAATTTCAAGGAAACTGATAAGGGAGGTGTTTGATAGGAGAAGCCGAACAAATCATCATATTCTGAGATAGACAAATAAGGAGTTAATTCAACTGAGCTTTGAAAGTTGAATATTTAAGGGAATGTTAGCAGGATTTGAGGATGAGAATTCAAGCTATTAATGACTAGCTTGAGCCAAGAAGGCTGAATGAAAACTTGTGATGGAGATTGGGTTAATGGGTTGAAGATCAAGTGCCCACTCAAGAAGGGAACTTCGGATCGCGGTGTTCGTAAGGAAAGGAAAGTTGATCGTGGAGTGAAACTCGGGTGGACATTAAAGTATTGGATACATCAGGTATTTCGAGGGCTGACACTAAAGGTAGAGAGACCTCCAAGGACAAATCAAGTCTTGAGTCGGATCGCTACCATGGAAGATTCCTGAACAACGGTGAACGGTACATCAAGCATCCATGGAATATGCATACACACAACTTAACTTCAAATAATTTCATGATGCTAAATGCTTTGACTGTTTGTTGTATTACTTTCCTTTGTATGAATGATACTTGATATATTTGACTTTTCCTACTTGTTCCTTATATGGTTGGTGTGAGTGTTTATTTAATTGTTCTCTTGGGTTGTTGTGTTTGTTTGTTTGAGAGACGGGGTTCTCTCGTTGTTTGTTTGAGAGACGGGGTTCTCTTGTTGTTTATTGAGGGACGGGGTTCTCTCCTTGTTGCTAGTTTCTTGTTTAACTTACTTTAGTGGCAGTTTAGATCTTTTCGAGTGTTTAGGTTCCGGGTGAGTTAGGGTCTTGATTTAACTGCGTTTGAAGACCCCTAATTGCTTGAAGACCTTTTCCGAACTAATTCCTAACGGGGAGTTGCTAACCCGCGTGGGATGAACACGGGAGAGTTGCTTAAGAGTCCAGAACTCGAGGTGGTGGACCTGAGGACAGGTCCATTTTAAGGGGGAGAGGTTGTAACGCCCCACATGTTCAAATTATTTAGGTATACACGCCACACGTAAGAGTTTGAGGGTTAGGAACTTTCTTTTCCTTTGTATGTGTATTTAATTTTAATTTTGATTATGTGACTTATATGATTTAATTGAGTATGTTATTTAAATTCGTTTATAATATGCTTACTGCTAATTAAATGTTTTATTTCGTTCATGTACTTATTTGAAATTATATGAAATCCTTGGACTCTTTTCAACTTTGAATTTAGACCAAATTGCCAACCTATCAAATCTTGGCACCCTAATTCAATTACTTAAATTCTTAGAGGACTTGGTTTCAATTTTACCCTTTTCTTCCCCATCTTTGAACAATATACAAATATACACATATACATACACTTTGTTCTTCATTTTACATTTCAAGTTACAAACAAGAACTCCTCCTCTCTTCCCCTCCTTCAATCTCGGTCCAAGCAAGAAGGTGAAGGACAAGTATTTTCTTCCATTTTATCCAAGGAATCAAGCTCAAGATCCTCTTCTTTCCTTCCCCTTCATCTCTTCTTTCTTCCAAGGTAAGACGGTGTTTATGTTTGATGAATTCATGAGGTGTTTCTAGGGTTTTATGATATATATTGAATCCTTGAACCAAGATGTATTATTTGTGAAGTGTATGAGTGGATTGATGCATATATATCAACATTTACATGGAACTTGAAGCGTACATGATCATCTCCATTTTTTAAGGGTTTCCTTGACACCTTTTCTTCAATCATAGCATGTTTCTTTGGTTTACTTGTGACCTAAATGATATATATGACTTGTATACATGTTATATGTTAGTTTTAGGTTGATTTCTTGCATTGGTTTGGTGTTGGAGTGTGCTTGGGAGCTATTTCCGTGAACCACCCTGTTTTTCCCCTGTTTTTCTCGACCAGCGGCTTCCCAAACGGGAGTTTGGCCATTTAGTTCATTCACCAAACACCCGTTTCACTTCCCAGAATTTTGACCCGAGAGCTCCCAAACGCCCGTTTCGGTTTTCAGACCATTTTTCAAATGGGCGTTTCTCCCTCATAAGAACTCCGATTGACTTCATTTTTGAACTGTTGGAAACCTATTGAAGTCTATAATAACCTCTAATTAGAATAATCTCAATATATTTTCCCATTGGTGAGTTATAATCAATTCTTTTAGGTGTCGCCATTTTCCCGGAAAACTACACTCGCCTAACCTCAAGCTTACGCCATTTTCTCCTCACTTGGACCTAGAAAACGAGCCATATACCATCGGAAAGTTCTTTGTGTCTATTTTGATATCCAATAAGAAAAACTCAATTCCAACTTATAGAACTTAATATATTCCTGTTTTACCGTAGCATGCGCATTTCCGAGAATTATCCATTTTCGCCAAACTTCACCAAAACCCCTCATATTGCATTCCTTTCCCTTCCTTGGCTCCCGTATGTGAGTTGTATGAATTATATGCTTGATTAATTGATAATTATGCTCTTATTTGACACTCTTTGATCTTTAATTGTTTAAACTTGATTGTTAACTCCGTGCCTTACATGAAATGAATTCATTTGGTTAAATGGCATGAATACATGACCTCTTTGAGTGTAATTGCATCTCCTATATGTTAATTGAATGTCACACATGTTATAGCACGACATACCACTTGATGAGCATTGTCGTGCGTCCTATTTGGTATCATATTGAGTCTCCTCTCACGAGTACACATTGTTACTTTCTCTTGTACAGTTCATCTCCAGGGCGGAGACTTCCGGATTGAATAGGCACCCGTATCTACCATGTTTCTTGTCTCGTGGTATTCCAGGTGAGGGTGTTTTCCGTTTAGTTATTAAACCCTACAACCCATATGTGAATGTTTTGGCTAAAAACCTTACTGTATATCTATATTATTTTTCAAAGGATCATCGAGTAAATATTTAAAAGAATTGAACCGGTTCCAATGAAATGAATTGAATGAACTGATTCCCCATTTCATGTTGTACTGATTGTCTCCCGCGACTGGGCTACCCCTGGCGGGGAGAAAGAATAGGATTGTCTCCCGCGACTGGGCTACCCCTGGCGGGGAGAAAGAATAGGATTGTCTCCCGCGACTGGGCTACCACTGGCGGGGAGAAATAGTTGGATTGTATTGTTCCTGTTTATTCTTGAACCTGTTAATTAACTGATTGATTGATTGTATGGTCACGATTTAATAATTAATCCCCGTTGACTTTACACAGTCGGAGTAAGTATGGAGGTTATACACGCTCACTCGCCGAGCCATTATGATTATTCATGAATTATAAACTTAATGAATTCATTATGAATTAGTCGTAAAGTCCGGGCATTACTAATCCTTTTCTTGCCCTTCTCGGGAAGTAATTTTAAATAAACTTTGCTCGGGATTTATGACTTGCATGCGCCTGTTTCTATATTTATGTATAGCTCCTGCTCACTCAGTCTTCTAGAGTTTAACCCCTCTTTCCCTCTTTTCAGTTTCTTACAGGTATAGCTGGGCGGGAGTCCAGTCCTAGCTTTCTTTCGAGTCTCACATGTACACTCGAGTCATATTTTACATTATTACGGCTTTAATTGTATTTATTCATGGAATGGGCCGGTGTGTCATTTATGTATTATTGATTATCGATTCGGGACAGGTTGCATACTTAGCTGAACCCGTTGTTAGGTGCATGTTGGATTTAATTATATTTATGAAGTTTTTGGGTTTGTAGCCATTAATGGATTTTATCGTTGGAATCTTTGCTTCCGCACTGCACTCGTCAGGTTGTTGAATTAATTGGTACGAGATTAGATTCCGCCTGGCCAGGGAGTTGTTTTTATTTTGTCACCCGTTCGCTACGAGTCCGGTTCATGCTGGATCATCAATTTCATACTTGGACTAGACTTGTAGTGCGGGGGATGTGGTGCCTATCGTCACGGGTGCTACAAGATCACCAAGATTTCAAGATCAAACCCCATGAACATATACATCACCAAACTCCATAACCTTCAAGATTCATACATGAAATTCAAGTTCAAAGCTTCTAATCATGCTTCTAGCATCAATTAAACAAGTTAACATGCTCAAATCCTAACCCTAGCTTCATATAAAAATCTCAAGAATTCACATATATATCTCATTTCTACCTTGAAAGAGAATATGAGAAGATGATGAAGTTGAAATAGCTTCAAAACTTGTAAATTTCCCGAAAAACTAGCTTGAATTTCATAAAATCTATTCTTTCTCTTTTAGGGTTCACGGATTGGGAAAGAGAGATGGAGAAAGCAAAGTTGGTATGAAGTGTATGGAATGATGAAGAAGAATACGTGATTCATCTCTTAAATTTTGATGAAATATCTCAATTTGCAATTAAATCCTTCAACTACATAAGCTCATGCAATTAAGGATGAAAAGTTTGGGAAAAGATCAATTTGGTCCAATGAAATGCTTGTCCAATTTGGTCCTCACATTTAAATAAATGCCAATTAAGGACACTTAAGCAATTAAAACACGTTCGCCAATTAATTCACGTAACAATCGATTCCAATTTATAACATAATTCTCAAGTTGACAAGTATTTCACATATTTTCACGTAAACATATTGGAATAAAATTTATAAAATTACTATAACACATACAAGTTGAATAAACGAAAATAATAAATTAAAATCCTAACTCTCGAAAACTCACACGTGTCGTGCGTACCTGAATAACCGAAAATCGGGGCGTTACAGTTCTGATGTATTCTAGTGTTTTACTAGTATAGAGAGAGTATAAAGAATGTTGTACTACAAAGTAACCCTTGAGCAACAGTGCTGTGTTTGAGCATCTGAAGCTAGAGAGTTCTCTTTGTAGGAGTATGCTACAATTTGTTTAGGTCATATTTGTTTTATAAGATAGGATAGTTGAAATTTATTCCTTCCACAGTCACACTATTCTGAAGGATTTCAATAGTTATCAATGTTATGTTTGTTTTATAATCTATGTGATTGTTGGTATTTAGAAGCATTATGTATCTATCATGCATCTACGGTTGTTTCCTGCTAGATAATACACGTAAATTTTTTATTTATTTTTTAACTTATACACATCCAAGCGGGATTTGAATCCAAGACCTTGCCCTAGAAAATACACGTAGATTTTATAGCTTTTACGAAGATACACCTATTAGTCATGTTTTCATTGTAGATGTTAGTGATAATTTAGCAAGGGAAAAAGATACGGGCCATACATTTCGTTATACTTATCTACTATTAGTTTACTTAGATAGAATTTTCAGTAGATTATGAAGCTTAGAAAATGTTTACTTTATTGATTTGTTTACTTAATATGACTATGTTAAAATTTTGTTAAATATCTAATTAAGTTAATTTATTTATTATATTATATAGTCCTAACTAATTAGCAATTCTTTTTTGTAGTTGTTAAATAGTCTAGTGAATTTTATATTTTCTTGCCAATAGTATAGAATTCTTACACTATTTTAATAAAAATAAAAATTATTGTGTTAAATAACCAACGCACCCCACATCTAATAAAGTAAATTATCTTTTAGTGTATGTCAACTCCATAATGAAGTAAACACCATTTTAGAGTATCCCAACTAACTAACATAATCTAATATAAACTAATTGCTAATATGTATATGTATGTTCTATATCTTTAAATATAAAGTATATATGTTTTCTGCATCTCCAGCATCTCTTCTCTCACTTCATCTCCCACATAAGCCTCTCCCTCTCTCTTTGCATACTTATAAGCTAGGTTGCACGGATACGAACATGGTGACACGGACACGACATGGACACGGCGATACGAATTTTTTAAAAAGTTTAGGACACGACACGGATCCGACACGACTATATTTTATATAAATAAATATATTTTATATGTAAATTAAAATATTTTATATAAAAATAAAAATAGTTTATAAGTATAATCTAGATAAAATAAAATATTTAAAAAACTATGTATAATTAAAAATTAGAATAAGTTTTGTTATTTTAGTTTTCTCCCCAAAAAATTCTAAAAATATTAAAAAATGCATAAAAAAATTTATGTAATTATAAAATTTGCCCCGCCGTGTCCGAGCTGTGCCGGACACTTCACCCCGTCGTGTCCTACACCGTGTCCTATTTTTTTTAATTTCGGACACGTTTCAGCCGTGTCCGATACGTGTCGGAGCCGTATCCGAGGCATGTCCGTGTCCGTGTCCGACACGTGTCGGAGCCGTATTCGAGGCGTGTCCGTGTCCGAAACGTGTCGGACACTGCACGGACACTTTTTTTGCCGTGTCCGTGCTTTTTAGCTTATAAATGAGTTGGTGCGTAAATTATATATAAATATATACACACACACATATATTTATGAATATATATATATATATATATATATATATATATATATATATATATATGTTTTTTAACACACGCACACCCAGGGGCGACGCAACATTTGTAAAGTGGGGTCAATTGACCCCACTGAAAAAATAATTTAATTATATATAGACATATTTATTTTATGTATTTTTTTATTTCTGATTTTAAAATAGTTTTTTGACCCCACATAAAAAAATAAAAAATTATATTGACCCCTTAAATTTTAGAATTATATAGAAAATTAAAAAAAGTCCATGGCCCAAAAATAAAAATAAAAACCTATTTAATAATGTCCTAACTATTACACTTTAAAAAAATATACTGTAATAGTTTTTCAATTTCAAAAGATATTGTTAGACATTGAGAAATATTTTAAAAGAAAATCACAAGTTTTGGATGATTCATAGTCCAAAAAAGCCATCAAAATTATTTGAATCGGAAAATGATGGATTTTGAAAATCTTCAAACAAATTCTGAATTGTGGGAAAAAAAAATTATATATTATGATCAAAATGTTTGACAATGAAAAGTGTCGTGCCATCCTTCAAAATTCCACAAAGAGATAATGATGGGATGATGCGCCCGTTCATTTAGTTTATTCTAATTTATCAACTACAGTGATCATATATATTAAGAATAATGTATTTAGTACAATTAATAATGATAAAATTATAGTACAGTTTCACAATATTAAAATTGTAGATGTCAATTTAAAAAATAAATTTAAGTAAAGTATTTTAATTTTTTTTAAGGGTTAAACATTTTTTGCATCCTAATATTTGGGGTGTAAAAAACATTTAACTCTTTTTTTAATAATATATTTTTTATTTAAAATTAAATTTTCTGACCCCACTGTCTTACCATCCTGGAGTCACCCCTGCGCACACCCATGTGGCCAGAGGGCTTTATGAATTTATATTTGAAAGTGGGTTTGTAATTTCAGGTTGGATTAATGTATGAAAATGCGTAAATATGAGTTTGTGGCGTAGTTCTAGTGAATCTTGGTGTGTTTGGGTGTGGTTTAGTGTGGTGTTGGGGCGCCATTCCCACCGGGCATAACTGTTGACCAAAAGCCATAAAAGAGAGAAGAGCAATTATGGATATACTTTTTCACCATCCTAATTAAGAGGTATATCTTTCCAAGTAGGGATGCAAATGAGCCGAGTCAAGCCTTGAATTTCTGGCTCGGGCTTGGCTCGTGCCTAGCTTGAGATGGCTCAGTTCGGCTCTAGAGCCAAACCTTTAGCTGGAAAAAAAGGGGGCTGCTGTTCAACAAACCTATTCTATCCCTTTAAAACAAAAAATTACTAGACAAATCCAGATTTATCCAACAATATAAACTTAGCATGTAGAAATTGGAATTCCATTACTAAAAAACATTTAATAACACACATAAAATTAATTCCTTTGCAGTAATTAATGATACTTAAAAAAAAAAATTAAATACAAGTGCTTACATATACAAAAAAGTCCAACTTGAGAAGAAACAGTGATGGCGGCGATTAGTGGAGGAGGCCTACGACGAAGACGGTAGTAGACTGACGAGATGATGGTGCGGCGCTGGTGGTGGGCAGATTTTGCTGCAGCTGGTGGTGGGATGTGCTGAGAGGCGAGAGAAGAGAGAGGAAACATCAAACGTGAGAGAAGGAAGAGGGATGACTGGTTAGAGAAGAGAGAGAAGAGTGACCGGTGAAAAAAGAGAGGGAGACGTTGGAGAAAAGAAAAGGGTATGAGGCCGCTGGAAGGAAAAAAGTGAAGCTAGGGTTAATTACTTTATGGGTATATACTATATATGTAACGCCCCCCTCTTGTAGTGTACGGATTACGCCACGTGTCGACTTTCTTGTGCGTTTGATTATGTAATTATGTGATTTATGTTGCCTGGTTTGCAGCTCCTTTTGAGTTTAGGGGCTTGTTCGTGATTTTCTCTTTCAAGGGTTTTTCGGTCATTTCTCATTCAGTCGAGCGTTCGATCTTTTTGACCCCTGCCTTGCGTTCGGGGCATCGAGACGAGTCCGTAGACTCTAAGTTTGCCCCATTCTGACTTCGTTAGCCCTCTCTTCTGACCGTTTTTGCGTACGAGGACCCGAGATATATACCCCGAATCCTCATAATCCGTGCCATTTCAATCCAGCTTCTTCCTCCAACGTTCTATCATTCCTTTGGCACTATTCACATAGTCAAGGTGTAATTACATGCACAAGCCCGTTCTCGCTCGTTTCTTGACGGAATTCGAAGTGTGAGTAGTGGAAATTTATCAGCTCGACGAGCCCGTCACGATGATACCAAAATCATGGCTCGAAAACTAGCGGAGGCGGCGCTATGGTGAGTTGTAGGTGGCGGTGGTGGCGCAAGTTTTAGCCATCTTTCGCGGCGGGTTCCGACATTTTCCCGACGACACGCGCCACCCCATTTTTAGAAGACGTCCCGGCGCAACCATCCAGCCAGCGGCGGCGGCTCACGCGCCGACTGAAAGTCACGGCGGGCGGCGGCGTTACTGTAGCGTGGCAGCTCCACCGCGTTCCGGCCAGATTTGCGGCCGGGCCTTGGTGGTTTCTGACATCTTTTGTCCTCCTGAGTTCGATTCTGGTGTCGGTTTGAGCAAACGAAGGCCGGAGGTAGCTGAACCGGAGACAGGCGTAGCGGCGGCTCTTCACGAAAGTTGTTTGGAATGTTGAGACGTAGCTGATAGTGTTGGCCCCGACTCGAGAACCGGCCTTTGGCGGCGGACCGGGGGTGAACCGGTGGCGAACCGGCTGTGAACCGGCGGCCATTCTCCGGCAATTTTTCCGATGATTTGACTAGGGGCTTTTGGAGGGCTCGTTACAAGCTTTCCAACAGTATGCTCAGATTTCATTTTCGTTTTAAGGTTAGCGTTTAATTTCAATTTTCGTCGTTGGGATTTAGTTCGGTTTTTCGTCAACGAAATCCGGTGTGTTTGATATTTTCTGAAATTGTTTGAGGGCTTTTGTCAAGCAGGCCGAGACGCATGTTTCTGTCCTTCCGGGGATTTTTCCGACCACCGGAGGCGGTGTTCCGGTGGTGGCCGGTGGCTATTCGCCCAGCTACGGTGGCGACTTTCCGACGCCTTCCGGACAACGTGCTCCTTTCGTCGTGGTGAGTCTATCACCGATTTTCGTTCATCAATCGAACACCTGGTTGATTTTTATGAATTTCTGAAGTTATTGTATGTTATACGTTAATTGCTTTAAATTGTAATTTGATCTGGTACGCTCAATTAATTGATGATTATGAATTGTATGATATATGAAAACTCGAATTCTTAACTTATTGATTTTATGGGCCTTGTTTCATATCGATTACTTGCCTTAATTGATTTAATTGTGAATTGTTTGAATATATACGAATTGGCATTATTATTCCACATGCTTATTTAATTTGAAATATGAACTTAACGTTAATGAATCATACATGTAGCTTTAATTGTATATTTGATTGTTATTTGGAACCTTCAATGCACACCCGAACATTTCATGACTTTTATAATTTATTATATATTAAATCATTGCATAACTTATTGTTATCATTTCGTGAACATTGTCGTGCGTCCTATTTGGTTCATATCGAGTCTCCTCTCACCGGTACATATTGTTCCCTTTATTGTACAGTTCTTCTCCAGGGTGGAGACTTCTGGATCGAATAGGCAACCGTAGTGTTCTTGTTCTTGTTCTTGTCTCGTGGTATTCCAGGTGAGGTTTAATTTGTAGATATATAGAACCTTTACAACCCTATGTGACGTTTAAGCCAAAAGATATCTATATATATCTATAGTTTTCTAAACTCTATTGATTTTCCATTGATCTACTGAATTGTACTATATTGATTGACTGTTTTGGCGAGTATATTGTACTGCACTGTGGGCCCGAGGGTAGTGGCTTGAGCCAATCGGGAAAGCATGGGCTGACGGGTAACTCGAGCGCTATCCTCACCAAATTGGGATGACCCCTGAACCCCCTAGGAGACTAGGGGAGGAAGGAGTTCCGGGCATAGGAGTCATGTGCCTAATGCTCAAACTGATTGGGTGGTGGGGCCTTGCAAACCCACCATCACCGGAGGGAGAAGGAGTTACTGAACCTGCTACTTGTGCACTGTAAATTGATTGCTTGATCACCTAATCACTTAATAACTGAATGATTGTACACTGTCGGAGTAAGGTTGGAGAATTGCCCTCACTCACCGGGCCACTGATTGATTGATTAAAATTGATTAAAGTGTCTAATCTGATAGTTGTAATATCGGGCGAGTTCTAAGTATTCTTGAACATATATTGTTTTCTGTAATAAAACCTTACCCGAGGTTACGACTTGCATGTTATCTGCGCTAATAGTTATATAAACCCCTCACTCAGTCAGTGGTAGACTAACGCCTCATTTCCTTTCCTTCTAGTTCCTTTTGCAGGTGTTGGTTACTAGGCAGAGTTAGAATTGTCGAGTCATTGTCCAAGTCTCAACCACTTACACTGATTGCATACTATATGGTTTCTAAGTATTGTATTGACTTATTATTGTTGGCCGGTGTGCCACTTATTGAATTGATATTGATTCGGGACAGGTTAGGACAGGTGTATCGATTAGCGGAACCCGTATTTAAATTCTCGTTAGATTTCATTTGTTTCTTTGATATTACATGAATGATTTCCTTGCTTTCGCATTTTGGTTATTGTTGTTTGTTCCAGGGTTAGCTTCCGCCTAGTCAGGACTGTCATTTTATTTGTCACCCGTTCGCTGTGAGTCCGATTCATGTATGGACTGCCTATTTCATATGTGGATTAGACTCATAGTGCGGGGGATGTGGTGCCTGTCGTTGAGGGTGCTACATCTTTAAGTGATATCAGAGCTCCAGGTTGCAAAACCGGAGTTCTAGTGTCGTGTCGTGTCAAGTCTAGGTCGTACGGCTTAGGAACTACTTGTCAACGTGTGCATTGCATCGTTTTTAACCTTGAAATGTGATTATTTCAAAACTTTGGTGATTTATATGTTGCATTTTGCATCGAATCCATGTTTTTGGTGCCAAATATGTTTCATGAGCATGTAGTAATCGCATGCATCTATTTTGAAATGAGTTCTGATTTATAGGTTACGAAGATAATATTAAACCACGGCCAATTTCTGCGACAACCACAATCTATCACAAGCTCTTTCCTTTAACTTGGGAGTTGTAAAGAATGCATCAGGGATTTTATATAAAATTTTTAAAAGTTGGGATCTTTTCCTGGGCTTTGGTTCGGATGATAAGAACCCTTGATGAGATGGGATTTGGGGCGTGTGATGATGGTTTGGACTCACGAGTTCAAACTGTAGGTCTACACTAC
The DNA here is from genome assembly GCA_037501455.1 of Lantana camara. NCBI lineage: Eukaryota > Viridiplantae > Streptophyta > Magnoliopsida > Lamiales > Verbenaceae > Lantana > Lantana camara. Next base: position 100,025,812 of record CM074855.1, read on the forward strand.
GAAGATTCCTCAACTGGATTCCATAAGAGCATTCAATTAAGAAAGAAGCGAAGAAAATATGGAAGATGGTATGGCTCGAGATTTCGATCGCGAAAGAAATAAAGGAAGTCAAGCAATCTGGTGGAAAAAAAAATTAAATTTTTTTTTGGAAGACAATCACGCTAAAGGTTTTATCTCCGATGAGTTGGGTATTTTTCAGATCCAAGCTGAATTGTCGTGTTGTGGGGTCACGTTAAAAGACATGAAGCAATAAATGGAAACGATAATGAAATATAAAGAATTTCTGGGTGGATTTTTCCGCGATCAAGTATAAACAATTGGAAGGGGAGTTCATTTAATTATTCGAACTACTGAAGCGTAAACCATGGAAGTTTTGATCAAAGTGAAAACCATGAAGAAGACTCGGACAACAATTGGAGAGTGATTATTAAAGATAAGGCAAGATTCTAATTCCATGAGCATAGAAGACTTTGGGTTCAAGAGATCATAATTCCAAGCCGTGGAAATGTCCAAGTTGATGCTAGATGATTCTGAAGATTAGAAGACCGTGGAAAAAACAAGAAATGATCAACAGTTCGAGACAAACTTATAATTCAACAAACAATGAATGAGTTGCTGAGATAAAGCTTCCATTACTACGGTGACATGTAACGCCCTGATTTTCAGACAGTCAGGTACGCTCGCCACGTGTGGGTTTCGAGCGTTAGGATTTTATTTTATTATTTTCGTTTATTTAATTTAAACGTGTTACATTAATTTCTATAAATTGTGTTCAACATGATTACGTGAAAATTATATGATATTCATTTCAATTTGAGAATTCTTGTATGAATAGAATTTAATTGTTACATGAATTAATTGTTCAAATTGTATAATTTGCATAATTGCCCTTGATTGCTCATTTCCTTTTATTTAAGGACTAAATTGCATGAAAACCTTAGAGGACTAAATTGATCATTTTCCAAACCTTATATCCTCAATTGCATGACTTATGAAGTTGGAGGATTTAATCACAAATATTATAATTTTTCCAAAATATAACGATATATGCATCTCTTCCTTGTTCTTCATTTTCATTTTATAAAAATCCATCCCCATATTTTCTCCTTCTCTACCGAACCATCATCACTCATGAAAGAAGAGATTTTCATCAATTCTAGTCATGATCATGAAGAAATTAGGAGCTTTGAAGCATCATCATCTCACCTCTTTTCTCCATTTCTTTCTTCCAAGTTACTCTCCAGGGAGGAGATTGTCGAGCACGAGCACGTTCACGCATTCAAGAGTCGTGTGTCGCCTGTCAGGTGAGGTTTAATTTCTAGTTATATAGAACCCGTATAACCTTTACGTGATTTTTGGCCAAAGGTATTTATAGTTATAATTTCATGAAATCACTTATCATTTCAAGTATGTTATTGTTCACGAATCAAGCATGTCATGTTCATGAAAGCAAGTAAATGCGTTCTCCTGGCCAGGCTCTCCTTAGTGAGGGTGTTGGGCTGGTCTTCGGGCTGGTGGTTGTCCGTCCAACCACAGGAAGAACAATACCCTATCGTGTACGTGTGTTCTATTGGCCAGGTCCTCCTTAGTGAGGGCGCTGGGCTGGTCTTCGGGCTGGTGGTTGTCCGTCCAACCACAAGAAGAACAAAGCCCTATCGTGTACTTGTGTTCTCCTGGTCAGGTTCTCCTTAGTGAGGGCGCTGGGCTAGTCTTAGGGCTGGTGGTTGTCCATCCAACCACAGGAGGAACAAACCCTATCGTGTTACAAGCAAGCCATGTATTGATTGCATGATTTCCATTCCATGAATGTGCTAATTGAGTACACTATCGCACGATTGCACGGTAACCGAGTTGCTTGATCACCTATTAATTTATAATCAAGCAAGCATGTTTCATGTACATTTGGAAACCACCCGCACTCGCCGGGGCCATGTATTGATTGATTGCATGAAATGAACAAGTAATTAATATTGACCGTTGTATTCTCGGGCGAAGAATACTTTATTCTTGAAATCATATATTTATCTTTTATGAACCTTTACCAGAGAATATAACTTGCATTCTATCTGCGCAAATATATATGTAAACCCCTCACTCGGTCTTCACAGACTGACACCTCCACCTTTCAGGTATTGCAGGTGCACGCTAGGCGGGAAGTGAGTCGAGTCCAGTCTTGGTAGTCGAGTCGTGCACGGTGTATTTTATTTAATTGTTTATTTATTGTTTAAGGGATTTAGGTTATTGTTATTGTTTATTTGGAGATGATAATGTATTGATAAATACAGTAAAGCATGTTTAGACTGATAAATGAAACATCGTGACTTGGTAAATGGAAATGCTTGATAAAGATTAGTTTATGCTTCCGCTTTAATTTTGTTGCATGAGTTAGTTATCCCGCCTAGCCTATTGAGTTATTGCATTGTTACCCATTCGCTATAGGTTAGTTCATGTACGGATTGGCCATTTCGTATGTGGATTGACCTATAGTGCGGGGGTGTGGTACCTCCACTTGTAAGGGGTGCTACATCTAAGGTGGTATCAGAGCCCGGTTGCAAAACCGAGGTTCTAGTGTCGTGTCGTGTCGAGTCTAGGTCGTACGACATAGGAATTACTTGACAATCTGAGAGTCTTGCATTTTATTTGAAATTACTTGGCTACTTGGATTCTTTGAATTAACTGAAATACTTGATAGCTTGTACTTTCTATTAATTCATGCTATTAATTGCTAATTAATTGATTTTTGAATCGTTTGAAATTATTTGCTCGACGTGTTTTATTCCAAGCATTGGTAAATTAATTGTTGCATTATATATTAAATTCTTGCTGGTATTAATTATTTGACTATTACGTGACACGAACACGCTTCACCCACATGCATTTATTTGCAAAGCAAGTTGTGAGTGACAGGTTTTGGAAATGTATGAATCAAGGCTGGAGGATTTTGAAATTTAAGAGACTGATCAACTGCTCGAACCAAGTGCAATTCGGTCAACCAAGAATGGACACTGGAACCGAGCTTAACATTTTTTACGGTGACAGGTTCTTCAATGCATTCATAAACACGTGCACCACATTTATTAATAAATTGCCTCTTATTTATAAATGTTGTTATAGATGTGACTCGAGATTACATACTTGATGCATTAAGTATATGTTTAAATTAGTTGAAGTATTTAAATTGTTTTACTTACAGGTATATTTAAGTTAATGTAAATGTTCTAACGTGTTGCATTTTAAATTGTTGGTAGGTTGCTACGTGCATTGATATTTTAACCATCATGCATTATTTAGTGTTTGTTGGTAATAGGTTCTCCCTACACTCTGAACAAACCTTGCTTCTATTTCTACCGACTCGAATTTAAAGAAGAGGTTTTTGAATCATCGGGTATCATGTTGTAGCCGGGTTATTTGATTCTGATTGGAAGTTAGCAGTATTTGGGGCTGTGAGAATTTAATTGTCCAGAATTTAATAAGAGCAGAAATTAATCGGCATTTTGGGGATTCAGTAAGGGTAGGAGGGAGAACTTTTCTTGATTCGGATCAGGGGGTTAACTTGGTAAATATGAACTCTAGAAGTAGTGGGTGGTAAGAACAGGATATGGAATTTTCATGAGTAGCCGAAGGATCGTAAGATGTTTCAATATCCGAAAAAAAAAAAAAAAAAATAGGGGAGTGCCAGTTGGTAAGCTTCAAGTTGAGTATGTCCTTAACATAAAAGATTGGAAACAAACCATTAATCAAAATCTTGATTAATAACAATTGGAACGAGGAAAAGATTTCGGGAATTGAATCAGCAGAGAAACTTGCAAGTGGGAAAGGACAGAACGAAGCTAAAGGATAAGAAAATTTCCATTTTCTTAAGGGGGAGAGCCGGTCTGAAAATAAATTGAAGTCTGCAGTTAAATAGCATTCGGGAAAGTTGGAAACCTCAAGAAAACCGATTCTTCCTGAAAACCTCTATCAGAACCATGTGAAAGAAGTCTTCAATAATTTAAGCTTTTCTCCCTCTTACACCAAGAAAAGTCCCATCATCGATAGTACCTTTGTTCCATCATCGTTTTCCAAGAAAGTGGGTATACTGTCTGCAATTCTCCGACAACCTCAGGATATCATTTGACTCAGTAAATAGAAAGGATTCAGTGTGGGTGATATCCGGAATCAATCTCAAGTTTTGGTAGGTTAACTCCGACAAGAGTTTTCTTACGAAGTTATTACTTATACCCTAGAGATGCCTGTGATAGCACACCGTGCTCTCATCCGTGTTGTCGCCGTCGCCTCCATAAATATACCAGTTTACCATGAACACTTCAGAAAGATGGAAGATTGATTGATCCTCTCTTTCAAGATATTTCACAGAGTTGGTAGGTATGTCATCAAATTTCACGGATCAAATGGAAGGCGGTTCACTAGGACCTGATTCTTTCGGTTTCTATGCAAATGTGCTTGCTGAATTACTCTCACGGGATGACAACCTTGATTCTTCTGTAATAAATATCCGCCGTATTGTTAACTAAGGGAGTAAGAGCTCAACTTTCAGAGTGCAAACAAGGAGTCAAGAATGTTGCTTCGGGAAAATGTTTACTTTAATTACTGAGGTTGGGGAAATGGTAACGCCTGTTTTCTCTGTTGGTTGAATAAGAGTTTGCTTGAAACACAAAGTCAGTCTTTTAAGTTTGAATACACAATCCCTTCAGGACAAGAAATCTAGGGTATATTTCAATTCCGAAACCGGAAGGTGAATGTGGGAATCAATCTAAGGAAACCGGTAAACCTGAAGATTCAAACGGGTAGGAAGATGTGGTGACTAATGATGATTTACGGATTCTGTTAGAAAATAGTACAAAGACAGAGACGGTTATCAGAAATGGGAATGTTGAGCTACAACGGTACCACGCGAGAAAGATCGCAACTAAAAGAATCAAGAATTCAGCCGAGTTATTTCAACACCGGAACCTCAATCCTCGGTGAACGGTACACTTAATCATGCATATCACGTGCATCACTATTTTATTATTTATTATTGTCAGTTGTTATTCTCATATATGATTCTTTGCTTATTGCTAATTATTTTAATCTGGTACATGACCCCTTGTTTATTATTAATTATTTTTATTATTTCATTGTTTTTGCATATGATTCCTTGATTGTTATTACTTGTTACGTGAACGATTATTTGCATAAGTGATAAATTTTATTTGATCCTTATGTATTAATTGTAAATAATTGTCTAAGTGCTTGCTTGAATTTTATTTCGTGTGCGTGAGAGACGGGGATTCTCTCGGGGTTGTCAAGAGACGGGGTTCTCTTGTTCTTTGCTCGGGAGACGGGGTTCTTCCGTTAATTGTTTGAGAGTCGGGGCACTCTCACTATCTTAATTACTTGTCAACTTGTATAGTGGAAGGTTAGATTTTCTTACAAGTGTTCAGGCTTCGGAAAGTTGAGGGTCGTGATTTCACATCTTGGGGACCTTGTGGATTAAAGACCTCTTTCGAACTAATCCCTGACGGGGAGTAGCTAACCCGCGTGGGATGAAAACGTAAGAGCCAATTAAATTCCAGGAATTCAGGACATGGAATCCGAGGACGGATTCTCTTAAGGGGGAGAGAATTGTAACGCCCTGATTTTCAGACAGTCAGGTACGCTCGACACGTGTGGGTTTCGAGCGATAGGATTTTATTTTATTATTTTCGTTTATTTAATTTAAACGTGTTACATTAATTTCTATAAATTGTGTTCAACATGATTACGTGAAAATTATATGATATTCATTTCAATTTGAGAATTCTTGTATGAATAGAATTTAATTGTCACATGAATTAATTGTTCAAATTGTATAATTTGCATAATTGCCCTTGATTGCTCATTTCCTTTTATTTAAGGACTAAATTGCATGAAAACCTTTGAGGACTAAATTGATCATTTTCCAAACCTTATATCCTCAATTGCATGACTTATGAAGTTGGAGGATTTAATCACAAATATTATAATTTTTCCAAAATATAACGATATATGCATCTCTTCCTTGTTCTTCATTTTCATTTTATAAAAATCCATCCCCATATTTTCTCCTTCTCTACCGAACCATCATCACTCATGAAAGAAGAGATTTCCATCAATTCTAGTCATGATCATGAAGAAATTAGGAGCTTTGAAGCATCATCATCTCACCTCTTTTCTCCATTTCTTTCTTCCAAGTTACTCTCCAGGGAGGAGATTGTCGAGCACGAGCACGTTCACGCATTCAAGAGTCGTGTGTCGCCTGTCAGGTGAGGTTTAATTTCTAGTTATATAGAACCCGTATAACCTTTACGTGATTTTTGGCCAAAGGTATTTATAGTTATAATTTTATGAAATCACTTATCATTTCAAGTATGTTATTGTTCACGAATCAAGCATGTCATGTTCATGAAAGCAAGTAAATGCGTTCTCCTGGCCAGGCTCTCTTTAGTGAGGGTGCTGTGCTGGTCTTCGGGCTGGTGGTTGTCTGTCCAACCACAGGAAGAACAATACCCTATCGTGTACGTGTGTTCTATTGGCCAGGTCCTCCTTAGTGAGGGCGCTGGGCTGGTCTTCGGGCTGGTGGTTATCCGTCCAACCACAAGAAGAACAAAGCCCTATCGTGTACTTGTGTTCTCCTGGTCAGGTTCTCCTTAGTGAGGGCGCTGGGCTAGTCTTAGGGCTGGTGGTTGTCCGTCCAACCACAGGAGGAACAAACCCTATCGTGTTACAAGCAAGCCATGTATTGATTGCATGATTTCCATTCCATGAATGTGCTAATTGAGTACACTATCGCACGATTGCACGGTAACCGAATTGCTTGATCACCTATTAATTTATAATCAAGCAAGCATGTTTCATGTACATTTGGAAACCACCCGCACTCGCCGGGGCCATGTATTGATTGATTGCATGAAATGAACAAGTAATTAATATTGACCGTTGTATTCTCGGGCGAAGAATACTTTATTCCTGAAATCATATATTTATCTTTTATGAACCTTTACCAGAGAATATAACTTGCATGCTATCTGCGCAAATATATATGTAAACCCCTCACTCGGTCTTCACAGACTGACACCTCCACCTTTCAGGTATTGCAGGTGCACGCTAGGCGGGAAGTGAGTCGAGTCCAGTCTTGGTAGTCGAGTCGTGCACGGTGTATTTTATTTAATTATTTATTTATTATTTAAGTGATTTAGGTTATTGTTATTGTTTATTTGGAGATGATAATGTATTGATAAATACAGTAAAGCATGTTTAGACTGATAAATGAAACATCGTGACTTGGTAAATGGAAATGCTTGATAAAGATTAGTTTATGCTTCCGCTTTAATTTTGTTGCATGAGTTAGTTATCCCGCCTAGCCTATTGAGTTATTGCATTGTCACCCGTTCGCTATAGGTTAGTTCATGTACGGATTGGCCATTTCGTATGTGGATTGACCTATAGTGCGGGGGTGTGGTACCTCCACGTGTAAGGGGTGCTACATGACAGGTTCAATGCATCCATAAGCACGTGCATCATTCACCGTTTTATCTTATTTAAAATTTTCTATTTATATACGCTTCTTCAATTGACATACTTGCTCAAACGTGCTGCATTATTAATTATTTGAAAACATACTACGTGCATTGGCATTCTTAACTGGCATGCATTACTTAGTGTTTATTTGATAGGAATCTTCTTTACTTCCCCCTCAAGCATTACTCTGACCGAGTCTCATTTGAATCAAGAAGAGAAGAAATTTTGAGTTGCAAATTGTGAATCAAAAAGGAAAAAGAAATACCGAGAATTGGAAGGTGGAGCCGGAGAATGGAACGAGAGAAGTAAGTGGCTATTCCTACCTACCATTTTAAGGCAGTTGTGAGTGAAATCACCTGACACGTGGAACAACTAGAATCATTTAAACCAATGATGCAAAAATGATGAAATTTAGGATCTGCGATCCACAAGGCTGTGTAATAATTTCAAGGAATTAAGATAGAAAATTCTTAAGGGGGAGAGTGCGACTACTCCTACACTTAAATTTACCATAATGTTGAGGAAGTTACTTCTCCTGGTAACAATGGAAATACAAGCCAAGACGGACATGAAAGACTTAAAGATAGTGACAGGAAAAGAATGAGACGACTTTGTCAGTTAAACCTTTAAAGTGGATGTGAAGCTACTACACTCGGGGTTGAAGATTTCCATTAGGCATCGACGAGAGTGGTTCGTTTGGAAATTCATAAGTACGTGATTCAGACATCGAAAATGATGGTATTATTAGGGAACTTTTGATGGATGCCTTTGTTAGTTTTGGTAAGAGGACTTTCAATCGAGCTAACCTCCTTGAAGACCGTGTCAATGACTCCTAGTTAATCAAGTCCTCAACAAGAATTAAAACCAGTTGAAGTCAATGAATGGAGTTGGATTAGGAATTGAAGATTGGGTCGATATTGGATTTTCCCAACTATTAAGAAAAGTAGGATAAACTAGTACTCGGTTAACTGAAGGAGATAACGGTGAGTAAGGATCCGAATGGAATCGAGAATAGGGTCAACCAGGGGTCTGACTTTCTCAATGGAGTATATACTAAAGACATGAAAGACAAGTTGGAAATCAAGCCAGCTAGAGATCAGACTATCCAAACCACTGAACTAAGTCACAACATCATTTCCATTACTACGGTGAACGGGACACTAATCATTCATGGCATAAGCATACATGCACTGTTTATTTAATTAATTCTTGCTATTATTTGATATACTTACTAAACTGTAATCTATGATGATTGATATAATTTCTTAATTGGGTTATTCTGATATATATGTATGAATGTTTTAGTAATTGTATTTACGTGCTACAGGGATGTTAAATTCCTTCTGTTTAAGTGGAAGGGAGATTTAAATTCTCTCTAATTCTGTGATAGAAAGATGCTGGATTCTTTCTAACTTTTGTGCACGAGAGATGTTGGATTCTCTTGTACCTAGGTATTCGAGAGATGCTGGATTCCCTCGGATTTAGGGGTTTGGGAAATGCTGGATTTTCTCAAACTAGAATGTTTGGGAGATTTTGGGATCTGTCAGACTTAGATTGAGAGACGGGGTTCCCTCAATGATGTGCTCGAGAGACGGGGTTCTCTCTTTCCTGTGTGCTCGAGAGACGAGGTTCTCTCCTTTTTGTGTGCCGAGGGACGGGGTTCTCTCGCTTGCGTGTTGAGAGATAGGGTTTCTCTCTTGTTTGTCTCGGTTGCTTCATGCTGGACCTGGTAACGACTTTCAAGTGACGAGTATACAACGTGATTGAGCTCTGGGAACAGTGACAACTATCGCATCCTGACGGTGGTCGAAAGAGTTAAGGCAAACAGTGGTCTAATGTTCAGATGAACCTCAGCCAGAACGAGACACCACGAAGAGAACTAATGCACACAATGCGAGCAAACTTCACGATGAGGACTCTACACGACTCCAGGATGGATAGAAGTACTATAACTCGAGGTTTTCACTCAGTGTTTGGATCGGGGGACCAGATTCTCTTAAGGGGGAGAGGTTGTAACGCCCCCCTCTTGCAGTGTACGGGTTACGCCACGTGTCGACTTTCTTGTGCATTTGATTATGTAATTATGTGTTTTATGTGGCCTGGTTTGCAGCTCCTTTTGAGTTTAGGGGCTTGTTCGTAATTTTCTCTTTCAAGGGTTTTTTGGTCATTTCTCGTTAGGTCGAGCGTTCGACCTTTTTGACCCCTGTCTTGTGTTCGGGGCATCGAGACGAGTCCGTAGACTCTAAGTTTGCCCCATTCTGACTTCGTTAGCCCGCTCTTCTGACCGTTTTTGCGTACGAGGACTCGAGATATATACCCCGAATCCTCATAATCCGTGCCATTTCAATCCAGCTTCTTCCTCCAGCGTTTTATCGTTCCTCTGGCACTATTCACATAGTCAAGGTGTAATTACACGCACAAGCCCGTTCTCGCTCGTTTCTCGAGGGAATTCGAAGTGTGAGTAGTGGAAATTTATCAGCTCGACAAGCCCGTCACGATGATACCAAAATCATGGCCTGAAAACCAGCGGAGGCGGCGCTATGGCGAGTTGCAGGCGGCGGTGGTGGCATAAGTTTCAGCCGCCTTTCGCGGAGGGTTCCGGCATTTTCCCGATGACACACGTCACCCTATTTGTTAGAAGACGGCCCGGCACAACCAATGACGTTGGCGGCGCAACCATCCGGCCAGCGGCGGCGGCTCACGCGCCGCCTGAAAGTCACGGCGGGCGGCGGCGTTACTGTAGCGTGGCAGCTCCGCCGCGTTCCGGCGAGATTTGCGGCCGGGCCTTGGTGGTTTCCGACATCTTTTGGCCTCCTGAGTTCGATTCCGGTGTCGGTTTGAGGTGGCTGAACCGAAGACACGCGCAGCGGCGGCTCTTCGGCGGCGGATTTGATCCTTTTCTGGTGGGTTTTTGGTGGTTGCTCCTCCACGAAAGTTGTTTGGAATGTTGAGACGTAGCTGATAGTGTTGGCCCCGACTCGAGAACCGGCCTTTGGCGGCGGACCGATGGTGAACCGGTGGCGAACCGGCGACCTTTCTCCGGTGATTTTTCCGATGAGTTAACTAGGGGCTTTTGAAGGGCTCGTTGCAAGCTTTCCAACAGTATGCTCGGATTTCATTTTCATTTTACGGTTAGCGTTTAATTTTAGTTTTCGTCGTTGGGATTTAGTTCGGTTTTTCGTTAACGAAATCCGGTGTGTTTGATATTTTCTGAAATTGTTTGAGGGCTTTTGTCAAGTAGGCCGAGGCGCACGTTTCTATCCTTCCGGGGATTTTTCCGACCACCGGAGGCGATGTTCCGGTGGTGGCCGGTGGTTGTTCGGCCAGCTACGGTGGTGGCATTCCGACGCCTTTCGGACAGCGTGCTCCTTTCGTCGTGGTGAGTCTATCACCGCTTTTCGTTCATCAATCGAACACCCGGTTGATTTTTAAGAATTTCTGAAGTTATTGTATGTTATATATTAATTGCTTTAAATTGTAATTTGATCTGGTACGCTCAATTAATTGATGATTATGAATTGTATGATATATGAAAACTCGAATTCTTAACTTATTGATTTTATGGGCCTTGTTTCATATCGATTACTTGCCTTAATTGATTTAATTATGAATTGTTTGAATATATATGAATTGGCATAATTATTCCAGATGCTTATTTAATTTGAAATACAAACTTAACTTTCATGGATCATACATGTAGCTTTAATTGTATATTTGATTGTTATTTGGAACCTTCAATGCACACCCGAACATTTCATGACTTTTATAATTTATTATATATTGAATCATTGCATAACTTATTGATATCATTTCGTGAACATTGCCGTGCGTCCTATTTGGTTCATATCGAGTTTCCTCTCACCGGTACATATTGTTTCCTTTATTGTACAGTTCTTCTCCAGGGTGGAGACTTCTGGATCGAATAGGCAACCGTAGTGTTCTTGTTCTTGTTCTTATCTCGTGGTATTCCAGGTGAGGTTTAATTTCTAGATATATAGAACCTTTACAACCCTATGTGATGTTTAAGCCAAAAGATATCTATATATATCTATAGTTTTCTAAACTCTATTGATTTTCCATTGATCTACTGAATTGTACTGTATAGATTGACTGTTTTGGCGAGTATATTGTACTGCACTGTGGGCCCGAGGGTAGTGGCTTGAGCCAACCGGGAAAGCATGGGCTGACGGGTAACTCGAGCGCTATCCTCACCAAATTGGGATGACCCTTGAACCCCCTAGGAGACTAGGGGAGGAAGGAGTTCTGGGCATAGGAGTCATGTTCCTAATGCTCAAACTGATTGGGTGGTGGGGCCTTGCAATCCCACCATCACCGGAGGGAGAAGGAGTTACTGAAACTGCTACTTGTGCACTGTAAATTGATTGCTTGATCACCTTATCACTTAATAATTGAATGATTGTACACTGTCGGAGTAAGGTTGGAGAATTACCCTCACTCGCTGGGCTACTGATTGATTGATTAAAATTGATTAAAGTGTCTAATCTGATAGTTGTAATATCGGGCGAGTTCTAAGTATTCTTGAACTTATATTGTTTTCTGTAATAAAACCTTACCTGAGGTTACGACTTGCATGTTATCTGCGCTAATAGTTATATAAACCCCTCACTCAGTCTGTGGTAGATTGACGCCTCCTTTCCTTTCCTTCCAGTTCCTTTTGCAGGTGTTGGTTACTAGGCGGAGTTAGAATTGTCGAGTCATTGTCCAAGTCTCAACCACTTACACTCATTGCATACTATATTGTTTCTAAGTATTGTATTGACTTATTATTGTTGGCCGGTGTGCCACTTATTGAATTGATATTGATTCAAGACAGGTTAGGATAGGTGTATCGATTAGCGGAACCCGTATTTAAATTCTCGTTGGATTTCATTTATTTCTTTGATATTACATGAATGATTTCCTTGCTTCCGCATTTTGGTTATTGTTGTTTGTTCCAGGGTTAGCTTCCGCCTAGTCAGGACTGTCATTTTGTTTGTCACCCGTTCGCTGTGAGTCCGATTCATGTATGGACTGCCTATTTCATATTTGGATTAGACTCATAGTGCGGGGGATGTGGTGCCTGTCGTTGAGGGTGCTACAGTATATAATATATACATATATATATATATATATATAAATATATATATTTTTTTTAAAAAAAGGTATGGTTTACAAGCCGGGAGCCAAGAAATAGGCGGCTCGGGCTTGGGTTCGAAGATTCACGAGCCGACCATAGGCTCAGCTTGGCTCGTCATCTTGAACTCAAGCCCGAGGTTTTGATGAGCCCGCTTGTTAGCTCGCGAGCCAGCTCATCTAGTTTGCATCCCTATTTCCAACGAGTGAATTGCACCCATCACTCTTTGTTTTATGGCAAACTATCAAAATAAATTTCATGTTTTAAAAGCTAAAACTATCAGGATTAAGTAAGAAGATTACATCAATTATTAACATATTAAGCATTCTAGGATTTTTTAAAAGATTTTATAAATTTTATATAAAAATAAAAAAACTATTTATGAAAAAATAAAAATAATTTTTTTTAATAAAAAATCACATAACCCGCGTGTAAAGTACAATTAGCAGACAGAGAATTTTCCGTGCATATTTCTATAAACATAATGTCTTCAATATCTTTTCTATTTTTATTGCTCTATCAATCAATTAATGATGCTGAAAAATCTGTAAGCATCACGACTAAAATTATTATTATTATTTTTTGGGTAAGGACTAAAATTAATTTCAGTTAAGCCAAATTTATGTTATAATTTTTCCCTCCATCATATATTAATATTCCTCCTACAAATAAGTATTAAATCGGGCAGGGGTGGATCCAGGATTTTTCATCAGCAGCGGCTGAAAATTCCTACGCCTTCGACGATTCATTTTAACTTCAATTTGCTCCCATCAGTTTTTCTCAAACTAAAGTCTTCACGTACAAATACTAATATGGTCCCTTATTTAAAAAAAAAAAAAAAACAAACTAATGGTCCCTTATTAAAAAAAACCTAAAATTTGTTTCAAGATTATAATATCCACTATCGAGTGTAGTAATTAATCATTTCAATAAATTGTAGGTAAGTCAAAGTATAGACAGATAAATAAAAAAAAACCATCAAGTGTTTTATATTCAAAATTAAAATTCGAATTTGATGGTGCTAGGAAATGGAATCCAATTAAACAGCCACCAATTTAGAATTTGTTTGAGGGGAAGACCATCACAGGCATAAGAGCCTCAGGAACTGGGTTTCCAGAAATGCGTGGGTTCTTCCAGCTAGGATAACACCACGTAAAAACAGTAACGATGCAAGAAAGATGGAGTGTTTGAACCTGGAAGGAAAACTAGAGAATATGCCCAGTTGTGTATGCAATGTCTGTGTAGGAGATGACTTAGGGAATGTGCGTAGGAATTCCCATATTTATAGGTTGAGGGCGAGGGTAGTTTGGTAATTGTAGTGGTCCTAAAACCCTACCTTTCCCTAGGCACGTGGCTTCGTGTGATGGCTTGAAAGTGACGTTTCTGAAAGATACCTACGGGTAGGTGGTCATAGTGTGTTAGAGGAATGTGTGCATAGTACCACTGTATGTCAGAGGTGGTTAAGGAGCTGTCAACGAACGTCAGGGCACTCAGGTTAGTTTGCTCCGCATGCAATTGGGTGTGCCTTCGATGGGAACCCTTTGTTGAGTAGGGGATTGGCCTTCTTGACATCGTGGATACCTTGTTGTAATGACGGTATGGGCGTCAAAGGTGGTCCGAGCGCAAATATACCCTGGAAGGATTACCTGAGCGCTAAAGCGCTCGAGGGGAGGATTCCCCTGGCGAGTTTACTCGAGCGCAGGGACGCTCGAGGCATTTAGGGCACCCGACCGTGGGAGGTCCTAGAGGGAGGACTCCACTGTTCGAAGAGGAGGGTCCTTATGAGAGTAATGATCATCTTTGTGAGGCCTCAATATGAGCGCTTAGAGGGATTAGTGGGAAATCCCACGCTCGATGTACAGGCCCTGGCGGGCAGGCCTCAGGGCGCAAGGCAGTGAGTTGTATCGGCTGGACTTACCTCACAAGCCCACATTCACGAGCGTCAAAGCTCAAGTGATCTGGGGTCATCTGAATAAGCCGTTTGGATTGTGACACGTGTACTGATCTGATTCGAGCGTGATTTGGGCCCATCATTTTGCCCCCTAAATTCTGTAGTAACACTTGATGTGTAGTGTAGAATTTTAGCCTTGGACTCTTGACTCTGAATATCCGAGGGTCTGGCTGTCCGTTGGGAAGAAACGCTCGTGAAATCCCCATTATGACAGTTCTGACACCGCATTTAATGCGGCCTTGTCACTTTGACCGCCTGAGCAACTCCGTATTTAATGCTTAGTGGTGGCGTGTACCAATTAAACGACGCGTGAATGTTGGTAACCGTGTGACGGTTACAAAAAGTGGGTGATTTCCAAGGTAGAAATGGTTGGTTTTTTGAATTTATGGACCCAATCATGTGTATATCTGTAACACCCCAACGGAGGGCGCCACATCCCCCGCACTCAGGCCCGACCCGCATATGAAATGGAAAATCCATACACATGCCAGATCAGAGCGAACGGGGACTCACTCACTCACTATGCTAGGCGGGAACTAAACCTTCGCAACCATAAAAAATGTTTAAAGAGAAAAATAACAAGTGCGGAAGCAAAGCATGTAATCATTTACTAATATAAGCAGGATAGAGGGTTCAACTAACATAGATACCTAGTCCCAAATCAATAACATAAAATTTATACAATTTATACATACATCATGACTTAATCAATTACAATGTCCGATGGTGTGACTCGGACTAGACCACAAGACTCGACAGACTCAAACTCCCGCCCAGCACTCCAAAACCTGCAAGAATCTGAAAACAAAGCCGGGTTCAGCCTATAGGAGACTGGTGGGTATAAAACAGGGTTTAATATAATAAATAGTACATAATTAAACACCCTCACATGCAAGTCATAATCCCGTGCGAGGTTTTTAAAATATTTCTCAAGTGGGTGAAAACAAAATAAAACAACACTCGGGATTACAACAATTAATTTAATTCAATCATTCAATCGGTCATAACGTGAGCCCGACGAGTGGGCGAATTCTCCAACCTCCACCTCGTGTGTGCATTCATTCATTTATCCATTCATTAGTGATCACACAGTCATTCATTCATTCATGATAATTCATTCATTCAATCGTTCATTCATTCAATCATTCATGTGATTATTCAATACACTTACACCTTCTTCCTCCGGGCGGTGGACGGGTTAGCAAGACCCGGCCACCTCATTCATTGTGGCTAGTGGGGTCCATGAATCCCCAAAATCCCGGTTCCCATTCTCCGCTAACCTCCTAGCAAGGGCCGGTATCGCCGTAGTTTGTTGGGACTAGTGTACGGGGATCACCGTCAGCCCGAGCTTCCCCGGATAGCCACGTCCACATAGCCCCGGGCCCCCATTATCATTGTGTTCACTGATCTCACCAAACATTGGGTATGGGTTCATGAAAGGAAAAAGGGGTTTTAAACGTTAAATCATTGACCCTTTTGAAAAGACTCGATATATATTTATAATTACATACTTGGCTTAAAACTTTCACGTAAGGGATATATCGGGTCATCATAGTTAATAGAAGAGAAACCCACCTGATACCCCTCTTACCGAACAATACCAAGAAGAAAAGGAGACTTGGAAAAACCTATGAACCCGGCACGTCTCCGCCCTGGAGAAAACTGTACAAAGAATAACACAGTGCAATCGTGAGACTCAAGACTCCATATGAACCATATACGACTCACGACAATGCAATGAACATGATATGCCATGTATAAGAAATAACAATGTACTATGAAGATGTTTATGTGCACAATTAAAGCAATTTAGACACATAAACGAGCCTTTCATTCATTACACGAGTAAATCATGTTTGTTCATGGTCATGCATTCAATCGTTCAATATCTTTCATATTTCATATAAAATCAATTCATAAATTTTGTATAACAATCATAACACATACTTTAACATGTACATGATCCATAAGGACCATAAAAGAAAAGATAAGTTATCAATTAAAGTTCACAAATAACGCTCCAAGTCATGTATGCACGCTAGAGAACAACGGAGACATATTAGATCCTAACATTGAAATTATTCAATTATATTGCATGTATTTGTATTCATGAATTCATAACCAAACATGTATCAAATTAACAATTAACCATATCATGCGTTAATCACATACCGAAGCTTGTAATTAACATAAACGAAACAAATTAAATTATACAAACATCCCTTGAATAATTCAATTATGCTAAGTTAATGGGGGTTAACAGATTCCAGGCTAAAAGTGGTAATGGGGGTTAACAAAGACAGCAACGGTTAACGGGGGTTAACGATTTTAAGCACAAAATTGGTAATGGGCGTTAACGGGTACGTACATTCAAATCTTCAGGAAGGAAGGAAGGAAATGGGCGTTACCTTTCTTAGTACAAAAATGGTTAACGGGCGTTAACTAGCCCAGGCGAGGTTCCCCTGTTTTCTGTTCTGCTCCGAAGTAACAACAACAATAAAGCTTCCATGTCAAACTCGAACCAATCATCCCAAACAACAACAAAACACTAGCTAACCACATAATTAACCAATAGAACTCAAGGAAACATGTATATGATTGACATATCTCAAAAAAACATCAATTAATCCAAGGAAACATGCTCAAATTCATCAAAGTTCACACATGAAACCCTTAAATAAGAAAGGTAACCAATCATACCCCAAGGTCAAATAACTCATGATATATTTGCACAAAACCAAACAAATATCATCATATAAACCTCATATAAACTCATGGGATGCAAAAGACCACAAACAATAACATATACTTCAAGAATTCATCAAACCCCTAAGCAAGATCTTACCTTGATTGAGTGAAGAGATGGAGTAGATGAAGCGATAGGAGTATGTAGCTTGAATTCTTGTTGAAAAGAGAAGAAATTCTTGGCCTCCTTGCTTCCTTGGTGGATCGAATGAAGAGAGGGAGAAATGGAGGAGTTTGCTTTGTTCTTGGATGAAGAAGGATCATGAGATGAGTGTATGTATATGTGTGTATAGCTTATATCGATCAAAAAGGGAAGAAAAGGGATGAAATTGCGACTTGGTCCTTGGAGAATTTAATTGAATGGAATTAGGTATCAAGTTTCATGAATGCTACAATTAAGTCCAATTAAATTATCAATTAAGTCCAAAGGTCTCTAAATATGATCAATCAAGGATAATTGTTCAGGGATTTTCCTAACTGAAATTAGTATAACACTTAAGCATGCTCGCAGAATTTAAATACATACCACGGAATAAGATTCATGAAAGAAGGAATGGAAAAGCGTAAAATTCGCAATTATTCAAATTAAACGAATTGAATAGCACAATTAAAGAACGAAAAGGAATTAAATTCAAAGATAAACGAATTAATTTCCAAGTCATGAAGTCATACATGCATAAACGTTCAAAATTCAAATGAAACGATTATCAAATAATTTCATACAATCCAATTACAACACACAAACATTATAATAAACACATCATCACATAAATAAATAATTTAAAAGCGCACGTAGCCCTCTCGTGACGTCATACCTGTACGGCGAAAGACGCGGGGCGTTACAATATCCCTTCCCTATAAATAGGGATTTGCAGATCATTCTAACTCTTTACGCATTCAGAACACTTCCAAGCTTTAGCAAGACTCAGAGATTTTTATAGATTCCGGCAACCCTTCGGCGAACTCCTTTCTACTCTATTCTAGGGTAAACTTTTGCACTCTAACTAGCGGATTTATGTTCCAGAGCTTCCCTTTCACCGTAGACCCTTTCAAGAAATCCCCACTTTTCTATATTTCTCCTGAAAAACTCTCATCTTCAAGAACAAGAAAAAATTGCGGATGAAGTCATTAACCAGACAGTGAGAGAGATCGATGAGATGTCCATTGCAAGTCCTTCTCCCCAACATAATATTCCATACACCATCCCCATAGTTGAAGTTCCAGCAAAGACTAGGGATGAAGAGCTCGACGCTGTGATTCAAGGGTTGAAAGAGCGTAATCCTGGGGGGGTTGAACAAATTTTCGAGGAGATGGCACTGATAGAGGTAATGGAGCACTAGGGTGAAAGGGTGCTTCCTGTACTGGACAGTGCAGTTAAGCCCCAAGGTCACAGGGTCACGGTGGCGATTGCTGCCCCCTAAGAGGAAACGGGGACTTCCAAGCACCGTATAGAGAAAGAACTTCCTCGTAAACATCGTCGAAAGGGGAAGGAACCAACCGCCTAAGGGAAAAAGTCTTAAACCTAAGGAGAAGGCTCTGATCCCCATAAGACGGCTAAGTCTCCAGACAAAATCCCCAGTAGCTTGACAGTCGGGGAAATGGCTTCCATGAGGGCCCCAATATATTGGAATGAGGCTTTCACTTACCGTCGTCCTGAGCCACACAAGCGTGCCAACAATCCTCCACCTAGCATGATGACGGTATACAAGGATGTTGTATCCGTGGGAGGCTTGAGATTCCCAATTCCTGCTCCGATAGCCGAGATTTTAAATTATCTCAACTTGAGCCCCTCGCAAATTCTCCCCAATGGAATTGCTCTCCTGAATGCCTTTATGATCCTGATGAAGTGCACAGGCCATGAGCCCACTATTCCTCATTTCAACAGCCTGCTCCAGGTGTCGCGTTCGCCCCACTCGTCTCTGAGGGACGACTTTTATTATATCCAAGCCAAATCTGGTCTAAGAATGATCAACTATCCCTCGACATCGTATGGCGTTAATTGGAAGGAAAAGTTCTTTTTCATGAGGGCACACGCTAACAGCGATTTTGGGGTTCCTCGAGAGTGGGTGGAGCATGATGAGGGGCCCATAGTGATGTCCAGATCTACTTTATCGACCTTCGTAGATTGGGCCAAGAGCCTGGCCCTCACCATGAAGAATGCCAACTGGCTCATCAAAGCCCAAGATTTGATAGATGATAAGGAGATCCTATTTTATTTTGGGCTCGTGAGTCCCCCTGACATGGTTGCTCACCCACACGCTTGTACGATGAGTAGAGACCGTTAGATTCTAGGAAACTAACTTCACTAACATCTTAGAATAGGGATGGTAACCCTATGCTTAATGATGTGTCGTAAAGGGTGATCTGACCCTCGAATTCCTTTTGTGCAGAAATCGATATACTCATGGCTGGAGGAGGTGCTGAAAACATTACCGCTCTGATACGTGGTCGTAGGCCAGCCAACCAACAACAGCAACCACAACAACATCAACAACAAGCGGACTAATGAGGGGGCCGTAGAGGTGGCCGAGGAGTCAGGCGAGGAGATAGCGGCCAAGGGGAAGGCCGTGGTGACGGTCTAGGTGGGGGACTGTGGAGAAGGTAGAGGCACAGGAAAGGGCGATGGTCGTGGTGGGGACCGGACCGCCAACCAAATGAGTTGGACGGCTCGTGGTGGTAGAGGAGCGGGAAGGGGCGGTGGTCGCACTCGGGACCGGACCGCCAACCAAACGAGTGGGATGGCTCGTGGTACAACCCCACCGGTCACACTGGTTCTCGTGCCCCCGAAGGGGCCTGTTCAGCTGGGCCCTAACAGTTCCCTCAACAACCGCTCGAGGGTTCTTATCAGGGATATGGAGGAAGAAAGGGCCCAATCCTCGAGGAAGAGGAAGAGGAAGAGGTTGGTGGATTCCATCCCCGTCTCTAGCAAGGGAAAGGAGGTGGTGGTGGGAGCTCCTGGAGAAGACGGAGATACTTCCTCTTCAGAGGAGGAGAGCCTCTGGAAATTCGAGCGCGAAGGGGACGTTCATTATAAACGATCCGCAGATTCAGGCCCGATTCTCCTGGGCGATTCGTCGTCTTCCCGCAATCTGGTCCACGGGATTGCTCACCGTCTGTAATTTTCTGGGGACCATCGGAGATTATTCGAGCAGAGCGCTGCTCAGGTGGCAGAGGATGCTTGTCACGCTCTTCTGGCGGTAAATATCTGGATGTTTTGATAATTCTTAGTTTTTTCAGAATTACCCAAGACTTATTGAGATTTAATTCCTTGTGTATGAGGTTATCCCAAGGCTAGAGAACCTTCAACGACGCTCTGAGACCTTCTCCGAGCGTAAGGCCAAGTATAAGAAATTGATGCGCATTGTAGACCCTAGCCGACTGCAGGAGGACTTGGATATGATCATGGTTCAATTTAACTCCCTCCAAATTGAGCATGGTAAATTCAAGAAGGCCCTGGAAGAGCAAGAGGCCACTTGGGAGAGGTTGAACAAGCGTCTCAACAAACTGAAGGCTGAGCGGAACACTTTGAGGGACGGTAAGGAGAAGTTGTCCAAGGCAATGAGCGAGCGTACTCAGCAGCTGGACAATGCAAAGAAGGAACTTGAAGATCTCCAAAGATAAGTTCCCGCTCAAAAGCCTTCCATTTTGCTGCTAACCTCCACTGCTTCGATAATGCCAAGCACTTTTTCAAGAAGGCTGTGGGGCAGATGATTAAGTTGGGAATGGCACCTCCCTTCGATCGTGCAGATGACCGGTTGCGCATGGACTTGGATGAGAACCTAGAGCCGATCGTCGGGACAGGGGACCCATTAGATGACTTATTGGAGCCGGAGTACAATGATTTGGTTGCCACGCTTCAAGAAGAATTCATGGTTGTTCATCCGGTCGAGCCTGAGCCCATGAACACTGATGAGGGTGCTAACACCACTACTCCTACAGTCGAAGGTCAGCCTAGTGCGCCTATCGCCGACTGTCAAGTCAACATGCCTACTTCCGAGGATCAGACCGTCGTTCAAACTGCCTCTTCAGAGCCTGTTGATCCTCGAGTTCTTGCGCCTATTCCCCTGTCCGTTGCACCCCCTAATTCTCATGCTCCAACCCCAAATGCTAAGGTAGTGAATTTGGAGGAGGATTCAAATCCTAACGCTCAGGGTTCTGCGCCCTCAGCTGCCGTTTCGAGGAATCAGCCTTTATAATGCCTTCCCTTACTCTGCCTTCAATCAATCTCAACTTCTACAATGATTTCCTTAATTCGCAATGTACTTTTTCTTTCTTAGTATTGTAATTTACCTCCCCTATGATAATACAATTTGGTTTTTTTCTCTTTGTGTTGTTGTGCTTTGGATGATGTCTTCTCTTGATTGTTGGGATGATTGTGGAAAGCGTATAAGTATTCGGGCACGAGGGTATCCACTCGAGGGATATCCTGGCCATGATCAGCATAAGACCTGGACAAGAAAGTAACAACTTAGGTGAAAATTATTCCAAGTGTCTGATACTTTCCGAGCGTAGCAGTAGTACAAATTGAACTTAGAAATTAACAAAGGAATTTGCTAAGTGTTTATTTACTACGATCGCGAACTAGAGCGATGGGTCTAGTTGGCCTAAATAGTAATAATAGCGTCCCTATCGGATCCACTCGTTTTAAGAGGGATCCGTACGAATAAGATACTAAGCCGTTCGATGTGGAATGCCCTCCACACGGAGTTGGCGTTGATATAAGGCAAAGTAGATTATCACAAGATAATAATTAAATTAAACTGCATGAAAAATGCATACAAATGTACGTGGTTTGTATTTTTGTCAAAAGAAAATACACAGTGTCCCGAGCGGGCGTTTTAAAATATTTATAATTACACATAGAACCTTCTGAGGTTGCACGCATTCCATGGTTGAGGGAGGCGCTCGCCTTGCAAAGTCTCTAGCATGTAGGTATTACTCGCTCGTACCTGTGTATACGGGGCGCAAGCATTGTCTCTTTCCTCGTCCAACAAGTCCAATTCGAGCGCCCGATTACTCTCGTTAGTTGTAGGCTCAAAGTAAGCAACGCGTGCGGATTCATTAGCGAGTTCCACAAGTATCATAGCTTCAGAGCCGTAAATGAGGGAGTAAAGGGTATCTCCTATGGCCACTCGTGGGGTAGTACGATACGCCCACATGGCTCCTTAGAGCTCTTCAGCCCATTCACCCTTTTTACTCTCGAGCATCATTTTTAGATGTTGTAGTATGATTCTATTGGTCACTTCAGCTTGATCGTTGGCCTACGGATGGCCCACGGAAGTGAGGCGTTGTTCAATACCTAGCTCTGAGCACCATTCTCGGGTGTCAGCAACGATGAATTGAGAGCCATTGTCTGAAATTAGCACCCTCGCAATGCCATATCTGCAGATGATGTTCTTCCAAATAAAATCCCTTACCACTTTGAACGTGATTTTTGCGACCGCTTCAGCCTCGACCCACTTGGTGAAGTAATCTAAGGAAAGGATTACGAATTTTTTCTGCCCGACCGCCATTGGTAAGGGTCCCACTATGTCAATGCCCCACTAATCAAAGGGCCAAGAAACGTCAATTGGGACCATATGTGCAACTGGCAGTTGAGGGATGTTGGAGTGGAATTGGCACTTAGGCCATTTCTTGGAGTAATTGATAGCATCTTGCAGTATCGAGGGGCAATAGAATCCACTCCTTAGTATCTTCTTGGCCAAAATACGCCCCCCCGGAATGATTCCCACATCTTCTACTATACACATATTTGAGCACCTCCCTAGCTTGCGAGGGTCTCAGGCATCTCAATGGTGGACCTTGAAAAGACCGTTTAAAGAGCTTACCCTCGTTTTCAAGTGAGAAACGAGGGGTCTTACTCCTGACTTTTCATGCTTCCACCTTATCGGTCGGACAAACTCCATCCCTTAGGAATCTGATGATGTCATCAAGCCGGCAAGCCTCGAATGGATCAATCATACTCACCTCTCCCAAGGGTTTCTTTTCGCTTATCAATGGTTCCTTCGTCCTGAGGAATATAACAGAACGGTCGCATGAACCTTCCAGAGCGGATGCAAACTTTGAGAGGGCATCAACACGCTCGTTTTCTGCTCGTGAAACCTGTAGTAGATGAAACTCCTTGAATTTGGAAATGACTTTCTTAGCCACTGCCAAATATTGCGCCATGGTGGTTTCTCGAGCCTCATAAGAACCATCAATCTGGCTTGCAATCAGCTGAGAACCAACATAGGCGGTGATCCAAGAGGCCCCATTCTGAAGGGAAATTCTGAGCCCTTGGATGAGAGCCTCGTACTCGGCCTTATTGGTGACTTGGAAGGCTAGCTTGATTGTGTAATCGATTTCAACTCCATGGGGGGGTCTCTGAGGGTCACCCCTTCTCCTCGCCCATGAGAGGTCGAGGAACCATCTGTGTGCAAGAGCCACAGACCTTCATCCAACGAGGGTGGGGTTCCAGACCAAAACGTTCAACCAAGAGATCCGCCACTGCTTGAGCATGTATAGCTGTTCTAGGCTCGAAGTTGATGCCAAATTGGCTGAGTTCTATTGATCATTTTATTAACCTCCCGGAGACGTCTGGTTTCGAAAGGACCTGCTTGAGTGGTTGATCTGTAAGCACGGTGATGGAATGAGCCTGAAAGTACGGCCTTAGCCATCGTGAGGCGTTCACGAGGGAGAAAGCAAATTTCTCTACTTCCATGTATCTCTTCTCAGCTCCTTACAAGGTTTTGCTTAAGTAATACACTGCCATGTGCTTACGCTCGTGTACTGCTAAAAGGACTGCGCTCGTGGCCTCCAAGGAAACTAAGAGGTAAATGAACAAGTTCTCTCCTGGGACCGGCTTCGTCAGTAAGGGTGCGTACGAGAGATATTGTTTCATATCTTGCAACGCCTTCTCACATTCCTCGCTCTAGGAAAAGTTACGAGTGTTGTGCAAAATCTTGAAGAAGGGCCCTGGGACCGGCTTCGTCAGTAAAGGTGCGCATGAGAGATATTGTTTCTATCTTGCAACACCTTCTCACATTCCTCGCTCCAGGAAAAATTACGAGCGTTGTGCAAAATCTTGAAGAAGGACAAGTTTCTATCAGCTGAGCGTGATATAAATCTGTTTAAAGAGATGATCTTACCCACCAGTACTTGGACTTCTCGGACATTCCGAGGGGAAGGAATCTCCATAATGGCTTTGATCTTCTCCGGGTTAGCCTCAATACCCCTTTGGCTTACCAGATAGCCTAGAAAATTTCCCCCTCGGACGCCAAACGTACATTTGGTAAGGTTTAGCTTTATACCGTAGTGACGTAGGATGTCAAAGGCTCGTTTGAGATCCTCAAGGTGTGAATGTTGGCGCTCGCTTCGGAGGATCATGTCATCCACATAAACCACCATGGACTTCCTAATTTCGCGCTTGAACATCCTGTTCACAAGGCGTTGATAAGTGGCTCCAACATTTTTGAGCCCAAACGGCATAACCAGAAAATAGTAAACTCCCACGTGGACTACAATGGATGTTTTGGGGCGATCTTCGGGCGCCATGAAGATTTTGTAGTACCCTTGAAATGCATCCATCATGCTCATAAGCTCACAACCGGCCGTCAAATCTACTAGTTGGTCAATTCTAGGTAGAGGGTAAGGGCCTTTGGGACGTGCCTTGTTGAGATCCGTGAAGTCATTGCACATCCTCCACTTGTTGGCACTCTTGGGCATGAGGACCACATTGCACAACCAATTTGGATACAAGATTTGCTCTATGTACTTAGCCTCAAGGAGCTTGTTGACTTCCTCCTCAATAACTTGCCCTCGGAAACCATGGACATCCCTCTTTTTCTGTTTGATTGGCTTGAAGGCTGGGTCCACGTTGAGCCTGTGAACAATGACGCTCGGATCTATTTCGGTTAGGTCTGAGGCTTTCCATTCAAACACATCAAGGCTCTCTCTTAAAAAATCAATCATCATTATGTGTGAGGGACCGTCGAGACTGGAGCCTATCTGGGTGGTCTTTTCTGGATTTTCGGGCTCCAATTCGATGGTCATAAATTTTTCGGTGGGCTCCATTCTAACTTCTGGTTGTGGGGTTTAGAGCGCCCGCTTTTTCCCTGTGAGTCTATCATTAGCTTCCTCCGAGGGTTCATTGCCATCACTCTCCAAAGAGGGGCTCCTGGAGGGCCACCCTCACTGTCCTTGGATCCGCTCGAAACTTTCTTCTTGTTTTTCTTTCTGTACAGCTTGGCTCTCTTGCGCTCAGGGCCATCCTCATCCAGCTTGGGAAAATCAATGGATTTTTTGGTGGATCCTGCTTGGATTGTTTGCTTGGTTTGTGGCTTCATAGAGACAAAATATAACATTCCCAAGTTTCCTTGAAGTTGCAAAGTACCTCGCCAGTCCTTTCGGGGGTGGGAAATTTGACCTTCTGGTGGTATGTTGATATAACTGCTTTAAAGTCAACGAGGGTCGGACGTCCAATGATGATGTTGTACGGGAGATCCACCTCGACCACTGCATAAAGGACGCCTAAAGTTTTTCGTTGTGGGGCGCGACCAAAAGAGGTGGCCAAGCGAATTTGTCCACGAGGGACGATCTCAGAACCCCCAAAGCCAACGAGGGCTGTTCTGAGGGGTTCGAGGGGAATGTTTGTTATACTCATTTTCTGAAACGTTGAGTAAGGGAGAACATTCACTGAGCTTCCACTATCAATTAAAACCCTCTTTACAACGTGATTGTGGACATCTAGACTAAACACCATGGGGTAGTCAGAGGTGTCACCAACCCCATGGGGTGTTACAATATGCTCGAGATCTTTCTCAGTGAATCATACAACTTCATTCTCCCTCGAGCGAGGGGCACCTTCCACAGAGTATACGGGCTTGGATTGCAGAGATCTCTAATCATAGCTGCGTACATGACGACGATGGGAGGCGCTGGAGTCTCCTCCCGAGGGTCCTCCGGCGATCATGTGGATGACGGAAAAAGGCTGGTTCTCAATTTCAGAGCTCTTTTGTCTTCCATGGCTGCTAGCCTCGAGGCGATTGTTGCTATGGGTCCTTGAGCGCGAATGACTTCTCCCTTTTGCCCTGGCGCGCTCGGCGCAGTGCTCGTCGTATCTCTCCTGCACCCTCATAAATTCCTTGTGGTGCCCCCCACGATGAGTCTTTGGATCTCACTCTCCAGCTGACGGCACTCATGGGTATCGTGTCCCTTTTGTTTGTGAAAGGCACAATACTTCGCCGAGCGCTTCTGAGCCTCGGTTTCCCTCATTTTTTGTGGCCTCTTGAACTTTTTATCCACCATGGAATAGACCTCAGCAATAGGTTTGTTTTGGGGGATGCACTTATATTTGCAAGGAGGAGATGAGTTCCTTTGAGCGGGAGTAGGGCTGCGGCGGCGGTTTCTGTTGGACTCTTCCTTGTCCTCTAGGCCTTTGTCAGCCCGAGGGGCGTTGGCAAGCTTTTGCGCCCTCACAATGTACATGTCTTCGTGCATGAAGAATGAGTCAGCTATTTCCCTTATCTCCATCAAGGAGCGAGACTTTTTCTTTGCCACTTCTTCCACAAACTCTTTGCTGACATAATTCTTCATGTTGATAGCCCAGAATAACACATGTCCCAAGAAGTCCATCGATGGCTTTTCCACTAGCGGAATCTCTTTCTTGAACCTACCCAAAAAGGATCTGAGGGTCTCGTTAGGTCCTTGTACTAGGCTGTAGAGAGCCGTGGCCGCAGGCGCTGGTGCCTTCAGAGATTTGAAATGGTTTAAGAAGGCATCAGTTAAATCATTGTACCCTCGAATGGAACGAGGGGCAGATTCTTGTAAATTTCTGCGCCATTCCCACGAGGGAAGTGACAAAAACCTTGGTCCAGTAATGACTGGAATGCTCGTAAAGGTGCATTAGGTGCACAAAGTGATCCAGATGCTCGGCTGGATCAGTGGTTCCATCGTAGCGGTTGACGGAGGTTGGGATCTTTCCTATTCCGGCCCGAGCCATTAATACCTCTTCCACGAGAGAAGATCCGCCTGTCAATGCCTGTAATCTCCGCCCTCATAATCATGCCCTTCTTAATCTTCTTCCCTCCACCGGCGAGGGACTTGGTTTTGTGGGTTGCGAGCGTCTCTGGCCCTGGACCTCTCGTCCCCAGCATGGGGGACTTGAGACCGCGCTCGAGAGAGCTGCTCCACCATTTGCTGCAGGTCTTCAAGTTGATTCTAGACTGCAGCCATCCAAGGGTCGTTTATCTCCCTCCTACTAACTCTTCTGGAGGCCCTGGACTGAACCTGCTCTTCAGTATCCCCCCTCCCCCCTCCTGAGGGGTTTTCTTTTTCTCAGCAGGGTGTTGCTCCTGCTTGCCCCTTGGGGGGGCTTCTTTCCCTTATGCTGGTAGCGGGAGTGACGGCTGAGCCCTCAACATGTTCTGGGCAGCCATTAAAGGATATGTTTGCCATCCTCCCATTGAAGGGGCCATTTGAGCGCCTATTTCCCCGATGAAGTGTTTCTAGGCGTTTTGAGCGGCCTGAACTGCGCATTGAGCGTATATAGCTTGAAGCTGTTGTTGTGTCATGGGGGGCATTTCTACCCGCTGAATCTCTTTTGGGATGGAGACTGGATGCTGTACGGGGCCCACTTGATAGGGTTGTACCATGGGTACCATTCCAGGCATCATCTGAAGCATCATGCTAGGCTGGATGCACGCGTATCCTGGGGGTCACATTGCCATGGAGTATGCGGCAAGGTTGGTGACAGCGACAGGTGGAATAGCAGAGTCAGAACCTCCAGCTGGGAGAGACCCCACCATAGCTTCTTTGCCTTTATTTCCTGCAGCGGCAGGGGGAGTATCGTTGTCCATAATTGTATTGTTTACGCGAGTGGCGGTAACTACGATGACATTTGCACGGCCCTCTGGGTTCTCCTCGTTCACTGGAGGAAGAGCTCGTCTGTTGTCCTAAGCTCCAGATCTCGTTGCAGCAACCATGATGAAACTGCTGATGTTACTTTTCAACCAGCTGAAGAGGAAGAATCAGATGAAAATGATGAAGAAGATGATGGTTTCCCATAGATGACACCAAAAATGATGGTGCTAGGAAATGGATTCTGATTAAACAGCCGCCAATTTAGAATTTGTTTGAGGGAAAGACCATCACAGCTGTAAGAGCCTCAGGAACTGGGTTTCCTGAAATGCGTGGGTTCTTCTAGCTAGGATAACACCAGTTAAAAGTAGTAAGGATGCAAGAAAGATGGAGTGTTTAAACCTGGAAGGAAAACTAGAGAATATGCCCAATCGTGTATGCAATGTCTGTGTAGGAGATGACTTAGGGAATGCGTGTAGGAATTCCCATAATTATAGGTTGAGGGCGAGGGTTGTTTGGTAATTATGGCCAAGTGGTCTCAAAACCCTGCGTTACCCCAGATACGTGGCATCGTGTGATGGCTTGAAAGTGACGTTTCTCAAAGATACCTACGGGTAGGTGGTCATAGTGTGTCAGAGGAAAGTGTGCGTACTACCACTGTGTGTTAGAGGTGGATACGGAGCTGTCCACGAGCGTCAGGGCACTCAGGTTCGTTTGCTCCTCACGTAATTGGGTGTGCCCTCGATGGGAACCCTTTGTTGAGGAGGGGATTGGCCTTCTGGAAATCGTGGATACCTTGTTGTAATGACGGCATGGGCGTCAAAGGTGGTCCGAGCGCAAATATACCCTGGAAGAATTACCCGAGCACTAGAGCGCTCGAGGGGAGGATTCCCCTGGCGACTTTACTCGAGTGTAGGGATGCTAGAGGCGTGTAGGGCACTCGACCATGGGAGGTCCTCGAGGGAGGACTCCACTGTTCGAAGAGGAGGGTCCTTATGAGAGTAATGATCATCTCTGTGAGGCCTCAATGCGAATGCTGAGAGGGATTCGAGGGGAATCCCACGCTCGATTTACGTGCCCTAGTGGGCATGCCTCAGGGTGCAAGGGAGTGAGTTGTATGGGCCGGACTTACTTCACGAGCCCACATTCACGAGCGTCTAAACTCAAGTGATCTGGGGTCATCTGAATAAGCCGCCTGGATTGTGACACGTGTACGGATCTGATTCGAGTGTGATTTGGGCCCACCAAAATTCACAACATTTTATTAAAATAATATGCATTGAAAAATAGAATTTTTTGTGATATTAATTATTTGACAGAGTTAGGTTTTGATTAAAATTACCTACGTGATATGATATATAATAAATTATCTATACAATAAGATACATTATACTAATTTTTCCTTGCATAAAATACAATACATTGATTTTTCCTGAAGTATTCGGCGTATCATAATAAAAAGTTCACACTTTTAATTATTTTCATATTGGAGTAAAACTTGACTTGTACATAATATAATATATATATTTATTATATATATAAGTTAGTAAATTTTATACTCTTAAAAAGTATTAATTAATTAATTTTCTGAGATTTGGTTGGCTACTAACCCATATGAAACCCATATCTACTTAAAGCGGGAATATTATGTTATCAACTATTATTTACTCCTGTTGTGTGTTATAAGTGCAAAACAAACGAGGCCTCAAGAACATTTTTAGTATGTTTACTGTGTTGATTAAGATAAAATGAGATATATGAATAATAAGATGAATTGTGAGATTTATTAATGCATTGTTCATTACACATGGATTATGAGATAAATAATCAATCTTTTATCCAATACAATTTCAAATTAAATTTTAATTTTTGGATCGATAACAAATATTAAGAAATATAAATTTAAGTCGAATTATTAATTTGATCACTTGTAATCCTACAGAGTAAATTTTGCTGCGTGTATTTTGAATTATTTATATAAAACCACTATGATGGTGCAGGAATCTGAGCTTCCTAAATGCAGCAACACTTTAACATTTGTTAGAAGGGGAAGACCATCACAGGCTTGAAAGCCTCAGGAACTGAGTTTCCTTTTTGTGCGTGGGTTCTTCCAGCTAGGATAACACCAAGAATGCAAGAGGTAATGGTGATGCAACTGTGGTGAGGTGATCGCGGAGCTTAGGAAGATGCGGAAAAAAATGGAGAGAGGGAATGCCCAGTGTGAAATGTATGCAGAAGATTGCTTAGGGGAGAAAGCATGCGTCCTCCTCTATTTATATGTTAGGGGTGAGGGTAGATGGGTAAATTGACCGTGTGGTCCCAAACCTGTGTTGCCCTAACACGTGGCATCCTGTGATGGTGTGAGAATGACGTCTCTGAAAAGGAGGCGGCGTGTCAGGTACAAAGTGCGCACTACCTTTGTGTCAGAGGTTGTTGGCGAGGGTCACGCGAGAGGAAGGCCCAAAGCCCTCCTTGCTAAGGCTCGGGTCCATTGCAGGGGAGGTGGGATCATTCACGAGCGATGTTGACGCTCGAAGAGTGCAGGGATGGATCCTCCGCGGCAGATGACCCTTGAGCGTCAAAACCTCGAGAACCAAGAATGGGGTCCCCGCGTGGGTGATTCCCTGGGTAGGGTGACCCTGAGGGCCCAGATGCGAGCGTCAAGCCGATTGGCTCTGGCCCTCTACCTGAACAATTGTCCGAGGCCCAAAGGCCTGAACTAGTTGGCAAGTGAGTGGGCTGGATTGTCTCAAGAGCCAATCAATGCGAGCGTGTAGTCTTCAAGTCAGTCGATGGCGACACGTGGACGGCTCTAATTCGAGTGCGTTTCTGAGTCTCATCATTTTGCCCCCCAAATTCTGCAGCATCGCTTGAGCGTACTGTAGAATTTCCAAGATAATGGAGCGTTGGGTTTTTTGAATATCCGAGGGTCGTGCCTTCACTATAGAAGTGACCTCTTGACTTCTGCAACTGGTACAGTCTGATATCACATTAATTGTTGTCGTGTCCGCATTTAATGCTGAGTGGGAACGTGGGCGCGTGCACTCCGGGAGGCGTGAGGCGGTTACCAAAAGTGGGGAGTTTCCTAGGCGGGAAATGATTGCCATTTGAAATCTTACACCCTAATTAAGGCCATCTTCCACCACTATAAATAGGGTTCTGGAGGGCTCTTTGGCACTTTTCACGCCTTCAACTTCTTCAAGCATACGCAGCAAGAATTTTCCTCCACTTCCACAGATTTCGGCGAGTTTCTTCTTCAATTTCTAGGTAAAAACTCCATAAATCTTGATATTCCGATACTAACTTTTAGACTTAGGTTGTGCGTGAGCGATCCTTCCAAGCAAAGAATCCCTTCTGTCTTTGGATTCATTCCAGAAATTTTCTTCTTTATTGAGTTTTCTGCGAGAAATTCCACCTTCAAAAACCGAAAAGCAATCATGGCCAGGCACCCAGTTGATGATTATGTAAGGGAGATTGACGAGATGTCGGTGGGGAGTTCTTCCCCTCACGGCAATGTTCCCGCAGCTGTTCCCTTGGCTAGGACGTCCCCAGGTGAGGGGATTCCCATGGCGATCCCAGTGGCCCAGGCTCCGGCTGATGCTAGGGATGAAGAGGTTGACGCCGCCGTTCGAGGGATGAACGAGCGTGCTCCTGGGGGGGTCGATGATCTCTTTGAAGAGATGGGCAACGTGATGGAAATGCAAAGGCAGGGGGAGAGAGTATTCCCAGTGTTGAATAGCGCTGTGAGACCCAAAGATCACAGGATCACAGTGGCTGTGATGGCTCCCGAGGGCGAAGCAGGGCCATCCGGGCTTCAATTTGAGGCTGAACCCTCTAGAAGGCGCCATAGGAGAGGCAAGGAGCCTGTTACTCGAGTGAGGCAAGATAACCGCCATCAAACTGATAGATCTCCAGATGAGATTGAGAGTATTTTGACGCTCGACGATTTGGGGGATTTGAGGGCGAAAGCTTATTGGGATGAAGTAGTATTTCCCATGCGACTTCCTGAGGAGGGGGAGAGGGCCAACAGACCGCCGCCTGGGATGATGACGGTCTATTGGGATGCAGTCCTGTCTGGGGGTTTGAGGTTCCCCATCTCGCCCGTCACTGCCAACATCTATCACCACCTGAGGCTTTGCCCTTCACAAATTCTACCGAACGGCATAGCACTAATCAACACTTTTGTGATTATGATGGTTGCGCTAGGTCGCGAACCCTCGATCGTCAATTTTGATAGCTTTATACAGGTGGCCCGCTCGCCGGGCTCATCACCTACGGACGGGTTTTATTATGCCCAGGCCAAGTCGGGTTTTAAGATGATAGATTCCCCATCCACTTCCTATGGCGAGCATTGGAAGGAGAAGTATTTTTTCGTGGGGGCTCCAGGGGGGATTTTTAGGGTTCATCGCCAGTGGTTGATACATGGCGAGGGTCCTTTGATTAGGGAAAGGACGAGGAATAAAGCTTTTGAGGATTGGGCACAAGGGTTAGCCTTCGAGATGAGGAGTGAGAAAAAGTGGATTAAGGCTGAAACCCTGGTGAAGAACGAGGGAGTGCTGTTTCGTTATGGCTTGTCTTGCCCTCCAGACATGATACTCAACCCTCCAGCTGACATCATGGCCCTCGATGGTTAGATTCTAGGAACTAACCGTTCTAACTTTTAGAATAGCCTCCTAACTTGGTGTGATTGCTGTATTTTTTACATCTGCGATCCAAACAACCAACTTCTGACGCTCGTTTCTCCTTATTTGCAGGTGTTCAAATACTATCGCAAGGCATGAATGCTGAGGCTCTTTCCCACATGTTGGGCGCCCAAGGACCCGCCGCTGACCCTCAGCCCCCGCAACAACAGCAAAACCGTCCTCCCAATGCTCCGAGGGGGAGGGGAACCCGGCGAGGAGCCGGCCGAGGGAATAACGGCGCTCGTGGTCGCGCAGGGAATGAAGCTCCCCTTAGGGGCCCCATCGAAGATTTAACAGTGGAGGGTACCCACGGGGCTACTCCTCCACCGGTGGCCCCCGAGGGTCCGATTTCACTGAGCTCGAGCGGATCCCGGAACCGCTCGAGGGAACATATCCGTATCCACAAAACTCTCCGGGCCGACCGTCAAGGGAAGAGGAAGAGGATGCCGGATTCCATTCCAATTTCCGGCAAGGGGAAAGAGGTGGTCGTGGGGCACAGAGGCGAGGGCAGCGACACTTCTTCATCAGAGGATGAAGATTTCTGGAAAATAGGCTGCAAGGGCGACTCCCGCTACAAGCGCCAACGGACTGAGGGTCTGGTGCTTCTGAAAAAGAGCGCCTATTCCGTGAACCTAGTTTCTGACATCGTCGGGAAACTCCAATTTTCCGGCGATCATGATAAGCTGAACGAGCATGACGCCGCTCGTGTTGCTGACGATGCCTGCCATGCCCTTCTGACGGTAAGTCCTTAGTATCCTCTGAAGGTTTTCAACTTCCATTGTTCCCATTCTAACGCTAATCTTTGTTTCTGACTTTCCAGGAGGTAATCCCTAGGTGATGGTTGCCGAATCCATCAATTAAATCCTTTACTTACCATACAAAATATAAAATTGTAATATAGCAGTAAAGGGTCGAACCCAAGGGACTAGATGGATTTATATTCAATGTATCCAAGAGAATATTCAAAAGAGACTTAGAAGGGGGGTTGTTTGTGTAATTAAAACAAACTATTTTAAAGCATAAAGTCAAATTCTTCAAATAATTAAAACAGAAAATAAAGAGAGTTGTGAAGGTTGATTAAGAAAGAAATATCTTAGATAAGTTGTTACTTCATTCCATGTCTGTATTTAATCCGTGACACAAAGATCGAATCTAAGCAAATGATGGATCAACTTACAATAGACAAGAAGCTTATCTATATCATCCTTTCTTACTTTCAACTTAATCAAAAGAAGCTCATGAATTAAATTCTTACCACATAGCAGTCCGGTGAACAAGTATCTAGGATTTAACTATATGATAGCATTGAGCACCAAAAGGACATTAATCATGATCCAAAATCTCAAGAAGCTTGGATTTATGAGATCATATCACGCATGCCTCACCATATTGTTGAGTAAACATGGTGGTAAACTATCAATGATGTGTGGTTCTTATATACCTTTACCAGGCTATTACGTATCAAGTATTGGTATAACCTCATCAAGTTATTATCTAGGCATCGATTGATCAGAAAGATGATTCGAAAACAACTTATCCAGGTACGTTCACAGCATGCATAAACACCATGGACTAGATTCTCATTCATTCAATTAGATCTCATAAGTATTGGCAAGGAATAAAGATACAACCTAACTAAGATAAATATATTCAGCCACGGATCATCATCCAAAGTATACAATAAACACTTGAATCATAAACTGAACTTTAAAGCTTAATTGAAATAAAACTAAATCTAAATACTTTAACTTATAAACTGAAAATGATCACAGTTTTGAGGATGGAGCCCCTCGATGCTTCCTTCTGCTAGCTGCTGCTATTTCTTGATTTTTTCCGAAATCCCCCTTAAATTCCCCTCATTAGCTTTTTTAAATAAAAACATCCTTAAGCCCATCTATTACAAAGATCAAGGGGACAAAGTAGCTTTTTCAAATCCCAATTAGCATGATTAGGATTCTTGAAACTCCAAAAATGCAGGATCAATTCTTGCATGTTAGCCATGTTAGCAAGCTGTTGCATGTGTGCCACCTGTCCCAACAAGAGGATTCAACCGTACTTGTTGACCGTGGTCTGCTGTACACGCATTGGCCTTAGGGATGATCATGCGTTGGGGTCATGGCTCAGGCATTTTCAACACTTAGCATCTTTTCCTTCGTAATTCTGCCAAATCCCCCATTTATCAACTTGTTTCTGCAAAAGCCAAATAAAAGCAAATTAAGTAGAAATCTAATCCAATTCAGGGGGAAAAGTAAAGAGTTTTTCATGTATTTTATGCACACTATCAAATCCCCCCATACTTAGACTTTTGCTTGTCCCTAAGCAACAACTTCTATTCTTAATAAACTGTAAGATGATCCTCATCAAACCATATCAGCCCCACAGTTTCTTAATGAGAAAATGTGAACACTAAAATAAGTTTAATAACAAGTCTCCACAGCCTTCAAGATGGAAAAGAACAAATCTTAAGTGTTTAACTTGCTAGAGAATGTTAAGGAATTTAGAATTCATTTAATCATGCAAATTTACCAAATAGCTATCACAACATATGATCAAAGGGTGATTATTCTGGACTGTCTAAATTAAAACAAAACAAAAGATAAAGTGAGGGTTCATAGCACTTATACCAAAATTCAAAAAAGTTGTCTATTTCAGGTGTCATAATACCGCTTTGGTAATATATGACTATCCCTAGACTACACTAAGTGCATCACTCATGGTCACCCTTTTTTTTTTTTGATTTATGATTTATATTTAGCCTTAGGTAACCAGCGGAGTGAAACTAGCGGATTGCATCAAGCAAATGGCTGTGACAGCCTTATTCAGAGAGCAATGGCTTAAAAAGCCTTATTCAGAGAGCAATAGCTTAAAAAGCCTTATTCATATCCCTCAGTCAATATTAAACAACATTCAGCATCAATAACATTCTTTAGACAGTCCAAAAATTACACTCTTTTTCACACATGGAGGTCCAAATTATGCATGCAATTTCAGTTTCTCATCTATTAGTCTAAATTCAGAAACATTCTCTATCAAAGCCAAAGAACTTATAAATTTGATCAACTCCAAAAATCAAGCATGGAAATTCATGTTATTTCAACCACTTTTCTATGTTCAAAAGCTCTCAAATCTAAACATGTTGCACATGAGGTTATCAGGTTCACAGCTTCTCACAACAGAAACACTAGCTATCCAATAGCCACAAAATTCAGTCAAAAATCTTAAAGGAACCATCTAAAACAGGCTATAAGCTTCAAAAATAAAGCAACAGTCATCAAAAGTAGCAGACAAGTCTGGGTCATAAAAAAAATTTTGTTTAACGACCTACTCCCCACCCCCACACTTATTTCACATTGTCCTCAATGTTGATAAACAGAATTGAAACAGGAGGACTTCCCTGAATATGATTCAGTGGGTGCCAATGTTGAGGCCTTTTTTGATGGCCTCAATGTCAGTTTCCACTCCTGCTATGTGGGTTGCCATGATGTCCATTGAATTTTCCATGGCTGGAAGTTTTTCCACTGATTTTTCATATTTTTCTATTTTGGCTAGGATTGTTATGAGGAGAGTTTCGATTCTGTCCAATTGTGCAGAGTTAGTGGTGCTAGTGGTGGCCTTAGATTGGGCTTCTTTACCCTTGCCTTTTGTAACAGGAACTGTACCTGCACCAGGGAAGCACAATACTCCATCCTTTCTTTGGAGTATTCTCATGTTAAGCAGCACATGTTCATCTAATGGAGAAACTTCAGAATGTAAAGTAAGGTCATGATCATTCAAGTCAAGAAGTTCTTCATGCACAACAATGTGAGTAATTAGATGCCCTAATTTAAGTGGTCTATTCCATTTGATGCCGTCATTTATGTGCACAGCAACCCAAAAACCTATATTTACCTTCCAATTATTCCACATAGCCCATAGAAAATACAATTCAGTTTTGGTTATTGTGCTCGAACCTTCAGTTCTTTGGGAGAAAAACATTGACAACAATCTATGAGCATAGACCACAGCAGGATCGTTTAAGTAAATGCTCTTGGCATCATCAAACTTATCATATTTGCCATCAGTTAACTGCTTAAAGGCTTCATCAGGATCAAATTCTTGGGGAAAATCTCCTAAGCACATTACATCAGTTTCCCCATTAACAGGAAAGTAGTCAAATTGCAAAATTTCACAGAATTGGTTAATTGAATAACTGATTCTTTTGCCTAGCAGTCTGAATGTGATAATACCATCTTCATCCCAATTACAGGCTTGCTTTTTCAGGAATTTAAAGGTTGAATAAAATTCCATTGTGAGTTCATAATAGATATCTGTGTTTATTTCCATAAATTCTTTCCATCCTATGTTATTAAGCAAGGCATAGACAGGTTCAATCAATTCAAACTTCTCAAGTGTAGGCACATCAATTTTCTTAGCAATAGCAATCGAGAGTTCTTTAACCGGATTGTACCTTGATTTTTCCGTTTTGGCAGTGAATTTGAGGCGTCCTCCAAGATTTTAAAACCTTGCAGGAGCAGGGGTCCTTGATTTTGGCACTCTGCTTCTTTTCTGCTTCTTGGGGAGATGTGTTTTTTGTGTAGGCTGGATTGGCACTTCCACTTGTTCTTTCTCAACCTGTTTTTCCTTTTCTGCCACAGTCACTTCCTGCATTTCTTCTTCTTCTTCTGGAGCATCTTCATTTTCCTGTTCCACCTCTGCATGAGCATCTACTTCTCCTTCTTTTTCATTATTTCCCTCTTCTACAGTTTTGTGTCCCTCTTCAGTTTCTTCAACGGCTTCTTCTTGATTTTTTTCTGGTTCTTCTTCGACTGGTTCATCCATTTGTATAAGAGTCTCTGCTGCTCTTTCCTCTTTAGAGTCAGTTGAAGAGGGCTTCTTTTTCTTCTCAGTTTTCTTTTTCTTTTTAGATTTCCCTTTTGCGCTTTTCTTCTTCGGTTTTTGTTGTGATTTCTCAGATTCTTGGGGATCAGATGGCTCTCCTTCATCTTCTTCGTCTCTCAGTTGAAATTTCCTTTTCCTGGGTTCGTAGGATTCCCTGACTTGCTTCAATATTGAACCTAAAGTTGGGTCTGTGGTTTGCCGGCGGTCTTCCACATAAAATTGCAGGGGGTTCAGGGGTTGTAGGGTTTATGTTAATAGGAGGAGAAGGGCTAGGGTTCGTTCCTTCTTGAGGAATTGAGGTTTCCGGCGCAGTCTCAGAGGGTGGTGAGGGTGTATTTCTTTATGGCGCCACCCCCTCTGCATGTACGGATTCTGCTGGTTTAGGGCCAATTTTTAGAACCCGCCTCTTCTGCGTGACTCTTCTTTTATACGGTTTAGGCGGAGGACTGGTTTTCTCAGATCTTGTCTTCATCTTCCGGCGAGGATTGCAGTGGTTGAAGATGGTGAGACAGTTGGGTTCTCTTGGCAGAAAGAGAAGGAAGAGGTTTTGGTTTGAAATTTCTGAAGGGATGAAGATGAAACGTTTCCATAAAAGTGCATTCCACTTTTAAAAATCGTTTTTCTAATTAACAGGACTTTTAAGGAATAAAGCGTATAACACTTTCTTCTCATGTCAAATCTGTTTTATTTTGCCAAGTGTGGGGAAAGGCTTAAGGGATGAGTTTAAGGAATGAGCATTATTAAAGACTCATTTACCTGACTTGTGCTTATCTGCTATTACCTGAAATACACAAAGGAATGGTTCCTCATCAAAATCACAGTTATGAACTGGAGTGTCAAAAATAGATTAGCCAAAAATTAATGGGTTGCCTCCCATCAAGCGCCCTTGTTTATTGTCCGAGGCTAGACAATCACCCTGTCATTATGAGGATAAAGGAATGGGGTTGTCCAAATGGACTTCCTCCATGGTATGATCTTTGAATCCTTCATAAAACGATTTTAAGCGATGCCCATTGACCTTGAATGCTTTTCCTGTTTCTACACTCTTAATCGCTACTGCACCATGGGGAAAAACATTAGTAACAACAAAAGGTCCTATCCATCTTGATCTCAATTTTCCAGGAAAAAGTTTCAATCTAGAGTGAAACAGTAACACTTTCTGCCCAATTTGAAAGGTTTTTCTGGAAATCATTTTATCGTGAAAATGCTTAGTCCTTTCTTTGTACAATCTAGCACTTTCATATGCCTCATTCCTTAATTCCTCTAATTCCTGCAACTGCAACTTCCTATGAATTCCAACATTATCTATCTTCATGTTACATTGTTTTATTGCCCACAAAGCTTTATGTTCTATTTCTACAGGTAAATGACAAGCTTTTCCAAACACTAACTTGTATGGGGACATACCAATGGGTGTTTTATAGGCTGTTCTGTAAGCCCATAGTGCATCATCAAGTCTTAAACTCCAATCCTTCCTATTAGGACTTACGTTTTTTCCAGAATACTCTTTACTTCACGGTTTGAAACTTCAGCTTGTCCACTAGTTTGTGGGTGATATGTTGTTGATGTTCGATGTGTAACATTGTATTTTTTCAACAGAGCTGCTACAACTTTATTGCAGAAATGGGTTCCTCTATCACTGATAATAGCTCTTGGAGTCCCAAATCTGTTGAGAATATTTGATTTTACAAAACCTACAACAGTTTTAGCATTATCAGTACGTGTTGTTTTGGCTTCAATCCATTAAGAAACATAATCTACTGCAAGTAGGATGTAAAAATTGCCAAAAGAATTAGGAAATGGCCCCATAAAATCTATGCCCCATACATCAAATATTTCACAAATCAAAACAGGGGACATTAGCATTTGATTTCTTAAGCTCAGGTTTTCTATTCTTTGACAGTTTTCACATGCTTTACAAAATATAAAAGTATCTCGAAACAGTGTTGGCCAATAAAGACCACATTCTAATACTTTTCTTGCAGTTCTTTTTGGTCCAAAGTGGCCTCCACAGGCATACGAATGACAAAATTGGAAAACTGAATTGATTTCTTCATCGTTTACACATGTTCTAATTACTTGATCTGCACAATATTTCCATAAATAAGGTTCATCCCATGCATAATATTTAGCATCACTTTTAATTTTATCCTTCTCTGTTCTGGATAATTTCTCTGGAAAAACGTTAGATGCTAGATAATTCACTATGTCTGCATACCATGGGTTAGATGTTAGGGATGATCTTGTCTTACCTTTAGTAATCAGAAATAACTGCTCATCTGGAAATTCTTCTTTAATGGGTGGTGAGCTTTTACTTACCAGAAGTCTACTTAGGTGATCAGGTACAAAATTCTCTGCCCCTCTTTTATCCCTGATTTCGACATCAAACTCTTGCATCAGCAGGATCCAGCGTATCAGTCTTGGTTTTGCTTCTTTTTTCTTCAATAGGTACTTCAAAGCTGTGTGATCAGAATAAATAATCACTTTAGTACCTAGAAGATATGCACGAAATTTATCCAAAGCAAACACAATGGCTAAAAGTTCTTTCTCAGTTGTAGTATAATTGATTTGAGCTGCATCGAACATTCTTGATGCATAATAAATCACATATGGTGCTTTATTTATCTTTTGCCCCAAAACAGCTCCAATTGCATAATCGCTGGCATCACACATTAGTTCAAAAGGATGATTCCAGTTAGGTGCTTGAATTATGGGTGCTGATGTCAGTTTCATCTTCAGCAGATCAAATGCCTCCTTACAGGCTTCATCAAATTGAAACTCCACTTCCTTTTGCAGTAATTTACACAAGGGTTGAGTTATTTTTGAGAAATCTTTTATGAATCTTCTGTAAAAACCTGCATGTCCAAGAAAAGAACGAACCTCCCTCACAATTGAGGGGTAAGGTAGGGACTCAATAACATCTATTTTTGATTTATCAACTTCAATGCCTCTAACTGACACTATATGGCCTAAAATTAAACCTTGATCAACCATAAAATGGCATTTTTCATAATTTAAAACAAGGTTATTTTCTAAACACTTTTCTAGAACTCTTGCCAAATTATTCAAGCATTCATCAAAGGAATTACCATAGACAGTGAAATCATCCATAAAAACCTCTATTATTTCTTAAACATATTCGGAGAAGATACTCACCATACACCTTTGAAAAGTAGCTGGCGCATTACACAGTCCAAAAGGCATGCGTCTAAATGCAAACGTTCCAAAAGGACATGTGAATGTGGTCTTCTCTTGATCTTCTGATGCCACGGGAATTTGATGAAATCCTGAGTATCCATCGAGACAGCAGTAGTGCGTTTTTCCTGCAAGTCTTTCCAACATTTGATCAATAAATGGCAAGGGAAAATGATCCTTTTTGGTGGCTGAATTTAATTTCCTATAATCCATACATACACGCCAACCATTTTGCACTCTAGTTGGGACCAACTCACCTGCCGCATTTTCAATTACTGTTATACCTGTCTTTTTAGGAACTACCTGCACTGGACTTACCCACACACTGTCGGAAATAGGATAGATTACACCAGCATTTAAGAGTTTCAAGATTTCTTTCTTTACCACTTCCATCATTGGGGGGTTCAATCTTCTTTGGGCTTGTCTGACTGGTTTGTGATCCTCTTCTAGAATTATTTTATGCATACACGTCGATGGGCTCAAACCTTTTATATCTGCAATTGTCCATCCCAAAGCAGCCTTAAATTCTCTCAAAACTCTTATCAGTTTGTCCTCTTCCAGTTCAGACAACTTGTTAGAGATGATCACAGGTAAGGTTTCGCCATTACCCAAGTATGCATACTTCAGATGCGATGGCAAAAGTTTGAGTTCTACTTTTGGAGCCTGCACAACAGAAGGGGGGGGGGGTTTAGTATAAGGGCCACTCAATTTATTCCAAGTCATATTTAATTTAACAGGTTCCAGAGATTCCAGTGCATAAACAACCTCACTAATATCTTCTTTCACTTCATATTTAGCCTCTAATTCTTTTAATTGATCAATATAAATACTATCTTCCAAGGCCAAATAAAGTTCATCATAGAAATCTAGCTTTGCAGTAGCTTGTACGAAGTTATCAATGATGTCTATAGAAGAAACAATTGAAATATTTTCGGATGGAAATTTCATAGCTTCATAAACATTGAATTTAATCAAATCTCCATCAAACTCCAGGGTTAACGTTCCACTATGGACATCAATCTTTGCTTTTGCTGTGCTTAAAAATGGTCTCCCAAGTAGCAAATCTGAAGATTTAGATATCTTGTCATCTTCCATGCTAACCACAAAGAAATCTGCAGGAAATACTAAATTATTAATCTGCACAAGCACATCCTCCAGCACACCTTTAGGATGTACTATTGATCTATCAGCTAATTGTATGATAACTCCAGTTCCTTTTAAGGGACCCAGATTCAAGGAAGAATAGACTGATAAAGGCATAACATTTATTGATGCACCAAGATCACACATAGCATGATTTATGCCTAAGTCCCCTATTCTACATGGAATAGCAAACATACCTTGGTCCTTGCATTTAGGTGGGAGTTTCCTTTGAAGTACAGCTGATACATTTTCACCCATGCTAATTTTCTCATTTCCTAACAGTTTCTTTTTATTCGTACAAAGATCTTTAAGAAATTTAGCATACCTTGGTATTTGCTTTATGGCATCAAGGAGGGGAATGTTTAACTCAACCTTTCTGAATGTATCTAGAATTTCTTTCTCTTCCTTGGCCTTCTTCATTGATGTCAACCTTTGAGGAAATGGTGGTGGGATCACCATAGGTTCAGGCAATGCAGTAGGTTCTGCTTCTTGTTCTGTTTCCAAGCCATGATCATGGCTTACACCCTTTCCTACTGAATCTGTATCAATATCAGTATTTACTCTGTTTTGCTCTGTTTCTACATCACCTTGCCCTGCTTTTTGCTTCTTTGTAAGCAATTCGAGTTCCTTTCCACTCCTCAGAGTAACAGCACTGGCATTTTGCCTTGGATCAATCGTTTGAGATGGCAATTTTCCTTTGTTTTCCAGCTAACTGACTGAAGTTGCTAGCTGTCCCAATTGGTTTTCCAAATTTTGAACAGTGGACTGGAACTGCTGCATATTTGCCCTTGTTTCCTGCTGAAATTGTTGATTGTTAGTCATAAAGGCTTTGAACATATCCTCTAAAGAAGTACCTGAATTAGAGCTTGAAGGTTGTTGAAAGTTTGATTGATATGATTGGAAACTCTGATGTGGCTGGAAGTTTTGGGGCGGTCTCTGTACGGGTGGTCTTGACTGAAAATTTTGTTATCCTTGAAACAATTGAGGTCTTTGTGCATAACTGAAATTAGGATGATCCTTCCATCCAGGATTATATGTGTTTGAATACGGATCATACTTTCTTTGTTGAAAACCTCCTGCCATTGCACTCACATTTTCAGTTCCATCAGCTTGGAGTGTTGGACATAAGTCTGTATGATGATCTGGACTGGTACATATTCCACAAACCAAAGATGGTGTCGAGTTTGCCACAGCTAAATTCTGCACCAAAGTTGTTAGTTTATTTAATTGACTTTCAATTAGAGCAGAATTTACCTCATTTACTTTTCTTGTAACATTTTGATGATCCCCAAACTGCTGAGAATTAGCAGCCATAGTTGAGATTAATTGTCTGGCCTCATTACGTGTTTTATTGACAATTGCTCCCCCACTCGCCGCGTCCATCATCCTTCTTTCCATAGGAATTAGTCCTTCATAAAAATACTGCATTAAGGCTTGTTCTGTATGTCCATGCTGTGGGCACCTAGCCAATAATTTCTTAAATCTTTCCCAATAATCATGGAGAGTTTCAGACTCCTTTTGCTTTACAGAAACTATTTCTCTCCTTGTTGATACAACTCTGGATGTTGGGAAGAATTTTTCTAGAAATGCTGAGGCCATGGCCGTCCAGGTTGTGATTGATCCTGGTGGCAAATAATACAGCCATTCTTTCGCATCATCAGCCAGAGAGAATGGGAATGCTCTCAGTTTGATCTGCTCTTCTGTGACTCCATTTGGCCTCATGCTGGAACAAACCACATGAAATTCCTTGAGATGTTGATTCGGATCTTCATTTTCTCTGCCTCTGAAAGTGGGAAGTAAATGAATCAAACCAGACTTTAACTCAAAATCAGTATTCAAAGTAGGCAGAGTTATGCATAACGGCTCCTGGGCTACAGGCGGTGCAGCTAATTGCCTAAGTGTCTGATCCTGTGCAGCCATGCTTAATGGATGACCACCGCTTATGCTTCTTGTCTCTATAACAGTAAATAAGCTAACCAAACAGGGGAAGGAATCTGTTTCCAGAAAATCACGGCTTTGCTTATGCAACCTCCTCAATATCTTTTCCTTCCTGATCTGTCTTAATGTCCTCTCAATTTCTGGGTCAAATGGGATCAGTTTCTTCGAACGTTCTGACCTAGTCATACAAAGAATACAAAACAGTTCAGCCTAGTCCCCGGCAACGGCGCCAAAATTTGATGGTTGCCGAATCCATCAATTAAATCCTTTACTTACCGTACAAAATATAAAATTGTAATATAGCAGTAAAGGGTCGAACCCAAGGGACTAGATAGATTTATATTCAATATATCCAAGAGAATATTCAAAAGAGACTTAGAAGGGGGGTTGTTTGTGTAATTAAAACAAACTATTTTAAAGCATAAAGTCAGATTCTTCAAATAATTAAAACAGAAAATAAAG
This sequence comes from Lantana camara, assembly GCA_037501455.1. NCBI lineage: Eukaryota > Viridiplantae > Streptophyta > Magnoliopsida > Lamiales > Verbenaceae > Lantana > Lantana camara. The sequence continues at coordinate 100,070,297 of CM074855.1, forward strand.
AGAGTTGTGAAGGTTGATTAAGAAAGAAATATCTTAGCTAAGTTGTTACTTCATTCCATGCCTGTATTTAATCCTTGACACAAAGATCGAATCTAAGCAAATGATGGATCAACTTACAATAGACAAGAAGCTTATATATATCATCCTTTCTTACTTTCAACTTAATCAAAACAAGCTCATGAATTAAATTCTTACCACATAGCAGTCCCGCGAACAAGTATCTAGGATTTAACTATATGATAGCATTGAGCACCAAAAGGACATTAATCATGATCCAAAATCTCAAGAAGCTTGGATTTATGAGATCATATCACGCATGCCTCACCATATTGTTGAGTAAACATGGTGGTAAACTCTCAATGATGTGTGGTTCTTATATACCTTTACCAGACTATTACGTATCAAGTATTGGTATAACCTCATCAAGTTATTATCTAGGCATCGATTGGTCAGAAAGATGATTCGAAAACAACTTATCCAGGTACGTTCACAGCATGCATAAACACCATGGACTAGATTCGCATTCATTCAATTAGATCTCATAAGTATTGGCAAGGAATAAAGATACAACCTAACTAAGACAAATATATTCAGCCACGGATCATCATGCAAAGTATACAATAAACACTTGAATCTTAAACTGAACTTTAAAGCTTAATTGAAATAAAACTAAATCTAAATACTTTAACTTATAAACTGAAAATGGTCACAGTTTTGAGGATGGAGCCCCTCGATGCTTCCTGCTGCTAGCTGCTGCTATTTCTTGATTTTTTTCCGAAATCCCCCTTAAATTCCCCTCCTTAGCTTTTTTAAATAAAAACATCCTTAAGCCTATCTATTACAAAGATCAAGGGGACAAAGTAGCTTTTTCAAATCCCAATTAGCATGATTAGGATTCTTGAAACTCCAAAAATGCAGGATCAATTCTTGCATGTTAGCCATGTTAGCAAGCTGTTGCATGTGTGCCACCTGTCCCAACAAGAGGATTCAGCCGTACTTGTTGACCGTGGTCTGCTGTACGCGCATTGGCCTTAGGGATGATCATTCGTTGGGGTCATGGCTCAGGCATTTTCAACACTAAGCATCTTTTCCTTCGTAATTCTGCCAAATCCCCATTTATCAACTTGTTTCTGCAAAAGCTAAATAAAAGCAAATTAAGTAGAAATCTAATCCAATTCAGGGGGAAAAGTAAAGAGTTTTTCATGTATTTTATGCACACTATCACTAGGTTAAAGAATTTGCAGGGGCGAGCGCAGGCCTACTCCGAGCATAAGGCCAAATACAAGAAACTGTTGCGAATTTCTGACCCCGTCCAGTTGCAAGAGGATTACAACAACATCCACGCCCAACTGACCACCGCTAATACTGACAAGGACATGCTGAGGGAGAATCTACAGAACTCGGACGAGGCCTACCTTACTCTTGACGAGCGTCATAAGGAGTTGAAGGTGGAGCGCGACCGGTTAAGGCAACAGAACCGGGAGCTGGGTGAGCAGTTGGCGGAGAGCACTCACCGAAACAAGGAAGCAAACAAGGCCCTTGCTGACTTGCAGGGCAAAGTACAAGGCTTGGAGGCGAGGGTATCCTGGGAGGCAGTGAAGAAGTTCATACGCTCCAAGGCTTTCGTGTTCGCGGCCAACATCCATTGTTTTGACAATGCACGGCGTTTCTTCCATAAAGCCATTGGGCAAATGGTGAAACTTGGTTTGGCTCCCGAAAGCGCTCGGACTGACGCGCGCCTGCACATGGATCTGGACGAAAACTGCGAGCCCATGGTCCAAGATGAGGATCCCACCGAAAGCCTGGCGGAGCCGGAGTACGAGGAGTTGGTGCGAACGCTCCAACGGGAATTTATTGCCGCCAATAGGGTAGGTCCCGAGCCCCTCCTAATAGAAGACGAGGGCACCATCATGGATACTGTGGACGTCGAGGAACCTGGCGAGGCCCAAACTTCTGACGCCAACGTGTTGGCCCCAGTTCCTCTTGCGACTACACCTCCAGAGCCCAACTCTCAGGCCCAGTGAAGATCCCCTGGTTATTGATCGCTCTCCTCGTTGGTTTAACTTCCTTGTCATATTTAAGAACAATTTATGTTTGTACTTAATCCTCCAGTGACTTCCTGAATATTTCGGATCCTTTATGCCGCTTTCCCACATATTTGAACTCCTTTTTTTTTTTTTTTTTAAGGCTTGAATGTCTGAATGCTTTCTCCTTTACTTTTAAATGATGAGTGATGTTATTTCACTGTGCTGGCCATTTTTTAACTGGTCTCTCTTGTTTGAATGTTTGCGATGAGCGTGTTTGTGCACGAGGGCGTTTCCTTTAAGGGTGCCCTGGCATTCATCACAATGCACCAACAGTTTGAAGTTTGGTAGCGTCTGGTGATTTGAGGGGTATAATTACGGACGTGAGGGTATTTCCCATGGATGTTCCCTGGCCGTATTCGCAATGAGGCTCGAATTTGAGTTTAGGCAACCTTTAGGGATTTGCCCAAGTATTGGCCCAATAACGTGCACCCTCGTTTCGGACGCTCCAGTGAGTTATACGCACTTTAGAAATCAACAGTAGGATTTGCTAAGTGTGGGAAAGAATAGAGCGTAACCGTGGGGTTAGCGCCGTTTCGAGGGACCAGTGAAAGAATTGGTCCAGGCTCCAATATTTTATGAGTGTGCTTTTACTCAACAAGTTGAGGGTCATCGGGGTTTTTACGAGCGCGAGCTGGAGTGGCGAGCACTCAACTGGCGTAAATTAAGCATTCTGCTCCCCGTTGTTCGACATGCTCATTTTGTAGGACTTTATATACTTACAAATCGTTCAAACTGTTCCGGGTGGAGGGTTATCAACACCTAGATAGTGTCGCTTTGAAACAATTGATGTATCACGTAGGCCGTTCGACGTGGAGGATGCTCGACACGGAGTAGGCCTCTTGTCGCTCGAATCATTTGATCAAATAGGAAAGCAAACAAATAGAAAAAATAAAGGACTAAATACTTACTGTTGTATAAATGCATTTTGAAATGATTACAGCACGCCTTCCGTCAAAGGAAAGTACTCCACGCCGCAAACGGGCAATTACAAAAGAATTGATGTTTACACATAGAACCTTCTAAGGTTACATGCATTCCATGGCCTAGGGAGCCGCTCGCCTTGCAAAGTTTCCAATAGGTAGGTATTGTTTGCCCGTACCTGGATGACTTTGAAGGGGCCCTCCCAATTGGGGTCCAACTTACCCACATGTTTGGAGACTTCAACTTTTTTGAGGACTAAGTCCCCCAGTTGGAAAGTCCTTTCCTTAACACGTTTATTGTATTGGCGAGCTACGGTCGCTTTGTATTTGTGGATACGTACCCAAGCAGCATTCCTATTCTCGTCCAACAAATCTAACTCTAGCGCTCGATTGGCTTCGTTAGCAGCAGGCTCGAAATAGGCAACGTGTGCGGATTCTTGAGCAATTTCCGCAGGTATCATAGCCTCGGAGCCGTAGACGAGGGAGTAGGGAGTTTCCCCCGTTGCCGCTCGCGGGGTAGTACGGTACGCCCATAAGGCTCCCTGAAGTTCTTCAGCCCATTCGCCCTTCTTACTCTCGAGCATCGTCTTCAGATGCTGGAGTATGGTTTTATTGGTTACTTCCGCTTGACCGTTGGCCTGAAGGTGGCCCACAGAAGTGAAACGTTGCTCAATCCCAAGTTCGTAGCACCAATCCCGCGTGTCAACGGCAATGAATTGGGATCCATTGTCTGAGATGAGTACTCTCGGGATGCCGTATCTGCAAATGATGTTCTTCCAAATGAAATCCCTCACAACTTTGAACGTTATTTTCGCGACTGCTTCAGCTTCGGCCCACTTAGTGAAGTAATCCACAGCGAGTATTACAAATTTCTTTTGTCCGGCCGCCATCGGGAGGGGTCCCACAATGTCATTGCCCCACTGATCAAAAGGCCACGAAACGTCAATAGGAATCATTTGGGCTGCCGGCAACTGAGGGGTGTTAGAGTGAAATTGGCACTTAGGACATTTCTTGGAGTAGCTAATAGCATCCTGCAGCACCGAGGGCCAGTAAAACCCACTCCTTAAGACTTTCTTTGCCAAGATCCGACCGCCCGAGTGGTTCCCGCAACTTCCACTGTGTACATGTTCTAAAACTTCCATGGCCTGCGAGGGTCTCAAGCATCTCATCGGTGGGCCCTGGAAGGACCGCTTGAATAGCCGACCCTCGGCGTCCAACGAGAAACGAGGGGCTTTGTTTCTGATTTTCCGAGCTTCAACTTTGTCGCTCGGGCTGGTCCCATCCTGAAGGAATCTGGTAATTTCGTCGAGCCAACAGGGCTCGGAGGGGTCAATCATATTCACTTCCTTCGAAGGTCCACTTCTACTTATCAGCGGCTCCTCAGTTCTAAGAAACGTAACAGCACGCTCGCTAAAACCATCCAGGGCGGATGCGAATTTTGAGAGAGCGTCAGCATGTTCGTTTTCTGCCCTTGGGACCTGCAAAAGGTGGAACTCCCTGAACTTAGCTATCACCTCCTTAGCGCTCATCAGATACTGCACCATGGTAGCTTCTCGAGCCTCATAAGAACCGCTAATTTGACTCGCGATCAACTGCGAATCCACATATGCAGTGACCCGAGTGGCACCATTTTGGAGCGCGATCCTGAGCCCCTGGATGAGGGCTTCATATTCAGCTTCATTGTTGGTGACTTGGAACGCCAGCTTGATGGCATAGTCAACTTCAACTCCAAGAGGGTCTCTGAGGGTCACCCCGGCTCCCCCCCTTGTGAGGTCGAGGAGCCATCAGTGTGCAGTAGCCATAGACCATCCTCTGCTAAGGGCTCAGTATCTAAGTTGAAACGTTCCACCAATAGGTCGGCCACGGCCTGAGCTTGTATCGCCGTACGAGGCTCAAAGGTGATGTCGAATTGACTGAGTTCAATTGACCATTTAATTAATCTCCCTGAGACGTCCGGCTTTGCGAGCACTTGTTTGAGGGGCTGATCTGTGAGCACCACGATAGAATGCGATTGGAAATAAGGCCTTAGCCTCCGAGAGGCATTAACGAGCGCAAAAGCAAATTTCTCTTTTTCCATGTATCTTTTCTCCGCTCCCTGTAGAGTCTTGCTCAGATAATACACCGGCATATGTTTATGCTCGCGAACAGCCACGAGGACCGCGCTCGTGGCTTCAAGGGAAACTGATAGATAGACAAACAAGTTCTCCCCCGGGTTAGGTTTGGTCAACAGAGGCGCACTCGAAAGGTACTGCTTCATGTCCTGCAGAGCCTTTTCGCAGTCCCCGCTCCAGGTAAAGTTACGAGTGTTACGCAGAATTTTGAAGAAGGGCAGATTCCTGTCCGCTGAGCGGGAGATGAACCTATTCAATGAAATGATCTTACCCACAAGCACCTGGACCTCTCTCAGATTGCGAGGGGAGGGTATGTCTAGGATTGCTTTAATCTTTTCTGGATTTGCTTCTATGCCCCGTTGGCTGACCATATACCCCAAAAACTTGCCACCCCGCACACCGAATGTACACTTGGAAGGATTCAGTTTCATACCATAACGACGCAAGATGTTGAACGCTCGTTTTAGGTCTTGCAGATGAGAAGATTGACGTTCGCTCTCAACGATCATGTCGTCCACATATACTTCCATGGATTTTCCAATTTCACCCTCGAACATTCTGTTGACGAGGCGTTGGTATGTCGCTCCTGTATTTTTGAGCCCGAAGGGCATAACCTTGAAGCAATAAACGCCCATGTGAACCTCGAACGCGGTTTTGGGGCGATCCTCAGGGGCCATAAATGTCTGATAATACCCTTGAAAGGCATCCATCATGCTCATAAGTTCACACCCAGCGGTCGAATCCACCAACTGATCAATTCTAGGCAGGGGGTACGAATCCTTGGGACACGCCTTGTTGAGGTCCGTGAAGTCATTGCACATACGCCACTTGTTGGCGCTCTTTGGAACGAGCACCACATTGCATAGCCATTCGGGATATAGAATTTCTTCTATGTACTGAGCGTCAAGCAGTTTATTGACCTCTTCTTCTATGACCTGCCTTCGGAACCCATGGACGTCTCTCTTCTTTTGCTTTATAGGTTTGAAGGCAGGATCCACGTTCAGCCTGTGGACAATAACGCTCGGATCTATGCCAGTAAGGTCGGAAGCCTTCCAGGCAAATACATCAATATTTTCCTGCAAGAACTCAATCATCATAATCTGAGAGGGACCGTCGAGACTGGAACCTATTTGTGTGGTCTTTTCTCGATTCCCGGTCTCCAATTCGATGGTCAGAAAGTTCTCCTTAGGTTCCACCCGCACTTCAGGCCTCGGTAGTTCGAGCGCTCTTTTCTTGCCTGTAATTTTCCCGCATGTGTCCCCCGAGGGTATATGGTCCTCGTCTTCCGAGGAGGAAACCCCAACCTCTCCGAGGGGCGAATTCCCAACAACTACGGGTTTGTCCGTGGCTCTCTTCTTGTTCTTCTTCTTATAGAGCTTGGCCCTTTTGCGCTCGGGGCCATCTTCATCTAGCTTTGGGAAGTCAACAGACTTTTTGGTGGAGCCTGCTTGGATAGGTTGTTTGGGCTTGTGGCTTCGGAGGGAGAGTATGTAGCATTCCCAAGCTTCCTTAACATTACACAGTACTTCTCCAGTACCCTCGGGGGTGGGAAACTTGACTTTTTGATGATAGGTGGAAATTATAGCTTTGAAGTCGACGAGGGCTGGGCGCCCAATGATGATATTGTATGGACGGTCCACTCCGACCACCACATAGAGAACATTCAAAGTTTTTCGCTGTGGAGCGCGACCAAAAGAGGTGGCCAAGCGAATTTGTCCGCGAGGGACAATCTCGGAACCTCCAAAGCCGAAGAGGGTTGTTCTGAGGGGTTCGAGCGGAATGTTCGTGATGTTCATTTTTTGGAACGTGGAGTAAGGCAAAACATTCACGGAGCTTCCACTATCAATCAAGACCCTCTTTACAATGTGATTGTGTACATCTAAGCTAACCACCATGGGGCAGTCAGAGGTTTCACCGACCCCATGGGGTGTTACAATGTGCTCTAAATCCTTTTCTGTGAATCCTACGCTCCCATCCTTTTCCGAGCGTGATGGTTGATCAATAGAGAGCACCGGCTTGGGCTGGGAAGATCTTTGGTCATAGCTCCGAACGTAGCGACGTCGGGAGGATTTAGAGTCACCGCCCGAGGGTCCTCCGGCGATCATGTGAATGACCGCAAATGGTTGATTTTCCATGTCTGAAGCTTTCCCTTTTCCACGGTCGCTGGGCTCGGTGTGACGGTGACGCGGGCTCCGAGAACGAGAACGACTTCCCCCCCCCACGCATGCGCTCGCTCCGCACAGTGCTCGTCGTACCTCTCCAACACCTTTACGAACTCCTTAAGGTGCCCCTCAGCGATCAGCCTCTGAATCTCCCTTTCTAGCTGATGACATTCACTGGTGTCATGCCCTTTCTGTTTGTGGAAAGCGCAGTATTTTCCCGAGCGCTTCTGAGCCTCGGTTTCTCTCAACTTTGACGGCCTCTTAAACAGCTTCTTGTCCGGCATGGCATAAACTTCTGCAATAGGGCGGTTGAGAGGAATGCGCTCGAACTTCCGAGGGGGTGGAGAGTTTTGTCGTGTGGAAACTGGGCTGCGGCGGCCACCCCTGTTAGAATCCGTCCGGTCCTCGGGTACTTTGCTGGGACGAGGGTCGTTCGCCATTTTCTGATTCCTTGCGATGTACATATCCTCGAGAGTAAAGAAAGAGTCTGTAATTTCCCTAATCTCCATCAGCGAGCGTGGCTTTTTCTTGGCCACCTCTTCCACAAATTCCTTGCTGGCGTAATGCTTCATGTTGATAGCTCCAAACAGAACATGCCTCAAGAAGTCCATAGAGGGCTTTTCTACTAACAACATCTCCTTGTTGAATCTTCCCATGAAAGATCGTAAAGTTTCGTTCGGCCCTTGGACCAAACTGTAAAGAGCGGTCGCGGCTGGGGCCGGTGCCTTCAAAGAGTTAAAGTGGCTGATGAAAGCATCCGTCAAGTCATAATACCCCCGAATTGATCGTGGGGGAAGCTTTTTGTACCAGTCTTGGGCCATTCCCGTGAGAGAGGTGACAAACACCTTGGCCCAATAATTGCTTGGGTGATCATACAAGTGCATAAGATGTATAAAATGATCCAGATGCTCGGCTGGATCTGTGGTTCCATCATACCTGTTGACAGTTGTGGGGATTTTGCCTTTCCCCGCACGGGTCATTAGTACCTCCTCCACGAGGGGTGAATCGCCCGTCATGATTCTGTAATCCCTGTCCTCGGGATCTTCATAGCTGGCTTCTCTCCTGCGGCGGGAAATTGGACTGCGTGGTCGGCGAGCGTCTCTGGCCTTGGACCTCTCGTCCCCATCACGGGGGACTTGAGACCTTGCTCGAGAGAGCTGCTCTACCATATTCTGGAGCCCTCTAATTTGGTCTTGTACCGCGGCTAGTTGAGGGTCACCAACATTTCTACGGTTTGCCCTTCCTGTGGCCCTCGATTGGACCTCTCCATTATCTCCGGCCACCTCATTTCGAGGGGCCCTTTCATCTCCTACAGGTGGTTGTTCTTGCTGGACTCTCGGTGGGGCCTCATTTTCTTGATTCGGTGGTGGTAGAGGCTGTTGGGCCCTTAGTGCATTTTGAGTCATCGTCAGGGGGTGTGCTGGGAGTCCTGCCAGGGGTGGGGCTATTCGAGCGCCCGCGTGTGAAGGGAAATAAGCCGCAGTGAAGTGTTCCCAAGCATTCTGCACGGCTTGACTCTCGCATTGCGCATACAGTGCCTTAAGTTGTTGTGTAGTGATTTGGGGCATCTCTACCCCCTGTATTTCCCTTGGCATCGATAAGGGGAGGTTGAACGTCCCCAATTGATACGGATGGACCAAAGATACCATTCCAGGCATCACTCCAGGCATTACCCCGGGCTGCGTAAGAGTGTACCCTGGCGGCGGCATGGCCATAGGGTACATGCCAGGATGGGGGGTAGAGATATTTGGGGCGAAAGATGGGGGGGGAGGATTGGAGCCCGATCCTCCGGCTTCATTTCCAGTTGGGGGAGGAGCGGCAGCGGCGGCACCAACGTCTCCGGCGACACGCGGAGGTGCGCCCCCGGTGGGGGTGAGGCTTTCAGCGTTCTCTCCATTGGCGGGAGGGAGACCTCCTCTATTCCCCAGAGTTCCGGATCTTGTAGCAGTAACCATGATGAAAGACTTTGGTGTCACTTTTCAACTAGCTTTTAAAGGAAGAAACTGGTAACGACAAAGATGGTGGTGATGGAGTTTCCCACAGACGGCGCCAAAAATGATGGTGCAGGAATCTGAGCTTCCTAAATGCAACAACACTTTAATATTTGTTAGAAGGGGAAGACCATCACAGGCTTGAAAGCCTCAGGAACTGGGTTTCCTTTTTGTGCGTGGGTTCTTCCAGTTAGGATAACACCAAGAATGCAAGAGGTAATGGTGATGCAACTGTGGTGAGGTGATCACGGAGCTTAGGAAGATGCGGAAAAAAAATGGAGAGAGGGAATGCCCAGTGTGAAATGTATGCAGAAGATTGCTTAAGGGAGAAAGCATGCGTCCTCCTCTATTTATATGTTAGGGGTGAGGGTAGATGGGTAAATTGACCGTGTGGTCCCAAACCTGTGTTGCCCTAACACGTGGCATCCTGTGATGGTGTGAGAATGACGTCTCTGAAAAAGAGGCGGCGTGTCAGGTACAAAGTGCGCACTACCTTTGTGTCAGAGGTTGTTGGCGAGGGTCACGCGAGAGGAAGGCCCAAAGCCCTCCTTGCTAAGGCTCAGGTCCATTGCAGGGGTGGTGGGATCATTCACGAGCGATGTTGACGCTCGAAGAGTGCAGGGATGGATCCTCCGCGGCAGATGACCCTTGAGCGTCAAAACCCCGAGCACCAAGAATGGGGTCCCCGCGTGGGTGCTTCCCTGGGTAGGGTGACCCAGAGGGCCCAGATGCGAGCGTCAAGCCGGTTGGCTCTGGCCCTCTACCTGAACAATTGTCCGAGGCCCAAAGGCCTGAACTAGTTGGCAAGTGAGTGGGCTCACTACAAGAAAACAGCGGAATTCCGACGGCACTGTTCGTCGGAATTCCGTCGAAAATCCGTCGGAAACATCAAATACCGACGAATTTCCGACGGATGATTGTTGTCGCATAACTAGTCCTCGGAAAAATTTACCGACGGATTACCGACGGAATTATCCGTCGGAAACATTTCCGACGGATTACCGACGGATTTTCGACGGAAATTTTAACGAAATGTTAAAAATAATAAACGACTTTTCCGACGGAAAATCCGTCGGAAATCCGTTGGAAAATAGAATAAAAGTAATTAATCTAAAAAAAATAAAAAAATTTTTTGTGAGACCCGAACCACCCCCGAAACAAGCCACACCAACACCTCAGACGAGCCACGAGCCGAGCTTGAGCTCGGCGAGCCAACCCGATGCGAGAATTAATTCCCACGATTATTGCGCTCGAGGGGATTCGAACTCGGGTCTCCAAGAGAGAATGGTGACCCCCTTACCAACTTGGCTAACTTGCTTATTGTTAATATTTTGTCTTTAAATATATTTATATACTTATTTCAAATAATTATTTAAATACGTTTTGTTATTAATTTAAAATATAAAATTTTAAATATATGATTATATGAATTAAATATAATCATATTTATTGGAATTTTTTAAAAATACTTATTCAAATGAAAATAAAACTCATTAGAATTAAGAGTTCTCCGATCTATTGAAAATATATAGACTATGATAATAAGAATTTTTTTCTAAAATTAATATATTAATTATAAGTTACATTATAAGATATTTGTACATTTAAAAATAAAATTAGTAATTAGAAAAAAAATTATTTAATTAAATTTAATAGTTTTCGACGGATTACCGACGGAATTTCCGTCGAAAATATTTATTTTTATTTTTATATTTTTATAGTTTCCGACGGATTACCGACGGAATTTCCGTCGGAAAATATTTATTTTTATTTTCATATTTTTATATGTTCCGACGGATAGGAAAATATTTATTTTTATTTTTATATCTTTATATTTTTATAGTTTCCGACGGATTACCGACGGAATTTCCGTCGGAAAATATTTATTTTTATTTTCATATTTTTATATTTTCCGACGGATTACCGACGGAATTTCTGTCGGAAAATATTTATTTTTATTTTTATATCTTTATATTTTTATAGTTTCCGACGGATTACCGACGGAATTTCCGTCGGAAAATATTTATTATTTTTTTATATTTTCCAACAAATTCCGTCGGAAAACCGTCGGTATTCCGTCTGCAAATATTTATTTTTATTTTTATTTTTATATTTTTATATTTTCCGACGGATTACCGACGGAATTGTCCGTTGGAAATGTTTCCGACGGATTACCGACGGAATTTCCGTCGGAAAATATTTATTTTTGTTTTTATATTTTTGAACAAATTCCGTCGAAAAACCGTCGGTATTCCGTCGGAAAATAATAATTTTCCGACGGACTTGATTCGGTCGGAAATTTCCGTCGGAAATTGGCAATTTTCTTGTAGTGGCTGGATTGTCTCACGAGCCCATCAATGCGAGCGTTTAGTCTTCAAGTCAGTCGATGGCGACACGTGGACGGCTCTGATTCGAGTGCGTTTCTGAGTCTCATCACACTATTTACAGTTGATTTGTTATAGTTTGGTCGTTAATTTTTGATTTCTTTTTCTAAACATGTTCACTTCATCAGTGAGATTAAGTTGGATAAATGAGGAATTTGATAAAAATTATAACAACCCCATTCAGTCATGCCCCCAATGTGGCTAGATGTCAGATGAAAAACGACAGTCGACAGTTAATAAACTACAAAAGTGGTTTAAAGAAATTCAAGTGACTTTCAAATTATAATTTACGAATATTTTTAAAAATATTATTTTATTACATCGTGTTGTATCGGATACCATATCTGATATTACTCATATGAAAATTTTAAAAAAATATTCATCGCTATATTCCTATTATACTGTATCTTTATTGCCGTATTCATATTTGTACATTATAGCTTTCATATATTAAGCCAAACAATCAAATCTTTGGATCTCTGTCCTTCATTCTTCTTCCTTCTTAAACTTTTTCAATGGCAAAAGTAACTAGAATTCAATATACCTGCATACTAATAGTCTAACAATTTTAATATACGGATACTTTTAAAAATATCATTTTCTCGTGTCATGTCGGATAATCGCATTCGATATTATATTCAGCAATCCTCACGTAAAAATTTTTTTTTTAAAAATTCACATTATCGTATCTATATATATGTATTATGGTCTAATAGGAATCGTGACACCATATTAGTAGGCCTGTAAATAGATGAGGATTACCCAGATCAACAATTTCCCATAATTTAAGTTGGACCCAAACCCTACCCTGGTCTATTGTAGACCCAATGGGCCTAAACAAGTGGGAAAAAATTATGTCCATTCCCATTAGGTCTTGGCCTGGGTCCGGACCAGTGTTCCAGCTCAATTTTATTATTATTATTATTATTATTATTATTATTATTATTATTATTATTCATGAAAAATCGATACTAAAATAGTGAATCATAATATCTTGATTAGGGAAAAGTATGAGATTCTACAAACTAATTTTATTGTGATCAACCTATCACTTAATAAGTAAAGTGTGACATAATTGGGATCAATAGTTTATATTCTTATAATCTTATCTAGCCGTTTTATGATCGATCTTCTTAATAAAAATTTCGGTTTAATATTGCTGACTCGAGAATATATAAAGTTTTTATGTCTTCGTAAAACTATTTAACCATCACATATAAACATAGTAGTTCAACACTTCGATATTGTGTCCATTACCAATCGATAAGAAAAAGAAATTTAAATACACCAATGAATATTGACTGATAAATTTTTACAAGCTTAATGGCTGAACCTGTGTCGAATCAATTAAAAATAGATTTTTTTTCACATAATAATCTATAATGTATGATTTATTCATTGTATTTATCATTAAACACTATCAAATTTTTGTTATTTTTTTTAAAATTTTTGGTGAAATCAAACTTTAGTTATTTTAAAGAAATATTTGTGTTTGTTTATTTTTGTCAATTCCAAATAATCCCCTATCACTTGGGTCGTAGTGCTTTTTGCTTTATAATCTTTAATTTGTGTAATTTTCTTCATAACCTTTGAGAAATATAACACTTAACTCAATTCCAGTAAAATATTTAGGCATGATTTATAAGGATAAATTTGTACAAAAATGAAATTTTCACTATATTGATATTATACATCAAATCGAAACTCTCGACGCAAGGAATACAATGTTAGTCTCGATACCAAAAATAACAAACTCTCATTTGATTTAAATTTAGCTATCGTTCGAACCCCTAACCTAAATATTTAAATAATTCAGACTAAAACCCATAATTTATTTATTTATTAGTATAAATATTTACCACTAAGTTTATAATTATTTCTTTTTTGGATTTCTCAGATTGTCTCCCACCTAATTGATTGAGGATGTAATGCTCCGATTTTCATTTATACATTTCATAACATTATATGTATTATATCTTCAAGCATTTATATGAATTACCATTAACGTGAAATTTACGTGAATTAATTGTTAACGTGTCTAATTGTTTGTACGTGACCTTACTTGATCATTTCACAAATTTATGGACTCAATTTCATATCATAAATTGGAATTAATTGAACATTTTCCATGAGATAATACTTGTTTGCATCCATTCACATAAATGAGGGACTAAATAGCAAAATATGGTGACTCATGCAAGTTAGTGGAAGATTTGTATATCTTACCTTATGCATCTCTTCTCACACATTTCATTCATCTCTTTTCACCCAACAAGATCAGACACATACACACACTAATCTCGATCAAAAACACCAAGAAGAGAAAGGAAGATTTCATCCATTTTTAAGCTATAATTCAAGAAGGAAAGTGTATAAAGGGAAATATCATCATCATCTCACCCTCTCATCCATTGTTTCTTCTAGTTCAAGGTAGTATGAGAAGTTATATGAAGTCAAGAATCCATATATGAGTGGGGTTTATGGTTTATGTTGTGATTCCTTGGGTATTCATGGCTAGAAGCATGCTTAAGTTCATTATATTTGAAAGCTTGCATGAAAATATGGAGTTATGTTGAAGTTGGAAGCATGAGTTTATATAGGGTTTGATGATGAAGTTAATGATGATTTAAGCATGCTTCCTTGGATTAATTGAAGTCTAATTGATATATATGAGCTATATAGTTGATATATGATAGTTGGAGTTGATTTAATTGCTTTGGTTTGGTGTTTATATGGCTTGGGTGCCATTCCCGCGAATCCCCTGTTTTTCCCCTGCTATTTTTCCGACAGAACCTTCCCAAACGCCCGTTTGGGGTTTTAGTTATAGCACCAAACGCCCGTTTGGCACTGTTACAGGAGGTTTTCACATGACCGTTTTTGTTTTCAGACCAATTTTCAAATGGACGTTTCTCTGTCATCCGAACTCTAAATGACCTGATTTTTGAACTCACGGAAACCTCTTGAAGTCTAGAACAACCTCCAATTGGAATCATCTCAATATCTTTTCTAGTTTGAGATTTATAATCAATTCTTTTAGGTGTCGCCACTTGCCCAACAAACTGCACTCGCCTAACTTCAAGCTTATGCAATTTTCTCCTCGTTTTGAACTAGAATACGTTACATATATATATATATCCTTGGAAAGGTATATGTTTCTAGTTTCATATCCAACAAAAAAACCTAATTCCAACTTCTATAACTCAAGATATTCCAGTTTTACTACAGCATATACAATTCCAAAAACTGTTAGTTTTTACCAAATTGTGCCAAAACCCTTCTTATTGCCTTTCTTTCACTTCCTTGGCTCCCATATGTGATTTATATGAGTTATATACTTGATTTATTGATAGTTATGATCTTATTTGACATTCCTTAATTATTATTGCATGACATATTGATCATGATCTTGCCGTGCGTCGTAAATGGTTCATTGAGTCGAATCTCACACACCTTTGTCCTTGCTACACAGATTTCCTTCCGGTTGACGAAGAGCAAGCTTCTTAATTGTATCTTTGTTAGTTGTTGGCACAGGTGAGGTTTAATTCTAGATATATAGAACCCCTACAACCTTATGTGATGTTTTCGGCCAAAATGTATCTATATATCTATAGTTTTCCAAACCTTAATGATTTTTAACTGATTTAATGAATTGAAGGATTGATTTATTGTATTGGCGAGTAAGCATATTCACGTCGGGCCCGAGGGTAGTGTATTGAGCCAACCGAGGAAGCAAGGGCTGACGGGTAACTCTTGCACTATCCTTAGCATTTTGGGGTTACCCCTGAATCCACTAGGAGATTAGTGGAGGAAGGAGCTCCGGGCATAGAGACTCATGAACACTATGCCCCGTTGGAATGGATGGTTGGGTCTTGCAAGCCCATCATCACCCGGAGGAAGAAGGAGTTCATAAAACTGCTAATTGTTCATTGTAATTACTTGCATGATAACCTAATAAATTGAAACACTCATGATTGTACACTTTTGGAGAAAGGTTGGAGAATTGCCCTCACTCGCCGGGCCACGGATTGAATTGATCATGATTGAATTATTAAATTGATTAGTTGTAATCTCAGGCGAGTTCTACTTTATTATTGAACTTATATTACTTTCTCTTATAAAACCTTACCCGAGATTATGGCTTGCATGGTAATTGCGCTTATATTTATTTAAACCCGCTCACTCAGTCTTTCGTAGACTGACACCTCACATTTTCAGGATTTCAGGTTGTGTGCTAGGCGGGATTGAGTCAGGTGTACCTTATTGATGCATATATAGATTCTTATGGTTTTTGGTACTTACGTACGTTACGTTATGTTTTGGAAGATTTAAAGTGTATTTGTAAGTGATGAAGTTGAACTTGAACGATGATAATGAAATGCATGTATATCCTATTCTCATGTTATTGTTCATGCTTGGTTGTATTTAATTGAGGGTTAGTCCTGCCTAGCTAGTGTTTCCTTTTCTCTTGTCACCCGTTCTCTATAGTCTTAGTTCATGTACGGATTACTCATTTTGTATGTGGACTGAGCTATAGTGCAGGGGTGTGGCATCTCGGCATTCCGGGTGCTACATCTTAGGTGTAGCACCGTCACATGTACCTTATTGATGCATATATAGATTCTTATGGTTTTTGGTACTTACGTACGTTACGTTATGTTTTGGAAGATTTAAAGTGTATTTGTAAGTGATGAAGTTGAACTTGAACGATGATAATGAAATGCATGTATATCCTATTCTCATGTTATTGTTTATGCTTGGTTGTATTTAATTGAGGGTTAGTCCTGCCTAGCTAGTGTTTCCTTTTCTCTTGTCACCCGTTCTCTATAGTCTTAGTTCATGTACGGATTACTCATTTTGTATGTGGACTGAGCTATAGTGCAGGGGTGTGGCATCTCGGCATTCCGGGTGCTACATCTTAGGTGGTATCAGAGCCCGGTTGGAAAACCGAGGTTCTACCATCGTGTCGTGTCAAGTCTAGGTCGAACGATATAGGATTAATTGATAATTTACGAGTCTTGCATCTTATTTGGAAGTACTTGAACTTATTTGAATCTATTTGAACTATTTGAGCTACATGATAGTTTGTGCATTGCATTGATTCTTGGTACTAATTGTTGATTGATTGATTTCACGTTGCTTGAATTTTATATGTTCAATGTGTTTTAATTTTCATTTTTGTTGAATTATTTGCTACATTTTTCATCAAATCCATGTCTTTGGTATCAATTATGTGGCATGAGCATGTATTAAGCCCATGCATAATATATTTGAGATAAGTTGTGATTATAGGCTATAAAGATCATGTCAAATCACGGCCAATTTCTACGACAACTTCAATCTACCGCAAGCTCCTTTCTTTCGCTTTGAAGTTGCAAGGAATACACCGGGGAACTTCATGCAAGAAATCAAGAGCCATGGATTTCTCTAATTGGGTTCTAATTCATGTGATAAGATTCAGAATAGAAGGATCCATGGCGGAAGTAACTTACAAGATCTAGTGAGGTTAGGGGTAATTAAGGAAGTTGATGCTTACAAATTGCAAGATTGACAAATGGGTTTACATTATTAAAAAAGGTGATCAACCGGGTTTAGGAGACTTATTTAACTTAAGGAAGGCTGTGAAGTGGGAGATATAGAACAACAAATGAAAACGGCAGAGAAAGACAAGGAACTTTTGGAGGGAAATTATATGCTCAAGGTATAGGTAAGTAAGAAAGACAAGTCGTATAACCGATTCGAATTCACAAAGAGAAGATTTAGAGGATTTCAATCGAGGTGGCAACTAGATGAAATTAGGACCATAATTGGAGCCTAGCTTTCAAGAGAAGTAGGATATTAACTTCATTGGTGCAGAAGGATTTAAGTTCAAGAGTCATCATTTCGGTTTATAAGGTTATATAAGTTGGTACAAGGAAACTTTGATCAAGGAGATACTTATGGGAAAGATTCGGGCAATGCTTAAAGATCGATACTTGGGAAAGAATTGGGTTCAAGAACTTTCAATCCCGAGGCATGGAGAGGTACAAGTTGATGTCAGAGAATTCTAAAGATTTAGAAGACCGTGGGTAACGAGAAATGACCAACAAATTCAAGCCAAGCCTATAATTCAAAAACAAGGAACAACTGCCAAGCTAAAGGATGTATCTACGGTGACAGGTTCAACACATACATGAGCACGTGCATCATACGCTACTTTAAATTGTTTAAATTTCTTTATTTATATGTACATTCCTAATTAAACTTAATTGTTCCAATGTGTGGAATTTTATTATTTACCAATGTGTGACGTGCGTTGGCATATTAATCCAACATGCATATTCAGTGTCTTGATTACAGGATGCCTCGAGGTCGCCCTCATCGTGATCGTTCTCCTAGGGTTCCACCAGAACCACCCCCTCCGGCTCAACCTCAAGATTTTTTTGATTCTATAGTTCGACTTGTTGATCAGAGAATAGAAGATTATATTCCTCCAGCACCACCGGTACCACCACCACAACCAACACAGATTTCTGTCGTACTTAGAGAGTTCCAAAATCAGCAACCTCCAAAGTTTTACAAAGGAAATGATATTCAAGCAGAGCAGTGGCTTAAGGAGGTTGAGAGGATTTGGGAGTTGATTCCGTGTGAATCACAAGAGAAAGCCCGGTGCACTATCTCACTAATACAAGGCGAAGCTTATTGTTGGTGGGAAAGTACCAAGATTATCTTAGATGCCACAGGAGAGGTAGTTACATGGCAGGTGTTTGTAAGGGAATTCAAGAACAAGTTCATTCCTCCAGCTTCTCGCACTCGGAGACTTAAGGAATTCACTGAACTCAAGCAAGGAGGAAGATCAGTTGCCGAGTATATAGCCGAATTTGAGAGATTATCTCGGTATGCACCCAACATTGCAAGTGATGACTTCCACAAAGCCATGCAATTTGTGCAAGGATTGAGGCCAGACATACAAGCAGCAATTGAAGCCGTCAATACAAGTACTTGGATAAAAGCTACCACCAAGGATCTCAAAGTTGAGGATTCGGTGAATGCAAGGAGACCAATTCCTTACCCCGGATAGGATTCAGGTTCAGAACCCGGACGAACTTCTCACAATGGAAAGAGGTCCATTTCTTACCCTACAGCGTCGCCACAGGAAGGTTCTAAAAAGAAAAAGAATCGATCAAATGGGTCGGGTTCGGGAGTTGCACATACTGTGGCTTCAACAACATCTTCAAGGAAGTCTCTTTGCAATCATTGTGGACACGATAATCATATATATGACAACTGTAGAAGACGCTTGGGCTTATGCTGGCGATGTGCAAGTAATGAGCATCAAGTGGACACATGCCCCAGGCAACGAGGGAAGTCTATCGGAGGTGAGAGGCCACTCGTTCAAGCTCGTGCTTATATTCTAGAGAGAAAGGTGCAAAATGCAAATGTGGATCCGACTATAGAAGTGGAAAGTACAAACTATATTCATGGCACAATCAATGGTGAACGGTACACTTAACCATGCATATCACATACATCATGGATTTTATTGTTGTTGCACTCATTTTCTTGTTAATTGTAATTTGGTTATATACGAGTGATAATTATATGACTAAAGTGATGCTACTTGCCTATGTGATAACTATGTTTATTTTCTTAAATCGTTGGTTTGTGTGAGCGGGAGACACGGGGATCTCTCATTACTTGTTGAAAGACGGGGTTCTTTCATTTCTTGTTTGAGAGACGGGGTTCTCTCCTTCCTTGCTTGAGAGACGGGGCTCTCTCTTTACTTGCTTGAGAGACGGGGCTCTCTCGTTGTTGTGCATCATTTTCAAAGCTTGGCAGTGGACCTGGGGACCAGGTCCTCTTAAGGGGGGGGGGGGGAGAGTTGTAACGCCCCGGTTTTCATATATACATTTCATAACATTATATGTATTATATCTTTAAGAATTTATATGAATTACCATTAACGTGAAATTTACGTGAAATAATTATTAACGTGTCTAATTGTTTGTACGTGACCTTACTTGATCATTTTACAAATTCATGGACTCAATTTCATATCATAAATTGGAATTAATTGAACATTTTCCATGAGACAATACTTGTTTGCATCCATTCACATAAAAGAGGGACTAAAGAGCAAAATATGATGACTCATACAAGTTAGTGGAACATTTTTATATCTTACCTTATGCATCTCTTCTCACACATTTCATTCATCTCTTTTCACCCAACAAGATCACACACATATACACACTAATCTCGATCAAAAACACCAAGAAGAGAAAGGAAGATTTCATCCATTTTCAAGCTATAATTCAAGAAGGAATGTGCATAAAGGGAAATATCATCATCATCTCACCCTCTCATCCATTGTTTCTTCTAGTTCAAGGTAGTATGAGAAGTTATATGAAGTCAAGAATCCATATATGAGTGGGGTTTATGGTTTATGTTGTGATTCCTTGGGTATTCATGGTTAGAAGCATGCTTAGGTTCATTATATTTGAAAGCTTGCATGAAAACATGGAGTTATGTTGAAGTTGGAAGCATGAGTTTATATAGGGTTTGATGATGAAGTTAATGATGATTTAAGCATGCTTCCTTAGATTAATTGAAGTCTAATTGATATATATGAGCTATATACTTTATATATGATAGTTGGAGTTGATTTAATTGCTTTGGTTTGGTGTTTATATGGCTTGGGAGCCATTCCTGCGAATCCCCTGTTTTTTCCCTGCTATTTTTCCGGCAGAACCTTCCGAAACGCCCGTTTGGGATTTTAGTTATAGCACCAAACACCCGTTTGGCACAGTTACAGGAGGTTTTCACACGCCCGTTTCTGCTTTCACACCAATTTTCAAACGGGCGTTTCTCCCTCATCCAAACTCCAAATGACCTTATTTTTGAACTCAAAGAAACCTCTTGAAGTCGAGAACAAACTACAATTTGAATAATCTCAATATTGTTTCTAGTTTGAGAGTTATAATTAATTCTTTTAGGTGTCGCTACTTTCCCGGCAAACTGCTCTCACCTAACTTCAAGCTTACGCCATTGTCTCCTCGTTTTGAACTAGAATACGTGCCATATATCCTTGGAAAGGTCTATGTCTATAGTTTCATATAAAACAAAAATAAAACCAAATTCAACTTCTATAACTCAAGATTTTCCAGTTTTACTACAGCATATACAATTCCGAAAACTGTCAGTTTTTACCAAATTGTGCCAAAACCCTTCTTATTACCTTTCTTTCACTTCCTTGGCTCCCATATGTCATTTATATGAGTTATATACTTGATTTATTGATAGTTATGATCATATTTCACATTCCTTAATTATTATTGCATGACATATTGATCATGATCTTGCCGTGCGTCGTAAATGGTTCATATGAGTCGTGTCTCACACACCTTTGTCCTTGCTACACAGATTTCCTTCCGGTTGATGAAGAGCAAGCTTCTTAGTTGTATCCTTGTTAGTTGTCGGCACAGGTGAGCTTTAACTCTAGATATATAGAACCCCTATAACCTTATGTGATGTTTTCGGCCAAAATGTATCTATATATCTATAGTTTTCCAAACCTTAATGATTTTCAACTGATTTCATGAATTGAAGGATTGATTTATTGTATTGGCGAGTAAGCATGTTCACGTTGGGCCCGAGGGTAGTGTATTGAGCCAACCGAGGAAGCAAGGGCTGACGGGTAACTCTTGCACTATCCTCACCATTTTGGGGTTACCCCTAAATCCACTAGGAGATTAGTGGAGGAAGGAGCTCCGGGCATAGGGACTCATGAACCCTATACCCTGTTGGAATGCATGGTTGGGTCTTCCAAGCCCACCATCACCCGGAGGAAGAAGGAGTTCATGAAACTTCTAATTGTGCACTGTAATTACTTGCATGATAACCTAATAAATTGAAACACTCATGATTGTACACTTTTGGAGAAAGGTTGGAGAATTTCCCTCACTCGCCGGGGCACGGATTGAATTGATCATGGTTGAATTATTAAATTGATTAGTTGTAATCTCGGGCGAGTTCTACTTTATTATTGAACTTATCTTACTTTCTCTTATAAAACCTTACCCGAGATTATGGCTTGCATGGTAATTGCGCTTATATTTATTTAAACCCCCTCACTCAGTCTTTTGTAGACTGACACCTCACATTTTCAGGATTTCAGGTTGCGTGCTAGGTGGGATTGAGTCAGGTCTTTATTTTGGGTCTAGCACCGTCACATGTACCTTATTGATGCATATATAGATTCTTATAGTTTTTGGTACTTACGTACGTTACGTTATGTTTTGGAAGATTTAAAGTGTATTTGTAAGTGATGTAGTTGAACTTGAAGGATGATAATGAAATGCATGTATATCCTATTCTCATGTTATTGTTTATGCATGGTTGTATTTAATTGAGGGTTAGAACCGCCTAGCTAGTGGTTCTTTTCTCTTGTCACCCGTTCGCTATAGTCTTAGTTCATGTACGGATTATTCATTTTGTATTTGGACTGAGCTATAGTTCGGGGGTGTGGTATCTCATCGTTCCAGGTGCTACAGAGGAACTAATTTTTCAATGTATTGAAGACATTTTTCATGGGGACCTCTCCTAATTTATTTTTTACATCCACACGATTCGAATCTAAAATCTGATTTAAATGAATTTGATGTGGTCTAATCCGAGATGGCAAACTCCAACACTTTAGAATTTGTTTAGATGGGGAAACAGGGGATCAAATAATCAGACTAAGGTCGCCAGAGTGAGTGGGTTCTACTTGCTAGGAACAAACACAATAACAACTGTCAAAAGGCCAAGCTAGGGAAATAGGGGGTGATTCCCAGTTTGGCTCTCCGACGCTCAAGTCCGTTTCAGATGATGAATTGAGAAGAAGATGAAACAGAGCTTTTTAAGTATGAAGCTTGCTTACAGAGTATGAGTGATCTTGAGTATTTATAATTGAGGGTCAGGGCCCTTTTGGTAATTGTCACCAAGTGGTCCTGCATTGGTGCCGCCCTAGACATGTGGCGTAAGGAGGAGCCTTTGAAAAGGACTTCCTGCAAAAGCCTGCAAAAAGGTGGGTGGCGGGCAACAGTGGCTGATGCACGTTGATGTACTATTTGTCAGTGAGCACTACTGGGTTGTTACTGAGGGCTAAGCACGCTCGGGTTTGGCATGGGCTTTGGGGCTCGTAGGTCTGAGTGGCACCTGGGCTAAAAGCATTGGCATGAAGGGAATGGATTCACCCTTATGGCCATGGAAGGACGCCTTCGAGGGCAAGCCCAGGGGTAGCCCCGAGGGTCATATTACGTTTGTTATCACTAGCCTTACTCGCCCGCTCGGGGGAAGCTAAGATTCCTTTTGAAGAAAGAGCATACATTCCTTCGAGGGAAACGGTCAACTTCGAGGGGGACTTGAGGTGATACGTGAGGCACCATGGTGTCACGCTTTGGCTAGGCCACGTGTCGCATAAGTGTCTAGAGCGTATTTTAACCTCATCAGAATTCAGTCACTTTTCTCTGACATAATTATTTCTACTTTAATATTAATATAGCAAAATAACAAATCAAAGTAATATTAAGGACATGCAAATCTAATATACAAAAAGTGAAAAGTGGCCTTGTTATTTTTTTTAAGGGTTAATCTTTTTTTTTCACCCCAACGTTTGGGGTGTTTTACACTTTAGTACCCAACCTTTGAAATTTAAGGATTTAATATCCAACCTTTAAATTTTGTATCACTTAAGTGCCCAGTTTCAAATTTAGCCAATAAGTGCAAAACACGTGTCTAGGAATGGCAACGAGCCGAGCCGAGCCTTGGCATTTTTTTTTAGGTTCGGGCTAGGGCTAGCCCTAAAAAAAAATATTTTAAACTTGGTTCGCGAGCCAGTGAGCCACGGTTTTCTGGCTCGGCCTTAGCCCGAGCTGGCTCGGCTCGACTCACGAACCAAGGTGCCTGCACCTTCAAACCTATTCCTTCTCATTCCAGACACATTCCAACGTAATTTTTATAGAACTAATTCATGATGGAAAAGATAAGTGTAACGCCCCGAGTTTTCACACGTGTAGGTAAGTGTTACGTGCGTATTTTTATTTAATTATGTGATTTTATAAATTGATTTGCTAATTGAATTCGTTTCTAATTTGATTTATTTGATTAAATTCTATATGAATTCCAATATGTGCTATGAATATATGAATGAAATTGTGAAAATGTGAGTTTTGTGAATTCGGTGTTATTTGAATGAAATTACGTATTCGTGTGATTTGTGGACTCGATTGTAACTTATTTGAATGTTTTGGACTCAATTGGAAATTGAGTTTGGGCTTAATTGCCACTTTTTGAAAGTTTAGGGACCTATTTGTGTAATAGGCAACCCTGAACGGTTTTCGCGATATGTTGAGCTTCGCACCTCGAAATCGAGATCCGTAACCGGCGTTGAACTTGTTTCGACGTTACCTATTCATTAAACTTGACCTCGTACTCTTTCGATATCATTTGAACCTTTGACAACAAACCTTTCCATAACCTCGACTTTATAACTTGTTTTGAACCATTTTCTTAACCGAACTGGACTTGGACCGACCCGTATCCTACCCATTTTGTCACTAAATATCAGCATTTCTATCTCTTTGCTTCCACTCTTGATCGATCATCATCTCCACAAGAAGCAGAGGAAGAGAGCTCCAAGAAACCCTTGTTTTTTTATCAACCAACTTTGAGCTCAAGAGTTACCAATCCTCCATCTCTCTCCAAGGTAATAAGTGTTTTGTAAGCTCCATCTTATTCTCTATATTTTCATCTAAGGGAGGCATGATAGAGGTTGGAGAATTATGTGTTTTGAGTTTGAGCATGAATTGAGGGTTTGATCTTGAACTTGGGATTTTAATGGTTTTAAGTGAGAGTTGATGCATGAAATGTGTTGCTCGTAGCTTCCTTATCGTTTCTATATGCTAGGATTTTGTGTTGGTTGAGTATAGTATGATTTGCCATTAATGGAGCTTGAAGCTTCCATGGATGAAAGCTTGATTTTGAATGATCTTTTGCCAATTTTGATTATGAATTCTTGCATATATGAATGAATTGCATGTTATATGTGAATTATATGGATTGAGATCATGTCTAAGTGTGTATAAGAGCTTCCTTGTTGCTGCCCCTGTTTTTGCAAGCTTTTTCCAGGCAAACTTGGCAAAACGATGAGCTGACACGGCCGTGTCAGCTTTGAACTGAAAATGGACACGGCCGTGTTGGGCTCTCGGCTGTGAATTTTTCTGATTTTAAACATCGGACACGGCCGTGTCCAATTCCTTTGAAAACTCAACACGGCCGTGTCAAGCCCTGGACTTTGAATTTTTGGATTTTTAAACCTCGGACACGTCCGTGTCCGTTTCCTTTGAAAACCCAACACGGCCGTGTCATTTGAAATGGCAGCTTTGGGGAACCTCTTTTCTTGCTTATATCTCGTTTATGGCTCGTGATGGTGGAATATATGTAACGTGATTATATTAAAGCTATGTTTTATGAGTGATCTATGATATTGATAACCATATGAATGCAAGTATGAAAGTATGAACGATATGACCGGGAACGAATACGATTTTTATCGTATAATGAACGAAACTTGTTGAATTATGTGTTTAATTGGATTCTATGTCATTCATGACCATATTTGAACATATTATTGCATTTTAAGCATTCCTTAACATGATATTGCATAGCCGAGCGTCAAATGTGGTCATAATTGAGTCTCACACTACCTTTGTCACAGATATTGATCCAGTGGGTGACGAGGTCGGGCAGTGAGAGCTTTGTCGAGTTCTTTTGTCTACCAAGTGGGTTTTTCTTCTATTAGTTAATAATATGACCCCGAACACCTAATGTGCAAGATTTTGGCCAAAACCCTATATATGTATTTATATCAAGTTTTAACGAACAAATGTTTTCGAACGAAAGCCTTTATTATGATTGTCCT
Source organism: Lantana camara (assembly GCA_037501455.1). NCBI lineage: Eukaryota > Viridiplantae > Streptophyta > Magnoliopsida > Lamiales > Verbenaceae > Lantana > Lantana camara. The sequence continues at coordinate 100,095,891 of CM074855.1, forward strand.
ACCAAAATGTTTTGGCGAGAAATGAATGATGACAATGAATGGGGGCCCGGGACTTAGTGTAGTGGTGAACCGGGGAAGCTTGGGCTGACGGGAATCCATTTATACTAGTTCCAACAATTTCGGCAACCTGGATTTCACTAGGAGATTAGTGAAGGAAAGGGGTCCCGCGCTTTTGGGGATTCATGTACCCCTCTAGCATTAATGAATGAGGGTTCGCGCCTTGCAAACCCGTTCCCTACCCGGAGGAAGAAGGTGGTATATGAACGATTGAACGAATGATCGAATGTATGTGCACGAAAGAATATAATGTATGAATGAATGACTAATGGATTACACGAGGTGATGGTTGGAGATAATGCACGCCCTCTCGCCGGGCCACTAATGACCTAATGAATGAAATGAATTGTTATAATCCTGTTCGTTGTATTTTATTTCCCACTTGGGAAAAATGCTTCTAAACCTCGAATAAGGATTATAACTTTCATGTATGTGTTTAAATCCTGTCATATTATGATATTATGCCTATCTTTTTATACCCACCAGTCTGTCTAAGACTGAACCCGGAGTTGTCTCAGTTGTTTTTGCAGGAAGGGATGCTAGGTGGGATACCAGTCGGGGAGAGTCTTGTATCGTGTCTAGCCTTTCTTTCCTTTACACGCATGTGTTTACATTATTGATACTTTTGGATTTGGTATATGTATGGAGCGTATATGTAAATGGTACCTATATGTATCATACTTGAATAATAAATATTGGTACATAGAGCTTATAGCTCAATATATGGACTACATGCTGGTACCTAGAGCATCTAGCTCAGTATATAATATATAAATTATTGCTTCCGATTTTCTGCTGCGCTGATTGTTGCTATTGTTGAGCGTTAAGTTTTAGGTTAGTCCCGCCTGGCTTAGCGAGTGTGTATGTCTCCGTTTGCTATGATTCGGCTCGTGTGTGGAAATCCATTTCATATACGGGTCGGGTCATGGTGTGGGGGATGTGACGTCTCGCGCTCGGGCGTTACATCCTTTGAGTGGTATCAGGACCCAAGGTTGTAAAACCAGGGTTCTAGTGTCGTGTTGAGTCAGTAGGTCATTCGGCTATAGGAATTACTTGGTAATATGGAGCGTTTGCATTTTATATGATAAGGTGTTTTGATTCTTGACTCGAATGTTTGATTGTATTTATTGCATTGTCACGCATGAACTAAAATTGGCATGTATGTTAGTGGTTGAGTGACAGGATGCCTCCTAGAAGACATCGGGAGAGGTCTCCGGGTCATCATCATAGAGATCGTTCTCCTAATCCTCCACAACCGCCTATGAATATGGAGCACTTTATGGAGGCGGTATATAACTACGTGGAACATAGAAGGGCTCAGGATCCTCCAGTACAACCGCAGGCTGAACATCAAACACCTCCTCCTAATAACCCGAGAGATCATCATGGGTTGTTTTTGAGTTATAATCCTCCGAGATTTTCGGGTTCTGTAGATGATGCGATATCAGAGGGATGGTTAACCAGAATTGAGAGGATTTTCAATGTCAGACAATTTACCTCCCAAGAGAAAGCTCAATTCGCTATTTTCCAACTGGATGGAGAGGCTTATGATTGGATGGAACGTACACGAGAGAAGCTTGAAGTGGAAGGGGAAGAAGTCAATTGGGAAGTCTTTTTAAGGGAGTTTAGAGAAGCCTTTGTTCCTGAAGTTGTCCGAGAAAGAAAAGAAGAAGAATTTATGGATCTGAAACAAGGAACTCGAACGGTGGCTCAGTATCTTTCTCTTTTCAATAGGCTAGGGAAATATGCACCTCATATTACAAGGGATGAAAAGAGAAAAGGAAAGAGGTTTATAGCGGGATTGAGACAGGATCTCCGACACGGGCATGCAGGCCATAATTTTGAGTCATTTGTTGACACTGTACAAAGGGCTCTGGTATTGGAAGAGGAGTATAAGAAAAAGGACCCCTTACCTCGTATGCAAATGGGACAAGGATCGGGGTTTTGAAAGGGGAAAAGGCCTATGGTATCTCCTCCTCAGCCATTTCAAGGGCAAAATAAGAAGTTTCGACCTGCAGGGACTGCACCGCCAAAGCCACAAGTACCTCCGGTTGCTTCTGATCCACGACATGATAGGTCACCATGTTTATATTGTGGAGGCCCTACTCACACCTACAACACTTGCAGAAGAAGGTTGGGTCAGTGCCTAATATGCGGGAAGACAACACATATGGCCAATACTTGTCCAGATAAGACTCCGGGCTATCAACTGGGAGCTCAGAGGCTGATGATCCCAGCTCGTGCATATGCCCTTGCCGGTGAAGAGCAAAATGTGGAAGCCAATCCAAATGCTATGGTGGAAGGTACGATATGCATCCATAACACTAACATACATGCATTATTTGACCCTGGCGCTACTCATTCTTTTATATCTTGTAAATTAATTGATACTCTGTGTTTGCCTGTTATGTGCTTAAATGCGTGTTATGTGGTGAGCTCGCCGTTGAGTGGAAGTCTTGAGACGGATCAGGTGGTCAGAGATTGTGTGTTTGGGTTTGAAGGCAGAGAATATAAGGCAGATTTGGTGGTAATGCCGATGAACAGATATGGGGTTATTCTAGGAATGGATTGGTTGTTTCGGTATCACGCCACGGTTGATTGTTTCACCAAGACAGTTAAGTTGGGAGAAGAAGTGACAGTGGGGAAAGAATCAGAGATTACACCTCTTTTGTCGTTTACTGAGGCTCATAAGTTGATAAGGAATGGGGCAACGGGATTCATTGCCTATATCTTAAATAAGCCGAAAGATCAGGCGAAACTCGAAGAGACAGAAGTGGTGAAGGAATATCTTGAGGTATTTCCAGAAGTTTTAGGTTCTTTGCCTCCGGATCGAGAGATCGAATTTGTAATAGACTTATATCTGGGATCTGATCCTTATTCTAAGACTCCTTACCGGATGGCACCGGCAGAGTTACAGGAGTTAAAAGTTCAGCTGGAAGATCTTCTTAAGAATGGATATATTCGGCCAAGTTCATCACCGTGGGGCGCGCCGGTTCTCTTTGTTAAGAAGAAAGATGGAACCTTGAGGATGTGCATTGACTACCGGGAGTTGAATCGGATGACTGTAAAGAATAAATATCCATTGCCTAATATAGAGGATTTGTTTGACATGCTACAAGGGTCAAGAGTGTATTCCAAGCTCGATTTAAGGCAGGGATATTATCAGTTAAAGATCAAGGAGGAAGATATTCCTAAGACAGGATTTAATACCCGGTATGGACATTATGAATTCGTGGTGATGCCCTTTGGGTTAACTAATGCGCCGGTAGCTTTTATGGACATGATGCATCGGATTTTCCGACCGTATTTGGATAAGTTTGTTGTGATCTTCATTGATGATATTTTTGTGTACTCAAGGTCAGAAGAGGATCTTGCTCTGCATTTGAGATTGGTATTGGAGACTTTAAGAGATAACCAACTTTATGCCAAGTTCAGTAAATGCGAGTTTTGGATTGACAAGGTGAGTTTCTTGGGACAAATCATTTCGAGCAAAGGATTAGAAGTGGATCCTTCGAAAATAGAGGCAGTTTCACAGTGGCAGAGTCCTAAGAATGTTTCTGAGATTCGAAGTTTCTTGGGTTTAGCCGGTTATTACCGAAGATTTGTTAAAGATTTCTCTAAGATTGCGGCTCCGTTAACCCGATTAACCAAGAAAGAGGTTCGGTTTAAATGGGATGAGATGTGTGAAGCTAGTTTTCAGCTCTTGAAGGATAAGTTAACTTCTGCACCGATACTTGCACTTCCGGATGGTAGTGAAGGGTTGGTGGTGTATACGGATGCTTCCCATGAAGGCTTAGGTTGTGTTTTGATACAGAATGGGAGAGTAATTGCTTATGCCTCTAGAAAATTGAAAGAGCATGAGAAGAATTATCCCACTCACGACCTGGAACTTGCAGTGGTGATTTTTGCCTTGGGGAAGTGGAGACATTATTTGTATGGAACTTCTTTTGAGATTTTCACCGATCATAAGAGTCTTCAGTATTTGTTTTCTCAAAAGGATTTGAATAGAAGGCAACGAAGGTGGATGGAGACTCTCGAGGATTATGATTGTGTGATTAAGTACCACCCGGGTAAAGCTAATGTGGTCGCGGATGCATTGAGCAGGAAGGCTAGTGTATCCAATTTGAAGGTAAATATTGGACAACCAATGGAGTTGGTTAAGATAAAGGCTCGTAATGGTAGCATCTCAGTACGTCCAGAGTTAAGGCAACAGATATTTGAGGCACAACGGACGGATGTTGAGACTCAGAAGTTGATTGAAAAGGCTCGATCAGACTCCGAGTGTCCGTTTGGATTCGATGATACGGGAATCTTTCGATTTAAGAACAGAGTGGTAGTTCCAACAGAATTAAGAAGAGTTTTTTTGGATGAAGCTCATAAAATTGTTTATTCGGTACATCCTGGTGGAAACAAGATGTATCGGGACTTGAAACAGTGTTATTGGTGGAATGGGTTGAAGAGAGATGTGGTGAATTATGTGAAGCATTGTCTGACTTGTCAGTTAGTGAAAGCTGAGCATCAGAAGCCGTCAGGATTATTACAGCCACTACCTATTCCCGAATGGAAATGGGAACATATAGCAATGGATTTTGTATCGGGTTTACCTAGAGTGAAGGATGGATTCGATGGAATTTGGGTAATCGTGGACAGGTTAACCAAGTCAGCACATTTTCTTGCAGTTCGGATGATAGATAAGATAGGTAAGTTGGCTAAGAGGTATTGTGATGAGATAGTTCGGTTACATGGAGTGCCAGCTAGTATTGTTTCAGACAGTGATCCAAGATTCACTTCCAAGTTCTGGCAAGAGTTACAGAAGTGTCTAGGGACTAAGCTCCAATTCAGTACAGCTTTTCATCCATAGACTGACGGGCAATCTGAAAGGTTAATCAGATATCTTGAGGATATGTTAAGGGCCTGTGCATTGGATTTCTCGAGTTCATGGAATGAACAACTGCCCTTGATTGAGTTTGCCTACAATAACAGTTATCAATCTTCTATAGAAATGGCATCGTATGAGTTTCTTTATGGAAGAAAGTGCCGATCCCCGTTGTTTTCCGATTTGGAAGAATGGAAGTGGAGTAAGCAAGAAGGGGTACAAAGAGGTGAAAAGAAAGATAAACCTTCTAAGGCTATTCAGGATGCTATTGAAAAGGTCCAGATTATTCGACAACGGATGAAAGCAGCTCAAGATCGACAGAAAAGTTATGCAGATAAGCGAAGGAAAGATCTTGAATTTGATGTTGGGGATAGGGTATTCCTGAAAGCTTCATCTCGGAAAGGATTTACCCGAATTGGAAAAGGAGGAAAGTTGAATCCCCGATATTTGGGACCTTATGAGATTTTGGAAAGAATCGGAGATACAGCTTATAGATTGGATTTGCCTCCAAGTTTAACGGCTATTCACAATGTCTTCCATGTGTCACAACTTCGGAAATACTACCCCAATGAGTCAGTGGTACTACCGGTTGAAGAGATTGAGCTTGAACCGAATCTCACTTTTGTTCAGAAACCAGTTAAGATTTTGGATCGGAAATATCAAGAACTTCGAAACCGACGGTTTCCCTTGGTGAAAGTGTTGTGGCGAAGTGATAAGACGGAAGAAGCCACGTGCGAAACGGAGGAGAAAATGAAGAAGTTCTACCCCGAATTGTTTCCGATCGAGCAATGAATTCGAGGATGGATTCTCTTTAGTGGGAAAAGATAAGTGTAACGCCCCGAGTTTTCACACGTGTAGGTAAGTGTTACGTGCGCATTTTTATTTAATTATGTGATTTTATAAATTGATTTGCTAATTGAATTCGTTTCTAATTTGATTTATTTGATTAAATTCTATATGAATTCCAATATGTGCTATGAATATATGAATGAAATTGTGAAAATGTGAGTTTTGTGAATTCGGTGTTATTTGAATGAAATTACGTATTCGTGTGATTTGTGGACTCGATTGTAACTTATTTGAATGTTTTGGACTCAATTGGAAATTGAGTTTGGGCTTAATTGCCACTTTTTGAAAGTTTAGGGACCTATTTGTGTAATAGGCAACCCTGAACGGTTTTCGCGATTTCTTGAGCTCCGGAACTCGAAATCGAGATCCGTAACCGGCGTTGAACTTGTTTCGACGTTACCTATTCATTAAACTTGACCTCGTACTCTTTCGATATCATTTGAATCTTCGACAACAAACCTTTCCATAACCTCGACTTTATAACTTGTTTTGAACCATTTTCTTAACCGAACTGGACTTGGACCGACCCGTATCCTACCCACTTTGTCACTAAATATCAGCATTTCTATCTCCTTACTTCCACTCTTGATCGATCATCATCTCCACAAGAAGCAGAGGAAGAGAGCTCTAAGAAACCCTTGTTTTTTGATCAACCAACTTTGAGCTCAAGAGTTACGAATCCTCCATCTCTCTCCAAGGTAATAAGTGTTTTGTAAGCTCCATCTTCTTCTCTATATTTTCATCTAAGGGAGGCATGACAGAGGTTGGAGAATTATGTGTTTTGAGTTTGAGCATGAATTGAGGGTTTGATCTTGAACTTGGGATTTTAATGTTTTTAAGTGAGAGTTGATGCATGGAATGTGTTGCTCGTAGCTTCCTTTTCGTTTCTATATGCTAGGATTTTGTGTTGGTATAGTATAGCATGATTTACCATTAATGGAGCTTGAAGCTTCCATGGATGAAAGCTTGATTTTGAATGATCTTTTGCCAATTTTGATTATGAATTCTTGCATATATGAATGAATTGCATGTTATATGTGAATTATATGGATTGAGATCATGTCTAAGTGTGTATAAGAGCTTCCTTATTGCTGCCCCTGTTTTTGCAAACTTTTTCCACGCAAAAACAGGGCTTCGTTGGCAAAACGATGAGCTGACACGGCCGTGTCAGCTTTGAACTGAAAATGGACACGACCGTGTTGGGCTCTCGGCTTTGAATTTTTCTGATTTTAAACCTCGGACACGGCCGTGTCCAATTCCTTTGAAAACTCAACACGGCCGTGTCAAGCCCTGGACTTTGAATTTTTGGATTTTTAAACCTCAGACACGGCCGTGTCCGTTTCCTTTGAAAACTCAACACGGCCATGTCATTTGAAATGGCAGCTTTGGGGAACCTCTTTTCTTGCTTATATCTCGTTTATGGCTCGTGATGGTGGAATATATGTAACGTGATTATATTAAAGCTATGTTTAATGAGTGATCTATGATATTGATAACCATATGAATGCAAGTATGAAAGTATGAACGATATGACCGGGAACGAATACGATTTTTATCGTATAATGAACGAAACTTGTTGAATTATGTGTTTAATTGGATTATATGACATTCATGACCATATTTGAACATATTATTGCATTTTAAGCATTCATTAACATGATATTGCATAGCCGAGCATCAAATGTGGTCATAATTGAGTCTCACACTACCTTTGTCATAGATATTGATCCAGTGGGTGACGAGGTCGGGCAGTGAGAGCTTTGTCGAGTTCTTTTGTCTACCAGGTGGGTTTTTCTTCTATTAGTTAACAATATGACCCGGAACACCTAATGTGCAAGATTTTGGCCAAAACCCTATATATGTATTTATATCAAGTTTTAACGAACAAATGTTTTCGAACGAAAGCTTTTATTATGACTGTCCTACCAAAATGTTTTGGCGAGAAATGAATGATCACAATGAATGGGGGCCCGGGACTTAGTGTAGTGGTGAACCGGGGAAGCTTGGGCTGGCGAGAATCCATTTATACTAGTTCCAACAATTTCGGCAACCTGGATTTCACTAGGAGATTAGTGAATGAAAGGGGTCCCGCGCTTTTGGGGATTCATGTACCCCTCTAGCATTAATGAATGAGGGTTCGGGCCTTGAAAACCCGTTCCCTATCCGGAGGAAGAAGGTGGTATATGAACGATTGAATGAATGATCGAATGTATGTGCACGAAAGAATGTAATGTATGAATGAATGAATGAATGACTAATGGATTACACGAGGTGATGGTTGGAGATAATGCACGCCCTCTCGCCGGGCCACTAATGACCTAATGAATGAAATGAATTGTTATAATCCTATTCGTTGTATTTTATTTCCCACTTGGGAAAAATGCTTCTAAACCTCGAATAAGGATTATAACTTGCATGTATGTGTTTAAATCCTGTTATATTACGATATTATGCCTATCTTTTTATACCCACCAGTCTGTCTAAGACTGAACCCGGAGTTGTCTCAGTTGTTTTTGCAGGAAGGGATGCTAGGCGGGATACCAGTCGGGGAGAGTCTTGCATCGTGTCTAGCCTTTCTTTCCTTTACACGCATGTGTTTACATTATTGATACTTTTAGATTTGGTATATGTATGGAGCGTATATGTAAATGGTACCTATATGTATCATACTTGAATAATAAATATTGGTACATAGAGCTTATAGCTCAATATATGGACTACATGTTGGTACCTAGAGCATCTAGCTCAGTATATAATATATAAATTATTGCTTCTGATTTTCTGCTACGCTGATTGTTGCTATTGTTAAGGGTTAAGTTTTAGGTTAGTCCCGCCTGGCTTAGCGAGTGTGTATGTCTCAGTTCGCTATGATTCGGCTCGTGTGTGGAAATCCATTTCATATACGGGTCGGGTCATGGTGCGGGGGATGTGACGTCTCATGCTCGGGCGTTACAATAAGAAACAAACAAAATATTTTATAGACAAAAGTAAGAGAATCTGAAATACATGCACTATATTCAGGATTAATTTCCAATCCAAACTAGCAAAAGCACATAAAACACAAAAATTACTAAATTTTACTTTCAAAATTAATCGTTTCTTTCTCAAAGCAAATCCATAAAAATAATAATTATGAGCCCAATTTAAAACTCAATTCCAAAACTCAGAAAGGGAAGAGTGACACTTTCATAAAATAATAAAATTCCAATATTTCAAAAAATGAAATGAAAAACTCAGATCTGAGAAACCATTATCTCAAAAAATGAAATAAAAATTTCAGATCTGAGAAAAATTAAAGGAAACCGAGAAAAAGTTGGAAAACTCCAGTGGAGATGGTGGCGCCATGTGAAGGTGGCTTGCGGAGGCGGCGGCGCTGCGTGGAGGTGGCCCAAGGAGGAGTTCAAAAGTCAGAGAAGGAATGGGGCAAGGGGCGGGCTACCTGAATGAAGGGTGGAGTATGGTGGCATGGTCGGCCAGTGGCGTTCAACGGCGATAGCTTTTGGCGATGGAGTTGGGATAGAAAGATTTGGGAGGGGTGGGTTGCGCGTGAGAGATGAGAGTGGGGGTAGGGTTTTCTGGAAATGGGGGATTTCTGGAAACTCTCCAGCAAATAAACAACATATTATTATTATTATTATTATTATTATTATTATTATTAATATTATATATAAATATAATTTTTTTTAAAAAAAAATTATGGTTCGCGAGCTGGCTCAACTCATTGCCATCCCTATATGTGTCATTTTCTTAGAGGTCGGATTTAAAATTGGACACTTCAGTGCAACAAAATTCAAAGATTGGGTATTAAAATGCAAAACATCCTAAAGATTGGGGTGAAAAAAAAAGATTAACCCTTTTTTTTTAAATATATGTTATGTGGCAATTAGGCAGGTTAGCTAGAATTAGTCCATTTTGCCACGTGGACCATTATAAATTCAATTTTATTAACTTTTTGTTATGAAACTATTGATTAAAAGCAAGAACAATAACAGAATAAAGCTAAGAGAATAGAGGGAGAAGATAGAGATTTTATTAATTATTGAGTGTGTATACAATAATCAATTAGCCTCAATTTATAGGTACTATAATACAAGGAAAAAAAGGTTGACAAATCAATTAACCTTAATCATGGATATCAATCCCATAAATTAATCAATTACACCATCAATGGGCATTTATAATATCCATTATTTATAACACTCCCCCCTTGAATGTCCATTGCGGTTTGATGCGCCTTGCAAAAAAATATATATTCATGGAGTACGCATATTGGGCTGCCTCGTTAAAAACCTTCACTAGGAAAACCTAATGGGATAAAACCTTAGTATAGGAAAAGAGTACAACGCATATCCACTCCCCCTTATGATGACATCACTTAATATCTTTATATCGACGCATTCCAATCTTGTATATCAATTTCTACTGTTAAATGACACATTTCTTGAATTTATTGAGTCATCGATCTTAGCCAAACGCATTCACGACTCGCTTCGTGAATTGCAATGATCTCTGCATGATTTGAAGAAGTGGCTGCTATTGTTTGTTTTGTTGAGCGCCATGACATAGCCGAACCTCCACTAGTGAATAAATATCCTGTTTGGGATCAAGCTTTATGGGGATCCGATAGATATCTTGTATCTGCATAGCCAATTAGTTGAGGGATAGAATCACGTGAATAAAATAAGCCCATATCAGATGTTCCTCGAAGATATTGAAAGATATGTTTAATCCCACTCCAATGTCTTCGAGTTAGGAATGAACTAAACCTTGATAATAAACTCACTAAGAATGCTATGGCTGACCTGTATTGTTATCAAGGTACATTAGTGCCCCAGTAGTGCTAAGATATGGTACTTCAGGACCAAGAATTTCTTCTTCATCTTCCATAGGTCGGAATGGATCTTTTGTTATATCAGTGATCTCACAACGATCGGGGCACTCAATGGATGTGCCTTATCCATATAAAATAATTTTAAAATCTTTTCGGTATATGTTGATTGATGAATAAATATTCTACCTTTGCAATGTTTAATTTGTAAACCAATGCAAAACTTTGTTCTCTCAAGATCTTTCATTTCAAATTCTTTCTTTAAGTAATTTATTGCATTTGATAACTTTTCATGAGTTCCAATGATATTTAAGTCATCGATATACACATCAATTAAATAAAACTTTGATCCAAAACCTCTTTATGAAGACACAAGGACAAATAGGATCATTTTGTATCTTTCTTTTATTAGTATTCACTAAGGCGATTATACCACTTTTGCCCGAATTGTTTTAATCTGTATAGTAATCTTATTGAATACTTTTCCTAGAAACTTTTACATGCTTCAGGCATCTTGAAACCTTTAGGAATTTTCAAATAAATTTCATTATCAAGTGATTTATATGAATATGTGGTAACAACGTCCATTAGATGCATATCAAGTCTTTCATCTACTGCCAGACTAATGACATATCTAAATGTGATTGCATGCACCACACTAGAATAATTTTTTTTCTAATCAACACTAGGTTTTGTGGAAATCTTTCTGCCCGAAGTCGTGCTTTATATTCATATCTTTACTTCTTTGGTTGTATTTTCATACAAATATCCACTTGTACTGTGACGCCCCGACATTTCGGCCGTACAGGTATGACGTAATTGTTTACCAAAATGCGCGAAATAATTAATTATGTGTGTTTTATGTATTTAATTTTATTTTAATTATATTAAATGTTAATTATTTTAATTTAATGTTATTAATATTAATTACATTATATAATATAAATATATATACATATATATATAAACGTACGTGTGTGCATGGATTTAAAATTATGCATGCATAATTAGTTATAAATCATATTTGCATGCATTATATAATTATAACATATATATTTGCATGCATGTAATTATATATTAAATACGTATGCATGCATATTATATGTAATATATTATAAATGAAATTAGTTGGTTATTTTGTTAATGTTATGGCTTTTATTGTTTCATTGCGTTTGAGTGCTTCGTTTCTATTTGAATTGATACCGGAATTTTGTACGAATTTAATATGTTGAACTTATACGTGTCTTGTACATGAATATTTGTTCGTTTCGTAATTTCGAATTCATTTTCTTGTGTTTTGGATTTAATTTGAATTTTGGAATCCAAGTCGGGGGCTAACGAGCACTTAGCGCACCCTTGGTTCCGTATTTAATATCTTGAGCTCGGGAACTCGGATTCGAGTTCCGTCAACTCCGCTGAACTCGTAACGAAAATTCGAGTTTAGTAAACTTAGCCATATATTTTTCCCAACTCATTTCGACCTCCGAAATTTAACCGAAAAACCTACACGGCGCCAAAACTGCCACCTTTCACCAAAATAGTCATATCTCTTACCATACTTGACCAAATTAACCATGGTTTGAACCTAGGAGACCCTAACTCAACCATCTATCTGATCATTATCCTCCCCAACCGAATTAGTCTCCCATACTTAGAGAAAATCAGCCCTCTTTCCTCTGTTTTCCAGAAATCCCGTAGCCAAGCCAACCTCTTGAGATTCAAGCTCAAATCTCTTTCAAACCTCCATTAATCCACAAGGTAAGCTTGGTTATGTTATGTACATCCATCATGAGTCATTTTCATTCATTCATCCCTGAATTTGAGCATCAATTCGTGAGCTTTTGACAGAAATGAACATATATAGAATTAGGTTTGAAATTGGTTGATCTTCTTCCATACTTGAGCTTTTTGGATGATTCCAAGCTTGAGAATGATTGTTTTGATATCTTCTTTTCATTTATGATCATTAATTGCATGGTAGTTGAAGTATTTATGAGATATCAACTTTGAATCATTGAGAAAACTTTGAAGAAAAGTCACGTGTGATAGCCTTCCATGTTTGAACTGTTGTGGGACTGATTTATATGTTGAATTTGTGGTGTTTTGCTGCACATATGACAACCTAACTCACATGAACGTGTTGGGATTACTTGAGATCATTTCATGCCCTGTTTTTCGTAAGTTTTGCCCTGTTTTTGGGACTGGAAAATTGCTGTCAGCAGCTGCGTTCTTCCCTTGATGTTGCTGTCATTTTTGTACATTATTAGGGCTGGTTTTAGGCTGCATTTCATGTCTTCTTCTTGCTACATATGTTGCCTCTTTGTTGCTGGTGATGTTGCTGCGTTTAAGCTAGAGAAACAGAGGTTGTTTACGCGTTTGTTGCTGCTGCGTCCGCTGCGACACGGGTGTGTCGTTCTTGCTTGTTTCAGCTGGAACGGGGGTGTTTCTTGGGTGGCTACTTCTGTACCGAGACACGGGGGTGTCTCGGTTTGCTCCTTGAAGGTGACACCCCCGTGTCACCTTGTTTTTCATGTTGTTTTGCTGATTGATGCGAGCCGCTGCTGCTGTGTTCATTTCATTCCCTTTTCTTCCTGCATGAAATTTGATTGTTAAATGTTTGCATGCATTCTATTATTAATTGCATGCATGTTATGGTTTGCATGCATTTTTGTATTAATTTGCATGCATGTTTGTTTGGTTGCATGTATATTTATACGTATATATGTATATATATAATATAGTACGTATATATGTATATATATTATAGTATATGTATATGTATTTATATATATTGAATATATTATATATATATTTATTAAATATTAATTGTTATTTGATTTAATTGAATTATTTAAATTAAATTTGACCTATTTCATGTTTTATTTAATTTCCTAAATTTAATTGAATGTATTTAATTGTTTATTTTCTAATTGTAAATGCGATTGAATATGTTTAAAGGTTTATGTTCTAATTTTAAATGTGAGTTAATTTGTACTTTGATTATATTTGAATTTCTTGAATTAATTTGATCGAAAATGTGAAATTATGAAAGGGAATGACTTGATTATATGATTTAAATGTATTAATAGTGCACATGAACATTTCCATAACATAATTTAATCTTTTATACATTCATATCATGATCATTGCATTGCCGAGCGTCTTCTTTGGTCATATTGAGTCTCACTTCACTTTTCTTGCACAGATTTCGATCCCGTTGGAGACAAGGCCAATCCTTGAGGCTTTCGTATCTTCTTTTGTCGGTACAAGGTGGGTTTCTCTACTACTTAGATAAAACGACCCGATATATCCCCCTATGTGAAAAACTTTAAGCCAAAGTGATACGGTATATATATATATATTGAGTCTTTTATCGAGTAAACGATTGCAAACGTAAAGCCCTTATTTCTTGAATCCTACCAAATGTTTTGGCAAGTATTGATTGATTGATTGCACTGATTGGGGCCCGGGGTTCTTGGTGTGAGTGGCTATCCGAGGAAGCATGGGCTGACGGTGATCCCTCACACTAGTTCCCACTATTGAACAGCGGTACCGGACCTCGTCAGGAGATTGGCGGGGAAAGGGAGCTGAGTGCCATCTGGGGAGTCATGTAACCCCTTTTGGCCAATGATTGGGTGGACGGGTCTTGCAAGCCCGCCCACCAACCCGGAGGAAGAAGGTGTATATGACCGATTGAATAGAATCGATTGATTGAGCACAAAAGAATGATATGCATGAAAGACTTAATGAATGAATGATTGATTGAATCACACATGGTGTTGGTTGGAGTTGATGCACGCCCACTCGCCGGGCCACTAATGACCTATTGTAAAATCGATCATTATAATCCCTTTCGATGATTCCTTTATTTCTCCCACTTGGGAACCGTTTCTAAAACCTCGCTTGGGATTATAATCTGCATGTGATTGTTTAAATTCAGTTATATATTATATTTATGCCAATGTTTTATACCCACCAGTTCCTTTTGGACTGAACCCGTTTGGTTTTCAGCTGTTTGGTGCAGGTGTCGAGAGAGCTAGGCGGGAATACGAGTCCTAGGTCTTGCATTCGTCTCTAGCTCTATATCTTGGTCTTACACTTACATCTCACCCTTTTGATTATTGTATATGGATATGTTATTGGAGCGTACACATGTTTTGGGCCGTGATGGCTTGCATTGATGTATATGAATTGTATTTTGGAGCTTGGATGCTCGTGATATATATATATGATATGCTTTGCTCGTTTATTGCTTCCGCTTTATTGGTTTTCTCTGATTCGTATGGTTAAGGGTTAGCCCGCCTAGCATAGAGTGTGTGTTTGTCCCCGTTCGCCGTGATTTAGCTCGGGTATGGATCGTTCATTTCATATTCGGGTCGGGTCTCGGTGCGGGGGATGTGACACCTTACGCTCGGGTGTTACATCCTTAAGTGGTATCAGAGCTTAGGGTTGCAAAACCCAGGCTCTAGTGTCGGGTGAGTCAGTTTAGGTCGTTCGGCTCTAGGGACTACTTGACAATGTGATTGCATATGCATCCTTTTAGTGCTTCTGTGCTCTAATTGTTGAAAATTGAGTGAATTAATTGCATTTTCATGCATGGACTAAGAGAAGCATGCATTTCAGTGTTCTTGATCAGGATGCCTCCCCGTAGACATCGTGAGAGATCACCGGGGCGACAAGGACACCGTGATCGTTCTCCTATACCACCAGAACAACAACCACAGCCGCCGCCGATGGATATGGGAAATTTTATGGAAGCCGTTTTCAATTATGTTGAGCATAGGAGAGCTCAAGCTCCACCGCCACAACCCGTTGAGCAACCGGCTCCACCAAATAACAATCATAAGGATCCTCATGGGGTGTTTTTCAGTTACAATCCCCCTAGATTTTCTGGTTCTATTGATGACGCGGTTTCAGAGGGGTGGTTGACTCGATTGGAGAGGATTTATGGGGTTCGGCAGTTCACTACCCAAGAACAGGCTCAGTTTGCTATATTCCAATTGGACGGAGAGGCGTTTGAGTGGTGGGAGAGAACAAGAGAAAAGTTGGAGGTAGATGGAGAGGAGATCACATGGGAAGTTTTTAAACGGGAATTTCGGGAGTGCTTTGTACCCGAGGTTGTTCGGGAGAGAAAAGAGCAAGAATTTATGGACTTGAAGCAAGGAAATCGTTCTGTAGCTCAATATATTGCAGTTTTCAACCGACTTGGAAAGTATGCTCCACATATTACCCGGGATGAGAAGAGGAAGGCGAAGAAGTTTATTGCTGGGTTGAGGCAGGATTTGAGGCACGGTCAAGCAGGCCATAATTTTATATCTTTCTCAGACACGGTGCAAAGGGCCTTACGGCAAGAAGAGGAGTATAAAAAGAAGGATCCAATCTTCAAAGCATCCATGGGACAAGGTAGGGGCTCAGCTTCGGGATCGAGCATGAGATTCAATCAGGGGAAAAGGCCTATGACTTCGGCAGCTCCTTCTCAGAAAGAATATTTCAAGAAGCCACGAACTGGAGGTCAGCATGCTCCTCAGGCTGCTCGAGTACCTCAGGCATTACCGGCTCCCCCGAGAGATCGACGAGATGTACCTCCGTGTACTCATTGTGGAGGACCGACCCACTCTTATAGCAATTGCAGAATAAGATTGAAATTGTGCTTGATTTGTGGGAAGGGAGATCATATGGCTTTCGCATGTCCTGATAAGAGACCGGGGTTTCAAGCTGCGGTACAAAGACCGATAATCCAGGCCCGGGCTTATGCCCTTGAGGGCGAGGAACAAAATGTGGAAGCTGACCCGAATGCCGTGGTGGAAGGTACCGTTTGCATTCATAACACGAGCATTCACGCATTATTTGATCCGGGTGCCACGCATACTTTTATATCTTCTGATCTATGTGCTTCTCTATGCCTACCTGTTATTTGCTCAAATTCTTGTTATTATGTGAGTTCGCCTCTTGGAGGTAATTTGCAGACAAACCGGGTTGTTAGAGGTTGTTCAGTTTTGTTAGAGGGGAAAGATTATCCGGCAGACTTCATTGTTATGCCTATGAAGAAGTATGGGGTAATCTTCGGGATGGATTGGTTATATCGGCACCGGGCCGAGGTTGATTGTTTTAGAAAGAAGATAAAATTGGGAGCAGAGTTGATTGGAGAAGTGGGGTCGAAGAATGTACCTCTCTTATCGTTTATGGAAGCCCGCAAGTTAGTGAAAGATGGAGCCACGGGATTTATTGCCTATCTTCTTAACAAACCAAAGGATCAATTAAGTTTTGAGGATACGGATGTGGTAAAGGCATATCCCGACGTATTTCCGGAAAATTTAGGTTCTTTACCACCGGATCGGGAGATTGAATTTGTTATTGATTTATATCCGGGATCAGAACCTTATTCTAAGACGCCGTATAGAATGGCTCCGGCAGAGTTGAAGGAGTTGAAGATTCAACTCGAAGAGTTACTTAAGATTGGATATATTCGACCGAGCTCATCTCCGTGGGGTGCTCCGGTTCTCTTTGTCAAGAAGAAAGATGGATCGTTGAGAATGTGTATAGATTACCGGGAGCTTAATCGGATGACTATCAAGAATAAGTACCCGTTGCCCCACATTGAGGATTTATTTGATATGTTGCAAGGTTCAGGGGTTTATTCGAAATTGGATCTAAGACAAGGCTACTACCAATTGAAAATCCGGGAAGAGGATATACCTAAGACAGGATTCAATACCCGGTATGGGCATTATGAGTTCGTAGTGATGCCCTTTGGTTTGACGAATGCCCCTGCAGCATTTATGGATATGATGCATCGGATTTTTCGGCCATATTTGGATAAATTCGTCGTAATCTTCATTGATGACATTCTCGTGTATTCCAAGACTCCGGAAGATCATGCTAAGCATCTCGAATTGGTATTGGAGACATTGAGAGAGCACCGGTTGTATGCGAAGTTTAGTAAGTGTGAGTTTTGGATCGACCGGGTTGCTTTTCTAGGTCATATTGTCTCAAGTAAGGGTTTGGAAGTAGATCCTTCAAAGATCGAGACAGTTATTCAGTGGCAGAGTCCGAAAAATGCTTCCGAGGTCAGAAGTTTCTTGGGTTTGGCTGGGTATTATCGGAGATTCGTTAAGGACTTCTCTAAGATTGCAGCTCCTTTGACTCGTTTGACAAAGAAGGAAGTCAAGTTTGTTTGGGATGAGGCGTGTGAGGCAAGTTTCCAACTTTTAAAGGAGAAATTGACCACTGCACCAATATTAGCACTTCCTGAAGGAACTGAAGGATACATGGTTTATACGGATGCCTCGAAAGAGGGACTGGGATGTGTTTTGATGCAGAAGGGTAGGGTGATAGCCTACGCCTCGAGAAAACTGAAGGATCATGAACAGAATTATCCCACTCACGATCTCGAGCTAGCGGCAGTGATCTTTGCTTTGGGGAAGTGGAGACACTACTTGTATGGAATTCCTTTCGAGATCTTTTCTGACCACAAAAGTATTCAATACTTGTTTTCTCAAAAGGAGTTAAATAAGAGACAAAGGCGATGGATGGAGACTTTAGCGGATTACGAGTGCACAATCCGATACCATCCTGGAAAAGCTAATGTGGTCACGGATGCACTTAGCAGGAAGGCTAGTGTATCTAGTGTGAAAGTGGAAGTTGGATATGAACCCGAGTCTTTCAAGTTAAGAGCAAGTATTCGGAATATTACAGTACAACCGGATCTTCAACCAAGATTATTTGAAACTCAGAGAAGAGATTCCGAAGTGCAGAAATTAGCTCAGAAAGCTAGAGATGATCCCGAATGTCCATTTGGGTTCGATGACACGGGACTCTTAAGATTTAAGAACAGGATTGTGGTTCCGGATGAATTGAAGAGGATTATTTTGGAAGAAGCTCACAGATCAGGGTATTCGATACATCCTGGAGGTAATAAGATGTACAAGGATTTGAAGCAATTCTATTGGTGGAATGGACTTAAGAGGGATGTAACTGATTTTGTGAGACATTGTCTGACTTGTCAAACCGTGAAAGCCGAGCATCAGAAGCCATCAGGGCTACTTCAACGCTACCTATCCCAGAATGGAAATGGCAACAGGTGGCGATGGATTTCGTTTCGGGTCTTCCTAGAGTGAAGGGTGGTCTTGATGGGATTTGGGTGATCGTGGATAGACTAACGAAATCGGCACATTTTCTGGCTGTTCGGATGTCGGATAAGGTACCTAAGTTAGCCAAGAAGTATGTTGATGAGATTGTTCGACTTCATGGTGTGCCTACCAGTATTGTATCAGATCGAGATCCGAGGTTCACTTCTAGGTTTTGGCAAGAATTGCAAAGAAATCTGGGAACAAGGCTCCAATTCAGCACAGCTTTCCATCCTCAGACAGATGGTCAGTCGGAAAGATTAATCAAATATTTGGAGGATATGTTGAGGGCTTGTGCATTGGATTTCTCGAGTTCGTGGAATGAGCAGTTATCCCTGATTGAGTTCGCCTATAATAACAGTTTTCAGGCTTCGATAGGAATGGCACCTTATGAAGCCCTTTACGGACGAAAGTGTAGATCCCCCTTATTTTTCGACCTTGAAGAGTGGAATTGGACGAAACAAGAGGGAGTGAAACGAGGTGAAATGAAGGAGAAGCCTTCCAAAGCCGTACAAGCTGCAATTGATAAGGTTCAAATCATTCAACAAAGAATGAAAGCGGCTCAAGATAGACAGAAAAGCTATGCGGATCAACGGAGAAAGGATCTTCAGTTCGAAGTTGGTGATAGGGTGTTCTTGAAAGCTTCGCCGCGGAAAGGATTTTCAAGAATTGGAAAAGGAGGTAAGTTGAATCCTCGCTATCTGGGTCCGTATGAGATTCTGGAAAAAGTTGGAGATACTGCTTATCGCTTGAATCTACCCCCGAGTTTGACGGGAATCCACTACGTATTTCATGTCTCCCAGCTTTGCAAGTATTATCCGGATGAGTCCGAAATCCTACCTGAGGAAGAGGTAGAAATTGAGCCTAATCTCACCTTCGTTCAAAGACCGGTTAAGATTTTGGATCGGAAATTTCAAGAATTAAGAAACCGGCAAATCCCACTAGTTAAAGTGTTATGGAGAAGTGATAAAACAGAAGAGGCTACGTGGGAGACGGAGGATAAAATGAGGAAGTTTCATCCCGAACTATTTCCAGGCGATCAGTGAATCCGAGGACGGATTCTTTTAAGGGGGAGAGGTTGTGACGCCCCGACATTTCGGCCGTACAGGTATGACGTAATTGTTTACCAAAATGCGCGAAATAATTAATTATGTGTGTTTTATGTATTTAATTTTATTTTAATTATATTAAATGTTAATTATTTTAATTTAATGTTATTAATATTAATTACATTATATAATATAAATATATATACATATATATATAAACGTACGTGTGTGCATGGATTTAAAATTATGCATGCATAATTAGTTATAAATCATATTTGCATGCATTATATAATTATAACATATATATTTGCATGCATGTAATTATATATTAAATACGTATGCATGCATATTATATGTAATATATTATAAATGAAATTAGTTGGTTATTTTGTTAATGTTATGGCTTTTATTGTTTCATTGCGTTTGAGTGCTTCGTTTCTATTTGAATTGATACCGGAATTTTGTGCGAATTTAATATGTTGAACTTATACGTGTCTTGTACATGAATATTTGTTCGTTTCGTAATTTCGAATTCATTTGCTTGTGTTTTGGATTTAATTTGAATTTTGGAATCCAAGTCGGGGGCTAACGAGCACTTAGCGCACCCTTGGTTCCGTATTTAATATCTTGAGCTCGGGAACTCGGATTCGAGTTCCGTCAACTCCGCTGAACTCGTAACGAAAATTCGAGTTTAGTAAACTTAGCCATATATTTTTCCCAACTCATTTCAACCTCCGAAATTTAACCGAAAAACCTACACGGCGCCAAAACTGCCACCTTTCACCAAAATAGTCATATCTCTTACCATACTTGACCAAATTAACCATGGTTTGAACCTAGGAGACCCTAACTCAACCATCTATCTGATCATTATCCTCCCCAACCGAATTAGTCTCCCATACTTAGAGAAAATCAGCCCTCTTTCCTCTGTTTTCCAGAAATCCCGTAGCCAAGCCAACCTCTTGAGATTCAAGCTCAAATCTCTTTCAAACCTCCATTAATCCACAAGGTAAGCTTGGTTATGTTATGTACATCCATCATGAGTCATTTTCATTCATTCATCCCTGAATTTGAGCATCAATTCGTGAGCTTTTGACAGAAATGAACATATATAGAATTAGGTTTGAAATTGGTTGATCTTCTTCCATACTTGAGCTTTTTGGATGATTCCAAGCTTGAGAATGATTGTTTTGATATCTTCTTTTCATTTATGATCATTAATTGCATGGTAGTTGAAGTATTTATGAGATATCAACTTTGAATCATTGAGAAAACTTTGAAGAAAAGTCACGTGTGACAGCCTTCCATGTTTGAACTGTTGTGGGACTGATTTATATGTTGAATTTGTGGTGTTTTGCTGCACATATGACAACCTAACTCACATGAACGTGTTGGGATTACTTGAGATCATTTCATGCCCTGTTTTTCGTAAGTTTTGCCCTGTTTTTGGGACTGGAAAATTGTTGTCAGCAGCTGCGTTCTTCCCTTGATGTTGCTGTCATTTTTGTACATTATTAGGGCTGGTTTTAGGCTGCATTTCATGTCTTCTTCTTGCTACATATGTTGCCTCTTTGTTGCTGGTGATGTTGCTGCGTTTAAGCTAGAGAAACAGAGGTTGTTTGCGCGTTTGTTGCTGCTGCGTCCGCTGCGACACGGGTGTGTCGTTCTTGCTTGTTTCAGCTGGAACGGGGGTGTTTCTTGGGTGGCTACTTCTGTACCGAGACACGGGGGTGTCTCGGTTTGCTCCTTGAAGGTGACACCCCCGTGTCACCTTGTTTTTCATGTTGTTTTGCTGATTGATGCGAGCCGCTGCTGCTGTGTTCATTTCATTCCCTTTTCTTCCTGCATGAAATTTGATTGTTAAATGTTTGCATGCATTCTATTATTAATTGCATGCATGTTATGGTTTGCATGCATTTTTGTATTAATTTGCATGCATGTTTGTTTGGTTGCATGTATATTTATACGTATATATGTATATATATAATATAGTACGTATATATGTATATATATTATAGTATATGTATATGTATTTATATATATTGAATATATTATATATATATTTATTAAATATTAATTGTTATTTGATTTAATTGAATTATTTAAATTAAATTTGACCTATTTCATGTTTTATTTAATTTCCTAAATTTAATTGAATGTATTTAATTGTTTATTTTCTAATTGTAAATGCGATTGAATATGTTTAAAGGTTTATGTTCTAATTTTAAATGTGATTTAATTTGTACTTTGATTATATTTGAATTTCTTGAATTAATTTGATTGAAAATGTGAAATTATGAAAGGGAATGACTTGATTATATGATTTAAATGTATTAATAGTGCACATGAACATTTCCATAACATAATTTAATCTTTTATACATTCATATCATGATCATTGCATTGTCGAGCGTCTTATTTGGTCATATTGAGTCTCACTTCACTTTTCTTGCACAGATTTCGATCCCGTTGGAGACAAGGCCAATCCTTTAGGCTTTCGTATCTTCTTTTGTCGGTACAAGGTGGGTTTCTCTACTACTTAGATAAAACGACCCGATATATCCCCCTATGTGAAAAGCTTTAAGCCAAAGTGATACGGTATATATATATATTGAGTCTTTTATCGAGTAAACGATTGCAAACGTAAAGCCCTTATTTCTTGAATCCTACCAAATGTTTTGGCGAGTATTGATTGATTGATTGCACTGATTGGGGCCCGGGGTTCTTGGTGTGAGTGGCTATCCGAGGAAGCATGGGCTGACGGTGATCCCTCACACTAGTTCCCACTATTGAACAGCGGTACCGGACCTCGTCAGGAGATTGGCGGGGAAAGGGAGCTGAGTGCCATCTGGGGAGTCATGTAACCCCTTTTGGCCAATGATTGGGTGGACGGGTCTTGCAAGCCCGCCCACCAACCCGGAGGAAGAAGGTGTATATGACCGATTGAATAGAATCGATTGATTGAGCACAAAAGAATGATATGCATGAAAGACTTAATGAATGAATGATTGATTGAATCACACATGGTGTTGGTTGGAGTTGATGCACGCCCACTCGCCGGGCCACTAATGACCTATTGTAAAATCGATCATTATAATCCCTTTCGATGATTCCTTTATTTCTCCCACTTGGGAACCGTTTCTAAAACCTCGCTTGGGATTATAATCTGCATGTGATTGTTTAAATTCAGTTATATATTATATTTATGCCAATGTTTTATACCCACCAGTTCCTTTTGGACTGAACCCGTTTGGTTTTCAGCTGTTTGGTGCAGGTGTCGAGAGAGCTAGGCGGGAATACGAGTCCTAGGTCTTGCATTCGTCTCTAGCTCTATATCTTGGTCTTACACTTACATCTCACCCTTTTGATTATTGTATATGGATATGTTATTGGAGCGTACACATGTTTTGGGCCGTGATGGCTTGCATTGATGTATATGAATTGTATTTTGGAGCTTGGATGCTCGTGATATATATATATGATATGCTTTGCTCGTTTATTGCTTCCGCTTTATTGGTTTTCTCTGATTCGTATGGTTAAGGGTTAGCCCGCCTAGCATAGAGTGTGTGTTTGTCCCCGTTCGCCGTGATTTAGCTCGGGTATGGATCGTTCATTTCATATTCGGGTCGGGTCTCGGTGCGGGGGATGTGACACCTTACGCTCGGGTGTTACATGTACCCCACTGGCTTTAAATTATCAGGTGTTTGGACTACTGGTCTAAAACTTCACGTTTAGAAAGTGAATTAAGTTCTTGAATTGCATCTTTCCATTTTTGGCCAATCATTTCAATTTCTACATTCTTCAATAGATTTTGATTCAAGATCTGTAGTACCCCGGAGCACAGAGCACTACGTCCCCCGCACCATAGCCCAACACGTGTAACGAAATGGGAACTCCGCACATGAATCAAACTACGATGAACGGGAGACAAACAGAATGTCTCCTATGCTAGGCGGTCTAGACCCTAAATCAGGGTGTGCAATCAAAACAAATATCACACATGCGGAAGCTCCAAGATTCAAACAGTCAAACATTCATGCTCGAAATACGAATTAAGTATACAAAATAGAGGGAGTCAGTTTATACAATTATTACAAATTCGAATTCATAATCATATACATGCTTTAAAAGTTCAAAAGTACAAAAATAAACTAAATAAAATTCATGAGACTCGTTAGACGGGGGATCAAATGGGCTTAGAAAAATACGATGCTAAGTTCCTTATCTTCCTTTATTTGTTACGAGTCTGACGGCACTTCCAAAATTCGAATCTGAATTCACGATCTTGAGTTAAACCTTCCGGAACCCAAGAAAAGCTAAAACAAGTTAGGCCCTTAAGTCCCTAACAAATAAAACGGTTCGAAAACCGTATCAAACGAACTCAAAAACATGGAACGAACATAAAAACACATTCATAATACATATAATTCATGAATATCACACTGTCAAAAAAATTAGAATCGAAAACGGGTTCAAATGGATTAAAAATGAGGTAAATAGGGGCAAAAACATTCAAGTATACATTAAAACTAATTCAAATAATTCATATAAATATTCAAATAAGCACGTAACAATGTAATGAACATATAATTACATAATTAAATAATTTAAATGCGTACTTAGCACTCTTGAACCGCGTACCTGTACGGCCGAAAAGTCTGGATGCTACAACCTCTCCCCCTTCAAAAGGACCTGTCCTCAGGTCCTAAAGTAGGGTCTTGGTCGAACCTGGAATGAAATTCAACTCTACTTCCGTTGTGCTACTCTGATCGATCTTCAAGTGGCCTCTCGGATTTTAAATCCCGCCACAAAACTTGGAGGAAGTCTTCGACTCAATGGATATTCTCCTCCAAACCACAAAGCTGTTAAACCCTTGCTGAACAACCGTACTAAGAGAAAATAGGTTAACTCGTTAAAAGGAGCAACCACCTGAATCTCTTAGGATCTCCTTAATAATAGCAAACCGGACACGAAGTCCTTAGTTGTCTACTCCCACTTCCAAATAGAATTCAGAGACAGTTGGAGAACCCTACCGGTTCTTAATGCTCGGTCTTCAACTGATGGCACATTAGACAGTGCTACACGAAGTTTGCATCATCCTTTCTCGTGCCAATACACCAAACCATCTCTTCAAGTCCTCGAACGAACTCGAACCAAGAGTGGGATACTCTCATGACCTTGCACTTCGAGGCGTAAGCTACATTCTCCTGCTAGCAACCATAACCAAAGCCTTCCTTAATGCCTCGATCGCAAACGATGTAGCCTTGAGTACCTTCGGTTAAGCAAAACCCAAAGCCGAAGGTAACTCACTTCAACCGCCTCATCCCACTCAAAACCGTGCCTCTTCTTTGTCGTTCATGTCAACGGGATGGCCACCTAGAGAAAGATGAATCTCCTGTTGAATCCCGATAACACTAGAGACTTATTCTCTGAGATAATTCTCAGTTCTTCTACCCGAATGCATAGTCAACAATACCCTTGTTCAAACCCAACTCGGCAGAGACCAAGGAACTCTAAAGAAGAACGAACAACTCCTCAAAGCAGACAATAGAGTATTTATCTTCCACAGTTAACCTGTGCAACTCACGGTAGTTTATAATCATCTTAGAGTCCCGTCTTCTTCCTTAGATAGGACAAGAGCACTCCACGAAGAAGTACTCGAATGGATGAAACTACCTTCTAAGAGCTTATCAACCACGTCTTGAACTCCAACATCCACACTAGAGCTCATTGGTAGGGAATCTTTAGAAAGGTTCAATTCCGGGATAAAGACCGTGACAACCTCAATGTCCCTATCAGGTGGTAACGAATTCCAACCTTCAAGGAAACATCATGGAAATCTTACTACGATCTTTGTCTCCTCAAGCTTGGCTCAACCCTTAGGTTACCCTAAAGGCAAGCCACAAAGCTTGTTACACCGTCCCGGAATAGCCAACTACTCCACGAAGGATACAAACGGGCTAGCCTTCAATCTAACACCCGAAAATATTGTTGAGTCCCAAAAAGGACCTCCTAAAGCAACCACTAATGCCCACGGTAACGGAGTTACCTTAACAAGGATAAGACGAGGCGCCTTCAAAGAAAACCACCGGGCAAGCTTGACCCTCACAACTCACCAGCACTCTCGGGCAATCACCTTACCAAACTATCTCCGAGAAAGAAAAAAAGCTGCAAGCAAGAACACACAACTACCGAGAAACAACGAAGAAAGAAAAGTAACTCAAAATTAAAATAAAAGATGCATGTATGAAGTGCCATGAATCCTTTAGTGTACCGTTCACTATGGTGGTAGTGTTGAGTTCGTTGTCAATTCCTTTGCCTTTCAAAAGTGTCATCTTGAGCTTGAACCGGGATCTTGAAATCATGAGGTTTCGAAAGCTTGGGACTCAGATTCTTCGGCCGACTCTCCTTACTTAAAACATTGCTTCAATTCGTTATAATTCCCTTCATCGATAATATAATAATCTTCATTTTGTAGGCATTGTTGGCATCATGAGCTTCTCGAGAATTTCTTGAAATTCGGATCCCTCGCTTGGTCTTCGAACTCAAACCGAGTCTTTATATCACACAATTGGTGTGTGAGACTCCGACCGTTACTTATTTACCTCTTCTTAACCACCTCTTCCATATCACTCGGGCCTCGGCAATTAGAATATTAGATCAATTCCATTGAGGAGACATTGAATTCATCTTTGATAAATGAATTTTCTCATTCTTGATATTGTCGACATCCAGAAGTTCTTAAAGTTTTTCTTGTAATTCGGATCTTTTTCTTGTACTCGAACTCAAACCGGTCCTCATCCCACAATAAAAGGGTAAGATTTGAACCTTTGTTCATCCATACCCATTAGAGTCGTATCCCCTTATTTTCTTAAACCAAATATACACCGTTGAGACTTAAGGGCTCGTTGAATTCCATCTCTATTCCCTCGAAGTTATTTCGAACTTTAGAAAAATCTTCATCGACACTTGTTCTCTCGAACTTCAATCTAAAATCATCCACTTTCCTCAAATGAAATTCTTCCCCAGATTCTATAATTCGGCTATTGTTTTCTTAAATCACTTTAGAGCTCGACCTTGAACTTGAATGGAAGGAATACTTTACCTTTTCCTGGAATACCTCCGAACAAGTCTTCCAAAACCATCTTGTCTCGGACATCCCTTCTTTATCTTGACATCGTCAACTTCAAACCACTTCGGAAAATCAAATTCTTTAAAACTTATTGTAGACTGAAGGTACTTATTTTTCTTGTCCTTCCTTCGATGATTCATGTTGATGTGGAGATGCCATCCAGAAATAGGAGATCAATTCCAAAATATCCATGCATGCGGGTTTCTAATGCAAGTTCTTGTGAACAATTAATACAATTATAACAAATAATTCACATAAAGTGATGTAGTGAATGCAAACAAACGCATGATCCTAAGCCAAACGACCTAGACAGACTCGACACGACACTAGAGCTCCGATTTTCCAACTAAGAGCTCTGATACCACTTTAGGATGTAGCACCCCGGAGCACAGAGCACTACATCCCCCGCACCATAGCCTAACACGTGTAACGAAATGGGAACTCCGCACACGTATCAAACTACGGCGAACGGGGGACAAACAAAATCTCTCCTATGCTAGACGGTCTAGACCCTAAATCAGAGTCAATCAAAACAAATATCACATATACGGAAGCTCCAGGATTCAAACAATCAAACATTCATGCTCGGAATAAGAATTAAGTATACAAAATAGAGAGAGTCAGTTTATACAATTATTCCAAATTCGAATTCATAATCATATACATGCTTCAAAAGTTCAAAAGTACAAAAATAAACTAAATAAAATGCATAAGACTCGCTAGACAACCCAAAACTCGAAAGAAGACCCCGCCTAGCACAACTCCCCAAAAGAGCACCTGCAACTCAAAGAGCAAAAAGGGAAAAGAGAAAACAACGAGGAGGGGTCAGTCCTAAAGACTGGTGAGGGGCTAACATACGCACACGTACATATACATAAGAGGATAGCATATTCAAATTAAAGAGTTCATGAACCGGGGTGTGATTTTTGTATCCTAAAACAGTTTAGCCCGTGATACTATATATAAGGAAGAGGGGTTTAAGGCCGAAAGCCAAAATCAACCAATTTTATAAATTAGAAGTCCACTCCCGTTTCACAAACCATATTCATAATCAAAATCAAAATCACTCGGCGAGAACGAGCTTCAAACCAACATAACTCCTTTCATAAACAGAATCGAAGTCGAAATACAAAAAAAGTTCTAAATCAATCCACCTTCTCCGGTTGGGGATGAGGATGCACATCCTCAACCCTGTTCTCTCGTCATAAGTTTGGACTCGGGGGATCCTACCCGATCCATTGACGGGGTTACCGTCAGCCAAAAAGAAACCTGCCTTCCCCTCGACCTCCCGAGGTTGGGCTAAGTCTCCCAAAGTGGGGTTGTGTTGATGACCGACCCGAGATCACATACCACTTCTATAGGGCCCAGTTCATAAGTCATAATTTTCGAAACTCGTTTTCAATACTTATATTTCAAAGTCAAAATCCTACTAATCACAACACACGCCAACCCTTTTCAAATTAAACAAACAAAATAATAGTTTACGTATATATATAAAAGCGTTTTTCAAATGATTCATAACAAAACGGGTCAAATCCCACAAAATACTAATCAAACATGTATTTACATAAATATAAATATATATACGCAAGTCACATGCGGGATTAAAATACAGATAGGGTTGTAGGTCATATTAACTAAAAGAAGAAAACCTCACCTTGTCGACCAAATCGAATGCAATGAACCGAAAGACTTCTAAAACACCTCCTCGTCACCCACGGTACAAACCTAAGGACAAAACAAACAACAAAAGACAACCTTAGACTCAAAATACACCAATTAGACGCTCGAAAAATGCATATGTATGGTAATGATACATAAAGAATGAAACGAGAGAGCACTTAGGTCACATGATGCCATATTAAATCATACCGGATCATAAGTCACATATTTCACGTTAAACAAACCCAAAAATTTCACATAACGAGCATGACACGTCATATAACATGTTAACAAATCATGCACTTCATAAAAAAAATCAAGGAATTTACATGCAAGGCAAACAATCAAGGTATGAAGTCATATAGGCACGTTGAAGCGTATATGATGCATATTAGGTCATATATTGAATATAAAGGCATCGAATTCACATCAAATAAATCCATAAATTGAGCATAATGATCATAGAATATCATATTACAACATATTACATGCATTCATGAGTTTAAATTCATAAGAAAGGAGAAAGGATGCAAGAAAGTGTAACACGTATCATTTAAACATTCATGCAAACAAGTCACATTTACACTTAATAATCAAAGCCATAAATTTAAACAATGAATGAATCATATCATATACTAACACATTAATATGTTGGGATCATAATTGGGGTGGGAGAAATCAATTAAAATCTAAAACGAAGTAAGAAAAAAACGATGAATTGAAACCAGACAAATAAGGAACAAAACACACGAACCACCACAAGAAGGGCTAGGGGTAATGGGGGTTACCACCCTTAAGGCCAAAAGGGGTAACCCCCGTTAAGGGAGGTAGTGACAAAAGGCTCCAACAACCATGGAGGTAATGGGCGTTATCTCCACACTCCACAAACGCCCTAACAGGCGTTAATCAACGAAGAGGGGCTGAAATTCGATTTTCAGCCCCTGTTCTTCTTCTCCAAAGCAACCAAGGAAGCAGCAGCAGCAGGGGACTCAACGTAGCAGCAAAAGTAGCAGTTAAAAGGTAGCAAAAGATCAACAAAACTGAACAAGAACACTCCACAATCATCACACAAACACACGGCAAGAAGAAGGAAGCAAATTTCAGTCATAAAGCTTCAAATATCTCCAAGTTCTTCTATGGTGGATCCTTGCACACAACATATAATTCAAATTCAAGTCCATGAATGACTAGAGTAAGCTAGAGTGGTCAAGTTTCATGCATCAATCCTCAAGAAAACTGAAATTATAACCGTGAATTCAAGAAATGAGATTATAACCTAACTATTCATATAGAAGACCATAGCATGCTCAAGAATGGATGAAAATGGACAAATCAAGACTTAAAAGAAATCTAAGAAGATGGAGGTTTGAATTCTTAACTTACCTTTCGGATTTGACGAAGAACGGAGGTCGAACGAGCTTGAAATGTGCAAAAGTGAATAGTACCCTGCTCCTTTCTCTTCTTTTCTCCTCTCTTGGTCTCGTTTTTGCTCCTTTCTTCTCTCTCCTGGGTTGGTCCGAATGAGAGGCTGAGGAAGAGAAAGGGTATTGAATAAAGGTCACATGGGTTCAAAAATAGGTCAAATCGGATATAAGCTAAACAGGCAAGGGTGGTAAAGCTGTCACATGGGTAGTGTTTCGGGCAAAATACGGGGGATGAAATGGGCTTAGAAAAATATGAGGCTAAGTTCTTTGTCTTCCTTTCTTTGGTACAAGTCCGACGGCACTTTCAGAATTCGAATCTGAATTCCTGACCTTGGGTTACGCCTTCCGGAACCCAAGGCGCGCTAAAACAAGTTAGGCCCTTAAGTCCCTAACAAATAAAACGGTTCGAAAACCGTATCA
Source organism: Lantana camara (assembly GCA_037501455.1). Taxonomy (NCBI): domain Eukaryota; kingdom Viridiplantae; phylum Streptophyta; class Magnoliopsida; order Lamiales; family Verbenaceae; genus Lantana; species Lantana camara. The sequence continues at coordinate 100,126,313 of CM074855.1, forward strand.
AACGATTTCAAAAACATGCAACGAACATAAAAACACATTCATAATACATATAATTCATACATATCACATAGTCACAAAAATTAGAATCGAAAACGATTGAAAAGTTGGGATGTTACAAGATCCTCATTTTTCTTATAAAATATTTGTAGCTACATTATATACAAGAATATTGTCGAAAATTTTTGGTTCCATTTTTATTAGTGACATAACTTATTAACATCTCTTCATTTTCCATATTTACAGGCACCTGTGCTCCTTCTAGAGCTTTTTTAGTAGTTATGTCTTGTTGAGCATTAGCCTCCTGATTATTAATCATTTCGATCATTTGCTCATTTCCTTTTCCAAGATTCTTATCTTTGGAACCGATTGGTCTTCCACGCCTCAAACGTGGTTTAGATTCGTTTTCTTAAATGAATTATCCTTTTGGGACTTCAATTGTAATCAGAGCATTTACAATTGGAATACAAAACTTGGTAACTGTTTTTTGGGTCATTAAATGCATCTGGTAGTTAAATTGTAATATTTTGTAAATATATTATCTTTTGAATCCTTTGTTCATATTGTTTTGGTTGAGGATCTAAATGATTCAAAGATAATGCATTCCAAGTAATTTCTTTTTCTAGCTGTTTATTTTCTCCCCCAAATGTTAGAAAAACTGTTTCATCAAAATGACAATCAGCAAACCTTGTTGTGAGTAAATCCCCAATGATTGATTCATGGTATTAAATTATAGAAGGGAAATCATATCCAACATATTTGTCTAATCTCCTTTGAGAACCCATTTTTGTGCTATGTGGTGGTGCAATAGGATCATACACCGCACATCTAAAAATTCTGAGATAGGACATATTAGGCTCCTGACCAAAAGCCAAACATAATTGGAAGAATTCATGGTAATTTATTTGTTTGATGCGTATAAGTGCTGCTACATATAATATAGCATATCCCCATGTAGAGATAGAGAGATTTGTTCTCATAAGTAATGGTCTAGCTATTGGAGGCGTTTAATAAGTGATTCTGCTAAACCAATTCATATGTGTATATGAGCAACAAACTTTTCTACTTTATCATATAGACTTACAATAATTGTAGGACCCCAAACACTACAACCCCGCACCGTTGTACTTCCCGAGTGGATGTGAGACCTAGCACTCGAGAAATACTTCGGCGAACGGACAAGACTATACAATACCAAAGTATGAAATTGCAACGGAGAAATAAACTTGAGCAATTAAAAGGGAGTAATAGTTAAACGGAGCACATATTATTAAGCTGAGTAAGTATTTACAATGACAGATTTAAATTCACAGGAGAGTGCTTATTGAATGATATACATGCACTCTTGATAAACCCCGAGTAACTAAGATGTGACACCTTAAAGCTTCAAGATACCTCTAAGGCGTCGATCTGTGGATTCCTGAAATCATGAGTTAAAAGAGTAGGAGGGTTAGTCAAAAATGACTAAATGACGGTGGTTTGAGGTTTATAATTATAAGTAAAGTTTTGGTAAAAAATTTTGACCAAGAAGGTCTTGGTTTGAAAATATACTAAATAATCACAAATTACTATATGACAATAATTTTCGGTCCATATTAGTTTGAAACAATAGGAGTAAGGGTAATGTAAGAAAATTTATGAACCGTTTTGAAGAAATGATTTTGATGCCCGCAAGCTAGGCTTCTCCAGCCTTAACTCCTTAAAATCCGAGAAAACAGTAACGACACTGATCAAGGTGTCGGTACTTAATAAAACAAATACGATAATACCAGCCTTCACCCCTTAGTGTCATATAGGGGAGCAAACCCTAGTGACGATGAACAATATTGTGGGAGGGGCGTACCTTTTCCCGTCACTTGATATGGAATAACCAACCTCCGGTTAGACCATCATCAAGATCTAGTTGGTGTTTGGTATAATAGTAGACCTCGGCCCATGCCTCCCGCACTACTACTTCTACGAAAACCATCGGGCCCAAAAGAAAACAATAATTTTACTTGCAAGACGAGAATATTTACCGGGAGAAAGTACTAAGTACTTTTGGGTAAATATATGAATTTTGGACGATACTATAATTTAATATGAAGAAAATTTCCAAAAAGGTATAATAAGATTTGAAAAGAAATTCGATTAAAATATTTTATCATGATTCCAGTTGAAAGGACTTAAACTCTCACCTAATACCGAGATTTAAGTGGAATTGTGAGGATTCCACTCTTAGATTCTACCTTCGCCTGAAAGAATAACTACTACTGACTTAGAACTAGGTTCTTAATATTCTAATTAATTAATCACACACAATATTATAATTGAATGATTATATAAGGTACATGTTATATAACATGTTGAAGATTTCCCGATAAACCCTATATTCACCCGTTTAAGGGAATTTTAATTAATAAATTAAAGTTTATGAGATCTTTAACTAATCATATATTTATTAACTATATTATAATTCTAATTGTAAGATTTGAAATGAAATTTAAGGTTTAATTTGACAATGTAAGTTACATTTTAAAATTATTTCATAACTTACCAATTTTTGGTAAATTCGGGGAAAATCTTTCTTTAAAAAATCTAAAACCTATTTTATAATTATTTTTAAATAAATTTCGAAATTAATTTAATTTAGTTTGACCAAAAAGTCAAAATTACTATTGAAAACATTTACTATTCAATTTCTTATGAATTAAACACTTTATAACATAAAATCAAACTCACACACACAGACACTAGTCACACGCCACACACACTAGTCCAAGAACATTAAGAACATGTTCTTGAGCCTATTTGAATATTCAAAGAAGGTTTGTAACAAACTTGATCATATTCATATTTATAACATAGAATTTGAAGCATAATATAGCAAAATATATAAATTCTCTATGAAAATTATTTCTAAATAAATTATTCTAGGCATGAATTTAATCAAACAAGATCATAATTATTTAAACACATACTTACATTATATCATATCATAATTCATGCATTTAATTAAATAAAATTTCATAATGTACACACATTGTATTTAAAACTAACAATTATGCAAATATTTCTTAAATAAAATTCCTAAAGCATAATTTAATTAAATCTAAGCATGCGACTATTATTATTATACTAAAAACATAATATAAAGCATGAAATAATAAAAGAAAAACACACCTTGCTTAGAGAAGAGAGGGGCTGCCATGAACTAGGGGGAAAGAGGGAGTGATTTTGTGTGTTGATTTGTGAGTTAGAAATGATGCTTGTGAAGGGTATTTATAGGTAGGAATAAGGAGCTTTTGTGCAATTTCTAAGAGTTTAGGGGAGATGTGGATGCTTTATAATTTAAACAAATGCTTGGTAGCTATATAGGAAATGTGGTTGAATTATATTCATTTATTCAAAACTTTCTATTTTTAGAAAGTCTATTTTTAGAAGGTGTTGTCATGGATGATGTCATGTTGAATAAAAATAAATATAAAATGGTATAAAATTTATTCAAGAGTCGAGAGACGAAAACTTGAAGTAGTAAATTAATGAAAGAACGAGTGAAAAATGAGCTTCGTTATGATTATAAATGTGGAATACTTAGATTTTTTGTTTACAAGTCATGAACGTTAAAGATGATGAAAATCATGAGAAAATTATATAAACGAAGCTAAGATGAAGTTTAAAGGTTGGAAAAATTATCATAGTTTAGAGAAAAATTCAAGAAACGTTTTAAGTATAATTTTGAATATTGAATGAAAGTTAATTATTTAAAATAAAATGATAATTTTTTTAAAAGAAAAATATTTATACAATATGCTATAGATGGAATTAAGCTTTGGTAAATATATGAAAATTCATAAAATATTTCAAGGATCGTTTTGACTATAATATTGGGTAGGAAAAGTAATTCGGAGAATTTAGGAAAATTCTAGGGCTATAAGGGTATTTCTGTAATTTTCAACTTAAAATTGTAGGAATAGGTTTCGAAACATATGAAGGGGTTTTAGGTGCTAGATAGAGGTAAATATTGGACTTCTAAGATTCTATGAGAATAGTTTCGAGGTACATGTTTGATAAAGGAAGGAATTGAATTTACGAACTTTTAATTAAAACTATAGCACATAAGAGCACATAAGTCTCATAAAATGCAATGCATGCAGAATAAATAGGGATCGAGATTATAAACGCTTCTAGATCAACCCTTTACTTACCTTTCCCGACTCGGCCCTGATTAGCTGTTACAATCTTCCCCCCTTTAAAAGAATCTATCCTCATATTATATTACTGTCCTTGAATAGTCCTGGATAATGTTTTAACATCTTTTCCTCTGTTTCCCAAGTTTGTTCTTCTGTACCATTTCTTTTCCATAAGATTTTAATGAGGGGAATCCTTTGGTTTCTCAATTCTTGGAATTTCCTATCCAAGATTCTGACTGGCTTTACTTCATAATTGAGGTCGGGTTCTAGTGGCACTTCCTCAGTTGGTAGAATGTGTAAATCATCAGCAAAGTATTTTCGGAGCTGGGACACATGGAATACGTTATGTATTCTAGTAAGACTTGTTGGTAGATCCAGGCGATAGGCTGTTGGACCAATACGTTCGATTACATCAAAGGGTCCAATATATCGATCACTTAGCTTTCCACCTTTTCCAATTCGTATAATCCCTTTTCTTGGAGAAGCTTTCAAGAATACTTTATCGCCTACTACAAATTCTATGTCCCTTATTCGATTATCAGCATAGCTTTTCTGCCTATCTTGGGCAGCTTTCATTCTTTGTTTGATGATCTCAACCTTTTCTGTTGCTTCTTCTATCCAATTCTTATTAGTATTCTTCTTCTTAATTCCTTTGGCTTCATCCATATCCCAGTATAATGGAGATCTACATTTTCTTCCATACAAAGCCTCATAAGGTGCAGCTTGGATAGAAGCTTGATAATTGTTACTGTATGCAAACTCCACAAGGGGTAGGCAATCCTTCCAATTATCTTGAAAGTCTAAGGCACAAGCCCTTAAAAGGTCTTCCAAGTATCTGATGGTTCTTTCAGATTGTCCATCAGTTTGAGGATGTGTTGCGGTACTGAAGTTTAGCTTAGTACCCATCATTTCTTGAATGTGCTGCCAAAGTTGTGAGGTGAACTTTGGATCCCTGTCTGATACTATACTAATGGGTACTCCATACAACCGAATAATCTCCTTCTGATAGAGCTTAGATAGAGAGTTAACTTTATCGGTTGCTTTGACAGGTAAGAAATGTCCGGATTTTGTTAGTCTATCGATGATAACCCAAATACCATCAAATCCTCCTTTAACCTTGGGTAATCCGTAAACAAAATCCATGGTTACCTGGTCCCATTTCCAAGTAGGAATAGGTAACGGTTGCAATAATCCTCCAGGTCTTTGATGTTCTGCTTTAACCCGTTGACAAGTTAGGCATTTCTTGATATAGTTGGCTATATCTCTTTTCATACCGTTCCACCAGAAATGCTTTTTGAGGTCTTGATACATCTTAGTCCCTCCAGGATGTATCGTATAACGAGTTTTGTGTGCCTCGTCCAGTATTTCTTTTCGAGTTATACTAGGCACGCAAACCCGATCCTTGTATCTCAAGATTCCTTGATCATCTGTTTTGAATTTTTCTTCAAGATCCCTTTCTTTGGATTTGAGACATTTCTGAATCTAATCATCCTGAACTTCAGCTTCTTTTATCTTCTCCTTTAGTGGTGATAACGCCACTAAGTTTGCTAATCGAGCCCATGAGACTACTTTCACATATTTTCGTAGGTTACTTGAAAGCTTTCCTGGGAGTGACACTAAGCTTGACTTTCGACTTAAAGCGTCAGCCACCACGTTAGCCTTTCCTGGATGGTACTGGATTATACAGTTGTAATCCTCCAAAAATGCCATCCATCTCCTTTGCCTCATTTTCAACTCCTTTTGAGTAAAAAGGTACCGTAGGCTTTTATGATCGGTGAAAACTTCAAAAGTAACCCCATAGAGATAGTGTCTCCATTTGGTAAGAGCAAACACAATTGCTGCTAATTCCAAGTCATGAGTAGGATGATTCTCCTCATGAGATTTGAGTTTTCTCGAGGTATAGGCTATAAGTTTCCCATGTTACATCAGTACACAACCTAGTCCATCTTTAGAGGCATTAGTATAAACAGTATAGCCTTCTTTTCCTTCTGGTAACATTAGTACTGGTGCAGAGGTCAACCGTTGCTTTAATTCTTAGAAACTTTGTTCGCACCGTTTGGTCCATTCAAACTTTCTTTCATTCTTTGTTAACTTTGTGAGAGGTGCAACTATCCTGGAGAAGTCCTTTACAAACCTTCGATAGTAGCCTGCAAGTCCTAGGAAGCTTCTCACTTTTGATGGATTTCTTGGTATTTTCCAGTTTGTAATTGCTTCAATTTTCGAAGGATCTACCTCCACACCTGATCCCGAGATTACATGTCCGAGGAATGCAACTTTTTCTATCCAGAACTCACACTTACTGAACTTAGCATATAGCTTATGCTCTCGCAAAGTGCTTAACACTATGTGAAGATGTTCAGCATGTTCCTCAGGTATTTTTGAAAACTCCAAAATGTTATCGATGAAAACGACCACAAATTTATCCAGAAATGGTCGAAATATTCGATGCATCATATCCATGAATGCAATGGGTGCATTAGTCAATCCAAAAGGCATTACTATGAACTCAAAGTGTCCATAGCGGGTATTGAAAGCTGCTTTAGGGATATCCTCCTCCCTACTCTTTAATTGATAATACCCTTGCCTTAAATCTAACTAGGAATAAACTCGAGATCCTTGAAGGACATCAAATAACTCCTCTATGTGGGGTAGAGGGTATTTGTTCTTTATGGTCATTCGGTTAAGTTCTCGATAGTCGATGCACATCCGTAATGATCCATCTTTCTTCTTTACAAACAACACCGGTGCTCCCCAAGGTGATGTACTAGGACGGATATATTTTGATTCCATTAAATAATCCAGTTGTTTCCTCAACTCTTGAAGTTCGGCTAGGGCCATCCGATATGGGATTTTAGAGAAAGGTTCTGCCCCAGGAATTGTATTGATTACCAATTCTAAATCGTGATCAGGAGGTAGCAAGTTTAAATATTTTGGAAATACATCAAGAAACTCATTTACTATTTCTACCTCCTCAACCTTGAGTTGATCCTTTGGCCTATTTAGGAGATAGGCAATGAATCTTGTAGCTCCTTTCTGAACCAACTTCTTAGCTTCTGTCATAGAAACCATTGCCACTGATCTTTTGTCTTCAGACATCCAACTTTCATCTTGTCCTAAGATGATTTCTTTCTTGAAACAATCCAATTTAGCATGATATTTGTAGAGCTAATCCATTCCTAGAATGATTCTGTATCTTGTCATCGGAAGTTTGATGAGATCCATCGGGTAGTAATAGTCACCAATTTGTATAGGGCAACGTTTATACACTCGATCCGTTATGAAACAAGCTCCCAAAGGGGAACTTACTTCGAAATTATATGATGAACATTCAAGTGGAAAATTTAAACGCACACACAAATTCGATGCAATGAATGAATGCGTGGCACCAGGGTCATATAAGACTTTAACTGGCATGTTTAGAATATGTACCGTACCTTCAACAACATCTGAAGGGTCTGGATCCATGTTTCCATCTAATGCGTATATTCTGCCTTTGACCAGCGGCCTTCCTGACTTCCCCACAACTTTTCATTTTTCCTTGGGTCCTGGTCTCTTTGGGCATGTATTATATTGGTGATCAGGGTTTCCACACCATAAACATGTGCCAGCTTTCTTTTGGCACTCTTGTTCAGTGTGTCCTGGCTTGTGACAGTACTCACAAGTAATCTCTTCTTGAGGATTGGACGGGACTGACTGAGGTTTTTGCTGGGCTGGCGTAGGTTTCTTTCCAAATTTCTAATTTGACGGTCCAGCGGGATGCTTCATCCCTTGAGAAGGCATATTCTGAGGGGGACCAGTGCGATTAGCTACCAAACGAATATTCTTATCGGCTGCTTCGGTTTTCAGGGCTTTGTCTACTGCCTTGTTATAAGATTCAATATCCAAGGAAGCTAAAGCCCATCGAAGGTCTGGCTTGAGTCCATCAATAAATTGCTTGGTTTTCCGTCGTTCATCATTCAGAATGTGTGGAGCGTACTGAATTAGTCTTACAAATTTGGCTTCATATTCCGCTACTGATATATATCCTTGAGTTAAGCTCATGAACTCAGCTTCTCGAGTATCCCTGGTCACTTGAGGGATGTATTTATTCTAAAATTCCTTTACAAACTCCGTCCAATTATAATCAGTCTGGTTTTCCATCCAGGTTTGCTTGACATGTTTCCACCAACTTAAAGCGGGTCCTTATAAGAGGAAGGCTGCGTACTGTACTCATTCCCGTTCCTCGGAAAATATATCCATAGCTTCATAAATCTTCTCTAGGCTAGCAATCCAATTTTCGACCTTCTAATCGTTAGGTTCTCCAAAGAATTTTGGGGGATTCATTCGGAGAAACCTTTGTAACGATCGTTCATTAGTAGGATTATGCCCAGGGGTACAGGTACGAACAAACTGTCTTAAGGCTTCTACAAGTTCTGGATGTCCTGGTGGGTCTTGTGGTAATGGTGAGTTGTTTCGTAGAGTTCTTCATAGAGGCATTTTGAAACTGAAATCACAATTACATAGGAAATATAATGCATGTGGGGTAAAAGTGTTTCAGAGATTATCACAAAACAGTAATCTTCAAATAATATGAATTATCAAGGATAAAGTGCATAAAGAAATAACATGAATACTCATGGTCCTGCTGGTATCTTGAAGCAACTCTAAGACTGATGATGCAAGAAATATAAAACAACATGAAATAACAGTGTAAAATGTTCAAAATGTGTCATATATATATGCATCAAGATTAGTAAGCTTCAAGAGCTACAAAAGTAAAAGCAAAAAGAGAGGGTGGACCCTGATCTACCTCGAGTTACACCCTACAAGTATCTGTCAACTGCTAGTAAGTCAATACTGCTACCATCCGCTGCTCTACTATGTACGTCTGCAAAAATGGGGGAATGTCTCCACTAGCTGCTCTATACCTCCCCGATGACTATCTATGTACTGCATCTCACTATCTACCTCAATCCTCATCTGCACTGTCTGCCTCAAGATCTACCACACCTGTTGGATCTGGGACTCGAATAGGGCTCCACTCCTCACTAGGCTCAACACTGTCCTCCTCCTCGAGAACAACCTGAAGTCCCTCAGAATCCTCTCCATCCTCATCATGCTGCCTATACTCCTCCTCATCCTCAGAATGATCTATGGATGCTGAAGCCTCATCCTCTCCGGACTGAGTGGGTCCGGGCTGCATCTCCAAAACCTCCTCCATGATCTGTGTGTCATTCAGGTGAACTGCATCCTCCAGACAGCTCTTCATCTGAGCTCTGTACTGATCATGGATCACAATGGAAGCCTCCCGATCCAAGGTCAAGCTGACTGCATCCTCCTCGAGCTCTGCTATGCGTGAGGTCATCTGGGAAATAGCTATCTCGGATGCTGCTAGCTGCTCCCGGGCATGGTCGCGATCTACTGCAGTCTGCCTAGCCACCTCTTGGTTCCTGCTCGCCTCAAGCCTATACTCTCCGGTTCTCTGAAACTCGTAGAAGTATGCACCTCTCTCTGCCTCTAGTAAATAAACCTATCTGTTTGGGTAAGCATACCCTGGAAAGGCCTCCTGGCGCTGATCCTGACTAAGCTGTTTGATCCTCTGCCAGGGACAAAACCTGGCGCCCCCACAACGAGTAACAACTAATATCCTAGGAGGCTTGTACTGATCAAACCACTCTATACTGTCTGGATGTGGAAGCTCATCGTGGCCAGCCATTATTACTATAAGAAAGCACTTTTTTAAGAATTACTAAAGTGAAAAGTCAAGGTAAAGTATTCTCCCTACTAATCTTAAGTTAAGTTCATACTAACTATACCTGACGCTCTGACACCACCTAAATTGTGGGAGCCCAAACACTACAACCCGCACCGTTGTACTTCCCGAGTGGATGTGAGACCTAGCACTCGAGAAATACTTCGGCGAACGGATAAGACTATACAATACCAGAGTATGAAATTGCAACGGAGAAATAAACTTGAGCAATTAAAAGGGATTAATAGTTAAACGGAGCACATATTATTAAGCCGAGTAAGTATTTACAGTGATAGATTTAAATTCACAAGAGAGTGCTTATTGAAAGATGTACATGCACTCTTGATAAACCCCGAGTAACTAAGATGTGACACCTTAAAGCTTCAAGATACCTCTAAGGCGTCGATCTGTGGATTCCTAAAACCATGAGTTAAAAGAGTAGGAGGGTTAGCCAAAAATGACTAAGTGACGGTGGTTTGAGGTTTATAATTATAAGTAAAGTTTTGGTACAATCTTTTGACCAGGAAGGTCTTGGTTTGAAAATATACTAAATAATCACAAATTACTATATGACAATAATATTCGGTCCATATTAGTTTAAAACAATAGGAGTAGGGGTAATATAAGAAAATTTATGAACCGTTTTGAAGAAATGATTTTGATGCCTGCAAGCTACACTTCTCCAACCTTAACTCCTTAAAATCCTATAAAACAGTAACGACACTGATCAAGGTGTCGGTACTTAATAAAACAAATACAATAATACCAGCCTTCACCCCTTAGTGCCACATAGGGGCTCAAACCCTAGTGACGATGAACAATATTGTGGGAGGGACATACCTTTTCCCGTCACTTGATGTGGAATAACCAACCTCCGGTTAGACCATCATCAAGATCTAGTTGGAGTTTGGTATAATAGTAGACCTCGGCCCATGACTTCCGGACTACTACTTCTACCAAGACCACCGGGCCCATAAGAAAACACTAATTTTACTTGCAAGACGAGAATATTTACCGGGAGAAAGTACTAAGTACTTTCGGGTAAATATATGAATTTTGGACGATACTATAATTTAATATGAAGAAATTTTCCCAAAAGGGATAATAAGATTTGAAAAGAAATTCGATTAAAATATTTTATCATGATTCCAGTTGAAAGGACTTAAACTCTCACCTAATACCGAGATTTAAGTGGAATTGTGAGGATTCCACTCTTCGATTCTACCTTCGCCTGAAAGAATAACTACTACTGACTTAGAACTAGGTTCTTAATATTCTAATTAATTAATCACACACAATATTATAATTGAATGATTATATAAGGTACATGTTATATAACATGTTGAAGATTTCCCGATAAACCCTATATTCACCCGTTTAAGGGAATTTTAATTAATAAATTAAAGTTTATGAGATCTTTAACTAATCAAATATTTATTAACAATATTATAATTCTAATTGTAAGATTTGAAATGAAATTTAAGGTTTAATTTGACAATGTAAGTTAGATTTTAAAATTATTTCATAACTTACCGATTTTTGGAAAATTCGGGGAAAATCTTTCTTTAAAAATTCTAAAACCTATTTTATAATTATTTTTAAATAAATTTCGAAATTAATTTAATTTAGGTTGACCAAAAAGTCAAAATTACTATTGAAAACATTTACTATTCAATTTCTTATGAATTAAACACTTTATAACATAAAATCAAACTCACACACACACACTAGTCACACGCCACACACACTAGTCCAAGAACATTAAGAACATGTTCTTGAGCCTATTTGAATATTCAAAGAAGGTTTGTAACAAACTTGATCATATTCATATTTATAACATAGAATTTGAAGCATAATATAGCAAAATATATAAATTCTCTATGTAAATTATTCTAGGCATGAATTTAATCAAACAAGATCATAATTATTTAAACACATACTTACATTATATCATATCATAATTCATGCATTTAATTAAATAAAATTTCATAATGTACACACATTGTATTTAAAACTAACAATTATGCACATATTTCTTAAAATAAAATTCCTAAAGCATAATTTAATTAAATCTATGCATGCAGCTAGTATTATTATACTAAAAACATAATATAAAGCATGAAATAATAAACGAAAAACACACCTTGCTTAGAGAAGAGAGGGGCTGCCATGAGCAAAGGGGAGAGAGGGAGTGAGTGTGTTGATTTGTGAGTTAGAAATGATGCTTGTGAAGGGTATTTATAGGTAGGAATAAGGGGCTTTTGTGCAATTTCTAAGAGTTTAGGGGAGATGTGGATGCTTCATAATTTAAACAAATGCTTGGTAGTTATATAGGAAATGTGGTTGAATTATATTCATTTATTCAAAACTTTCTATTTTTAGAAAGTCTATTTTTAGAAGGTGTTGTCATGGATGATGTCATGTTGAATAAAAATAAATATAAAATGGTATAAAATTTATTCAAGAGTCGAGAGACGAAAACTTGAAGTAGTAAATTAATGAAAGAACGAGTGAAAAATGAGCTTCGTTATGATTATAAATGTGGAATATTTAGATTTTTCGTTTACAAGTCATGAACGTTAAAGATGATGAAAATCATGAGAAAATTATATAAACGAAGCTAAGATGAAGTTTAAAGGTTGGAAAAATTATCATAGTTTAGAGAAAAATTCAAGAAACGTTTTAAGTATAATTTTGAATATTGAATGAAAGTTAATTATTTAAAATAAAATGATAATTTTTTTAAAAGAAAAATATTTATACAATATGCTATAGATGGAATTAAGCTTTGGTAAATATATGAAAATTCATAAAATATTTCAAGGATCGTTTTGACTATAATATTGGGTAGGAAAAGTAATTCGGAGAATTTAGGAAAATTCTAGGGCTATAAGGGTATTTTTGTAATTTTCAACTTAAAATTGTAGGAATAGGTTTTGAAACATATGAAGGGGTTTTAGGTGCTAGATAGAGGTAAATATTGGAATTCTAAGATTCTATGAGAATAGTTTCGAGGTACATGTTTGATAAAGGAAGGAATTGAATTTACGAACTTTTAATTAAAACTATAGCACATAAGAGCACATAAGTCTCAAAAAATGCAATGCATGCAGAATATCAACAACTTAAAATGTTGTTCACATCTTTCTCAATAGAAGTGCTCCTTCAAGAGCATTATGAATTGTTATTTCGGAAGCATTATGAATTGAAATAAAATTCTCCAATAAACTTTGATTGATATATAAACCAATAACTTCCAATATTCGGAGCGATATATAATAATATCAACATATTGATATTATTCATTTCACATCAATTTATATTTGATATGATAAAACACTAATATACTAAGAAGTTAATATCAAGAACTATGATATTGATATCAAGTATTCAATCGATTATGTTAAGCGTCGAAAACTAAAGTTTCATATTTCAAATTGAACAAACATATATATGGACTATCATTCAAAAATTATGGAAGCAAAACATAGGAACATAATATGTATCTCACATTGTCATTCAACTCACTTTATAGATAATTCTATCTCAATTGAATTATGTATGGTTTTAAGAAGGAATTAAACAAGACAAATCATCCAGCTATATGCAATATATTATCCATATTTACCCAATAAATTAGAAAACTTTCACATCAATATGGGAAGGTGTATATTTTCGAAAAATGTAAAATAAGCTGAAAACTTTTCAATACTCTAAAGAGATGATAATTGTAGCACCCGGAATGCCGAGATGCCACACCCCCGCACCATAAGTCTAGCTCACACATGAAATAGGTAGTCCATATATGAACCGGACTCATGGCGAACGGGTGACAATAAAAAAAAACCTGCACTAGCTAGGCGAGATACCCTCAAATAATACAACAATTCAAAATAAAAGCGGAAGCATAGAACTATACATTCATACCACTACTTATTCTATGTTCTCATTTAATATGCACCTCACCAAGGATTCAAGTTGCAAGTATACTAGTACAAAATATACATATAGGTACCAATACATACTCCCAAAATTTATAAACATTCAAGACATGCATTACAATGAAAGATCAATGCTAGACTCCCAAAAGCTGTAAAATGGACTCAACCCCGCCTAGCACTCGATCTGCACGACCTGAAAATTGTGAGGTGTCAGTCTACCACAGACTGAGTGAGGGGTTTAAATAAATATTAGCGTACGTATCATGCAAGCTATAATCTCGGGTAAAGTCTTTTACAGTTGAAACAATATAAATTAATAGAAGAAATAATCTTCGCCCGAGATTACAACTACCCAATTTAATAATACAATCAATTACAATTCATTTCAATCAGTGGCCCGGCGAGTGAGGGCAATTCTCCAACCTTACTCCGACTGTGTACAATTCGTGCTTGCTTTATTAATCAATAGGTGATCATGCAGTTCAATTATTGTGCATTCGTGCATATTGTATTCAAGCAAGACAATCAATAAGTGCAATCATGACAATAACCCGAGGACAATCCGTGGTGCCGGACCCATCCCCAGTCTCCTTCTTCCTCCGGTTGATGGGGGATTGCAAGGCCCCGCCATCCATGCTCATTGAGTATAGGGTTCATGATTCCCTATACCCGGAACTCCTTCCGCCACTAACCTCCTAGTGGATTCAGGGGGCATCCCAATGTTGTGAGGATAGTGCAGGAGTTACCCGTCAGCCCTAGCTTCCTCGGTTGGCTCAGTACACTACCCTCGGACCCAATGTGAACATGCTTTACTCGCCAAAACAATTAATCAATCAATTCAATACGATAACAATCATTCAATACAATAGCAATTACAATCGATCAATTTTGAAGTAATTAAAGTTTGGGAAAACTATAGATATAGAGATACATTTTGGTTGAAACATCAAGTAGGGTTTTAGGGTTCTATATATCTAGAAATTAAACCTCACCTGTGATGATCAAAACAAGGATATAACTATGGTGCGTGTTCCACGTCAATTGGAAGAAGATCTGTGCAACAAGGACAAGTGTACATGAGACTAGACTCAAATGAACCAATTAAGACGCACGACAAAGTCATAATCAATATATTATGCATTAACAATCAAGGAATGTCAAGTAGGCACATAATTATCAATAAACCAAGTTTATAACTCATATAAGTCACATACGGGAGCCAAAGAAGTGAAAAAGAATACAATAGGAAAGGTTTTGGTGAAGTTTAGGAAAACTTGACAATTTTGGTAAAATGCACATGTTGTGGGAAAACTGGAATATCATAAATTCTAGAAGTGGGAATTGAGTTTTGTTTATTGGGTATGAAAATAGACACAAGACCTTTCCGACGATATATGGCACGTTTTCTAATTCAAACCGAGGTGAAAATGGGGTAGGTCCGAAATTGGACAAAATGCAGATTCTGGCGGGGGTCGCGGGCGCGACCAAAAACCTTCACAAAATGGTCGCGGGCGCGACCTAATATTTTTCCGAATTTTTCATGTAATTTTCCAAAAGTCGAAATTTGGCCAAAATGGGGTCGCGGGCGCGACCATTTTTACACATAAACAGGTCGCGGGCGCGACCATATACGTAGCAGCAACAAAACAGGGGAAAACAAGGCATTTTCATGCCAAAAACCACCAAATTCATCAACAAATGCAATTCTACTTCATAACAAATATTGAAACACCTCACATATACACTATACTTCAATTATTTATCATTCCAACCAAGAAATAGATATCAAAGTGGCAAGAATTTATCATAAAACCCCCATGTATGATCATGCTTCCAACCTTCAAGAATTTCAAGATTCTCATGCAATCCTTACTCCTTATGATCACTATCATGCTTTCTACTCTAATTATGCAAGAATTCATCAACAAATTCATAAATCCATGCTTGATCAAATATTCAAGAATTCCTCAAATTTTTCAATATCTACCTTGAATTAAAGAGGTGGTGGATGAGATGATGATATGAGGTTAATGATGCTTCTATCTCACAATTCCTTCAATTCTAGCTTGAATTATGGAGAAATGTTCCTTTCCTCTTCTTATGGTGTAAAAACCGACATTTGCTAGGTGTATGTGTGTGTGAGTTTTTGCTCTTGGATCATATGGAACATAATGGAAGAAATGAGAGAAAATTCAAGATATATCCTAAGTTTGGGCATGAAAATGTGTGACTCATCCTTATTTGCATAAAAGTCCCTTCACTTATTTAAGTTAATGCACTTAAGGATAATGTCTAACAATTAATTCATTTAGCTCCAAGTCAAGATATACAATTAAATCCAAGAATTCACACGAGAGAGCAATTAAGGACATTTGATTCAATTAGATCACTTAATTCATACAATTACGCACATTATCAATTAATTCACGTAATTCCATGTTAATGATAATTCATATAAGTTTATATAAACATAATGCATATAATATTATAAAATTATAAAATAACATAATATCACATAATAATTGTATGGAAAATCGGGGCGTTATAATAATATAATCATGAATCAAGAGTATGATATATACACTAAAGTCAATGCAACATAAACCGCTTACATGTAGCAAAATATGTTATTGATATTGAAATTTGAAATAATTTTCATGTACTATTATGTATGGAGGAACAAGAATTAAAGTGATTTTTCATACCAATAATATCATAAAATAGTTGAGACGTCAAAAGAACACAAATAATTGTTCTTTATATGCATTTATAGACTTGTCCACATTGTTCGAATAAGCATTAAAGAATTTATATAAACTTATTATTTCTTTCTGAAATCATATAAGACCAACAAACGGTAAACAAAAATATCGCATAATATTTCTTCAACCAAAATGCTTTCTGCTTCATTAAGAAATTGATGGAAAAGGTATTGAAATATTTATAAAATAAATATATAATAAATCATCATCGCAACAAACAAATATTTATTATTATCGTTTGATATCTCACAAATAGTGCAACATATATAGTAAACAATTGACAGAACAACATGCTCGCAAAATAACAAAATCACATAGTTAACAAATAATTATTGATTGATGTAATTTTCAACGGATGCATATTTCACATAATTTCATAGTACCGTAAGAGCATGAGAAAAATTAAAAGGTTATACGGATCTTATAAAGATTACTATATAATTCGAGTATAATCTCACAAAAGATTAACATATAATTTGAACATAATCGAAACAACGATTAACACATATTCATGATTAATACATAATTATATTGAATTACAGTTTTGATAACAGAGATCTAAAACGAACAATTTAGACTCTGATATCACTGTAGGATCACATAGGACTAACTTTTTTTTTTTTTTTTGCCCGAAAGTGAATTCGATTGTCGTGCTTTTGTTTGGATCGTTTTATCAAATTGAATCTACCTCCGACCTTCAAGCTAATCGTGTTGATAACGTGCTATGAAACTATTGATTAAAAGCAAGAACAGTAACAGAATAAGGCTAAGAGAATAAAGGGAGAAGAGAGAGATTTTATTAATTCTTGAGTGTATATACAATAATCAATAAGCGTCAATTTATAGGTACTACCACTACTAGAAAAATGCCCGATAGCAACGGAAATTATTCGTTGCTATTTAGCAATGGATATAACAACGAAACAAAAAATTCGTGGCAAAATACTTTAGCAACGGCATTTTCGTTGCTAAATCCGTTGCTATATATGTAAAAAAATAGCAACGGATTTTTCGTTGCTAAAATTAAATAATACAAAAAATAAATAAATTGGTATATATAGCGACAGAAATTCCGTTATTATTAAAATAAAAACCTAATAAAAAATAATATAATATTTATAAATATTTGCAACGAAAAATCCGTTGCTATTTAGCAACAGATTTTTCGTTGCTATATGAAACAAAAAAAAAAAAATAAAAATAAATAAATATAAAAAATATTAGGAAGGAAAAAAATAAATAAAAATAAACAAATATTTAAAATATTAGCAACGGATTTTTCGTTGCTATAAGGAAGAAAAAAAATAATAAATACATAAATAAATATAAAAAAGATTAGCAACGGAAAATTTGTTGCTATAAACATATGATTAAAAAAATTAATAAAATATTTATAATTTAGTGACGGATTTTTCGTTGCTATATGGAATAAAAATAAATGAATAATAAAAAATAGAGCAAATTACATTTTTGGTCCCATAGGATTGTGCCGTTTTCAATTTCGGTCCCATTCTTTTAGAATTAGACAAAAATAGTCTCGTTGGTTTCACTTTGTTACATTTTCGGTCCCAACCGTTAAATTTTGGACAGAACCGTTAAGTGCATTTAAAAGTCAAATAAAATTTCATTGAAACAAAAAACTAACGGATTGTATCCAAGTTGGTTGGATGCTCATTTTCTTTTCATGAGGTCCTGGGTTCGATCCTAAGCTCTCTCTTTTTTATATATGTATATATATATTTATTTATTATATAATATAGTATATATATTATATAATATTATATAATCTATAATACATATAATATTATATACATAAGTATATTATATATAAATATATAATATTTATAATACATATAACATTATATACAAACATATATTATGTATAACTAAATATATATATATACACTCACACACAATGTTATTTATATATATGTATATATATATATATATATATATATATATATTGTTATTTAGTTAAATAGCATTATATATATATATATATATATATATATATATATATTTATATTAAATATTATATATCTATATATAGACATATATATCTTATATCTTAAATATTAAATAATAATTAATATTATATGTTTATATATAATATACGTACATATATATAATATGTGTGTATAATATACATTATAAATCATTAATATTAAGAGAAAATTTTTTCATTTAACATGTAACGGTTGCATAACACAATAATTTCTTAATATTTAGATTTAATTCTATAAATTTTAATATAAATTCATTATATTAAAAGAAAACTTCTTAATTTAACATCTAACGTACGGTTGCGAAACACAATAATTCCTCAGTGTATAGATATAATTCTATAAATTCAAATATAAATGTTTCATATTAAGAAAATAATTCTTTATATTAAGTTATTCAACTACGATTGCTAAATAACACAATAGTTCCTCAAAATGCTGATATTGTTCTACAGATGTATAAGTCAATACTTCATATTGACATAAAATTAGTTCTTTATTCAACTACCAACTAAATCTAATGATTTAATTATGTAAACTTTCATCTTTTTTTTATATGTCATAAAAACTTATACTTAAGTTGATATATATTAGTAATATATATATATATATATATATATATATATATATATATATATATATATACATGTTTGGGGTTTATATAAAATTTAACACAATAATTCTTCAATATTTAGATATAATTCTACTAATTCAAATAAAAATGTTTCATATGAATAAGATAATTCTTCATTAAGTTATTCAACTACGATTGCTAAATAATACAATAGTTCCTCAAAATGTAGATATTGTTCTACAAATGTATAAGTGAATACTTCATATTGACATAAAATTAGTTCTTTATTCAACTACCAACTAAATCTAATTATTTAGTTACGTATATATATATAATACTGTATATCAACTTAAGTATAAGTTTTTATGACATATAAAAAAACGATGAAAGTTTACGTAATTAAATAATTAGATTTAGTTGGTAGTTGAATAAAGAACTAATTTTATGTCAATATGAAGTATTCACTTATACATTTGTAGAACAATATCTACATTTTGAGGAACTATTGTATTATTTAGCAATCGTAGTTGAATAACTTAATGAAGAATTATCTTATTCATATGAAACATTTATATTTGAATTTGTAGAATTATATCTAAATATTGAAGAATTATTGTATTAAATTCCATATAAACTGTAACGCCCCGATTTCATTAAACGATTTCTTATGTTTACTATAATTTTATAAATTGCATTTTATGAAACTTTCATAAAATTTCATGAATTTATATTAAGGTTAGAATTTAATTCGTAACTTGAAAATATTTATTTCGTGAAATAATTACCAAGAGTATTTTGAATTACCAAATTGTCCCTAAATATTCATTTCTAAAACTTTGGGGACTTAATTGTATAAACTTTCGAGGACCTAATTGCGCATATTTTAAAACCTTACATCCTTAATTGCATAACCTCATAAGTTGAAGGATTCATTGGCAAATTAGCAATCTTCACATAAATCAAGGATGATGAATCACGATATATCATCTCCATGCTTCCAAGGTTGCTTCATCGTTGATCTTTGCATCACATTTGCTTTCCCTCATCACCGAGACATCATTCTCTAAAAAGGAAGGAGTGATTTCATCATCTACATCCAAGAATTCAAGGGAATTTCAAGCTTGAAGCATCATCATCTTCATCCTCTTCCTCATCTTCCATTCTTTTCCCATTTCAAGATTGGTTTTCCCGTGACAAGAAGCAGGGCCGTAGG
Organism: Lantana camara; assembly: GCA_037501455.1. NCBI lineage: Eukaryota > Viridiplantae > Streptophyta > Magnoliopsida > Lamiales > Verbenaceae > Lantana > Lantana camara. Next base: position 100,146,706 of record CM074855.1, read on the forward strand.
CCGTGACCTACTCGCATTATATCAGTAAAGGTGAGGTTTAATTGTTAATTGCAGGAAACTCGTATAATCTTGCATGAAACTCAGGTCAAGTGGTATACCGTGTTGCAAATCAAGTACCATGTTACCGTGATTGAATCATGATCATGTTACCGTGTTATCGTGAATGGTGAAGGCTCGCAACCTTCCCATTATTGGAGTGATGTAGTTCATGGAGTGATGTAGTTATTGGAGTGATGTAGTTCATGGGGTGATGTAACTATTGGAGTGATGGAGTTTATTGGAGTGATGTAGCTCTTGGAGTGACGGAGTTGGTGGAGTGATGGGGGTTCGTGATGTTGACTCGGGTGCCGTGTATTTGAATGGCATGCTTTATATCCGTTTATAAACTATTGATATTGATAGTTATAACTTGCAGGTTATTGCTCCAATGTAATTAAGCCTCACTCAGTCTTCCATGGACTGACACCCCACCTTTCAGGTACTTGGGAGCGGTCGTGGGCTAGGCGGGAGTCGAGTCAGGTCGCTCATTCCACAGAGTCTAGCATTTCATTTTATGTACAGAACTTTTGGTATTATGTTATGACCGTTACTATCACATGTTGGACATTTTGATATGAACAATATGCAAGAGACGATAATGTATTGATAGATATATATATTACCTATACTGATGAATTATTCGGTGCTTCCGCTTCATTTTATTGCATGTATAATTTAGTTCCCGCCTAGCTTGTTGGTATTGCATTGCCACCCGTTCGCTATAGTTTTGATTCATGTATGGACTTTCTATTTCATACGTGGATCGAAGCTATAGTGCGGGGGTGTGGCACCTCCACGTGTATGGGGTGCTACATCTAAGGTGGTATCAGAGCCCGATTGCAAAACCGAGGTTCTAGTGTCGTGTCGTGTCAAGTTTAGGTCGAACGGCATAGGATTATCTGAGAACTGTAAGTCCTGCATATTATATGAGATTACTTGAACCTAGTTGAATTCATGAATTATGTGAAGAATGTGTTTTACTTGTGTTTATGATTTAGTTATGTTCATTAGCATCTATTAACCCAACATACATATCAAGTGTTTTAAGTCACAGGATGCCTCGAGGTAGACCTCGTCGTGAGCATACTCCTGGACATAGGAGACACCGTCATGATTATCCTCCTCAGGTTACTCCACCCCCTCCTGCTCAGCCACAAGATTTCATGAATACCGTAGTTGGGTTAATTGATCAGAGACTTCGAGATTATGTGCCCCCAGCACCACCTGCACCACCAGTTCCAGCAGAGAATCCTATTTCTACTATACTTCGGGAATTTCAAAATCAGCAACCTCCCAAGTTTTATAAAGGTGATGACATTCAGTCAGAGATGTGGCTAAAGGAAGTGGATAGGATCTGGGAGCTTATCCCTTGTGACTCCCGGGAGAAAGCTCGTTGTACTTTTACTTTGATTCAGGGTGAGGCTTACTCCTGGTGGGAAAGTACTCAGATTGTATTAGAGGCAGCCGGGGAAACTATTACTTGGGAAGTGTTCGTTCGGGAGTTCAGAGATAAATTCATTCCACCAGCTTCGCGTACTCGTAGGTTAAGGGAGTTTACTGAATTGAAACATGGAGCTAGATCTGTGGGCAAGTACATCGCGGAGTTTGAAAGATTATCTCGCTACGCCCCTAATATAGCGAGTGATGATTTCCACAAGGAAGTGCACTTTGTGCAGGGGCTCCGACAGGATATACAGGATTCCTTGAAAGCTGCTAACACAAGTACTTGGGCTAAAGCTACTAGTAAAGCTTTGAAGGTCGAGGACTCAGACAATGCAGGAAGCCTATCCCTCACTTCGATCAGGACCTAACTTCAGGATCAGGACAGGAATTTAATGCCACGAAAAGGTCCACTCCTGATTTAACTTCACCATCTCAGGAAAGACCTAAAGAGAAGAAGCCCCATATTGGTAGATCGACTTCAGAGAATGCTCCTGCCACAACGTTACCATCACAGTTAAGGAAGCCCCTCTGCGCTTGGTGTGGAAGTGATAACCATACGGCGGAGACTTGTAGAAAACGTCTAAATTTGTGCATGCGATGCGGGAGCAATGAACACCTAGCAAACATGTGTCCCAGGCAATGGAGAGCGCCGGTCGGGGGTGCTAATCTGAAGGGGGTAGCCGAAGGTACCAATTATATACATGACACAACCAACGGTGAACGGTATACCTAATCATGCATATCACGTGCATCATGAATTTTATTGTTGTTAAACTTAAATTTTCATCAGTATACTTGGTTATTTATATGCTCAATATGATTCTACTTGTTCATGTGACATTTTGCACTTGTTCGAGAGACGGGGCACCCTCATCCTTACCGAGAAACGGGGCTTTCTCACTTCCTGTTGAAAGACGGGGTTCTTTCATTCCTGTTCAAGAGACGGGGTCTCTTATGGCTGGTGCATCATTATAAACTTGACAGTGGACCTGGGGACCAGGTCCTTTTTAAGGGCGGGAGAATTGTAACGCCCCGATTTCATTAAACGATTTCTTATGTTTACTATAATTTTATAAATTGCATTTTATGAAACTTTCATAAAATTTCATGAATTTATATTAAGGTTAGAATTTAATTCGTAACTTGAAAATATTTATTTCGTGAAATAATTACCAAGAGTATTTTGAATTACCAAATTGTCCCTAAATATTCATTTCTAAAACTTTGGGGACTTAATTGTATAAACTTTCAAGGACCTAATTGCGCATATTTTAAAACCTTACATCCTTAATTACATAACCTCATAAGTTGAAGGATTCATTGGCAAATTAGCAATCTTCACATAAATCAAGGATGATGAATCACGATATATCATCTCCATGCTTCCAAGGTTGCTTCATTGTTGATCTTTGCATCACATTTGCTTTCCCTCATCACCGAGACATCATTCTCTAAAAAGGAAGGAGTGATTTCATCATTTACATCCAAGAATTCAAGGGAATTTCAAGCTTGAAGCATCATCATCTTCATCCTCTTCCTCATCTTCCATTCTTTTCCCATTTCAAGATCGGTTTTCCCGTGACAAGAAGCAGGGTCGTAGGCCGTGACCTACTCGCATTATATCAGTAAAGGTGAGGTTTAATTGTTAATTGCAGGAAACTCGTACAATCTTGCATGAAACTCAGGTCAAGTGGTATACCGTGTTGCAAATCAAGTACCATGTTACCGTGATTGAATCATGATCATGTTACCGTGTTATCGTGAATGGTGAAGGCTCGCAACCTTCCCATTATTGGAGTGATGTAGTTCATGGAGTGATGTAGTTATTGGAGTGATGTAGTTCATGGGGTGATGTAACTATTGGAGTGATGGAGTTTATTGGAGTGATGTAGCTCTTGGAGTGACGGAGTTGGTGGAGTGATGGGGGTTCGTGATGTTGACTCGGGTGCCGTGTATTTGAATGGCATGCTTGTATATCCGTTTATAAACTATTGATATTGATAGTTATAACTTGCAGGTTATTGCTCCAATGTAATTAAGCCTCACTCAGTCTTCCATGGACTGACACCCCACCTTTCAGGTACTTGGGAGCGATCGTGGGCTAGGCGGGAGTCGAGTCAGGTCGCTCATTCCACAGAGTCTAGCATTTCATTTTATGTACAGAACTTTTGGTATTATGTTATGACCGTTACTATCACATGTTGGACATTTTGATATGAACAATATGCAAGAGACGATAATGTATTGATAGATATATATATTACCTATACTGATGAATTATTCGGTGCTTCCGCTTCATTTTATTGCATGTATAGTTTAGTTCCCGCCTAGCTTGTTGGTATTGCATTGCCACCCGTTCGCTATAGTTTTGATTCATGTATGGACTTTCTATTTCATACGTGGATCGAAGCTATAGTGCGGGGGTGTGGCACCTCCACGTGTAAGGGGTGCTACATAAACCCCAAGCATGTATATATATATACTAAATAATACAAATGTATAAGTGAATACTTCATATAACATAAAAGTTGTTTATTCAACAACCAACTAAATCACAAATGTATAAGTGAATACTTCATATAACATAAAAGTTGTTTATTCAACAACCAACTAAATCTAATTATTTAGTTATTTAAAACTTTCATCCTTTTTTTTGTATGTCATAAAAAGTTATACTTAAGTTGATATACATTATATTTTTATCTCATAACTAAAACTAGAGCTATGTAGTTAATTAATACATATTTAAATTTTTAACGGAATATGTATTATAATATAAATAATTATATATTAAAAATATTTTTATTTAAACTATATGATAACAAGTATTTAATTATTTAAATTAGTATATGGATATTTGATAGTGGTTAAATATAAAAAATGACATAACAATAACAAAAATAGAGTTAACCTAACTGGTTTTGGGGTTCAACCTTCTTCACTTGAGGACCAGGGTTCGATTCCTACTCAATGCGAATATGTGGAATTATTGTATTGGCTCACGTGGGCTCGCCGGGGTTTGGTGGGGTGATCCGGGCCCCACAAATGAATTTTTAATTTATTAATTTGAATTATTTGTTTTTGCGACGGATTTTGCAATGGAAATTCCGTTTCAAAAAGGCACAAAATTAATTAATTATTGGTTGGTTTGCAACGGAAAATCCGTTGCTAAAAAAATCGTTGCTAAAACCGTTGCTAATTTCCGTGGGTAGTATTTCGTTGCTATAAGTTCGTTGCTAATATCCGTTGCTAATAATTTGTTGCTAAATCCGTTGCTACAAATTTGCCACGAGGGTTATAGCAATGGAAAATTTTCGTTACTAAATCCATTGCTAAGCCGAAATCTGTTGCGAAATCCGTTGCTATAGGGCGTTTTTCTGGTAGTGTACAATACAAGGAAAAAAAGGTTGACAAATCAATTAACCTTAATCATGGATATTAATCCCATAAATTAATCAATTACACAATCAATGGGCATTCATAATATCCATTATTTATAACACTAATATGTTTGTAGTTTGTACAGTTAATTAATGTTCTATTTATTTAACTACAAAAACTATCTAAGTTCTTTTTTATTACAAAAATATCTAAGTTCTAGTGTACATTATTGAACACTAAAATAATTGTTTAAAATAAATATTTTCCCATGTATAATTCCTTATGTTTTTTAGATTTGTTCTTGGTTATTATATGTGAACCGCTAATTTATACATGTTAAATGTAAAAACTATCTAAAATGATATGATTGGATTAGATTGATATTACATAAAGGGTGTCAATTCCAAATAATCCTCCATAACATGGGTGGTAGTGTGTTTTGCTTTATAATTTTTAATTTGTGTGATTTTCTCCTTAATTTTTGAAAAATATAAACCTTAGTCCATTTCTAATGAAATATATAGACATGATTTATAAGAATAAATCTGTATAAATTAGATTTTTAATGTGTTGATATTATACATCAAATCGAAACTCTCGATGCAAGTAATACAACGGTGGTTTCGAAACCAAAATTCGATAATTGACGATGGAGGAATCGTCAGTCAAAAGCAACGATAGGCGGCTGAAGCTTTGTAGCAGTGTGATGCGGCTTCCGACAGCCAATAGGGACCAATGCGATATGAGTTTTGCTCGTCTTGCAGAGAGAAATATGATGACGGTGGTCCTAACTCTTGGGTCACCGTTATGAAAGAAAAATCGATTGTCAAAACTCATTTTGAAATGACTATTCTCAATATATGCCACCAGCATTATATAAAACTAGTGATTACGCACACTCGATGCTTGTGCTCGAAAAAAAATATTATTATTAAAATATATTAAAATTAAACTTTTTATATTAATAAAAATTAAATAATTTTTAAATAGGTTTTAATATAATAGTACAGATAAAAAGAAATTAAAAATATAAAAAGAGCTTTAATCATATTAGTTAAAATAATAATAAAAAATAAAAATTTGAGATAAAAAAATACGAAAAAGATTAACCTAGTGAGAGAGAAAATGAGAGTTAAGAGATAATACCAAATAAGTTAAACGAAAAGAAAAGATTTTAAAAGTTAAGGCCAAAAGAGGGAAAAAAATAAAAAAAAAAAAAGAGGAAAATTAAAGGATAATACGTGAATAAATTTAAAAAAAAATAAAAATAAGGGGCAGAAAAGAAAAAAGTCAAAGAGTCGAAGACACCAAGACGATTTTCTACCTACCTTTGACAATTAATAGAATAGTATATATAGTATAGATATAAAATCAGCCCCATCCAAACAAAAGCATAAATATTGATTAAGTTAATTCTAAAAAACAATATCTGAACAAAAGCATAAATATCCATTAACTTAATTCTAAAAATAATACATGAAAAATTCTGAGTCAGATTAACTTAATTGAGAAATTCTGAGCCTTCCTTCGGCGAATGAGTAATCAGCTTTAACTCTATACCTGAACACAAAAATATACAGAAATGCACACTTTTTCCTTCAACAAACAACTCAAAACAAAAACAAACGAAAACTCTAACATGAATACCACTATTACAACTATTAAAATTTCAACAAATACAATCAAACAACACAATCAAACTCCAACAGGTATGCAGAGATTTTCGCCAAAACTGAATTATTAAGCAACTTGTGTAAAAATATATTGACCAAATAAAACATCATGAAAAATTTGTAATAAAAAAAATTAAGTACACATGTGACACCACGACTTACAGTCGGTATAGGTAAATTATGTGATTTATTATTATTTGCGTTTTAATTAATTATATATGAATTATATGAATTTTATTTGAATTATATGAATTTTATTTGAACTAATTGTATACGTGAATTATTTGAATAATTGAATTTTGCCTTGGTTGAACCCGTAATTTTTTGGACTGAACCAACTTAAACCGGAAACCTTAAACCGAACCGGTTCAGCCCTTAAAGGCTGAACCATTTCTTCCTTCCCTCATTTACATGAAACAACAACAGCATTCCATATCCAAGAGAAAGCCAAGCCCCAAGTTTGATCAACCAACTTCAAAAGCCAAGATCTCCCTCAATTCTTCATCTTTCCTTGAACTTAAGTACGTTCCGGAATCCCTCGTTATGCTCTTCGTTTCTATGGATCAATTCTGAATATGGACTGATATTTGTATGCTTTTGTTGCCCTACGTGAATAGTAAATGTTTGGCTAAAATTGAGGAATATGTTATCTCTAGTTGATATATTTGAATTCTAGCTTTATATATGAGTTGTACATGTTATATATGCTGTATTTATTGCAAAAGATCAGGTATTAATTAAGCATTTAATGTGTTCATGATTTTTTTAGCTTGAAATTGTATTCATGGATCATTGGCTTTAATTTCTGTTTTTCTTGTGATATTTGAGTGCCAATATGTCTTACATGATTTATATGAATTATTTGCACATTTTGGTAAGTTGTTGCAGCTTCTTGGTGTTGGTTTTGGCCATTTTTAGCTATGTTTGAAAGCTTCCACTGTTTCTGTAATGTCTGCTCTGCTTCTACCCTCCAAACCAGGCCGGAACGGTCGTTCCCGCCCCAGCTTTGAACTGGGAAGGGCCATTCGCGGGTCAACAGTACCTTTTTCCGAAAACGGGAACGGCCATTCCCAGTTTGTACTGGGAATGGGAAGGTCCATTCCCAAGGGCTAAAATTTTGTAAAAACTTACAGACGCACGTGGAGCAATCGGGTAGTTGAGAACGGCTATTACCATTTCCTTCTTCAGCCCGAAACGGTCGTTCCCATCTTCCAGAAAGTTTTTACCGAGAACGGGAACGACCGTTCGCCACAGTGGTAAGGCCGTTCCCAACCTTCCCGAAACCTGGGAGCTACTACTAGGGATGTAAATGAGTCGAGCTGGCTCGCGAGCTACACAAGCCGGGGGAAGCTCGCGCTTGGGTTCGAGAATAACGAGCCAAGCCAAGCCATGGCTCGGCCCGTACAGATTTCGAGCCAAGCCCGAGCCTATATGTTTGTGATTCGAAACTCGCGAGCCGGCTCGCAAGCATGGTTTAAAAAAATAAAAAAATATATTATATATCATACACACTATATGTATACACAATATATATATATATATATATATATATATATATATATATATATACATAATTACATACGGTTTTTGCACAAAACATTTATAAAACCTTTTTTTTTAACCTAACATTTATAAAACCCACTTTCTTTCTTAATAGATAAACCAAACATCAGGCAGAAAAAGAAAAACCCTAAAGACGCCGCCTCCCAAGCCAGATTATCTAATAATTCTTCATCTCCTTTAATAGAATTAGTTGTCTGCTCAAATATTTCATCATCTCCTTTAATAGCGCATCACTGATGTAGCTTCCCATGTGCCACCATCAGGCTCCATGCCACCGCCACCGCCACTACACCAACCTCACCACTTCCTGTAGCTTCGAGAAAGGCACTGCCGCTGCCCACGACAACCAAGATGCTCCAGGTCGCCACCACCGTCACCACCCGCGCACCACCATTGTAAATTTAACCTAAAAATGAGTCCTTTATCATTTCTTTTCTTGTTTTCGAGGTACATTAGAAAAATAGATCTAGATTTCTTCTTTTCATTTTGGATGTACCTGAAAAATAGATCTGGATTTGGATTTCTTGTTCTTCGTTTTGAATGTGCCTGAAAAATAGATCTGAATCCGACAAAAACAATGGTAGAAGAACTGACATTTGGATTTAGGTGGCTTGCTGGCTCGGCTCGGCGAGCCGAACCCAAGCCGTTTTTTCCATGGCTCGCTGGCTCGCGAATCAAGCCCGAGCCAGTTTTAAAATGTCCGAGCCCGAGCCCGAACCCATAAAAAATATCCAGGCTCGGCTCGTGTACATCCCTAGCTGCTACTGCTTCTTAAATGTTTAACTATTCACTTTTATGCCTTTAATTGTTAATCTTTTGCACGTTAGATGTTATAACTTGATTTTAATTGCTAGTTAAATTGTAAATAATTGTGTTATACTATAATTTGTCAATTATATGACATATTTGATAACATTTCGCATTCAAGCATGAATCAAGCATTTTTCCGAGCGTCTTCTTTGGTTCATATAGAGTCTAAGTGTTGGGATTTTGGTGTTTTCTTTTCAGAGGAGGTTCCCATTGACGAGCCTGAGGCATAGTTTGTTCACTTCCACTCTTTTTTTTGTCAAGCACAAGGTGAGATTTAAGAATTTTGTATAGTTAAAGACCTAAAGCCTTATGTGATATTTTCGAGCTGCGCATGTGATTATATATTATGTATATAGATAAATAAGTGTTGAATAGAATATGTTTATGATCTTGTGAACAAGTTTGATTTTGGAAAGTTATTAAATAAACGTATGTAAGCTACTTTTGGAAAGTCTTTTCTGTTCAAGTTTAGAGAGATTTGCCATGAAAAATTTGGTATGAATGTTATGTGTATGTGAATGTGGATCCCAAGGAGCTATGGGTAAGGAGCCCTCGGGATGGTTTTGGGCTGTCGAGGTAAAGCCTGTACATAGTCTCCATCCGATGTATCACATGCGACCCCGGGAGCTAGGAAAGGTATCATATTTCGATACCTTCGGTGTAAAAACCGGGGAGGGCACGTTGTGGGTTAGCTACCCCTCGTGAGTTTGTATATGTTATGGATGGTTAGGGCCACCGGTGGCTCTTCCATCATCGGAGTAGTGGATGGATATGTTATGATTTATGTTTTGATTTGTTCTGAGGAGTAAATGTTTGAAGCTCGTTCTCCATGTGATATCTTATGTTCTGGGAAGTATGAATCGGGATAGAGTTTATGAAAAGGATTTTAAGTATATATGTTTATTTTGGAAGTTTGGTTTGTAAAACCTATTCCGGTTCATAAGTCCCCCCTTTTGTTATGTGATTTGCTTTGTATTTATAGGGTGTGGGTGCGGATGTGCGTTAGCCTCCTCACTCAGTTAGTTGACTGGCCCCTCGTTTATTCTTTTAGTTGCAGGTTTTAGACTTGAGCTAGGCGGAGAAGTGTGTCCGCCCTTGCACTTGTCGGTCTAGGTCTTGTTAGGTGCATTTGCTTCCATGCACTTTATATCATTTTGTATAGATATAGTTATAACTTGAGGGTTTAAACACTTATGTTTTTTTTTTAGCCGTGAGGGCATTTGTACAGGAATTAAATGTTTGTACCTATATGTAAATATAGTATGTATATATATGTGATGGTACCTATACGTATCTATGTGATGCATCTTCTACTTGTTGGATTTAGTTTATTCGCTTCCGCTTACTCTGGTTTTTGTTTAGCTCCACCTAGCCTAATGAGTGTGTTGGTATCTTGTTCGCTATGATTCAGATCCAGGTACGGACTTTCCATTTTGTATTCGGGTTTGGAATCTAGTGCAAGGGATGTGGCCCTGCGTGTGGGTGTTACATCCTTAAGTGGTATCAGAACGCGGTTGCAAAACCGGGCTCTAGTGTCGTGTGGGTCCGTCTAGGTCGTACGGCTTAGGACAATGTGATTATGTGATTATGTGCATATGTGACTATATGACTTGAATATTTGATTATTTGATTACTTGACTACTTGAATATTTGTTTATTTTCTTAATTGTATACATAATCATATATTAATCTACATGCATCCATATTGTTTGAATTTGTGATTTTTAGGATGCCTCCAAGAAGACAAAATCGTGAACAAACCCCCGATTTAAATCAACCGGCTGCACCAAATGAACCTCCGCCACCACCTATGATTGCGGAGAATATCGTTCAAGCCCTACTTAATCAACTTCAACAAAATCAAAGGGACCAAACACCTCCAGGTGAAGGGCAAGAAATCTTCGCCGTGTATAAGGATTTTCGGAACAATAATCCTCGAAAGTGGTATGGAGGAGATGATATTAAAGCGGAGGAGTGGTTGTCCGAGATTCGGGGAATATGGGAGATATGTCCGGGGAGTTCCCAAGATAAAGCTATTTGCACGGGTCGTTATATTCAAGGGCAAACGGCTATTTGGCTTAGAAGTGTGCGATCCAAGCTTGAGAGGATGGGAATGGAGTTCAATTGGGAGACTTTTGTGCAGGAATTCCATGAGAAGTATATTCCTCATAGTGCACAAGAGCGTCGCCTTCAAGAGTTTTCTAATTTGAGACAAGGCAATCGGACGGTGGAAGATTATATATTGGAGTTTGAGAGGCTTGCACCTTATGCCACTCACATCACCGATAATGATACTCACAAGGCCCGACAATTTCTCCATGGGCTTCGTCGTGATATTCAAGAGGCTCTCCAAGCCTCTAATGTGAGTACTTGGGCTAAAGTCACAAAAAGGGCGATTCAAGTTGAGGCCCAAATGATAAGATTGAAGCCTCCACCTTTCTCTTCTACTCGAGTATCGGGATCTGGTTTTGGATCGGGTAAGAGGCCCGTTTCTTATGCTCCATGAGCTCCTGTTCCACCGGCATTTCGTCCCCAGGGTTTCGGGAACCAAAAACCCCGGCTTACCGGTCCCTTGGCACCTCCTATAGTTCCAGCTTTACCGGCTCCGATTCAGGCTCCACCTCTGTGTGTTTATTGACAGGGAAAGCATCCGGTTGAAAAGTGTTGGAAGCTTTTGTGCAAATATTATGTGTGCGGGTCTTCTGAGCATAAGATAGATACATGCCCGAACAAGAGGCCGGTTGTGCAGGCTCAAGTTTATGCTCTTGATGGAGAAGAGGAAGCTGCTGACCTTGATCCAAATACCATGATAGAACGTACAATAATCATACATGGCATATCACTACATGCATTGTTTGATCCCGGGGCTACGCATTCATTTATTTCCCGGGATATTGTTACTTCTTTGCCTTTGCTTGATGATTTATCTGCGCATGTGTATGTGGTGAGTTCTCCGTTAGGAGGTTGTTTTGAAGCTGACAGGGTGTTTCGGAAGTGTCCGGTGACTTTTGAAGACCGAGTTTTTCCTGCAGACTCGATAGTTTTACCGGTGAAGAAATATAGAGTAATCCTTGGTATGGATTGGCTTTTCAGACACCGAGCTAAGATGGATTGCTACGAGAAGAAGGTTTCTTTGGGCTCCGTGGTAATTACCTGTGAGAGGTTGAAGTCTAGCCCGTTGGTGTCTTTTATGGAAGTAAGTAAGCTCCTCTGGGATGGCACGACAGGTTTTGTGGCTTACCTTCTGAATAAACCGAAGGATCAGGCCAAATTTGAGGAGACGGAGGTCATGAGAGAGTTTCCCGATGTCTTCCCTAAGAGTTTGGGTTCTTTGCCACCCGATAGGGACATCGAGTTTGTGGTCGACCTCTATCCCGGAGCTGAGCCTTTGTCTAAGACACCTTACCTGAAGGCTCCTGCTGAGTTGAAGGAGTTGAAAACTTAGCTGGATGAGCTCTTGGCTTGCGGTTATATCCGTCCGAGCACTTCTCCGTGGGGTGCTCCTGTTTTATTTGTGAAGAAGAAGGACGGGACTTTGAGGATGTGTATAGATTACCGCAAGTTGAACCGGATGACAGTGAAGAATAAGTATCCATTACCTCATATTGAAGAGTTATTTGACATCTTGCAAGGTTCGTAGGTGTACTCTAAGTTAGATTTGAGGTAGGGATATTATCAACTTCGTATCCGGGAGGAAGATAACTCTAAGACTGTATTCAAGACCCGTTATGGGCACTTCGAGTTTGTGGTGATGCCGTTTGGGTTGACTAATGCCCCGATATGATGCACCGAGTGTTTAGACCGTTTCTTGACATGTTTGTGGTTATTTTTATAGACGACATTCTGGTGTATTCTAAGTCAACAGAAGAGCACGCATCTCACCTTAGGATTGTCTTGGAGACACTTAGAGAGCACAAGCTTTACGCCAAATTTAGCAAGTGCGAGTTTTGGATCGACCTAGTAGCATTCCTGGGCCACATAATTTTAGGTAAGGGAATTGAAGTTGACCCCTCCAAGATAGAGACCGTGGCTCAGTGGGAACGACCGAAGAATGCCTTCGAGGTAAGAAATTTTCTCGGGTTAACGGGTTACTATAGGAGATTTGTGAAGGATTTCTGCAAGATTGCGTGCCCGTTGACTCGGTTAACAAAGAAGGAGGTGAGGTATGAGTGGGATGATGAGTGTGAGAGAGGTTTCCAAGTTTTGAAGGAAAGATTAACCTCAGCACCAGTTCTTACCCTACCTGAGGTATCCGAGGGTTATTCGGTTTTCACAGATGCTTTGAAGGAAGGACTCGGATGTGTATTTGTAACATCCCGCTCATCCGATAAATAAGGTACGTCACCTTCCAACCTTTTTTATGTGTTTAATTATGTGATTTGTGAGTTGTGTGGCCCTCTTATAAACTCTTTCAGAGTTTAGGGTCCTTTTTGTAATTTTCTCCTTTTAGGGGATTTTCCAGTCACTTCTCGTTCGGTCGAGATTTTGACCTCTTTCACCCCTTTAAAGCGTTCGGGGCAGCGAAACGAGTCCGTAGACTCTAAGTTTGCCCAATTCTGACTTCGTTAGCCCGTTCTTCCGACCGTTTTTACGTACGAGGACCCGAGTTAAATACCCGGATCCTTGTTTTACGTGCCAAACCAATCAGCAACTTTCTCTCTCTCTCTCTCTCTCTCTCTCTCTCTCGTTCCTCTCCAGCGAAACACCACACACACACACACACGAAACACGCATAAATTGGAGGGCAGCCGTTTGTCGACGGATTTCGATGAGTGAATAGTCCATTTCGAAGAGCTCGACGACGCGGTCACAACCGTACCAAGATCGTGGCCCGACGACAACCAGAGGTGGGCCTTTTCGCTGATTTTCAGTCGCGGTAGAAGGGAGGCGGACCACCGTGACTTCGCCGCCTCTTGTGGCGGTTTCCGGCAGTCGTTTTTCGACACGCTCCCCAAGACCTGACAGGAGACTTCCCGGCGTTCCATTTTTCTGTTGGGGACGTGGCAAACAGGGCGGCGACGGAGCGTCACGCGCCGCCTGAATGTCGTGCAGCGGCGGCGGTGCTACTGTAGCACGACGGAACTCATCGTTCCGGTGACTTTTTTCGACAGACTTCAACGGTTCCTAGTGTTTTTGATCCTCCTAGACTCATTTCCGGCCTCAGATCGGAGCAAATCACGCCGGAGATGGCTGAACCAGCGAGTGGCGCAACGGCGGGTTTTTTGGGCGGCGGGTTGAAGCTTTTCTGGCGATCTTTTGGCAACAGTTCTTCTGAGAAATTGTTCCTCACGTCAAGTCCGAGCCATTCGTGGTGGTGGCGGCCCAAGAACCGGCCGGCGGCGGCGAACCGGTGGCGGGCCGGGGTTGGACCGGCGGTCCGGTTTTCCGATGTTTTTTCCGGGGTTTGGCTATGGGGCCTTTGTAGGGCTCGTTACGGGCTTTCCAACGGTATGTTCGGATTTCATTTTCGTTTTGCGGTTTGTATTTAATTTCAGTTTTCGTCCTTGGAATTTAGTTCGGTTTTTCGTCAACGAAGTCCGGTGTGTTTGGTATTTTCTGAAATTGGTTGAGGGCTTTTGTCAAGCAGGCCGAGGAGTACGTTTCTGTCCTTTCGGGGATTTTTCCGACCACCGGAGGTGGTGGTCCGGTGGCTGCACGTGGCGGTCTGGCAGGCTACGGTGGCGGCATTCCGGCGACTTTTGGACAGTAGGTTCGTTTCGTTGTGGTGAGTCCAACGCCACTTTCCGTTCGTCAATCGGATGCCCGGTTGATTTGTTATGAATTTTTGAAGTTATTGTATTTATTTTCGTTAATTATTTTTAATTGTATAATGTGATCATGTATGAGCGATAAATTGAAATTTTGAGTTGTATAATACTTAGAAATATGTTATGATGTATGAAAGCTTGATTCGTGATTTATGGAATTTATTTGCCTCGTTTTACGCCTATCTACTTGAGAATAATTATTATTTAAGGGGATGCTAGTGTAATTTTAGAAACTAAGTGATTATGAATCCTATATATTAAATTATAAAAATGATACGTGGCGCTTTAATTTGAACGAATTGTTAAGTTTGCTAATTGATAGAAAAGTTGTAAGTTATACAACTATGTAATTTTGTATAATTGATATGAACTTGATGTTTTATTCTTGCAAGACTTGGTGCATGATATGAATGAAATTCTTAATGTCCTAATTTGTTTTATGTAATTAATTAAGCTTGACCCTTGTTTGATTTAATTGCTCTATTCGAATATATGCCTATTTGTGAGGTGAGCTTAATGGTATTGCAATTATGGATTTATGTACATGATGGATATGTAATTCGTGTTTAGTTGTCTAGAGACCTAATACTTGATAAGAATTAAATTCCTAATGCTTTGATTTATTTTATGTAATTAATGTTATGAATTTTATAAGCTATGCATCTCTTGATATGTAATATGAATTATAATATGACCTGAATGACTTGAGTGAATAGGTATGGATTATATGTTGCAACATTTGTATTCGTGAGCATGGCCGTGCGTCTTTGTGGTTGTGATTTGAGTCTGAGTCTTGTGTTCTGTGTGTTCAGTCGATCAGGGTTCTTCCGGGGGGTGTCTGTCAGCTGTTTGGGTTCCAGTGGGACTTCTTGGCTTGTGTTTCCGTTCTCGTCGGTGTAAGGTGAGGTTTTAGGATTTCTGTTTAGTTAAAGCGACCTACAACCTTCTGTGCTCGTTTTCAAGCCTGCATGCGATTATTCTATTATATTTATATAATAGATATGTGTTTATATGATATGTTTATGAATTTGTCATACGATTAAAGGTTTTCGAACTGTATATGTACGAGCATATGTAAGCTTGAAATGTTTTGCAACGAGGCTATGCTCCAAACCGTGTGTCTTCAAGCTAGCTACGGATTAGGATGACACGGAGAGGTACGTCTATAGCATATGCTAAGTTGCAAGGTAAGGTATGCTTCGATAAGGTACGTAAGTATGATTTCGATACGATATGATAAGTTTGGTGTGTAGCGAGTTATGATCTGTTCTGTTATGCTATGTTCTGGTGTGTAGGGCCCCGAGACGTGGGTAAGGGAGACCCGGGACGACCATGAGGTCGCCGGTTATGACCCCTGTGCGCGTTCTCATTTGAGATATTCACGTGCGACCTATGGAGGTTGGGAAGGCGTGGTATCTTGAGCCCTCAGTGGATAACCGGGGAAGGCACAGTGTGGGTTAGCTACCCCGTGTGTGTTTGTATCTGTATGAGTAGTGAGGGTTTGCTCCCCGAACTACATGGTGTTAGGGTTGGATTGTTTATGTTATTTGTTTGTTTTTTGTTATGATACGTATGATATGATATGGAAGTAAGGTGGGAGACCCGTACTCGTCGGGTATATGATTATGATCTGTTATGTTGATTATGAAACGGGATAGGAGCTTTCTCTTTTAATAAGATATGAGTATGCTCAGTTTGTTAAGTTATGAATAAGATAAGATATGTATAAGTTTGGTTTGAAAATTGTGCAAGTATGATTTGAAAATGGTTTTGGTGTGCAAAACCCTACTCCCGGTTCATAATCTTTCTTTTGATACGTGCTCTGCTCCTTATTATGTATAGTGTGTGTGAGTTCAGCCCCCTCACTCAGTCAGTGGACTGACCCTCGCCCCACCTATGTTTTTAATTTGCAGGTGCAAGTTGTTAGAGTTGGAGCTAGGCAGCTTTGAGTCGGGTCTGTCGAGTCTGTGTCAGTCCGTTTGATTTTTGTTAAATACTTTGTTCCGAATTATGTATGAAAATTATGTATATAGTATGTTCTGTACAGGATTATGTTTATGCTTTAATTATATGAATTTCGGGACAGGTTAGGGCAGGGCTTGGATTAGTTGAACCCGTCTTTGTTGTATGTTTGAATTCGGGACAGGTTAGGACAGGTTCGTGGAATTAGTTGAACCCGTTCATTTATATTTATTGATTAAAGTTTTTGGATAGATCGTATTTTGCATCGCTTCCGCATTCGGGGTTTGCATATTTTACTCGTACAGGGTTAGGTACCGCCTAACTTAGGTTGGTTTTTTTTCGTTTGTCACCCGTTCGCTGTGACTTGGTGCGTGTGCGGACCTTTCATTTCGTACCACGTGTCGGGTCATAGTGCGGGGGTGTGGTGCCCCACCGCTTGGGGTGCTACAGTATTAATGCAAAATGGCCAAGTGGTGTCCTATGCTTCTAGGAAGTTGAAGGAACACGAAAAGAACTACCCCACTCACGATCTTGAGCTTGCAGCAGTTGTGTTTGCCTTGTTGAAGTGGCATCATTACCTCTACGGGATGACTTTTGAGATATTCACTGATCATAAGAGCCTCAAGTACCTCTTTACTCAAAAGGAACTCAATAACAGGTAGAGGCTTTGGATGGAATTCTTAGAGGATTATGACTGCACGATTCAGTATCATCCGGGCAAGGCTAATGTAGTAGCTGATGCGTTTAGCAGGAAAGCAAATGTTTCAGGTTTAAGTGTAGAGTCTTCAGGGCAAGGTTTGGCAGTTGTGGTTTCAGTGGCTCGATTAGCTAACATCATAGTTCAGCTGGATTTGAAACAAAGGTTGATTGATGCTCAGGCTACAGATGCAGAGATTCAAAAATTGGTAGTTCGATCTACAGTGGATCCCGAGATGAAGTTTGGGTTTGATGATTCCAGTTTGTTCAGATTCAAGACAAGAGTTTGTATCCCAGAAGACCTCAAGAGGTTAATACTTGAGGAAGGATACCGTTCTGGATATTCCATTCACCCAAGTGGTACTAAGATGTACCGAGATTTGAAGGAATTTTTCTGGTGGAATGGCATGAAAAGGGATGTCGCGAACTTCGTGAAGCGATGTCTCATGTGTTAAGTGGTGAAGGTAGAACACCATAAACCGGGAGGAACCCTCCAACCACTTCCAATTCCCGAATGGAAGTGGGAGCAAGTGACTATGGACTTTGTGTCCAGCTTGCCGAGATCAAGAGGAGGTTATGATAGAATTTGGGTGATAATCGATCGTTTGACCAAGTCCGCTCATTTTTTCAAAGTGAAGATGTCCTACAAGACCCCTAAACTAGCAGAATTGTATTGTGATGAGATTGTGAGACTTCAAGGAGCGCCTGCTAGTATCGTTTCAGATCGTGATCCTCGGTTTACCGCCAAGTTCTAGCAAGATCTGCAGAAAAGATCGGGTACAAGGCTTAACTTTAGCACTCCTTTTCATCCTCAGACTGATGGACAATCAGAGAGATTGATCAAGTACTTGGAGGATTTGTTAAGAGCGTGTGCTTTGGATTTCAAGGAAAAGTGGGACAAGCATTTAGCTCTGGTCAAGTTTGCCTATAATAACAGTTATCAGACCTCTATTGGTATGGCTCCTTACGAGGCACTTTATGGAAGGAAGTGTAGATCGCCTCTCTTTTGGGATATTAAGGATTTGCGGTGGACAGAAGAAAACAAGCTCGAGAGAGCAACACCTCAGGAGAAATTGGATAAAATCATAACCAAGATTAAGTTGATTCAACAGAGAATGAAGGCAGCTCAGGACCGTCAGAAGAGCTATGCAGATAAGAGGAGAAGGACCCTTGAGTTTGAAGTGGGAGATAAGGTTTTCTTGAAAGCATCTCCGAGAAAGGGCTTTTCTCGAATAGGTCGAGGTGGGAAGCTTAACCCGAGAAACCTTGGACCTTTTGAAATCCTTGAGAGAATTGGAGAAGTGGCTTATAGGTTGGACCTACCGTCAAGGCTAACTGGGATACATAATGTATTTCATGTTTCACAACTCAGGAAATATTATCCCGAAGAAGCAACCATACTCCCTGTTAAAGAGGTACAACTTGAGACGGATTTAATGATAGTAAGGCACCCGGTTGAGATTAAAGACCGGAAGATGCAAGTGTTGAGAAGTAAACAAATTCCCTTGGTCCGAGTTTTGTGGAGTGATTAGAAATCCGAAGAATCTACTTAGGAGACTGAGGAGAAAATGAGACAGTTGTACTCGGATTTGTTCTCAGGTCAAGCAGTGAACCTGGGGACCAGGTTCTCTGAAGGGGGAGAGGTTGTGACATCCCGACTTACAGTCGGTACAGGTAAATTATGTGATTTATTATTATTTGCATTTTAAATAATTGTATATGAATGATATGAATTTTATTTGAATTATATAAATTTTATTTGAATTATATGAATTTTATTTGAACTAATTGTATACGTGAATTATTTGAATAATTGAATTTTGCCTTGGTTGAACCCATAATTTTTTTGGACCGAACCAACTTAATCCGGAAACCTTGAACCGAACCGTGAACCGAACCGGTTCAGCCCTTAAAGGCTGAACCATTTCTTTCTTCCCTCAGTTACGTGAAACAACAACAACATTCCATATCCAAGAGAAAGCCAAGCCCCAAGTTTGATCAACCAACTTCAAAAGCCAAGATCTCCCTCAATTCTTCACCTTTCCTCGAACTTGAGTATGTTCCGGAATCCCCTCATTATGCTCTTCCTTTCTATGGATCAATTCTGAATTTGGAGTGATATTTGTATGCTTTTGTTTCCCTATGTGAATAGTAAGGGTTTGTGTGATACCCCGACCTACAGTCGGTATAGGTAATTGTGTGATTTAATTGCAAATTGCGTTTTAATTTAATTCTTCGAACCTTTTTGAATTTATTTGAACTTATTTGAATTAATTGATTATGTGAATTTTGTGATATTGGGCTCATTGGACCCTTGAACCTCTTAAACCGAATCAAACCGAACCGGAAACCTTTAACCGAACCCGGTTCAGCCTTAAAGCCTGAACCATTTCTTCTCTCCCTCATTTCACGTAACATCACAGCAGTAATTCATCTCCAAGAGAAGCCAAAGCCCAAGTTTGATCACCCAACTTCAAGAGCCAAGTTCTCCCTCGTTTCTTCACCTTTCCTCGAACTTGGGTATGTTTCGGAAACCCCTCATCATGCTCTTTATTTCTATGGTTTAAATTCTCATTGTGGAGCTTTAGATGATTCTCTTTGAGCAACATATGAATAGTAAGGGTTTGGTGATTTTGTGAATAAGTGATCTTTGGTGAATATATTTGAATTCTAGTTGTATATGATGTTGTACATGTTGAATATGTTGTATTTAATGCAAGAGAGCATGTGTTAGTTGAGCATTTAAGGGTTCATATATTTAAGCTTGAATTTGCATTCATGAATCAATAGCTTTAAATTCCGTTTTTTCTTGAGATTTATGAGTGCCAATATGTCTAGCGTGATTTATGTGATTTATTTGCACCTTTTGGTAAGTTGTTGCAGCTTCTTGGTGTTGGTTTTGGCCATTTTTTACCAAAAATGAAGCTTCCCCTGTTCTGTAATGTCTACCCTGTTTCTGCTCTACGAACCAAGCCAGAACGGCCGTTCCCGCCCAAGCTTTGAACTGGGAAAGGCCGTTCGCGGGTCTACAGTACACTTTTCCAAAAATGGGAACGATCGTTCCCATTTTGTATTGGGAATGGGAAGGGTCGTTCCCAAGGGTCAAATTTTGTAAAAACTTACAGACGAGCGGGGAGCAAATCGTGTAGTTGGGAACGGCCCTTCCCGTTATGAACTAAAGTTCGGAACGGTCGTTCCCACATTCTAGAAACTTTTTAGCAAACCAGGGAACGGTCGTTCCCTATAGTGAAAGGGTCGTTCCCATCTTTCCCGAAACCTGGGAGCTGCTACTGCTTTCCTTTTGTACATTTATGCATTCTTATGCTTTTCTTTGCTTTTCTTTTGCATGTTTGATGTTATGACTTAATTTTAATTGCATGATAAATTGTAAATAATTGTTATATGCTATGTTTTGTGATTTATATGATACATTTCACATTTGTTTTACACTCAAGCATGAATCATGCATTTGTCGAGCGTCATAATTGGTTCATTTAGTGTCTAAGTCTTGGGCTTTCGTGTTTCTTTTCAGACGGTGTTGACAGGAACGAGCCCGAGGCGTAGTGTGATCACTATCTTTCCTTTCTAGGCACAAGGTGAGTTTAGGAGTTTGTATAGCTAAGTAACCTATGACTTCTATGTGCCGTTTTCTTGCCCCGAATGTGGATATATTATATGTATATGTAAATAAATGTTAAATAAGATATATTTATGATCTTGTGAACCAACTTTGATTTAGAAAAGTAATATGAAGGTATATATGAGCCATTTGGAAAAATGTTCTGTTTAATTCTGTAGCGAGTGAAACCATGAAAGATTGTTATGTATGATCTGTTCTCTTTTTGTGAGCTCAAGGAGCTATGGGTAAGGAATCCCCGGGATGGTATTGGGCCGTCGGGGCTCGGCCTGTGCATAGTCTCCATCCAGGATATCATGTGCGACCTCGGGAGCTAGGAAGGCGTGATATTTTGATGCCTTCGGTTTATTACCGGGGATGACATGATGTAGGTTAGCTACCTCTCGGGGGTTTGTTATGATATGGATGGCTAGGGCCAGCGCGTGGCTCTTCCATCATTGGAGGAGAGGATGTATGTTTATGATTTACGTTTTATATGTTCTGAGAAGTAAAGGTTGGAAGCTCGTTCTCGCCGAGCATGTGTTAGGCCATGTTTTGGGAAGTATGAATCGGGATAGAGTTTATAAAAAGGATTTTTAAGTATAATTATGTTGTTTTGAAAGTTTGGTTTGTAAAACCTATTCCAGTTCATAAGTCCACCATTTGTTATGTGTTTTGCTTTATATATATATAGGGTGTGGGTGTGCATTAGCCCCCTCACTCAGTCAGTTGACTGACCCCTCGTTTACTCTTTTAGTTGCAGGTTTTGGGACTTGAGCTAGGCGGAGAAGTGTGTCTTCCTTTGTACTTGTCAGTCTAGGTCTCGTTAGATGGATTTACTTCTTTGCACCCTACATCATTTTGTATATGTATAGTTATGACTCGAAGGTTTAATACTTATGTTTTGCTTGAGCCGTGGTGGCATTTGTACAAGGATTAAATGTTGGTACCTATATGTAAATACAATATGGATATATATATATGTATGATGGTACCTATATGTATTTATGTGATGTATCTTCCACTTGCTGGATTAAATTTATTCACTTCTGTATACTCTGGTTTTTGTTTAGCTCCGCCTAGCCAAGAGAGTGTGTTTGGTCTCCCGTTCGCTATGATTCGGATTGGGGTATGAACATTCCATTTCGTATTCGAGGTTCAGATTCTAGTGCGGGGGATGTGGCCCTACGTGTGGGTGCTACATCCTTAAGTGGTATCAGAGCACGGTTGTAAAACCGGGCTCTAGTGTCGTGTGAGTCTGTGTAGGTCGTACGGCTTAGGACAATGTGATTATGTGACTTGATTACTTGAATACTTGTTTATTTTCTTACTTGTATACATGATCATATACTAACCTACACGCATCCATGTTATTTGAATTTGTGAATTGCAGGATGCCTCCAAGGAGACAAAATCGCGAACGAACTCCCGATCTTAACCAACCAGCTCCTCAGAATGCTCCTCCGCCACCACCTATGAATGCGGAGAATATTGTTCAAGCTCTCTTTAACCAACTCCAACAAAACCAAAGGAATCAACCTCCGGTTGAAGGGCAAGATATTTCCGGTGTGTATAAGGACTTTCGAGGCAACAATCCTCCAAAGTGGTATGGGAGAGATGATATCAAAGAGGAAGAATGGATGTCCGAGATTCGAGGAATTTGGGAAATATGTCCTGGGAGTTCCCAAGATAAAATTATTTGCACGGGTCGTCTTATTCAAGGGCAAGCGGCCATTTGGCTTAGAAGTGTACGTTCCAAGTTAGAAAGGAACGGGATGGTGTTTAATTGGGTAAATTTTGTGCAGGAATTCTATGAGAAGTACATTCACAAGAATGTCGGTTGCAAGAGTTTATGGATTTGAGGTAGGGTACTCGGATGGTGGAGGAATATATTCTGGAATTTGAGAGGCTCGCACCTTATGCTACCCACATCACCGATTATGATAGTCACAAAGCCCGTAAATTCCTTCATGAGCTTCGTCAGGAAATTCAAGAGTCGCTCAAAGCCACCAATGTGAGTACTTGGGTTATGGTTACAAAAAAGGCTTTACAAGTTGAAGCCCAAAATAAAAGATTGAAGCCTCCACCTTTCTCTTCTATTCAGGGTTCGAGATCTGGCTCTGGATCGGGTAAAAGACCCGTTTCTTATGCTCCAAGAGCTCCTGCTCCACCGACTTTTCATCCCCAGGGTTTCGGGAATAAAAAGACCAGATTTATCGGTCCCGTGGCACCTCCTGCTGTTCCTGCTTTACCGGCTCCAGCTCAGGCTCCACCTCATTGTGCATATTATTAGGGAAAACATCCGGTTGAACGGTGTTGGAGGCTTCTACGCAAGTGTTATGTGTGTGGATATTCTGAGCACAAAGTTGATCCCTGCCCAAACAAGAGGACATCAGTTCCGGCGCGTGTTTATGCTCTTGAAGAAGAGGAGAAAGTAGCCGATGTGGATCCCAACGCCGTGATTGAAGGTACTATAAACATTCATGGCATATCATTTCATGCATTATTTGATCCTGGGGCTACGCATTCATTTATTTCCCGGGATCTTATTGCTTCTTTGCCTTTGCATGATGAATTATCTGCGCATGTGTATGTGGTGAGTACCCCTTTGGAAGGTTCTTTGGAAGCAGACAGGGTGTTCAGAGAGTGTCCCGTGAGTTTTGAAGGCAGAATATTTCCCACATACTTGATTATTATGCCGATAAAGAATTATGGGGTTATCTTTGGTTTGGATTTTCTCTTCAGACACCAAGCTCAATTAGATTGTCATGCTAAGAAAATTTCTTCGGATGCCGTGGTGTTTACGAGTGAAAGGTTGACGTCTAGCCCGTTTGTTTCTTTTATGGAAGCAAGTAAGCTCTTCCGGGACGGTGCGACAGGTTTTGTGGCTTACTTTCTTAATAAGCCGAAGGATCAGGCCAAAGTTGAGGAGACGGAGGTTGTAAGAGAATTCCCTGATGTGTTCCCTGAGAATTTGGGTTCCTTGCCACCCGATAGGGACATTGAATTTGTGATTGATCTCTATCCCAGAGCTGAACCTTTTTCTAAAACACCGTATCGAATACCTCCTGCAGAGTTGAAAGAGTTGAAGACTCAGCTTGATGAATTGTTAGCTTGTGGTTATATTCGTCCGAGTATTTCTCCTTGGGGTGCTCCGATTTTATTTGTAAAGAAGAAGGATCGATCTATGAGGATGTGCATAGACTATCGTGAATTGAACCAGATGACGGTGAAGAATATGTATCTGTTACCTCATATTGAAGAATTGTTTGATATTTTGCAAGGGTCCAAAGTGTATTCCAAGTTGGATTTGAGACAAGGTTATTAACAACTTCGTATCCGGGGAGAAGATATTTCTAAGAAAGCATTTAATACCCGGTATGGACACTTTGAGATCGTGGTGATACCTTTTGGGTTGACTAATGCTCCGGCCGTGTTTATGGATATGATGCACCGAGTAGTTAGACCGTACCTCGACAAGTTTGTGGTAATCTTTACAGATGATATCTTGGTGTATTCGAAAACTGCCGAAAAACATGCCTATCACTTGAGAATTATCTTAGAAACTCTAAGGGAGCACAAGCTTTGTGCCAAGTTTAGTAAATGTGAGTTTTGGATTGATAGAGTCACATTCTTAGGCCATATAATTTCAGGCAAGGGAATTGAGGTCGACCCTTCTAAGATTGAGACCGTGGCTCATTGGGAGAGACCGAAGAATGTCTCCGAAGTGAGAAGTTTTCTTAGATTAGTGGGTTACTATAGGAGATTCATGAAGGATTTCTCCAAGATTGCGTGCCCGTTAACTCAATTAACCAAGAAGGAGGTAAAGTATGAGTGGGATGATGCGTGCGAGAGGAGTTTTCATATGACACCCCGTCTTCTCGGCAATCCAGGTACGATGTTACGGGAGGGTTTAATTCCATAATTTCATGACTTATGTGCTATTAGCATGTTTTATGTGTCAATTTGTATTTTATTTAATTAAGTGCGCATTAGAATTTAATAAAATTTATTTGGACTCAATCGTCCAATATTTGCAAATTAGGGACGTAATTCTAATTAGGGTGTTTGAGCCTCATGGCTACCTTGAGCTCACGAATTCGAATTCGAATTTCGACCTTGTCATTGAGTTCGTTTCGATGATTCGGATTCGATGAAATTAACCTTATAATTTTCTAAAGTCGTTTGATACCCCTACCGTTTTAAAATCCGATCCGAGTAGACCGGGTCCTTTTTGACCAGACCCGTTTCAGCCCTTTATGGCTGAAAATATCTCCCTTTCTCTCCCCATTTTGGATCGATCAAAGCACAAGGAAAGAGAGAAGAGACGAAAGCCCTTGGCCATTCAAGCTTTGGCTCAAGCTTGTGCTCCAACCGACCATCCGATCGAAGAACCAAGGTAAGATTTGAATTCCTCTCCACGAGTGCTTCGTTTTCTTCCGATTGAACTTTGTTTTTCTTGCTTGCTTCCATACCTATGAAGAAGATGATGAATAGTAACATTCTTGTGAAAATTTGCTCACATACTCTCAAACTTGAATTATTTGCTCCAAGATGGATATATGTTACTCTTTCAAGCTTTCTTGTTTCTTATTCATTGAAAGTTGGAGTGTTGGTTGGTTATTTCTTAAAACTCCATTAATGGAGCTTGGATGAGCTTTAATAGCAAATTGTTATATACTTGATTTCATGCCTTGAATTTAAGATATGTGTTAGAGCATGTTTTCGTGAACTTGTGCCTTGATTTTCATTGCATATGGTTGAGTTTTGAGGTGGTTTTGATCATTTTTGGTTTCGTCCATGTTTAGCCCCTGTTTCTGCTCCTTTTTCTTGGCCAGAAGGTCTACCCGGGCGGGAAGAGTTTTGCACTAAAAAGTACCCGGGCGGGTACTTTTTTGCAGAAAACTTTCTGCACTACTCTCCCTGGCCGGGTAAATTTCTGACCTGTTTTTCCCCGGCCGGGTATCCCCTTCATATGACCTCCAATTGAGTTGATTTTTGGATATGTTCAACCTTTTTTAGTCTAGAACAATATCCAATTGGAATCAAGTCAAAATTCATTCTAGATTGTGAGTTATAATCATTTTAATTTGGCGTCACCACTTCGCCGAGATTCTGCATTCGTTCAACTTCAAACCTACGACATTTTCGCCTCGCTTTGAACCATGATTCAAGAAACCTAGCATTTTCAAGATCTATGTGTCTAGTTTCATTTCCAAGAAACAAAAAGCAATTTCGATACCTGAAACTCAAGATATTCCTGTTTTCGTACAGCTTGTCCGTTTCGGAAATCTGTCAGCTTTGGCCCAATTTCACTCGGAACCCCTTTTTGTGTTCTTATTCCATTTTTCTCGTATCTTCCCACCTCCGACCTTATTCTTAACTTATTTTAGCATGTGTAAGTGTATGCATTTGCTCTTTTTATGCATTTTATGTTTCTTAAGTAATGTAAGTAGTTTGCACAAATCGCTTATGCGCCTTGTTACGTTTTTTATGCTTCATTACGCATTAATTGTGCACATGAACATGCTTTAATGCATATTATGAATTTGTTAAGCTATGATATGTGTGTTTTTGCACGTCTTGTATGAATTTGATACGTGTATTAGCTTTTGACTAAATATTTGCATCTCTTACGTGACTAAGCATATGTCGTGCGTCTATATGGTTCGTCCTCGAGTCTAAGTTTTTCATATTGTCTTTAGTTTGTCCAGGTGCACCCGGGGTGGTGTTTCATGATCCGAGTTGATTCTGGGGTGAATCATTTGTCTCATTCTTGGCCACGTTGGTGTAAGGTGAGGGTTAAGATCTTTTCTTTTAGATAAGCGACCTATGGCCTTAATGTGATGTTTTCTCACCCCGCATGCGAATATATACTATATGTATATTAAATATGTGTCTTATAATATGTTATGAATCTTGTTAATTCGATTTTATATGAATTCTTCTGAAATTATACGTATGGGCATATATAAGTTTAAAATGGTTTTGCAACGAGGCTATACTCCAAACCGTGTGATGTCAAGTGAACTATGGATCTCCTTTAGCATCTTATGAATTTGGAGGACAAGAAGAGGTACGTGTATGGCATTTACCGAGTTACACGGTAAGGTATGTTTCTTGTGGTATGTTTCTTAAGTATGAATTATATGATTCTAGGTTTCGCGAGTTAGGTATATTTCTTATGATTCCTATGTTTCCTTATGAATCTTATGAATCCCTGGGCCCTGGAGGCGTGGGTAAGGACGCCCGAGACGGTGTTGGGCCACCGAGTTAAGCCTGTGCACGTGCTCTTTAAGGTACGTCGCGGGATCGCTACCCCACGTATCGGTATCGAGTTGCACGATGTCGGCCCGTAACCCACGTGCAGACTTCCGGAGAAGGTGGATGGAATACGGGAATATGAGTCTTATGAATTTTATGAATTTATCTTTTATTATGTTTCTTATGAATTCTTTTATTAAGAGGTAAAGTTGACCCAAAGTCGCCGGGTAATTTAAGTTTGTTTTATTATGTTGATTATGAAACGGGATAGGAGAGTTTGTTTTCAATATGAGATTTCTACGCTAAACTATGAATCGATCTGAATATAAGAATCCTTATGAGTTTTAATTATGAATCTTCATGAGTTTTAATATGAATCCCTATGAGTTTTAATATGAATCCATATGCGTTCTTTGTATATATATGAATCCTTACGAGTTTTCAAACTTAAGAAGATATGAATATATGAATAAGTATGAGTACTTTTGGAAAATGGCTTTGGTATGTAAAACCCTATTCCCAGTTCATAGTCTTTTGTTTATTACATGCTTTGCTCTATATGTAGATACGTGTAGTGTGTGCATTAGCCCCCCTCCCCCCCCCCCCACCCCACTCAGTCGAGTTGTAGACTGACCCCTCTCTTTTCCCCCTCAGTTGCAGGTGCTAGGTTTGAGTTCGTGCTAGGTGGCGGTCTTCTTTTGAGTCGTTCGGGTCGAGTCTTTACATTCTGCATCTTCATTACTTTTTCCTTTTCATTCTAAGGTTATGTATAAGTTTGTAATATGATTCAAATTTGATATGTGTATGTTTAGAATTGCCCTTGCTGGGCCTTACCTTATGTCCCAAAACATGGCCTGTGTGCCCAAGTTTGCATGTGGCGTGTATGCCTTAATTTCTGCTAGCCCGTGGCCTTGCATGTGTGTATGTTGATCCTGTGCTTCCGCTTTTGATTTTCGAATTGTTGCGCACTCTGTTTCAGGGTCTAGACCGCCTAGCTTAGGTGTTTTATTTGTCACCCGTTCTCCATGGCTTGGTGCGTGAGCGGAGCTCCCATTTCGTCACACGTGTCGGGATATGGTGCGGGGGATTTGGTGCTCCTCACTCGGGGTGTTATATTTCAAGCCTTGAAGGAAAGGTTAAATTCAGCACCAATTCTTACCCTACCCGAGGGATCCGAGGGCTATTCTATTTATACAGATGCATCAAAGGAAGGTCGTGAATGTATATTAATGCAAAATGGCCGAGTGGTGGCCTACGCTTCTAGGAAGTTGAAGGAACATGAGAAGAACTACCCCACTCATGATCTCGAGCTTGCAGGGGTCGTGTTTGCTTTGATGAAATGGCGCCACTACCTTTGTGTGACAACATTTGAGGTTTTCACGGATCACAAGAGCCTCAAGTATCTTTTCACTCAGAAGGATCTTAATAACAAGCAGAGGCGTTGGATGGAATTCTTAGAAGATTATGATTGCACGATTCAGTATCATTCGGGTAAGGCCAATGTAGTGGCCGATGCTTTGAGCAGAAAAGCGAGTGTTTCAAGCTTGAAAGCAGAGGCTTCAGAGCAGAGTTCGGCAGTTGTGGTTTCAGTAGCTCGGTTAGCTAATATTACGGTTCAACCTGATTTGAAACAGAAAATAGTTGATACTCAAGCTACGGATGCAGAGATTCAGAAATTGATACTTCGTTCTAGAGTGGATCCAGAGACAAAGTTTGGGTTTGATGATTCTGGCATATTCAGGTTCAAGATAAGAGTTTGTGTTCCGGAAGAACTTAAGAGGTTAGTACTTCAAGAGGGACACCGTTCAGGATATTCCATTCATCCCGGTGGTACTAAGATGTATTGAGATTTGAAGGAGTACTTTTGGTGGAATGGTTTGAAGAGAGATGTTGCTAATTTTGTAAGGCGATGTCTAACGTGCCAAATGGTGAAGGCTGAACACCAAAAATCGAGAGGAGCTCTCCATCCACTCCCGATTCCTGAATGGAAGTGGGAACAGGTGACGATGGATTTCGTGTCCGGTTTACCGAGATCTAGAGGAGGATATGATGGAATTTGGATGATAGTTGGCCGTTTAACCAAGTCAGCTCATTCTCTCAAGGTTAAAATGTCCTATAAAACTCCTAAGTTGGCTGAGTTATACTGTGATGAGATTGTGAGACTACATGGAGCCCCAACTAGCATTGTTTCAGATTGTGACCCTCGATTTACAACTAAGTTCTGGCAGGATCTACAGAAACAGTTGGATACGAGACTTAATTTTAGCTCCGCTTTTCATCCTCAGACAGATGGACAATCAGAGAGATTGATGAAGTATTTGGAAGACTTATTAAGGGCGTGTGCGTTGGATTTCAAGGAAAAGCGGGACAAACATCTAGCTCTGGTCGAGTTTGCTTATAATAACAGTTTTCAGGCTTCTATTAGTATGGCTCCGTATGAGGCACTTTATGGAAGAAAGTGTAGATCGCCCTCTTTTGGGATCTTGAGGAATGGACTGAATAGAATAAGCTTGAGAGAGCAACACTCGCGAGAGATTGGATAAAACCACCCCCAAAGTTAAACTTATTCAGCAGAGAATGAAAGCAGCTCAGGACTGTCAGAAGAGCTATGCGGACAAGAGGAGAAGGCCCCTTGAGTTTGAAGTAGGAGATCAAATTTTCTTGAAAGCATCTCCTAGGAAGGGCTTTTCTCTAATAGGTCGAGGTGGGAAGCTTAACCCGAGATACCTTGGACCTTTTGTTATTCTTGAGAAAATTGGAGAGGTGGCGTACAGGTTGGACTTACCACCAAAGTTGACCGGAATACACAATGTATTTCATGTTTCGCAACTCAGAAAATATTATCCCAAAGATGCAACCATACTCCCTATTGAAGAGGTACAGCTTGAAACGGATTTAACAACAGTAAAGCACCCGGTTGAGATTCAAGACCGGAAGATGTAAGTGCTGAGAAGTAAACAGATTCCCTTGGTCCGAGTATTGTGGAGAGATCAGAAATCCGAAGAATCTACTTGAGAGACTGAGGAGAAGATGAGACAGTTATACCCAGATTTGTTCTCAGGTCAAGCAGTGGACCTGGGGACCCGGTTCTCCGAAGGGGGGAAGGTTGTGACACCCTGACCTATAATCGGTACAGGTAATTGTGTGATTTAATTGCTAATTGCGCTTTAATTTAATTCTTCGAACCTTTTTGAATTTATTTGAACTTATTTGAATTAATTGATTATGTGAATTTTGTGATATTGGGCTCGTTGGAGACTTGAACCTCTTAAACCGAATCAAACCGAACCGGAAACCTTGAACCAAGCCCTTTAACCGAACCCGGTTCAGCCTTAAAGGCTGAACCATTTCTTCTCTCCCTCATTTCACGTAACATCACAGCAGTAATTCATCTCCAAAAGAAGCCAAAGCCAAGTTTGATCACCCAACTTCAAGAGCCAAGTTCTCCCTCGTTTCTTCACCTTTCCTCGAACTTGGGTATGTTTCGGAAACCCCTCGTAATGCTCTTTATTTCTATGGTTTAAATTCTCTTTGAGCAACATGTGAATAGTAAGGGTTTAGTGATTTTGTGAATAAGTGATTTTTGGTGAATATATTTGAATTCTAGTTGTATATGATGTTGTACATGTTGAATATGTTGTATTTAATGCAAGAGAGCATGTGTTAGTTGAGCATTTAAGGGTTCATATATTTAAGTTTGAATTTGCATTCATGAATCAATAGCTTTAAATTCCGTTTTTTCTTGAGATTTATGAGTGTCAATATGTCTAGCGTGATTTATGTAAATTATTTGCACCTTTTGGTAAGTTGTTGTAGCTTCTTGGTGTTTGTTTTGGCCATTTTTTACCAAAAATGAAAGCTTCCCCTGTTCTGTAATGTCTGCCCTGTTTCTGCTCTACGAACCAGGCCGGAACGGCCGTTCCCGCCCAAGCTTTGAACTGGGAAGGGTCGTTCGTGGGTCTACAGTACACTTTTCCGAAAATGGGAACGGCCATTCCCAGTTTCTACTGGGAATGGGAAGGGCCGTTCCCAAGGGCCAAATTTTGTAAAAACTTACAGATGCGCGGGGAGCAAATCGGGTAGTTGGGAATGGCCCTTCCCGTTTTCAACTAATGTTCGGAACGACCGTTCCCACATTCCAGAAACTTTTTAGCAAACCTGGGAACGGTCGTTCCCTACAGTGAAAGACTCGTTCCCATCTTTCCCGAAACCTGGGAGCTGCTACTGCTTTCCTTTTGTACATTTATACATTCTTATGCTTTTCTTTGCTTTTCTTTTGCATGTTTGATGTTATGACTTAATTTTAATTGCCTGATAAATTGTAAATAATTGTTATATGCTATGTTTTGTGATTTATATGATACATTTCACATTTGTTTTACACTCAAGCATGAATCATGCATTTGCCGAGCGTCATAATTGGTTCATTTAGTGTCTAAGTCTTGGGCTTTCGTGTTTCTTTTCGGACGGTGTTGACGGGAATGAGCCCGAGGCGTAGTGTGATCACTCTCTTTCCTTTCTAGGCACAAGGTGAGGTTAGGAGTTTGTATAGCTAAGTAACCTATGACCTCTATGTGTCGTTTTCTTGCCCCACATGTGGATATATTATATGTATATGTAAATAAATGTTAAATAAGATATATTTATGATCTTGTGAACCAACTTTGATTTAGAAAAGTAATATGAAGGTATATATGAGCCATTTGGAAAAATGTTCAGTTTAAGTCTGTAGCGAGTGGAACCATGAAAGATTGGTATGTATGATTTGTTCTATGTTTGTGAGCTCAAGGAGCTATGGGTAAGGAATCCCCGGGATGGTATTGGGTCGTCGGGGCTCGGCCTGTGCATAGTCTCCATCCAGGATATCATGTGTGACCTCGAGAGCTAGGGAAGGCGCGATATTCTGATGCCTTCGGTTTATTACCGGGGAGGACAAGATGTAGGTTAGCTACCTCTTGAGGGTTTGTTATGATATGGATGGCTAGGGCCAATGCATGACTCTTCCATCATTGGAGGAGAGGATGTATGTTTATGATTTACGTTTTATATGTTCTGAGAAGTAAAGGGTGGAAGCTCGTTCTCGTCGAGCATGTGTTAGGCTATGTTTTGGGAAGTATGAATTGGGATAGAGTTTATAAAAAGGATTTTTAAGTATAATTGTGTTGTTTTGAAAGTTTGGTTTGTAAAACCTATTCCGGTCCATAAGTCCACCACTTGTTATGTGCTTTGCTTTATATATATATAGGGCGTGGGTGTGCGTTAGCCCCCTCACTCAGTCAGTTGACTGACCCCTCGTTTACTCTTTTAGTTGCAGGTTTTGGGACTTAAGCTAGGCGAAGAAGTGTGTCTTCCTTTGTACTTGTCGGTCTAGGTCTCGTTAGATGCATTTACTTCCTTGCACCCTACATCATTTTGTATATGTATAGTTATGAGTCAAAGGTTTAATACTTATGTTTTGCTTGAGCCGTGGTGGCATTTGTACAGGGATTAAATGTTGGTACCTATATGTAAATACAATATGGATATATATATGTATGATGGTACCTATATGTATTTATGTGATGTATCTTCTACTTGTTGGATTAAATTTATTCGCTTCTGCATACTCTGGTTTTTGTTTAGCTCCGCCTAGCCTAGAGAGTGTGTTTGGTCTCCCGTTCGCTATGATTCGGATTCGGGTACGGACATTGCATTTCGTATTCGGGTTCGGATTCTAGTGCGGGGAATGTGGCCCTACGTTTGGGTGCTACAATTTGGCTAAAATTGAGGAATATGTGATCTCTAGTTGATATATTTGAATTCTAGCTTTATATATGAGTTGTACATGTTACATATGTTGTATTTATTGCAAAAGATCAGGTATTAATTGAGCATTTTATATGTTCATGATTTTTTTAGCTTGAAATTGTATTCATGGATCATTGGCTTTAATTTCCGTTTTTCTTGTGATATTTGAGTGCCAATATGTCTTACATGATTTACATGAATTATTTGCACATTTTGGTAAGTTGTTGCAGCTTCTTGGTGTTGGTTTTGGTCATTTTTAGCCATGTTTGAATGCTTCCCTTGTTTCTGTAATGTCTGCTCTGCTTCTGCCCTCCGAACCAGGCCGGAACGGCCGTTCCCGCCCCAGCTTTGAACTGGGAAGGGCCATTCACGGGTCAACAGTACCTTTTTCCGAAAACGGGAATGGTTATTCCCAGTTTGTACTGGGAATGGGAATGGCCATTCTCAAGGGCTAAAATTTTGTAAAAACTTACAGACGCACGGGAAGTAATCAGGTAGTTGGGAACGGTTGTTCCCATTTCCTTCTTCAGCTCGAAATCGGGCTTTTTGTGTTTTCTTTTCAGAGGAGGTTCCCGTTAACGAGCCCGAGGCATAGTTTGTTCACTGCCACTCTTGTTTTTGTCAAGCACAAGGTGAGATTTAGGAATTTTGTATAGTTAAAGACCTAAAGCCTTATGTGATATTTTCGAGCCGCGCATGTGATTATATATTATGTATATAGATAAATAAGTGTTGAATAGAATATGTTTATGATCTTGTGAACAAGTTTGATTTTGGAAAGTTATTAAATAAACATATGTAAGCTACTTTTGGAAAGTTTTTCTGTTCAAGTTTAGCGAGATTTGCCATGAAAAATTTGGTATGAATGTTATGTGTATGTGAATGTGGATCCCAAGGAGCTATGGGTAAGGAGCCCTCGGGATGGTTTTGGGCCGTCGAGGTAAAGCCTGTACATAGTCTCCATACGATGTATCACATGCGACCCCGGGAGCTAGGAAAGGTATCATATTTGGATACCTTCGGTGTGAAAACCGGGGAGGGTACGTTGTGGGTTAGCTACCCCTCGTGAGTTTGTATATGTTATGGATGGTTAGGGCCACCGGTGGCTCTTCCATCATCGGAGTAGTGGATGGTTATGTTATGATTTATGTTTTGATTTGTTCTGAGGAGTAAATGTTGGAAGCTCGTTCTCGCCGAGCATGTGATATGTTATGTTCTGGGAAGTATGAATCGGGATAGAGTTTATGAAAAGGATTTTAAGTATATATGTTTGTTTTGGAACTTTGGTTTGTAAAACCTATTCCGGTTCATAAGTCCACCCTTTTGTTATGTGATTTGTTGTATATATATAGGGTGTGGGTGTGCGTTAGCCCCCTCACTCAGTCAGTTGACTGACCCCTCGTTTATTCTTTTAGTTGCAGGTTTTGGACTTGAGCTAGGCGGAGAAGTGTGTCCGCCCTTGCACTTATCGATCTAGGTCTTGTTAGGTGCATTTGCTTCCATGCACTTTATATCATTTTGTATATATATGTGATGGTACCTATACGTATCTATGTGATGCATCTTCTACTTGTTGGATTTAGTTATTCGCTTCCGCTTACTCTGGATTTTGTTTAGCTCCGCCTAGCCTAGTGAATGTGTTGGTCTCCCGTTCGCTATGATTCAGATCCGGGTACGGACTTTCCATTTCGTATTCGGGTTTGGATTCTAGTGCGGGGGATGTGGCCCTACGTATGGGTGCTACAATACAACAGTTTAATATATCCACATCTATGCGTTCTAGTTACACCGGCACATGTGTATCATATTTTCACAATAGATAGCAAAGAACATATCGTCATATCACTATTCCTTTAACAATGTTTCTTTCATTTTTTACTTCAGATGTTGCCTGTGTATGTAACATCCCGCATCTCTGAAGCATGACCCGATGACGTTTACGGGTAAGTCCTTTTACTTGAGTGTTTAATTTAAGAATTATGTGACTCATATGATTAAATGTGAATTGAATTCGGTATGCTAATTATTCGAATTAATTAAGAGTAATTGTTAATTTAAGTTATTTCGTACGTAAACCTCAACCGTTTAATTTAATTTAAGTCTATTTCATGAATAACTTCCAAAATCGATTTTAATACCTTACGTTATTTAACTTGTTTAATTTAAACTTATTCGAATTCGTCGTAAATTAATTTCTAATTAATTGTTTTGAGACGTCGTTAATTTATACAAAAGGTTCTCCAAATTAAATTAGATTATGAACTAATTGGTAAATTCTTTCTTCTTTTAATTCGTAAAATTATTTCGAAATTTGTAAGTTTATTTTATTATACTCGGGTTTTATTTTACGATTTTTCAACACGTCAGATTCGGGTTAAGTATACGAGAACCGGTGAGACTCTTTTTTCCTCTCTCTCTCTTCTCTCTCTCTCCTCTCCCACTCTATCTCCCATGGGTACTATGCACAGCTTCGGTTACGAGCCCATAACTCGGTTGTTTCACGACGAAATTCAACAAATGAATAGTCCATTTTGAAGATCTCGGTGAGACCTATGCAAGGGTACCAATTTCACGGGCTAATAACGACCGAAGGCGGAGATATCGCTGGATTTTAGTCACGCCTGGAGGGGGTAGCGGAGCCGCCACTTCGCCGGCCATTCGCGGCGGTTTCCAGCGGCCTTCCGATGACACGCGCCCAAGACCTAGAAGGAGGACCTCCCGGTGTTTTGTCTGACGTCGGCGGCGCGCCGCGGCGGTACGCGTCACTGTAGCGGCTAGTTTCATCGTCTTCCGACGATGTTTTTCGACGGGCTTGATGGTTTCCAAGGTTTTCCGACCCCCTGAGTTCATTTCCGGCATCAATTTCACTAGATCTTAGCCGTAGGTGGCGGGTCCGGCGTGGCAGCGGTGGTGCGGCTTGTGGCGGAGATTTGGAGCTTTTCCGACAAGTTTTTGGTGTCTGGCCCTTCTGAGAAGTTGCTCAACTCGACGAGGCCGAGCTATTCATGTAGGACCCGGTTCACGAATCGGCCGTTGGTGGCGGATCGTGGCGGCGCAGCGGTGGAGGTCCGCTCCGGGGATTTTTTTCCGGCGACCACTATGGGGGTTTCGAAGAGCTCGTCACGGGTAAGACAATGCCTTTTACGGATTCGATTTTCGTTCACCCGTTTGGAAGTAATTTCAGTTTGAAGATTTTGGGGTTTCGTATTATTGGATCTGAAAATGGAGACGATTGGCTTGGAATTTTCAGAAATTGATCGAGGATTTGGAACGAGCACAAGGAGTACTCATACGGGTGAACTTTCGGGATTTTTCTGGCACGTTCCGGCTGCGGTCAGCCACTGTTCCGGCGGTGTTCTGGCAGGCTTCTGACAGTTTGTCCGCCTCGTCGTGGTGAGTCCAACGCCACTTCCCGTTCGTTAATCGAACGCTCGGTTTATTTGTTATGAATTTATTTGGGTATTTGTGATTATTTGATTTAATTGTTCTAAATGCCAATTAATTGTCATATGCTTGAATTGTCGATCGATATGAATTCCAATGTATATGAAAAAATGTATAAAATGTAATTTGATATATACGGATGTTTTGATTTGCAATTTGAATCCCGACATGTAAAATTTGAGCTATTTGTCTAACTTTAAGGGGTGTTTGTGTAATTTTGGAAACGATATGAATTTATTTGATTTAAATTAAATAAACTTTGTCAAATTAAATATGTTATGTCATATATGAATTGAGTATACAATGTATGAATTATATGAACTTAGTATGTTTGGAATGTGATATGTAAACTTGCATGATTTGAATTAATTAAACCTTGTCAATTGGTAAATAAATATGTTAATCATGATTATGTTAAAGAAATTATTATGTCTAACCTTGAAACTTTGAATTAAGGTTTAATCAAGTAAATTGGAATTTAATCTAGTATGTAATATCTATGAATTTGTTATGCATCAGAATATTATATGAGACCTTGAATGATTATATGACTTAGCTAGAATTTAACTTGTGACCTCATGAATTAAATGAAATTCGTAGCATGCTATAATATGATATATTTGGTGTTATAATACGTGCTTTTTGTATGATAGGTGATATGTGAATTTAGTTTGTTGTTTGGTAAATGTACATCATATGAATTTCATTTTGTGCATTCATGTACATGTCCTAAGGTTTTCTTTTGTATATAATTGATATGAAGTTGAACCCTGCTTATGTGATTGCATTTCTTAAGTGTTTGAGCATGTGCCGTGCATCTTTGTGTGGTTGTCTGAGTCCGAGTCTGAGCTCTGTGTTGTGCTTTGTGTGTTCGGTTGGTACAGGTGCACCCGGGGTGGTGACAAGTGGGTCGTGTAGGTTCCGGGGTGGACCATTTACTGTATCTTCAGCTTTGTCTGGTACCAGGTGAGGTTAGGATATAATTATACCCTATCGTAATATGCTCGTTTTCGAATGTGCTCGATTTATAAGCCTTATATATATACGTAGATATGTGTGAAATATGTACTTTAATGGTTTTGTCATAAGTTTGAAAGTAAGGAACGCTATGTACGAGCCTATGTATGCTTAGTTTCGATATGTTATGATTTTGAGGTTAGTCTGGGCGATATGTACCTACGATGTGATAAGTACTGTAACGCCCCGACTTTTCGGACGTAAAGGTACGACGTATGTGTTTACCAATTTACGCGAATTAATTGTTTTTACGTGTTTTATATTTAATTTTATTATAAATTGTTATTATTTTATTTTATTATATTTTATTTTAATTTATTATTAATTCTAATATATATATATATCGTAATATAATATATATATATATATATATATATATATATATATATATATATATTTCTTTAATTATTATTAATTTATTGATTATGCTAATTAAATATTATGTTAATTAATCTGATTCATTTATTTAAATTTATGCATGGGAATTATAATTTGTGCATGGAACTTATATTATATGCATGAATTGCATGGAATGAGCATGTTACTTATTTTGTGCTTCGTTCTTATATGAAATGATATCGAAATGCCATGAATTTGTAGTATGTCGTAAATATATGTGTTATGAACATGCTTATATGCTCGGTTTATATTTTCGAATTTATTAGGAACCAAATCGGGGGCTAATGAGCACTTAGCGTACCCTTGGTTCCGAATTTTATATCTTGAGCTCGGGAACTCGGATTCGAGTTCCGTCAACTCCGCTGAACTCGTAATGAAAATTCTAGTTTATTAGACTTAGCCTTATATTTTTCCAAAGTCATTTGAACCTCCGAAATTCAAGCAAAACACGAATCGGCGACCAATTTGACCTTGCTGTGCAAAAATAGCCATATCTTTTCCAAACTATAACCAAATTAACCATGGTTTGATTCTATTGATCCCTAACTCAACCCCCTAACCGGATATAGCAAGCCCTAACCAAACCAATCCTCACACAATCCCCAAAACTCAGCCAAAGTTACTGTCTTTCAGTTTAGTCCCGTAACCCTTCATTCCTTAGAGATTTTGGAGCTCAAATCTCATCCAAACTTCATCAAATCAACAAGGTAAGTTTAGGATTATAATATATGCTCATTTCTGTTCATTTCCATCCTTTCATTCACGAATTTGAGCATGGTTTCAAGAATTTTTGAACAGATTTCAAAAATAAAGAATTTTGGGCATTTTATTGATCTCGTTCAATTCTTGTAGGTTTTGATTGATTCCAAGCTTGAGATTGATTGTTTTGACATCCTCATATCATTTATGATCATTGATTTCTTGGTGGTTGAAGTATTAATGAGTTATCATTTATGGCACTTGGGGAAAACTTTCATGAATGTCACGTATGCTTCCATTTCTGAGTTGAGCTTGTTTAGAACTGAATTACTTGTTGAATTTGTGTTTCTTGGATGAGTATTTGTTGGCCTAAACTGATATGGATGTGTGCAGATGATGAGAATTGTTCATACCCTGTTTTTCGCGTTTGGTTGCCCTGTTTTTTTTTTTTACTGATTTTCAGCTGTCAAAACTGCTGAGTTTCCTTCATGCTTTTGTTGTCAGTTTCGTAGCTTTGTGGGTGTGTTCTAGATGAGTTCTTGCTGCATTTTATACCTTGTAATGTTGCTTGTGTTGCCTGCATTTCTTGCTGGAACTTCTACCCTTTTTCTGCTGCGTTTGCTGTCAAGAACAGAGGTTGTTGCTGGGCGAGACACGGGGGTGTCATTTTTGTTCGCTCTAGCGTGGAACGGGGGTGCAGTTTGGCCTGGAATTGCTGTACCGAGACACGGGGGTGTCTCGGTCTGGGCTTGGGAGGTGACACGGGGGTGTCACCCCGTTTTTCCTAATTCATTTGCCTGCGTTTTCTTTTTCCGGCGATGCATGTGTTGCTGCTGTATATAATCTGTGCAGTGTGTGTGTTGCATGCATGGGAGTGGTGTTGTTTGTGCATGGAATTGTGGAGTTAATTGCATGCATGAGTATTTATATTACATTTTTGTGTGTGTACGTGTATGCATGTAGTTATATAATATATTGCATGCATATGTATATATATATATATTTATGCATGTGTGCGTGTATATATATATATATATACTGTATATATACTTATGTATTTATATAATTATTATATATTATTATATTATATATGTTTATTATTATATTATATATATTTATTATATATTTTAGATAATATTTAATTTAATTCAATTCTTGAAATTAATTGATTTCCATTTCGCGTATTTAATTACCGACTATTGATTGAACGTTTTATTTAATTCTTTTATTCCTAATTGTGAATATGAATATTATGTGTTATGAATTTATGAATTTATGAAATTGAATGAAATATATGAACGAATGATTTGATTATATGTTTTAAACTCCTTAATAGTGCACATGAACGTTTTCATGATATAATATGATCATTTATGCATTCATGTCATATTCACTTCATTGCCGAGCGTCGTATGTGGTCATTGAGTCTCATACCTTTTCTTTTGCACAGATTCGGGTTTGGTCGGAGACGAGGGCGAGCCTTGAGACGCTTGTGCCTTTCCTTTGCTTTGAAAAAGGTGGGTTTTTCTTCTACTAGTTAAAACAACCATATATATTCCTTATGTGAAAGGTTTTAAGCCAAAATAGTATATTTATATATATCGAGTCATTTTGGGTAAATGATTTCAAATGTTTGACCCTTTTTATTTATGAAACCCTACCTTATGTTTTGGCGAGACATATTTATGATTGCACGGGCCCCGGGACTTAGTATATATGGCTAACCGAGGAAGCAGGGGCTGACGGGGATCCCATTTACTAGTTCCAACCAACTACGGCGAAACGGACCTCGTCAAGGAGTTTTTGACGAGGAAACGCTAACCGGGCTTTGAGGACTCATGAACCTCATAGCCACATTGATATGATTTGGTGGTCGAGCCTTGCAAACTCGTCCACCACCCGGAGGAAGAAGGAGTATATGAATGATTATGATCATGTTATGTATGAGCACAAAAGATTTATGTATGATAATGAATGATTGAATAATTGATTATGATTACACGAGGAGTAGGTTGGAGATTGTGCACGCCCACTCGCCGGGCCTTAAACCCTTATGAACAATTATGAATGAAAATGAACGTCGTAATCCCGTTGATGTTTTCTTTTGTTTTAACCACTTGGTAATTCTTATCAAACTTCACACGGGATTAGGGCTTGCATGTATGTGTTTAATTTATGCGATATTATATCTTATGCCCCGTTTTATACCCACCAGTCTCTTTTAGACTGAACCCGGTTGTTTTCAGTTGTTTTGTGCAGGTATAGGAGTGCTAGGCGGGAATACAAGTCGTCTAGGTCTTGCATTTATGTTTAGCACTTCTTTTCAGTCTCACATGTTCATACTCTTATTGCTATTTTGTATATGATCATAGTATAGCTTGGAGCGTTATGATTTGTAGGCCGTGAGTGCCGTTGAACTTGACTGCTTTTGTATATCTTTTTTTGGAGCTTGGTGGCTCATTGTATATATGCTTTGTCGTTCTTGCTTCCGCGTTTTGTTTTAACTCTGATTTCATGTTTTCTTGAGTTGATTGGTTTAAGGGTTAGTCCCGCCTAGCATAGCGTGTGTGTTGTGTCCCCGTTCGCCGTGGATTTGGCACATGCATGGACTTCCATTTCATATACGGGTCGGGTCTCGGTGCGAGGGATGTGGTACCTTACGCTCGGGTGCTACATCCTTATGTGGTATCAGAGCCTAGGGTTGCAAAACCCGGGCTCTAGTGTCGTGTTGAGTCAGTTAAGTCGTTCGCCTTTAGGAACAACTTGTCAATGTGTTGCATATGCATTGTTTACGTGCTTGTGTGCTTTAAATTCTGAATTTTGATCGAATTAGTTGCACTTGCATGCATGGACTAAAAATAGCATGCATTTCAGCATTTCTTGGACAGGATGCCTCCACGTAGACACCGTGAGAGATCTCCAGGACATCGTCGTCATCATGACCGATCCCCTACGCCTCCACCCCAACCACAAGCACCATCGATGGATATGGGGAATTTCATGGAAGCGGTTTTCAATTATGTCGAGCATAGGAGGGCTCAAGCTCCCCCACCACAACAAGCAGAACAACAAGCTCCTCCACCAAACCATAATAATAGAGATCCTCATGGGGTGTTTCTGAGCTACAACCCCCCTCGGTTTTCTGGTTCTATTGATGATGCGGTCTCGGAGGGTTGGTTGATTCGATTAGAGGGGATATTTGGAGTCCGACAGTTTACTACGCAAGAGAAGGCTCAATTTGCTATATTCTAGCTTGATGGAGATGCGTACGAATGGTGGGAAAGAACAAGGGAGAAACTCGAGGTAGATGAAGAGGAAGTGACTTGGGAAGTCTTCAAGAGAGAATTTAGAGAATGCTTTGTACCGGAAGTGGTAAGAGAGAGGAAGGAGCAGGAGTTCATGGAGTTAAAGCAAGGTGCGCGTACGGTGACTCAATACCTCGCCGTATTTAATAGACTTGGGAAATATGCTGCTCATGTCACCCGGGATGAGAAAAGAAAGTCGAGGAAATTCATTGCGGGGTTAAGATAGGACTTGAGACACGGTCAGGCGGGTCACAACTTCGAGTCATTTGCCGACACCGTGCAAAGGGCTTTGGTTCAAGAGGAGGAATTCAAGAAGAAGGATCCGATTTTTAGAGCTCCAATGGGAAGAGGTTCCGGATCGAATTCGGGAAAGAGGCCGATGATTCAAGCTACTCCCCCTCCTAAGGGTCCGTTTAAGAAGCCAAGAATGGAAGGACCAACTCCACTGGTTCTAAAAGCCTTGCCTGCACCAACGAGGGATCGACAAGGTCCGAGTGAGGCAAGATTGGCTCAAGCTCCTTGTACACATTGTGGAGGACCAACTCACAACTTTTATAATTGTCGGAGGAGGTTGAATTTGTGCCTCATATGCGGGAAGGGTGACCATATGGCGGATACTTGTCCCGACAAGGACCCCGGATTTCAAAGACGAGTTCAAAGGCCAATGATCCCGGCTCGTGCTTACGCCCTCGAGGGTGAGGAGCAAGATGTAGAGATTGATCCCACAGCCGTGGTAGAAGGTACCCTATGCATACATAACATGAGCATTCATGCACTCTTTGATCCAGGTGCCACGCATTCCTTTATTTCTTGTGACTTAGTTGCTACTCTGTGCTTGCCTGTTATTTGTCTTTCTTCTTGTTATTTGGTGAGTTCGCCACTTGGTGGTAGTCTTCAGACAGATCAGTTGGTTCGGGAGTGTTCAGTTCTGATTGAAGGGAAAGAATATCCGGCTGATTTAATTGTTATGCCTATGAAGAGGTATGGAGTTATCTTGGGTATGGACTGGTTGTCCAGGCATCGGGCCAATGTTGATTGTTTTGCGAAGAAGGTGATTTTGGGTAATGAATTGGTGATTGGTAGTGGATCAAGAACGGTATCTCTCTTGTCTTATATGGAAGCTCACAAGTTGATGAGAGAAGGAGCAACGGGATTTATTGCTTACCTTCTGAATAGGCCGAAAGATCAAGTTAAATTGGAGGATACCGCGGTTGTGAAGGATTTTTCCGATGTGTTTCCGGAAAATTTGAGTTCCTTACCACCAGACCGTGAGATCGAATTTGTCATTGACTTATATCCAGGATCCACACCGTATTCTAAGACTCCGTATCGGATGGCACCGGCCGAATTGAAAGAGTTAAAGATTCAATTGGAAGAATTGCTCAAAGTTGGATATATACGGCCGAGTTCGTCACCTTGGGGTGCTCCGATTCTCTTTGTTAAGAAAAAGGATGGAACCTTAAGAATGTGTATAGATTATCGGGAGCTTAATCGGATGACTGTAAAGAATAAGTATCCTTTGCCCCATATTGAGGATTTATTCGATATGTTACAAGGTTCGGGGGTATACTCAAAATTGGACTTGAGACAAGGATACTATCAATTGAAGATCCGGGAAGAGGACATTCCGAAGACGGGATTTAACACCCGGTATGGACACTACGAGTTTGTAGTGATGCCTTTTGGATTGACTAATGCTCCGGCTGCTTTTATGGATATGATGCATCGAATTTTCCGGCCCTATTTGGATAAGT
The DNA here is from genome assembly GCA_037501455.1 of Lantana camara. Lineage (NCBI taxonomy): Eukaryota > Viridiplantae > Streptophyta > Magnoliopsida > Lamiales > Verbenaceae > Lantana > Lantana camara. The sequence continues at coordinate 100,190,326 of CM074855.1, forward strand.
TTATGGTAATCTTCATCGATGACATCTTGGTTTATTCGAGGACTCCGGAGGATCACGCCAGGCACCTCAGAATTGTGTTGGACACCTTAAGGGAACATCGGTTGTATGCTAAGTTTAGCAAATGCGAGTTCTGGATTGATCGGGTAGCATTTTTGGGCCATATTATTTCAAGGAAAGGTTTGGAAGTAGACCCTTCTAAGATTGAGACGGTTATTCAATGGCAAAGCCCGAAAAATGCTTCGGAAGTAAGGAGTTTCTTGGGTTTGGCAGGCTACTACCGGAGATTCGTTCAGGATTTTTCAAAGATTGCGGCTCCTTTAACCCGATTGACTAAGAAGGCGGTTAAGTTTGAGTGGGACGAGGCATGTGAGGCTAGCTTTCAACTTTTGAAGGAAAAGTTGACTACCGCTCCTGTATTAGCACTTCCCGAAGGTATAGAAGGATATACAGTTTATACGGACGCCTCAAAGGAAGGTTTGGGATGTGTGTTGATGCAAAATGGAAAAGTAATCGCCTATGCCTCAAGGAAATTGAAAGAGCATGAACAGAACTACCCCATTCATGATTTGGAGTTAGCGGCAGTGATCTTTGCTTTGGGTAAGTGGAGACACTATCTTTATGGAATTTCGTTCGAGGTCTTTTCCGATCACAAGAGTCTCCAATACTTATTCTCACAAAAGGAATTGAACAAGAGACAACGGCGTTGGATGGAACTTTTGGCGGATTATGAGTGTACAATCCGATACCATCCCGGCAAAGCCAATTTGGTCGCGGATGCGCTTAGTCGGAAAGCTAACGTGTCCAATGTGAAAGTGGAAATTGGAGATGAGAATGAGTTGTTCAGACTGAGGGCTAGTATTCGGAATATTACGGTTCAACCAGATCTTAAACAAAGATTATTTGATACTCAAACGATTGATCTCGAGGTTCAGAAATTAGCTGAGAAAGCTCGAGCTGATTCAGAGTGTCCGTTTGGGTTTGATGATACGGGACTTCTAAGATTCAAGAATAGAGTTGTTGTCCCGGAAGAGTTAAAAAGGATTATTCTTGAGGAAGCCCATCGGTCAGGGTATTCGATACATCCCGGAGGGAACAAAATGTATAAGGATCTCAAGCAATTCTATTGGTGGAATGGATTGAAACGGGATGTTATCAACTTCGTGAAACACTGCATGACCTATCAAGTGGTAAAGGCAGAACATCAAAAGCCATCGGGGCTACTTCAACCATTGCCTATCCCGGAATGGAAATGGGAACAAATAGCCATGGATTTTGTTTCGGGATTACCAAAAGTGAGAGGAGGTTTCGATGGAATTTGGGTTATAGTGGACAGGTTGACAAAATCAGCTCATTTCCTTGCTATCAGAATGTCCGATAAAGTGAGTAAGTTGGCTAAGAGATACAATGATGAGATTGTCAGGCTTCATGGAGTACCTGTTAGTATTGTCTCGGATCGGGATCTCAGATTTACTTCACGGTTATGGCAAGAATTACAGAAGTGTTTGGGAACAAGGCTTCAATTCAGCACAACTTTCCATCCTCAGACCGACGGACAATCAGAAAGGTTGATTAAGTATCTGGAGGACCTATTGAGAGCTTGTGCATTGGACTTTCAAAGTTCATGGAATGAACAGTTGCCGTTAATCGAATTTGCTTACAACAATAGTTATCAAGCCTCGATTGAAATGGCCCCTTATGAAGCTCTTTACGGACGTAAATGTCGATCACCATTGTTCTTTGACTTGGAGGAATGGAATTGGACCAAGCAAGAAGGGATTAAAAGAGGGGAAAAGAAGGAAAAACCCTCTAAGGCTGTACAAGAGGCTATTGATAAGGTCCAGATAATTAGACAACGGATGAAGGCCGCTCAGGATCGACAAAAGAGTTATGTAGATCTTCGGAGGAAGAATTTGGAGTTTGAGATTGGAGATAGGGTTTTCTTAAAGGCTTCTCAACGAAAAGGGTTCTCAAGGATTGGACGAGGAGGAAAATTAAACCCTCGGTATATGGGACCATATGAGATTTTAGAGAAGATTGGGGATACGGCTTATCGATTGGACTTGCCTCCGAGTTTGACTGGAATTCATAACGTGTTTCATGTTTCACAGCTCCGAAAATATTATCGAGATGAGTCCGAGGTTCTACCGGTTGAAAAAGTGGAATTAGAACCGGATCTCACCTTCGTTCAGAAGCCGATTAAGATATTGGATCGAAAATTTCAGGAAGTTCGAAATCGGCGTATTCCACTAGTCAAGGTTCTTTGGAGAAGTGATAAAACCGAAGAGGCTACGTGGGAGACGGAGGATAAGATGAAAAGATTTCACCCCGAATTGTTTCCGAGCGAGCAGTGAATCCGAGGACGGATTCTTTTAAGGGGGAGAGATTGTAACGCCCCGACTTTTCGGACGTAAAGGTACGACGTATGTGTTTACCAATTTGCGCAAATTAATTGTTTTTACGTGTTTTATAATTAATTTTATTATAAATTGTTATTATTAATTCTAATATATATATATATATATCGTAATATAATATATATATATATATATATATATATATATATATATATATTTCTTTAAATATTATTAATTTATTGATTATGCTAATTAAATATTATGTTAATTAATCTGATTCATTTATTTAAATTTATGCATGGGAATTATAATTTGTGCATGGAACTTATATTATATGCATGAATTGCATGGAATGAGCATGTTACTTATTTTGTGCTTCGTTCTTATATGAAATGATATCGAAATGCCATGAATTCATAGTATGTCGTAAATATATGTGTTATGAACATGCTTATATGCTCGGTTTATATTTTCGAATTTATTTGATATGTTAACGAATTTAATTTGATTCGAGGAACCAAATTGGGGGCTAATGAGCACTTAGCGTACCCTTGGTTTCGAATTTTATATCTTGAGCTCGGGAACTCGGATTCGAGTTCCGTCAACTCCGCTGAACTCGTAACGAAAATTCGAGTTTAGTAGATTTAGCCTTATATTTTTCCAAAGTCATTTGAACCTCCGAAATTCAACCGAAACATGAATCGGCGACCAATTTGACCTTGCTGTGCAAAAATAGCCATATCTTATCCAAACTATAACCAAATTAACCATGGTTTGATTCTATTGATCCCTAACTCAACCCCCTAACCGGATATAGCAAGCCCTAACCAAATCAATCCTCACACAATCCCCAAAACTCAACCAAAGTTACTGCCTTTCAGTTCAGTCCCGTAACCCTTCATCCCTTAGAGATTTTTGAGCTCAAATCTCATCCAAACTTCATCCAATCAACAAGGTAAGTTTAGGATTGTAATATATGCTCATTTTTGTTCATTTCTATCCTTTCATTCACGAATTTGAGCATGGTTTCAAGAATTTCTGAACAGATTTCGAAAATGAAGAATTTTGGGTATTTTATTGATCTCGTTCGATTCTTGTTGGTTTTGATTGATTCCAAGCTTGAGATTGATTGTATTGGCATCCTCATATCATTTATGATCATTGATTTCTTGGTGGTTGAAGTATTAATGAGTTATCATTTATGGCACTTGGGGAAAACTTTCATGAATGTTACGTATGCTTCCATTTCTGGGTTGAGCTTGTTTAGAACTGAATTACTTGTTGAATTTGTGTTTCTTGGATGAGTATTTGTTGGCCTAAACTGATATGGATGTGTGCAGATGATGAGAATCGTTCATACCCTGTTTTTCGCGTTTGGTTGCCCTGTTTTTTTTTTTACTGATTTTCAGCTGTTAAAACTGCTGAGTTTCCTTCATGCTTTTGCTGTCAGTTTCGTAGTTTTGTGGGTGTGTTCTAGATGAGTTCTTGCTGCATTTTATACCTTGTAATGTTGCTTGTGTTGCCTGCATTTCTTGCTGGAACTTCTACCCTTTTTCTGCTGCGTTTGCTGTGAAGAACAGAGGTTGTTGCTGGGCGAGACACGGGGGTGTCATTTTTGTTCGCTCCAGCGAGGAACGGGGGTGCAGTTTGGCCTGGAATTGTTGTACCGAGACACGGGGGTGTCTCGGTCTGGGCTTGGGAGGTGACACGGGGGTGTCACCCCGTTTTTCCTAATTCATTTGCCTGCGTTTTCTTTTTCCGGCGATGCATGTGTTGCTGCTGTATGTAATATGTGCAGTGTGTGTGTTGCATGCATGGGAGTGGTGTTGTGTGTGCATGGAATTGTGGAGTTAATTGCGTGCATGAGTATTTATATTACATTTTTGTGTGTGTACGTGTATGCATGTAGTTATATAATATATTGCATGCATATGTATATATATATATATATATTTATGCATGTGTGCGTGTATATATATATACTGTATATATACTTATGTATTTATATAATTATTATATATTATTATGTTATATATGTTTATTATTATATTATATATATTTATTATATATTTTAAATATTATTTAATTTAATTCAATTCTTGAAATTAATTGATTTCCATTTCGCGTATTTAATTACCGACTATTGATTGAACGTTTTATTTAATTCTTTTATTCCTAATTGTGAATATGAATATTATGTGTTATGAATTTATGAATTTTTGAAATTGAATGAAATATATGAACGAATGATTTGATTATATGTTTTAAACTCCTTAATAGTGCACATGAACATTTTCATGATATAATATGATCATTTATGCATTCATGTCATATTCACTTCATTGCCGAGCGTCGTATGTGGTCATTGAGTCTCATACCTTTTCTTTTGCACAGATTCGGGTTTGGTCGGAGACGAGGGCGAGCCTTGAGATGCTTGTGCCTTTCCTTTGCTTTGAAAAAGGTGGGTTTTTCTTCTACTAGTTAAAACAACCATATATATTCCTTATGTGAAAGGTTTTAAGCCAAAATAGTATATTTATATATATCGAGTCATTTTGGGTAAATGATTTCAAACGTTTGACCCTTTTTATTTATGAAACCCTACCTTATGTTTTGGCGAGACATATTTATGATTGCACGGGCCCCGGGACTTAGTATATGTGGCTAACTGAGGAAGCAAGGGCTGACGGGGATCCCATATACTAGTTCCAACCAACTACGGTGAAACGGACCTCGTCAAGGAGTTTTTGACGAGGAAACGCTAACCGGGCTTTGAGGACTCATGAAACTCATAGCCACATTGATATGATTAGGTGGTCGAGCCTTGCAAACTCGTCCACCACCCGGAGGAAGAAGGAGTATATGAATGATTATGATCATGTTATGTATGAGCACAAAAGATTTATGTATGATAATGAATGATTGAATAATTGATTATGATTACACGAGGAGTAGGTTGGAGATTGTGCACGCCCACTCGCCGGGCCTTAAACCCTTATGAACAATTATGAATGAAAATGAACGTCGTAATCCCGTTGATGTTTTCTTTTGTTTTAACCACCTGGTAATTCTTATCAAACTTCACACGGGATTAGGGCTTGCATGTATGTGTTTAATTTATGCGATATTATATCTTATGCCCCGTTTTATACCCACCAGTCTCTTTTAGACTGAACCCGGTTGTTTTCAGTTGTTTTGTGCAGGTATAGGAGTGCTAGGCAGGAATACAAGTCGTCTAGGTCTTGCATTTATGTTTAGCACTTCTTTTCAGTCTCACATGTTCATACTCTTATTGCTATTTTGTATATGATCATAGTATAGCTTGGAGCGTTATGATTTGTAGGCCGTGAGTGCCGTTGAACTTGACTGCTTTTGTATATCTATTTTTGGAGCTTGGTGGCTCATTGTATATATGCTTTGTCGTTCTTGCTTCCGCGTTTTGTTTTAACTCTGATTTCATGTTTTCTTGAGTTGATTGGTTTAAGGGTTAGTCCCGCCTAGCATAGCGTGTGTGTTGTGTCCCCGTTCGCCGTGGATTTGGCACATGTATGGACTTCCATTTCATATACGGGTCGGGTCTCGGTGCGGGGGATGTGGTACCTTACGCTCGGGTGCTACGAGTACGATATGCATGTGATATGTCCATCAGTCTGTCTGTGGCGAGATGTGGTTTGTGAGATAAGCTTTATGATAAGTGTGATTTTTGCGTTATGGTTGGGGCCCCGAAGATAGGATCACCCGGAACCCACCCTGTGGAGATGGGGGATTGTAACGCCCTAGTTTTTCTAATAACCTTACGAGATATTTTGTAAATTATATTTCCTAAGTATTATATAAAATTAGCATAACTTGAGAATTATCGTATGATTTGTATTTATGTGATACGTGAAATAATTGCCAACCATGACTTAATTGTCCTTAAGTGATCATCTTTCTTAATTTGAGGATCTAATTGCATTAACTTTGCCTGGGAGTTAAATTATCATTCTCCATGAGTGTGAACCTAATTGCATGACTTATGAATTGGAGGGATTAAATTGCAAATTGTGCCTAGTCATCTAATTAGGTGGAAGCATCATATAATATCTAGCTTATTTCATTTTATTGCATACAAACATACACACACTTGATCATTCTTCTCTCTCCCTTATCTCGATCAACCCCAAGCAAGAAGAAATGAGGGATTTCATCACTTTGAACCAATTTTCCGGATTAATTGCATACTTTGAGGCTTAAGCATCATCATTACTTCATCACCTCTCTTCTCTCTTCATTTCAAGGGAAAGGTGGTGATTTGTATGAATTCTTGATTGAATATATGATTCTAGGGTTAGTATTTAAGTGAATTAATTTGTGTAATTGTTGTTGGAAGTATGATTATATGGTTATAGCTTGGATTTGATGCATGTATTGTGAAGTTTATGAACTTGGAGCATAAGTTGATATTTGGGTTTGAAATGAGTGGTTTTTGATGGTTAAGCATGGATTTAAGAGCTTATTTGAGATATTATTGAACTATAAGTATACTAACATGTTTATTCCATGAATTATATGCACTTGGAGCTTGGTATGTGATCATGTATTGATTTGTGGTTTTGGTTCGAGCATTTCCTGTGACACCCCAGTTTTCGGCCGTCCAGGTACGCACTTACGAGAGAGCTAAATGTGCAATTTAAATTATTTTAATTTCATATTTAATTGAATTATACTTTATTATTTGAAATTCTTATATGAATTATTTGAATTTATATGAAATATTCGAATTATATGTCAAAATTGCCTAAGTGATTGATGATACGAATTTTTATAAATTTTATGATATGTGAATTTAATTTCCGAGCATGCTAATTTCTGTGAATTATGTGATTAAGGGCTTAATTGTATGATTTATTTAATTTTGGACTTAATTGAAATTTGAACTTGGACTTATTTGAAACTTTTTAAAAGTTTTGGACCAATTTGAAAAATATCTTTTTTAATAAAAATTTTATATATTTTAATTAGTTTAAATATTATTTTAAAATTTTATTTATTGTTTCTTTTAAAAATTTGATTTTTATTATTTGAATAATAAGCTTCTTTGTTGAAAATGTTTTGCGTTTGTGCTCGAGTTGAGATCGAATTTTCGTGTCGATTTAATATCCATGAATTATACGTGTTATGAATTCGTTTATGAGCTCGTTTTAATTTTTCGGACTTGTTTGATATGGTAACGAACCATATTTTAATTGTTTGGGGACTCGAGGGCCTAACGTAGTTTTAGCGCACATTGTGTTTCGGAGGCCATAACTTGAGATCGGAAATTCGGATTCAAATTCTGAAAGTATCACTGGACTCGTGACGAAATTTGGAAGCTAGAGAACTTGGCCTCATATTTTTCTAAACCCGTTTGGTTCCCCGTATTTTGTCCGGAACGAACTGTTCGAGCAAATCTGCCACCTTGGTGTATTTTGGCCATAACTAACTCATTTCTTAACCAAATCACTTGATTCTTGAGCCTAATTAACCCTAACTTAACCCACTTTCACCCACCCTTAACCCAATTTTCTAACTCAGCATATGGGAAGAGAGAAAAGCTGCTGATTTAGGAGAAAAGAGAGAAAACCCGCCACTGTTCATTCTTGAGGATTTTGAGCTCGTTTCTTGTCCGTTTTGCCTCAAATTTGAAAGGTAAGCCCGGATTCTTGTTCTATATCTTCTCCTATTTCTTTTGAGTACCTATTTACTGAACTTGAACATGGTTTGATTGGGTTATGGCATACGTGATGAATAGTTAGGTTTTGGTGAATATTTGGTGAAATTGAATGATTCTTTGGATCTTTTGAGTTATGAAGCATGCTATGTGATCCTTATACCTTCGTTAATGTTTGTATGACAATAATTTTGGAGTTAGTTGTGTGTATTGATTGATATCATTAATGGACTTCAAAATATTTCAAGTTTTTCCTCCTTTTTGTTGTTGCTTTCGCACGTGGTTGCTGCTGTCAGTTTCTTGAGGTTTAAGGGCTGGTTTAGATGTGAATTTTGTTGTCTGGATTGTTGTTTATGCTGCTGCGTTGTTGCTGCTTCAGGGCTCTGCTGCTGCTGCGTGAAAGAAGGGAAGAAAACAGGGGCTGCTGCTTCGTTGGATGCTGCGTAATCTCCCCGGGCGGGGAGATTCTATCTTGGAAGTGTCCCCGGGCGGGGATACTGGTGCAGAAACCTTCTGCATCTTCTTTACCCGGCCGGGGAGTTTTGTGTTGAGCCTTTACCCGGCCGGGGAGCTCAGATTGCTGCTGCGTTCCTCTTAGTTGGAATGTATTTGTGCAGGTGTGTTTGTAATTATGTGTATACGTGAGTGCATGTGTGTTAGCGTGGTGTTGTGCATGCATATTTATATTTATAATCTGTGTGTGTAAGTGTTATGTGGATTGCATGCATGTTATGTGCGTGTGTGTTTTTGTGCATGAGTTTATATATTTATAAATGTATTAGTGTAGGAATGCATGAAATGTGAATATATTTATATATATATATGTGTGAATATTTTAATGCATGAATATATATTATATATGTAATATATATTTATGTAGTGCATGCACGTGAGGTATATATATATATATATATATATATATATATATAACCTATGCATGCATTTGGTATATGATATATATATTATATATTATGTATTTAAGAATTAAATTAATGATGTGTATTTTATTTGTTTAATCTTTGAATATTATGATCTTAAGTGCCATATGTGATATGAATTCAATGAATAAATACGTGTATGGATTATGGATGCTCGTGGTATGATATTAAATGACTTAATATGAATTTATTTATCGTAAAATGAATTTTGTTTCTTGGATTATTTGTGTGATATTTCGTTAATTGCTCCATTATGCCTAAGTATGAAATTATATGAACTGAGTAGCATCATATGCATTCATATGCATTTGCCGAGCGTTTCCTTGGTTCATATTGAGTCTAAGTGTGGTTCCCTTGTTTAGATTGTTCGAGTGGAGTTGCTCGTGGGGTGCTTTGGGCTGTTCGTTCGGCTTGTTCATCAAGGTGAGGTTTTAGGTTTGTTTCTTTTTAGCTAATGCGACCTACAACCTTATGTGATTGTTTTCAACCCCGTATGCGAATATACTATTATATTTATATAATAAATATGTGCTTATACGATATGTTTATGGCTTTTTCATACAATTAAAGGTTTTCAAATGATATATACGAGCGTATGTAAGCTTGAAAATGTTTTGCAACGAGGCTATGCTCCAAACCGTGTGTCTTCTTGCTAGCTATGGATTAGGATGACACGGAGAGGTACGTCTATAGCATACGCTAAGTTGCAAGGTAAGGTACGCTCTGATAAGGTACATACGTTATGATTAAGTTACGTTATGTTTCGAGCGAGTTATGGTATGATATGCTCTGATTTGTTCGGTATGTTGGGCCCCGGAGGTAAGGGAGACCGAGGACGACCATGGGGTCGCCGGTTATGACCCCTGTACACATCTCCACAGTTCGATAGGATCAACCCGAAACCCACTATGGGATTGGTGCTCGTACTCGCCGAGCTTTTTGTACGTTATGTTGATTATGAAACGGGATAGGACTTTTAAATTAAAGATACGCTATGATTTTGATATGATATGTATACGTTTGTTTTAAAATGGATTTCGGTGTACAAAACCCTATTCCCGGTTCATAGTCTTTTGTTTAATACGTGCTATGCTTTATTATGTATTGTGTATGTGTTCAGCCCCCTCACTCAGTCGAGTTGTAGACTGACCCCTCTCTTTTCCCCCTTTAGTTGCAGGTGCAGGTTGTGGGTCGAGTTAGGCGGCGGTCTTCTTTTAGGTCTTTTGAGTCAGTTGTTCGAGTCTTTTTGCATTCTGCATCTTTATCTTTATCTTTATGCCTTGGAATTTTAAATATGTATAAGCTTATGATCGTGTATTTAACGTATCTCGTTGATTTGTTATGACTCGGGACAGGTTTCTAGGATAAGAATGAACCCGTTATGTATTTATGTTTTATGTTTGATTTACGGGATTAGGTATCTATGCTAGTTGAACCCGTCACCTGTTTCTATTTGAGATCTCGTTTGTTGCTTCCGCTTTTGGTTTTATTTTGTTGTGCATTCTGATTTTGGGTCTAGACCGCCTAGCCTAGGGGTGTGTTTTTGTTGTCTTCCGTTCGCCATGGCTTGGTGCGTGTGCGGAGTTGTCATTTCGTTACACGTGTCGAGCTGTGGTGCGGGGGATGTGGTACATTTCCCCTGTTTCTGCTCTGTTCTGCATCACCTGCACAGCGGGAACGGCCCTTCCCGTCCCAGTTCATTCTGGGAACGGCCGTTCCCCAACCTGTTAGCTGTCCCGCGAGACTGGGAACGGCCCTTCCCAGTTTTGGTTTACTGCCGGAAAGGCTGTTCCCAGCCATGAGCAAATTCCAAATTCTTACAGACGCACGGGATTTAGTTAGGGGAGCCGGGAACGGCCCTTCCTGTAATAGCCCGAAAACCCATCTCTCGATATTGTCCGCTTTGGTGGGCTAAGCGACACCACCCTCACGGTTTTGTTCTTCCCGTTGTTATTTAAACCCGAAGGTGCCCAACCAGGAAAAGGCCTCAACAGGGAAGAGTTATCCACCCCCTTATAAGGCAGGCTTCGTTCTCCTCTTCTTCCGATGTGGGATAAGCAGTTTGAGCCTTACAGTCCACCCCCCCATAAGGGCCCAGCGTCCTCGCTGGCACACCGGACCGGGTCCCGGCTCTGATACCATTTCTAACAGCTCGAAAACCCGCCTGTCGATATTGTCCGCTTTGGTGGGCTAAGCGACACCACCCTCACGGTTTTGTTCTTCCTGTTGGTATTTAAACCCGAAGGTGCCCAACCAGGAAAAGGCCTCAACAGGGAAGAGGTATCCACCTCCTTATAAGGCAGGCTTCGTTCTCCTCTTCTTCCGATGTGGGACAAGTACTTTGAGCCTTACAATCCACCCATACGTATAATTTCAGAAGAATTCATATGAAATCGAATAACAAGATTCATAACGTATCATATGACATATATTTAGTATATATATAATAGTATATTCGCATGCGGGCTTGAAAATGAGCACATAGGGTCGTAGGTCGCATTAACTAAAAGAAAACAAACCTAAACATCACCTGGCACCAAACAAAGTCGAAGATACCGCAAATGGTCCACCCCGGAACCTGCACGACCACAAGTCACCACCCCGGGTGCACCTAAACCAACTGAACACACAAAACGGACCACAAAGCTCAGACTCAGACAGACAACCACACAGAGACGCACGGCAAATGCAATCACATAATAAGGGTCAACTTCACCAAATATTGAGGATTTTATCGGGACTTCAAGAGACTCCATGGATCACTTTTCTGTGATAGGCCTTTTCCCGATTGGGCACCTTCAGGTTTAAATACCAACGGGAAGAACAAAACCGTGAGTGTGGTGTCGCTTAGCCCACTAAAGCGGACAATATCGACAGGCGGGTTTTTGGGCTGTTACAAATGGTATCAGAGCCGAGACCCGGTCCGATGTGCCAGCGAGGACGCTGGGCCCTTATGGGGGGGGTGGACTGTAAGGCTCAAAGTGCTTGTCCCACATCGGAAGAAGAGGAGAACGAAGCCTGCCTTATAAGGGGGTGGATACCTCTTCCCTGTTGAGGCCTTTTCCTGGTTGGGCACCTTCGGGTTTAAATACCAACGGGAAGAACAAAACCGTGAGGGTGGTGTTGTTTACCCACCAAAGCGGACAATATCGACAAGTGGGTTTTTGGGCTGTTACACTTCCCATTTCCAGTTCAAAACCGGAACGTTTGTTCCCATGCTCCAGAGGGTTCAGTGAATTTTCTGCATAAAATTCCTTTTTCCAAATCTATTTCTAATGCCTTAATTCATCGATAAGTGTTATTATATGTGCATTTTATGCATGAAAATGATCATATCATTCCATAATTTGTCAATGCACGTTATAATGTTCATGATCACGTTGTTTGTCTTAAATGGTTCGTACGAGTCGTGTCTCACGAAAACTTGTCCTTGTTGCACAGATTGTCTTCCCATTGACGAGGAGCAAGCTCTATAGTCGTAACCTTATTAATTGTCGGCACAGGTGAGGTTTAATTTCTAGATATATAGAACCCTATAACCCTATTTGATGTTTTCGGCCAAAATGTATCTATATATCTATAGCTTTCAAGCCTTATGATTTTCAAAGGATTTCATGAACGGATTGATTGATTGATTGATCGTGTTTTGGCGAGTAAAGCATGTTCACTTTGCGCCCGAGGGTAGTGTATTGAGCCAACCGGGAAAGCAAGGGCTGACGGGTAACTCTTGCACTATCCTCACTGATTTTGGGATGACCCCTGAATCCACTAGGAGATTAGTGGAGGAAGGAGTTCCGGGTATAGTGAATCATGAACCCTATGCTCAAACTGATTGGATGGCGGGGCCTTGCAATCCCCCATCACCCGGAGGAAGAAGGAGTTATTGAAATTGCTAATTGTGCACTATAATTGATGGCGTGATTACCTAATCATTAAATAATTGAATTATTGTACACAGTCAGAGAAAGGTTGGAGATTTTCCCTCACTCGTCGTGCCACTGATTGATTGAATTGATTGATTGATTGTAAATTGGATAGTTGTAATCTCGGGCGAGAATTACTTTATTATTTGAACTTATATTATTTCTTTTATAAAATCTTACCGGAGATTATAGCTTGTATGGTAATTGCGCTTATATTTATAAACCCTTCACTCAGTCTTTCATAGACTGACACCTCACTTTTCAGGTTGCAGGGTTCGTGCTAGGCGGGATTGAGTCTTTCGTTTTGGGTCTAGCACTTGTCTTTCTCATTTTCTTGTATTTTACGGATGCATATGTAAATTATATGACTTACTTGTATTATTATGCAAAGATTGTATATTGGAAGCATTGGAATGAATTGGAATAAGATAGTATGTATGTTATGTTTACGCTTGGATCATTATGCATTGTTGTATATAATTGAGGTTTAGTCCTGCCTAGCTAGTAGTTTTATTTTTCTTTTGTCACCCGTTCGCTATAGTTTTGGTTCATGTACGGATTATCCATTTCGTATGTGGACTGAGCTATGGTGTGGGGGTGTGGCATCTCTACGTATAGGGTGCTACATCTTAAGTGGTATCATAGCCCGGTTGCAAAACCGCGGTTCTAGAGTCGTGTCGTGTCAAGTTAGGTCGAACGGCATAGGATTATTTGATAATTTGCGAGTCTTGCATCTTATTTAAACCTAACTGAACATCTTTGAATTACCTGTTAACCTGTGCATGGCATTGATTCGTGTCACTATTTGTTGTTTAATTGACCCCATATTGCTTGAATTTATCTGATTAATGTGTTTACTTTAACTTTGTTGAACTAAGTGTTGCATTTTACATTAAATATGTGTTTAAATGCTAATTATGTGCCATATGCAATCATTAACCCCATGCACTTATTTTTGAGATAAGTTGTAATTATAGGCTATAAGGGTCATATCAAACGACGGCCAATTCCTAAGATAACCTCAACCTATCGCAAGCTCCCTTCTCTAGCTTTAAAGTTATGAGGAATGCACCGAGGAACTTCACACAGGAATTCAAGAGCCATGGTTTTCTCTAATTGGGTTATAGTTCAAGTGATAAGATCCGGAATAGAAGGTTTGAATTGTGGGATAACCTTACAAGTTATAATGAAGTTGGTGGCTATTTAAAAAGGTAGAGTTGGGGTGTGTGATGGTTAATCATCATAAGATCAACATATACCCCTATGTTACATTGAAGGTTAGTAATTAGACTCAACGGGATTGTCCAAATCAAGGATTAATGGAGAGAAGGAAATCTTGGAGGTGTTACATTCGAGATTTCTAATCAACAAGGAGGTGAAAATCTTTAAGTGAGTTTAGTAAGAAAGGTTGGTTGGAAATCAATCACCAGGATTGTTAAGTAAAAACTTTCAAGTAAAGCAATCCATTAGAAGTCAAACTGGGTAAGTGTTGGAAAAACACGAATCAGAAAGCAGCGGAATTTAAAAATTTTCCCAACAAAAGGACCTTGAACTCGCAATCGTGTAACCAAATTCGTAAAGATAGAAAACTTACTTTTCTTTTATTCTTTCTTGAAGCGTTTCAAGCCACCCAAGAACGCTCTTCACGCGGCTTGATCCCCTCTCCTTGGTAAAGCTCGAATCTTCAAACTTCTAACTTGAAGTCTCTAGAGAAAGTCCACCAACTTGATCACAATCTAACTAGTAAGGATGCTAGTTCTCTAGTTAGTGTTTAGGCTTAACCTAGGGTTTAATTTAATCTTGGAGAAAGGAAGGTGTTCAACACATGAACCAAGAATTGTCAATTAGCTCTAAAGGGGAGCATGAGCTCCCCTATATATAGGAAAGGGGAGGGGCGGCCGAACCTAGTCCTAATGGACAAAGGATTTGGTCCCTCTCTCTCCTATTACTTGATCATCAAGTATTTTCCAACTTTGACTTTGAATTCTAATTCAAGTCAACTTTTAAGAGAGCTAAAAAAATATCCAAACTATTTTTGGATAATTTTATACTTTATTTATTATAAAATAAATAACTTATTTTTATCTAATTAATTTATTCGTAATTAATTAACTAGATTATTTTCTCCAAAATTAGACTTTCCTTTTAATTCAAAATTAAACCAAAGTCTATTAAATAATTAACTAATTAATTATTTAATATGTATATAATATATATATACACACACGTGTGTGACACGTGTCACAGTGACACGTGTCACTCACGTGAGCCACACGTGTGACTTCACACGTGTGGAACCCTCTTGGCCCGATTAACTCGTTTAATCATTTTCAAGCCTCAACTCATGTAACCAAGTTGTTGTGTGTGACCCTCTAGGTTCTCAATTCAATTAGCAGTGACCCTAATTAATTAATTCACTAATTAATTAATCAGTCCACAGATTAAACGACCATAGTCTAGCAACAGGTGTTTAACCCCTAGCTGAATTGGAATGTTCGGATTCGACAGAACCTTTAAGTCATTGATTCATGTGAGATACAATCCTCCTACTTACTATCTCTCAACCAAGATCTAGGGCAAGGGAATAATCAGAACCCTAATAATCCGGTCTTAAAGCTAAGTGTATTTCATATCCATTTGATCTCAATCCAAGAAACCCTTTTCTTGATGTCTTGATCTACTGCCTTGGCCAAGGACTCCATATGGCATATGAATGACTTACACAATAAGAGATCACCTTGCAAATGCAAGTGTAGGTCCTTTCTTGATTCTCATTCACTTTCATGAATCACTTGTGCAGCCCCAGCATAAGCCTTGAATCAGTTGTCTAAGGCGACACCCTTTAAAGCTTATACCTAAGACTACAGAGTTAACTCATAAAGTGAGAAGGAACCTCAAGTCTAAGGATCAATTAATCACATCAATGACTCGTGAGATATTTCCTAATCTGGAAGTTTCCATTTCCTGAAATAGAAACTTCGTTTCCCATTTAGGAATGTTCTCACACGGGGCACCTCAGTGAACTTACTTATTAAAGTAAGCACCCTCATGTATCACGCACTTATCAACTATACACTTTGCACCTCCGTGAAACAAGGTGGTCCTTCTTAAGGGCGTGATCCCACAAGCAAGCCTTAGAGGAGTCAGGTTGACACTCCCACTGTCTGTAGGACTCATCGGCTTGGAGTATTTTACTAATCATGACTTATGTGATATAGGGCTCGTTTCATGAACCATTTCACCTAAATGGTAGAGTCCTAAAGTCATCAGGATTAGGGGAGTTCTCATACATGCACAGCTAAAGTAAACGCATACCAAACAAGAGCATATAAAGAAGTGTTGCCTCAATTCGTTATTTTATTCAAAGATTGTCTGTGATTACAATAAGGAAAAGCACAAAGCGGATATACAATCGACTTTCTAGGGCACTATTCCTAACAATCTCCCACTTGCCCGTCAAAGCCTTTCTAAAGCTATTCTAAGTCCCATCTTCTGAAGATGACCTTGGAAAGCTTCTCGACTAAGGGGTTTAGTAAGTGGATCTGCCACGTTCTCTGCTGATGTGACCCTCTCAATTCGCACATCTCCTCTTTTGATAATATCACGGATTAGGTGATACTTCCTCATAATGTGCTTGGTCCGTTGGTGAGATCTTGGTTCTCTTGCTTGAGCAACCGCCCCAGTGTTGTCACAAAACACAGTAATGGGGTCTTTCATGCTAGGAACAATATTCAATTCTTGAATGAAGTTTCTAATCCAAACACCTTCCTTAGCTGCATCATTTGCAGCTAAGTATTCGGCCTCAGTGGTCGAATCTGCAGTGGTAGTCTGCTTGGAACTCTTCCAACTCACTGCCCCGCCGTTTAGGCAGAAAATGTATCCTGACATTGACTTAAAATCATCTAAGTCAGATGCAAAGCTTGCATCGCAGTATCCTTCGACAGTAAGATCTTTCTGACCTCCGTAAACTAAGAATAAATCTTTAGTACTTTTCAAGTACTTAAGAATATTCTTCACGGCAGCCCAGTGACCATCTCCAGGGTCAGATTGGAAACGACTCGTTACACTAAGTGCATAAGCCACATCCAGTCGAGTACATAACATTGCATACATTATGCTACCTATTGCTGATGCATAAGGTGTATGAGTCATTCTTTCCTTTTCAAGGTTAGTCTTAGGACACATCTTCTTTGAAAGACATGTTCCTACACTCATAGGAAGGTTCTTAACCTTTGCTGACTCCATATTGAATCTTTTCAATACTTTGTCAATGTACATCAACTGTGATAGTCCTATTAACCTTCTAGATCTATCTCTATAGATTTTAATTCCAAGGATATAGGACGCATCACCAAGATCTTTCATCTCGAATTGGTTCGATAACCATAACTTAGTCACTTTCATGTCATCCTTCGAATTCCCAATAAGAAGGATGTCATCAACATAAAGTACTAAGAATTGCACTGAGGTCTCCAATTCCTTTCTATACACACATGATTCATTCGAAATTTGGATGAAGCCAAACGCTTTGACCGATTCATCAAATCGAATGTTCCAATTCCTAGAAGCCTGTTTCAATCCATAGATTGATCTTTGGAGTTTGCAAACCTTTTGCTCACTTCCACTGAATGCGAAACCTATGGGTTGCTCCATATAAATGTCTTTGTCAATGTCACCATTGAGAAAGGCAGTTTTCACATCCATTTGTCATATCTCATAGTCATAATATGCAGCAATGGCAAGCATGATTCGAATGGACTTTTGCATTGCAACTGGTGAAAAGGTTTCGTCAAAGTCCACGCCGGGTCTTTGAGTAAATCCTTTTGCAACCAGTCTTGCTTTGTAGGCCGCAATGCTTCCATCAACTCCAAGCTTTCTCTTAAAGATCCATTTGCAACCTATGGGTTTGACCCCATTAGGCAAATCTACCAAGGTCCAAACTTGGTTGGAGTTCATGGAGTCCATTTCGGATTTCATGGCTTCTATCCATTGTTCAGAGTCAGAATCTGAAAGTGCCTCCTCATATGTTAAAGGATCATTATCCTTTTGAGAGATTTCATGGAAGAATCCATACCATCTCTCCGGCTGTCTAGGATTGCGTTCAGAACGCCTTAGAGGAGGATTTTCATGTGTATCAAAATTCGTGATTGGTTGTGGTTGATCAGAGTGGGACGTTTCTTCAGTGGGTGGTATGGGGTCACTTTGTACTTCTTCTAATTCTATGATCTTGCCTTGCTTTTCTTTAAGGAACGGTTCCTCCAGAAAAGTAGCATTTCTGGAAACAAACACCTTTTGTTCAGATTGATCATAGAAGTAGTATCCTATGGATTCCTTAGGATAACCTACAAAGTAGCATAAGTTAGAACGAGATTCTAACTTATCTCCCACTGTCCTCTTCACGTAAGCAGGACAACCCCAAATTCTTAAATAAGAATAACTAGGGATTTTACCATGCCACATTTCATAGGGCGTCTTGGGGACTGACTTAGAGGGAACTAGATTCAGAATCTTTGCTGCACTTTCTAGGGCATAACCCCAGAAAGAAGGTGGTAAGTCAGTGAAACTCATCATGGAACGAACCATATCAAGTAGGGTTCGATTCCTTCTCTCAGAAACTCCATTAAGCTGAGGAGTTCCCGGAGGAGTCCACTGAGAGATAATCCCATTATCCTTGAGATGATTAAGGAATTCTTCACTAAGATATTCGCCTCCTCGATCAGATCGAAGTGCTTTGATCTTGTGACCAGTTTGGTTCTCAACCTCCTTTTGAAATTCTAAGAATTTCTCAAAAGCTTCAGATTTATACTTCATTAAGTATACATAACCATACCAACTAAAGTCATCAGTAAAGGTTATGAAGTACTGATGATTGTTTCTAGTGCTTACACTAAGCGGTCCACAAACATCAGTATGGATCAAATCCAAAACCTTAGTGGCACGTTCCACAGTTCCTTTAAAAGGGACTTTTGACATTTTTCCTTTGAGACAGGATTCGCAAGAAGTTAACTCTTTGAGATCATTTTCAGAGAATGATCCTAAAGTGTTTATCTTGCTAATTCTGTTCTTGGAAATGTGTCCTAATCTAGCGTGCCATAAGGGAGCTGAAACTTTGTCATCTCTCTTACGCTTTGTTTCTCGTTGTATATTCATAATATTGATATTTTGAGTTAGGTAAAGTCCATTACTTAGAGTACCGATATGAACGGAAGAGTTGTTCCGTTTGATAAAGTATTTACCATTCTTAATATAAGTTTCATAACCTTCACAATCTAATATTGGAACTGAAATTATATTACGAATAATGCTCGGTACATAAAGGACTTTATTTAATACTAACTCAAAACTACCTAAATCTAATCTAATTGTGCCTAAAGCTCGAGCTTCAACGTTTGAGCCATCGCCGATCTTCAAGACACATTCTCCTTCTTTGAGTTGTTGGACTTCACTTAGCATCTGTACATCATTACAGATATGAGTTCCACAACTGGTATCAAGTACCCAAGAACTAGAATTAATAGAAAGATTTACTTCAACGAGAAAGATACCTTTCTTTAGAGTAGCCTTGTACTCTGGGCAGTTTCTCCTCCAATGTCCCGCTTTGCCACAATGGAAGCAAACATCCTCTTTCTGATCACACTTCTTCTTTTGGGCCTTCCCCTTCGAAATGCCACCAGTGGGCCTAAGGGGTTTCTTCTTCTTCTTTTGGGCTTTCTTGCCCTTACCTTTAGAAGGCCCAGAAGAGGAAGATGGAGCATTCACCATCAAAACCTTATTGTCCTTCTTGATCGTGCTTTCAGCAGTCACAAGCTGACTAATCAGCTCAGCTACGGTAGCACCAGCATGATTCATGTTGAAGTTAAGGACAAATGGGTTGAATGATGGTGGGAGCGAAGCTAGCAACAAATCCACTGAAAGCTCATCTTTCAGTGACATGTCCATGGAAGCAAGTTTCTCAGTAAGGGCAAGAAACTTGAGTCCATATTCATGGACACTTGAACCTTCCCTCATTCTCAAGTGGAATAATTCCTTTGAAGTGTTATACCTTGTAACACGTTCATGAGGGCGGTAAAGTTGCTCTAAGTGGTCGTAAATCTCCCAAGCAAATTCCATGGTCTCATGTTGCCTTTGCAAGTCCGGAGACATGTTAGCCAACATAAGGCAACGGGCTTGGAGATTATCATCCTTCCACTTCTGAATCGCATCCCGCTCGGCCCGAGTGGGAGCCTCCCCTTCGGGACTAGGCTCCCCTTCGAAGAGAACATAAGTTCTCTTCTCAGAATCTAAAATGATTTTTAGATTCCTCAGCCAATCAGAATAGTTGGGACCAGTCAACTTGTTTGACTCGAGGATCGATACAAGAGGGTTTTTGGTTGCCATTTCAAAACACGTAGAGAATCACAGAATCTACGACCTAAATGGTAAAACAGAGAACTAGTGAGCATGCTGAATTATAACGATATACAAAAGATAAGGTCTTTAATCTATTGTAGCTCCCACTGTTTTTCAAAGATCTAGAATTCCCAAAGATCTAAGAGGAACACGTTTCCCAATGGGTACTAAGATCCTAGGCATTTTACCTTGAACCCACGACTCGCGGACATTCTAAGTAAGAACCCTAGGTAGGTACAACTTACCAATTCTAACACCTTTAGAACTCTTAGTAATTGTTTTTGCATCACCTATCTTTCAATATGGACCCACGACTCGTGCGACATCCATATTTACTTAGGCGTTAAGCTAGACCCATCAATCATAAGATCATGACCAAAACTTAGTTCGAACGACCCACGACTCGCGGACATCGCACTCGCTAAAATTGACCACGAAATATTGACCATTTAAAATGATTAATTAGGTAACTAAGAACTAATAAGCTCCACTAGCTATCCCACGACTCGCGGACAATAACTAGCTTTACTTACTAAACTTAAAACCTATTGATGGAATGCTAGGAATTTAATTCAAAATTTGCATCTCGAATTAAACACCTATTTGTTCGAAATTAGCTTAATATTTAATGGGAATTTTCGAATCAACCGGAGAGTTGTCCGGTTCGACCTCACCAACATATATGTTATCCAATTTTATTAGTCTTGATTAATGCAAGTACACTTAAATGCATTTCAAACAAGCACATAAACAGATAACATGTCCTAGCATGATACTAACATGTAATGATCATGGGTTCTACCTATCTTATGCGTGATATGTGGGAGCCACTCCACAATCACAAGTTCTAACATACATGCCACATAAACAGTTTAAATCACATAAGGGAAAGCGGTAACAAAATACGAGCCCTATCTCTATTACATTTAACAATTGAGATTCCCCTCCCTAACATTTTGAGGGGTCTTCACTTATGGCCTCCTTGTTACTTGAATGTGGTCCATCTTACTCCATGGGTGCATTGTCTCCAAAATGAAAATAAAACCTCACCACCTATCTCTACTCTCAAATTACAATAAAAAGGAAAAAGACATAAAGTAATAAGGATCAATCTTCATATTGACCTTAGACAATTACACGGGGCATACCCCGGCCTCAAAACAGTAATATGGAAAGCCACATAATAAATCACATAACAGTACGCACATAAGTGAGGCTCCAACCTCAATTGAAAAACGCAACTATAGGGCTCCAACCCCAATTTAAACCATCCATGTGCATAAATTAAAACCATACATAGATCTAAACCCATGATCACCTAACATGCTTTTGCAAGAATTTAAATTTAACCAATAAATTAAAATTCTCGCTTTAAGCTCTAATAGCTTAAAACACGACTTGATGCGAGTCTTATTTATAAAAGTTTTCAATAAATCCCAAATTACCAAAACAAATAAAATTCCAATTAATTTCTGAAAATTAATAATTTTATCAAGATGTATTTTCCCAAAATATAAACCGTTTCAATTTCTCAAAAATCCCAATTTTAAGTTTTACTCAAAAAAATTAAAATAAATATTCAAAAATAAAATTTTAAAATTAAAATTAAAAATTGGGACTGGATTGCACGAAACACGAAAAGGCCGGATCACGAAAACGGGGTTGCCCGTCCCAAGTGCGGCGTGTGCGCACAGCATGGGCGCACAGCGCGCGGCCAAGGCCGCGCGAGTGCGCGCTGGAGCGCGCAGCTCCTGCCGGGCATTGGGCGGCCAGTCTCGGCCGCCCTGGCGCGCCCGGAAGGCTCCCGCACAGGCGTGCGGGAGGTGCTGGGCGACTGGCCGGTCTGTCCCGGCCAGGCCTGGGCGATGGGCGCGCCCGGGAGGATCTCCCGCACGGGTGCGGGAGGGTGGCGCGCGAAGCCCGCGCGCGCGACGGTTTCGCGTGTTCATCGCGATCCGGGCTTTCGTTTCGTGTTTTCGTTCAAAAGCAAAACCAATCCAAGAAATCCAAAAACAGTTTATACAGTTTCAAATCTAAAATTGTTTTTCAAAATTAAATTTTATAAAAGCCAATTTTCAGAAACTTTCAGGAAGAAATACAGTTTCGTAATTCAGGCTTTCTAAAACAATTACAAATACTCAATCGCATCAAGCCTAAGAATTTCTACCAAATTCAGTATAATTGAGACGAATCAGAAACACGATTAACGAGGTGGCTCTGATACCACTTGTTGGAAAAACACGAATCAGAAAGCAGCGGAATTTAAAAATTTTCCCAACAAAAGGACCTTAAACTCGCAATCGTGTAACCAAATTCGTAAAGATAGAAAACTTACTTTTCTTTTATTCTTTCTTGAAGCGTTTCAAGCCACCCAAGAACGCTCTTCACGCGGCTTGATCCCCTCTCCTTGGTAAAGCTCGAATCTTCAAACTTCTAACTTGAAGTCTCTAGAGAAAGTCCACCAACTTGATCACAATCTAACTAGTGAGGATGCTAGTTCTCTAGTTAGTGTTTAGGCTTAACCTAGGGTTTAATTTAATCTTGGAGAAAGGAAGGTGTTCAACACATGAACCAAGAATTGTCAATTAGCTCTAAAGGGGAGCATGAGCTCCCCTATATATAGGAAAGGGGAGGGGCGGCCGAACCTAGTCCTAATGGACAAAGGATTTGGTCCCTCTCTCCTATTACTTGATCATCAAGTATTTTCCAACTTTGACTTTGAATTCTAATTCAAGTCAACTTTTAAGAGAGCTAAAAAAATATCCAAACTATTTTTGGATAATTTTATACTTTATTTATTATAAAATAAATAACTTATTTTTATCTAATTAATTTATTCGTAATTAATTAACTAGATTATTTTCTCCAAAATTAGACTTTCCTTTTAATTCAAAATTAAACCAAAGTCTATTAAATAATTAACTAATTAATTATTTAATATGTATATAATATATATATACACACACGTGTGTGACACGTGTCACAGTGACACGTGTCACTCACGTGAGCCACACGTGTGACTTCACACGTGTGGAACCCTCTTGGCCCGATTAACTCGTTTAATCATTTTCAAGCCTCAACTCATGTAACCAAGTTGTTGTGTGTGACCCTCTAGGTTCTCAATTCAATTAGCAGTGACCCTAATTAATTAATTCACTAATTAATTAATCAGTCCACAGATTAAATGACCATAGTCTAGCAACAGGTGTTTAACCCCTAGCTGAATTGGAATGTTCGGATTCGACAGAACCTTTAAGTCATTGATTCATGTGAGATACAATCCTCCTACTTACTATCTCTCAACCAAGATCTAGGGCAAGGGAATAATCAGAACCCTAATAATCCGGTCTTAAAGCTAAGTGCATTTCATATCCATTTGATCTCAATCCAAGAAACCCTTTTCTTGATGTCTTGATCTACTGCCTTGGCCAAGGACTCCATATGGCATATGAATGACTTACACAATAAGAGATCACCTTGCAAATGCAAGTGTAGGTCCTTTCTTGATTCTCATTCACTTTCATGAATCACTTGTGCAGCCCCAGCATAAGCCTTGAATCAGTTGTCTAAGGCGACACCCTTTAAAGCTTATACCTAAGACTACAGAGTTAACTCATAAAGTGAGAAGGAACCTCAAGTCTAAGGATCAATTAATCACATCAATGACTCGTGAGATATTTCCTAATCTGGAAGTTTCCATTTCCTGAAATAGAAACTTCCTTTCCCATTTAGGAATGTTCTCACACGGGGCACCTCAGTGAACTTACTTATTAAAGTAAGCACCCTCATGTATCACGCACGTATCAACTATACACTTTGCACCTCCATGAAACAAGGTGGTCCTTCTTAAGGGCGTGATCCCACAAGCAAGCCTTAGAGGAGTCAGGTTGACACTCCCACTGTCTGTAGGACTCATCGGCTTGGAGTATTTTACTAATCATGACTTATGTGATATAGGGCTCGTTTCATGAACCATTTCACCTAAATGGTAGAGTCCTAAAGTCATCAGGATTAGGGGAGTTCTCATACATGCACAGCTAAAGTAAACGCATACCAAACAAGAGCATATAAAGAAGTGTTGCCTCAATTCGTTATTTTATTCAAAGATTGTCTGTGATTACAATAAGGAAAAGCACAAAGCGGATATACAATCGGCTTTCTAGGGCACTATTCCTAACAGTAAGAAGAAGAAGGGGTAAATTTAGAGACTTCGGATTTCGAGAGACGAAAGTAGGTGAGTTAGAGGAAGTTAAGAACACCGATGGTTTCGAGTTTATAGATAGTTTAGATGCCGAAGGTTTTATCTTCGATAGGGTTGAGTTTCATTTTCTAGGTCCAAGTTGAATTGTCGTGTGGAGAGCGCGAAGTGGAGAAGAATTTGAATTCGAGAATTGCAGTCTTAGACCAAAATGTTATACAAGTTGATACAGGGAAATCTTGATCAAGGAGATACATATTGTGAAGTTTCAAGCGATGCTTAGGGATTGATAATTGGGAAGGAAATGGGTTCAAGAACTTTTAATTCCGAGCCATGGAGAGGTACAAGTTGATGTCAGAGAATTCTAAAGATTTAGGAGACCGTGGGTAACAAGAAATGACCAACAAATGCAAGGCAAGCTTGTAATTCAACAAACATGGAACGAGTGCCAAGCTAAAGGATATAACTACGGTGACAGGTTCAATGCATCCATAAGCATGTGGATCATACGCTACTCTAAAGTGTTTAAATTTCTTTATTTATATGTGCTTTTCCAATTAAGCTTATATGTTCCAATGTGTTAAATTTTATTAATTACAAGTGTGTTACGTGCATTGGCATATTAATCCAACATGCATATCTAGTGCCTTGATTAGAGGATGCCTCGAGGTCGCCCTCTTCGTGATCATTCTCCTAGGGTTCCCCCACAGCTGCCCCATCCGGTTCAACCTCAGGATTTTTTCGATTCCTTGGTTCGTCTTGTGGATCAGAGGATAAGAGAATATGTTCCTATAGTGTCACCACAACCGACTCAAATTTCTATTGTATTTAAGGAGTTTTCAGAATCAGCAAAATCCAAAGTTCTTTGAAGGGAGTGATATTCAGTCCGAGCCGTGGCTCAAGAAAGTTAAAAGAGTTTGGGAACTTATTCCGTGTGACTCTCAATAGAAGGATCGATGTACCACTCCTTTGAATACGAGAAGGTCTAATCCTCAACCCGGACAGGTTTCAGGTTCAAAATTAGGACAAAATTCCAACAAAGGAAAGCGACCTATTTCTTATCATACACCAGCGCCTCAAGAAAGATCTCAAAAGAAAAAGAATCGATCAGTTGGATCGGGTTAGGGAGCTTCACGTACCCCGGCTTCAACAACATCTTCGGGGAAGCTTCTTTGCGATTATTGTGGGTGTGATAATCATATTTATGAGGGATGTAGAAGGCGGTTGGGTTTATGTCTGTATTGTGGAAGCGATGAGCATTAAGTAGACGCATTCCCAAAGCGACGAGGAAGTCTATCGGGGGTCAGAGACCACTTGTTCGGGCTCGGGCATATGCTTTTGAGAGAGAGGTGCGAAGTGCAAGGGTAGATCCGGTCATGGTAGAAGAAGGTATCAATTATATGCATGGCATAATCAACGGTGAACGGTACACCTAACCATACATATCACGTGCATCGCGGATCTTATTGTTGTTGTATTTAATTTCTTGTTAGTTGCAAAGTGGTTGTTTATGAGTGGTACTTATGGGATTAATATGATTCTACTTACCTATGTGACATTTATGAGAATGTTTCTACAATCTGTTTCCTTGGATTGCTTTTATGTGTGTGTAGGAGAGACGGGGTTCTCTCATTTCTTGTTGAAAGACAGGGTTCTTTCATTTCTTGTTTAAGAGACGGGGTTCTCTTATGGCTTGTGCATCATTTTGAAACCTGACAGTGGACCTGGGGACCAGGTCCATTTAAGGGGGGGAGAATTGTAACACCCCAGTTTTTCTAATAACCTTACGAGACATTTTGTGAATTATATTTCCTAAGTATTATATGAAATTAGCATAACTTGAGAATTATCGCATGATTTGTATTTATGTGATACGTGAAATAATTGACAACCATGACTTAATTGTCCTTAAGTGATCATCTTTCTTAATTTGAGGATCTAATTGCATTAACTTTGCATGGGACTTAAATGATCATTCTCCATGATTGTGAACCTAATTGCATGACTTATGAATTGGAGGGATTAAATTGCAAATTGTGCCTAGTCATCTAATTAAGTGGAAGCATCATATAATATCTAGCTTATTTCATTTTATTGCATACAAACATACACACACTTGATCATTCCTCTCTCCCTTATCTCGATCAACCCCAAGCAAGAAGAAATGAGGGATTTCATCACTTTGAACCGATTTTCCGGATTAATTGCATACTTTGAAGCTTAAGCATCATCATTACTTCATCACCTCTCTTCTCTCTTCATTTCAAGGTAAAGGTGATGATTTGTATGAATTCTTGATTGAATATGTGATTCTAGGGTTAGTATTTAAGTGGATTAATTTGTGTAATTGTTGTTGGAAGTATGATTATATGGTTATAGCCTGAATTTGATGCATGTATTTTGAAGTTTATGAACTTGGAGCATAAGTTGATATATGGGTTTGAAATGAGTGATTTTTTATGGTTAAGCATGGATTTAAGAGTTTATTTGAGATATTATTGAACTATAAGTATGCTAGCATGTTTATTTCATGAATTATATGCACTTGGAGCTTGGTATGTGATCATGTATTGATTTGTGGTTTTGGTTCAAGCATTTCCCCTGTTTCTGCTCTGTTTTGCATCACCTGCATAGCGGGAACGACCCTTCCCATCCCAGTTCATTCTAGGAACGGCCGTTCCCCAGACTGCCAACTGTCCCGCGAGACTAGGAATGGCCCTTCCCAGTTTTGGGTTACAGCCGGAACGACCGTTCCCAGCTATGAGCAAATTCCAAATTCTTACAGATGCACGGGATTTAGTTCGGGGAGCCGGGAACGGCCCTTCCCATTTCCAGTTCAAAACCGGAATGGCCGTTCCCATGCTCCAGAGGGTTCAGTGAATTTTCTGCATGAAATTCCTTTTTCCAAATCCATTTCTAATGCCTTAATTGATCGATACGTGTTATTATATGTTCATTTTATACATGAAAATTATCATATCATTCCATAATTTCTCAATGCACATTATAATGTTCATGATCATGTCGTTCGTCTTAAATGGTTCATACGAGTCGTGTCTCACGAACACTTATCCTTGTTGCATAGATTATCTTCCCATTGACGAGGAGCAAGCTCTATAGCTGTACCGTTATTAATTGTCGGCACGGGTGAGGTTTAATTTCTAGATATATTGAACCCTATAACCCTATTTGATGTTTTCGGCCAAAATGTATCTATATATCTATAGCTTTCAAGCCTTATGATTTTCAAAGGATTTCATGAACGGATTGATTGATTGATTGATCGTGCTTTGGCGAGTAAAGCATGTTCACTTTGGGCCCGAGGGTAGTGTATTGAGCCAACCGGGAAAGCAAGGGCTGACGGGTAACTCTTGTACTATCCTCACTGATTTTGGGATGACCCCTGAATCCACTAGGAGATTAGTGGAGGAAGGAGTTCCGGGTATAGGGAATCATGAACCCTATGCTCAAACTGATTGGATGGCGGGGCCTTGCAATCCCACATCACCCGGAGGAAGAAGGAGTTATTGAAATTGCTAATTGTGCACTGTAATTAATGGCGTGATCACCTAATCATTGAATAATTGAATTATTGTACACAGTCAGAGAAAGGTTGGAGATTTGCCCTCACTCGCCGGGCCACTGATTGGTTGAATTGATTGATTGATTGTAAATTGGATAGTTATAATCTCGGGTCAGAATTACTTTATTATTTGAACTTATATTATTTCTTTTATAAAATCTTACCCGAGATTATTACTTGCATGGTAATTGCGCTTATATTTATAAACCCCTCACTCAGTCTTTCGTAGACTGACACCTCACTTTTCAGGTTGCAGGGTTCTTGCAAGGCGGGATTGAGTCTTTCTTTTTGGGTCTAGCACTTATCTTTCTCATTTTCTTGTATTTTACGGATGCATATGTAAATTATATGACTTACTTGTATTATTATGGAAAGATTGTATACTGGAAGCATTGGAATGAATTGGAATAAGATAGTATGTATGTTACGTTTACGCTTGGATCATTATACATTGTTGTATATAATTGAGGGTTAGTCCTGCCTAGCTAGTGGGTTTTTTTTTCTTTTGTCACCCGTTTGCTATAGTTTTGGTTCATGTACGGATTATCCATTTCGTATGTGCACCGAGCTATGGTGTGGGGGTGTGGCATCTCTACGTATAGGGTGCTACAAGGATGGAGTCCTTGGATGTGAGTGTCATGAAACTCATACCCTGATGTATTAGTGTGGATGGTTAGGGAGTGTATATCCCTTCCATCATCTGGAGATGAGGTATGTGTGTTTGCCTTATGTTTTATGATTTGCAGTTTGGTTTCGAGTTTTGCCTGTCGGTCTCAAGTTCGTGAAAAGGGGGTAGATTCCTAAATTAAGATAAAAATTGGTATACTTTCAATTTAATAAAATATGCTCCGATATGCATGCTAAGTCTGAATGAACGTATGTTTTAAGTTATGTATAAGCTAAGTTTTGTTCGTTCGATTTTGATAAGTCACCCTATATATATATATATATTATCACGGGCAAATGTTTTGGCGTGCAAAAAAACTAGTCCCGGGTTCATGAACATTTAATTTTGAACGTGCTGTGCTCTATATATATGTATAATGTGTGTGTGTTAACCCCTCGCTCAGTCTCTGGACTGACCCCTCCCCATTTATGTTTTTAGTATGCAGGTTTAGCTTTGGGTTCGCATTGGAGTTCGTGCTAGGCGGCTGTGTGTGTCGTGTCTGTTCGTTTCAGTTGGTTAAGTATTTTATTTTGACTTATGTTGGAAATTTTGTATAAGATTTATTCTGTACATGTTTGCAATTATGAATCAAATGTATGGAATTTGGTACAGGTTAGGACAGGCACTCGAATTAGATGAACCCGTTGTGATTATATGATTATTCGGGGACAGGTTTCTAGGGCCAGTTGAACCCGTTTTGTTGTGTAATTATTCGGGGCAGGCTAGGACAGGTTTGTCGGATTAGTCGAACCCGTGTAGTTGATTTTGATGTTTGTATTGCATTGTATGATAAGTTTTTGAAAAGTTGGCATTCCGTACTGCTTCCACTGTCATGTTTTACATTCTTTCATTTGTACAGGGTTAGATACTGCCTAGCTTGTGTGTGTGTGTTTTCGTTTGTCACCCGTTCGCTGTAACTTGGTGTGTGTGCGGACTTTCCATTTCGTACACGTGTCAGGTCATAGTGCGGGGTGTGGTGCCCCACCGCTTGGGGTGTTACATCTTAAGTAGTATCAGAGCTACCAGGTTCAGAACCGGTGCTCTGGAGTCGTGTCATATCAGTCTAGGTCGTACGGCATAGGAATATGTGCGCATTGCATCTGCTTGGTATGACATTTTGATTTCTCAGCGTGAATTGCATTGAGTTATATGATTATGTGTATGATATGATTATGATTGTGCAACATTTTATCAATGTGCTTTTAAGTGCTTTTATTTGTTGCACTTACGTGACTTAAGTGCCACATTTCATTTGCAACTCTAACCCTCATACACCAACTTTAGTGTTTTAATTACAAGGCTGCAACACCAACAACTTAAACAGTTTCCATGACATCATTACAACTTTATGGTCAAGATTTCAAACACCAAGGTGAACGGTACACTAAGCATTCATGGCTCGAGCATACATGCATCCTTCATTGGATTAATTCTTGTTATTATGTGATTTAATTGTCAAGTGTGATATGCGATGATTGTCGTGATTTTGATTCTGCTTGTGTGCTTGAGTGAAAGGGAGATTTAATTCTCTCTGTTTACGTGCTGGGGAGATGCTCACTCTTTCTATTTGTGTGTTAGAGAGATGTTGGATTCTCTACAATTACGTGATAGAAAGATGCTGGATTCTTTTTTAGTTTTGTGCACGAGAGATGCTGGATTCTCTTGTACTTAGGTATTCGAGGGATGCTAGATTCCCTTGGATTTAGGGGTTTGAGAAATGCCGGATTTTCTCAAACTAGAATGTTTGGGAGATGTGGAATCTGCCAGACTTAGGTTAAGAGATGGGGTTCTCTCGATTCTGTGTTTGAGAGACGGGGCTCTCTCAATTATGTGCCTGAGAGACGGGGTTTCTCTCTTTTGTGTGTGCTGAGGGACGGGGTTCTCTCGCTTGCGTGTTGAGAGTGGGATTCTCTCTTGTTTGTCGTAGTTGCGTTACACGTGGCCTGACGACAGTCTAAAAGCACTGAGGATGCGATAGTATCGAGCTTCGGGTGCAGTGGCCTAGTGTTGATCGAATGAGTTTGAAGTGACCGATGGTCAAGTGTTCAGACAGATCTCGGTGACATCGAGACGTTAGGAAAGGAGTTGACGCAAACAACAGGAGTAGCATCCTGAGGAGTCTGCCGTTTGCAGAGATCAGAGTGGCGCAGTGGAAGCGTGAAATGAAGTTCGTTTCAGAGTCGTTCAAGATCCGGCTTCCGGACCTGAGGACAGGTCCTTTTGAAGGAGGGGAGTTTATAATATCCCACATCTCTGAAGCACGACCTGATGACGTTTACGGGTAAGTCCTTCTACTTGAGTGTTTAATTTAAGAATTATGTAACTCATATGATTAAATGTGAATTCAATTCGGTATGCTAATTATTCGAATTAATTAAGAGTAATTGTTAATTTGAGTTATTTCGTAGGTAAACCTCAACCGTTTAATTTAATTTAATTCTATTTCATGAATAACTTCTAAAATCGATTTTAATACCTTACGTTATTTAACTTGTTTAATTTAAACTTATTCGAATTCGTCGTAAATTAATTTCTAATTAGTTGTTTTGAGACGTCGTTAATTTGTACGAAAGGTTCTCTAAATTAAATTGGATTAAGAACTAATTGGTAAATTCTTTCTCGTTTTAATTCGTAAAATTAATTCGAAATTTGTAAGTTTATTTTATTGTACTCGGGTTTTATTTTACGATTTTTCAACACGTCGGATTTGGGTTAAGTATACGAGAACGTACGAGAATCAGTCAGACTCCTTTTTCCTCTCTCTCTCTTCTCTCTCTCCTCTCCCACTCTCTCTCCCGTGGGCACTATGCGCGGCTTTGGTTACGAGCCCATAACTCGGTCGTTTCTCGATGGAATTCAATGAATGAATAGTGCATTTCGAAGATCTCGGTGAGACCTACGCAAGAGTACTAATTTCACAACCTAATAATGACCGAAGGTAGAGATATAACAGGATTTCAGTCGGGCCTGGAGGGGGTGGCGGAGCCGCCACTTCGCCGGCCTTTCGCGGCGGTTTTCGGCGGTCCTCCGGCGACACGCGCCCTAGACCCAGAAAGAGGACCTCCCGGTGTTTCATCTGACATCGGCGGCACAGCCATCAGGGCCGCGATAGCACCCCACGCGCCGCCTGAAGCTCGCGGCGGCGGCGCGTCACTATAGCGGCGAGTTTCGCCGTCTTCCGATAGCGTTTTTCGATGGGGCTTGATGGTTTCCAAGGTTGGCCGTAGGTGGCGGTTCTGGCTTGGCAGCAGTGGCGCGGCTTGTGGAGGAGATTTGGAGCTTTTTTGGCAAGTTTTTTGTGTCAGGACCTTCCGAGAAGTTGCTCAACTCGACGAGGCCGAGCTATTCATGTAGGACCCGGTTCACGAATCGGCTGTTGGCGGCGGATCGCGGTGGCACAGCGGTGGAGGTCCGCTCCGGGGTTTTTTTTCGGCGACCACTATGGGGGTTTCGAAGAGCTCGTCACGGGTAAGACAATGCCTTTTACGGATTCGATTTTCGTTCACCTGTTTGGAAGTAATTTGAGTTTGAAGATTTTGGGGTTTTGTATTGTTGGATCTGAAATTGGAGAGGATTGGCTTGGAATTTTCAGAAATTGATCGAGGATTTGGAACGAGCACGAGGATTACTTGTACGGGTGAACTTTCGGGATTTTTTCGGCACGTTCCGACGGCGGTCGGCCACTGTTCCGACGATGTTCCGGTGGGCTTCTGACAGTTTGCCCGCCTCGTCGTGATGAGTTCAACACCACTTCCCCTTTGTTAATCAGACGTTCGGTTTATTTGTTATGAATTTATTTGGGTATTTGTGATTATTTGATTTAATTGTTCTAAATGCCAATTAATTATCATATGCTTGAATTGTCGATCGATATGAATTCCAATGTATATGAAAACATGTATAAAATGTAATTTGATATATACGGATGTTTTGATTTGCAATTTGAATCCCGACATGTAAAATTTGAGCTATTTGTCTAACTTTAAGGGTTGTTTGTGTAATTTTAGAAACGATATGAATTTGTTTGATTTAAATTAAATAAACTTTGTCAAATTAAATCTGTTATGTCATATATGAATTGAGTATACAATGTATGAATTATATGAACTTAGTATGTTTGGAATGTGATATGTAAACTTGCATGATTTGAATTAATCAAACCTTGTCAATTGGTAAATAAATATGTTAATCACGATTATGTTAAAGAAATTATTATGTCTAACCTTGAAACTTTGAATTAAGGTTTAATCACGTAAATTGGAATTTAATCTATTATGTAATATCTATGAATTTGTTATGCATCGAAAAATTATATGAGACCTTGAATGATTATATGACCTAGTTAGAATTTAACTTGTGACCTCATGAATTAAATGAAATTCGTAGCATGTTATAATATGATTTATTTGGTCTTGTAATACGTGTTTTTTGTATAATAGGTGATATGTGAATTTAGTTTGTTGTTTTGTAAATGTGCATCATATGAATTTTGTTTTGTGCATTCATGTACATGTCCTAAGGTTTTCTTTTGCATATAATTGATATGAAGTTGAACCCTGCTTATGTGATTGCATTTCTTAAGTGTTTGAGCATGTGCCATGCGTCTTTATGTGGTTGTCTGAGTCCGAGTCTGAGTTCTGTGTTGTGCTTTGTGTGTTCAGTTGGTACAGGTGCACCCGGGGTGGTGACTAGTGGGTCGTGCAGGTTCTGGGGTGGACCATTTGCTGTGTCTTCAGCTTTGTCTCGTACCAGGTGAGGTTAGGATATAGTTATACCCTATGTGCTCGTTTTCGAATGTGTGCGATTTATAAGCCTTATAAATATACGTAGATATGTGTGAAATATGTACTTTGATGGTTTTATCATAAGTTTGAAAGTAAGGAACGCTATGTACGAGCCTATGTATGCTTAGTTTTGATATGTTATGATTTTGAGGTTAGTCCGGGTGATATATATGTACGATATGATAAGTATGATATGCATGTGATATTTCCGTCAGTCTGTCTGTGGCGTGATGTGGTTTGTGAGATAAGCTTTATGATAAGTGTGATTTTTGCGTTATGCCTGGGCCCCAAAGATAGGATCAACCCGGAACCCACCCTGTAGAGGTGGGGGAAGGAGCCCTTGGGTGTGAGTGTCATGAAACTCGTACCCTGACGTAGTGGATGTTTAGGGAGTGTACAGCCCTTCCATCATCTGGAGATGAGGTATGTGTGTTTGCCTTATGTTTTATGATTTGCAGTTTGGTTTCGAGTTTTATCTGTCGGTCTCAAGTTCGTGAAACGGGGGTAGATTCCTAAATTAAGATAAAAATTGGTATACTTTCAATCTAATAAAATATGCTCCGGTATGCATACTAAGTCTGCATGAACGTATGTTTTAAGTTATGTATAAGCTAAGTTTTTTTCGTTCTATTTTGATAAGTCACCCTATGTATATTATCACGGGCAAATGTTTTCGCGTGCAAAAAACTAGTCCCGGGTTCACGAACATTTAATTTTGAACGTGTTGTGCTCTGTATATATGTATAGTGTGCGTGTGTTAACCCCTCGCTCAATCTTTGGACTGACCCCTTTCCCTTTATGTTTTTAGTGTGCAGGTTTATCTTTGGGTTCGTGTTGGAGTTCGTGCTAGGTAGCTGTGTGTGTCGTGTCTGTTGAGTCTGTGTCTGTTCGTTTCAGCTGGTTAAGTATTTTGTTTTGACTTAAGTTGGAAATTTTGTATAAGATTTATTATGTGCATGTTTGGAATTATGAATCAAATGTATGGACAGGTGCTCGAATTAGATGAACCCGTTGTGATTATATGATTATTCGGGACAGGTTTCTAGGGCCAATTGAACTCGCTTTGTTGTGTAATTGTTCGGGGCAGGCTAGGACAGGTTGGCCGGATTAGTCGAACCCGTGTAGTTGATTTTGATGTTTGTATTGCATTGTATGAAAAGTTTTTGAAAAGTTGGCATTTCGTACTGCTTCCGCTGTGATGTTTTGCATTCTTTCATTTGTATAGGGTTAGATACCGCCTAGCTAGTGTGTGTGTTTTCGTTTGTCACCCGTTCGCTGTGACTTGGTGTGTGTGCGGACTTTCCATTTCGTACACGTGTAGGGTCATAGTGCGGCGGTGTGGTGCCCCAACGCTTGGGGTGTTACAGTGTACATCCTCTCCCTTACTCAGAGCTTCCTGTTTAAAAAATAAATAACACAAAACCATTAGAGTTTTCCTATTACTAATGTTTAATAAAATTTTATCGATACATTTGAGGCTTCTAGCATAGTGGGTATTTGAATAAAATTTTGGTATCTCTCTCCCACCATCCACACACACTTCACTCCAGACTCTGAGTTATGAAATTTAATTTTGAACTACTTAATTTCTTACCTTGAGTCCCTGACAAACTTTACCGCATTTTCCTAATTTATGCCAAATTTTCTTTCCCTTTCATTGAACATTGTGAAAACGATTTTATGTAAGTTATTTGTTTTTCTTTTTAAAGAATGTAGGTGTGTTGAAGTTATTACCTTTCTGTTTGAGGTGGTCCTTGATTTTCAATCGCAGTATTCTTCCAAGATCTTCTTAAAAAATCTGAGAGTCCCGATAATCAAGTTTGAACGTCAAATTAGAGAAAATATTTGATCGTTGTGAATGACTTTGAATGCTGAAATTGAATCTGAGCGGTTGTTGAGGAGATTCTAAGTAGTTACATTGTGGTGGATCTTCTTAAATGCAAAAAATAAAGCTTACGGAAGTTGTAAACACATAATCTTCTAGGTTGTAAACACATAATCTTCTACGTGCAAACGTGAGGTAGAATGTGGAATATCAGATCTTTTTTTTCTTCAAATAAATTAAATTACAATAAAATAAATTATAAAGAGTCCAAGAAACATATATTTCTCTTTAAAAAAACATCATATCTTATTTAGACGTATATAATAAAATTTTAAAAAACTATTTTGAAAATTGTAAAATAAATTCTGATATAAAGTAGTCCAAGCGGACTCAAATTGTTGTCAAATTATTATTATGTTTAACTATATATTGAATTCAATTTTTGATGTTAATGTTTATTTTATAATTATGTTTAATATAATTAATTATGTTTGGTATAATTATAATTTATTATAAATAATATAAATAAAATATCATAATATCATATTAGTAAAAATAGTAGTTAAATAGAATTGAAAATATATGAAAAAAAGCATAAAAGAATATAAAAAATAGCGTGAAGTGAGAGAAAAAGAAAGAGTGAAGAGATAAAAAACAGTCAAAAGAGCGATATAAAAAATTAAATAAGAAAAAAAATTATTTTTGGAGTCTAAGAGACTAAACTTGGTCTCTTGTTTAATAGATAATAATAATAATAATAATAATAATAATAATAATAATAATAATAATAATAATAATAATTAAATTCTGTAATAATCTTTTTCTTTGAATTAAATTCTCCATATTACCCGTCCAAAAAAAAAAAAAAATTCTCCATATTAAAAGAAAAGATTTTTAGATTTGGAGGAAGTTATGTGAGAGAGAAAAAAAAAGGAAGATAATTACCTTGTAGAAGTGATAAAAAAAAATAAAAAAGAAATTAATTTTAGAGTCCAAGAAATCAAACGGTTTCTCTAAGGGGCTCTCACTTAATAATATAGTATGGATGGACAAAATGTTATAATTTTTAAGGATAAAAAAAACAATCACGCAAATTCAAAGTTTTCGGACAAAAAATCCTAAGCCCTAAAATACGAAGCGTTATATGGAATTGACCCTTATATATAAACTAGGAGGTTGGGCACCGCGCGATGCGCGGTGATTGTGCCCGGTAAAAATATCAATCTAAATTATTAAAAATATATATTTTATAGTTTTTGGTTATTTGTTTATAGCACAAAACGTTTGGGATTCCCATTGACCATTACCCTAATTGCTTTATCCATTATAAATAGGTATCCATTATAAATAGGCTCTTGTATACTTTCCCCCATATGCTCACTATTAGAATATCAAATTGGATCAAATTTATCACACTATAATGCTTCTAACAATTCCATACAAACCAAGAAAGGGAATGCCAACATCATTGCACCACATTAATATTTCTAATTTTGATAATCTTAAAAGTTGAACAATAAGATTAACAGTACCTCATCTTTATAAAACGACCAAGCATAATACATTTAGCTGCAATAACATACCACTAATAAAAAAACCGAATTGAACAAATAACAATGAAAAAAAAAAAAAAAAAAAAAACTCAAACATCATGCAGGTTTGAAAATATTTACAAAGCGGAAGCTAAATATAAATATCGGTGACCTTTATACATTCCTTGTTTTTATACATTCATCCTTGAACCTCAGCCTGCACAGATTGTTCTGTCAGCCTCAACAAGCGAAGAGACAATATATCGATATTTTTGCGCCGTAGGAAGATTCCATCTTTTTTTTTTATTTGAACCATATATTCTTTATATTTTAGATGTTCGGTGATGTCAGCAAAATCAATCCTTATACGCTGTATCACCAAAATTATATGCGTACATTGTCATAAAACTGCTGCAAGGACAAATAGTATTATAAACTATTCTAATATCATGATTACCTCTTCATCACATTTCATGAGTTCAACCGCAGTTACACCAACAACCTTTTCTGCAAGCTCTCCAAAGGCGACAACATCCAATTGAGTTAACTTGTCCTAAAGTGTGACAACAATCTAGTCCTACAAAGTTGAAGATAAGATTTTTATTAAGAAAGGTTTTAAAATGTAATCCAATATCAGATATTATTAAATAAAATGAAAAAGAAACATATAGAATAATACCTAGGTCTCGCAATTGTTTCACCCCGGCAAAAACTAATTTTTAAATATTCCAAATTAGATAACGAATACCATGAAATTATGATCTATTAAAAATGTTGCGATAATATAACTTATAAAAAAAGTAGAATGAAAGAACCTACTATATCATTCGTTATAACATTTGCAACAGATGAAAAGATGGCGTGAATTATAGTTCGTGGACTGGAGTGCTGAAGATATTTCCTCTATCAAACAAGTTGCACAGAAATGGATGGCTTTTTGCTCGCCTATTTGTAGTTTGAAGAAAATAAATAGCTGAAGATTAATAAATGCACATGAAAAAAAATTTAAAAATCTAATATTCAAAAGAAAACAAGGATACCAATTACCAAGTTCTTAAATATTGTGATCCACGATATGGCGGAGATTGACGATAATACTTGTGAAACCTCTAGCTGCGAGTGATGTTCCTGAAATATGCATAATTTTAATTTATATATTTTAACTTCATACATAACAAACTTATGCACGGAAACAAAAGCATATCACATTTTATTTACTACCTCGGGAACATACCTTTGTAATCGGAGACATTTAATGCAGTTGCGGCGATGATTGCCATTCTTTGTGCTGTATTAAGAATGACTATCCCCTCACTGAAAATCACTTCATTCCATAATCTGAGCAGTGCTCGTGTTTTCTTTATATATGATAACATTTTTTGGAATAAAAAGTTTAATAATAATTTAGTTCAGTCGGAACTATGAAATAAAGCTGCGAAATCTTACTTGTCATAACAACAATAAACTCTTGAACAGTTGAACTTCGTCCCAACTTCGAGTTCACAACTTTTTGCTCAAAGAGAGTAGTACGTTTCTTGGAGTTGAAGAACATGCTCCACCAAACCCACATCTGAACTATATATTACAACTTGCACTTGGGTTTCCTAAATAACATTTTAAAATAAACTGGTGAAAAATAATAATATAAATTTTTTCAAGTGCAAGAGCAACAAAAGTTTATCCAAAAAAAAAAAAAAAAATAGAGAATGTTATTTTCAGATCAAACATACATACATCTTTGTCGATAAATACAAACTTCTGAAATTTTCTTGAATTTACTTGAGACTGTTGGGGGTTGAGCTTTCGCATTACGAGGACTTCTGTTGTCCAACTCCTAACTTCGGGTGTAATTTGAGCAACAGGGACAAGAGACCCATGCATCTTTGAATCTATAGGCTGAGAATGCCACAAAAAAACAAATATATTATATATTATTGAACAAAAAATACTAAAAAACAATATTGTGGCATTTAGATTATACAATAACAAGAAAATGGTGACATTATAACTATATGTGCTAGTATAGCAGATGAAACAACTTACTGTGTTGTTAGACATAACATTTGCAACAGATGAGAAATTGTCGTGTGGAATTGTTAATTGTGCAGTGGACCGCTGTAGATATCTCTTCTCTCGAACAATTCAGACAGAAATTGCTGATTTTTTGCTTGCCTAATTGTGGTTTTAAAAATATAATATCTAAATGTCAACTAATGGATATGAAATAAACCGAAAAATCTAATACTCGCCTATTTGTGGTATTTAAAAAATGATATCTAAATGTTAACAAATGGATATGAATAAACCGAAAAATCTAATATAAAAAAGGAAAAAAAAAAGATACCAAGTTCTTAGATGCTGAGATTCGGGATATGAGGAATTGACAATAATATTTGCAAAGCTTTTTGCTGCGAGAGAAGTTCCTGAATACACGTAATAATGTATTCAATAGAAGTATCCTAAGTTCAAAGATATGTATTCACATTGTACAACATTGTATTCTGCCATAATTTGGCCTTTGCCTGTATCTTTTTGTCCATATAATTAAAAAGTTTCCTTAAGCAATGGATCATGGAACTGGGGAAAAGTCAATAAATTATTTTTAGTAGAAAGCTAGGTACACTCCCCTAATATTAAAGACATAAGCTTACAACTATGTTAATACCAAGCATTATAAAATATTTATATATGAAGCGAAAAGCATATCACACTTGATAAGGGACAAGATTTTATGTATATTAGTTTAGGAACATACCTTTGAAATCAGTAAGTCATAGTTTACTTGCTGCAATTATAGGCATTTTTTTTTTTTTTGTTTTATTAAGGATATCTACTCCGTCAGTGAAAATCACCTCATTCCATAAACTCAATAGCATTGGCATTTTACTGTATATAATAATATATTCTGAAAAAATTAACCACTAATGATCTGATTTAGTTTTAGTTTGAAATATAGTATAAAATGAAGAAATCTTACTCATCATTAACAATAATAAGCTCTTGAACAGATCGAATTCCCGAAGTTTGTCTCTACTGTATTTTGGGACAATAGCCAGAATATCTGTGATACAATAAAATATCAATCTAGCATATAAAATGATGAAAATATGGTATTTATAAGAAATGATTATAAAAGCATACCGGAATCTCAGAAAACTTAGTGAATTGTGGTGCTCCAAGCTCTTTGGGCAACAAATCATTAGTCACAACGGGTGGTGGCTCAAGAGTTCCAAATCGTGAATAGAAATTTGAAGCTTCCACTAAAAAATTAAAAACAATTGGGTCTTTACCAACGAATAATTAGTTAGAATGTAAGCCTAACCAAAAATCCCAATCATAAACGCCCAATTCACAAGACTACAGAACAAAAGGGAAAAAGTAATTGAAATTGAAACCTAGCACCTTGATAAACCCTATTAAAAATTCCCAACTAAAACCCAGATCCGATGCTTGGCAAACTTGTAGAGAAGAGAGGCACTGTTCTTTTTATAGCGAGAATTGAAAATTTATGTAAACTCATGTGGATTTACCGCTAATAAATATTCCATGAATGGCGGCCAGAGTGAAGAGCACGTCTGAAGAACTTACCCGAAGATGACGAACTTTGGCCAAAATCTGATGTCATCCACACACAAGCGTGGAGATCCGTCGTTCAATTAACGTAGGCGACACTGGTGACGGTGAATGGCATGCCCTAGGCCCCCAAGGAGACGGAAGCGAGAAAAAGTTTCTTCGATGAAGAATTGAATACAAAAAAAGAAAAAGAAATGTCTGAGCATAAAACAAAAAGAGCAGGAAGAAATTAATTAATTAATAGGCCGGGTTCACATGCAGCCGTGATGAATTCAGAAATTGTGAGCTTGGTCTTGTCCTCAATTTGGACTTACGGCTCTTATATATAAGTTAAATGAAAGGGTCTGATAGATTTGTAGATCTTTTAAGAGAAAATGAGGAAGTCGTTTTCTTCATATATCTTTGGGCTAAAACATGATTGAATTATATCTTTGGGAAAGGAGAGGAGCATTGATTTCTAAATTTAGCTTTTAGCATATAGCATGCATAATTTCCTTTAGGGATAAATATTTTTTCCCATCCGAACTATGCCCGTTTTTGCAATTTACCATCCAAATAATTTTTCATTGCAAACCGCCATCCAACCTTTGCATTTGTGACAAAACGCCATGTGAATGTGGTTTGGTCTGATGTGTATGTTTTAGGAAAATGCCACGTGCTAATTTTTTTCCCCAAAACCACCAAAAAAAATGGTTTAGATGGTGTTTTGTCACAAATGCAAAGGTTGGATGGTGGTTTGCAATAAAAAATTGTTTGGATGGTAAATTGTAAAAACGGGCATAGTTCGGATGAGAAAAAATATTTATTCCTTTCCTTTATCTTTTTTAAAATTTTGGATTTCGAATTTAAGCAAAAAACGGAATCGATCCAAAAATTTTTAATTAAAGTTGAACCGATTTAGGTTTTTCAACAATGAGCAATTAACCAAAAAATTTCAGTTCAATCAGAAACCGAACGGTGAATTGCAGTGTTTTGAAACCCGGACCGGACGTCGAACAGGGAAGCTTTACTGGTTACTGGTTTTACTGATTCGACCGGTTCGACCAGCGGTCGAATCGGTATGACATCATAATTATGTAATAATTATATTTAATTATATATTGATGAGGCTCCGAATCACGCTTGAATCAGAGCCGTCCACGTGTCAGCACATCGCTGGCTAAGGCCAAGACGCTCGCATTGATGGGCTCGTGAGCCTTCCCAGCCCACTCACTTGCCAGCTAATATAAACCGCCAAGCCTCGGGCGACAATTCAGGTAAAGGGCCAGAACCGACGAGTTTGACGCTCGCATCTCGGCCCTCAGGGTTACCCTTCTCAGGGAAGCACCCACATGGGGGGTCCCATTAATGACGCTCGGGATTTTGGCGCTCAAGGGTCATCTATCATGGGGGAGCCCATCTGTGGATTGTTCGAGCGTCACCAACGCTCGGGAGTGACCCTACTTCTCATGCGACGGATCCTAGCCTTCACAAGCGGGTTCTGGTCCATCATCCCACGCGACCCTCGCCAACAACCTCTGACACAAAGGTAGTGCGCACCATTGTACCTGACACGCCGCCTCCTTTGCAGAAACGTCACTCTCACACCCTCACAGGCTGCCACGTGTTAGGGCAACACAGGTTTGGGACCACACGGTCAATTTACCCATTTACCCTCGCCCCTAACATATAAATAAGGGGAGAACACATGCATTCGGCCCCAAGTCATCTTCTTCACTAAATACCACACAACCGAACTGGGCATCATTTTTCCTCTGCATCTTCATCTTTTCAAAAGTCTCATATACTCCACCATTTTCTGCACCTTTGCTGCACTATTTCTTGGTGTTATCCTAGTTGGAAGAACCCACGCTCATTGGAAACCCAGTTCCTGAGGCTCCTACGCCTGTGATGGTCTTCCCTCCTACATACAAATTCTAAAGTGATTGGTGTCTAAATCCTTCACAAGTTTCTGTACCATCATTTTTGGCGCCGTCTGTGGGAATCCATCACCACCATCTTCGTTATTACCCGTTTCTTCCTTTAAAAGCTAGTTGAAAAGTGACACCAAAGTCTTTCATCATGGTTACTGCCACAAGATCTGGAACTCTGGGGAACAGAGGAGGTCTTCCTCCCGCCAATGGAGAAAACGCTGAAAGCCCCGCCCTCGCCGGGGGCGCACCTCCTCTTGTTGTCGAAGACGTTGATGCCGCTGCTGCTGCTCCTCCCCCAACTGGAAATGAAGCGGGAGGATCGGGCTCCAATCCTCCCCCCCAGCTTTCGCCCCAAATATCCCTGCCTCCCATCTTGGCATATACCCTATGGCCATGCCGCCGCCAGGATACACTCTCACGCAGCCCGGGGTAATGCCTGGAACGATGCCTGGAATGGTACCTTTGGTCCAGCCGTATCAAGTGGGGACGTTGAACCTCCCCTTGTCAATGCCAAGGGAAATACAGGGGGTAGAGATGCCCCAAATCATTGCGCAACAACTTCAGGCGCTGTATGCGCAATGCGAGAGTCAAGCTGTGCAGAATGCATGGGAACACTTCACTATGGCTTATTTCCCTTCATACGCGGGCGCTCGGATAGCCCCACCCTTGGGCGGGCTCCCTGCACATCCCTTGACGATGGCCCAAAATGCGTTAAGGGCCCAGCAACCTCACCCTCCCCCGCTTTAAGAAAATGAAGCCGCTCCGAGGGTCCAGCAAGGGTAGCAGCCAGCGGGAAACGAGAGAGCCCCTCAAAATGAAGGGGCTGGAAACAACGACGAGGTCCAGTCGAGGGTCACAGAGAGGGCAAACCGCAGAAATGTCGATGACCCTCAGCTTGCAGCAGTACAAGATCAAATTCGAGGGCTCCAGAACGTGGTAGAGCAGCTCTCTCGAGCACGGTCTCACGCCTCCCGCGATGGGGGCGAGAGGTCGAAGGCCAGAGACGCTCGCCGACCACGTAGCCCCATTTCTCGGCGCAGGAGGGAAGCCAGCTACGAGGATCCCGACGACCGGGATTATAGGATCATGACTGGCGACTCGCCCCTCATTGAGGAGGTACTGATGACTCGCGCAGGGAAGGGCAAAATCCCCTCGTCTGTCAATAGGTACGATGGAACCACTGATCCAGCCGAGCACCTGGATCACTTTGTACATTTGATGCATTTATATGATCACCCCAACAACTATTGGGCCAAAGTGTTCGTCACTTCCCTCACTGGGATGGCTCAAGACTGGTACAAAAAACTCCCCCCGCGCTCGATTCGGGGGTATTATGACTTAACAGATGCCTTCGTCAGCCACTTCAACTCCTTAAAAGCACCGGCCCCAGCCGCAACAGCCCTGTACAGCTTGGTCCAGGGGCCGAATGAGACCCTTCGGTCTTTCATGGGAAGGTTCAACAAGGAGATCTTGCTAGTGGAGAAGCCCTCGATGGATTTCTTGAGGCATGTTCTTTTCGGAGCTATAAACATGAAGCACTACGTCAGCAAAGAATTTGTGGAAGAAGTGGCCAAGAAAAAGCCCCGCTCGTTGATGGAAATAAGGGACATCGCTGACTCATTTTTCACCCTCGAAGATATGTACCTTGCGAGGGACCAAAAAATGGCGAACGCCCCTCGCACCAACAGATCCTTTGAGGACAGAGGAGATTCAACCAGAGGCCGCCGCCGCAGCCCTATCCCTGCTCGCCGAAACTCTCCCCCTCGGAAATTCGAGGGAGTCCCTCTCAACCGCCCTATAGCTGAAGTGTATGCTATGGCGGACAAAAAGCTGTTCAAAAGGCCGTCGAAGCTAAGGGAAACCGAGGCCCAGAAGCGCTCGGGAAAATATTGCGCTTTCCACAAGCAGAAAGGGCATGATACCAACGAGTGTCGCCAACTCGAGAGTGAGATTCAGA
Source organism: Lantana camara (assembly GCA_037501455.1). Lineage (NCBI taxonomy): Eukaryota > Viridiplantae > Streptophyta > Magnoliopsida > Lamiales > Verbenaceae > Lantana > Lantana camara. Next base: position 100,234,654 of record CM074855.1, read on the forward strand.
GGCTTATTGCCGGAGGGCACCTCAAGGAGTTCGTGAAGGTGCTAGAAAGATACGACGAACACTGTGCTGAACGAGCGCGTATTAGAGGGAGAAGTCGTTCGCGCTCACGCAGCCCCCGTCACCGTCACACCGAGCCCAGTGACCGTGGGAAAGGGAAGGCATCGGACGTGGAAAACCAGCCCTTCGCGGTTATTCACATGATTGCCGCGCGGACCCTCGGGGGGTGATTCCAACGCTTCCCGACGTCGCTTCATTCGGAGTTATGACCAAAGATCTTCTTAGCCCCGCCCGGTGCTCTCTGTTGATAAGTCGTTACGCTCAGAGAAGGATGAGAGCGTAGGTTTTACAAAGAAAGACTTAGAGAACATTGTAACACCCCATGGGGTCGGTGAAACCTCTGACTGCCCCACGGTGGTTAGCTTAGACGTTCACAATCATGTTGTAAAGAGGGTCTTGATTGATAGTGGAAGCTCCGTAAATGTTTTGCCTTACTCCACGTTCCAGAAGATGAACATCACAAACATCCCGCTCGAACCTCTTAGAACAGCCCTTGTCGGCTTTGGGGGTTCCGAGATCGTCCCTCGCGGACAAATTCGCTTGGCCACCTCTTTCGGTCGCGCCCCACAGCGAAAGACTTTAAATGTTGTTTATGTGGTGGTCGAAGTGGACCTACCATACAACATCATCATTGGGCGCCCAACCCTCGTCGACTTCAAAGCGATAATTTCCACCTATCATCAAAAAGTCAAGTTTCCCACTCCCGAGGGAACTGGAGAAGTATTGTGCAATGTAAAGGAAGCTTGGGAATGCTACGTACTTTCCCTTCGAAGCCACAAGCCCAAACAACCCACCCAGGCGGGCTCCACCAAAAAGTCCGTTGACTTCCCCAAGCTGGATGAAGATGGCCCCGAGCGCAAGAGGGTCAAGCTCTATAAGAAGAAGAATAAGAAGAAAGCCACGGACAAACCCGAGGGTGTTGGAAACTCACCCCTTGGAGAGGTTGGGGCTTCCTCCTTGGAGGACGAGGACCCTACACCCTCGGGAGGTACCAACGAGAGGGTCACAGGAAAGAAACGGGCGCTCGAATTGCCGAGGCCTGAGATAAGAGTGGAACCTACAGAAAACTTCCTGACCATCGAATTGGAGCCAGGGAATCCAGATAAGACCACGCAAATAGGTTCCAGCCTCGACGGTCCCTCTCAGATTATGATGATCGAATTTTTGTGGGAAATATTGATGTCTTTGTTTGGAAGGCTTCCGACCTCACCAGCTTAGATCCGAGCGTTATTGTCCACCGGCTGAACGTGGATCCAGCCTTCAAACCTATAAAGCAAAAAAAGAGGGATGTCTATGGGTTCCGAAAGCAGGTCATAGAAGAAGAAGTCAATAAACTGCTTGACGCTCAGTACATAGAAGAAATTTTATATCCCGAATGGCTTTGCAATGTGGTGCTCGTTCCTAAGAGCGCCAACAAGTGGCGTATGTGCAACGACTTCACGGACCTTAACAAGGCGTGTCCCAAAGATCCGTACCCTCTGCCTAGAATCGATCAGTTGGTAGATTCAACCGCCGGATGTGAGCTTATGAGCATGATGGATGCTTTCCAAGGATATTATCAGATATTTATGGCTCTTGAGGATCGTCCCAAAACTGCGTTCGTAGTCCACATGGGTGTCTATTGCTTCAAGGTCATGCCCTTTGGGCTCAAAAATGTCGGAGCGACATATCAGCGCCTCGTCAACAGAATGTTCGAGTGTGAGATCGGAAAGTCCATGGAAGTATATGTGGATGACATGATCGTCAAAAGCGAACACCAACATTCTCATCTAGGAGACCTCAAACGAGCGTTCAATATCCTGCGGCGTTATGGTATGAAACTGAACCCTTCCAAATGTACATTTGGCGTACGAGGTGGCAAATTTTTGGGATATGTGGTCAGCCAACGAGGCATAGAGGCAAATCCAGAGAAGATCAAAGCGATCCTGGACATACCCTCCCCTCGCAATTTGAGAGAGGTCCAGGTGCTTGTGGGTAAAATCATTTCACTAAATAGGTTCATCTCCCGCTCAGCGGACCGGAATCTGCCCTTCTTTAAAATTTTGCGTAACGCTCGTAACTTTACTTGGAGCGCGGACTGCGAACAGGCCCTGCAGGACATGAAGCAGTATCTTTCGAGCGCGCCTCTGTTGACCAAACCTAACCCGGGGGAGACTTTGTTTATCTATCTGTCAGTTTCCTTGGAGGCCACGAGCGCTGTCCTAGTGGTCATTCGCGAGCGTAAGCACATGCAGGTGTATTATTTAAGCAAGACTCTACAAGGAGCGGAGAAAAGATATATGGAGATAGAGAAGTTTGCATTCGCACTCGTAAATGCCTCTCGGAGGCTAAGACCATATTTTCAAGCGCATTCCATCGTGGTTCTTACAGATCAGCCCCTCAGACAAGTGCTTGCGAAGCCAGACGTTTCAGGGAGGTTAATTATGTAACGCCCCGATTTTTCTAATTAACTTTTTACGCTTCATCATAATTTTATAAAATTCTTGAAGCATTATTTATATGAATTATTTGAGTTAAAATCATTACAAATATTATTTCATGACACGGAAAATATTTATTGCATGAAATCAATAACGAGAGTGTTTCAAATTACCAAATTGTCCCTAGTTAAATATTTTCTAAAATTCTAGGGACTTAATTGCCAATCCTTTAAGGACTTAATTGATCTTATTTTAAAACCTCGTATACTCAATCGCATAGATTGAGTTCTTGGAGGATTTATTGGCAATTAGCCTATTTCACAAAAATCAAGAATGGAGTGAAACGGTATAAGCTTCCTCTAGCTTCCTTGATCATTTCATCCAAAAATTTTCCAAACATATTCATCTCTCTCTCGGTTCCAAAGAAGAAAAAAGGGAAGAGTGATTTTCCCATCAATCATCAAGATTTCAAGAAGTTAGTCAAGCTTTTGAGAGTTGATCATCATCTTCATCACCTTCTTTATCCATTTCTTAGTTCAAGGTTGGTTTGGCATGAATCCATGATTCTTGATCATACATGGGATAGCTAGGGTTTAGGAATTACATGTTATATGAATTATGTGTTGAGCAAAGCATGATTCTATGAGCTTATCATGAATTATAGCATGGTTTATTCATGAAATAAGTGGATATTTGGCATGAATGATCAAGTTGATCATAAACTTGAAACCTTGGAAATCTTGTGGTTATTGCATGTTTTATGTGTTTAAGTGTTATATTATCATGTATTGAAGTTGTATGCATCATACTCCTAGAAATTATAGCATTTGGGGATCAAAAATGGGATTTTGGGGCTTTGTTGTTCCATTGCCGAGAGCTTCCCCTGTTCTGCTCTGTTTTCTTCAGTTGCAGAACTGGGAACGACCGTTCCCAGCCTCAAGGCATTGCGGGAACGGGCGTTCCCTTCTTTCAAATTGAAACCGCGCGGCCGACTATGGGAACGGCCGTTCCCATTTTGGCCTTAGAGCTGGAAGGGCCGTTCCCATGAGGCGCGTTTTAAAAAGGGAAAATCGCCGGCACGTTTTGGGAATTTCATGGGAACGACCGTTCCCATTTTACAAAGGGGACCGGAACGGCCGTTCCCACCTGTGATGCAGAACAAAATATTCTGCATAAAATTACGATTTCAGCCCCTCGATCCAACGACTTCTTTGACCCCGAATTGCTATAATATGTGCTAATATGATGTGAAACAACATATTATGATACCACATTGCATTTTCATGATCGTCTCGACACATTTTGGCCGTTCGTCATATTTGGTCCATTTTAGGTCATGTCTCATGTATACACGTCGTGTTTGCACAGGTCACGAGGTCGTGAACGAGGGACAAGCTCCCTAGAACATATCCTGGTCGCATTTTGCAAGAAAGGTGAGGTTTAGTAAATAATTGTATAACCTTTATGTGAACTTTCAAAGCCAAAAAGGTAGTTACTTACTTTCTTAAACTACTTCTAAACGTTTAAACAATTTCAAGTAAATCGGACTCATGCAAAGCAATGCATGTGGTTCGATTAGTAGCATGTTCATGCAAAGCAATGCATGTATTGTACTATTCATGATTATTTAGTGGCGAGTAGCATGATAGCACACTAGGCCCGAGGGTACGTGTACGAGTCAACCGGGAAAGCATCGGGCTGACGGGTAGCTCTGTACACACCCCTCAACACCGGGATGACCCCTGAATCCACTAGGAGATTGGTGGAGGAAGGAATCCCGCACGTGGGAGTCATGTTCCTGACGTGCGTAGCATGGATGGATAGGGCTTTGCAAACCCGCCATCACCCGGAGTGAAGGAGTTCATGAAATGAATACGTGTACACCATAACTGAATTGCTTGATCACATGATATTCCAACTAGCTGGTAATGATTCACTATTGGTGTCAGGTTGGAAAAGCCCTCACTCGCCAGGGCCACGTATCAATAATATGAACTTTAATTAATAAACTTGATAGTTGTAATCTCGGGCGATGGCTATAATATTTTAAACTTATGTTCCTTTTATAGAAAACATTACCCGAGGTCACAACGTGCATGTTATTTGTGTTATACATATATTTACTGCTTCACTCAGTCTTCCATGGACTGACACCCCACCTTTCAGGTACTTGATAGCGGTCGTGTGCTAGGCGGGAGTCGGGTCAGGTTGCATTCCGCTGAGTCTAGCATTTCATTTTGTGTATAGAACTTTTGGCATCATGTTCGGAACTTTATTAGCATAGGATGTATATTTGAACTATGCAAGAAATGGTAATGTATTAATAGTTAAATGCAGTACATATACATATGGATTATTCGATGCTTCCAGGTTATTTTGTTGCATGTATGGTTAGTTCCCGCCTAGCTTGTTGGTATTGCATTGTCACCCGTTCGCTACAGTTTTGATTTATGTATGGACCATCCATTTCATACGTGGATCGAGGCTATAGTGCGGGGGTGTGGCACCTACACGTGTAAGGGGTGTTACATCTAAGGTGGTATCAGAGCCCGGTTGCAAAACCGAGGTTCTCGAGTCGTGTCAAGTGAGTCTAGGTCGAACGGCATAGGAATACTTGTTACGTGAGAAGTTGGTGTTTAATGAAAGTATGTGAATTGCTTGAATTCTTGAATTATTTGAATTCTGAGATTCTTTGAAATGTGTGCTGCATTAACTTTATGAAATTATTTGCACACATTTTGCATCTATTAACCAAACCATGCATGTATAGTGATCTCATTTCAGGATGGATCATGGTAGACATCATCGTGACCGGTCCCCGAGACGTAGACATCATCATCATCGCCGCCACCATCGCCACGAGGAGTCATCCCCTTCTCCACCTCCTCAAGCCCAGCCCCAGGATTTTATGAACGCTGTGGTAGGGTTAATCGATCAAAGGATACAGGAAAGGGTTCCTCCCGTACCACCTGCGCAGATAGCACCCCCGGGTAACCCTATTTCTGCTATACTTCGGGAATTCCAAAACCAACAACCCCCAAAGTTCTACAAGGGCGATGACATTCAGGCTGAAATGTGGCTCAAAGAGATTGATAGGATTTGGCAACTTATTCCTTGTGACTCCCAGGAAAAAGCCCGCTGCACTCTCACGTTGATTCAGGGCGAAGCTTACTCCTGGTGGGAAAGTAATCAGATTGTATTGGAAGCTGCCGGAGAAACTATTAATTGGGAGGTATTTGTTAGAGAATTCAGAAACAAATTTATTCCTCCAGCTTCACGTACTCGGAGATTGAGGGAATTTACCGAATTAAAGCAAGAAGGAAGGTCTGTGGGTGAGTACATAGCGGAGTTTGAACGCTTATCTCGCTATGCACCCAACATAGCGAGTGACGATTTCCACAAAGCAGTGCAATTTGTGCAAGGACTCAGACCGGAAATACAGGATGCTCTGAAGGCCGCTAATACAAGTACTTGGGCCAAAGCTACTGCGAAGGCATTGAAGGTTGAGGATTCGGACAACGTAAGAAGGCCTGTTCCTCCCCTCGAACAGGACTTAGTCTCAGGAGCAAGACCAGATTCTACTATAATGAAAAGGTCCACTAGTGACTCGGTTCTACCATCTCCGGAAAGACCTAAAAAGAAGAAGTCGCAGAATAATAAATCAGTTTCAGGGAGTACTTCTACTATGACTTCGCCATCACAGTCAGGAAAGATTCTTTGCACCTATTGTGGACGCGATAATCATACCTACGAGAATTGTCGGGAACGACTGAATTTATGTATGAGATGCGGGAGCAAAGAGCATCAAGCGAATATGTGTCCAAGGCGAAGAGAAAGAGCAAGAATAGCCCGAGGTATCAATTACATTCATAGCAACTTCCACGGTGAACGGTATCATTAAACATGCATATCACGAGCATCATGAATTTTATTAATGAAGTCATTGCTAGCAACAATGTGTTTCGGTGTAAAAGATAAATAAATGTGTTTGGCGTGATGACTTGCCTCTTTTGTGATAAATGTTTCCAGTATTGTTTTGGATTATTATTTGGGTATCCGAGAGACGGGGTTCTCTCCTAACTTGTTTGAGAGACGGGGCACTCTCATCCTTACAGAGAAACGGGGTTTTCTCACTTCTTGTTGAAAGACGGGGATCTTTCACTTCTTGTTCAAGAGACGGGGCTCTCTTATACCTCGTGCATGATTTGAAAACTCGAAAGTGGACCTGGGGACCAGGTCCTTTTAAGGGGGGAAGTATTGTAACGCCCCGATTTTTCTAATTAACTTTTTACGCTTCATCATAATTTTATAAAATTCTTGAAGCATTATTTATATGAATTATTTGAGTTAAAATCATTACAAATATTATTTCATGACACGGAAAATATTTATTGCATGAAATCAATAACGAGAGTGTTTCAAATTACCAAATTGTCCCTAGTTAAATATTTTCTAAAATTCTAGGGACTTAATTGCCAATCCTTTAAGGACTTAATTGATCTTATTTTAAAACCTCGTATACTCAATCGCATAGATTGAGTTCTTGGAGGATTTATTGGCAATTAGCCTATTTCACAAAAATCAAGAATGGAGTGAAACGGTATAAGCTTCCTCTAGCTTCCTTGATCATTTCATCCAAAAATTTTCCAAACATATTCATCTCTCTCTCGGTTCCAAAGAAGAAAAAAGGGAAGAGTGATTTTCCCATCAATCATCAAGATTTCAAGAAGTTAGTCAAGCTTTTGAGAGTTGATCATCATCTTCATCACCTTCTTTATCCATTTCTTAGTTCAAGGTTGGTTTGGCATGAATCCATGATTCTTGATCATACATGGGATAGCTAGGGTTTAGGAATTACATGTTATATGAATTATGTGTTGAGCAAAGCATGATTCTATGAGCTTATCATGAATTATAGCATGGTTTATTCATGAAATAAGTGGATATTTGGCATGAATGATCAAGTTGATCATAAACTTGAAACCTTGGAAATCTTGTGGTTATTGCATGTTTTATGTGTTTAAGTGTTATATTATCATGTATTGAAGTTGTATGCATCATACTCCTAGAAATTATAGCATTTGGGGATCAAAAATGGGATTTTGGGGCTTTGTTGTTCCATTGCCGAGAGCTTCCCCTGTTCTGCTCTGTTTTCTTCAGTTGCAGAACTGGGAACGACCGTTCCCAGCCTCAAGGCATTGCGGGAACGGGCGTTCCCTTCTTTCAAATTGAAACCGCGCGGCCGACTATGGGAACGGCCGTTCCCATTTTGGCCTTAGAGCTGGAAGGGCCGTTCCCATGAGGCGCGTTTTAAAAAGGGAAAATCGCCGGCACGTTTTGGGAATTTCATGGGAACGACCGTTCCCATTTTACAAAGGGGACCGGAACGGCCGTTCCCACCTGTGATGCAGAACAAAATATTCTGCATAAAATTACGATTTCAGCCCCTCGATCCAACGACTTCTTTGACCCCGAATTGCTATAATATGTGCTAATATGATGTGAAACAACATATTATGATACCACATTGCATTTTCATGATCGTCTCGACACATTTTGGCCGTTCGTCATATTTGGTCCATTTTAGGTCATGTCTCATGTATACACGTCGTGTTTGCACAGGTCACGAGGTCGTGAACGAGGGACAAGCTCCCTAGAACATATCCTGGTCGCATTTTGCAAGAAAGGTGAGGTTTAGTAAATAATTGTATAACCTTTATGTGAACTTTCAAAGCCAAAAAGGTAGTTACTTACTTTCTTAAACTACTTCTAAACGTTTAAACAATTTCAAGTAAATCGGACTCATGCAAAGCAATGCATGTGGTTCGATTAGTAGCATGTTCATGCAAAGCAATGCATGTATTGTACTATTCATGATTATTTAGTGGCGAGTAGCATGATAGCACACTAGGCCCGAGGGTACGTGTACGAGTCAACCGGGAAAGCATCGGGCTGACGGGTAGCTCTGTACACACCCCTCAACACCGGGATGACCCCTGAATCCACTAGGAGATTGGTGGAGGAAGGAATCCCGCACGTGGGAGTCATGTTCCTGACGTGCGTAGCATGGATGGATAGGGCTTTGCAAACCCGCCATCACCCGGAGTGAAGGAGTTCATGAAATGAATACGTGTACACCATAACTGAATTGCTTGATCACATGATATTCCAACTAGCTGGTAATGATTCACTATTGGTGTCAGGTTGGAAAAGCCCTCACTCGCCAGGGCCACGTATCAATAATATGAACTTTAATTAATAAACTTGATAGTTGTAATCTCGGGCGATGGCTATAATATTTTAAACTTATGTTCCTTTTATAGAAAACATTACCCGAGGTCACAACGTGCATGTTATTTGTGTTATACATATATTTACTGCTTCACTCAGTCTTCCATGGACTGACACCCCACCTTTCAGGTACTTGATAGCGGTCGTGTGCTAGGCGGGAGTCGGGTCAGGTTGCATTCCGCTGAGTCTAGCATTTCATTTTGTGTATAGAACTTTTGGCATCATGTTCGGAACTTTATTAGCATAGGATGTATATTTGAACTATGCAAGAAATGGTAATGTATTAATAGTTAAATGCAGTACATATACATATGGATTATTCGATGCTTCCAGGTTATTTTGTTGCATGTATGGTTAGTTCCCGCCTAGCTTGTTGGTATTGCATTGTCACCCGTTCGCTATAGTTTTGATTTATGTATGGACCATCCATTTCATACGTGGATCGAGGCTATAGTGCGGGGGTGTGGCACCTACACGTGTAAGGGGTGTTACAAATTAAATGGTCAATTGAACTTAGTCAGTTCGACATCGCTTTTGAGCCCCGCACGGCGATACAGGCTCAGGCCGTGGCTGACCTATTGGTAGAACGTTTCAACTTAGATACCGTGCCCTCAGCAGAGGATGGTTTATCGCTGTTGCACACCGATGGCTCCTCGACCTCCCAAGGGGGGGAGCGGGGGTGACCCTCAGAGACCCTCTCGGAGCTGAAGTTGACTATGCGATCAAGCTGGCGTTCCAAGTCACCAACAACGAAGCTGAGTATGAGGCCCTCATCCAGGGGCTCAGGATTGCACTCCGAAATGGCGCCACTCGGGTCACTGCATATGTTGATTTGCAGTTGATCGCGAGTCAGATTGATGGTTCTTATGAGGCTCGAGAAGCCACCATGATGCAGTATCTGGCGAACGCTAAGGAGGTGATAGCCAAGTTCAAGGAATTCCACCTTTTACAAATCCCGAGGGCAGAAAACGAACATGCTGACGCTCTTTCGAAATTTGCGTCCGCCCTAGACGGCCACTGCGAACGCGCTGTTACATTTCTGAGAACAGAGGAACTGCTGATAAGTAAAGGCGAACCTTCGAAAGAAGTGCACATGATTGACGAAATTGTCAATCAAGATCCCTCCGAGCCTTGTTGGCTTGACGAAATTGTCAGATTCCTCCGGGATGGAACCAGCCCGAGCGACAAAGTTGAGGCTCGGAAGATCAAGAGCAAGGCCCCTCGTTTCTCATTGGATGCCGAGGGTCGATTATTCAAGCGATCCTTCCTGGGCCCACCGCTGAGAAGTTTGAGACCCTCGCAGGCTAAAGAAGTTTTAGAGCATGTGCACAGTGGAAGTTGTGGGAACCACTCAGGCGGGCGAATCTTGGCAAAGAAAATCTTAAGGAGTGGGTTCTATTGGCCCTCGGTATTGCAAGATGCCATTAGATATTCCAAGAAATGTCCCAAGTGCCAGTTCCATTCCAACACTCCTCAGTTGTCGGCAGCTCAAATGATTCCTATTGATGTTTCATGGCCTTTTGATCAGTGGGGCATTGATATCGTGGGACCTCTCCCAATGGCGGTCGGGCAGAAGAAGTTCGTAATACTTGTTGTGGATTATTTCACTAAGTGGGCTGAGGCAGAAGCGATCGCTAAGATAACGTTCAAGGTTGTGAGGGATTTCATTTGGAAAAATATCATCTGCAGATACGGCATCCCGAGGGTGCTCATCTCAGATAACGGTTCACAGTTTATCGCTGCTGACACACGGGATTGGTGCTATGAACTAGGGATCGAACAACGATTCACTTCCGTGGGTCATCCTCCAGCTAATGGTCAAGCTGAAGTGACCAACCGAACCATACTCCAGCATCTTAAAACGATGCTCGAGAGTAAGAAGGGAGAATGGGCTGAAGAACTTCAGGGAGCTCTGTGGGCATACCGTACTACTCCGCGAGCGGCAACGGGGGAAACCCCTTATTCCCTCGTGTACGGCTCCGAGGCTATGATACCTGCGGAAATTGCTCAAGAATCCGCACGCGTTGCCTATTTCGAGCCTACTGCCAACGAATCCAATCGAGCGTTCGAGTTAGATTTGTTGGACGAAAGAAGGAGTGTTGCGTGGGCACGTATCCACAAATACAAAGCGACCGTAGCCCGTCAATACAACAAACGTGTTAGAGAAAGGACTTTCCAACTGGGGGACTTGGTCCTCAAAAAATTTGAAGTCTCCAAACATGTAGGTAAGTTGGACCCTAATTGGGAAGGCCCCTTCAAAGTCATCCAGGTACGAGCAAACAATACCTACCTATTGGAAACTTTGCAAGGCGAGCGGCTCCCTAGGCCATGGAATGCATGTAACCTTAGAAGGTTCTACGCATAAATATCATCTTCTTTGTAAATTGCCCGTCTGCGGCATTGAGTGCTTCCCTTCGACGGAAAGCGTGTTGTAATCATTTCCACAAATGCATCCATATAACAGTAAGTATTTAATTCTTTGTTCTTATTATTTACTTGCTTTCCCATTTGACCTAATGATTCGAGCGACGAGAGGCCTACTCCGTGTCGAGCATCCTCCACGTCGAAAAGCCTACGCGATACTTCAATCGTTCCAAAGCTACACTGTCCAGGTGTTGATAACCATCCACCTAGAACAGTTTGAGCGATTTGTAGGAATAAATCCTAAAAATGAGCGTGTCGAACAACGGGGAGCACAATGCTCAACTTACGCCAGCTGAGTGTTCGCCACTCCAGCTCGTGCTCGTAAGAACCCCAATGACCCTTAACTTATTGAGTAAAAACACACTCATAAAATAATAGATTTTAACTCAATCCCTTCATGTGCTCCTCGAAATAAAGCTAACCCCACGGTTACGCTCGCTTTGATCCCATACTTAGCAAATCCTACTGATGATTTCTAAAGTATCTACAACCTAATGGAGCGTTCAAGACGAGGGTGCACATTATGGGGCCAATACTTAGGCGGATCCCCAGAGATTTCCTAAGTTCAAATTCGAGCCCCATTACAGAAACGGCCAGGGAAACACCCTCGCGTTCACGTCTACGCCCCTCAAATCTCTAGACGTAGCCAAACTTTACACTGGTGGTGCGTTATGGCGGATGCCGGGGTACTCCTAAAGAAAACACCCTCGCGCACAAACAACACTCATCGCAAGCGTTCATACAAAAAGACCAGTTCATACAGGGAAAAACGACGAGCGCAATGGAATAACATCATTCACCATTCAAGAGTATAAGAGAAAGCACTCGAACTTCCAAGCGATAAAAGAGGAGTTCCAGTATATGAAAAGGAGCATAAAGGGATCCAAAATATTCAGAAAATGACTGAAGGATTAAGTACAAACAATAATTGTTCATAAATATGACAAGGAATTTAAACCGACAAGGAAAGGGATCAACATAAGGAGCTTCACTGGGCTGGAGCGTCGGGCTCAGGAGGACTGGTTGCGAGGGGAACCGGGGCCAGCACGTTGGCATCAGAAGTTTGGGCCTCACCATGTTCCTCGGCGTCTGCGGTGTCCATGACGGTGCCCTCGTCTTCTATTTGGATGGGCTCTGGGGCTACAGTGTTGGCTGCAATGAACTCCCTTTGGAGCGTTTCCACCAACTCCTGGTACTCGGGCTTCGCCAGATTCTCAGTAGGATCATCAGGGACCATGGGCTCGCAGTTTTCGTCCAAGTCCATGCGCAACCGTGCATCAGTGCGAGCGCTATCCGGAGCCAAGCCTAGTCTGACCATTTGCCCAATGGCTTTGTGGAAGAAACACCGAGCGTTGTCAAAGCATTGCATGTTGGCCGCAAATACAAAGGCTTTGGAACGCACGAATTTCATCACCGCGTCCCAGGACACCCTCGCTTCCAAGCCCTGTACTTTGCCTCGCAAGTCAGCAAGGGCCTTGTTGGCTGCCTCGTTCTGGCGAGTGCTCTCCGCCAGCTGCTCACCCAGCTCCCCATTTTGTACCCTCAACTGGTCCCGCTCATCCTTCAATTTCCCGTGACGCTCATTTAGGACCAAAAAGGCGTCATCGGACTTCTTCAGGTTTTCCTTCAGCTGAACGTTCTCAAGGTTGGCGGAATTCAGTTGAGCGCTGACATTGTTGTAATCCTCCTGCATTTGGCCCGGGTCCGTGATGTGCAGCAACTTCTTGTACTTGGCCTTATGGTCAGAATAGGCTTGCGCTCGCCCTTGCAAATTTTTCAGCCTCGGGATTACCTCCTGGGAAGCCGTTAACGAGGGTCACTGTCAGAACATAGAATGGAGAAGGGGGGAATTTTATAAAGAGAAGGATTCGAGGCCTAACCGTCAGGAGGACGTGGCAGGCGTCATCTGCGACCCGAGCGGCATCATGCTCGTTCAGTTTGTCATGGTCGGCGGAGAACTGGAGCTTTCCGACAATGTCGGAGACCATGTTGATAGAAAAGGCGCTCTTTTTCAGCAGGACAGGGCCGTCCTTCCTTTGGCGCTTGTACCGAGCGTCACCCCGGCAGCCAATTTTCCAGAAATCTTCATCCTCGGAGGAAGATGTGTCGCTTCCCTCACCGCGGTGGCCTATAACCACCTCCTTTCCTTTACCGGAGATTGGGACAGAGTCCGGCATCCTCTTCCTTTTACCTTGGCGCTCGGCCCTAATCCCTTCTTGGATGCGGACTAAATCCCCGGATCGGTTGTGGGAAGTGCTGGAGCTAAGCTATGGGCCCCTCGGGAGCAACTGGAGTAGGGGTAACCTCCCCGAGCGCCACCCCCAGTGAGATCCTCGACAGGACCAACAGCTGGAACCTCGTTTCCAGCACCTCTGCCTCCATCGCCTCGCCCTTGCCTTCGCCGAATTCCCCTGCCCCTCGGCGCAGTTGGGGGTCGCTCTTGCTGCTGCTGTTGCTGTTGCTGAGGGTTAGCACCGGCTCCCTGAGCACCCAACATGCGGGAAAGGGCTTCAGCATTCATGCCTTGGGATAATATTTGGATGCCTGCAAGTAAAGAGGAACGAGCGTCAGAAGATTGATTTCTTGGATCGTATATACAAGAATACAACAATCACTGTAAGTTAGAGGACTATTCTAAAGGTTAGAGCTGTTAGTTCCTAGAATCTAACCGTCGAGGGCCATGATGTCAGCTGGAGGGTTGAGTATCATGTCTGGGGGGCAAGATAAACCATAACGGAACAACACTCCCTCATTCTTCATCAGGGTCTCAGCCTTAATCCATTTTTTCTCAGCCCTCATCTCGAAGGCTAACCCCTGTGCCCAATCCTCAAAGGCTTTATTCTTCGTTCTTTCCCTAATCAGAGGACCCTCGCCATGTATCAACCACCCGCGGTGAACCCTGAAAATTCCTCCTGGAGCCCCCACGAAAAAGTACTTCTCCTTCCAATGCTCGCCATAGGAAGTAGATGGGGAATCTATCATCTTAAAGCCTGATTTAGCTTGAGCGTAATAGAATCCATCAGTAGGGGATGAGCGAGTCGAGCGGGCCACCTGTATCAAGCTATCAAAGTTGATGATCGAAGGCTCGCGACCTAGAGCAATCATCATAATCACGAAGGTATTAATCAGGGCTATGCCGTTCGGCAGAATTTGTGAAGGGCAAAGCCTCAAGTGATGGTAGATGTTGGCAACGACGGGCGGAATTGGGAACCTCAAGCCCCCGGCAAGGACCGCATCCCAGTAGACCGTCATCATCCCAGGCGGTGGTCGGTTGGCCCTCTCCCCCTCCTCAGGAAGTCGCATGGGGAATACCGCTTGGTCCCAATAAGCTTTCTCCCTCAACTCTTCCAAATCGTCGAACGCCAGAATACTTGCAATCTCATCCGGAGATCTGTCAGTCTGATGACGATTATCTTGCCTCACTCGAGTGGCAGGCTCCCTTCCTCTCCTCTGACACCTTCTGGAAGGTTCAGCCTCAAATGGACGCCCGGATGGCCCCGCTTCACCCTCGGGAGCCATCATAGCCACTGTGATCCTGTGATCTTGGGGTCTCACAGTGCTGTTCAAAACTGGGAATACTCTCTCCCCCTGTCTCTGCATCTCCATCACGTTGTGCATCTCCTCAAAGAGGTCGTTCATCCCTCCGGGAGCACGCTCGTTCATCCCTTGAACGGCGGCGTCCACCTCTTCTTCCCCGGCGTCAGCCGGAGCCTGGGCCACCGAGATCGCCATGGGAATTCCTTCATCTGGGTGCGCCCTAACTAGGGGAACAGCTATGGGGACATCGCCATGAGGGGAAGAGCTCCCCACCGACATCTCCTCAATATCCCGTACATAATCATCATCTTGGTTTCCGGCCATGTTCAATTTTCAACTTTTGGAAACGGGATTTCTGGCAGAGAACTCAAGGAGAGAAAAGAAATTTCTGAAGCAAATGTAATGGCAGGAACTGGCTCTTCACTCAAGGGTTTCACTCACTCAACCTAAATCTAAAAGTTAGTATCAGAATATCAAGATTCGTGGAGCTTTACCTAAAGTTGGAAGAATGGAAGCTCGCCGGAGTCTGTAAAAATTGCAGAAAATTCTTTGACTGCTTAAAGGCTGGAAAATATTTGAGTGCGTGAAAGAGGTTCCAAAGCTCTGTAGGACTCTATTTAAAGGGGATAATTTACATGGTTTAGGGCTAAAAATTCAAAACGCAATCATTTCCCGCCTAGGAAATCCCCCCACTTTTGGTAACCGCCTCACGTCTCCCGGAGTGCACGCGCCCACGTTCCCACTCAGCATTAAATGCGGACTTGACAGCATTTAATGCGGTGTCAGTTTGTGTCCGTTACGGAAGGCCAGCGGTCACATCTCTAAGTAAAGGCCTGACCCTCGGACATTCAAAATTCAAGGCTCCTTCTTTATAAATTCTACAGTACGCTCGAAGCGATACTACAGAATTTGGGGGGCAAAATGATGAGGCTCCGAATCACGCTCGAATCAGAGCCGTCCACGTGTCAGCACATCGCTGGCTAAGGCCAAGACGCTCGAATTGATGGGCTCGTGAGCCTTCCCAGCCCACTCACTTGCCAGCTAATATAAACCGCCAAGCCTCGGGAGACAATTCAGGTAAAGGGCCAGAACCGACGAGTTTGACGCTCGCATCTCGGCCCTCAGGGTTACCCTTCTCAGGGAAGCACCCACATGGGGGGTCCCATTAATGACGCTCGGGATTTTGGCGCTCAAGGGTCATCTATCATGGGGGAGCCCATCTGTGGATTGTTCGAGCGTCACCAACGCTCGGGAGTGACCCTACTTCTCATGCGACGGATCCTAGCCTTCACAAGCGGGTTCTGGTCCATCATCCCGTGCGACCCTCGCCAACAACCTCTGACACAAAGGTAGTGCGCACCATTGTACCTGACACGCCGCCTCCTTTGCAGAAACGTCACTCTCACACCCTCACAGGCTGCCACGTGTTAGGGCAACACAGGTTTGGGACCACACGGTCAATTTACCCATTTACCCTCGCCCCTAACATATAAATAAGGGGAGAACACATGCATTCGGCCCCAAGTCATCTTCTTCACTAAATACCACACAACCGAACTGGGCCTCATTTTTCCTCTGCATCTTCATCTTTTCAAAAGTCTCATATACTCCACCATTTTCTGCACCTTTGCTGCACGATTTCTTGGTGTTATCCTAGCTGGAAGAACCCACGCTCATTGGAAACCCAGTTCCTGAGGCTCCTACGCCTGTGATGGTTTTCCCTCCTACATACAAATTCTAAAGTGATTGGTGTCTAAATCCTTCACAAGTTTCTGCACCATCATATATATTATATAATATTATAAATATGAATTAAAAATAATTAAATTAGTTAAATTATATAAAAAAGAGAGATAATTTTAAATCACTTTTAATTTCTTATTAATTTTCAAATAACATATGTAATAATAAATTTCAAATCATAAATTTACAAGCATAATAAAATATTTAATTAAATAGAAAAATAATCAACATCTTACTAATTAACAATTTAAATAAAAGATTGGTTCAACAATATCATACTTTTACTATAGAAAAATAAATAAAAAGAATATCACCCATAATTTGTATTTTTATAAATATATATTATAAAAAAAGAATAAATATTAAACACTATTTTCTTGATTTGTTAAACGAATTCAATTTTTTTTATCCATTTATCTTGGCAAATGAAGGGAATTATATTTTACTTTGAATTTAATGAACCAAGAATTGAAGTAGCACACTTCGTTTTAGTGCTCTCCTTCTATTCAAAGGGTGTGAGGTTCAAATCCCAGCATTCCCAATCCAAATACATGTGTTTGGCAAAAAAAATTGAAAAATCCGGGCCATCCGGCCCGCTTACCATCCGGTCCGGTTTCAACACAAATTCTTGACCGGTTCTTAGCGGGCCAGACTGGTCCAAGAGCCAACTGGTTTTGGGGGGTAACCAGACCGAATTGGCGGTCGGTCACCGATCGAACCGGTCGGTCCGGTTTGGGTTTCATGAAAAAACCAGTTGACTCCTAGACCAATCTGGCCCGCTTACCGTCCGGTCCGGTTTCAACACAAATTCTTGACCGGTTCTTAGCGGGCCAGACTGGTCTAGGAGTCAACTGGTTTTGGGGGGGTAACCCGACCGGATTGATGGTCGGTCACCGATCGAACCGGTCGGTCCGGTCTGGGTTTCAAAACACAGGCCGGATTGGCGGTCGGTCACCGGTCGAACCGATTGGTCCGGTCTGGATTTCAAAACACAGGTGAACTGTTCAACGTAAATTTTCAAATTATTTTTTTATGATCCTTATCCAATAAACCAAACTTTAAAGTGTTTTTTAGGGTAATTTCCAACTAAATTTAATCTAGAAGATTATTCATAATTATTCGAATATTTCGTGCAATTCACGAAATAAAAACTCCTACCACAATAAAACCATCGGGCATCGGGTTTCCGTCCCGTTGAAATTTCCAACCCAGAAATCAACCTTTATATTCAAAGCTTTAAACCGAACATCCGAACCAATAAATCTAGAAAACATAGAATTTCCACACGCGTTTGGAAACTTCTCTCATCGATTACAAAACCTTCCCCCAAATCCCTCCACAACCTCCAATTCAATACTAATATTTCCATCAATGGCTTCGATTTATTGCTGCAGAGAGTGCGGCGCCAATCTCAACCTCCAATCCGCTAATCTTTTTCCGCCGGACTTCTATTTCGAGGCCGGCAACAAAAACACCCTCTCCTTCGCCGCCGTCGATTCCTCCAAGTTCAGATTCGAGAACGAAGACAAAATCAGACCCTTCTTCGAGACGCTTAATTACTGGGGAATTCAAAGGAAACGGACCAAAATCAAGTGCAAAAGCTGCGGAAAGCTCGTCGGGTATGTCTACGATGATGGGCCGCCGTTGACGAATAGTATTGGGCAGTTTGGATTTGGCCCGAGCCAGGTTGTGCCCCGAAACCCTAGGTATAGATTCAAGAACAAGGCTTTGGCTGTTAATTCTCAGACTTGACGAAATTGTATGGTGTTTTGGTTAATTGTTAATGGGTTTTGTAAATTATGATAAGGGATTCTGGAAAAGATTGATTATATATGTATGGTGTGTTGATGGTATGAATCTTTGCTCTGTACGAAAATCCACCTCGTTCGAGTTATTTGGGGCTGCTTAGATTATTAACGTGAAACTCTATTCATATCTTTAAATCCATTTATAGTCAAGTTACAGTTATGAATAGTGGGGTTGAGAAGATTCATACTAGCAAAATCTTCATCCTTGAAAGTCTTTCCAACTATGGTTTTATCCATTAGTTCTTTTCCCTCTATAAACTTCTGAAATTCTTGTTGTAAGAGGTTTTGGATCCTTGAGTTTGATGTCTTCACTTGTTCTTTGAGCTTTTCACCTTTTCAGAAGGTGCGCCAGGTTAGCAATGTTCTTTTGACCACCTTTTCTGGTTTCTTGGAGCTTCCTGTATCATACAGGGACTCCATGGACCTTAAAACATGCCTCTTCATTGTGTACAGTGTATATACATGGCCGGCACACCATATTGTTTTATCCATCTTTTTGAGTCCGTCTATGTTCAAAGAGCCTTGTGGTTTCTTTGCATTTGTGGGATTTGTTTTGAACTTCCCCTTGTGCTGTCATCATTGTTGATCCTTTACTAATATCAAAATATGAGTTTTGTACCTCCCTTTACTTTCTAATTCTCAATAACATAGAGTATGCTCTATTTATATTTGGCAATGGTTCCATCACAACAATTTGATTCTTCATGTGGTTAAAACTTTCGATAAGTTCCATCAAGAATTGAACTAATTTTGCAGATGATGTAGTTTCAGTCATTTTCTTTCTACCTTCAACATCTTCTTTCCAGCTCCATAACTACTAGGAATTGGCTGCAATTGAGCAATTTCATACCACAATTTCTTCAATTTTGTGAAGTATTAAGGGAGAGACAAATTCCTTTGAAAGATAAAGCGATTTCTCTTTGTGTTTGATGTAGTAGAGGGTCATTAAATCCTTCAAATCTTGCCTCTTAACTCCTCCTATTGATCCTTTCCCTCAAATCTTGCCTTTTAACTCCTAATGTTCGTTTGCAGCCGTAGTGTAAAGAAATGCTTCAGCGAGATCCCTGGATATGAAACCTAATATCCATGATCTTACCATACAATCAGAATGCACCGATTGATTATATTTATCAGAATTCTCAAGAGGTCTTTGTTCTTTTCCATTTATGAAACACAATTTGACCTTTGCGCCCAAGGATATTCGCATGGAACGACTCCAAAAGAGGTAATTACGTCCATTGAGCAGATTTGAGACCAACGACATACCTGGTGTATCAGATGCCTGCAGCCTGCAGGTATAGTGGATCACCATTGTTGATCATGGTGGTGGTCGTGATCTGTTGATTTTTGTTGCCTGTCATTCTTGATAAGATTTTCCTTCAATCGTTCCTTCCAAACCCTGATTTTGTGTTTATTGCGTAGCTGAAGATAGTAGATCAGAGTTAGATCCTAACACCATATAAAGTTTCAGAATCCCAATTTAGGATTTTAGGGAAGAAGAAAGCAAAAGAAAAGAGTACTCATTTTCTTTATTGATTTGCGAGGGTAAAGATTTGATAATGAGTGTACGCATTAATTATACTTATATAACCAACAATCCTGCCGCCTAAGGATTAGAATGCCAATGCACATCCCTAACTAATCAAAAGGAAAAAAAACGTAAAAGTTATACTCACAATGTCGCCAGTCGCATATCAGTGAGGCCGTAAATGCATATCCGAAAATCCGATATCCATTCGTATTCGGATTGGTTAAAGAGAATATTATCCGAATTCGCTTAAAGAGGATATTATCCATATCCGATTATAGACATTCGAATAATAAATGGATAAGGATATGGTAATCACACATCCGGTCCGTTTAACATCCAATCTGTGTAAATATCCATTAATATATCCGTTATTCAATTTATCCGTGATCCGTATCAGATAAATAATATATTATATTAAAAATATATATAAATACCCATTTTTTTCTTAATATACATGCATATATGTGTGTACACATCTGTATCATAACTCCTTATTTAATAAAATAATATAAGTTATGTATATTGATTAAAATATTATATTTAAATCAATTATATAAAAAATTTATAATCACGCCATATCTCTATATTAACTAAAAAAAAAATGAAAATAATATATAGAGAGAGAGTTATTCCCTCTCTGTTTAAAATACATACATCAAAATAATATAATTATTAAATAATTTATGTTATAAATGAATAGTTAAAAATTCGATTAAAATTCGATATCCGTTCGAATCCGGTTTGTATCCGTGTAAAGAGGATATTATCCGAATCCGTCCGACTCATAAAAGGATAAGGATATAATAATCATACATTCGATCCGTCTAAAATCCGTTTACACCCCTACATTATCACTTATAGAAACTTGATATGCAACTTCTATCTAGGGTAGTCGTGATTTAACGGAAGAAACGTAATACAACTCTTATTCTCTTATAAATCAGTTCTAGGTCTTCAACTTGATGATGTAGTACCTGACCCGCATACGAAATGGAAAGTCCATACAGAAGTCAAATCACGACGAACGGGGACACAACACACATGCTATGCTAGGCGGGAGCTAACCCTTAAACCATACAAGAACGAGAAGTAAAAACATCAGAGCAAGACAATAAAAACGGAAGCATATCATATCATAACACATTTACAATGAGTATCCAAGGTCCAAAAATATCCAAATATATATACAAGATTCAAGTATCAATGGTACTCACAGCCTAACATAACAAAATACGCCTAATAATCTTAAACATAATACAAAATGATAAAATTTGTGAGAGTGAAACTGTAAGAGAATGCTAGACCCAAATGCAAGACCTAGACGACTCGTATTCCCACCTAGCACTCTCCAAACCTGCACAACACAAGCTGAAAACAAACCGGGTTCAGTCTAAAGGAGACTGATGGGTATAAAAAGGGGCATATAATATAAATATCGTGGAATTTAAACATGTTCATGCAAGCCCTAATCCCATGTGAAGTTTGATAACATTTTCCCAAGTGGGCAAAACAAAGAAAAAATCAACGGGATTACGTCTATTATATTCATTCATAAGGGTATTCATGGCCCGACGAGTGGGCGTGCATAATCTCCAACCTACACCTTATGTAACCATAGACATAATTCATTTGTTATCATGCATATAATCTTTCGTGCACATTCATAATCATAATCATACATATACACCTTTTTCTTCCGGGTGGTGGACGGGTTTGCAAGGTCCGGCCACCCATACATATTAGCTAGTAAGATACGTGAATCCTCAAAAGTCTGGTTCCCCTTCCTCGTCAACTCTCCTAACGAGGTCGGTTTCACCGTAAATTAAGTTAGAACTAGTACATGGGATCACTGTCGGCCCTTGCCTCCCCGGATAGCCACATGCACTAAGTCCCTGGGCCCGTGTTTTCATAATCATGCTCTCACCAAAATCATACGTAGGGTTACGTAAAAGAAAGGCTTACGTTTGAAATCATTTAATCATAAAAGACTCGATATATATAAATATACTAATTCGGCTTAAATCTTTTCACATAAGAGGATATATCGGGTCATCATAGCTAATAGAAGAGAAACCCACCTTATAAGAGCAAAAGAAGAAGCACAAGAGAATCAAGGATCGCCCTCCTATCCGCCTGTACCCAAATTTGTGCAAAAGAGTAGTGTGAGACTCAAAATGACCATATACGACGCTCGACAATGCAATGATCATGGTATGACGTGCATAGGAGATATAATCGTGTTATGAAAATATTCTTATGCACAATTAATGTCATATTGGCAAGTAAACGATCATATCATTCATTATACGAAAGAACCGTATTCATGCATAATCATATATTCAATCAAGGTTCATATCAAGTCACGTTTGTATCACGAAATCACATTGCACGTATTCACGACAACCGATTCATGACCAAATTGATAGCATATCCGTAATCATTCAATATACAAGGCATTAGCATAAGTAAAACAAGGTTAAAGCATAGATTAAACAAAATCAATAACATAATTATCACACACACGGATTCAAGGATACAAGAGGGGTAACGGGGGTTACCCCCTGCAAGGCTAAGTTGATTAACGCCCATTCCTGGAGGCAGTGGATTTTGATCTTGGTGGTAACGGGGGTTACCACATTTTAGTATATCTAGGGTAACGGGCGTTACCCCAGGCAGACGCTCCAAGTTTTGAAAAGCAATGGAGGTAACGGGGGTTACCTCTGTCCGAGAACCTCCCCTGTTCTTCTTTTCTTCTTCTTCTCCAACAAAACACATCCATAACATACCCCTGTTCCAAAAGCTCAAGAAATGGCAAGGAAACCAACATTCCAAGGTACAATATTGATCATAAATCAAGGCATATTCATCACATATTCATATATGTTCAAGCAATCCAAGAAAAGAAAGGAAATGGAATGATCAACTCTTGCATCTTCAAGCTCAAGAAATAAGTTCATTAATGGAAACACATTTAATCCTCAACTACCAAGAGAATCAAGTTCATAAATGCAATAAGGAGACTAGAGTGACCTATATTCATGCTTCCAAATAATAAAAAACTCCATGGAATCAAAATGATCAAGAAATCATCCATTAACCTAACTATTCATTCATATATTCAAAACTCTATCAAATCTAACTCAAAATTAGGGATGCATGGATTAAAATGACCACAATTGAATGTAGATTACAATTATATACTCACCTCTTGAATTGGATGAAGTTTGGAAGAGATTAGAGCTCAAAATCTCTCAAAAGTGAATAGTGACAAAAATGGAGTTTTTGGTGTTAGGCTTTGGCTGAGTTTCTTCCTTCTCTTGAGTAAGAAGCGTATTGAGAGATGTTTCATCAGCTAGGGGGCTTAACTAGGGTCATTTAGGGTCAAACCATGGTTAATTTGGTCAAGTATTGGTTAAGTTATGGCTAAAATGGTTAAGTGTGGCAATTATGCGGCCGAGGCTTATTTAGGTTGAATTTCGAAGGTTCAAACGAGCTTAGAAAAAAATATAAGGCTTGACCCCGAGTTCAACGGAGGTGAAGAAATTCGAATCCGAACTCCCAAGCTCAAGATATGTCACCCGGAACCAAAGGTGCACTAATTCTCTTTAGCCCCCGTTTTGGTTCGAAAACTCGAAATAAATCCAAAACCCAAAACAAGTCCAAAAATATAAAACGGGCATATATACATGTTCATAACACATAATTCTCTAACATACCAAATTTCCCCAAAATTCAAAAATTAACTCGGATAGAAACTTCAGTCAAACATAAACACATAGGCATAAACGTTCAAGAATTCATAAGAATATTCAAATTCAAATAATATAAACAAATAAAGGAATTAAATATATAATTCTAAAAGAAAATATATATGCATAATTTAAATTTAAATTGGGCAATTTGATAAACACATACGTCATACCTGTACGGCCGAAAGGTCGGGGCGTTACAACCTCTCCCCCTTAAAAGAATCCGTCCTCGGATTCGCTGCTCGCCCGGAAACAACTCGTGGTGCAACTTCATCATCTTTTCCTCCGTTTCCCACGTAGCATCTTAGGTTTGGTCACTTCTTCAAAGAACCTCGACTAGTGGAATACGCCGATTTCTGAGTTCCTGAAACTTCCGGTCCAAAATCTTAATCGGCTTCTGAACGAAGGTGAGATTTGGCTCTAGTTCCACTTCCTCAACCGGTAGAACCTCGGATTCATCTCGGTAGTACTTTCGAATTTGCGACAC
Source organism: Lantana camara (assembly GCA_037501455.1). Taxonomy (NCBI): domain Eukaryota; kingdom Viridiplantae; phylum Streptophyta; class Magnoliopsida; order Lamiales; family Verbenaceae; genus Lantana; species Lantana camara. Next base: position 100,258,701 of record CM074855.1, read on the forward strand.
ATGAAACACATTATGAATTCCAGTCAAATTTGGAGGCAAATCCAAACGGTAGGCTGTATCCCCGATTTTCTCCAAAATCTCAAACGGACCCAAATAACGAGGGTTCAACTTCCCTCCTCTACCGATTCTTGAAAACCCTTTTCCTGGAGAAGCACTCAAAAAGACTCTATCTCCAACTTCAAATTCGAGATTCTTCCTTCGTAGGTCGGCGTAGCTCTTCTGGCGATCTTGAGCTGCCTTCATCCGTTGTCTAATTATTTCGACTTTGTCGATTGCATCCTGCACGACTTTAGAGGGTTTTTCCTTTTTCTCTCCTCTTTTCATACCCTCTTGTTTGGTCCAATTCCACTCTTCCAAATCAAAGAACAACGGAGACCTGCACTTTCGTCCGTGGAGAGCTTCATAAGGTGTCATCTCTATCGAGGCTTGGTAGCTATTATAGTAGGCAAACTCGATTAATGACAACTGCGCACATTGTAGCACCCGAGACGACAGGCGCCACATCCCCCGCACTACAAGTCTAGTCCACGCGTGAAATGGATAATCCAAGCATGATCCGGACTCATAGCAAACGGGAGACCAAAATAAAAGATATCCTAGCTAGGCGGAATCTAAACCTGTACCAAATAAATCAAGAATGCCTAGAATATAAAGCGGAAGCAATAACGTATAATTCAAAATCTTCAACAAGGGTTACACGCCCAACAATTGAAAGACATAATTTAAATCCACCAAGCATCTTAACAACGGGTTCAACTAGGCATGCAACCTGTCCCGAAATAAATAACCAACAATAATCATAATTGGCATACAGGCCCAATACATAACGGAAATACAATTAAATCATAAAAGAATGTAAAATGTGACTCGAGTGTACAAGTGACTCGACAAGGGATCAAAACTTGACTTCCGCCTAGCAAAACCTGCAAGTAATTGAAAGGTGGGAAAGAGGGGTCAGTCTCTAGAAGACTGAGTGAGCAGGAGCTATACATATATAGAAACATGCGCATGCAAGTCATAAATCCCGAGCAAGGTTTTATTTAAAATTAATTCCCAAGAGGGCAAGAGAATAACTAAGCAATGCTCGGACTTTACGACTAATCATATTAAATTTATTAAGTTCATAAATCATACATAAACATTAAGGCTCGGCGAGTGAGCGTGCATTATCTCCAACCAAACTCCGACCGTGTACGACAAATATCATTAATATATTGAATATGTGATCATGCAGCATATTATAATACACACAAATCATATAACATAGTCATTTGGACGATCCGTGTCCCTACCTTCCCGCACGGTGCATAACAATCATAATACAATTATATTCATAAACAAGTTCCAACCTTCTTCCTTCGGGTGGTGGACGGGTTAGCAAGACTCGACCACCTCATACATAGGCCAATGGGGTTTCATGACTCCCCCAAGGGCACTCAGCTTCCATTCCCCGCTAAACCTCCTAGCGAGGGCCGGTATTGCCGTAAAACATAGTGGAACTAGCACATGGGATCACCGTCGGCCCATGCCTCCCCGGCTTACCACGATACCCTAAGCTCCGGGGCCCGTGAACATATCATACATACATAATCTCGCCAAAACATTTGATTCATACGAAGCATAACATATTTCACAATCCTTGTGAAAATATTTACTCGATAAATTCATTTGAAAACCATACATAAATATACCTTAGGTTTTTGGCCAAAACTTATCACATAAGGTTGTAGGGTTTAATACATATCTAGAACAAAAACACCCTCATCTGGAATACCACGAGACATAAAGCATAATTAATGCGGGTGCCTATTCAACATGGAAGTCTCCGCCCTGGAAACGAACTGTACAAGAGAAGGAACAATGTGTACTAGTGAGAATTGACTCAATATGAAACCACATAGACGCACGACAATCCTCATGAAGTGGTATGATATGTTATGAGATGATATGATAGAGAATAAATCCTAAAATGTTATGGAGTGGTGCATACATGATCAATCATTCAATTCATAATACAAGACAATACATATTAACAATGTATATAAATCAATTAGAAGTTATTAAACACATACGGAATGCGATTAAGAATTGCAATCATGTACGCATAACTCATGTCCTTATCAATTTTTCATAGCAAAAGTCATCCCCATAATACAACATATTCATAAGACTTTATAATACATGTTAACCATATTTAAGAATCATTTTAAGGTGAAAGGAATCCATTAAGTTCATAAAGGAAACAATAATTGCAAAGGAGATCATATTAAAACAATTAAACGTTCACACATTAAATTGATAGCATAAAATCCATAATCATATCAAATTATATCATATATCCTCAATTAATCAAACATACAAGTCATATAGTTCACATATGGGAGCTAAGAGGGTGAAAGGAATATAAGAAGAGGAGTTTTGGTAAGATTTAGCAAAAGTTGACAAAATTCGGGAATGAACAAGCTGTAGGAAAATGGAAATATCTTGAGTTGTAGAAATTGGAATTAAGTTTTGCTTGTGGGATATAAAACTAGATACATATAACTTTTCAATGATATATGGCACGAATCATGGTTCAAAACGAGGTGAAAATGGCGTAGGCCCGAAGTTGGGTAATCGCAGATTGTCGAAAAAGTAGCGACACCAAAAAGAATTGATAATATCTCACAAATGGGAAAAGATATTGAAATGATTCCAATTGGAGAATATTCTACACTTCAAGCGGTTTCCGTGGGTTCAAAAATCAGGTCATTCCGAGTTCGGTCGAGGGAGTCACGGCCGTGACAAAATTGTACTGAAAATCAGTCGCGGCCCCGACTGAAAATTAGCCAAGTTTCGAATTGTTGGTCTCGGCCGTGACCAAAAATGGTCACAAAACGGTTGCGGGCACGACCCCCAATTCCAGCAGCTGCGATTGGCGACGGGAAAACAGGGTAGAAGCAAAAAATGGCTTCAAGAATGTCAATGGAACTCCCAAATCACCCAAAATCACATAACAACAATCAAATACAACATATATATACGTATTACTCATCAAATCATGAATCAAATCATCAAATTTTGTAAACCCACAAATATATATACAAATATACACATTTATATACACACATATACATACACAATTTCTTGCTTCAAAATTTCCAACATCAAGCAAATAATTCATAGTTTATTATATATTCAATCATATACAGACAATATTACAAGTTGTCCAACAAGAATCACAACCCTAGTTATCACCCATCATACATATCTACACACATATACCTTGGATGAAGGAGGAGAATGAAAGGAAGAAGATGGGGCTTGAAGCTTGAACTTGAGGGAGAAGAATGGAGCTTGAGATCTTTGTCTTCTTGCTCCTTGCTTGACCGATCATGGACGAGAGAAATGGGGGAGGGTGTTTCTCTTGTTCTTGTGTGAGAAATGAAGAAGAAAAGAATGTAAGGGTATACATATGTGCATATATCGTGTAAATGGGTGGAGGAAAGAGGGGAAATTGTATTTTGGTCCCTAAGAAATTTAAGTATTCAATTTGGGTCTTAAGGTTTGATAGATGAGTGATTAGGGTCCAATTCAAAATTCAATTGAGTCCAAGGATTTCATATGAATTCAAATAGGTAAATAATTGAAATGAAACATTTAATCAGCAAGTAAACACGTTAGAAGCGAATTTAAATAGCACAGTCAATTAAATCATATAAGTCATATACGTCACATAATAGCAATTAGTTCATGAAATTATTAAATTAAATAATTACTTAGCAATTAAAGCATAAATAAAATCACATAACACTCGTTCTAACCCACTCGTGACGTCATACCTGTATGGTCAAAAAGTCGGGGCGTTACAACCTCTCCTCCTTAAGAGGACCTGGTCCCCAGGTCCATTACCTCGAATTGTGAACTCTGCATAAACTTTCTCGTGTTCATCCCACGCGGGTTAGCAACTCCCCGTCAGGAATTAGTTCGGAAAAGGTCTTCAAGCAACAAGGGGTCTTCACTTGCTATTAAATCACGACCCTTAACTCACCAAAGCCTAAACACTCGAAACTCTAGCAGGTAGCAGATAAGGAAAGAACCCCGTCTTTTGAACAACAAGGAGAGAACCCCGTCTCTTACAAGAAACAACGAGAGAACCCTGCCTCTCAAACAATAACATAACCCAAGAAAAAGAATAAACGAACAAGCACATATACCGCAGATTAAACAAGTAGAAGATATTAAATACATCGAGAATCAATCATACAAAAACAGTTAGTACAACAAATAATCCAAGCACTTAGCATCATAAAATAATCCAAACTAAAGTTGCACGTATGCATATGCCATGGATGCTAGATATACCATTCACTGATTCTCAAGAATCTTATATTGTAATGATCCGATTCAACACTTGATTCCTTCTATAGTGTCAGGCATTGCAATCTCCGATGTATTCAATACTTAAATAACCCCCCGATCTTCATCACATAATCTTTTCTCTTTTCTTCTCTAAACACCATAGTCCGAAGCTCTAATTTTTAGTGTGCACTTGATCTTAACCAATTAGCTCATTGTCCACATCACATCGTATTTCCCCTTCTTAGTTGTTCAAGCTAGCCTTTAAATGCTTAAGTCTAACCTCTAACTTGAATACTTGAGGTAATCTTTAGTAGCTCAAATTCCATTCTCCAATCCTAATAACTTCCCTGGTTAATCATGGAAAAACTCCAGACGATATGATAACCCATCTTTCATGTTGAGTGTTTTCCTTCTAAGTATTCCTCTTCCAAATTAACTCTTATTTCAGCACTTGAGTTGATTCTAACTTCGTCTATCATGGAATATAATGATTCGATCGGGTCTCTTTGCCCATTATCCTTCTTATCAATTCTTGAAATTCCTATACGGTCCTATCTTCTTCTGGGTATACACGAGATATAAACAATCCTTCTGATCTTGGAGATTTGAGTTCAAGCATGTCTTGGAGTAAGAATACTAACGGTGTTGCCTTTGCACTCTAAATTATTATCAATCAACCCTTTTCCCTTTCTTGCTATTGATTCCCAATTACTCTTTGGATGCATCTCTTCATTTATTGGAGTAGTGTCCCTTCCATATTATTCCCAAAGTTTTATCTCACCTTGGTCTCGAGGTCCATCGGGTGTTAAAATCTCTCAATTCATGTGACGCCCGGAGCGGTGGGCCACCACATCCCCCGCACCTAAACCCGAACCCACATATGAAATGGATTTCCATACATGAGTCCAAGTCTAAGCGAACGGAACCTACACCCACTCCTTAGGCTAAGCGGGGCTAAAACTCGGACAGAGCGCGCAAAATCAACACATAAATATGCGGAAGCCATAACAAGGATCGAAAAGAGCTCTATAACTAACATTTACATCATATACAATGGCCTCACGGCCCAAAAGATCGAGTATATACATCAGAAGCCCTTAATTCAGCAAAATATAATTCTAACATCAAATACATAATAAAAGTATCCCAAAATGCAAGAAGTACGGATGCAACTCGACCTAGACACACAAGTACAAGACCAAGACTCGCACTTCCCCGCCTAGCTCGAAACAACCTGCACTGAAGTTGGGAAAAGAGAGGGGTCAGTCAAAACTCGACTGAGTGAGGGGGCTAAACGCACACCCACACCTAAATACATATAGAGCAGAGCATATTACAAAGGTGATAGACATGAATCGAGGCTAGGGTTTTACATACCAAATCATTTTCCAAAGATAGCATATAATAAAAGGAAAACCTATCTCGATCCATAATCTATCAAACATAACATAAACATAAGTCCGGCGAGAACGGACTATCCCTTACTCCATCAAACATAACATAAAATCGAATTCAAATCACATCCACCCCACATCCATGGTGTATCGGGAATCAAACCCTAACACCTACATTACCAAACACATACGGGGCAGCTAACCCACGATATGCCTTCCCCGGTTATCCACCGAAGGCTCAAGATACCACGCCTTCCCAACCTCCATAGGTCGCACGTGAATATCTCAAATGAGAACGTGCACAGGGGTCATAACCGGCGACCCCGTGGTCGTCCCGGGTCTCCCTTACCCACGTCTCCGGGCCCAACAAACCAAATCAAACCAAACTCCCATCTTTCAGGGTACAACTCGCTCAAACATATCATATACGAATAACGAATTTCAAAGTATAGCTTACTTATGCCAATACTTATGCCAATTTCGAAAACGTAAAGCTTATTTCACAAGATCATAACATACCTTAAGCATTCGTATTTAATACATATATATAAGTATATATATTCGCATACAGGGTAAGAAACAACACGTAATAGGTCTTAGGTCGCTTATCTAGTACAAAGGATCCTAACCTCACCTTTGCAAAAGTAGAAGGAAGGCAAAACGGGCGAACGAACACTTAAACCTCGGGCTCACGAACTTCCGGAAGAGGCTCTGAAACAAAAGAAGACAAGACCCGAGACTTAGACTCAATAATGTACCAAAGAAGACGCCCGGCAAAATGCATGGATCATGTTCTCAACAAAATATCACAATCAAGTCATATAATTGCATGGTTATAACAATTAATCATGCAAAAGAGAAGCAATTAAAGTCATAAAAATGCATAATTAAAGCAAAGAGAAGTAGTAGCAACTTCTAGGTTTTGAATTTTTCCAAAGAGGAAAATCCACCCCCATGGATTTTTCTAAAGGGGAAAATCCACCCCCATGGATTTTCCAAGAGCTACTGCCTCAAATCCACCCTCGTGGATTTTTCCTTAAGGAAAAATCCACCCCCGTGGATTTGCTCCAGAAGAGAGGGGTTCCGGACATGGGAACGGCCGTTCCCGTTCCCAGTACAACTGGGAACGGTCGTTCCCACTCTCGGTCATGAACAGTATGGCCTGGGAACGGTCGTTCCCAGTTTAAAACTGGGCGGGAACGGCCGTTCCGGCCTGGTTTTAAAAGCTGGAGCAGAGTTTAAACACAGAAAACAGGGGAAGCTCGAAAATATGCCAAAAATGGCCAAAATCCAACCTTTAAAGTTGCCATAACTTCTCAAAATGCACATACAATTCAGATATATCATACTTTACATATGAACACTCAAATAATGCAAGAAAACGGAATTTAAAAGCATGATCAAGGTTAAGCAAAATTCAAACCAAAATTATGATCACTCAAAAATCCTTCACCAACCATGGATTACATGCAATAAATGCAACATATATAACATATACAACTCATACAAAAAGCTAGAAATCAATCATCTCAAGCAAAGAGCAAGAAATCACCATTAAAGCTAAACCCTTACTATTCAAGTATGGGAGCAAAGGCAAAGCAAACTCACACCAAACTCAGAAGTTAAACCATGGAAACGTAGAGCATGACGAGGGGATTCCGAAACCTACCTAAGCTCGAGAAAAGACGAAGAAACGAGAGAGTTATCGGCTTGTGAAGTTGGATGATCAAAGCTTGGGGTTTTCTCTCTTGTTGCTTGGCTTGAAGAAATAACGTAATGAGGGAGAAGAGAGAATGGTTCAGCCTTTAAGGCTGAACCGGTTCGGTTCAAGGTTCCCGGTTCGACTGGGTTCGGTTCAGCAAATACAGGCTCAAATAAGGTCAACTCAAATAAACGAATAAATCACATGCACATTCATTCAGACGAATTCATATAATTCAATTATTTCATGCAAATTCAAATAATTCATATAAGAATTAAATTAAATAATTCAAATAAACAATTAGAATAAATATAAAATGCGTAAATAATAATTTTAAATGCGCACATACGTCATACCTGTACGGTCTGAAAGTCGGGGTGTCACAATTCATCCCGTGGCATTGCTTTGTAGGATTTCGTTATTTGCTGATTCTTGCATTTTCTTTGATCCTTTTGATATGGCCTGTTCGAGCATAACCGTGGATTGAAATCCTCTCCCGTGTCGGCTCTCCCCCTTAAGAATTTCAATTCTAACTCTTTGAACTTGTTCTACCGCCTCTCGAATCAAAGATTCTCGACCTCTTCAATTTAGCTTCCTCGATATAAACGGTTTCAATCTCATGAACTATTCGTAACTTTTCCTCAAGTTTACTTTGAAGCGACCGGTAGGAGTAGTGACCATTCCTCCAATTCCAATTCCCGCCTACTTCTCTCGACCTCTTAATTGTTCTTTCCCTTTTGATCCACACTTTGCAATCCAATTATTTTCCTTTCCTTATCATGATTTGATTGTGTCTTGGTTGGAGTAATGCTTGATACGTAAAGTGGGGAGAGTTCCTATCAATAAAGCATCTAAAATGCATGTGGGGTTAAGATGCCAATGCACATATCACACATGTAACCAATTAAAGATACAACATGTTGAAACACTTATATCAATTAAAGATGCTACGTATTGGAGCAATTATCAAGTAGAAATGCACGCATACATATAAATAAGGGAGGTTAAATAATTTAAGATGACGTATGATGCACGTGCCATGAATGCAATACATCTGTCACCGTAGTGGTAAGCTTTAGCTCGGGAACTTGTTCTTCATGTCCCTAATTACGGATTTGGTTTGAGTTTGTTGATAATCTCTCGTTTTTTCAATGGTCTTCAAAATCTTCATAAGTTTTCCTTGTATCAATTTGTGCATCTCCATAGCCCGAGATTGCAATCTCTTTAAACCAAAGTCTTCTACAACCGTGGAATCGGCATCTCGAATTATTCCCAAGTATTGATTTCCAAAAGTTATCCAAATCTTCACCTTGATTATGGCCTTGATCAACGTTCCCTTGACTTATACTTTATGAGTTCAGATTGGTGAAATGAATTCATCCTCCAATTGCTTAAACCTGATTTCCCAAAAAAAAACTCTTTGCCTTTCTTTACCGTTTCCATTTTCTATTCCATATCTTCCAATTCAACCTCACAATACGACAATTCATCTTGGATCTGGAAGTTAAACTCCCATCCGGCTGAAGATAAAACCGTTAGCATTCTCCCATAGGTTTGCATTCGCCGTGTTGGTTCGATTTTCCTTAACTCTTCTCAATTCTAGCTTCTTCTCGAACTCGGCTTCTGAAACTTGATTTATTCAGAAGTTCTGCTTTGCCGATTCGCCTCGTTCTAACCTTGAAGATTTTCCACAGTCGAGCAACTTTTTGCTAAATTTCTCCATTCCGAGCCAAATTTAATGAAGTTAATAGTTAAGTAAAATATCTTGGGCGTCCTCTTTAAAATTCCGAGAGTGGAACGGTTTTTAGTTTTCTTCCAACTAACACTAGTCTCATTCCAAAACCTGAAGTATTTCGACATGTTGAGCCTTTAGTACCTTCAAATTTCCTTTCGCCTTCTTATTAAATTAAACGAATCGCACGCCTGGTTGATCGACTCCCTTTCACGATATAGAGAGGTATGTGTTTATTTCGTGGATATAAACATCACATTCTCGTACTATTGCTTCCTCCACTCCAAATTTTCACCCAAAATTTAATTCCTTTTTGAACTCGAACTCTCAACCTATACCCCAGTCGTAAAAATCACCAAATAACCCAAAGCCTTCTAAATTCATAGGCTCTTCTTCAAATCGCCCACACTTGAAAGAGGAACTTGTGCTAAGTGGTTGTAATAGTAGGGATTGGCCGTGGTTTGATATTATAGTAATATCCTACAATTCACAACTCAACTCAAATATAATGCATGCCGGTTAGTAAATGTATATGACACATAATTAGCATCAAAAGCATGCGTTAATGCAAAATGCAACACATAAATTAACAAAATTTAAGTTAAACACATTTAATAATATATCTTCCATGTCAAATTCAATAGCAATGGTCGTGATCAATGCGGTGCGCACGTCGACACATTGTTCCTAAGTCGTTCGACCTATACTTGACATGACACGACACAAGGAACCCCGGTTTTGCAACCTGGGGCTCTGATACCACTTAAGGATGTAGCACCCGGGACGACATGCACTACATCCCCCGCACTACAAGTCTAGTCCACACGTGAAATGGATAATCCAAGCATGAATCGGACTCATAGCGAACGGGAGACCAAAATAAAAGATATCCTAGCTAGGCGGAATCTAACCCTGTGCCAAATAAATCAAGAATACCTAGAATGTAAAGCGGAAGCAATAACGTATAATTCAAAATCTTCAACAAGGGTTACACGCCCAACAATTGAAAGACATAATTTAAATCCACCAAGCATCCTAACAACGGGTTCAACTAGGCATGCAACCGGTCCCGAAATTAATAGCCAACAATAATCATAATTGGCACACAGGCCCAATACATAACGGAAATACAATTAAATCATAAAAGAATGTAAAATGTGACTCGAGTGTACAAGTGACTCGACAGGGATCAAAACTTGACTTCCGCCTAGCAAAACCTGCAAGTAACTGAAAGGTGGGAAAGAGGGGTCAGTCTCTAGAAGACTGAGTGAGCAGGAGCTATACATATATAGAAACATGCGCATGCAAGTCATAAATCCCGAGCAAGGTTTTATTTAAAATTAATTCCCAAGAGGGCAAGAGAATAACTAAGCAATGCTCGGACTTTACGACTAATCATATTAAATTTATTAAGTTCATAAATCATACATAAACATTAAGGCTCGGCGAGTGAGCGTGCATTATCTCCAACCAACCTCCGATCGTGTATGACAAATATCATTAATATATTGAATATGTGATCATGCAGTATATTATAATACACACAAATCATATAACATAGTCGTTTGGGCGATCCGTGTCCCGGCCTTCCCGCACGGTGCACAACAATCATAATACAATTATATTCATAAACAAGTTCCAACCTTCTTCCTCCGGGTGGTGGACGGGTTAGCAAGACTCGACCACCTCATACATAGGCCAATGGGGTTTCATGACTCCCCCAAGGGCACTCAGCTCCCATTCCCTGCTAAACCTCCTAGCGAGGGCCGGTATCGCCGTAAAACTTAGTGGAACTAGCACATGGGATCACCGTCGGCCCATGCCTCCCCGGCTTACCACGATACACTAAGCTCCGGGGCCCGTGAACATATCATACATACATAATCTCGCCAAAACATTTGATTCATAAGAAGCATAACATATTTCACAATCCTTGTGAAAATATTTACTCGATAAATTCATTTGAAAACCGTACATAAATATACCTTAGGTTTTTGGCCAAAACTTATCACATAAGGTTGTAAGGTTTAATACATATCTAGAACAAAAACACCCTCACCTGGAATACCACGAGACATAAAGCATAATTAATGCGGGTGCCTATTCAACTTGGAAGTCTCCGCCCTGGAAACGAACTGTACAAGAGAAGGAACAATGTGTACTCGTGAGAATTGACTCAGTATGAAACGACATAGACGCACGACAATCCTCATGAAGTGGTATGATATGTTATGAGATGATATGATAGAGAATAAATCCTAAAATGTTATGGAGTGGTGCATACATGATCAATCATTCAATTCATAATACAAGACAATACATATTAACAATGCATATAAATCAATTAGAAGTTATTAAACACAAAGGGAATGCGATTAAGAATTACAATCATGTACGCATAACTCATGTCCTTATCAATTTTTTATAGCAAAAGTCATCCCCATAATACAACATATTCATAAGACTTTATAATACATGTTAACCATATTTAAGAATCATTTTAAGGTGAAAGGAATCCATTAAGTTCATAAAGGAAACAATAATTGCAAAGGAGATCATATTAAAGCACTTAAACGTTCACACATTAAATTGATAGCATAAAATCCATAATCATATCAAATTATATCATATATCCTCAATTAATCAAGCATACAAGTCATATAGTTCACATATGGGAGCTAAGAGGGTGAAAGGAATGTAAGAAGAGGAGTTTTGGTAAGATTTAGCAAAAGTTGACAAAATTCGGGAATGAACAAGAAGTAGGAAAATGGAAATATCTTGAGTTGTAGAAATTGGAATTAAGTTTTGCTTGTGGGATATAAAACTAGACACATAGAGCTTTTCAATGATATATGGCACGAATCATGGTTCAAAACGAGGTGAAAATGGCGTAGGCCCGAAGTTGGGAATCGTAGATTGTTAAAAAAGTAGCGACACCAAAAAGAATTGATAATATCTCACAAATGGGAAAAGGTATTGAAATGATTCTAATTGGAGAATATTCTACACTTCAAGAGGTTTCCGTGGGTTAAAAAATCAGGTCATTCCGTGTAACACCTGAGCGCAAGGTGTCACATCCCCCGCACCGAGACCCGACCCGAATATGAAATGGACGATCCATACCCGAGCCAAATCACGGCGAACGGGGACATACACACACTCTATGCTAGGCGGGACTAACCCTTGAACCATAAAATCAGAGTAATTACATATGCGGAAGCAATAACTAGCCATAATATAAATAATGGTCATTCAAGCTCCAAAATAATCCATATATATCACTAATGGCCGTCACGGCTCAAAACAAGTACGCTCCATAAAGATATTCATATACAATGATCAAAAGTGCAATATATGAGTGTAAGACCAAATTACAAGGGTAAAAGCAAATGCAAGACCTAAGACTCGAAATCCCGCCTAGCTCCCTTGACACCTGCACAACACAACTGAAAACCAAACGGGTTCAGTCCAAAAGGGACTGGTGGGTATAAAAGCCGGGCATAAGGATAATATACGACAGTATTTAACAATCACATGCAATCTATAATCCCAAGTGAGGTTTTTAAAGAATTTCCCAAGTGGGCAAATAGAAATCATCAAAAGGGATTATAACGATTCATTTACATTAGGTCAATGTCATTAGTGGCCCGGCGAGTGGGCGTGCATTATCTCCAACCAACACCTTGTGTAATTCATTAACATTCATTAATATTCATTAACATTCATTAGCATTCATTCATTCTTTTCATGCAATCATTCTTTCGTGCGCATTCAATAACATTCTACCTTCTTCCTCCGGGTTAGTGACGGGTTTGCAAGGCCCATCCACCCATTCTTTGACCAAAAGGGGAACATGACTCCCCAGATGGCACTTAGCGTCCATTCCTCGCTAACTCCTAACGAGGTCCGGTTACGCAGTTCATTTGTGGGACTAGTGTGAGGGTTTTCCGTCAGCCCATGCCTCCTCGGTTCCCCACTCACACCAAGCCCCTGGGCCCCATTCATTGCGAACATTCATTCATTCTGGCCAAAACATTAGGTAGGATTCATGAAATAAGGGCTTTACGTTTGCAATCATTTACTCGAGAAAAGACTCAATATATATATATATATATCGTATTACTTTGGCTTAAAACTTTTCACATAGGGAGATATATCGGGTCATTTTATCTAAGTAGAAGAGAAACCCACCTCAAACGACAACAAGGAGAACACACGAGCCTCACAGACCGGCCTCGTCTCCAACGGACTCACAATCTGTGCAAGAAAGGTGAAGTGTGACTCAATATGACCATATAAGACGCTCGGCAATGTAATGATCATGATATGAATGTATAAGAGATACGATTATGTCATGAAAATGTTCATGTGCACTATTAAGGAATTTAAAGACATATAAACATTCAATTCATTCATTCGATGGAGCCTTCGTATTCAAAACGAGTTCATATTCATTCAAGTCATAAATTTACATTTCAATCAATTCAATTCAAGAATTCAAATAGGGCATAGCACGTATTAAATCACATTTAAAATTAGAACATAAACAATTAAACACATTCGATCGCCTTTACAAATAGAAAATAAACAATTAAATACATTCAATTAAATTTAGGAAATTAAATTAAACATGAAATAGGTAACAATTAAATTCTATAATTCAATTAAATCAATTAACATTAATATTTAATAAACATATATAATTATATAATAAATATACATACTTATAATATACTATATATATATATATATTTATATATATGCATACGAAGCTCATGCATGCAAAAATAACATGCATGCAAAAGAAAATTAATATGCATGCAATATCTTAAAATGCATGCAACAATATCACATGCATGCAATCTCATGCACAACACAAGGTTTTCATGCATGCAAAAACTAATATATGCATGCAATTATAACTTTAATAATATTTCATGCATGCAAATCATTAACCCAACCAAACTTCATGCATTACTACTACAATTATCAGCTAATCATGCAGGAAGGAAAAGGAACAAGCAGCAGCAGTAGCAGCACGGCAACAAACAGAACATGCATGGAAAAATACAAGGTGACACCCCCAAAGAACAAACCGAGACATCCCCGTGTCTCGGTAGAGAGAAAACCGCCCCTCATGCACCCCTGTTACAGGCTGAAAAGGGACAGAAAGACACCCCCCGTGTCAAAGCTTTCAGCAGCAGCAACAAATACGCAGACTTACCCCTGTTTTCCAAGCTTAAAACGCAGCAACAACTAGTGCAATATTTAGGCAAGATAAGAAGCAACAAATAACATGAAATGCAGCAGCCATAATGCCTGAACAACCTAGTTAAAAGGCTAAAAACTGACAGCAAAAGAACAAGAAGACGCAACAGCTTTGACAACAACATTTTAGTCCCAAAAACAGGGTAGAACTTACGAAAAACAGGGCATGAATGATCTCCATTAATCCCAACACGTTCAGATCATTTAGGCTATCAAATACACAGCCAAGCAACACAAATTCAACATATAATTCAGTTCCAAAAGAGCCCAACCAAGAAAAGCTGTCATACGTGACATTTTATGAAAGTTTCTCAAGAAGTCATAAATGATATCTCATAAATACTTCAACTACCATGAAATTAATGATCATAAATGAGAAGAGGATATCAAAACAATCATTTTCAAGCTTGGAATCAATCAAAACCATCAAGAATTGAATGAGATCAACAAAAAGCTCTAAATCCCTTATTTTCGAATTCAGTCAAGAAATTCATGAAACCATGATCAAATTTGGGGATGAAAGAATGAAGATGATCAGGAATGAACATATAATACAACCCTAAGCTTACCTTGTTGATTGGATGAGGATTGGATGAGATTTGAGCTCCAAAATCTCCAAGGAAACAAGGGTTACGGGAAAGAACTGGAGAGCAGTAACTTTGGCTGAGATTTGTGATTTGTGTGAGGGTTGGTTCGGTTAGGGCATGGTATATCTGGTTAGGTGGTTGAGTTAAGGTTCTATATCATCAAACCATGGTTAATTTGGTCAACAAATGAATGAGTTATGGCCATTTTAGTGCAACAAGGTCAGTTTCGTCGCCGTATTGTTTTTTGGTTGAATTTCGGAGGTTCAAATGACGTTAGAAAAATATAAGGCTAAGTTTAATAAACTCGAATTTTCTTTACGAGTTCAACGAAGTTGACGGAACTCGAATCCGAGTTCCCGAGCTCAAGATATTAAATACGGAACCAAGGGTACGCTAAGTGCTCGTTAGCCCCCGACTTGGATTCCAAAATTCAAATTAAATCCGAAACACAAGCAAATGAATCCGAAAATACGAAACGAACAAATATTCATATACAAGACACGTATAAGTTCAACCTATTAAATTCGTACGAAATTCCGGTATCAATTCAAATAGAAACGAGCACGTAAATTTGACTCATACGCAATGTAACAATAAAATTAACAATATTACAAATAATATACTATAAATACGTATATAATATTTTATAATAAATAAGGCATGCATGCGTATATATATAATTTATAATACATGCATGCATATATAATTTATAAATATGAAATGCATGCATTAATTATATTCATGCACACGTACACAAATAATATATATAAATATATTTAATATTAGTATCATTAAAATGATATGTATATATATATATATATATATATAATATTAATATTATTAAAATAAAATAATTAACATTTAATACATTTAAAATAAATTAAATAAGTAAAACACGTATAAATAATTATTTCGCACAATTTGGTAAACACATACGTCATGCTGTAGTAATAAAAAAAACTGGGGCGTTACATTCCGAGTTCGGACGAGGGAGTCGCGGTCGTGACAAAATTGTACTGAAAATCAGTCGCGGCCGTGACTGAAAATTAGCCAAGTTTCGAATTGTTGGTCGCGGCCGCGACCAAAAATGGTCACCAAACGGTCGCGGGCGCGACCCCCAATTCCAACAGCTGCGATTGGCGACGGGAAAACAGGGTACAAGCGAAAAATGGCTTCAAGAATGTCAATGGAACTCCCAAATCACCCAAAATCACATAACAACAATCAAATACAACATATATATACATATTACTCATCAAATCATGAATCAAATCATCAAATTTTATAAACAAACAAATATATATACAAATATACACATTTATATACACACATATACATACACAATTTCTTGCTTCAAAATTTCCAACATCAAGCAAAGAATTCATAGTTTATTATATATTCAAGCATATACACACCATATTACAAGTTGTCCAACAAGAATCACAACCCCAGTTATCACCCATCATACATATCTACACACATATACCTTGGATGAAGGAGGAGAATGGAAGGAAGAAGATGGGGCTTGAAGCTTGAACTTGAGGGAGAAGAATGGAGCTTGAGATCTTTGTCTTCTTGCTCCTTGCTTGACCGATCATGGAGGAGAGAAATGGGGGAGGGTGTTTCTCTTGTTCTTGTGTGAGAAATGAAGAAGAAAAGAATGTAAGGGTATACATATGTGCATATATCGTGTAAATGGGTGGAGGAAAGAGGGGAAATTGTATTTTGGTCCCTCAAAAATTTAAGTATTCAATTTGGGTCTTAAGGTTTGATAGATGAGTGATTAGGGTCCAATTCAAAATTCAATTGAGTCCAAGGATTTCATATGAATTCAAATAGGTACATAATTGAAATGAAACATTTAATCAGCAAGTAAACACGTTAGAAGCGAATTTAAATAGCACAGTCAATTAAATCATATAAGTTATATACATCACATAATAGCAATTAGTTCATGAAATTATTAAACTAAATAATTACTTAGCAATTAAAGCATAAATAAAATCACATAACACTCGTTCTAACCCACTCGTAACGTCATACCTGTACGGTCAAAAAGTCGGGGCGTTACACACATTCCACGAGCCCTGAAAATCTAAAGCACACGCTCTCAACATATCCGCCAAATACTTGATCAACCTCTCGGACTATCCGTCTGTCTGGGGATGGAAAGTTGTGCTAAATTGAAGCCTGGATCCCAAATTCTTCTGAAGCGCTTGCCAAAACCTTGAAGTAAATCTCGGGTCTCTATCCGACACGATGCTAACCGGTACTCCATGAAGTCTGACAATCTCATCGCAATACTTCTTGGCTAATTTACTTATTTTGTCGGATATCTGGATTGCAAGAAAATGAGCTGACTTCGTCAAACGGTCTACTATCACCCAAATTCCATCAAGTCCACCCTTGGAAAACCCGAAACAAAATCCATAGCAATCTGTTGCCACTTCCATTCCGGAATAGGCAATAGCTGAAGTAGCCCCGATGGCTTCTGATGTTCTGCCTTCACCACCTAACAAGTCATGCAGTGCTTCACGAAGTTGATCACATCCCATTTCAAACCATTCCACCAATAAAACTTTTTAAGATCCCAGTACATCTTGTTCCCTCCGGGATGTATCGAATACCCTGACCGATGAGCCTCTTCAAGAATAATCCTTTTCAATTCTCCGGGCACAACAATTCTGTTCTTAAATCTCAAAAGCCCCGTATCATCAAACCCAAACGGACACTCTGGATCAACTCGAGCTTTCTCTCCTAATTTTTGAATCTCGGGATCAATCCTCTGAGCCTCAAACAATCTCTACTTAAGATCTGGCTGAGCCGTAATTTTTCGAACACTAGCCCTTAACTTGAAAGGCTCTCCTTCAACCTCAATTTCCACTTTCACATTGGAGACGCTAGCCTTCCTACTAAGCCCATCCGTGACCACATTGGCTTTGTCGGGATGGTACTGGGTTGTACACTCAAAATCCGCAAGGAATTCCATCCAATGCCGTTGTCTCTTGTTCAACTCCTTCTGAGAGAATAGATACTGGAGATTCTTGTGGTCGGAGAAGATCTCGAAAGAAATTCCATAGAGGTAATGTCTCCACTTACCCAAAGCAAAAATTACTGCTGCTAGTTCGAGATCATGAGTGGGGTAGTTCTGGTCATGCTCTTTCAACTTCCTAGAGGCGTAGGCAATCACTCTTCCATACTGCATCAACACACATCCCAAACCCTCCTTTGAGGCGTCCATGTACACTGTATAACGTTCTGTGCCTTAGGGAAGTGTCAACACGGGTACAGTTGTCAACTTTTCCTCCAAGAGCTGGGAGCTCGCCTCACATGCCTCATCCCACTCAAATTTAGGCTCTTTCTTAGTCAATCGGGTCATAGGGGCAGCTATCTTCGAAAAGTCCTGCACGAATCTCCGATAATAACCTGCCAAACCCAAGAAACTTCTTACCTGTGAGGCATTCTTCGGACTTTTCCACTTCAAGACCGTCTCAATCTTCACAGGATCTACTTCCAGAACTCCACTCGAGACAATGTGGCCTAAGAAAGTTACTCGATCGATCCAAAACTCGCATTTACTAAACTTGGCATAAAAACGCTGTTCTCTCAAGGTATCCAAAACCACTCTGAGGTGTCGTGCATGATCTTCCGGAGTCCTGGAGTACACAAGAATATCGTCGATGAAGATAACCACAAACTTGTCAAGATAGGGACGAAAAATCCGATGCATCATATCCTTGAAAGCTGTTGGGGCATTAGTTAATCCAAATGGCATCACTACAAAGTCATAATGCCCAAACCGGGTGTTGAATCCCATCTTTGGAATATCTTCTTCGGATTTTCAACTGATAATATCCTTTTCTCAGATCCAATTTCGAATACGCCCCTGAACCTTGTAGTATATCAAACAAATCCTCAATGTGGGGCAAAGGATACCTGTTCTTTACCGTCATCCGATTCAACTCTCGGTAGTCTATAGAGTCCTATCTTTCTTCTTAACAAAAAGAACCGGTGCACCCCAAGGTGAAGAACTCAGTCGA
This sequence comes from Lantana camara, assembly GCA_037501455.1. Taxonomy (NCBI): domain Eukaryota; kingdom Viridiplantae; phylum Streptophyta; class Magnoliopsida; order Lamiales; family Verbenaceae; genus Lantana; species Lantana camara. The sequence goes on from CM074855.1 coordinate 100,277,765, forward strand.
ATATACCCGGTCTTAAGTAACTCTTCAAGTTGGATCTTTAACTCTTTCAGTTCTACCGGTGCCATACGGTGGGGAGTCTTAAAATACGGCTCTGGTCCTGGATACAAGTCTATTACATACTCAATCTCACGATCTGGTGGCAAAGAACCCAAATTCTCCAGAAATACATCGGGATATTCCTTCACAACAATGGTATCCTCAAACTTGGCTTGATCCTTCGGCTTATTAAGAAGATAAGCAATAAATCCTGTAGCTCCCTCTCTTACCAACTTATGAGCTTCTGTAAATGACAAAAGTGGTACCGTCTTCGAACCAACACCAACAATCAACTCCTCAGTACCCAACTTAATCTTCTTTGCAAAACAATCAATCGTAGCCCGATGCTTGAACAACCAATCCATACCCAGAATAACCCCGTACTTCTTCATAGGCATCATAATAAAGTCTACCGGGTAATCTCTTCCTTCCAAACTCACTGAACAACCCGATCTGTCTTAAGACTTCTCCCAAGAGGGAAACTTACCAAATAACAAGAATTTAAGTAGATAACATGCAAGCACATAGTACCAGCTAGATCACACGAAATAAAGGAATGCATGGCACCCGGATCAAAAAGTGCATGAATGGGCATGTTATGAATGCATAGGGTACCTTCCACCACGGCGGTTGGATCGGCCTCTACATCCTACTCCTCGCCCTCAGGGGCATATGTTCGTGCTTGAATCATAGGCCTTAAAACTCCAGCTTGAAAACCCGGAGTCTTATCTAGACACGCATCCGCCCTATGATCACCTTTCCCGCATATGAGGCATAATCCCAACCTTCTTCGGCAATTGTAGTAGTTGTGGGTTGGTCCTCCACAATGTGTGCATGACGATTTACCCAATCGAGCCGTACTTGGAGCTTGTAAAGCCGGAGGCGCCGGTGGTAAGGCTTATGGAGCTTGCCCTCCATTTCGAGGCTTCTTGAATGGTCCCATAGGTGGAGCAGCTTGAACCATGGGCCTTTTCCCCGATCCAAATCCGGATCCTTGTCTCGTGAATACTCTAGAAATCGGATCTTTCTTCTTATACTCTTCCTCCTGTAGCAAAGCCCTCTGATCCTTGTCGGCGAAAGACTCGAAGTTATGACAGGCATGACCATGCCTCAAGTCTTGTCTCAACCCGACAATGAATTTCTGAGCTTTCCTTTTCTCATCTCGGGTGATGTGAGGAGCAAATTTTCCAAGTCTGTTGAAGATGGCAAGATATTGGGCCGCCGAGCGAGTGCCCTGCTTCAGGTCCATAAACTCCTGCTCTTTCCTCTCCCTCACAACTTCGGGTACAAAACACTCCCGACACTCTCTCTTAAATACTTCCCAGGTCGCATCTTCTCCATCAACCTCTAGCTTTTCTCTCGTTCTTTGGCACCAATCATATGCCTCGCCATCTAACTGGAAAACGACGAATTGGGCTTTCTCCTATGTGGTGAACCGCTGAACACAGAAAATTCTCTCAATCCTTGTCAGCCACTCCTCTAAGACCGCATCATCTATAGTGCTAGAAAACCGAGGAGGATTATAACTTAAGAATACCCCATGAGGATCCCGATGGTTTGGTGGAGGTGCTGCTTGCTTAACCGGCTGTTGTGGTGGTGGTGCTTGAGTCCTAAGATGCTCCACATAATTAAAAACCGCTTCCATAAAATTTTCCATGTTTATTGGAGGCGGTTGTGGTTGTTGTGGCTCTGATTGTTGTGGTTGAGGTGTCGGAGAACGGTCACGACGACGACGTCGTTCTGGAGATCTATGTCTGTCTCTTCTTGGAGACATTCTGTCAATAAAACACTGAAATACATGCTATTTTTAGTCCATGTATGAGAGTGCAATTAATTCAAGCAAATATCAAGAATTAGAGCACATAAACACATAAGAAATGCTTATGCAACACGTTGACAAGTTGTTCTGAAAGCCGTACGACTTAGACTGACTTGACGTGACACAAGAGCCTGAGTTTTGTAACCTTAGGCTCTGATATAACTTAAGGATGTAGTACCCGAGCGCAAGCCACCACATCCCCCACATCGAGACCCAACCCGCATATGAAATGGAAAGTCCATACGCAAGCTAAATCACGGCGAACGGGGACATAACACACACACACTATGCTAGACGGGAGCTAACCCTTAAACCATACAAGAATGAGAAGTAAAAACATCACAGTAAGACAATAAAAGCAGAAGCATATCATATCATAACACATTTACAATGAGTATCCAAGGTCCAAAAATATCCTAATATATATACAAGCTTCAAGTATCAATAGCCCTCACTGCCTAACATAACAAAATACGCCCAATAATCGTAAACATAATACAAAATGATAAAATGTGTGAGAGTGAAACTGTAAGAGAATGCTAGACCCAAATGCAAAACCTAGACGACTCGTATTCCCACCTAGCACTCTCCAAACCTGCAGAAAATAAACGGAAAATAAACCGGGTTCAGTCTAAAGGAGACCAGTGGGTATCAAAAGGGGCATATAATATAAATATCGTGGAATTTAAACATGTTCATGCAAGCCCTAATCCCACGTGAAGTTTGATAACATTTTCCCAAGTGGGCAAAACAAAGAAGACATCAATGGGATTATGACTATCATATTCATTCATAAGGGTATTCAAGGCCCGACGAGTGGGCGTGTATAATCTCCAACCTATACCTTGTGTGAACATAGACATAATTCATTTGTTATCATATATATAATATTTCGTGCACAGTCATAATCATAATCATGCATATACACCTTTTTCCTCCCGGTGGATGGGTTTGCAAGGCCCGGCCACCCATACATATTGGCTAGTGAGATACGTGAATCCTCAAAAGCCTGGTTCTCCTTCCTCGTCAAATCTCCTAACGAGGTCGGTTTCACCGTAAATTAAGTTAGAACTAGTACATTGGATCACCGTCGGCCCTTGCCTCCCAGGATAGCTACGTACACTAAGTCCCTGGGCCCGTGTTTTCATAATCATGCTCTCGCCAAAATCATAGGTAGGGTCACATAAAAGAAAGGTTTACGTTTGAAATCATTTACTTATAAAAGACTCGATATATATAAATATACTAATTTTGCTTAAATCTTTTCACATAAGAGGATATATCAGGTCATCATAGCTAATAGAAGAGAAACCACCTTATAAGAGCAAAAGAAGAAGTGCAAGAGTCTCAAGGATTGCCCTCGTCTCGGATAGTACCCAAATTTGTGCAAAAGAGGTAGTGTGAAACTCAAAATGATCATATACGATGCTCGACAATGCAATGATCATGGTATGAAGTGCATAGGTGATATAATCGTGTTATGAAAATGTTCTTATGTACAATTAATGTCATATTAGCAAGTAAACGATCATATTATTCGTTATACGAAAGAACCGTATTCATGCATAAGCTTATATTCAATCAAGGTTCATATCAAGTCACGTTAGTATCACGAAATCAGATTACACGTATTCACGACAACCAATTCATGATCAAATAGATAGCATATCTGTAATCATTCAATATACAAGTCATTAGCATAAGTAAAACAAGATTAAAGCACAAATTAAACAAAATCAATAACATAATTAACACACACACACGGATTCAAGGATACAAGGGGGGTAACGGGGGGTTACCCCCTGCAAGGCTAAGTTGATTAACGCCCGTTCTTGGAGGTAGTGGATTTTGATCTTGGTGGTAACGGGGGTTACCATATTTTAGTACATCTGTGGTAACGGGCGTTACCCCAGGTAGACGCTCAAAGTTTTGAAAAGCAATGGAGGTAACGGGGGTTACCTCCTTGTAAGGTAATCGGGGTAACGGGCGTTACCCCTGTCCGAGAACCTCCCCTGTTTTTCTTTTCTTCTTCTTCTCCAACGAAACACATCCATAACACACCCCTGTTCCAAAAGCTCAAGAAATGGTAAGCAAACCAATATTCCAAGGTGTAATATTGATCATAAATCAATACATATTCATCACATATTCATATATGCTAAAGCAATCCAAGAAAAGAAAGGAAATGAAATGATGAACTCTTGCTTCTTCAAGCTCAAGAAATAAGTTCATTAATTGTAACACATTTAATCCTCAACTACCAAGAGAATCAAGTTCATAAATGTAATAAGGAGACTAGAGTGACCTACATTCATGGTTCCAAACAATCAAAAACTCCAGGGATCAAAATGATCAAGAAATCATCCATTAACCTAACTTTTCATTCATATATTCAAAACTCTATCAAATCTAACTCAAAATTAGGGATGCATGGATTAAAATGACCATAATTGAATGTAGATTACAATTATATACTGACCTCTTGAATTGGATGATGTTTGGAAGAGATTAGAGCTCAAAATCTCTCAAAAGTGAATAGTGGCGAAAATAGAGTTTTTGGTGATAGGCTTTCGCTGAGTTTTCTTCCTTCTCTTGAGAGAGGAACGAATTGGGAGATGTTTCACCAGCTAGGGGGCTTAACTAGGGTCATTTAGGGTGCAACCATGGTTAATTTGGTCAAGTATTGGTTAAGTTATGGCTAAAATGGTTAAGTTTGGCAATTAACTCGGATATAAACGGCACTCAAACATAAACACATTGGCATAAACTTTCAAGAATTCATAAGAAAATTCAAATTCAAATAATATAAACAAATAAAGGAATTAAATATATAATTCTAAAATCAAATATATATGCATAATTTAAATTTAAATTACGTAATTGGATAAACACATACGTCATACCTGTGACACCCCGTCCGACCACACGTACAGGTTTGTGCCACGTGTGAGTTTAATTTCCTTATTTTCTCTTCTTGCATGTCATTTGACGAATTTATTACTTGATTTTATTTTCTTTTGTGACTCTTTGGATTATTTGATACGATTTTTGCCCTATATGACTCTATGCTATGAATTCATGCTATACGTGTAAATTTTGATTTATGATTTTGAATCCCGAGCATGCTAACTTCGTGAATTATGTGTTGCATTTGATTCTTGGACTTAATTTCAAGCTTTAAATTTGTTTTGGACTTGATTGTTCGTTAGTGGACTCAATTGCTCTTTGTTTAAACTTTAGGGGCCAATTTGTAATTTGGCCATTCTTGAGTCCTTAATTCGTAACTTTAGCTGGGGAGCTCGGTATCGAGTTCCGTCTTTGCCATTGGACTCGAATCGGTGACTCAAAAACAATGGAACAAGCCTTGTCCTTTTTCGATACTGTTTTAACCCCTAACGACACAAATTTCGCCGTACGTACCCTAAAACGCCCCTATGAGCCACTCGGAGACTAGCCTATCATTACCCTTGTCCTTCTCTTCACTTTTTCCCAACAAAACTCAGCTCTTTCTCCCTGAGATACCCCTGAATTTTGAACCAATTGAGAGGAGAGAAGAAGAGAAGCTCCCTATGCTATCCTCCATTGTTGAACCTTGTAAAGCTCAAGTTTTGTGCCTTTCTTGCTCCAATCTCTTGAGGTAACCTTGTAAACCCTGGATCTTGTTTAGATGTTAGAGAAGCATGGATTTGATATATGGGATGAATAGTTCGGTTTTGGAGATTTTTGGATTCATGCATCTCTTGACTATGTGTTGCTTAAAACTTGATATATTGAGCATGTTAGAGTATTAATTGCATATCCTGGGACCCATTTATTATTAGAATCTTGGTGGTTGAGTTGCCATTAATGTGCATATGAAATCTTGGGAGTATTTGATTCCATTTCATGCCTTAACTTGAACCCTACCTATGCTCTTCTTTCCTTGCTTGATTTGTGGAGTTTTGTGCATGAATTCTGGGTTAATTTGATGCCTTAGCATGCCTTATGCCTTACTTTTGGAGTTGTGTAGCTTGTGTGTGAGTTTCAGGGGTGTTTATTGCTGGAAATTGCATTTATTCCAGCCCCGGAGGGACTAACGCCCGTTAGGGCGAAGGTTCACTTTGAGGGGTAATGGCCGTTACCCCATCACCCCTGACCTCTGACCCCTGTAATGGGCGCTAGCCCTTTCTAGTGTTAGAGAGGGTAACGACCGTTAGTCCTAGGCCAGAAGTCTCTGACCTAGGTAACGACCGTTAGGGTCTTTAGTGTGTATTGGGGCTAATGGTCGTTAGCCCCTTTGTGGTGAGTTTGTGTGTTGTTTACTTGCTTTCTTGTTTTGTTTACTCATCCTATGCCTCATAAATGATATGCATGATTCGTATACTTGCTTAATTATGCGTTATGAGGCCCGTAGTAGGTTTAAGTCTTGATTTGATACGTTATTTGTAAGTTATGAACATGAGTGACTTTAGTGTTGCATTCTTGCACTTCATATGCATACCTAGCACTCATGAGCATTGTCGGGCATCTATTTGGTACATATTTGATTCTAAGTCTCAGGTGTTGTGTTCTTATGTTTCAGAGCCTCTTCTGGAAGCCAACGAACCGAGGTTTAGGTGGTTGTTTGCTTGTTTTGGCCCTTCTGCTCCCACTCATTTGCCATAAGGTGAGGTTAGGGCTTTTCTTATAGATATGAATCCTATGGCCTTTATGAGTTGAATTCTCACCCCGCATGTGACTATATACTTATTATATAGTTAAATATGAGTGCTTAAACTATGTTTATGATCTTATGAATCCCCTTCGAGTTCATGAAAATGGTATAAGTATGAGCGTATGTAAGCTTAAGTTTTGAATCCCCTTCTGTACGTTTACAATTTGTATGAGCGAGTTATGCCATGAAAGATGGAAAGTTTGGTATGTATGGTATGTTGGGCCCCGGGAATTATGGGTAAGGAATGCCCGGGACAGCAAGGGCCGTCGGGTTTGGCCTGTGCATGATTCCTAATTGAACTGTTCACGCACGATCCGTAGAGTTAGGGAAGGTATGGTACTTTGAGCCCTCGGTGGGTAACTGGGGAAGGCATGGTGTGGGTTAGTGTTGTGTGTAGAAATTGCCTGATTTTGAGCATTAATTGGAGTATATTTTGGTGCCGTTTAATGCATTTGTGTGTTTATTTTGCTCCGTTCATGTGATTTTCGAGTTGGAGTTACGAAACGGCGAAGCAAGGCTATTTCACACATTTTTGGAGGAAAATGTGGTAACTCCCGTTACCACTTAAGAGTATAAAAGAAGTAACCCCCGTTACTGGCCACAAGAGGGGAGTGTTTAGTGAGAGAGGAGGGGTAATGCCCGTTACCCCTGTGCAGAAGGAAAGTGGTAACGCCCGTTACCACTAATAAAAACGTTATGGCGATTTCAAGCAGTAACGGGCATTAACAACAATTACACATGGATAGGTAATGCCCGTTACCTAGGGCGACGAGACTTATTTTGGGCTGCTATGTTAGTGCATTTTTGGAGTCTTTTCGAGAGCTTTCCTTCAAGGTCAAGACCTAGGGTTTGGAGAGAATACCATGGTTTTTAAGAGATTTTCAGAGAATTCGAGAAGATGCGAGGGTTGAATTCTGAGAACGATCTTTGGTTTTATTGTTGCTTTAATTTACAAACTAATTCCTTTAAATTTAGTTTTAGTTTCGTATGCTAGATTCGTTTTAGATACTGCTGAATGTTTATGCTTTTGTTTTGGAGATTTTGTTTAGATTTGATAACTATGATTTATTTTAATGCAATTTCCTTTAGTTTTATGAGTTTTGTTTTAATTATGAGCAGCTAATTCTCTATGGCTAGGGGGAGTGATGATGATTGCATGATAGATGTTTGATGAGATGCTTGAATGACTTGTGTTAATTCTTAGTTTGAAAACAGATTTGAATTGACTTGCGATGGCCTGATCACCCTTAGCATGTGTCATAATTGCCTATAGATCGAAAGAGTGATAGCAATTTAGATGGTTTTCAGAACTTGTAAATTGTAGGGTACAAAGAGATTTGGTCCTAGCTTATACAACAATAATCTTATTCCATGCCGAGCTGCTAGAATACTGAATTTCACTAGTCTTGTTCCTATGGTTTAATTAACCATTGGTGATTGCGAGAGCAACATTGAACACTAATTAAGCACTTGGTTACACCTTGAAAGAGGGTAATACAAATATAAGTGACTAGGTTGTAGAATTACACTTGTCAGATGAGTATCACATCAGCTCTTGATTATATGATTTATTACTTTTCCCCTGCCTGTTTAGTTTACTGAATTTAATTCGTGTGTCTTAGTATTACTAGTGTTTAATTCTAGTTAATTGTTCATTTCTGGTTTAGTAGATTAATAGAAACAACAATTGCTTTTCGTCAGGTCTTTAGATTAGGGAAGAATATAGAGTAGTGATTGATTTCCCTTCCCTGTGGGTTCGATCCTATTGTGCTACGCTTATGTTAGTGTACACTTGCACGATTGGTTTTTAACTGTAGTAAACCTTACAACAAGTTTTTGGCGCCGTTGCCGGGGAAGGCGTTAAGTCAATATTACTCAATTATTTTGATCTAGTGCTTTAGACTATTACTTTACTTTGTGTTCTTTATCTTTGTTACTGTGGAATTGGATTGGCGATTTCTTTTCCTTGTGCAGGTTTACAATACATATGAAGATCTCAAGACCCCAAATTAGTTCCATACGATCCGAAAATTGAGAGAACACTGAGTGCTATTAGGAGAAGGAGTAAGAAGGAGAAGAAACCAATTACTTTACCGATGGCTATAGCAGACCCACCACCACCACCGACCATAAGAGATTATAACGTGCCGCATGCTGGAGCAATTCAGACTGCAGCTCGTCCCCCGATTGCAGCAAATAACTTTGAAATTAAACCAGCTATCATAAATCTGCTGCAAAATAATCCGTTTTCAGGATTACCTTTGGAGGATCCAACTTCATATCTGGAGTAATTTTTGGAAGTCTGTGATACCTTCAAAATTCACAATGTCACCACTGATGCTATCCGAGTTTGAATTTTTCCCTTTTCACTTAGGGAACGAGCTAAAGCATGGTTGAGTACTGTCCCAAATGAATCCTTTCAGACTTGGGCATGTTATCTCAGGCTTTCCTAGCCAAGTTCTTTCCTCTTAGCAAAGTACAAGAATGATATTCAAGGTTTCCGGCAGTTGGATGGAGAGTCTTTCTATGAAGCTTGGGAGAGATTTAAGGATATACAGAAGAAGTGTCCACATCACGGGATTCCCGGTTGGTTATTGATTGAAACTTTTTACAATGGGATGTCCCCCACTTTTAGAGGAGTGATGGATGCCGCAGCTGGCGGAGCATTCTTAGTAAAATCTGAAGCAGTTGCTACTGAGTTGTTAGATAATATGTCACAAAACGATGTTTTTGTGCATGAGAGGAGCCATTCGCAACCAGCAAAAGTGCAAGCAGGAGTTATAGAGTTAGATGGCTTAACCGCCATCAACGCTATATTTGAAGCCTTTAACAAGAAATTGGACGAACTTTCTATCAATGCAGTTGGGATATAATCCCAACCAGTTTAGGTAACATGTGAAATTTGTAGTGGTTCACATGATTTTAATATATGTCCTCATACCAATGCAGGAGAACAGGTGCAAGAGCAGGTGAATTATGCAAATAACTTCAAACCAGCGAATGATCCCTACTCAAACACCTACAACCCAGGATGGAAGAGCCACCCTAACTTGTCGTGGTCTAATAATCAGAATGTTCAACAACCACCTCAACCTAGGCCGCAGTTTTAGCCTAGGCAGCAATTTCAACCATGACCACTGGCCCCATTCCATGTTGGGCCCCCTCAACCGGAGCAAAAGCAGGGATGGGAGGTCGCACTTGAGAAGTTCATAACCGTGTCTACGGGTCAACATCAGAAGTTAGAAGCTCAATTAGATCAAGTGGTAAATCAGACCAGAACTCTGGAAACTCAGTTTGGTCAGATTGCCCAATCTCTGAATTTGAGAGGTCCAGGAATGCTACCAAGCCAAACTGAAAATAATTCTAAGGAGCATTGTCAGGCCATATTTGTAGGAGACAATAGAGAGATTGAAGGTCTGAAGATACTTGCAGGTTCGGATGTTGAGAAAGTTGTACTTGAGAAAGTTGAAGGAAAAGATGATCTTAAGAAGGAGAATTTAGAGAAAGAATGATTTCAAGCAAAGAGAAGGCTGAGAATTTCACTACTGTGATACTTACTGAGGAATGCAGTGCTATTATTCAGCATAAGCTTCCCCCGAAGCTCAAAGATCTAGGGAGTTTTTCAATTCTTCTTACTATTGGTTCTTTGTAATTTCATAATGTTTTATGTGATTTAGGAGCTAGTGTGAGTTTAATCCAGTTATCTGCTTGCAGGAAATTAGGAGTGAAGGAGCTTACACCGATGAATATGACACTCCAACTAGCAGACAGATCGATGAAATATCCAACAGGAATTCTTGAAGATATTTTGGTAAAAGTTGGAAAATTTAACATTCATACTGATTTTGTGGTTCTTGATATTGAGAGCGATGAGAGGATGCCATTGATACTTGGAAGACCATTTTTGGCTACGACTGGAGCAGATATAGATGTTCAGAACGGATGACTCATGTTCAAAATAGGAGATGAACGAATGAAGTTTAGGTATTTTGGTTCCCTAACACCACCGGCGACCCCGGATAAGTGTTGCATGGTTAAGGTTACAAGTGATACACCAGATGGAACGACACTGTTCATGGAAAAAAGAGATGCAGTTGATTGGGAAGGAAAACCGAAATCTCGGAGATCGAGAATGAAGGATGTTTTGGAATTAGATACTTATAGATCAAGCTCTGATTTTATGAGTAACAAGAACGAGGTCACTCCTTGTGACTCGTTGCTTGGGGATTGTTAATCCCAATTCGGTTTCCAAAGTCAAGCTAACGACTAAAACTTAGAACTAATTTTTCTTTTTCTTTTCGTTTTTGTCTTTGTTTCTTTTGTTTCCGTTCCTTTCGTCCTCGTTTTTCTCGCGATGATTGTGTTGTCTCTCTCGTTTGCAGGTCACTTGTTGTTTTCCTAGGAAACCAAGGTCTACATGGTGCAAGGACCGTGATTTGAGCGTTATTGTGAGGTCCATTTACTTTGTTCGTATGCATGTGCATGACATTAATTTTCTTTCTAGAGGAGAATGAATTGTTGATATGAATTGATGTATGTGTTTATGTGGTTCGAGAACGGTGCACAGTGGTTTGATTGAATATTATGAGTTAATTTCAGTTAATTGATGTGATTGAGCACCATTAGTTTTGTGTTTGTGTTTAAGTATGTTTTAGGCAGGATAGTGAGTAACGGGCGGTACACCATTGCAGTTACCTTTTGGTAACGCCCGTTAACGAGGTCAGATACCCCGGGTAGTATAGGTAACGGGCGTTACACCTTATCAGTTTGTTTTTAGGTAACGCCCATTAATGGAGACAAGCATCTTAGCCCAGAGGGGTAACGCCCGTTACCCGTTCCAAGAGGAAAACCGGTAACGCCCGTTACCGGTCCGACTGGCGAAATTTGGGTTTTAGGAAACACGTTTTTAGGGTTAAATTAAGTCTTGTCCTACCCAATTTTGGATTTTTCTCCCCCAAACCTATAAATACACTCGCACCCACTTATTCTACCTTAGAAGAGATTCAATAGTTCCCTTGGGCCAACCATTATCCGTTTACAAGCAAGAAGCTTTTCCACTAAGTTTCTACATTCTTTCCTCCCTTGTGAATCAAGGTAAGTCAATATTCAATTTTCTTAGAGAGAATTGTTAGAGCTAATTGTTCCAATCTAAGATTGAAACCTAGGATTGAATTGTATGTTAGGAGTCACTTTGAGATTGAAATGATAAATTTTGAGAGATTAAGCATGCTAGAATTAGGATTGATGCCTTAAATTGAAGTTAACTTGAATTGGGTTAAATCTTTGAAGAATCATAACTTCTAAGTAATCTTGAGTATGAATTATGGAGTTGAAGGTAGAGAATTTTGAATTTGAATTGTAGATTATAAGGTCACAAGGTGTTTGATGAATTGTCCAAGTGATTGGTGATTGATTTCTTTATGTTTTGTCTTGCTATATTTGTTTGATTTAGGTACTACGGGTCACACTAAGCGCTCTAGAGTCCCGGAGCCTTTCACTGTAGCACCCCAACCAGAAAGGTGCCACATCCCCCGCACCGAGACCCGACCCGAATATGAAATGGACAATCTATACCCGAGCTAGATCACGGTGAACGGGGACTCACTCACTCCTTAGGCTAGGCGGGAACTAAACCTCCCCAACCAAATCAAGAAGAATAAGGATAAATGCCAAAGGTAGAAGCATAGCCTATAATCTAGTACTAATTCAAGCCACATAACGGTTTCAACTAGCACAACAACCTGTTCTCGAAAATTCGTGCATAACATAATTCCATAATCATAATCATAGTCATACATTTATCAATTCTTGCAAATTCAATCAAATTACAAAATGCATATGAAGTGACTCAAACTTAACCAATAGACTTGACAAACTAGACTCCCCGCCTAGCACTCCAAACCTGCAAAGAAACTGAAAACAAACCGGGTTCAGTCTATACGAGACTAGTGGATAAAAAATGACGCATAAATAGCGTATACAACAATATTTAACATTCACATACAAGTTATAATCCCAAATGTGGTTTTTACAACATTTCCCAAGTGGGTAAAATAAAGAAGTCATCAAAAGGGATTATAACATTCATTTCATTCTTTAGGTCTTTTGTGGCCTGGCTAGTGGGCGTGCATTATCTCCAACCAACACCTCGGGTAGTTCATTAAACATTCTTTCTTTCTTTATTTCATTAATATATAACATTCTTTGGTGCACATTCAAGAACATTTACACCTTCTTCCTCCGGGTGATGGCCGGGTGATCGGCCCGAACTATCCATTCATTGACCAAAAGGGGAACATGACTCCCCACAGGCGCTCAACGTCCATTCCTCGCTAACTCCTAACGAGGTCCGATTACGCCGTTCATTGGTAGGACTAGTGTGAGGGTTCACCGTCAGCCCATGCCTCCTCGGGTCACCACTCACACCAAGTCCCTGGGCCCCATTCTGTGCATAACATTCATTCTTTTCTCGCCAAAACATTTGGTAGGACTTATAAAATAAGGGCTTTATGTTGCAAACATTTACTCTTTAAAACGACTCTATATACGTATATTAATTTTGGTCGAAAACTTTTCACATTGGAGGTATATAGGGTCATATATCTAAATAGAAGAGAAACCCACCTGTACACCTCTTACCAACAATACCAAGAAGACAAGAAGAACTGAAAGTGCCCTATGAACCTGGCATCTCCACCCTGGAGAAAACTGTACAAAAGACAATGTAACGTGTTCGTGAGACTCAAGACTCTAAATGAACCATATAAGACGCACGACATGCAACGAACATGATATGAATGCATAAGAGATGATGTTATGTCATGAACATGTTCATGTGCACCATTAATGCATCTAGAGCATATAAACAAGTCATTCATTCAAGGACATTCAATACATGGAGGTTTCAAGTCCAATCGTTTCACATCTTTCGTAATTCATAGCGATATCGAGCCAAATCTTTGATCTATAATCACATTATACCTTTCAACATGTGTGCATTGAATATAATAAGTATAAAGGCAAAAGGCATCACTTGAGACATCAGAAGAATGCAAGAACGTACTTAACGTTTCATATAGAATCATTTAAGCCACATCATAGCAATTCAAGTCATAATTTTCACATTTCATACCAAATCAATTCATGAATTTAACATAACAACCATAACACGTACTATATCACGTTTACAATTATAGAGTAGTCAATTAATTACATTCAATTCAGGATTGGAAAATAGTTAAGAACATGAAATACGTGACAATTTAATTTCCAAAATTTAATTAAATCCAATAATATTTAATAAATAAGAAACATATATATAATATACATAAATACCTTATATATATATATTTACATGCACATGCATGCATATATTAATAACATTACATAATATATATATTATATATATATTTACGTGAACACATGCATACACATATATATAATATAACACATGCTTGCATGTACATTTAGATTTATACTGAATATATGCATGCAAACACTAACAAATACAAAACATGCATGCATATACACATTACACATACCCGCACTCACTAATTTACATGCATGAGAGTATATACATATATAACCAGGCAATTAATTATGGAATAGGAAAACAATTAAACACTTAACAAATAAAAGGGGAAAAGGAATAAGATGCAGCAGCAGGCAGTAGAGTTTCTGTACAAGAAGTACCCGGCCGGGTAATTTCATGTATAAAATCTCCCTGGCCGGGGAGTTGCAGTTCAGGCGCAAGCAGCAGCTCAATACTAAGCTTAACCCCTGTTTTAACGTCAAGAAGTAATAGCAGCAAGTAGCAGCAAGATAAGGCTATCACACAGCAGCAAAACATGCCAAAAAACTCCCACAATAAGCTGATAATTGACAGCAATTAGCAAGGACATGAGCAGCAACAGACAACAACAATACGCAACAAACAAGGCAAGAAAAACAGGGCAAATGGATGCAAAAACAGAGCAGAAGCTCAAGCACACTTCAACCATCAATCCAACAACAAAAAGGTGAAAATAAGGCAACAAATGACAGCAAGAAATCAGTTCCAAACGCAGCAGCAGCAGCAGCAGTTCAACGTGAGGGAGGAAGATTCAGTTCCATGTTCATGCATTTCATAATAAGTTCATTAATGGTAACTCATTTAATAGCCAACTACCAGAAAATACATGATCATAAATGAAATAAGGAAGTGAAGATGATCACTTTCAAGCTTTAAAATCAACAAAAGCATCAAGGAATGCATGAGATCAAGAATTTAAGTTAAAACCTAACTATTTCATCATCCCTTCAAAATCCCATGCTCACATGCTCAAAATTGGGGTTGCATAGCTTAAAATGACACATATTGAATGTATATCACAACCCTAAACTCACCTTGTTGATTGAATGAAGTTTGGAAGAGATTTGAGGGTTGGCTTGGGCTACGGGATTTCTGGAATGCAGAGGATGTTGAGCTGATTTTCTCCAAGTGAGAGGGTGTGGTTCGGTTAAGGAGAGTATGATCAGCTAAATGGTTGAGTTAGGGTTCCATAGACTCAAACCATGGTTAATTTGGTCAAGGTTTGAATAAGTTATGGCTCTTTTAATAAAATGTGGCAGTTTTGGGTTCCGTATCATGTTTCGGTTGAATTTCGGAGGTCCAAATGGTCTTAGAAAAATATGAGGCTAAGTTCATTGAACTCGAATTTTCGTTGTGAGTTTAGCGAAGTTGACGAAGCTCGAATCCGAGTTTCCTAGCTCAAGATATCACATACGGAACCAAGGGTGCGCTAATTGCTCATTAGCCCCCGATTTGGATTCCAAGAACAAAATAAATTGGAAACTAATGCAAATAAATTCAAAAATATGAAACGAGCATATATTCATATTCATGACACATATATCTTCGACATATTAAATTTGCATGAAATTTCGGTATCAAATCATATAAGAACGAAGCACGTATATAACAATAATAAACCATGCACTTAAAAAAATTCATAACATTTCAAATAAATACAAACTTTAAAATTCATATTTAATTTATAATTATAGTACATGAATTAATTATACATCTATCTCAAAGTGTACCAATTAATTACTTGAAAGTCAAATGCACAATTTATTATAGTTTAAATTAAAAATGCACTAAATACATATACTTCATTAAATTAAAATGTACGAATTTAATATATATATATATATATATATATATATATATATATATATATATATATATATATAGTATTTAACATTAAGATATTATAATTAACATTTAATCTAATATTAAACATACAAAACACTTATGAACAATTAATTCGCGCAATAAGGTAAACACATACGTCAACCTATACAACTGAAAAACTGGGGCGTTACAACCTCTCCCCCTTAAAAGAATCCGTCCTCGGATTCACTACTCGCCCAAACAAACAAAGAGAGATTCCCCGTCTCTAGCAAATAACAAGGAGAGAGCCGCGTCTCTCAAGCAACAATGACAGAACCCCGTCTCTCCAACAACAATGAGAGAACCCCGTCTCTCAAGCAGCAATGAGAGAACCCCGTCTCTCACAAGCAAATAGAGCACCCCGTCTCTCGAACCAAATTTAGAGAATCCCCGTCTCTTATAAATAACAACAAAGCAAGGAAGTCTCCAATACTCCCGGGCAACACAACGCAAAACAATAATTAAAGTAAGACACCCAAAGCAGGTAATAGCTATCATCCACGTTGATCACCAATTACTCCAAGTAAGTTACCATGATAGGGAATCAAAGCACATAACAGAAAATTTATTTGAATTAAATTCGCATGGATGCATGTATCATGGATGCTTTATGTATCGTTCACCGTAGTTGCATAATTCAGAATGGTAAGTTTCGTTGTCCAAAGCGTGATCTGCCCCGAAAGTGAGTTCAGTGCTCGACTTGTCTTTAAGCTCTTCAGGGTACCCCAGCAAAGCAATTGATAGATCCTCTAAGGATTTTATTCGTTATTCCCTTCTGTCTTGTACTGCTTCCAGTCTTCTTCGATCTTTCATCATTTACCATAATCTTCATTTAACCAACTAACTCTTTTTAATTAACTGAGCTTGACCTCCCCGAATACCCTTAAATCATCCGTCCCGAAATCAGATCCATAGTGATTTCCTTTATCCATATCAAAACCTAACCTACCATTGAAGATAACTACCCTTGGCGTCCTTAAA
Organism: Lantana camara; assembly: GCA_037501455.1. NCBI lineage: Eukaryota > Viridiplantae > Streptophyta > Magnoliopsida > Lamiales > Verbenaceae > Lantana > Lantana camara. Next base: position 100,294,508 of record CM074855.1, read on the forward strand.
CGTTCATTCCCGACCTTAATATATATGCTACACAAATCTTCTTCTATCTTCCATTTGATTCACCCTTTTCACTCTCTTTTCTATAATAACTCGAATCGGTTCCCTCTTGACCCCTTAATGTTATTCGATATTTAGTCCCACATTTCTTGAATTGAAGATAGAATGTTCTCGATGATTTTTGATGTAAATTCTTCAACAATCACGCTTTTCGATTTGGTCTTTTCTTAAGTTTCCTTCTAAATTACCATTGAAATAACCGATGACTTAATAATATTGCCCTTGTTGGACCACTTTGTACTTCATTGAATTAATCTTGATTGATACCATCCATTATGTACTAACTTGCTTCAACTTCCTCTTGTCAAATCTGCCTTAGGAGTTCAAAGAAACTCCCTTTTAACTCCATCACCTCCATTGGAACTTCCAGGTCTTCCTTAATTTGCAATTCCGTTGTTCCTACTAAAACATTTCTTCGGCCACAACTTCAATCTTCCAATTTATCTCTTAGTCATGCTCTTCCCCTTAAATTTTCTGCCCTTATAGGTCAACTCTAGTCTCGCTTCTCTTTCTAAATTCCCGTTTCCATCAACCTATCCCTTACTTGAAATTCTTTATTTCCCCGAATTCATCTTTATTGAATTCGAAAGTGGCTCAGTTAAGGTAATGCTTGATAGGTGAGGTGAATGAGCTTCATATCAAATAAACACTAAAATGCATGTCGATTAAGATGACGATGCACGTGGCATAAGCAACACATTAAAGCAATGAAATCAAATAGAGATACAGGCACAAATATAAGTAAGGAAAAGTTAAATAATTTGATGTAGAGTATGATGCACGTGCTATGAATGTTTTGGAACCTGTCACCAATATAGTAAGCCGTCAACTCGGTAGATTTTCCTCGTTCCTCCAATCACGGGCTTACTTTGACTTGCTGCTTATTCCCTTGCCTTTCCCACGGTCTTCAAGATTTTCAAGAATCCTTGTGCATCACTTGTATCTTCCACGGTCCCGAATTACAATTTCTTGATCACAAATTCTTCTACGACCAAGGGGTTAACATCCAAATTTTCCTCGAAAATCAACCCCTACTTCTAGTCATCACCTTGTTCAAGATTCCCGTGCTTATCCTTTATGAGTTTAGATTGGGAATAGAACTTGTTTTCCAATTGCTCCCACTTACGCGCATGATTTCCTTCCTCTTTTCTAACCATTAAATTTATTTTGAAATTTCTCTTTGACGACTCTTGATACTTAATTCCCGCTGCATGTGTTTTAACTTGAATCTTCACAACCCTCGCTATCTCTTCCATAATCCGAACTCTGAATTAAAGTACCCTCAAAGTTCATTCACTCCATTCCTTAATTTGAATGACCCCGTTGAATCCAATCATGGCATCCTATGTAAGAGAGCCGCTTATATCAATCGTCGGAGTCATAAATATTCCCCGATCAATTCCTATTTCTACAAATATCCCTCTCTAGTTGCATCTCTTAAGTGTAACTTCCAATTCAGCTCCTACCCCTTGAACTCTAGCTCTATCTATGAGGACCACGCCTCTCGAATTCTCTATATCTTTCCCCGATGCATCATTCCTATCCTCCATGCCTTAGAAAGAACTTGCAATAATGCGTTGTTAGCATGATACTTGGCCGTGGTTTGATAGTATCTTCATAACCTGTAATTCATAGCTTATTTCAAGGATATATGCATGCGATTAGCGCATGCTCATGGCACGTATTCAACAAGAAAGGCACTAATCCATTGTAAGAATGCAACAAATAATTCAACTCAATTCAAAAAGGAAAGCAAAACATATTCAAGATCGATACAATGCACATATTGTCACGTAGTTCCTAAGCCATACAACCTAGACTGACTCAAACACGACACGAGAACACCGGTTTTGCAACCGGCCTCTGATACCACTTAAAGATGTAGCACCCCAATCGGAAAGGTGCCACATCCCCCGCACCGAGACCCGACCCGAATATGAAATGGACAATCCATACCCGAGCAAGATCACGGCGAACGGGGACTCACTCACTCCTTAGGCTAGGCGGGAACTAAACCTCCGCAACCAATTCAAGAAGAATAAGGATAAATGACAAAGTCAGAAGCATAGCCTATAATCTAGTACTAATTCAAGCCACATAATGGTTTCAACTAGCGCAACAACCTGTGCTCGAAAATTCGTGTATAACATAATTCCATAATCATAATCATAGTCATACATTTATCAATTCTTGCAAATTCATTCAAATTACAAAATGTATATGAAGTGACCCAAACTTCACCAATAGACTTGACAAACTCAACTCCCCGCCTAGCACTCCAAACCTGCAAAGAAACTGAAAACAAACCGGGTTCAGTCTATACAAGACTGGTGGGTAAAAAATGAGGCATAAATACCGTGTACAACAATATTTAACATTCACATGCAAGTTATAATCCCAAATGAGGTTTTTAGAGCATTTCCCAAGTGGGTAAAATAAAGAAGTCATCAAAAGGGATTATAACGTTCATTTCATTCTTTAGGTCTTTTGTGGCTTGCCGAGTGGGCGTGCATTATCTCCAACCAACACCTCGGGTAGTTCATTAAACATTCTTTCTTTCTTTGTTTCATTCATGCATAACATTGTTTTGTGCACATTCAAGAACATTTACACCTTCTTCCTCCGGGTGATGGCCGGGTGATCGGCCCGAACCATCCATTCATTGACCAAAAGGGGAACATGACTGTAACGACCCGGTTTCTGAAAGAACAGGTAAGCACGCCACGTGTGCGTTTTGAGCGTAGGTTTTATTTATTTATTCTTTAATTTCATAATATTCTTACGTGGCATTTCATATTTTTATAAAATTCACGAAGCATTATTTATGTGAATTATTTGATTTCATCTCATTGAAAATATTTTTTCATGACACGGAAAATATTTATTTCATCAAACATCAATCGAGGGTGATTCCAAGTTACCAAATTGTAGCTAGTTGAATATTTCTTTAAACTTCTAGGGACTTAATTGCATAACTTTCAAAGATCTAATTGATCATATTTTAAAACCATGTATACTCAATTGCATAACCTCATGAGCTAGAGGATTAATTGGCAAATTAGCACATTTCACACATTTCAAAAATGGGTTTTACGTAATGCATCTCCAAGCTTCTTTCTTGTTCATTTTATCCAAATATTTCCAACATATTCATCTCCCTCACTCTCGGTTCCAAGGAAGAAAAGGGAAGAAGTGATTTTTCATCCAATCATCAAGATTTCAAGAAATATTTCAAGGAATTGAGACTTGATAGTCATCATCATCATCTATATTCTCTATTTCTTTCCATTTTAAGGTTGGTTGGGCATGAATGGATGATCTTGAGCATATTTGGTTTAGCTAGGGTTTATGAATCATGGACTGGGTGGATTATGTGTTGAGCAGAGTGTGATTATATGATCAAATCATGAAGTATGGCATGATTTATTCATGATATTGTTGAGAATTTGAGTTTGGTTGATCAATATGAGCATAAGCTTAAAACTTGGATTCTTGATGATATCTCAAGCCTTATGTGTCTAAGTGTGTTTTTATCACCTTTTGAATATTGATGCATCATAATTCCAGAAAATATAGGCTTGTGTTGATCAAAATGGATATTTGGTGCTTGCTTTGTTGTTTCCCGTGGGTGCTCTGTTCTTCTCTGTTCTTTCAGTTGCAGAAACTGGGAACGACCGTTCCCAGCCTCAAGGCATTGTGGGAACGGGCGTTCCCACCTTTTCAAATGAACTAGGCGGCCGAGCATGGGAACGACCGTTCCCATTTTGGTCTTGGTGCCGGAAGGGCGGTTCCCAGCTTCAGCGCGTTTTTTAAATGGAAGTCGTTGGCGCGCTTTTGGGGATTACGGGAACCACCGTTCCCATTTTTCAAAGGGGTCCGAAACGGCCGTTCCCACCTGACTTGCAGAACAAAATTCTCTGCAAAAAATTACGAAAATAGCCCCTAGATTCGACGGCTTCTTTGACCCCGAATTGCTATAATATGTGCTATTATGTACTGAAACAACATGTTATCATACCACATTGCATTTTCATCGTCATCTCGATACATTTCCGCCGTTCGTCATATTTGGTCCATTTTAGGTCATGTCTCACGTATACAAGCCGTGTTTGCACAGGTCACGGGGTTGTGGACGAGGAGCAGGCTCAGTAGAGTATATCCTTGTCATATTTTGTAGGAAAGTGAGGTTTTATTTTAAGTAAATTGAACCCTATAACCCTTATGTGCTATTTTCGGCCAAAACATATTATCATTATAAACGTTTTCAAAGTTATAAATATTTCAAGCAAGCAAGTAATGACTGTCATGATTTTCAAGCAAGTTGACGAGTACATGATTGCACGTGGACCCGAGGGTAATTCTTGAGCCAACCGGGAAAGCAAGGGCTGACGGGTAACTCCTTAATTATCCTCACATTGTTGGGATCACCCCCGAAGCCACTAGGAGATTAGTGGTGGAAGGAGTTCCGTGTCTAGAGGGTCATCTCCTCTACACACACCATGTCGTGGATAGTCGAGCCTTGCAAACTCGCTATCACCCTGAGGAAGAAGGAGATTGGGGATTAATCCGACATGTCGGGTTATCCTCGGGTTATTACGTGATTTCAAGCATGAACTTGTCTATGTGAGCACTAAATGGAATTGTATGATCATGTATTGAATTAATAAAGCAAGCACGTATTGGCACGTTTGGTGTAAAGGTTGGAGAATCGCCCCTACTCGCCGGGGTCACATGTTCATGAAATGTTCAAGTTAAAATGTTAAAGTGATTGGTTGTAATCTCGGGCAAAGATTTAATTTTCTTGAACTATATATCTATTTATTTCCAAAGTCTTCACCCGAGGCTACAACTTGCATGTGATGTGTGTTGTATATAGCTATTGCCCCTCGCTCAGTCTTCGGTAGACTGATACTTCACTTTTCAGGTACTTGAGCGCTGGTCGTGCTAGGCGGGTGTCCGGTCGAGTTTTGCATTTTCACGAGTCTAGTACCATACCTTCATGTATAGCACTTTTGGTACTTCATGTTATGATCGTTGGTAGTACATTTTGAATACTTAAACATGTATATTATTAAGAGATGATAATGTATTGATAGTTAAGTTGGTACCTATTATATATCTATTCGGTAAATATGATACCTATATATATAATTGAGTTATTGCTTCCGCTTTCGTTATCATGTTTGCTTTATTTATGTTGGGGAGTGTCCCGCCTAGCTCGTCATTTTTATTGTCACCCGTTCGCTATAGTTTTGGTTTATGTATGGACTTTCGATTTCATACATGGATTGAGGCTATAGTGCGGGGGATGTAGTGCCCTGGGGGTTAGGGTGTTACATCTACAGGTGGTATCAGAGCCCGGTTGCAAAACCGAGGTTCTCGAGTCATGTCAAGTCAGGCTAGGTCGCACGGCATAGGATTACTTGCTATTTGAGAGTCCGCATTTCGTTGAATTACTTGATTATTTGTTTTCTCACATTACTTGAGATATTTGACCATTCTTGAATGGGTGTTTGTTGCTATCATTGAATTATATGCACACATTTGCATGTATTAATCAGGCCACACATGTGTAGTGATTTGATTTCAGGATGGATCGTGATAGACACTCTCGTGACTGATCCCCGAGACACAGGCCTCATCATCATCATCGACACCATCGCCGTGAGAGATCACCCCCTCCTCCACCTGCCCAGGCACAGCCCCAGGATTTCATGAACGCCGTTGTTGGGCTAATTGACCAGAGGCTACAAGAAAGGGTACCTCCACCACCACCAGCGCCAGTAGCACCTCAGGAGAACCCTATTTCTGCTATTTTGGGCGAGTTTCAGGACCAGCGTCCCCCGAATTTCTACAAGGGTGACGATATTCAGGCAGAAATGTGGCTAAAGGAGATTGAGAGGATTTGGCAGCTTATCCCTTGTGATACTCAGGAGAAGGCTCGCTGTACACTCACTTTGATCCAGGGCTAGGCCTATTCCTGGTGGAAGAGCACACAGATTGTTCTAGAGGCAGCCAGGATAGAGATTACTTGGGAGGTATTTGTACGGGAGTTCAGAAACAAGTATATCCCTCCAGCTTCCCGTACACGCAGGTTGAGGGAGTTCACCGAGCTGAAACAGGGAGGAAGATCTGTGGGGCAGTATATCACGGAGTTCGAGAGACTTTCTTGCTATGCACCCAACATAGCGAATGACGACTTTCACAAGGCGATACAGTTTGTTCAGGGATTGAGACCGGATATCCAGGAGGCCTTAAAAGCAGCTAATACGAGCACCTGGGCTAAAGCTACCGCCAAGGCCCTAAAGGTTGAGGATTCTGATATCGCTAGGAGAGCTACTCAGCGGACTGGAGAGGCTTCGGGCTCGAGAGCAGGTCAGGGATCGAGCTCAGGAAAGAGGCCGATGGTTTACTCTGCACCTTCAGCGCAGAGGGACTCTGGGAAGAAGCCTAAGACTGCAGGACCGTTACAGAAGGGTCCGAGAGCTCCAGCACCACCACAGCCACCTCAGAAACCGGGCTGCAGATTCTGTAGACTTCCTACACATAATTATGATAGTTGCAGACGACGTTTGGGACTATGTTTGATCTGCGGGAGTGATGAGCACATGGTAGACGGTTGTCCGGATCGTCGGGATCCGCCACCTGCAGGTCCGAGACCACTTGTGAGAGCTCGAGCGTATGCACTCGCTGGGGAGGAGCAGGATGCTGAGATAGACCCCGCCGCAGTAGTTGAAGGTACTATTTGCATCCATGGCACGAACATCCATACATTATTTGATCCGGGAGCTACACACTCCTTTCTTGCGCACTCTATTGCTATTACAATACCTTTGCCTGCTATGTGTACTTCTGTGCGCTATCTAGTTAGTACTCCTTTTGGTGGTATGCGAGAGGCGGATCAGGTTTATAGGGATGTTCCAGTGGTGATTGAAGGTCGGGAATTCTTAACAGATTTCATTGTTATGCCAATGGAGAGATACGGGTCTATTCTGGGGATGGATTGGCTATACAGGCATTGTGCTACAGTTGATTGTCGGGCTAAGAAGGTTCAGTTGGGTTCAGAGGTTACCACGGGTTGTACTTCGAAAACTGTACCCTTACTTTCGTTTTCAGAGGCTCAGAAATTAGTCAGAGACGGGGCTACAGGGTTCATTGCTTATATTCTGAACAAGCCAAAGGATCAGGTGAGATTGGAAGACACCGAAGTTGTGAAAGAATTTCCCGAGGTATTTCCAGAGAAGTTGGACTCTTTGCCTCCTGAATGAGAGATCGAGTTTGTGATTGATCTTTTTCCGAATGCCGAGCCGTATTCAAAGACTCCATACCGGATGGCTCCAGCGGAATTAAAGGAATTAAAAGTTCAGCTTGAAGCGTTGTTGGAAGTTGGTTACATTCAGCCGAGTTCTTCACCCTGGGGAGCACCAGTTTTATTTGTAAAGAAAAAGGACGGAACTTTAAGAATGTACATCGATTACAGGGAGTTGAACCGGATGAATATTAAGAACAAGTATCCCCTCCCACATATTGAGGAGCTATTCGATATACTTCAGGGTTCCAAAGTTTATTCGAAACTGGATTTAAGACAGGGATACTATCAGCTGCGAATCCGAGCAGAGGATATTCCTAAGACAGGATTCAATACCCGGTACGGGCACTACGAGTTCGTGGTTATGCCATTTGGATTAACTAACGCCCCTGCAGCTTTTATGGATATGATGCACCGGATTTTCAGGCCTTTCCTCGACAAGTTTGTGGTGATATTCATTGACGATATTTTGGTTTTCTCAAAATCAGCCGAGGAGCACGCGAGACATCTTAAGCTGGTTCTACAGACTTTGAAAGAGCACCAGTTGTTTGCTAAGTTTAGCAAGTGTGAATTTTGGATCGATCGGGTTTCTTTCTTGGGGCATGTAATTTCAGGAAAAGGGTTGGAAGTTGATCCCTCGAAAATCGAGGTCGTGCTCAAGTGGGAGAAACCAAAGAATGCCTCGGAAATTAGAAGCTTCTTGGGATTGGCCGGTTATTACAGAAGATTTGTTCAGGATTTTTCTAAGATTGCTGCACCATTGACCCGATTGACAAAGAAAGATGTCAAGTTTGTCTGGGACGAGAAGTGTGATCAAAGCTTTAACTTTTTAAAAGAAAAGTTAGCCTCAGCTCTGGTGTTAGCACTTCCTGAGGGTTCAGAGGAATATGCAGTTTATACAGATGCTTCTAAAGAAGGCTTAGGTTGTGTTTTGACTCAGAAAGGAAAAGTGATCGCCTATGCTTCTCGAAAGCTAAAGGAATATGAAAGGAATTATCCGACACACGACCTAGAGCTTGCAGCCGTGATCTTTGCTCTCGGGAAATGGAGACATTATCTTTACGGGACTTCTTTTGAGATTTTTACCGACCACAAGAGCCTCCAGTATTTATTCACGCAGAAAGATTTGAATATGAGGCAACGGCGTTGGATGGAAAAACTAGAAGATTATGATTGTACGATTAAGTATCATCCAGGAAAAGCTAACGTGGTCGCCGATGCACTTAGCAGGAAGGCGAGTGTATCGAGTTTGGAAATAAAGGAAATTGATGAAGTGACGCCGATTGTGTTAAAGGCTCGGGTTTCTAATATCACAATTCAGCCGGAATTAAAGTCTCAGTTATTTGAGACTCAGAATAAGGATCTGGAAGTTCAGAAGCTTGTAAGTAAAGCTAGGGATGATCAGGAAAGTCCGTTTGCGTTCGATGAGACCGGGTTACTTCGGTTTAAAAACAGAGTGGTAATACCTGAAGAATTGAAACGGGTTCTACTCGAAGAAGCTCACAAGTCAGCTTATTCGATCCACCCAGGAGGAAACAAAATGTATAAGGATTTGAAGCAATATTATTGGTGGAACGGGATGAAAAGAGACGTGGCAGAGTATGTGAAACATTGTCTGACTTGTCAGAAAGTGAAAGCTGAGCACCAAAAACCCGCAGGACTTCTACAACCATTACCTATTCCCGAGTGGAAGTGGGAACAAGTAACAATGGACTTTGTTTCCGGATTACCGAAAGTTAAAGGCGGGTTTGATGGAATTTGGGTAATTGTGGATAGATTTACAAAGTCTGCTCACTTTCTACCGGTCCGGATGTCTTATAAGATCCCGAAGTTGGCCGAAATTTATAACAGAGAGATTATTCGACTTCATGGCATTCCGGTGAGTATAGTTTCAGACCGAGACCCGAGATTTACGTCCAAGTTGTGGCAAGAGTTACAAGCCGTTTTGGGAACGAGGCTCAAGTTCAGTACGACATTTCACCTGCAAACAGACGGCCAAACAGAAAGGTTAATCGGGTATTTGGAAGATCTTCTTCGGGCTTGCGCGATGGATTTTTAGAATTCATGGGCAGAACAGCTTCCTTTGATTGAATTCGCTTATAATAACAGCTTTCAGGCTTCAGTTGGGATGGCTCCGTATGAACTTCTTTATGGAAGAAAGTGCCGATCTCCGTTGTTTTTCGACTTGGAAGAGTGGAAATGGTCGAAGCAGGAAGGGGTAAGAAAAGGTGAAAGATTCGAAAGGCCTTCCAAAGTCGTTCAGGCTATGATTGAGAAAGTCCAAATGATTCAACAACGAATGAAAGCCGCACAAGATAGGCAAAAGAGCTATGCCGATAAGCGCCGAAGAGATCTAGAATTTGAAGTTGGTGACCGGGTATTCTTGAAGGTGTCACCAAGGAAAGGTATCACCCGGATCAGGAGAGGAGGGAAACTTAATCCTCGCTACTTAGGTCCTTTCTAGATTCTTGAAAGAATAGGCGAGGTAGCCTATCGACTGGACCTTCCACCGAGTCTTACGGGGATTCACAACGTATTTCATGTCTCACAACTAAGGAAATATTACCCCGATGAGACCACGATTCTCCCCGTGGAAGACGTTGAGCTGGAACCGAATTTAACATTTGTTCAGAGGCCGGTTAGAATTTTGGATCAAAAATTTCAGGAATTGAGAAACCGGAGGATTCCCATGGTTAAAGTTTTATGGAGAAGTGACAAAACCGAGGAAGCTACATGGGAAACGGAAGCTAAGATGAAACGGTTCCACCCGAAATTATTCACTCAAGACTAAGAGAATCTGGGGACCAGATTCTTTTAAGGGGGGGAGAGTTGTAACGCCCCGGTTTCCGGAAGAACAGGTAAGCACGCCACGTGTGCGTTTTGAGCGTAGGTTTTATTTATTTATTCTTTAATTTCATAATATTCTTACGTGACATTTCATATTTTTATAAAATTCACGAAGCATTATTTATGTGAATTATTTGATTTCACCTCATTGAAAATATTATTTCATGACTATTTATTTCATGAAACATCAATCGAGGGTGATTCCAAATTACCAAATTGTAGCTAGTTGAATATTTCTTTAAAATTCTAGGGACTTAATTGCATAACTTTCAAAGATCTAATTGATCATATTTTAAAACCATGTATACTCAATTACATAACCTCATGAGCTAGAGGATTAATTGGCAAATTAGCATATTTCACCCATTTCAAAAATGGGTTTTACGTAATGCATCTCCAAGCTTCTTTCTTGTTCATTTTATCCAAACATTTCCAACATATTCATCTCCCTCACTCTCGGTTCCAAGGAAGAAAAGGGAAGAAGTGATTTTTCATCCAATCATCAAGATTTCAAGAAATATTTCAAGGAATTGAGACTTGATAGTCATCATCATCATCATCTATATTCTCCATTTCTTTCCATTTTAAGGTTGGTTGGGCATGAATGGATGATCTTGAGCATATTTGGTTTAGCTAGGGTTTATGAATCATGGACTGGGTGGATTATGTGTTGAGCAGAGTGTGATTATATGATCAAATCATGAAGTATGGCATGATTTATTCATGATATTGTTGAGAATTTGAGTTTGGTTGATCAATATGAGCATAAGCTTGAAACTTGGATTCTTGATGATATCTCAAGCCTTATGTGTCTAAGTGTGTTTTTATCACCTTTTGAATATTGATGCATCATAATTCCAGAAAATATAGGCTTGTGTTGATCAAAATGGATATTTGGTGCTTGCTTTGTTGTTTCCCGTGGGTTCTCTGTTCTTCTCTGTTCTTTCAGTTGCAGAAACTGGGAACGACCATTCCCAGCCTCAAGGCATTGTGGGAACTGGCGTTCCCACCTTTTCAAATGAACTAGGCGGCCGAGTATGGGACGGCCGTTCCCATTTTGGCCTTGGTGCCGGAATGGCCGTTCCCAGCTTCAGCGCGTTTTTTAAATGGAAGTCGTTGGCGCTCTTTTGGGGATTACGGGAACGACCGTTCCCATTTTTCAAAGGGGTCCGGAACGGCCGTTCCCACCTGACTTGCAGAACAAAATTCTCTGCATAAAATTACGAAAATAGCCCCTCGATCCGACGACTTCTTTGACCCCGAATTGCTATAATATGTGCTATTATGTACTGAAACAACATGTTATCATGCCACATTGCATTTTCATCATCATCTCGATACATTTCCGCCGTTCGTCATATTTGGTCCATTTTAGGTCATGTCTCACGTATACAAGCCGTGTTTGCACAGGTCACGGGGTTGTGGACGAGGAGCAGGCTCAGTAGAGTATATCCTTGTCATATTTTGTAGGAAAGTGAGGTTTTATTTTAAGTAAATTGAACCCTATAACCCTTATGTGCTATTTTCGGCCAAAACATATTATCATTATAAACGTTTTCAAAGTTATAAATATTTCAAGCAAGCAAGTAATGACTGTCATGATTTTCAAGCAAGTTGACGAGTACATGATTGCACGTGGGCCCGAGGGTAATTCTTGAGCCAACCAGGAAAGCAAGGGCTGACGGGTAACTCCTTAATTATCCTCACATTGTTGGGATCACCCCCGAAGCCACTAGGAGATTAGTGGTGGAAGGAGTTCCGTGTCTAGAGGGTCATCTCCTCTACACACACCATGTCGTGGATAGTCGAGCCTTGCAAACTCGCTATCACCCGGAGGAAGAAGGAGACTGTGGATTAATCCGGCATGTCGGGTTATCCTCGGGTTATTGCATGATTTCAAGCATGAACTTGTCTATGTGAGCACTAAATGGAATTGTATGATCATATATTGAATTAATAAAGCAAGCACGTATTGTCACGTTTGGTGTAAAGGTTGGAGAATCGCCCCTACTTGCCGGGGTCACATGTTCATGAAATGTTCAAGTTAAAACGTTAAAGTGATTGGTTGTAATCTCGGGCAAAGATTTCATTTTCTTGAACTATATATCTATTTATTTCCAAAGTCTTCACCCGAGGCTACAACTTGCATGTGATGTGTGTTGTATATAACTATTGCCCCTCACTCAATCTTCGGTAGACTGATACTTCACTTTTCAGGTACTTGAGCGCTGGTCGTGCTAGGCGGGTGTCCGTTCGAGTTTTGTATTTTCACGAGTCTAGTACCGTACCTTCATGTATAGCACTTTTGGTACTTCATGTTATGATCGTTGGTAGTACATTTTGAATACTCAAACATGTATATTATTAAGAGATGATAATGTATTGATTGTTAAGTTGGTACCTATTATATATCTATTCGGTAAATATGATACCTATATGTATAATTGAGTTATTGCTTCCGCTTTCGTTATCATGTTTGCTTTATTTATGTTGGGGAGTGTCCCCCCTAGCTCGTCATTTTTATTGTCACCCGTTCGCTATAGTTTTGGTTTATGTATGGACTTTCCATTTCATACGTGGATCGAGGCTATAGTGCTGGGGATGTAGTGCCCTGGGGGTTAGGGTGTTACAATGACTCCCCAGATGGCACTCAGCGTCCATTCCTCGCTAACTCCTAATGAGGTCCGGTTATGCCGTTCATTGGTGGGACTAGTGTGAGGGTTCACCGTCAGCCCATGCCTCCTCGGGTCACCACTCACATCAAGTCCCTGGGCCCCATTCTGTGCATAACATTCATTCATTTCTCGCCAAAACATTTGGTAGGACTTATAAAATAAGGGCTTTATGTTGCAAACATTTACTCTTTAAAACGACTCTATATACGTATATTAATTTTGGTCGAAAACTTTTCACATTGGAGGTATATAGGGTCATATATCTAAATAGAAGAGAAACCCACCTGTACGCCTCTTACCAACAATACCAAGAAGACAAGAAGACTTGAAAGTGCCCTATGGACCCGGCATCTCCACCCTGGAGAAAACTGTACAAAAGACAATGTAACTTGTTCGTGAGACTTAAGACTCTAAATGAACCATATAAGACGCACGACATGCAATGAACACGATACGAATGCATAAGAGATAATGTTATGTCATTAACATGTCCATGTGCACCATTAATGCATCTAGAGCATATAAGCAAGTCATTCATTCAAGGACATTCAATACATGGAGGTTTCAAGTCCAATCGTTTCATATTTTTCGTAATTCATAGCGATATCGAGCCAAATCTTTGATCTATAATCACATTATACCTTTCAACATGTGTGCATTGAATATAATAAGTATAAAGGCAAAAGACATCACTTGAGACATCAAAAGAATGCAAGAACGTACTTAACGTTTCATATTGAATCATTTAAGCCACATCATAGCAATTCAAATCATAATTTTCACATTTCATACCAAATCAATTCTTGAATTTAATATAACAACCATAACACGTACTATATCACGTTTACAATTATAGATTAGTCAATTAATTACATTCAATTCAAGATTGGAAAATAGATAAGAACATGAAATACGTGACAATTTAATTTCCAAAATTTAATTAAATCCAATAATATTTAATATATAATAAACATATATGTAATATACATAAATACCTTATATATATATATATATTTACATGCACATGCATGCATATATTAATAACATTACATAATATACATATTATATATATATTTACGTGAACACATGCATACACATATATATAATATAACACATGCATGCATGTACATTTAGATTTATACTGAATATATGCATGCAAACACTAACAAATACAAAACATGCATGCGTATACAGATTACACATACCCGCACTCACTAATTTACATGCATGAGAGTATATATATATATAACCATGCAATTAACTATGGAATAGGAAAACAATTAAACACTTAACAAATAAAAGGGGAAAAGGAATGAGATGCAGCAGCAGGCAGTATAGTTTCTGTAGAAGAAGTACCCGGCCGGGTAATTTAATGTATAAAATCTCCCCAGCCAGGGAGTTGCAGTTCAGGCGCAAGCAGCAGCTCAATACTAAGCTTAACCCCTGTTTTAACGTCAAGAAGTAACAGCCGCAGGTAGCAGCAAGATAAGGCTATCACACAGCAGCAAAACATGCCCAAAAACTCCCACAATAAGCTGATAATTGACAGCAATTAGCAAGGACATGAGCAGCAACTGACAGCAACAATACGCAACAAACAAGGCAAGAAAAACAGGGCAAATGGATGCAAAAACAGAGCAGAAGCTCAAGCACACTTCAACCATCAATCCAACAACAAAAAGGTGAAAATAAGGCAACAAATGACAGCAAGAAATCAGTTCCAAACGCAGCAGCAGCAGCAGCAGTTCAACGTGAGGGAGGAAGATTCAGTTCCATGTTCATGCATTTCATAATAAGTTCATTAATGGTAACTCATTTAATAGCCTACTACCACAAAATACGTGATCATAAATGAAATAAGGAAGTGAAGATGATCACTTTCAAGCTTTAAAATCAACAAAAGCATCAAGGAATGCATGAGATCAAGAATTTAAGTTAAAACCTAACTATTTCATCATCTCTTCAAAATCCCATGCTCACATGCTCAAAATTGGGGATGCGTAGCTTAAAATGACACATATTGAATGTATATCACAACCCTAAACTCACCTTGTTGATTGGATGAAGTTTGGAAGAGATTTGTGGTTGAATCTCCAATGGTTGGCTTGGGCTACGGGATTTCTGGAATGCAGAGGATGTTGAGCTGATTTTCTCCAAGTGAGAGGGTGTGGTTCGGTTAAGGAGAGTATGATCAGCTAAATGGCTGAGTTAGGGTTCCATAGACTCAAACCATGGTTAATTTGGTCAAGGTTTGAATAAGTTATGGCTCTTTTAATAAAATGTGGCAGTTTAGGCATCCGTATCATGTTTCGGGTGAATTTCAGAGGTCCAAATGGTCTTAGAAAAATATGAGGCTAAGTTCATTGAACTCGAATTTTCGTTACGAGTTCCGCGAAGTTGACGAAGCTTGAATCCGAGTTTCCTAGCTCAAGATATCACATACAGAACCAAGGGTGCGCTAATTGCTCATTTGCCCCCGATTTGGATTCCAAGAACAAAATAAATTCGAAACTAATGCAAATAAATTCGAAAACATGAAACGAGCATATATTCATATTCATGACACATATATCTTCGACATATTAAATTTGTACGAAATTTCTGTATCAAATCATATAAGAACAAAGCACGTATATAACACTAATAAACCATGCACTTAAAAAAATTCATAACATTTCAAATAAATACAAACTTTAAAATTCATATTTAATTTATAATTATAGTGCATGAATTAATTATACATCTATCTCAAAGTGTACCAATTAATTACTTGAAAGTCAAATGCACAATTTATTATAGTTTAAATTAAAAATGCACTAAATACATATACTTCATTAAATTAAAAGTACGAATTTAATATATATATATATATATATATATATATACATAGTATTTAACATTAAGATATTATAATTAACATTTAATCTAATATTAAACATATAAAACACTTATGAACAATTAGTTCACGCAATAAGTTAAACACATACGTCAACCTATACAACTGAAAAACTGGGGCGTTACAACCTCTCCCTCTTAAAAGAATCCGTCCTCGGATTCACTACTTGCCCAAACAAACAAAGAGAGATTCCCCGTCTCTAGCAATTAACAAGGAGAGAGCCCCATCTCTCAAGCAACGATGAGAGAACCCCGTCTCTCCAACAACAATGAGAGAACCCCGCCTCTCAAGCAGCAATGAGAGAACCCCGTCTCTCACAAGCAAAGAGAGCACCCCGTCTCTCGAACCAAATTAAGAGAATCCCCGTCTCTTACAAATAACAACAAAGCAAGGAAGTCTCCAATACTCCCAGGCAACACAACGCAAAACAATAATTAAAGTAAGACACCCAAAGCAGGTAATAGCTATCATCCACGTTGATCATCAATTACTCCAAGTAAGTTAACATGATAGGGAATCAAAGCACATAGCAGAAAATTTATTTGATTTAAATTCGCATGGATGCATGTATCATAGATGCTTTATGTACCGTTCACCATAGTTGCATAATTCAGAATGGTAAGTTTCGTTGTCCAAAGCGTGATCTGCCCCGAAAGTTAGGTCAGTGCTCGACTTGTCTTTAAGCTCTTCAGGGTACCCCAGCAAAGCAATTGATAGATCCTCTAAGGATTTTATTCTTTATTCCCTTCTGCTTGTACTGCTTCCAGTCTTCTTCGATCTTTCATCATTTACCATAATCTTCATTTAACCAACAAACTCTTTTTAATTAACTGAACTTGACCTCCCCGAATACCCTTAAATCATCCGTCCCGAAATCAGATCCATAGTTATTTCCTTTATCCATATCAAAACCTAACCTACCATTGAAGATAACTACCCTTGGCGTCCTTAAACGTTCATTCCTGACCTCAATATATATGCTACACAAATCTTCTTCTATCTTCCATTTGATTCACCCTTTTCACTCTCTTTTCTATAATAACTCGAATCGGTTCCCTCTTGACCCCTTAAGGTTATTCAATATTTAGTGTAGCACCCGAGCGTAAGGTACCACATCCCCCGCACCGAGACCCGACCCGTATATGAAATGGACGTCCATACACGTGCCAAATCCACGGTGAACGGGGACACAACACACACGCTATGCTAGGCGGGACTAACCCTTAAACCAATCAACTCAAGACAACATAAAATCAGAATTAAGGTAAAACGCGGAAGCAAGAAAGACATAGCATATATACAATGAGCCACCAAGCTCCAAAAATAAATATACAAAAGCATTCCAATATTCAACGGCGCTCACGGCCTACAAAAATCATAACGCTCCAAGCTATACTATGATCAAATACAAAAGCAATATGAGTATGAACATATGAGACTGAAAGGAAGTGCTACACATAAATGCAAGACCTAGACGACTTGTATTCCCGCCTAGCACTCCTATACCTGCACAAAACAACTGAAAACAACCGGGTTCAATCTAAAAGAGACTGGTGGGTATAAAACGGGGCATAAGATATAATATCGCATAAATTAAGCACATACATGCAAGCCCTAATCCCGTATGAAGTTTGATAAGAATTTCCCAAGTGGTTAAAATAAAAGAAAACATCAACGGGATTACGACGTTCATATTCATTCATAATTGTTCATAAGGGTTTATGGCCCGGCGAGTGGGCGTGCACAATCTCCAACATACTCCTCGTGTAATCATAATTAATTATTCAATCATTCATTATCATACATAAATCTTTTGTGCTCATAAATAACATGATCATAATCATTCATATACTCCTTCATCCTCCGGGTGGTGGACGGGCTTGCAAGACCCGGCCACCGGTTCATACATAGGCCAATGGGGGTACATGAATCCCCCAAGGGCACTCAGCTCATCGTCGTAGTTTGGTTGGGACTAGTATATGGGATCCCCGTCAGCCCTTGCTTCCTCGGTTAGTCACATATACTAAGTCCCGGGGCCCGTGCAATCATAAATCATAAATATCTCGCCAAACATAAGGTAGGGTTTCATAAATAAAAATGGGTCATACGTTTGAAATCATTTACCCAAAATGACTCGATATATATAATATACTAATTTGGCTTAAAACCTTGCAAATAAGGGATATATATGGTTTTTTTAACTAGTAGAAGAAAAACCCACCTTTTCCAAAGCAAAAGAAAGGCACAAGCGTCTCAAGGCTCGCCCTCGTCTCCGACCAAACCCGAATCTGTGCAAAAGAAAAGGTATGAGACTCAATGACCACATATGACGCTCGGCAATGAAGTGACTATGACATGAATGCATAAATGATCATGTTATATCATAAAAATGTTCATGTGCATTATTAAGAAATTTAAAACATATAATCAAATCATTCGTTCATATATTTCATTCAATTTCATAAATTCATAAATTCATAAATTCAAATTAATTAATCCAAGAATTCATTTAATAACCATAGTAAGTAATATTCACATTTAGGAATAAAATAAATAAAACGTTCAATTAATAGTCGGTAAATTAAATACCCGAGATAGAAATCAATTAATTTCAAGAATTGAATTAAATCAAATAATATATAAAATATATAATAAATATATATATAATATAATATAATAAGTATATAATAATATATAATAACATATGTATTTATATAATATACATATATATACACGT
The DNA here is from genome assembly GCA_037501455.1 of Lantana camara. Lineage (NCBI taxonomy): Eukaryota > Viridiplantae > Streptophyta > Magnoliopsida > Lamiales > Verbenaceae > Lantana > Lantana camara. The sequence goes on from CM074855.1 coordinate 100,313,029, forward strand.
ACACACATAAACACACCCATGCATGCAATTATATATATATTACATGCATAATATACAGTTATACATATACACACACATGCACGCAGCACATGCATGCACACACAGATCACAAACAACACACACACTAGTATATATATATATACATAAATGCAGCAGCAGCGGTTCAAGGAAGACGCAGAAAAACAGTTCAAGAAAAACGGGTTGACACCCCCGTGTCACCTCCCAAGCCTAGACCGAGACACCCCCGTGTCTCGGTACAGCAATTCAGGACCAGACTGCACCCCCGTTCCTCGCTGGAACGGGCAAAAACGACACCCCCGTGTCCCAAACCAGAAACATCCCCTCTACGTCCGAAAAGTCGGGGCGTTACATTTAGTCCCACATTTCTTGAATTGAAGATAGAATGTTCTTGATGATTTTTGATGTAAATTCGTCAATAATAAGCCTTTTCGATTTGGTCTTTTCTTAAGTTTCCTTCTAAATTACCATTGAAATAACCGATGACTTAATAATATTGCCCTTGTTGGACCCCTTTGTACTTCATTGAATTAATCTTGATTGATACCATCCATTATGTACTAACTTGCTTCAACTTCCTCTTGTCAAATCTGCCTTAGGAGTTCACAGAAACTCCCTTTTAACTCCATCACCTCCATTGGAACTTCCAGATCTTCCTTGATTTGCAATTTCGTTGTTCCTACTAAAACATTTCTTCGGCCACAACTTCAATCTTCCAATTTATCTCTTAGTCATGCTCTCCCCCTTAAATTTTCTGCCCTTACATGTCAACTCTAGTCTCGCTTCTCTTTCTGAATTCCCATTTCCATCAACCTATCCCTTACTTGAAATTCTTTATTTCCCCGAAGTCATCTTTATTGGATTCGAAAGTGGCTCAGTTAAGGTAATGCTTGATAGGTGAGGTGAATGAGCTTCCTATCAAATAAACACTAAAATGCATGTCGATTAAGATGACGATGCACGTGGCATAAGCAACACATTAAAGCAATGAAATCAAATAGAGATGCAGGCACAAATATAAGTAAGGAAAAGCTAAATAATTTGATGTAGAGTATGATGCACGTGCTATGAATATTTTGGAACCTGTCACCAATATAGTAAGCCGTCAACTCGGTAGCTTTTCCTCGATCCTCCAATCACGGGGTTACTTTGACTTGATGCTTATTCCCTTGCCTTTCCCACGGTCTTCAAGATTTTCAAGAATCCTTGTGCATCACTTGTATCTTCCACGGTCTGGAATAGCAATTTCTTGATCACAAATTCTTCTACGTCCAAGGGGTTAACATCCAAATTTTCCTCGAAAATCAACCCCTACTTCTAGTCATCACCTTGTTCAAGATTCCCGTGCTTATCCTTTATGAGTTTAAATTGGGAATAGAACTTGTTTTCCAAATCCTATTTCTACAAATGTCCCTCTCTAGTTGTATCTCTTAAGTCGAACTTCCAATTTAGCTCCTATCCCTTGAACTCTAGCTCTATCTATGAGGACCACGCCTCTCGAATTCTCTATATCTTTCCCCGATGCATCATTCCTATCCTCCATGCCTCAGAAAGAACTTGCAATAATGTGTTGTTAGCATGATACTTGGCCGTGGTTTGATAGTATCTTCATAACCTGTAATTCATAACTTATTTCAAGGATATATGCATGCGATTAGCGCATGCTCATGGCACGTATTCAACACGAAAGGCACTAATCCATTGTAAGAACACAACAAATAATTCAACGCAATTCAAAAAGGAAAGCAAAACATATTCAAGATCGATGCAATGCACATATTGTCACGTAGTTCCTAAGCCATACAACCTAGACTGACTCAAACACGACACGAGAACACCGGTTTTGCAATCGGGCTCTGATACCACTTAAAGATGTAGCACCCCAATCGGAAAGGTGCCACATCCCCCGCACCGAGACCCGACCCGAATATGAAATGGACAATCCATACCCGAGCTAGATCACGGCGAACGGGGACTTACTCACTCCTTAGGCTAGGCGGGAACTAAACCTCTGCAACCAAATCAAGAGGAACAAGGATAAATGCCAAAGGCAGAAGCATAGCCTATAATCTAGTACTAATTCAAGCCACATAACGGTTTCAACAAGCACAACAACCTGTTCTCGAAAATTAGTGCATAACATAATTCCATAATCATAATCATAGTCATACATTTATCAATTCTTGCAAATTCAATCAAATTACAAAATGCATATGAAGTGACTCAAACTTAACCAATAGACTTGACAAACTAGACTCCCCGCCTAGCAGTCCAAACCTGCAAAGAAACTGAAAACAAACCGGGTTCAGTCTATACGAGACTGGTGGGTAAAAAATGAGGCATAAATAGCGTATACAACAATATTTAACATTCACATGCAAGTTATAATCCCAAATGAGGTTTTTAGAGCATTTCCCAAGTGGGTAAAATAAAGAAGTCATCAAAAGGGATTATAACGTTCATTTCATTCTTTAGGTCTTTTGTGGCTCGGCGAGTGGGCGTGCATTATCTCCAACCAACACCTCGGGTAGTTCATTAAACATTCTTTCTTTCTTTATTTCATTCATGCATAACAATCTTTTGTGCACATTCAAGAACATTTACACCTTGTTCCACCGGGTGATGGCCCGGTGATCGGCCCGAACCATCCATTCATTGACCAAAAGGGGAACATGACTCCCCAGATGGCACTCAACGTCCATTCCTCGCTAACTCCTAATGAGGTCCGGTTACGCCGTTCATTGGTGGGACTAGTGTGAGGGTTCACCGTCAGCCCATGCCTCCTCGGGTCACCACTCACTCCAAGTCCTTGGGCCACATTCTGTGCATAACATTCATTCTTTTCTCGCCAAAACATTTGGTTGGACTTATAAAATAAGGGCTTTACGTTGCAAATATTTACTCTTTAAAACGACTCTATATACGTATATTAAATCTGGTCGAAAACTTTTCACATTGGAGGTATATAGGGTCATATATCTAAATAGAAGAGAAACCCACCTGTACGCCTCTTACCAACAACACCAAGAAGACAAGAAAAATTGAAAGTGCCCTATTGTAACACCCGGAACGCCAGGCGCCATATCCCCCGCACCATAGCTCCAATCCACATATGAAACAGTCAATCCATACATAAACCGAAGCTACGGCGAACGGGAGACAATAAAAAAAAACACAAGGCTAGGCGGGTACCCTCAAAACAAACTAACACGACTCAGAGCAATAAAATAGCGGAAGCAAAAGCATTCAATACATATAGGTACCGACAAATCATATCATTACAATATCCATCCGAGTATAATTCAAGATATACTACAAAAACTATTATCAATACAAGTACAATGTATGAAGGTGCCGTGCTAGACCCCAATAAAAGACAACGAGACTCTAATTCCCGCCTAGCACAACCTGCAAAACTGCAAAGTTGAGGTGTCAGTCCCAACGGACTGAGCGAGGGGTATAAATAATTATATGCGCACGGACATGAAAGTTATAATCTCGGGTAATAACTTTAGAAAACCAAACACAATTATTAGAATGGAAGGTACTATCGCCCGAGGTTACAACTAATTTAATTTATCGATTAGTTCAGTTCAATACAATCAATAGGTGGCCCGGCGAGAGAGGGCAATTCTCCAACCTTACTCCGACCGTGTACAATCAATCAATTATTAGGTGATTAGGTGATCAAGCAATTATTTACTGTGCACAATTAGCAGTTTCAGTGACTCCTTCTTCCTCCGGGTGATGGTGGGATTGCAAGGCCCCACCATCCAATCAGTCTGGGCAGAGGGTAAATGAATCCCTAAGCCCGGAACTCCTTCCTCCCCTAATCTCCTAGGGGGTTCAGGGGTCATCCCATTTGGTGAGGATAGCACTCGAGTTACCCGTCAGCCCATGCTTTCCCGGTTGGCTCGAGCCACTATCCTCGGGCCCACAGTGTAATTCAATGACTCGCCAAAATAATCAATCCGTCAATCAATCAATCAATCAATCAATCGATTTTGCTAAATCATTTGAAAGTCATAAAGTTCGCAAACTATAGATATATATATACATTTTGGCCGAAATAGTCACATAGGGGTTGTAAGGGTTCTATTTATCTAGAATTTAAACCTCACCTGAGCAAACCAACCAAAAAGAAGCAAGAGAGCACCCTACTGAGCGGGCTCCTCGAAACCGGGACCGTGATCTGTGCAACAAGGACAAGTGTGAAATAAGACTCGACTCGAATGAACCAATTATGACGAACGGCAAAGTCATGCACCAATATGTTATGAAATAACGATTTAATGAATGTCAAATACGAGCATGATTGTCAATAAACCAAGTATATAACACACACACGTACAACCATGCATGCAAAACAATATGCATGAAAACAGAGGGTGACACGCCCGTGTCACCAAAATACACTAAGCCATGACACCCCCGTGTCACGGTACAGCGGACCAAATGCGTGAAAAGGAAGGCGACACGCCCGTGTCACCAAGGCAAGACAAACCGTGACACCCCCGTGTCACGGTACAGAAAATCCAAACTAACCAACATGCACCCCCGTGTCACCCAACACAAAGCAAAGATGACACGCCCGTGTCATCTGTGCGTAGCAGAAAAACAGGGCAAATTCGGACAGCACTAAAATCCAACCAAAACACCAAATCCAATCCAATATAAATGATCAAACACAACATATACATAATATACTTCAACTATACAACGATCAAACCAATAAATATGCATCTATTCACCAAGAATTAGGCCCCAAAACCCCATAATTATTCATATACTCCAACTTTCACATATCCTCATGTTTCATGCAAGAAATGAAGGAAATATGAGCTAAACATGCTTCTAATCATGAATACACATGAAAGCATCAAGCTAACATCAAACCCTACTCATATAGCCAATCAAGAAATTCAATCCATTCTCATGTTGTACCTTGAAATGAAAGAAGAATGAGATGAGGATGAAGAGATGAAGATGTTGATGCTTCTAGCTTCAAAGTTCCTCAAAATAGCTTGGATTATAAGATGAATTCTTCTCCTTCTCTTGAGGTGTAAAAATCGATCCTTAGTGTGTGTGTATGTGAGGTTCTTGTATGTAATGTATTGTATGAGCAAGTGAAGGAAGAGATACATATACATGATATATTATATCATCCACTAACATGACAAATGCACCCAATTTGCGAACAAGTCCCTAGGTTATTTAAATGAATGGAATCAAGTAATATCCCTACCCAAAAGATCAATTAGCTCCAAACCAAGTTATGCACTTAAGTCCATATTTTTATAAAACGATTAAGTAAGTCATATAATACAATTAGGAACGTTATCACTTCATTCGCATATTTCATGTTTAAAGTCAATTCGTATAAATACATAGAAATGTATGATGCACATAATATTATAATGGAATTATAATGAACAAGTAAATAGATAAAAATTAAACCCAGAACTCCCGAAGACCCGCACGTGGCGTGCTTACCTGAACTTCCAGAATTTGGGGCGTTACAACTCTCCCCCCCTTAGAAGAATCTGGTCCCCAGATTCATTGGTCGGATGAAAATAACTCCGTGTGAAACTTCTTCATCTTCTCTTCCGGCTCCCAAGTTATTTCCTCGGTCCTGTCACTCCGCCATAACACTTTCACCAAAGGAATATTTCGATTCCTCAACTCTTGAAATTTCCTTTCCAATATTCTGACCAGCTTCTGTACAAAAGATAAATTCGGTTCCAACTCCACTTCTTCAACGGGGAGAATTTCGGTTTCATCCGGATAATACTTCCTGAGTTGAGATATATGAAAAACATTGTGAATTTCGGTAAGATTGGGAGGTAGGTCCACTCGATAAGCTACCTCTCCAATTCTCTCAATAATCTCAAACGGACCTAGGTAACGGGGATTCAATTTTCCTCCCTTTCCAATTCTAGAAAATCCCTTTCGAGGAGATACCTTCAAGAAAACCCGGTCCCCCACTTCAAATTTGAGATCCCTCCGGCGAATATCGGCGTAACTCTTCTGTCTATCTTGTGCAACCTTCATCCGGTGTTGTATAATTTGAACCTTCTCAATCATGGCTTCCACAGCCTTCGAAGATTTCTCAAGCTTCCTCCCTTTCTTGACTCCCTCCTGTTTTGACCATTTCCATTCTTCTAGATCAAAAAACAACGGTGATCTACATTTTCGCCCATATAACAATTCATACGGAGCCATACCAATTGTTGCTTGAAAGCTATTATTGTAAGCGAACTCCACCAAAGGATGTTGATCATGCCACGAAGTTTGGAAATCCAAGGCACAAGCTCGAAGTAGATCTTCCAAGTACCGAATAACCCTCTCTGATTGCCCATCAGTTTGTGGATGAAACGCCGTACTGAACTGAAGCTTTGTACCCAACATCTCTTGCAACTCTTGCCATAACTTTGAAGTAAAACGGGGATCTCGATCCGAAACAATACTCACCGGAATACCATGAAGTCGTATAATCTCCCGGTTGTAAATCTCAACCAACTTCCGAATCTTGAAAGACATTCTGACCGGTAGAAAACGAGCAGACTTGGTCAGACGATCCACAATCACCCAAATACCATCGAATCCACCCTTCACTCTAGGTAACCCGGATATAAAATCCAGCGTCACCTGTTCCCACTTCCACTCAGGAATAGGTAACGGCTGAAGAATACCTCCCGGTTTCTGGTGTTCGGCTTTCACTTTCTGACAGGTGAGACAGTGCTTCACAAACTCTGCTACATCCTTCTTCAACCCATGCCACCAATAATACTGTTTGAGATCCTTGTACATCTTATTTCCTCCAGGATGAATTGAATAAGCTGACTTGTGAGCTTCCTCGAGCAATACCCTTTTCAAGTCATCGGGTACTACTACTCGGTTCTTGAAACGAAGAAGACCGGTTTCATCGAACCCAAAAGGACTCTCCGGATCCTCTCTAGCCTTAGAAACCAATCACTGAACTCCCGGATCCTTTCTTTGAGCCTCAAACATTCTGTACTTTAAGTCCGGATAAATGGAGATATTGGAAACTCGAGCTCTAATCACAATAGGCTCAACTCCCTTACTTGCACCTATTTCCAAGTTCGAAACACCCACGTTCCTGCTTAGAGCGTCGGCAACTACATTAGCTTTCCCGGGATGGTATTTGATAACACAATCATAATCTTCTAGTCGTTCCATCAATCTCCGTTGCCTCAAATTGAGTTCCTTTTGAGTGAAAAGATATTGCAGACTCTTATGATCGGTGAAAATCTCAAATGACACTCCATACAAGTAATGTCTCCACTTCCCGAGTGCAAAAATCATGGCAGCAAGCTCTAAATCATGCGTCGGGTAGTTCTTCTCATGATCCTTCAACTTCCGTGAGGCATAAGCGACAACCTTGCCCTTCTGAGTTAATAAACTTCCCAAACCTTCCTTCGACGCGTCAGTATACATAGCATATCCCTCCGAACCCTCTGGAAGGGTTAACACTGGAGCAGAAACCAATCTCTCTCTCAAAACATCGAAGCTTCTCTCACATTTCTCATCCCAATCATAATTCACATCCTTCTTAGTTTACCGAGTCAAAGGAGCAGCGATCTTAGAGAAATCTTGCACGAATCTTCTATAATAACCCGCCAATCCCAAGAAACTTCTGATCTCGGAGGCGTTCTTTGGTTTCTCCCATTTTAACATCGCTTCGATCTTTGAAGGATCAACCTCTAATCCATTCCCAGAAATAATATGACCCAAGAAGGATACCCGGTCGATCCAAAACTCACACTTGCTAAACTTCGTAAATAATTGATGCTCCTTCAACGTCCTTAGAACCAATTTGAGATGCCTTGCATGTTCCTCGACCGAACTAGAGAAAACTAGTGTATCATCAATGAAGATTACAACGAACTTGTCAAGAAACGGCTGGAAAATCCTATGCATCATATCCATAAAAGCGGCGGGAGCATTTGTCAATCCAAAAGGCATGACCACGAATTCATAATGCTCATATCTTGTATTAAAACCTGTCTTCGGAATATCCTCCGCTCGAATTCGTAATTGGTAATACCCTTGCCTCAGATCAAGCTTCGAACATACTTTAGACCCTTGGAGTATATCAAACAACTCTTCAATGTGGGGAAGAGGATATTTATTCTTAACGGTCATCCGATTAAGCTCCCGGTAATCAATACACATTCTTAGAGTACCGTCCTTCTTCTTCACGAATAAAACTGGAGCACCCCACGGTGACGAGCTCGGTCTTACATACCCAACTTCCAAAAGACCATCAAGTTGTACTTTTAATTCCTTCAGTTCCGCCGGTGCCATCCTATATGGAGTCTTAGAATAAGGTTCGGCATCCGAATACAAATCAATCATAAACTCTATCTCCCTTTCTGGAGGTAACGAATCCAACCTCTCGGGAAACACTTCGGGAAACTCTTTAACTACTTCGATTTCCTCTAATTTCACTTGATCCTTCGGTTGATTAAGAATATAGGCTATAAACCCCGTAGCCCCATCGCGAACCAATTTCTAAGCTTCTGAAAAAGATAATAAAGGCACCGTCTTCGAACCCTGACCCGTAACAATCTTAGAGCCCAAACTAACTTTCTTGGCCCGGTAATCAACAGTGGCGTAGTGCTTGTACAACCAATCCATACCCAAGATAAAACCATACCGAGACATAGGCAACTCAATGAAATCCGTTGGGAAAACCCGACCCTCAATACTCACCGGCACCTCTCTAAAAACCCGGTTAGTTTCTATACTACCACCAAAAGGAGTACTAACCACCTAGCATGCATCAGAATAAGTAACATACAAGGGTAATTTAATAGAAACATCACAAGAAATGAAGGAGTGAGTGGCTCCCGGATCAAATAAAGTGTGTATGTTGATGCCATGAATGCAAATGGTACCTTCAACAACAGCAGCCGGGTCCCCGTCTGCATCATGTTCCTCGCCTTCCAAGGCATAAGTACGGGCCCGAATCATCGGCCTCTGTCCTCCAGGCGGCGGATTACGTCGATCCGGACAAGTATCCACCATATGATCGGCAGCCCCGCAAATTAGGCATAACCCTAGACTCCTTTGGCAATTATCATAGTGATGTGTAGGTTGCCCACAGAAAGTACACTTAGGTTTCTCCGGTGGTGGCGGCATAACCGGTGGCTGAGGAGCCTTCTGGACTGGCCCTTGTGGTTTAAACTTCTTCATAGGGCCCTTAAACGGAGGAGGAGCTGTATCAAACACCATCGGCCTCTTGCCGGCATTGTAACCTGATCTTGATCCGGAACCTGAACCTTGTCCCGATCTGTAGGAGGATCTCCGTGGGTTGACCGAATCTTCAACCTTAAGAGCTTTTATAGTGGCCTTCTTCCAAGTACTTGTGTTAACCGCTTCAATCGCCGCTTGAATGTCCGGCCTCAAACCTTATACGAATTGCATAGCCTTGTGGAAGTCGTCACTAGCAATGTTAGGAGCGTATTTGGAAAACCTCTCGAACTCGGCTATATACTCCGACACTGATCTTCCCCCCTGTTTAAGCTCAGTAAACTCCTTAAGTCTTCTAGTGCGCGAAGATGGCGGAATAAACTTATTCTTGAATTCTCTTTCGAATACCTCCCATGTAATTTGCTCTTCGGCGGCATCCAAGATGATTTTGGTACTCTCCCACCATGAATATGCTTCCCCTTGGATGAGGGTAAGAGTGCACCGAGCCTTTTCCCGAGACTCACATGGAATAAGTTCCCAAACCCATTCAACTTCTTTAAGCCATTGCTCGGCTTGAATATCGTTCCCCTTTTGGAATCTTGGCGGATGTTGATTCTGAAATTCCCTTAAAATAGCAGAGATAGGTGCCTGTTGTGGTGGTGGAGGAGCTGGCGGTGCTGGAGGCACATAATCCCTTAGTCTCTGATCCATGAGTCGCACCATGGAATTTAAGAAATCTTGGGGTTGAGCTGGGGGAGGAGTCCTATCACGCCGACGATGACGTCGATGTCGAGGAGAACGATCACGGTGATGTCGGTCACGAGCCATCCTGAATTTCAAACACTTTACATGCATGTTTGATTAACAAGTGCAATGAGTGTAATTACAACACACAACTGAATCAAACCACGTAGTCACATAATCCACGTACTTCAAATAGAGTCATATAAGTTCAAGTAGGTTGCAAGACTCTCAAACAATCAATTAATCCTATGCCGTACAACTTAGACTTACAAGACACGACACTAGAGCCGCGGTTTTGCAACCGGGCTCTGATACCACCTTGGGATGTAACACCCGGAACGCCAGGTGCCACATCCCCCGCACCATAGCTCCAATCCACATATGAAACGGTCAATCCATACATGAACCGAAGCTACGGCGAATGGGAGACAATAAAAAAAACACAAGGCTAGGCGGGTACCATCAAAACAAACTAACACGACTCAGAGCAATAAAATAGCGGAAGCAAAAGCATTCAATACATATAGGTACCGACAAATCATATCATTACAATATCCATCCGAGTATAGTTCAAGATATACTACAAAAACTAGTATCAATACAAGTACAATGTATGAAGGTGCCGTGCTAGACTCGAATAAAAGACAACGAGACTCTAATTCCCACCTAGCACAACCTGCAAAACTGCAAAGTTGAGGTGTCAGTCCCAACGGACTGAGCGAGGGGTATAAATAATTATATACGCACCGACATGCCAGTTATAATCTCGGGTAATAATTTTAGAAAACCAAACACAATTATTAGAATGGAAGGTACTATCGCCCGAGGTTACAACTAATTTAATTTATCGATTAGTTCAGTTCAATACAATCAATAGGTGGCCCGGCGAGTGAGGGCAATTCTCCAACCTTACTCCGACCGTGTACAATCAATCAATTATTAGGTGATTAGGTGATCAAGCAATTATTTACTGTGCACAATTAGCAGTTTCAGTGACTTCTTCTTCCTCCGGGTGATGGTGGGATTGCAAGGCCCAACCATCCAAACAGTCTGGGCAGAGGGTACATGAATCCCTAAGCCCGGAACTCCTTCCTCCCCTAATCTCCTAGGGTGTTCAGGGGTCATCCATTTGTTGAGGATAGCACTCGAGTTACCCGTCAGCCCATGCTTTCCCGGTTGGCTCGAGCCACTATCCTCGGGCCCACAGTGCAATTCAATGACTCGCCAAAATAATCAATCCGTCAATCAATCAATCAATCAATCAATCGGTTTTGCTAAATCATTTGAAAGTCATAAAGTTCGCAAACTATAGATATATATATACATTTTGGCCGAAATAGTTACATAGGGGTTGTAAGGGTTCTATTTATCTAGAATTTAAACCTCACCTGAGCAAACCAACCAAAAAGAAGCAAGAGAGCACCCTACTGAGCGGGCTCCTCGAAACCGAGACCGTGATCTGTGCAACAAGGACAAGTGTGAAATAAGACTCGACTCGAATGAACCAATTATGACGAATGGAAAAGTCATGCACCAATATGTTATGAAATAACGATTTAATGAGTGTCAAATACGAGCATGATTGTCAATAAACCAAGTATATAACACACACACGTACAGCCATGCACGCAAAACAATATGCATGAAAACAGAGGGTGACACGCCCGTGTCACCAAAATACACTAAGCCGTGACACCCCATGTCACGGTACAGCGGACCAAATGCGTGAAAAGGAAGGCGACACGCCCGTGTCACCAAGGCAAGGCAAACCGTGACACCCCCGTGTCACGGTACAGAAAATCCAAACTAACCAACATGCACCCCCGTGTCACCCAACACAAAGCAAAGATGACACGCCCGTGTCATCTGTGCGTAGCAGAAAAACAGGGCAAATTCGGACAGCACTAAAATCCAACCAAAACACCAAATCCAATCCAATATAAATGATCAAACACAACATATACGTAATATACTTCCACTGTACAACGATCAAACCAATAAATTTGCATCTATTCACCAAGAATTAGGCCCCAAAACCCCATAATTATTCCTATACTCCAACTTTCACATATCCTCATGTTTCATGCAAGAAATGAAGAAAATATGAGCTAAACATGCTTCTAATCATGAATACACATGAAAGCATCAAGCTAACATCAAACCCTACTTATATAGTCAATCAAGAAATTCAATCCATTCTCATGTTATACCTTGAAATGAAAGAAGAATGAGATGAGGATGAAGAGATGAAGATGTTGATGCTTCTAGCTTCAAAGTTCCTCAAAATAGCTTGGATTATGAGATGAATTCTTCTCCTTCTCTTGAGGTGTAAACACCGATCCTTAGTATGTGTGTATGTGAGGTTCTTGTATGTAATGTATTGTATGAGCAAGTGAAGGAAGAGATACATATACATGATATATTATATCATCCACTATCATGACAAATGCACCCAATTTGCAAACAAGTCCCTAGGTTATTTAAATGAATGCAATCAAGTAATATCCCTACCCAAAAGATCAATTAGCTCCGAACCAAGTTATGCACTTAAGTCTATATTTTTATAAAACGATCAAGTAAGTCATATAATACAATTAGGAACGTTATCACTTGATTCACATATTTCACATTCAAAGTCAATTCGTATAAATACAAAGAAATGTATGATGCAAATAATATTATAATGGAATTATAATGAACAAGTAAATAGATAAAAATTAAACCCACAACTCCCGAAGACCCGCACGTGGCGTGCTTACCTGAACTTCCGGAATTTGGGGCGTTACACCTATGAACCCGGCATCTCCACCCTGGAGAAAACTGTACAAAAGACAATGTAACGTGTTCGTGAGACTCAAGACTCTAAATGAACCATATAAGACGCACGGCATGCAATGAACATGATATGAATGCATAAGAGATGATGTTATGTCATGAACATGTTCATGTGCACCATTAATGCATCTAGAGCATATAAACAAGTCATTCATTCAAGGACATTCAATACATGGAGGTTTCAAGTCCAATCGTTTCATAACTTTCGTAATTCATAGCGATATCGAGCCAAATCTTTGATCTATAATCACATTATACCTTTCAACATGTGTGCATTGAATATAATTAGTATAAAGGCAAAAGGCATCACTTGAGACGTCAAAAGAATGCAAGAATGTACTTAACGTTTCATATAGAATCATTTAAGCCACATCATAGCAATTCAAGTCATAATTTTCACATTTCATACCAAATCAATTCATGAATTTAATATAACAACCATAACACGTACTATATCACGTTTACAATTATAGAGTAGTCAATTAATTACATTCAATTCAAGATTGGAAAATAGATAAGAACATGAAATACGTGACAATTTAATTTCCAAAATTTAAATAAATCCAATAATATTTAATATATAATAAACATATATATAATATACATAAATACCTTATATATATATATATATATTTACATGCACATGCATGCATATATTAATAACATTACATAATATATATATTATATATATATTTACGTGAATACATGCACACACATATATATAATATAACACATGCATGCACTTACATTTAGATTTATACTGAATATATGCATGCAAACACTAACAAATACAAAACATGCTTACATATACAGATTACACATACCCGCACTCACTAATTTATATGCATGAGAGTATATATATATATAACCATGCAATTAATTATGGAATAGGAAAACAATTAAACACTTAACAAATAAAAGGGGAAAAGGAATGAGATGCAGCAGCAGGCAGTAGAGTTTCTGTACAAGAAGTACCCGGCCGCATAATTTCATGTATAAAATCTCCCCGGCCGGGGAGTTGCAGTTCAGGTGCAAGCAGCAGCTCAATACTAAGCTTAACCCCTCTTTTAACGTCAAGAAGTAATAGCAGCAGGTAGCAGCAAGATAAGGCTATCACACAGCAGCAAAACATGCCCCAAAACTCCCACAATAAGCTGATAATTGACAACAATTAGCAAGGACATGAGCAGCAACTGACAGCAACAATACGCAGCAAACAAGGCAAGAAAAACAGGGCAAATGGATGCAAAAACAGAGCAGAAGCTCAAGCACACTTCAACCATCAATCCAACAACAAAAAGGTGAAAATAAGGCAACAAATGACAACAATAAATCAGTTCCAAATGCAGCACCAGCAGAAATCAGTTCCAAATGCAGAAATCAGTTCAACGTGAGGGAGGAAGATTCAGTTCCATTTTCATGCATTTCATAATAAGTTCATTAATGGTAACTCATTTAATAGCCTACTACCACAAAATACGTGATCATAAATGAAATAAGGAAGTGAAGATGATCACTTTCGAGCTTTAAAATCAACAAAAGCATCAAGGAATGCATGAGATCAAGAATTTAAGTGAAAACCTAACTATTTCATCATCTCTTCAAAATCCCATGCTCACATGCTCAAAATTGGGGATGCATAGCTTAAAATGACACATATTGAATGTATATCACAACCCTAAACTCACCTTGTTTATTGGATGAAGTTTGGAAGAGATTTGAGCTTGAATCTCCAAGGGTTGGCTTGGGCTACGGGATTTCTGGAATGCAGAGGATGTTGAGCTGATTTTCTCCAAGTGAGAGGGTGTGGTTCGGTTAAGGAGAGTATGATAAGCTAAATGGTTGAGTTAGGGTTCCATAGACTCAAACCATGGTTAATTTGGTCAAGGTTTGAATAAGTTATGGATCTTTTAATAAAATGTGGCAGTTTAGGCGTCCGTATCATGTTTCGGTTGAATTTCGGAGGTCCAAATGGTCTTAGAAAAATATGAGGCTAAGTTCATTGAACTCGAATTTTTGTTACGAGTCTGAGTTTCCTAGCTCAAGATATCACATACGGAACCAAGGGTGCGCTAATTGCTCATTAGCCCCCGATTTGGATTCCAAGAACAAAATAAATTTGAAACTAATGCAAATAAATTCGAAAACATGAAACGAGAATATATTCATATTCATGACACATATATCTTCGACATATTAAATTTGCACGAAATTTCGATATCAAATCATATAAGAACGAAGCACGTATATAACACTAATAAACCATGCACTTAAAAAATTCATAACATTTCAAATAAATACAAACTTTAAAATTCATATTTAATTTATGAATATAGTGCATGAATTAATTATACATCTATCTCCAAGTGTACCAATTAATTACTTGAAAGTCAAATGCACAATTTATTATAGTTTAAATTAAAAATGCACTAAATACATATACTTCATTAAATTAAAATGTACGAATTTAATATATATATATATATAGTATTTAACATTAAGATATTATAATTAACATTTAATCTAATATTAAACATATAAAACACTTACGAACAATTAATTCGCGCAATAAGGTAAACACATACGTCAACCTATACAACTGAAAAACTGGGGCGTTACAACCTCTCCCCCTTAAAAGAATCCGTCCTCGGATTCACTACTCGCCCAAACAAACAAATAGAGATTCCCCGTCTCTAGCAAATAACAAGGAGAGAGCCGCGTCTCTCAAGCAACAATGAGAGAACCCCGTCTCTCCAACAACAATGAGAGAACCCCGTCTCTCAAGCAGCAATGAGAGAAACCCGTCTCTCACAAGCAAAGAGAGCACCCCGTCTCTCGAACCAAATTAAGAGAATCCCCGTCTCTTACAAATAACAACAAAGCAAGGAAGTCTCCAATACTCCCGGGTAACACAACGCAAAACAATATTTAAAGTAAGACACCCAAAGCAGGTAATAGCTATCATCCACGTTGATCACCAATTACTCCAAGTAAGTTACCATGATAGGGAATCAAAGCACATAGCAGAAAATTTATTTGAATTAAATTCGCATGGATGCATGCATCATGGATGCATGCATCATGGATGCTTTATGTACCGTTCACCATAGTTGCATAATTCAGAATGGTAAGTTTCGTTGTCCAAAGCGTGATCTGCCCCGAAAGTGAGTTCAGTGCTCGACTTGTCTTTAAGCTCTTCAGGGTACCCCAGCAAAGCAATTGATAGATCCTCTAAGGATTTTATTCTTTATTCCCTTATGTCTTGTACTGCTTCCAGTCTTCTTCGATCTTTCATCATTTACCATAATCTTCATTTAACCAACTAACTCTTTTTAATTAACTGAGCTTGACCTCCCCGAATACCCTTAAATCATCCGTCCCGAAATCAGATCCATAGTTATTTCCTTTATCCATATCAAAACCTAACCTACCATTGAAGATAACTACCCTTGGTGTCCTTAAACGTTTATTCCCGACGTTAATATATATGCTACACAAATCTTCTTCTATCTTCCATTTGATTCACCCTTTTCACTCTCTTTTCTATAATAACTCGAATCGGTTCCCTCTTGACCCCTTAATGTTATTCGATATTTAGTCCCACATTTCTTGAATTGAAGATAGAATGTTCTTGATGATTTTTTATGTAAATTCTTCAATAATCACCCTTTTCGATTTGGTCTTTTCTTAAGTTACCTTCTAAATTACCATTGAAATAACCGATGACTTAATAATATTGCCCTTGTTGGACACCTTTGTACTTCATTGAATTAATCTTGATTGATACCATCCATTACGTACTAACTTGCTTCAACTTCCTCTTGTCAAATCTGCCTTAGGAGTTCACAGAAACTCCCTTTTAACTCCATCACCTCCTTTGGAACTTACAGGTCTTCCTTAATTTGCAATTCCGTTGTTCCTACTAAAACATTTATTCGGCCACAACTTCAATCTTCCAATTTATCTCTTAGTCATGCTCTCCCCCTTAAATTTTCTGCCCTTACATGTCAACTCTAGTCTCGCTTCTCTTTCTAAATTCCCGTTTCCATCAACCTATCCCTTACTTGAAATTCTTTATTTCCCCGAAGTCATCTTTATTGAATTCGAAAGTGGCTCAGTTAAGGTAATGCTTGATAGGTGAGGTGAATGAGCTTCCTATCAAATAAACACTAAAATGCATGTCGATTAAGATGACGATGCACGTGGCATAAGCAACACGTTAATGCAATGAAATCAAATAGAGATGCAGGCACAAATATAAGTAAGGAAAAGTTAAATAATTTGATGTAGAGTATGATGCACGTGCTATGAATGTTTTGGAACCTGTCACCAATATAGTAAGCCGTCAACTTGGTAGCTTTTCCTCGTTCCTCCAATCACGGGCTTACTTTGACTTGCTGCTTATTCCCTTGCCTTTCCCACGGTCCTCAAGATTTCCAAGAATGCATCACTTGTATCTTCCACGGTCCGGAATTGTAATTTCTTGATCACAAATTCTTCTACGTCCAAGGGGTTAATATCCAAATTTTCCTCGAAAATCAACCCCTACTTCTAGTCATCACCTTGTTCAAGATTCCCGTGCTTATCCTTTATGAGTTTAGATTGGGAATAGAACTTGTTTTCCAATTGCTCCCACTTAGGCGCATGATTTCCTTCCTTTCTTTACCGTTTCTATTCGTTGCTCCATATTTCCCAATTCACCCTTACAACACGACAATTCAGCTTGGATTTGGAAAACGAGCTTAAATCTTGTCCGTAGTATTATCACCTTCCATGAACATGTATTTTCCATGCTACTTGGCTCCTTCCAATCCCTTCCCGACTCGTTTTCCATCTTAGTTGAAATGTAGGGCTCCCGGACTCACTTATTCCCGATCTTGACCTCTGCAACCTCTTTTCTAACCATTAAATTTATTTTGAAATTTCTCTTTGACGACTCGTGATACTTAATTCCCGCTGTATGTGTTTTAACTTGAATCTTCACAACCCTCGCTATCTCTTCCATAATCCGAACCCTGAATTAAAGTACCCTCAAAGTTCATTCACTCCATTCCTTAATTTGAATGACCCCGTTGAATCCAATCATGGCATCCTATATAAGAGAGCCGCATATATCAATCTTCGGAGTCATAAATATTCCCCGATCAATTCCTATTTCTACAAATGTCCCTCTCTAGTTGCATCTCTTATGTCGAACATCCAATTCAGCTCCTATCCCTTGAACTCTAGCTCTATCTATGAGGACCACGCCTCTCGAATTCTCTATATCTTTCCCCGATGCATCATTCCTATCCTCCATGCCTTAGAAAGAACTTGCAATAATACGTTGTTAGCATGATACTTGGCCGTGGTTTGATAGTATCTTCATAACCTGTAATTCATAACGTATTTCTAGGATATATGCATGCGATTAGCGCATGCTCATGGCACGTATTCAACACGAAAGGCACTAATCCATTGTAAGAATGCAACAAATAATTCAACACAATTCAAAAAGGAAAGCAAAACATATTCAAGATCGATGCAATGCACATATTGTCACGTAGTTCCTAAGCCAACGACCTACACTGACTCAAACACGACACGAGAACACCGGTTTTGGAACCGGGCTCTGATACCACTTAAAGATGTAGCACCCCAATCGGAAAGGTGCCACATCCCCCGCACCGAGACCTGACCCGAATATGAAATGGACAATCCATACTCGAGCTAGATCATGGCGAACGGGGACTCATTCACTCCTTAGGCTAGGCGGGAACTAAACCTCCGCAACCAAATCAAGAAGAACAAGGATAAATGCCAAAGGCAGAAGCATAACCTATAATCTAGTACTAATTCAAGCCACATAACAGTTTCAACTAGCACAACAACCTGTTCTTGAAAATTCGTGCATAACATAATTCCATAATCATAATCATAGTCATACATTTATCAATTCTTGCAAATTCAATCAAATTACAAAATGCATATGAAGTGACTCAAACTTAACCAATAGACTTGACAAACTAGACTCCCCGCCTAGCACTCCAAACCTGCAAAGAAACTGAAAACAAACCGGGTTCAGCCTATACGAGACTGGTGGGTAAAAAATGAGGCATAAATAGCGTAAACAACAATATTTAACATTCACATGCATGTTATAATCCAAATGAGGATTTTAGAGCTTTTCCTAAGTGGGTAAAATAAAGAAGTCATCAAAAGGGATCATAACGTTCATTTCATTCTTTAGGTCTTTTGTGGCTCGGTGAGTGGGCGTGCATTATCTCCAACCAATACCTCGGGTAGTTCATTAAACATTCTTTCTTTCTTTATTTCATTCATGTATAACATTCTTTTGTGCACATTCAAGAACATTTACACCTTCTTTCTCCGAGTGATGGGCGGGTGATTGGCCCGAACCATCCATTCATTGACCAAAAGGGGAACATGACTCCCCAGATGGCACTTAGCGTCCATTCCTCGCTAACTCCTAACGAGGTCCGGTTACGCCGTTCATTGGTGGGACTAGTGTGAGGGTTCACCGTCAGCCCATGCCTCCTCGGGTCACCACTCACACCAAGTCCCTGGGCCCCATTCTGTGCATAACATTCATTCTTTTCTCGCCAAAACATTTTGCAGGACTTACAAAATAAGGGCTTTACATTGCAAACATTTACTCTTTAAAACGACTCTATATACGTATATTAATTTTGGTCGAAAACTTTTCACATTGGAGGTATATAGGGTCATATTTCTAAATAGAAGAGAAACCCACCTGTATGCCTCTTACCAACAATACCAAGAAGACAAGAAGACTTGAAAGTGCCCTATGAACCCGGCATCTCCACCCTGGAGAAAACTGTACAAAAGATAATGTAACGTGTTCGTGAGACTCAAGACTCTAAATGAACCATATAAGACGCACGACATGCAATTAACATGATATGAATGCATAAGAGATGATGTTATGTCATGAACATGTTCATGTGCACCATTAAAGCATCTACATCATATAAGCAAGTCATTCATTCAAGGACATTCAATACATGGAGGTTTCAAGTCCAATCGTTTCATATCTTTCGTAATTCATAGCGATATTGAGCCAAATCTTTGATCTATAATCACATTATACCTTTCAACATGTGTGCATTGAACATAATAAGTATAAAGGCAAAAGGCATCACTTGAGACATCAAAAGAATGCAAGAACGTACTTAACGTTTTATATAGAATCATTTAAGCCACATCATAGCAATTCAAGTCATAATTTTAACATTTCATACCAAATCAATTCATGAATTTAATATAACAACCATGACACGTACTATATCACGTTTACAATTATAGAGTAGTCAATTAATTACATTCAATTCAAGATTGGAAAATAGATAAGAACATGAAATACGTGACAATTTAATTTCCAAAATTTAATTAAATCCAATAATATTTAATTTATAATAAACATATATATAATATACATAAATACCTTATATATATATATATATATATATATATATATATATATATTTACATGCACATGCATGCATATATTAATAACATTACATAATATATATATTATATATATATTTACGTGAACACATGCATACACATATATATAATATAACACATGCATGCATGTACATTTAGATTTATACTGAATATATGCATGCAAACACTAACAAATACAAAACATGCATACATATACAGATTACACATACCCGCACTCACTAATTTACATGCATGAGAGTATATATATATATAACAATGCAATTAATTATGGAATATGAAAACAATTAAACATTTAACAAAAAAAAAGGGGAAAAGGAATGAGATGCAGCAGCAGGCAGTAGAGTTTCTGTACAATAAGTACCCGGCCGGATAAGTTCAGGCGCAAACAGCAGCTCAATACTAAGCTCAACCCCTGTTTTAACGTCAAGAGGTAACCGCAGCAGGTAGCAGCAAGATAAGGCTACCACACAGCAGCAAAACATGCCCAAAAACTCCCACAATAAGCTGATAATTGACAGCAATTAGCAAGGACATGAGCAGCAACTGACAACAACAATACGCCGCCAACAAGGCAAGAAAATCAGGCCAAATGGATGCAAAAACAGAGCAGAAGCTCAAGCACACTTCAACCATCAATCCAACAACAAAAAGGTTAAAATAAGGCAACAAATGACAGCAAGAAATCAGTTCCAAACGCAGCAGAAACAGTTCAACGTGAGGGAGGAAGATTCAGTTCCATTTTCATGCATTTCATAATAAGTTCATTAATGGTAACTCATTTAATAGCCAACTACCACAAAATACATGATCACAAATGAAATAAGGAAGTGAACATGATTACTTTCAAGATTTAAAATCAACAAAAGCATCAAGGAATGCATGAGATCAAGAATTTAAGTTCAAACCTAACTATTTCATCATCTCTTCAA
Organism: Lantana camara; assembly: GCA_037501455.1. Taxonomy (NCBI): domain Eukaryota; kingdom Viridiplantae; phylum Streptophyta; class Magnoliopsida; order Lamiales; family Verbenaceae; genus Lantana; species Lantana camara. Next base: position 100,334,259 of record CM074855.1, read on the forward strand.
AATCCCATGCTCACATGCTCAAAATTGGGGATGCATAGCTTAAAATGACACATATTGAATGTATATCACAACCCTAAACTCACCTTGTTGATTGGATAAAGTTTGGAAGAGTTGAGCTTGAATCTCCAAGGGTTGGCTTGGGCTACGGGATTTCTGGAATGCAGAGGATGTTGAGCTGATTTTCTCCAAGTGAGAGGGTGTGGTTCGGTTAAGGAGAGTATGATAAGCTAAATGGTTGAGTTAGGGTTCCATAGACTTAAACCATGGTTAATTTGGTCAAGGTTTGAATAAGTTATGGCTCTTTTAATAAAATGTGGCAGTTTAGGCGTCCGTATCATGTTTCGGTTGAATTTCGGAGGTCCAAATGGTCTTAGAAAAATATGAGGCTAAGTTCATTGAACTCGAATTTTTGTTACGAGTCCGAGTTTCCTAGCTCAAGATATCACATACGGAACCAAGGGTGCGCTAATTGCTCATTAGTCCCCGATTTGGATTCCAAGAACAAAATAAATTCGAAACTAATGCAAATAAATTCGAAAACATGAAACGAGAATATATTCATATTCATGACACATATATCTTCGACATATTAAATTTGCATGAAATTTCGGTATCAAATCATATAAGAACGAAGCACGTATATAACACTAATAAACCATGCACTTAAAAAATTCATAACATTTCAAATAAATACAAACTTTAAAATTCATATTTAATTTATGATTATAGTGCATGAATTAATTATACATCTATCTCAAAGTGTACCAATTAATTACTTGAAAGTCAAATGCACAATTTATTATAGTTTAAATTAAAAATGCACTAAATACATATACTTCATTAAATTAAAATGTACGAATTTAATATATATATATATATATATATATATATATATAGTATTTAACATTAAGATATTATAATTAACATTTAATCTAAAATTAAACATATAAACACTTATGAACAATTAATTCGCGCAATAAGGTAAACACATACGTCAACCTATACAACTGAAAAACTGGGGTGTTACATTCACTACTTCATCCCGGTTAGACCATCAACCTCTTGGATCGGTCAATATAACGGTTAATGCTTTTGGGAATCCTTTTCAAAGGAATTTGACAAGGAACATTGTGGGTACTAAATTCTTCAAGGAGATGTGGATGAAGGAGTTTGAGGTTTGGGAGTAAGTAAAGAGATTGTTTGATAACATATGTAGCACCCGAGCGTAAGGTACCACATCCCCCACACCGAGACCCGACCCGTATATGAAATGGAAGTCCATACACGTGGACACAACCGAGGGGGATTGTAGCTCAGAAACATCCCATGAGGATCTCTATTATTATTATGGTTTGGTGGAGGAGCCGGTTGTTTTGCCTGTTGTGGTGGGGGAGCTTGAGCCCTCCGATGCTCAACATAATTAAAAACGGCTTCCATGAAATTCCCCATGTCTATTGGTGGTGCTTGTGGTTGGGGTGGAGGCGTAGGGGATTGGTCATGATGACGGCGGTCTCCTGGAGATCTCTCACGGTGTCTACGTGGAGGCATCCTGTCCAAGAAACACTGAAATGCATGCTATTTTTACTCCATGCATGCAAGTGCAATTAATTCGATCAAAATTCAAAATTTAAAGCACACAAGCATGTAAACAATGCATATGCAACACATTGACAAGTTGTTCCTAAAGCCGAATGACCTAACTGACTCAACACGACACTAGAGCCCGGGTTTTGCAACCCTAAGCTCTGATACCACACAAGGATGTAGCACCCGAGCGTAAGGTACCACATCCCCCGCACCGAGACCCGACCCGTATATGAAATGGAAGTCCATACACGTGCCAAATCCACGGCGAACGGGGACACAACACACACGCTATGCTAGGCGGGACAAACCCTTAAACCATTCAACTTAAGACAATATAAAATCAGAGTTAAAATAAAACGCGGAAGCAAGAACGACATATAATATATACAATGAGCTACCAATCTCCAAAAAAAGATATACAAAATCATTCAAGTGTTGAACGGCACACGCGACCTACAAAATCATAACGCTCCATGCTATACTATGATCATATATAAAATAGCAACAAAAGTATGAGTATATGAGACTGAAAAGAACTGCTAAACATAAATGCAAGACCTAGACGACTTGTACTCCCGCCTAGCACTCCTATACCAGCACAAAACAACTGAAAACAAACCGGGTTCAGTCTATACGAGACTGGTGGGTATAAAACGGGCATAAGATATAATATCACAGAAATTAAGCACATACATGCAAGCCCCAATCCCGTGTGAAGTTTGATAAGAATTTCCTAGTGGTTAAAATAAAAGAAAACATCAACGGGATTACGACGTTCATATTCATTCATAATTGTTCATAAGGGTTTATGGCCCGGCGAGTGGGCGTGCACAATCTCCAACCTACTCCTTGTGTAATCATAATCAATTATTCATTCATTATCATACATATCTTTCGTGCTCATACATAACATATGATCATAATCATTTATACACACCTTCTTCCTCCGGGTGGTGGACGGGCTTGCAAGACCCGGCCACCGGTTCATACATAGGCCAATGGGGGTACATGAATCCCCCAAGGGCACTCAGCTCCCATTCCTCGCTAAACCTCCTAGCGAGGGCCGGTATCACCGTAGTTTGGTTGGGACTAGTATATGGGATCCCCGTCAGCCCTTGCTTCCTCGGTTAGCCACATATACTAAGTCCCGGGGCCCGTGCAATGATAATCATGTCTCGCCAAAACATAAGGTAGGGTTTCATAAATAAAAGGGTCATACGTTTGAAATCATTTACCCGAAATGACTCCATTTTATATCATATACTAATTTGGCTTAAATCTTGCACATAAGGGATATATAGGGTTGTTTTAACTAGTAGAAAAAAAACCCACCTTTTAAAAGCAAAATAAAAGCACAAGCGTCTCAATGCTCGCCCTCGTCTCCGACCAAACCCGAATCTGTGTAAAAAAGAAAAGGTATGAGACTCAACGACCACATAAGACGCTCGACAATGAAGTGAATATGACATGAATGCATAAAAGATCAAATTATATCATGGAAATGTTCATGTGCACTATTAAGGAATTTAAAGCACATAATCAACTATTCGTTCATTCATTTCATTCAAATCCATAAATTCATATTTCATAATGCATATCAATTAATCTAAAATTTCATTTAATAATCATAGCAAGTAATATTCATGTTGACAATTAGAATAGGATAAATGAAACATTCAAACAATAATCGGTAAATTAAATACGTGAAATAGAAATCAATTAATTTCTAAAATTGAATTAAATCAAATAATATTTAAAATATATAATAAATATATATATAATAAATGTATATATATTAAACATATAATAATTATATAACAAACATATGTATATATATATATATATATATATATATATATATATACACACGTAACTCCACTTGCATGCATAAATCATATATAACATAAATACTACATATATATACTTAAGCATGCATGCAATTAACAGAGTCAAGCCATGCATGCAAAACAACACACACATAGTACGTATATATATATATTTACAGCAACACAAGCATGCAACCAAGGAAAAGAAATGCAGGCAAAAGTTCGGGAAAAACAGGGTGACACCCCCCGTGTCACCTCCAAAGCACAAACCGAGACACCCCCGTGTCTCGGTACAGCAACTCTAGCCCAAATCGCACCCCCGTTACACGCTGGTAACAGGAAGAATGACACACCCGTGTCTCGTGCCAGCAGCAGTTAATTAAAATCCCCTGTTTTGACAACAACAAACGAAGAAAAGGGACAACAACTCTCGCATGAAATGCAGGCAAGAAAGGTAGCAAAACTAAGCATGAAAAGCAGTAGCAGAACGGCACGAAAAGCAGCAACAACCAGCCACAAAGACTCACAAAATGACAGCAACATACAAGACTCATTGCAACAGTTTTAGACAGCAGAAATCCAAGCCAAAAAACAGAGTAAAGGTCACGAAAACAGGGCATGAACGATCTCCAACGATCCCAACAATTTCAGCTCATATAGGCTATCAAATGTGCAGCAAAACAACTTAAATTCAACACATAATTCAGTTCCAAAAGAGTTCAACCAAGAGAAGAAAGCATACGTGACATTTCATGAAAGTTTTCCCAAAGTGCCATAAATGATATCTCATTAATACTTCAACCACCATGAAATCATTGATCATAAATGATATGAGGATGTCAAAATAATCATTCTCAAGCTTGGAATCAATCAAAACCATAAAGAATTGAATAAAATCATCAAATTGGCCAAAACTCGCTCTATACGAACTCAGTCCACAATCTCATGAAACCAAGCTCAAATTTAGGAATAAAAGGATGAAAATGATCAGGAATGAACATATATTACAACCCTAAGCTTACCTTGTTGATTGGATGAAGTTTGGATGAGATTTGAGCTCCAAAATCTCTAAGGAATGTAGGGTTACGGGACTGCCTGAAATTCCAGAGCCTTTGGCTGATATTTGGGGATTGTGTGAGGATTGGTTTGGTTAGGGCATGATATATCAAGTTAGGTGGTTGAGTTAGGGATCAATAGAATCAAACCATGGTTAATTTGGTTAAAGTTTGGGTAAGATATGGCTATTTTTGTACAGCAAGGTCAATTTGGTCGCCGTTTCGTTTTTCTGTTGGATTTCGGAGGTTCAAATGACATTGGAAAAATATAAGGCTAAGTTTACTAAAATTGAATTTTCGTTACGAGTTCAGCGGAGTTGACGGAACTCGAATCCGAGTTACCGAGCTCAAGATATTAAATACGGAACCAGGGGTACGCTAAGTGCTCGTTAGACCCCCATTTGGTTCCACGATTCAAATTAAATTCGTTAACATATCAAATAAATTCGAAAACATAAACCGAGCATATAGGCATGTTCATAACACATATATATTTACGACATACTACAATTTCACGGCATTTCGATATCATTTCATATAAGAACGAAGCACAAAATAAACAACCAAGCTCATTTCATGCAATTCATGCACATATACATTAAAATTCATGCATAAAAATTTAAATCCAAAGAATTAATTCTAATATCAAATAAAATTAAATTCAACGTAATTAATTAATTAAAGCATGATTAATTAACATAACACTTAATTAGCATAATCATTAAATTAATAATAATAAAAGAAATATATAAATATATATATACATATATATATACTTAAAATATGAATTATTTTTAAAATAATATTAAATTAAAATAAAATATAATAAAATAAAATAATAACAATTTATAATAAAATTAAATATAACACACGTAAAAACAATTAATTCGCTCAAATTGGTAAACACATACGTCGTACCTTTACGTCTGAAAAGTCGGGGCGTTACAATCTCTCCCCCTTAAAAGAATCCGTCCTCGGATTCAGTGCTCGTTCGGAAATAATTCGGGGTGAAACTTTTGCATCTTTTCCTCTGTCTCCCACGTAGCCTCTTCGGTTTTATCACTTCTCCAAAGAACCTTGACTAGTGGAATACGCCGATTTCGAAGTTCCTGAAGTTTCGATCCAATATCCTAAACGGTTTCTGAACGAAGGTAAGATCCGGTTCTAATTCCACTTCTTCAACCGGTAGAACCTCTAACTCGTCTCGATAATATTTCCGAAGCTGTGAAACATGAAATACGTTATGAATTCCAGTCAAACTCGGAGGCAAGTCCAATCGATAAGCCGTATCCGCAACCTTCTCTAGAATCTCATACGGTCCCATATACCGAGGGTTTAATTTTCCTCCTCGTCCAATCCTTGAGAACCCTTTTCGTGGAGACGCCTTTAAGAAAACCCTATCTCCAATCTCAAACTCCAAATTCTTTCTCCGAAGATCTGCATAACTCTTTTGTCGATCCTGAGCGGCCTTCATCCGTTGTCTAATTATCTGGACCTTGTTAATAGCCTCTTGTACAGCCTTAGAGGGTTTTTCCTTCTTCTCCCCTCTCTTAACACCTTTCTGTTTGGTCCAATTCCATTCCTCCAAGTCAAAGAACAACGGTGATCGACATTTACGTCCGTAAAGAGCTTCATAAGGGGCCATTTCAATCGAGGCTTGATAGCTATTGTTGTAAGCGAATTCGATTAACGCCAACTGCTCATTCCACGAGCTTTGAAAGTCCAATGCACAAGCTCTCAACAGGTCCTTCAGATACTTAATCAACCTTTCTGATTGTCCATCGGTCTGAGGTTGGAAAACTGTGTTGAATTGAAGCCTTGTTCCCAAACACTTCTGTAATTCTTGCCATAACCGTGAAGTAAATCTGGGATCCCGATCCGAGACAATGCTAACAAGTACTCCATGAACCCTGATAATCTCATCATTATACCTCTTAGCCAGTTTACTCACTTTATCGGACATTCTGATAGCAAGGAAATGAGCTGATTTTGTCAATCTGTCCACGATAACCCAAATTCCATCGAAACCTCCTCTCACTTTTGGTAATCCCGAAACAAAATCCATGGCTATCTGTTCCCATTTCCACTCCGGGATAGGCAATGGTTGAAGTAGCCCCGATGGCTTTTGATGTTCTGCCTTTACCACTTGACAGGTCATACAACGTTTCACGAAGTTGATCACATCTCGTTTCAAACCATTCCACCAATAAAATTGTTTTAAATCCTTATATATTTTGTTCCCTCCGGGATGTATCGAATACCCTGATCGATGGGCTTCCTCAAGAATAATCCTTTTTAACTCTTCTGGCACAACAACTCTATTCTTGAATCTTAGAAGTCCCGTATCATCAAACCCAAGCGGACACTCTGAATCAGCTCCGGCTTTCTCAGCTAATTTCTGAACCTCGGGATCAATCCTCTGAGCATCAAATAATCTCTGTTTAAGATCTGGTTGAACCGTGATATTCCGAATACTAGCCCTCAGTTTGAACAACTCATTCTCATCTTCAATTTCCACTTTCACATTGGATACACTAGCTTTCCTACTAAGCGCATCCGCGACCAAGCTGGCTTTGCCGGGATGGTATCAGATTGTACATTCATAATCCGCCAAAAGTTCCATCCAACGCCGTTGTCCCTTATTCAATTCCTTTTGTGAGAATAAGTATTGAAGACTCTTGTGATCGGAAAAGACCTCGAACAAAATTCCATAAAGATAGTGTCTCCACTTACCCAAAGCAAAGATCACTGCCGCTAACTCCAAATCATGAGTGGGGTAGTTCTGTTCATGCTCTTTTAATTTCCTTGAGGCATAGGCGATTACCTTTCCATTCTGCATCAACACACATCCTAAACCTTCCTTGGAGGCATCCGTATAAACTGTATAACCTTCTGTACCTTCGGGAAGCGCTAATACAGGGGCAGTAGTCAACTTTTCCTTTAAAAGTTGAAAGCTAGCCTCACATGCCTCGTCCCACTCAAACTTAACCGCCTTCTTAGTCAATCGGGTTAAAGGAGCCGCAATCTTTGAAAAATCCTGAACAAATTTTCGATAGTAGCCTGCCAAACCCAAGAAACTCCTTACTTCTGAAGCATTTTTCGGGCTTTGCCATTGAGTAACCGTCTCAATCTTAGAAGGGTCTACTTCCAAACCTTTCTTTGAGATAATATGGCCCAAAAATGCTACCCGATCAATCCAGAACTCGCATTTGCTAAACTTAGCATACAACCGATGTTCTCTTAAGGTATCCAACACAATTCTGAGGTGCCTGGCATGATCCTCTGGAGTTCTCGAATAAACCAAGATGTCATCGATGAATATTACCACAAACTTATCCAAATAGGGTCGGAAAATTCGATGCATCATATCCATAAAAGCAGCCGGAGCATTAGTCAATCCAAAAGGCATCACTACAAACTCATAGTGTCCATACCGGGTGTTAAATCTCGTCTTCGGAATGTCCTCTTCCCGGATCTTCAATTGATAGTATCCTTGTCTCAAATCCAATTTCGAATATACCCCCGAACCTTGTAACATATCGAATAAATCCTCAATATGGGGCAAAGGATACTTATTCTTTACAGTCATCCGATTAAGCTCCCGGTAATCTATACACATTGTTCAGGTTCCATCCTTTTTCTTAACGAAGAGAACCGGAGCACCCCAAGGTGACGAACTTGGCCGTATACACCCAACTTTGAGCAATTCCTCTAATTGAATCTTCAATTCTTTCAATTCGGCCGGTGCCATCCGATACGGAGTCTTAGAATACGGTGTGGATCCTGGATATAAGTCGATAACAAATTCGATCTCACGGTCTGGTGGTAAAGAACTCAAATTCTCCGGGAACACATCGGAAAAATCCTTAACAACTACGGTATCCTCCAACTTGACTTGATCTTTCGGCCTATTAAGAAGGTAAGCAATAAATCCCGTTGCTCCTTCTCTCATCAACTTGTGAGCTTCCATGTAAGACAAGAGAGGTACCGATCTTGAGCCACTACCAATCACCAATTCATTACCCAAAATCACCTTCTCCGCAAAACAATCAACATTGGCCCAGTGCCTGGACAACCAGTCTATACCCAAAATAACTCCGTACCTCTTCATAGGCATAACATTTAAATCAGCCGGATATTCTTTCCCTTCAATCAGAACTGAACACTCTCGACCAACCGATCTGTCTGAAGACTCCCACGAAGTGGCGAACTCACCAAATAACAAAAAGAGAGACAAATAACAGGCAAGGACAGAGTAGCAACTAAGTCACAAGAAATAAAGGAATGCGTGGCACCCGGATCAAAGAGTGCATGAATGTTCATGTTATGTATGCATAGTGTACCTTCCACTACGGCTGCAGGATCAATCTCTGCATCTTGCTCCTTACCCTCTAGGGCGTAAGCACGAGCCTGGATCATTGGCCTTTGAACTCCTTTCTGAAATCCGGGGTTCTTGTCGGGACAGGTATCCGCTATATGGTCACCTTTTCCACGTATGAGGCACAAATTTAACCTTCTTCGACAATTGTTGTAGGTATGGGTGTGTCCCCCGCAACAAGTACATGGAGGTACATCCGGGCGTGAGTTGGTAGATGCCGGTGTCATAGGTAGAGCCTTTGGTCGAGTCGGTGCGGCCTGAGAACCTTGTCCTCCAAACTGAGGCTTCTTAAAAGGACCTTTAGGAGGGGGAGTAGCTTGAATCATCGGCCTCTTTCCCGAATTCGATCCGGAACCTCTTCCCATTGGAGCTCTAAAAATCAGATCCTTCTTCTTGAATTCTTCTTCTTGTTCCAATGCCCTTTGCACCGTATCCGCGAAGGAGACAAAGTTGTGACCCGCCTGGCCATGTCTCAAATCTTGTCTCAATCCCGCAATAAATTTTCTTGATTTCCTCTTCTCATCCCGGGTGACGTGAGGAGCATATTTCCCAAGTCTATTAAATACGGCGAGATATTGAGTCACCGAATGGCCACCCTGCTTCAAATCCATGAATTCTTGTTCCTTCCTTTCTCTTACCACCTCTGGTACAAAACATTCCCGGAATTCTCTCGTGAAGACCTCCCAAGTCACTTCCTCTCCATCCACTTCGAGTTTCTCTCTCGTTCTTTCCCACCATTCATACGCATCTCCATCAAGTTGGAATATAGCAAATTGAGCCTTCTCTTGCGTAGTGAACTATCGGACTCCAAATATCCTCTCTAATCGAATCAACCAACCCTCCGAGACCGCATCATCAGTAGAACCGGAAAACCGAGGGGGATTGTGGCTCAGAAACATCCCATGAGGATCTCTATTATTATTATGGTTTGGTGGAGGAGCCGGTTGTTCTGCCTGTTGTGGTGGGGGAGCTTGAGCCCTCCGATGCTCAACATAATTAAAAACGGCTTCCATGAAATTCCCCATGTCCATTCGTGGTGCTTGTGGTTGGGGTGGAGGCGTAGGGGATCGGTCATGATGACGGCGGTGTCCTGGAGATCTCTCACGGTGTCTACGTGGAGGCATCCTATCCAAGAAACACTGAAATGCATGCTATTTTTAGTCCATGCATGCAAGTGCAATTAATTCGATCAAAATTCAAAATTTAAAGCACACAAGCATGTAAACAATGCATATGCAACACATTGACAAGTCGTTCCTAAGGCCGAACGACCTAACTGACTCAACACGACACTAGAGCCCGGGTTTTGCAACCCTAAGCTCTGATACCACATAAGGATGTAGCACCCGAGCGTAAGGTACCACATCCCCCGCACCGAGACCCGACCCGTATATGAAATGGAAGTCCATACACGTGCCAAATTCACGGCGAACGGGGACACAACACACACGCTATGCTAGGCGGGACTAACCCTTAAACCATTCAACTCAAGACAATATAAATTCAGAGTTAAAATAAAACGCGGAAGCAAGAACGACATATAATATATACAATGAGCCACCAAGCTCCAAAAATAGATATACAAAATCATTCAAGTGTTCAACGGCACGCGCGGCCTACAAAATCATAACGCTCCATGCTATACTATGATCATATACAAAATAGCAAAAAAAGTATGAGTATATGAGACTGAAAAGAACTGCTAAACATAAATGCAAGACCTAGACGACTTGTACTCCCGCCTAGCACTCCTATACCTGCACAAAACAACTGAAAACAAACCGGGTTCAGTCTATACGAGACTGGTGGGTATAAAACGGGCATAAGATATAATATCACAGAAATTAAGCACATACATGCAAGCCCTAATCCCGTGTGAAGTTTGATAAGAATTTCCCAGTGGTTAAAATAAAAGAAAACATCAACGGGATTACGACGTTCATATTCATTCATAATTGTTCATAAGGGTTTATGGCCCGGCGAGTGGGCGTGCACAATCTCCAACCTACTCCTTGTGTAATCATAATCAATTATTCATTCATTATCATACATATCTTTCGTGCTCATACAAAACATATGATCATAATCATTTATACACACCTTCTTCCTCCGGGTGGTGGACGGGCTTGCAAGACCCGGCCACCGGTTCATACATAGGCCAATGGGGGTACATGAATCCCCCAAGGGCACTCAGCTCCCATTCCTCGCTAAACCTCCTAGCGAGGGCCGGTATCACCGTAGTTTGGTTGGGACTAGTATATGGGATCCCCGTTAGCCCTTGCTTCCTCGGTTAGCCACATATACTAAGTCCCGGGGCCCGTGCAATCATAATCATGTCTCGCCAAAACATAAGGTAGGGTTTCATAAATAAAAGGGTCATACGTTTGAAATCATTTATAGGAAATGACTCGATTTTATATAATATACTAATTTGGCTAAAATCTTGCACATAAGGGATATATAGGGTTGTTTTAACTAGTAGAAGAAAAACCCACCTTTTAAAAGCAAAAGAAAAGCACAAGCGTCTCAATGCTCGCCCTCGTCTCCCACCAAACCCGAATCTGTGCAAAAGAAAAGGTATGAGACTCAACGGCCACATAAGACGCTCGGCAATGAAGTGAATATGACATGAATGCATAAAAGATCAAATTATATCATGGAAATGTTCATGTGCACTATTAAAGAATTTAAAGCACATAATCAACTATTCGTTCATTCATTTCATTCAAATCCATAAATTCATATTTCATAATGCATATCAATTAATCTAAAATTTCATTTAATAATCATAGAAAGTAATATTCATGTTGACAATTAGAATAGGATAAATGAAACATTCAAACAATAATCGGTAAATTAAATACGTGAAATAGAAATCAATTAATTTCTAAAATTGAATTAAATCAAATAATATTTAAAATATATAATAAATATATATATAATAAATGTATATATAATAAACATATAATAATTATATAATAAACATATGTATATATAATATATATATATATATACACGTAACTCCACATGCATGCATAAATCATATATAACATAAATATTACATATATATACTTAAGCATGCATGCAAATAACAGAGTCAAGCCATGCATGCAAAACAACACACACACAGTAGGTATATATATATATATATATATATATATATATTTATTTACAGCAACACAAGCATGCAACCAAGGAAAAGAAACGCAGGCAAAAGTTCGGGAAAAACAGGGTGACACCCCCGTGTCACCTCCAAAGCACAAACCGAGACACCCCCGTGTCTTGGTACAGCAACTCTAGCCCAAATCGGACCCCCGTTACACGCTGGTAACAGGAAGAATGACACACCCGTGTCTCGTGCCAGCAGCAGTTAATTAAAATCCCCTGTTTTGACAACAACTAACGCAAAAAAGGGACAACAACTCTCGCATGAAATGCAGGCAATAAAGGTAGCAAAACTAAGCATGAAAAGCAGTAGCAGAACGGCACGAAAAGCAGTAACAACCAGCCACAAAGACTCACAAAATGACAGCAACATACAAGACTCATCGCAGCAGTTTTAGACAGCAGAAATCCAAGCCAAAAAAGAGAGCAAAGGTCACGAAAACAGGGCAAGAACGATCTCCAACAATCCCAACAAGTTCAGGTCATATAGGCTATCAAATGTGCAGCAAAACAACTTAAATTCAACACATAATTCAGTTCCAAAAGAGTTCAACCAAGAGAAGAAAGCATACGTGACATTTCATGAAAGTTTTCCCAAAGTGCCATAAATGATATCTCATTAATACTTCAACCACCATGAAATCATTGATCATAAATGATATGAGGATGTCAAAATAATCATTCTCAAGCTTGGAATCAATCAAAACCATAAAGAATTGAATAAAATCATCAAATTGGCCAAAACTCGCTATATACGAACTCAGTCCACAATCTCATGAAACCAAGCTCAAATTTAGGAATAAAAGGATGAAAATGATCAGGAATGAACATATATTACAACCCTAAGCTTACCTTGTTGATTGGATGAAGTTTGGATGAGATTTGAGCTCCAAAATCTCTAAGGAATGTAGGGTTACGGGACTGCCTGAAATTCCAGAGCCTTTGGCTGATATTTGGGGATTGTGTGAGGATTGGTTTGGTTAGGGCATGATATATCAAGTTAGGTGGTTGAGTTAGGGATCAATAGAATCAAACCATGGTTAATTTGGTTAAAGTTTGGGTAAGATATGGCTATTTTTGTACAGCAAGGTCAATTTGGTCGCCGTTTCGTTTTTCTGTTGGATTTCGGAGGTTCAAATGACATTGGAAAAATATAAGGCTAAGTTTACTAAAATTGAATTTTCGTTACGAGTTCAGCGGAGTTGACGGAACTCGAATCCGAGTTCCCGAGCTCAAGATATTAAATACGGAACCAGGGGTACGCTAAGTGCTCGTTAGACCCCGATTTGGTTCCACGATTCAAATTAAATTCGTAAACATATCAAATAAATTCGAAAACATAAACCGAGCATATAGGCATGTTCATAACACATATATATTTACGACATACTACAATTTCACGGCATTTCGATATCATTTCATATAAGAACGAAGCACAAAATAAACAACCAAGCTCATTTCATGCAATTCATGCACATATACATTAAAATTCATGCATAAAAATTTAAATCCAAAGAATTAATTCTAATATCAAATAAAATTAAATTCAACGTAATTAATTAATTAAAGCATGATTAATTAACATAACACTTAATTAGCATAATCATTAAATTAATAATAATAAAAGAAATATATAAATATATATATACATATATATATACTTAAAATATGAATTATTTTTAAAATAATATTAAATTAAAATAAAATATAATAAAATAAAATAATAACAATTTATAATAAAATTAAATATAACACACATAAAAACAATTAATTCACGCAAATTGGTAAACACATACTTCGTACCTTTACGTCGGAAAAGTCGGGGCGTTACAACATAGGTCGGTTGCCATTCCTTTCTAGGACGGATATGACCTACGGGGAGATGACAGCCGCTTTCTTCCACACAATGAACTTTGATCCTGTAGACAACACCTTGACCTTCACTCTTGATGATATGGAGACTCGAGCATGGAGCGTGAGCAGGGTACGAGAGATTCTTCATTTCCCAGCTAATGCCACTACTTCTTTGCCTAAATGGAGTGATACTCAGCGAGAGGAGGTATGGAGATCCTTTCCCTCGAGAGAGGGTGTCCCTAGTTATTCCAACCGATGCACACATGACAACTATCTTGATTCGTTAACTTTGGTACTAGTCCATAGGATTTTAGCCCTAGGATTCGGTGCTAGATATGGGAGAGATAGACACATTACTAAGACTGAGTTGGGTATAATGTATATGATGAAGGAAGGTATTAAGTTTGATGGTACGATTGAGTTTCTATGGAAGCTGCAGGAGAGTGTTGGGATAGTTATCGGTACGATTGCTCACGGTGCTTTTGTGACGATGTTTGCTCGGGAGATGAATTGGAGACCGCGTGGAGCTTTGCCTATTAACTTTGGACATATTGGTTCAGAATACTTGGAAGCTGTGGGCTTGGCTATAACTTGGGAGAGTGGAGAGCTGAAGAACTGTAATTTTCCATGGTGGCCCATTCGAGATAGAGATAGTCTCTGGCAGATGTACAACTGGGGTAAGACCCGGTTTGGTGAGCTTTCTGAGAGGCAGAAGGAGCTGTTAGCTCGGATACCTGACCGGCCAGATGATGAGTTTCCGATTCTTCGTAATGCCGCGCCTGTTGTTGCTGAGGCCAGATGATGAGTTTGCGATTCTTCGCAATGCCGTGCCTGTTGTTGCTGAGGCCAGTGATGTAGCTCCTGTGACTTTGAGAGGCATGGGTGCAGAGTTAGTAGGATTAAAGGCTGATTTGACCACCGTGATCGCCAGAGTTGAGGATTTAGCACACTATATGCATGAGCGATTCGATGTGTGGGAGGCCAAGTTTGACGGGTTTTGTGCTCGTGTTGATTAGTATTTTGGAGGACACCCATCACCCTAATTCTGTTACTTTGTTTCTCCCCAGATTTCTAGACATTATTGTTTCGTTTATTCATTGCTATGTTTGGATATTTGACTACACTTAAGTTTTTGCATATGTTTGGATTCCTGATTTTGTTTATGCAATGGTGCTTTTCTTTTCGTGAATTTGTGACTTGTGTGTTAATTGTTGGATGCATGTTGACTGTCAATTGCCTGTGCACTTGATCCGTGTTTTCTAGTCACTTGTTCAGGGTTTGGAAGCTTTGCAAGCACATTGCCGGTTCTTCATTTAATCAGGGAGTTTTCTTGAACTTTAATTCTTTCATTAGCATGAGGACACTGTAAAGTTTAAGTGTGGGGGAGGAAATTTCATGTTTGCTACGAGTTTTATTGAATATTTGCATGTTTAGATGTAGTTTCACTTGTGATTTGCTAAAATTAGAGTAATTTTGAAAATTTTTGAAAATTCTCCCTCATTTTGAACTTTTTCTTTGAAGTTTAATTGTTGAGCTTTTGCTAGAATAAGTTAGGCTTTTTGAATTGAGGAAAATTTCATGAGATTTGATGATTTAGTGTGTTAGTATGCTCTTATACTTAGAGCACTTTTGAACGAGATAATGTACTTTGCTTAGAAAGATGAGTTGATAATTTTCGAATGAGTCTAAGATTCGATTAGGATGCATTTTAGTCCTATTGAGGCAAAATTTTGAGTTGATGAAGGATTGAGGAAGTGAAGTAGGCATTCATTGTCGGAGGATTTTAAGCTTTTCTATTTTAGCTGTTTTTCACTAAATAACGTAATCTTATTGACCCCGCTGAGCCTAATTGTTGTGTAAAGATTTTTTGTAGCCGCATTATAAGCCAATGCACAACATAGAAATACCTACCTTCATAATTTTTACACCAAGGCTTGCTCGTCAGGTTTGGCCTGTGCATGATTCCCAATTGAAGTGTTCACGCGCGATCCGTGGAGTTAGGGAAGGTATGGTACTTTGAGCCCTCGGTGGGTAACTGGGGAAGGCATAGTGTGGGTTAGTGTTGTGTGTAGAAATTGCATGATTTTGAGCGTTAATTAGAGTAAATTTTGGTGCCATTTAATTCGTTTGTGTGTTTATTTTGCTCCGTTCAGGTGATTTTGGAGTTGGAGTTACGAAACGGCAAACCAAAGCTATTTCACACATTTTTGGAGGAAAATGTGGTAACTCCCGTTACCACTTAGGAGTATAGAAGAAGTAACCCACGTTACTGGCCACAGGAGAGGAGTGTTTAGCGAGAGAGGAGGAAAGTGACGCCTGTTACCACTAATAAAAACGTTATGGCGATTTTAAGCAGTAACGGTCGTTAACAACAATGACACATGGATAGGTAACGCCCGTTACCTAGGGCGGCGAGAATTATTTTGGGCTGCTATATTAGTGCGTTTTTTGAGTCTTTTTTAGAGCTTTCCTTGCAGGTCAAGTGTAACATCCCCCATCTTTGAAGCTCGACCCGATGACGTTTACGGGTAAGTCCTTCTACTTGAATGTCTAATTTAAGACTTATGTGACTCATATGATTAAATGTGAATTCAACTTAGTATGCTAATTATTCGAATTAATTAAGAGTAATTGTTAATTTAAATTATTTTGTATGTAAACCTCAACTGTTTAATTTAATTTAAGTTTATTTCAGGAATAATTTCTAAAATCGATTTTTAATACCTTACGTTGTTTAACTTGTTTAATTTAAACTTATTCGAATTCTTCGTAAATTAATTGGTAATTATGGTTTTGAGATGTCGTTAATTTGTACGAAAGGTTTTCTAAAATTAGATTGGATTAAGAACTAATTGGTAAATTCTTTCTCGTTTTAATTGTAAAATTATTTCGAAGTTTATGGGTTTATTTTATTGTACTCGGGTTTTATTTTACGGTATTTCAACACGTCGGATTCGGGTTAAGTATACAAGATCGTCCGAGAACCGGTCAGAACCCCTTTTCCTCCTTCTCTTCTCTCTCTCTCTCCTCTCTCACTGTCTCTCCCGTGGGTACTATATGTGGCTTCGGTTACGAGCCCGTAACTCGGTTGTTTCTTGACGGAATTCGATGAATGAATAGTCCATTTCGAAGATCTCGGCGAAATCTACGCAAGAGTAGCAATTTCATGGCCTAACGACGATCGGAGGCAGAGTTATCTCCGGATTCCAGTCACGCCTGAAGGGGGTGGGGAAGCGGTCACTTCACCGGCCTTTCGCGGCGGTTTCCAGCCGCCTTCCGCTGACACGCGTGCCTGACCCAGAAAGAGGACTTCCTGGTGTAGTGTTGGACATTAGCGGCGCGGCCATCGGGGCCGCGATGGCGCTTCAGGGGGCGGTGCGAGTTACTATAGCGACGAGTTTCGCCGCCTTCCAGCGTCGTTTTTCGACGGGGCTTGCTGTTTTCCAAGGTTTTCAACCATCCCGAGTCCATATTCGACATCAATTTCATCAGATTCTGGCTGTAGGTGGTGGTTCTGGTCTGGCAGTGGTGGCGCGGCTTTTGGCGGCGATTTGGAGCTTTTTCGGCGCGTATTCGGCAACAGGATCTTCAGAGAAGTTGCTCAACTCGACGAGGCCGAATTTTTCATGTAGGTGGTGGCCCAAAAATCGGCCATTGGCGGTGGACCGGCGGCCCATTTTTCTGGGGACTTTTCCGGCGTTTGGCTAGGGAGCTTTCGAAGCCCTCGTTACAGGCTTTCCAACGGTATGTTCGGATTTCATTTTCGTTTTACGGTTTGTGTTTAATTTCAGTTTTCGTCGTTGGGATTTAGTTCGGTTTTTCGCCAACGAAATTCAGTGTGTTCGGTATTTTCTGAAATTGGTTGAGGCCTTTTGTCGGGCAGGCCGGGTAGCACCCGGAACGCTAAGCACCACATCCCCCGCACTATAGCCCCAATCCACATATGAAATGGACAATCCACACATGAATCAAAGCTATAGCGAACGGGAGACAATAAAATGACACAAGGCTAGGCGGGTAGCCTCAATTAAACCCAAACCAACAATCAGAGTAAATAAAAGCGGAAGCAATAACATTCATTAGATACTTATAGGTACCATATTCATTTATTTACTAATAGGTACCAACAATTACACTATCAATACAATATCATCTCCAAAATAGATAACAAGGCATGATACAAAATACCCCAAGTAGCTATACATGAACAAAATGTGGGAATGAAGTATGCTAGACCCAAATTTAAAGACAACTAGACTCTAAATTCCCGCCTAGCACGCCCTGCAAAACAACTGAAAAGTTGAGGTGTCAGTCCAACACAGACTGAGCGAGGGGTATAAATAAATATACGCGCACAAACATGCAAGTTATAATCTCGGGTAATAATTTTTGGAAAACAATACGATCTACTAGAATGAAAGGAATACTATCGCCCGAGGTTACAACTAATTCAATTTCAATTTAACCAATTCAATACAATCAATTTGTGGCCCGGCGAGTGGGGCGATTCTCCAACCTTACACAGACTGTGTATAATCAATCAATCAATTAATTCTTAGGTGATTAAGTGATCAAGCAATTTGTTACTGTGCACAATTAGCAGTTTCAATAACACCTTCTTCCTCCGGGTGATGGTGGGATTGCAAGGCCCCACCATCCAATCAATCTGGGCAGAGGGTACATGAATCCCTAAGCCCAGAATTCCTTCCTCCCCTAATCTACTTGGAGGTTCAGGGTTCATCCCAATTTGGTGAGGATAGCTCTCGAGTTACCCGTCAGCCCATGCTTTCCACGTTAGCTCGAGCCACTACCCTCGGGCCCACAGTGCAATACAATACTCGCCAAAACAATCAATTAATCAATCAATAGTTCGATAAATCCTTTGAAAACCAATAACATTTGCAAACTATAG
The DNA here is from genome assembly GCA_037501455.1 of Lantana camara. Lineage (NCBI taxonomy): Eukaryota > Viridiplantae > Streptophyta > Magnoliopsida > Lamiales > Verbenaceae > Lantana > Lantana camara. Next base: position 100,353,036 of record CM074855.1, read on the forward strand.
ATATATAGATAGGTTTTGGCTTAAAATTTCACATAGGGTCATACGGGTCCTATGTATCTAAAATTAAACCTCACCTGAACGGCCCAAAAATAACCAAGGAAACAGCTCACGGGGCCTGCTCCTCGTCACCAGGAAGCTGGTCTGTGCAAGAAAGATAAATGTCCGTGAAACACGACTCAAAATGTACCAAATATGACGAACGGCGAAAATCCAACGAGACGACGGGAAAAATATAATGTACCATGAAAATATTGCGTTTCGACATGTATTCAGTCATATAATAGCAATTAGGGGTCAAAGAAGCCATCGGAACGAGGTGCTAAAAATGCAATTTTATGCAGTGAATTTTGGACACTTTCTGGACTCTGGGAACGGCGGTTCCGGCTTCCCTTTGAAAATAGGAAGGGCCGTTCCCATGGCCTACAGAAACGCGCCAGCGTTTTCTTAAAAAGGGAAAACGTTTTAGCTGGGAACGGCCCTTCCGACTTAAAGGCTAAAATGGGAACGGTCGTTCCCAGTCTCATTGGCCTAACTGTCTCAGAATCATGGGAACGGCCGTTCCAGTTTTAAACTGGGGTTGGGAAGGGCCGTTCCCAAAATACGTGAGCAGCTGTAAAAAGAGCAGAAATAGAGCAGCAATGGAGCAACAACAATCAACCACCAAAAATGGCTTCAACCCAAGATGAAATGCATATATTTGATGAACACATATGCTAACATACATATAGATCAATAACAACTCATTTAAACACTCATTTCAATGTTAGATCATCAATAATCCATCAATCCAAACCCATATCAACACTCATGCTCCAAGTCCATAAAACTCAAGATATATGCATCAAACTTAAGCTTAATGAGCACAAACATATCTCCAACAACAAATACACAATTTACTCAAACTATAACAAAGCCCTATCTATCACATTTATTCAAGAAAATCATGAAATCTCCAAAAATACCTCAAATGAAAGAAATGGAAGCTAGGATGAAGAAGTGATGATGATGATGCTTCTATGTCCACAAAACCCACAATTATGATGCTTGAATGATGAAATCTCCCTCTTATCTTGCTAGGGTTGGTCTCGGTTGAGCAAGGAAGAAAATGGAGCAAAGATGAAATGTGGTATGAAATGGGAATGTAATGGTATGTGATATGCTGCTCAAGAGAGGGGAAGAGATGGCCAATCTGCAATTAAATCCTTCTATTAATTAAGTCATGCAATGAGGTTCAAATCCAATATTAAATAATCAATCAAGTCCAATGCAATTAGATCCCTAATTCATGAAAATGATCAATTAAGGCCATAAAAGAATTAAATCACATTCGGGAAAATAATTCACATAGCAATCATGTTCAATATATCCGATAAATATGATATGATATGAATTTTCAATAAAATGTCAAAAATATAATTTTATAAAATTATGTCATGCTATGGAAAATTAAAGAAATAAACAATTAAAAATTAAAATCTAACTCTCAAACGCACACGTGTCGATCATACCTGAATTTCCGAAAGCTGGGGCGTTAAAGGCCGAGGCGTACGTTTCTGTTCTTACGGGGAATTTTTCGACCACCGTAGGTGGTTGTCTGGCGGCTGCTCGTAGCGGTCCGGCAGGTTCCGGCGGCGGCGTTCCGACCCCCTTCGAACAATGAGTTCCTTGAGTCGTGGTGAGTTCAACGCCACTTTCCGTTCGTCAATCGGGTGTCCGATTAATTTTTTTTTTAATTTATGAAGTTTTACGAATTAATTGTTAATTGCTTTAATTTGTAATTCGTTCATGTATGCTTAGTAAATTGAGGAATACGTGTTGTATGGAATCTGAATATATGTAATGAATTATGGAATAAAGGAATTAATGATTTGTTGGTGATATTAGCCTCGTTTCATGCCTACAGTTGAATATAATTATTATACAAGAAGTGTTTATGTAATTTTAGGAGAATATAAATTTGTATAACTTGATTTAATTGAACCTTATTATTTGAAAATGATTATGTTAATTTTGGTTAAGTAAAAGACGAATTTTATGCCTTGGATGTTTTAAATTTGAAACTTTCGTTATTAAAGTTAAATTGCATAAATTGAATTAAGCTTATATATGATTTAACTAGAAACTTGATTAGGTGAGAAATAATTTATCCAAAGAAATATAAATTGATTATGCAATGAATGAATTGGATTGAATTAATATGAAATAATGTAATTTGTATTTCATTTCAATTTTTTTTAATTGCATTAATTGTGCATATGAATGCCTCTCGATGTGTTTTATAAGTATAATAGGCCATGTGATTACGTGAATTTAATTTATATGTAGGTTTGGAAATATTGCTTATAAATGTGACCTTGTTAAGTATTAATATGCTTATTTTGATCACAACACCACACTAGAAACACAACATGGACACTTATGCGTACTAGTATTCATCTTGAGCATCGCCGTGCGTCTTTGTGGTTTATTCTTGAGTCTGAGTCTTCTGTTTTTGTTCAATTTGGTTCAGGTGCACCCGGGGTGGTGACAATTGAGTCGTGCAGGTTCCGGGGTGAACCGGTTGCTTTGTTTGCAGCTTTGTTTGGTACCAGGTGAGGTTAGGATATAGTTATACCCTAGCGCAATGTGCTCGTTTTCGAATGTGTGCGATTTATAAGCCTTATATATACGTAAATATGTGCGAAATATGTACTTTGATGGTTTTGTCATAAGTTTGAAAGTACGAAATGCTATGTGTGAGCCTATGCATGCTTAGTTTGGTTTGATATGATTTTGAAGTCAGTCTACGTGATATGTACGTGCAATATGCTAAGTACGATATGCATGAATTATGTCAGTCAGTCTGTCTGTAGCGGGCTTAAGTTTTGCCATATGTTCTGCGTGATATGTTCGGCTTAAGGGGGCCCCAAATTCCGAGTAAGGGATGTACCGGAACCCACCTGGGATTAGGTTGGAGGATGGAGTCCGAGGGTTGGAGAAACATTGAGCACTCCCCTCATCTGCTTATGGATGGCTAGGGTCGCGCAACCCTTCCATCACACCTACCTGGTATGTATTGTTTTGTTTTGCTTAGTCCGTGTTTGGACTGGTACCCGCCGAGCTTGTCTGTTTATCATAAATTCGTGAAACGGGGGTAGATTCTTAAATTAAGATAAAATTTGGTATACTTTTAAACTAATAAAGTATACTCCGATTTGTGTGCTAAGTCTGCATGAGTTTGAACGTATGTCTTGAGTTTTGTATAAGCTAAGTTTTATTTGTCATGTTCTGATAAGTCACCCCATATATATATTATCATGAGAAAAATGTTTTGGCGTGCAAAAACTAGTCCCGGGTTCACGAACAGTTAATTTTGAACGTGTTGTGCTCTGTATATATATGTATAGTGTACGTGTGTTAACCCCTCGCTCAGTCTTTCGATTGACCCCTCCTCCTTTATGTTTTAGTTGCAGGTTCAAGTCGTCGGAGTTCGTGCTAGGCGGCGGTGTGTCGTGTCTGTTGAGTCGGTGTCTGTTTGTTTAAGTATGTTAAGTTTTGGCTCTGAGTTATGATTTGTACATTCGGTATAAGATATGCTGTAGATGATGCATGTATGTTTTGATTGTTTGAAATTCGGGATAGGTTAGGACAGGTGCTCGGATTAGATGAACCCGTGTTCATTATATAATTATTCGGGACAGGATAGGACAGGTTTGTAGGATTAGTTGAACCCGTATATTTGATTCGGATGTATATACTGCGCTCTGATACTTGGTGTGTAAAAGTTTTTAAAAGTTAGCATTTTGCATTGCCTCCGCTATCATGTTTGCATTCTTTCTTTTGTACAGGGTTAGGTACCGCCTAGCTTAGGCCTGGAGTGTTTGGTTTTGTCTCCCGTTCGTTATGACTTGGTGCGTGTGCGGAGTCTTCGCTTCGTTACACGTGTCGGGTCATAGTGCGGGGATGTGGTGCCCACCGCTTGGGGTGCTACATCTTAAGTGGTATCAAAGCTACTCGGTTCAGAACCGGTGCTCTGGAGTCGTGTCGTGTCAGTCTAGGTCGTACGGCATAGGGATATGTGTGCATTGCATCTGCTTGGTATAAAATTTTGACTTCTCAGTGTGAATTGCATTGAGTTTTATGATTATTTGTATGATATGATTGTGATTGTGTAATATTTTGTCAATGTGCTCTTAATTGTTTTTCATTGTTGCACTTATTTGACTTAACTGTTACATTACATTTGCATTCCTAACCCTCATGCACCAACTCTAGTGTTCTAGCTACAGGGCTGCTTTAGCAACAATTTAATCAGCTTCCATGGCATCACCCCAACTTTATGCAATTAAACATGCTTAACAATTCTAACTCTCAAACTCACCCGCATGGCGCGCGTACCAGAGTAATTGAAATTACGGAGCGTTACAACCTCTCCCCCTTAAAATGGACCTGTCCTCAGGTCCACCGCCTCGAGTTCTGAACTCTTAAGAAATCTCCCGTGTTCATCCCACGCGGGTTAGCAACTCCCCATCAGGAATTAGTTCAGAAAAGGTCTTGAAGAAAAAGGTCTTCAAGCTGTTAAATCACGACCCTTAACTCACCGGAACTTACCCACTCGAAAAACTAAACTACACGAGAGCAAGTTGAACAAGTAGCAAACAACAACAAGAGAGCCCCGTCTCTTAAACAAGCAACGAGAGAGCCCCGTCTCTTAAACAAGAAACGAGAGAGCCCCGTCTCTTAAACAAGCAAAGAGAGAACCCCTCTCCCGAAACAAACAACGAGAGAGCCCCGTCTCTCAAACACAAAGAAAGAGAAACTCTAAACACAACACAAAAGGTTCAACACCCCAAGGCATAAAGCAAGCACCAACACACCACATACAGTCACGTTACACACAAGTATGCAAGAAGCAATTAATACAACAATGATCAAGGCACTAATCATCATAAATATATAAAGTCATGTTACGTGTATGCATATGCTATGAATGCTTGATATACCGTTCATCGTTGATCGGGAATCTTCCATACTAGTAATCTAACTCAACATTTGGTTTATTCTTGGAGATCCCTCTACCTTTAACATTACACTTTGAAATACCCCCTATGATCTACACTTCAATGTCCACCCAAATTCTACTCCACAATCAACTTTTCTTTCCTTATGAATTCCACGGACTGAAGTTCCCTCATACTTGAGGCCCACTTGATCTTGATCCAATCAACTTATCCTTCACCACGGATTATACTCAGTCTTCTCGAGTGCTAGTGCTAGTCTTTAATAGTTTGAATTCTACTCTCAAATTCCAAAAGTACCACTGATTCATTATAGAAAGCATCTGACGAGCCTATAACCTGTCTTATTCATGTGGTGCATTGCCTCGTAGATCTTCCACTTCCAACACTCGACTGAGTTAAATCTTACTTTGTCCCTTCTGAACTATGATAACGTGATCAGCTTTTCTTACCCAAGATCTTCCTGACCTATCCTTGCCAATATCTTCTCGATCCCATCCACTTCACGGTATAAAGTATGTTTGTAACACCCCGCATTTTCGGAGCGAGATACGTTGTCGTTTTCATGCGATTAGATTGTTATTTATTTAACTCTGCTTGTGCTTGAATTACTTTATTTATATTTTAAAAGTTTAATTGACTCGTTTGCAACCTTGCAAAAATATGTGGACTTAATTGAAATATGTGTTTAGTGCCTAATTGCTCTTTAATTTAAATTATGTGGGCTAATCTGGAATTAATTAAAATTGGGGATCATTTTCTAATTATAAGAAATCCAATTGGACTTAATTGTGCAACTGGACAACTTGAGGGACTTGATTGCAAATTTGGAAAATGAGATCCCTCTTATCGGGTGAAACCCTAGCAGCTATTTTCATTTCTTCGTTTCTTTTCCCTTTCGTCTTCAGCAGCAGCTGCTGCGCAAGACTTCTTCCTCCTTTCGATCTTCAACAGCGATGCCACCACTCCCTACCAGCGAAGCCGGCATCTTCTTCCTTCCCTTCATCGCATACCAGAACAGAGACAGCGAGCTCACGCTCCACCATCGATTCGCCAACTCAGCCACTCCGCCACCGTTGCAGTCAGAGCTCAGATCCGACAACCACTCCGTTATCTCCTTCCTCATTCGCTCAGATCTGAACAGGGGCGAACGATGCCCCACCTGATCGCGCCATCTCCACCATCCTTTCGCCGAACCATTCTTCGGAAGCACTGCTAGCACCGACAGCCACGACCACCTGGCTGCAGATCTGACCACCTCTTTCTCTCTCTTTCTCGCCCAGATTTGAGAAGGGTTGAAAACCTTCCACCTTCACCGAATCAGCGCCACCACCACCGTTCCAGCAGACTAAGAACTCCTACCGCTGCGTCCGGAGTTCAGATTCAACCACCACCACCGACTAGAGTCACGCCAGACCCCGCCACCTCCGCTAGTTTTCTTTTCTCCAACAACCGTCGTGAGTCGTCGCCAACCTCTGCTTCTCCTTTCCTCAATTTCCTTGGTAAACCGTCAGGATATTGTTTACCCTCAATTAAATTCTGTTTAATTATTTTATAAACCAATTTCATATGTATTGTAATGGACTGATTTAAATGTGTACTAGGTTCTGTATTGTATCTGAAATAATATTAAATTAGATTGTTGGGAATAGGATTAACTAGATTTCAATTTGTATGATCTCTACATTTCAAAGTAATTATGATCCAATTTGGAATTGATGAATTGAGTAGCTGAATTGAATTGCTAATTGTCCTGTTATTTCGGTTTTGGGTTTGATATTTAAGCTTATCTGTTAATATTAAGGAAATTTTATTCTTAAAAATTAGTGATCAATCTGTTAGTTATGTGTTATAAATGTATACAATGTTTGATCCTTGGGATTTTCTCGATATGCTTTTAAAATTGTTACAATAATTTGAAATGGATTGATATAAACGGTATTGTATTTATTATGTAAAATCAGATTTAAATCCCGTTATTTGTGTGATGATATAATATACGTCTATGAGTTGTTTAATTAAAACCTGCATAGTGACTAATTAGTGTGTTTAAGTGGGTTGGCTAATTAATTAAATTGGGTTATGAAAATTATCAACTAATATGCCTATGAATTAAAGATGTGATTTATATTAGCTAATCTCATATCAGATTTTGGGGGTTAGGAATATTTAATTTAATATGCTAGAGGTGTGTGTGCATGTGGTATTCCATACGTGTATATAAATATATTCAGTGTGCTCCTAATCAGATAAGTATATTAAAATGAACCTCTTATTTGTGGGATTGTGTGTGTTTTGTTTCTGTGTTATTTGTGGGGTGCTAGGATTGTAAGAATTAGACGTTGTGTACCATCTTTTAATGTAATGGGGTGACTTTGAGTATATTAAGTGTAATGTGGATGTAGGTGCGTGCATATATGATGTATGTATATAGATGTATATGAGTGTGTGCATGTAATAAATGGTTTGGGTATGTGTGAATGCTGGATATGTATATATATTAGTGTATGTATGAAATAGGTGTTTTAAGTATTTAAATAATATGGTATTATATGACCTTAATTATATAATATACCATTTCATATTACCTCACATCAACTCATAATCATTGCAGTGCGTCTATGTAGTTCATATTTGAGTCGTGTCTCATGAGTACAATATATTCCTTTTTCTGTACAGTGATCTCCAGGGCGGAGACAACCTGGTCGAGTACGCACCGTCTTATCAGTTCTTGTATCTCGTCGTTTCTCAGGTGAGGTTTAGGATTTTGTATAGTTACACGACCTATGGCCTTAATATGCTGATTTCAACCCTTGCATGCGAGTATATCTATTATAAATACGTATGTGTTGGATATGATATGTTTATGACCTTCTGAATCAACTCTGTTTGGAAAATTAAATATGAAAGCATATGTAAGCTACTTTGGGAAAACAGTTGTGTTGTGATTATGTAGCGAGATTGCCATGAAAGATTGGCGTATGTGATCCGTTGTGATCTGTTCTGTTGTGATCCGTTGTGATCTGTGTGTGGATCGATCCTGGTGAACTGCGGGTAATGGATACCCCGGGACGGTTAGGGCCGTCGGGGTAATTCATCTATTTCGTAGTTCCTTTTGAGATATCTTCATGCGACCCGTGCTGTAGGGAAGGTGTGGTATCTTGAGCCTTCGGCCAAGGCCGGGGAGGACTCTTGTGGGTTCGCAACCCCTTGAGGGTGAGTCTATTTTAGACGGTTTATTCTCGATGGTATGGGGACGGTACATCTCCTCCATCATTGGTGTAGAGGTTGGATTGATTTTGATTTATGTTATGAGGAGTTAAGGTTGGAAGCTCGTACTCACCGAGCAGTTAATTATGTTATGTTATGGAATTATGAATCGGGATAGAGTCTTTCTGGAAATGGTTTCTAAACTTATATCTATATCTTATTCGGGTTCTTTCAAAACGTTTTGGTATGTAACACCTATCCCCGGTTCATGAGTCCCTCTTTTTTTATTCTGTGCTATGCTCCTTATATATATATTGTGGGTGTGTGTTAGCCCCCTCACTCGGTCAAGTTGACTGACCCCTCATTTACACTTTTAGTTGCAGGTTGTTGGCGTTTGCTAGGCGGAAGTGAGTCTTTTGTGTTGCACTTCGTCGGTCTAGTCTTTCCTTTTGCATTTATCCTCTCATACACTTCACTTATGCTTTGACTTGTAGACTTGAGATTATACTTTACTATTCGGTAGCCCTGCGTGGCACTCTCATTCGACCCTTGTGGCACTTGATGATTATTACTTTATGTTGATATTCGGGATTAGGTATCTATGCTAGTTGAACCCGTCACCTGCCTTGTATGTTTGTTTTAAATGCTTTCGCTACCTATTGTTGTTGGTTTTAATTGCTTCCGCACTCTGAGTTTTGGTCAAGTTAGATCCGCCTAGCCTAGCGTGTGAGTTGGTCTCCCGTTCGCTCTGATTCGGATTCGGGCATGGACTTTCATTTCATGTTCCGGGTCTGGGTCATAGTGCGGGGGATGTGGCACTTCTCTGTTTGGGGTGTTACATCCTAAAGTGGTATCAGAGCTCTAGGTTGCAAAACCGAGCTCTTGAGTTATGTTGAGTCTGTCTAGGTCGTACGGCATAGGAATAACTGTGCATTACATTTGTTTGACTTGATATTTTGATCCTTCGGCATGAATTGTTTCGTGATTATATGATTGTGTGCACATTGTGACTTTAATTATGCAACATCTTATTTTATGTGCTTTATAAATTACAACTAATTGTTGCATTTACGTGATGTACTTGTTACATTTCATTTGCATCTTAATCCGCATGCATCGAATTTAGTGTTTGAATTTCAGGATACCCTATGAGTCAACACTAAGATTTCCCTCCGTCAACACTACCTATTAGCACTACAACGAAAACACGTCATAATTCGAAGATGAAAGGATTCTTTACCAAGATCAATGTTCATGAAAAGGTTCAGAGTTGAAGGAATGAGATTGCTATATTATTGACTTACTATCTTAAAGTCAATTGAAAGATGGAGTTTGATGAATTTTCACCTTGAGGATTCGTTCATTTGGAAGTAGTCACCTTGTTGAAGAAATGAGTCAATAGAGGAGAATCTGATCAAGTAGAACCGTTTTGAAGGAGTTTGATGAGCTTTCGCCTTGATGATTCATTTATTTGGAAGTAGTCACTTTGTTGATGGAAACGAGTTAATGTAGAAGAATCCGATCAAATAAGATCCGATCAAGTTCAAGGGATGTGGATAGGTAACCATGTTACTTAAACAACGAGCTACAAACCATCGGTGAGTGTTGAAGCTTTTGGTGCCATTTAGAGTTAACGAACGACAAGACAAGATTGGTTGTTAGCTCTTTGGGTGGTTCTCAAAGATGAGATGGAAGACATTGTTGATGCGGGAATATAACACTTAGATGCTGAAAGACTTTATTCAAGTTTCAGAATTATATACCATGGATTGCTTTGGGAAGTACTTAGCACCACGATCATCCAACGAAACTCTGAGGTAAATATCTAATTGACAAACGAATCATGGACAACTCCTTGAAGATGAGCAGACTAAGATTTAACACAAAAATGAGAAATTCTTGGGAGAAACTGAGGATGATTCTAGTTGAGCAAGGATTACGGTCTAGTAAGGAGTGTGGTGATAAACGAGCCTTGCAGAGTTACCACTCTATGAAAAGACTCAAGACAAAGAAGTTCAGATAACGGGGGTTGCATCATTGTCGGGTTAATCAACTCCTACTACTTCATCTCGACTTTCTTGTCAAGATTTTTACACGTCGGTTAACGGTACGCCAAACATTCATGGCATTTGCATACATGCATCGTTTAAATACTCATACCTCGTTTTGCTTGATGTGGGTGATGACTATTGCTATTTTAATTGTGATAACTTGGATATCTGATCTAGCATTGATAACCTGAAATATCTATTTTTGGTGAACTATTGCTGAAATGAATAATTACGTGTTTATGTGGATTAAACATGTCTATGTGATTTAAAAAAAAAAAATAAATTCCCTTGATTGCTCACTAACCTCGCATATAACATACATACATACTGTAACCTTGTATTGCAGGGATTCTATCGCGATATCCCCCTTGAGTTGAGGTATGAGTGCTGAATCTATACTCAAGGGATACCGATATCAGTTGTGTAAGGTACACCAAACATGCACCGCATACTTTTCATCAAGTGCTACTTTGATATGTGTATGTATGAATGTTTATATGTGGATTTATTTGCAAGAGAGGCCTTAGGCCCCCTCTTTTTACGTGTTGAAGAGATATAGGATTCTTTGTATTTATGTGATAGAAAGATGTTGGATTCTTTCTAAGTTTTGTGCACGAGAGATGTTGGATTCTCTTGTACTTAGATATTCGGAGATGTTGGATTCTCTTGAATCTAAGGGTTTGAGAAATGATGGATTTTCTCAAACTAGAATGTTTGGGAGATGTGGAAATCTATCAGACTTAGGTTGAGAGACGGGGTTCTCTCAATTATGTGTTTGAAAGACGGGGTTCTCTCAATTGTGTGTTTGAGAGACGGGGTTCTCTCAATTATGTGCGCGAGAGATGGGGTTCTCTCTCTTGTGTGTGCCGAGAGATAGGATTCTCTCTTGTTTGCGGTGGTTGCGTTACGCGTTGTCCTGGCTACGGTCTGCAAGTGACGAGTTTGCGACACCATCGAAGTTGAGTGCAGTGACAACTATTCGTCTTATGGGAATGATCGAACAACTTGATGAAGGCAACGGTCCAGTAAGTGAACGGATCCCAATGACAACAAGACAACGTGAGAAAGGTTCAGTAAAGACAATGAGATTAAACTTCACAACGGAGGCTATGTTTTACGCAATTCCGCGAGAAGGGTTAAGACACTATCAACTCGAAGCTTTTCCAGCTCAGGAGTGGAACCTGGGGACCAGGTTCTCTTAAGGGGGGAAGGGTGTAACACCCCGCATTTTCGGAGCGAGATACGTTGTCGTTTTCATGCGATTAGATTGTTATTTATTTAACTCTGCTTGTGCTTGAATTACTTTATTTATATTTTAATAGTTTAATTGACTCGTTTGCAACCTTGCAAAAATATGTGGACTTAATTGAAATATGTGTTTAGTGCCTAATTGCTCTTTAATTTAAATTATGTGGGCTAATCTGGAATTAATTAAAATTGGGGATCATTTTCTAATTATAAGAAATCCAATTGGACTTAATTGTGCAACTGGACAACTTGAGGGACTTGATTGCAATTTTGGAAAATGAGATCCCTCTTATCGGGTGAAACCCTAGCAGCTATTTTCATTTCTTCATTTCTTTTCCCTTTCGTCTTCAGCAGCAGCTGCTGCGCAAGACTTCTTCCTCCTTTCGATCTTCAACAGCGATGCCACCACTCCCTACTAGCGATGCCGGCATCTTCTTCCTTCCCTTCATCGCATACCAGAACAGAGACAGCGAGCTCACGCTCCACCATCGATTCGCCAACTCAGCCACTCCGCCACCGTTGCAGTCAGAGCTCAGATCCGACAACCACTCTGTTATCTCCTTCCTCATTCGCTCAGATCTGAACAGGGGCGAACGATGCCCCACCTGATCGCGCCATCTCCACCATCCTTTCGCCGAACCATTCTTCGGAAGCACTGCTAGCACCGACAGCCACGACCACCTGGTTGCAGATCTGACCACCTCTTTCTCTCTCTTTCTCGCCCAGATTTGAGAAGGGTTGAAAACCTTCCACCTTCACCGAATCAGCGCCACCACCACCGTTCCAGCAGACTAAGAACTCCTACCGCTGCGTCCGGAGTTCAGATTCAACCACCACAACCGACTAGAGTCACGCCAGACCCCGCCACCTCCGCTAGTTTTCTTTTCTCCAACAACCGTCGTGAGTCGTCGCCAACCTCTGCTTCTCCTTTCCTCAATTTCCTTGGTAAACCGTCAGGATATTGTTTACCCTCAATTAAATTCTGTTTAATTATTTTATAAACCAATTTCATATGTATTGTACTGGACTGATTTAAATGTGTACTAGGTTCTGTATTGTATCTGAAATAATATTAAATTAGATTGTTGGGAATAGGATTAACTAGATTTCAATTTGTATGATCTCTACATTTCAAAGTAATTATGATCCAATTTGGAATTGATGAATTGAGTAGCTGAATTGAATTGCTAATTGTCCTGTTATTTCGGTTTTGGGTTTGATATTTAAGCTTATCTGTTAATATTAAGGAAATTTTATTCTTAAAAATTAGTGATCAATCTGTTAGTTATGTGTTATAAATGTATACAATGTTTGATCCTTGGGATTTTCTCGATATGCTTTTAAAATTGTTACAATAATTTGAAATGGATTGATATAAACGGTATTGTATTTGTTATGTAAAATCAGATTTAAATCTCGTTATTTGTGTGATGATATAATATACGTCTATGAGTTGTTTAATTAAAACCTGCATAGTGACTAATTAGTGTGTTTAAGTGGGTTGGCTAATTAATTAAATTGGGTTATGAAAATTATCAACTAATATGCCTATGAATTAAAGATGTGATTTATATTAGCTAATCTCATATCAGATTTTGGGGGTTAGGAATATTTAATTTAATATGCTAGAGGTGTGTGTGCATGTGGTATTCCATACGTGTATATAAATATATTCAGTGTGCTCCTAATCAGATAAGTATATTAAAATGAACCTCTTATTTGTGGGATTGTGTGTGTTTTGTTTCTGTGTTATTTGTGGGGTGCTAGGATTGTAAGAATTAGACGTTGTGTACCATCTTTTAATGTAATGGGGTGACTTTGAGTATATTAAGTGTAATGTGGATGTAGGTGCGTGCATATATGATGTATGTATATAGATGTATATGAGTGTGTGCATGTAATAAATGGTTTGGGTATGTGTGAATGCTGGATATGTATATATATTAGTGTATGTATGAAATGGGTGTTTTAAGTATTTAAATAATATGGTATTATATGACCTTAATTATATAATATACCATTTCATATTACCTCACATCAACTCATAATCATTGCCGTGCATCTATGTAGTTCATATTTGAGTCGTGTCTCATGAGTACAATATATTCCTTTTTCTGTACAGTGATCTCCAGGGCGGAGACAACCTGGTCGAGTACGCACCGTCTTATCAGTTCTTGTATCTCGTCGTTTCTCAGGTGAGGTTTAGGATTTTGTATAGTTACACGACCTATGGCCTTAATATGCTGATTTCAACCCTTGCATGCGAGTATATCTATTATAAATACGTATGTGTTGGATATGATATGTTTATGACCTTCTGAATCAACTCTGTTTGGAAAATTAAATATGAAAGCATATGTAAGCTACTTTGGGAAAACAGTTGTGTTGTGATTATGTAGCGAGATTGCCATGAAAGATTGGCGTATGTGATCCGTTGTGATCTGTTCTGTTGTGATCCGTTGTGATCTGTGTGTGGATCGATCCTGGTGAACTGCGGGTAATGGATACCCCGGGACGGTTAGGGCCGTCGGGGTAATTCATCTATTTCGTAGTTCCTTTTGAGATATCTTCATGCGACCCGTGCTGTAGGGAAGGTGTGGTATCTTGAGCCTTCGGCCAAGGCCGGGGAGGACTCTTGTGGGTTCGCAACCCCTTGAGGGTGAGTCTATTTTAGACGGTTTATTCTCGATGGTATGGGGACGGTACATCTCCTCCATCATTGGTGTAGAGGTTGGATTGATTTTGATTTATGTTATGAGGAGTTGAGGTTGGAAGCTCGTACTCGCCGAGCAGTTGATTATGTTATGTTATGGAATTATGAATCGGGATAGAGTCTTTCTGGAAATGGTTTCTAAACTTATATCTATATCTTATTCGGGTTCTTTCAAAACGTTTTGGTATGTAACACCTATCCCCGGTTCATGAGTCCCTCTTTTTTTATTCTGTGCTATGCTCCTTATATATATATTGTGGGTGTGTGTTAGCCCCCTCACTCGGTCAAGTTGACTGACCCCTCATTTACACTTTTAGTTGCAGGTTGTTGGCGTTTGCTAGGCGGAAGTGAGTCTTTTGTGTTGCACTTCGTCGGTCTAGTCTTTCCTTTTACATTTATCCTCTCATACACTTCACTTATGCTTTGACTTGTAGACTTGAGATTATACTTTACTATTCGGTAGCCCTGCGTGGCACTCTCATTCGGCCCTTGTGGCACTTGATGATTATTACTTTATGTTGATATTCGGGATTAGGTATCTATGCTAGTTGAACCCGTCACCTGCCTTGTATGTTTGTTTTAAATGCTTTCGCTACCTATTGTTGTTGGTTTTAATTGCTTCCGCACTCTGAGTTTTGGTCAAGTTAGATCCGCCTAGCCTAGCGTGTGAGTTGGTCTCCCGTTCGCTCTGATTCGGATTCGGGCATGGACTTTCATTTCATGTTCCGGGTCTGGGTCATAGTGCGGGGGATGTGGCACTTCTCCGTTTGGGGTGTTACAATGTTATACGAAGCACCATTCTTTTTAACCTTAGAAGATTAAGTCGATGAATGTCCCATAATAAGAAACTTACGACATTGATCTTGTAGTCGAGGATACCATCAATCATCCTTTTCTCCATCTTGTCCTCTTTAGATCTTAGCTTTCTTTGTATCCCCAAATTCTTCTCCTATAGTATCTAAATATTATCCTCGAAGTTCATTCTCTTCGGGTTTGGGATTGCATCTAATGTTAGAACTCCCATCTCGCCTCTTACCACTTTTATCGAATTCTCGTTACTTACTAACTCTTAAATTTCTGTCGTTTCTTCCGAGAGTGACCCCTTGAGGCATGATTGTGATCCTAATTTATTTCCCGGTCAAGCTCTCCCCCCTTAAAACTCCATTCCCAATTCTTTGAACTTGTTTTATCGCCCATGGGATAGAAAATCCCCAACTCCTTCAGTTTTGCTTTCCCGATCCGGTGATCTCACTTACCATCACTTTGAAATGATTAGTAGGGTAATAACTCACTTCTTCCCTTCCCATTCTCCTGTTCTAATTCCAAAATCCCTTAAGATCCCATTTTGTTCGATTCATTGCAAACCCGAGGTTCTTCATTTCTTGATCTCATATAACTTGATAGGACTCATAATTGATGAACGTGATGGAGTAAATTATACTATCAAGCAAACATCAAGCTATGCATGTCGGGTAAAAATGCTCGATGCATGTAGCACTTTGGGACGACCAAGGTATGCATCATATTAGGGAAATTGTCTCAGTTAAATGAATATAAGGAGGGATTAAAAATTAACACAATATATGATGCACGTGCCATGAATGCAAGTACCTTTCACCGTAGTGGAAATATTTAGCTCGACAATTTGGTCCTTTATGCTCAATTTCATCAACCACTTCTTGAATACCCACGGTCTTCTAACTTCTTTAACTCCTCTTATATTTCCCCGTTTCCCAAAACCGGTTCTAAGTTCCCATGCTTCCTCTTACCTCTTGTGAGCTCCCAAGATCCAAGTTGTCATAAAATTCAATCCTTTTATTTCCATGAAACTACCTCTTGAGTCTTTCCATAAGCCGAACTTAAATGTCAATTGGGTTATCTTGCCTCCCCATGGCTTTCAATTCTTTGAAGTTGCTTGTATCGACTTACATGTCTCCATGATCCGAAATCTCGTGATTCTTGAACCTAATTTTCTGTTGCTCAAATCCCTTTAATTTTTCTCTTGTGAATTCAATTTAGTTGAACGACTCATCCTCTTATAATTTACACTTGAGCAGATAATTCCCTTCCAAAAACTCTTTGCCTTTCTTTATCGTTTCTCTTCTCCGTATCTCTTGCCACATTACGGATCCCCGAATTCTTTATTCTTTTAACAATAAGGAGTATCTTCTCACAATCCGAGGTAGTCATTTGATCCCAAGTCTTCTATATCCCAGTTACTCGATTCCTTCCCATCTTCACTAGAGCAAAACTTCATTTGACCAATTCCTTATCGTATTCATTACCCCGACTAAAGCTTCCTTGTTCTAACCTTGAAGGGTCCTATTGGTCAAGCAACTTCAACTTCCACCGAACCTTGAACTTAAATACCGATCCAAGTATCTTGTTTATCCCCTTCATGAATCGAAAAGTCGAGTGGGCTCTTAGCTCACCTTGATCCGACTCCCGATACCAGAAGTCTTTTATTCTTCACCCAAAATTAAATTCCTGATTATGACTTTAGTCTCGTGAAATCCTCTTTGTTCTTACCTCGAACCCAAGCCTTGATCCCATCTCAACCCAAATTATCTGGACTTAGCTTTTCACTCTTACAACTTGGCCTTAATTCATATTACTTAAAGGTCTTCAGCTTGATTGTATAATTGAACCTTGAAACTTAATATATTCAAGGTCTTTCCTTCACTTTTTCCTCGAGTTAAAGGCCTTTTGAACCCAGTTTATCTACTCCGTTTGCGGGGTAGTAGTGTGTGTTTGTTGGAGAGTTATCACATCACACTCTCATACCAATACCTCAACCATAACCATCTTCTTGTATGATTTAATTCCCATCTCGAGCTTGAACCCCTTAGCTATAACCCCGTCATAAAAACCACCAATTACCCAAATTCTTCTTAACCTCCGGAGCCTTCTTCAAATCACCCATATCCATGAGGAATACTTGTAGTATATGGTGGTTACTTTGGAAATTTGACCGTAGTTCGATGTTCTGATAGCAACCTATAAATCACAACTCAATTGAAATATAAATGCATGCTAGTTATTGAATGCATATGTCACATAATTAACACCAAAACACGTATGGATGCAAAATACAACACAAAAGTCAACAAAATTTAAATTTCATCATAAAATTCATCAAACTTTCCAATAATACATGCTCATGATCAATGTGGTGCGCACGTTGACATGTTGTTCCTAAGACGTTCGACCTATACCTGACGCGACACAACGCTAAAGATCCCAGTTTTGCAACCGGGCTCTGATACCACCTAAGGATGTAGCACCCGTGACGATAGCCACCACATCCCCCGCACTACAAGTGTAGTCCACACGTGAAATGGATGATCCAGCATGAACCGGACTCATAGCGAACGGGTGACAAAATAAAAACTTTCCTAGCTAGGCAGAATCTAACCCTGTACCAAACAACCAAAAATAGTACGAGTGTAATGCGGAAGCAATCATGCTAACAATAGAATTCAGTCATGGCTACAAGCCCAATAATTCATAAACGTAATTAATCCAACATGCACTTAACAAAGGGTTCAACTAAGCATGCAACCTGTCCCGAAAAAATATTAAAAAAATCCATAAATCATAAATCATGCGTTGGCTCACAGGCCTATTTAAGTACATGACATGATATAATTAACACATAATAATATGGAGTGAGACTTAAGTGCATAAGTGTGACTCGATCAAGAATGCTATGACTTGACTCCCGCCTAGCAAACCTGCAAGAAACTGAAAAGTGGGGAAAAGAGGGATCAGTCTCTAGAAGACTGAGTGAGCAGGAGTTGTACGTATAGATAATAACAAGCACATACAAGTCATAAATCCCAAGCAAGGTTTTATTAAAGTTAGTTCCCACGAAGGGCATGAAATCCTTTACCAATGCTCGGTCTTTACGACTAATCCATATTAAACTTCATTAAGTTCGTAATGCATGAATAATCATTATGGCTCGGCGAGTGAGCGTGCGTTATCTCCATCCAAGCTCCGACCGTGTACAATGAACATGATTTAATACTTTGAATACTTGATATAGTCGTTTGGTCAATCATAGTCGTTTGGTCAATCCGTGTCCCGACCTTCCCGCATGGTGCGTAACATTAATCATAAAACATGAACATGATCATAAAACAGTTTTCAACCTTCTCCCTCCGTAATGGTCGGGTCTGCAGACCCAACCATTTAACGTGAACGTTTTGAGATGGGGGCTCATGACTCCCACCCGCTCCTTCGGTGGGTTAACCATTGGCTCAAGAATAACTCACCTTCCACACTACATGGTCGCGTGAGAGATTCTGAATGAGTACTTTGTTCGAAAACAGGAATCAGAAAGCAGCGGAAATTTAAAAATTTTTCCAACAAAAGGATCTTGGACTCGCAATCTTGTATCCAAATTCGTAGAGATCAAGAAACTCACTTGGGTAGTAGCTTTCTTGACACGTTTTGAGCCGCCCTCAAACGCGCTTCATGCGGTAATGGCAACCCGTTCCTCGAAAGTCTCTTTCTACTTCAGAATCCATTGTAGGGATAACAATCCACACCAACCTAGATTCAATTAATGTTAGGGAAGTTCTTAACAATATAACATAAAGAAAGAAACATGAAACGAGAAAAGCAGGATTGAAACTCCCTTCGAAAACCAGTTTTGCGAAAGTAGAAAACTGCCAGTCACAAAACCCTCGTGAAAAAATTCATCCTTCAGGATATGGACGAACGGTTTTCGCCATCTTCTTTGGTTCGATTTTTTCATTCGTTTCATGTCGAGTTCAGAATCGTTTCATCATCCCTTCTGATCGTTTTTCTTGATCCCCACATTTTGGTAAAGCTCGAATCTTCAAAACTTCTAACTTGATGCGTTTCAAGCAACCCAAGAACGCTCTTCTCGCGGCTTGATCCCCTCTCCTTGGTAAAGCTCGAATCATCAAACTTCTAACTTGAAGCTCTCTAGAGATAGTCCACCAACTTGACTACAATCTAACTAGTAAGGATGCTAGTTCTCTAGTTAGTGTTTAGGCTTAACCTAGGGTTTTTATTTATCTTGGAGAAAGGACGGTGTTTAACACTTGAACCAAAAGAATTCTCGATTAGCTCTAAGGGGAGCTCGAGATCCCCTATTTATAAGCAAGGGAGTGCTGAAATTCCTAGTCCTTAATGGGCTAAGATTTTGGTCTCTCTCTCTCCTATTACTTGATCATCAAGTAATTTTGACTTTGACTTTGAATTCTAATTCAAATCAACTTTCAAGAGAGCTAAAAATATCCAAACTATTTTTGGATAATTTTATACTTTATTTATTTAAAATAAATAACTTATTTTATCTAATTAATTAATTCATAATTAATTAACTAAATTATTTTTCTCCAAAATAAGACTTTCTTTTTAATTCAAAATTAAACCAAAGTCTATTAAATAATTAACAAATTAATTATTTAATATATTATTAAACAATCACGTGTGGTACACGTGTCACAATGACACGTGTCCAGTCACGTGACCCACACATGTGGTTTCACACGTGTGGAACCCTCTAGGCTTGATTAACTCGTTTAATCATTTTAAAGCCTCAACTCATGTAACCAAGTTGTTGTGTGTGACCCTCTAGGTTCTCAATTCAATTAGCAGTGACCCTAATTAATTAATTCACTAATTAATTAATCAGTCCACAGATTAAACAACCATAGTCTAGCAACAAGTGTTTAACCCCTAGCTGAATTGGAATGTTCGGATTCGACAGAACCTTTAAGTCATTGATTCATGTGAGATACAATCCTCCTACTTACTATCTCTCAACCAAGATCTAGGGTAAGGGAATAATCAGAACCCTAATAATCTGGTCTTAAAGCTAAGTACATTTCATATCCATTTGATCTCAATCCAAGAAACCCTTTTCTTGATGTCTTGATCTACTGCCTTATGGCATATGAATGACTTACACAATAATAGATCACCTTGCATATGCAAGTGTAGGTCCTTTCTTGATTCTCATTCACTTTCATGAGTCACTTATGCAGCCCCAGCATAAGCCTTGAATCAGTTGTCTAAGGCGACACCCTTTAAAGCTTATACCAAAGACTACAGAGTTAACTCATAAAGTAACATGGAACCTCAAGTCTAAGGATCAATTAATTACATCAATGACTCGTGAGATATTTCCTAATCTGGAAGTTTCCATTTCCTGAAATAGAAACTTCCTTTCCCATTTAGGAATGTTCTCACACAGGGCACCTCAGTGAACTTACTTATTAAAGTAAGCACCCTCATGTATCACGCACGTATCAACTATACACTTTGCACCTCCATGAAACAAGGTGGTCCTTCTTAAGGGCGTGATCCCATAAGCAAGCCTTAGAGGAGTCAGGTTGACACTCCCACTGTCTGTAGGACTCATCGGCTTGGAGTATTTTACTAATCATGACTTATGTGATATAGGGCTCGTTTCATGAACCATTTCACCTAAATGGTAGAGTCCTAAAGTCATCAGGATTAGGGGAGTTCTCATACATGCACAGCTAAAGTAAACGCATACCAAACAAGAGCATATAAAGAAGTGTTTGCCTATGATATTAATCAATCGTATATTATTCAAAGATTGTCTGTGATACTAGGAAAGTCCCAAAACGGATTATGACTAATCGGCTTTCTAGGGCACTATTCCTAACAATCTCCCACTTGCCCGTAAAAGCCATTTAGGTACTCTAAGTCCCATCTTCTCAAGATGCACTTTGAGAGCCTATTGACTTTGGGCGTTTCCAAAGTGGATCTGCTATATTCTCTGCTGATGTGACCCTCTTGTTTACACATCTCTTAGGAAACACCTTTTCCTTATAAAGTGATTCGTAATCACGTGTTCAGTCACTTGGTGAGGTCTTGGTTCTCTTACTTGAGCAATCATCCATTTTATCATACAATATGAAAGGAGTTGTTTCATGCTAGGAACTTCATCTAACCGGTTAGATGGAGTTTCTTACCCAAACACTTAACTTAGCGTTATATAATACGACTAAGTTCTCAACTACGATAGTCGAGTTTTGCAATGTCCGTCCTTGGAACCCCTTTCCAACACATTGCATTACCATTCTGGTAGAAGTTGTACCCTTTCAATGATTTCATAATCATCTATGTTTGATGAAACAATTACATCAAAATATCCTTTCAATGATAAGATCTTTTGGGCTCTGTAAACTAATACATATCCTCATTTCTTCTCAAGTACTCTGAGGACATCCTTTACAGAGATCTAATGACCTTCTCTGAGGTCATATTAGATTCGGCCCACTACGCTTAGTGTTGCGCCATATCAAGTCTAGCACATAACATTTCATACATTATGCACCCTTTTACTTAAAGGGATTTTGGACATTCTAACTTTCTTAAAGTTATCTTAGGACACATACTCTTCAAAAGAGATGTTCCATTGTCCCTACTAAACTCCTTTTAGTATTATGGTTATGTACTCGTTTTGTGATAATCCTTTTATTCTCTTAGATCTATCTTCTATAGATCTGAATGTCGAGAATTTAGGATAATCACTAAGATCTTTCATGTCAAATTGTTTCTTAAACAAGAATTGGTAACTTTCACGTTATCCTTGACATTCCTAATGAGAAGGTTGTCGTCTTCTAAAGAACCAAAAATTGACTCTTACATCACTAACTTTCATATGTACACTTTTAAGACTTATTCGACTTCCATCTGTGCCAAACGATTTGACTATCCTATGGAATCGAATTGTCTAACTCCTAGAAGCCTTTATCAATCCACAGATTGACTTTAGGGATTTTCATACCTTATGCATACTCCCACTGAATATGAGATTTATAGAAATACCTTATTTCAATCTCTTTCAATCTCATATTGAACAAGATAGTTCTCATATTCATTTATCATATCTCATAGTCAGAATATGAGGATGTGATAAACACAATCCAAATGGACTTTTGCATTTCAACCGTCAAGAAGGTTGTAATGCTTTCATTCACTCGAAGCTGCACGAGCTTGATCCTATCAGGTGGATCAACCAAGGTCAAAACTTGGTTCGAGTATATGAAATCCATATTGGATTTCAAGGCTTGCTTACACTACTCAGATTCCAAATCTGACAGTGTCTCCTCTTCAAGTAATTCCTTGGCTATCTAGGAACGCGTTCTAAACATGTCTTAAGAGAAGGGTTTCACACGTGTACATGCTCTAAAATTTGGCTAAGTTTTATCAGATGGGCTCGTTTCTTCTATATGTGGCGTGGATATTTATTCTCAAATTTCTTTGAGGTCTGCTTGCTTGTCTTTCTTCTTCTATAGGAACGATTCCTTAAGAAAGATACATTCCTTGAGACAAACAACCTTTGTCTAAGGGAATTGCAGAAATGATATCCAATATTGTTTGTATAAACTCGAACTCATTTCAAGCCTATCTCCCACTATCCTCTTTACTTAAGAGGATTCCACTAAATTCTTGGACAAGAATAATTAGGGAATTTAGTGTGCCACATTGCATAGTGCATCTAAAGGACTGATTTTGGAAGGTGCAAAATTCAAAATCTCTAACTGCATATTCTACGAGTTTATTCCTAGAATGATTATAAGTCAGTAAAGCTTGCTATGGAATGGACCATATCCTATAAGGTTTCATTCCCTCATTCGGAAACACTAAGGTGTTCTCGAATTAGTTTACTGAGAGATAATCCTATTATTTCTAAGATGACTAAGGAATTAGTTGATAAGATATTGGCTATCTCGATCATATCGATTTGCCTATAACTTATGACTACTTTGGTTCCTAACCTCCTTTTGAAATTCTAAGAATTTCATATAAGTTTCGAATTTGTACTTTAACAAGTACATTCATTCATAATGATTAAACTAACGATTGTATCTAGTGCTTACATTCAGCATCTTACACTCATCAGCATGGATCGAAATCCAATATAATTTTGGAACGTTCCTTGTTTCACCTAAACAATATTCCGGGAACGTTTTCCCTTTGAGATAGGATTCACAGGAAGTCAACTCTATAGGTTCATTTTCATAGAATGATCCTAAGGTGTCTGACTTGCTAATCTTTTATATCTCAACGTTCCAAAGTAATTCGAAGCTTTATCATCTCACTTACTTTTGTTATCTCATTGTATGTTCAGAACATTAGTGCCTTGAGTCTTTGCACAACAGATTATGCAGAATTGAATCAAGACTAGTGAATTCTATTCCTAGTAGAATTACTAAACGAGGTAACATTTCAGAGTACACATACTCTTTGCAGTTCCCTTCCAAAGTCCTTATTTGCTATCATAGAAGCAAACGTCCTATTTGATCTCTAGTGTCTTTTGGGCGCACCCCTTACATGCCCCTCCATTGGGCTCGTATGGGTTTCTTCTTCTTTAGGCGTTCAAGCCTTTAACTTAGGGAGTTTAGAAGAAGAATTAACCATCTCAACCTTTTATTCCTTCTTAAGGATGCTCTCAACTATGCTACATTAGCATCATTCTAGTTGAGCATAAAGGGTTTGAATGATGGTGGAAGCAATGTAAGCAATCAGTGCATAGAGAACTCTTTTCTCGGTTGATGATCGAGACCATAAGATCTTCAAATAAGATCTTTAGACCTTGTTCATGTGCACTTGTTTCCTCATTTGGAATATTGAATAATTCCATAGTGTTATACCTTGTAACATTTTTATGAGGTGGTTCAATTGCTCTTAAGTGGTTTGGAAAAAATCCATTCACCTCATATTGCTTCTCTTTTGGCCCGGGTCGAATTTTCATAATTGAAAACTTCGCCCTTTAGAGAACGCCTTTCTCTATTCGGAATCTAAAACGAATTTTAGGGTCCGAAGCCAATCAGAGTTAGTTAGGACTTAGTCAACTTGTTTGGCTTAAGGATGGATACAAATGGGTTTGCATTTCATATTGTAGAGAATCACAGAACTACAACCTAAATGCTAAGTAGAGAAAAAGTGAGCATGCTGAATTATAACGATATACAAAAGATAAGGTCTTTAATCTAATGTAGCTCCCACTGTTTTTCAAAGATCTATAATTCCCAAAGATCTAAGAGGAACGCGTTTCCCAATGGGTACTAAGATCCTAAGCATTTTACCTCGAACCCACGACTCGCGGACATTCTAAGTAAAATCCTAGGTAGGTACAACTTACCAATTCTAACACCTTTAGAACTCTTAGTAATTGTTTTTGCATCACCTATCTTTCAATATGGACCCACGACTCGTGCGACATCCATATTTACTTAGGCGTTAAGCCAGACCCATCAATCATAAGATCATGATCAAAACTTAGTTCGAACGACCCACGACTCGCGGACATCGCCCTTGCAAAAATTAACCACGAAATATTGATCATTTAAAATGATCAATTAGGTAACTAAGAACTAATAAGCTCCACTAGCTATCCCACGACTCGCGGACAATAACTAGCTTTACTTACTAAACTTAAAACCTATTGATGGAATGCTAGGAATTTAATTCAAAATTTGTATCTCGAATTAAATACCTATTATTCGAAATGAGCTTAATATTTAATGGGAATTTTCGAATCAACCGAAGAGTTGTTCGGTTCGACCTCACCAACATATATGTTATCCGATTTTATTAGTCTTGATTAATGCAAGTACAACTTAAATGCATTTCAAACAAGCACATAAACAGATAACATGTCCTAGCAT
This sequence comes from Lantana camara, assembly GCA_037501455.1. Classification (NCBI taxonomy): domain Eukaryota; kingdom Viridiplantae; phylum Streptophyta; class Magnoliopsida; order Lamiales; family Verbenaceae; genus Lantana; species Lantana camara. Next base: position 100,377,940 of record CM074855.1, read on the forward strand.
GATACTAACATGAGATGATCATGGGTTCTACCTATCTTATGCGTGATATGTGGGAGCTACTCCACAATCACAAGTTCTAACATACATGCCACATAAACAGTTTAAATCACATAAGGGAAAGCGGTAACAAAATACGAGCCCTATCTCTATTACATTTAACAATTGAGATTCCCCTCCCTAACATTTTGAGGGGTCTTCACTTATGGCCTCCTTGTTACTTGAATGTGGTCCATCTTACTCCATGGGTGCATTGTCTCCAAAATGAAAATAAAACCTCACCACCTATCTCTACTCTCAAATTACAATAAAAAGAAAAAGACATAAAGTAATAAGGCTCAATCTTCATATTGGCCTTAGAAACTTTTCGTATAATTTAACGGCACTTTGTAAACACATGATTGACAATTAATCTCAAGGAATACAAGTAAACCGAAATTAAACAAGTTAAGTAACTTGATGGATTTAAAAATCAACTTGACAATTAATCTTAGAATAATTCGAATGAACACATATTAAATTGGATTTACATTAAATCACATAATTCAAGAACTCTTAAATTAAACACACATAAGTGTAGAGACTTACTTGTTGATGTCGTAAGAACGCCCTTCGAGAAAACGGGGCGTCACAACCTTCCCCCCTTAAGAGAACCTGGTCCCCAGGTTCCACTGGAAAAATGTAGATCCTCGAGTTGTAGTGCTCCAACCCTTCTCCGGAACTCACGTAAGATCATAACTCAAATGGTGAGCCTTACTCCGGTCATCTACACTGAACCTCCTTTAGGATGACTTGTTATCGTCGAGGTCCGTGCGAGTACTTGATCCGTTAGTTGTTTCGAACTCGGTCGGTCATTCCCATGATCGGATAGCTGCAACTGCACCCAACCTCGATGTCGTCTCAGATGCACCACTTGCTACCCGTAGTCAGATCAGCGCGTAACGCAACCACAACAAACAAGAGAGAATCCCATCTCTCAACACGTAAGTGAGAGAGCCCCGTCCCTCAGCACCGACAGGAGAGAGAACCCCGTCTCTCGAGCACACATAAAAGAGAGAACCCCGTCTCTCAAGCACATAATTGAGAGAACCCCGTCTCTCAACCTAAGTCGGGCAGATTCCAACATCTCCCAACATTCTAGTTTGAGAAAATCCAGCATTTCTCAAACACCTAGATTCAAGAGAATCCGGCATCTCCGAATATCTAAGTACAAGAGAATCTAACATCTCTCGCGCGCAAAACTTAGAAAGATTCCAACATCTTTCTACCACATAAATAGAGAGAATCCTACATCTCTCCAACAAGTAAAAAGAGGGAACCTAAGGTCTCTCTTACACATAAATCCACTGATTAGTTATTCATACATTCACACATCAGTAACACTTTACGAAAAGTATGCGATGCATGTTTGATGTACCTTATACAACTGATATCGGTGTCCCTTGAGCACATATTCAACGCTCATACCTCAACTCAAGGGGGATATCGCGATGGAATCGCTATAAAACAAGGTTACAGTATGTATGTATGTTATATGAGAAGTTAGTGGGCAATCAAGAGAGTTTTAAATCACATAGGCATGAATAGTTCACATAAGTACATAACTCATTCATCATCTCAGCAACGGTTCATATCGAGTAGGAATTTCAAGTTACAATTACTAGATCAGGTATCCAAGTTATCACAATTAAAATAGCAGTAGTCATCAACCACATCAAGCAAAACAAGGTAAGAGTATTTAACAATGCATGTATGCAAATGCCATGAATGCTTGGCGTACCGTTAACCGAAGCATAACAATCTTTACAAGAAAGTCGAGATGAAGCAGTACGAGTTGATTAAGCCGGTAATGATACAACCTTCGTCATCTGAACTTCTTTGTCTTGAGTCTTCTCATAAAGTGGTAACTCAGCAAAGCTCGTTTATCACCAAACCCCTTACTAGACCGTAATCTTTGCTCAACTAGAATCATCCTCAGTTTCTCCCAAGAATTCTCATTTATGTTAACCTTAGTCGGTTCGTTCTCAAGGAATCCCACAATTCAATTGCCAATCCGAAATTTGTCTTTGAGCTATGCTGGACGATCATGACGTTAAGCATTTCCCAAGGTAAGTCATGGCACACGATTCTGAAACGTGAATAAGGTCATGAATCTTTTTGTGTGAAGAGGTAACCCAACAAGCATGCTTATAATCCAACTCTCTACTAGACCTTAGCCCTTGTTCAACCGGAATCATCTTCGGTTCCCACCAAGAATCCTAATTCATGTGTGAAACCTTAACCTGTTCATCGTCAGAAAATTGCCTATAAATCGGTCGTCAATCAGAAATCTATCTTAGAGCTAAGTTCGGCGCTAGTGGTATTAATCATTTCCCAAGGCAATCCATGGTATATGGTTCTGAAACTTGGATAAGGTCTTTCGGCATCTAACTGTGCTATTCCCACATCAACAATGTCTTCCATCTCATCTTGAAGAAACACCCAAAGAGCTAACAATCAATCTTGCCTTGTCGTTCGTTAACTCTAAACGGCACCAAAACCTTCAACACTCACCGATGGTTTGTAGCTCGTTGCTTGAGTAACATGGTTACCTACCCACATCCCTTGAACTTGATCGGATCCTATTTGATCAGATTCTTCTACATTAACTCGTTTCCAACAAGGTGACTACTCCCAAATAAACAAATCATCAAGGCAAAAGCTCATCAAACTTCTTCAAAACGGTTCTACTTGATCAGACTCTTCTCCATTGACTCATTTCCTCAACAAGGTGACTACTTCCAAATGAACGAATCCTCAAGGTGAAAATTCATCAAACTCCATCTTTCAATTGACTTTAAGATAGTGAGTCAATAATATAGCAATCTCATTCCTTCAACTCTGAACCTTTTCATGAACATTGATCTTGGTAAAGAATCCTTTCATCTTCGAATTATGACGTGTTTTCGTTGTAGTGCTAATAGGTAGTGTTGACGGGGGGAAATCTTAGTGTTGACTCATAGGGTACCCTGAAATTCGAATACTAAATTCGATGCATGGGAGTTAAAGTGCAAATGAAATGTAACACGTATATCACGTAAATGCAACAATTAGTTGTAATTTATAAAGCACATAAAATAAGATGTGGCATAATCAAAGTCACAATGTGCACACAATCATATAATCACAAAACAATTCATGCCGAAGGGTCAAAATATCAAGTCAAATAAATGCAATGCGCAGTTATTCCTATGTCGTACGACCTAGACAGACTCAACACGACTCAAGAGCTCGGTTTTGCAACCTAGAGCTCTGATACCACTTAAGGATGTAACACCCCAAACGGAGAAGTGCCACATCCCCCGCACTATGACCCAGACCCGGGGCATGAAATGAAAGTCCATGCCCGAATCCGAATCAGAGCGAACGGGAGACCAACTCACACACTAGGCTAGGCGGATCTAACTTGACCAAAACTCAGAGTGCGGAAGCAATTAAAACCAACAACAATAGATAGCGGAAGCATTTATAACAAAACATGCAAAGCAGATGACGGGTTCAACTAGCATAGATTCCTAATCCCGAATAGTAGATCAACAAACATAACAAGTGACGGGTTCAACTAGCATAAATCCCTAGTCCCGAATATCAACATAAAGTAATAATCATCAAGTGCCACAAGGGGCCGAATGAGAGTGCCACGCAGGGCTACCGAATAGTAAAATATAATCTCAAGTCTACAAGACAAAGCATAAGTAAAGTGTATGAAAAGACAAATGCAAATAGAAAGACTAAACCGACGAAGTGCAACTCAAAGGACTCACTTCTGCCTAGCAAACGCCAACAATCCTGCAACTAAAAGTGTAAAATGAGGTGTCAGTCAACTGACTGAGTGAGGGGGCTAACGCACACCCACTGTATATATATAGAGCATAGCACATATCAGAAGGGTGGACTCATGAACCGGAGATAGGTGTTGCATACCAAAACATTTCCAAAAGTACCCAAAAGATAGTTATATAAGATTTAGAAAACATTTCAGAACTCTATCTAGATTCATGATTCCCAGACAGAACAGAACACATGCTCGGCGAGTACGAGCTTCCAACCTTTACTCCTCAGAACATATCAAATCATAGAATACAAAAGTCAATCCAACCGTCACACCAATGATGGAGGGGATGTACCGTCCCCAAACCATCCATATCAGACAAACCCTCAAGGGGTAGCGAACCCACAAGAGTCCTCCCCGGCTGTACACCGAAGGCTCAAGATATCACGCCTCCCCTATCTCCCTGAGTCGCGCAATGATATCTCAAATGGAGACTATGCACAGGCCGAGCCCTGACGGCCCTATACCGTCCCAGGGATTCCTTACCCATAGCTCCTCGGATCTATAACAGAACAAAACAGAACAGATACCATATATCATGGCTAACTCGCTACAGAACAGATCATAACATAACATAACTTTTCAAAACAGCTTACATATGCTTTCATATCTAATTTTCCAAAACAGAGCTGATTCACAAGGCCATAAACATATCATATCCAACACATACGTATTTATAATAGATATACTCGCATGCAAGGGTTGAAATCATCATATTAAGGCCATAGGTCGCATAACTATACAAAATCCTAAACCTCACCTCGTGAAAGTAGAGTCTGAGAGTGTGAAGGGCCAAACACTCTAAACCTCGGGCCCACCGGCACCACCAAACTCTGTGACAATACATACAGAAGCCCAGGCTTAGACTCTATATGAACCAAACAAGACGCACGGCGTTGCTCAACATGATCGTGGTTATACATAAGTGTTCATGTTGTGCTTGGATAAGGTGTCGTGGTCATTCAAGGCATATCAATGCTCAACATGGTCATATTTACAAGCAACCGACACGTAATTCCATATCCAAAGATGCAAGATCAATTTAGGAAGTCAATGTATTTCCAAAATGCATATTAAATCATCCAATGTCACATGGTTCAATTATAATATTAGAATTAAGCATCAAGTTCATGTCGAGTTATAAAGTGCATAAATAAGAGCAACTTGGTCATATAAACATACAAAGTTGTTGTACGTAGATGGCATGCTTGATACAAACAAAGAGTGCATTTAATTCACTTAAGATCATACTTTACAACTTCACAACATGTTTGTTACACAAGCTCAAGTCACATTCAAGTTTCATAAATATTTCACTTACATTCCCTAAGTTATTTATAAAAGTTTAGAATTATTACACATACATCCCCTTAGTTGATTACTAAGCATAATTGTTCGTTTAAAGTGTTTATACAATTATTCAACTAGGAATTAATTACTTACAAGCATTACAATTATCAATTTATCGTAATTCATAATATACCATTTTCAAGTAGTAAGAGTAAAACAAGATATTACAATTCTAACTCCTATCATGCATCAAGTCTCAAGTTGTTCAAGCATCTTTCATGTATCTAAATTTATATTTGAAACACAATTTACAATAAACATAACATTGAGAACGTCTCAAATTCATATAGAGAAATCACAACATTTTCGTTCTTCTAAAATATCATTCAAGTTCATTTAATCACATAAAAGATTAGTTTCTAAATATTACACTAACACCCCTTCATATCTAAACACATAGCATAAATTCATCACATCGGGATTCAAATTGTAAATCGAAACATTCATGCATATCACAATCCATTCAATACATGTTTTCATATACGATTGGAATACATCTCGATCAACAAACCAACAATAACCAATTTATTTGCACTTAAAACAATTAATTCAAATAATCACAATTACGCAAAATAATTCGTAATAAATAGATCGAGTGTCCGATTAACGAACGGAAAGTAGCGTTGAACTCACCACAACGAGACGAACATTTTATCCGAAATTCGCCGGAGTGCCGCCACCGGAGCCACCGGAAGGTCATCGGGCCGCCACCGGGCCACCGTCAAAAGTCGCCAGAAAAATCCCGAAAAATCAGTCCTGAATGAAGTCTTCGTGCCCGTTCCGTATCCTCGATCAATTTCTAGAAATTCCAAGCCGATTGTCCTAGATCTGAAATCTAAGAACACGAAAACCCTAAATCTTCAAACTCAAATTACTTCCAAACCGGTGAACCAAAATGCGATCCGAAAGAGGTGTTGTCTTACCCATGACGAGCTCTTCGAAAGCCCTAAGGTAGCTTTCCAGAAAAATCCTCGGAGCTAGTGCCGCTGTTGCACCGCCACATTGCCGCCGCCGATCCGCCACCAAACCACCGAATCTGGAGTCGCCTGATGATAGGTCACTAGTTCTCGTCGTTCTGAACAACTTTCGTGAAGAGCCCGAGACCAAAAGATGGCCAGAAAAGGCCCCCGTTGGCCGCCGAAGTTTCTGCCGCCGCCGCTACAGTAACTCGCGCCACGGCCGCGAGCTTTGGGCGGCGCGTGCGGCTCCGTCTCTACTCCGATGGCCGCGCCGCCAACGTCAAACGAAGCACCTGGAAGTCTACTTTATGGGTCATGGGCGCGTGTTGCTGAAATCCCGCCGGAAGCCGCCGGAAATGGGCGGCGAAGTCGCGGTCCGCCGCCACCCGCATGGGCGTCTGAAAATCGGCGATATCTTGGCCGTCGTTCATCGTTAGGCTGTGAAATTGGTACTCTTATGTCGGTCTCGCCGAGATAATCGAAATGGACTATTCTTTTGTTGAATTCCGTCGAGAAACGATCGAGTTATGGGCTCGTAACCGAAGCCGCGATAGTAACCCGCGGGAGAGAGAAAGTGGGAGAGGAGAGAGAGAGAGAGAGAGAAAAAGGGAATGGGAGAAAAGTGTCTTGTGCACAAGCTATATACAACCGGGTATCCTTATCGCATAGCAAAGAGTAATATCGCGTACAAATAATCGTGAATAAAATTGGTAAAGCTACGAATAAACATTCAAACTCCGAATTAATTTTACAAATAAAAGTGAAATAGAGATTTACCAATTAGAGTTTAATTCAATTTAATTTTAGAAACTTTTCATATGATTTAACGGCACTTTGTAAACACATGATTGACAATTAATCTCAAGGAATACAAGTAAACCGAAATTAAACAAGTTAAGTAACTTGATGGATTTAAAAATCAACTTGACAATTAATCTTAGAATAATTCTAATGAACACATATTAAATTGGATTTACATTAAATCACATAATTCAAGAACTCTTAAATTAAACACACATAAGTGTAGAGACTTACTTGTTGATGTCGTAAGAACGCCCTTCGAGAAAACGGGGCGTCACAATATGTGTGTATGTAGATGTATATATATATGTGTGTTTTAATGGGGGTTGTTGATTAATACTTGTTCTAATGTGTTTTATGTGTGTTATATCTTGTGTTTCGTGGTTTTTGTGAGTTCTTTTGGTTGGGATGTTGATTTGGGATGACTTTAGAACCTTTCCTCCAAGCTAGGCCTGCTCCCCTGTTCTTTTTCGAGCCTGGAGTGAATCCACGGACGTGGATTTTATGCCTTGTGAAATCCACGGGCGTGGATTTTGAGGCAGGGAATCACTATTTTCTACACCAATATCCACGGCCATGGGTCTCAAATCCACAGCCGTGGATCCTTCCCTGTTTTCTGTCTGAGTTTGTTTTATTCCGTTTACCCTTCAAACGAGCTCCGATTGACCTGAATTTTGAATCCATGGAAACCTTTTGAAGTCTAGAACAGGCTGGAGTCACCTCATTTTACTTTCTAGTTTGTGAGTTATAATCATTTTAATTTGGTGTTGCCACTTCATCGAAAATCTGTAATCCACCAATTTCGGAGCTACGCCATTTCCTCCTCACTTTGAACCATGATTTTAGCCATATATCATTTTAAAGGCCTACTTGTCTACTTTATTATCCAATAAACAAAACCCAATTCTAATTTCTCAAACTCAAGATATTCCCATTTTTCTACAGCTTGCGCATTTTCGAAATCTGTCAACTTTCACTAAACTTTGCCAAAACCCCTCTTCTTGCGTTCCTATCGCTTCCCCAACTTCTTATGTGATTTGCATGCATGTTATACATGTATAGTGGACTATTATCTTGTCAATTATGCTCCTTGATCCTTAATTACTCGAACTTGATTGTTTAACTTCATGGTCACCTATTACGTGAGAGCATTAATTGTGCACATGAACTTGATCACACCACTCCATAAACATTTTCCTTACTTCTTACTTGGTTTCATATTGAGCCATTTTCCACGAGTACACATTGTTCCTTCTCTTATACAGTTCGTTTCCAGGGCAGAGACTTCCGGATCGAATAGGCACTCATATTACTTATCTGTCTTGTCTCGTGGTTTCCAGGTGAGGGTGTTTCGTTCTAGTTACGTATCAAACCCTACCACCTTTATGTGATAAGTTTTGGCCAAAAACCTATTATATATACATATTGTTTTCAAAGTGGAGTCATCGAGTAAATTTCTATCGAGTTAATTATTTCTCAAGGATTTGAAATGAAGTATTATTATAATTCTCATGACTTGAATATTTTCGCGAGATTATGCACATTGATCATGCACGTGTATTGGGCCTCGGGGAAATGTGTGAATGGAGACCAGTTCGGCCCTGTAGGAGTCATGAGCCCCTATCTCGATATTGTAATGAGGTGGTTCGGGTCTGCAGGCCCGGCCATTATGGAGGGAGAAAGTTGGAACTATTTTATGATTATTTTTATGAACATGTTTATGATTATTGTTATGTACCGTGCGGGAAGACCGGGACACGAATTGCCCAAACGATTATGTCCCATGTATATATGTCTCGTATGTACTATTATATATTGCATGATTACGTATTTAAAGTATTATGTCATATTCATTGTACACGGTCGGAGCTTGGTTGGAGAAGTATGCATGCTCACTCGCCGAGCCATTATGATTATTTATGAATTATGAACCTAATGAATTTGATTTGAATTAGTCGTAAGGTCCGAGTATTGCTTAATTATTTTGTTGCCCTTTGTGGGAACTAACTTTAAATCAAATGTTACTCGGGATTTATAGCTTGCATGTGCCTGTTTCTATATATATATACAGCTCCTGCTCACTCAGTCTTCTAGAGATTGACCCCTCTTTTCCACTTTTCAGTTTCTTACAGGTTTTGCTAGGCAGATGTCGAGTTTTATTTCTCTTGTCGAATCACTTGTACTGTAACATCCCGCTCATCCGGCTATCCTAGGTATGCCTTTATGAGAGAGCTATGTGCGATTTTAAATTATTTAATTACGTGAATTATGTGTCTATTATATTGTTTATGTGATATATTTGAATTATATGAAATTTATTTGAACCTTATATGACCTATTTGAACGTATTTGCTCTTTTTACTTCGTTCTTGCACCGTTTACTTCCGTTTTCATTTTTGATTTTTGTAACTATGTGCTATACATGAATTATGTGTGTTATGAATGTGTTTTACGTCCGTTGCATGTTTTTGAGTTCGTTCGTTACGGTGTTCGAACCGTTTAATTTGTTAGGGACATGGGGGCCTAACTAGCTTTAGTGCACCTTGTGTTCCGAAAGGCGTAACTTCAGATAGGGAATTCGGATTTGAATTCTGGAAGATGCGTTGGACTCGTAATGAAGAAAAGAAGACAAGGAACCTAGATTATTAATTTTCTAATCCCATTTCAACCTCCGAAAAATCAGCCGAAACGAGCACTTTGCGCCAAGAGACACCTTTGTTGACTAGTTATGCCTTTATGGGACCCATTCAATCCCAACTAAGCTCCTAACCATGAACATATGACTTGAGTTAAGCCCCTACTCTCCCCTATCAGCCCCATTTCGAAATCCCACCTAAAAGTCTCCCAAAAAGCTGATCAAAGTGAAGAGAAGAAGGAAGAAGATGCACTATTCACTTTCTTGTGATTTTGAGCTCAACACCCCATCAAATCTCTTCCAAATTAAGAGGTAAGCTAATATTTGTGATCTACTTACCTTTATGGTGATTTTAATCCCAACTTTGCAAGGTTTCACCCATGTTTGAATGATATATGGCATATAGCATGAATAGTAAGGGTTTGGAGGAATTCGTTGATTATAGCTTGCTCTCTTGTGATTTATTTTGATATGAAGTATGTATTTTGTTCCTAAGACATCATTTATGATATATGTGAACTTGATTTGGGTGTTAGTTGAGAATTCATGATTTTGCCATTATGAAATTTGGAGGTTTTGTATGAACTTGATCTCTTTTCACTTCTAGCATAAGTTGCTGCAAGTTTGGACCATTTAATAGCTTGTAATGCATGATTTCTTACTTCCCTTTCTTTCATATATGTGTTAATTTGATGTTGGCTTGGTTTGTTTGGAGCTTTTTAAGGAGTTGCAAGCCTTTTTCTCGGAAAAAAAGGGTCCTGATCCAAATCCACGAGGGTGGATTTTGAAAAAAATCCACCGGGGTGGATTTGAGGCAGGCACTCCTGGAACTTCCTGACCTAAATCCACGGGGGTGGATTTGGGACAACAAATCTTTTTACTCCGAACTTCGTTTTCTTGTTTCTTTTTGCTTGTTTCTTGGTTCTCCCACCCCTAGTTTAATCCCCAAGCTTTGCTAGCATGTTGTATTATGTGTTATGAGTATTGCATCAAGTTTATGGATTCATTTGATATGAAACGTGCAAGATATTATTTTACATGTCTTACGTACTACCCTACGTGCACACTTGAATTGATGCTCCATTTATTCACTTCCTATGACCTCTTCTTGCTACTTTTATGATATGTACACATTGATAACATGTTGTAATAAGCGTTACTGTAGCACCCGAGCGCAAGGTACCACATCCCCCTCACCGAGACCCGACCCGAATATGAAATGGACGATCCATACCCGAGCTAAATCACGGCGAACGGGGACATACACACACTCTATGCTAGGCGGGACTAACCCTTGAACCATAAAATCAGCGTTAAACATTAAAGCGGAAGCATAAACTGAACATATAACATATATATATATATATACCATGAGCATCAAAGCCCCAAAAATAAGCTATATACATCATCAAATGCCGTCAAGGCTCAAAACATGTACGCTCCATTAATATTCATATACAATGATCAAAAGTAGAGTATGTAAGTGTAAGACCAAAATACAAGAGCTAGAGACGAATGCAAGACCTATGACTCGAATTCCAGCGTAGCTCCCTTGACACCTGCACAACACAACTGAAAACCAAACAGGTTCAGTCCAAAAGGGACTGGTGGGTATTTAAACATTCACATGCAAGCTATAATCCCAAGTGAGGTTTTTAAAGAATTTCCCAAGTGGGTGAAATAGAGAAATCATCAAAAGGTATTATAACGATTCATTTACATTAAGTTATTATTGGCCCGACGAGTGGGCATGCATTATCTCCAAAAAACACCTTGTGTAGTGCATTAACATTCATTCTTTCTTTCTTTTCATGCATAACATTCTTTCGTGCACATTCAATAACATTTACACCTTCTTCCTCCGGGTTGGTGGTGGGTTTGCAAGCCCCGACCACCCATTCATTGACCAAAAGGGGTTACATGGGTCCCCTAGTGGCACTCAGCGTCCATTCCTCGCTAACTCCTAACGAGGTCCGGTTACGCCGTTCATTGGTGGAACTAGTGTGAGGGATCACCGTCGGCCCATGCATCCCCGGATAGCCACTCACACTAAGTCCCTGGGCCCCATTCGTGCATTCGTTCATTTCTCGCCAAAACATTAGGTACGATTCATAAAATAAGGCTTTACGTTGCAAACATTTACTCTTTAAAACGACTCTATATATATATAAATATATATTCATTTTGGTCGAAAACTTTTCACATTGAAGGTATATATAGGGGCATATAACTAATTTGAAGAGAAACCAACCTTCAACGGCAAAAAGGAGAACACAAGAGCCTCACGGACCGGCCTCGTCTCCAACGGAATCAAAATCTGTGCAAGAAAGGTGAAGTGAGACTCAATATGACCAGAAAAGACACTCGTCAATCTAATGTTCATGATATGAATGTTTAAAAGATAAGATTATGTCATGAAAATGTTCATGTGCACTATTAAGGAATTTAAGACATATAAACAAGCCATTCAATCATTCGTTCACTTTCATTCGAATTCATAAATTCACATTTCATATCAATTCAATCCAAGAATTTCAATTATGATCATAGCACGTATTAAATCGCATTTACAATGAGAAAATAAACAATTAAATACATTCAATTCAATATCGGAAATTAAATAAAACATGAAATAGGTAACAATTAAATTCTATAATTCAACTAAATCAAATAATATTTAATAAACATATATATATATATATATATATATATATATCTCATGCATGCAAACTATTTAAATATATATATATATAACGTGCATGCATACGTACAGCAACAACAACATGCATGCAATTCAATAAAGCACAAAAAAATTTCATGCATGAAACATTCAACTTCAAACATATGCATGCCTTAAGCTCATTCACATACTGCCAACTAACATGCAATACATGCATTAGTGTAAAGAAAGAAGGAAAACTAAATAGCAGCAACAAAATCACGGTACAGATTCAATCTCCCTGCCCGGGCAGATTTTGCTCACAAAATTACCCGCCCGGGGAGTCTTATGCAGAAGGTTTCTGCATCAGCACTACCCGGTCGGGCTCTTTTACAGCCAAAATCTCCCTGCCCGGGGAGATCTAGTCCAGAAACGAGGCAGCAGCAACACACAAAGCAATCCCCTGTTTTCTAGGCATGAATTACAACAGCAAAAAGGCAGCAACCAAGGGCATGAAATGCAGCAGCAAAATAGCATGAACAAGCCACTTAAATGGCTTAAAACTGATAGCATGCAAGAAAAACGCAGTAGTTTGACAGCAGCAAAAACCAGTTCAAAACAGGGGCAAAAACCACGAAAAACAGAGCAACAACTGATCTCCTTTATCCCATCAAGTTCAGGTAAGTTAGGTCATCAAATATGCAGCAAAACAACACCAATTCGACATATATATCATTCCCAAGGAAGCTCAACGTGAAAAGAAGGCATAAGTGATCATATCATGAATCTTCCTCAAAATGCCATTAATGAAATCTCATGAATACTTCAACTACCATGTAATCAATGATCATAAATGTAAATAATAAGTCAAAACAATCATTCTCATGCTTGGAATCAAACAAATACATCAAGAAACGAAGAAGAACAACATAAATGTTCAAAACCTAACTCTTTCTCAAATTCAGCCAAAAACTCATGAAACCATGATCAAAATTGGGGATGCATAGCTTAAAATGACGCATATTGAATGTATATTACAATCCTAAGCTTACCTTGTTGATTGGGTGAAGGTTGGAATAGATTTGAGCTCCAAAATCTCCAAGGAAGGCAAGGTTACGGGAATGACTGGAAGTCATTAGGTTTGGCTGAGATTTCTTATTTGTGTGAGGGTTGGTTCGGTTAAGGGATGGTATAACAAGTTAGGTGGTTGAGTTAGGGTTCCATGGACTCCAACTATGGTTAATTTGGTCAAGAATTGTAAGAGTTATGGTCATTTTAGTAAAACATGGTAGTTTAGGCGCCGACTCGTTTTTCGGTTGGATTTCGGAGGTTCAAATGATTTCGGAAAAATATAAGGCTAAGTTTATTAAACCTGAATCTTCGATACGAGTTCAACGAAGTTGACGGAACTCGATTCCGAGTTCCCGAACTCAAGATATCAATTACGGAACCAAGGGTGCGCTAATTGCTCGTTAGCCCCCGACTTGGATTCCAAAATCAAAATAAATTCGAAACTCATGCAAATGAACCCGAAATTACGAAACGAACATATATTCATATTCAAGACACATATAAGTCCAACATATTAAATTTGCACGAAATTTCGGTATCAAATCATATAGAAACGAAGCATGTAAATGTCACTCATAAGCAATGCAACAAGAAAATCCATAACATTTACAAATAATATAAAATTTAAATTCGTATATAAATTATAAATAAAATGCATGCATTAATTATGCTTTTAATAACAAAGTGCACTAATTAATTTCAATTAAAGTAAATGGACGAAATAAATTAAATATTTAATATTAAATAACATAGGATATAAATAATTACCATTTTATTATTTAAAATAAAATTAAATATATAACACGTATAAATAATTAATTCGCGTAATTTCTAAGCACATACATCATACCTGTACGACCGAAATATCGGGGCGTCACAACCTCTCCCCCTTAAAAGAATCCGTCCTCGGATTCATTGATCGCCCGGAAACAACTCGGGGGAAAATCTTTTCATCTTATCCTCCGTCTCCCACGTAGCCTCTTCCGTTTTGTCTCTTCTCCATAGGACTTTAACTAGTGGGATTTGCCGGTTTCTTAATTCTTGCAATTTCCGATCCAAAATTCTAACCGGTTTCTGAATGAAGGTAAGGTTAGGCTCCAGTTCCACTTCCTCAACAGGTAGGATCTCGGATTCGTCCGGATAATATTTCCGAAGCTGAGAAAGATGAAATACATTATGGATTCCGGTCAAACTCGACGGTAGGTCCAAACGGTAGGCCGTATCTCCAATTTTCTCAAGAATTTCATACGGTCCTAAATACCGAGGATTTAATTTTCCTCCTTTTCCAATCCTCGAGAATCCCTTACGTGGTGAGGCTTACAAGAATACCCTATCACCAACCTCAAACTTAAGATCTTTCCTTCGGTGATCGGCATAGCTTTTCTGTCCATCCTGGGCTGCTTTCATCCGTTGTCTGATTATTTGGACCTTATCAATTGCCTCTTGCACGACCCTAGAGGGTTTTTCCTTTTTCTCCCCTCGTTTCACACCTTCCTGCTTGGTCCAATTCCATTCCTCTAAATCAAAGAACAACGGTGACCTGCATTTCCGTCCGTAGATAGCCTTATATGGAGCCATTTCTATCGATGCTTGAAAACTGTTATTATAGGCAAATTCAATCAAAGGCAATTGCTCGTTCCACGAACTCGAAAAATCCAATGCACATGCTCTCAACATATCCTCCAAATATTTAATTAATCTCTCCGATTGCCGCTCTGTCTGAGGTTGGAAAGCTGTGCTGAATTGAAGCCTTGTTCCCAGATTCCTTTCCAATTCTTGCCAAAATCTAGAAGTGATCCTCGGATCCCGATATAATACAATGCTAACCGGCACACCATGAAGTCGGACAATTTCATCAACATACTTCTTAGCTAGCTTAGTCACCTTATCCGACATCCGAATAGCAAGAAAATGCGCCGATTTTGTCAATCGATCCACAATTACCCAAATTCCTTCTAAACCACCCTTCACTCTAGGAAGACCCGTAACGAAATCCATCACCACTTGTTGCCATTTCCATTTTGGGATAGGTAACGGTTGAAGTAGCCGCGATGGCTTCTGATGCTCTACTTTTACAACTTGGCAAGTCAAGCAAATGTTTCACGAAGTTGATTACATCCCGCTTGAGTCCATTCCACCAATAAAATTTCTATAAGTCCTTATACATTTTATTTCTCCCGGGATGTATCGAATACCCTGACCGATGAGCTTCTTCCAATATCAACCATTTCAACTCTTCCGGAACCACCACTCTGTTCTTAAACCTGAGAAGCCCGGTGTCATCAAATCCAAACGGACTCTCTGAATCATTTCTAGCTTTCTGCACTAACTTCTGAACCTCGGAATCCACTCTCTGAGCTTCAAACAATCTCTGCTGAAGATCCGGTTGAACAGTAATATTCCGAATACTAGCTTCCAGCTTGAAAGACTCAGATTCATCCTCAACTTCCACCTTAACACTTGACACGCTAGCTTTCCTACTAACCGCATCCGCAACCACATTAGCCTTTCCAGGATGGTAACGAATTGTACACTCATAATCCGCCAACATCTCCATCCAACGCCTCTGTCTCTTGTTTAATTCCTTCTGAGAAAGCAAATACTGGAGACTCTTGTGGTCAGAAAAGATCTCGAAAGAAATTCCATAAAGATAGTGTCTCCACTTTCCCAAAGCAAAGATCACTGCTGCAAGCTCAAGATCGTAAGTGGGATAATTCTGTTCATGATCCTTCAATTTTCTCAAGGCATAGGCTATCACCTTACCATTCTGCATCTGTAGCACCCCAGACAAATGATACCACATCCCCCGCACTAGGACCCAGACCCGGTCATAAAATAGAAGGTCCATGCCCGAATCCGAATCATAGCGAACGGGAGACCAACTCACACACTAGGCTAGACGGATCTAACTTGACGAACTCAGAGCGTGGAAGCAATTGAAACAACAAGCAGAACAGGTGACGGGTTCAACTAGCATTGATACCTAATCCCGAATATCAATTCATAATCCAACATAATAAACAGCATAAGTATCGTCATAATATCTGTTAACATCCAAGTACTAGCTTACTAACCCAACACGGGATTGTATCTAAGTAGAACATAAACATAACCTTCAAGTGTGAAACATTTATACATAACATAAGTAAAGTATGCGACAAATGCATCCTATCACCAACTAGACTGACATGTGTGACTCAGAAGACTCACTTTCGCCTAGCTCAAGCTAAAAGAAAACCTGCAAACTAAAAGATAAAATGAGGGGGGCTCAGTTAACTGACTGAGTGAGGGGGCTAATGGACACCCACAATATATATATATATATAGCATAGCACATAACAGAAGGGTGGACTCATGAGCCGAAGATAGGTGTTGCATACCAAAGACATTTCCAAAGTACCCAAAAGTATAGATATATCAGTTTTTAGAAAATATTTTGGAAACTCAATCTCGATTCATGATTCCCAGATAGAACAGATCACATGCTCGGTGAGTACGAGCTTCCAACCTTTACTCCTCATAACATATCAAAACATAGAATACAAAAATCAATTCCAACCGTCACACCAACAATGGGGGGGATGTACCGTCCCCAAACCATCCAGAATAGACATACCCTCAAGGGGTAGCGAACCCACAAGAGTCCTCCCCGGCCTTAGCCGAAGGCTCAAGATACCACACCTTCCCTATAGCACGGGTCGCGTGAAGATATCTCAAATGGAACTATACACAGGTATATCCCCGACGGCCCTAACCGTCCCGGGGGCTCCTTACCCATAGCTCCTCGGATCCACATACATACATACATACAGATGCCAATATTTCATGGCCAACTCGCTACAGAAACATAACATAACATACTTTTCAAAACAATTTACATATGCTTTCATATCTAATTCTCCAAAACAGAGTTGATTCACAAGGTCATAAACATATCATATCCAACACATACATAAATATAATAGATATACTTGCATGCAAGCGTTGAAATCAGCATATTAAGGCCATAGGTCGCATAACTGTACAAAATCCTAAACCTCACCTGAGAAACGACGAGATACAAGAACTGACCAGACGGGTGCATACTCGACCAGGTTGTCTCCGCCCTGGAGATCACTGTACAGAAAAGGAAATACAGTGTACTCGTGAGACACGACTCAAACATGAACCGCACAGACGCATGGCGATATTCATGAAGTGACATGAGGTGATCTGAATTGTTACGACACGCATATGAGATCATGAAACAGCATTATATGTCATGAATGTGTTCATGTGCACAATTAATGTTCCACAGAGTAAATATACAAGCTTCAAGTTCATATACAAGGCATAAATGCATGATCGAAGATGAAGAAGAATATTCGGACGAGTTAGAGGATTAAATAAGAATTATATTACCCCATTTAATTAATTACACTCATTTGCACGATTCAAGAATTGGTCATATTATAAACATTAATTCATTTAACCATTAATAAAGTTCCCTTTTAACTTGTAAGAGTTCATTTCAGTTTAAGAATAAAATAATACAAACAAGACCATTAAATTGTAATTGGATCACCATAAATTCAATTGACCAAAATAGATAAAATCATACCTTATTCCAGTACTGTTAAATAAGGTTATTGAAATGCACATACAGCATGCACTCCCACGCCACATTCAACATATCCAAAATTAACACAATCACACTATGGACACTTAATTTCAAAAAGAAAACAAACTGTATAAAAGAAAATAGTTACACACACAGATTAGTCATTCTAATTAGTTAGCACATTCTGATTTACATATAACTTGTAGCACAATAAATAATATATTTATGTACAACCTGCATAACATATAATATATATATATATATATATATATATATATTGATGGTGCAAGAATCTGAGCTTCCTAAATGCAACAACACTTTAATATTTGTGAGAAGGGGAAGACCATCACAGGCGTGAAAGCCTCAGGAACTGGGTTTCCTTTTTGTGCGTGGGTTCTTCCAGCTAGGATAACACCAAGAGTGCAAGAGGTAATGGTGATGCAACTGTGGTGAGATGATCACGGAGCTTAGGAAGATGCAGAAAAATGGAGAGAGGGAATGCCCAGTGTAAAGTGTATGCAGAAGATTGCTTAGGGGAGAAAGCATGCGTCCTCCTCCATTTATATGTTAGGGGTGAGGGTAGATGGGTAAATTGACCGTGTGGTCCCAAACCTGTGTTGCCCTAACACGTGGCATCCTGTGATGGTGTGAGAATGACGTCTCTGAAAAGGAGGCGGCGTGTCAGGTACAAAGTGCGCACTACCTTTGTGTCAGAGGTTGTTGGCGAGGGTCACGTGAGAGGAAGGCCCAAAGCCCTCCTTGCTAAGGCTCGGGTCCATTGCAGGGGAGGTGGGATCATTCACGAGCGATGTTGACGCTCGAAGAGTGCAGGGATGGAACCTCCACGGCAGATGACCCTTGAGCGTCAAAACCCCGAGCACCAAGAATGGGGTCCCCGCTTGGGTGCTTCCCTGGGTAGGGTGACCCTGAGGGCCCAGATGCGAGCGTCAAGCCGGTTGGCTCTGGCCCTCTACCTGAACAATTGTCCGAGGCCCAAAGGCCTGAACTAGTTGGCAAGTGAGTGGGCTGGATTGTCTCACGAGCCCATCAATGCGAGCGTGTAGTCTTCAAGTCAGTCGATGGCGACACGTGGACGGCTCTGATTCGAGTGCGTTTCTGAGTCTCATAATTTTGCCCCCCAAATTCTGCAGCATCGCTTGAGCGTACTGTAGAATTTCCAAGATAATGGAGCGTTGGGTTTTTTGAATATCCGAGGGTCGTGCCTTCGCTATAGAAGTGACCTCTTGACTTCTGCAACGGGTACAGTCTGACACCGCATTAATTGCTGTCGTGTCCACATTTAATGCTGAGTCGGAACGTGGGCGCGTGCACTCCGGGAGGCGTGAGGCGGTTACCAAAAGTGGGGAGTTTCCTAGGCGGGAAATGATTGCAATTTGAAATCTTACACCCCAATTAAGGCCAGCTTCCACCTCTATAAATAGGGTTCTGGAGGGCTCTTTGGCACTTTTCACGCCTTCAACTTCTTCAAGCATACGCAGCAAGAATTTTCCTCCATTTCCACAGATTTCGGCGAGTTTCTTCTTCAATTTCTAGGTAAAAACTCCATAAATCTTGATATTCCGATACTAACTTTTAGACTTAGGTTGTGCATGAGCGATCCTTCCAAGCAAAGAATCCCTTCTGTCTTTGGATTCATTCCAGAAATTTTCTTCTTTATTGAGTTTTCTACGAGAAATTCCACCTTCCAAAACCGAAAAGCAATCATGGCCAGGCACCCAGTTGATGATTATGTAAGGGAGATTGATGAGATGTCGGTGGGGAGTTCTTCCCCTCACGGCAATGTTCCCGCAGCTGTTCCCTTGGCTAGGTCGTCCCCAGGTGAGGGGATTCCCATGGCGATCCCAGTGGCCCAGGCTCCGGCTGATGCTAGGGATGAAGAGGTTGACGCCGCCGTTCAAGGGATGAACGAGCGTGCTCCTGGGGGGGTCGATGATCTCTTTGAAGAGATAGGCAACGTGATGGAAATGCAAAGGCAGGGGGAGAGAGTATTCCCAGTGTTGAATAGCGCTGTGAGACCCAAAGATCACAGGATCACAGTGGCTATGATGGCTCCCGAGGGCGAAGCAGGGCCATCCGGGCGTCAATTTGAGGCTGAACCCTCCAGAAGGCGCCATAGGAGAGGCAAGGAGCCTGTTACTCGAGTGAGGCAAGATAACCACCATCAAACTGATAGATCTCCAGATGAGATTGAGAGTATTTTGACGCTCGACGATTTGAGGTATTTGAGGGCGCAAGCTTATTGGGATGAAGTAGTATTTCCCATGCGACTTCCTGAGGAGGGGGAGAGGGCCAACCGACCACCGCCTGGGATGATGACGGTCTATTGGGATGCAGTCCTGGCTGGGGGTTTGAGGTTCCCCATCTCGCCCGTCACTGCCAACATCTATCACCACCTGAGGCTTTGCCCTTCACAAATTCTACCGAACGGCATAACACTAATCAACACTTTCGTGATTATGATGGTTGCGCTAGGTCGCGAACCCTCGATAGTCAATTTTGATAGCTTCATACAGGTGGCCCGCTCACCGCGCTCATCACCTACGGACGGGTTTTATTACGCCCAGGCCAAGTCGGGTTTTAAGATGATAGATTCCCCATCCACTTCCTATGGCGAGCATTGGAAGGAGAAGTATTTTTTCGTGGGGGCTCCAGGGGGATTTTTAGGGTTCATCGCCAGTTGTTGATACATGGCGAGGGTCCTTTGATTAGGGAAAGGACGAGGAATAAAGCTTTTGAGGATTGGGCACAGGGGTTAGCCTTCGAGATGAGGAGTGAGAAAAAGTGGATTAAGGCTGAAACCCTGGTGAAGAACGAGGGAGTGCTGTTTCGTTATGGCTTGTCTTGCCCTCCAGACATGATACTCAACCCTCCAGTTAACATCATGGCCCTCGATGGTTAGATTCTAGGAACTAACCATTCTAACTTTTAGAATAGCCTTCTAACTTAGAGTGATGGCTGTATCTTTGCATCTGCGATTTGAGCAACCAACTCCTGACGCTCGTTTTTTCTCGTTTGCAGGTGTTCAAATACTATCTCAAGACATGAATGCTGAAGCTCTTTCCCGCATGTTGGGTGCTCCGGGAGCTGGTGCTAACCCTCGACAACAACAGCAGCAGAATCAAGAACGACCCCCAAATGCTCCGAGGGGCAGAGGAATTCGGCGAAGGTAAGGGCGAGGCGATGGAGGCAGGGGTGCCGGAAACGAGGCTCCAGCCGTTGGTCCCGTCGAGGACCTTACCCTAGATGGCGCTCGGGAGGTTACCCCGACTCCAGCTGCTCCCGAGGGGCCTATAGCGCTCAGCTCCAGCACTTCCCACAATCGATCCGGGGAGTTAGCCCGCATCCAAGAAGGGATTAGGGCCGAGCGCCAAGGAAAAAGAAAGATAATGCCGGACTCTATCCCAATCTCAGGTAAAGAGAAGGAGGTGGTTGTAGGCCACCGGGGCGAGGGTAGCGATACATCCTCCTCTGAGGACGAGGACTTCTGGAAGATTGGCTATCGCGGGGACTGTCGATACAAGCGCCAAAGGAAGGACGGTCCCGTCCTGCTGAAAAAGAGCGTCTTTTCTGTCAACATGGTCTCTGACATCGTCGGAAAGCTCCAGTTCTCCGCCGACCACGACAAACTGAACGAGCATGATGCCGCTCAGGTCGCGGATGACGCATGTCACGCCCTCCTGACGGTTAGACCTCGATTCCCTCAGTAAAATTCCCCTTCTTATCTTTTCATTCTGATGGTGTTTTTCGCTTATGGCTTACTAGGAAGTAATCCCGAGGGTCAAGAATCTGCAAGGGCGAGCGCAAGCCTACTCCGAGCATAAGGCCAAGTACAAGAAGTTGCTGCGCATCTCGGACCCAGGCCAATTGCAGGAGGATTACAATAATGTCAGCGCTCAACTGACCTCCGCCAACATTGAGAACGGTCGGCTAAAGAAAAATCTGAAGAAGTCCGATGACTCTTTTCTGGTCCTTAACGAGCGTTATAGGAAATTGAAGGATGAGCGGGACCAGCTGAGGGTGCTGAACAGGGAGCTGGGTGAGCAACTGGTGGAGAGCACTCGCCAAAACAAGGAGACTAAGAAGGCCCTTGCAGATTTGCAGGGCAAAGTGCAGGGTTTGGAGGCGAGGGTATCCTGGGAGGCCGTGATGAAGTTCGTACACTCGAAGGCTTTTGTGTTCGCAGCCAACATCCAATGCTTTGACAATGCTCGGCGTTTCTTCCACAAAGCGATAGGGCAAATGGTGAAGCTGGGTCTGGCTCCCGATAGTGCTCGGTCCGACGTGCGCCTGCGTATGGACCTGGATGAGAATTGCGAGCCCATGGTCCAGGACGAGGATCCCACTGAGAGTCTGGCCGAGCCGGAGTACCAGGAGTTGGTGCAAACGCTCCAACGGGAATTTATAGCTGCCAATGCTCTAGGTCCTGGGCCCATCCAGATAGAAGACGAGGGCACGGTGATGGATACTGCGGACGTCGAAGAACCGGGCGAGGCTCAAACTTCTGACGCCAACGTGTTGGCCCCGGTTCCTCTCGCAACTGCTCCTCCCGAGCCTGACGCTCCAGCCCAGTGAAGCTCCCTTGATTGTTAATCCCGTTTAAATTCTTCTTCCCATCTATGAACAATTTTATGCTAGTACTTAATACTCCAGTTATTTCCTGAACACTGTGGATTCCTTTATGTTGCTTTTCCATATATTCGAACTCCTTTTTTACTGCATGAATGTCTGATTACTTTCTCTTATACTTGTGAATGGTGAATGATGTTATTTCATTACGCTCGCCGCTTTTATATTAATATCTCTTGTTTGAGCGTTCGCGAGGGGCGTGTTGGTGCACGAGGGCGTTTTCTTTGAGGGTGCCCCGACATTCATCATAATGTGCCATCAGTTTAAAGCTTGGTAGCGTCTGGCGATTTGAGGGGCGTAGAAACGGGCGCGAGGGTGTTTCCCATGGATGTTCCCTGGCCGTATTAGCAATGAGGCTCGGATTTGATCTTAGGAAACCTTTAGGGATTTTCCTAAGTATTGGCCCAATAATGTGCACCCTCGTTTCGGATGCTCCAATGAGTTGTACGCACTTTAGAAATCAACCGTAGGATTTGCTAAGTGTGGGAAAGAATAGAGCGTAACCGTGGGGTTAGCGCCGTTTCGAGGGACCAATGAAAGAATTGGTCCAGGATCCAATACTATATGAGTGTGCTTTTACTCAATAAGCTGAGGGTTATCGGGGTTTTTACGAGCGCGAGCTGGAGTGGCGAGCACTCAACTGGCCTAAATTAAGCATTCTGCTCCCCGTTTTTCGACACGCTCATTTTTTAGGACTTTATCTACTTACAAATCGTTCAAACTGTTCCGGGTGGATGGTTATAAGCACCTAGATAGTGTCACTTTGGAACGATTGATGTATCGCGTGGGCCGTTCGACGTGGAGGATGCTCGACACGGAGTAGGCCTCTCGTCGCTCGAATCATTTGATCAAATAGGACAGCAAACAAATAGCAAAAATAAAGAACTAAATACTTACTGTTGTATAAATGCATTTTGAAATGATTACAGCACGCTTTCCGTCAAAGGAAAGCACTCCATGCCGCAGACGGGCAATTACAAAAGAACTGATGTTTACACGTAGAACATTCTAAGGTTACATGCATTCCATGGCTTAGGGAGCCGCTCGCCTTGCAAAGTTTCCAATAGGTAGGTATTGTTTGCTCGTACCTGGATGACTTTGAAGGGGCCCTCCCAATTGGGGTCCAACTTACCCACATGTTTGGAGACTTCAACTTTTTTGAGGACCAAGTCCCCTAGCTGAAAAGTCCTCTCCTTAACATGTTTGTTGTACTGGCGGGTGACGGTCGCTTTGTATTTGTGGATACATGCCCAAGCAGTATTCCTCTTCTCATCCAACAAATCTAACTCTAGCGCCCGATTGGCTTCGTTAGCAGCAGGCTCGAAATAGGCAACGCGTGCGGATTCTTGAGCGATTTCCGCAGGTATCATAGCCTCGGAGCCATAGACGAGGGAGTAGGGAGTTTCCCCCGTTGCCGCTCGCGAGGTAGTACGGTACGCCCACAAGGCTCCCTGAAGTTCTTCAGCCCATTCGCCCTTCTTACTCTCGAGCATCGTCTTCAGATGCTGGAGTATGGTTCTATTGGTTACTTCCGCTTGACCGTTGGCCTGAGGGTGGCCCACGGAAGTGAAACGTTGCTCAATCCCAAGTTCGTAGCACCAATCCCGCGTGTCAACGGCGATGAATTGGGATCCATTGTCTGAGATGAGTACTCTCGGGATGCCGTATCTGCAAATGATGTTCTTCCAAATGAAATCCCTCACAACCTTGAACGTTATTTTCGCGACTGCTTCAGCTTCGGCCCATTTAGTGAAGTAATCCACAGCAAGTATTACGAATTTCTTTTGTCTGGCCGCCATCGGGAGGGGTCCCACAATGTCAATGCCCCACTGATCAAAAGGCCACGAAACGTCAATAGGAATCATTTGGGCTGTCGACAACTGAGGGGTGTTAGAGTGAAATTGGCACTTAGGACATTTCTTGGAGTAGCTAATAGCATCCTGCAGCACCGAGGGCCAGTTAAACCCACTCCTTAAGACTTTCTTTGCCAAGATCCGACCGCCCGAGTGGTTCCCGCAACTTCCACTGGGTACATGTTCTAAAACTTCCTTGGCCTGCGAGGGTCTCAAGCATCTCATCGGTGGGCCCTGGAAGGACCGCTTGAATAGCCGACCCTCGGCGTCCAACGAGAAAGGAGGGGCTTTGTTTCTGATTTTCCGAGCTTCAACTTTGTCGCTTCGGCTGGTCCCATCCCGGAGGAATCTGATAATTTCGTCGAGCCAACAAGGCTCGGAGGGGTCAATCATATTCACTTCCTTCGAAGGTCCGCTTCTGCTTATCAGCGGCTCCTCAGTTCTATGAAACGTAACAGTACGCTCGCTAAATCCATCCAGGGTGGATGCGAACTTTGAGAGAGCGTCAGCACGTTCTTTTTCTGCCCTTGGGACCTGCAAAAGGTGGAACTCCCTGAACTTGGCTATCACCTCCTTAGCGCTCGTCAGATACTGCACCATGGTAGCTTCTCGAGCCTCATAAGAACCGTTAATTTGACTCGCGATCAACTGCGAATCCACATATGCAGTGACCCGAGTGGCACCATTTTGGAGCGCGATCCTGAGCCCCTGGGTGAGGGCTTCATACTCAGCTTCATTGTTGGTGACTTGGAACGCCAGCTTGATGGCATAGTCAACTTCAACTCCAAGAGGGTCTCTGAGGGTCACCCCGGCTCCCCTCCCTTGTGAGGTCGAGGAGCCATCAGTGTGCAGTAGCCATAGACCATCCTCTGCTGAGGGCTCAGTATCTAAGTTGAAACGTTCCACCAATAGGTCGGCCACGGCCTGAGCCTGTATCGCCGTGCGAGGCTCAAAGGTGATGTCGAATTGACTGAGTTCAATTGACCATTTAATTAATCTCCCTGAGACGTCCGGCTTTGCGAGCACTTGTTTGAGGGGCTGATCTGTGAGCACCACGATAGAATGCGCTTGGAAATAAGGCCTTAGCCTCCGAGAGGCATTGACGAGCGCAAAAGCAAATTTCTCTATTTCCATGTATCTTTTCTCCGCTCCATGTAGAGTCTTGCTCAGATAATACACCGGCATATGTTTACGCTCGCGGACAGCCACAAGGACCGCGCTCGTGGCTTCCAGGGAAACTGATAGATAGACAAACAAGTTCTCCCCCGGGTTAGGTTTGGTCAACAAAGGCGCGCTCGAAAGGTACTGCTTCATGTCCTGCAGAGCCTTTTCGCCGTCCCCGCTCCAGGTAAAGTTACGAGCGTTACGCAGAATTTTGAAGAAGGGCAAATTCCTGTCCGCTGAGCGGGAGATGAACCTATTCAATGAAATGATCTTACCCACAAGCACCTAGACCTCTCTCAGATTGCGAGGGGAGGGTATGTTTAGGATTGCTTTAATCTTTTCTGGATTTGCTTCTATGCCCCGTTGGCTGACCATGTACCCCAAAAACTTGCCACCCCACACGCCGAATGTACACGTGGAAGGATTCAGTTTCATACCATAACGACGCAAGATGTTGAACGCTCGTTTTAGGTCTTGCAGATGAGAAGATTGGCGTTCGCTCTTAATGATCATGTCGTCCACATATACTTCCATGGATCTTCCAATTTCACCCTCGAACATTCTGTTGACGAGGCGTTGGTATGTCGCTCCTGCGTTTTTGAGCCCGAAGGGCATAACCTTGAAGCAATAAATGCCCATGTGAACCACGAACGCGGTTTTGGGGCGATCCTCAAGGGCCATAAATATCTGATAATATCCTTGAAAGGCGTCCATCATGCTCATAAGTTCACACCCAGCGGTCGAATCCACCAACTGATCAATTCTAGGCAGGGGGTACGGATCCTTGGGACACGCCTTGTTGAGGTCCGTGAAGTCATTGCACATACGCCACTTGTTGGCGCTCTTCGGAACGAGCACCACATTGCATAGCCATTCGGGATATAGAATTTCTTCTATGTACTGAGCGTCAAGCAGTTTATTGACCTCTTCTTCTATGACCTGCCTTCGGAACCCATGGACGTCTCTCTTCTTCTGCTTTATAGGTTTGAAGGCAGGATCCACATTCAGCCTGTGGACAATAACGCTCAGATCTATGCCAGTAAGGTCGGAAGCCTTCCAGGCAAATACATCAATATTTTCCCGCAAGAACTCAATCATCATAATCTGAGAGGGACCGTCGAGACTGGAACCTATTTGTGTGGTCTTTTCTCGATTCCCGGGCTCCAATTCGATGGTCAGAAAGTTCTCCGTAGGTTCCACCCGCACTTCAGGCCTCGGTAGTTCGAGCGCTCTTTTCTTGCCTGTAATTTTCCCGCTTGTGTCCTCCGAGGGTATATGGTCCTCGTCTTCCGAGGAGGAAACCCCAACCTCTCCGAGGGGCGAATTCCTAGCAACTACGGGTTTGTCCGTGGCTCCCTTCTGGTTCTTCTTCTTATAGAGCTTGGCCCTTTTGCGCTCGGGGCCATCTTCGTCTAGCTTTGGGAAGTCAACAGACTTTTTGGTGGAGCCTGCTTGGATAGGTTGTTTGGGCTTGTGGCTTCGGAGGGAGAGTATGTAGCATTCCCAAGCTTCCTTAACATTACACAGTACTTCTCCAGTACCCTCGGGGGTGGGAAACTTGACTTTTTGATGATAGGTGGAAATTATAGCTTTGAAGTCGACGAGGGCTGGGCGCCCAATGATGATATTGTATGGAAGGTCCACTTCGACCACCACATAGAGAACGTTCAAAGTTTTTCGCTGTGGAGGGCGACCGAAAGAGATGGCCAAGCGAATTTGTCCGCGAGGGACAATCTCGGAACCTCCAAGGCCGACGAGGGCTGTTCTGAGGGGTTCGAGCGGAATGTTCGTGATGTTCATTTTTTGGAACGTGGAGTAAGGCAAAAAATTCACGGAGCTTCCACTATCAATCAAGACCCTCTTTACAATGTGATTGTGTACATCTAAGCTAACCACCATGGGGCAGTCAGAGGTTTCACCGACCCCATGGGGTGTTACAATGTGCTCTAAATCCTTTTCTGTGAATCCTACGCTCCCATCCTCTTCCGAGCGTGATGGTTGATCAATAGAGAGCACCGGCTTGGGCTGGATGATCTTTGGTCATAGCTCCGAATGTAGCGACGTCGGGAGGCGTTAGAGTCACCGCCCGAGGGTCCCCCGGCGATCATGTGAATGACCGCGAATGGTTGATTTTCCATGTCTGAAGCTTTCCCTTTTCCACGATCGCTGGGCTCGGTGTGACGGTGACGCGGGCTCCGAGAACACGAACGACTTCCCCCCCGCGCATGTGCTCGCTCCGCACAGTGCTCGTCGTACCTCTCCAACACCTTTACGAACTCCTTAAGGTGCCCCCCAGCGATCAGCCTCTGAATCTCCCTTTCTAGCTGATGACATTCACTGGTGTCATGCCCTTTCTGTTTGTGGAAAGCGCAGTATTTTCCCGAGCGCTTCTGAGCCTCGGTTTCTCTCAACTTTGACGGCCTCTTAAATAGCTTCTTGTCCGCCATGGCATAAACTTCCGCAATAGGGCGGTTGAGAGGAATGCGCTCGAACTTCCGAGGGGGCGGAGAGTTGCGTCGTGTGGAAACTGGGCTGCGGCGACGACCCCTGTTAGAATCCGTCCAGTCCTCGGGTACTTTGCTGGGACGAGGGGCGTTCGCCATTTTCTGATCCCTTGCGATGTACATATCCTCGAGAGTAAAGAAAGAGTCCGCAATTTCCCTAATCTCCATCAGCGAGCGTGGCTTTTTCTTGGCCACCTCTTCCACAAATTCCTTGCTGACGTAATGCTTCATGTTGATAGCTCCAAACAGAACATGCCTCAAGAAGTCCATAGAGGGCTTTTCTAACAACAAGATCTCCTTGTTGAATCTTCCCATGAAAGACCGTAAAGTTTCGTTCGGCCCTTGGACCAAACTGTAAAGAGCGGTCGCGGCTGGGGCCGGTGCCTTCAAAGAGTTAAAGTGGCTGATGAAAGCATCCGTCAAGTCATAATACCCCCGAATTGAGCGTGGGGGAAGCTTTTTGTACCAGTCTTGGGCCATTCCTGTGAGAGAGGTGACAAACACCTTGGCCCAATAATTGCTCGGGTGATCATACAAGTGCATAAGATGTACAAAATGATCCAGATGCTCGGCTGGATCTGTGGTTCCATCATACCTGTTGACAGCTGTGGGGATTTTGCCTTTCCCCGCACGGGTCATTAGTACCTCCTCAAAGAGGGGTGAATCGCCCGTCATGATTCTATAATCCTTGTCCTCGGGATCTTCATAGCTGGCTTCTCTCCTGCGGCGGGAAATTGGGCTACGTGGTCGGCGAGCGTCTTTGGCCTTGGACCTTTCGTCCCCATCACGGGGGACTTGAGACCTTGCTCGAGAGAGCTGCTCTACCACATTCTGGAGCCCTCTAATTTGGTCTTGTACCGCGGCCAACTGAGGGTCACCAACATTTCTGCGGTTTGCCCTTCCTGTGGCCCTCGATTGGACCTCTCCATTATCTCCGGCCGCCTCATTTCGAGGGGCCCTTTCATCTCCTACAGGTGGTTGTTCTTGCTGGACCCTCGGTGGGGCCTCATTTTCTTGATTCGGTGGTGGTGGAAGCTGTTGGGCCCTTAGCGCATTTTGAGTCATCGTCAGGGGGTGTGCTGGGAGTCCTCCCAGGGGTGGGGCTATTCGAGCGCCCGCGTGTGAAGGGAAATAATCCGCAGTGAAGTGTTCCCAGGCATTCTGCACGGCTTGACTCTCGCATTGCGCATACAGCGCCTGAAGTTGTTGTGTAGTGATTTGGGGCATCTCTACCCCCTGTATTTCCCTTGGCATCGATAAGGGGAGGTTCAACGTCCCCACTTGATACGGCTGGACCAAAGATACCATTCCAGGCATCATTCCAGGCATTACCCCGGGCTGCGTCAGAGTGTACCCTGATGGCGGCATGGCCATAGGGTACATGCCACGATGGGGGGTAGAGATATTTGGGGCGAAAGCTGGGGGGGAGGATTGGAGCACGATCCTCCGGCTTCATTTCCAGTTGGAGGAGGAGCGGCAGCGGCGGCATCAACGTCTCCGGCGACACGCGGAGGTGCGCCCCCGGCGGGGGTGGGGCTTTCAGCGTTCTCTCCATTGGCGGGAGGAAGATCTCCTCTATTCCCCAGAGTTCCGGATCTTGTAGCAGTAACCATGATGAAAGACTTTGGTGTCACTCTTCAACTAGCTTTTAAAGGAAGAAACTGGTAACGACGAAGATGGTGGTGATGGAGTTTCCCACAGACGGCGCCAAAAATGATGGTGCAAGAATCTGAGCTTCCTAAATGCAACAACACTTTAATATTTGTGAGAAGGGGAAGACCATCACAGGCGTTAAAGCCTCAGGAACTGGGTTTCCTTTTTGTGCGTGGGTTCTTCCAGCTAGGATAACACCAAGAGTGCAAGAGGTAATGGTGATGCAACTGTGGTGAGATGATCACGGAGCTTAGGAAGATGCAGAAAAATGGAGAGAGGGAATGCCCAGTGTGAAGTGTATGCAGAAGATTGCTTAGGGGAGAAAGCATGCGTCCTCCTCTATTTATATGTTAGGGGTGAGGGTAGATGGGTAAATTGACCGTGTGGTCCCAAACCTGTGTTGCCCTAACACGTGGCATCCTGTGATGGTGTGAGAATGACGTCTCTGAAAAGGAGGCGGCGTGTCAGGTACAAAGTGCGCACTACCTTTGTGTCAGAGGTTGTTGGCGAGGGTCACGTGAGAGGAAGGCCCAAAGCCCTCCTTGCTAAGGCTCGGGTCCATTGCAGGGGAGGTGGGATCATTCACGAGCGATGTTGACGCTCGAAGAGTGCAGGGATGGATCCTCCGCGGCAGATGACCCTTGAGCGTCAAAACCCCGAGCACCAAGAATGGGGTCCCCGCGTGGGTGCTTCCCTGGGTAGGGTGACCCTGAGGGCCCAGATGCGAGCGTCAAGCCGGTTGGCTCTGGCCCTCTACCTGAACAATTATCCGAGGCCCAAAGGCCTGAACTAGTTGGCAAGTGAGTGGGCTGGATTGTCTCACGAGCCCATCAATGCGAGCGTGTAGTCTTCAAGTCAATCGATGGCGACACGTGGACGGCTCTGATTCGAGTGCGTTTCTGAGTATATATATATATATATATATATATATATATATATATATATATAGATATAGATATTTAATATATATAACACACGCACAAATCACGATTGACAGACAAAAATAATTTCTAATGTAACCACAACATTCAATTACATGACAACATAAATACTCAGTCACACCTTACTCAAGACACACACCCACAATTAATTCATTAGTCATTAGGATGGTACTGAACAACTTCCACGCACACACACATTCACAAATACCACTTATACCTATTATATATATAAAATTCCATTTATGTACATGTATACAACAAGCACCCACTAACAATTAATCTATTTAACTTAATTAAAAGAATAATTGAATAACTAATCAGGAATCAGGTTTGATTCAGAAACCAATATCTAAGCCTTAAACCGAGTAAATTTAACTTCGTTATTGAACCCAAACTAGCCAATACAATCTATTATTAAACGAAACAAAACAAAGATTTAAATAACAAATGCGTATCCAAAACTATTAAACCCACAATTGAATGACTTCATATAGAATTCCTTTTTAAAAAAAAACGTGTATTTAAAATAATTGAATCTCCAATTTACTGCTCTAGCAAAACTGATATAAGAATCAATCCAACTGTAATTTAATAAAGCCAATTACGTACAAGAAGTAAATTTTACATTCACAATACAACAATTAATCCTATAATACAAGTTATACAGTAGTTTAAAACAGAAGAAAAAGGGGTTTACGATTGAAGGATGAGCAGCGGCGGTTGCTGCCTCAAATGGCGATGCCTGTGGATTGAGGGCTGATAGTCTTCTTGTGGCAAATGGCGAAAACCGAAAAAGATGGTGACCGGTGTTCAAAAAGGGAGGGTCTGCAGAGGAAATGGCGTTGAAGGCTCCGCTTGATGTTGTTCCCGACTTAGCCGAGAGAGATTGACATAACAAGGGGAAAAATGAGAGCAAAAGGGGCAGTGGTTGTACCGGGTAGATATCTGACGGCAAGGTGGCGGCGGCGTTAGGGCTGCTTCTTGTCGTCCGAAATGGGAGAGAAAGAGAGCAGGGTGGCGTTTGCGGTTGTCCAAGGAAGTGCAGACTGCGGTTGGATCTAAAACAAGAGAGAGGACGTCGTTTGCTGCAGATCTATTTCCTCTGTTGGCGACGAGATGGCGGGGCTTCTGGATATGGCGATGGTGGTGGTCGCCTGAAATGGAAGCCAACGGCGGAGACGGCACGGCGGCGGTGGCGTGGAAGGTGGTTGTTGTTGCGCCGCTGCTATCTCTTCTGGAAACCGAAATGGGAGAAGAAAAGATGGGAATTTGTTGCTGGTCCTTCCCTTCTCAGATCTCGAACGAGAGAGGAAGATGGAGCGCGGTGGTTGTTTGCCGGAGGATGGTGGTCGCCTTGCAGATGAGATGGCGACGGCTACAGGGTGTCTTCCCTCTGCAGACCTGAATGAGGGAGAGATGATGAATGGTGGTACTTGTGGTGGAGGAGGGCTGAGTCGCGGCGGAGCAAGGACCTCGAGAGGCCACGCTGTTACGCCGTTGCTACTGTTGAAGACGAAGGGAGAGAAGAACTACAGAAAGAGATGCTGCTACGGCTGATTCTCGGCGTGAGAGAGGAGGAAGAAGAAAATGAAGGCAGCACTTAGGGTTTCTCGGTTAAGAAGGGACTAATTCTCCCAAAAATGTGATTAAGTCCCTCAAGAACTTAGTTGATGCGATTGAGTCCCCAAGTTCCATACAAAGATCAATTAAGTCCAATTAAAGTTTAAGAAATTATTAAAGTAACCCCAAGATTTAGAGTAGTGTTCAAATAAGTCCAAATTGAATTTCTCATAATTGGAAATAGATCCCCAACTTTTATTAATTTCAGATTAGCCCACATGATTTAATCTAAAGAGAAATTAGACACAAAACACATATTTCAATTAAGTTCACATATTTCCATAAGATTACAATTGAGCCAATAAAACAATTAAAACATGATTAAAGCCATTCAAACACAAGCAGAGTTAAATAAATAACAATCTAATCGCACGAAAATGACATCGTATCTTGCTCCGAAAATGCGGGGTGTTACACCCTTCCCCCCTTAAGAGAACCTGGTCCCCAGGTTCCACTGCTGAGCTGGAAAAGCTTCGAGTTGTAGTGTCTTAACCCTTCTCGAGGAAAAGCTTCCGTTGTGAAGTTTACTCTCATTGTCTTTACTGAACCTTTCTCGCGATGTCTCGTTGCTATTGGGATTCATTCGAGTACTGGACCGTTACTTTCATCAAGTTGTTCATCATTTCCATAAGACGAATAGTTGTCAATGCACTCAACTTCGATGGCGTCGCAAACTCGTCACTGTAGACCGTAGCCAGGACAACGTGTAACGCATCCTCAACAACCAAGAGAGAATCCTATCTCCCGGCAAGTAAGCGGGAGAACCAAGTCTCTCAAACACACAAACGAGAGAACCCCGTCTCTCCAGCACACAAATGAGAGAATCCCGTCTCTCCAGCACACAAATGAGAGAACCCCGTCTTTCAAACACATAATTGAGAGAACCCCGTCTCTCAAGCACAGAATTGAGAGAACCCCGTCTCTTGGCCTAAGTCGGACAGATTCCAACATCTCCCAACATTCTAATTTGAGAAAATTCAGCATTTCTCAAACCCTGCCTAAATTCAAGAGAATCCAGCATCTCCCGAATACCTAAGTACAAGAGAATCCAGCATCTCTCGTCCACGAAACTTAGAAAGAAACCAACATCTTTCTATCACATAAATAGAGAGAATCCCACAACTCTCGAACCCGTAATTAGAGGGAACCTAAGGTCTCTCTTGCATATAAATCCACTGAGTAGTTATTCATACATACACACATCAGAGTAACACTTGACGAAAAGTATGTGATGCATGTTTGTTGTACCTTATACAACTGATATCGGCATCCCTTGAGCATAGATTCAACACTCATACCTCAACTCAAGGGGGATATCGCGATGGAATCCTTGCAAAACAAGGTTACTGTATGTATATATGTTATATGCGAAGTTAGTGAGCAATCAAGAGAGTTTTAAATCACACAGGCATGAATAGTTCACATAAGTACATAACTCATTCATTTCAGCAACAGTTCATAAATAGTAGAAGTTTCAAGTTACAATTACTAGATCACGTATCCAAGTTATCACAATTAAAACAATAGTTAGTCGTCACTCACATCAAGCAAAACAAGGTAAGAGTATTTAAGCGATGCATGTATGCAAATGCCATGAATGCTGGGCGTACCGTTAACCGACGTGTAAAAATCTTAACAAGAAAGTCGAGATGAAGCAGTAGGAGTTGATTAAGCCGACAATGATGCAACCCTCTCCATCTGAACTTCTTTGTCTTGAGTCTTTTCGTAAAGTGGTAACTCAACAAAGTTTGTTTATCACCCAACTCCTTACTATACAATAATCCTTGCTCAACTACAAACATCCTCAGTTTCACCCAAGAATTCTCATTTATGTGTTAAATCTTAGTCTGCTCATCTTCAAGGAGTTGTCCATGATTCGTTTGTCAATTAGATACTTACCTCAGAGTTTCGTTGGATGATCGTGGTGCTAAGCACTTCCCAAACAATCCATGGTATATGATTCTGAAACTTGGATAAAGTCTTTCGACATCTAAGTGTTCTATTCCCACATCAACAATGTCTTCCATCTCATCTTGAAGAAACACCCAAAGAGCTAACAACCAATCTTGTCTTGTCTCTCGTTAACTCTAAATGGCACCAAAATCTTCAACACTCACCGATGGTTTGTAGCTCGTTGCTTAAGTAACATTGTTACCGATCCACATCCCTTGAACTTGATCGGATCTTATTTGATCGGATTCTTCTACATTAACTCGTTTCCATCAACAAGATGACTACTTCCAAATAAGCGAATCATCATGGCGAAAGCTCATCAAACTCCTTCAAAACGGCTTTACTTGATCAGACACTCCTCCATTGACTCATTTCCTCAACAAGGTGACTACTTTCAGATGAACGAATCCTCAAGGTTAAAATTCCTCAAACTTCATCTTTCAATTGACTTTAAGGTAGTAAGTCAATATAGCAAATCTTATCCCTTCATCTCTGAACCTTTTCGTGAACATTGATCTTGGTAAAGAATCCTTTCATCTTCGAATTATGGTATGTTTTTGTTGTAGTGCCAATAGGTAGTGTTGACGAAGGGAAATCTTAGTGTTGACTCATAGGGCACCCTGAAATTCAAACACTAAATTCGATGCATGCGGGTTAAAGATGCAAATGAAATGTAACACGTATATCACGTAAATGCAACAATTAGTTGCAATTTCTAAAACACATAAAATAAGATGTTGCATAATCAAAGTCATGATGAGCACACAATCATAAAATTAATGAACAATTCATGCAGAAGGGTCAAAATATCAAGTCAAACAAATGCAATGCGCAATTATTCCTATGCCGTACGACCTAGACAGACTCAACACGACTCAAGAGCTCGGTTTTGCAACCTAGAGCTCTGATACCACTTAAGGATGTAGCACCCCAGATAAAGTATACCACATCCCCCGCACTAGGACCCAGACCCGGTCATGAAATAGAAGGTCCATGCCCGAATCCGAATCATAGAGAACGGGAGACCAACTCACACACTAGGCTAGACGGATCTAACTTGACGAACTCAGAGCGCGGAAGCAATTGAAACAACAAGCAGAACAGGTGACGGGTTCAACTAGCATAGATACCTAATCCTGAATATCAATTCATAATCCAACATAATAAACAACATAAGTATCATGATAATATCTGTTAACATCCAAGTACCAGCTTACTAACCCAACACGGGATTTTATCTAAGTAGAACATAAACATAACCTTCAAGTGTGAAACATAAATACATAACATAAGTAAAGTATGCGACAAATGCATCCTATCACCAACTAGACTGACATGTGTGACTCAGAAGACTCACTTCCGCCTAGCACAAGCCAAAAGAAAACCTGCAAACTAAAAGATAAAATGAGGGGGTCAGTCAACTGACTGAGTGAGGGGGGCTAACGCACACCGACTATATATATATATATATATATATATATATATATATATATGTATAGCACAACACATAACAGAAGGGTGGACTCATGAACCGGAGATACGTGTTGTACCAAAGACATTTCCAAAGTACCCAAAAGTATAGATATATCAGTTTTTAGAAAATGTTTCAGAAACTCTATCTCGATTCATGATTCCCAGACAGAACAGATCACATGCTCGGCGAGTACGAGCTTCCAACCTTTACTCCTCAGAACATATCAAAACGTAAAATACAAAAATCAATTCCAACCGTAACACCAATGATGGGGGGAATGTACCGTCCCCAAACCATCCAGAACAGACATACCCTCAAGGGGTAGCGAACCCACAAGAGTCCTCCCCGGCCTTAGCCGAAGGCTCAAGATACCACACCTTCCCTACAGCACGGGTCTCGTGAAGATATCTCAAATGGAACTACGCACAGGTATATCCCCGACGGCCCTAACATTCCCGGGGGCTCCTTACCCATAGCTCCTCGGATCCACATACATACATACATACAGATGCCAATATTTCATGGCCAACTCGCTACAGAAACATAACATAACATACCTTTCAAAACAGCTTGTATATGCTTTCATATCTAACTTTCCAAAACAGAGTTGATTCACAAGGTCATAAACATATCATATCCAACACATACATAAATATAATAGATATACTCGCATGCAAGGGTTGAAATCAGTATATTAAGGCCATAGGTCGCATAACTATACAAAATCCTAAACCTGACCTGAGAAACGACGAGATACAAGAACTGACCAGACGGGTGCATACTCCACCAGGTTGTCTCCGCCTTGGAGATCACTGTATAGAAAAGGAAACACAGTGTACTCGTGAGACACGACTGTAACATGAACCACACAGACGCACGGCGATATTCATGAAGTGACATGAGGTGATCTGAATTGTTACGACATGCATATGAGATCATGAAACAACATTATATGTCATGAATGTGTTCATGTGCACAATTAATGTTCCATAGAGTAAATTTACAAGTATCAAGTTCATATACAAGGCATAAATGCATGATCGAAGAGGAAGAAGAATATTCAGATGAGTTAGAGGATTAAATAAGAATTATATTACCCCATTTAATTAATTACACTCATTTGTACGATTCAAGAATTGGTCATATTATAAACATTAATTCATTTAACAATTAATAAAGTTCCCTTTTAAGTTGTAAGAGTTCATTTCAGTTTAAGAATAAAATAATACAAACAAGACCATTAAATTGTAATTGGATCACCATAAATTCAATTGACCAAAATAGATAAAATCATGCCTTATTCCAGTACTGTTAAATAAGGTTATTTAAATGCACATACATCATGCACTCCCACGCCACATTCAACATATCCAAAATTAACACAATCACACTACGGACACTTAATTTCAAAAAGAAAACAAACTGTATAAAAGAAAATAGTTACACACACAGATTAGTCATTCTAATTAGTTAGCACATTCTGATTTACATAAAACTTGTAGCACAATAAATAATATATTTATGTACAACCTGCATAATATATAATATATATATATATATATATATATATATATATATATATATATAACACGCACAAATCACGATTGACAGACAAAAATAATTTCTAATGTAACCACAACATTCAATTACATGACAACATAAATACTCAGTCACACGTTACTCAAGACACACACCCACAGTTAATTCATTAGTCATTAGGATGGTACTGAACAACTTCCACGCACACACACATTCACAAATACCACTTATACCTATTATATATATACAATTCCATTTATGTACATGTATACAACAAGCACCCACTAACAATTAATCTATTTAACTTAATTAAAAGAATAATTGAATAACTTATCAGGAATCAGGTTTGTAACGCCCCGATTTCTCGGACGTAAAGGTACAATGTATGTGTTTACTAATTTGCGCGAATTAATTGTTTTTACGTGTTTTATATTTAATTTTATTATAATTGTTATTATTTTATTATATTATATTATAATATTTTATTCTAATATTATTAATTATATATATATATTTCGTATTATATATATATATGTATATATGTTTAATTATTATATTATTAAATTAATGATTATGCTAATTATATGTTATGTTAATTAATCATGGTTTAATTAATTATTTATATATGTATATAATTATACGTAGATAAATATATTTATGCATGAATTTCAATTTTTGCATGGGAATTAATATGCATGCATGCAAATCATAATTGTGCATGGGAAATTTTATACATTTTGCATGAATTGCATGATTAGGTTTGTTCGTTTATTTTGTGCTTCGTTCTTATATGATATGATATCTAATTGCCGCGATTTTGTAATATGTTGTACATATATGTGTTATGAACATGATTTTATGCTCAATTTATGTTTTTGAATTCAATTGATAGGTTAACGAATTTAATTTCATTTGAGGAACCAAAACGGGAGCTAACGAGCACTTAGCGTACCCTTGCTTCCGAATTTAATATCTTGAGCTCGGGAACTCGGATTCGAGTTCCGTCAAATCCGCTGAACTCGTAACGAAGATTCGAGTTTAGTAAACCTAGCCTTACATTTTTCCTAAGTCGTTTGAACCTTCGAATTTCTACCGAAAAACGAATCGGTGATCAACTGGACCTTGTTGCATTAATTCAGCCATATCTTGGACAAACCATAACCAAATTAACCATGGTTGGATTCTTTGAAACCCTAACTCAACCCTCTATCATTACATGATAAGCCCTAACCGAGATTATCCCCTCACAATGCCCAAAACTCAGCCAAAGTTTCTGTTCTGAATTCCAGACCCGTAACCCTTCGAGCCTTGGAGATTTTGGAGCTCAAATCTCATCCAAACTTCAACCAATCATCAAGGTAAGTTAAGGGTTGTATTATATGATTAATTCTGAGCATTTTCATCTTTTCATTCATGATTTTTAAGCATGATTTCTCGATTTTCTGGGCAATTTCCGAAATGAAGGTTTTTGGACAAATTTATGATCTTCTTTGATTCTTAACGGTTTTGATCGATTCCAAGCATGAGAATGATTGTTTTGACATCCTCATATCATTTATGGTCATTGATTTCGTGGTTGTTGAAGTATTTATGATATACCATTTATGACAATTTTCAGAAAATCCCACGTATATGTCACATACACTTTCATGTCTTGATTGATCACTTTTGGAACTGATTATGTGTTGAATATATGATATTTTGCTGCACATTTGATGGACTTTTGGACTTGAATGAAATCGGAGTGGTTGAGTTCAGTCTTGCCCTGTTTTCTTCGCGGTTGCTCTGTTTTTCACGCAGAGAAGTTGCTGTCATCTGCTGCGTTTCCCTTCTTCCTTTTTGCTGTCTATTTTAGTGGCTATATGGTGTGTATTCTTGTTGATTTGTAGCAGCAATTTGGACCTTGTTGTGTTGCTTTTGTTGCTTGAATTTCCTACGCTTTTAGTTGCTCTGTTTCTGCGCATTTGCTGTCAAGACATGGCTGTTGCTGTTGCACGACACGGGGGTGTCGATTGCTGCCTTTCCGGCGAGGCACGGGGGTGCAGCAGAGCCTGGAACTTCTGTACCGAGACACGGGGGTGTCTCGGTCCAGGCTTTGTGGGTGACACGGGGGTGTCACCCCGTTTTTCTGGATTCTTTTGTCTGCGTTTTTTTCTGTATTGCTGTAAGTATGTGCTGTGTGTATGCTACTGCTGCTGCTTCCAATTCATGCAGAATGGTTGAAGTGCTATTTTGCTTGCATGGCTGTGTATATATGTATATATATATATTTGTGTGTGAATGCATGTGTTGCATGCATGTGTAATAGATGTAGTATATATATATTTTGCATGTGAATTATATATTGCATGCATGTTGTGTGTGTGTACGTGATTATGTATATATATATATGAATTGTGTGTGTGTGTGCATGTGTTGCATGCATGTTTATAAAATAAAGTATATATGCATGCATGTGTGTGTGAGTGTGTGCGTATATATATGTAAATATATATATATTGTATATTATTATATATGATTACTTATATATATTATATTATAATTATTTATTATATATTTTGATTATTATTTGATTTAATTTAATTATTGAAATTAATTGAATTCTATTTCGCGTATTTATTCGACTGACTTTTGATTGAAAGTTTTATTTATTTTATCCCTATATGTGAATATGAATATTATATGTATTATGCTTATTAATTGAATGTTAGATTAATTAATATGCATTATGAATTTATGAATTTATGAAATTGAATGAGATATATGAACGAATGCATGATTATATGTTTTAAATTTATTAATCGTGCACATGAACATTTTTATGATATAACATGATCATTTATGCATTCATTGTAGCACCCCTGTACACGTGGAGGTGCCACACCCCCGCACTATAGATCAATTCACATACGAAATGGCCAATCCGTACATGAACCAACCTATAGCGAACGGGTGACAATGCAATACTCGACAAGCTAGGCGGGACAACTAAGACATGCAATAAGACAAAGCGGAAGCATAAAACAATTTCTAACAAATAGTTTCATTTATTCAATCATGATATTTCTCATTTATCAAGTAGTGCATAATCTAGATTATCATCTTCCATTAAAGAATAACAATAATTACAATTCCAGAGTTAACATTAATAATAATAATAAATAATAATTAAATGCACGAACCACGGATGACACGACTACATGAACTGGACCCGACTCGACTCACTCCCGCCTAGCGTGCACCTGCGATACCTGAAAGGTGGAGGCGTCAGTCTGTGAAGACCGAGTGAGGGGTTTACATATATATTAGCGCAGATAACATGCAAGTTATATTCTCGGGTAAAGGTTTATAAAAGATAATTATACAAGTTCAATAATAACATAGCTCCGCCCGAGAATACAACTGTCAATATTAAATACTTGTTCATTATCATGCAATCAATCAATACATGGCCCCGGCGAGTGAGGGCGGTCTCCAACCTTACTCCAAATGAACATGAACATGCTTGCTTGTTTATTAATCAAGAGGTGATCATGCAATCAATTATCGTGCTATCGTGCAATAGTGTAATCAGGTAACACGTTCATGGAATAACAATCATGAAATAACCCGAGGCGCATCCGTGGTGCCGGACTCGTCCCCAGTCTCCTTCTCCCTCCAATGATGGGAAGGTAGCTAGCCTTCACCATCCACGACATATTGAGCAGAGGGTACATGAATCCCTAAGCCCGGAGCTCCTTCCTCCACTAACCTCCTAGTGGATTCAGGGGTGACCCCAAATGTGGTGAGGATAGCGCCAGAGTTACCCGTCAGCCCTTGCTTTCCCGGTTGGCTCTAGTCACTACCCTCGGGCCCATCACGAACGATCATGCTACTCGCCTAAACATGCTTGAAATCATGAACATGGACAATCTTGGCTTGCTTGCTTGAAACATGACTTGATAAAATGTAGCTATAAATCGTGGTCAATAGTTTATGGAAATTATAAATATAAATACCTTTTGGCCGAAATATCACATAAAGGATATACGGGTTCTATGTAACTAGAAATTAAACCTCACCTGACAGGCGACACACGACTCGTGAATGCGTGAACGTGATCATTGACCATAATCTCCGCCCTGGAGAACAACTGGACAAGAAACGAGACAATGTGCGTGCATGAGACCACAATTCAATCATGTTATACCCTAAAATGACGCACGGCATAATCATACACGAGACATCGAGCAATACACAATGTAGCATGAAAACATGTTGTTTCGACATATAATCAATCATATAATAGCAATTCGGGATCAAATAGGCCATTGGAACGAGGGGCCAAAATTGTAATTTTGTGCAGAATGTTTCTGCACTTCCAGGGGTATGGGAACGGCCGTTCCAGGTTTTCATACAAAATGGGAAGGGCCGTTCCCCCACTCCCGAAACTGTTCCCGAA
Organism: Lantana camara; assembly: GCA_037501455.1. Lineage (NCBI taxonomy): Eukaryota > Viridiplantae > Streptophyta > Magnoliopsida > Lamiales > Verbenaceae > Lantana > Lantana camara. Next base: position 100,419,672 of record CM074855.1, read on the forward strand.
GCTGGGAACGGCCGTTCCGGCTTGCAAGCCAAAATGGGAACGGTCGTTCCCGTCCTCGCCGCCCTGCACTATTCAAATTATGGGAACGGCCGTTCCCTGTTTACAAAGGGAACGGGAAGGGCCGTTCCCGTCTTACAGAAGGTGCAGCAAAACAGGGGTAGAAACAGGGGAGCACGAACCAAGCTCCCTAAGCTCCCAAATGTTCATAATTCCATTCCAACAATTATAATTCATGAAGGGGAGTATGCATACATGCTTAAAGTGCAATAATACACAATATAAATCCATGTTTCATGCTTTGATCATCATAATCACCAACTATAACTCATATATATAACTTCATCACATAATCTCATATTTTCAAGAATCTTGCATGAATTTCAAGTCTAAAGCATAAGATCATGCTTCTAACAATTAAAGCACATAATATTCAAGTAAACCTCAAACCCTAGCTTCATGAATTATCATCAAGAATTCACCTAATTTCCATGTCTACCTTGGAAGAAAGAAATGGAGTGATATGAGATGATGAGGATGATGATGATGCTTCCAAGCTCCTAATCCTTTAAATTCCTTTGATGAAAGTGATGAATTCTCCTTTCTTCCTTGGGGAAATTGGCTCGGTGATGAGGGAAGCAAAATGAGATGATTGGTATGACAAATGAGGATGATTGTAGAAGAGATGCATATATCGGTACACTTGGGGGAAATATGTAATAATTATGATTCAATCCCCCAAGTTATATAAGTCATGCAATTGAGTATAAAAAGTTTGAGAAATGATCAATTAGGTCCCTCAATTTAGGTAAATGGACAATTAAGGACAATCATGCAACTAATACAAATTAGGCAATTAATTCACGTAACAATTGAAGTCCATTTTTACAAGAATTCTCAATTTGAAATAAATATCATATAATTTCACGTAATCATGTTGAAAACAATTGATAAGAATTAATATAACACGTTTAAATCAATTAAACGAAATTAATAAAAATAAAATCCTAACGCTCGAAACCCACACGTGTCGAGCGTACCTGACTGTCTGAAAAATCGGGGCGTTACAACTCTCTCCCCCTTAAGAGAATCCGTCCTCGGATTCCATGTCCTGAAGTCCTGGAAATTAATTGGCTCTTACGTGTTCATCCCACGCGGGTTAGCTACTCCCCGTCAGGGATTAGTTCGAAAGAGATCTTCATTCCCCAAGTTCCTCCAAGGTGAAGTCACGACCCTCAACTTTCCGGAGTCTAATCACTCGAGAGGAAATCTAACCTTCCACTAAAACAAGTAAACACGTAGTTGAAAATATTGAGAGTGCCCCGTCTCTCAAACAATTAACGAGAGAACCCCGTCTCCCGAGCAAGCAACAAGAGAACCCCGTCTCCTGACAACCCTGAGAGAATCCCCGTCTTTCACGCACACGAATAAAATTCAAGCAAGTACTTAGACAAATATTAACGCTTACCACACAAGGATCAAGTGAAATTATCATTTACGCACATAATTGTTCACGTTACAATTAGTAATAAACAAGGAATCATATGCAGGAATAAAATAGAATAATAATCAACAATTAATAACAAATAAGGGCTTGGTATAAAATAGCAAGATAATGATAACGAGAAATGAATAATGCACGTGGTATGCATGATTACGTGTACCGTTCACCGAGGATTGAAATTCTGGGACTGAATTAATTCGGTGAAATACTTGATTCTTTAGTTGAAATTTTCCCGCTTTGCACCACTACGGTTTGGTATTCCCATTCTTGATAGCCATTTCTGTCATTGTGCTATTTTCTAACATAATCCGTAAATCATCATTAATCACCACATCTTCAGACCCGTCTGAATTACAGATTTGTCGGTTGAACCCTTCTTGCACTGATTTTCACATTTACTTTCCAATTCCAGAATTGGGAACCCCCTGATATTCTGGTTAGAGTGTAATTGCCCGTTCCAACTTAAAAGACTGACTTTGTGTTCCAAGCAAGCTCTTGTCCAACGAGCAGTGAAACAGGTGTTACCATTTCTCCAATCTCAGTACTTAAAGTAAACCTTTTTCCGAAGCAGCATTCCTGACTCCTTGGTTGCAATCTGAAAGTTGAGCTCTTACTCCCTTAGTTAACAATACGGCGGACATTTGCAATAAAGGAATCAAGGTCGTCGTCCCGTGAGAGTAACTCAGCAAGCACACTTGTATAGATACCGAAGAAATCAAGTCCTAGTAACACGTCTTCCATTTGATCCCTGAAATTTGATAACCTACCCAACAATTCCACGAAATGTCTTGAAAGAGAGGATCACCCAGTCCTCCGTCTTTCTGAAGTGTTTATAGTAGACTGATATATTTATGAAGGCGACTACAACAGCATGAATGAGAGTACCGTGTACCATCCCAGACCTCTCTAGGGTATAAGTAATAACTTCGTAAGACAACTCTTGTCGGATTAACTTGGTTATCCATTTGCCCTCTACTTCCCACTTTCTTCCATTCCACTTATGATAAACACTCTGGATAGCAAGAGGGATCAAGATTCAAGATTTACTATCCAAATTTAGCCGGATCGGATCCCTTTTTCCATTTACTGAGGCAAATGCTATCCTGAGTTTGTCGGAGGATTGCAGACAGTGTACCCCTTTCCTGAAGATGGTAATAGTACCAAGGTACTATCGATGATGAGACTTTTCTTTGTGTAAGAGGGAGGAGAGCTTAACTTATTGAAAACTTCTTTCACATGGTTCTGATAGAGGATTCCCTACTCTCCTGAATGTTGTCCAGCTTCCGATTTAATCCATTCCCAGACCGGCTCTCCCCCTTAAGAAAATGGAAATTTTCTTATCCTTTGGTTCCTTCTGTCCTTTCCCACTTGCAAGCTTCTCTGCTAATTCAATTCCCGTAACCTTTTCCTCGTCCTACTGGTTGTTACTCAAAATGTTGATCGATGATTTCTTTCTAATTCTTTCTGTTATCCACATACTCACCCAACTTGAAGCTCCCGGACTATCACCACTTTGATTTGATGTTTAAAATTCTTCAACATCCTACATTCACCTAATGCCTCCAGAGACTTGATACTTGTAAGGTTAACACCAAAACCCAAAGTAGAGAAGTTCATTCTCCTATCCTTGCTGAAATTCCGAAATGCTAATTAGTTTCTGAAGGTTAAAAGGCCCACTGAACATTTATCTGCTTGAACTTATCATCATTTTCCCAGATCCCAATAATCTTCCCAATATAGGGATGGGGTTTACCCTTCTCCATCAGGTATACACAATCATATAAAGAGTAATCCAGCCCATCAAATGTAAATGATTCGTAAAGTTGGACATCCTTTTTCTTAACCCACTTGAACTCGAGTACCTCACTATTTCCCGCTCTGAGTGAAGGAAACATGACAATACAAGGATGACGAGTTTCTCAAATGCCTGCGCAAACTCCAGAATAGTCCACGATCATGGATCAACCGGATTCTCGGAATATCTTTGGACTTGGAGTAGAATCGGATAAGTTAATTGCAAAAGGTGATGACTGATGACGAAGAAATATTCTTCTCACAGCCCCAAGATTTTCTAAACTTCTCAATCCAAATCAATTTACCCGGTTACCACCATGGCGCCCTCTAATTCGAGATCCCTTCCTTAAAATTCAAATGGTAGAAATAGGAGCAACGATTATGCAGAACATCCGAAAGCCTATTGACAATAAACACTAAATAATGCATGATAATTAAAGTGTTACTGCACATATTGCCACTAATTTAAAATGCAACATGTTAATGCAATTACATCACTTGAAAGTATATACATATGAATAAGGAATATAAAGAAAGTAAATAATTCAATCATGTATTCAAGACATCAAGTAGGAAATTCCAAATATAATTGGAACAATATTTATAAGTGAGAAATAATTTAATTAACAATTACGATGCACGTGCTTATGAATGCATTAAAGAACCTGACACCGTAGAAAGGTTGGGCTCAGTTCCGGTATCCCTTCCTAGCTCGCCCAAATTGCAACTTGATCCAAGCGGTGGATTGGTCTCTTAAGTCTTCAAATCCTCCGGCCTTAATTTATGTATTTCTCGAAACCTGTCACTCACAACTTGCTTTGCAAACAAATGCATGTGGGTGAAGCGTGTTCATGTCACGTAATTGTCACATAATTAATACCAACAAGAATTTAATATATAATGCAACAATTAATCTACCAATGCTTGAAATATAACACGTCGAGCCAATAATGGATACCGATAACAAGAATTTAATATAAATGGAAACAAGTGTTCCAAAATATTTAAAATAAACACGTTGGTCACATCAATTCCAAACAATTCAAGATCACTCAATGGTAATTAATAGCATGAATTAATATAAAGTACAAGTTATCAGGTATTTCAGGTAATTCAAGGAGTCCAAGTAGCCAATTGATTCCAAATAAAATGCAGGACTCTCACATTACCACGTAATTCCTACGCCGTACGACCTAAACTTGACACGACACGACACTAGAACCTCGGTTTTGCAAACCGGGCTCTGATACCACCTCAGATGTAGCACCCCTGTACACGTGGAGGTGCCACACCCCCGCACTATAGATCAATTCACATACGAAATGGCCAATCCGTACATGAACCAACCTATAGCGAACGGGTGACAATGCAATACTCGACAAGCTAGGCGGGACAACTAAGACATGCAATAAGACAAAGCGGAAGCATAAAACAATTTCTAACAAATAGTTTCATTTATTCAATCATGATATTTCTCATTTATCAAGTAGTGCATAATCTAGATTATCATCTTCCATTAAAGAATAACAATAATTACAATTCCAGAGTTAACATTAATAATAATAATAAATAATAATTAAATGCACGAACCACGGATGACACGACTACATGAACTGGACCCGACTCGACTCACTCCCGCCTAGCGTGCACCTGCGATACCTGAAAGGTGGAGGCGTCAGTCTGTGAAGACCGAGTGAGGGGTTTACATATATATTAGCGCAGATAACATGCAAGTTATATTCTCGGGTAAAGGTTTATAAAAGATAATTATACAAGTTCAATAATAACATAGCTCCGCCCGAGAATACAACTGTCAATATTAAATACTTGTTCATTATCATGCAATCAATCAATACATGGCCCCGGCGAGTGAGGGCGGTCTCCAACCTTACTCCAAATGAACATGAACATGCTTGCTTGTTTATTAATCAAGAGGTGATCATGCAATCAATTATCGTGCTATCGTGCAATAGTGTAATCAGGTAACACGTTCATGGAATAACAATCATGAAATAACCCGAGGCGCATCCGTGGTGCCGGACTCGTCCCCAGTCTCCTTCTCCCTCCAATGATGGGAAGGTAGCTAGCCTTCACCATCCACGACATATTGAGCAGAGGGTACATGAATCCCTAAGCCCGGAGCTCCTTCCTCCACTAACCTCCTAGTGGATTCAGGGGTGACCCCAAATGTGGTGAGGATAGCGCCAGAGTTACCCGTCAGCCCTTGCTTTCCCGGTTGGCTCTAGTCACTACCCTCGGGCCCATCACGAACGATCATGCTACTCGCCTAAACATGCTTGAAATCATGAACATGGACAATCTTGGCTTGCTTGCTTGAAACATGACTTGATAAAATGTAGCTATAAATCGTGGTCAATAGTTTATGGAAATTATAAATATAAATACCTTTTGGCCGAAATATCACATAAAGGATATACGGGTTCTATGTAACTAGAAATTAAACCTCACCTGACAGGCGACACACGACTCGTGAATGCGTGAACGTGATCATTGACCATAATCTCCGCCCTGGAGAACAACTGGACAAGAAACGAGACAATGTGCGTGCATGAGACCACAATTCAATCATGTTATACCCTAAAATGACGCACGGCATAATCATACACGAGACATCGAGCAATACACAATGTAGCATGAAAACATGTTGTTTCGACATATAATCAATCATATAATAGCAATTCGGGATCAAATAGGCCATTGGAACGAGGGGCCAAAATTGTAATTTTGTGCAGAATGTTTCTGCACTTCCAGGGGTATGGGAACGGCCGTTCCAGGTTTTCATACAAAATGGGAAGGGCCGTTCCCCCACTCCCGAAACTGTTCCCGAAGCTGGGAACGGCCGTTCCGGCTTGCAAGCCAAAATGGGAACGGTCGTTCCCGTCCTCGCCGCCCTGCACTATTCAAATTATGGGAACGGCCGTTCCCTGTTTACAAAGGGAACGGGAAGGGCCGTTCCCGTCTTACAGAAGGTGCAGCAAAACAGGGGTAGAAACAGGGGAGCACGAACCAAGCTCCCTAAGCTCCCAAATGTTCATAATTCCATTCCAACAATTATAATTCATGAAGGGGAGTATGCATACATGCTTAAAGTGCAATAATACACAATATAAATCCATGTTTCATGCTTTGATCATCATAATCACCAACTATAACTCATATATATAACTTCATCACATAATCTCATATTTTCAAGAATCTTGCATGAATTTCAAGTCTAAAGCATAAGATCATGCTTCTAACAATTAAAGCACATAATATTCAAGTAAACCTCAAACCCTAGCTTCATGAATTATCATCAAGAATTCACCTAATTTCCATGTCTACCTTGGAAGAAAGAAATGGAGTGATATGAGATGATGAGGATGATGATGATGCTTCCAAGCTCCTAATCCTTTAAATTCCTTTGATGAAAGTGATGAATTCTCCTTTCTTCCTTGGGGAAATTGGCTCGGTGATGAGGGAAGCAAAATGAGATGATTGGTATGACAAATGAGGATGATTGTAGAAGAGATGCATATATCGGTACACTTGGGGGAAATATGTAATAATTATGATTAAATCCCCCAAGTTATATAAGTCATGCAATTGAGTATAAAAAGTTTGAGAAATGATCAATTAGGTCCCTCAATTTAGGTAAATGGACAATTAAGGACAATCATGTAATTAATACAAATTAGGCAATTAATTCACGTAACAATTGAAGTCCATTTTTACAAGAATTCTCAATTTGAAATAAATATCATATAATTTCACGTAATCATGTTGAAAACAATTGATAAGAATTAATATAACACGTTTAAATCAATTAAACGAAATTAATAAAAATAAAATCCTAACGCTCGAAACCCACACGTGTCGAGCGTACCTGACTGTCTGAAAAATCGGGGCGTTACATTCATGTCATATGCACTTCATTGCCGAGCGTCATATGTGGTTAGTGAGTCTCATACCTTTTCTTTTGCACAGATTCGGGTTTGGTCGGAGACGAGGGCGAGCCTTGAGACGCTTGTGCCTTTATTTCTGCTTTGATTAAGGTGGGTTTTTCTTCTATTAGTTAAAACGACCTTATATATTCCTTATGTGCAAAGTTTTAAGCCAAAATCGTATATATATTTATATCGAGTCATTTCGGGTAAATAATTTCAAACGTATGACCCCTTTCTTTTATTTATGAACCCTACCTTATGTTTGGCGAGATATTTATGATTTATGATTGCACGGGCCCCGGGACTTAGTGTATGTGGCTAACCGAGGAAGCAAGGGCTGACGGGGATCCCATATACTAGTCCCAACCAAACTACGGTGATACCGGCCCTCGCTAGGAGTTTTAGCGGGGAATGGGAGCTGAGTGCCCTTGGGGGATTCATGTACCCCTATTGGCCTATGTATGAACCGGTGGCCGGGTCTTGCAAGCCCGTCCACCACCCGGAGGAAAAAGGGATATATGAATGATTATGATCATGTATTTATGAGCACAAAAGATTTATGTATGAAAATGAATTATTGAATAATTAATTATGATTACACGAGGAGTAGGTTGGAGATTGTGCACGGCCACTCGCCGGGCCATAAACCCTTATGAACATTTATGAACAATTATGAATGAATATGAATGTCGTAATCCCGTTGATGTTTCCTTTTTGTTTTAACCACTTGGTAAAGTCTTACTAAACTTCACACGGGATTAGGGCTTGCATGTATGTGTTTAATTTATGCGATATTATATATTTATGCCCCGTTTTTATACCCACCAGTCTCTTTTAGACTGAACCCGGTTGTTTTCAGTTGTTTTGTGCAGGAATAGGAGTGCTAGGCGGGAATACAAGTCGTCTAGGTCTTGCATTTATGTTTAGCACTTCCTTTTGACTCATATTCATACTCTCATTGATATTTTGTATATGATCATAGGTTATGTTGGAGCGTTATGATTTTTGTAGGCCGTGAGTGCCGTTGAATTATGGAATACTTTTGTATATCTATTTTTGGAGCTTGGTGGCTCATTGTATATGCTATGTTATTCTTGCTTCCGCGAATTTTATTTAACTCTGATTTTATGATTCTTGCACTGATTGGTTTAAGGGTTAGTCCCGCCTAGCATAGCGTGTGTGTTGTGTCCCCGTTCACCGTGGATTTGGCACGTGTCTGGACTTCCATTTCATATACGGGTCGGGTCCCGGTGCGGGGGATGTGGTACCTTACGCTCGGGTGCTACAAGGTTTGATTCAGAAACTAATATCTAAGCCTTAAACCGAGTAAATTTAACTTCGTGATTGAACCCAAACTAGCCAATACAATCTATTATTAAAGAAAACAAAACAAAGATTTAAATAACAAATGCGTATCCGAAACTATTAAACCCACAATTGAATGAGTTCATACAGAATTCCTTTTTAAAAAAAAACCCGTGTATTTACAACAATTGAATCTCCAATTTACTGCTCTAGCAAAACTGGTATAAGAATCAATCCAACTGTAATTTAATAAAGCCAATTACGTACAAGAAGTAAATTTTACATTCACAATTCAGCAATTAATCCTATAATACAAGTTATACAGTAGATTAAATTAGAAGAAAAAGGGGTTTACGATTGAAGGATGAGCAGCGGTTGCTGCCTCAAATGGCGATGCCTGTGAATTGAGGGCTGATCGTCTTCTTGTGGTAAATGGCGAAAACCGAAAAAGATGGTGACCGGTGTTCAAAAAGGGAGGGTCTACAGAGGAAATGGCGCTGAAGGCTGCGCTTGATGTTGTTCCTGACTTAGCCGAGGGAGATTGAAATAACAAGGGGAAAAATGAGAGCAAAAAGGCAGTGGTTGTACCGGGTAGATATCTGACGGCAAGGTGGCGGCGGCGTTAGGGCTACTTCTTGTCGTCCGAAATGGGAGAGAAAGAGAGCAGGGTGGCGCTTGCGGTTGTCCAAGGAAGTGCAGACGGCGGTTGGATCTAAAACAAGAGAGAGGTCGTCGTTTGCTGTGGATTTATTTCCTCTGTTGGCGACGAGATGGCAGGGCTTCTGGATATGGCGATTGTGGTGGTCGCCTGAAATGGAAGCCAACGGGCGGAGATGGCACGCCGGCGGTGGCGTGGAAGGTGGTTGTTGTTGCGTCGCTGCTATCTCTTCTGGAAACCGAAATGGGAGAAGAAAAGATGGAAATTTGTTGCTGGTCCTTCCCTTCTCAGATCTGGAGCGAGAGAGAAAGATGGAGGGCGGTGGTTGTTTGCCGGAGGATGGAGGTCGCCTTGCCGATGAGATGGCGACGGCCTTAGGGTGTCTTCCCTCTGCAGATCTGAATGAGGGAGAGAAGATGGATGGTGGTGCTTGTGGTGGAGGAGGGCTGAGTCGCGGCGGAGCAAGGATCTCGGGAGGCCAGGCTGTTGCGCCGTTGCTACTGTTGAAGACGAAGGGAGAGAAGAACTGCAGAATGAGATGCTGCTAGGGTTTGGCGGCTGATTCTCGGCGTGAGAGAGGAAGAAGAAGAAAATGAAGGCAGCACTTAGGGTTTCTCGGTTAAGATGGGACTAATTCTCCCAAAAATGCGATTAAGTCCCGGAAGAACTTCGTTGATGCGATTGAGTCCCCAAGTTCCATACAAAGATCAATTAAGTCCAATTAAAGTTAAGAAATTATAAAAGTAACCCCAAGATTTAGAGTAGTGTTCAAATAAGTCCAAATTGAATTTCTCATAATTAGAAATAGATCCCCAACTTTTATTAATATCAGATTAGCCCACATAATTTAATCGAAAGAGCAATTAGACACTAAACACATATTTCAATTAAGTTCACATATTTCCATAAGATTACAATTGAGTCAATTAAACAATTAAAACATGATTAAAGCCATTCAAACACAAGCAGAGTTAAATAAATAACAATCTAATCGCACGAAAACGACATCGTATCTTGCTCCGAAAATACGGGGTGTTACAACATCAAACCACATCCCAACCCTTCTTTCGAGGCGTCCGTATAAACCATTTATCATTCAGTGCCCTCGGGAAGTGCTAATACCGGTGCAGTGGTTAATTTTTCCTTCAAAAGTTGAAAACTTGCTTCACATGCCTCGTCCCACTCAAATTTAGCTTCCTTCTTAGTCAATCGAGTTAAAGGACCGGCTATCTTTCAAAAATCCTTCACAAACCTTCGGTAATAACCTGCCAAACCCAGGAAACTTCTAACCTCAGAAGCATTTTTCGGACTCTGCCACTGAATAACCGTCTCGATCTTTGAAGGATCAACTTCAAAACCCTTACTTGAAATAATATGGCCTAGAAAAGCAACCCGGTCGATCGAAAACTCACACTTACTAAACTTCGCATACAACCGGTGCTCTCTCAACATCTACAATACCAATGTAAGATGCCTAACATGATCTTCTGGAGTCTTTGAATACACAAGAATGTCATCAATGAAGATTACTACGAATTTATCCAAATACGGCCGAAAAATCTGATGCATCATATCCATGAATGCTGCAGGGGTATTTGCCAAACCAAAAGGTATCACTACGAACTTATAATGCCCATACCGGGTATTGAATCCTGTCTTTGGTATATCCTCTTCCCGGATTTTCAACTGGTAGTAACCTTGCCTTAAATCCAATTTCGAATAAACTCCTGAACCTTTCAGCATATCGAATAAATCCTCAATGTGGGGCAACGGGTACTTATTCTTGATAGTCATCTGATTAAGCTCCCGGTATTCTATACACATCCTCAACGATCCATCTTTCTTCTTGACAAAGAGAATCGGAACACCCCATGGAGATGAACTCGGTCGAATATATCCAATCTTGAGTAATTCCTCGAGTTGAATCTTCAACTCTGCCGGAGCCATTCTATAAGGAGTCTTAGAATATGGTTCTGATCCCGGATATAAGTCAATACCAAACTCAATCTCCCGATCCGGCGGTAGAGAACCCAAATTTTCTGGAAATACGTCGGGATATTCCTTTACCACGGCCGTCTGCTCAAAACTTGATTGATCCTTTGGTTTGTTAAGAAGATAGGCAATAAATCCTGTGGCTCCATCCTTTACAAACTTGCGAGCTTCCATAAACGATAAGAGAGGTACATTCTTCGACCCAACTTCTCCAATCAACTCTTCACCCAACTTTATCTTCTTCTTAAAACAATCAACTTCGGCCCGGTACCGGTATAACCAATCCATCCTGAAGATTACCCCATACTTCTTCATAGGCATCACGATGAAATCTGGCGGATAATCTTTCCCTTCTATCAAAACTGAACAACCCCTGACAACCCGATCTGTCTGCAAACTACCTCGAATAGGAGAACTCACATAATAGCAAGAATTTGAACAAGTAACAGGTAGGTACAGAGAGGCACATAGATCACAAGATATAAAAGTATGCGTGGCACCCGGATCGAATAATGCATGAATGCTCGTGTTATGAATGGAAACGGTACCTTCCACCACGGCATTTGGATCAACCTCGACATTCTGCTCCTCACCCTCAAGGGCATAAGCTCGTGCCTGAACCATCGGTCTCTGAGCCCCAGCTTGATATCCTGGAGTCTTGTCTGGGCATGCAAAAGCCATATGATCTCCTTTCCCACAAATCAAGCACAACCTCAATCTTTTTCGGCAATTGTTATAAGAATGGGTTGGCCATCCACATTAAGTACACGGAGGCTGATCGTTGCGAGATCCCTTAGGAGCCGGTGGAGCCTAAGGTGCTCGTGGAATAGGTACAATCTGACCTCCTACTCTAGGCTTCTTGAAAGGCCCTTTTGGTGGTGGAGCTGGCAAAGTCATCGGCCTCTTTCCTTTGTTAAATCCCGAGCCGGATCCTGACCCTTGTCCTTGGCGATAAACTGGCCTCCTAGCATTCACAGAATCTTCAACCTTTAAGCCTTTCGAAGTAGCCTTCGCCCAAGTGCTCGTATTGACTGCCTCAAGAGCTGCCTGGATATCCGGTCGAAGCCCCTGAACAAACTGCATAGCCTTATGAAATTCATCACCCACTATATTAGGCGCATAGCTGGATAACCTCTCATACTCCGAAATATACTCGGCCACAAACCTCGATCCCTTCTTCAATTCGGTGAATTCGCTCAATCTTCGAGTACGGGATGAAGGAGGAATGAATTTATTCTTAAACTCTCTTGTAAAGACTTCCCAATTGATCTCTTCTTCCAAGACTATCCGTGTGCTTTCCCACCAAGAGTAGGCTTCCCCTTGTATCAAAGTGATGGTGCATCGAGCCTTCTCTCGGGACTCACATTGAGTGAGTTCCCATATCCTCTCGACTTCTTTCAGGCACATTTCCGCCTGCAAATCATTTCCTTTGAAAAAATTAGGAGGTCTTTGGTTCTGAAACTCCCTAAGTATAACCGAAATCGGTGCCTCGGGCGGTACAGTAGGTGCCGGTGGCACATAATCTCATAGCCTCCGATCGATGATGTTGATAACTGAATTAACAAAGGCCTCTGTCGGCGGTGGTTGTGGAGGTGGAGGTGTAGGAGTACGATCACGATGATGACGTCGTCCTGGCTATCTATCGCGGTGTCTACGTGGAGGCATCCTGTCAATAAAAACAAAAAATGCGTGCTATTTTTAGTTTATGCATGGTAATGCAAATAATCCAATCAAAATTCAAAATTTGAACCAATTAAGCATGAAAGAGATGCATATGCAACACATTGTCATTTACTTCCTAAGCCAAACGACCTAGACTGACTCACACGACACGAGAGCCCGAGTTTTACAACCCGAAGCTCTGATACAACTTAAGGATGTAGCACCCGAGCGCAAGGTACCACATCCCCCACACCGAGACCCGACCCGTATATGAAATGGACGATCCATACTTGAGCTAAATCACGGTGAATGGGGACATACACACACTCTATGCTAGGCTAGACTAACCCTTGAACCATAAAATCAGCGTTAAACATTAAAGCGGAAGCATAAACTGAACATATAACATATATATATACCATGAGAATCAAAACTCCAAAAATAAGCTATATACATCATCAAACGCCATCAAGGCTCAAAACATGTACGCTCCATTAATATTCATATACAATGATCAAAAGTAGAGTATGCAAGTGTAAGACCAAAATACAAGAGCTAGAGACGAATGCAAGACCTATGACTCGAATTCCCGCCTAGCTCCCTTGACACCTGCACAACACAACTGAAAACCAAACGGGTTCAGTCTAAAAGGGATTGGTGGGTATAAAAACAGGGCATAAATATAATATATGACTGTATTCAAACATTCACATGCAAGCTATAATCCAAAGTGAGGTTTTTAAAGAATTTCCCAAGTGGGTGAAATAGAGAAATCATCAAAAGGGACTATAACGATTCATTTACATTAAGTCATTATTGGCCCGGCGAGTGGGCGTGCATTATCTCCGACCAACACCTTGTGTAGTTCATTAACATTCATTCTTTCTTTCTTTTCATGCATAACATTCTTTCGTGCACATTCAATAACATTTACACCTTCTTCCTCCGGGTTGGTGGTAGGTTTGCAAGGCCCGACCACCCATTCATTGACCAAAAGGGGTTACATGACTCCCCTAGTGGCACTCAGCGTCCATTCCTCGCTAACTCCTAACGAGGTCCGGTTACGCCGTTCATTGGTGGAACTAGTGTGAGGGATCACCGTCGCCCATACCTCCCCGGATAGCCACTCACACTAAGTCACTGGGCCCCATTCATGCATTCGTTCATTTCTCGCCAAAACATTAGGTAGGATTCATAAAATAAAGCTTTACGTTGCAAACATTTACTCTTTAAAACGACTCTATATATATATATATATATATATTCATTTTGGTCGAAAACTTTTCACATTGAAGGTATATATAGGGTCATATAACTAATTAGAAGAGAAACCCACCATAAACGGTAAAAAGGAGAACACAAGAGCCTCACGGACCGGCCTCGTCTCCAACAGAATAAAAATCTGTGCAAGAAAGGTGAAGTGAGACTCAATATGACCAGATAAGACGCTCGGCAATGTAATGATCATGATATGAATGTTTAAAAGATCAGATTATGTAATGAAAATGTTCATGTTCACTATTAAGGAATTTAAGACATATAAACAAGCCATTCAATCATTCGTTCACTTTCATTCGAATTCATAAATTCACATTTCATATCAATTCAATCCAAGAATTTCAAATATGATCATAGCACGTATTAAATCGCATTTACAATGAGAAAATAAACAATTAAATACATTCAATTCAACATCGGAAATTAAATAAAACATGAAATAGGTAATAATTAAATTCTATAATTCAATTAAATCAAATAATATTTAATAAACATATATATATATATATATATATATATCATGCATGCAAACTATTTAAATATATATATATATAACATGCATGCATACGCACAGCAGCAACAACATGCATGCAATTCAATAAAGTACAAAAAAATTTCATGCATGAAACATTCAACTTCAAACATATGCATGCCTTAAGCTCATTCACGTACTGCCAACTAACATGCATTACATACATTAGTGTAAAGAAATAAGGAAAACTAAATAGCAGCAGCAACATCACGGTACAGATTCAATGTCCCCGCCCGGGGAGATTTTGCTCACAAAATTACCCGCCCGGGGAGTCTTATGCAGAAGGTTTCTGCATCAGCACTACCCGGTCGGGCTCTTGTACAGCCAAAATCTCCCCGCCCGTGGAGATCCAGTCCAGAAACGAGGCAGCAGTAACACACAAAGCAATCCCCAGTTTTCTAGGCATGAATTACAACAGCAAATTTGAGCAAGGTTGAAGGGTGATTCTCGAGGAGAAATTTAGATGCTAATTCAGTGAACATCGAAGCGATCAGGGATCGTGAAATTGCAATTCTGGACTGGGAAAGATACAAGTGATGCACAAAGATTCATGGAAAACTTGAAGACCGTGGGAAAAATGAAGCATCATTAGCAAGTCAAAGTGACCTCGTGATTGGAGGAACGAGGAAAAGCTACCGAGCTAACAACTTACCACATTGGTGACGGGTTCCAAAACGTTCATAGCATGTGCATCATACTTTGCATCACTTATTTATTCTTCTTTACTTATGTTCGTGCCCGTGTTTTTTTTTTTTGTTTATTTGATTTTGTTGTGCTAATGTGCTGCATATTTAATTGTTGCAAGGTGTGCCACGTGCATTGTCATTTTAACCCGACATGCATTTTAGTGTTTATTTTATAAGGAGTTCTTTCATCGCATTTCTCAAGTATCTCTTTGTACAGGCCACATTTGTATTAAGAGGAAAAGAATTAATGGGATGGGGCGTTTTAAGGATAGGTTGGTGGAAAGGAAGTTTCAGAAGGAAAAATACAACCGGAGTTGGCTTTGGAGTGCCCGGATCGAACAAGGATGAAAAAAAAAGGGATTTAAATATTAACAGCGGTAGAGGAGAAGTGGAAAAGCTAGGACTATGGGTTGCTATGTCATTTAAAGCCCCCCCCTCCCCCCCCACAATAAAACTTCCATCAGGAATTCCGAGGGAAGAAGGTTCGATGGAGTTCGACGTACAATGATAAAAATTTTAAGGGGGTGAGCATGACCAGGAAGCGAATTCAAAACTTGAGGTCGGAACTGAAGGACTAAAAATAACAGAAGTGTAATTAGGGAAGATTTGGGGATTTTTTTTTTTTTCATGATTGGCGAGCGGAGATGAATGAGATAACTTTATAGGATGATTAGTAAAATGAGAGCTAGATCACTGGATTCGTGCTGGAGATTTTAACGAGGAATGGGGAAGATAGATCGTTGATTTGTTTTATGTATGTAAGTCGAGTTGAAGACAAGAGAGTTATGAAGAAGCCTGAGGAAAATTTCTAAATTGAATTGTCAAGAGGAAACTGATTCAAATTATCATGGAAAAGTATATTGTCAATGAAGCTTGATTCTATGAGTGGTAAGGAAATTTAAGAAGCAATAAATCGGCAAGGACGAACCTTGGAAAGGCCAAATCAGAGTTCCAAGGTCACCAAGAACATCTTATCTTAGATTAAAGAACTGTTAGGGGCGCTAAGGGTAATCTTTGATAGTTTGTTAGATTTTCATATGGACAAAGGAAAATAACATTGGATTTAGTTGCGGGATGGGTGATCTAACAGTAGACGGGGGATCAAAGCTCGGGTATTAAGAGTTGGTTTGATTGAATGAAGATTATGGGGAATGATTAAAGATCGAACAGGATTTATCATGGCTTCATCGGGTTACTTTGAAGAAATTAAAGACAAGGTAAATGTTGAGCTCACTCTCGGGGCAGATCATACAAGGGATAACAAACTCATAGCCCTAAACTACGCAACGACGGTGAACGGTACTTGTAGCATCCATGTTACATGCATTCATGCAAATTTAATTCAAATAATTTCTATGTTATGTGCTTTGATTTCTTACCTTGTCCAATTTGATTGGAGTACTTGATAGTTAACGTGAACGATATTTGTTACTTGCTTTGAGTGCCTTATGTGATTTTAATTATGATCTTGCGTGAGTTGCTTGGGAGTATTGGAAACTTCCTTGCTTTATTTTTGCTTGTTTGTTGTTTACTTATTTTTGTTTGCGAGACGGGGTGCTCTCGTTGTGTGTAAGAGACGGGGATTCTCTTATTTTTGTTTGAGAGACGGGGTGCTCTCTTTGCTTGCGAGAGACGGGGTTCTCTCATTGTTGTTTGTGAGAGACGGGGCTCTGTCCGTGTTGCTTGCGAGAGACGGGGTTCTCTCATTGTTGTTTGCGAGAGACGGGGCTCTCTCCGTGTTGCTTGAGAGACGGGGAATCTCTCATTGGTTGTTCGATCGATTTAGTGAATCCGAGGACGGATTCTTTTTAAGGGGGTGAGTTTGTAACGCCCCAACTTTTCAGTATTTTAAAATGACATATGTGTTTACTATTTTGCGCAAATTAATTGGGTTTTAGTGTTTTCTCTAATTAAATTTTATTGTTTAATTGTTAAATAAGTGATTAATTGAAATATATGCAATATTTGAATTTGAATTTATGTGAATAACTTGGGTGCTCCTTAATTGCGCGAAATAATTATTTCTACGTGTATATATATTTAATTTTATTTATTTATATTAAATGTTAATTATTTTTATTTAATGTTATTAATATTAAATTTATTTATATAATATAAATATATATATATATATATATATATTATTGTGTACATATGCATGAATATAACTATGCATGCATTTCATATTTATAAATTATATATGCATGCATGTATTATAAATTATATATATACGTATGTTATGTTACATTATTTGTTAATATTATGAATTTTATTGTTACTTTATGTATGAGTGACATTTACGTGCTTCGTTTCTATTTGAATTGATACCGGAATTTCGTGCAAATTTAATATGTTGAACTTATACGTGTCTTGTATATGAATATATGTTCGTTTCGTATTTTCGAATTCATTTGCATGTGTTTCGGATTTAATTTGAATTTTGGGATCCAAGTTGGGGGCTAACGAGCAATTAGCGCACCCTTGGTTCCGTATTTAATATCTTGAGCTCGGGAACTCGGATTCGAGTTCTGTCAACTTCGCTGAACTCGTAATGAAAATTCGAGTTTAGTAAACTTCGCCTTATATTTTTCTAATGCCGTTTGAACCTCCGAAATCCAACCGATAAATGAAACGGCGACGAAACTGACCTTGCTGCACAAAAATGACCATAACTTATTCTATTGTTGACCAAATTAACCATGGTTAGACTCTATGGAACCCTAACTCAACCCTTTATTCATCCATTAACCCCCCAAACCGAGATAACCCTCCCCACTTGCTGAAAATATCTCAAATATCTCCTGCTTCCCAGTTTTTCCCGTAGCTCAAGCCCTACCTTTTGATTCAAGCTCAAATCTCCTTCCAAACCTCCATTAATCCACAAGGTAAGCTTTGATATGTTATGTACATTCAATATTAGTCATTTTCATTCATTCATCCCTAATTTTGATCATGGTTTCATGAGGTTTCTGACTGAATTCGAAAATTAGAGGTTTGGGATAAATTTGATGATCTCTTTCATTTCTTGATGGATTTGAGTGATTCCAAGCTTGAAAATGATTGTTTTTACATCCTCTTTTCATTTATGATCATTGATTACCTGGTAGTAAGAGTATTCATGAGACATCATTTATGAGACTTTGAGAAAATTTCATGAAATGGTCGTGTGTGCCTGCGTCTCGCGTCTGAGCTTCCTTGGGGCTGACTTGTATGTCAATTTGGAGTTATTTCGCTGTATTTTTGATGGCTTAGCTTACCTGAACATGTTGGGGATTAATGAGATCAGTATGCTCTGTTTTTCGTGGGATTTTGCCCTATTTTTGGGACTGAAATTGTTGCTGTCAAGTGCTGCGTCTTCTTGTTCTTGTTGCTGTCAGTTTTGTGTATTGTTAGGCCTGAGTTGTTGTTGCATTTCATGCCCTTAGTTGCTGCATATATTGCCTAATTGTTGCTTGAGTTGTTGCTGCGTTGGAAGCTAGAAAAACAGGGTATAAGTCTGCGTTTTATTTGTTGCTGCTACGTTCTTGACACGGGGGTGTCAATCTGTGCCTTCTCAGCTTGTAACGGGGGTGCACAAGGGTCTGTTTCTTCTGTACCGAGACACGGGGGTGTCTCGGTTTGTTCTTTAGGGGTGACACGGGGGTGTCACCTTGTAATTTCCCCTGCATGTCTGTGTGTTGCCGTGAAGCTGCTGCTACTTGTTTCCTGTTCTTTCTTGCATGGTTGGTTGTTAATTGTTGTGATAATTGCATGGAGCTGCTGTACTTGGGAATTGCATGCAGGTTATGAAATTGGTAATGCATGAAAATTGCATGAATATTGTTTGCATGCATATATGTATATTTATATATATATATACCTAAACTATTGCATGCATGTATTAACTTAATACATTAAATTGCATGCGTTAGATTGTGATATATATATATATATATATATATATATATATATATATATATACTATGTAATGCATGCATGTTTATATATATATATTAGATATATATTGCATGCATGCATTGTTGTTGTTGTACGTGCATGATAATGTATGTATATATGTACATTATATAGTTATATATATATATTTATTAAATATTAAATGTTATTTGATTTAATTGAATTATAGAATTTAATTGTTACCTATTTCATGTTTATTTAATTTTCGATATTTAATTGAATGTGTTTAATTGTTTATGTTTTAATTTTAAATGTGAATTAATACGTGTTATGCTCCTACTTGAATTCTTGAATTAAATTGATTGAAAATATGGAATATGACTTCGAATGAAAGTGAACGAAAGATCGAATGACTTGATTATATGATTTAAATTCCTTTAACGTGGAATGTGAAGGATATGAACTCGTTTGAATATGAATGCTTCATTGAATGAATGAATTGAATGTTTGTGTCTTTAAGACTTTGATAGTGCACATGAACATTTTATGATATAATATCTTCTGTTACGCATTCATATCATGTTCATTGCATGTCGTGCGTCTTATATAGTTCATTGGAGTCTCGAGTCTCACGAACACGTCATGTTGTCTTTTGTACAGTTTATCTCCAGGGTGGAGAATCTTGATCAACTAGGCACTCGGTAACTCGTATCCTTGTATCGCCATGTTCCAGGTGAGGGTGTTTTCGTTCTAGTTACATATTAAACCCTACAACCTTATGTGACAAGCTTTGGCCAAAAACCTTATATATATATATATATGTCACTTTTAAAGTAAAGTTATCGAGTAAACCCCTTTCAAATGATTTATGAAATATGATATGTTTCTTATGAACTGATATGTTTTGGTGAGATTATGTATGTATGATATGTTCACGGGCCTAGGGACTTAGTACATATGGCTATCCGGGGAGGCATGGGCCGACGGTGATCCCATGTGCTAATCCCACTATGTTACGGTGATACCGGCCCTCGCTAGGAGGTTTAGCGGGGAATGGGAGCTGAGTGCCCTTGGGGGAGTCATGAAACCCCATTGGCCTATGTATGAGGTGGTCGGGTCTTGCTAACCCGTCCACCACCCAGAGGAAGAAGGTTGGAACTTACTTTATGATTATGATTATGATTATGTTATGATTGATAGGCATCGTGCGGGAAGGCCGGGACACGGATTGCCCAAACTAATATGTTTTAGGAGATGATATATGATCTGAGTGTATTATGATATATTGCATGATCACCTACTTAAAGTATTATTGATATTTGTCGTACACGGTCGGAGTTTGGTTGGAGATGATGCGCGCTCACTCGCCGAGCCCTTATGTTTATGTCTAAATTAAGAACCTAATGAATTTAATATGAATTAGTCGTAAAATTCGAGTATTGCTTGGTTATTCTCTTGCCCTTTGGGAACTAATTTCAAATAAAACCTTGCTCGGGATTTATGACTTGCATGTGCATGTTTTATATATATGTATATCGCTCCTGCTCACTCAGTCTTCTAGAGACTGACCCTCTCCCTCCCCAACACTTTAGTGTGCAGGTTTGGCTTTGAAGTTCGAGCTAGGCGGGGTTGTGTTGATTTCGAGTCGGTCAAGTTAAGTTAGTAGTGTCTCTGCATTCACTTATGTATTTAAATGGTGTATGATTCGACCCTGTGTCATTATAAACTTGAACCTTATGTAATTGTTATTGTATTACCTTGTTGGGCTTGTTATGATTTTAAAAGAGGCCTGAAGAGCCCAATTCCGCTTATGGTTTGTGTGTTTGAACTTTAGTTTTCCGACGCATTATGCTCTGTTGATTGGTTATCAGTGCAGGGTCTAAGTTCCGCCTAGCTTAGGAAGGTTATTTTGTTTGTCTCCCGTTCGCTATGGTTGGATACGGGTGCGGACTTTCCATTTCGTTACTCGTGTTGAGCCATAGTGTGAGGGATGTGGTGCCTCACGTGCGGGGTGCTACATGAATACTTCAACTACCATGTAATCAATGATCATAAATGTAAAGAAGAAGTCAAAACAATCATTCTCATGCTTGGAATCAAACAAATCCATCAAGAAACGAAGAACAACAACATAAATGTTCAAAACCTAACTTTTCGTCAAATTCAGCCAAAAACTCATGAAACCATGATCAAAATTGGGGATGCATAGCTTAAAATGACACATATTGAATTTATATTACAATCCTAATCTTACCTTGTTGATTGGGTGAAGGTTGGAAGAGATTTGAGCTCCAAAATCTCTAAGGAAGGCAAGGTTACGGGAATGACTGGAAGTCAGTAGGTTTGGCTGAGATTTCTTGTTTGTGTGAGGGTTGGTTCGGTTAAGGGATGGTATAACAGGTTAGGTGGTTGAGTTAGGGTTCCATGGACTCCAACTATGGTTAATTTGGTCAATAATTGTAAGAGTTATGGTCATTTTAGTAAAACATGGCAGTTTAGGCACCGACTCGTTTTTCGGTTGGATTTCGGAGGTTCAAATGATTTCGGAAAAATATAAGGCTAAGTTTATTAAACCGGAATCTTCGATACGAGTTCAACGAAGTTGACGGAACTCGAATCCGAGTTCCCGAGCTCAAGATATCAATTGCGGAACCAAGGGTGCGCTAATTGCTCGTTAGCCCCCGACTTGGATTCCAAAATCAAAATAAATTCGAAACTCATGCAAATGAACCCGAAAATACGAAACGATCATATATTCATATTCAAGACACATATAAGTCCAACATATTAAATTTGCACGAAATTTCGGTATCAAATCATATAGGAACGAAGCACGTAAATGTCACTCATAAGCAATGCAACAAGAAAATCCATAACATTTAAATTCGTATATAAACTATAAATAAAATGCATGCATTAATTATGCTTTTAATAACAAGGTGTACTAATTAATTTCAATTAAAGTAAATGGACGAAATAAATTAAATATTTAATATTAAATAACTTAGGATATAAATAATTATCATTTTAATATTTAAAATAAAATTAAATATATAACACGTATAAATAATTATTTCGCGCAATTTGTAAGCACATACGTCATACCTGTATGGCCGAAATATCGGGGCATCACAGTTACCTTGTATAATATGAAGTTGTGATCGAATTTAGTTGCTCATTTTTTATTTATACTCCCATGTGCTCTTAAGTGACTTAAGTGCTTCTAATATGCATGAATAAACTAGTACTTTGTTTATTCGTTTAATATGCTATTTTCTTGTATATATTATGACTTGAGTGATATGATAACACATTGATTTATGTGTTAACTCGAAAGTATTTGATTTATGGATCCATTTAACGTGAAATATGAAACTCATGAATTTGTTTGATGTGATTTATGAGATTTATGATTTAATATGAACGTGTATGCATTATAAGTTAATTTGGTAAACTTCATACGCATCACTTGCATCCCTATGCACTTGTCGAGAGTCAATATGGTTCATTTTGAGTCTAAGTTTGTCTCTTGTTCTTTGTTTTGCTCTTAGGTTCGTTTCGTTATTGAGGAATTGCTTCGTTAGTCCTCTTTTGGTCTGTTTTGTTCGGTTTGGTCGACAAGGTGAGGTTTTCTTTCCTTTTAGTTATTATGACCTAAAACCCTATTTCAATTTCGAACCCGCATGCGACTTATATATGTATATATATAGATATGTGTTTGAATACGTATTTTGTGGGATTTATCCCGTTTGTTCTGAGGTTTTGAAAAATGCTTTTATATGTATCTAAGCTCTATTTTTGTTTGCTTTGCAAAGCTTTGATAAGTGTGTGTGTATAAGTAGGAAGTGGTTTGCGAGATAAGATAAGCCTTGTGATATGTGTAAGCTTCGTGTGATAAGTGTAAGTGTAAGTGTAAGTTTGGGTCCGGGAGAAGTGGTATGTGATCTCGGGTCGGCCATGGGGTCGCCGGGCTCTCTCATCAACACGACTCCACGTACGGGAGACTTGGCTCAACCTCGGGAGATCTAGGGGAAAGCAGGTTCTCTTATGCCGACGGGTGCATATGTCATGGCCTGTCGAAGGAGCGGGCGGGATCCCCCGACTCAATAAGTTTTAAGTATGGGGGTTGAGAGGGGCACCTCTCTTCCCCAAACGGTGTAGGGGCGGGACTGATTTATGTTTCGTTTTGTTTTTTGCTTCGCCTTTGCTTATAGAGTAAGTGGGTTGGAATTCAAGCTTTCAGTTTGGTATGTTATGCTTTTGTTTACGGTCGTGAAACGGGGGTGGATTTCTAAACTCTAAAACTTGGTTGAGTTTGGCCTTCGGCCTTAAACTCCTTTCTTTATATATCTATTACCACGGGTTAAATGTTTTAGAATGCAAAAACCACGCCCGGTTCATGAACCCTTTAAGCTTTGGTTATGCTTTGCTCTTATGTATACATATGGGTGCGTGTGTTAGCTCCCTCACCAGTCTCTAGGACTGACCCTCGTTGTTTCTCTCTTTTTCCCCCTTTGATTTGGGAGTTGAATCGAGGTGGTTGTCTTCGAGTCGTGGTTGTGGATAGCTCGAGTCTCACACATTGTACTTTGTTTTCTTTAAGCATTTTGCTACTTAGTTCTGTCCTTGGATTTAGTTTTGTATAATTGCCTTGCATCTAAAATTGTATAAGTGTTATATGGAGAACAAGATATGATTTGTTCTAGCCCTCTTTGAGTTTTAAATTAATTTCTTCCGCGATTATGTTTCTTGCACGCTCTGAGTAAGGTTTAGACCGACTAGCTTAGGTCAAATTTTTATTTGTCAGTCGTTCGCCATGGCTTGATGCGTGGGCGGAGTTCCCATTTCGTTACACGTGTCGGGCTATGGTGCAGGGGATGTGGTGCTCCTCTCTCCGGGGTGTTACATGTACACTCGAGTCATATTGTATATTGTTATGATTTAATTGTAATTCCTTTATGTATTTGGGTCTGTGTGCCAATTATGAATTATGGTATATTGATTCGGGACAGGTTGCATGTGTAGTCGAACCCGTTGTTAGGTTGCATGCTGGATTTTAATTATGTTATGAATTGTTTGGGGCTTGTAGCCGTTGTTGAAATTCATGTTTAGCTTTATTGCTTCCGCATTGCCTTGTCGAGTTCTCGAATTAATTGGTATAGGGTTAGATTCCGCCTAATTAGGTTGTTTTATTTGTCACCCGTTCGCTATGAGTCAGGTTCATTTGATATGGAAATCGTATTGTTAAATTCGATTAATTTAAATTCTGTTGAATTACCTGTTGCATTTTGCATCATAAAATGTGCTTTTGGTGCTCATTACGTGACATATGCATTCACTAACCCACATGCATTTATATCCGAATTGAGTTGTGAATTGTAGGATATTATTACAACTTCAAACCACGACCAATTTTCGCACTCAAAGCAACTTATCAAGAGCTCTTCTTTTGGATATGGGTGAATTGAAGAAGACTCCGAAGATTTAGAAGAATTCGGGTATTTGGTGATTCTTATGACAAAGGTGTAGGTTGGGGAGTTCAAGTTCGAGTTGGGAATCAAACAATGCGTGAAGAATTGGTTTGTGCAAGGAAGTGGTAGGGATATGTGATGTTTATGCCCCAAAATAAACACACGCTTCTACACCGCAAACAGAGTTGATTAACCAAGTTCAAGAGGTCGTCTAATCCAAGGAAGAAGTGGAGAAAAGTCTTGAAGGTACTAGGACCCAATCTCTGAACTAAAAGACCAACGAAGAGTGATTCGAATTGGAGTCGAAGATTAGGAGATTTAGTTCGAGGTAAGGAGATTGTTTCTTTTTTTTTTTTTGGAATGAAAGAGGCCGGGAAGAAAGAAATGAGACGAGATACTTCGGAGTGTGAGATAAGGCTGCGTTGGAGGAAGTTGGCGAGATCATTAGAAGATGTGTGATGTTACAACTCACAAGAGCAACACACATACCTACCTACAAATGAAAGTTGATCAATCGAATTAACATGAACTAAGAGTCCACTCAACTTTCGGATTCATGAAGGGGATAAGCAAGATACTTGGATCAACATTTAAATCGAAGATTCGATGGAAGATGAAGTTTCTCGACAATTGAAATATTTCAAGGTAACAAGAAAGCTTTAGTCGGGGTAGCCATTACGGTAAGGAATTAGTCAAATGAAGAATTGTTCTAGAGAAGATTTGAGGGAACCCAGTTACTCGGATATGGAAGGCTTGGAGCAAGTAACAACCACAGATCATGAGAATATACAACTTGATGCAAAGGAATTCAGAAGTTTGTTAGATCACGCAAGGGATACAAGGAAAATCAAGGAAGTTAGAAGACCGTGGGAAAGCTAGAGATGATCAATGAATTCAAGAGCAAAGGATCAAGTTGTCGGGCTAAAGATTGCTTCTATGGTAAAAGGTACTCGCATTCATAGCACGTGTATCATACCACATATTAATTATTTTAATCTCACTTGTATTCATTTAATTGAAGTAATTGCTCAAATGTGATGCATACTTTGACTGTTAAAAATGTGTGACGTGCATCGAGCATTCTTACCCGACATGCATAGCTTGGTGTTTGCTTGATAGGAAGTTTTCTCCACCCTATTCTTCGCGAGGTATTTTAGTTGAGCCATGTGGAAACAAGAAAGGAAGAATATTGAGATTGCAACGACTAGAACAAAGTGGGACCTTGAGGAGATTTGGGCATAGAACTGGAAAATGTGAATGAGAAAATGGTGGTTCTATCATAAACCAATCACTTCAAAGTGAATATGGGCAGGAGTACTAAACATGCTACATAATTAGAATCAATCAATTCGAGGAAGGTAACTCTTGAAGAAGTTGAGAATTTGGTTGAGTAGATAATGGGACAAGTTCAACTAACCAAAAAGGAAATTCTTAAGGGGGAGAGCACGACAAAGGAACAAATTACGACTTGCAAGATCCAATGAGTCACGGGACCTCACTCAAGCTATAAGCAGAAGTTAGAAAATTTAGTACCCGAAAAATGCTAAGACCGAGATGATTAAGGACTTCAAGAAGGAGTTGTGAAGATGAGTATTTAAGTGAACAAAAGTTCAAGCTCAAGGGATATTCCATAATCGTAACGACAAGACGAGAGAGGGATGATCAGTGACCGAGAACAACGCCGTTGGCATCTTAGTTAAAAACACGTACGAATTTAATCTCCTCGGGTTTTCAAGGGGTTGAGTTTGTATTACAAGTTTTGAATACCTGGGGTTAACGGAAGCATGAAGGACTACGAGAACGGTGGAGAAACTATCGAGTAATGATAGGCCGACCAGATTATCACATTCCGTGATGGCGAAAGTGAAGAATCAATTCAACCGAGCATTGAAGGTGCGAAGTAACATAAATAAGATGGGATTCCGTTTTCGTCAGTCATTTTTCCAGGATGAGTTGGAGACATTTCCAAGGCAACAAACTGTAACTTGAGTTAATAGGAAATTAGCTTGAGCATCTGAGGTAGTAAGATGTAACTCGTCGTGAAGAGTTAAGCCTGGTAATTTGGGCTTCTAGAAGAGTGGCTCGAGCAGCCGGGATGACAAATATAACTCGCTAGGAAAACGAGCTAATCGGGTCAGGCCAAGTGAACACATCGGGCATTTCAAGGCATAACGTTATGGTGAGAGAAATCTCCAACCAAGAATCAAGTGTCAAATCGGATCATTATAATGGAAGATTCCCAAAATCAAAGGTGAACGGTACACCAAACATTCATGACATATGCATACATGCTACTTTAATTCTAACAATTTTATGATGCTACGTGCTTTGATTATTAATTATATTAAAGGCCCTTCTACGAATGATAATTGATGTATTTAATATTTCCTACTTGTTTCTGGTGTGGTTGTTGTGTGATTGTTTATTTAAGTGTTGTTTTGGAGTTTTGGAGTTTCTCTTTCTTTGTGTTTGAGAGACGGGGTTCTCTTGTTGTTTGCCCAAGAAATGGGGTTCTCTTGTTGTTTGCTCGAGGGACGGGGTTCTCTCGTTGTTGTTTGAGAGACGGGGTTCTCTCATAGCTGCTTGTTACCTGTTTATCTTGCCTCTGTCGGCGACTTAGTTTTCCGAGTGTTTAGGTTAACCTGTGAGACGAGGGTCGTGGATGATTCAAGAGCTGAGTTTCAACGATAGGAGATGAATCGCTTGGACCCTCTTGTTGTACGAGTCCTACCGGACCACTCGCTTAACAACGGATCTAGTTCAAAGACAAGCTTTCATCTCAACAATGTAAAAGACCCCTACTGCTTGAAGACCTTTTCTGAACTAATTCCTGACGGGGAGTCGCAAACCCGCGTGGGATGAACACGGAGAAGTTGTGCTTCGAGTCCTGAACTCGAGGTATCAGATCTGAGGACAAGTCCTTCTTAAAGGGGAGAGGTTGTGATGCCCCATGTTTTCGTCGTACAGGTACGCGCACCACACGTGTGAGTTTTGAGAGTTAGAATTCCTTTATATGTTTATTTAAATAATATGTCTATGTAAATTATGTGAATAGGTGATTTAAATGCTTATATAAGTATATTGATTTAATTTCTTCCATATCATTTCATAACATATACACATTTCCTAATTCATACAATTCCTAAGCATATCATATTTTCTAATACATATATATATATATGTATGCATCCACTTGATCATTGCATTATATAATTGCATACACACCCTCATAACATTACCTCTAACATGTAATTAAATAAGTAATAAGGGTCTAGTTGCAATAATCATAATCATGCAAGACTTTTACACTCTCATCATATATACATATACATATTATATATCATCATATCTTCTTGACACTTTATACATATATATCATATATCTACACATTATATCTTATATAGACAAGAACACACACACAACACACACAAAATCTATACACGCAAGAAAACCCTTTCTTTCTCATTTTCTTCACACACACACACCCATTTCGATCCAAGAGAAGAAGAAGAGAGGGAGGAGGCAAGCTATCATCATCTTCATCATCTCCATCATTTCATTCGCTCCATTCTTTCATACCATTTCAAGGAGTGTATATATATATATATATATATATATATATATATATATGTATCTAGATGTGTATATATATATGTGTTTTCATGGGGGTTGTGGATTAATACTTGTTCTAATGTGTTCTATATGTGCTATATCTTGTGTTTCGTGGTTTTTGTGAGTTCTTTTGGTTGGGATGTTGATTTGGGATGACTTTGGAACCTTTCCTCCAAGCTAGGCCTGCTCCCCTGTTCTTTTTCGAGCCTGGAGTGAATCCATGGCCGTGGATTTGATGCCTTGTGAAATCCACGGACGTGGATTTGAGGCAGGGAATCGCTATTTTCTGGACCAATATCCACGGCCATGGGTCTCAAATCCACGGTCGTGGATCCTCCTCTGTTTTCTGTCTGAGTTTGTTTAATTCCGTTTACCCCTCAAACGAGCTCCGATTGACCTAAATTTTAAATCCACGGAAACCTTTTGAAGTCTAGAACATGCTCCAGTTAGAATCACCTCATTATCCTTTCTAGTTTGTGAGTTATATTCATTTTAATTTGGTGTCGCCACTTTTCCAAAAATCTACATTCCTCCAATTTCGGACCTACACCATTTCCTCCTCGCTTTGAACCATGATTCGAGCTATATATCATTTTAAAGGCCTACTTGTCTACTTGGATATCCAATAAAAAAAACCTAATTCCAATTTCTCAAACTCAAGATATTCCATTTTTCTATAGCTTGCGCATTTCTAAGATCTATCAACTTTCACTAAACTTTGCCAAAACCTCTCTTATTGTGTTCCTATCGCTTCCCCAACCTATTATGTGATTTCCATGCGTGTTATACATGTCTAATTGACTATTATCTTGTTAATTATTCTCCTTGACCCTTAATTGCTCGAACTTGATTGTTTAATTTCATGGTCACCTATTAAGTGAGAGCATTAATTGAGCACATGAACTTGATCACACCACTTCATAAACATTTTCCGTACGTCTTACTTGGTTTCATATTGAGTCATTTCTCACGAGTACACATTGTTCCTTCTCTTATACAGTTCGTTTCCAGGGCGGACACTTCCGGATCGAATAGGAACCCATATTGCTTATCTTTCTTGACTCGTGGTTTCCAAGTGAGGGTGTTTCGTTCTAGTTACATTGTAGCACCCGGAACGCTAGGCACCACATCCCCCGCACTATAGTTCGATCCACATACGAAATGGGCAATTCGTACATGAATCAAGCCTATAGTGAATGGGAGACAATAAAAAAAAAACTCAAAAGCTAGGCGGGTACCCTCAAGTAATACCAATAAACAATTCGGAGCAATAAAAGCGGAAACAATAACATTCAATACTTATAGGTACCATATTTACATATTTATTAATAGATACCAACATTTACATATCACTAAAATATCATTCCCAACATTAACTCAGGCATAATAAAAAATATAACAAGTAACCATACATAAACAAAATATGAAGGTGAAGTGCTAGACCCGAATAAAAGGTAGGCTAGACTCTAATTCCCGCCTAGCACGAACCTGCAAAACTGAAAAGTTGAGGTGTCAGTCCAACACGGACTGAGCGAGGGGTATAAATAAATATCAGCGCAAATAACATGCAAGTTATATCCTCGGGTGAAGTTTTAGAAAAGAAATAATATATGATCGATAATAAAGTAAACATATCCCGAGAATACAACTATCAGGTTTAACATTTCATTTAATCAATTCAATCAATCAGTGGCCCGGTGAGTGAGGGCAAATCTCCAACCTTTCTCCGACAATGTACAATACTTCAATTTAATTAATGAATTAGGTGATCACACAAACAATTTCGTGCACAATTAGCAATTTCAATCAATAAATCCTTCTTCCTCCAGGTGATGGCGCGCTTGTAAGACCCAACCATCCAATCATGGTGTACGTCGGGAACATGACTCCCACACACAGGATTTCTTCCTCCACCAAACCTCCTGGTGGATTCAGAGGTGATCCCACAATGGTGAGGATAGTGCAAGAGTTACCTGTCAGCCCTTGCTTTCCCGGTTGGCTCAATACACTACCCTCGGGCCCAACCTGAACAATAGTTACTCGTCAAACAATCAATCAAACAATCAATCAATCCATTTTCATGAAATCATTTGAAAATCATAAGGTTCGAAAACTATAGATATATAGATACGTTTTGGTCGAAAATCACATAAGGGTTGTAAGGGTTCTATATATCTACAATTTAAACCTCACCTTAACCAACAAAAATGAAGAAAGAAACACCCTATGGAGCATGCTCCTCATCTCCGGGACCGAGATCTGTGCAACAAGGACAAGTGTGAAATAAGACTCGACTCGAATGAACCAATTATGACGAACGACAATGGTATGTAACCTCAATCATGCATTTATAATCAATGAGTGTCAAATAGGAGCATACTTATCAATAAAGTAAGGATATAACTCATATAAGTCAGATAAGGGAGACAAGGAAGCGAAAGGAATGCAAGAAGAGGGGTTTTGCTGAAGTTTGGCAAAAGTTAGGAAAAGTTGACAGTTTTTAGAACCACACGTGCTGTAGGAAAATGGAAATATCTTGAGTTGTAGAAGTTGAAATTAATTTTTCTTGGCTGGAACTGAAACTAGACACATAGGGCTTTCCAAGGATATATGGATTGTTTTCTAGTTCAAAGCGAGGAGAAAATGGCGTAGGCTTGAAGTTGGGTGATTGCAGTTTGTCGGTAAAGCAGCGACACCAAAACGAATTCATAATATCTCACAAACAGGAAAAGATATTGGTGTGATTCCAATTCTAGGTTGTTCTAGCCTTCAAGAGCTTTCCGTGGGTTCTAAAATCAGGTCAATCAAAGTTCGTTTGAGGGGTAAACGGAACAAAACAAACTCAAATTGAAAAAAGAGCAAGATCCACGGCCGTCGATTTTTCCATGCACAAAAATCCACGCCCGTGGATTCTCCTACCGAAACTCCCAAGTTTCTGGACGAAAATCCACGGCTGTGGATCAAAATCCACACCCGTGGATCACTCTCCAGTAGCCTAGACGAACGAAAAACAGGGCATAACGAGGGAGGGAGTAATCAAACACCAAAACACTTAAAACCTCAACCTAAAACACTCCAAAACAATCATATAACATGTATATAACTCATATACTCCATGAAACATGCTTTGATTCATAAAAATTCATCAAGAATCAACATACAAACCCATATATTTTCTATGACTTCCAACTTCTTACCTTCAAGCTAGCTTTAAATAAATGTTCCTAAACATGTTTCTAATCATAAACACACAAGAATGAACATGAAAGTCTCACTCCAACACCAAACCCTACTCATATATTCATCAAGGAATTCAAACAACTCTAAAATATACCTCGAAATGGAAGAAGGAAAGGATGAGATGATGATATGTAGATATGCTTTGTAGCGCCTCCCCAACACCACAACCCCGCACCGCAATACTCCCTGAGTGGAGGTTAGACCCAACACTCAGGAAATACTACGACGAACGGTCAGGATAATATATGAATGGAGTATGTGACACAGTGCAGCGGAAGATAAAGAGATTCAACTTTACCAATGAACGGGGAGGATAACATACAATGAGCAAGGATTATCATTATTGATCAAAGTAGTTCGCAAAACAGTACTACAGGTTAACATGCAAGGACAAAGTATGAGATAGTTTGTTTCTGTAGAGAGTAGGCTCAAGACAGTGTACTCTTAGGATCGGATCCAACCTACGGTTGTAGTGCTTCAAGATACCTCTAGTTGTCGTTCATTGATTCCTGAAATCATGCATTTTAAAAATAGGCGAGAGGGTTAGTCAAAGTGACTAAGTGAAGGGGGGTATAATAACTTATTGATATATGTATATATATATATGTATATGATCAAGAAGATCTTGATCTGAAATATTA
Source organism: Lantana camara (assembly GCA_037501455.1). Lineage (NCBI taxonomy): Eukaryota > Viridiplantae > Streptophyta > Magnoliopsida > Lamiales > Verbenaceae > Lantana > Lantana camara. The sequence continues at coordinate 100,451,885 of CM074855.1, forward strand.
ACAATTGGATATAACAAATAGGAAACGGTTCATAATAATTGTAAAACAGGGATAGGGGTAGTTTGTAATATTTGTAGAAATATGAACTTTTGTAGAAAGAACATTAATGCCCGCAAGCTAGGCCTCTCCATCCATAACTCCTTAAATAATTGGTAAAATAGTATCGGGCTGATCAGGCTCCGATACTTCAATAAAACCAAGAATATTAACTCCACTACTCCTTGATGTCAATAGGGAATCAAACCCTAGAGACCACGAACACGATTCAGGAGGCAGCTATCTCTCCCTCATCCCTTGGCGTGGAGTAACTAACCTCCAGTTAAACCACTACCAAGAGGTGGTGGCAGTCCGCAGCACCAACAATACCCTCGGCCCGATACCTTCCGGGTAATTGCTCGCTACGGATACAGTCGGGGCCCATAACATGAATCAAGAACAATATTTTGCTTGCATAACCCGGAATCAATGTTTTGGTAAAGTGGACTTGAAATATATAACGTTCTAGTAAAATGTTGATTTTGGCATGAAAGTATTTTCCCTTTAAAAGGGATATGATAATATAGTATTATGTATATAAGATAATAAATCATAAATAATAGGTAGGCTTGAAAATAGTTTTTATATAGATACATATGTATAGCATGATTCCAGTTGAAAACATGTTAACCCTCACCTACACTGGTAGTCAGACATTGTAATGTGGATTCCAATGCGCCTGAAAGTATTAACTACTATGGGCTTAGAACTAGGTTCCTTATTTTAATTAAATAAGCACATAAAACACATAATGTTCTTGCATAAAAGGATTACATCAAGTAAACACATAAACTATATCATGTTAGAGAATTCCCGGTAGACTCTAATTTTAACGGTTTAAGGGAAATGAAGTAATTAATCAGGTTTCATGAATTCTTTAACCACTTAAATATTTATTAATCACATTATAATCCTAATTAGAACATTAGAGTTGAAATTTAGAATTTAATTTGACAATGTAGGTTATATTTTGAAAATAATATTTACCGATTTTTGGAAAATTCGGATAAAATCTTTATTTAAAAATTGTAAAACTAATTTTATAATTATTTTAATAATATTTTCCAAATATTCAGCCTATGGATTGACCAAAAATTCAAAATTACTATTTAAAACATTTACTATTCAATTTCTTATGAATTAAACAATTTATAACACAAAATCGAACACACACACTCACACACTATCACACGTGCACTTAAAATTGATCAAGAACATCATGAACATGTTCTTGAGGCTATTTGAATATTCAAAGAAGGTATGTAAAGCACTTGATCATATTCATATTTATAACATATAATTTGAAGCATAATATAGCAAGATATATTAATTCTCTATGAAAAATAATTCTAAATAAATTATTCTTGACATGAATTTAATTAAACAAGATCATGAATACTTAAACATATGAATATACTATATTATATCATAATTCATGCATTTAATTAAATAAAATTCACATATATTATCATATTTTTCCTAAACTAGCATAAATAGCATACTTCTCATAAAATAAATTCCTAAAGCATAATTTAATTAAATCTAAGCATGCTATACTCATAAACACCCTAAGAACATATTATAAAGCATGAAATAATAAAAGAACAAGACTCATACCTTAGAGAGAGAGGGGATGGCCGAACCTAGGGAGAGAAATGAGAGGATTTGTGTGTGTTCTTGGAAATGATCTTGGAGGGGTATTTATACTTGGGATTTAGGGGCTTATGTTGCAATTTCTAAAAGTTTAAGGGAGATGTGGATGCTTCATAACCTAAACAAATGCTTGGTAGTTATGGAAGAAATGTGGTTGTCTTATAGCTTAAACAAATGCTTGGTAACTATATAAGAATTGTGGAGAAATTGCATCCATTTATTAAAACTTTCTAGAAGGTCTAAAAATATATATAAAATGGTATAAAATTTATTCAAGTGTCGAGAAGTGAAAACTTGAAGTAGTAAATTAATGAAAGAATGAGTGAAAAATAAGCTTCGTTATGATTATAAATGTGGAATATTTAGAGTTTTCGTTTATAAATTATGAATATTAAAGATGATGAAAATAATGACAAAATTATATAAACCAAGCTATGACGATGTCTAAAGGTTGTAAAAATTATCATATTTTAGAGAATAATTCAAGAAACGTTTTGAGTAAAATTTAGAATATTGAACGAAAGCTAATTGTTTAAAGTAGAATGATAATTTTTAAAAGGGAAAATATTTATGAAATATGCTATGGGTGGAATCGAGTTTTGGTAAATGTATGAAAACTCATAAAATAATTCAAGGATCGTTTTGGTTATAATATTGAATATCGAAAGGTAGATGAGTAAAGAGTTATTTACGATCGAACTATAAGCTAGGGTTTTGCCGATTTTTTATGCTACTAGAGTTAGGATGGGAATTATGGTTCACGGAGAGTGTCAAGATCTTCGAAATAATGTGAGAATTCTTTTGGTCACAATATTGGATAGTGAAAGTACTTTCGGGAATGTGGGAAAATTTTAGGGTTGTAGGGGTATTTTCGTAATTTCCAACTTGCCCCTGTTTCGGGCTGTTACAATCCTTCCCCCTTAAAAAGAATCTGTCCTCAGATTCTCCTCATGTTTCATAATAACTGTAAGTAATGTTGGTATCCTCCATTCAGGATAAGACAGGTTTCCAAAGGAGGACTTACTTTAAACACATCAGGTAATTGTTCAAGTAAGAAATTTAAATACGCACATAAGTGATGCAATGAATGCATGGCGCCAGGATCAGTAACTGGCGTGTTTAGAATGCATACGTTTAACAACTTTGGGGATGACAATTTTAAACTGCAACCACCCTTATAGAGATAATAAAATGCATGGTAGTTGAGAATGATGTGCAGATGATCACAAAAATAAAATTTCCAAGTAATAGCAATTAACAGACACAACATCCTTAGCGAAGATAAAACATATATAAAGGCACAGGAAATTAATAAGTTAGTTTTCGGTCCTACTGGTATCTTGAAGCAATTCTAATAACTTAAGATTTGAACGAATTAGAAAGTATAAGTGAAGTGCTTCCATGAGTTAGGAATACTAGTATGATGAAAGAGATATAGATCTTGTAACCGAATCTACAAAGAATTTGTTAATTGAAGGATTTGATAGAACTCGGGATTTTGGTGTGGATTAAGACTGTATGCTTGACTTGAACGAGGAAGGGTTTAGTACTACAATTGTAACAAATCACATGCTGGTCGGCTGCCCCAACAGTGATTGATCACAATTTAAGCACTAAAGAAACGAGAGTACATATGAGACTCTATGAATGATGAACCCCAGATTTCCGCAACCTGAGGCTCTGATACCACTTCAATTGTAGCGCCTCCCCAAAAGTACAACCCCGCACCGTAATACTCCCTGAGTGGAGGTTAGACCCAACACTCAGGAAATACTACGACGAACGGTCAGGATAATATATGAATGGAGTATGTGACACAGTGCAGCGGAAGATAAAGAGATTCAACTTTACCAATGAACGGGGAGGATAATGTACAATGAGCAAGGATTATCATTATTGATCAAAGTAGTTCGCAAAACAGTACTACAGCTTAACATGCAAAGACAAAGTACGAGATAGTTTGTTTCTATAGAGAGTAGGCTCAAGACAGTGTACTCTTAGGATCGGATCCAACCTACGGTTGTAGTGCTTCAAGATACCTCTAGTTGTCGTTCATTGATTCCTGAAATCATGCATTTTAAAAATAGGCGAGAGGGTTAGTCAAAGTGACTAAGTGAAGGGGGGTATAATAACTTATTGATATATGTATATATATATATGTATATGATCAAGAAGATCTTGATCTGAAATATTAACAATTGGATATAACAAATAGGAAACGGTTCATAATAATTGTAAAACAGGGATAGGGGTAGTTTGTAATATTTGTAGAAATATGAACGTTTGTAGCAAGAACATTAATGCCCGCAAGCTAGGCCTCTCCATCCATAACTCCTTAAATAGTTGGTAAACTAGTAGCGGGCTGATCAGGCTCCGATACTTCAATAAAACCAAGAATATTAACTCCACTACTCCTTGATGTCAATAGGGAATCAAACCCTAGAGACCACGAACACGATTCGGGAGGCAGCTATCTCTCCCTCACCCCTTGACGTGGAGTAACTAACCTCCAGTTAAACCACTACCAAGCGGTGGTAGCAGTCCGCAGCACCAACAATACCCTCGGCCCGATACCTTCCGGGTAATTGCTCGCTACGGATACAGCCGGGGCCCATAACATGAATCAAGAACAATATTTTGCTTGCATAACCCGGAATCAATGTTATGATAAGGTGGACTTCAAATATATAACGTTCTAGTAAAATGTTGATTTTGGCATGAAAGTATTTTCCCTTTAAAAGGGATATGATAATATAGTATTATGTATATAGGATAATAAATCATAAATAATAGGTAGGCTTGAAAATAGTTTTTATATAGATACATATGTATAACATGATTCCAGTTGAAAACATGTTAACCCTCACCTATACTGGTAGTCAGACATTGTAATGTGGATTCCAATGCACCTGAAAGTATTAACTACAATGGGCTTAGAACTAGGTTCCTTATTTTAATTAAATACGAACATAAAACACATAATGTTCATGCATAAAAGGATTACATCAAGTAAACACATAAACTATATCATGTTAGAGAATTTCCCGGTAGACTCTAATTTTAACCATTTAAGGGAAATTAAGTAATTAATCAGGTTTCATGAATTCTTTAACCACTTGAATATTTATTAATCACATTATAATCCTAATTAGAACATTATAGTTGAAATTTAGAATTTAATTTGACATTGTAGGTTATATTTTGAAAATAATTCACAATTTACCGATTTTTGGAAAATTCGGATAAAATCTTTATTTAAAAATTTCAAAACTAATTTTATAATTATTTTAAAAATATTTTCGAAATATTCAGCCTATGCGTTGACAAAAAAGTCAAAATTACTACTTAAAACATTTACTATTCAATTTCTTATGAATTAAACACTTTATAACACAAAATCGAACACACACACTCACGCACTATCACACGTGCACTTAAAATTGATCAAGAACATCATGAACATGTTCTTGAGCCTATTTGAATATTCAAAGAAGGTATGTAACACACTTGATCATATTCATATTTATAACATAGAATTCGAAGCATAATATAGCAAAATATATTAATTCTCTATGAAAAATAATTCTAAATAAATTATTCTTGACATGAATTTAATTAAACAAGATCATGAACACTTAAACATATGAATATACTATATCATATCATAATTCATGCATTTAATTAAATAAAATTCACATATATTATCATATTTTTTCTAAACTAGCATAAATAGCATACTTTTCATAAAATAAATTCCTAAAGCATAATTTAATTAAATCTAAGCATGCTATACTCATAAACACCCTAAGAACATATTATAAATCATGAAATAATAAAAGAACAAGACTCATACCTTAGAGGGAGAGGGGATGGCCGAACCTAGGGAGAGAAATGAGAGGATTTGTGTGTGTTCTTGGAAATGATCTTGGAGGGGTATTTGTACTTGGGATTTAGGGGCTTATGTTGCAATTTCTAAAAGTTTAAGGGAGATGTGGATGTTCATAACCTAAACAAATGCTTGGTAGTTATGGAAGAAATGTGGTTGTCTTATAGCTTAAACAAATGCTTGGTAACTATATAAGAATTGTGGAGAAATTGCATCCAGTTATTAAAACTTTCTAGAAGGTCTAAAAATAAATATAAAATGGTATAAAATTTATTCAAGTGTCGAGAAGTGAAAACTTGAAGTAGTAAATTAATGAAAGAATGAGTGAAAAATAAGCTTCGTTATGATTATAAATGTGGAATATTTAGAGTTTTCGTTTATAAATTATGTATATTAAAGATGATGAAAATCATGAGAAATTTATATAAACGAAGCTATGAGGAAGTCTAAAGGTTGTAAAAATTATCATATTTTATAGAAAAATTCAAGAAACGTTTTGAGTAAAATTTCGAATATTGAATGAAAGCCAATTGTTTAAAATAAAATGACAATTTTTTAAAAGGGAAAATATTTATAAAATATGCTATGGGTGGAATCGAGTTTTGGTAAATGTATGAAAATTCATAAAATAATTCAAGGATCGTTTTGGTTATAATATTGAATATCGAAAGGTAGATGACTAAAGAGTTATTTATGATCGAACTATAAGCTAGGGTTTTGCCGATTTTTGATGCTACTAGAGTTAGGATGAGAATTATGGTTCACGGAGAGTGTCAAGATCTTCGAAATAATGTGAGGAATCTTTTGGTCACAATATTGGATAGTAAAAGTACTTTCGGGAATGTGGGAAAATTCTAGGGTTGTAGGGGTATTTTCGTAATTTTTAACTTGCCCCTGTTTCGTGCTGTTACATGCTTCCAACTTATGCAATAATATTCATTGAATTTAAGCTTGGATTAAAGAAATCCCTTCCTTCTCTTCTCTTGGTGTAAAAACCGATATTGAGTGGGTGTATGTGTGTAGAATTCTTGTATGCAATGTAGTGTATGAAATGTGAGAGAAAGGAGGTACAAGATATATATATTATATCTCCCACTAAATATGATGAATCACCACAATTTGCATGTTAGTCCCTCACGTATTTAAATGAATGCACACAAGTATCATCTGTAACAAATAAACATTTAACTCCCAAATCATGAAATGCAATTTAGTGCAAGAATTCAGGAAATGACCAAATAAGATCATGTAACATCATTTAAACACATAATCACTTATTTCAAATAACTCACATTTATGCCAATTCCATGTAAATGCATAAGAGTATATAATTCACATAAGGCATGAAGGTTATAAATACATGATTAAAGTAATTAATTAAACTCCCAACTCTCGAAGACCCGCACGTGGCGTGCTTACCTGAACTCCCGAAAATTGGGGCGTTACAACTCTCCCCTCCTTAGAAGAATCTGGTCCCCAGATTCACTGATTGGAAGAAAATAACTCTGGATGGAACCGCTTCATCTTCTCTTCCGGCTCCCAAGTCATCTCTTGGGTTTTATCACTTCGCCACAATACCTTGACCATAGGGATACTTCGATTTCTCAACTCTTGAAATTTTCGATCCAAGATTCCAACCGGCTTATGAACAAATGACAAATTAGGTTCCAATTCCACTTCCTCAATGGGGAGAATTTTAGTTTCATCCGGATAATACTTTCTTAGCTGAGACACGTGAAACACATTATGAATTCCGGTATGGTTCGGCGGTAGATCCAATCTGTAAGCTACTTCCCCAATTCTCTCAAGAATTACAAACGGACCAAAGTAACGGGGACTTAACTTTCCTCCCTTACCAATTCGAGAAAACCCTTTTCGTGGAGATACCATCAAGAAAACCCGGCCCCCCACTATAAATTCGAGATCCCTCCGGCGAATATCGGCGTAACTCTTCTGTCTATCTTGTGTAGCTTTCATCCGTTGTTGAATCTGTTGAACTTTATCAATCATAGCTCTCACAGCTTTAGAAGGTTTCTCAAGCTACTCGCCTTTGTTGATTCCTTCCTGTTTCGACCATTTCCACTCTTCCAAATCAAAGAATAATGGTGTTCGACATTTCCGCCCATATAACAATTCATACGAATCCATACTAATCGACGCTTGAAAGCTGTTATTGTAGGCGAACTCCAGCAAAGGAAGTTGATCACACCGCGAGTTTTGAAAATCGAAAGCACAAGACCGGAGAAAATCTTCCAAATATCGTATAACCCTCTCAGACTGCCCATCAGTTTGTGGGTGAAACGCCGTACTGAACTGAAGCTTTGTACCCAGAATCTCTTGTAATTCATGCCATAACTTTGAGGTAAAACAGGGATCTCGATCCGAAACAATGCTCACCGGAATACCATGAAGTCGTACAATCTCCTTGTTGTAAATATCTGCCAACTTTCGGATCTTAAAGGACATTCTGACCGGCAGAAAATGAGCAGATTTTGTCAGACGATCCACTATCACCCAAATACCATCGAATCCACCCTTCACTCTTGGTAACCCGGATATAAAATCCATCGTCACCTGCTCCCACTTCCACTCGGGAATAGGTAACGCTGTAGAAGTCCTCCGGGCTTTTGATGCTCAGCTTTGACTTTTTGACACGTTAAACAACACTTCACGAATTCTGCCACGTCCTTCTTCAAACCACGCCACCAATAATACTGCTTGAGGTCCTTGTACATCTTATTCCCTCCAGGATGGATCGAATAAGCTGACTTGTGGGCTTCCTCGAGCAATACCCTTTTCAAATCATCGGGTACTACTACTCGGTTCTTGAAACGAAGAAGACCGGTTTCATTGAACCCAAATGGACTCTCCGGATCCTCTCTAGCCTTAGAGACCAATCTTTGTACTTCTGGATCCTTTCCTTGAGCCTCAAACATTCTATATTTCAAGTCCGGATAAATGGAGATATTGAAAACTCGAGCTTTAATCACAATAGACTCAATTCCATTACTTGCACCAACTTCCAAGTTCGAAACACCCACTTTCCTACTTAGAGCGTCGGCAACTACATTAGCTTTCTCGGGATGATATTTGATAACACAATCATAATCTTCTAGTCGCTCCATCCATCTCCGTTGCCTCATATTGAGCTCCTTTTGTGTGAAAAGATATTGGAGACTCTTATGATCGGTGAAAATCTCGAATGACACTCCATACAAATAATGCCTCCATTTCCCAAGGCCAAATACTACTGCAGCCAGCTCAAGATCATGTGTGGGGTAGTTCCTTTCATATTCCTTTAACTTTCGAGAAGCATAAGCAATAACCTTGCAATTCTGAGTCAATACACTCCCCAATCCTTCCTTCGACGCGTCTGTATACACAGCAAATCCCTCTAAACCCTTTGGAAGAGTTAACACTGGAGCAGAAACCAATTTCTCCCTCAAAACATCAAAGCTCTTCTCACACTTCTCATCCCACTCATATTTCACATCCTTCTTAGTTAACTGAGTCAAGGGAGCGGCGATCTTTGAGAAATCTTGCACGAATCTTCTATAGTACCCCGCCAATCCCAAGAAACTCCTAATCTCGGATGCGTTCTTAGCTTCTCCCACTTCAACACTGCTTCATTTTTTTAAGGATCGACTTCTAATCCATTGACCGAAATAATATGACCCAAGAAACAAACCCGGTCGATCCAAATTCACATTTACTAAACTTTGCGAATAATTGGTGCTCCTTCAAAGTTTTAGATACAAGCTTGAGATGCCTTGCATGTTCCTCGGCCGACTTTGAGAAAACCAAAATATCATCAATGAAGATCACAACGAATTTGTCAAGGAACGGCCAGAAAATCCTATGCATCATATCCATAAAAGCAGCTGGTACATTCGTTAAACCAAAAGGCATAACCACAAATTCATAATTCTCATATCTAGTGTTGAAGCCCGTCTTCGGAATATCCTCAGCTCGGATCCGTAACTGATAATACCCTTGTCTTAGATCAAGTTTTGAATACACTTTGGACCCTTGGAGTACGTCAAATAACTCCTTAATGTGTGGAAGAGGATATTTATTCTTGATAGTCATCCGATTTAACTCCCGATAATCAATACACATCCGTAGAGTACCATCCTTCTTCTTTACAAATAAAACTGGAGAACCCCACGGCGAAGAACTCGGTCTTGTATACCCAACTTCCAAAAGACCATCCAGTTGAACTTTTAATTCCTTCAATTCCGGCGGTGCCATTCTATATGGAGTCTTAGAATACGGTTCGGCATCCGGATACAAATCAATTACAAACTCTATCTCCTTCTCCGGCGGAAACGAATCTAACTTCTCCAGAAACACCTCGGGAAACTCTTTTACTACTTCGGTTTCTTCCAATTTCATCTGATCCTTAGAGTGATTCAGAATATAAGCTATGAATCCTGTAGCCCCATCTCGAACCAAATTCTGAGCTTCGGAGAATGATAACAAAGGCACCGTTTTAGAACTTCATCCCTTGACAACTTCTGAACCCAAACTAACTTTCTTGGCCCGACAATCAACGTTGACACAATGATTATATAACCAGTCCATACCCAAGATAGATCCATACCGAGACATAGGCAATTCAATGAAACCTGTTGAGAAAACCCGACACTCAATACTCACCGGCACCTCTCGAAAAACCCGATTAGTTTTTACACTACCACCAAAAAGAGTACTAACAACATAACATGTAGAGGAGAAAGTAACACACAAAGGCAAATTCACAGAAATATCACGAGAAATAAATAAGTGGTAGCCCCCGGATCAAATAAAGTATGTATGTTTGTGCCATGAATGCAAATGGTACCTTCTACAACTGCTGCGGGGTCCACTTCAGCATCCAGTTCCTCTCCATCCAAGGCATAAGCACGAGCTCGGATAAGTGGCCTCTGACCCCCAGGCGGCGGATCCCGTTTATCTGGACACGTATCCACTTTATGATCGGCCTTCCCACAAATCAGACAAAGATTCAGGGGACGCCGGCAATTCTCATAGGTATGGGTAGGCCACCCACAATAAGAACATCCCGGCTTCCCGATAGACGGTGGTGCGGAGGAGTAACCCGGGGAGCTTTCTGAACAGGTGCTTGTGGCATTTGTGGCTTAAATTTCTTCATCGGGCCCTTAGGCTGTGGGGAAATAGCATCATAATTGATCGGCCTCTTTCCGGGATTATAATTCGGCCTCGATCCTGAACCGGAATCCTGACTTGATCGATATGTAGACCTCCGAGCATTAACTGAATCTTAAACCTTGAGAGCTTTGGTAGTAGCCTTCTTCCACGTACTCGTATTAACGGCCTCTATTGCAACTTGAATGTCCGGCCTCAGACCTTGCACGAATTGTATAGCCTTATGAAAATCATCACCCGCAATGTTGGGTGCATATTTGGATAATCTCTCGAACTCGGTTATATACTCGGCAACTGATCTATTCCCTTGCTTGAGCTCCATGAACACCCTGAGTCTTCTAGTGCGAGATGAAGGAGGAATAAACTTGTTCTTGAATTCCCTTATGAAAACCTCCCATGTAACTTCTTCTTCAACGGCATCTAAAACAATCTTGGTGCTTTCCCACCAAGAATAAGCTTCTCCTTGGATCAAAGTAAGGGTACACCTAGCCTTCTCTCGAGTCTCGCAAGGGATAAGCTCCCAAATTCGCTCAACTTCTTTGAGCCACTGTTCAGTTATCATATCGTTCCCTTTAAAGAATCTGGGTGGATAATGATTTTGAAATTCCCTCAAAATAGCTGATATTGGGGCCGGTGGTGCGGGTGGAGGAGCTGGTGGTGCAGGAGGCACATAATCTCGCAATCTCTGATCAATTAACTGAACCATAGAGTTTAAAAAGTCCTGAGGTTGTGCTTGAGGGGGTGGAGGTTGAGTTCGGTCACGATGGTGATGTCGATGACCGGGAGAATGCTCTCTAAGGGGCCTTCCACGAGGCATCCTGAAATAAAACCACTGTACATGCATGTTTGATTAACAAGTATGAATAAGTGTAATTAAAACACACAATGCAATCAAACAACGTAGTCATATAATCCAAGTACTTCAAGTAGGTTCACATAAGTTCAAGTAGAATGTAAGACTCTTATATAATCGATTAATCCTATGCCGTACGACTTAGACTCACCAGACACGACACTAGAGCCGTGGTTTTGCAATCGGGCTCTGATACCACCTTGGGATGTAGCACCCGGAACGCTAGGCACCACATCCCCCGCACTATAGTTCGATCCACATATGAAATGGACAATTCATACATGAATCAAGCCTCTAGCGAACGAGAGACAATACAAAAAAAACTCAAAAGCTAGGCGGGTACCCTCAAGTAATACCAATAAAAAATTCGGAGCAATAAAAGAGGAAGCAATAACATTCAATACTTATAGGTACCATATTTACATATTTATTAATAGATACCAACATTAAATATCACTACAATATGGTTCCCAACATTAACTCAGGCATAATACAAAATATAACAAGTAACCATACATGAACAAAATATGAAGGTGAAGTGCTAGACCCGAATAAAAGACAGGCTAGACTCTAATTCCCGCCTAGCACGAACCTGCAAAACTGAAAAGTTGAGGTGTCAGTCCAACACGGACAGAGCAAGGGGTATAAATAAATATCAGTGCAAATAACATGCAAGTTATATCCTCGGGTGAAGTTTTAGAAAAGAAATAATATATGATCGATAATAAAGTAAACATCTCCCGAGAATACAACTATCAGGTTTAACATTTCATTTAATCAATTCAATCAATCAGTGGCCCGGAGAGTGAGGGCAAATCTCTAACCTTTCTCCGACAGTGTACAATACTTCAATTTAATTAATGAATTAGGTGATCACACAAATAATTCTATGCACAATTAGCAATTTCAATCAGTAAATCCTTCTTTCTCCGGGTGATGGCGGGCTTGCAAGACCCAACCATCCAATCATGGTGTACATCGGGAACATGACTCCCATGCATGGGATTTCTTCCTCCACCAAACCTCCTGGTGGATTTAGAGGTGATCCCACAATGGTGAGGATAGTGCAAGAGTTACCCGTCAGCCCTTGCTTTCCCGGTTGGCTCAATACACTACCCTCGGGCCCAACGTGAACAATAGTTACTCGCCAATCAATCAATCAATCAATCAATCCTTTTTTGTGAAATCATTCGAAAATCATAAGGTTCGAAAACTATAGATATATAGATACGTTTTGGCTGAAAATCACATAAGGGTTGTAAGGGTTCTATATATCTAGAATTTAAACCTCACCTTAACCAACAAAAATGAACAAAGAAACACCCTATGGAGCGTGCTCCTCGTCTCCGGGACCGAGATCTGCGCAACAAGGACAAGTGTCAAATAAGACTCGACTCGAATGAACCAATTTTGACGAACGGCTATGATATGTAACCTCAATCATGCATTTATAATCAATGAGTGTCAAATAGGAGAATACTTATCAATAAAGTAAGCATATAATTCATATAAGTCTGATACGGGAGCCAAAGAAGTGAAAGGAATGCAAGATGAGGGGTTTTGGTGAAGTTTGGCAAAAGTTAGGAAAAGTGGACAGTTTTTGAAACCGCACATGCTGTAGGAAAATAACAATATCTTGAGTTGTAGAATTTGGAATTAAGTTTTCCTTGTTTGAACTGAAACTAGACACATAGGGTTTTCCAAGGATATATGTATCGCTTTCTAGTTCAAAGCGAGGAGAAAATGGCGTACGCTTGAAGTTGGATGATTGCAGTTTGTGGGTAAAGCAGCGACACCAAAAAGAATTGATAATGTCTCACAAACGGGAAAAGATATTTATGTGATTCCAATTGGAGGTTGTTCTAGACTTCAATAGCTTTCCGTGGGTTCAAAAATCAGGTCAATCGAAGTTCGTTTGTGGGGCGAACGGAACAAAACAAACTCAAACTGAAAACAGAGAAAGATCCACGGCCGTGGATTTTTCCATGAACAAAAATCCACGCCCGTGGATTCTCTTACCGAAACTCCCAAGTTTCTGGGCGAAAATCCACGGCCATGGGTCAAAATCCACGCCCGTGGATCACTCTCCAGCAGCCTAGACGAAGGAAAAATAGGGCATAACGAGGGAGGGAGCAATCAAACACCAAAACACTTAAAAACTCAACCTAAAACACTCCAAAACAATCATATAACATGTATATAACTCATATACTCCATCAAACATGCTTTGATTCATAAAAATTAATCAAGAATCAACATACAAACCCATATATTTTCTATGACTTCCACCTTCTTGCCTTCAAGCTAGCTTCAAATAAATGTTCCTAAACATGCTTCTAATCGTAAACACACAAGAATGAACATGAAAGTCTCACTCTAACACCAAACCCTACTCATATATTCATCAAGGAATTCGAACAACTCTCCAATATACCTTGAAATGGAAGAAGGAAAGGATGAGATGATGATATGTAGATATGCTTCCACCTTATGCAATAATCTTCCTTGAATTTAAGCTTGGATTAAAGAAATCCCTTCCTTCTCTTCTCTTAGTGTAAAAACCGATATTGAGTGGGTGTATGTGTGTAGAATTCTTGTATGCAATGTAGTGTATGAAATGTGAGAGAAAGTAGGTACAAGATATATATATTATATCCCCCACTAAATATGATGAATCACCACAATTTGCATGTTAGTCCCTCATGTATTTAAATGAATGCACACAAGTATCATTTGTAACAAATAAACATTTAACTCCCAAATCATGAAATGCAATTTAGTCCAAGAATTCAGGAAATGATCAAATAAGATCATGTAACATCATTTAAACACATAATCACTTATTTCAAATAACTCACATTTATGCCAATTCCATAAAAATGCATAAGAGTATATAATTCGCATAAGGCATGAAGGTTATAAATACATGATTAAAGTAATTAATTAAACTCCCAACTCCCAAAGACCCGCACGTGGCGTGCTTACCTGAACTCCCGAAAATTGGGGCGTTACATACGTATCAAACCCTACTACATTTATGTGATATGTTTTGGCTAAAAACCTATTATATATATATATATATATATATATATATATATATATTATTTTCAAAGTAGAATCATCGAGTAAATTCCTATCGAGTTAATTATTTCTCAAGGATTCGAAATGAAGTATAATTATGATTCTCATGACTTGAATGTTTTGGCGAGATTATGCACATTGATCATCACATGTATTGGGCCCCGGGGAAATGTGTGAAGGGAGACCGGTTCGACATTCGGCCGACGTATAGCTAAACCATTTCACAAAGTACCCATTGAGAATCTCTCACGCGACCGTGTAGTGTGGAAGGTGAGTTATTCTTGAGCCGATGGTTAACCCATCGAAGGAGCGGGTAGGAGTCCTGAGCCCCCGTCTCGATATTGTAATGAGGGAGAAGGTTGGAACTATTTTATGATTATTGTTATGTACATGATTATGATTATTGTTATGCACTGTGCGGGAAGGCCGAAACACGGATTGCCCGAACGATTATGTCTTATATATATATGTCTCGCATATACTATTATGTATTGCATGATCACGTATTCAAAGTATTATGTCATATTCATTGTTCACGGTCGGAGTTTGGTTGGAGAAGTATGCATGCTCACTCGCCAAGCCATTTTAATTATTTATGAATTATGAACCTAATGAATTTGATTTGAATTAGTCGTAAAGTCTTAGCATTGCTTAATTATTTTCTTGCCCTTTGTGGGAACTAACTTTAAATTAAACGTTACTCAGGATTTATGGCTTGCGTGTGCCTGTTTCTGTATATATGTACAGCTCCTGCTCACTCAGTCTTCTAGAGACTGACCCCTCTTTTCCACTTTTCAGTTTCCTGTAGGTTTTGCTAGGCGGAGGTCGAGTTTTATTTCTCTTGTCGAGTCACTTGTACACTCGAGTCATATTGTACATTGTTATGATTTAATTGTAATTCCTTTATGTATTTGGGCCTGTGTTCCAATTATGAATTATGGTATATTGATTCGGGACAGGTTGCATGTGTAGTCGAACGCGTTGTTAGGTTGCATGCTAGATTTTAATTATGTTATGAGTTGTTTGGGGCTTGTAGTCATTGTTGAAATTCATGTTTAACTTTATTGCTTTCGCATTTCCTTGTCGAGTTCTCGAATTAATTGGTACAGGGTTAGATTCCACCTAGCCAGGTTATTTTATTTGTTATCTGTTCGCTATAAGTCCGGTTCATGCTTGGACTACCCATTTTATACGTGGACTAGACTTATAGTGCGGGGGATGTGGTGCCCTTCGTTGCGGGTGCTACAAGCCCGGTTCATGACTACCCCGTTTGATATATGCTCTGTTTTATACTTACTTATGTGTGTGGGTGTGTTATCCCCCTCACTCAGTCCAGTTGTAGACTGACCCTCTCCTTCACCCTTTCAGGTTGACCGAGCAAGGTGGGGAAGTGCGTCGTCTAGAGTCGTACTTGTTGGCCTAGGTTGAGTCTGCATATGTTTGCGCTGCTTTTTGGCTACTCTTGCTCCTTTTATGATTATGTATTTGAATTGTAACTATGTCACCTTTGTATACTCGATCTATTTTAGGCCATGTGGCCATTGTATAAAAGTTATATGTTTTATTGAGCTCGTTTTTGGATCCTGTTTGTTACTTCCGCTTATGTATTTGTTGGTTTTTGCGAGCTCTGTCTGGTTTTAGCCCCGCTTAGCCTAGTGTGTGCATGTAGGTCCCCGTTCGCTTAGATTTGGGCTTATGTATGGAAATCTGTAGCACCCTGCACGTGAGGCACCACATCCCCCGCACTATGGCTCAACACGAGTAACGAAATAGTAAATCCGCACCCGTATCAAACCCTAGCGAACGGGAGACAAACATAAAAACCTTCCTAAGCTAGGCGGAACTAGACCCTGCAATGGTAACCAATCGACGAAATATAATGCAACGCAAAGCCAAAGTTCAAACATACAAACCATAACCAGAATTGGGCTCTTCAGGCCTCTTTTAATCCATAGCAAAACCCAGAAAAAAAGCAATTCAATAACAATTACATAAATATTCTAGTTCATGATACTATAGAATCGAATCATGCATAATTCCAATGCACATGTGAGTGCAGAGACTCTCCTAACCTAACTTGACCAACTTAAAGACTCCAAACACCTCCGCCTAGCTCGAAACTCCAAAGTCAAACCTGCACACTAAAAGGTTGGGGAGGGAGAGGGTCAGTCTCTAGAAGATTGAGTGAGCATGAGCGATATACATATATAAAAACATACACATGCAAGTCATAAATTCCGAACAAGGTTTTATTTGAAATTAGTTCCCAAAAAGGGCAAGAGAATGATTAAGCAATGCTCGGATTTTATGACTAAACATATTAATTCATTACATTCATAAATCATACATATACATAAGGCTCGGCGAGTGAGCGTGCACAATCTCCAACCAAACTCCGATCGTGTACGACAAATATCATTAATATGCTGATTAGGCGATCATGCAATATATCATAATACATGCAGATCATATATCGTAAATCATATTCGTTTGGGCAATCCGTGTCCCGGCCTTCCCGCACGGTGCATAACAATCATAACATAACATAATCATATTCATAAAACAGTTCCAACCTTCTTCCTCCGGGTGGTGGACGGGTTTGCAAGGCCCGACCACCCAATCATATCAATACGGCTATGAGGTTCATGAGGCCTCAAAGCCCGGTTGGCGTTTCCCCGTCAAAAACTCCTTGACGAAGTCCGTTTTGCCGTAATTGGTTGGAACTAGTATATCGGATCCCGGTCAGCCCTTGCTTCCTCGGTTAGCCACATATACTAAGTCCCGGGGCCCGTACAATCATAAATCATAAATGTGTCTCGCCAAACATATCAATTCATAAGAAACATAACATAATTCATAAATCATTTGAAAAGGGTTTACTCGGTCAATATTTACTCGGTAAGTTCATTTGGAAACCATATATAACTATATTAGGTTTTTGTCCATAGCTTGTCACATACGGTTGTAGGGTTTAATACGTAACTAAAACGAAAACACCCTCACCTGGTACAAGATGACACAAGGATACGAGTTCCCAAAAGCCCGAAGGATCAAGATCTCTCCACCCTGGAGATAAACTGTACAAAAGACAACATGACGTGTTCGTGAGACTCAAGACTCTAGATGAACCATATATGACGCACGACAATGCACAAGCATGATATGAATGCATAAAAGATGATATCATGTCATGAAAATGTTCATGTGCATTATTAAGGCATTTAAATCGTATAACCAAGTCATTCATTTTCATTCAAATTCATCAATTCATATCTCCAATCAAATTAATTCAAGAACTTAAATAGGAGCGTAGTACATATTCAATCTTTCCCAAAACGCTACTACATACCTCATATTACATAATATATCATATTTCCAAAGTTTTACAACAAGAAGGAATCATATAATATAGAAAATGAGTTACGCGATTAACAAAAGACATATAAACACACATAAACGGCATTAAGCAAAAGCATGCCTACAACTCATCCAAATGCTATGAAATTAAACCATAATGCTCCCAACATATAGCAAAAAAAGTTCATAGTTCAACACAAATGAAGATAAAGTCATTCAAGAGGTGAAACAAATCAAAAACCGAAAAGGAAGCAACAAGGACAGCTTAGGGGAAGGGACACGGGGGTGTCACCCACCTTAGCTACACTGAGCCACGACCGTGGCTCAGTTCAGACATGCCCAGAAGGTGTGACACGCCCGTGTCTCACATTTTAGTACAAATGAGACACGGGGGTGTCACGGTACAGAACTAAAATCACACACAAGGCTTTACCGGCAAAACTGATCCCAGACAAAATCAATCCAAAAGCATACCAAATCAACTCCAAATGCTATGAAACATAATATAAAACATATTTCGCATGTAAGGAACATATTTCATTTAGAGTTCAAAGGCTAAATCACACATTAAGGGCATCTAAATCATGCAGGAAAACTGGGTCGTCAAAATCGTACATAAGAGCCCTATTGTTTCAATCAAGCCATGATCAAGTACTTAGGAGCTGAATTTGGAACTGAAACCTTGGGGAATGTATTCTAACATACTAAAAAACTAATATACATCATATATATGCAAAATGGCACGAATTAAATTACATTAGAATGACCAACAAGTCACAAAACTCAACAGCAGCAGTTCTGTCATAGATTATGCATAAGAACAGGCCATGTCTTTCGGTTTTGGGGCTTAAAATGGATCCAAATACTTGCAACATGAATGCTAACATATAGAGCAATGAGTGTACATCATATCCATGCAAATTCACACGAAACGAAGGTTATTTGATCAAGCAACAAACCATACTTCACACAGCAGTCACGAAACAGAGGAGGCAGTTTTGAACATCAAGTTTGAAGCTCCAAATCTCATAATTTTATCAAAGGGTCAAGAGATAAAATCCTCCTAACATCATATACTATCAGTTAGGAAAGAAATAGGCCAAGAAACAAGCTCATATAATCATGTATAAGCAAGAAAATCAGCTACACAAGTAAATAGGTCACAAAAACAAAAATCCCTAAAAGTTAATATCAAACTCATCACTCAAACCCTAACCAAATCTGATCAAATTCATGTATTAAGTAGATGAAATCAAGTATAATAGAGTATAGAAGACATAAATATTCATACCTTGAAGATTGGAAGAAGAAGGGAGGTGATTTGAGCTCAAAATCACAAGAATGGCCAAGGGTTTTTCTTCCATTTTATCTCTTCCTCTATCTCGATCAGTTGCAACAGCAAGGGGAGATATTTGGCTCGGTTTTTGCTGCTAAAAGGGGGAATAAAGGGCTTAACTCAAGGTACAAAAGTCATGGTTAAGCTTTAGTTAGGTTAGGTTGAGTAAAAAGGGTCCCACCATGAAGACTAGTCAACAAAAGGAGCTCTTCTTGCACGAGTTGCTCGTTATGGTTGGATTTAGGAGGTGTTAATGATCTCAAAAAGGTATGAGGCTTGTTCCATTGTCTCCGAATCTTCGATACGAAGGCAACGGAGGTGTCGGAATTCGAATCCGAATTCCCGAGCTCAAGATATCACGTACGGAACCAAGGGTGCGCTAATTGCTCTTTAGCCCCCGATTTGCTTCCACAATTCAAAATAAATTCGTTAACACGTCAAATGAGTTCAAAAACATAAACCGAACATAAAGGCCTGTTCATAACACATATATTTATGACATACTAAATTTCCACGACATTTCGATATCATTACATATAAGAACGAAGCACAAATAAAACACTCATGCGCAAGAATGAATTCATAACGTTATAAATTAATTACTAAAACTTAAATTCCATTTTAAATAAATTAAAGCCAACTAATAACATGTTGAAATTAATTAACAGAATTTCCGAAATAGTTAAGGCAACATGAAACCTGAATTAAGAAGTTAAACACTAAATATCAAATTAAGTTAAAACGAAAAACCGTGGCGTTACAAAATCCATTTTATATGTGGGTTCGGGTCTAGGTGTGGGGGATGTGGTGACACGGCGCTCCGGGTGCTACATCCTAAAGTGGTATCTGAGCTCTCGGCTGCAAAACGGGAGCTCTGGCGTCGTGTTGAGTTTGTTTAGGTCGTACGGCATAGGACAACGTGGTTATGTGACTTTATATGACTTACTTGTTTACATTTTGTTAATTGTATACATGAACATATACTAACCCTCACGCATGAATATTGGAATTCCTTCGTTTTGCAGGATGCCTCCACATAGAGATCATCGATGTGAAATATCACCGGATAGCCGACATCGTAGAGACCACTCACCGTAGGCTGAGTATAATCCCCCACCTCAGATGGAGCCAGAGGGATTCATGGAGAGACTATGTCCATTCTTGGATACCCGCTATCGTCAGAATACACCCCCGTTCGGGAATCAGGAAGGAGGTCAATACTCACATCTTGAGGGAATGCAAGAACCAAAACCCTCCCAAGTTTGAAGGTGGAAGTGACATAGTAGCAGAGGAGTAGCTTATACAGATTCAAAGAATTTAGGACTTGATACCTTGTGGCTCGGCTGAAAAGGCAAGATGTGTAACATCCCGCTCATCCGACGTATAAGGTTCGCCACGTTTCAATTTCTTTGTTTGTTTAATTATGTGATTTTGTGCTTTGCGTGGTCTTATTTTGAACTCTTTTAGAGTGTAGGGGCCTGTTTGCAATTTTCTCTTGTAGGGGTTTCTCGATCATTTCTTTTTCAATCGATATTTTGGCCTCTTTGACCACTTTAAGGCGTTCGGGACAACTAAATGAGTCCGTAGACTCTGAGTTTGCCCAATTCTAACGTCGTTTGCCCCTCCTACAGATTGTTTTACGGGCGAGGACCCGGGATAAAATACCTGGATGCTCGTTAAATGTGTCAGACTTCAGCCAGCTTCAGCTTTCTCTCTCTCCCTCTCTCCCGCGACACAACCCCACAGGTACTATTCACATACACAAACACATACTAACTCAAACTCGACCGATACTCGATGGAATTTGATGAATGAACAGTCTATTTCGAAGAGCTCGACGATGCGAACACAACCGTACCAAGATCTCGACCAAACGACGAACGGTGGTGTAGTTATCTCTATTTTTCAGGCACGGTTAGAGGGGGGGTGGTGGAACCGCCACTTCGCCGGTTATTTTCGGTGATTCCGGTGACTCTTCTTCGATACGTACCCCGGGACCTAAAAGAAGGCTTCAGGGCGAGCAGCCTCGCGTTGGTGGCGTGGCCATCGGGGCTGTGGTGGCGCCGCACACGCCGCCTGAAGCTTATTATTTCTCTGGTGACTTTTTTCGACAAAGGTTATTGTTTTCGAAAATAACCTTTTTCCGACAGTAACACGGCGGTGATCCGGTGACTTTTTCTGAGAAAGGTTATTGTTTTCGAAGGTTTTTCGAACCCCTGAGTTCGTTTTCGGCCTCGATTTGTTCGAATTTTGGCCGTAGGTGGTGATTCCGGCGAGGCACATTGGCGGTTCGCGGTGGAGACCTATTCTGGTAACTTTTTTCGGTGAATAGCTTATGGGTTTCGAAGAGCTCGTCACGGGTAAGACAATGCCTTTTTCGAATTTGATTTTCGTTCACCCATTTGGAAGTAATTTAGATTTGAAGATTTTGGGGATTTCGTACTCTTAGATCTGAAATTGGAGACGAACGGCTTGGAATATTTAGAAATTGATAAAGCATTTGAAATGAGCACTAAGAGTATTTACGCGGGTGATTTCTTGGGATTTTTTCGGCACGTTCCGGCGGCTCCGGTGGCGGTGTTCCGGCGGGCTTCGGACAGCTTGTCCGCCTCGTTGTGGTGAGTCCAATGCCACTTCCCGTTCGTTATTCGGACGCTCGGTTTAATTGTTTTGATTTATTTTGTATATTTAAGATTATTTGATTTAATTGCTTAAATGTAATTTAATTGCTAATTGCTTGATTCCTCGACCGAAATGTACTCCAATGTATACAAAATCATGTATTAAATGAATTATGAAATATATGGATGCTTTGATTTATAATCTGAATCCCGTTATACCGAATTGAGCTAATTGTCTAATTTAAAGGGGGGTGTTAGCGTAATATTTAGAAACTAGAATTTATATGTCTTTGTATAAGCTTGAATCAATTTGTGATGGATGAGCATGTAAAGTTTCGATTATTACTTTGCACTCTATGTATAAAATTAATAAATCGAACAATCACATCTACTTGAGAACTTGGGCATAGGAGATAAGTTAGGATTTTTAGTAACTAATTGACTTACACTAATTGATAATTGTATTATTTTCGTATTGAATTCGGTTATGCCTATTGGTTATGTGCCTCTTGTGTATATATGCATCTTTAATGTTAATTTTGCCTAGACTAAAAAACGATAGGTTGATTAATTGGATCTTAATCTCATTAGGGGATGTTTATGTAATTTTTCTATACCTTCATGAATTTGCCTAAGGGGTGTTTGTGTAATATTTATGAAACTAAGATTGTATGCAATACTTGAGCATTAATATGTTTAATTTGATCACGACACCACATTAGAAGCACAACATGAACACCTATGTATACCACTATCATGTTGAGCCATGCCGTGCGTCTCTGTGGTTGTTGTTTGAGTCTAAGTCCTGTGTTTGTGTGTTTGGTTGTTCAGGTGCACCCGGGGTGGTGACAAGTGAGCAGTGCACGTTCCAAGGTGGACCATTTGTTGTGTCTTCGACTTTGTTTGGTATCAGGTGAGGTTTTGTTCATTTAGTTTTTATGACCTACGACCCTAAATGAGTTGTAAGCCCATTTGCTATGAAATGTTTGAAAAGCGCTTTTATGTATATATAAGTAATATTTTCATTTATTTGTTTTGAAAAAGGGTTGGTGTGTGTGATTTTCGAACTAGCGAGCTTTGGACTTTGGAATATGAGTCCGTAAAATTATGAAAATTTTAAAATTATGAACTTATGATTTATGAACTATGAATTATGAATTGGGATCCGGAGATTCGTGCGAAGGAGACCCGGGACAGTGTGGGTCGTTGGGTAGTCCCTAGTATGGTTTCCACAATTAAGGATCAACCCTGAACCCACTAGGAGGTTGGTGGAGGATGAAATCCCTGGGCTTGAGCATCATGAAACTCACGACCCACATGAGAACGATGGTTAGGGTAGGTACCACCCTTCCATCGCCTGGAGTAGAGGTACGTATGTTTGAATTATGTTTTCATATGATTTATGATTCCAATTTTGATTATGAACGAAGTTAGGTGGTTTGAAACTCGTGCTTTCTGATTTGTGTGATTTTGATTATGAACTTGATTCGTGAAACGGGAGTGGACTCCTAACTATTAAAATTGGATGATTTTGGCCTTCGGCCTTAAACCTTTTTCCTTATATATAGTATCACGGGTTAAAATGTTTAGAATTCAAAAACCACGCCCCGGTTCATAATTCTTCTTACTTTGAATATGCTCTGCTTATGTATATGTACGTGTGAGTGTGTTAGCCCCCTCACTAGTCGTTAGGACTGACCCCTCTTCGTTGTTTCTTTTTGCCCATTCTATTTGTTGAGTTGCAGGTTTACTTTTGGAGTTCATTGGAGCTAGGCGGTTGAGTCGAGTCTTTCGTTTTGTTCGAGTTGAGTTGGTCTTTGTATTTGAATATGTTTTGCATTCATTTGTATCTGATTTACGTTGTTAAATGTATAAGTTTAAATTATTCGCTGAGTTATGCTATTCAGGACAGGTTAGGACAGGTTCTTGGATTAGTTGAGCCCGTTTTGTTGCCTAATTATTCGGGATAGGTTTCTAGGGCCAGTTGAACCAATTTCGTTTATGATTATTCGGGACAGGTTCTTTGGATTAGCTGAAGCCGTACAATTGATTATGATGTATGGATTGCACTGTCATGTTTGATGAATGAAAGTTTTTAAAAGTTTGCATTTCACATTGCTTCCGCTTTCATGTTTTGCATCATTTCGTATGTACAAGGTTAGGTACCACCTAGCTTAGGCCTGGTGTTTTTGTTTTATCTCCCGTTTGCTATGACTTGGTACGTGTACGGAGTCTTTGTTTGGTTACACGTGTCGAGTTATAGTGTGGGGATGTGGTGCCCACCGCTTGGGGTGCTATAAGATGCAATATTACTATGGTGCAAGGGCAAGCTTACAATTGGTGGAGTACCGTTCGGATTCGTTTAGATGCAGCAGGGGAGGAAGTGAATTGGGAAACATTTGTTAGGGAGTTCCGAAACAAGTATATTCCTATTGCTGTAAGAGACCGGAGGCTTAAGGAGTTTACGGATCTCAAACAGGGGTGGAAAGACGGTCACGGAATACATTGATGAATTTAACCGCCTATCTTCATATGCTCCTAATATTGCCAATGACGATCGACACAAAGCTCTTCAGTTTCTTCAAGGTTTGAGGGAGGATATGAAAGATGCTCTCGAGACCGTTGATACAAATACTTGGGCCCTTATCACCGAAAAGGCTTTGAAGGTGGAAGAACAAGTGGTTGCTAGGAGGAGGACTTCTCACAGCAGGCATGGTTCTAGCTCGGGAAATCAAAACAAGTACGGGAAGAGGCCGGCTTATCAAGCTTTTCAATAGGCAAAGCCTCAGAACAAGCAACCACGCCCCGCCGGACAAAATCAACCCTTAGCACTTCCGGCACCGATCAAGGCTCATTACACTTATTGTAAGGGCGCTCATCTAGTGGAGAATTGTTTCAAACTTCATAAAAGGTGTTTCATTTGTGGGGCGCCGGATCATATGGTGAGCACGTGCCCAAAGAAGAAGACCGGAGACCACCAAAGGCCCGCGATTCAAGTAAGGGCTTATGCTTTGGGAGGCGAGGAGGAAGAGGCGGTCGAGATTGATCCGAATGCTATGATTGAAGGTACTATTAGCATTCATGGCACTACATTGTATCTATTGTTTGATCCCGGGGCCACACGTTCTTTCATTTCTCGGGATCTCGCTTCTTCTTTGCCTTTGCCTATTACTTTCTCTAAGCATGATTATGTGGTTATTTCTCCCTTTGTGGGTTGTTTGGTGACTTCTAGAGTGTACCGGGAGTGTCTGGTGAGCTTTGAGGGTCGAGTTTTCCTTGCCGAGTTGGTTGAGATGCCAATGGAGAGGTATGATTTGATCCTTGGAATGGACTACTTGTTTGAGCATGGAGCTATGATGGATTGTTGTGGGAAGAAGGTGTCTTTGGGTTCAGTGGTTTTCACGGGCGAGAGGTTAAAGTCCAGCCCGTTTGTTTCTTTTGTTGACGTGAGTAAACTGGTCCGGGACGATGTGACAGGTTTTGTGGCCTATCTCTTGAATAAACCTAAGGATCAGGCCAAACTTGAGGAGACAGAGGTCGTCCAAGAGTATACTTATGTTTCCCTGAGACGTTGGGTTCTCTACCGCCTGATAAGGATATCGAGTTCGTGATACACCTCTATCCCGGAGCAGAGCCTTTCTCGAAGACTCCATATAGGATGGCTCCGGCTGAGTTAAAGGAGTTGAAAAGGCAGCTTGATGAGCTTCTATCTTGCGGGTATATCCATCCGAGCACTTCTCCATGGGGTGCTCCCGTTTTGTTTGTAAAGAAGAAGGATGGAACATTACGGATGTCCATAGACTACCACGAGCTGAACAGGATGACCGTGAAGAACAAGTACTCTTTGCCTCATATCAAGGAGTTGTTCGATATTCTGTAAGGTTCTAAGGTTTACTCCAAGTTAGATTTGAGGCAGGGTTATTATCAGCAGAGGATCAGGGAGGAGGATATTTTGTAGACCGAGTTCAATACTCGGTATGGGCATTTCAAGGTCTTTGTGATGCATTTTGGGTTGATGAATGTCCCGGTTGTTTTCATGGACATGATGCACCGAGTGTTTAGGTCGTTCCTTGATAAGTTCGTGGTGATCTTTATAGACGACATTCTGGTGTATTTGAGGTCTGTTGAAGAGCATGCACAGCATCTTCGGATTATCTTAGAAACTCTGAGGGAACACAAGCTCTATGCTAAGTTCAGCAAGTGTGAGTTTTGGATCGACAGGGTCATTTTCCTTGGACATATAATTTCAGGTAACAGAGTTGAAGTTGATCCGTCCAAGATTGAGTCAGTACTTCATTGGGAGAGACCAAGAAATACCTCTGAGATTAGGAGTTTTTTTGGGTTGGCAGGGTATTACCGCAGGTTCGTTAAGGATTTCTCTAAGATTTCCGCCCCGTTAACTCG
The DNA here is from genome assembly GCA_037501455.1 of Lantana camara. Classification (NCBI taxonomy): domain Eukaryota; kingdom Viridiplantae; phylum Streptophyta; class Magnoliopsida; order Lamiales; family Verbenaceae; genus Lantana; species Lantana camara. The sequence continues at coordinate 100,478,278 of CM074855.1, forward strand.
TTTGACGAAGAAAAAGGTATGGTTTGAATGGGATGACAAGTGTGAGGCTAGTTTTCATACGTTGAAGGTGAAGTTAACTTTAGCACCGGTTCTTACCCTACCCGAGGGTACCGAAGGTTATGCAGTGTATACGGATATCTCCAAGGAAGGTCTCGGTTGTGTGTTGATGCAAAATGGTAGAGTGGTAGCTTATGCTTCAGGAAAATTGAAGGAGCATGAGAAGAATTACCCTACCCATGATCTTGAGTTGGCCGCCGTTGTGTTTACATTGTTGAAGTGGCGACATTATTTGTGTGGTACAACTTTTGAAGTGTTCACTGATTATCAAAGCCTCAAGTATCTCTTTTCTCAGAAGGATCTTAACGTGAGACAGAGACGTTGGATGGAGTTCTTAGAGGACTACAGCTTCACGATTCAGTACCACCTAGGTAAGGCCAATGTGGTAGCCGATGCCTTGAGTAGGAAGACGAGTGTGGCTACTTTGGAAACTGGTTCTTCGAGTTCTGCTTCAGAAAGTTCAGATATGTCACTAGAAGAAAATCTACAAAATTCGACGGATAGGCACGTCGGAACTCCGTTGGAATCCCATCGGATTTTAAAAATTCCGACAGGATTCCGAGATAATTCCGACGGGAATGAGTTCGTAGGAAAACCCTCCCTCGGAATCAAAATCCCAAGGGAAAACTGAAGGAATTCCGAGGGAAAATAAAATTGAATTTTTTAAATAAAATAAAATATTTCCGACGGGATTCCGAGGGAAATCCCCGTCGGAATAGTGTAATTTATTTTTTTTACTTTGATTATTTTCATAAAATCCGACGGGATTTCCCTCGGAAACCCGTCGGATTTTTTAAAATAAAAATATAAACTTAAATAATCCCGAAGGAATTTCGCTCGGAATCTTGTCGGATTGTTTAGAATGAAAAATAAAATTAAACAATTCCGATGGGAATTCCCTCGGGATCCCATCGGATTCGTTAAAATAAAAAAAAAATTAATTTTTTTGACTGGATTTCCCTCGGAATCCTGTCGGATTTATTAAAATAAAAATAAAATTAAACAATTTCGAAGGGATTCCCCTCGGAATTCTGTCGGGATTTATTTAAAAAAATTAAAAAAATATATTTTACACAAATTTAAGAGTATTCATTCAGATCTAATTTATGAAATAACATTACAAATACACACTAATCTATACAAAAAATATCTAAAATCTATTACATATTCCTGGAGCATATAATCGAGCGTATAAGAAAGCACAGTTTTGGGAAAAAGACCTCCATTTCCAGCTGCTTGTACAACAAAAATGTCCACACCATCATGAACCTCCTGCCAAAATGCACATCATTGTGTTAGAACACTGCAGTCCTTATAAAGACATAGAAAATAGTCCCTTTAAATGTAAACTTTAGCTTTAAAAACAATGAGTTTAGGAGGAATTCCTTTAATGAAAGGAAACATGTAAAACAAAGTGTCCATTCCAAGAACAACAAAGTTCTATTTGCAAACTAAAGTGCATTGAAAGAATTTAGGAGACAAGAATATGTATTACAACGAGATGTAAGCAATTAAAGCAAATATTTGGCAAAGAAAAAAAATCATTACTTCCAGTTAGCGAGCAAAAATGTGTTACTTGTGTAAAACTACAATCATTTGCAGTTTTGAATCCAGATTCTTGTTTTAGTACCACCATACTATCATGATAACCACCACTGAAGAACAAGCCAACAAAATTTTGTTACTATGCTCCAAACTCTTTAATAACTTAAAAATAAAGTTATGAGTTTTGTAAACTCCAAAAGTATAGAACAAACACTAAAAATTAATTCTATAGAATAAACTAAGCCGAACACTTCCTCATACGCTACCTGCAATTCACCGAAAAACTATGAAGATCTCTGCTGATGGAGCGTCTATCAGCATTAACGAGACAAATATGATGCATCAATTTATTTTTTCAGTTAGTATGGTGACATAACAGGTATTTTTATACAGAAAGCAAATGCAGTAACAATCTGGTAACATGTAATGATTCTACGAGACACACCTCAAACCAACTTTCCATCACAAACAGAAGAAATAAGTTAACTTTTGATTAATCTAGATTATCCAGTTCTTGACAATAAATGAATAAACTAACCTGGTGATTAATAATATGTCAACGCTCATTTACTCATTCTTTCAGCACACTTGGGATAGCTAATAGGCAAATGAATCGCCCTTGACAGGAACTTTTACTATGTTCTTGTTAACGAACACCATTAAATAAGCATTACATGGATCTGCAATATTGAATATATTAGATGTTCTTGCACGACAGTTTACACTCCACTTTAGAGTTTCGATATGACGAAGGAATAGAAATTGATTCTATAATTGAAAAATATTTCATAAACATAAGAGATTGGAGGAGGGAAATTATGTAAAGAATTATCAGCTCTCACAAAGCTACAATAATGATAAACTTTAGCTAATAAAACCAGTCAGTTTCTCATATTCTTTCAATTTCATGTTAGATTATAAATTCTATTGGTTTCTTCAGTTTTATGCATTCTTTGTGTAAATTTATTAAAAAACTCCCAAGTGGGATTTGAACTTGGGTCTTAACATAACATGTTATTAACAAACTTGTCTAGAATCAGAAACGACCATTTCTCAGTTTGAATCAGTAATTGTACCTTGAGGCCCTAAATCCTGATTGCCAAAAATAAGTACTAAAACTCAAATCACCATGCAATTCCTACAGTTAAAACTACCAATAACATCGAGTCCACCTTACAACAACTAGATTCCAACCTTAACAAAGGAAATCCCGCTATAACAAATAAACCGTATCTAACACCAGCATCACCCACAATTCCAATAGCCATTCCTGCAGCAAGCCCGGCAAGGCCACAGGCCAAGCCCGAAGAGAGATGTGCATAGCCATCGAAAAGGTAATAAGACTTCGCCTTTGGATTAATACCAGTGCTGATAATAACAACAATAATCAATCCGTAAATACCCAAAAACTAGCCATGACAACTGGCACGATGGATTTCATCACAAGCTCTGGCCGCATCACTCCCATAGACGCCACACCAACTCCACTCTTTGCAGTCCCATAAGCGGCACCCGTACCAATAAACATACACACAAATTATGTCATGGCCTCCAAATTTCAATCAAATATTAAGGACGAAAATCCTGAAATATAATAAAAAATTTAATAGAAAATTGTATGAGCAAATTGGATTCAGCAAAAGACGGGCCACAAACTAAGAAGGATCCACACAAAATAATCACAACGAGAGCGCATAATTGTACAATAACAACATAAATATCCAAAATAAAGTGAGAAATCAAGACAATTACGCCAAATATAATCGTAAATTTGTGCGGGAAGATGGAAGGGGATTGGGGAAGCTTACAGGAGAAAACGAGTGCAGGCACAGACGACGACGGAGGTGGCGAGACAAGGGAGAAAAGGCGGATGAGGAAGTGGCTGAAGGCGGTGCAGGAGCGAGCCGGCGGACGTATGCACCGGTGAAGGCTGACAGAGGCGGAGGTGGCTGGTGATGGTGACTTATGCAGAGATGGAGAAATCTTGGTATCTTAGGGCAAAGCAGTCTGAGGGTTTTTTTTACCTAATTCTTTTAATTTAAGCGTTGCCTCAGAATCCCGTCGGTTTTTATTTTATCTATTTTTTCTTTATTTTTTATTTTATCAAAAATAATAATATTTCTTTAATTATAATTAAATAATAAAAAAAAATAATTCTGATTTTTTTAATTTTATATTTTATAATACCGACGGGAAGTCCCTCAGAATCCCGTCGAAAATAATAAATATTATTTTAGAATTTTCTATTTCAAAATACCGACGGGATTTCCCTCGAAAGAATTATTTATTATTACTTTTTAAATTTCACATTTTAAAAAACCGAATCCCGTCGAAAACATTTAATTTCTATTATTATATTTTATATTTAAAAACCCCGACGGGATTTCGCTCGGAATCCCGTCGAAATTATCTAATGTTAATTTTAAATTTTATATTTTAAAAATACCGACGAGATTCCGAGGTAAATCCTATCAGAATTATTTAATTTTTATTTTTTTAAAAAAAATTGAAGCTGGTCGGATTTTCGTAGGAATTCCCTCGGAATTACCGACGAAAATCCGACGGAGTGTTTCCCTCGGAATTTTCCATTTGAATTTGCAGGATTTCTTGTAGTTGGTGTCGGGGACTTGGTTGTCTAATCTCACTATCAAGCCAGATTTGAAACAATAGTTGTTAGAAACTGAGACTTCGGATGCCGAGATTCATTGGTTGCCCGATCAAGAGTGGATCCGAATTCCAGGTTCAGTTTAGATGATTCATGTTTGTTGAGATTTGAAGCGAGAATATCTGTCCCAGAAGAGCTGAAGAGGCTTATACTTGAGGAGGCAAATCGCTCAAGGTACTCGATCCATCCGGGAGGTTCCATGATGTATCGAGACTTAGAACAACAATTCTGGTGGAGTGGCGTGAAAAGGGATGTAGCAAACTTCGTGACGTGATGTCTAATGTGCCAAAAGGTGAAGGTAGAGCACCAGAAGCCGGGAGGAACTCTCCAACCGCTTCCTATTCCCGAATGGAAGTGGGAGCAAGTGACTATGGACTTCATGTCCGACTTGCCTAGAGTTAAAGGAGGGTTTGATGGAATATGGGTAATTGTTGACAGATTCACTAAATCAGCCCATTTCCTCAAGGTTCAGATGTCCGATAAGGTTCCTAAGCTAGCTGAGTTGTATGTTTGGGAGATTGTAAGGTTACATGGAGTTCCGGCTAGTATTGTTTCGGATAGAGATCCGAGGTTTACTTCGATCTTTTGGTAGAATCTTCAGAAGTGTTTGGGTACCCGACTCAATTTTAGCACCGCTTCGCATCCTCAGACCGATGGACAATCTGAAAGGCTAATTCAGTATCTCGATGATATGTTTAGAGCGTATGTTTTGGGCTTTCAAGATAAGTGGGACGAGCACCTGCCGTTGGTTGAATTTGCTTACAACAACAGTTATCAGGCTTTGATCAAGATGGCTCTGTACGAGGCACTTTACGGGAGGAAGTGCAGGTCTCCTCTATTTTAGGACAGAGGATTGGAGGTGGACCGAGGACAATAAGCTCGAAAGAGCAGAGCCTAAGGAGAAGATCGCTGCTAACATTGAGAAGGTTCAGCAAGTCTGACAACGGATGAAAGTAGCTCAGGCTCGTTAGAAGAGTTATGCTGACAAGAGGAGAAGGCATTTGGAGTTTGAAGTCGGGGACAGAGTCTTTCTAAAAGCATCTCCTAGAAAGGGCTTCACTCGAATAGGTAAAGGTGGAAAATCAATGCACGATACCTCGGGCCTTTTGGGATCCTAGAATGGATTGGGGAGACGTCGTATAGGTTCGACCTACCATCCAGTTTGACCGAGATACACAACGTGTTTCACGTTTCTCAGCTCTGCAAGTATTATCCCGACGAGGCAACTATTCTCCCTGCTGAAGAAGTTCAGTTAGAGCCGGATTTGACGATCAAGAAGCACACGGTTGATATTCAGGACCGGAAGTTGCAAGAGTTAAGAAACCGTCAGATTGCCTTGGTCAAAGTTCTTTGGAGAGATCAGAAGTCTGAAAAGTCGACTTGGGAAATCGAGGAGAAGATGAGGGAATTGTGCCCCGAGTTGTTCAGTCTTAAGGTGAAATTGGGGACTAGGTTCTCAGAAGGAGGGGAGGTTGTGGCACCCCGGCCGACCACAGGTACAGGTTTGTGCCACAAGTGAGTTTAATTTTTGTATTTTCTTTCCTTGCATGTTATTTGATGCATTTATTACTTGATTTTATTTTCTTTTGTGACTCTTTGGATTATTTGATACGATTTTTGCCCTATATGACTCTATGTTATGAATTCATGCTATACGTGTAAATTTTGATTTATGATTTTGAATCTTGAGTATGCTAACTTCATGAATTATGTGTTGTATTTGATTCTTGGACTTAATTGCAAGCTTTAAATTTGTTTTGGGCTTGATTGTTTGTTAGTGGACTCAATTGCTCTTTGTTGTAACTTTTGGGGCCAATTTGTAATTTGGCCATTCCTGAGTCCTTAATTTGTAACTAGAGCTAGGGAGCTCGGAATCAAGTTTTGTCTTCACCATTGGACTCGAATCGATGATTTGAAAATAGTAGAATAATCCTTGTCCTTTTTTGATACCGTTTCGACCCCTAACGACACAGATTTTGTCGTACGTACCCTAAAACGCCCCTATGAGCCTCTTGGAGAGTAGCTTATCATTACCCTTGTTCTTATCTTGAATTTTCCCAACAAAACTCAGATCTTTCTTTCTCACACACCCCGAAATTTCGAACAAAGTGAGAAAGGAGAGAAGAAGAGAAGCTCCCCAAGTTATCCTCCATTGTTGAATCTTGTAAAGCTCAAGTTTTGTACCTTTCTTGCTCCAATCTCTTGAGGTAATCCATGATTGTTGCTCTCCTTGGTATGGTGATCATTTTTCACTCCTTGGATCTTGTTTAGATGTTAGAGAAGCATGGATTTGATATATGGGATAAATAGTTAGGTTTTGGAGATTTTTGGATACATACATCTCTTGACTATGTGTTGCTTAAAACTTGATATATTGAGCATGTTAGAGTATTAATTTCTATCTTGGGACTCATTTATTATTAGAAGCTTGGTGGTTGAGTTGCCATTAAAGTGCATATGAAATCTTGGGAGTATTTGATTCCATTTCATGCCTTAACTTGAACACTACCTATGCTCTTCTTTCCTTGCTTGATTTTTGGAGTTTTGTGCATGAATTCTTGGTTAATTTGATCCCCTAGCATGCCTTATATCTTGTGTTTGGAGTTTTGTATCTTGTGTGTGAGTTTCAGGGGTGTTTACGGCCGGAAATTGCATTTATTCCAGCCTAAGAGGGACTAACGCCCGTTAGGGCGAAGGTTTACTTTTAGGGGTAATGGTCGTTACCCCATCACCACTGGCCTCAGACCCCTGTAACGGGCGTTAGCCCTCTCTAGTGTTAGAGAGGGTAACGATCGTTAGTCCTAGGCCAGAAGTCTCTGACCTAGGTAACGGCTGTTAGGGTCTTTAGTATGTCTTGGGGCTAACGGCCGTTAGTCCCTCTGTGGTGAGTTTGTGTGTTGTTTACTTGCTTTCTTGCTTTGTTTGCTCATCTTATGACTCGTATATGATATGCATGATTCGTATACTTGCTTAATTATGCGTTATGAGGTCCGTATTAAGTTTAAGTGTTAATTTGATACGTTATTTGTAAGTTATGAACATGAATGACTTTAGTGTTGCATTCTTGCACTTCATATGCTTACCTTGCATTCATGAGCATTGCCGGGCATCTATTTGGTACATATTTGAGTCTAAGTCTTGGGTGTTGTGTTCTTGTGTTTCAGAGCCTTTTCCGGAAGCCAACGAACCCGAGGTTTAGGTGGTTGTTTGCTTGTTTTGGCCCTTCTACTCCCACTCTTTTGCTAAAAGGTGAGGTTTAGGACTTTTCTTTTCGATATGAATCCTATGGCCTTTATGTGTTGAATTCTGACCCCGCATGTGACTATATACTTATTATATAGTTAAATATGATTGCTTAAACTATATTTATGATCTTATGAATCCCCTTCGAGTTCATGAAAATGGTATAAGTACGAGTGTATGAAAGCTTAAGTTTTGAATCCCCTTTTGTACGTTTACAATTGGTATGAGCGAGGTATGCCCTAAAAGATGAGAAGTTTAGTATGTATGGTATGTTGGGCCTCGGGAATGTGGGTAAGGAATGCCCAGGACGGCAAGGGCAGTCGGGTTTGGCTTGTGCATGATTTTCAATTGAAGTGTTCACTCGCGATCCGTGGAGTTAGGGAAGGCGTGGTACTTTGAGCCCTCGGTGGGTAACCGGGGAAGGCATAGTGTGGGTTAGCTACCCCGTATGTATATGTATTATAGGTGGAGAAGGTTTGATTCCCGATCACCGTTGATGTTGGGGTTGGATTGGTATTTATGATTTATGCATTTTATGTGATGTATTAAAATGAGGAGATGTTGGAGGTCCGTACTCGCGGGACGTATGCTTATGCTGGTATTGGTGGATCATGAATCGGGATAGGATTTCTTTATGTATGATATGTTAAGTTTTGAAACGTTTGGTATGCAAAACCCTAGCCCGGTTCATGACTACATCGTTTGATATATGCTCTGTTTTATACTTACTTATGTGTGTGGGTGTGCGTTAGCCCCCTTACTCAGTCGAGTTATAGGCTAACCCTCTCCTTTACCCTTTTAGGTTGACCGAGCAAGGTGGGGAAGTTCGTCATCTAGAGTCGTACTTGTTAGCTTAGGCCGAGTCTGCATATGTGTGCGCTGCTTTTTGGCTACTCTTGCTCCTTTTATGATTATGTACTTGAATTGTAACTATTTCACCTTTGTATACTCGATCTATTTTGGGCCGTGTGGCCATTGTATATAAGTTATATGTTTTATTGAGCTCGTTTTTGGATACTATTTGTTGCTTCCGCTTATTTATTTGTTGGTTTTTGCGTGTTTTATCTAGTTTTAGCCCCACTTAGCCTAGTGTGTGCATGTAGGTCCCCATTCGGTTAGACTTGGGCTTGTGTATGGAAATCCATTTCATATGTGAGTTCGGGTCTAGGTGCGGGAGATATGGTGACTCGGTGCTCCGGCTGCTATAATACCTGTACAGCCTAAAGGTCGGGGCGTTACAGATTTGATCTTCACTCGTTAATCTTTAGTGTAAATCCTACAACTTTGATATTACCTCGAAGAAAATATTCAATGTGAATTTAGGAAGAGTATTTATAAGTAATAAGTATCTTACCGAAGTATAATAAGTGTGGTGTTATTTATAGAGAGATAAAATTCTTCTATGAGTCGGGTGTAGACCCCCATCCCAATTCCTATATCTGACTTTGTTTTATTAAAAGAAAAACTATCCCTCCACGACATCCACTTAAATGCAAGTCAAACAATTTTATATTATCTTACTGAAGTTAAACTAACAAGAAATAAAATGTTGCACGTGTATAATTTTGACTCAAACTTTCTCTATTTTCCTTCCAACCTTTTCTTCATTTCTTTTTTTCTTGCCAGTATACCTCTAGTTTTATCTTCTTAAAACACCTTTTGAAGAATTCTTTTCTGTAAAATTCTTTTGCTATTAAATATTGCGAACTTTAAATATGTGGAGTCCTAATGAAACTCCATGATTGTTTGGTGACCCAAATAGCAATAGATCTCCACCACAATTTGATATAAAGAATCTGGGAGAAGGTGTGTTTTGTTAAATCATTTCTATTTACTTTCTAATATTTTAATATATTAGATAAGAAATTTATTTTTTGATATATATTTAATAGAAAATTTTAATGTAAAAAAATGCAATGAGGCTATTTATTTGGAATATGATGTTGATGCACGTAAAACATCAGTGGAGTAAGCCAATGATAAATCCAATGACACTTTTACAGTTCAGATTGAGAATTCTTTATCATCCAAAACTTTAAAAAATTCAGAAGATACATATGATGCTTATAATAAATATGTCATTGCTAAGGGATTTAGTGTTCCAAAGGGAAAGCAATATTATTTTTCAAGTAGAAAATTAATCAGATAAAAATGGTATCATTGTTCTTGTGAAAGGATTAAGGATATCAACTATAAGACTAACCAGAAATGAGCAGAGAACAAATTGTCCAACAAAAATGCGCTTTAGTTGTAGCAAGGATGGATCTTGTAAAGTTATCAAATTTGTAAGAGAACATATTCATCAAATGGCTTTGGCTTATGAAAGACCAATTTTTGGCTAAATCAGATGGAGCTGTGTTGGAGTCTTTAGCAAATGCTGGAATCAAGCTACCAGATGGACTTTGTTACCAAATGAAAGAAAGTGGTGGTTCTCAAAATGTGTCTTTCACTACAAAAGATGTCTACAATTATCATTATTCATTAAAAAAAGAAAAAACAAAATTGAAAATGGTGATGTTGAAGGTTTATTGACATATTTTAGAAAGAAAAAAAAGGAAGATTCAATGTTTGATTAAGATTTAGAAATGAATGAAGTTGGTAGTATGGCGAATTTGTTTTGAAGGGATAGTAAATGTAGAATGAATTTTGACTATTTTGGGGATGTGGTATCATTTGATACCGCATATTAGAACTAATAAATATGGATTGAAATGTGCCGTATTTTGTTGGGATAAATCATCAACGACAAAATATTATTTTGGGTTGTACATTTTTATCATAGGAAACTACAAAGTCCTTTGAGTGGCTTTTTGATACTTTCTTGCGATCAATGGGTGGAAAACCTCCTGTAACTATATTTACCAATCAAGCACAAGGTATAATAAAGGCAATAGAAAACAAGATAATTCAAACTCGTCACCACTTATATCAGTCATATATTTGTTAAAATGCACCATCTCACCTTTGTAGCCTAAATGAAGACAAGCAATTTTGGAGTTCATTTCACAAATGCTTATAAAGTGCCATGATGAACAAGAGTTTGAAGATGCATGGTAGGAGATGTTGGATAAGTTTGTTGCAAGTGGCAACACTTGGTTGAATAAAATGCATACACTTTGTCACAGATGGAGTAGCGCCCTCAATAATGATGTTTTTAATGTTAGGATGAAGACTACATCTCGAAGTGGGAGCACGAACAGAGTACTTAATGGTATGTCAAATCTAACCACTTGTTTACATGATTTTGAGGTAGCGTTTGGAAAGAAGTTACTCAATAAATGGTGAGAAATTGAGAGACAAGAAGACTTTCGATGTGCTCATTCCCGTGTTTCAAGAGTGGATAAAACTAGTCCTCTTTTGTTGCATGCATCACAGTTTTATACAAAGACCGTTTACAAAATCTTTCAAATGAACTCACTAGTAGCAGTTTAAGTTACAATGGCTTGAAAATTCACTTCGATAAGTCTTGGTATACTTTTGAGGTATTCAACCTCCTAAGGTTAGTGAGAACTCTAAAAAGGAAAGTGTTGATAGAAGAGCTAGGCGACCCTACGGCCGTCCCGAGATATCATACCACTCTCCGGGGCCCATTGCATAACTCAAAAGGCATAATTTTCTCAAAGCTTATCTTTTAAAGCTCAAAGCTCGCTTACACACACACACTTATCAAAGCTTTTCAAAACAAATGAAAATAGAGCTTATATACGTATAAAAACATTTTTCAAATTTTATAACAAATGGGACGAGTCCTTAAAGTACTTATCATACATATATCTATCATATAATACACGTAATTTGCATGCGGGCTTCAAAAAATATAGGGTTGTAGGTCATATTAACTAGAAGAAAGAAAACCTCACATTCGAGACGTGGTGGAGCCAAAGGGATATAAAACGGACGCAATCGAACGCCTATGGGACCTCCTCATTACGAATGGGACCAAACTCTGGACAAAGGAAACAACAAAGGATACTCTTAGACTCAAAATGTTCCAAATAGACGCTTAGAAAATGCATATGATGCATGTGATGCAAATAGAATGCATTACTTAAGGCATATGCGTTCATATTTCACGTATTTCATTTTAAACGGATCCATAATTGTAAGACTTTGAGGATAACACATAAATCATCATGTTAGCAAAGCACTGAAGTCATAAAAGAGATAAAGGAATAGCGTATTAAAGGAATAAATGAATTTCTAGTTCACATATGCATATTAGAAATCACTTAAATCACATAAGAGCATATGAGAGCATAAATAAAAAATGGGCATTTAATTCAATCACAACCTCGTATCACATAAGGTAAAACGTATTATAGCACGTTAACAATACATATAAGTTATAAAAGAAACAAGAATTAACATATGAAGCAAATAATTCTTGCTACAACCAAGGAGCATTTAGATCATACTACGTCACATAAATTCATACTTCACACTTGAGCACTTGAATCACGTTATAAATTAAAATCATGAATTATAACATATTGTTTAACACTTTAACAATGTAAATAAGATATGAATGAAGCATATAATTCATATACAAGGTGCAAACATTAAGCAACAAAGACAACACAAACACTACACACAAGTAGAAAGAGTAACGGGGGTCACTCCTCTACAAGCCAAATGAAGTGACTCCCGTTAAAGCTTACAACAACAGTACATCCAGGAGGTAACGGGGGTTACCAAGCTCCAGTTCAGGGAGCTTAACCCCCGTTAATGGAGGTAGTTTATGTAACACCCCAAACGGAGGATGCCACATCCCCCGCACTAGGACCCCGACCCGGTCATGAAATAGAAAGTCCATGCCCGAATCCGAATCATAGCGAACGGGAGACCAACTCACACACTAGGCTAGGCGGATCTTACTTGACAAACTCAGAGTGCGGAAGCAATTAAAACCAACAACAATAGATAGTGGAAGCGATTAAATCAACATACCAAACAATTGACGGGTTCAACTAGCATAGATACCTAATCCCGAATATCACATTCATAATCCAACATAATAAACAACATAAGTATCATCAATGTCTAATAACATCCAAATACTAGTTTACTAACCCCACACGGGTCTAAGTCTAAGTAGAACATAACATAATCTGCAAGTGTGAAACATAAGTACATAACATAAGTAAAGTATGCGACAATGCATCCTAACACCTACTGGACTGACAAGTGTGACTCCAAACACTCACTTCCGCCTAGCTCAAGCCAAAAGGAATCCTGCAAACTAAAAGGTAAAATGAGGTGTCAGTCAACTGACTGAGTGAAGGGGCTAACGCACACCCACAATATATATATACAGAGCACAACACATATCAAAAGGGGTGGACTCATGAACCGGGAATAGGTGTTGCATACCAAAGCGTTTTAAAGCAAAACCCAAATATATATGTATACTTAGAAAACATTTTCAGAAACTCTATTCCAATTCATGATTCCCATAACATATCATATCATGTGCTCGGCGAGTACAAGCTTCCAACTTCAACTCCTCATATCATAACAAAACAGAAATAACATACCAACCTCAACTCCGGGTGATGGTAGGGTTGCGCGACCCTAACCATCCAGACCGTCGAGAGGAGTGCTAATGCTACTCAAACCCTTAGGACTCCGTTTCCCAACCAAACCTCCTGGTGGGTCCCGGTACATCCTCTTCGTATAGATGGAGACTACGCACAGGCCGAGCCCTGACGGCCCTATGCCATCCCAGGGATTCCTTACCCGTAGCTCCTGGGCCCCAGAACAGAACAGAACATACGCCAATCTTTCATGGCAATCTCGCTACAGAATCAGAACACAAATGGGTTTTCCAAAATAGCTTACATATGTCTCAAAAACTGGTTTATATATATATATATATATTTCCACGCTGCAGGGATAGCCCGCCCACGCAGGACTCACTCACTTACATTCCCACGCTGCAGGGATAGCCTGCCCACGCAAGAATGCAAGCATAAGATCATAAAAATATCATATTCAACACATACATATTTATAGTAGGGTATACTCGCATGCAAGGATAGAAATCATCATGTAAAGGCCATAGGTCGCTTAACTATACAAAATCCTAAACCTCACCTCGTGAAAGTAGAGTCTGAGAGTGTGAAGGGCCAGACACTCTAAACCTCGGGCCCACCGGCACCACCAAACTCTGTGACAAGACATACAGAAGCCCAGACTTATTGTAACATCCCGATTCTCCGGCTTTCCAGGTACGAACGTCACGGGTGTGCTAAGTGCGCATTTAATTATTTAAGCATGCGAAAATATGAATTATTTGGAATATTTGGATAATTGAAATAAGTGTTAAGTTTGAAACTTTAAACGTTTAAATCCTTTTCTAATCGTTTTCGATTCGTTTAACTCCGTTTTCAATTCTGATTTTTGTGCCAACTTGGTATACTTGAATTATGTGAGTTATGAATGCGTTTGCATGCTCGTTTTAAGTTTTCGTGTTCGTTTTTCGAGGTTTTAAACCTTAAGTTTTTGACGAGGGACATGAGGGCCTAACTAGTTTTAGCGCGCCTCTTGTTCCGGAGGCCATAACTTGAGCTAGGGAATTCGGATTCGAATTCCGGAAGATGCGTCGGACTCGTAACGAAGAGAGGAAGCCAAGGAACCTGATTTGGTATTTTTCTAAGCTCGTTTAAACCCTCGTTTTTCGACCGGAACGAACAGCTTGTGCTTAAGCCACCTTCTTTGACTAGTCATGCACTTGTGGGGCCAATTTAACTCAACCTAAGCCTAACCCTTGATAACTTGACTTGAGTTAAGTCTTTCCCTCTCCCTTATCAGCTGGAAATCGAGCCAAACCCCCTCATTTGGTGCAGCAACTGATCGAGAGAGAAGAGAGGAGAAGAGAAGAGAAGAACCTTGCCCCTTTTGTGGATTTTGAGCTCAAATCATCATCTTTCTTCTCCAAATCTTCAAGGTATGTATATTTTTGTATTCTCTACTCTTTTATACAAGTTTTGATCCATTTAATACTTGTTTTGCATCAGATTTGATTAGGGTTTGGGTAGGAGCATGAATAGGGACTTTTGGGGATTTTTGCTCTTATGAGCTAACTTGCTTTATGGCTGATTTCCTTGCCTTAAACTGATTATATGGACTTGTTTCTTTGGTCATTTGATGTTCAAATGATAGTATATGATGTTAGGTTGATTATCTCTTTAGATCCTTTGGTGAAATTTTGAGATATAGAGCTCCAAACTTAGTGATCAAAATTGCCTCCCCTGTTTTGGACTGCTGTGTGAAATTATGCTTTGTTGCTTGATCAAATGACCTTATTTTCGTGTGAATTTGCATGGATATGATGTATACTCATTGTTCTATATGTTAGCATTCATGTTGCAAGCCTTTGGATCCATTTTGAGCCCCAATACCGAAGTGCATGGCCTGTTCTTATGCATGACCCATGACAGATTTGTTGCTGTTGCATATGTGTGGTTGTTGGTCACCCTAATGTGCTTTAAATCGTGTCAATTTGCATATATATGAAGTATATTAGTTGTTTAGTATGTTAGAATGCATTCCCCAAAGTTTCAGATCCAAATTCAAACCCTAAGTACTTGATCAAGGCATGAAGGAATCAATAGGGTTCATATGTGCGATTTTGGCGACCCAGTTTTGTTGCATGGATTCGATGATCTTAACGTGTGATTTAGCCTTTGCACTCTAAATGAAAAATGTTCATAACATGCTATATATGTTGTATATTAAGTTTCAGAGCATTTGGAGTTCATTTGGTATGCTTTTGGACTGATTTTGTTTAGTGTCAGTTTTGCCGGCAAACTTTGCATGCGATTTTGGTGCTGTACCGTGACACCCCCGTGTCTCATTTGCCTTGGAATGTGAGACACGGGCGTGTCATGCTTCCTGGGCGTGACTGTACTGAGCCACGGGCGTGGCTCAGTTTGTCTTGGTTGAGGGACACCCCCGTGTCCCTCCCCCTGCGCAACCCTTGGTTTTCCTTTTCGGTTTTTGGTTTGTTTCACCTCTTTATTGCCTTTATCTTCGTTTGTGTTGAACTATGAACTTATTTTATTATGTGTTAGGAGTATTGTGGTTCAATTTCATAAGATTTGGATGAGATTTAGGCATGCTTTTGCCGAATGCCGTTTATGTGCGTTTTTGTATCATTTGTTATTTCCGTAACCCTTTTTCTCTATCATATGATTTCTTCTTGTTTTCAAGCTTTAGTAATGTGTTATATTGTGCATTATGAAGTAGGTTGTAGAGTTTTGTGAAAGATTGAATACGTTTGAATGTGTTTTGAACTTAATTTGCTTTAAAGCCCTTATTTGCCTAAATGACGGATCTTGTGCTTTGAATTTGCATCATATGCACCCATATGCATTAGCCGAGCGTCTCTATGGTCTCTTTTGAGTCTAAGTTTGTTTGTCGTGTTTGTCTTGTTCAGAGGAGTCTCCCGTTCGTGACGTGGTTGCTCCGTAGACTTTGTTTTGGTCCCGTTTGCCCGGTTCGTCGGTGAAAGGTGAGGTTAGGTTATAGTTATACCCTAATGATATGTGCCCTATATGTTTGCATGCGAGATAAGCCTTTGTATGTGTAATGCGTGTGAGTATGATTATACGAGGGATGAATATAATATGAACATAAGACTAAGAATATGTTAGAATGTGATATGCTAAGAATCCGGTTTGCTATGCAGGTAAATACGCTAAGAATATGAATATGTTAGATTTATAACTAGGTTAAGCCTCATGCTAAGATATGTTATGTTAGGTTTTGATAGGATTATGTTAGGAACATGTTGGGTTGGGAATAATTCCGGGTTATGCAATGTTTTATGAATACGTTATGTTTATGTATATGCTTACGCTTATGCTATGTCCTTGAGGCTATGTACCTCCGGTATGATATGCTTTACGCTTATGCCTTTACTATGCTTTGTGATATGAGATAGGTCGCGGACCTAATTACGCTCTGATCATGGTAAGATTCTGCTTCCGATATGTCTGTGTGCGTGATATGCTCCGGGACGGCTTATTTTAGGTCGACGGAGGTTCTGATATGATAAGTTCTGATCTGTTCTGCATCCGGGACGGCTTATTTTAGGTCGACGGATGATGTGTGTGTGCGTTTGAGTTATGTCCATTTTTCGTTATGTTTAGTTATTTAAGAAATAGTTCGTGAAACGGGAGTGGATTCTTAAATAATAAAATCTGGTTGTTTTGGCCTTCGGCCTAACTCTTTTATTCCCTATACTTAGTATCACGTATGGAAATGATATTGGATTGCAAAAAACCACGCCCCGGTTCATGGACTCCCGCCTATGCTATGTGCTGTGCTCCGTATACGTATATATGGGTGCGTGTGTAACCCCTCACTCAGTTTTTGGACTGACCCCTCCCTTATGTTTTTAGTTCGCAGGTTTTGGTCCGTTGGTTCGAGCTAGGCGGTTTTGGTTTGCTTTCCTTGGAGTCTTGTCGGTCTAGAGAAGTCTGCCTTTTGTATTTAGATTCCGTTACTTCTGTACGTTTGAAGTTGTAATTTGAGTGTTGAATGATATTTGTTATTTTGAGTCCCGCTTTGTAAAGTTCGTGTGTAATCTGAGTTAAGTGGTTTGTAACCTTTATACTTTGCTCTGTTTAGTTTGTCTTATGCTTCCGCTTGGTTTGATTTTTGTTTTGTGCACTCGAGTTTGAGGGTTTAGGCCGCCTAGCTTAGGAAGTTTCTGTTTGTCACCCGTTCGCTAGTGCTTGGTGCGTGTGCGGATTCCCCATTTCGTTACACGTGTCGGGTCCTAGTGCGGGGGATGTGGCGCCCTACGCTCGGGGTGTTACATCTAAGGTGGTATCAGAGCTCCGGGTTGCAAAACCGGAGTTCGTGTGTCGTGTCTGTCGGTCTAGGTCGTTCGGCTTAGGATTATGTGTGTCTCTGTCTGCATTCACTCTCATTATATGTGACTAAGGTGCTCTTAACTGTATTATTTTCTCTTATTTGTATTAATTGTTCATATGAGCATGCACTAAACCCTTCATGCATCGATATTCTCTTGAAATTGTGCTTCTTTAGGATGCCTCCAAGAAGAAGAACTCGCGAGAATACTCCTCAGCCACCACCACCCACTGCAGAGGATATCCTACGAGCTCTCCTCGACTATCTTCAAAGGAATCCACAACCACCAAATCCTCAAGGTCAAGAACAAGAAAGAGTCGTCAATGCGATTCATGAAGAATTCCGGGATAACAACCCTCCAAAATGGCTCGGGGGTAATGACATCGAGGCGGAAGAATGGTTAACCGAAATTACGGGGATTTGGGAGATTTGCCCCGGTACTTCACAAGATAAGGCCATATGTACCAGTCGTTATATTCAAGGACAAGCCCTAAATTGGTTGAAGGGAACAAGAGCTCGGTTGGAAAGGAACGGTGAGGAATTCAATTGGGAGAGCTTTGTTAGGGAATTTCGTGACAAGTATATCCCACCAAGCTCCCGGGAGAGAAGATTACAAGAGTTCACGGATCTCAAACAAGGAGAGCGAACAGTTGAAGAATATATCCTCGAGTTTGAGAGGCTTGCTCCTTACGCCTCTCATATTACGGATGATGATGAGTTGAAGACCCGAAACTTTGTACAAGGATTAAGAGAAGACATTCAGTGGGCCTTGCGAGCTACCACGGTGGACACATGGGCTAAGGCGACGAAGAAAGCTATTAGAGTTGAGACTCGACAACAACGTTTGGAGCGTCAAACTTTCTACTCGGAGCCAAAATATGAATCAAGTTCGGGTTTGGGAAAGAGACCGGTATTTCAAGATGAACCTCAAACCTTCGACTCCGAAGAATTTCTTGATGTTATCAAGAAACCCCGACTTCCAACTCCGGATCAGATATGCACTCCACCGGAACCTATTCGATGCTCCTTTTGCAAGGGACCAAACCACACGGAGGAAACTTGTAGGAAGAAGTTGAGAACCTGTTTCGGATGTGGAGAGATGGGACACAAGGTGAGGTTTTGCCCTACAAATCCGAATCCGAAGCCCTTGAATATGATGTATCCAAGATCTCCGGAACAAGCTCAAGCCAATGTGGTGGAAGTCGTTGAGGAAGTGAATGTTGAAGTCGAGGCCGAGCCTAATGCCATTGTCGAGGTGCAAGGTACTATAAACATTCATAACATTCCATTTCATGCATCGTTTAAATTTGGGTGTAACCCACCTATTTGTGTACTTGTCTCTTTATGCGTGTGTTCTTATTTGCGTGTGTCTCTCTCTCTTCTTTCTTTATTGCTTGCGCGTGTGATTGTTGTTGTTTAGTTGTCTCGTGGAGAGATGGCTTTGAGAGTACGAGTGCTTTAGCTCTACGGTAAGTCGAGGGTCGTGCTTTAATCGAGCTTCCTAGGTGTTTCTACAACCGCAAGAAGGTGTGAGTGGTGGAAGTCCGGTGACTACACCATTCATGTAACTCCGAGCTCTTGAGTTGACTTGAAATGGATCAAATGGTGGGTGTTGAATCTCGTTTAGACCCTCTCACCGTGCGAGACAAATCGAGTTGCTCCTAGCCGGAACCAAGTTGTGAAGGAGACCCCCGTCTACCCTTGAAGACCTTTCTCGGGCTAACTCTCGTCGGGACTTCATGAACCTCGAACTTGGGTGAATACGGGAGAGTTGCTAGCGATTGGACCTGGAGGACCAGGTCCTTTTAAGGGGGGGAGATTGTAACATCCCGATTCTCCGGCTTTCCAGGTACGAACGTCACGGGTGTGCTAAGTGCGCATTTAATTATTTAAGCATGCGAAAATATGAATTATTTGGAATATTTGGATAATTGAAATAAGTGTTAAGTTTGAAACTTTAAACGTTTAAATCCTTTTCTAATCGTTTTCGATTCGTTTAACTCCGTTTTCAATTCTGATTTTTGTGCCAACTTGGTATACTTGAATTATGTGAGTTATGAATGCGTTTGCATGCTCGTTTTAAGTTTTCGTGTTCGTTTTTCGAGGTTTTAAACCTTAAGTTTTTGACGAGGGACATGAGGGCCTAACTAGTTTTAGCGCGCCTCTTGTTCCGGAGGCCATAACTTGAGCTAGGGAATTCGGATTCGAATTCCGGAAGATGCGTCGGACTCGTAACGAAGAGAGGAAGCCAAGGAACCTGATTTGGTATTTTTCTAAGCTCGTTTAAACCCT
Source organism: Lantana camara (assembly GCA_037501455.1). NCBI lineage: Eukaryota > Viridiplantae > Streptophyta > Magnoliopsida > Lamiales > Verbenaceae > Lantana > Lantana camara. Next base: position 100,497,959 of record CM074855.1, read on the forward strand.
CGTTTTTCGACCGGAACGAACAGCTTGTGCTTAAGCCACCTTCTTTGACTAGTCATGCACTTGTGGGGCCAATTTAACTCAACCTAAGCCTAACCCTTGATAACTTGACTTGAGTTAAGTCTTTCCCTCTCCCTTATCAGCTGGAAATCGAGCCAAACCCCCTCATTTGGTGCAGCAACTGATCGAGAGAGAAGAGAGGAGAAGAGAAGAGAAGAACCTTGCCCCTTTTGTGGATTTTGAGCTCAAATCATCATCTTTCTTCTCCAAATCTTCAAGGTATGTATATTTTTGTATTCTCTACTCTCTTATACAAGTTTTGATCCATTTAATACTTGTTTTGCATCAGATTTGATTAGGGTTTGGGTAGGAGCATGAATAGGGACTTTTGGGGATTTTTGCTCTTATGAGCTAACTTGCTTTATGGCTGATTTCCTTGCCTTAAACTGATTATATGGACTTGTTTCTTTGGTCATTTGATGTTAAACTGATATTATATGATGTTAGGTTGATTATCTCTTTAGATCCTTTGGTGAAATTTTGAGATATAGAGCTCCAAACTTAGTGATCAAAATTGTCTCCCCTGTTTTGGACTGCTGTGTGAAATTATGCTTTGTTGCTTGATCAAATGACCTTATTTTCGTGTGAATTTGCATGGATATGATGTATACTCATTGTTCTATATGTTAGCATTCATGTTGCAAGCCTTTGGATCCATTTTGAGCCCCAATACCGAAGTGCATGGCCTGTTCTTATGCATGACCCATGACAGATTTGTTGCTGTTGCATATGTGTGGTTGTTGGTCACCCTAATGTGCTTTAAATCGTGTCAATTTGCATATATATGAAGTATATTAGTTGTTTAGTATGTTAGAATGCATTCCCCAAAGTTTCAGATCCAAATTCAAACCCTAAGTACTTGATCAAGGCATGAAGGAATCAATAGGGTTCATATGTGCGATTTTGGCGACCCAGTTTTGTTGCATGGATTCGATGATCTTAACGTGTGATTTAGCCTTTGCACTCTAAATGAAAAATGTTCATAACATGCTATATATGTTGTATATTAAGTTTCAGAGCATTTGGAGTTCATTTGGTATGCTTTTGGACTGATTTTGTTTAGTGTCAGTTTTGCCGGCAAACTTTGCATGCGATTTTGGTGCTGTACCGTGACACCCCCGTGTCTCATTTGCCTTGGAATGTGAGACACGGGCGTGTCATGCTTCCTGGGCGTGACTGTACTGAGCCACGGGCGTGGCTCAGTTTGTCTTGGTTGAGGGACACCCCCGTGTCCCTCCCCCTGCGCAACCCTTGGTTTTCCTTTTCGGTTTTTGGTTTGTTTCACCTCTTTATTGCCTTTATCTTCGTTTGTGTTGAACTATGAACTTATTTTATTATGTGTTAGGAGTATTTTGGTTCAATTTCATAAGATTTGGATGAGATTTAGGCATGCTTTTGCCGAATGCCGTTTATGTGCGTTTTTGTATCATTTGTGATTTCCGTAACCCTTTTTCTCTATCATATGATTTCTTCTTGTTTTCAAGCTTTAGTAATGTGTTATATTGTGCATTATGAAGTAGGTTGTAGAGTTTTGTGAAAGATTGAATACGTTTGAATGTGTTTTGAACTTAATTTGCTTTAAAGCCCTTATTTGCCTAAATGACGGATCTTGTGCTTTGAATTTGCATCATATGCACCCATATGCATTAGCCGAGCGTCTCTATGGTCTCTTTTGAGTCTAAGTTTGTTTGTCGTGTTTGTCTTGTTCAGAGGAGTCTCCCGTTCGTGACGTGGTTGCTCCGTAGACTTTGTTTTGGTCCCGTTTGCCCGGTTCGTCGGTGAAAGGTGAGGTTAGGTTATAGTTATACCCTAATGATATGTGCCCTATATGTTTGCATGCGAGATAAGCCTTTGTATGTGTAATGCGTGTGAGTATGATTATACGAGGGATGAATATAATATGAACATAAGACTAAGAATATGTTAGAATGTGATATGCTAAGAATCCGGTTTGCTATGCAGGTAAATACGCTAAGAATATGAATATGTTAGATTTATAACTAGGTTAAGCCTCATGCTAAGATATGTTATGTTAGGTTTTGATAGGATTATGTTAGGAACATGTTGGGTTGGGAATAATTCCGGGTTATGCAATGTTTTATGAATACGTTATGTTTATGTATATGCTTACGCTTATGCTATGTCCTTGAGGCTATGTACCTCCGGTATGATATGCTTTACGCTTATGCCTTTACTATGCTTTGTGATATGAGATAGGTCGCGGACCTAATTACGCTCTGATCATGGTAAGATTCTGCTTCCGATATGTCTGTGTGCGTGATATGCTCCGGGACGGCTTATTTTAGGTCGACGGAGGTTCTGATATGATAAGTTCTGATCTGTTCTGCATCCGGGACGGCTTATTTTAGGTCGACGGATGATGTGTGTGTGCGTTTGAGTTATGTCCATTTTTCGTTATGTTTAGTTATTTAAGAAATAGTTCGTGAAACGGGAGTGGATTCTTAAATAATAAAATCTGGTTGTTTTGGCCTTCGGCCTAACTCTTTTATTCCCTATACTTAGTATCACGTGTGGAAATGATATTGGATTGCAAAAAACCACGCCCCGGTTCATGGACTCCCGCCTATGCTATGTGCTGTGCTCCGTATACGTATATATGGGTGCGTGTGTAACCCCTCACTCAGTTTTTGGACTGACCCCTCCCTTATGTTTTTAGTTCGCAGGTTTTGGTCCGTTGGTTCGAGCTAGGCGGTTTTGGTTTGCTTTCCTTGGAGTCTTGTCGGTCTAGAGAAGTCTGCCTTTTGTATTTAGATTCCGTTACTTCTGTACGTTTGAAGTTGTAATTTGAGTGTTGAATGATATTTGTTATTTTGAGTCCCGCTTTGTAAAGTTCGTGTGTAATCTGAGTTAAGTGGTTTGTAACCTTTATACTTTGCTCTGTTTAGTTTGTCTTATGCTTCCGCTTGGTTTGATTTTTGTTTTGTGCACTCGAGTTTGAGGGTTTAGGCCGCCTAGCTTAGGAAGTTTCTGTTTGTCACCCGTTCGCTAGTGCTTGGTGCGTGTGCGGATTCCCCATTTCGTTACACGTGTCGGGTCCTAGTGCGGGGGATGTGGCGCCCTACGCTCGGGGTGTTACACTTATACTCTATATGAACCAAACAAGACGCACGGCGTTGCTCAACATGATCGTGGTTATGCATAAGTGTTCATGTTGTGCTTGGATAAGGTGTCGTGGTCATTCAAGGCATATCAATGCTCAACAAGGTCATATTTACAAGCAACCGACACGCAATCCCATATCCAAAGATGCAAGATCAATTTAGGAAGTCAATGTATTCACAAAATGCATATTAAATCATCCAATGTTACAGGGTTCAATTATAATATTGGAATTAAGCATCGAGTTCATGACGAGTTATAAAGTGCATAAGTAAGAGCAACTTGATCTATAAACATACAAAGTTGTTGTACATAGATGGCATGAAACGATATGATATGTACACGAGGAATATAGGATAATTTGATATGTCATGGACACGTTTAGGTGCACAAACAACATTAAACTTACAATTCAATTACTCCAATGTTTAAACTCAACTATATTCGAATTATAAGAGTTCAGTCCGAATTAATTACTAATTCCTTCCGGAAATCACACGTTTCTAACCATAAACTCTTAACTGTATAAATAATTAAATATTGTTACCCAACTTCACCATTTATCAGTTGTGCAGATTATGAACACTAGAACACAATTGTAGTTACACACAACTATTCATTGACTTATACTATATGAATTAAATAAGAGTCAAATTGTCATTTCCAATTATAAAATAACTACGTTGTGCATTCATTACTACAACAACATTAAGTGAGAATTGAAACTTGTAACACCCCAAACGGAGGATGCTACATGCCCCGCACTATGACCCAGACCCAGAACATGAAATGGAAATCCATGCCCGAATCCGAATCAGAGCGAACGGGAGACCAACTCACACACTAGGCTAGGCGGATCTAACTTGACAAAAACTCAGAGTGCGGAAGCAATTAAAACCAATAACAATAGATAGCGGAAGCATTTAAAACAAAACATGCAAAGCAGGTGACGGGTTCAACTAGCATAGATACCTAATCCCGAATATCGACATACATAATCCAACATAATAAACAACATAAATATCATCAATATCTAGTAACAACCAAATACTATCTTACTAACCCCACACGGGTTGAAGTCTAAATAGAACATAAACATAATCTGCAAATGTGAAACATAAATACATAAAATAAGTAGAGTATGCGACAAATGCATCCTAACACCTACTAGACTGACAAGTGTGACTCAGAAGACTCACTTCCGCCTAGCTCAAGCCAAAAGAACCTGCAACTAAAAGATAAAATGAGGTGTCAGTCAACTGACTGAGTGAGGGGGGCTAACGCACACCCACAATATATATATAGAGCACAACACATATCATAAGGGTGGACTCATGAACCGGGATTAGGGTTTTGCATGCTAAAACAGTTGAAATACCCAAAATAGTATAAGTTTGGAAAACCATTTAGAGAAGCCTATCCCGTTTCACAAATCCCATATATTCAAAACATATACACGGCGAGTACGGGCTTCCAACCTTTACTCCTCATAACTGAACAGAACATAAAGTAGAATCAATCCATCCTCTACTCCAATGATGGAAGAGCCACGCGTTGGCCCTAACCATCAATAACATACATACAAACCCTCAAGGGGTAGCGAACCCACAAGAGTCCTCCCCGGCTGTACACCGAAGGCTCAAGATATTACGCCTCCCTCATCGCCCTAAGGTCGTGCAATGATGTCTCAAATGGAACTAGCACAGTGGCTTATCCGACGGCCCTATGCCGTGCCGGTCTCCACTCGTACCAGCTCCTGGATCCACATAACATAACATACATACATATGCCAATATTTCATGGCAACTCGCTACAGAATCATAATATATTAGAGTTTTCCAAAATAGCTTACATATGCCTTAATACTTAATTTTTCTTCAAAACCAAGGATGGTCCACAAGGTCATAATCATATCATATCCAACACATATCTAATCATACATAGTATATAACCGCATGCAAGGATTGAAATCATCATTTTAAGGCCATAGGTCGCTTAACTATACAAAATCCTAAACCTCACCTCGTGAAAGTAGAGTCTGAGAGTGTGAAGGGCCAAACACTCTAAACCTCGGGCCCACTGGCAGCACCAAACTCTGTGACAAGACATACAGAAGCCCAGACTTAGACTTTATATATGAACCAAACAAGATGCACGACGTTGCTCAACATGATCGTGGTTATGCATAAGTGTTCATGTTGTGCTTGGATAAGGTGTCGTGGTCATTCAAGGCATATCAATGCTCAATAATGTCATATTTACAAGCAACCATCACGTAATTCCATATCCAAAGATGCACAATCAATTTAGGAAGTCAATGTATTCACAAAATGCATATTAAATCATCCAATGTCACAGGATTCAATTATAATATTAGAATTAAGCATCAAGTTCATGTCGAGTTATAAAGTGCATAAGTAAGAGAAACTTGATCGTATAAACATACAAAGTTGTTGTGCGTAGATGGCATGCTTGATACAAATAAAGAGTACATTTAATTCACTTAAGATCATACTTTACAACTTCACAACATGTTTGGTACACAAGCTCAAATCACATTCGTAGTTTCATAAATATTACACTTACATCCCCTAAGTTATTTATAAAAGTTTAGAATTATTACACATACATCCCTTTAGTTGATTACTAAGCATAATTGTTCGTTTAAAGTGTTTATATAGTTATTCCACTAGGAATTAATTACTTACAAACATGACAATTATCAATTTATCGTAATTCATAATATACCATTTTCAAGTAGTAAGAGTAAATCAAGATATTACAATTCTAACTCCTATCATGCATAAAGTCTCAAGTTGTTCAAGCATCCTTCATGTATCTAAATTTAATATTGGAAACACAATTTACAACAAACATAACATTGAGAACGTCTCAAATTCATATAGAGAAATCACAACATGTTCGTTCTTCTAAAATATCCTTCGTACTTAACAAATAGCGTAAATTCATCACATCGGGATTCAAATTGTAAATCGAAACATTCATACATATCACAATCCATTCAACACATGTTTTCATATACTATTGGAATACATCTCGATCAACAAACCAACAATAACCAATTTATTTGCACTTAAAACAATTAATTCAAATAATCACAATTACGTAAAATAATTCATAATAAATAGATCGAGTGTCCGATTAACGAACGGAAGGTGGCGTTGAACTCACCACAACGAGACGAACATTCTGACCAAACGCCGCCGGAACGCCACCACTGTAGCTGCCGGAATTTGGCCGGGCCGCCGCCGAAGGTCGCCGGAAAAATCCCAAAAAATCATTCCTGAATGAAGTCTTCGTGCCCGTTCCGAATCCTCAATCAATTTCTGGAAATTCCAAGCCGATTGTCGTAGATCTGAAATCTAAGAGCACGAAAATGCTAAATCTTCAAACTCAAATTACTTCCAAACCGGTGAACCAAAATACGATCCGAAAGAGGTGTTGTCTTACCCATGATGAGCTCTTCGAAAGCCCCAAGGTAGCTTTCCGGAAAAATCCTCGGAGCTAGTGCCGCCGTTGCACCGCCACTTTGCCGCCACCGATCCGCCACCAAACCACCGAATCTGGAGTCGCCTGATGACAGGTCACTAGTTCTCGTCGTTCCGAACAACTTTCGTGAAGAGCCCGAGACCAAAAGATGGCTGAAAAAGGCCCCCGTTGGCCGCCGAAGTTTCTGCCGTCGCTGCTACAGTAACTCGCGCCGCCGCCGCGAGCTTTGGGCGGCGCGTGCGGCTCCGTCTCTGCTCCGATGGCCATGCTGCCAAGGTCAAATGAAGCGCCTGGAAGTCTACTTTATGGGTCATGGGCGCGTGTTGCTGAAATCCCGTCGGAAGCCGCCGGAAATGGGCGCGAAGTCGCGGTCCGCTGCCACCCGCCTGGGCATCTGAAAATCAGTGATATCTTCGTTCATCGTTAGGCTGTGAAATTGGTACTCTTACGTCGGTCTCGCCGATATAATTGAAATGGACTATTCGTTTGTTGAATTTCGTCGAGAAACGATCGAGTTATGGGCTCGTAACCGAAGCCGCGATAGTAACCCGCGGGAGAGAGAAAGTGGGAGAGGAGAGAGAGAGAGAGAGAAAGGGATTGGGAGAAATGTCTCTTGTGCACAAGCTATATATAACCGGGTATCCTTATCGCGTAGCAAGGATAAATATCGCGTACAATTAATCGTAAATAAAATTAGTAAAGTTACGAATAAACATTCAAGCTCCGAATTAATTTTACAAATAAAAGTGAAATAGAGATTTACCAATTAGAGTTTAATTCAATTTAATTTTAGAAACTTTTCGTATAATTTAACGGCACTTTGTAAACACATGATTGACAATTAATCTCAAGGAATTCAAGTAAACCGAAATTAAACAAGTTAAGTAACATGATGGATTTAAAATCACTTGACAATTATTTCATGGAATAAATTTGAATTAAATCAAATTAGGTAGTTAGGGTTAAATATGTGCGTAATTAATCAAGTTGACAATAATCTTAGAATAATTCGAATGAACACATATTAAATTGGATTTACATTAAATCACATAATTCAAGAACTCTTAAATTAAACACACATAAGTGTAGAGACTTACTTGTTGATGTCGTAAGAACGCCCTTCGAGAAAACGGGGCGTCACAAAACTGGATACCAACTCCCAACTTAAATGTCAATTTATGAAACCATCATTACACACGTTGACTTTGTTTAATTGAGAATCAGCAATTAAATACACCTAATCTAAAAAACGTCAAGTTATACATATAAGGATTCATAGATTAGTAATTGCAAGATTAATTCCAGAATTCAATTTCCATTCAATTACCAATACGAGCATTGATTACCAAGAGCCTTAAACTAATCGGCCTTCATGTTTCCAATTAAAATTAAAATTAAAATCCAACCAGTTATACATTCATCACTTCAATACCCCCAATTTCACTAATACCCCAATTACAGATTATCATACTTGTTATAATTCGATTAATCATAAACATATACTCACACATACACGAGGTTTATATCCATAACTGTTCATTCTTAAACCAATTTATCGTCACATTACCAATCACATATACAAAGGTAGCCTTATACATATTCCATCAACAACAGATATTCACAAGATCAACATCTCTCGCCAATTACAACATTTCACCCAAACGTGAGGCCAGATTTCACTTGTTAACAACACTAGCCATTCCCGAAAAGACACCATGTAGATCTACAACTTAAGGGGACAATTAAATCATGCAAATCAATCCAGATTATCAAACTCAAATTTTACAATACACTAACAATTAAATCCATACAAATTAAAGAGGAAACAGGGGAAAATTACAATTAAGAAGAAGCGGGAGTGTTCACCACGGTTGATGAAGGTGATGAACCGACTTATTTCCTGCTGCTGCTTTAAGGCAAGAGGGTGGCGCCGACTGTAGTGGTGGTTGTCGACTGACGCGGCGGAGCAGAAGTGAAGACTGGATGATGGCGTTGGGGTGGCACCTGGCAGTGAGATCGATGGTTGGTGAGGTTATCAGGGTTAGTGGAGGTAGCTTCACCCTTATTCAGATCTGAACGAGAATCGAGAGATCAGAGCGATGGTGGTAGTTCGGGACGAACCCGAGGAGGGGAGAGGGAGAGACCTGATGGTGATGCCTGACTGAATCGGTGGCGATCCGGTGTCGCCAAGGCAGAGCTATTGTCGGCGAGTGAAGGTGGTGGTGGTGAACGAGAGAAGGGTTGGTGGTTGAAGGCTGGCCATCTTCCTTGTGACGAATGGCGAGGTGCACGGCGGAGATGGTGGTGAAGGGTCGCGGGCAGATCCGCTGCTGCTGGTGGAGCAAAGGCTGGCGAATTCCTGGTGGCGAACTTGTCTTAGCGGTGGAGGTTGCTGAAGAAGAAGACGGTGGTTGGCCGGGGAAGAATGCGCAGATGGCGGCGGCTGCGCAGGTGGAGAAGTTGGCACCGCTGTTGAAGATTGAGAAGGAGGTTGCGCTGCTATTGCGGGAAATGAAGAATGAGGCAGCACTAGGGTTTCAGGTGTATAAAGAGGGTTTTCTTCCAAAATTGCAATCAAGTCCCCTAAAGGTTAAAGTTATGCAATCAAGTCCACAAATTTAAGTATGATTTAAATCAAGCCCAATTAAACTTTCGATAATTATAAAAGCACTCCCAGAATTGAAAGATAAAGTCCAATCAAGCCCAAATTGAATTTCGCATAATTAGAAATAGATCCCCAATTTTAATTAATTTCAAATCAGCCCACATAATTTAAATTAAAGAGCAATTAGGAATTAAACACATATCTCAATTAAGTTCACATATTTATATAAGATTGCAATTGAGTCAATTAAATTATTAAAACATGAATAAAGCAATTCAAGCACAAGCGGAGTTAAATAAATAACAATCTAATCGCACCAAAACGACATCGTATCTTGCTCCGAAAAATGCGGGGTGTTACAACCTTCCCCCCTTAAGAGAACCTGGTCCCCAGGTTCCACTGCTGAGCTGGAAAAGCTTCGAGTGATAGTGTCTTAACCCTTCTCAAGGAGTTGCGTAAAACATAGCCTCCGTGGTGAAGTTTACTCTCATTGTCTTTACTGAACATATCTCGCGATGTCTCGTTCTCACTGGGATCCGTCTTAGTACTGGATCGTTGCTTTCATCAAGTTGACCATTCCCACAAAACGAATTGTTATCACTGTACTCATCTTCGATGGCGTCGGAAACTCATCACTTGCAGACCATTGTCAGGACAACGCGTAAAGCAACCGCAACAAACAAGAGAGAATCCCTTCTCTCAGCACGTAAGTGAGAGAGCCCCGTCCCTCAGCACCCACAAGAGATAGAACCCCGTCTCTCACGCACATAATTGGGAGAACCCCGTCTCTCAAGCACACAATTTAGAGAACCCCATCTCTCAAACACATAATGAGAGAACCCCGTCTCTCAACCTAAGTCTGATAGATTTACACATCTCCCAAACATTCTAGTTTGAGAAAATCCAACATTTCTCAAACCCTTAGATTCAAGAGAATCCAACATCTCCGAATATCAAAGTACAAGAGAATCCAACATCTCTCGTGCACAAAACATAGAAAGAATCCAACATCTTCCTAGCACATAAATAGAGAGAATCCCACATCTCTCTAACACGTAAAAGAGCGAACCTAAGGTCTTTCTTGCAAATAAATCCACAGATCAACATTCATACATACACTAATCAGAGTCACACTTGATAAAAGCATGCTGTGCATGTTTGGTGTACCTTACACAACTGATATCGGTATCCCTTGAGTATAGATTCAACGCTCATACCTCGACTCAAGGGGGATATCGCGATGGAATCCCTGTAAAACAAGGTCACAGTATGTATGTATGTTATATGCAAGGTTAGTGAGCAATCAAGTGAGTTTTAAATCACATAGACATGTTTAATCCACATAAACACGTAACTTATTCATTTCAGCAATAATTCACCAAAACAGATATTCCAGGTTATCAATGCTAGATCAGGTAGCCGCATTATCACAATCAGAACAACGACAATCATCACACACATCAAACAAAACAAGATAAGAATACTTAAGCGATGCATGTATGCGAATGCCATGAATGCTTGGCGTACCAATCACCGTAGTGTCAAACTCTTGACACGAAGTTGAGGTGAAGTAGTAGGAGTTAATTAAGCCAACAATGATGCAAAACTCGTCAACTGGACTTCTTCGTCTTGAATCCTTTGTGTGAAGAGGTGATCCAACAAGCATGCTTACAATCCAACTCTCTATCGGACCGTAGTCCTTATTCAACCAAAATCATCTTCGATTCCCACCAAGAATCCTAATTCATGTGTGAAACCTTAACCTGTTCATCTTCAAGAATTGCCCATAAATCGGTTGTCAATCATAAATCTATCTCAGAACTAAGTTCGGCGCTAGTGGTATTAATCATTTCCCCAAAGCAATCCATGGTATATGATTCTAAAACTTGAATAAAATCTTTTGGCATCTATGTGATCTATTCCCATCTCAGCAGAATCTTCCATCTGAGCAGAAAGAAAACACCCAGAGAGGCAACAACCAATCTTGTTTTGTCATTTGTTAACTCTAAATGGTACCAAAACCTTCAACACTCACCGATGGCTTGTAGCTCGTTGGCTAAGTAACATGATTACCTATCCACATTCCTCGAACTTGATCGGATCTTATTTGGTCGGATTCTTCTACATTAACTCGTTTCCATAAACAAGGTGACTACTTTCAAATAAACGAATCATCAAGGCGAAAGCTCATCAAGCTCCTTCAAAACGGTTTTACTTTATCAGATTCTCCTCCATTGACTCATTTTCTCAACAAGGTGACTACTTTCAGATGAACGAAACCTCAAGGTTAAAATTCGTAAAACTTCATCTTTCAATTGACTTTAAGATAGTAAGTCTACATAGCAAATCTCATTCCTTCAACTCTGAACCTTTTTCATGAACATTGATCTTGGTAAAGAATCCTTTCATCTTCGAATTATGGTATGTTTTCGTTGTAGTGCCAATAGGTAGTGTTGACGGAGGGAAATCTCAGTGTTGACTCATAGGGCACCCTGAAATTCAAACACTAAATTCGATGCATGCTGGTTAAAGATACAAATGAAATGTAACACATATATCACGTAAATGAAACAATTAGTTGCAATTTACAAAGCACATAAAATAAGATGTTGCATAATCAAAGTCATAATGTGCACACAATCGTATAACTACAAAACAATTCATGCCGAAGGGTCAAAATATCAAGTCAAACAAATGCAATGTGCAGTTATTCCTATGCCGTACGACCTAGACAGACTCGACACGACTCAAGAGCTCGGTTTTGCAACCTAGAGCTCTGATACCACTTAAGGATGTAACACCCCAAACGGAGGATGCCACATCCCCCGCACTAGGACCCCGACCCGGTCATGAAATAGAAAGTCCATGCCCGAATCCGAATCATAGCGAACGGGAGACCAACTCACACACTAGGCTAGGCGGATCTAACTTGACAAACTCAGAGTGCGGAAGCAATTAAAACCAACAACAATAGATAGTGGAAGCCATTAAATCAACATACCAAACAATTGACGGGTTCAACTAGCATAGATACCTAATCCCGAATTCATAATCCAATATAATAAACAACATAAGTATCATCAATGTCTAATAACATCCAAATACTAGCTTACTAACCCCACACGGGTCTAAGTCTAAGTACAACATAACATAATCTGCAAGTGTGAAACATAAGTACATAACATAAGTAAAGTATGCGACAATGCACCCTAACACCTACTAGACTGACAAGTGTGAAACATAAGTACATAACATAAGTAAAGTATGCGACAATGCATCCTAACACCTACTAGACTGACAAGTGTGTCTCCAAACACTCACTTCCGCCTAGCTCAAGCCAAAAGGAATCCTGCAAACTAAAAGGTAAAATGAGGTGTCAGTCAACTGACTGAGTGAGGGGGCTAATGCACACCCACAATATATATATACAGAGCACAACACATATCAAAAGGGGTAGACTCATGAACCGGGAATAGGTGTTGCATACCAAAGCGTTTCAAAGCAAAACCCAAATATACATGTATACTTAGAAAACATTTTCAGAAACTCTATTCCGATTCATGATTCCCATAACATATCATATCATGTGCTCGGCGAGTACGAGCTTCCAACCTCAACTCCTCATATCATAACAAAACAGAAATAACATACCAACCTCAACTCCGGGTGATGGTAGGGTTGCGCGACCCTAACCATCCAGACAGTCGAGGGGAGTGCTAATGCTACTCAAACCCTTAGGACTCTGTTTCCCAACCAAACCTCCTGGTGGGTCCCGGTACATCCTCTTCGTATAGATGGAGACTACGTACAGGCCGAGCCCTGATGACCCTATACCATCCCAGGGATTCCTTACCCGTAGCTCCTGGGCCCCAGAACAGAACAGAACATATGCCAATCTTTCATGGCAATCTCGCTACAGAATCAGAACACAAATGGGTTTTCCAAAATAGTTTACATATGTCTCAAAAACTGGTTTATATATATATATATATGTATATATTTCCACGCTGCAGGGATAGCCCGCCCACGCAGGACTCACGCACTTACATTCCCATGCTGCAGGGATAGCCTGCCCACGCAAGAATGCAAGCATAAGATCATAAAAATATCATATTCAACACATACATATTTATAGTAGGGTATACTCGCATGCAAGGATAGAAATCATCATGTAAAGGCCATAGGTCGCTTACCTATACAAAATCCTAAACCTCACCTCGTGAAAGTAGAGTCTGAGAGTGTGAAGGGCCAGACACTCTAAACCTCGGGCCCACCGGCACCACCAAACTCTGTGACAAGACATATAGAAGACCAGACTTATACTCTATATGAACCAAACAAGACGCACGGTGATGCTCAACATGATCGTGGTTATGCATAAGTGTTCATGATCGTGGCGCCGACTGGAGTCGTGGTAGTCGACTGACGCGGCGGAGCAGAAGTGAAGACTGGATGATGGCGTTGGGGTGGCGCCTGGCAGTAAGATCGATGGTTGGTGAGGCTATCAGGGTTGGTGGAGGTAGCTTCACCCTTGTTCAGATCTGAACGAGAATGGAGAGATCAGAGCGATGGTGGTAGTTCGGGACGAACACGAGGAGGGGAGAGAGAGAGACCTGATGGTGATGCCTGGCTGGAGCGGGGGCGATCCGGTGTCGCCAAGGCAGAGCTGTTGTCGACGAGTGAAGGTGGTGGTGGTGAGCGAGAGAAGGGTTGGTGGTTGAAGGCTGGCCATCTTCCTTGTAACGAATGGCGAGGTGTGCGGCGGAGATGGTGGTGAAGGGTCGCGAGCAGATCCGCTGCTGCTGGTGGAGCAAAGGCTGGCGAATCGGTGGTGGCGAACTTGTCTTGACGGTGGAGGTTGCTGAAGAAGAAGATGGTGGTTGGCCGGGGAAGAATGTGCAGATGGCGGCGGCTGCTTAGGTGAAGAAGTTGGCACCGCTGTTGAAGATTGAGAGGGAGAAGGAGGCTGCGCTGCTATTGCGGAAAATGAAGAATGAGGCAGCAGTAGGGTTTCAGGTGTATAAAGAGGGTTTTCTTCCAAAATTGCAATCAAGTCCCTTAAAGGTTAAAGTTATACAATCAAGTCCACAGATTTAAGTATGATTTAAATCAAGCCCAATTAAAGTTTCGATAATTATAAAAGCACCCCCAGAATTGAAAGATAAAGTTAAATCAAGCCCAAATTGAATTTCGCATAATTAGAAATAGATCCCCAATTTTAATTAATTTCAAATCTGCCCACATAATTTAAATTAAAGAGTAATTAGGAATTAAACGCATATCTCAATTAAGTCACATATTTATATAAGATTGCAATTGAGTCAATTAAATTATTAAAATATGAATAAGGCAATTCAAGCACAAGCCGAGTTAAATAAATAACAATCTAATCGCACCAAAACGACATCGTATCTTGCTCCGAAAAATGTGGGGTGTTACAACCTTCCCCCCTTAAGAGAACCTGGTCCCCAGGTTCCACTACTGAGCTGGAAAAGCTTTGAGTGATAGTGCAAATAACATGCAAGTTAAATCCTCGGGTGAAGTTTTAGAAAAGAAATAATATATGATCGATAATAAAGTAAACATCTCCCGAGAATACAACTATCAGGTTTAACATTTCATTTAATTAATTCAATCAATCAGTGGCCCGTAGAGTGAGGGAAAATCTCCAACCTTTCTCCGATAATGTACAATACTTCAATTTAATTAATGAATTAGGTGATCACACAAATAATTCTGTGCACAATTAGCAATTTCAATCAATAAATCCTTCTTCCTCCGGGTGATGGCGGGCTTGCAAGACCCAACCATCCAATCATGGTGTACGTCGGGAACATGACTCCCACGCATGGGATTTCTTCCTCCACCAAACCTCCTGGTGGATTTAGAGGTGATCCCACAATGGTGAGGATAGTGCAAGAGTTACCCGTCAGCCCTTGCTTTCCCGGTTGGCTCAATACATTACCCTCGGGCCCAACGTGATCAATAGTTACTCGCCAATCAATCAATCAATCCATCAATCCATTTTTGTAAAATCATTTGAAAATCATAAGGTTCGAAAACTATAGATATATAGATACATTTTGGCCAAAAATCACATAAGGGTTGTAAGGGTTCTATATATCTAGAATTTAAACCTCACCTTAACCAACAAAAATGAACAAAGAAACACCCTATGGAGCGTGCTCCTCGTCTCCGGGACCGAGATCTGCGTAACAAGGACAAGTGTGAAATAAGACTCGACTCGAATGAACCAATTTTGACGAACGGCTATGATATGTAACCTCAATCATGCATTTATAATCAATGAGTGTCAAATAGGAGAATACTTATCAATAAAGTAAGCATATAATTCATATAAGTCAGATACGGGAGCCAAAGAAGTGAAAGGAATGCAAGATGAGGGGTTTTGGTGAAGTTTGGCAAAAGTTAGGAAAAGTGGACAGTTTTTGAAACCGCACATGCTGTAGGAAAATGGACATATCTTGAGTTGTAGAAGTTGGAATTAAGTTTTCCTTGTTTGAACTGAAACTAGACACATAGGGCTTTTCAAGGATATATGTATCGCTTTCTAGTTCAAAGCGAGGAGAAAATGGCGTACGCTTGAAGTTGGATGATTGCAGTTTGTCGGTAAAACAGCGACACCAAAAAGAATTGATAATTTCTCACAAACGGGAAAAGATATTGATGTGATTCCAATTGGAGGTTGTTCTAGACTTCAAGACCTTTCTGTGGGTTCAGAAATCAGCTTAATCGGAGTTCGTTTGTGGGGCGAACCGAACAAAAAAACTCAAACTGAAAACAGAGAAAGATCCAAGGCCGTGGATTTTTCCATGAACAAAAATCCACGCCCGTGGATTCTCTTACCGAAACTCCCAAGTTTCTGGACGAAAATCCACAGCCATGGGTCAAAATCCACGCCCGTGGATCACTCTCCAGCAGCCTAGACGAAGGAAAAATAGGGCATAACGAGGGAGGGAGCAATCAAACACCAAAACACTTAAAAACTCAACCTAAAACCCTCCAAAACAATCATATAACATGTATATAACTCATATACTCCATCAAACATGCTTTGATTCATAAAAATTCATCAAGAATCAACATACAAACCCATATATTTTCTATGACTTCCACCTTCTTGCCTTCAAGCTAGCTTCAAATAAATGTTCCTAAACATGCTTCTAATCGTAAACACACAAGAATGAACATGAAAGTCTCACTCTAACACCAAACCCTACTCATATATTCATCAAGGAATTCGAACAACTCTCCAATATACCTTGAAATGGAAGAAGGAAAGGATGAGATGATGATATGTAGATATGCTTCCACCTTATGCAATAATCTTCCTTGAATTTAAGCTTGGATTAAAGAAATCCCTTCCTTCTCTTCTCTTGGTGTAAAAACCGATATTGAGTGGGTGTATGTGTGTAGAATTCTTGTATGCAATGTAGTGTATGAAATGTGAGAGAAAGGAGGTACAAGATAAATATATTATATCTCCCACTAAATATGATGAATCACCACAATTTACATGTTAGTCCCTCATGTATTTAAATGAATGCACACAAGTATCATCTCTAACAAATAAACATTTAACTCCCAAATCATGAAATGCAATTTAGTCCAAGAATTCAGGAAATGATCAAATAAGATCATGTAACATCATTTAAACACATAATCACTTATTTCAAATAACTCACATTTATGCCAATTCCATATAAATGCATAAGAATATATAATTCACATAAGGCATGAAGGTTATAAATACATGATTAAAGTAATTAATTAAACTCCCAACTCCCGAAGACCCGCACGTGGCGTGCTTACCTGAACTCCCAAAAATTGGGGCGTTACATACGTATCAAACCCTACTACATTTATGTGATATGTTTTGGCTAAAAACCTATTTTATATATATATATATATATATATATATATATATATATATATATATTATTTTCAAAGTAGAATCATCGAGTAAATTCCTATCGATTTAATTATTTCTCAAGGATTCGAAATGAAGTATAATTATGATTCTCATGACTTGAATGTTTTGGCGAGATTATGCACATTGATCATGCACATGTATTGGGCCCCGGGGAAATGTGTGAAGGGAGACCGGTTCGACATTGGGCCGACGTATAGCTAAACCATTTCACAAAGTGCCCATTGAGAATCTCTCACGCGACCGTGTAGTGTGGAAGGTGAGTTATTCTTGAGCCGATGGTTAACCCATCGAAGGAGCGGGTAGGAGTCATGAGCCCCCGTCTCGATATTGTAATGAGGGAGAAGGTTGGAACTATTTTATGATTATTGTTATGTACATGATTATGATTATTGTTATGCACTGTGTGGGAAGACCGAAACCCGGATTGCCCAAACGATTATGTCTTAGGTATATATGTCACGCATATACTATTATGTATTGCATGATCACGTATTCAAAGTATTTTGTCATATTCATTGTTCACGGTCGGAGTTTGGTTGGAGAAGTATGCATGCTCACTCGCCAAGCCATTTTGATTATTTATGAATTATGAACCTAATGAATTTGATTTGAATTAGTCGTAAAGTCCGAGCATTGCTTAATTATTTTCTTGCCCTTTGTGGGAACTAACTTTAAATTAAACGTTACTCGGGATTTATGGCTTGCATGTGCTTGTTTCTGTATATATGTACAGCTCCTGCTCACTCAGTCTTCTAGAGACTGACCCCTCTTTTCCACTTTTCAGTTTCCTGTAGGTTTTGCTAGGCGGAGGTCGAGTTTTATTTCTCTTGTCGAGTCACTTGTACACTCGAGTCATATTGTACATTGTTATGATTTAATTGTAATTCCTTTATGTATTTGGGCCTGTGTTCCAATTATGAATTATGGTATATTGATTCGGGACAGGTTGCATGTCTAGTCGAACGCGTTGTTAGGTTGCATGCTGGATTTTAATTATGTTATGAATTGTTTGGGGCTTGTAGTCATTGTTGAAATTCATGTTTAACTTTATTGCTTCCGCATTTCCTTGTCGAGTTCACGAATTAATTGGTACAGGGTTAGATTCCACCTAACCAGGTTATTTTATTTGTTATCTGTTCGCTATAAGTCCGGTTCATGCTTGGACTACCCATTTTATATGTGGACTAGACTTATAGTGCGGGGGATGTGGTGCCCTTCATTGCGGGTGCTACAAGCCCGGTTCATGACTACCCCGTTTGATATATGCTCTGTTTTATACTTACTTATCTGTGTGGGTGTGTTATCCCCCTCACTCAGTCGAGTTGTAGATTGACCCTCTCCTTCACCCTTTCAGGTTGACCGAGCAAGGTGGGGAAGTGCGTCATCTAGAGTCGTACTTGTTGGCCTAGGTCGAGTCTGCATATGTTTGCGCTGCTTTTTGGCTACTTTTGCTCCTTTTATGATTATGTATTTGAATTGTAACTATGTCACCTTTGTATGCTCGATCTATTTTGGGCCATGTGGCCATTGTATAAAAGTTATATGTTTTATTGAGCTCGTTTTTGGATCTTGTTTGTTGCTTCCGCTTATGTATTTGTTGGTTTTTGCGAGCTCTGTCTGGTTTTAGCCCCGCTTATCCTAGTGTGTGCATGTAGGTCCCCGTTCGCTTAGACTTGGGCTTATGTATGGAAATCTGTAGCACCCTGCACGTGAGGCACCACATCCCCGCACTATGGCTCAACACGAGTAACGAAATAGTAAATCCACACCCGTATCAAACCCTAGCGAACGGGAGACAAACATAAAAACCTTCCTAAGCTAGGCGGAACTACACCCTGCAATGGTAACCAATCGACGAAATATAATGCAACGCAAAGCCAAAGTTCAAACATACAAACCATAACCAGAATTGGGCTCTTCAGGCCTCTTTTAATCCATAGCAAAACCCAGAAAAAAAGCAATTCAATAACAATTACATAAATATTCAAGTTCATGATACTATAGAATCGAATCATGCATAATTCCAATGCATATGTGAGTGCAGAGACTCTCCTAACCTAACTTGACCAACTTAAAGACTCCAAACACCTCTGCCTAGCTCGAAACTCCAAAGTCAAACCTGCACACTAAAAGGTTGGGGAGGGAGAGGGTCAGTCTCTAGAAGACTGAGTGAGCAGGAGCGATATACATATATAAAAACATGCACATGCAAGTCATAAATTTCGAACAAGGTTTTATTTGAAATTAGTTCCCAAAAAGGGCAAGAGAATGATTAAGCAATGCTCGGATTTTATGACTAAACATATTAATTCATTACATTCATAAATCATACATATACATAAGGCTTGGCGAGTGAGCGTGCACAATCTCCAACCAAACTCCGATCGTGTACGACAAATATCATTAATATGCTGATTAGGCGATCATGCAATATATCATAATACATGCAGATCATATATCGTAAATCATATTCGTTTGGGCAATTCGTGTCCCAGCCTTCCCGCACGGTGCATAACAATCATAACATAACATAATCATATTCATAAAACAGTTCCAACCTTCTTCCTCCGGGTGGTGGACGGGTTTGCAAGGCCCGACCACCCAATCATATCAATGCGGCTATGAGGTTCATGAGGCGTCAAAGCCCGGTTAGCGTTTCCCCGTCAAAAACTCCTTGACGAAGTCCGTTTCGCCGTAATTGGTTGGAACTAGTATGTGGGATCGTCGTCAGCCCTTGCTTCCTCGGTTAGCCACATATACTAAGTCTCAGGGCCCGTACAATCATAAGTCATAAATGTGTCTCGCCAAACATATCAATTCATAAGAAACATAACATAATTCATAAATCATTTGAAAAGGGTTTACTCGGTCAATATTTACTCGGTAAGTTCATTTGGAAACCATATATAACTATATTAGGTTTTTGGCCAAAGCTTGTCACATACGGTTGTAGGGTTTAATACGTAACTAAAACGAAAACACCCTCACTTGGTACAAGACGACACAAGGATACGAGTTCCCAAAAGCCCGAAGGATCAAAATCTCTCCACCCTGGAGATAAACTGTACAAAAGACAACATGACGTGTTCGTGAGACTGAAGACTCTAGATGAACCATATATGACGCACGACAATGCACAAGCATGATATGAATGCATAAAAGATGATATCATGTCATGAAAATGTTCATGTGCATTATTAAGGCATTTAAATCGTATAACCAAGTCATTCATTTTCATTCAAATTCATCAATTCATATATCCAATCAAATTAATTCAAGAACTCAAATAGGAGCGTAGTACATATTCAATCTTTCCCAAAACGCTACTACATACCTCATATTACATAATATAGCATATTTCCAAAGTTTGACAACAAGAAGGAATCTTATAATATAGAAAATGAGTTACGCGATTAACAAAAGACATATAAACACACATAAACGGCATTAAGCAAAAGCATGCCTACAACTCATCCAAATGCTATGAAATTAAACCATAATGTTCCCAAAATATAGCAAAACAAGTTCATAGTTCAACACAAATGAAGATAAAGTCATTCAAGAGGTGAAACAAATCAAAAACCGAAAAGGAAGCAACAAGGACAGCTCAGGGGAAGGGACACGGGGGTGTCACCCACCTTAGCTACATTGAGCCACGACCGTGGCTCAGTTCAGACATGCCCAGAAGGTGTGACACGCCCGTGTCTCACATTTTAGTGCAAATGAGACACGGGGGTGTCACGGTACAGAACTAAAATCACACACATGGCTTTACCGGCAAAACTGATCCCAGACAAAATCAATTCAAAAGCATACCAAATCAATTCCAAATGCTATGAAACTTAATATAAAACATATTTAGCATGTAAGGAACATATTTCATTTAGAGTGCAAAGGATAGATCACACATTAAGGGCATCTAAATCATGCAACAAAACTGGATCGCCAAAATCGTACATAAGAGCCCTATTGTTTCAATCAAGCCATGATCAAGTACTTAGGAGCTGAATTTGGAACTGAAACCTTGGGGAATGCATGGTAACATACTAAAAAACTAATATACATTATATATATGAAAAATGGCACGAATTAAGGCACATTAGAATGACCAACAAGTCACAAAACGCAATAGCAGCAGGTCTGTCATAGATCATGCATAAGAACAGGCCATGTCTTTCGGTTTTGGGGCTTAAAATGGATCCAAATACTTGAAACATGAATGCTAACATATAGAGAAATGAGTGTACATCATATCCATGCAAATTCACACGAAAAGAAGGTCATTTGATCAAGCAACAAACCATACTTCACACAGCAGTCACGAAACAGTGGAGGCAGTTTTGAACATCAAGTTTGAAGCTCCAAATCTCATAATTTTGTCAAAGGGTCAAGAGATAAAATCTTCCTAAAATCATATACTATCAGTTAGGAAAGAAATAGGCCAAGAAACAAGCTCATATAATCATGTATAAGCAAGAAAATCAGCTACACAAGTAAATTGCTCACAAGAACAAAAATCCCTAAAAGTTAATATCAAACTCATCACTCAAACCCTAACCAAATCTGATCCAACACATGTATTAAGTAGATGAAATCAAGTATAATAGAGTATAGAAGACATAAATATTCATACCTTGAAGATTGGAAGAAGAAGGGAGGTGATTTGAGCTCAAAATCACAAGAATGGCCAAGGGTTTTTCCTCCATTTTCTCTCTTCCTCTATCTCGATCAGTTGCAGCAGCAAGGGGAGATATTTGGCTTGGTTTTTGCTGCGAAAAGGGGGAAGAAAGGGCTTAAATCAAGGTACAAAAGTCATGGTTAAGCTTTAGTTAGGTTAGGTTGAGTAAAAAGGGTCCCACCATGAAGACTAGTCAACAAAAGGAGCTCTTCTTGCACGAGTTGCTCGTTACGGTTGGATTTCGGAGGTCTTAATGATCTAAAAAAGGTATGAGGCTTGTTCCATTGTCTCCGAATCGTCGATACGAAGGCAACATAGGTGTCGGAATTCGAATCCGAATTCCCGAGCTCAAGATATCACGTACGGAACCAAGGGTGCGCTAATTGCTCGTTAGCCCCCGATTTGGTTCCACAATTCAAAATAAATTCGTTAACACGTCAAATGAGTTCGAAAACATAAACCGAACATAAAGGCCTGTTCATAACACATATATTTATGACATACTAAATTTCCACGACATTTCGATGTCATTACATATAAGAACGAAGCACAAATAAAACACTCATGCGCAAGAATGAATTCATAACGTTATAAATTAATTACTAAAACTTAAATTCCATTTTAAATAAATTAAAGCCAACTAATAACATGTTGAAATTAATTAACAGAATTTCCGAAATAGTTAAGGTAACATGAAACCTGAATTAAGAAGTTAATGTTGGAAAACACGAATCAGAAAGCAGCGGAATTTAAAAAATTTTCCCAACAAAAGGACCTTGGACTCGCAATCGTGTAACCAAATTCGTAGAGACAGAAAACTTACTTTTCTTTTGTTCTTTCTTGAAGCGTTTCAAGCCACCCAAGAACGCTCTTCTCGCGGCTTGATCCTCTCTCCTTGGTAAAGTTCGAATCTTCAAACTTCTAACTTGAAGTCTCTAGAGAAAGTCCACCAACTTGATCACAATCTAACTAGTAAGGATGCTAGTTCTCTAGTTAGTGTTTAGGCTTAACCTAGGGTTTATTTGATCTTGGAGAAAGGAAGGTGTTCAACACATGAACCAAAAGAATTGCCAATTAGCTCTAAAGGGGAGCATGAGCTCCCCTATATATAGGAAAGGGAGAGGGACGGCCGAACCTATTCCTTGTTGGACAAGGATTTGGTTCCTCTCTCTCCTATTACTTGATCATCAAGTATTTTCCAACTTTGACTTTGAATTCTAATTCAAGTCAACTTTTAAGAGAGCTAAAAATATCCAAACTATTTTTGGATAATTTTATACTTTATTTATTATAAAATAAATAACTTATTTTTATCTAATTAATTAATTCGTAATTAATTAACTAGATTATTTTCTCCAAAATAAGACTTTCTTTTTAATTCAAAATTAAACCAAAGTCTATTAAATAATTAACACATTTAATTATTTAATACATATATATATAATATATATATATTCACACGTGTGATTTCACACGTGAGCCACAGGTGTGATTTCACACGTGTGGAACCCTCTTGGCCCGATTAACTCGTTTAATCATTTTAAAGCCTCAACTCATGTAACCAAGTTGTTGTGTGTGACCCTCTAGGTTCTCAATTCAATTAGCAGTGACCCTAATTAATTAATTCACTAATTAATTAATCAGTCCACAGATTAAACGACCATAGTCTAGCAACAGGTGTTTAACCCCTAGCTGAATTGGAATGTTCGGATTCGACAGAACCTTTAAGTCATTGATTCTTGCGAGATACAATCCTCCTACTTACTATCTCTCAACCAAGATCTAGGGTAAGGGAATAATCAGAACCCTAATAATCCGGTCTTAAAGTTATGTGCATTTCATATCCATTTGATCTCAATCCAAGAAACCATTTTCTTGAGGTCTTGATCTACTGCCTTGGCCAAGGACTCCATATGGCATATGAATGACTTACACAATAAGAGATCACCTTGCAAATGCAAGTGTAGGTCCTTTCTTGATTCTCATTCACTTTCATGAATCACTTGTGCAGCCCCAGCTTTCGGCAATTCAGGTATGAACGACACGTGTGCGTTTGAGAGTTGTAATTTAATTATTAATTGATCATTTAATTCATTTTCTATCATGACATAATTTTATAAAATTATATTTTTGATATTTTATTGAAAATTCATATCATATCATATTTATTGGATATATTGAACGTGATTGCTATGTGAATTATTTTCCCGAATGTGATTTATTTCTTTTAGGGCCTTAATTGCTCATTTTCATGAATATGGGATTTAATTGCATTGGACCACATGGATCATTTAATAATGGAATTGGACTTGATTGCTTAACTTAATGAATGGAAGGATTTACTAGCAAATTGGCCATCTCTTCTCCCTTCTTTAGCAGCTTTCACGTACCATTTTCATTCCATTCATACAAAACATTTCATCCCTTGTTCTTGCTTCCTTTTTCAACCGAGACCAACCCTACCAAGTTAAGTGGGAGATTTCATCTTGCAAGCATCAATTTTTGTGGGATTTGTGATATTTGGAGCATCATCATCATCATTTCTTCATCTTGTCTCCCATTTCTCTCATTTGAGGTATTTATGGAGATTGAATGATTTTATTGAAAATATGTGAGATATAGAGCTTTGTATTGGCTTGAGTGAATGGTGTATTTGTTGTTGGAAATTTGTTTGTGAACTTTAAGCTTGAGTTTGATGCAATTATCTTGAGTTTTGTGGACTTGAAGCATGATTGAGTATATGGGTTTCAAATGATTGATTATGGATGATCTAACATGGGATTATATGTTTTTATGACTGGTTGTTGATCAATATGCATGTTAGCATATTTATTGTATCATATGTATGCATTTGGACTTGGCTTGAATCCATTTTGGTGGTTGATTGTTGTGTTGCCATTGCTGCTCTGTTCTGCTCTGCATACAGCTGCTCTCGTACTTTGGGAACGGCCCTTCCCAACCCCATTTCAAAACTGGAACGGCCGTTCCCATGATGCTGAGACAGTAGGCCAGCGAGACTGGGAACGGTCGTTCCCATTTTGGCCTTTGAGCCGGAAGGGCCGTTCCCAGCTAAAACGTTTTTCCCTTTTTGAAAACGCTGGCGCGTTTTCTGTAGCCATGGGAACGGCCCTTCCCATTTTCAAAGGGAAGCCGGAACGGCCTTTCCCGTAGTCCAGAATGTGTGCAAAATTCACTGCATAAAATTACATTTTTCGCACCTCGATCCGACGGTTTCTTTGACCCCTAATTGCTATTATATGACTGATTACATGTTGAAACGCAATATTTTTATGGTACATTGTATTTTTCCCGTCATCTCGTTGCATTTCCGCCGTTCATCATGTTTGGTACATTTTGAGTCGTGTTTCACGGACAATTGTCTTTCTTGCACAGACCAGCTTCCTGGTGACGAGGAGCAGGCCCCGTGAGCTGTTTCCTTGGATATTTTTGGGTCGTTCAGGTGAGGTTTAATTTTAGATACATAGGACCCGTACAACCCTATGTGAAGTTTTAAGCCAAAACCTATCTACATACTTATAGTTTTCAAATGAGATTGGTTTTCAAATGTTTTATCGAACCATTGAAAGGAATTGATTGATTGATTGATTGATTGATTTGGCGAGTATTGTATTGTGTTGTGGGCCCGAGGGTAGTGACTCGAGCCAACCGGGAAAGCATGGGTTGACGGGTAACTCGAGAGCTATCCTCACCAAACTGGGTTGAACCCTGAACCCTGTAGGAGATTAGGGGAGGAAGGAGTTCCGGGCTTAGGGATTCATGTACCCTCTGCCCAAATTGATTGGATGGTGGGGCCTTGTAATCCCACCATCACCCGGAGGAAGAAGGCGTTATTGAAACTGCTAATTATGCACATTAATGAATTGCTTGATCACCTAATCACCTAATAATTGATTGATTGATTGATTGTACACAGTCGGTGTAAGGTTGGAGAATTGCCCCACTCGCCGGGCCACGAATTGATTGTATTGAATGGATTAAATTGAAATTGAATTAGTTATAATCTCGGGCGATGAACTCTCTTCTTTTACCAAATTGTATTGTTTTTCCAAAATTATTACCCGAGGTTATGACTTGCATGTATGTGCGCTTATATTTATTATACCCCTCGCTCAGTCTGTTTTGGACTGACACCTCGACTTTTCAGTGTTTTGCAGGGCGTGCTAGGCGGGAATTTAGAGTCTAGTGGTCTTTAAATTTGGGTCTAGCACACTTCATTCCCACATTTTGTTATGTATAGCTATTTGGGATATTTTGTATATCACCTTGTTATCTATATTGTTGGGAGATGATAATGTATTGATAGTGTGAATGTTGGTACCTATAAGTAAATAAATAAATATGGTACCTATACGTATCGAATGAATGTTATTGCTTCCGCTTTTTAATACTATGAATTGATTGTGGAATTGGTTAGTTTTAAATTGAGGGTACCCGCCTAGCCTTGAGTCATTTTATTATCTCCCGTTCGCTATAGCTTTGATTCATGTATGGATTGGCCATTCCATATGTGGATTGGGGCTATAGTGCGGGGGATGTGGTGTCTGGCGTTCCGGGTGCTACATCCTACGGTGGTATCATATGTGGTGTCTGGCGTTCCGGGTGTTGCATCCTACGGTGGTATCAGAGCTCGGTTGCAAAACCGGGTCTCTAGTGTCGTGTCTTGTGAGTCTAGGTCGCACAGCATAGGAACTAATTGTCACTTTGAGAGTCTTGCATTGTTATTTGATACGTGAATCTACTTGACTTACTTGAATGTGGGGTGACTTGTTAAATTTTTGAATTTATGTGTAATTTGTGAATTAATTGCACACATTGCCACTTACTAACCGAACATGCATAATAGTGACTTGATTTCAGGATGGCTCGCGATAGACATCACCGTGATCGTTCTCCTAGACATTGACATCATCGTCATCATCGCCGGGAGAGATCACCACCTCCTCCTCCACCTCCTCAGGCTCAGCCACAGGACTTTATGAACGCAGTGGTGGGTGTTATTGATCAGAGAGTTCGGGATTATGTTCCACCACCACCACCAGTGGCACCACCACAGCCTGGAGGCCAGATATCACCTGTTTTCAGGGAGTTTCAGAACCAGCATCCTCCCAAATTTTACAAAGGAAATGATATTCAGGCCGAGCAGTGGCTGAAATAGATTGAGAGGATATGGGAGCTTATCCCGTGTGGATCCCGGGAGAAGGCCCGTTGTACCAATTCTTTGATTCAGGGTGAGGCCTACTCTTGGTGGGAGAGTGTCCAGATTGTGTTAGCTGCTGCCGGTGAGGAAGTAAATTGGGCAGTCTTTGTCAGAGAATTCCAGAACAAGTTCATTCCTCCATCTTCTCGCACCAGAAGATTGAAGGAATTTACAGAACTGAAGCAAGGAAATAGGTCGGTCTCAGAGTACATCGCCGAGTTTGAGAGGTTGTCCCGCTATGCTCCTAATATAGCGAGTGATGATTTCCATAAGGCGATGCAGTTTGTTCAGGGCCTTAGACCGGATATTCAGGTAGCGATTGAGGCGGTCAACACGAGCACCTGGGTGAAGGTTACCAAGAAGGCTCTATTGGTTGAGGATTCAGTGAATGCGAGGCGATCTACTTACCGTTCAGGTTCAGGTTCGGGCTCAGGGTCTGGATCGGGATTCAGAGGTTTTGGATCGGGTTTCAGAGGTGCCGGATCAGGGTATAAGGGTTCTAGCTAGGGTTCTGCTTCAGGCAAGAGGCCGATGGTTTATTCTTCTCCACCACCAGCTCCACAGGGCCCAGGGAAGAAGCCCCGACCAGCAGGACCAGTGATTAGAGCTCCAGTTGCTCCAGCTTTGCCACCACCACCGGAGAGACCTTATTGTACCTTCTGTGGACAGAGGACACATGTCTATGATAACTGCAGGAGGCGTTTGGGTTTATGCCTACTGTGTGGGAGCGATGAGCATTTGGTAGATGGTTGTCCGGATCGCAGGATACCACCACCGAGAGCACCGAGACCACTGATTAGGGCTCGTGCTTATGCTTTGGAGGGTGAGCAGCAGGATGCTGATATTGATCCAGCCGCGGTAGTTGAAGGTACCATTTACATACATGGCACGAACATTCATACGTTGTTTGATCCGGGAGCTACTCACTTCTTTCTTTCGAGTGCTATATCTGTTTCTTTGCCTTTGCCTGTTACTCATTCTTCTGCTTGTTATGTGGTTAGTACTCCGTTTGGTGGTAGTTTAGAATCTGATCGGGTGTTCAGAGAGGTTCCGGTGAGCATCGAGGGTCAAGTTTTCTTGTCAGACTTTATTGAGCTGCCGATGACTTGCTATGGATCTATTCTGGGCATGGATTGGTTGTATAGACATTCTGCCACGGTTGATTGTAGAGTGAAGAAGGTTCAGTTGGGATCAGATTTGGTAGTAGGTTGGAGTTCCAAGACTGTACCGCTACTTTCTTTTTCTGAAGCTCATAGTACTCCGTTTGGTGGTAGTTTAGAATCTGATCGGGTGTTCAGAGAGGTTCCGGTGAGCATCGAGGGTCGAGTTTTCTTGTCAGACTTTATTGAGCTGCCGATGACTTGCTATGGATCTATTCTGGGCATGGATTGGTTGTATAGACATTCTGCCACGGTTGATTGTAGAGCGAAGAAGGTTCAGTTGGGATCAGATTTGGTAGTAGGTTGGAGTTCCAAGACTGTACCGCTACTTTCTTTCTCTGAAGCTCATAGGTTGGTTCGAGAGGGAGCCACGGGTTTCATTGCTTATATTCTTAACAAACCTAAGGATCAGAGTAAGCTCGAAGAAACAGAAGTAGTGAAGGAATTTCCCGAGGTCTTTCCTGAGGAATTGGATTCCTTACCTCCAGAATGGGAAATTGAGTTTGTGGTTGATTTGTACCCGAATGCAGAGCCATACTCCAAGACTCCGTATCGTATGGCTCCGGCCGAGTTGAAAGAGTTGAAGACTCAACTTGATGCGTTGTTGGAGATTGGGTACATTAGACCGAGTTCTTCTCCTTGGGGTGCACCGGTTTTGTTTGTAAAGAAGAAGGACGGAACCTTGAGAATGTGTATTGACTATAGGGAGTTGAACCGGATGACTATCAAGAACAAGTATCCTCTTCCACACATCGAGGAGTTGTTTGATATACTTCAGGGATCGAAAGTCTATTCGAATTTTGATTTGAGACAAGGATACTATCAGCTGCGTATCCGAGCAGGGGATATTTCTAAGACAAGATTTAACACTCGGTACGGGCATTATGAGTTTGTTGTGATGCCGTTTGGTTTGACTAATGCCCCAGCAGCTTTTATGGATATGATGCACAGGATTTTCAGGCCTTTTCTGGATAAGTTCGTGGTCATTTTTATTGATGATATCCTGGTTTTCTCGAAGTCTGCCGAGGAGCATGCAAGACACCTCCAGTTGGTATTGAGGACTTTGAAGGAGCATCAGTTGTTTGCCAAGTTCAGCAAGTGTGGGTTCTGGATTGACAGGGTGTCATTCTTGGGTCACGTGATTTCGGGCAACGGTTTGGAAGTCGATCCTTCCAAGATTGAGTCGGTTTTGAAGTGGGAGAAACCTAGGAATGCCTCTGAGATTAGGAGTTTCTTGGGATTGGCAGGTTATTACCGAAGGTTTGTTAAGGATTTCTCCAGGTTAGCAGCTCCTTTAACCCGGTTGACGAAGAAGAATGTGAAATTCGATTGGAATGAAGATTGTGAGAAGAGTTTCACTTTCTTGAAGGAAAAGTTAGTGTCTGCTCCAGTGTTAGCCCTTCCGGAAGGTTCTGAAGGATATGCTGTTTATACAGATGCTTCTAAGGAAGGCTTGGGATGTGTGTTGACTCAGAAGGGTAAAGTAATTGCTTATGCATCCCGAAAGTTGAAAAAGCATGAGAAGAATTACCCGACATATGATCTTGAGCTTGCTGCCGTAGTCTTTGCACTTGGAAAGTGGAGACATTATTTGTACGGGGTGTCCTTCGAGATTTTCACCGACCACAAAAGCCTCCAGTATCTATTCACTCAGAAGGATTTGAATATGAGGCAGCGGCGTTGGATGGAAAGGTTGGAAGATTATGATTGCACGATCAAGTACCATCCTGGTAAAGCCAACGTGGTCGCCGATGCACTTAGTAGGAAGGCTAGTGTGTCGAGCTTGGAAGTGGGTGAAAGTAGTGGAATCGAGCCAATTGTTTTAAAGGCTCGAGTTTCTAATATTTCGATCCTGCCAGAATTGAAGCACAAGTTGTTTGAGGCTCAGAGTATAGATTTGGAAGTTCAAAGATTGGTAGCTAAGGCAAGAGCTGATCCAGAGTGTCCATTCGGGTTCGATGAAACCGGTCTTCTTCGTTTCAAGAACCAAGTGGTTGTGCCCGAAGAGTTGAAACGGGTATTGCTCGAGGAAGCTCACAGATCGGCTTATTCTATCCACCCCGGAGGAAACAAGATGTATAAGGACTTAAGGCAATATTATTGGTGGCGTGGATTGAAGAAAGATGTGGCCGAGTTTGTGAAGCATTGTCTCACCTGTCAGAAGGTGAAAGCCGAGCATCAGAAACCAGGAGGTCTTCTTCAGCCGTTACCTATTCCTGAGTGGAAGTGGGAACAGGTGACGATGGATTTCGTGTCCGGATTACCTAAGGTGAAAGGTGGATTCGATGGGATTTGGGTGATTGTGGACCGTTTAACGAAGTCTGCACATTTTCTACCGGTTCGGATGTCATATAAGATTTGCAAGTTAGCCGAGCTTTACAACCGGGAGATCGTTAGACTTCATAGGATTCCGATTAGTATCGTTTCAGACAGAGATCCACGGTTCACTTCGAGGTTGTGGTGTGAATTGCAAGAGGTTTTGGGTACGAAGCTTTGGTTTAGTACAGCTTTTCATCCTCAGACGGATGGTCAGTCCGAGAGATTAATAAGGTATCTCGAGGATTTGCTTCGAGCTTGTTCTTTGGATTTCCAGTCTTCTTGGCATGACCAGCTACCTTTGATTGAGTTTGCGTACAACAGCAGTTTTCAGGCTTCGATTGGAATGGCACCGTATGAGCTACTTTATGGTCGGAAGTGTCGTTCTCCGTTGTTCTTTGACTTAGAAGAGTGGAAATGGACTAAGCAGGAAGGTGTTAAGAAAGGTGAGAAATTGGAGAAACCTTCCAAGGCCGTTGAAGCTATGATTGAGAAAGTCCAACTAATAAAACAACGGATGAAATCAGCTCAGGACAGATAGAAGAGCTACGCCGATCGTCGCAGAAGGGATCTCGAGTTTGAGGTTGGAGACCGGGTATTCTTGAAGGCATCTCCACGTAAAGGATTTGCTCGGATTGGGAAAGGAGGTAAACTTAAACCTCGTTATTTAGGTCCTTATGAGATTTTGGAAAAAATTGGAGAAGTTGCTTACAGATTGGACCTACCACCGAGCCTCACGGGGATTCATAACGTATTTCACATGTCTTAGCTGAGGAAATACTACCCCGATGAAACCGAGATCATTCCTGTTGAAGAAGTGGAATTGGAACCGAGTCTTACCTTTGTTCAGAAACCGGTTAATATATTGAATAAGAAGTTTCAGGAATTAAGAAACCGGAGGATTCCCATGGTTAAGGTTCTTTGGAGAAGTGATAAGACCGAAGAAGCCACGTGGGAGACCGAAGACAAAATGAGATGGTTCCATCCAGAGTTATTCCCTTCCGATCAGTGAATCTGGGGACCAGACTCTTTTAAGGAGGGACGATTGTAACGCCCCAGCTTTCGGCAATTCAGGTATGAACGACACGTGTGCGTTTGAGAGTTGTAATTTAATTATTAATTGATCATTTAATTCATTTTCCTATCATGACATAATTTTATAAAATTATATTTTTGATATTTTGTTGAAAATTCATATCATATCATATTTATTGGATATATTGAACGTGATTGCTATGTGAATTATTTTCCCGAATGTGATTTATTTCTTTTAGGGCCTTAATTGCTCATTTTCATGAATATGAGATCTAATTGCATTGGACCACATGGATCATTTAATAATGGAATTGGACTTGATTGCTTAACTTAATGAATGGAAGGATTTGCTAGCAAATTGGCCATCTCTTCGCCCTTCTTTAGCAGCTTTCACGTACCATTTTCATTCCATTCATACAAAACATTTCATCCCTTGTTCTTGCTTCCTTTTTCAACCGAGACCAACCCTACCAAGTTAAGTGGGAGATTTCATCTTGCAAGCATCAATTTTTGTGAGATTTGTGATATTTGGAGCATCATCATCATCACTTCTTCATCTTGTCTCTCATTTCTCTCATTTGAGGTATTTATGGAGATTGAATGATTTTATTGAAAATATGTGAGATATAAGGCTTTGTATTGGCTTGAGTGAATGGTGTATTTGTTGTTGGAAATTTGTTTGTGAACTTTAAGCTTGAGTTTGATGCAATTATCTTGAGTTTTGTGGACTTGAAGCATGATTGAGTATATGGGTTTCAAATGATTGATTATGGATGATCTAACATGGGATTATGTGTTTTTATGACTTGTTGTTGATCAATATGCATGTTAGCATATTTATTGTATCATATGTATGCATTTGAACTTGGCTTGAATCCATTTTGGTGGTTGATTGTTGTGTTGCCATTACTGCTCTGTTCTGCTCTGCATACAGCTACTCTCGTACTTTGCGAACGGCCCTTCCCAACCCCAGTTCAAAACTGGAACGGCCGTTCCCATGATGCTGAGACAGTAGGCCAGCGAGACTGGGAACGGTCGTTCCCATTTTGGCCTTTGAGCCGGAAGGGCCGTTCCCAGCTAAAACGTTTTTCCCTTTTTGAAAACGCTGGCGCGTTTTCTGTAGCCATGGGAACGGCCCTTCCCATTTTCAAAGGGAAGCCGGAACGGCCGTTCCCATAGTCCAGAATGTGTGCAAAATTCACTGCATAAAATTGCATTTTTCGTACCTCGATCCGACGACTTCTTTGACCCCTAATTGCTATTATATGACTGATTACATGTTGAAACGCAATATTTTTATGGTACATTGTATTTTTCCCGTCGTCTCGTTGCATTTCCGCCGTTCGTCATATTTGGTACATTTTGAGTCGTGTTTCACGGACAATTGTCTTTCTTGCACAGACCCGCTTCCTGGTGACGAGGAGCAGGCCCCGTGAGCTGTTTCCTTAGATATTTTTGGGTCGTTCAGGTGATGTTTAATTTTAGATACATAGGACCCGTACAACCCTATGTGAAGTTTTAAGCCAAAACCTATCTACATACTTATAGTTTTCAAATGAGATTGGTTTTCAAATGTTTTATCGAACCATTGAAAGGAATTGATTGATTGATTGATTGATTGATTTGGCGAGTATTGTATTGCACTGTGGGCCCGAGGGTAGTGACTCGAGCCAACCGGGAAAGCATGGGCTGACGGGTAACTCGAGAGCTATCCTCACCAAACTGGGATGAACCCTGAACCCTCTAGGAGATTAGAGGAGGAAGGAGTTCCGGGCATAGGGATTCATGTACCCTCTGCCCAGATTGATTGGATGGTGGGGCCTTGCAATCCCACCATCACCCGGAGGAAGAAGGCGTTATTGAAACTGCTAATTGTGCACATTAATGAATTGCTTGATCACCTAATCACCTAATAATTGATTGATTGATTGATTGTAAACAGTCGGTGTAAGGTTAGAGAATTGCCCCACTCGCCGGGCCACGAATTGATTGTATTGAATGGATTAAATTGAAATTGAATTAGTTATAATCTCGGGCGATGAACTCTCTTCTTTTACCAAATTGTATTGTTTTTCCAAAATTATTACCCGAGGTTATGACTTGCATGTATGTGCGCTTATATTTATTATACCCCTCGCTCAGTCTGTTTTGGACTGACACCTCGACTTTTCAGTGTTTTGCAGGGCGTGCTAGGCGGGAATTTAGAGTGTAGTGGTCTTTAAATTTGGGTCTAGCACACTTCATTCCCACATTTTGTTATATATAGCTATTTGGGATATTTTGTATATCGCCTTGTTATCTATATTGTTGGGAGATGATAATGTATTGATAGTATGAATGTTGGTGCCTATAAGTAAATAAATAAATATGGTACCTATACCTATCGAATGAATGTTATTGCTTCCGCTTTTTAATACTCTGACTTGATTGTGGAATTGGTTAGTTTTAAATTGAGGGTACCCGCCTAGCCTTGAGTCATTTTATTGTCTCCCGTTCGCTATAGCTTTGATTCATGTATGGATTGGCCATTCCATATGTGGATTGGGGCTATAGTGCGGGGGATGTGGTGCCTGGCGTTCCGGGTGCTACATCCTACGGTGGTATCATATGTGGTGCCTGGCGTTCCGGGTGCTACACGACACCCTTTAAAGCTTATACCTAAGACTACAGAGTTAACTCATAAAGTGACAAGGAACCTCAAGTCTAAGGATCAATTAATCACATCAATGACTCGTGAGATATTTCCTAATCTGGAAGTTTCCATTTCCTGAAATAGAAACTTCCTTTCCCGTTTAGGAATGTTCTCACACGGGGCACCTCAGTGAACTTACTTATTAAAGTAAGCACCCTCATGTGTCACGCACGTATCAACTATACACTTTGCACCTCCATGAAACAAGGTGGTCCTTCTTAAGGGCGTGATCCCATAAGCAAGCCTTAGAGGAGTCAGGTTGACACTCCCACTGTCTGTAGGACTCATCGGCTTGGAGTATTTTACTAATCATGACTTACGTGATATAGGGCTCGTTTCATGAACCATTTCACCTAAATGGTAGAGTCCTAACGTCATCAGGATTAGGGGAGTTCTCATACATGCACAGCTAAAGTAAACGCATACCAAACAAGAGCATATAAAGAAGTGTTGCCTCAATTAGTTATTTTATTCAAAGATTGTCTGTGATTACAATAAGGAAAAGCACAAAGCGGATATACAATCGGCTTTTAGGGTACTATTCCTAACAATCTCCCACTTGCCCGTCAAAGCCATTCTAAAGCTACTCTAAGTCCCATCTTCTGAAGATGACCTTGGAAAGCTTCTCGACTAAGGGGTTTAGTAAGTGGACTTTCCACGTTCTCTGCTGATGTGACCCTCTCAATTTGCACATCTCCTCTTTTGATAATATCACGGATTAGGTGATACTTTCTCATAATGTGCTTGGTCCGTTGGTGAGATCTTGGTTCTCTTGCTTGAGCAACCACCCCAGTGTTGTCACAAAACACAGTAATGGGGTCTTTCATGCTAGGAACAACATTCAACTCTTGAATGAAGTTTCTAATCCAAACACCTTCCTTAGCTGCATCATTTGCAGCTAAGTATTCGGCCTTAGTGGTCGAATCTGCAGTGGTTGTTTGCTTGGAACTCTTCCAACTCACTGCTCCGCCGTTTAGGCAGAAAATGTATCCTGACATTGACTTAAAATCATCTAAGTCTGATGCAAAGCTTGCATCGCAGTATCCTTCGACAGTAAGATCTTTCTGACCTCCGTAAACTAAGAATAAATCTTTAGTACTTTTCAAGTACTTAAGAATATTCTTCACGGCAGCCCAGTGACCATCTCCAGGGTCAGATTGGAAACGACTTGTCACACTAAGTGCATAAGCCACATCCGGTCGAGTACATAACATTGCATACATTATGCTACCTATTGCTGACGCATAAGGTATATGAGTCATTCTCTCCTTCTCAAGGTTAGTCTTAGGACACATCTTCTTTGAAAGACATGTTCCTACACTCATAGGAAGGTTCTTAACCTTTGCTGACTCCATATTGAATCTCTTCAATACTTTGTCAATGTACATCGACT
This sequence comes from Lantana camara, assembly GCA_037501455.1. NCBI lineage: Eukaryota > Viridiplantae > Streptophyta > Magnoliopsida > Lamiales > Verbenaceae > Lantana > Lantana camara. The sequence goes on from CM074855.1 coordinate 100,533,697, forward strand.
GTGATAGTCCTATTAACCTTCTAGATCTATCTCTATAGATTTTAATTCCAAGGATATAGGACGCATCACCAAGATCTTTCATCTCGAATTGGTTCGATAACCATAACTTAGTCACTTTCATGTCATCCTTCGAATTCCCAATAAGAAGGATGTCATCAACATAAAGTACTAAGAATTGCACTGAGGTCTCCAATTCCGTTCTATACACACATGATTCATTCGAAATTTGGATGAAGCCAAACGCTTTAACCGATTCATCAAATTGAATGTTCCAATTCCTAGAAGCCTGTTTCAATCCATAGATTGATCTTTGGAGTTTGCAAACCTTTTGCTCACTCCCACTGAATGTGAAACCTATGGGTTGCTCCATATAAATGTCTTTGTCAATGTCACCATTGAGAAAGGCAGTGTAACAGCCCAAAACAGGGCCTGGATGAAAACGGTAAACTAAGGGCATTGGTAAGGCGTTTATAGACCGTGATCCAACTTTATAAACCTTCATGCATTGCATTCTTACATGAACTTTGTGCTTATATGTGATCTGACATGTTTTAAGGGGGAATTCTTGACCTTCGATACAATTTAGTATTCAGAACCCGAGCCTACCTTGTTCATATTGTTACTCGAACCCTGGAGGTTCACCACACATGTTTTCCAATCGTTTGAACTTGTTTTCCAAGCTCCGGAAACCTTCCTTGAACCGTAAGGGCATTTTGGGAACTTACCGACCAAAGTTACTATTCATCTTAAAATGAGCTTTTGATTCTGATATCTTTCCTACCCAAGTTTACAGTCAAATCGATCCTTGAGTCGAAATGAGTCTATTGAAATCATTCTTGACTTGAAAATCTATTCCGAACTTCGTTTTATTAAAAATATTTACGAAAACCCTAGTTCACTATTTCTACTACGAACGGTTTTCATTCGGAAAATGTTTTCTCTTCGGATTTGCATTACTCAAGTTATTTCAAGATTTTTGAAATGTTTTACAACTCTTGATTCAAACCCTAGCTCGAAATTTTGAAGCGTACGCTTGTACGTAAGAATTCACTATTCATTCTACGTTTTCAACTTTTTAACGGTAAAACGTTTTATAATCGATATTGGATTCAAAACGCTTCTCGATTTATTTCTTGAATTTTGGAAACAATTCGGACTCGAAAATCATTCTCGAAAGTCGTTTTTCACTCGTGTTGAGTTTCGGGCTCAAAACTTTTATTCACTAAAACTAATGTATCTTTCAAACGGTAAATCCGATTTCGACGTATGAATATGCGTTTCGAAGCTAATTTTTGCCCGGATGGAATGGTTATACTTCCAGCCACTTATCCTCGAGTCTTGGCCACTAAATTACTGAATTACCCCCCAGCAGCCCCATTTTTTTAGCTTCAAGATGATGAAGCTTCCAAGAGAAGCTATTCCATTTTGCTCTCCTACCCTTCTCTACATTTTATTTCCAAGGTGAGGGGCTTCCCAACAACTATAAATACCCCCCTCATGCCATTTGAATCCTTGCTCATTTGTTGTGTTAACAACTCCCTTTCTTTCTCTCCCTCTCCCCCTCTTGCCGTCCCCCCCCCCCCCCCCTTTTGTTAGCTAGGTTAGTTGTTTTATTTTATGCTTTAGTTTATGTTATGTTTTAGTTTAGTTTATGTTTTTATGTTATGGTATGTTTATATTATGTTTAGGTTGGATCTTAGGGTCTTCCCTAAGACACATAGGATTATATTTTATGCATTTATTATATAGTTTTTATGATATGTTTGTTAGTAGTGAATTATGATTTAATTGTTTAGTGTATGCTATGAAATGTTATGAATTGCTTTAGTATATGGTATGATTATGTTATGGAGCTATTATATGATGATAATTGATGCATGATTATGATATTTAATTTATGTTCAAGCATGTTATGCAATGGAATAGTAACATATGATCAATTATATTATAACTTGTTACATGTTACTATATGGTCTCAATTGATAAATGTTACATGATTAATGGTCTTGATATGCTATGACTTATGTCTATGATAAGTTATTACATTGTTACAATGTTATATGACTCGTATGTTATGACTTGAAGCTTATGATATGATGTGGATTAATGGAATAGTACTTGATCACATGTTATACACTTTGATAGTGTCACATGTTATAACCTAAGATAGAATAGTGTTTCATAACTTGATGTTATGCTTTAATTAGATCTCTTAACCATAGGTTATGCCTTTAACCTAGATCACACTTGCTTATAATAATATGAACTTGAAACTATAGGTTATAATCAAGATCATAATTGAATTAGGGTGTGTGTATGTGTGCATGCCGTGTGTGTGTGAGTGTGTTCGTGTGTGTGCATGAGTGTGTGTTTAGTGTGTGGGTTTGACCCGACCCTTTGACCCGACAAGTGAATAGTAACATGTGAATAGTAATTCGTGAATAGTAATCTGGAATAGTAAATGTGAATAGTGCTTTTGAATAGTAAAAGTGAATTAAAACATAAGCTTTCTTAATAGACATTTACACTTAGGGTTTTCAAATCCGGGGTCTAAAATGTGTTTTCAAAATGTGTTTTCTGTCGAGGACTTGTTTTATAACCTAAGGTTTTGCGATAGGATTCATAATTTGATTAATTCCTAATCGATTATAGTAAGATCATAGTCCCACGTTAATGATAACTCACTTTATGGATTCCTTTGTGTGTTATCCTTCTCTAATACCTTAAATGGTATTACTCTCTTGTCATTACATGTTCTGTACTTGTTTTATATGTTTATGTGCATCGTGATAGAAGTGTGTCTTAGCTCACCTTAGTACACACTTACAGGAGTTAAGGTTGAGCACTGGAATCCCCAGGGCACAGCATAATCTATCCTACCTACTGTTACTAATAGGTGAGGTTATAAATGTTTTCAACTGGAACCATGAATACTTAATGATTCAATCGTTTCGAAACTCTAAGCCTAGTGTTTTACATTCTTGTTTTGAAATACCCTTTATAGGGATGATTCTTTAAAGAACCCAATCCTATTTGTTATTCATTGATCAAAGGCACATGTTTTCAAAGTATAACATCAATGGTTTATGTTGTCAAAGTACAGCATCAATGGTTCAATGTTTTCAAAGTAATGCATCAATGGTTCATGTTTTCAAAGTACAGCATCAATGGTTCATGTTTTCAAAGTAATGCATCAATGGTTCATGTTTTCAAAGTAATGCATCAATGGTTCAATGTTTTCAAAGTATTGCATCAATGGTTCAATGCATATGTTCAATGGTTCATACATTCGGATTTATTCTGGATGTCATCAATGGTGCAAGCAATCAATGGTTAATGGTATGGGCCCGGCGGTTATGTGTAGAGGTGATGCTCGGGAGGTGAGCGCCAACGACATCACTAATACCGGCCGCCACACTAGGCGATTGATACCGACTTTAATCAGGAGGTTTGGTTAAGTCAGGACAATTGTCGGGAATGGACCGCAAATCTAGTCCCAAATCAATGGTTAATGGTCACCTAGGGGTCGCTCCCCGAAGTGAAACTTGGTGGAGGATGGTGCATGTGTGTATGTGTTAGGGTGTTGTTGATCTCAGTCCGACACCCTATCAATGGTCATGTTTTCTGGAGTAAGGATGGAGAAGCCTAGCTTGCGGGCATCAATGTTTTCATAAAGTTGGTTCATATCTTGCAAAGTTGTTCACTTTACCCTTATCCCGTTTTATGAAAATCATATGAACCAAATCATAGCATATGTGTGCGCGTGTGACAACATTCATGAAAGTGTTTTGAAAACTCTCCTTACTTATAGCATTGCATCAAAGGGTTTTATCACTTAAACTTATTCTTAAGTTCTTCTTCAAAGCTTTGCATTAAAGGTTTTACCTTATGAACTTCACTTCAAACGTTTACTTTAAGTACTTTCTTTTAAAGATATCCCTCACTTAGTCACTTTGACTAATACCTCTACCTGTTTTCTGGCCTCATGGTTTCAGGTCTTGCAGCCGCAGTCTAGAGGTATCTTGAAGCTCTAGAGTGTTCATTTTGTTTGAGTCAGGACTTTACTTTATTAATCTTTTTTGTGTCCTGCATATGTTATATGGCTCCATTGATACTTTACCTTATGCTTTTGTAATAATCCTTCTGCTACTTGGATACTGCTACAATTGCTATCATATGCTCCCGTTATAATGTTCAATTGATACAGTAATGTTAATAGTCTCTTCTGCTTAACGATCAGTACTTGCTTGTTTATATGCCATCACGCACATGTTTTGAAAAGTTTTAAAATACTCTGATTTTCCGCTGCATAAACCACATAGTTAAATACTATTTGTTAATCGTTAATGGATATGCCGTTCGCTGGGGTATTTCTTGAGTGATGACTCACACCATTACTTGAGGGGTGCTTCAGTGCGGGGGTTGGGGCGCCGCTCTCTACCAGCAAAGTGGGGGCGCTACAGCCTGAAGTGGTATCAGAGCGCCAGGTTAAGTAAGAAGAGACTTGACCTGGATTGCTCACATCATGGAAGCTTGTTTGACGTTGCATGGTTCTATCTTCTGGCATTCTTATCCGTGGTTCTCTGTATGCCATGGCAGTTTAGCCACATCTCGATCCTAACCAGCAGCAGATAGACGAGGCCTTTTTCGGGCAGTTCGAGGCTTCACATACTGTGCTTGTTTCTCACCGAGGAGGTACTCAGTTCGATACTTGGTGCCGATCAAGGAACAAAGGCAGGACTAGGAGCAGCCTAATGGAGGTAATGATGGATCTGATAATGATAAGGCTGATCTAGCAGGACATGGACATGATTGTTTGGCGAAGGGGATGTATAGCTTTGGTAGAAGATCCCCGAATTTTGGCACCACAGATGATGGATTTCAGACAACATGGAAGCACAAGAGGTATTTTGCACTTGGTTTGGATGATTGGTAAGGCCTGAATGGGAGTCAACTCAATGGTATCGGGTCCTCCTTATTTTAAATTTTGTTTAAAAATGTGGCCTAATGTAGAAATTTTTTCCAAAACTTACATGTTTATGACACATTCGGCTTTATATTGGATATCTGTTTACTGCTTTGCATAACTGTCATTTCACGAGTCTTAGAGTTGCTTCTAGATACCATTAGGGTCGTTATAGGATCATGTCATTTCATTTATTGTTATCATGCTTGATATGTTATACATGTTCATGAGTTGTCAATGGTAATGGATAATAGATAATGGAACAATGGATCAATGTTGATATGTTGTTCATGCTTATAAGTTGCTCTTGCCTATGTGGTAATGTGATAATGGATTATCGTTGATATTTTGCTGGGGGAATGTGTTATTCTCATGATTATATGTGACTACGTGGAAATGTGAATAAGTGGTTACCAATTATGTGGATCATCTTTAATGTCATGCATTATACACATGTCTAAATGCTTGAAACTTCAGTATCATCATGCCACCAAGAAGAGCACCACGTAATCGCGTACCGCCACCGCCACCCCAAAGAGAAGTCACGCCACAACGGGATCTTACACCGCCAAGGGATGTTATGCCACCACCTCCTAGAAGGGAGGAAGTTCCAGATTTAGCTGATGTGTTGCGACAATTCGTGAGGGCTTGCAATTCTCCTAATGGGAAAACATTAGAAAAGTTTCTAAGAATGAACCCGCCTAAGTTTTATGGTGAACCCAACGACTTGAAGGCTGAAAATTGGTTAACTAGTCTCGAAAAGATCTTTGAAGCTATGGATATCAACCCTGAAGATCGTGAACGAGTTCAGTATACTACATTTCTGATGGAAGGAGCGGCGTTTAGCTGGTGGAGGCATACTCAACACATGTGGACAGAGAACAACGTTGATGGAAACTGGACTGAGTTTGTGAAGGAGTTTCAGCAGAAATACACTCCTCAGGTAACACGTGATGCAAGAGAAGCTGAATTTATGAATTTGGTCCAAGGATCTATGAACGTGATGGAGTATGAAACTAAGTTTGTTAGGCTGATCAAGTATGCACCCCACATTCTGAGTGATGAACGTCGTAAGACTAAAAGGTTCATTGATGGTCTGAAACCAGAGCTCCGTTGGGCACTAGCTTCTTTAGAAGACGAGACCTACACTAGAGCAGTTGATAGAGCATTGAAGGTCGAAGCAGCCCATAAGGACATCCGGATGACCGTTAGTCGTCAAGAGCCTTCTAACCCTAAGACTTTTCAAGGAACAAAGCGACCAGCCGGATCCTCCTTTCAGGGAAACGAGAAGAAACCAATGATGGCACCGCAACAACAACAAAGGGCACCCCAGCAGTATGAAACACCTCAGTCCACTCAAGAGGAGATAGTTTGTGACTACTGTAGCCGTAAAGGACACACTGAGGAAAATTGTCGTAAGAAGAATGGTCAGTGCTATTAGTGTGGTTCCCCTGAGCATATAAGGGAACACTGTCCTACTAGGATTAAAAGATTTGGGGTTCAAGACAAGGGTAAAGCGGTGGTGGGTACGAGGAGCACACCAGTGGTTAAAGGCAGAGCATATGCAATGGATGGTAATGAGGAGGTTGATCCTTCGTCTGATGTGGAAGGTACTGTGCACATTCTTAACACGCCAGTTAAGGTCTTATATGACCCTGGTGTCATGCATTTATTCATTGCATCTAATTTATGTGCGCAATTATAATTTCCACTTGAATAATTGTCATATGAAATTTGAAGTAAGTTCTCCTTTGGGGACTCACCTCGTTACGAATCAAGTATATAAACGCTGCCCTATATGCATTGGTAATCGCTACTTCCCGTCAAATCTCATTGAGTTGCCTATGACGAGATATGGAATTATCCTTGGAATGGATTGGTTGTTTAAGCACCATGTTAATCTGGATTGTTACATGAAGGAAGTCATCTTGGAAGAGTTGAGAAAACAATTGGACAACATTTTGGTATTCGTAAAGGCACTAGAGGAGCACGCCGAGCATATCTGGATTGTGTTGAGCACTTTGCTGGATCACAAGCTATAGGCCAAGTTCAGCAAATGCGAGTTTTGGCTAGAAAGAGTTACATTTCTCGGACACATCATTTTCAGAACCGGAGTTAAAGTAGATCCATCAAAGTCGAAGCAGTGATGGAGTGAAGGATACCGAAGAAAGGGCTTACTTGAATTGGTAAAGGTGGTAAATTAAACCCAAGATATGTTGGAGTCTTCCAGATAGTGGAACGAGTTGGAGAAACTACTTATAGATTGGATTTACCTGCAAGTCATACAACGATCCACAATGTATCCTATATATCTCAGATTCGCAAGTGGTTTTGGATGAAAAAGAGATAGTACCAGTGGAAGAATTACCGACAGAACCAAACTTGACTTATATGTTAAAACCGGTGAAGATCTTAGATACAAGGTTCCAGGAGTTAAGGAATAAGAAGATTCCTTTGGTAAAAGTCCTTTGGAAGGAACATAGTACAAAAAAAAAAAGGTAATGTGAGAAACAGAGGATAAGATGCAGAAACATTACCCCGAGCTGTTTGCAGAAGAATCTGAGGACAGATTCTCTTTAAGGATGGGTGATTGTAACAACCAAAAATAGGGCCTGGATGAAAACGGTAAACTAAGGGCATTGGTAAGGCGTTTATAGACCGTGATCCAACTTTATAAACCTTCATGCATTGCATTCTTACATCAACTTTGTGCTTATAGGTGATCTGACATGTTTTAAGGGGGAATTCGTGACCTTCGATACAATTTACTATTCAGAACCCGAGCCTACCATGTTCATATTGTTACTCGAACCCTGGAGGTTCACCACACATGTTTCCCAATCGTTTGAACTTGTTTTCCAAGGTCCGGAAACCTTCCTTGAACCATAAGGGCATTTTGGGAACTTACCGACCAAAGTTACTATTCATCTTAAAATGAGCTTTTGATTCTGATATCTTTCCTACCCAAGTTTACAGTCAAATCGATCCTTGAGTCGAAACGAGTCTATTGAAATCATTCTTGACTTGAAAATCTATTCCGAACTTCGTTTTATTGAAAATATTTACGAAAACCCTAGTTCACTATTTCTACTACGAACGGTTTTCATTCGGAAAATGTTTTCTGTTCGGATTTGCATTACTCGAGTTATTTCAAGATTTTTGAAATGTTTTACAACTCTTGATTCAAACCCTAGCTCGAAATTTTAAAGCGTACGCTTGTACGTAAGAATTCACTATTCATTCTACGTTTTCAACTTTTTAACGGTAAAACGTTTTATAGTCGATATTGGATTCAAAACGCTTCTCGATTTATTTCTTGAATTTTGGAAACAATCCGGACTCGAAAATCATTCTCGAAAGTCATTTTTCACTCGTGTTGAGTTTCGGGCTCAAAACTTTTATTCACTAAAACTAATGTATCTTTCAAACGGTAAATCCGATTTCGACGTATGAATATGCGTTTCGAAGCTAATTTTTGCCCGGATGGAATGGTTATACTTCCAGCCACTTATCCTCGAGTCTTAGCCACTAAATTACTGAATTTCCCCCCAGCAGCCCCATTTTTTAGCTTCAAGATGATGAAGCTTCCAAGAGAAGCTATTCCATTTTGCTCTCCTACCCTTCTCTACATTTTATTTCCAAGGTGAGGGGCTTCCCAACACCTATAAATACCCCCCTCATGCCATTTGAATCCTTGCTCATTTGTTGTGTTAACAACTCCCTTTCTTTCTCTCCCTCTCCCCCTCTTGCCGTCTCCCCCCCCCCCCCCCTTTTGTTAGCTAGGTTAGTTGTTTTATTTTATGCTTTAGTTTATGTTATGTTTTAGTTTAGTTTATGTTTTTATGTTATGGTATGTTTATATTATGTTTAGGTTGGGTCTGAGGGTCTTCCCTAAGAAATATAGGATTTTATTTTATGCATTTATTATATAGTTTTTATGATATGTTTGTTAGTAGTGAATTATGATTTAATTGTTTAGTATATGCTATGAAATGTTATGAATTGCTTTAGTATATGGTATGATCATGTTATGGAGCTATTATATGATGATAATTGATGCATGATTATGATATTTAATTTATGTTCAAGCATGTTATGCAATGGAATAGTAACCTATGATCAATTATATTATAACTTGTTACATGTTACTATATCGTCTCAATTGATAAATGTTACATGATTAATGGTCTTGATATGCTATGACTTATGTCTATGATATGTTATTACATTGTTACAATGTTACATGACTCATATGTTATGACTTGAAGCTTATGATATGATGTGGATTAATGGAATAGTACTTGATCACATGTTATACACTTTGATAGTGTCACACGTTATAACCTAAGATAGAATAGTGTTTCATAACATGATGTTATGCTTTAATTAGATCTCTTAACCATAGGTTATGCCTTTAACCTAGATCACACTTGCTTATAATAACATGAACTTGAAACTATAGGTTGTAATCAAGATCATAATTGAATTAGGGTGTGTGTATGTGTGCATGCCGTGTGTGTGTGAGTGTGTTCGTGTGTGTGCATGAGTGTGTGTTTAGTGTGTGGGTTTGACCCGACCCTTTGACCCGGCAAGTGAATAGTAACATGTGAATAGTAATTTGTGAATAGTAATCTGGAATAGTAACTGTGAATAGTGTTTTTGAATAGTAAAAGTGAATTAAAACTTGTGCTTTCTTAATAGACATTTACACTTAGGGTTTTCAAATCCGGGGTCTAAAATATGATTTCAAAATGTGTTTTCTTTCGAGGACTTGTTTTATAACCTAAGGTTTTGCGATAGAATTCATAATTTGATTAATTCCTAATCGATTATAGTAAGATCATAGTCCCACGTTAATGATAACTCACTTTAAGGATTCCTTTGTGTGTTATCCTTCTCTAATACCTTAAATGGTATTACTCTCTTGTCATTACATGTTCTGTACTTGTTTTATATGTTTATGTGCATCGTGATAGAAGTTGTCTTAGCTCACCTTAGTACACACTTACAAGAGTTAAGGTTGAGCACTGGAATCCCCAGGGCACTGCATAATCTATCCTACCTACTGTTACTAATAGGTGAGGTTATAAATGTTTTCAACTGGAACTATGAATACTTAATGATTCAATCGTTTTGAAACTCTAAGCCTAGTGTTTTACATTCTTGTTTTGAAATACCCTTTATAGGGATGATTCTTTAAAGAACCCAATCCTATTTGTTATTCATTCATCAAAGGCACATGTTTTCAAAGTATAACATCAATGGTTTATGTTTTCAAAGTACAGCATCAATGGTTCAATGTTTTCAAAGTAATGCATCAATGGTTCATGTTTTCAAAGTGCAGCATCAATGGTTCATGTTTTCAAAGTAATGCATCAATGGTTCATGTTTTCAAAGTAATGCATCAATGGTTCAATGTTTTCAAAGTATTGCATCAATGGTTCAATGCATATGTTCAATGGTTCATACATTCGGATTTATTCTGGATGTCATCAATGGTGCAAGCAATCAATGGTTAATGGTATGGGCCCGGCGGTTATGTGTAGAGGTGATGCTCGGGAGGTGAGCGCCAACGACATCACTAATACCGGCTGCCACACTAGGCGATTGATACCGACTTTAATCAGGAGGTTTGGTTAAGTCAGGGCAATTGTCGGGAATGGACCGCAAATCTATTCCCAAATCAATGGTTAATGGTCACCTAGGGGTCGCTCCCCGAAGTGAAACTTGGTGGAGGATGGTGCATGTGTGTATGTGTTAGGGTGTTGTTGATCTCGGTCCGATACCCTATTAATGGTCATGTTTTCTGGAGTAAGGATGGAGAAGCCTATCTTGCGGGCATCAATGTTTTCATAAAGTTGGTTCATATCTTGCAAAGTTGTTCACTTTACCCTTATCCCGTTTTATGAAAATCATATGAACCAAATCATAGCATATGTGTGCGCGTGTGACAGCATTCATGAAAGTGTTTTGAAAACTATCATTACTTATAGCATTGCATCAAAGGGTTTTATCACTTAAACTTATTCTTAAGTTCTTCTTCAAAGCTTTGCATTAAAGGTTTTACCTTATGAACTTCACTTCAAACGTTTACTTTAAGTACTTTCTTTTAAAGATATCCCTCACTTAGTCACTTTGACTAATACCTCTACCTGTTTTCTGGCCTCATGGTTTCAGGTCTTGCAGCCGCAGTCTAGAGGTATCTTGAAGCTCTAGAGTGTTCATTTTGTTTGAGTCAGGACTTTACTTTATTAATCTTTTTTGTGTCCTGCATATGTTATATGGCTCCATTGATACTTTACCTTATGCTTTTGTAATAATCCTTCTGCTACTTGGATACTGCTACAATTGCTATCATATGCTCCCGTGATAATGTTCAATTGATACAGTAATGTTAATAGTCTCTTCTGCTTAACGATCAGTACTTGCTTGTTTATATGCCATCACGCACATGTTTTGAAAAGTTTTAAAATACTCTGATTTTCCGCTGCATAAGCCACATAGTTAAATACTATTTGTTAATCGTTAATGGATATGCCGTTCACTGGGGTATTTCTTGAGTGATGACTCACACCATTACTTGAGGGGTGCTTCAGTGCGGGGGTTGGGGCGCCACTCTCTACCGGCAAAGTGGGGGCACTACAGCCTGAAGTGGTATCAGAGCGCCAGGTTAAGTAAGAAGAGACTTGACCTGGATTGCTCACATCATGGAAGCTTATTTGACGTTGCATGGTTCTATCTTCTGGCATTCTTATTCGTGGTTCTCTGTATGGCCATGGCAGTTTAGGCACATCTCGATCCTAACCAGCAGCAGATAGATGAGGCCTTTTTCGAGCAGTTCGAGGCTTCACGTACTGTGCTTGTTTCTCACCGAGGAGGTACTCAGTTCGATACTTGGTGCCGATCAAGGAACAAAGGCAGGACTAGGAGCAGCCTAATGGAGGTAATGATGGATTTGATAATGATAAGGCTGATCTAGCAGGACATGGACATGATTGTTTGGCGAAGGGGATGTATAGCTTTGGTAGAAGATCCCCGATTTTTGGCACCACAGATGATGGACTTCAGACAACATGGAAGCACAAGAGGTATTTTGCACTTGGTTTGGATGATTGGTAAGGCCTGAATGGGAGTCAACTCAATGGTATCGAGTCCTCCTTATTTTAAATTTTGTTTAAAAATGTGGCCTAATGTAGAAAATTTTTCCAAAACTTACATGTTTATGACACATTCTGCTTTATATTGGATATCTGTTTACTGCTTTGCATAACTGTCATTTCACGAGTCTTAGAGTTGCTTCGAGATACCATTAGGGCCGTTATAGGATCATGTCATTTCATTTATTGTTATCATGCTTGATATGTTATACATGTTCATGAGTTGTCAATGGTAATGGATAATAGATAATGGAACAATGGATCAATGTTGATATGTTGTTCATGCTTATAAGTTGCTCTTGACTATGTGGTAATGTGATAATGGATTATCGTTGATATTTTGCTGTGGGAATGTGTGATTCTCATGATTATATGTGACTACGTGGAAATGTGAATACGTGGTTACCAATTATGTGGATCATCTTTAATGTCATGCATTATACACATGTCTAAATGCTTGAAACTTCAGTATCATCATGCCACCAAGAAGAGCACCACGTAATCGCGTACCGCCACCGCCACCCCAAAGAGAAGTCACGCCACAACGGGATCTTACACCGCCAAGGGATGTTATGCCACCACCTCCTAGAAGGGAGGAAGTTCCAGATTTAGTTGATGTGTTGCGACAATTCGTGAGGGCTTGCAATTCTCCTAATGGGAAAACACTAGAAGAGTTTCTAAGAATGAACCCGCCTAAGTTTTATGGTGAACCCAACGACTTGAAGGCTGAAAATTGGTTAACTAGTCTCGAAAAGATCTTTGAAGCTATGGATATCAACCCTGAAGATCGTGAACGAGTTCAGTATACTGCATTTCTGATGGAAGGAGCGGCGTTTAGCTGGTGGAGGCATACTCAACACATGTGGACAGAGAACAACGTTGATGGAAACTGGACTGAGTTTGTGAAGGAGTTTCAGCAGAAATACACTCCTCAGGTAACACGTGATGCAAGAGAAGCTGAATTTATGAATTTGGTCCAAGGATCTATGAACGTGATGGAGTATGAAGCTAAGTTTGTCGGGCTGATCAAGTATGCACCCCACATTCTGAGTGATGAACGTTGTAAGACTAAAAGGTTCATTGATGGTCTGAAACCAGAGCTCCGTTGGGCACTAGCTTCTTTAGAAGACGAGACCTACACTAGAGCAGTTGATAGAGCATTGAAGGTCGAAGCAGCCCATAAGGACATCCGGATGACCGTTAGTCGTCAAGAGCCTTCTAACCCTAAGACTTTTCAAGGAACAAAGCGACCAGCCGGATCCTCCTTTCAGGGAAACGGGAAGAAACCAATGATGGCACCGCAACAACAACAAAGGGCACCCCAGCAGTATGAAACACCTCAGTCCACTCAAGAGGAGATAGTTTGTGACTACTGTAGCCGTAAAGGACACACTGAGGAAAATTGTCGTAAGAAGAATGGTCAGTGCTATTGGTGTGGTTCCCCTGAGCATATAATGGAACACTGTCCAACTAGGATTAAAAGATTTGGGGTTCAAGACAAGGGTAAAGCGGTGGTGGGTACGAGGAGCACACCAGTGGTTAAAGGCAGAGCATATGCAATGGATGGTAATGAGGAGGTTGATCCTTCGTCTGATGTGGAAGGTACTGTGCACATTCTTAACACGCCAGTTAAGGTCTTATATGACCCTGGTGTCATGCATTTATTCATTGCATCTAATTTATGTGCGCAATTATAATTTCCACTTGAATAATTGTCATATGAAATTTGAAGTAAGTTCTCCTTTGGGGACTCACCTCGTTACGGATCAAGTATATAAACGCTGCCATATATGCATTGGTAATCGCTACTACCCGTCAAATCTCATTGAGTTGCCTATGACGAGATATGGAATTATCCTTGGAATGGATTGGTTGTTTAAGTACCATGTTAATCTGGATTGTTACATGAAGGAAGTCATCTTGGAAGAGTTGAGAAAACAATTGGACAACATTTTGGTATTCGTAAAGGCACTAGAGGAGCACGCCGAGCATATCCGAATTGTGTTGAGCACTTTGCTGGATCACAAGCTATAGGCCAAGTTCAGCAAATGCGAGTTTTGGCTAGAAAGAGTTACATTTCTCGGACACATCATTTTCAGAACCGGAGTTAAAGTAGATCCATCAAAGTCGAAGCAGTGATGGAGTGAAGGATACCGAAGAAAGGGCTTACTTGAATTGGTAAAGGTGGTAAATTAAACCCAAGATATGTTGGAGTCTTCCAGATAATGGAACGAGTTGGAGAAACTACTTATAGATTGGATTTACCTGCAAGTCATACAACGATCCACAATGTATCCTATATATCTCAGATTCGCAAGTGGTTTTGGATGAAAAAGAGATAGTACCAGTGGAAGAATTCCCGACAGAACCAAACTTGACTTATATGTTGAAACCGGTGAAGATCTTAGATACAAGGTTCCAGGAGTTAAGGAATAAGAAGATTCCTTTGGTAAAAGTCCTTTGGAAGGAACATGGTACAAAAAAAAGAGGCAATGTGAGAAACAGAGGATAAGATGCAGAAACATTACCCCGAGCTGTTTGCAGAAGAATCTGAGGACAGATTCTCTTCAAAGATGGGTGATTGTAACAACCAAAAATAGGGCCTGGATGAAAACGGTAAACTAAGGGCATTGGTAAGCCGTTTATAGACCGTGATCCAACTTTATAAACCTTCATGCATTGCATTCTTACATCAACTTTGTGCTTATAGGTGATCTGACATGTTTTAAGGGGGAATTCTTGACCTTCGATACAATTTACTATTCAGAACCCGAGCCTACCTTGTTCATATTGTTACTCGAACCCTGGAGGTTCACCACACATGTTTCCCAATCGTTTGAACTTGTTTTCCAAGGTCCGGAAACCTTCCTTGAACCATAAGGGCATTTTGGGAACTTACCGACCAAAGTTACTATTCATCTTAAAATGAGCTTTTGATTCTGATATCTTTCCTACCCAAGTTTACAGTCAAATCGATCCTTGAGTCGAAACGAGCCTATTGAAATCATTCTTGACTTGAAAATCTATTCCGAACTTCGTTTTATTGAAAATATTTACGAAAACCCTAGTTCACTATGTAGCACCCCGGTACACGTGGAGGTGCCACACCCCCGCACTATAGGTCAATCCACATACGAAACGGCCAATCCGTACATGAACCAACCTATAGCGAACGTGTGACAATGCAATACACGACAAGCTAGGCGGGATCACTAAAACAAGCAATAAGATAAAGCGGAAGCATAAAATAATTTCTAACAAATAGTTTCATTTATTCAATCATGATATTTCTCATTTATCAAGTAGTGCATAATCTAAACTATCATATCAATACATTATCATTTTCTATTAAAGAATAACAATAACTACAATTCTAGAATTTACACTAATAATAATAATAATGATAATTGAATGCACGAACCACGGATGACACGACTACATGAACTGGACCTGACTCGACTCACTCCCGCCTAGCGTGCACCTGCAATACCTGAAAGGTGGAGGCGTCAGTCTGTGAAGACCGAGTGAGGGGTTTAAATATATATTAGCGCAGATAACATGCACGCTATATTCTCGGGTAAAGGTTTATAAAAGATACTTATACAAGTTCGATAATAACATAGCTTCGCCCGAGAATACAACTGTCAATATTAATTACTTGTTCATTTCATCCAATCAATCAATACATGGCCCCGGCGAGTGAGGGCGGTCTCCAACCTTACTCCCAATGAACATGAACATGCTTGCTTGTTTATTAATCACGAGGTGATCATGCAATCAATTATCGTGCTATCGTGCAATAGTGTAATCAGGTAACATATTCATGGAGTAACAATCATGAAATAACCCGAGGCGCATCCGTGGTGCCGGACTCGTCCCCAGTCTCCTTCTCCCTCCAATGATGGGAAGGTAGCTAGCCTTCACCATCCACGACATGTTGAGCAGAGGGTACATGAATCCCTAAGCCCGAAGCTCCTTCCTCCACTAACCTCCTAGTGGATTCAGGGGTGACCCCAAATGTGGTGAGGATAGCACCAGAGTTACCCGTCAGCCCTTGCTTTCCCGGTTGGCTCTAGTTACTACCCTCGGGCCCATCGTGAACGATCATGCTACTCGCCTAAACATGCTTGAAATCATGAACATGGACAATCTTGGCTTGCTTGCTTGAAACATGACTTGCGGGAACTAATATATGACTTGACAAAATGTAGCTATCAATCGTGGCCAATAGTTTATGGAAATTATAAATATAAATACCTTTTGGCCGAAATATCACATAAGGGATATACGGGTTCTATGTAACTAGAAATTAAACCTCACCTGACAGGCGACACACGACTCGTGAATGCGTGAACGTGCTCATGAGCCACAGTCTCCGCCCTGGAGAATAACTGGACAAGAAACGGGACAATGTGCATGCATGAGACCATAATTCAATCATATTATTCATATAATGACGCACGGCATAATCATACACGAGACATCGAGCAATACACCATGTAGCATGAAAACATGTTGTTTCGACATATAATCAATCATATAATAGCAATTCGGGATCAAATAGGTCATTGGAACGAGGGGCCAAAATTATAATTTTGTGCAGAATATTTCTGCACTACCAGAGAGCTGGGAACGGCCGTTCCAGGTTCCAGTTCAAAGTGGGAAGGGCCGTTCCCGCTGTCGGGCTCCCCGAAGATGGGAACGGCCGTTCCGGCTTGCAAGCCAAAATGGGAACGGTCGTTCCCGTCCTCGCCGCCAAGCATATCATTCAAACAATGGGAACGGCCGTTCCCTACTTACAAAGGGAACGGGAAGGGCCGTTCCCGTTACGCAGGAAGAACAGAGAACAGAACAAAACAGGGGATGCTCTCGGGACAAAACCAAGCATCCCCAATCTTTCCAAAATCATCCCAACATGCAAGAATTCTGGAAATATGCATGTATACATGCTCAATATACCTTAATATGCCATCGAAACATATAAATCATGCTTTAATCATCATAATCACCAACTTGAGCATATATACAAATTTATCACATAATCTCATATTCTTCAAGAATCATACTTGGAATTCAAGCCTAAGGCTCCTAATCATGCTTCTAACATTAAATCATGAATTATCAAGCTTGAATTATAAACCCTAGCTTCATACATAAATTCAAGAAATCACATAATTCTCACTTACATGAACTTGGAGGAAGAAAGATGGATGATCATGGATGCTTAAGCTTGAATCATGAATTTCCCTAACAAATTCTAGCTTGAAGATGATGATTTCTCCATTTCCTTTCTTGAAGGATGGTGGTTCGGTGGAGAGAAAGCAAACATGGGATGATTGGTATGAAAATGAAGATGATTGAGAGAGAGATGCATATAACGTGATATATTTGGGGAAATATGTGATAATTATGATTAAATCCTCTAACTCCATAAGTCATGCAATTAAGTATAACAAGTTTGAAAATGAGCAATTTGGTCCCAAAAGGTTTGTATGCAATTTAGTCCCTCAATTGCAATGAATGAGCATTTAAGGTCAATTTGACAATTAAATCAAATTGGACAATTAATTCATGTAACACTTAAATCCCATTCATACAAGAATTCTCAATTTGGCACGTAGTTCATATATTCCCACGTAATCATGTTAAATCACAATTTATAAAATTAATATAACACTTATAAATTGAATAAATACAATAATAAAATAAGATCCTAACGCTCGAAACCCACACGTGTCGAGCGTACCTGAAATTGGGTCGTTACAATTCTCTCCCCCTTAAGAGAATCTGTCCTCGGATTCTATGTCCTGAATTCTTGGAATTTAATTGGCTCTTACATATTCATCCCACGCGGGTTAGCTACTCCCCGTCAGGGATTAGTTTGAAAGAGATCTTCATTCCACAAGGTCCGCCAAGATATGAAATCACGACCCTCAACTTCCGGAGTCTAATCACTCGAAAGAAAATCTAGCCTTCCACTAAAACAAATTGGCAAGTATCTGAAAATATTGAGAGTGCCCCGACTCTCAAACAATTAACGAGAGAACCCCGTCTCTCGAGCAAGGAACAAGAGAACCCCGTCTCTTGACAACCCTGAGAGAATCCCCGTCTCTCACGCACACGAAATAAAATTCAAGCGAGCACTTAGGTACATATTTATAATTAATACACAAGGATCAGATAAAATTATCATTTATGCAAGTAATCGTTCACGTAACAATTATTAATAAACAAGGAATTATATACAAGACTAACGAATTAATAATAAACAATTAATAACAACAAGGAGTCATATATAGATTTAACAAAATAATGATAATGATAAAATAACGATGCTCGTGGTATGCATGATGAAGTGTACCGTTCACCGAGGATTGAAATTCTGGGACTGAATTAATTCGGTTGAATACTTGATTCGTTAGTTGAGATTTTCCCCGCTTTGCACCACTACGGTTCGATATTCTCATGCTTGATAGCCATTTCTGCCATTGTGCTATTTTCTAACATAATCCGTAAATCATCATTAATCACCACATCTTCAGACCCGTCTGAATTACAGATTTGCCGGTCGAACCATTCTTGCACTGATTTTCACATTTACTTTCCAATTCCAGAATTAAGAACACCCTAATATTCTTGTTAGAGTGTAATTGCCCGTTCCAGCTTAAAAGACTGACTTTGTGTCCCAAGTAAGTTCTTGTCCCACGAGCAGAGAAAACAGGTGTTACCACTTCTCTGACCTTAGTACTTAAAGTAAACCTTTTCCCGAAGCAGCATTCCTGACTCCTTTGTTTGCAATCTGAAAGTTGAGCTCTTACTCCCTTAGTTAACAATACGGCGGATATTTGCAATAGAGGAATCAAGGCCGTCGTCCCGTGAGAGTAATTCAGCAAGCACACTTGCATAGATACCGAAGAAATCAAGTCCTAGTAACACGTCTTCCATTTGATCCCTGAAATTTGATAACATACCCAACAATTCCACGAAATGTCTTGAAAGAGAGGATTACCTAGTCCTTCATCTTTCTGAAGTGTTTATGGTAGACTGGTATATTTATGAAGGCGACCGCAACAGCACGGATGAGAGCACCGTGTACCATCCCAGGCATCTCTAGGGTATAAGTAATAACTTCGTAAGAAAACTCTTGTCGGATTAAACTTGGTTATCCATTTGCCCTCTACTTCCCACTTTCTTCCATTCCACTTATGATAGACACTCTGGATAGCAAGAGGGATCAAGATTCAAGATTTACTATCCAAATTTAGCCGGATCGGATCCCTTTTTCCATTTACTGAGTCAAATGCTATCCTGAGTTTGTCGGAGGATTGCAGACAGTGTACCCACTTTCCAGGAAATGATGATAAAACAAAGGTACTGTCGATGATGAGACTTTTCTTTGTGTAAGAGGGAGGAAGCTTATCTTATTGAAAACTTCTTTCACATGGTTCTGATAGAGGATTCCCGACTCTCCTGAATGTTGTCCAGCTTCCGATTTAATCCATTCCCAGACCGGCTCTCCCCCTTAAGAAAATGGAAATTTCTTATCCTTTGGGTTCCTTCTGTCCTTTCCCACTTGCAAGCTTCTCTGCTAATTCAATTCCCGTAACCCTTTTCCTCGTCCTACTGGTCGTTGATCAAGATTTTGATTGGTAGTTCTTTGCTAATCTCTCCTGTTAATGACACACCCGACTTGCAATTTCCCGACTGTCACCATCCTGCTTTGATACTAAAAATTTTCCAATACCCCACAATCACCTAATGCTTCCTGAGACTTAACATTTTATAAGGGTAACACCCAAAACCCCAGATAGAAAAGTTCATGCTCCTATATATACTGAAATTCCAAATGCTGAGCAATTCTTGAAGGTTGAAAGCCTCACGGAGCATTTATCTGCTTGAATTTATCACCATTCTCCAGTTTCCCAAAATTCCCAATATTTACTTCATACCCCGGCTCCTACTAACTTCCGAACCAATACTTCTCACAATCCCAAACATTTCTAAGCTCCAAACAACATCAGTTAACTCGCTTTCCAACCGAATACCCAATAATTCAGAAATCTCTTCTTTACATTCAAATTGATAGAAATAGGAGCAAAATTTGTATCGAGCATTCGAAAGCCTATTGACAATAACCACTAAATAATGCATGATGATTAAAGTGCCAATGTTCATATTACCATCAATTTAAAATGCAACACGTCGAATCAACTATATCACTTTGAAGGTATACATATAAATAAAGGAATATAAGTAATGCGAATAATTTGATTAGCCACTCAAGACATCAAGTAAGAAAGTCCTAATATAATTAAATCAAGGTTTATAAATGAGGAACAATTTAATTAACAATTACAATGCACGTGCTTATGAATGCATTGAAGAACCTTGCACCATAGTAATGTTGGGCTCGATTCCGGTGTCCGTTCCTGGTTGGCCAAATTGCAACTTGGTTCGCACGGCTGATCCGTTTCGTAAATCTTCAAAGTCCCCCGGTCTTGATTCATATGTTCTCAAAACCTATTACTCGTAACTCATTTGAACTAAATGCATGTGGATAAGGCGTGCTCATGTCACCTAGTTGTCACATACTTAATGCGGACATCAGGAATTAAGTGTAAATGCAACAGGTAATTCATAAAGATTGGAACCAAACACACAAATCACATAAATTTCAAGCAATTCAAGATCACTCAATGGGCAATTAATAGCATGATTCGAGTACTTCACGGAATTCAGGTAGTCAACAAGTTCAACTAAAATGCAGGACTCTCACATCATCAAGTAATTCCTATGCCGTACGACCTAGACTCGACACGACACGACACTAGAACCACGGTTTTGCAACCGGGCTCTGATACCACCTTAGATGTAGCACCCCGGTACACGTGGAGGTGCCACACCCCCGCACTATAGGTCAATCCACATACGAAACGGCCAATCCGTACATGAACCAACCTATAGCGAACGGGTGACAATGCAATACACGACAAGCTAGGCGGGATCACTAAAACATGCAATAAGATAAAGCGGAAGCATAAAATAATTTCTAACAAATAGTTTCATTTATTCAATCATGATATTTCTCATTTATCAAGTAGTGCATAATCTAAACTATCATATCAATACATTATCATTTTCTATTAAAGAATAACAATAACTACAATTCTAGAATTTACACTAATAATAATAATAATGATAATTGAATGCACGAACCACGGATGACACGACTACATGAACTGGACCTGACTCGACTCACTCCTGCCTAGCGTGCACCTGCAATACCTGAAAGGTGGAGGCGTCAGTCTGTGAAGACCGAGTGAGGGGTTTAAATATATATTAGCGCAGATAACATGCACGCTATATTCTCGGGTAAAGGTTTATAAAAGATACTTATACAAGTTCGATAATAACATAGCTTCGCCCGAGAATACAACTGTCAATATTAATTACTTGTTCATTTCATGCAATCAATCAATACATGGCCCCGGCGAGTGAGGGCGGTCTCCAACCTTACTCCCAATGAACATGAACATGCTTGCTTGTTTATTAATCACGAGGTGATCATGCAATCAATTATCGTGTTATCGTGCAATAGTGTAATCAGGTAACATATTCATGGAGTAACAGTCATGAAATAACCCGAGGCGCATCCGTGGTGCCGGACTCGTCCCCAGTCTCCTTCTCCCTCCAATGATGGGAAGGTAGCTAGCCTTCACCATCCACGACATGTTGAGCAGAGGGTACATGAATCCCTAAGCCCGGAGCTCCTTCCTCCACTAACCTCCTAGTGGATTCAGGGGTGACCCCAAATGTGGTGAGGATAGCACCAGAGTTACCCGTCAGCCCTTGCTTTCCCGGTTGGCTCTAGTTACTACCCTCGGGCCCATCGTGAACGATCATGCTACTCGCCTAAACATGCTTGAAATCATGAACATGGACAATCTTGGCTTGCTTGCTTGAAACATGACTTGCGGGAACTAATATATGACTTGACAAAATGTAGCTATCAATCGTGGTCAATAGTTTATGGAAATTATAAATATAAATACCTTTTGGCCGAAATATCACATAAGGGATATACGGGTTCTATGTAACTAGAAATTAAACCTCACCTGACAGGCGACACACGACTCGTGAATGCGTGAACGTGCTCATGAGCCACAGTCTCCGCCCTGGAGAATAACTAGACAAGAAACGGGACAATGTACATGCATGAGACCATAATTCAATCATATTATTCATATAATGACGCACGGCATAATCATACACGAGACATCGAGCAATACACCATGTAGCATGAAAACATGTTTTTTTCGACATATAATCAATCATATAATAGCAATTCGGGATCAAATAGGTCATTGGAACGAGGGGCCAAAATTGTAATTTTGTGCAGAATATTTCTGCACTACCAGAGAGCTGGGAATGGCCGTTCCAGGTTCCAGTTCAAAGTGGGAAGGGCCGTTCCCGCTGTCGGGCTCCCCGAAGATGGGAACGGCCGTTCCGGCTTGCAAGCCAAAATGGGAACGGTCGTTCCCGTCCTCGCCGCCAAGCATATCATTCAAACAATGGGAACGGCCGTTCCCTACTTACAAAGGGAACGGGAAGGGCCGTTCCCGTTACGCAGGAAGAACAGAGAACAGAACAAAACAGGGGATGCTCTCGGGACAAAACCAAGCATCCCCAATCTTTCCAAAATCATCCCAACATGCAAGAATTCTGGAAATATGCATGTATACATGCTCAATATACCTTAATATGCCATCAAAACATATAAATCATGCTTTAATCATCATAATCACCAACTTGAGCATATATACAAATTTATCACATAATCTCATATTCTTCAAGAATCATACTTGGAATTCAAGCCTAAGGCTCCTAATCATGCTTCTAACATTAAATCATGAATTATCAAGCTTGAATTATAAACCCTAGCTTCATACATAAATTCAAGAAATCACATAATTCTCACTTACATGAACTTGGAGGAAGAAAGATGGATGATCATGGATGCTTAAGCTTGAATCATGAATTTTCCTAACAAATTCTAGCTTGAAGATGATGATTTCTCCATTTCCTTTCTTGAAGGATGGTGGTTCGGTGGAGAGAAAGCAAACATGGGATGATTGGTATGAAAATGAAGATGATTGAGAGAGAGATGCATATAACGTGATATATTTGGGGAAATATGTGATAATTATGATTAAATCCTCTAACTCCTTAAGTCATGCAATTAAGTATAACAAGTTTGAAAATGAGCAATTTGGTCCCAAAAGGTTTGTATGCAATTTAGTCCCTCAATTGCAATGAATGAGCATTTAAGGTCAATTTGACAATTAAATCAAATTGGACAATTAATTCATGTAACACTTAAATCCCATTCATACAAGAATTCTCAATTTGGCACGTAGTTCATATATTCCCACGTAATCATGTTAAATCACAATTTATAAAATTAATATAACACTTATAAATTGAATAAATACAATAATAAAATAAGATCCTAACGCTCGAAACCCACACGTGTCGAGCGTACCTGAAATTGGGGCGTTACACACTATTTCTACTACGAACGGTTTTCATTCGGAAAATGTTTTCTCTTCGGATTTGCATTACTCGAGTTATGTCAAGATTTTTGAAATGTTTTACAACTCTTGATTCAAACCCTAGCTCGAAATTTTGAAGCGTACGCTTGTACGTAAGAATTCACTATTCATTCTACGTTTTCAACTTTTTAACGGTAAAACGTTTTATAGTCGATATTGGATTCAAAACGCTTCTCGATTTATTTCTTGAATTTTGGAAACAATCCGGACTCGAAAATCATTCTCGAAAGTCGTTTTTCACTCGTGTTGAGTTTCGGGCTCAAAACTTTTATTCACTAAAACTAATGTATCTTTCAAACGGTAAATCCGATTTCGACGTATGAATATGCGTTTCGAAGCTAATTTTTGCCCGGATGGAATGGTTATACTTCCAGCCACTTATCCTCGAGTCTTGGCCACTAAATTACTGAATTTCCCCCCAGCAGCCCCATTTTTTAGCTTCAAGATGATTAAGCTTCCAAGAGAAGCTATTCCATTTTGCTCTCCTACCCTTCTCTACATTTTATTTCCAAGGTGAGGGGCTTCCCAACACCTATAAATACCCCCCTCATGCCATTTGAATCCTTGCTCATTTGTTGTGTTAACAACTCCCTTTCTTTCTCTCCCTCTCCCCCTCTTGCCGTCTCCCCCCCCCCCCCCTTTTGTTAGCTAGGTTAGTTGTTTTATTTTATGCTTTAGTTTATGTTATGTTTTAGTTTAGTTTATGTTTTTATGTTATGGTATGTTTATATTTTGTTTAGGTTGGGTCTTAGGGTCTTCCCTAAGACATATAGGATTTTATTTTATGCATTTATTATATAGTTTTTATGATATGTTTGTTAGTAGTGAATTATGATTTAATTGTTTAGTATATGCTATGAAATGTTATGAATTGCTTTAGTATATGGTATGATCATGTTATGGAGCTATTATATGATGATAATTGATGCATGATTATGATATTTAACTTATGTTCAAGCATGTTATGCAATGGAATAGTAACCTATGATCAATTATATTATAACTTGTTACATGTTACTATATGGTCTCAATTGATAAATGTTACATGATTAATGGTCTTGATATGCTATGACTTATGTCTATGATATGTTATTACATTGTTACAATGTTACATGACTCATATGTTATGACTTGAAGCTTATGATATGATGTGGATTAATGGAATAGTACTTGATCACATGTTATACACTTTGATAGTGTCACACGTTATAACCTAAGATAGAATAGTGTTTCATAACATGATGTTATGCTTTAATTAGATCTCTTAACCATAGGTTATGCCTTTAACCTAGATCACACTTGCTTATAATAACATGAACTTGAAACTATAGGTTGTAATCAAGATCATAATTGAATTAGGGTGTGTGTATGTGTGCATGCCGTGTGTGTGTGAGTGTGTTCGTGTGTGTGCATGAGTGTGTGTTTAGTGTGTGGGTTTGACCCGACCCTTTGACCCGACAAGTGAATAGTAACATGTGAATAGTAATTCGTGAATAGTAATCTGGAATAGTAACTGTGAATAGTGCTTTTGAATAGTAAAAGTGAATTAAAACTTGTGCTTTCTTAATAGACATTTACACTTAGGGTTTTCAAATCCGGGGTCTAAAATGTGATTTCAAAATGTGTTTTCTTTCGAGGACTTGTTTTATAACCTAAGGTTTTGCGATAGGATTCATAATTTGATTAATTCCTAATCGATTATAGTAAGATCATAGTCCCACGTTAACGATAACTCACTTTAAGGATTCCTTTGTGTGTTATCCTTCTCTAATACCTTAAATGGTATTACTCTCTTGTCATTACATGTTCTGTACTTGTTTTATATGTTTATGTGCATCGTGATAGAAGTGTGTCTTAGCTCACCTTAGTACACACTTACAGGAGTTAAGGTTGAGCACTGGAATCCCCAGGGCACTGCATAATCTATCCTACCTACTGTTACTAATAGGTGAGGTTATAAATGTTTTCAACTGGAACCATGAATACTTAATGATTCAATCGTTTTGAAACTCTAAGCCTAGTGTTTTACATTCTTGTTTTTAAATACCCTTTATAGGGATGATTCTTTAAAGAACCCAATCCTATTTGTTATTCATTCATCAAAGGCACATGTTTTCAAAGTATAACATCAATGGTTTATGTTTTCAAAGTACATCATCAATGGTTCAATTTTTTCAAAGTAATGCATCAATGGTTCATGTTTTCAAAGTACAGCATCAATGGTTCATGTTTTCAAAGTAATGCATCAATGGTTCATGTTTTCAAAGTAATGCATCAATGGTTCAATGTTTTCAAAGTATTGCATCAATGGTTCAATGCATATGTTCAATGGTTCATACATTCGGATTTATTCTGGATGTCATCAATGGTGCAAGCAATCAATGGTTAATGGTATGGGCCCGGCGGTTATGTGTAGAGGTGATGCTCGGGAGGTGAGCGCCAACGACATCACTAATACCGGCCGCCACACTAGGTGATTGATACC
Source organism: Lantana camara (assembly GCA_037501455.1). Lineage (NCBI taxonomy): Eukaryota > Viridiplantae > Streptophyta > Magnoliopsida > Lamiales > Verbenaceae > Lantana > Lantana camara. The sequence continues at coordinate 100,559,917 of CM074855.1, forward strand.
GACTTTAATCAGGAGGTTTGGTTAAGTCAGGATAATTATCGGGAATGGACCGCAAATCTAGTCCCAAATCAATGGTTAATGGTCACCTAGGGGTCGCTCCCCGAAGTGAAACTTGGTGGAGGATGGTGCATGTGTGTATGTGTTAGGGTGTTGTTGATCTCAGTCCGACATCCTATTAATGGTCATGTTTTCTGGAGTAAGGATGGAGAAGCCTAGCTTGCGGGCATCAATGTTTTCATAAAGTTGGTTCATATCTTGCAAAGTTGTTCACTTTACCCTTATCCCGTTTTATGAAAATCATATGAACCAAATCATAGCATATGTGTGCGCGTGTGACAACATTCATGAAAGTGTTTTTAAAACTCTCCTTACTTATAGCATTGCATCAAAGGGTTTTATCACTTAAACTTATTCTTAAGTTCTTCTTCAAAGCTTTGCATTAAAGGTTTTACCTTATGAACTTCACTTCAAACGTTTACTTTAAGTACTTTCTTTTAAAGATATCCCTCACTTAGTCACTTTGACTAATACCTCTACCGGTTTTCTGGCCTCATGGTTTCAAGTCTTGCAGCCGCAGTCTAGAGGTATCTTGAAGCTCTAGAGTGTTCATTTTGTTTGAGTCAGGACTTTACTTTATTAATCTTTTTTGTGTCCTGCATATGTTATATGGCTCCATTGATACTTTACCTTATGCTTTTGTAATAATCCTTCTGCTACTTGGATACTGCTACAATTGTTATCATATGCTCCCGTTATAATGTTCAATTGATACAGTAATGTTAATAGTCTCTTCTGCTTAACGATCAGTACTTGCTTGTTTATATGCCATCACGCACATGTTTTGAAAAGTTTTAAAATACTCTGATTTTCCGCTGCATAAGCCACATAGTTAAATACTATTTGTTAATCGTTAATGGATATGCCGTTCGCTGGGGTATTTCTTGAGTGATGACTCACACCATTACTTGAGGGGTGCTTCAGTGCGGGGGTTGGGGCGCCGCTCTCTACCAGCAAAGTGGGGGCGCTACAGGCAGTTTTCACATCCATTTGCCATATCTCATAGTCATAATATGCAGCAATGGCAAGCATGATTCGAATGAACTTTTGCATTGCAACTGGTGAAAAGGTTTCATCAAAGTCCACGCCGGGTCTTTGAGTGAATCCTTTTGCAACCAGTCTTGCTTTGTAGGCTGCAATGCTTCCATCAGCTCCAAGCTTTCTCTTAAAGATCCATTTGCAACCTATGGGTTTGACCCCATCAGGCAAATCTGCCAAGGTCCAAACTTGGTTGGAGTTCATGGAATCCATTTCGGATTTCATGGCTTCTATCCACTGTTCAGAGTCAGAATCTGAAAGTGCCTCCTCATATGTTGAAGGATCATTATCCTTTTGAGAGATTTCATGGAGGAATCCATACCATCTCTCCGGCTGTCTAGGAGTGCGTTCAGAACGCCTTAGAGGAGGATTTACATGTGTATCGAAATTCGTGATTGGTTGTGGTTGATCAGTAGGGGACGTTTCTTCAGTGGGCGGCGTGGGGTTACTTTGTACTTCTTCTAATTCTATGATCTTGCCTTTCTTTTCTTTAAGGAGCGGTTCCTCAAGAAAAGTGGCATTTCTGGAAACAAACGCCTTTTGCTCAGATTGATCATAGAAGTAGTATCCTATGGATTCCTTAGGATAACCTACAAAGTAGCATAAGTTAGAAGGAGATTCTAACTTATCTCCCACTGTCCTCTTCACGTAAGCAGGACAACCCCAAATTCTTAAGTAAGAATAGCTAGGGATTTTACCATGCCACATTTCATGGGGCGTTTTAGGGACTGACTTAGAGGGAACTAGATTCAAAATATTTGCTGCGCTTTCTAGGGCATAACCCCAGAAAGAAGGTGGTAAGTCAGTGAAACTCATCATGGAACGAACCATATCAAGTAAGGTTCGATTCCTTCTCTCAGAAACTCCATTAAGCTGAGGAGTTCCCGGAGGAGTCCACTGAGAGATAATCCCATTATCTTTGACATGATTAAGGAATTCTTCACTAAGATATTCGCCTCCTCGATCAGATCGAAGTGCTTTGATCTTGTGACCAGTTTGGTTCTCAACCTCCTTTTGAAATTCTAAGAATTTCTCAAAAGCTTCAGATTTATACTTCATTAAGTATACATAAACATACCGACTAAAGTCATCAGTAAGGTTATGAAATACTGATGATTGTTTCTAGTGCTTACACTAAGCGGTCCACAAACATCAGTATGGATCAAATCCAAAACCTTAGTGGCACGTTCCACAGTTCCTTTAAAAGGAACTTTGGACATTTTTCCTTTGAGACAGGATTCGTAAGAAGTTAACTCTTTGAGATCATTTTCAAAGAATGATCCTAAAGTGTTTATCTTGCTAATTCTGTTTTTGGAAATGTGTCCTAGTCTAGCGTGCCATAAGGGAGCTGAAACTTTGTCATCTCTCTTACGCTTTGTTTCTCGTTGTATATTCATAATATTGATATTTTGAGTTAGGTAAAGTCCACTACTTAGAGTACCAATGTGAACGGAAGAGTTGTTCGGTTTGATAAAATATTTACCATTCTTAATATAAGTTTCATAACCTTCACAATCTAATATTGGAACTGAAATTATATTACGAATAATGCTCGGTACATAAAGGACTTTATTTAAGACTAACTCAAAACTACCTAAATCTAATCTAATTGTGCCTAAAGCTCGAGCTTCAACGTTTGAGCCATCGCCGATCTTCAAGACACATTCTCCTTCTTTGAGTTGTTGGACTTCACTTAGCATCTATACATCATTACAGATATGAGTTCCACAACCGGTACCAAGTACCCAAGAACTAGAATTAATAGAAAGATTTATTTCAACGAGAAAGATACCTTTCTTTAGAGTAGCCTTGTACTCTGTGCAGTTTCTCCTCCAATGTCCCGCTTTGCCACAATGGAAGTAAACATCCTCTTTCTGATGACGCTTCTTCTTTTGGGCCTTTCCCTTCGAAATGCCACCAGTGGGCCTAAGGGGTTTCTTCTTCTTCTTTTGGGCTTTCTTGCCCTTACCTTTAGAAGGCCCAGAAGAGGAAGATGGAGCATTCACCATCAAAACCTTATTGTCCTTCTTGATCGTGCTTTCAGCAGTCACAAGCTGACTAATCAGCTCAGCTACAGTAGCACCATCATGATTCATGTTGAAGTTAAGGACAAATGGGTTGAATGATGGTGGGAGCGAAGCTAGCAACAAATCCACTGAAAGCTCATCTTTCAGTGGCATGTCCATGGAAACGAGTTTCTCAGTAAGGGCAAGAAACTTGAGTCCATATTCATGGACACTTGAACCTTCCCTCATTCTCAAGTGGAACAATTCCTTTGAAGTGTTATACCTTGTAACACGTTCATGAGGGCGGTAAAGTTGCTCTAAGTGGTCTCATGTTGCCTTTGCAAGTCCGGAGACATGTTAGCCAACATAAGGCAACGGGCTTGGAGATTATCATCCTTCCACTTCTGAATCGCATCCAGCTCGGCCCGAGTGGGAGCCTCCCCTTCGGGACTGGGCTCCCCTTCGAAGAGAACATAAGTTCTCTTCTCAGAATCTAAAATGATTTTTAGATTCCTCAGCCAATCAGAATAGTTGGGACCAGTCAACTTGTTTGACTCGAGGATCGATACAAGAGGGTTTTTGGTTGCCATTTCAAAACACGTAGAGAATCACAGAATCTACAACCTAAATGGTAAAACAGAGAACTAGTGAGCATGCTGATTTATAACGATATACAAAAGATAAGGTCTTTAATCTATTGTAGGTCCCACTGTTTTTCAAAGATCTACAATTCCCAAAGATCTAAGAGGAACACGTTTCCCAGTGGGTACTAAGATCCTAGGCATTTTACCTCGAACCCACGACTCGCGGACATTCTCAGTAAGAACCCTAGGTAGGTACAACTTACCAATTCTAACACCTTTAGAACTCTTAGTAATTGTTTTTGCATCACCTATCTTTCAATATGGACCCACGACTCGTGCGACATCCATATTTACTTAGGCGTTAAGCTAGACCAATCAATCATAAGATCATGACCAAAACTTAGTTCGAACGACCCACGACTCGCGGACATCGCCCTTGCTAAAATCGATCATGAAATATTGATCATTTAAAATGATCAATTAGGTAACTAAGAACTAATAAGCTCCACTAGCTATCCCACGACTCGCGGACAATAACTAGCTTTACTTACTAAACTTAAAACCTATTGATGGAATGCTAGGAATTTGATTCAAAATTTGCATCTCGAATTAAATACCTATTTGTTCGAAATTAGCTTAATATTTAATGGGAATTTTCGAATCAACCGGAGAGTTGTCCGGTTCGACCTCACCAACATATATGTTATCCAATTTTATTAGTCTTGATTAATGCAAGTACACTTAAATACATTTCAAACAAGCACATAAACAGATAACATGTCCTAGCATGATACTAACATGTAATGATCATGGGTTCTACCTATCTTATGTGTGATATGTGGGAGCCACTCCACAATCACAAGTTCTAACATACATGCCACATAAACAGTTCAAATCACATAAGGGAAAGCGGTAACAAAATACTAGCCCTATCTCTATTACATTTAACAATTGAGATTCCCCTCCCTAACATTTTGAGGGGTCTTCACTTATGGCCTCCTTGTTACTTGAATGTAGTCCATCTTACTCCATGGGTGCATTGTCTCCAAAATGAAAATAAAACCTCACCACCTATCTCTACTCTCAAATTACAATAAAAAGAAAAAGACATAAAGTAATAAGGCTCAATCTTCATATTGGCCTTAGACAATTACACGGGGTATACCTCGGCCTCAAAAACAGTAATATGGAAAGCCACATAATAAATCACATAACAGTACGCACATAAGTGAGGCTCGAACCTCAATTGAAAAACGCAACTATAGGGCTCCAACCCCAATTTAAACCATCCATGTGCATAAATTAAAACCATACATAGATCTAAACCCATGATCACCTAACATGCTTTTGCGAGAATTTAAATTTAGCCAATAAATTAAAATTCCCGTTTCAAGTCCTAATGACTTAAAACACGACTTAGATGCAATTCTTGTTCAAGAGCCTTTTCAATAAAACCCGAAAAAACAATAATCAATAAAATTCCAATTATTTTCCAAAATCAATAATTTTATTCTTTCATTATTTTCAGAAAATAAAATTTGTAATTTTTCGAAAGTTCAAATCGCTTAAATTTCTAAAATCTCAATTTAATCAATTATTTCAAAAATAAATCAAATTTAATAAATAAAATTTTCAGAAAAATTAAATCGGGATTGGATTGGACTAAACACGAAAATCAAGATCGCGAAACGAAGTGCCCGGAACGGACTGCACGTCCGCCCGAGACCAAGCCCGGCTGAGGCACAGCATTGCACGCGCGGACGCGCGCGCCAGCGCTGCGCACAGCCGGCAGCGTAAGCTGCCAGCGTGTGCGCTGCCAGCGTGTGCGCGCATGGCGTGCATCCTTGAGCTCGTCGCGCGCATCAACTGGGCGAGGCGGGCGGCCGCGGCCGGGAGGCTCCCGCGCGGTTGCGGGTGGTGCAGGCGGGCTCGCCTAGGCGCTGGCGGACGGCAGTGGCAGGCAGTCCCGCGCGGTTACTGCTGGGCGCGCGGGCCTGGCGTGCTACGCCTTAGCACGTCCAGGCTCGTGTTTTCGTAACGCGATTTCGTGTTTCGTATTTTTAGTTCAAAAACCAAAACAATCCAAAATTCAAAAACACGAATTAAATTAATTTCTATCAAAACGGGTTTTCGAAAACACAATTTAAGAAAAAAGTTTCAGAAATTCAAGAAAAATTACAGTTTCGTATTTCAGGCTTTCTAAAAGAACTCAAGAATACTTAATTCGCATCTAAGCCTAAAAATTTCTACCAAATTCAGAATAATGGAGACGAATCAGAAACACGATTAACGAGGTGGCTCTGATACCACTTGTTGGAAAACACGAATCAGAAAGCAGCGGAATTTAAAAAATTTTCCCAACAAAAGGACCTTGGACTCGCAATCGTGTAACCAAATTCGTAGAGACAGAAAACTTACTTTTCTTTTGTTCTTTCTTGAAGCGTTTCAAGCCACCCAAGAACGCTCTTCTCGCGACTTGATCCCCTCTCCTTGGTAAAGCTCGAATCTTCAAACTTCTAACTTGAAGTCTCTAGAGAAAGTCCACCAACTTGATCACAATCTAACTAGTAAGGATGCTAGTTCTCTAGTTAGTGTTTAGGCTTAACCTAGGGTTTATTTGATCTTGGAGAAAGGAAGGTGTTCAACACATGAACCAAAAGAATTGCCAATTAGCTCTAAAGGGGAGCATGAGCTCCCCTATATATAGGAAAGGGAGAGGGACGGCCAAACCTATTCCTTGTTGGAAAAGGATTTGGTTCCTCTCTCTCCTATTACTTGATCATCAAGTATTTTCCAACTTTGACTTTGAATTCTAATTCAAGTCAACTTTTAAGAGAGCTAAAAATATCCAAACTATTTTTGGATAATTTTATACTTTATTTATTATAAAATAAATAACTTATTTTTATCTAATTAATTAATTCGTAAATAATTAACTAGATTATTTTCTCCAAAATAAAACTCTCTTTTTAATTCAAAATTAAACCAAAGTCTATTAAATAATTAACACATTTAATAATTTGATACATATATATATAATATATATATATATTCACACGTGTGTGACACGTGTCACAGTGACACGCGTCACTCACGTGAGCCACACGTGTGATTTCACACGTGTGGAACCCTCTTGGCCCGATTAACTCGTTTAATCATTTTAAAACCTCAACTCATGTAACCAAGTTGTTGTGTGTGACCCTCTAGGTTCTCAATTCAATTAGCAGTGACCCTAATTAATTAATTCACTAATTAATTAATCAGTCCACAGATTAAACGACCATAGTCTAGCAACAGGTGTTTAACCCCTAGCTGAATTGGAATGTTCGGATTCGACATAACCTTTAAGTCATTGATTCATGTGAGATACAATCCTCCTACTTACTATCTCTCAACCAAGATCTAGGGCAAGGGAATAATCAGAACCCTAATAATCCGGTCTTAAAGTTAAGTGCATTTCATATCCATTTGATCTCAATCCAAGAAACCCTTTTCTTGATGTCTTGATCTACTGCCTTGGCCAAGGACTCCATATGGCATATGAATGACTTACACAATAAGAGATCACCTTGCAAATGCAAGTGTAGGTCCTTTCTTGATTCTCATTCACTTTCATGAATCACTTGTGCAGCCCCAGCATAAGCCTTGAATCAGTTGTCTAAGGCGACACCCTTTAAAGCTTATACCTAAGACTACAGAGTTAACTCATAAAGTGACAAGGAACCTCAAGTCTAAGGATCAATTAATCACATCAATGACTCGTGAGATATTTCCTAATCTGGAAGTTTCCATTTCCTGAAATAGAAACTTCCTTTCCCATTTAGGAATGTTCTCACACGGGGCACCTCAGTGAACTTACTTATTAAAGTAAGCACCCTCATGTATCACGCACGTATCAACTATACACTTTGCACCTCCATGAAACAAGGTGGTCCTTCTTAAGGGCGTGATCCCACAAGCAAGCCTTAGAGGAGTCAGGTTGACACTCCCACTGTCTGTAGGACTCATCGGCTTGGAGTATTTTACTAATCTTGACTTATGTGATATAGGGCTCGTTTCATGAACCATTTCACCTAAATGGTAGAGTCATAAAGTCATCAGGATTAGGGGAGTTCTCATACATGCACAGCTAAAGTAAACGCATACCAAACAAGAGCATATAAAGAAGTGTTGCCTCAATTCGTTATTTTATTCAAAGATTGTCTGTGATTACAATAAGGAAAAGCACAAAGCGGATATACAATCGGCTTTTAGGGCACTATTCCTAACAGTTAAACACTAAATATCAAATTAAGTTAAAACGAAAAACCGGGGCGTTACAAAATCCATTTTATATGTGGGTTCGGGTCTAGGTGTGGGGGATATGGTGACACGGCGCTCCGGGTGCTACATCCTAAAGTGGTATCTGAGCCCTCGGCTGTAAAACCGGAGCTCTGGCGTCGTGTTGAGTTTGTTTAGGTCGTACGACATAGGACAACGTGGTTATGTGACTTTATATGACTTACTTGTTTACATATTGTTAATTGTATACATGAACATATACTAACCCTCGCGCATGAATATTGGAATTCCTTCGTTTTGCAGGATGCCTCCACATAGAGATCATCGACGTGAAATGTCATCGAACAACAGACATCGTAGAGACCACTCACCGCAGGCTGAGTATAATCCCCCACCTCAGATGGAGCCAGAGGGATTCATGGAGAGACTATGTCCATTCTTGGATACCCGCTATCATCAAAATACACCCCCGTTCGGGAATCAGGAAGGAGGTCAATACTCACATCTTGAGGGAATTCAAGAACCAAAACCCTCCCAAGTTTGAAGGTGGAAGTGACATAGTAGTAGAGGAGTAGCTTATACAGATTCAAAGAATTTAGGACTTGATACCTTGTGGCTCGGCTGAAAAGGCAAGATGTGTAACATCCCGCTCATCCGACGTATAATGTTCGCCACGTTTCAATTTCTTTGTTTGTTTAATTATGTGATTTTGTGCCTTGTGTGGTCTTATTTTGAACTCTTTTAGAGTGTAGGGGCCTGTTTGCAATTTTCTCTTGTAGGGGTTTCTCGATCATTTCTTTTTCAATCGATATTTTGGCCTCTTTGACCACTTTAAGGCGTTCGGGACAACTAAATGAGTCTGTAGACTCTGAGTTTGCCCAATTCTAACGTCGTTTGCCTCTCCTACAGATTGTTTTATGGGCAAGGACGCGGGATAAAATACCTGGATCCTCGTTAAATGTGTCAGACTTCAGCCAGCTTCAGCTTTCTCTCTCTCCCTCTATCCCGCGACATAACCCCACAGGTACTATTCACATGCACAAACACACACTAACTCAAACTCAACCGATACTCGATGGAATTTGATGAATGAATAGTCTATTTCGAAGAGCTCGACGATGCGAACACAACCGTACCAAGATCTCGACCAAACGACGAACGGTGGTGTAGTTATCTCTATTTTTCAGGCACGGTTGGAGGGGGGTGGTGGAACCGCCACTTCGCCGGTGATTTTCGGTGATTCCGGTGACTCTTCTTCGATACGTACCCCGGGACCTAAAAGAAGGCTTCAGGGCGAGTAGCCTCGTGTTGGTGGCGTGGCCATCGGGGCCATGGTGGCGCCGCACGCGCCACCTGAAGCTTATTATTTCTCCGGTGACTTTTTTCGACAAAGGTTATTGTTTTCGAAAATAACCTTTTTCCGACAGTAACACGACGGTGATCCGGTGACTTTTTCTGACAAAGGTTATTGTTTTCGAAGGTTTTTCGAACCCCTGAGTTCGTTTTCGGCCTCGATTTGTTCGAATTTTGGCCGTAGGTGGTGATTCCGGCGAGGCACAATGGCGGTTCGCGGTGGAGACCTATTCTGGTAACTTTTTTCGGTGAATAGCTTATGGGTTTCGAAGAGCTCGTCACGGGTAAGACAATGCCTTTTTCGAATTTGATTTTCGTTCACCCATTTGGAAGTAATTTAGATTTGAAGATTTTGGGGATTTCGTACTCTTAGATCTGAAATTGGAGACGAACGGCTTGGAATATTTAGAAATTGATAAAGCATTTGAAACGAGCACGAAGAGTATTTACGCGGGTGATTTTTTGGGATTTTTCGGCACGTTCCGGCGGCTCCGGTGGTGGTGTTCCGGCGGGCTTCGGACAGCTTGTCCGCCTCGTTGTGGTGAGTCCAATGCCACTTCCCGTTCGTTATTCGGACGCTCGGTTTAATTGTTATGATTTATTTTGTATATTTAAGAATATTTGATTTAATTGCTTAAATGTAATTTAATTGCTAATTGCTTGATTCCTCGACCGAAATGTACTCCAATGTATACAAAATCATGTATTAAATGAATTATGAAATATATGGATGCTTTGATTTATAATCTGAATCCCGTTATACCGAATTGAGCTAATTGTCTAATTTAAAGGGGTGTTAGCGTAATATTTAGAAACTAGAATTTATATGTCTTTGTATAAGCTTGAATCAATTTGTGATGGATGAGCATGTAAAGTTTCGATTATTATGAAGCACAAACGTGCCTAAATGTTATTGTTGTTTACTTTGCACTCTATGTATAAAATTAATAAATCGAACAATCACATCTACTTGAGAACTTGGGCGTAGGAGATAAGTTAGGATTTTTAGTAACTAATCGACTTACACTAATTGATAATTGTATTATTTTCGTATTGAATTCGGTTATGCCTATTGGTTATGTGCCTCTTGTGTATATATGCATCTTTAATGTTAATTGTGCCTAGACTAAAGAACGATAGGTTGATTAATTGGATCTTAATCTCATTAGGGGATGTTTATGTAATTTTTCTATACATTCATGATTTTGCCTAAGGGGTGTTTGTGTAGTATTTATGAAACTAAGATTGTATGCAATACTTGAGCGTTAATATGTTTAATTTGATCACGACACCACATTAGAAGCACAACATGAACACCTATGTATACCACTATCATGTTGAGCCATGCCGTGCGTCTCTGTGGTTGTTGTTTAAGTCTAAGTCCTGTGTTTGTGTGTTTGGTTGTTCAGGTGCACCCGGGGTGGTGACAAGTGAGTAGTGCACGTTCCAACGTGGACCATTTGTTATGTCTTCGGCTTTGTTTGGTATCAGGTGAGGTTTTGTTCATTTTGTTTTTATGACCTACGACCCTAAATGAGTTGTAAGCCCATTTGCTATGAAATGTTTGAAAAGCGCTTTTATGTATATATAAGTAATATTTTCATTTATTTGTTTTGAAAAAGGGTTGGTGTGTGTGATTTTCGAACTAGCGAGCTTTGGACTTTGGAAAATGAGTCCGTAAAATTATGAAATTTTTAAAATTATGAACTTATGATTTATGAACTATGCATTATGAATTGGGCTCCGGAGATTCGTGCGAAGGAGACCCGGGACGGTGTGGGCCATCGGGTAGTCCCTAGTATGGTCTCCACAATTAAGGATCAACCCTGAACCCACTAGGAGGTTGGTGGAGGATGAAATCCTTGGGCGTGAGCATCATGAAACTCACGACCCACATGAGAACGATGGTTAGGGTAGGTACCACCCTTCCATCGCCTGGAGTAGAGGTACGTATGTTTGAATTATGTTTTCATATGATTTATGATTCCGATTTTGATTATGAACGAAGTTAGGTGGTTTGAAACTCGTGCTTTCTGATTTGTGTGATTTTGATTATGTACTTGATTCGTGAAACGGGAGTGGACTCCTAACTATTAAAATTGGTTGATTTTGGCCTTCGGCCTTAAACCTTTTTCCTTATATATAGTATCACGGGTTAAAATGTTTAGAATTCAAAAACCGCGCCCCGGTTCATGATTCTTCTTACTTTGAATATGCTCTGCTTATGTATATGTACGTGTGAGCGTGTTAGCACCCTCACCAGTCGTTAGGACAGACCCCTCTTCGTTGTTTCTTTTTCCCCCTTCTATTTGTTGAGTTACAGGTTTACTTTTGGAGTTCATTGGAGCTAGGCGGTTGAGTCGAGTCTTTCGTTTTGTTCGAGTTGAGTTGGTCTTTGTATTTGAATATGTTTTGCATTCATTTATATCTGATTTACGTTGTTAAATGTATAAGTTTAAATTATTCGCCGAGTTATGCTATTCAGGACAGGTTAGGACAGGTTCTTGGATTAGTTGAACCCGTTTTGTTGCCTAATTATTCGGGACAGGTTTCTAGGGCCAGTTGAACCCATTTCGTTTATGATTATTTGGGATAGGTTCTTTGGATTAGCTGAAGCCGTACAATTGATTATGATGTATGGATTGCGCTGTCATGTTTGATGAGTGAAAGTTTTTAAAAGTTTGCATTTCGCATTGCTTCCGCTTTCATGTTTTGCATCATTTCGTATGTACAAGGTTAGGTACCACCTAGCTTAGGCCTGGTGTTTTTGTTTTATCTCCTGTTTGCTATGACTTGGTACGTGTACGGAGTCTTTGTTTGGTTACACGTGTCGAGTTATAGTGCGGGGATGTGGTGCCCACCGCTTGGGGTGCTACAAGATGCAATATTACTATGGTGCAAGGGCAAGCTTACAATTGGTGGAGTACCGTTCGGATTCGTTTAGATGCAGCAGGGGAGGAAGTGAATTGGGAAACATTTGTTAGGGAGTTCCGAAACAAGTATATTCCTATTGCTATAAGAGACCGGAGGCTTAAGGAGTTTACGGATCTCAAACAGGGGTGGAAAGACGGTCACGGAATACATTGATGAATTTAACCGCCTATCTTGATATGCTCCTAATATTGCCAATGACGATCGACACAAAGCTCTTCAGTTTCTTCAAGGTTTGAGGGAGGATATGAAAGATGCTCTCGAGACCGTTGATACAAATACTTGGGCCCTTATCACCGAAAAGGCTTTGAAGGTGGAAGAACAAGTGGTTGCTAGGAGGAGGACTTCTCACAGCAGGCATGGTTCTAGCTCGGGAAATCAAAACAAGTACGGGAAGAGGCCGGCTTTTCAATAGGCAAAGCCTCAGAACAAGCAACCACGCCCGCCAGACAAAATCAACCCTTAGCACTTCCGGCACCGATCAAGGCTCATTGCACTTATTGTAAGGGCGCTCATCTAGTGGAGAATTGTTTCAAACTTCATAAAAGGTGTTTCATTTGTGGGGCACCGGATCATATGGTGAGCACATGCCCAAAGAAGAAGACCGGAGACAACCAAAGGCCCGCGATTCAAGTAAGGGCTTATGCTTTGGGAGGCGAGGAGGAAGAGGCGGTCGAGATTGATCCGAATGCTATGATTGAAGGTACTATTAGCATTCATGGCACTATATTGTATGTATTGTTTGATCCCGGGGCCACACGTTCTTTCATTTCTCGGGATCTCGCTTCTTCTTTGCCTTTGCCTATTACTTTCTCTGTGCATGATTATGTGGTTATTTCTCCCTTTGTGGGTTGTTTGGTGACTTCTAGAGTGTACCGGGAGCGTCTGGTGAGCTTTGAGGGTCGAGTTTTCCTTGCCGAGTTGGTTGAGATGACAATGGAGAGGTATGATTTGATCCTTGGAATGGACTACTTGTTTGAGAATGGAGCTATGATGGATTGTTGTGGGAAGAAGGTGTCTTTGGGTTCAGTGGTTTTCACGGGCGAGAGGTTGAAGTCCAGCCCGTTTGTTTCTTTTGTTGAGGTGAGTAAACTGGTCCAGGACGGTGCGACAGGTTTTGTGGCCTATCTCTTGAATAAACCTAAGGATCAGGCCAAACTTGAGGAGACAGAGGTCGTCCAAGAGTATACTGATGTTTCCCTGAGACGTTGGGTTCTCTACCGCCTGATAAGGATATCGAGTTCGTGATACACCTATATCCCAGAGCAGAGCCTTTCTCGAAGACTCCCTATAGGATGGCTCCTGCTGAGTTAAAGGAGTTGAAAAGGCAGCTTGATGAGATTCTATCTTGCGGGTATATCCATCCGAGCACTTCTCCGTGGGGTGCTCCCGTTTTGTTTGTAAAGAAGAAGGATGGAACATTACGGATGTCCATAGACTACCACGAGCTGAACAGGATGACGGTGAAGAACAAGTACCCTTTGCCTCATATCAAGGAGTTGTTCGATATTCTGTAAGGTTCTAAGGTTTACTCCATGTTAGATTTGAGGCAGGGTTATTATCAGCTGAGGATCAGGGAGGAGGATATTTTGGAGACCGAGTTCAATACTCGGTATGGGCATTTCAAGGTCGTTGTGATGCCTTTTGGGTTGATGAATGCCCCGGCTGTTTTCATGGACATGATGCAGCGAGTGTTTAGGTCGTTCCTTGATAAGTTCGTTGTGATCTTTATAGACGACATTCTGGTGTATTCGAGGTCTGCAGAAGAGCATGCACAGCATCTTTGGATTGTCTTGGAAACTCTGAGGGAACACAAGCTCTATGCTAAGTTCAGCAAGTGTGAGTTTTGGATCGACAGAGTCATTTTCCTTGGACATATAATTTCAAGTAACGGAGTTGAAGTTGATCCGTCCAAGATTGAGTCAGTACTTCATTGGGAGAGACCAAGAAATGCCTCTGAGATTAGGAGTTTTTTTGGGTTGGCAGGGTATTACCGCAGGTTCGTTAAGGATTTCTCTAAGATTTCCGCCCCGTTAACTCGTTTGACGAAGAAAAAGGTATGGTTTGAATGGGATGACAAGTGTGAGGCCAGTTTTCATACGTTGAAGGTGAAGTTAACTTTAGCACCGGTTCTTACCCTACCCGAGGGTACCGAAGGTTATGCAGTGTATACGGAATGGTAGAGTGGTAGCTTATGCTTCGGGAAAATTGAAGGAGCATGAGAAGAATTACCCTACCCATGATCTTGAGTTGGCCGCCGTTGTGTTTACATTGTTGAAGTGGCGACATTATTTGTGTGGTACAACTTTTGAAGTGTTCACTGATTATCAAAGCCTCAAGTATCTCTTTTCTCAGAAGGATCTTAACGTGAGACAGAGACGTTGGATGGAGTTCTTAGAGGACTACAGCTTCACGATTCAGTACCACCTAGGTAAGGCCAATGTGGTAGTCGATGCCTTGAGTAGGAAGACAGGAGTGGCTACTTTGGAAACTGGTTCTTCGAGTTCTGCTTCAGAAAGTTCAGATATGTCACTACAAGAAAATCTGCAAAATTCGACGGATAGGCATGTCGGAACTCAGTTGGAATCCCATCGGGTTTTAAAAATTCCGACAGGATTCCGAGATAATTCCGACGGGAATGAGTTCGTAGGAAAACCCTCCTTCGGAATCAAAATCCCAAGGGAAAACTGAAGGAATTCCGAGGGAAAATAAAATTGAATTTTTTAAATAAAATAAAATATTTCCGACGGGATTTTGAGGGAAATCCCCGTCGGAATAGTGTAATTAATTTTTTTTACTTTGATTATTTTCATAAAATCCGAGGGGATTTCCCTCGGAAACCCGTCGGAATTTTTAAAATAAAAATATAAACTTAAATAATCCCGAAGGAATTTCGCTCGAAATCTTGTCAGATTGTTTAGAATGAAAAATAAAATTAAACAATTCCGATGGGAATTCCCTCGGGATCCCATCGGATTCGTTAAAATAAAAAAAAAATTTAATTTTTTCGACCGGATTTCCCTCGGAATCCTGTCGGATTTATTAAAATAAAAATAAAATTAAACAATTTCGAAGGGATTCCCCTCAGAATTCTGTCGGGATTTATTAAAAAAAATAAAAAAAAAAAAATATTTTACACAAATTTAAGAGTATTCATTCAGATCTAATTTATGAAATAACATTACAAATACACACTAATCTATACAAAAAATATCTAAAATCTATTACATATTCCTGGAGCATATAATCGAGCGTATAAGAAAGCACAGTTTTGGGAAAAAGACCTCCATTTCCAGCTGCTTGTACAACAAAAATGTCCACACCATCATGAACCTCCTGCCAAAATGCACATCATTGTGTTAGAACACTTCAGTCCTTATAAAGACATAGAAAATAGTCCCTTTAAATGTAAACTTTAGCTTTAAAAACAATGAGTTTAGGAGGAATTCCTTTAATGAAAGGAAACATGTAAAACAAAGTGTCCATTCCAAGAACAACAAAGTTCTATTTGCAAACTAAAGTGCATTGAAAGAATTTAGGAGACAAGAATATGTATTACAACGAGATGTAAGCAATTAAAGCAAATATTTGGCAAAGAAAAAAAATCATTACTTCCAGTTAGCGAGCAAAAATGTGTTACTTGTGTAAAACTACAATCATTTGCAGTTTTGAATCCAGATTCTTGTTTCAGTACCACCATACTATCATGATAACCACCACTAAAGAACAAGCCAACAAAAATTTGTTACTATGCTCCAAACTCTTTAATAACTTAAAAATAAAGTTATGAGTTTTGTAAACTCCAAAAGTATAGAACAAACACTAAAATTTAATTCTATAGAATAAACTAAGCCAAACACTTCCTCATACGCTACCTGCAATTCACCGAAAAACCACGAAGATCTCTGCTGATGGAGCGTCTATCAGCATTAACGAGACAAATATGATGCATCAATTTATTTTTTCAGTTAGTATGGTGACATAACAGGTATTTTTATACAGAAAGCAAATGCAGTAACAATCTGGTAACATGTAATGATTCTACGAGACACACCTCAAACCAACTTTCCATCACAAACAGAAGAAATAAGTTAACTTTTGATTAATCTAGACTATCCAGTTCTTGACAATAAATGAATAAACTAACCTGGTGATTAATAAGATGTTAACGCTCATTTACTCATTCTTTCAGCACACTTGGGATAGCTAATAGGCAAATGAATCGCCCTTGACAGGAACTTTTACTTTGTTCTTGTTAACGAACACCCTTAAATAAGCATTACATGGATCTGCAATATTGAATATATTAGATGTTCTTGCACGACAGTTTACGCTCCACTTTAGAGTTTCGATATGACGAACGAATAGAAATTGATTCTATAATTGAAAAATATTTCATAAACATAAGAGATTGGAGGAGGGAAATTATGTAAAGAATTATCAGCTCTCACAAAGCTACAATAATGATAAACTTTAGCTATTAAAACCAGTCAGTTTCTCATATTCTTTCAATTTCATGTTAGATTATAAATTCTATTGGTTTCTTCAGTTTTATGCATTCTTCGTGTAAATTTATTAACAAACCCCCAAGTGGGATTTGAACTTGGGTCTTAACATAACATGTTATTAACAAACTTGTCTAGAATCAGAAACGACCATTTTTCAGTTTGAATCAGTAATTGTACCTTGAGGCCCTAAATCCTGATTGCCAAAAATAAGTACTAAAACTCAAATCACCATGCAATTCCTACAGTTAAAACTACCAATAACATCGAGTCCACCTTACAACAACTAGATTCCAACCTTAACAAAGGAAATCCCGCTATAACAAATAAACCGTATCTAACACTAGCATCACCCACAATTCCAATGGCCATTCCTGCAGCAAGCCCGACAAGGCCATAGGCCAAGCCCGAAGAGAGATGTGCATAGCCATCGAAAAGGTAATAAGACTTCGCCTTTGGATTAATACCAGTGCTGATAATAACAACAATAATCAATCCGTAAATACCCAAAAACTAGCCATGACAACTGGCACGATGGATTTCATCACAAGCTCTGGCCGCATCACTCCCATAGACGCCACACCAACTCCACTCTTTGCAGTCCCATAAGCGGCACCCGTACCAATAAACATACACACAAATTGTGTCATGACCTCCAAATTTCAATCAAATATTAAGGATGAAAATCCTGAAATATAATAAAAAATTTAATAGAAAATCATATGAGCAAATTGGATTCAGCAAAAGACGCGCCACAAACTAAGAAGGATCCACACAAAATAATCACAACGAGAGCGCATAATTGTACAATAACAACATAAATATCCAAAATAAAGTGAGAAATCAAGACAATTACGCCAAATATAATCGTAAATTTGTGCGGGAAGATGGAAGGGGATTGGGGAAGCTTACAGGAGAAAACGAGTGCAGGCACAGACGACGACGGAGGTGGCGAGACAAGGGAGAAAAAGCGGATGAGGAAGTGGCTGAAGGCGGTGCAGGAGCGAGCCGGCGGACGTATGCACCGGTGAAGGCTGACGGAGGCGGAGGTGGCTGGTGGTGGTGACTTACGCAGAGATGGAGAAATCTTGGTATCTTAGGGCAAAGCAGTCTGAGGGTTTTTTTTACCTAATTCTTTTAATTTAAGTGTTGCCTCAGAATCCCGTCGGTTTTTATTTTATCTATTTTTTCTTTATTTTTTATTTTATCAAAAATAATAATATTTATTTAATTATAATTAAATAATTAAAAAAAATAATTTTGATTTTTTTAATTTTATATTTTATAATACCGACGGGAAGTCCCTCAGAATCCCGTCGAAAATAATAAATATTATTTTAGAATTTTCTATTTCAAAATACCCACGGGATTTCCCTCGAAAGAATTATTTATTATTACTTTTTAAATTTCAGATTTTAAAAAACCGAATCCCGTCGAAAACATTTAATTTCTATTATTATATTTTATATTTAAAAACCCCGACGGGATTTCGCTCGGAATCCCGTCGAAATTATCTAATGTTAATTTTAAATTTTATATTTTAAAAATATCGACGAGATTCCGAGGTAAATCCTGTCAGAATTATTTAATTTCTATTTTTTTTTTAAATTGAAGCTGGTCGGATTTTCGTAGGAATTCCCTCGGAATTACCGACGAAAATCCGACGGAGTGTTTCCCTCGGAATTTTCCATTGGAATTTGCAGGATTTCTTGTAGTTGGTGTCGGGGACTTGGTTGTCTAATCTCACTATCAAGCCAGATTTGAAGCAATAGTTGTTAGAAACTGAGACTTCGGATGCCGAGATTCATTGGTTGCCCGATCAAGAGTGGATCCGAATTCCAGGTTCAGTTTAGATGATTCATGTTTGTTGAGATTTGAAGCGAGAATATGTGTCCCATAAGAGCTGAAGAGGCTTATACTTGAGGAGGCAAATCGCTCAAGGTACTCGATCCATCCGGGAGGTACCAAGATGTATCGAGACTTAGAACAACAATTCTGGTGGAGTGGCGTGAAAAGGGATGTAGCAAACTTCGTGACGTGATGTCTAATGTGCCAAAAGGTGAAGGTAGAGCACCAGAAGCCGGGAGGAACTCTCTAACCGCTTCCTATTCCCGAATGGAATCGGGAGCATGTGACTATGGACTTCGTGTCCGACTTGCCTAGAGTTAAAGGAGGGTTTGATGGAATATGGGTAATTGTTGACAGATTCACTAAATCATCCCATTTCCTCAAGGTTCAGATGTCCGATAAGGTTCCTAAGCTAGCCGAGTTGTATGTTTGGGAGATTGTAAGGTTAAATGGAGTTCCGGCTAGTATTGTTTCGGATAGAGATCCGAGGTTTACTTCGATCTTTTGGTAGAATCTTCAGAAGTGTTTGGGTACCCGACTCAATTTTAGCACCGCTTCGCATCCTCAGACCGATGGACAATCTGAAAGGCTAATTCAGTATCTCGAGGATATGCTTAGAGCGTGTGTTTTGGCCTTTCAAGATAAGTGGGACGAGCACCTGCCATTGGTTGAATTTGCTTACAACAATAGTTATCAGGCTTTGATCAAGATGGCTCTGTACGAGGCACTTTACGGGAGGAAGTGCAGGTCTCCTCTATTTTAGGACAGAGGATTGGAGGTGGACCGAGGACAATAAGCTCGAAAGAGCAGAGCCTAAGGAGAAGATCTCTGCTAACATTGAGAAGGTTCAGCAAGTCTGACAACGGATGAAAGTAGCTCAGGCTCGTCAGAAGAGTTATGCTGACAAGAGGAGAAGGCATTTGGAGTTTGAAGTTGGGGACAGAGTCTTTCTAAAAGCATCTCCTAGAAAGGGCTTCACTCGAATAGGTAAAGGTGGAAAATCAATGCACGATACCTCGGGCCTTTTGGGATCCTAGAATGGATTGGGGAGACAGCGTATAGGTTCGACCTACCATCCAGTTTGACCGAGATACACAACGTGTTTCACGTTTCTCAGCTCTGCAAGTATTATCTCGACGAGGCAACTATTCTCCCTGTTGAAGAAGTTCAGTTAGAGCCGGATTTGACGATCAAGAAGCACCCGGTTGCTATTCAGGACCGGAAGTTGCAAGAGTTAAGAAACCGTCAGATTGCCTTGGTCAAAGTTCTTTGGAGAGATCAGAAGTCTGAAAAGTCGACTTGGGAAACCGAGGAGAAGATGAGGGAGTTGTACCCCGAGTTGTTCAGTCTTAAGGTGAACTTGGGGACTAGGTTCTCAGAAGGAGGGGAGGTTGTGGCACCCCGGCCGACCACACGTACAGGTTTGTATCACAAGTGAGTTTAATTTTTGTATTTTCTTTCCTTGAATGTTATTTGATGCATTTATTACTTGATTTTATTTTCTTTTGTGACTCTTTGGATTATTTGATACGATTTTTGCCCTATATGACTCTATATTATGAATTCATGCTATACGTGTAAATTTTGATTTATGATTTTAAATCTCGAGTATGCTAACTTCATGAATTATGTGTTGTATTTGATTCTTGGACTTAATTGCAAGATTTAAATTTGTTTCGGACTTGATTGTTTGTTAGTGGACTCAATTGCTCTTTGTTGTAACTTTTGGGGCCAATTTGTAATTTGGTCATTCCTGAGTCCTTAATTTGTAACTAGAGCTAGGGAGCTCGGAATCAAGTTCTGTCTTCACCATTGGACTCGAATCGATGATTCGAAAATAATAGAATAAGCCATGTCCTTTTTCGATACCGTTTCGACCCCTAATGACACAGATTTTGTCGTACGTACCCTAAAACACCCCTATGAGCCTCTTGGAGAGTAGCTTATCATTACCCTTGTTCTTATCTTGAATTTTCCCAACAAAACTTAGATCTTTCTTCCCCACACACCCCGGAATTTCGAACAAAGTGAGAAAGGAGAGAAGAAGAGAAGCTCCCAAGTTGTCCTCCATTGTTGAACCTTGTAAAGCTCAAGTTTTGTGCCTTTCTTGCTCCAATCTCTTGAGGTAATCCATGATTCTTGCTCTCCTTGGTATGGTGATCATTTTTCACTCCTTGGATCTTGTTTAGATGTTAGAGAAGCATGGATTTGATATATGGGATAAACAGTTATGTTTTGGAGATTTTTGGATACATACATCTCTTGACTATGTGTTGCTTAAAACTTGATATATTGAGCATGTTAGAGTTTTAATTTCTATCTTGGGACTCATTTATTATTAGAAGCTTGGTGGTTGAGTTGCCATTAATGTGCATATGGAATCTTGGGAGTATTTGATTCCATTTCATGCCTTAACTTGAACACTACCTTGCTCTTCTTTCCTTGCTTGATTTTTGGAGTTTTGTGCATGAATTCTTGGTTAATTTGATGCCCTAGCATGCCTTATATCTTGTTTTTGGAGTTTTGTATCTTGTGTGTGAGTTTCAGGGGTGTTTACGGCCGGAAATTGCACTTATTCCAGCCTAAGAGAGACTAACGCCCGTTAGGGCGAAGGTTCACTTTGAGGGGTAATGGCCGTTACCCCATCACCACCGGCCTCTGACCCCTGTAACGGGCATTAGCCCTCTCTAGTGTTAGAGAGGGTAACGATCGTTAGTCCTAGGCCAAAAGTCTCTGACCCAGGTAACGGCTGTTAGGGTCTTTAGTATGTCTTGGGGCTAACGGCCGTTAGTCCCTCTGTGGTGAGTTTGTGTGTTGTTTACTTGCTTTCTTGCTTTGTTTACTCATCTTATGACTCGTATATGATATGCATGATTCGTATACTTGCTTAATTATGCGTTATGAGGTCCGTATTAAGTTTAAGTGTTAATTTGATACGTTATTTGTAAGTTATGAACATGAATGACTTTAGTGTTGCATTCTTGCACTTCATATGCATACCTTGCATTCATTAGCATTGCCGGGCATCTATTTTGTACATATTTGAGTCTAATTCTTGGGTGTTGTGTTCTTGTGTTTCAGAGCCTTTTCCGGAAGCCAACGAACCCGAGGTTTAGGTGGTTGTTTGCTTGTTTTG
Source organism: Lantana camara (assembly GCA_037501455.1). NCBI lineage: Eukaryota > Viridiplantae > Streptophyta > Magnoliopsida > Lamiales > Verbenaceae > Lantana > Lantana camara. The sequence goes on from CM074855.1 coordinate 100,581,656, forward strand.
GCCCTTCTACTCCCACTCTTTTGCTAAAAGGTGAGGTTTAGGACTTTTCTTTTCGATATGAATCCTATGGCCTTTATGTGTTTAATTCTCACCCCGCATGTGACTATATACCTATTATATAGTTAAATATGATTGCTTAAACTATATTTATGATCTTATGAATCCCCTTCGAGTTCATGAAAATGGTATAAGTACGAGTGTATGTAAGCTTAAGTTTTGAATCCCCTTTTGTACGTTTACAATTGGTATGAGCGAGGTATGCCCTAAAAGATGAGAAGTTTAGTATGTATGGTATGTTGGGCCCCGGGAATGTGGGTAAGGAATGCCCGGGATGGCAAGGACAGTCGGGTTTGGCTTGTGCATGATTTTCAATTGAAGTGTTCACTCGCGATCCGTGGAGTTAGGGAAGGCGTGGTACTTTGAGCCCTCGGTGGGTAACCGGGGAAGGTATAGTGTGGGTTAGCTACCCCGTATGTATATGTATTATAGGTGGAGAAGGTTTGATTCCCGATCACCGTTGATGTTGGGGTTGGATTGGTATTTATGATTTATGCATTTTATGTTACGTATTAAAATGAGGAGATGTTGAAGGTCCGTACTTGCGGGGCGTATGCTTATGCTGGTATTGGTGGATCATGAATCGGGATAGGATTTCTTTATGTATGATATGTTAAGTTTTGAAACGTTTGGTATGCAAAACACTAGCCCGGTTCATGACTACCTCGTTTGATATATGCTCTGTTTTATACTTACTTATGTGTGTGGGTGTGCGTTAGCCCCCTTACTCAGTCGAGTTATAGGCTGACCCTCTTCTTTACCCTTTTAGGTTGACCGAGCAAGGTGGGGAAGTTCGTCATCTATAGTCGTACTTGTTGGCTTAGGCCGAGTCTGCATATGTGTGCGCTGCTTTTTGGCTACTCTTGCTCCTTTTATGATTATGTATTTGAATTGTAACTATTTCACCTTTGTATACTCGATCTATTTTGGGTCGTGTGGCCATTGTATATAAGTTATATGTTTTATTGAGCTCGTTTTTGGATACTATTTGTTGCTTCCGCTTATATATTTGTTGGTTTTTGCGTGGTTTATCTAGTTTTAGCCCCGCTTAGCCTAGTGTGTGCGTGTAGGTCCCCATTCGGTTAGACTTGGGCTTGTGTATGGAAATCCATTTCATATGTGAGCTCGGGTCTAGGTGCGGGCGATGTGCTGACCCGGTGCTCCGGGTGCTATAATACCTGTACAGCCTAAAGGTCGGGGCGTTACAGATTTGATCTTCACTCGTTAATCTTTAGTGTAAATCCTACAACTTTGATATTACCTCGAAGAAAATATTCAATGTGAATTTAGAAAGAGTATTTATAAGTAATAAGTATCTTACCGAAGTATAATAAGTGTGGTGTTATTTATAGAGAGATAAAATTCTTCTATGAGTCGGGTGTAGACCCCCATCCCAATTCCTATATCCGACTTTGTTTTATTAAAAGAAAAACTATCCCTCCACGACATACACTTAAATGCAAGTCAAACAAATTTATATTATCTTACTAAAGTTAAACTAACAAGAAATAAAATGTTGCACGTGCATAATTTTGACTCAAACTTTCTCTATTTTCCTTCCAACCTTTTCTTCATTTCTTTTTTTCTTGCCAGCATACCTCTAGTTTAATCTTCTTAAAACACCTTTTGAAGAATTCTTTTCAGTAAAATTCTTTTGCTGTTAAATATTGCGAACTTTAAATATGTGGAGTCCTAATGAAACTCCATGATTGTTTGGTGACCCAAATGGCAATAGATCTCCACCACAATTTGATATAAAGGATCTGGGAGAAGGTGTGTTTTGTTAAATCATTTCTATTTACTTTCTAATATTTTAATATTTTAGATAAGAAATTTATTTTTTGATATATATTTAATAGAAAATTTTAAAGTAAAAAAATGCAATGAGGCTATTTATTTGGAATATGATGTTGATGCACGTAAAACATCAGTGGAGTAAGCCAATGATAAATCCAATGACACTTTTACAGTTCAGATTGAGACTTCTTTATCATCCAAAACTTTAAAAAATTCAGAAGATACATATGATGCTTATAATAAATATGTCATTGCTAAGGGATTTAGTGTTCGAAAGGGAAAGCAATATTATTTTTCAAGTAGAAAATTAATCAGATAAAAATGGTATCATTGTTCTTGTGAAAGGATTAAGGATATCAACTATAAGACTAACCAGAAATGAGCAGAGAACAAATTGTCCAACAAAAATGCGCTTTAGTTGTAGCAAGGATGGATCTTGTAAAGTTATCAAATTTGTAAGAGAACATATTCATCAAATGGCTTTGGCTTATGAAAGACCAATTTTTGGCTAAATCAGATGGAGCTGTGTTGGAGTCTTTAGCAAATGCTGGAATCAAGCTACCAGATGGACTTTGTTACCAAATGAAAGAAAGTGGTGGTTCTCAAAATGTGTCTTTCACTACAAAAGATGTCTACAATTATCATTATTCATTAAAAAAAGAAAAAGCAAAATTGAAAATGGTGATGTTGAAGGTTTATTGACATATTTTAGAAAGAAAAAAGAGGAAGATTCAATGTTTGATTGAGATTTAGAAATGAATGAAGATGGTAGTATGGCGAATTTGTTTTGAAGGGATAGTAAATGTAGAATGAATTTTGACTATTTTGGGGATGTGGTATCATTTGATACCACATATTAGAACTAATAAATATGGATTGAAATGTGCCGTATTTTGTTGGGATAAATCATCAACGACAAAATATTATTTTGGGTTGTACATTTTTATCATGGGAAACTACAAAGTCCTTTGAGTGGCTTTTTGATACTTTCTTGCGATCAATGGGTGGAAAACCTCCTGTAACTATATTTACCAATCAAGAACAAGGTATAATAAAGGCAATAGAAAACAAGATAATTCAAACTCGTCACCACTTATATCAGTCATATATTTGTTAAAATGCACCATCTCACCTTTGTAGCCTAAATGAAGACAAGCAATTTTGGAGTTCGTTTCACAAATGCTTATAAAGTGCCATGATGAACAAGAGTTTGAAGATGCATGGTCGGAGATGTTGGATAAGTTTGTTGCAAGTGGCAACACTTGGTTGAATAAAATGCATACACTTTGTCACAGATGGAGTAGCGCCCTCAATAATGATGTTTTTAATGTTAGGATGAAGACTACATCTCGAAGTGGGAGCACGAACAGAGTACTTAATGGTATGTCAAATCTAACCACTTGTTTACGTGATTTTGAGGTAGCATTTGGAAACAAGGTACTCAATAAATGGTGAGAAAATGAGAGACAAGAAGACTTTCGATGTGCTCATTCCCGTGTTTCAAGAGTGGATAAAACTAGTCCTCTTTTGTTGCATGCATCACAGTTTTATACAAATACCGTTTACAAAATCTTTCAAATGAACTCACTAGTAGCAGTTTAAGTTACAATGGCTTGAAAATTCACTTCGATAAGTCTTGGTACACTTTTGACGTATTCAACCACCTAAGGTTAGTGAGAACTCTCAAAAGGAAAGTGTTGATAGAAGAGCTAGGCGACCCTACGGCCGTCCCGAGATATCATACCACTCTCCGGGGCCCATTGCATACTCAAAAGGCATAATTTTCACAAAGCTTATCTTTTAAAGCTCAAAGCTCGCTTACACACACACACTTATCAAAGCTTTTCAAAACAAATGAAAATAGAGCTTATATATGTATAAAAACGTTTTTCAAAGTTTTATAACAAATGAGACAAGTCCTTAAAGTACTTATCATACATATTAACTAGAAGAAGGGAGCCAAAGGGATATAAAACGGACGCAATCGAACGCCCATGGGACCTCCTCGTTACGAATGGCACCAAACTCTGGACAAAGGAAACAACAAAGGATACTCTTAGACTCAAAATGTTCCAAATAGACGCTTAGAAAATGCATATGATGCATGTGATGCAAATAGAATGCATTACTTAAGGCATATGAGTTCATATTTCACGTATTTCATTTTAAACGGATCCATAATTGTAAGACTTTGAGGATAACACATAAATCATCATGTTAGCAAAGCACTTAAGTCATAAAAGAGATAAAGGAATAGCGTATTAAAGGAATAAATGAATTTCTAGTTCACATATGCATATCAGAAATCACTTAAATCACATAAGAGCATATGAGAGCATAAATAAAAAATGGGCATTTAATTCAATCACAACCTCGTATCACATAAGGTAAAAAGTATTATAGCACGTTAACAATACATATAAGTTATAAAAGAAACAAGAATTAACATATGAAGCAAATAATTCTTGCTTACAACCAAGGAGCATTTAGATCATACTACGTCACATAAATTCATACTTCACACTTGAGCACCTGAATCACGTTATAAATTAAAATCATGAATTATAACATATTGTTTAACACTTTAACAATGTAAATAAGATATGAATGAAGCATATAATTCATATACAAGGTGCAAACATTAAGCAACAAAGACAACACAAACACTACACACAAGTAGAAAGAGTAACGGGGGTCACTCCTCTACAAGCCAAATGAAGTGACTCCCGTTAAAGCTCACAACAACAGCACATCCAGGAGGTAACGGGGGTTACCAAGCTCCAGTTCAGGGAGCTTAACCCCCGTTAATGGAGGTAGTTTATGTAACACGCCAAACGGAGGATGCCACATCCCCTGCACTAGGACCCCGACCCGGTCATGAAATAGAAAGTCCATACCCGAATCCGAATCATACCGAACGGGAGACCAACTCACACACTAGGCTAGGCGGATCTAACTTGACAAACTTAGAGTGCGGAAGTAATTGAAACCAACAACAATAGATAGTGGAAGCGATTAAATCAACATACCAAACAATTGACGGGTTCAACTAGCATAGATACCTAATCCCGAATATCAAATTCATAATCCAACATAATAAACAACATAAGTATCATCAATGTCTAATAACATCCAAATACTAGCTTACTAACCCCACACGGGTCTAAGTCTAAGTAGAACATAACATAATCTGCAAGTGTGGAACATAAGTACATAGCATAAGTAAAGTATGCGACAATGCATACTAACACCTACTAGACTGACAAGTGTGACTCCAAACACTCACTTCCGCCTAGCTCAATCCAAAAGGAATGCTGCAAACTAAAAGGTAAAATGAGGTGTCAGTCAACTGACTGAGTGAAGGGGCTAACGCACACCCACAATATATATATACAGAGCACAACACATATCAAAAGGGGTGGACTCATGAACCGGGAATAGGTGTTGCATACCAAAGCGTTTTAAAGCAAAACCCAAATATATATGTATACTTAGAAAACATTTTCAGAAACTCTATTCCGATTCATGATTCCTATAACATATCATATCATGTGCTCGGCGAGTACAAGCTTCCAACCCCAACTCCTCATATCATAACAAAACAGGAATAACATACCAACCTCAACTCCGGGTGATGGTAGGGTTGCGTGACCCTAACCATCCAGACAGTCGAGGGGAGTGCTAATGCTACTCAAACCCTTAGGACTCCTTTTCCCAACCAAACCTCCTGGTGGGTCCCGGTACATCCTCTTCGTATAGATGGAGACTACGCACAGGCCGAGCCCTGACGGCCCTATGCCATCCCAGGGATTCCTTACCCGTAGCTCCTGGGCCCCAGAACAGAACAGAACATACGCCAATCTTTCATGGCAATCTCGCTACAGAATCAGAACACAAAAGGGTTTTCCAAAAACTGGTTTATATATATATGTATATATATATATATATATGTATACATATATATATATTCCCACGCTGCAGGGATAGCCCGCCCACGCAGGACTCACGCACTTACATTCCCACGCTGCAGGGATAGCCCGCCCATGCAGGACTCACGCACTTACATTCCCACGCTGCAGGGATAGCCTGCCCACGCAAGAATGCAAGCATAAGATCATAAAAATATCATATTCCACACCTACATATTTATAGTAGGGTATACTCGCATGCAAGGATAGAAATCATCATGTAAAGGCCATAGGTCGCTTAACTATACAAAATCCTAAACCTCACCTCGTGAAAGTAGAGTTTGAGAGTGTGAAGGGCCAGGCATTCTAAATCTCGGGCCCACCGGCACCACCAAATTCTGTGACAAGACATAGAGAAGCCCAGACTTAGACTTTATATGAACCAAACAAGACGCACGGCATTGCTCAACATGATCGTGGTTATGCATAAGTGTTCATGTTGTGCTTGGATAAGGTGTCGTGGTCATTCAAGGCATATCAATGCTCAACAAGGTCATATTTACAAGCAACCGACACGCAATCCCATATCCAAAGATGCAAGATCAATTTAGGAAGTGAATCTATTCACAAAATGCATATTAAATCATCCAATGTCACAGGGTTCAATTATAATATTGGAATTTAGCATCGAGTTCATGACGAGTTATAAAGTGCATAAGAGCAACTTGATCTATAAACATACAAAGTTCTTGTACATAGATGGCGTGAAACGATATGATATGTACACGAGGAATATAGGATAATTTGATATGTCATGGACATGTTTAGGTGCGCAAACAACTTCAAACTTACAATTCAATTACTCTAATGTTTAAACTCAACTATATTCGAATTATAAGAGTTCAGTCCGAATTAATTACTAATTCCTTCCGGAAATCACACGTTTCTAACCATAAACTCTTAACTGTATAAATAATTAAATATTGTTACCCAACTTCACCATTCATCAGTTGTGCAGATTATGAACACTAGAACACAATTGTAGTTACACACAACTATTCATTGACTTATACTATATGAATTAAATAAGAGTCAAGTTGTCATTTCCAATTATATAATAACTACGTTGTGCATTCATTACTACAACAACATTAAGTGCGAATTGAAACTGGATATCAACTCCCAACTTAAATGTCAATTTATGAAACCATCATTACACACGTTGACTTTGTTTAATTGAGAATCAGAAATTAAATACACCTAATCTCAAAAACGTCAAGTTATACATATAAGGATTCATAGATTAGTAATTGTAAGATTAATTCCAGAATTCAATTTCCATTCAATTACCAATACGAGCATTGATTACCAAGAGCCTTAAACTAATCGGCCTTCATGTTTCCAATTAAAATTAAAATTAAAATCCAACCAGTTATACATTCATCACTTCAAGACCCCCAATTTCACTAATACCCCAATTACAGATTATCATACTTGTTATAATTCGATTAATCACAAACATATACTCACACATACACGAGGGTTATATCCATAACTGTTCATTCTTAAACCAATTTATCGTCACATTGCCAATCACATATACAAAGGTAGCCTTATACATATTCCATCAACAACAGATATTCACAAGATCAACATCTCTCGCCAATTACAACATTTCACCCAAACTTGAGGCCAGATTTCACTTGTTAACAACACAAGCCATTCCCGAAAAGACACCATGTAGATCTACAACTTAAGGGGACAATTAAATCATGCAAATCAATCCAGATTATCAAACTCAAATTTCACAATACACTAACAATTAAATCCATACAAATTAAAGAGGAAACAGGGGAAAATTACAATTAAGAAGAAGCGGGAGTGTTCACCGCGGTTGATAAAGGTGATGAACCGACTTATTTCCTGCTGCTGCTTTGAGGTAATAGGGTGGCGCCGACTGTAGTGGTGGTTGTCGACTGACGCGGCGGAGCAGAACTGAAGATTGGATGATGGCGTTGGGGTGGCACCTGGCAGTGAGATCGATGGTTGGTGAGATTATCAGGGTTGGTGGAGGTAGCTTCACCCTTGTTCAGATCTGAACGAGAATCGAGAGATCAGAGCGATGATGGTAGTTCGGGACGAACGCGAGGAGGGGAGAGGGAGAGATCTGATGGTGATGCCTGGCTGAAGCGGTGGCGATCCGGTGTCGCCAAGGCAGAGCTGTTGTCGGCGAGTGAAGGTGGTGGTGGTGAACGAGAGAAGGGTTGGTGGTTGAAGGCTGGCCATCTTCCTTGTGACGAATGGCGAGGTGCGCGGCGAAGATGGTGGTGAAGGGTCGCGGGCAGATCCGCTGCTGCTGGTGGAGCAAAGGCTGGCGAATCCGTGGTGGCGAACTTGTCTTAGCGGTGGAGGTTGTTGAAGAAGAAGACGGTGGTTGGCCGGGGAAGAATGCGCAGATGGCGGCGGCTGCGCAGGTGGAGAAGTTGCCACCGCTGTTGAAGATTGAGAGGGAGAAGGAGGCTGCGCTGCTATTGCGGGAAATGAAGAATGAGGCAGCACTAGGGTTTCAGGTGTATAAAGAGGGTTTTCTTCCAAAATTGTAATCAAGTCCCCTAAAGGCTAAAGTTGTACAATCAAGTCCACAAATTTAAGTATGATAATTATAAAAGCACTCCCAAAATTGAAAGATAAAGTCCAATCAAGCCCAAATTGATTTTCGCATAATTAGAAATAGATCCCCAATTTTAATTAATTTCAAATCAGCCCACATAATTTAAATTAAAGAGCAATTAGGAATTAAACACATATCTCAATTAAGTTCACATATTTATATAAGATTGCAATTGAGTCAATTAAATTATTAAAACATGAAAGCAATTCAAGCACAAGCGGAGTTAAATAAATAACAATCTAATCGCACCAAAACGACATCGTATCTTGCTCCGAAAAATACGGGGTGTTACAACCTTCCCCCCTTAAGAGAACTTGGTCCCCAGGTTCCACAGCTGAGCTGGAAAAGCTTCGACTGATAGTGTCTTAACCCTTCTCAAGGAGTTGCGTAAAACATAGCCTCCGTGGTGATGTTTACTCTCATTGTCTTTACTGAACATATCTCGCGATTTCTCGTTCTCACTGGGATCCGTCTTAGTACTGGATCGTTGCTTTCATCAAGTTGTTCGACCATTCCCACAAAGCGAATTGTTATCACTGCACTCATCTTCGATGGCGTCGGAAACTCGTCACTTGCAGACCATTGTCAGGACAACGCGTAAAGCAACCGCCACAAACAAGAAAGAATCCCTTCTCTCAGCACGTAAGTGAGAGAGCCCCGTCCCTCAGCACCCACAAGAGAGAGAACCCCGTCTCTCGCGCACATAATTGGGAGAATCCCGTCTCTCAAGCACACAATTCAGAGAACCCCGTCTCTCAAACACATAATGAGAGAACCCCGTCTCTCAACCTAAGTCTGATAGATTTACACATCTCCCAAACATTCTAGTTTGAGAAAATCCAACATTTCTCAAACCCTTAGATTCAAGAGAATCCAACATCTCCGAATATCTAAGTACAAGAGAATCCAACATCTCTCGTGCACAAAACATAGAAAGAATCCAACATCTTCCTAGCACATAAATAGAGAGAATCCCACATCTCTCTAACACGTAAAAGAGCGAACTTAAGGTCTCTCTTGCAAATAAATCCACAGATCAACATTCATACATACACAAATCAGAGTCACACTTGATGAAAAGCATGTTGTGCATGTTTGGTGTACCTTACACAACTGATATCGGTATCCCTTGAGTATAGATTCAACGCTCATACCTCGACTCAAGGGGGATATCGCGATGGAATCCATGTAAAACAAGGTCACAGTATGTATGTATGATATATGCAAGGTTAGTGAGCAATCAAGTGAGTTTTAAATCACATAGACATGTTTAATCCACATAAACACGTAACTTATTCATTTCAGCAATAATTCACCAAAACAGATATTCCAGGTTATCAATGCTAGATCAGGTAGCCGCGTTATCACAATCAGAACAACGACAATCATCACACATATCAAACAAAACAAGATAAGAATACTTAACGGAATGCCATGAATGCTTGGCGTACCGATCACCGTAGTGTCAAACTCTTGACACGAAGTTGAGGTGAAGTACTAGGAGTTGATTAAGCCGACAATGATGCAAAACTCCTCAACTGGACTTCTTCGTCTTGAATCCTTTGTGTGAAGAGGTGATCCAACAAGCATGCTTACAATCCAACTCTCTATCGGACCGTAGTCCTTGTTCAACCAAAATCATCTTCGATTCCCACCAAGAATCCTAATTCATGTGTGAAACCTTAACCTGTTCATCTTCAAGAATTGCCCATAAATCGGTTGTCAATCATAAATCTATCTCAGAACTAAGTTCGGCGCTAGTGGTATTAATCATTTCCCCAAAGCAATCCATGGTATATGATTCTAAAACTTGAATAAAATCTTTTGGCATCTATGTGATCTATTCCCATCTCAGCAGAATCTTCCATTTGAGCAGAAAGAAAACACCCAGAGAGGCAACAACCAATTTTGTTTTGTCATGTGTTAACTCTAAATGGTACCAAAACCTTCAACACTCACCGATGGCTTGTAGCTCGTTGGCTAAGTAACATGATTACCTATCCACATTCCTCGAACTTGATCGGATCTTATTTGGTCGGATTCTTCTACATTAACTCGTTTCCATAAACAAGGTGACTACTTTCAAATAAACGAATCATCAAGGCGAAAGCTCATCAAACTCCTTCAAAACGGTTCTACTTGATCAGATTCTCCTTCATTGACTCATTTCCTCAACAAGGTGAGTACTTTCAGATGAACGAAACCTCAAGGTTAAAATTCGTAAAACTTCATCTTTCAATTGGCTTTAAGATAGTAAGTCTATATAGCAAATCTCATTCCTTCAACTCTGAACCTTTTTCATGAACATTGATCTTCGTAAAGAATCCTTTCATCTTCGAATTATGGTATGTTTTCGTTGTGGTGCCAATAGGTAGTGTTGATGGAGGGAAATCTCAGTGTTGACTCATAGGGCACCCTGAAATTCAAACACTAAATTCGATGCATGCTGGTTAAAGATACAAATGAAATGTAACACATATATCACGTAAATGAAACAATTAGTTGCAATTTACAAAGCACATAAAATAAGATGTTGCATAATCAAAGTCATAATGTGCACACAATCGTATAACTACAAAACAATTCATGCCGAAGGGTGAAAATATCAAGTCAAACAAATGCAATGTGCAGTTCTTCCTATGCCGTACGACCTAGACAGACTCGACACGACTCAAGAGCTCGGTTTTGCAACCTAGAGCTCTGATACCACTGAAGGATGTAACACCCCAAACGGAGGATGCCACATCCCCCGCACTAGGACCCCGACACGGTCAAGAAATAGAAAGTCCATGCCCGAATCCGAATCATAGCGAACGAGAGACCAACTCACACAGTAGGCTAGGCGGATCTCACTTGACAAACTCAGAGTGCGGAAGCAATTAAAACCAACAACAATAGATAGTGGAAGCCATTAATTCAACATACCAAACAATTGACGGGTTCAACTAGCATAGATACCTAATCCCGAATATCAAATTCATAATCCAACATAATAAACAGCATAAATATCATCAATGTCTAATAACATCCAAATACTAGCTTACTAACCCCACACGGGTCTAAGTCTAAGTAGAACATAAACATAATCTGCAAGTGTGAAACATAAGTATATAACATAAGTAAAGTATGCGACAATGCATCCTAACACCTACTAGACTGACAAGTGTGAAACATAAGTACATAACATAAGTAAAGTATGCGACAATGCATCCTAACACCTACTAGACTGACAAGTGTGACTCCAAACACTCACTTCCGCCTAAAAGGAATGCTGCAAACTAAAAGGTAAAATGAGGTGTCATTCAACTGACTGAGTGAGGGGGCTAACGCACACCCACAATATATATATACAGAGCACAACACATATCAAAAGGGGTGGACTCATGAATCGGGAATAGGTGTTGCATACCAAAGCGTTTCAAAGAAAAACCCAAATATATATGTATACATAGAAAACATTTTAAGAAACTCTATTCCGATTCATGATTCCCATAACATATCATATCATGTGCTCGGCGAGTACGAGCTTCCAACCTCAACTCCTCATATCATAACAAAACAGAAATAACATACCAACCTCAACTCTGGGTGATGGTAGGGTTGCGCGACCCTAACCATCCAGACTGTCGAGGGGAGTGCTAATGCTACTTAAACCCTCAGGACTCCGTTTCCCAACCAAACCTCCTGGTGGTTCCCGGTACATCCTCTTCGTATAGATGGAGACTACGTACAGGCCGAGCCCTGACGGCCCTATACCTTCCCAGGGATTCCTTACCCGTAGCTCCTGGGGCCCAGAACAGAACAGAACATATGCCAATCTTTCATGGCAATCTCGCTACAGAATCAGAACACAAATGGGTTTTCCAAAATAGCTTACATATGTCTCAAAAACTGGTTTATATATATATATATATATATATATATTTCCACGCTGCAGGGATAGCCCGCCCACGCAGGACTCACGCACTTACATTCCCACGCTGCAGGGATATCCTGCCCACGCAAGAATGCAAGCATAAGATCATAAAAATATCATGTTCAACACATACTTATTTATAGTAGGGTATACTCGCATGCAAGGATAGAAATCATCATTTAAAGGTCATAGGTCGCTTAACTATACAAAATCATAAACCTCACCTCGTGAAAGTAGAGTCTGAGAGTGTGAAGGGCCAGACACTCTAAACCTCGGGCCCACCGGCACCACCAAACTCTGTGACAAGACATACAGAAGCGTAGACTTAGACTCTATATGAACCAAACAAGACGCACGGCGTTGCTCAACCTGATTGTGGTTATGCATAAGTGATCATGTTGTGCTTGGATAAGGTGTCGTGGTCATTCAAGGCATATCAATACTCAACAATGTCATATTTACAAGCAACCGACACGCAATCCCATATCCAAAGATGCAAGATCAATTTAGGAAGTCAATGTATTCACAAAATGCATATTAAATCATCCAATGTCACAGGGTTCAATTATAATATTGGAATTAAGCATCGAGTTCATGACGAGTTATAAAGTGCATAAGTAAGAGCAACTTGATCTATAAACATATAAAGTTGTTGTACATAGATGGCATGAAACGGTATGATAAGTATACGAGGAATATAGGATAATTTGTTATGTCATGGACACGTTTAGGTGCACAAACAACATCAAACTTACAATTCAATTACTCCAATGTTTAAACTCAACAATATTCGAATTATAGGAGTTCAGTCCGAATTAATTACTAATTCCTTCCGGAAATCACACGTTTCTAACCATAAACTCTTAACTGTATAAATAATTAAATATTGTTACCCAACTTCACTATTTATCAGTTGTGCAGATTATGAACACTAGAACACAATTGTAGTTACACACAACTATTCATTGACTTATACTATATGAATTAAATAAGAGTCAAATTGTTATTTCCAATTATAAAATAACTACGTTGTGCATTCATTACTACAACAACATTAAGTGCGAATTGAAACAGGATACCAACTCCCAACTTAAATGTCAATTTATGAAACCATGATTTCACACGTTGACTTTGTTTAATTGAGAATCAGAAATGAAATACACCCAATCTCAAAAACGTCAAGTTATACATATAAGGATTCATAGATTAGTAATTGCAAGATTAATTCCAGAATTCAATTTCCATTCAATTACCAATACGAGCATTGATTACCAAGAGCCTTAAACCAATCGGCTTTCATGTTTCCAATTAAAATTAAAATTAAAATACAAACAGTTATACATTCATCACTTCAAGACCCCCAATTTCACTAATACGACAATTACAGATTATCATACTTGTTATAATTCGATTAATCACAAACATATACTCACACACACACGAGGGTTATATCCATTACTGTTCATTCTTAAACCAATTTATCGTCACATTACCAATCACATATACAAAGGTAGCCTTATACATATTCCATCAACAACAGATATTCACAAGATCAACATCTCTTGCCAATTACAACATTTCACCCAAACTTGAGTCAAGATTTCAATTGTTAACAACACAAGCCATTCCCGAAAAGACACCATGTAGATCTACAACTTAAGCGGACAATTAAATCATGCAAATAAATCCAGATTATCAAACTCAAATTTCACAATAAATTAACAATTAAATCCATACAAATTAAAGAGGAAACAGGGGAAAATTACAATTAAGAATAAGCGGGAGTGTTCACCGCGGTTGATGAAGGTGATGAACCGACTTATTTGCTGCTGTAGCTTTAAGGCAAGAGGGTGGCACCGACTGGAGTGGTGGTAGTCGACTGACGCGGCGGAGCAGAAGTGAAGACTGGATGATGGCGTTGGGGTGGCGCCTGGCAGTGAGATCGATGGTTGGTGAGGCTACCAGGGTTGGTGGAGGTAGCTTCACCCTTGTTCCGATCTGAACGAGAATGGAGAGATCAGAGCGATGGTGGTAGTTCGGGACGAATGCGAGGAGGGGAGAGGGAGAGACCTGATGGTGATGCCTGGCTGAAGTGGCGGCGAGTGAAGGTGGTGGTGGTGAACGAGAGAAGGGTTGGTGGTTGAAGGCTGGCCATCTTCCTTGTAACGAATGGCGAGGTGTGCGGCGGAGATGGTGGTGAAGGGTCGCGGGCAGATCCGCTGCTGCTGGTGGAGCAAAGGCTGGCGAATCGGTGGTGGCGAACTTGTCTTGGCGGTGGAGGTTGCTGAAGAAGAAGATGGTGGTTGGCCGGGGAAGAATGCGCAGATGGCGGCGACTGCGTAGGTGAAGAAGTTGGCACCGCTGTTGAAGATTGAGAGGGAGAAGGAGGCTGCGCTGCTATTGCGGGAAATGAAGAATGAGGCAGCAGTAGGGTTTCAGGTGTATAAAGAGGGTTTTCTTCCAAATTTGCAATCAAGTCCCTTAAAGGTTAAAGCTATACAATCAAGTCCACAAATTTAAGTATGATTTAAATCAAGCCCAATTAAAGTTTCGATAATTATAAAAGCACCCCTAGAATTGAAAGATAAAGTTCAATCAAGCCCAAATTGAATTTCGCATAATTAGAAATAGATCCCCAATTTTAATTAATTTCAAATCAGCCCACATAATTTAAATTAAAGAGTAATTAGGAATTAAACGTATATCTCAATTAAGTTCACAAATTTATATAAGATTGCAATTGAGTCAATTAAATTATTAAAACATGAATAAGGCAATTCAAGCACAAGCCGAGTTAAATAAATAACAATCTAATAGCACCAAAACGACATCGTATCTTGCTCCGAAAAATGCGGGGTGTTACAACCTTCCCCCCTTAAGAGAACCTGGTCCCTAGGTTCCACTACTGAGCTGGAAAAGCTTTGAGTGATAGTGTCTTAACCCTTCTCAAGGAGTTGCGTAAAACATAGCCTCCGTGGTGAAGTTTACTCTCATTGTCATTACTGAATATTTCTTGCGATGTCTCGTTGTCACTGGGATCCGTCTTAGTACTGGATCGTTGCTTTCATCAAGTTGTTCGACCATTCCCACAAGACGAATTGTTATCACTGCACTCATCTTCGATGGCGTCACTTGCAGACCATTATCAGGACAACGCGTAAACCAACCGCAACAAACAAGAGAGAATCCCTTCTCTCAGCACGTAAGTGAGAGAGCCCCGTCCCTCAGCACCCACAAGAGAGAGAACCCCGTCTCTCACGCACATAATTGAGAGAACCCCGTCTCTCAAGCACACAATTTAGAGAACCCCGTCTCTCAAGCACATAATGATAGAACCCCGTCTCTCAACCTAAGTCTGATAGATTTACACATCTCCCAAACATTCTAGTTTGAGAAAATCCAACATTTCTAAAAACCTTAGATTCAAGAGAATCCAACATCTCCGAATATCTAAGTACAAGAGAATCCAACATCTCTCGTGCACAAAACTTAGAAATAATCCAACATCTTCCTGGCACATAAATAGAGAGAATCCCACATCTCTCTAACACGTAAAAGAGCGAACCTAAGGTCTCTCTTGCAAATAAATCCACATATCAACATTCATACATACACAAATCAGAGTCACACTTGATGAAAAGTATGTTGTGCATGTTTGGTGTACCTTACACAACTGATATCGGTATCCCTTGAGTATAGATTCAACGCTCATACCTCGACTCAAGGGGGATATCGCGATGGAATCCCTGTAAAACAAGGTCACAGTATGTATGTATGTTATATGCGAGGTTAGTGAGCAATCAAGTGAGTTTTAAATCAGATAGACATGCTTAATCCACATAAACACGTAACTTATTCATTTCAGCAATAATTCACCAAAACAGATATTCCAGGTTATCAATGCTAGATCAAGTAGCCGCGTTATCACAATCAGAACAACGACAATCATCACACACATCAAACAAAACAAGATAAGAATACTTAAGCGATGCATGTATGCGAATGTCATGTATGCTTGGCGTACCGATCACCGTAGTGTCAAACTCTTGACAGGAAGTTGAGGTGAAGTTGTAGGAGTTGATTAAGCCGACAATGATGCAAAACTCCTCAACTGGACTTCTTCGTCTTGAATCCTTTGTGTGAAGAGGTTATCCAACAAGCATGCTTACAATCCAACTCTCTATCGGACCGTAGTCCTTGTTCAACCAAAATCATCTTCGATTCCCACCAAGAATCCTAATTCATGTGTGAAACCTTAACCTGTTCATCTTCAAGAATTGACCATAAATCGGTTGTCAATCATAAATATATCTCAGAACTAAGTTCGGCGCTAGTGGTATTAATCATTTCCCCAAAGCAATCCATGGTATATGATTCTAAAACTTGAATAAAATCTTTTGGCATCTATGTGATCTATTCCCATCTCAGCAGAATCTTCCATCTAAGCAGAAAGAAAACACCCAGAGAGCCAACAACCTATCTTGTTTTGTCATTTGTTAACTCTAAATGGTACCAAAACCTTCAACACTCACCGATGGCTTGTAGTTCGTTGGCTAAGTAACATGGTTACCTATCCACATTCCTCGAACTTGATCGGATCTTATTTGGTCGGATTCTTCTACATTAACTCGTTTCCATCAACAAGGTGACTACTTTCAAATAAACGAATCACCAAGGCGAAAGCTCATCAAACTCCTTCAAAACTGTTCTACTTGATCAGATTCTCCTCCATTGACTCATTTCCTCAACAAGGTGACTACTTTCAGATGAACGAAACCTCAAGGTTAAAATTCGTAAAACTTCATCTTTCAATTGGCTTTAAGATAGTAAGTCTATATAGCAAATCTCATTCCTTCAACTCTGAACCTTTTTCATGAACATTGATCTTGGTAAAGAATCCTTTCATCTTCGAATTATGGTATGTTTTCGTTGTAGTGCCAATAGGTAGTGTTGACGGAGGGAAATCTCAGTGTTGACTAATAGGGCACCCTGAAATTCAAACACTAAATTCGATGCATGCTGGTTAAAGATACAAATGAAATGTAACACATATATCACGTAAATGAAACAATTAGTTGCAATTTACAAAGCACATAAAATAAGATGTTGCATAATCAAAGTCATAATGTGCACACAATCGTATAACTACAAAACAATTCATGCCGAAGGGTGAAAATATCAAGTCAAACAAATGCAATGTGCAGTTCTTCCTATGCCGTACGACCTAGACAGACTCGACACGACTCAAGAGCTCGGTTTTGCAACCTAGAGCTCTGATACCACTGAAGGATGTAACACCCCAAACGGAGGATGCCACATCCCCCGCATTAGGACCCCGACCCGGTCATGAAATAGAAAGTCCATGCCCGAATCCGAATCATTGCGAACGGGAGACCAACTCACACACTAGGCTAGGTGGATCTAACTTGACAAACTCAGAGTGCGGAAGCAATTAAACCAACAACAATAGATAGTGGAAGCGATTAAATCAACATACCAAACAATGGACGGGTTCAACTTGCATAGATACCTAATCCCGAATATCAAATTCATAATCCAACATAATAAACAACATAAGTATCATCAATGTCTAATAACATCCAAATACTAGCTTACTAACCCCACACGGGTCTAAGTCTAAGTAGAACATAACATAATCTGCAAGTGTGAAACACAAGTACATAACATAAGTAAAGTATGCGACAATGCATCCTAACACATACTAGACTGACAAGTGTGACTCCAAACACTCACTTCCGCCTAGCTCAAGCCAAAAGGAATCCTGCAAACTAAAAGGTAAAATGAGGTGTCAGTCAACTGACTGAGTGAGGGCGCTAATGCACACCCATAATATATATATACAGAGCACAACACATATCAAAAGGGGTGGACTCATGAATCGGGAATAGGTGTTGCATACCAAAGCGTTTCAAAGAAAAACCCAAATATATATGTATACTTAGAAAACATTTTCAGAAACTCTATTCCGATTCATGATTCCCATAACATATCATATCATGTGCTCGGCGAGTACGAGCTTCCAACCTCAACTCCTCATATCATAACAAAACAGAAATAACATACCAACCTCAACTCCGGGTGATGGTAGGGTGGCGCGACCCTAACTATCCAGAAAGTCGAGGGGAGTGCTAATGCTACTCAAACCCTCAGGACTCCGTTTCCCAGCCAAAGCTCCTGGTGGGTCCCGATACATCCTCTTCATACAGATGGAGACTACGCACAGGCCGAGCCCTGACGGCCCTATACCGTCCCAGGGATTCCTTACCCGTAGCTCCTGGGCCCCAGAACAGAACAGAACATATGCCAATCTTTCATGGCAATCTCGCTACAGAATCAGAACACAAATGGGTTTTCCAAAATAGCTTACATATGTCTCAAAAACTGGATTATATAAATATATATATTCCCACACTGCAGGGATAGCCCGCCCACGCAAGAATGCAAGCATAAGATCATAAAAATATCATATTCAACACATACATATTTATAGTAAGGTATACACGTATGCAAGGATAGAAATCATCATGTAAAGGCCATAGGTCGCTTAACTATACAAAATCCTAAACCTCACCTCGCGAAAGTAGAGTCTGAGAGTGTGAAGGGCCAGACACTCTAAACCTCAGGCCCACCGGCACCACCAAACTCTGTGACAAGACATACAGAAGCCCAGACTTAGACTCCATATGAACCAAACAAGACGCACGACATTGCTCAACATGATCGTGGTTATGCATAAGTGTTCATGTTGTGCTTGGATAAGGTGTCGTGGTCATTCAAGGCATATCAATGCTCAACAAGGTCATATTTACAAGCAACCGACACGCAATCCCATATCCAAAGATACAAGATCAATTTAGGAAGTCAATGTATTCACAAAATGCATATTAAATCATCCAATGTCACAGGGTTCAATTATAATATTGGAATTAAGCATCGAGTTCATGACGAGTTATAAAGTGCATAAGTAAGAGCAACTTGATCTATAAACATACAAAGTTGTTGTACATAGATAGCATGGAACGATATGATAAGTATACGAGGAATATAGGATAATTTGTTATGTCATGGACACGTTTAGGTGCACAAACAATATCAAACTTACAATTCAATTACTCCAATGTTTAAACTCAACTATATTCGAATTATAAGAGTTCAGTCCGAATTAATTACTAATTCCTTCCGGAAATCACACGTTTCTAACCATAAACTCTTAACTGTATAAATAATTAAATATTGTTACCCAACTTCACCATTTATCATTTGTGCAGATTATGAACACTAGAACACAATTTTAGTTACACACAACTATTCATTGACTTATACTATATGAATTAAATAACAGTCAAATTGTTATTTCCAATTATAAAATAACTACGTTGTGCATTCATTACTACAACAACATTAAGTGCGAATTGAAACAGGATACCAACTCCCAACTTAAATGTCAATTTATGAAACTATCATTACACACGTTGACTTTGTTTAATTGAGAATCAGAAATTAAATACACCCAATCTCAAAAACGTCAAGTTAGACATATAAGGATTCATAGATTAGTAATTGCAAGATTAATTCCATAATTCAATTTCCATTCAATTACCAATACGAGCATTGATTACCAGGAGCCTTAAACCAATCGGCTTTCATGTTTCCAATTAAAATTAAAATTAAAATCCAACCAGTTATACATTCATCACTTCAAGACCCCCAATTTCACTAATACCCCAATTACAGATTATGATACTTGTTATAATTCGATTAATCACAAACATATACTCACACACACACGAGGGTTATATCCATCACTGTGCATTCTTAAACCAATTTATCGTCACATTACCAATCACATATACAAAGTTAGCCTTATACATATTCCATCAACAACAGATATTCACAAGATCAACATCTCTCGCCAATTACAACATTTCACCCAAACTTGAGGCCAGATTTCACTTGTTAACAACACAAGCCATTCCCGAAAAGACACCATGTAGATCTACAACTTAAGGGGACAATTAAATCATGCAAACCAATCCAGATTATCAAACTCAAATTTCACAATACACTAACAATTAAATCCATACAAATTAAAGAGGAAATAGGGGAAAATTACAATTGAGAAGAAGCGGGAGTGTTCACCGCGGCTGATGAAGGTGATGAACCGACTTATTTTTTGCTGCTGCTTTAAGGCAAGAGGGTGGCGCCGACTGGAGTGGTGGTTGTCGACTGACGCGGCGGAGAAGAAATGAAGACTGGATGATGGGTTGCGGAAGGCATAACTTGAGTTCGGGAATTCGGATTCGAATTCCGGAAGTAGCGCCGGACTCGTAACGAAGAAAGGGAACCAAGGAACCTAATTTTGTATTTTTCTAAACCCGTTTGATCCTCCTAATTTTGTCCAAAACGAACAGCTCTCGCAGATTTGCCACCCTTCATTAAAATAGCCATAACTCACTCATTGCTTAACCAAATACCTTGATTCTCGAGCCCATTTAACCATGGTTTAACCCTCTAACCATTACTCATGCTCTCATTTTCGGACACAACAGAGAGAGAGAGATAGATAGAGGAGCCTGGAAATTGAGACCAAAGGGAGAAAGAAGAAAAGAGAACAACCACTATTCACCAAGGGCAATTTTGAGCTCGTTCGACCTCTGATCTTCATCGAATTGATGAGGTAAGCTCATATTCTTGTTGTTCATCTTCTTTCCTTTCTTTTGAGTGCTTATTTTTTGAATTCCATGATGATTTGGGCATGTTATGAATTTATAGATGAATAGTTAGGTCTATTTGATGAATTGATGGATTCTTGCCTTCCCTTGATGTAACACTTGGATTAAAGCTGAATATATGATCACCTTGACTTCCTTACTGCATGAGTGATGAATTATTTCCTGGATTTTGAGCGAAAATCGAACCACCATGGCCGCTACTTGAAGAAACTTGAGCTTGAAGATGACATATGACCCCTTTTGCTCCTTCCTTGATTGTTGTTCGGTTTTGAGTTGTTATGGAGTAAGTTTTGTGTGTTTTTCTTGCCTTATTACTGCCCCTTGTTTTGCCTTCCGTCCTGAGCTGCTGTTGCTTCATGGGAGAAGAGAAACAGGGGCGTTGCTGCGCCACGCAGTCGCGACTACGACTGTGTGGAGTTCATGGGCGTGACCCAAATTCTGCCAAACTTTGACTTTTGCTCGCTGATCTGCTGCTCATGGTGTTGGTTGAGGCAGCGACCAGTTTTAAACTGAGTTTAGGTCGCGGCCGTGACCTCTTTTTGGGGATGTTTCGACCTGTGTGACTGCTACTGCATGGAATGGTTGTTTTCTTCGTTTCGTTCATTTTTGCTTGGCTTTCCTTGCTTAACTATGATTAATATATGATGTTAACTTGTTATATATCATGTTATGTTGCTTTATTATGAATTATTACATGATTTTGATGCTCCTTTATGTCATATATGACAATATATGCCTTATAAGCTCTTATACGTGCATGAATGAATTAACGCTTTGATTCCTTGCCTAGCATGTGATTTCTTTGATCATCCCTTGAAATGTATGCATGGTAAACACGTTATATGATATGTTACGTTCGTTGCATGAGACTTATGAATTTGTTTGATGTGAATTATGTGATCTATGACATAATATGAATTTGTATGCCTTAAGTCAAATATTATTTCACGTTCTATGCATCCATTGTCTCTTTAATTAACTTCAAGTTAATGAATGCTCGCGGTATGCATTATATGACTTAGAATGAGTTTAGTTGACGTGTGATGAGTTTGTTTCTTGGATTAATTGTGTGATATTTCGATATTTGCTCTGATATGCCTAGATGTGAAGTTTATATGAAGTGCACTGCATCATTTGCATTCATACGCATATGCCGAGCGTATATATGGTTCATTTTGAGTCTAAGTTTGTCTTTTAATGTTTGTTTTGCTCAGGGAAGTATCCCATTGGTGACGAGGTCATTCCGTAGATGTTGGTTTTATCCTTTTGGCCCGGTTCGTGACAAGTACATCCCTCAAAGTTCACGGGAGAGAAGATTACAGGAATTTTTGGACCTCAAACAAGAAAACCAGACCGTTGAGGATTTTATTTTAGAGTTTGAGAGGCTTGCTCCTTATGCCTCTCACATTACGGACAATGATACTTTGAAGGCCCGAAATTTTGTACACGGGTTAAGAGGAGATATTCAACGGGCTTTGCAAGCTGCTACGGTGGATACATGGTCTAAGGCAATAAGGAAAGCTATTAAAGTCGAGGCCGAACAACGGAGATTGGAACCCCAAACCTACCCGGGGCAAGAGTTCGAAGCAACTCCGAGTTGGGAAAGAGGCCGAAAGGACTTCTCGATGCTACTAAGAAGACCCGACTTCCAGCCCCGGACCCGATACGCACTCTACTGGACCCTATTCGATGCTCTTACTGCAAGAGACCAAATCACACGGAGGAGACTTGTAGGAAGAAATTGGGAGCTTGGTTTGGATGTGGAGAATTAGCACATAAAGTGAGTTTTTGCCCGACAAACCCGAATCCAAGACCTTTGAATATGACGTCTGCAAGGTCCCCGGAACAAGCTCAAGCTAATGTGATGCAGGTCGAGGAGGAAGTGATGCCAAGGTTGAGGTCGAGGCTAATACCATTTTCGCAGTGCAAGGTATTATAAACATTCATAGCATTTCATCTTATGCATCATTTCATTTTGGGGGTAACCCACTTCTCTATTTTGCCTACTTGTCTCCTTAGTGCGTGTGCCCATAATTTGCGTGTGGTGCTCTTTTTCTCGTATTACTTGCGCTTGTGCTTATTGTTGCTCAGTTGTCCTTAGAGATAACTTGGAGAGTAGGAGTGTTCTAGCTCTATGGTAAGTCGAGGGTGGTGACTCTACCGAGCTTCCAAGATGATCCAATGACCGTGAGAAGGTACAAGTGGGGGTAGTCCGGTGACAACGCCACTCATGTATCTTCGAGCTCTTGAGTTAGCTTGAAATGAATCGAACGGTGGGTGTTGAATCTCGTTTAGACCCTCTCATCGTGCGAGACAAATCGAGTTGCTTCTAGTCGGAACCAAGTTATGAAGGAGCCCTCCGTCAACATTTGAAGAATCAAACCCCTTGTGCTAGAAGACCTTTCTTGAGCTAACCCTCGTCAGGACGTCATGAACCTCGAACTTGGGTGAATACGAGAGAGTTGCTCGCAGTTCTTGCTTGAGGAGGCGGACCTGGAGGACCAGGTCCTTCCAAGGGGGGTAGTTTGTAACATCCAAACTTTTCGGCCTTCCAGGTACCAAGTCACAAGTGTGCTAAGTGCGCATATAATTAATTAAATATGCGATTACATGATTTATTTGAATATTTGAATATTTATTATATGCCTTACATTTAAGTTTTGAACGTTTTTTAACCTTTTCGACCCGTTTTTAATTCGTTTAACCTCATTTTCAACCCTGTTTTTCATGATAACTTGCCATACATGAATTATGTGATTTATAAATTTATTTACATGCTCGTTTATTATTTTAGAACTCATTTGATACGGCTTTGACGCCGTTTTATTTTTGAAAAACTGGAGAGCCTAACTTGTTTTAGCCCGTCTTGGGTTCCGGAAGGCATGACTTGAGCTTGGGAATTCGGATTCAAATTTCCAAAGTAGCAACGGACTAGTAATGGAGAAAGGGAACTAAGGAACCTAACATTGTATTTTTATAAACCCGTTTGATCCTCCGAATTTCGCCCTAAACGAACAGCTCGCGCAGATTTGCCACCCTTCATTAAAATGGCCATAACTCACTCATTTCTTAACAAAATGTTAGGAATAGTTCCCTGGAAAGCCGATTGTATATCCGCTTTGTGCTTTTCCTTATTGTAATCACAGACAATCTTTGAATGAAATAACGAATTGAGGCAACACTTCCTTATATGCTCTTGTTTGGTATGCGTTTACTTTATCTGTGCATGTATAAGAACTCCCCTAATCCTGATGACTTTAGGACTCTACCATTTAGGTAAAATGGTTCATAAAACAAGCCCTATATCACATAAGTCATGATTAGTAAAATACTCCAAGCCGATGAGTCCTACAGACAGTGAGAGTGTCAACCTGACTCCTATAAGGCTTGCTTGTGTGATCACGCCCTTAAGAAGGACCACCTTGTTTCATGGAGGTGCAAAGTGTATAGTTGATACGTGCGTGATACATGAGGGTGCTTACTTTAATAAGTAAGTTCACTGAGGTGCCCCGTTTGAGAACATTCCTAAATGTGAAAGGAAGTTTCTATTTTAGGAAATAGAAACTTCCAGATTAGGAAATATCTCACGAGTCATTAATGTGATTAATTGATCCTTAGACTTGAGGTTCCTTGTCACTTTATGAGTTAACTCTGTAGTCTTAGGTATAAGCTTTAAAGGGTGTCGCCTTAGACAACTGATTCAAGGCTTATGCTGGGGCTGCACAAGTGATTCATGAAAGTGAATGAGAATCAAGAAAGGACCTACACTTGCATTTGCAAGGTGATCTCTTATTGTGTAAGTCATTCATATGCCATATGGAGTCCTTCGCCAAGGCAGAAGATCAAGACATCAAGAACAGGGTTTCTTGGATTGAGATCAAATGGATATGAAATGCACTTAGCTTTAAGACCGGATTATTAGGGTTCTGATTATTCCCTTGCCCTAGATCTTGGTTGAGAGATAGTAAGTAGGAGGATTGTATCTCACATGAATCAATGACTTAAAGGTTCTGTCGAATCCGAACATTCCAATTCAGCTAGGGGTTAAACACCTGTTGCTAGACTATGGTCATTTAATCTGTGGACTGATTAATTAATTAGTGAATTAATTAATTAGGGTCACTGCTAATTGAATTGAGAACCTAGAGGGTCACACACAACAACTTGGTTACATGAGTTGAGGCTCAAAAATGATTAAACGAGTTAATCGGGCCAAGAGGGTTCCACACGTGTGAAATCACACGTGTGGCTCACGTGAGTGACACGTGTCACTGTGACACGTGTCACACACGTGTGAATATATATATATTGTATATATATGTATTAAATTATTAAATGTGTTAATTATTTAATAGACTTTGGTTTAATTTTGAATTAAAAAGAAAGTCTAATTTTGGAGAAAAATAATCTAGTTAATTAATTAGATAAAATAAGTTATTTATTTTAAATAAATAAAGTATAAAATTATCCAAAAATAGTTTGGATATTTTTAGCTCTCTTGGAAGTTGATTTGAATTTGATTTCAAAGTCAAAGTCAAATTACTTGATGATCAAGTAATAGGAGAGAGAGAGACCAAAATCCTAGCCCATAAAGGACTAGGAATTTCGGCCACTCCCCTCTTATAAATAGGGGAGCTCGAGCTCCCGTTAGAGCTAATTGGCAATTCTTTTGGTTCATGTGTTGAACACCTTCCTTTCTCCAAGATTAAATAAAACCCTAGGTTAAGCCTAAACACTAACTAGAGAACTAGCATCCTTACTAGTTAGATTGTGATCAAGTTGGTGGACTTTCTCTAGAGACTTCAAGTTAGAAGTTTGAAGATTCGAGCTTTACCAAGGAGAGGGGATCAAGCCGCGAGAAGAGCGTTCTTGGGTGGCTTGAAACGCTTCAAGAAAGAATAAAAGAAAAGTAAGTTTTCTATCTTTACGAATTTGGATACACGATTGCGAGTTCAAGATCCTTTTGTTGGGAAATTTTTTTAAATTCCGCTGCTTTCTGATTCGTGTTTTCCAACAAGTGGTATCAGAGCCACCTCGTTAATCGTGTTTCTGATTCGTCTCAATTATACTAAATTTGGTAGAAATTCTTATGCTTGATGCGATTAAGTATTTGTAATTGTTTTAGAAAGCCTGAATTACGAAACTGTATTTTTTCCTGAAAGTTTCTGAAAATTGGTTTTTGCAAAATTTAATTTTTGAAAACTATTTTAGATTTAAAACTGTATAAACTGTTTTTGGATTTCTTGGATTGGTTTTGCTTTTGCACGAAAACACGATACGAAAATACGGAATACGGCGAACACGCGAAACCCCGCGCGCGAAGGAGTCGCGCGCACGGGCTTCGCGCACACCGCCCAACTGGCCTAGGCGCGCGCAGGGCAGCCGCCCAGCACCCTTCCGCAACCGCGCGGGAGGCCCTTCCGGGCGCGCCTGCCCAGGGCGGCCGAGACTGGCCGCCCACCGTCGCCCGCACCGTCCCAGCAGGAGCTGCGCGCTCCAGCGCGCGGCGTGATCCGATTTTTTGTATTTCGTGCAATCTAGTCCCAATTTTTATTTTAATTTTAAAATTTTATTTTTTTAATATTTATTTTAATTTTTGAATAAAACTTAAAATTGGGATTTTTGAGAAATTGAAACGGTTTATATTTTGGGAAAATACAATCTTTGATAAAATTATTAATTTTCAGAAATTAATTGGAATTATATTTGTTTTGGTAATTTGGGATTTATTGAAAATTTTTATAAATAAGACTCGCATCAAGTCGTGTTTTAAGTCATTAGGACTTGAAACGGGAATTTTAATTTATTGGTTAAATTTAAATTCTCGCAAAAGCATGTTAGGTGATCATGGGTTTAGATCTATGTATGGTTTTAATTTATGCACATGGATGGTTTAAATTGGGGTTGGAGCCCTATAGTTGCGTTTTTCAATTGAGGTTGGAGCCTCACTTATGTGCGTACTGTTATGTGATTTATTATGTGGCTTTCCATATTACTGTTTTTGAGGCCGGGGTATGCCCCGTGTAATTGTCTAAGGCCAATATGAAGATTGAGCCTTATTACTTTATGTCTTTTTCTTTTTATTGTAATTTGAGAGTAGAGATAGGTGGTGAGGTTTTTATTTTCATTTTGGAGACAATGCACCCATGGAGTAAGATGGACCACATTCAAGTAACAAGGAGGCCATAAGTGAAGACCCCTCAAAATGTTAGGGAGGGGAATCTCAATTGTTAAATGTAATAGAGATAGGGCTCGTATTTTGTTACCGCTTTCCCTTATGTGATTTGAACTGTTTATGTGACATGTATGTTAGAACTTGTGATTGTGGAGTGGCTCCCACATATCACGCATAAGATAGGTACAACCCATGATCATTACATGTTAGTATCATGCTAGCACATGTTATCTGTTTATGTGCTTGTTTGAAATTCATTTAAGTGTACTTGCATTAATCAAGACTAATAAAAATTGGATAACATATATGTTGGTGAGGTCGAACCGGACAACTCTCCAGTTGATTCGAAAATTCCCATTAAATATTATGCTAATTTCGAACAAATAGGTGTTTAATTCGAGATGCAAATTTTGAATTAAATTCCTAGCATTCCATCAATAGGTTTCAAGTTTAGTAAGTGAAGCTAGTTGTTGTCCGCGAGTCGTGGGATAGCTAGTGGAGCTTATTAGTTCTTGGTTACCTAATTGATCATTTTAAATGGTCAATATTTCGTGGTCAATTTTAGCAAGGGCGATGTCCGCGAGTCGTGGGTCGTTCGAACTAAGTTTTGGTCATGATCTTATGATTGATGGGTTTAGCTTAATGCCTAAGTAAATATGGATGTCGCACGAGTCGTGGGTCCATATTGAAAGATAGGTGATGCAAAAACAATTACTAAGAGTTCTAACGGAGTTAGAATTGGTAAGTCGTACCTACCTAGGGTTCTTACTTAGAATGTCTGCGAGTCGTGGGTTCGAGGTAAAATGCCTAGGATCTTAGTACCCATTGGGAAATGTGTTCCTCTTAGATCTTTGGGAATTCTAGATCTTTGAAAAACAGTGTGAGCTACATTAGATTAAAGACCTTATCTTTGTATATCGTTATAATTCAGCATGCTCACTAGTTCTCTGTTTTACCATTTAGGTCGTAGATTCTATGATTCTCTACGTGTTTTGAAATGGCAACCAAAAACCCTCTTGTATCGATCCTCGAGTCAAACAAGTTGACTGGTCCCAACTATTCTGATTGGCTGAGGAATCTAAAAATCATTTTAGATTCTGAGAAGAGAACTTATGTTCTCTTCGAAGGGGAGCCTAGTCCCGAAGGGGAGGCTCCCACTCGGGCCGAGCGGGACGCGATTCAGAAGTGGAAGGATGATAATCTCCAAGCCCGTTGCCTTATGTTGGCTAACATGTCTCCGGACTTGCAAAGACTGTTAGGAATAGTGCCCTAGAAAGCCGATTGTATATCCGCTTTGTGCTTTTCCTTATTGTAATCACAGACAATCTTTGAATGAAATAACGAATTAAGGCAACACTTCTTTATATGCTCTTGTTTGGTATGCGTTTACTTTAGCTGTGCATGTATGAGAACTCCCCTAATCCTGATGACTATAGGACTCTACCATTTAGGTGAAATGGTTCATGAAACGAGCCCTATATCACATAAGTCATGATTAGTAAAATACTCCAAGCCGATGAGTCCTACAGACAGTGGGAGTGTCAACCTGACTCCTCTAAGGCTTGCTTGTGGGATCACGCCCTTAAGAAGGACCACCTTGTTTCATGGAGGTGGAAAGTGTATAGTTGATACGTGCGTGATACATAAGGGTGCTTACTTTAATAAGTGAGTTCACTGAGGTGCCCCGTGTGAGAACATTCCTAAATGGGAAAGGAAGTTTCTATTTCAGGAAATGGAAACTTCCAGATTAGGAAATATCTCACGAGTCATTGATGTGATTAATTGATCCTTAGACTTGAGGTTCCTTGTCACTTTATGAGTTAACTCTGTAGTCTTAGGTATAAGCTTTAAAGGGTGTCGCCTTAGACAACTGATTCAAGGCTTATGCTGGGGCTGCACAAGTGACTCGTGAAAGTGAATGAGAATCAAGAAAGGACCTACACTTGCATTTGCAAGGTGATCTCTTATTGTGTAAGTCATTCATATGCCATATGGAGTCCTTGGCCAAGACAGAAGATCAAGACATCAAGAAAAGGGTTTCTTGGATTGAGATCAAATGGATATGAAATGCACTTAGCTTTAAGACCGGATTATTAGGGTTCTGATTATTCCCTTGCCCTAGATCTTGGTTGAGAGATAGTAAGTAGGAGGATTGTATCTCACATGAATCAATGACTTAAAGGTTCTGTCGAATCCGAACATTCCAATTCAGCTAGGGGTTAAACACCTGTTGCTAGACTATGGTCGTTTAATCTGTGGACTGATTAATTAATTAGTGAATTAATTAATTAGGGTCACTGCTAATTGAGTTGAGAACCTAGAGGGTCACACACAACAACTGGGTTACATGAGTTGAGGCTTGAAAATGATTAAACGAGTTAATCGGGCCAAGAGGGTTCCACACGTGTGAAATCACACGTGTGGCTCACGTGAGTGACACGTGTCACTGTGACACGTGTCACACACGTGTGTATATATATATTATATATATATATTAAATAATTAATTAGTTAATTATTTAATAGACTTTGGTTTAATTTTGAATTAAAAAGAAAGTCTACATTTGGAGAAAATAATCTAGTTAATTAATTATGAATTAATTAATTAGATAAAAATAAGTTATTTATTTTATAATAAATAAAGTATAAAATTATCCAAAAATAGTTTGGGTATTTTTAGCTCTCTTAAAAGTTGACTAGAATTAGAATTCAAAGTCAAAGTTGGAAAATACTTGATGATCAAGTAATAGGAGAGAGAGGAACCAAATCTTTTCCCAACTAGGATTTGGATCGGCACCCTCTCTCTATAAATAGGGGAGCTCGAGCTCCTTATGGAGCTAATAGGCAATTCTTGGTTCATGTGTTGAACACCTTCCTTTCTCCAAGATTAAATTAAACCCTAGGTTAAGCCTAAACACTAACTAGAGAACTAGCATCCTTACTAGTTAGATTGTGATCAAGTTGGTGGACTTTCTCTAGAGACTTCAAGTTAGAAGTTTGAAGATTCGAGCTTTACCAAGGAGAGGGGATCAAGCCGCGAGAAGAGCGTTCTTGGGTGGCTTGAAACGCTTCAAGAAAGAATAAAAGACAAGTAAGTTTTCTATCCTTACGAATTTGGATACACGATTACGAGTCCTATATCCTTTTGTTGGGAAAATTTTTTAAATTCCGCTGCTTTCTGATTCGTGTTTTCCAACAAGTGGTATCAGAGCCACCTCGTTAATCGTGTTTCTGATTTGTCTCCATTATTCTGAATTTGGTAGAAATTCTTAGGCTTAGATGCGAATTAGGTATTCATGAGTTCTTTTAGAAAGCCTGAAATACGAAACTGTAATTTTTCCTGAATTTCTGAAACTGTTTTCTTAAATTGTGTTTTTGAAAACCGTTTTGATTGAAATATATTTAAATCGAATTTTTAATTTTTGGATTGAACCGGGTTTTCGAGAAACCCAAAAATACGAAACGAACACGAAAAGCAACGAGCCTAGGCGTGCTAGCACGTCGCACGCCCAGGCCCGTCGCCGCCGCCCAGTTCCTCCCGCAACAGCGCGGGAGCCGTTCCAGGCGCGCCTAGGCGCGCCCGTCCAGCCCGTCACGCAACCGCGCGGGACGCCTGCCTAGTCGCGGCGGGCGCATGCCGCGCGCTGTGCGCGCGCTGCTGCGCGTCTGTGCCTCGCGCGGCTAGGCCCCTTTTCGGGCCGGTTTTCGTGTTTCGTGTTTTTCGTGTTTTCAGTCTGTAAAATCCCGATTTAATTTTATTTTAATTTTATCTTTTAAAATCAGTTTTGTAGCACCCCGCACGTGAGGCGCCACATCCCCCGCACTAAGGCTCAACACGAGTAACGAAACAGTAAATTCGCACCCGTATCAAACCCTAGCGAACGGGAGACAAACATAAAAACCTTCCTAAGCTAGGCGGAGCTAGACCCTCCAATGATAACCAATCAACAAAATAGAATGCATAGCAAACCAAAGTTCGATCATACAAACCATAAATGGAATTCGGGCTCTTCAGGCCTCTTTTAAAACATAGCAAAGCCCAGTAAGGTCAATTCAATAACAGTTACATAAATATTCAAGTTCGGAACTACAGAATCGAATCAAACATAAATCAAGTACATGAGTGAGTGCAAAGACTCTCCTAACCTAACTCGACCAACTTACAGACTCCAAACGTCTCCGCCTAGCCCGAAACTCCAGAGTCAAACCTGCGCACTAAAAGATTGGGGGAGGGAGAGGGTCAGTCTCTAGAAGACTGAGTGAGCAGGAGCGATACATATATATATAAAACATGCACATGCAAGTCATAGATTCCGAACAAGGTTTTGTTGGCAATTAGTTCCCTAAAAGGGCAAGAGAATGATTAACCAATGCTCGGATTTTATGACTAATTCATATTAAATTCATTCCATTCGTAAATCATACTTAAATATAAGGCTCGGCGAGTGAGCGTGCACAACCTCCATCCAAACTCCGACCGTGTACGACAATTATCAATAATATATTGATTAGGTGATCATGCAATATATCATAATACAGGCAGACCATAAATCAAGTCATATCCTAAATATATTTGTTTGGGCAATCCGATTCCCGGCATTCCCGCACAGTGCCTATCAATCGATAATCAATCAGTCAATCAATCATTCAATTATAATTAATTCCAACCTTCTTCCTCCGGGTTGGTGGTGGGTTTGCAAGGCCCGACCACCTCCGTCTTTGACCAAAAGGGGTTACATGACTCCCCAGATGGCACTCAGCTCCCTTTCCCCGCCAATCTCCTGACGAGGTCCAGTACCGCTGTCTAGTAGTGGGACTAGTATATGGGATCCCCGTCAGCCCTTGCTTCCTCGGTTAGCCACATATACTAAGTCCCGGGGCCCGTGAATATAACATCTCTACATCATCTCGCCAAAACATATCAATACATACATAGTATACATACTATAAGAAATCATACCTTACCGGGTAATTCGGCATATGCTATATACGTACCTCTCCGTGTCATCCTAATCCATAGCTAGCATGAAGACACACGGTTTGGAGCATAGCCTCATTACAAAACCATTTTTAAGCTTATGTACGCTCATACATATAATTCAGAAGGATTTACTCGATAACTTCATTTGAAAACCATATATATATATAATCATACGGTTTTGGCCAAAGCTTTTCACATAAGGGTTGTAGGGTTTGTTACATAGCTAAAACGAAAACCACCCTCACCTGAACCGTGAAGAAACAAGGATCGAACACCAAGTGCCTGAACGATCAAAAGCTCTCCACCTGGAGACGAACTGTACCAAAGACCACAAGACGTGTTCGTGAGACTCAAGACTCTTAATGAACCATATATGACGCACGGCAATGAAGTGAATATGACATGAATGCATAAATGATCATATTATATCATAAAAATGTTCATGTGCGCGATTAAGGAATTTAAAACATATAATTCAAATCATTCATTCATAATATTCATATAACTTTTCATAAATTCATAAATTCATAATTCATAATTCATATCAATTAATTTAACATTCAATTAATAAGCATAACACATATAATATTCATATTCACATATAGGGATAAAATAAATAAAACATTCAATCAAAAGTCAGTCGAATAAATACGCGAAATAGAATTCAATTAATTTCAATAATTAAATTAAATCAAATAATAATTGAAATATATAATAAATATATATAATATATAATATATATATAATATACAATATATAATATATATACATATACACACGTACACTTACACACACACACCCATGCATGCACAATATATATATTATATACTAAATACAACCATGCATGCATTATATCACAACACACACCTCATATATATATATATATATAATTACGTACACACACATAACATGCATGCACATAAGCACAAATATATATACACAAACAACACCACTCCCATGCATGCCATACACACACGCTGCACCAGAATTGCAGCAACAAAACTCAGTAAAAGAAGCAACACAAGCCATGGAAGCATCAGCAGCAACAGCCCAAGAAAACAGCAAAATAAATCAAGCAAAACGGGGTGACACGGGGGTGTCACCCACAAAGCTTGGACCGAGACACCCCCGTGTCTCGGTACAGAAAAGCCAGCCCTCACAGCACCCCCGTTCCTCGCTGGAACGGGTAGAAAGGACACGCCCGTGACAGCAGCAGCAGCTCCCTCAGTTTTGACAGAAATGCGCAGGAAACAGAGCATGAAAAAGCGTAGGAAATTCAAGCAACAATTGCAACACAATAAGGTCCAAATTGCTGCTACAACTCAACCAATATACACACTAAAAATACATGAAAGATGACAGCAAAAAGGAGAAGGAAAACAGCAGTTTTGACAGCAATTTCAGTCCAGAAAAACAGGGCAACCGCGGGAAAAACAGGGCACGACTGAACTCAACCACTCCGATTCCATTCAAGTCCAAAAGTTCATCAAATGTGCAGCAAAATATCATATAATCAACACATAATCAGTTCCAAAAGGGATCAATCAAGACATGAAGGTGTACGTGACATTTACGTGAGATTTTCTGAAAATTGTCATAAATGATATATCATAAATACTTCAACAACCATGTAATCAATGATCATAAATGAAATGAGGATGTCAAAATAATCAAACTCAAGCTTGGAATCATTCAAAACCATTGAGAAATGAAGAAAATCAAGATTTGTCCAAAATCACCTCATTTTCGGAATTTTGGCCCAGAATGGATGAAACCAAGCTCAAAATCATGAATGGAAAGATGAAAATGACCAGAATTACTCATACAATATAACCCTAAGCTTACCTTGATGATTGGTTGAAGTTTGGATGAGATTTGAGCTCCAAAATCTCTATGGTTTGAAGGGTTACGGGTCTGGGATTCAGAACAGAAACTTTGGCTCAGTTTTGGGGCTTGTGAGAGGATTATCTTGGTTAGGGCTTGTTATGTCATGGTAAAGGGTTGAGTTAGGGTTTCAAAGAATCAAACTATAGTTAATTTGGTTATGGTTTAGCCAAGATATAGTTGAATTAGTGTAACAAGGTCATGTTGGTCGCCGATTCGTCTTTCGGTTGAAATTCGAAGGTTCAAACGACTTAGGAAAAATGTAAGGCTAGGTTTACTAAACTCGAATCTTCGTTACGAGTTCAGCGGATTTGACGAAACTCGAATCCGAGTTCCCGAGCTCAAGATATTAAATTCGGAACCAAGGGTACGCTAAGTGCTCGTTAGCTCCCGTTTTGGTTCCTCAATTAAAATTAAATTCGTTAACCTATCAAATGAATTCAAAAACATAAATTTAGTATAAAATCATGTTCATAACACATATATGTACAACATATTACAAAATCGTGGCAATTTGATATCATTTCATATAAAAACGAAGCACATACATGCAAAATGAAATAAAATTCATGCATGAATATATTAATCCCATGCAATTCATGCAAAATTGAAATAATCCCATGCGAAATGATTCCCATGCAAAGTATGATTTCATGCATGCATATATTAATATTCCCCATGCATGCATATTAATCTCACGTAATATATATATATAATTAAGTAATTAATTAAAACATGATTAATTTAACATAACACTTAATTAGCAT
Organism: Lantana camara; assembly: GCA_037501455.1. NCBI lineage: Eukaryota > Viridiplantae > Streptophyta > Magnoliopsida > Lamiales > Verbenaceae > Lantana > Lantana camara. The sequence goes on from CM074855.1 coordinate 100,616,564, forward strand.
AATCATTAAATTAATAATAAAATACATAAACATATATGTATACTTAAAGAAATAGTTATATATATATATATATATATAATACGACATATATATACTTTAGAGTTAATAATAAATAAAAAAAATTAAACTATAATAAAATTGATTAATAACAATTATAATAAAATAAAATATAAAACACCTAAAACAATTAATCACATAATTAAATAATTAAATTGCGCAATTTAGAAGCAAATATGACATATTAATAAAATTGAAAAACCGGGGCGTTACAATCTCTCCCCCTTAAAAGAATCCGTCCTCGGATTCACTGCACGCTTAAAACCACCAATAAGAGATTCCCCCTCTCTTGCAAGCAACAAGGAGAGAGCCCCGTCTCTCAAGCAGCAATGAGAGAACCCCGTCTCTCCAACAATAATGAGAGAACCCCGTCTCTCGCAAGCAAAGAGAGTACCCCGTCTCTCAAACAAAAATAAGAGAATCCCCGTCTCTTAACCGAAAATAAAGCAAGGGAGTCTCCAATACTCCCAAGCAACTCACGCAAAACCCAAATTTAAAATCACGTAAGGCACCCAAAGCAAGTAATAAACGTCGTTCACATCGATATTCAATTACTCCAAGTAATTTAACACTGTACAGATCAAAACACCTAACATAAAATTTATATAAGTTAAATTTGCATGGATGCATGTATCATGAATGCTATAAGTACCGTTCACCGAAGTTTCAAAGTTTAGAATTGAGAGTTGTCGTTGTCCAGGGTAGGATCTATCCTGAAGATAGCTCAGTGGTCAGATTGTCTTGAATCTCTTCAGGATACCCCGATGAAACCATTGATGAATCCTTTTCTATCTTCCGTTCATATTATCCATTCATTCCTTTTAACCCCTTAAGGTTATATTTGGCATCTAGCTCCACATTTCTTGAATCGAAGATGAAATGTTCTTGATGCGTTCTGAAGTTTGATGTAAATCCTCCAATGATCATCTTTTCCGGTTTGGTTTCTTCTTAGATCTCCTTCCGAAGTATCGTGGAAATAACCGAAGACTTGGTAATATTGTCATTGTTGAACCCCCCTTTTGTACCCTATTGGATTACTCGTGATCGTCATCATTCCATCATATGCCAACTTGATTCGACACTCTCTCTTGTCAATTCTGACTTAGGAGTTTCCAGAAGCTTCCTTATAAGTCTGTTATTCCCAGATCCATGTTCTATACATAAGAACATTCTCCAAGCCATTTCCGTTATCCCTAGTGAGGGACTCCAACCCGAATTGAGTAACTTAACTCTCCTTTTAACAACTTAACCATTCAAGTCGTCTTGTTTATTTCTGATCATCACTAATAAGACTCCCAGGTCTTCCTTAATTTGCAATTTCGTTATTCTTACTGAAATATTTCTTCAAGCACCCTTTCAATCGTCCAATTTGTTCCTCAGTCGTGCTCTCCCCCTTTAATTTCTGTTGTACCGGGTTGAACTCCATCGATTCTTCTTTTATCGAAACTCTTGGTAGGTAAATCCCATTAGGTGGAGTTTAACTGATATAAAAATCAAAGATTTGACCTTTCAACTCCTTCCCTAGTTCTCTTGATGTCCGAACTCCTTTCTTAATCTTGTCCAGAACTCCAGTCCCACTTCTCCTCCTAAATTCTTGTTTCCGTTAACTTATCCCTTAATAGAAGTTCTTGTTTCCCAAATTCTCCTTCCTTTTAATGTCATCCTATTATTTCTCTTCTCCATAACTCAGATGCGGCTCGGTGGAACTGATACGTGATAGTTGAGGCGAAAGGACTTCCTATCAAGTAAACACTAAAATGCATGTTGGGTTAAAATGACAATGCATGGGTCACGTTTACATCAAGCAATTATACAACACATTAGCGCAACGAAACCAATTAGAAATGCACGGATAAACATAAGTCAAGAGAATAAATAACTAATGCAAAATGTGATGCACGTGCTATGAATGTTTTGGAACCTGTCACCAAGGTGATAAGTAGTTAGCTCGGTAGCTTTTCCTCGTTCCTCCAATTGCTTATACTTGAGCGCATGATGTCCTCTCTTTCTTGTTTCCATTTGTTGCTCCATATCTTCCAATTTAACCTCACAACATGACAATTCAGCTTGGATTTGGAAAATTGAACTCAAGTCCTGTTCTCCATATCGCCACCTTCCCTCTATTCGTGTTTACCCAAATGCTTGTCTTCTAGAACCCGACTTCTAATCACTAGGTTTAGTTCGAAATCTTTCTTTGTAGACCCTTGTTATCTCTACTCCTCTTAATTACTAGTACCTCTTCCATGATCCAAATCCGGGACCAATATATCTTCAAGGTTTTGTTCCCTTCATTTCTTAGGTTGCAAGATCCTCCTATTTCTATTACCCCAAATGTTCCTCTGCCATCGCATCGCCAAGGTCGAACCTCCCATTCTGAATCCCAACCGTTAATTGCAACTTAGTCTACAAAGCCACATAACTAGCATTCTCCACACTCTTCCTCGGCCATCTTTCCTATCTTCCATGCCTCCGAAGGAATTTGCAATAGGTTGTTGTGATCATAAAATTTGGCCGTGGTTTAATATCATCTTTATAACCTGGAAACCATAACTCATTTCAAGAATGGATGCATGCGATTAGTGCATGCTCATGGCACCTATTCAATACGAAATACAAGAATCCATAAAAAAATGCAACAAGTAATTCAACAAAATTCTTAAGGAAACCAAATTCCATATTCAAGATCGATGCAATGCACATAATATCACATAGTCCCTATGCCGTTCGACTTAGACTGACTCCGACACGACTCAAGAATACCGGTTTTGCAACCGGGCTCTGATACCACTTAAGGATGTAGCACCCCGCACGTGAGGCGCCACATCCCCCGCACTAAGGCTCAACACGAGTAACGAAACAGTAAATTCGCACCCGTATCAAACCCTAGCGAACGGGAGACAAACATAAAAACCTTCCTAAGCTAGGCGGAGCTAGACCCTCCAATGATAACCAATCAACAAAATAGAATGCATAGCAAACCAAAGTTCGATCATACAAACCATAAATGGAATTCGGGCTCTTCAGGCCTCTTTTAAAACATAGCAAAGCCCAGTAAGGTCAATTCAATAACAGTTACATAAATATTCAAGTTCGGAACTACAGAATCGAATCAAACATAAATCAAGTACATGAGTGAGTGCAAAGACTCTCCTAACCTAACTCGACCAACTTACAGACTCCAAACGTCTCCGCCTAGCCCGAAACTCCAGAGTCAAACCTGCGCACTAAAAGATTGGGGGAGGGAGAGGGTCAGTCTCTAGAAGACTGAGTGAGCAGGAGCGATACATATATATATAAAACATGCACATGCAAGTCATAGATTCCGAACAAGGTTTTGTTGGCAATTAGTTCCCTAAAAGGGCAAGAGAATGATTAACCAATGCTCGGATTTTATGACTAATTCATATTAAATTCATTCCATTCGTAAATCATACTTAAATATAAGGCTCGGCGAGTGAGCGTGCACAACCTCCATCCAAACTCCGACCGTGTACGACAATTATCAATAATATATTGATTAGGTGATCATGCAATATATCATAATACAGGCAGACCATAAATCAAGTCATATCCTAAATATATTTGTTTGGGCAATCCGATTCCCGGCATTCCCGCACAGTGCCTATCAATCGATAATCAATCAGTCAATCAATCATTCAATTATAATTAATTCCAACCTTCTTCCTCCGGGTTGGTGGTGGGTTTGCAAGGCCCGACCACCTCCGTCTTTGACCAAAAGGGGTTACATGACTCCCCAGATGGCACTCAGCTCCCTTTCCCCGCCAATCTCCTGACGAGGTCCAGTACCGCTGTCTAGTAGTGGGACTAGTATATGGGATCCCCGTCAGCCCTTGCTTCCTCGGTTAGCCACATATACTAAGTCCCGGGGCCCGTGAATATAACATCTCTACATCATCTCGCCAAAACATATCAATACATACATAGTATACATACTATAAGAAATCATACCTTACCGGGTAATTCGGCATATGCTATATACGTACCTCTCCGTGTCATCCTAATCCATAGCTAGCATGAAGACACACGGTTTGGAGCATAGCCTCATTACAAAACCATTTTTAAGCTTATGTACGCTCATACATATAATTCAGAAGGATTTACTCGATAACTTCATTTGAAAACCATATATATATATAATCATACGGTTTTGGCCAAAGCTTTTCACATAAGGGTTGTAGGGTTTGTTACATAGCTAAAACGAAAACCACCCTCACCTGAACCGTGAAAAAACAAGGATCGAACACCAAGTGCCTGAACGATCAAAAGCTCTCCACCTGGAGACGAACTGTACCAAAGACCACAAGACGTGTTCGTGAGACTCAAGACTCTTAATGAACCATATATGACGCACGGCAATGAAGTGAATATGACATGAATGCATAAATGATCATATTATATCATAAAAATGTTCATGTGCGCGATTAAGGAATTTAAAACATATAATTCAAATCATTCATTCATAATATTCATATAACTTTTCATAAATTCATAAATTCATAATTCATAATTCATATCAATTAATTTAACATTCAATTAATAAGCATAACACATATAATATTCATATTCACATATAGGGATAAAATAAATAAAACATTCAATCAAAAGTCAGTCGAATAAATACGCGAAATAGAATTCAATTAATTTCAATAATTAAATTAAATCAAATAATAATTGAAATATATAATAAATATATATAATATATAATATATATATAATATACAATATATAATATATATACATATACACACGTACACTTACACACACACACCCATGCATGCACAATATATATATTATATACTAAATACAACCATGCATGCATTATATCACAACACACACCTCATATATATATATATATATAATTACGTACACACACATAACATGCATGCACATAAGCACAAATATATATACACAAACAACACCACTCCCATGCATGCCATACACACACGCTGCACCAGAATTGCAGCAACAAAACTCAGTAAAAGAAGCAACACAAGCCATGGAAGCATCAGCAGCAACAGCCCAAGAAAACAGCAAAATAAATCAAGCAAAACGGGGTGACACGGGGGTGTCACCCACAAAGCTTGGACCGAGACACCCCCGTGTCTCGGTACAGAAAAGCCAGCCCTCACAGCACCCCCGTTCCTCGCTGGAACGGGTAGAAAGGACACGCCCGTGACAGCAGCAGCAGCTCCCTCAGTTTTGACAGAAATGCGCAGGAAACAGAGCATGAAAAAGCGTAGGAAATTCAAGCAACAATTGCAACACAATAAGGTCCAAATTGCTGCTACAACTCAACCAATATACACACTAAAAATACATGAAAGATGACAGCAAAAAGGAGAAGGAAAACAGCAGTTTTGACAGCAATTTCAGTCCAGAAAAACAGGGCAACCGCGGGAAAAACAGGGCACGACTGAACTCAACCACTCCGATTCCATTCAAGTCCAAAAGTTCATCAAATGTGCAGCAAAATATCATATAATCAACACATAATCAGTTCCAAAAGGGATCAATCAAGACATGAAGGTGTACGTGACATTTACGTGAGATTTTCTGAAAATTGTCATAAATGATATATCATAAATACTTCAACAACCATGTAATCAATGATCATAAATGAAATGAGGATGTCAAAATAATCAAACTCAAGCTTGGAATCATTCAAAACCATTGAGAAATGAAGAAAATCAAGATTTGTCCAAAATCACCTCATTTTCGGAATTTTGGCCCAGAATGGATGAAACCAAGCTCAAAATCATGAATGGAAAGATGAAAATGACCAGAATTACTCATACAATATAACCCTAAGCTTACCTTGATGATTGGTTGAAGTTTGGATGAGATTTGAGCTCCAAAATCTCTATGGTTTGAAGGGTTACGGGTCTGGGATTCAGAACAGAAACTTTGGCTCAGTTTTGGGGCTTGTGAGAGGATTATCTTGGTTAGGGCTTGTTATGTCATGGTAAAGGGTTGAGTTAGGGTTTCAAAGAATCAAACTATAGTTAATTTGGTTATGGTTTAGCCAAGATATAGTTGAATTAGTGTAACAAGGTCATGTTGGTCGCCGATTCGTCTTTCGGTTGAAATTCGAAGGTTCAAACGACTTAGGAAAAATGTAAGGCTAGGTTTACTAAACTCGAATCTTCGTTACGAGTTCAGCGGATTTGACGAAACTCGAATCCGAGTTCCCGAGCTCAAGATATTAAATTCGGAACCAAGGGTACGCTAAGTGCTCGTTAGCTCCCGTTTTGGTTCCTCAATTAAAATTAAATTCGTTAACCTATCAAATGAATTCAAAAACATAAATTTAGTATAAAATCATGTTCATAACACATATATGTACAACATATTACAAAATCGTGGCAATTTGATATCATTTCATATAAAAACGAAGCACATACATGCAAAATGAAATAAAATTCATGCATGAATATATTAATCCCATGCAATTCATGCAAAATTGAAATAATCCCATGCGAAATGATTCCCATGCAAAGTATGATTTCATGCATGCATATATTAATATTCCCCATGCATGCATATTAATCTCACGTAATATATATATATAATTAAGTAATTAATTAAAACATGATTAATTTAACATAACACTTAATTAGCATAATCATTAAATTAATAATAAAATACATAAACATATATGTATACTTAAAGAAATAGTTATATATATATATATATATAATACGACATATATATACTTTAGAGTTAATAATAAATAAAAAAAATTAAACTATAATAAAATTGATTAATAACAATTATAATAAAATAAAATATAAAACACCTAAAACAATTAATCACATAATTAAATAATTAAATTGCGCAATTTAGAAGCAAATATGACATATTAATAAAATTGAAAAACCGGGGCGTTACAAGTTTTGTTAAAATAAAATTATTTTAAAATTTTTTGATTAAATTGGGATTTTTGAGAAATTGAAGCGAGTTGGATTTTGGAAAAATTATGAACTTTATTTTCTGAAAATAATGAAAGAATAAAATTATTAATTTTGGAAATTAATTGGAATTTTATTGGTTTGTTGTTTTTCGGGTTTTATTGAAAAGGCTCTTGAACAAGAATTGCATCTAAGTCGTGTTTTAAGTCATTAGGACTTGAAACGAGAATTTTAATTTATTGGCTAAATTTAAATTCTCGCAAAAGCATGTTAGGTGATCATGGGTTTAGATCTATGTATGGTTTTAATTTATGCACATGGATGGTTTAAATTGGGGTTGGAGCCCTATAGTTGCGTTTTTCAATTGAGGTTGGAGCCTCACTTATGTGCGTACTGTTATGTGATTTATTATGTGGCTTTCCATATTACTGTTTTTGAGACCGGGGTATGCCCCGTGTAATTGTCTAAGGCCAATATGAAGATTGAGCCTTATTACTTTATGTCTTTTTCTTTTTATTGTAATTTGAGAGTAGAGATAGGTGGTGAGGTTTTATTTTCATTTTGGAGACAATGCACCCATGGAGTAAGATGGACCACATTCAAGTAACAAGGAGGCCATAAGTGAACACCCCTCAAAATGTTAGGGAGGGGAATCTCAATTGTTAAATGTAATAGAAATAGGGCTCGTATTTTGTTACCGCTTTCCCTTATGTGATTTAAACTGTTTATGTGGCATGTATGTTAGAACTTGTGATTGTGGAGTGGCTCCCACATATCACGCATAAGATAGGTAGAACCCATGATCATTACATGTTAGTATCATGCTAGGACATGTTATCTGTTTATGTGCTTGTTTGAAATGCATTTAAGTGTACTTGCATTAATCAAGACTAATAAAATTGGATAACATATATGTTGGTGAGGTCGAACCGGACAACTCTCCGGTTGTTTCGAAAATTCCCATTAAATATTAAGCTAATTTCGAACAAATAGGTGTTTAATTCGAGATGCAAATTTTGAATTAAATTCCTAGCATTCCATCAATAGGTTTTAAGTTTAGTAAGTAAAGCTAGTTATTGTCCGCGAGTCGTGGGATAGCTAGTAGAGCTTATTAGTTCTTAGTTACCTAATTGATCATTTTAAATGATCAATATTTCGTGGTCAATTTTAGCAAGGGCGATGTCCGCGAGTCGTGGGTCGTTCGAACTAAGTTTTGGTCATGATCTTATGATTGATGGGTCTAGCTTAACGCCTAAGTAAATATGGATGTCGCACGAGTCGTGGGTCCATATTGAAAGATAGGTGATGCAAAAACAACTACTAAGAATTCTAAAAGTGTTAGAATTGGTAAGTTGTACCTACCTAGGGTTCTTACTTAGAATGTCCGCGAGTCGTGGGTTCGAGGTAAAATGCCTAGGATCTTAGTACCCATTGGGAAACGTGTTCCTCTTAGATCTTTGGGAATTCTAGATCTTTGAAAAACAGTGGGAGCTACAATAGATTAAAGACCTTATCTTTTGTATATCGTTATAATTCAGCATGCTCACTAGTTCTCTGTTTTACCATTTAGGTCGTAGATTCTGTGATTCTCTACGTGTTTTGAAATGGCAACCAAAAACCCTCTTGTATCGATCCTCGAGTCAAACAAGTTGACTGGTCCCAACTATTCTGATTGGCTGAGGAATCTAAAAATCATTTTAGATTCTGAGAAGAGAACTTATGTTCTCTTCGAAGGGGAGCCTAGTCCCGAAGGGAAGGCTCCCACTCGGGCCGAGCGGGATGCGATTCAGAAGTGGAAGGATGATAATCTCCAAGCCCGTTGCCTTATGTTGGCTAACATGTCTCCGGACTTGCAAAGACAACATGAGGCCATGGAATTTGCTTGGGAGATTTACGACCACTTAGAGCAACTTTACCGCCCTCATGAACGTGTTACAAGGTATAACACTTCAAAGGAATTGTTCCACTTAAGAATGAGGGAAGGTTCAAGTGTCCATGAATATGGACTCAAGTTTCTTGCCCTTACTGAGAAACTTGCCTCCATGGACATGCCACTGAAAGATGAGCTTTCAGTGGATTTGTTGCTAGCTTCGCTCCCACCATCATTCAACCCATTTGTCCTTAACTTCAACATGAATCATGCTGGTGCTACTGTAGCTGAGCTGATTAGTCAGCTTGTGACTGCTGAAAGCACGATCAACAAGGACAATAAGGTTTTAATGGTGAATGCTCCATCTTCCTCTTCTGGGCCTTCTAAAGGTAAGGGCAAGAAAGCCCATAAGAAGAAGAAGAAACCCCTTAGGCCCACTGGTGGCATATCGAAGGGGAAGGCCCAAAAGAAGAAGCGTGATCAGAAAGAGGATGTTTGCTTCCATTGTGGCAAAGCGGGACATTGGAGGAGAAACTGCCGAGAGTACAAGGCTACTCTAAAGAAAGGTATCTTTCTCGTTGAAGTAAATCTGTCTATTAATTCTAGTTCTTGGGTACTTGATACCGGTTGTGGAACTCATATCTGTAATGATGTACAGATGCTAAGTAATGTTCAACAACTAAAAGAAGGAGAATGTGTCTTGAAGATCGGCGATGGCTCAAACGTTGAAGCTCGAGCTTTAGGCACAATTAGATTAGATTTAGGTAGTTTTGAGTTAGTATTAAATAAAGTCCTTTATGTACCGAGCATTATTCGTAATATAATTTCAGTTCCAATATTAGATTGTGAAGGTTATGAAACTTATATTAAAAATGGTAAATATTTTATCAAACGGAACAACTCTTCCGTTCATATCGGTACTCTAAGTAATGGACTTTACCTAACTCAAAATATCAATATTATGAATATACAACGAGAAACAAAGCGTAAGAGAGATGACAAAGTTTCAGCTCCCTTATGGCACGCTAGATTAGGACACATTTCCAAGAACAGAATTAGCAAGATAAACACTTTAGGATCATTCTCTGAAAATGATCTCAAAGAGTTGACTTCCTGCGAATCCTGTCTCAAAGGAAAGATGTCCAAAGTTCCTTTTAAAGGAACTGTGGAACGTGCCACTAAGGTTTTGGATTTGATCCATACTGATGTTTGTGGACCGCTTAGTGTAAGCACTAGAAACAATCATCAGTATTTCATAACCTTTACTGATGACTTTAGTCGGTATGGTTATGTATACTTAATGAAGTATAAATCTGAAGCTTTTGAGAAATTCTTAGAATCTCAAAAGGAGGTTGAGAACCAAACTGGTCACAAGATCAAAGCACTTCGATCTGATCGAGGAGGCGAATATCTTAGTGAAGAATTCCTTAATCATCTCAAAGATAATGGGATTATCTCTCAGTGGACTCCTCCGGGAACTCCTCAGCTTAATGGAGTTTCTGAGAGAAGGAATCGAACCCTACTTGATATGGTTCGTTCCATGATGAGTTTCACTGACTTACCACCTTCTTTCTGGGGTTATGCCCTAGAAAGTGCAGCAAAGATTTTGAATCTAGTTCCCTCTAAGTCAGTCCCTAAAACGCCCTATGAAATGTTGCATGGTAAAATCCCTAGTTATTCATATTTAAGAATTTGGGGTTGTCCTGCTTACGTGAAGAGGACAGTGGGAGATAAGTTAGAATCTCGTTCTAACTTATGCTACTTTGTAGGTTATCCTAAGGAATCCATAGGATACTATTTCTATGATCAATCTGAGCAAAAGGTGTTTGTTTCCAGAAATGCCACTTTTCTTGAGGAACCGTTCCTTAAAGAAAAGAAAGGCAAGATCATAGAATTAGAAGAAGTACAAAGTGACCCCACACCACCCACTAAAGAAACGTCCCACTCTGATCAACCACAACCAATCACGAATTTCGATACACATGAAAATCCTCCTCTAAGGCGTTCTGAACGCAATCCTAGACAGCCGGAGACATGGTATGGATTCTTCCATGAAATCTCTCAAAAGGATAATGATCCTTCAATATATGAGGAGGCACTTTCAGATTCTGAGTCTGAACAGTGGATAGAAGCCATGAAATCCGAAATGGATTCCATGAACTCCAACCAAGTTTGGACCTTGGTAGATTTGCCTGATGGGGTCAAACCCATAGGTTGCAAATGAATCTTTAAGAGAAAGCTTGGAGTTGATGGAAGCATTGCAGCCTACAAAGCAAGACTGGTTGCAAAAGGATTCACTCAGAGACCCCGCGTGGACTTCGACGAAACCTTTTCACCAGTTGCAATGCAAAAGTCTATTCGGATCATGCTTGCCATTGCTGCATATTATGACTATGAGATATGGCAAATGGATGTGAAAACTGCCTTTCTCAATGGTGACATTGACAAAGACATTTATATGGAACAACCCATAGGTTTCACATTCAGTGGGAGTGAGCAAAAGGTTTGCAAACTCCAAAGATCAATCTATGGATTGAAACAGGCTTCTAGGAATTGGAACATTCGATTTGATGAATCGGTCAAAGCGTTTGGCTTCATCCAAATTTCGAATGAATCATGTGTGTATAGAAAGGAATTGGAGACCTGAGAGCAATTCTTAGTACTTTATGTTGATGACATCCTTCTTATTGGGAATTCGAAGGATGACATGAAAGTGACTAAGTTATGGTTATCGAACCAATTCGAGATGAAAGATCTTGGTGATGCGTCCTATATCATTGGAATTAAAATCTATAGAGATAGATCTAGAAGGTTAATAGGACTATCACAGTCGATGTACATTGACAAAGTATTGAAGAGATTCAATATGGAGTCAGCAAAGGTTAAGAACCTTCCTATGAGTGTAGGAACATGTCTTTCAAAGAAGATGTATCCTAAGACTAACCTTGAGAAGGAGAGAATGACTCATACACCTTATGCATCAGCAATAGGTAGCATAATGTATGCAATGTTATGTACTCGACCGGATGTGGCTTATGCACTTAGTGTAACAAGTCGTTTCCAATCTGACCCTGGAGATGGTCACTGGGCTGCCGTGAAGAATATTCTTAAGTACTTGAAAAGTACTAAAGATTTATTCTTAGTTTACGGAGGTCAGAAAGATCTTACTGTCGAAGGATACTGCGATGCAAGCTTTGCGTCTGACTTAGATGATTTTAAGTCAATGTCAGGGTACATTTTCTGCCTAAACGGCGGAGCAGTGAGTTGGAAGAGTTCCAAGCAAACAACCACTGCAGATTCGACCACTGAGGCCGAATACTTAGCTGCAAATGATGCAGCTAAGGAAGGTGTTTGGATTAGAAACTTCATTCAAGAATTTAATGTTGTTCCTAGCATGAAAGACCCCATTACTGTGTTTTGTGACAACACTGGGGCGGTTGCTCAAGCAAGAGAACCAAGATCTCACCAACGGACCAAGCACATTATGAGGAAGTATCACCTAATCCGTGATATTATAAAAAGAGGAGATGTGCAAATTGAGAGGGTCACATCAGCAGAGAACGTGGTAGATCCACTTACTAAACCCCTTAGTCGAGAAGCTTTCCAAGGTCATCTTCAGAAGATGGGACTTAGAGTAGCTTTAGAATGGCTTTGACGGGCAAGTGGGAGATTGTTAGGAATAGTGCCCTAGAAAGCCGATTGTATATCCGCTTTGTGCTTTTCCTTATTGTAATCACAGACAATCTTTGAATGAAATAACGAATTGAGGCAACACTTCTTTATATGCTCTTGTTTGGTATGCGTTTACTTTATCTGTGCATGTATAAGAACTCCCCTAATCCTGATGACTTTAGGACTCTACCATTTAGGTGAAATGGTTCATGAAACGAGCCCTATATCACATAAGTCATGATTAGTAAAATACTCCAAGCCGATGAGTCCTACAGACAGTGGGAGTGTCAACCTGACTCCTCTAAGGCTTGCTTGTGTGATCACGTCCTGACGAAGGACCACCTTGTTTCATGGAGGTGCAAAGTGTATAGTTGATACGTGCTTGATACATGAGGGTGCTTACTTTAATAAGTAAGTTCACTGAGGTGCCCCGTGTGAGAACATTCCTAAATGGGAAAGGAAGTTTCTATTTCAGGAAATAGAAACTTCCAGATTAGGAAATATCTCACGAGTCATTGATGTGATTAATTGATCCTTAGACTTGAGATTCCTTGTCACTTTATGAGTTAACTCTGTAGTCTTAGGTATAAGCTTTAAAGGGTGTCGCCTTAGACAACTGAATCAAGGCTTATGCTGGGGCTGCACAAGTGATTCATGAAAGTGAATGAGAATCAAGAAAGGACCTACACTTGCATTTGCAAGGTGATCTCTTATTGTGTAAGTCATTCATATGCCATATGGAGTCCTTGGCCAAGACAGAAGATCAAGACATCAAGAACAGGGTTTCTTGGATTGAGATCAAATGGATATGAAATGCACTTAGCTTTAAGACCGGATTATTAGGGTTCTGATTATTCCCTTGCCCTAGATCTTGGTTGAGAGATAGTAAGTAGGAGGATTGTATCTCACATGAATCAATGACTTAAAGGTTCTGTCGAATCCGAACATTCCAATTCAGCTAGGGGTTAAACACCTGTTGCTAGACTATGGTCGTTTAATCTGTGGACTGATTAATTAATTAGTGAATTAATTAATTAGGGTCACTGCTAATTGAATTGAGAACCTAGAGGGTCACACACAACAACTTGGTTACATGAGTTGAGGCTTAAAAATGATTAAACGAGTTAATCGGGCCAAGAGGGTTCCACACGTGTGAAATCACACGTGTGGCTCACGTGAGTGACACATGTCACTGTGACACGTGTCACACACGTGTGAATATATATATATTGTATATATATGTATTAAATTATTAAATGTGTTAATTATTTAATAGAGTTTGGTTTAATTTTGAATTAAAAAGAAAGTCTAATTTTGGAGAAAAATAATCTAGTTAATTAATTATGACTTAATTAATTAGATAAAATAAGTTATTTATTTTAAATAAATAAAGTATAAAATTATCCAAAAATAGTTTGGATATTTTTAGCTCTCTTGAAAGTTGATTTGAATTTGAATTCAAAGTCAAAGTCAAATTACTTGATGATCAAGTAATAGGAGAGAGAGAGACCAAAATCCTAGCCCATAAAGGACTAGGAATTTCGGCCACTCCCCTCTTATAAATAGGGGAGCTCGAGCTCCCCTCAGAGCTAATTGGCAATTCTTTTGGTTCATGTGTTGAACACCTTCCTTTCTCCAAGATTAAATAAAACCCTAGGTTAAGCCTAAACACTAACTAGAGAACTAGCATCCTTACTAGTTAGATTGTGATCAAGTTGGTGGACTTTCTCTAGAGACTTCAAGTTAGAAGTTTGAAGATTCGAGCTTTACCAAGGAGAGGGGATCAAGCCGCGAGACGAGTGTTCTTGGGTGGCTTGAAACGCTTCAAGAAAGAATAAAAGAAAAGTAAGTTTTCTATCTTTACGAATTTGGATACACGATTGCGAGTTCAAGATCCTTTTGTTGGGAAATTTTTTTAAATTTCGCTGCTTTCTGATTCGTGTTTTCCAACACAAAATACCTTGATTCTTGAGCCCATTTAACCATGGTTTAACCCTCTAACCATCCCTAATGATCTCATTTTCAGTCACAACAGAGACAGAGAGGAAGAGGAGCCTGGAAACCAAGACCAAAGGGAGAAAGAAGAAAAGAGAGCAACCACTATTCACCAAGGGCGATTTTGAGCTCATTCGACCTCCGATCTTCATCAAATTGAAGAGGTAAGCCCATATTCTTGTTTTTCATCTTCTTGCCTTTCTTTTGAGTTCTTATTTTCTGAATTCCATGAGGATTTGGGCATGCTATGAATTTATAGATGAATAGTTAGGTCTATGTGATGAATTGATGGATTCTTGCCTTCCTTTGATGTAATACTTGGATTAAAGCTGAATATATGATCTGGTTGACTTCCTTAATACATGAGTGATGAATTATTTCATGGATTTTGAGTGAAAATTAAACCACCGTGGCTGCTACTTGAAGAAACTTGAGCTTGAAGATGACATATGACCCGTTTTGTTTCCTTCCTTAATTGTTGTTCGGTTTTGAGTTGTTAGGGACTAAGTTTGGTTGTTTTTGCTTGCTTATTACTGCGCTTTATGTTACCTTTCGTCCTGAGCTGCTGCTGCTTCATGGGAGAAGAGAGACAGGGGCGTTGCTGTGCCATTTTTACGACTGCATTCAGTAGTCGCGACCACGACCGTGCGGAGTTCATTTTGGAAATTCTGCTAACCTTTGACTTTTTCTCACTGATCTGCTGCTCGTGGTCTTGGTTGCGGCCGTGACCAGTTTTTAACTGAGTTTAGGTCGCGGCCGTGACCTCTTTTTGGGGATGTTTCGACCTGTGTAACTGCTGCAGCGTGGAATGGTTGTTTTCTTCATTTCGTTCGTTTTTACTTGGCTTTTCTTACTTATCTATGAATAATATATTATGTTAACTTGTTAAATATCATGTTATGTTATTTTATTATGAATTATTACGTGATTTCGATGCTCGTTTTTTAGATATATGATAATATATGCCTTATATGCTCTTATACGTGCATGAATGAATTAATGCTTTGATTCCTTGCCTTGCATGTGATTGCTTTGATCATCCCTTGAAATGTATGCATGGTAAACACGTTATATGTTATGTTATGTTCGTTGCATGAGACTTATGAATTTTTTTTGACGTGAATTATGTGGTCTATGACATAATATGAATTTGTATGCCTTAAGTCAAACATTATTTGACGTTCTATGCATCCATTGTCTCTTTTACGAACTTCAAATTAATGAATGCTTGCGGTATGCATTATATGACTTAGTATGAGTTTAGTTGACGTGTGATGAGTTTTTTTCTTGGATTAATTCTGTGATATTTCGATATTTGCTCTGATATGCCTAAGTGTGAAGTTTATATGAAGTGCACTGCATCATTTGCATTCATACGCATATTCCGAGCGTATATATGGTTCATTTTGAGTCTAAGTTTTTCTTTTAATGTTTGTTTTGCTCAGGGGAGTATCCCGTTGGTGATGAGGTCGTTCCGTAGACGTTGATTTTGTCCTTTTGGCCCGGTTCGTCGGTGTAAGGTGAGGTTAGGTTGTAGTTATACCCTAATGATATGTTCCCTATATGTTTGCATGCGAGATAAGCCTATGTATATGTAATACATGTGAGTTATGATTAAGCGTGATATGAATTAGGTTATAGAATATGTTATGCGAGGTATGAATATGATATGAACATAGGATTAAGATTATGCTAAGAATATGTTGGATTGGGAATATGTTTAGACTATGAACATGCTAGGATAAGATTGTGCTAGAATTATGAACATAATTATAGTGTGATTAGATTGTGATTAAGAGCTATTTATGATGTAATTATGCTAGGATTATGATTAGGCTAGAGATGTAACTATGAACCCGAGTTTGAATACGTTATGATTATGATCTTATATGGTTATGCTATGATTATGATATGTTTGAATTATGATTTGGTGCGGATGTGAACATGAATATGGATATGAATGAGGTATGTCTCTGAATACAGTAAAAGTTTGATTCTGATTCTGATTCTAATTCTTAATATGTCTGGGTGTGTGTGGTGTTCTGAATCTGGCATGGCTCATTTTAGGTCGACAGATGTGTGCGATGTTCTGAATCCGGGACGGGATGGTGTGTGTGTTATGTTCGATTTCCGTTATGTTAGTTTGTTAAAAAATAGTTCGTGAAAGGGGAGTGGATTCTCAATTAATAAAATTTGGTTGTTTTGGCCTTTGGCCTAACTCTCTTTCTCCCTATATCAAGTATCACATGAAAATGATTTAGAATGTAAAAACCACGCCCCGGTTTATGAACTCCCTTATGTGATTTATGATGTGCTCTATATACGTATGTATGCGTGCGTGTGTAGCCCCTCACTCATTCTATGTGACTAACCCCTCCCTCTTTTTGTTTTTAGTTTGCAGGGGCTGGTCTGTTGGTGCGAGCTAGGCGGTTTGCTGTCTTTTGAGTCCTGGTTAGGTTGTGCGAGTCTGTATTTTGTTTAGAGCATGTATTGCACTCTATACTTTGAACTTTTGTAATTTGAAATTTTTTTATGTTAAGTTTGAGCCCGTCATGACAAGTTTGTATATATTTCGATCTACGTAATATGTAACTTTGTTCATGTGGTTTGTTTAAGTGTGTTTAGTACTTCTGTTCTTGTGTGCTTTGTTTTGCACGCTCTGTTTGAGGGTTTAGACCGCCTAGCTTAGGAGGGTCTTTTGTTTGTCACCCGTTGGCTAGTTCTTAGTGTGTGTACGGATTCCCCATTTCGTTACACAAGTCGGGTCCTAGTACGGGGGATGTGGCGCCTTACGCTCGGGGTGCTACACCCAGTCTACTACTCAACCATACCTTCAGGGCCCAACAGAACAGAATGTCCAAAGCTTCTATTGTCCAGAATTTTAGAAGTGCATTAAGCACACACGGGATTCAGAAAACAATACTTTAACCATAATAGTTTAACTATAAATAGTACAGAATAGAAGAAAACAATATCTTTTGTCAAAACAATACATCTTGGAGCGAAACAGAATATTTTTATGTAAATCAAAATATTTTTAAACAAAACAGAATATCTTTAAACCGAAAACATTACCATATTAAGGGAGGAGTTCAAATTTGGAAAACAAAGATCTTTAAAACCTTTAGGGATTATCTTTGACATAATTAAGTACATATGCATATTCATGGCTCCAGTTGAAAAGAGATTTAAACCTGACCTACAAAAAAGGTATTATGCAATAACACCAGAGCCTTAGTTAATCCGAGCTTCACCGTAATTTAAAGTAGGATTCTAGAAAATCCTAAGAGGGGAAAGAGCACCATTTTAAGAGCTCTCAGGCTCTATTTATAGATGTAGGTTGGGGTCATTTTGCAACTTTTTCAAAATTAAAGATTAAGGAGGGACTTTTTTACAATTTCCTTAAAGTAGGTATGCTCTTAGTATAATTGTTGGAAGTGGGGTATTCTGGTAATTTTACCTTCAAGAAGCCAATTTTAGAAATGGAAAAGTATCGATGAGCTAGGAAATAAAATTAGTTTCGAAACAGTTACTCATGGGTCAAAATTGGATGTTCTATTTAAAAGTTATAAACTTCAGAAGAAATGATTTTTATTAATTTAATAAAATATTTTAATTATAAAATAAATTATAGGATATGATTTGAAGGTCCAAAAAGCTTTTAAAAAATGTAGAAAAAACAAGGAACGTTATGACTGCGTTTAGAAGAGTTAAAAGGATTCGCCGATGAAAATATATTCAGTTAATGAAAAATGTTCTTTAAATATAAATTCTTAAATTGTTTTAGACATGCAAGAAAGGTTTTAGAGAATTGGAAAATGACTTGGAAAAATTGGAAAAGATGCGTTTAGGTCCTCTAGGGTTTCTTTGATAAAACGGAGCAGTAATGGTTTGGAAAATGAATAGTACTTTTTGATAAAACTTCCCAAAATGCCCCTAATGATCAAGAAAGGATTTCGAAGCTTATAAAACATGTTCAAATGATTGGGAAAGATGAGTTATGAACCTCTAAGGTTTCTGTGAGATGCTTCGGTAATGTAGGCTTGGGAAAATGAATAGTAAATTTGGTTTGTGGTACGAACATCTCCCTCAAAACACAATATGACAAATGAAAGCACATTGTTCACATAATAATGCAATGTATGAATGTTTGTAAAGATAAACTAAGGTATAAAAACGCATTCTTTTAATCTTTGATTTATTGTTTCCAATTAGGCCCTGATACGGGCTGTTACATATAATGTGTATATAAGTGTTATCTGGTGTTGAGGGTTGTGTTTTGCAACTTTGGTTTGAGTTTTGGGTTGTTATGTAGTCTTCCTGCAATGTTCTGCTGCAACTCTATTTTTCTAGTTATGATTTGATACCACTTGTCGAAAAACTACAACAACTTAGAATTTTACTTTCTCGAAGTGTTATGAGGCACCCTCAAACATTCTTCAAGCTTCAAGATCCCTTGAACGGTTCTTCCTTCGAGATTCCAAATTAGCAATCCTTCAAGGTAGTCCACATGAGTCCTAGATCAAGATTAAGCGTGGGAGAATGCTAGTTTCGTGCCTTATGTTTTTGGCTAGGAAAGTTTTGTGGACTTTAGAAAACTTTTCTTTTGTTTGGTTTTTCTTGAAAAATTTTAACGTTTCAAGAACATTGGTCTAAAGGAGAGAAGAAAATTATCCTCCCCTTTTAATACTTGTGTGGATTGAACCCCTATCTCTATGGGAGAAGGATTCTTTTTCCACCTTGTATTCTATTTCTTGCCCACTAAATCATAAGTTATCCTTATCCTTTATGATATAATAAGATATTTTTTTATTTAATGTCTAGGAAGAAATATCTTCTTAATAACTTTAGAAATTTAATTTGATGGGCCCAATTTACTCTCGCATCGGATTCGTACACGTGTCACGATCCGGAAGGGTTGTTCAGATGATTCGGGAAACCACATGAGCTTTGACGCTCATGAAAGTGGGCTCGTGAATAGGTCTAGCCCATGCTACCCACAGCCTTGGTCCTTAAGGCCCATCTGCTAACCTTTCCCTCTTCCTCGAGCGTGGGGTTACCACCTATCTCGCTCAGGGCTCTTATGAAAACCTAACAAAGGTGACCATTACCCTCTTGAAGGTCTCCCTCTTGTACAACGCTTAGTTCTCCCTCGGGAACCCCACCTGTCAGATACCCTTCCCGTCCCGAGCGTTCCCAACGCTCATTTCAAGTTACTAGGGAAAACCCACTATCCGAGCCCTCTGGCGCTTGGATTGTTCCTTAAGAGCCTGTTTAAACTCGTGGCGCCCCTGACGCCGTTGCCATCACTATCGCATGGTGCACGGAAGTCTCAAGGCTAACTCCCTCCTCATCACCTGGCTCCCGTCAACGACCTCATAACCACCTCTGACACATTGTGGTAGTTCGCACACATTCCACTGACACACTGTTGCCTCCTACCTGTAGATATCTTTCAGAGATGTCATTCTCACGCCCTCACTCCCAGCCACGTGTCTAGGGCAACACTGAGCTGGGACCATTTGGTTACGTTTACCAAATCATCCCCACCCTCAACCTATAAATAGGGGAATGCATGTGCACATTCTCCAACGAAATTTGGATACTCAAAACACATACATATTGCATTCTTAACTGGGCAACATTTTTCCTCTGCATCATATTCCTTCCAAGCTTCCTGTATTTCAGCATCTTTATTGCATCCATACTGTATTTTCTGGTGTTATCCTAGCTGGAAGAACCCCACGCTCATAGGGAAACCTAGTTCCTGAGGCTCCACACCTGTGATGTGTTGGGATTAATGCCCTGAAAATCCAATTATACTCTAAATATTTTGGATTAATAAAACTAAAATTATAGTAAGTTATGAGTATTTTACAAATTTAATAATTAATGATGTGTGATGGTATTTTTATATGAAATGTGTTTCATAGGAAAAGACTTTAAATACCAAAGATCACGTGTCATTAAAGTTCTAGTCGGTATGATAAGAAAATATTCTTATCAAGACTATAATATGTTATATAAGATGATTAGTGTTTCGTCATAGGGAAATGGAGTTTCTAATTATAACACATTGATGATTTTCAATGAGATTGGAAACATTGAACTGGACAACTTAGATTGTTTATTTTATACTGCTATCAAAAAAGAACAAAATCTCGGAAGCATTAGACTCTTAATCCTGGCGATGTTTCTACTTTAGTCATGTAGTGTTAATCACTATGATGTACTCAGAAGTGAGGTCTCGGTAACGGGTGGCCAAAATACTTTGTACGTTCGGTGATTGCATAAAATGTGCTAAAGAGAAATATTGATCAAGGAATCTGTAGCCTTGCTGGAAGTTTAAATATATCCCTGAAATAGATTTGCAAAAGTTCAAATAAAACTTTGGCCAAAGTACTTCGTGTGTAATTCACCGAAGTTGTATGTTGAATGTGTTTCACATACAGGGAATTTGGACTTAAGGCGAATCAAGAAATTTCAGATTGGAAATGAAAAATAAATGATAGTAGTATTGATTTATTTTTTATGGATATCTGTACGGAGGAGTGAAATGCAAAATTATTCTAGATCGAGAAATTCGTGAATAATTTAATTAATTTTAGAGTTCAACAATATTTATTTAGTGGAATTAAATATTGATAAACGGTAATCAATTATTGTCATGGGATGATAATAGATTGACCCATTTGGAGTTAAAATTAATTAGTCCTGTAGGTCCCCCCGCAAGCCCCAACGAAGATCAAAGAGAAAATATTAAAAGGAGAGAGAGAAATGAATTTTCAAAGAGTTTGAAAATAGCCAAGGATTTTATTTTGAGAAAATAAATTAAATCCAAAAGAGTTGGAAGTGCCCGAAATTTTATTTTGGAGAAAATAAAAATTTAAAAAAAAAAAAAAAGTTTTTTTTGCTGATGTGGCGGAATGCTGACGTGGCAGCTGAGGTGTCACGCCACGTTAGCTGCTCAGCGCCGGGTCGCGCTGATTGGGTTCCACATGGCGAGACACGTGGACGGATGAGATCGCGCCAAGTCGCCCGACTGAACGGCTCAGATCAAGTCTGGAAGGGTCCGGGTCGGAAACAGTTCCGGGCAGGGTCGGGTTCAGTTAGAACCGACCCTGACACGTGGCAGAATCTGAGTGTGCCACGTCGCCCAGAATTGGACCAGGATTGAACCTATCGGTTCGTGTGCCTGCGTGTGCCCCACGCGCGCCATCCTCATGCAGTGCCTTCTGGAGACGCGTAGGGGCGCGTGCAAGACCCGATTTGCGCGTGTCAGGAGGCGTTCGAATCCTTGGGCTGCAAGCTTCCACGTGGTGCTCTTGGATTGGCTGTCTGAACTTGACGTCCACGGCAAATTTTTGAAAATAGTTGCGAGGTCCCTAAATTGAGGCTGTAAATATGGTTGCCAAGTTCATTTTATTCATTCCATTCCAGCTTTTCGTTTCTTCAGTTCTGAAAGCCATTTGGCTAATTTCCTCTCTCTAATTAATTAATCCTTAATTAAGGATTAATTAATATTTAATTAGGTGGTTATATAATTAATATATAATCCACTTAATTATTAGAAAATAGGGATTTTCTTGTTTTAGAAAAAAAGGTTTTTCTAGAAAAATGTTTTCTCAAAGTATTTAGCGAAATACTGCCCGAGTCCACACCCCAATTTCTTAATCGGGGATATTGCGGGGAAGCTCTGCCGGTGTCACAAGAAAATATCGAGGTGCTGGAAAAGTGCCGTTGATAGCCAATTTTGCAGTACGGTAATACCGTTATGCTGCTGAAATTAATGTTTGCATATTTTGATTATATGCTAGATGATTTAAAATTATGTTATCGATGCCTGAATGTATTAGAGTTATGCTGCCCGATTTGTTCCGCTGCTTTATTAAAATATTTTGGAAATATTTTGATAACGAGACTATGGCGAAATTTTTTTTATTACGCTATACCGTCACTCTGTCTCGGGCCCGCCACATCAACAACTAGTATCAGAGCTGGGTTCTGATTATATACTTGCATTGATAAAGCATAAGATGCATAATTTGAAATCTGATAATGTGCACGTAAATTCTGTCTAAGGAGGCTAGTTTTTAAGTGGGACCATTGTGACCCCTCCAGTCTTTCCTGGGAATTTGCGTGAAATGGTAATTTTCTAGGAATCAATTTCAATAATCTTGTTGGTTAGTTACCGAATCAGTAAATAGGATTTAAATTATGTGATAATTTATAACATATTTACTTAAAGGGCCATTAAAATTTTAAGCGTGATAATTATGTGATAATTATTTGCACGCAAGCTTTAATTTTAAATGTGGCATGACAATATGAGATATTATGTTGTTTCAATTATGCATGATTTATTTAATATGATTAGATAAATAATGTTTAATAGAGATTAAATATGATGTATAATTGGATTAATATTTTTTTGGCTCAAATTAATAAAGAGTTATTAAAGCCTTAAATTATTATTAGGATTATTTAATAATCCTAGTGGGAGCATATTAATTAGATTAATTACTTCCAAAATCAGTAAGACGTCAAAGGTGATTATTTAATAATCAAAGATAATCCATAAATTCTATAAAATTCAAGTGGGAACGAGATGAAAAGAGTTGGATTCTGACGGCCTCCATTACTCGTTTATCGTATATTGGATATATACTACTCCCTTCGGCGGGTATGTATTCGAGGTATACAAGATTAGACTTCTTCGGATAGAATGAAGTACGGGGAAAGTCAGCTCGACCACGCCTCCGTGGAGTGTTTGATCTACTCGTACGAATTTCTAGGTAATGGTGTACACTTGACTAAGTGATGTATTAACCTCCCTTCGGAGCTATGTTACATTCACTTAGAGACCAAAGGTTAACGTGGTGGATTAACATAGTTTGGTAAGAGTTACCTAGATAACATGTTAATTAAGATTAATTCTTGCTTTTCTAAGCGGTTTTCGACCTCGCTTCCGGGGAGTCAACTGCGGTTAGATAAGTCACCATTGCGTAAACCAAAAATGCTGATGTGGATTTCATTTATTGGTTAGATGCAAAAGAAGTAAAATACAAGATCATAACTTGCACTATTTTAAAATATTTCAGTTTTAAAACAATGACGACCGCTAGCCCGCTTTAATCGATCCTAAAGGAAAATAGGCTTGAAGGGTCTAATTACGCTAACAGGAAAATGAATCTTGACATCGTGTTTGGTCACGAGAATCTGAAACACGTGCTCGCTAAACCTTGTCCAGGGGTACCGGAAACTACAGCCAATCAGGATATGAGAAACACTTATGCCAATTGGATCAAGTCCAATGATTTGGCTAGGTCTTATATCCTGGCATCTGTTTCCAATGTTCTTAAGCATCAAATGCACGAGATGCCAACTGCTAGGAACATGATGGATCATCTCCGTCAGATGTTTGCAAGACAGAATCGAGCCAAGAGGCTCGAATTTATGAGAAGGCTGTTAGTTACTAAGATGTCTGAGGGATCACCTGTTCAGGATCATGTTATGAACATGATGGCTTGCCTGAACGAGATTGAGAGCCTTGGTGCTAAATTTGATGATCTCAGTAAACAGGATATGATCCTATGCTCTCCGCCAAAGTCGTTCGACACATTCAGGTAAAATCATTCTATGAACAAATTGAATTTTTCATTGCCTGAATTGATGAACGAACTCAGCGTTGCAGAGGGAGTAATGAAAGCTAAGGGAACTTTTCTCCTAGCATAGGCATCGACTTCCACGGCTTCAAAAGCCAGCAAGTGGAAAAAGGAAAAGGGAAAGATTCTCAATCCCAAGAAAAAGGTTCAAAAGAAGAAGGGTAAACCTAGCAATGAAAAATGTTTCCACTGCGGTGAAAATGGGCACTGGAAGAGGAATTGTCCAAAATACTTAGCAAGTCTTCCTGCTAAGGCATCTAGACAAGGTATATCGATATCTTGTTTAAAAGAATTATGTTTAGTTGGAAGCCAACCAGATTCCTGGTATGTGGACTCGGGTTCAACTAATCATATCTGCAGTTCGTTGTAGGGGTTCAAGCTAACCAGAAAGCTTGAAGATGGCGACATGCAACTACTGCTCGGAGATAATACAAGTATATCTGTATTAGCAATAGGGATTGTAAATTTGTATTTTCGTGATAGCGTTTTGGTACTGAAAGAAAATCTGTATATACCATGTGTTCGCAGAAATCTGATTTCTGTGAGTTGTTCAATAAATAATGGTTTCAATGTTTGTTTTGAACAAAATTTTGCCATTAAGCAAAATAAAAGGTTTATTTGCTCTGGCACGGTAAAAGATGGTCTTTTCTTGTTGTACCCCAATAAAAACCCTAATTCCGAACTTAACACTACTAAGCTTGACTTACCATCCAAGAGAAAAACTCATATGCCTAATGAGGCTTACAAGTGGCATTTACGCCTTGGTCATATTAATCTAAAAAGGATCCAAAGACTAATTTCAGATGAATTGTTGAGTCCCTTGGACTTAACAGAACTACCAGTCTGTGAATCCTGCTTGGAAGTTAAAATGACCAAGAGATCTTTTAAATCTAAAGGTAATCGAGCCACAGAGTTGCTTGAATTAATCCATATGGATGTGTGTGGTCCTATGAGTATTAAAGCAAGAGGAGGTTTTAAGTATTTCATCACTTTTACCGATGATTACTCCAGTTACGGATACGTTTATTTGATGAGATATAAGTATGAATCTTTTGAAAAGTTCAAAGAATTCAAGGCTGAAGTTGAAAATCAAACTGGAAAACGTATCAAAGCATTTTGATCAGATCGTGGTGGTGAGTATCTGTCTATAGAGCTTCTAGAATTTCTTATTGCAAATGGGATTAGATCTCAATTACCTGCACTGGGTACACCCCAACATAACGGCGTTGCAGAAAGGAGAAACAGAACTCTAATAGAAATGGTATGATCTGTGATGAGTCATGCTACCCTACCAAGTTCGTTATGGGGCTTTGCACTCGAAACGACGACACACATATTAAACCTTGTTCGATCCAAGTTGGTTCCTAAAACACCAATGGAACTGTGGCGAGGGCAAAAGCCAAATGTCTCCTATCTTTGGTTATGGGGAACCCCAGCTTATGTGTTAAGGAAAGATGCTGACAAGTTGGAATCAAGAACAGAGGTTTGCTTGTTCATAGGTTATCCTAAAGGAACAAGAGGTGGTATATTTTACTATCCGAGAGATCACAAAGTCTTTGTAGCACCCCGCACGTGAGGCGCCACATCCCCCGCACTAAGGCTCAACACGAGTAACGAAATTGTAAATCCGCACCCGTATCAAACCCTAGCGAACGGGAGACAAACATAAAAACCTTCCTATGCCAGGCGGAGCTAGACCCTGCAACGAATACCAATGCACAATATATAATGCATGGCCAAGCCCAACCACAATCATACAAACCATAAACGGAATTTGGGCTCTTCAGGCCTCTTTTAAAACATAGCAAACTCAGACAATCCAATTTCAGAATAAATACATAGGTATCAAATTTCTCGATATAACTTAAACAAGTCATACATAATTCCAATACAAGAATGAGTGGAGAGACTCTCCTAACCTAACTCGATCAACTTAAAACTCCAAAAACCTCCGCCTAGCTCGAACTCCAAAGATCAAGCCTGCACACTAAAAGATTGGGGAGGGAGAGGGGTCAGTCTCTAGAAGACTGAGTGAGCAGGAGCGATACATATATATAAAACATGCACATGCAAGTCATAAATCCCGAGCAAGGTTTTATTTGAATTTAGTTCCCAAAAGGGGCAAGAAGATAGATAGACAATGCTCGACCTTTACGACTAATTCATATTAAATTCATTACATTCATAAATCATACTTAAATATAAAGCTCGGCGAGTGAGCGTGCACAATCTCCAACCAAACTCCGACCGTGTACGACAAATATCATTAATATATATTGATTTGGCGATCATGCGATATATCATAATACACACAGACTATAAATCATATCATAAACATATTCGTTTGGGCGATCCGGATCCCGGCATTCCCGCACGGTGCATAATCATATCAATACCAACCTTCTTCCTCCGGGTGGTGGACGGGCTTGCAAGACCCGGCCACCGGAACATACATAATGGCTAGTGAGGTACATGAATCCTCAAAAGCCCGACTTGCGTTTCCTCGTCAAAACTCCTAACGAGGTCCGTGTCATCGTAAATTTGGTTGGAACTAGTATATGGGATCCCCGTCAGCCCTTGCTTCCTCGGTTAGCCACATATACTAAGTCCCGGGGCCCGAGAAATAATAAGTAATAAATGTGTCTCGCCAAAACATATCAATACATACCATAAGAAATCATACCTTACCGTGTAACTCGGCATATGCTATACACGTACCTCTCCGTGTCATCCTAATCCATAGCTAGCATGAGGGCACACGGTTTGGAGCATAGCCTCATTACAAAACCATTTTTAAGCTTATATATGCTCATACGTATAACTCAGAAGAATTTACTCGGTAACTCATTTAAAAACCATATATATATAATCATAAGGTTTTTGGCCAAAGCTTTTCACATAAGGTTGTAGGGTTTGTTACATAGCTAAAACGAAAACCACCCTCACCTGAACCGTGATGAAACAAGGATCGAGCACCAAGTGCCTGAATGATCAAAAGCTCTCCACCCTGGAGACAAACTGAACGAAGACAACAAGACGTGTTTGTGAGACTCAAGACTCTAAATGAACCATATATGACGCACGGCAATGAAGTGAATATGAAATGAATACATATATGATCATGTTATATCATAAGAACGTTCATGTGCACTATCAATGCAATTAAGGCATATAACAAGCCATTCATTCAAATACTTTCAAGAAATGAAGGTATCATACTCATTTATTTCATATCCTTCATAATTCTTAGCAATATCTTACAAAATCTTAGAACCATAATCATATTATACCTTCGAACATGTTTACATTGAGTATGATACACAAAAAGGTAAAGAACATCACTTAAGACATCAAAAGAATGCAAGAATGTACTTAATATTTCATATAGAAGCATTTAAGCCACGTCAAAGCAATTCACTAAAAGCATACTTTAAACCTTATCCAAATATCATGAAATTGCACCATAATGCTCCCAACACATAGCCAAACAAGTTCATAGTTTAACACAAAAGGAGATAAAGTCATTAAGGTGGTGAAACGAATCAAAAACCGAAGAGGAAATAACAAAGACTGCGCATGGGAAGTGACACGGGGGTGTCACCAACCCTTGCCCAACTGAGCCACGGGCGTGGCTCAGTACAGAGCTGCCCAGAGAGTGTGACACGCCCGTGTCTCCGTCTTATGAGTAAATGAGACACGGGGGTGTCACGGTACAGAACTTACTCACCCTTGAAATTTTTCCGGCAAAACTGGACCCTTGCAAACTCAATCCAAAAACATACCAAATGAACTCCAAATGCTCTGAAACTTAATATGCAACATATTTGGCATGTTATGAACATTTTTCATTTAGAGTGCAAAAGCTAAATCACACGTTAAGATCATCGAAACCGTGAAACAAAACTGGGTCGCTACAATCGGACATATGAGCCCTAATGATTCCATCATGCATTGATCAAGTACTTAGGGCTTGAATTTGAATCTGAACCTTTGGGGAATGCATGCTAACATACTAAACAACTTATATACATCATATATATGCAAAATGGTACCATTTAGAGCACATTAAAATGATCAACAAGTTACAAAATGTAACAGCAACAATTCTGTCATGGAGCATGCATAGAACAGGCCATGTATTTCGGTTTTGAGACTTCAAATGGATCCAAATACTTGAAACATGAATGCTAACATATATAACAATAAGTGTACATCAACTCCATGCATTTTCACACGAATTGGAGACCGTTTGATCAACCATCAACATCAAATTTCACACAGCAGTTTCAAAAACAGGGGAAACGCTTTGAACATCAAGTTTGAAGCTCCATATCTCAAGATTTTATAAAAGGAGCAAGAAATGAAATCCTCCTAACATCATATACTATGAGTTAGGAAAGAAATAAGCCAAGAAACAAGTTCATATGATCACATATAAGCAAGAAATTCAGCCACACCAACATATAGGTTACTAGAGCAAAAATTCCCAAAAATTCATACAAGACCCAACATTCAAACCCTAATCAAATCTGATCCAAATCATGTTTTAAATAGATGAAATCAAGCATAATAGAGTATAGAAGACATAAGTATTCATACCTTGAAGTTTTGGTGAAGGAAGATGGTGATTTGAGCTCAAAATCACAAAAGGCCAAGGTTTCTTCTTCCTTCTCCTCCCTCTTTCTCTCTCGATCAGTTCCAGCTGCAAGAGGAGATGTATGGTTCGGTTTTTGCAGCTAAAAGGATAAGAGAAGGGTTTAACTCAAGTATACAAGCCATGGTTAAGGTATGGTTAAGTTTAGGGAGGGTTATGGGGTCCCACCATGAAGACTAGTCAACCAAAGGAGCTCTTCTTGCACGAGTTGTCCGTTACGGTTGGATTTTGGAGGTCTTAATGATCTCAAAAAGGTATGAGGCTTATTCCATTGTCTCCGGATCGTCGATACGAAGGCAACGGAGTTGACGGAATTCGAATCCGAATTCCCGAGCTCAAGATATCACTCACGGAACCAAGGGTACGCTAATTGCTCGTTAGCCCCCGACTTGGTTCCAAAAATCAAATTAAATTCATAAACACGTCAATTGAATCCGAAAACATAAACGGAGCACATAGGCACGTTCATAACACACATATTTACGACATATTAAATTTTCACGCCAATCCAGTATCATTTCATATAAGAACGGAGCACAAATAAAACACTCAAGCGCAAGAACGAATTCATATTGTTATAAATGAATTACTAAAACTTAAATTCCCTTTTAAATAAATTAAACAAACTAATAACATGTTATAATTAATTAAAGAAATTACCGAGGCAGTTAAGGTACGTGAAACCTCAATTAAGAAATTAAACACTAATTATCAAAGTAAAATAAAATGAATTAAATTAAAATAGAAATAGTTTATGGTTTGAATCAAACATAACCATTTATAAACAATAAATCATATAATTAACTAATTAAATCGAGCAATTGAAAAACAATTACGTCACATTATTATAACCTGAAAAACTGGGGCGTTACAATCTCTCCCCCTTAAAAAGAATCCGTCCTCGGATTCAAAGCACGCTTGAAAACAAACAATGAGAGATTCCCCGTCTCTCACAAGCAACAAGGAGAGAGCCCCGTCTCTCGAGCAACAATGAGAGAGCCCCGTCTCTCCAACAACAATGAGAGAACCCCGTCTCTCGCAAGCAAAGAGAGTACCCCGTCTCTCAAACAAAAATAAGAGAATCCCCGTCTCTTAACCGAAAATAAAGCAAGGAAGTCTCCAATACTCCCAAGCAACTCACACAAAACCAAATTCAAAATCACACAAGCCATCTCAAGGTAAACATCAAATATCATCCACGTTAATCATCAACTACTTCATGTAATTTAACTTGACAAGAAAACAAAGTATATGACAAAGAAACTATTAAACTGAATTTGAATGAATGTATGCTTCATGAATGCTATAAATACCGTTCACCGTAGTCACGAAGTTTTAACATTGTGAGTTGTCGTTGTTCAGTGCATCATCTGTCCCGAAGATAGATTCAGTGCTCAGTTTGTCTTTAACCTCTTCAGGATACCCCAATGAAACAATTAATGAGGCCTTCAGGGATTACACTTCTTAGATCCCTTCTGCCCGGTACTGCTCCCCGTCTCCATCATTCCTCTTAATCCCCATTCAGCCCACTCTTTTTACTCATCCTAACTTGACCTCCCGAAAACCCCCAAGAATAACTACCCCTGACAACCTTGACGATTCAATCCCTTCCTAGAGGTATTCGTCATTAGGATCTAGCTTAACACGAATCCTTTTCCATTTTCCGTTCATGTTATCTATTCATACCCTTTTGACCCCTTAAGGTTATATTTGGCATCTAGCTCCATATTTCCTGAATCGAAGATAGAATATTCTTGACGACTCTTGGAGTTCGATGTAAATCCTCCAATGATCATCTTTTTTCCATTTGGTCTCCTCTTAAGTTTCCTTCTGACTACCTCTGATAGAACCGATAATTTTAATAATGTTGTCTCGGATCCCTTAATACTTTTACTGAATAAATTTCGATCGGCAACATCCCCCTCATACAATAGATTGATCCAAATTTCCCTTAGTTCTTTCCATCTTAGGAGGTCACAGAATCTTCCATATAATTTTATCACTCCCAATTTGGAATTCCAGACATAGAGCCATTCAATAAACTTTCCCACGGTCTTCGAGATTCCCCTGCATCTTTGTAAATCAATGTGTATCCTCCACTGTCCAAGATTGCAATTTCTTGATCCCTAATTCTTTCATGTCCACTGAGTTAGCATCCACCCTTCTCCTCGCAATTCGATCTTTACTTCTAATGGTCACCTTAATCAAAAATCCCGTGCCTATCCTTTGTGAATTCAATTCACCTCTAATTGCTTACATTTGAGCGCATGATTTCCTTGCAAGAAGTGGTTGCCTTTCTTTACCATTTCCATTTGTTGCTTCATATCTTCCATTTCAACTTCACAACATGGCAATTCAACTTGGTTTTAGAAAAACGAACTCATCTCCCAGTCCACACCTTGATCAAGATTCTCGCGACGATTGTTTATGAGTTTCCATCACGATCGCCATCCAGAGCACCCAAGTCCAACTCTTCCCGGTCTTGACTTCGACAGACTTGATTTCAATTCACTAGGCTTAATCAGAAATCCTTCTTGTCGACCCCAGGTACACAGCTCCTACCGGACCCATTTTATCTTAGTCTATCCTAATTATTGAGACCTCTTCAACGACCCAATCCGGGATCAAAATATCTTCAAGATTTGTTCATTTCATTCCTTAGGTTGAAAGATCTTGTTGAATTCAAATTAATGCACTTCGAGTAGCGGATTCACATGAGTTGTTCTTCTGAGTCACAACCATCCCTTGATTAACTCCTATTCCTGTTTCACCAAATATCCTTCTGCCATCGCATCGCCAAAATCAAACCTCCCTTTCTGAATCCTAACCGTTAATTGTAACTCAATCTATGAAGCCACGCATCTAGCATTCTCCACATTCCTCCCCGGAGTATCCTGCCCACCTTCCATGTCTCAGAAAAGTTTACAATCGATCTTCGTTGTCCTAAAACTTGGCCGTGGTTTGATATTATTTCCATGACCTATAAATAATAGCTTACTCCAAGAGTGGATGCATGCGATTAGTGCATGCTCATGACACATTTTCAACAATTAGTACAAGGATCCTTATGTAAATGCAACAGATAGTCTAGCCAAAATTCCAAAAGGAAAGCCAAATTCATGTCCAAGATCGATGCAATGCACACATTGTCATAGAGTCCCTAAGCCGTACGACCTAGACTGACTCCAACACGACTCAAGAACACCGGTTTTGCAACCGGGCTCTGATACCACTTAAGGATGTAGCACCCCGCACGTGAGGCGCCACATCCCCCGCACTAAGGCTCAACACGAGTAACGAAATTGTAAATCCGCACCCGTATCAAACCCTAGCGAACGGGAGACAAACATAAAAACCTTCCTATGCCAGGCGGAGCTAGACCCTGCAACGAATACCAATGCACAATATATAATGCATGGCCAAGCCCAACCACAATCATACAAACCATAAACGGAATTTGGGCTCTTCAGGCCTCTTTTAAAACATAGCAAACTCAGACAATCCAATTTCAGAATAAATACATAGGTATCAAATTTCTCGATATAACTTAAACAAGTCATACATAATTCCAATACAAGAATGAGTGGAGAGACTCTCCTAACCTAACTCGATCAACTTAAAACTCCAAAAACCTCCGCCTAGCTCGAACTCCAAAGATCAAGCCTGCACACTAAAAGATTGGGGAGGGAGAGGGGTCAGTCTCTAGAAGACTGAGTGAGCAGGAGCGATACATATATATAAAACATGCACATGCAAGTCATAAATCCCGAGCAAGGTTTTATTTGAATTTAGTTCCCAAAAGGGGCAAGAAGATAGATAGACAATGCTCGACCTTTACGACTAATTCATATTAAATTCATTACATTCATAAATCATACTTAAATATAAAGCTCGGCGAGTGAGCGTGCACAATCTCCAACCAAACTCCGACCGTGTACGACAAATATCATTAATATATATTGATTTGGCGATCATGCGATATATCATAATACACACAGACTATAAATCATATCATAAACATATTCGTTTGGGCGATCCGGATCCCGGCATTCCCGCACGGTGCATAATCATATCAATACCAACCTTCTTCCTCCGGGTGGTGGACGGGCTTGCAAGACCCGGCCACCGGAACATACATAATGGCTAGTGAGGTACATGAATCCTCAAAAGCCCGACTTGCGTTTCCTCGTCAAAACTCCTAACGAGGTCCGTGTCATCGTAAATTTGGTTGGAACTAGTATATGGGATCCCCGTCAGCCCTTGCTTCCTCGGTTAGCCACATATACTAAGTCCCGGGGCCCGAGAAATAATAAGTAATAAATGTGTCTCGCCAAAACATATCAATACATACCATAAGAAATCATACCTTACCGTGTAACTCGGCATATGCTATACACGTACCTCTCCGTGTCATCCTAATCCATAGCTAGCATGAGGGCACACGGTTTGGAGCATAGCCTCATTACAAAACCATTTTTAAGCTTATATATGCTCATACGTATAACTCAGAAGAATTTACTCGGTAACTCATTTAAAAACCATATATATATAATCATAAGGTTTTTGGCCAAAGCTTTTCACATAAGGTTGTAGGGTTTGTTACATAGCTAAAACGAAAACCACCCTCACCTGAACCGTGATGAAACAAGGATCGAGCACCAAGTGCCTGAATGATCAAAAGCTCTCCACCCTGGAGACAAACTGAACGAAGACAACAAGACGTGTTTGTGAGACTCAAGACTCTAAATGAACCATATATGACGCACGGCAATGAAGTGAATATGAAATGAATACATATATGATCATGTTATATCATAAGAACGTTCATGTGCACTATCAATGCAATTAAGGCATATAACAAGCCATTCATTCAAATACTTTCAAGAAATGAAG
Organism: Lantana camara; assembly: GCA_037501455.1. Classification (NCBI taxonomy): domain Eukaryota; kingdom Viridiplantae; phylum Streptophyta; class Magnoliopsida; order Lamiales; family Verbenaceae; genus Lantana; species Lantana camara. Next base: position 100,650,299 of record CM074855.1, read on the forward strand.
GTATCATACTCATTTATTTCATATCCTTCATAATTCTTAGCAATATCTTACAAAATCTTAGAACCATAATCATATTATACCTTCGAACATGTTTACATTGAGTATGATACACAAAAAGGTAAAGAACATCACTTAAGACATCAAAAGAATGCAAGAATGTACTTAATATTTCATATAGAAGCATTTAAGCCACGTCAAAGCAATTCACTAAAAGCATACTTTAAACCTTATCCAAATATCATGAAATTGCACCATAATGCTCCCAACACATAGCCAAACAAGTTCATAGTTTAACACAAAAGGAGATAAAGTCATTAAGGTGGTGAAACGAATCAAAAACCGAAGAGGAAATAACAAAGACTGCGCATGGGAAGTGACACGGGGGTGTCACCAACCCTTGCCCAACTGAGCCACGGGCGTGGCTCAGTACAGAGCTGCCCAGAGAGTGTGACACGCCCGTGTCTCCGTCTTATGAGTAAATGAGACACGGGGGTGTCACGGTACAGAACTTACTCACCCTTGAAATTTTTCCGGCAAAACTGGACCCTTGCAAACTCAATCCAAAAACATACCAAATGAACTCCAAATGCTCTGAAACTTAATATGCAACATATTTGGCATGTTATGAACATTTTTCATTTAGAGTGCAAAAGCTAAATCACACGTTAAGATCATCGAAACCGTGAAACAAAACTGGGTCGCTACAATCGGACATATGAGCCCTAATGATTCCATCATGCATTGATCAAGTACTTAGGGCTTGAATTTGAATCTGAACCTTTGGGGAATGCATGCTAACATACTAAACAACTTATATACATCATATATATGCAAAATGGTACCATTTAGAGCACATTAAAATGATCAACAAGTTACAAAATGTAACAGCAACAATTCTGTCATGGAGCATGCATAGAACAGGCCATGTATTTCGGTTTTGAGACTTCAAATGGATCCAAATACTTGAAACATGAATGCTAACATATATAACAATAAGTGTACATCAACTCCATGCATTTTCACACGAATTGGAGACCGTTTGATCAACCATCAACATCAAATTTCACACAGCAGTTTCAAAAACAGGGGAAACGCTTTGAACATCAAGTTTGAAGCTCCATATCTCAAGATTTTATAAAAGGAGCAAGAAATGAAATCCTCCTAACATCATATACTATGAGTTAGGAAAGAAATAAGCCAAGAAACAAGTTCATATGATCACATATAAGCAAGAAATTCAGCCACACCAACATATAGGTTACTAGAGCAAAAATTCCCAAAAATTCATACAAGACCCAACATTCAAACCCTAATCAAATCTGATCCAAATCATGTTTTAAATAGATGAAATCAAGCATAATAGAGTATAGAAGACATAAGTATTCATACCTTGAAGTTTTGGTGAAGGAAGATGGTGATTTGAGCTCAAAATCACAAAAGGCCAAGGTTTCTTCTTCCTTCTCCTCCCTCTTTCTCTCTCGATCAGTTCCAGCTGCAAGAGGAGATGTATGGTTCGGTTTTTGCAGCTAAAAGGATAAGAGAAGGGTTTAACTCAAGTATACAAGCCATGGTTAAGGTATGGTTAAGTTTAGGGAGGGTTATGGGGTCCCACCATGAAGACTAGTCAACCAAAGGAGCTCTTCTTGCACGAGTTGTCCGTTACGGTTGGATTTTGGAGGTCTTAATGATCTCAAAAAGGTATGAGGCTTATTCCATTGTCTCCGGATCGTCGATACGAAGGCAACGGAGTTGACGGAATTCGAATCCGAATTCCCGAGCTCAAGATATCACTCACGGAACCAAGGGTACGCTAATTGCTCGTTAGCCCCCGACTTGGTTCCAAAAATCAAATTAAATTCATAAACACGTCAATTGAATCCGAAAACATAAACGGAGCACATAGGCACGTTCATAACACACATATTTACGACATATTAAATTTTCACGCCAATCCAGTATCATTTCATATAAGAACGGAGCACAAATAAAACACTCAAGCGCAAGAACGAATTCATATTGTTATAAATGAATTACTAAAACTTAAATTCCCTTTTAAATAAATTAAACAAACTAATAACATGTTATAATTAATTAAAGAAATTACCGAGGCAGTTAAGGTACGTGAAACCTCAATTAAGAAATTAAACACTAATTATCAAAGTAAAATAAAATGAATTAAATTAAAATAGAAATAGTTTATGGTTTGAATCAAACATAACCATTTATAAACAATAAATCATATAATTAACTAATTAAATCGAGCAATTGAAAAACAATTACGTCACATTATTATAACCTGAAAAACTGGGGCGTTACAGTCTTTGTGAGCACTAATGCTAAATATCTCGAGGATGACTTTGTAAATGACGGCAAGTGTAGAAGCAAAATTATGTTAGAAGAAATGACAACATCAGATTCTGAATTCCAAGAACCCGTAGTAACTAAAAATGTGTTAGATACATATGATGTACCAAATAGAACATATGATGTAGGGACAAGTACAAGCAGCCTAGTTGTAGTGGGAGGATTGTCAGGGCACCTGACAGATACCTAGGATTGACCCAAGTGGTTGAATCTGAAGTATCTGATCCTATCACATATGATGAAGCTATAAAAGATATAGACGCTGACCATTGGGTCAGAGCTATGGAATCTGAATTAGATTCAATGTATTCCAATAAAGTCTGGGAACTTGTAGAGGCGCCTTAGGGCATTAAACCTATTAGACCCAAATGGGTCTACAAAAGAAAAAGGGGAGTGGACGGAAAGGTTGAGACCTTTAAAGCAACGCTTGTGGCCAAGGGTTATACCCAGAAAGAAGGTATCGATTATGACGAAACCTTCTTGCCCGTAGCAATACTTAAGTCCATAAGAATTCTCCTTTCCATTGCCGCTCATTTTGATTATGAGATTTGGTAAATGGATGTAAAGACTGCCTTCTTGAACAGGCACCTTCGAGAAGAAATATACATGGCTCAACCTGAAGGCTTTATAGCTAAAAATCAGGAGCATATGGTATGCAAGCTTAATAGATTAATTTATGGTCTTAAGCAAGCGTCTAGATCATGGAACATGAGATTTCATGAGACAATTAAATCCTTTGGCTTTATGCAATTTCCTGATGAACCATGCGTGTACAAGAGACATCATGATAGTGTTGTAACATTTTTAGTTCTATACGTGGACGATATTCTGCTCATTGGGAATGATACAGGATTATTATCAGCAGTTAAGATTTGGTTGTCAAACAAGTTTGACATGAAAGACCTAGGTGAAGCTAGTTATATTCTAGGGATCAGACTTTGTCGTGATCGTAAGAATAAAATGATTGGTTTATCACAAGCAGCATATGTAGATAAGATGCTGGCAAGATATAATATGGCAAATTCCAAGAAAGGTTCGTTCCTTTCAGACATGGAGTTCATCTGTCTCGGGATCAATGTCCCAAGAACCCAGAAGAGACAGAAGAGATGAAAGATGTTCCGTATGCTTCGGCAGTTAAAAACCTCATGTATGCCATGTTATGTAAAAGGCCAGATAGCTGTTATGTTGTATGTCTACTCAACAGATATCAGTCAAACCCTGGACCCCAACATTTGAGAAGGACTCGGGATTATATGCTTGTCTATCGCAGTGATGAGCTCATTCCTATTGGGTACACAGATTCGGATTTCCAATGTGATTTGGATTGTAGGCGTTCGACGTCTGGATAAGTGTTTACTCTAGTAGGGGCAGCCGTAAGTTGGAGGAGTACTAAGAAAACTTGCATTGCTGACTCCACCATGGAAGCCGAATATGCGGCAGCTTCGGAAGCAGCCAAAGTAGCGTATTGGTTTTGGAATTTCCTAATGGATGTAGAAGTCGTCAAGGACGGACTTATGCCGATCACATTGTACTGTGATAATGCTGGAGCGGTGGCCAACTCCAAGGAACCTCGATGTCATAAACGTGTAAAGCACATCGAGAGGAAGTTTCACATTATACGAGATTATGTGGAACGTGGAGAAGTGGCAGTAGTGAAAATTGGCTCAGTAAATAATCTGGCAGATCCCTTCACTAAGACTTTGGCGCAAAAGAGTTTTGAGACTCATATAGAAGGGATGGGCCTTAGATGTGTAGCCAATTGGATTTAGGGCAAGTGGGAGTTTGTTGGGATTAATGCCCTGAAAATCCAATTATATTGTAAATATTTTGGATTAATAAAATTGAAATTATAGCAAGTTATGAGTATTTTACAAATTTAATAATTAATGACATGTGATGGTATTTTTATATGAAATGTGTTTCATAGGAAAAGACTTTAAATACCAAAGATCACGTGTCATTAAAGTTCTAGTCGGTATGATAAGAAAATGTTCTTATCAAGACTAAATTGTGTTATATAAGATGATTAGTCGTTCGTCATAGGGAGATGGAGTTTCCAATTATAACACATTGATGATTTTCAATGAGATTGCAAACATCGAACTGGACCACTGAGATTTTTTATTTTATACTGCAATCTAAAATGAACAAAATCTCGGAAGCATTAGACTCTTAATCCTGACGATGTTTCTACTTTAGGCATGTAGTGTTAATCACTATGATGTACTTAGAAGTGAGGTCTCGGTAACGGGTGTCCAAAATACTTTTTACGTTCTGTGATTGCATGAAATGTACTAAAGAGAAAGATTGATCAACGAATCTGTAGCCTTACTGGAAAGTTAAAGATAACCCTGAAATAGCTTTCCAAAAGTTCAAATAAAACTTTGGCCAAAGTATTTCATTTGTACGTCACTGAAGTTGTATATTGAATGTGTTTCACATACAGGGAATTTGGACTTAAGGCAAATGAAGAAATTTCAGATTGGAAGTGAAAAATAAATGATAGTAGTATTGATTTATTTTTTATGGATATCTGTACAGAGGAGTGAAATGCAAATTTATTCTAGATCGAGAAATTCATGAATAATTTAATTAATTTTAGAGTTCAACAATATTTATTTAGTGGAATTAAATATTATTAAATGGTAATCAATTATTATCATGGGATGACAATAGATTGACCCGTTTGGAGCTAAAATTAATTAGTCCTGCAGGTCCCCCCGCAAGCCCCAACGAAGATCAAAGAGAAAATATTAAAAGGAGAGAGAGAAATGAATTTTCAAAGAGTTTGAAAATAGCCAAGAAATTTATTTTGAGAAAATAAATTAAATCCCAAAGAGTTGGAAGTGCCCGGAATTTTATTTTGGAGAAAACAAAATTTAAAAAAAAAAAAAAGTTTTTTTTGCTGATGTGGCAACTGAGGTGTCACGCCACGTCAGCGGGTCAGCGCCGCGCCACATGGTGAGACACGTGGACGGATGAGATCGCGCCAAGTCGCACGAGTGAACGGCTCAGATCAGCTCTTGAAGGGTTCGGTCAGAAAGGGTTCCGGGTAGGGTCGGGTTCGGTTAGAACCGACCCTGACACGTGGCAGAATCAGAGTGTGCCACGTCGCCCAGAATTGGACCAGGATTGAACCGACCGGTTCGTTGGCGAACAGGTCTGAGCCGCAGGACCGCCGGTTGGGCCGGCTGAACCGGCCACGTGGCACCTGCTCGTACCTGTGTGTGCCCCTCGCGCGCTATGCGCATGCAGCGCCTTCTGGCAGCGCATGGGGGCACGTGCCAGGACCGATTGGCATGTGTCAGGCAGTGTTCGATTCCTTGGGCTGCAAGCTTCCACGTGGTGCTCTTGGATTGGTTGTCTGAACTTGGCGTCCACGGCAAATTTTCGAAAATAGTTGCGAGGTCCCTAAATTGAGGCTATAAATATGGTTGCCAAGTTCATTTTATTCATTCCGTTCCAGCTTTTCGTTTCTTCAGTTCTGAAAGCCATTTGGCTAATTTCCTCTCTCTAATTAATTAATCCTTAATTAAGGATTAATTAATATTTAATTAGGTGGTTATATAATTAATGTATAATCCACTTAATTATTAGAAAATAGGGATTTTCTTGTTTTAGAAAAAAGGTTTTTCTAGAAAAATGTTTTCTCAAAGTATTTAGTGAAATACTGCCAGAGCCCACACTCCAATTTCTTAATCGGGGATATTGTGGGGAAGCTCTACCGGTGTCACGAGAAAATATCGATGTGCTGGAAAAGTGTCGTTGATAGCCAATGTTGCAGTACGGTAATACCGTTATGATGCCAAAATTAATATTTGCATATTGTGATTATATGCTAGATGATTTAAAATTATGTTATCGATGCCTGTATATATTAGAGTTATGCTGCCCGATTTGTTCCGCTGCTTTATTAAAATATTTTGATAATGAGGTTATAGTGAAATTTTTTTTTATTAAGTTATTCCGTCACTCTGTCTTGGGCCCGCCACACCAACATGATGTTCATCCTTCCCTCATATAAATTCTAAAGTGATTGGTGTGTAAATCTCTTACAAGTTTCAGTACCATCATTTTTGGCGCCGTCTGTGGGAAACCGTCATCTTCTCCATATTCATCATATTCTTCCTCATGGAGCTAGTTAAAAGTAACACCAGCAGTCTTCTTTCTATCATGGTAACAACTACAAGGTCAGGTTTGGTTGACAACAGGGGTGTTCTTCCTCCCGTAAATGTGGAGAATCCGGACGGCAGAGCCAATGTCGCCACCGTGTATGTCGGCCACACTCCCGTAGATGGGAGTATTCCTCTAGTCACAGATGGGGGAAAAAGGAAAGAAACTGTACCGGGACCTCACCCGGATGAAGGAAATGGGCCGGGAGGATCTAGTTCTGCTACTCCACCTGCGGCGCTCTGGCCTATCGCCACCGTCGCCAACCCTTCCGCGTACTCCATGGCGATGCCACCACCTTGGTACGCTTATAAGCAGCCCAGCGTGATGCCTGGGATGATGCCGGGCATGGTGCCCATGATGCAGGCTTATTAGGTGGGCACATTACAGCTTCCAGTTACCATTCCTAGGGAAATCTAAGGAGTGGAAATGCCACAGATGACCTCGCAACAGCTCCAGGCGCTCTATGCTCAGTGCGCGGTACAGGCCACACAAAACGCTTGGAATCACTTCACCGCCGTCTATTTCCCCTCGAGGACAGGTGCTCAGGTTGCTCCACCAATGGGAGGATGGCAAAATCATCCCTTGGCGGCTGCCTAAAACATACTGGGGCCCCAGCCACCGCCACCACCTCCAGCACAAGGAAAAGATGCACCCCCGAGGGCTGATCAAGAGCTGTATCCAGTAGAGAAGGAGAAAGCCCCTCCCGCGAGGGGAGATGCTGAAGAGGAGGTCCGATCTAGGGCCACTGGAAGGGCGAACAGGAGGGAGGAAAACGACGCTCGTTTAGCTGCTGTCCAAAACCGACTCGAAGGTTTGCAGCAAATGGTGGAGCAGCTCTCTCGAGCGCGGTCTCAAGTCCCCCATGCCGGGGGCGAGAGGTCCAAGGCCAGAGACGCTCGCAACCCACGTGATAGAATCTCTCGCCGCTGGAGGGAAGAGGATTATCAAGAGCATGACCATGAGGGTGGGAACCCTAGGCCTTTAACAGGCGGTTCACCCCTCATTGATTAAGTTTTAATGGCCTGCGCGGGGATGGGCAAAATCCCCATATCCTGCTGAGCACCTGGATCACTTCGTGCATTTGATGCACCTGTACGAGCACTCCAGTCACTACTGGACGAAGATCTTTGTCACTTCCCTCGTGGGAATGGTGCAGGAGTCGTACAAGAAGCTACCCCCTCGCTCCATTCGAGGGTATAAAGATTTGACTGATGCCTTCATGAGTCACTTCAATTCCTTGAAGGCACCAGCGCCCGCAGCCACGGCTCTCTACAGCCTGGTGCAAGGACCAAGAGGTCCTTCATGGGCAGGTTCAACAAGGAGATCCTGCTGGTAGAGAAACCCCCCATGGATTTCCTGAGGCACGTGCTCTTTGGGGCGGTCAATATGAAGAACTACGTCAGCAAGGAGTTCGTGGAGGAAGTGGCAAAGAAAAGGCCTCGCACAATGATGGAAATCAGAGATATAGCTGACTCCTTCTTCACCCTCAAAGACATGTATATCGCGAGGGAGCAAAAATTGGCGAATGCCACTTAAACCAATAAGGGACCGGAGGATAGGGGAGAATCCACTAGGAACTGCGCCGTAGCCCAGCATCCATTCGAGCGCATCCCCGTCAATAGACCTATTGCGGAGGTCTATTGTATGGCGGACAAGAAGCTATTCTAAAGGCCACCAAAGATGAGGGAAACCGAGGCTCAGAAACGCTCAGGAAAGCACTGTGCCTTCCACAAGCAGAAGGGGCATGACACCAATGAGTGCCGCTAGTTGGAAAGCGAAATTCAGAGGCTCATCTCTGGGGGGCACCTCAAGGATTTTATGAAGGTGCTGGAGAGATACGATGAGCACTGCGCTGAGCGAGCTAGGGCTAGTGGAAGAAGCCGCTCGCGCTTAAGGAGTCCACGTCACCATCACACTGAGACGAGCGACCGCGACAAACAGAAGGCCACTGAAATGGAGAACCAACCCTTTGTTGTCATCCACATGATCACTGGCGGACCCTCGGGGGCTGACTCCAATGCCTCTCATCGTTTCATATCCATTTCGATCTCAATCCTAGACAACCCCATTTTCTAGATGTTTATCCACCTTGATCTTTATCCACCTTGGCCAAGGGTTTAATGTTTAATGGACTACGAACAACTAAATCAGTAAGAGATCATTCATCTTCTTAACAAGTGTAGGTCCTTTATCGATTCTACTAATTCTACATATGCCACTTGTGTAATCCCAAATAGGCCGTGGTTCAGGTGTCTGAATGGTGATACCCTTTTGAGCCTATATCAAAGATTACAGAGTTAACTCATATGACACATTATAGAATCTCAAGTCTAAGGATTAATGAATCACGTCATTGACCTGTGAGATATTTTCTAATCTGGAAGTTTCACGAAACTTCCTTTCCCATCTAGGAATGTTCTCATGCGGGACATCTCAGTGATGAAGTTCTTGTAACAATCACCCTTATGTATTATGAACGCATAAACGTAGACACTTATCACTCCATGAAACTGAGTGATCCTTCAAAAGGACATAATCACATAAGCAAGTCTCAGTAGAGTCAAGGTTGACACTCCCAGTGTCTGTCGGACTCATTGACTTGGAGAAGTTTCTAATCCTTGTCTATAGAGTTAAGAACTTGTTTCATGTGTCGTTCCCATAACGACAAAGTTCTTAACGGCCTCATCGAATTAGGGGAGTTCAATACATACAAAACACAGTCAACCCAAACAGACATAAATAAGCACATAAAGAAATGATTGCCCATGAACAAAATCATCTCGTTTATTATTCAAAGACTGTTTGTGATTTTACAAGGAAATAGTAAAGTAAACTTCTGCTTTAAGGGTACTATTCCTAACAATCTCCCGCTTGCCCGTCAAAACCATTCAGGTGCTAATCTAAGACCCATTTTCTGAAAATGTCCTTCGAAAGTCTATTGACTAAGGGCTTTAGTAAGTGGATCTACAATGTTCTCTATCGATGTGACCCTTTCAATTTGCACATCTTCTCTCTTGATGATATCACGGATTAAGTGATACTTTCTCAAAATGTGCTTGGTCCTTTGGTGAGATCTTGGTTCTCTTGCTCAAGCAACCGCCACGATGTTGTCACAAAACACTGTAAAGGGGTCTTTAATGCTAGGAACTACACCCAACTTTTGGATGAAGGTTCTTACCTAAACACCTTCCTTAGCAGCATCGTTTGTAGCTAAGTATTCGGCCTCAGTGGTCGAATCTACAGTGGTCGCTTGCTTGGAACTTTTCTAACTCACTGCTCCACCGTTCAGGCAGAATATGTATCCTGACATGGATTTAAAGTCATCCATGTCTGATGCAAAGCTTACATCACAGTATGCTCTAATGACAAGATCTTTTTCGCCTCCGTAAACCAAGAACAAATCCTTAGTTCTTCTGAAATACTTAAGGATGTTCTTTACAAAAGTCCAGTGACCTTCACCAGGGTAAGATTGGAATCGGCTAGTCACACTAAGTGCATAGGCCACATGCGGTCGAGTACATAGCATCACATACATTATGCTTCCTATAGCTGATGCATAAGAAATTTTGGACATCCTGGACTTTTCAAGTTCAGTCTTGGGACATAGCTTCTTCGAAAGAACTGTTCTCGGACCCATTGGAAGTTTTCCACGTTTGGAATCTTCCATACTAAACCTCTTTAGTATTTTATCTATGTAAACCGATTGTGATAATCCTAACAATCTCCTAGATCTATCTCGATAGATCTTTATCCCGAGAATGTAGGATGCATCACCAAGATCCTTCATCTCAAATTGGTTCGATAACCAAGACTTTGTTACTTCCATGTCATCCTTTGCATTCCCAATGAGGAGGATGTCATCTACATAAAGTATCAGAAATTAAACCGAGGTTTCCAATTCTTTCTTGTGCACACAGGACTCATTCGGATTTTGAATAAAGCCAAACGATTTGACTGCTTCATCAAATCGAATGTTCCAATTCCTAGAAGCTTGTTTCAATCCGTAGATTGATCTTTGGAGCTTACAAACCTTTTGTTCGCTCCCACGGAATGTGAAACCCACGGGTTGCTCCATGTAAATGTCTTTGTCAATGTCTCCACTGAGAAAGGCAGTTTTCACATCCATTTTCCATATCTCATAGTCATAATATGCAGCAATGGCAAGCAAGATCCGAATGGACTTTTACATTGCAACCAGGGAGAAGGTTTCATCAAAGTCTACACCTGGTCTTTGAGTGAAACTCTTAGCAACTAATCTTGCTTTAAAGGCTGCCACGCTTCCATCTACTCCAAGCTTGCGCTTATATATCCATTTGCACCCTATGGGCCTGATCCCATAAGGTGGATCAACCAAGGTCCAAACTTGGTTAGATTACATGGAATCCATCTCGGATTTCATTGCTTCTTTCCACTGGTCAGAGTCCAAATCGAACAATGCCTCCTCATAAGTTAATGGATCATTATCCATTTGAGATGTTTGGTGGAGAAAAGCAAACCATCTCTCTGGTTGTCTACGAATGCGTTCAGAACGTCGCACTAGAGGAGGATTTTCACGTGTAACACTCTCTGCGATTGGTTGAGGAACATTATTCTCCAGACTTGGCGTGGGATCTTGGTCTCGAACCTCTTCGAGCTCTGTGATCTTGCCTTTCTTTTCTTTAAGGAACGAGTCCTCAAGAAAAGTAGCATTTCTTGACACAAAGAACTTTTGTTCAAGAGGATCGTAGAAATAATATCCTATTAACTCTTTAGGATATCTTACGAAGTTGCATAAGCTTGATCTAGCTTCAAGCTTATCTCCCACTGTCCTCTTCACGTAAGTAGGACAACCCCAAATTGTTAAGTATGAATAGTTAGGGATTTTGCAAAACCACATGTCATATGTGGTTTTAGGTACAGATTTGGAGGGAACAAGATTCAGAATCTAAACTGCTGATTCTAAGGCATAAACCCAGAATGAAGGTGGCAATTCAGTCAAACTCATTATGGAACGAACCATATCAAATAGGGTTCTGTTCCTTCTCTCCGAAACTCCGTTCAATTGAGGAATTCCCGGAGGACTCCATTGAGAGATAATTCCGTTATCTCTGTGACGACTAAGGAATTCGCCACTTAGATACTCGCCACCTCAATCAGATCGAAGTGTCTTAATCTTGTGACCGGTTTGGTTCTCAACCTCCTTTTCAAATTCCAAGAATTTCTCAAAGGCTTCGGATTTATACTTTATTAAGTACACATAACCAAAATGACTAAATTTGTCTATGAAGGTTATGAGATACTGATGGTTGTTTCTCATACTTACACTAAGTGGTCCACAAACATCAGTATGGATTAAATCCAATATTTTAGTGGCACGTTCCACTCTACCTTTAAAGGGAGTTTTGGCCATTTTCCCTCTAAGACATGATTTACAATTAGTTAACTCTTTAAGTTCATTATCATAGTATGATCCTAAATTAGTCAACTTAGCAATCCTATCTTTAGAAATATGTCCTAAACGTGCGTGCCATAAAGAAGCCGAGATCTTGTCATCTCTTTTGCGTTTGTTTGATTGTTGTATATTCAAAATATTAGGGTCTTTAGTTATGTAAAGTCCATTTGATAATGTACCAAGCAAAACGGAAGTTTTATTCTTCTTAAGATAAAAGTTTCCATTTCTAGAGAAAGTCGCATATCCTTCACAATCTAATATTGGAATGGAAATGATATTACGAATAATAGAAGGTACATAAAAGACTTTGTTCAAAACTAAAGTAAAGACATCTAAATCTAATCTACACATTCCAATGGCTTGGGTTTGAACGCTTGATCCATTCCCAACCTTCAAGACGCATTCTCCTTCTTCAAGCTGCCGGACCTCATTTAGCATCTGTACATCATTACAGATATGAGCTCCACAGCCAGTATCAAGCACCCACGAATTAGAATCAACAGATAGATTTACTTCAACAATAAACACACCTTTCTTTAGAGTATCCTTGTACTCTTGGCAGTTTCTCTTCCAATGCCCTTTCTTGCCATAATGATGGCAAACGTCCTCTGTCTGATCCTTTCTCTTCTTGGCCTTTCTCTTCTTAACCCCTCTATCGGGTTTAAGAGATCCCTTTTCTTGGGAACTTTCTTCCCTTTGCCTTTAGAAGGACTAGAAGAGGAAGTGACCATCATTACTTTGTGATCCTTTTTTGATCGTATCTTCAATAGTCACAAGCTGACTAATCAACTCTGCTACAGTAGCATGAGGATGATTCATGTTGAAGTTCAGCACAAAAGGATTGAATGATGGTGGAAGCGATGCGAACAACAAATCCACAACGAGTTCTTCACTCAGTGGCATTTCCATGGAGGTCAGTTTCTCGTTCAAAGCAAGAAACTTGAGACCGTGCTCATGGACACTTATACCTTCTTCTCTTTTCAAAATCTAAAACTATCTTTAGATGGATTCATATTTTTTCTCGATTGATAGAAGGACGTATTCTATTGTTTTGAACCTTACTCTCATAAAGTCGGATTGGAGGGACAACATTTCTCGCTAGGTGACAAGCCTTTCTTTGTTTCCGTAGCTTTCTTTGAGCTCATTGGCTCAGCAAGAGTCATTTATTTATCGAGATAGTGAATATTTTCAATCTGTGAGATGGCTTTACTATGAGCGGTTTATGTATGAATATCTCCCGGGGGACTTATTCTGAAGCCAATCAGAGTAATTAGGCCCCGCTAACTTGTTTCATTCGAGGATGGATACCAAAGGGTTTTTGGCTGCCATTTCAGTTGTAGAGAATCACAGAACTACAACCTAAATGGAAAAACAGAGGAATCATGAGCATGCTGAATAATAACGATTACATATTATCAAGGTCTTTAGAAATATGTTCTCCCACAGTTTTTAGAAAGTATAGAAATCCTAACGACTTTAGAAGAAACTTATTTTCTCAATCGGTACTAGGATCCCAAGCATTCTTAGTTTTGGACCCACGACTCGTGAGACATCCAAAGGTCAAAGAATCTTTAGGTAGGTACTAATTGCAGATTCAATCTCCATGGAATTCCTAGTAATATTTTTTCATCACTAATCTTTCAATCATGGACCCACGACTCGTGAGACATCCATATCTACTTTAGTGTTGAGCAGGACCCATCAATGATAAGATCTCAACCAAATTTAGTCCGGAACGACCCACGACTCGTGAGACATCGCCCATTCTAAAATGGTGAAGAAATATAAATTATTTAAAATAATTAATCAGGAAACTAAGAGTTAATAAGCTACACTAGCTACCCCGCGACTCATGAGACAGCAATTAGTTTCACTTATTAAGTCCTAAATCCTATTGATGGAATGTTAGGAATTTTATTACCATGATAAAACACCTATTTATTCGAATTTTGGTGAGTATTTAAATAGGATTTTTGAATGACCTCACCAACATATAATGTTATCCAAATTTTAATTGTCTTGTTAATGCAGTTTCACATAAAGTGCATCACAAAAGCAATTAGCAGATAACATGTCCTAGCATAATACTAATTATGTGATGATCATGGGTATCCTATCTTATATGCAATTATAGGAGCTACTCCATAATCACTAGTTCTAACATTCATGCCACATCAGACAATTCATATCACATAGGGGTACATAATTTAATGGAAAAACGCCCTATCAATTACATTACTAGAAACCCTCCTAAACATTTTGAGGGGCCTTACTATGGCCACTGTTCTTGAAGTGCTCCTTGTGGATCCTTCTTATTCCATGGGTACTTGTCTCCAAAATGAAATAAAACCTCACTTCTTATGTTCTACTCTCTTTACATAAAGTAATATGGTTCAATTTTCATATTGACCATAGACAAGTACACGGGACATACCCCGGCCCAAAAACAATAATAAGGAAAGCCACATAATAAACACATAACAATAAGCACATATGTAGGGCTCTAACCCCAATTGAAATCATCCATGTGTAGAATTTAAAACCATACATAAGACTAACCCATGATCACCTAAACTAGCATGTTACAACTAACTTAAGTAATTTGAATATAGTTCATTATTCAATAATTTATTCAAAATCGAATCACCGGATCCAAACAAAACAACAATTAATTCAAAATTAAATATGTCTAAAATATCATTCAAAGTGATATTTATTATTTTCTCGAAAAATAAGAACTTGACTTTAATTCACAAAAATCCTAAATTTTATAATTATTTCAAATAAATAATTTTATAAAATTAAAATCAAATTTTAAAATAAAATAAGATTTTACAAAACAGGATTTTAACGAAACCAAAACACGAAACAGAATTAGGGTTCCGGAACGCCCAAGCGAGGCACGGGACACATGCCCTCAAGCGCCCGCGAGCAGTCAGCGCTCGCGCACACAGCCCGCAAGGGCTTCCCAGGACGCCCTAGCAATCTCCCGCTGGCCTGCGCGCAGGGTCGCGCGCGCCGCGTAGTAGCTACTGCGCATGAGCACGCACCTCGTCGCCAGTCGCGCACTGCTCGCGGGCGGTGCTAGGTGGGGTGGGCGGAACAAGGTGGGTAGGCGGGCTAGGTGAGCCTAGGCGTGCCCGCGCGGTGCGCAGTCCGTTCCGTTCTTTTTTTTGTAATTTAAAAAATTCCAGTTTTCGTTTCGAATTAAAACAGTTCAAACCAATCTGAATTAAAACTGCTTAAAATCAAATTAATCAGAAAACAATTTTCACGAATTTTTCAAGAAACAATTTTGATCCGGCAACTTCGTATTTTAAACAAAAACTATGAATACACAACATACACTCAAATTCAAGAATTTTCATCAAAATTCCAAAAGCAGTAAATATACAATACGAACGTTGCAAGGTAGCTCTGATACTACTTCTTCAAAAACATGAAAGACTGCGTAGCGGAAGTTTAAAATTTTTCCACAAGTTTAATCGTTGTCTTGCAATTTTCGTACTGTAATGTTGGGAATAACAAGAAACTCACTTTAATTGAAGCTTTCTTGTGATGTTGTTACCACCTAACAAACACCCTTCAAGCGGAAAGTCCCTCGAACGGTCCTTCGAATTAAACTCCAAAGTAGAAGGCCTACAAAGCGTATCCACACCAGACCTAGAACACAATCAAGCTAGTGAGAATGCTAGTTCTATGGCTTGTGTTAATGGCTAGGATAATTTTTTCTTTGAAAGCTTTTCTTTTAATTTTTCTCAAAAACTTAACACTTCGTGAATGTTGGTGTAAAGAATAAAAGAAGCACCACCCCTAGTACTTATACTAGGTGGTTCGAACTCCTAGGGTTTCCCAAACCTATGAGAGTTGTTTTCTTACTCACTAATTAACCCATTTAATTATTTACTTTAACTAGAGAAAATAAGTTCCCAATTTGTTCTCTAAATCTTGCAAAAATAACTTTCTCTCTCCTACAATAGGAAGTTGGACTTTTCAACTTTCCCAAAGTTAAAAGCCAATGTTCAATAAATAAATAAATTCCCAATTAATTATTTATTGGGTTAAGTTTATTTGAGAATAGTCTTAACAACTAATTCAATAATTAATTAAAAGACTAAAATTAATTAATTACAATTTAATCAATTAATTTCTAGAAAAGAATTCACGTGGGAAATAAACCACACGACGAAGCCATGCAACAGCCACATGGACATGACACGTGGCAGCCACACAGGCTTGCGTGACACGTGGCAATGCCCACGTGTTTTGCTTCGTTTCGATCAACTATTTTGATCCTTCGTTAATCATATTAACATCCTTCCATAACCCTCGTGTTCTGGAATTTTTGTGTGACCCTTTAGGTTCATTATTCGATTTGCAGTGACAACAATTAATTAATTCCCTAATTAATTAATCACTTCACAGATCACACTACCGTAATCTAGCAATGGGTGTGTAACCCCTAGTCGAATAACGAAATGAATCGAAGAACCTTTCAGTCAATGACAATCAGTGAAATACGATCCTCCTACAACTCCATCTCTCAATCGAGAATTAAGGCATGGGAATATTCTCAGAGCCCAAATATTCTTGATCTTTAAAGTTAAGTTCGTTTCATATCTATTTCGATCTCAATCCTAGAAAACCCCATTTTCTAGATGTTTTGATCTTTATCCACCTTGGCCAAGGGTTTAATGCTTAATAGACTACAAACAAATCAAGCAGTAAGAGATCATTCTTGTTCTTAACAACTTTAGGTCCTTTATCGATTCTACTAATTCTACATATGCCACTTGTGTAATCCCAACATAGGCCGTGGGTCAGGTGTCTGAATGGTGACACCCTTTTGAGCCTATATCAAAGATTACAGAGTTAGCACTAAATTCCCTTTTGGGGGCCTAGTTATAACACCAAATGCCCGTTTGGGAACCTACTGCCTCACCAGAGAGCTTCCAAATGCCCCGTTTGTGCTTTAAGTTAATTTTTCAAATGGGTGTTTACCCCCTCATACGAACTCCGATTGACTTGATTTTTAAAGGTTTGGAAACATGTTGAAGTCTAGAACAACATCCAATTGAAATAATCTCAATATCTTTTGTCATTTGTAAGTTATAAGCAATTCTTTTTAGTGTCGCCACTTTACCGACAATCTGCATTCATTCAACTTCGGGCTTACGCCATTTTCACCTGGCTTTGAATTAGAAAACGAGCCATACATCATTTTAAAGGTTCGTGTGTCTAATTTCATATCCAACAAAAAAACCCAATTACAACTTCTGTAGATTAAGATATTCCTGTTTTACCACAGCTAGCGCAATTTCGAAAATTGTCAGTTTTTGCTTAACTTCACCAAAACCTCCCTTATTGCATTCCTTTCACTTCTCTTGGCTCCCATATGTGAATTATATGATACGTATGATTTATTAATAGATAATTATGCTCCTACTTGACACGTCTTGGTATTTAATTGCTCAAACATGATTGTGTGACTCCATGCTCTATATGAATTGAACTTGAGCATAGCCGTGCGTCATTTGATTGCTAGTTTTATTTATTTACATGAGCATAGCCGTTCATCATACATAGTCTCATATTGAGTCTCGTCTCTTGAGTTCCTGTTATTTTCTTTTTTGTCCAGTTTCTCCAGGGTGGAGATCATTATTCGTTTGGGCACCTTCTTGTTTCCTTGTCTTGTTCCGTCGCTCGTCAGGTGAGGTTTAATTTCTAGATATATAGAACCATACAACCCTATGTGATGTTTTCGGCCAAAATGTATATTTATATCTATAGTTTTTCCAAATCTAAAATGATTGCAAGCAAGCCATGTTATTGTATTGAATCAACCATGATTGGGCGAGTAAGCATGTTGTAATGTCCCGACTTTTCGGCCGTACAGGTATGACGTCACGAGTGGGTTAAGACCGAGTGTTATGTGATTTGATTATGCTTTAATTCCTAAGTGAGTGTTTAATTAATAATTTCGTGAACTAATTGTTATTATGTGACCAATATGATTTAAATGATTATATTCTTTAATCTCGTTTTTAATATGGTTACTTACAATTAATGTTTTATGTTCAATATGTATGTATGTGAACTTATATGAAATCCTTGGACTTAATCGCACTTTGAATTTGACCCCAATTGCTATCCTACCAAACCTTGGGACCCTAATTGAATTACTTAAATTCTCTAAGGACCAAAGTGCAATTTTCCCTTTATCCTTCCCTTTATTACACGATGTAACCCCTCTCTTTCTCCCCATTATTCTTCTTTCACTTTCTCCTAACAAACAAGGGTTCCCAACTTCCCCTCTTCTCCCTTTTTGATCGGTTCATCAAGCAAGCAAGGAGATAAGAGAAATTCTTCAAGTTTTGGTCCAAGAATTCAAGTTCCAACCATTTCTTCCTCTTCTCCTCCCTCTTATCCAAGGTATATGTGTACATATATATATATATGAATATGTTGGGTGATAACTTGGGTTATATAATTCTTGGTTAATAATTTGAATCTTGGTGTTTATATGCATGAATACATGATAATCTATGAATTCTATGTTTCATTGTTTGAATTCTTGGAGCAAGAGTATGTGTATGTATACATGTGTAAATTTAAAATATAAAAATTGTGGATTGGTTTCTTGTGCATTTCATGCCATTTTGCTAGGCTATTATGATAGAGCATGTATGTGTGAGTTAATACCTTGAATTTGATTGCATTTGGTTGAGCTTTGAAGTGGTTTTTTCCCCCTCTATTCTCCCCTTCGAACAACCCCTGTTCTGCTAAATTTTTCTTGCCCAGAGTGACTACTCGGGCGGGTAGTTTTTGTTCTAAAAAGTACCCGGGCAGGTACTTTAGTGCAGGAGGGTTTCTGTACTCTTTTTCCCCGGCCGGGTAGATTTTTCCTTGTATTTTCCCTGGCCGGGTACTCCCTCATACAACCTCCGATTCACTTGATTTTTGAACCTACAGAAACCTCTTGAAGTGTAGAATATTCTTTAATTGGATTTTCTTTAATATCTTTTCTCATTTGTGAGTTATGATCATTTGAAAATTGTGTCGCCACTTCGCCGGAACACTGCACTCACCCAACTTCGGACCCTCGTCATTTCCACATCGTTTTGAACCACGACTTTGGCCATATATCATTTGAAAGGTCTATGTGTCTAGTTTCATTCCCAACAAACAAAAATCCATTCCAAATTCTAGAACGCAAGATATGTTCAATTCTTTACAGCTCGTGCATTCCCAAAAACTGTCAGCTCTCACTAAAAGCTTGCCCAATCCGTTTTCTTGCTTTCACTCCACTTCCTCGGACTCCATATGTGGTCTGAACGAATTGTATACTTTCTTAACTGATTATATGTGATATATTTTGATATTATTATGAATTTTATGCTATGAATTCAATGTATAAACATGAAATGCCAACATGAACGTTTATATGCCACTTTTATACATGCCTGAATGGTTTGTTTCGCCTAAATTGCTTTGTATGTTCTGTATAGCTTCCTCCATGACTTATATATTTTGTTAATATGTTATATTATGTGTTAACTTATATATTATGAAATCATAATGTGATTTTGTTAAACGTTTTGTAAATTATGGTCCAATATGCATTAAATGCTCTCTAGCTTGTATGCATGAATTGTTCCTCCGTTCATGGGCCTCATGTGATAAATTCTCACTTCATTTATGACTCGTATGCATTGTAAACATGTTATAGTATGAGTTATGATTATTATTTTAAGGTTGTGGCTTAATTTGGTACAAAATATGAAATATATGGAACATATGAACTTCAAATCTTCGTGTATTGATTGAAATTGAATGAATTACTTGATTATATAACCTCATAACATGATTTATGTTCTTATGCATCTCATATCATGTACATAACATGCCGTGCGTCTATGTGGTTTCATATTGAGTCAATTCTCACGGGTACACATTATTCCTTCTCTTGTACAGTTCGTTTCTGGGGAGGAGACTTCGGAATTGAATAGGCACCCGTACTACTCATGTCTCTTGTCTCGTGGTATTCCAGGTGAGGGTGTTTTCGTTCTACTTATGTATTGAACCCTACAACCTTATGTCACAAGTTTTAGCCAAAAACCTAATGTATATTGTTGGAAAACAGGAATCAGAAAGCAGCGGAATTTTAAAAATTTTCCAACAAAAAGGATCGAAACTCGCAATCGTGAATCCGAATTCATAGAGATTAGAAACTTACTTTTCAATAATCTTTCTTGAAGCGTTTCAAGCCACCCAAGCGTTTCTAACTTGAAGCTCTCTAGAGATAGTCCACCAACTTGACTACAATCTAACTAGTAAGGATGCTAGTTCTCTAGTTAGTGTTTAGGCTTAACCTAGGGTTTATTTGATCTTCGGAGAAAGGATGGTGTTCAACACATGAACCAAAAGAATTGTCAATTAAAGGGAGCTCGAGCTCCCGTAAATATAGGAAGGAGAGGGGCGGACGAACCTAGTCCTATTGGACTAAGGATTTGGTCCCTCTCTCTTATTACTTGATCATCAAGTGATTCCATACTTTGACTTTTGAATTCTAATACAAATCAACTTTTCAGAGAGCTAAAATATCCAAACCCCTTTTGGATAATTTTATACTTTATTTATTAATAAATCAATAACTTATTTTATCTAATTAATTAATTCGTAATTAAATAAATAGATTATTTTTCTCCAAAAAGACTTTCCTTTTAATTCAAAAATTAAACCAAAGTCTATTAAATAATTAACACATTAATTATTTGATCACATATACATATATATGCACGTGTGACACACGTGTCACCAAGGACACGTATCACTCACGTAACCCATTGTATGATCAACTCGTTTAATCATTTTAAAGCCTTAACTCATGTAACCAAGTTGTTGTGTGTAACCTTCTAGGTTCTCAATTCAATTAGCAGTGACCCTAATTAATTAATTCAATAATTAATTAATCAGTCCACATATTAAACGACCATAGTCTAGCAACAGGTGTTTAACCCCTAACTGAATTGGAATGTCTCGATTCGACAAAACCTTTAGGTCATTGATTCATGTGAAATACAATCCTCATACTTACTATCTCTCAACCAAGATCTAGGGCAATGGAATAATCAGAACCCCAATCATCTGGTCTTAAAGCTAAGTGCATTTCATATCCATTTGATCTCAATCCAAGAAGCATTTTTCTTGATGTCTTGATCTACTACCTTGGCCAAGGACTCCATATGGCATATGAATGACTCACACAATAAGAGATCACCTTGCAAATGCAAGTGTAGGTCCTTTATTGATTCTCATTCACTTTCATGAGGCACTTGTGCAACCCCAGCATAAGCCGTGAATCAGTTGTCTAAGGCGACAACGTTTAAAGCATATACCTAAGACTACAGAGTTAACTTATAAAGTGACATGGAACCTCAAGTCTAAGGATCAATTAATCACATCAATGACTCGTGAGATATTTCCTAATCTGGAAGTTTCCATTTTCTGAAATAGAAACTTCCTTTCCCATTTAGGAATCTTCTCACACGGGCACCTCAGTGAACTTACTTATGGAAGTAAGCACCCTCATGTATCACGCACGTATCAACTATACACTTTGCACCTCCATGAAACAATGTGGTCCTTCTTAAGGGCGTGATCCCACAAGCAAGCCTTAGAGGAGTCAGGTTAACACTCCCACTGTCTATAGGACTCGTCGGCTTGGAGTATTTTACTAATCATGACTTATGTGAAATAGGGCTCGTTTCATGAACCATTTCACCTAAATGGTAGAGTCCTAAAGTGATCAGGATTAGAGGAGTTCTCATACATGCACAGCTAAAGTAAACGCATACCAAACAAGAGCATATAAAGAAGTGTTGCCTTAATTCTTTATTTTATTCAAAGATTGTCTGCGATTACAATAAGGAAAAGTACAAAGCGGATATACAATCAGCTTTCTAGGCAGTATTCCTAAAAATCTCCCACTTGCCCGTCGAAGCCATTCTATACCGACTGAGTGGTTTAGTAAGTGGATCTCCCACGTTCTCTGCTGATGCGATCCTCTCAATTTCCACATCTCCTCTTTTGATAATATCACGGATTAGGTGATACTTCCTCATAATGTTCTTGGTCCGTTGGTGAGATCTTGGTTCTCTTGCTTGAGCAACCGCCCCAGTGTTGTCACAAAACACAGTAATGGGGTCTTTCATGCTAGGAAAAACATTCAACTCTTGAATGAAGTTTCTAATCCAAACACCTTCCTTAGCTGCATCATTTGCAGCTAAGTATTCGGCCTCAGTGGTCGAATCTGCAGTGGTCGTTTGCTTGGAACTCTTCCAACTCACTGCTCCGCCGTTTAGGCAGAAAATGTATCATGACATTGACTTAAAATCATCTAAGTCAGATGAAAAGCTTGCATCGCAGTATCCTTCGACAGTAAGATCTTTCTGACCTCCGTAAACTAAGAATAAATCCTTAGTACTTTTCAAGTACTGAAGAATATTCTTCACGGCAACCCAGTGACCATCTCCAGGGTCAGATTAGAAACGACTTGTTACACTGAGTGCATCAGCCACATCCGGTCGAGTACATAACATTGCATACATTATGCTACCAATTGCTGATGCATAAGGTGTATGAGTCATTCTTTCGTTCTCAAGGTTACTCTTAGGACACATCTTCTTAGAAAGACATGTTCCTACACTCATAAGAAGGTTCTTAACCTTTGCTGACTCCATATTGAATCTCTTCAATACTTTGTCAATATACATCGACTGTGATAGTCCTATTAACCTTCTAGATCTATCTCGATAGATTTTGATTCCAAGGATATAGGATGCATAACCAAGATCTTTCATCTCAAATTGGTTCGATAACCATAACTTACTTACTTTCATGTCATCCTTCGAATTTCCAATAAGAAGGATGTCATCAACATAAAGTACTAAGAATTGCACTTAGGTCTCCAATTCTTTTGTATACACACACGATTCGTTCGAAATTTGAAAGAAGCCAAACGCTTTGACTAATTCATCAAATCGAATGTTCCAATTCCTAGCAGCCTGTTTCAATCCATAGATTGATCTTTGGCGTTTGCAAACCTTTTGCTCACTCCCTCGGAATGTAAAACCCATGAGTTGCTCCATATAAATATCCTTATGAATGTCACCATTGAGAAAGGCATTTTCATATCCATTTGCCATATCTCATAGTCATAATATGCAGCAATGGCAAGCATGATCCGCATAGACTTTTGCATTGCAACTGGTGAAAAGGATTCATCAAAGTCCACGCCAGGTCTTTGAGTGAATCCTTTTCCAACCAGTCTTGCTTTGTAGGCTACAATGCTTCCATCAACTCCAAGCTTTCTCTTAAATATCCATTTGCAACCAATGGGTTTGACCCCATTAGGCAAATCTTGGTTGGAGTTCATGGAATCCATTTCGGATTTCATGGCTCCTATCCACTGTCCAGAGTCAGAATCTGAAAGTGCCTCCTCATATGTTAAAGAATCATTATCCTTTTGAGAGATCTTATGGAAGAATCCATACCATCTCTCTAGCTGTCTAGGAGCGCGTTCAGAACGCCTTAGAGGAGGATTTACGTGTGTATCGAAATTCGTGATTGGTTGTGGTTGATCAGAAGGGGATGTTTCTTCGGTGGGTGGCGTGGGGTCACTTTGTACTTCCTCTAATTTTATGATCTTGCCTTTCTTTTCTTTAAGGAACGGTTCCTCAAGAAATGTGGCATTTCTGGAAACAAAGACCTTTTGCTCAGATTGATCATAGAAGTAGTATCCTATGGATTCCTTAGGATAACCTACAAAGTAGCGTAAGTTAGAACGAGATTCTAACTTATCTCCCACTATCCTCTTCACATAAGCAGGACAACCTCAAATTCTTAAGTAAGAATAACTTAGGATTTTACCATGCCACATTTCATAGGGTGTTTTAGGGACTGACTTAGAGGGAACTAGATTCAAAATCTTTGCTGCACTTTCTAGGGCATAACCCCAGAAAGAAGGTGGTATGTCAGGGAAACTCATCATGGAACGAACCATATCGAGTAGGGTTCAATTCCTTCTCTCAGAAACTCCATTAAATTGAGGAGTTCCAGGAGGAGTCCGCTGAGACATAATCCCATTATCTTTGAGATGATTAAGGAATTCTTCACTAAGATACTCGCCTCCTCGATTAGATCGAAGTGCTTTGATCTTGTGACCAGTTTGGTTCTCAACCTCCTTTTGAAATTCTAGGAATTTCTCAAAAACTTCAGATTTATACTTCATTAAGTATACATAACCATACCGACTAAAGATATCGGTAAAGGTTATGAAATACTGATGACCGTTTCTTGCGCTTACACTAAGTGGTCCACAGACATCAGAATAGATCAAATCCAAGACCTTAGTGGCACGTTCCACAGTTCCTTTAAAAGAAACTTTGGACATCTTTACTTTAAGACATGACTCGCAAGAAGTTAACTCTTTGAGATCATTTTCAGAGAATGATCCTAAACTGTTTATCTTGCTAATTCTGTTCTTGGAAATGTGTCCTAATCTAGCGTGCCATAAGGGAGCTGAAACTTTGTCATCTCTCTTACGTTTAGTTTCTCGTTGTATATTTATAATATTGATATTCTGAGTTAGATAAAGTCCATTACTTAGAGCACCGATGTGAACGGAAGACTTGTTCCGTTTGATAAAATATTTACCATTCTTAATATAAGTTTCATAACCTTCACAATCTAAAATTGGAACTGAAATTATATTACGAATAATGCTCGGTACATAAAGGACTTTATTTAAAACTAACTCAAAACTACCTAAATCTAATCTAATTTTTCCTAAAGCTCGAGCTTCAACATTTGAGCCATCGCCGATTTTCAAGATACATTCTCCTTCTCTGAGTTGTTGGACTTCATTTAGCATATTTGTACATCATTACAGATATGCGCTCCACAACCGGTATCAAGTACCCAAGAACTAGAATTAATAGAAAGATTTAGTTCAGCGAGAAACATACCTTTCTTTAGAGTAGCCATGTACTCTAGGCAGTTTCTCCTCCAATATCCCCCTTTGCCACAATGGAAGTAAACATCCTCTTTCTGATCACGCTTCTTCTTTTGGGCCTTTCCCTTCGAAATGCCACCAGTGGGCCTAAGGGTTTTCTTCTTCTTCTTTTGGGCTTTCTTGCCTTTACCTTTAGAAGGCCCAGAAGAGGATGACGGGGCATTCACCATCAGAACCTTGTTGTCCTTCTTGATCGTGCTTCCAGCAGTTACAAGCTGACTAATCAGCTCAGCTATAGTAGCACCAACATGATTCATATTTAAGTTATGGACAAATGGATTGAATGATGGTGGGAGCGAGGCTACCAACAAGTCCACTGAAAGCTCATCTTTCAGTGGCATGTCCATGGAGCAAGTTTCTCAGTAAGGACGAGAAACTTGAGTCTATATTCATGGACTCTTGAACCTTCCCTCATTCTGAAGTGGAACAATTCCTTTGAAGTGTTATACCTTGTAACACATTCATGAGGGCGGTAAAGTTGCTCTAAGTGGTCGTAAATCTCCCAAGAAAATTCCATGGCCTCATGTCGCCTTTGCAAGTCCGGAGACATGTTAGCCAACATAAGGCAACGGGCTTGGAGATTATCATCCTTCCACTTCTGGATCACTTCCCGCTCGGCCCGAGTGGGAGCTTCCCCTTCAGGACTAGGCTCCCCTTCGAAGAGAACTTAAGTTCTCTTCTCAGAATCTAAAATGATTTTCAGATTCCTCAGCCAATCATAATAGTTGGGACCAATCAACTTGTTTGACTCGAGGATCGATACAAGAGTGTTTTTGGTTGCCATTTCAAAACACGTAGAGAATCACAGAATCTATGACGTAAATGGTAAAACAGAGAACTAGTGAGCATGTTGAATTATAATGATAAAGAAAAGATAAGGTCTTTAATCTAATGTAGCTCCTACTGTTTTTCAAAGATCTATAATTCCCAAAGATCTAAGAGGAACACATTTCCCAATGGGTACTAAGATCCTAGGCATTTTACCTTGAACCCACGACTTGCGGACATTCTAAGTAGAACCCTAGGTAGGTACAACTTACCAATTCTAACACCTTTAGAACTCTTAGTAATTATTTTTGCATCACCTATCTTTCAATATGGACCCACGACTCGTGTGACATCCATATTTACTTAGGCGTTAAGCTAGACCCATCAATCATAAGATCATGATCAAAACTAAGTTCGAAAGACCAACGACTCGTGGACATCGCCCTTGCTAAAATTGACCACGAAATATTGATCATTTAAAATGATCAATTAGGTAACTAAGAACTCATAAGCTCTACTAGCTATCCCACGACTCGCAGACAATAACTAGCTTCACTTACTAACCTTAAAACCTATTGATGGAATGCTAAGAATTTAATTCAAAATTTGCATCTCGAATCAAACACCTATTGTTCGAAATTAGCTTAATATTTGATGGGAATTTCCGAATCAACCGGAGAGTTGTCCGGTTCGACCTCACCAACATATATGCTATCCAATTTTAATTAGTCTTGATTAATACAAGTACAACTTAAATGCATTTCACACAAGCACTTAGTAGATAACATGTCCTAGCATGATACTAACATGTGATGATCATGGGTTCTACCTAGCTTATGCGTGATATGTGGGAGCCACTCCACAATCACAAGATCTAACATACCTGCCACATAAACAGTTTATATCACATAAGGGAAAGCTGTAACAAAATATGAGCCCTATCTCTATTACATTTTCAATTGAGATTCCCCTCTCTAACATTTTGATGGGTCTTCACTTATGGCCTCCTTGTTACTTGAATGTGGTCCATCTTACTTCATTGGTGCATTGTCTCCCAAATGAAAATAAAACCTCACCACCTATTCTACTCTAAAAAAAATGACACAGTACTGAAAAGTAATAAGGCTCATTCTTCATATTGGCCTTAGACAAATACACGGGGCATACCCCGGCCTCAAAAACAGTAATATGGAAAGCCACATAATAAATCACATAACAGTACGCACATAAGTGAGGCTCCAACCTCAATTGAAAAATGTAACTACAGGGCTCCAACCCCAAATGTAAACCATCCATGTGCATAAATGTAAAGCATACAAAGACTAGTACCCATGATCACCTAACATGCTTTTGCGAGAATTTAAACATAGCCAATAAATTAAAATTCCCGTTTCAAGTCGTAATGACTTAAAACACGATTTGATGCGAGTTTTGTTCAAAGAAGTTTTCAATAAATCTCAAATTACTAAAACTAATAAAATTCCAATTAATTTCTGAAAATTAATAATTTTATCAAAGATGTAGTTTCCCAAAATTATAAACCGTTTCTATTTCTAAAAAACCCCAATTTTAAATTCTATTAAAATTAATTATTAATAAAATAATTTTTTTTAATAATAAAAATAAAATGAAAATCAAGACTGGATTGCACGAAATAAGAAAACAGATTACGAGGGAAACACGGGGCCCGTATGCGAAGGGGCTGCCCCATCGCAAGCGCGCACGAGTGCGCGGGCGCGGCCCCTCTCGGCCAGTGGCGGGAGATCCCGGGCGCGCGGTTGCGGGAGGGACAGGGCACAAGGCCC
The DNA here is from genome assembly GCA_037501455.1 of Lantana camara. Classification (NCBI taxonomy): domain Eukaryota; kingdom Viridiplantae; phylum Streptophyta; class Magnoliopsida; order Lamiales; family Verbenaceae; genus Lantana; species Lantana camara. Next base: position 100,677,915 of record CM074855.1, read on the forward strand.
TACGCACACCTAGGTCAGGCGGGCGGCGGCGTGCGAGGCCCTCGCGAGCGACGCCTTTGTGCGCGGGGTTTCTCGTGTTCGTCGTAATCCGGGTTTTCGTTTCGTGTTTTCGTTCAAAAGCAAAACCAATCCAAGAAATCCAAAAACAATTTAAACAGTTTCATATCTAAAACAGTTTTTTAAAAACAAATTTTAACAAAACAGTTTTCAGAAACATTCAGGAAAAATACAGTTTCGTAATCCAGGCTTTCTAAAACAGTTACAAATACTTAATCGCATCAAGCCTAAGAATTTCTACCAAATTCGGAATAATTGAGACGAATCAGAAACACGATTAAAAAGGTGGCTCTGATACCACTTGGTGGAAAACAGGAATCAGAAAGCAGCGGAAATTTAAAAATTTTCCAACAAAAAGGATTGAAACTCGCAATCGTGAATCCGAATTCGTAGAGATTAGAAACTTACTTTTCAATAATCTTTCTTGAAGCGTTTCAATCCACCCAAGAACGCTCTTCCCCCGGCTTGATCTCGTCTCCTTGGTAAAGCTCGAATCTTTAAAAACTTCTAACGTGAAGCTCTCCAGAGATAGTCCACCAACTTGACTACAATCTAACTGGTAAGAATGCTAGTTCTCTAGTTTGTGTTTAGGCTTAACCTAGGGTTTAATTGATCTTTGGAGAAAGGATGGTGTTCAACACATGAACCAAAAGAATTGTCAATTTCTCCCTAAGGGGAGCTCGAGCTCCCCTATATATAGGAAGGAGAGGGGCGGCCGAACCTAGTCCTATTGGACTAAGGATTTGGTCCCTCTCTCTTATTACTTGATCATCAAGTAATTCCAAACTTTGACTTTTGAATTCTAATATAAATCAACTTTTCAGAGAGCTAAAATATCCAAACCCCTTTTGGATAATTTTATACTTTATTTATTAATAAATAAATAACTTATTTTATCTAATTAATTAATTCGTAATTAATTAAATAGATTATTTTTCCCCAAAATAAGACTTTCCTTTTAATTCAAAAATTAAACCAAAGTCTATTAAATAATTAACACATTAATTATTTGATCACATATACATATATATGCACGTGTGACACACGTGTCACCAAGGACACGTATCACTCACGTAACCCACACGTGTGATTCACACGTGTGGAAACCTCTTGGTATGATCAACTCGTTTAATCATTTTAAAACCATAACTCATGTAACCAAGTTGTTGTGTGTGACCCTCTAGGTTCTCAATTCAATTAGCAGTGACCCTAATTAATTAATTCAATAATTAATTAATCAGTCCACAGATTAAACAACCATAGTCTAGCAACAGGTGTTTAACCCCTAGCTGAATTGGAATGTCTCGATTCGACAGAACCTTCAAGTCATTGATTCATGTGAGATACAATTCTCCTACTTACACAATAAGAGACCCTTTTCTTGATATCTTGATCTACTGCCTTGGCCAAGGACTCCATATGGCATATGACTGACTTACACAATAAGAGATCACCTTGGAAATGCAAGTGCAGGTCCTTTATTAATTCTCATTCACTTTCATGAGTCACTTGTGCAGCCCCAGCATAATCTTTGAATCAGTTGTCTAAGGCGACACCCTTCAAAGCTTATACCTAAGACTACAAAGTTAACTCATAAAGTGACATGGAACCTCAAGTCTAAGGATCAATTAATCACATCAATGACGTGTGAGATATATCCTAATCTGGAAGTTTCCATTTCTTGAAATAGAAACTTCCTTTCCTATTTAGGAATCTTCTCACACGGGGCACCTCAATGAACTTACTTATGGAAGTAAGCACCCTCATGTATCACGCACGTATCAACTATACACTTTGCACCTCCATGAAACAAGGTGGTCCTTCTTAAGGGCGTGATCCCACAAGCAAGCCTTAGAGGAGTCAGGTTAACACTCCCACTGCCTGTAGGACTCATCGGCTTGGAGTATTTTCCTAATTATGACTTATGTGAAATAGGGCTCGTTTCATGAACCATTTCACCTAATGGTACAATCCAAAAGTGATTAGGATTAGGGGAGTTCACATACATGCACAGCTAAAGTAAACGCATACCAAACAAGAGCATATAAAGAAGTGTTGCCTTAATTCTTTATTTCATTCAAAGATTATCTGCGATTACAATAAGGAAAAGTACAAAGCGGATATACAATCGGCTTTCTAGGCAGCATTCCTAACAATCTCCCACTTGCCGTCGAAGCCATTCTAAAGCTACTCTGAGTCCCATCTTCTGAAGATGACCTTGGAAAACTTCTCCACTAAGGGGTTTAGTAAGTGGATCTACCACGTTCTTTGTTGATGCGACCCTCTCAATTTGCACATCTCCTCTTTTGATAATATCATGGATTAGGTGATGCTTCCTCATAATGTGCTTGGTCCATTGGTGAGATCTTGGTTCTCTTGCTTGAGCAACCGTCCCAGTGTTGTCACAAAACACAGTAATGGGGTCTTTCATTCTAGGAAAAACATTCCACTCTTGAATGAAGTTTCTAATCCAAACACCTTCCTTAGCTGCATCATTTGCAGCTAAGTATTCGGCCTCAGTGGTCGAATCTGTAGTGGTCGTTTTCTTGGAACTCTTCCAACTCACTGCTCCGCCGTGTAGGCAGAAAATGTATCCTGACATTGACTAAAAATTATCTAAGTCAGATGCAAAGCTTGCATCGCAGTATCCATTGACAGTAAGATCTTTCTGACCTCCGTAAACTAAGAATAAATCCTTAGTACTTTTCAAGTACTGAAGAATATTCTTCACGGCAGCCCAGTGACCATCTGCAGGGTCAGATTAGAAACGACTTGTTACACTGAGTGCATCAGCCACATCCGGTCGAGTACATAACATTGCATACAATATGCTACCTATTGCTGATGCATAAGGTGTATGAGTCATTCTTTCGTTCTCAAGGTTACTCTTAGGACATATCTTCTTAGAAAGAAATGTTCCTACACTCATAGGAAGGTTCTTAACCTTTGCTGACTCCATATTGAATCTCTTCAATACTTTGTCAATATACATCGACTCTGATAGTCCTATTAACCTTCTTGATCTATCTCGATAGATTTTGATTCCAAGGATATAGGACGCATAACCAAGATCTTTCATCTCAAATTGGTTCGATAACCATAACTTCGTTACTTTCATATCATCCTTCAAATTTTCAATAAGAAGGATGTCATCAACATAAAGTACTAAGAATTGCACTGAGGTCTCCAATTCCTTTCTATACACACATGATTCATTCGAAATTTGAATGAAGCCAAACGCTTTGACTAATTCATCAAATCGAATGTTCCAATTCCTATCAGCCTGTTTCAATCCATAGTTTGATCTTTGGAGTTTGTAAACCTTTTGCTCACTCCCACGGAATGTAAAAGCCATGGGTTGCTCCATATAAATGTCTTTATGAATGTCACCATTGAGAAAGGAATTTTCACATCCATTTGCCATATCTCATTGTTATAATATGCAGCAATGGCAAGCATGATCCGCATAGACTTTTGCATTGCAACTGGTGAAAAGGATTCATCAAAGTCCACGCCGGGTCTTTGAGTGAATCCTTTTCCAACCAGTCTTGCTTTGTAGGCTGCAATGCTTCCATCAACTCCAAGCTTTCTCTTAAATATCCATTTGCAACCAATGGGTTTGACCCCATTAGGCAAATCTTGGTTGGAGTTCATGGAATCCATTTCGGATTTCATGGCTCCTATCCACTGTCCAGAGTCAGAATCTGAAAGTGCCTCCTCATATGTTAAAGAATCATTATCCTTTTGAGAGATCTTATGGAAGAATCCATACCATCTCTCTAGCTGTCTAGGAGCGCGTTTAGAACGTCTTAGAGGAGGATTTACGTGTGTATCGAAATTCGTGATTGGTTGTGGTTCATCAGAAGGGGATGTTTATTCGGTGGGTGGCGTGGGGTCACTTTGTACTTCCTCTAATTTTTTGATCTTGCCTTTCTTTTCTTTAAGGAACGGTTCCTCAAGAAAAGTGGCATTTCCGGAAACAAACACCTTTTGCTCAGATTGATCATAGAAGTAGTATCCTATGGATTCCTTAGGATAACCTACAAAGTAGCGTAAGTTAGAACGAGATTCTAACTTATCTCCCACTGTCCTCTTCACGTAAGCAGGACAACCCCAAATTCTTAAGTAAGAATAATTTGGGATTTTACCATGCCACATTTCATAGGGCGTTTTAGGGATTGACTTAGAGGGAACTAGATTCAAAATCTTTGCTGCACTTTCTAGGGCATAACCACAGAAAGAAGGTGGTAAGTCAGTGAAACTCATCATGGAACGAACCATATTGAGTAGGGTTCAATTCCTTCTCTCAGAAACTCCATTGAGTTGAGGAGTTCCCGGAGCAGTCCACTGAGAGATAATCCCATTATCTTTGAGATGATTAAGGAATTCCTCACTAAGATACTCGCTTCCTCGATCAGATCGAAGTGCTTTGATCTTGTGACCAGTTTGGTTCTCAACCTCCTTTTGAAATTCTAGGAATTTCTCAAAAACTTCAGATTTATATTTCATTAAGTATACATAACCAAACCGAGTAAAGACATCGGTAAAGGTTATGAAATACTGATGACCGTTTCTTGCGCTTACACTAAGTGGTCCACAGACATCAGAATAGATCAAATCCAAGACCTTAGTGGCACGTTCCACAGTTCCTTTAAAAGAAACTTTGGGCATCTTTCCTTTGAGACATGACTCGCAAGAAGTTAACTCTTTGAGATCATTTTCAAAGAATGATCCTAAAGTGTTTATCTTGCTAATTCTGTTCTTGGAAATGTGTCCTAATCTAGCATGCCATAAGAGAGCTGAAACTTTTTCATCTCTCTTACGTTTAGTTTCTCGTTGTATATTCATAATATTGATATTCTGAGTTAGATAAAGTCCATCACTTAGAGCACCGATGTGAATGGAAGACTTGTTCCGTTTGATAAAATATTTACCATTCTTAATATAAGTTTTATAGCCTTCACAATCTAAAATTTGGAACTGAAATTATATTACGAATAATGCTCGGTACATAAAGGACTTTATTTAAAACTAACTCAAAACTACCTAAATCTAATCTAATTTTTCCTAAAGCTCGACCTTCAACATTTGAGCCATCGCCGATCTTCAAGATACATTCTCCTTCTCTGAGTTGTTGGACTTCATTTAGCATTTGTACATCATTACACATATGAGCTCCACAACTGGTATCAATTACCTAAGAACTAGAATTAATAGAAAGATTTAGTTCAGCGAGAAATATACCTTTCTATAGAGTAGCCGTGTACTCTAGGCAGTTTCTCCTCCAATATCCCCCTTTGCCACAATGGAAGTAAACATCCTCTTTCTGATCACGCTTCTTCTTTTGGGCCTTTCCCTTCGAAATGCCACCAGTGGGCCTAAGGGGCTTCTTCTTCTTCTTTTGGGCTTTCTTGCCTTTACCTTTAGAAGGCCCAGAAGAGGATGACGGGAAATTCACCATCAGAACCTTATTGTCCTTCTTGATCGTGCTTTCAGTAGTTACAAGCTGACTAATCAGCTCAGCTACAGTAGCACCAGCATGATTCATATTTAAGTTATGGACAAATGGATTGAATGATGGTGGGAGCGAGGCTAGCAACAAGTCCACTGAAAGCTCATCTTTCAGTGGCATGTCCATGGAAGCAAGTTTCTCAGTAAGGGCGAGAAACTTGAGGCTATATTCATGGACTCTTGAACCTTCCCTCATTCTGAAGTGGAACAATTCCTTTGAAGTGTTATACTGTAACATCCCATCGTTCGGATTTCCAGGTACGCCGTAACGAGAGGGTTTTATATCTTTAAATTATTTAATTACGTATTTAAATATTATTTTAATGCTTATATGATTATTTGAATTAATATGAAATTAATTATTTATATTCTTGAACTTTGATTTTAAACGTTTAAGTTTGTATGCTCGTAATTTGCTCGTTATGTGCCGGAATTCAATTCCGTTTTTTTATGAAATTTTGGTATGCGTGAGATACCTGAGTTATGAATGTGTTTGCATGCTCGTTTTAAGTTTTCGTGTTCGTTTATCGAGGTTTTTAAACCTTAAGTATTTGACGAGGGACATGAGGGCCTAACTAGTTTTAGCGCGCCTCTTGTTCCGGAGGCCATATCTTGAGCTAGGGAATTCAGATTCGAATTCCGGAAGATGCGTTGGACTCGTAACGAAGAGATGAAGCCAAGTATAAGTGTGATAAGTGCAAGTATAAGTGTAAGTGTAAGTTTGGGCCCCGGAGAAGTGGTATGTGATCCCGGGTCGGCCATGGGGTCGCCGGGCTCTCTCATCAACACGACTCCACAAAAGGGAGATTTCGCCCATCCTCGGGAGGTCGAGGGGAAGGCGGGTCTTCTTGAGCCGGCGGTGTGCTTAGTGACCCGTCGAAGGAGCGGGTGGATCCCCCGTCTCATTCAGCTTTCAGCAGGGGTTGAGAGGGGCACCTCTCTCCCCAAAACGGTGTTGGGGTGGAGTTGGGTTATGATTTGTTTTGTTTTAGTTTCGCCTTGGTGTATGGAGTAAGTAAGGGTGATGGATTTAAGCTTTCAGTTCGTTATGTCTTCGTTTAGGGTTGTGAAACGGGGGCGGATTTCTAAACTCTAAAACTTGACTGAATTTGGCCTTCGGCTCCAAACTTCTTTCTTTATATATATTACCACGGGTTAAATGTTTTAGAATGCAAAAACCACGCCCGGTTCACGAACCCCTTTCAGCTTTGTATATGCTTTGCTCTTACATATATGTATGGGTGCGTGTGTTAGCCCCCTCACCAGTCTCTAGGACTGACCCTCGTTATTTCTATCTTTTTCCCCCTCTGATTTGAGTTGCAGGTACCCGTTCTGAGGTGTTGGAGCTAGGCGGTTGTCTTTGAGTCGGGTTTGAGGATAGCTTGAGTCTCTTGCTGGCATTTTCGTTTCTTTATGCTTTTTGGCTAATTCTGAATTATGTATAAGTTATGCCTCTAATTCGAAATTGTAAAGTTTGTATAGATTGAAGCGAAAGTTTGATATGTCTTGAGTATGTTCATTTGCTTTATGAGATTCTGGTGCTTCCGCATTCGTTACTTGTTTTATTGCGTGCTCTGAGTAGGGTCTAGACCGCTTAGCTTAGGTTGGATTTTTTTGTTTGTCACCCATTCGCCGTGACTTGATACGTGGACGGAGTTCCCATTTCGCTTCACGTGTTGGGTTATGGTGCGGGGGATGTGGCGCCCTTCGCTTTGGGGTGTTACATCCTTAGGTGGTATCAGAGCTCTAGGTTGCAAAACCGGAGCTCTCGTGTCGTGTCGAGTTTGTCTAGGTCGTTCGGCTTAGGATTATGTGATTAATTGCATTCACCATCATCATTTTGTGACTTTTATGATTTTATTTGTATTAATTGTTTACATGAACATGCACTAAACCCTTCCACGCATCGATATTTCTTGCATTTTGGTTCTTATTCAGGATGTCATCTCAACGCACAACCATGGGAGAAGAACAAATGCCATCGGTATACCAAGAATTCCGGAATTGCAACCCTCCTATGTGGTTTGGAGGCGATGATGTGAAAGCCGAGCAATGGATTTCTGAGATTTCATGGATTTGGGATACTCTATCGGGAACATCACAAGATAGAGTGAATTGCACTTCCCATGTACTTAAAGGACAAGCTTTGATTTGGCTTAAGGAAACAAGATTGTGGTTTGAGAGATCCGGGGAAGAGTTTACATGGGAGAATTTTATCCGGGAATTCCACAACAAATACATTCCTTCGAGTGCAAGAATAAAGAGACTTCAAGAATTTCGAGATCTCCAACAAGACTTAAGGATGGCTGAAAATCACCTGGAGGAACTAGAGAGATCGGGCCCGTATGCCACACCGGTTATTAATAACTACCGACTTAAGGCCCAAAATTTCATGCAAGGACTCAAGGGTGAAATTCAACAAGCCCTCTCAACTTCAACGGTCAACCATTGGTCGGAGGCAATGAAGAAGGTGGTTCAACGCGAGATGGATAAGCAACATTTGAAACCCCACACTCTTCAATCGGGACAAGGATCCGGTTCGAACTCAAGGTTAGGCAAGAGGCCGACACCACAAGAAAAGCCCCATGATTATGAAGACGTTAAACCATCCAAGAAGAAGAAGAAACCACTACAATCGAAACCGAATCCGGAGCTTACCTTAACGGCTCCAATTCGATGTGCTTCTTGTAAGGGTCCGAATCATGTGGAAGGGCAATGTCGGAAGAAGTTGGGTGCTTGCTTTAAGTGTGGTGAGATCGGACACATGGTAAATAGTTGCCCATACCAATTCAAGCTAAGACCTTCAACGAGCCGTAACTCCGGGATTCCGATTCCAACCCAATGGCAAGCTAATCTTAACCCCCCTACTTCGGTGAAATGTACACGAAACATTCATGGCATCTCATTTCATGCATATTTTTTTTAACCTTGGGAAACCCACGTGCTTACTGTTTTATTCCTTGTTCTTCGGTGGGTCTTGATTATAATTGTTGTGTAATTGTTTTCCTTCTTGTCCTTGTTCATTGTGTGTCTCCTTCCCTTTGTGACTCTTGCTTGTAATGTGTTTCCTTCCCTTCTCAGTTTTGCTCGTTATATGTTTCTTTTCCTTTTTAGTTCTTGCTTGGAGTGTGCTTCATTTTCTTCTTAGCTTTGCTTGTTGTTTATGTCTTTCCCTTCTTAATTCTTGCTTATTGTGTGCTTTATCTTCTTTTGTGTTAACCTTTTTGTGGGGAGAGCTTTTGGTGTGGAGTGTTCGTGAGTGTTTGGTGAGTTGTGATGGTCAATTGCTGTTGGTCGGCTTGTCTGGAGGCGTCTTGTTCTCATTGAAGATAGCGGATGCTTTTAGGAGGTCCGTCAGGGACTCAACGATATCTTCGGGTATTAGATTGAAGGCTAGCCCGTTAATATTCCTCGTAGAAGAACCGATGATTGCCTCAGAGTAAGAGGTACGGTTTTGAGTGGGAAGAGGCGGTTGAAGAGAGAGTTACCCACGGTATTGGCTCTTGCCTAACCGAAGGTACAAAAGGCTACCTTGTTTCCAACCGAGGCATAAAGGAAGGCCTTTGTTGTGTGTTGCTCGTAGAAGAACGGTAGCTTACGCCTTAAGGAGTGCAAGGTCACAAGTTTATCCCACTCAGGGTTGAGGTTGTTCGGAGTTTTGGGACCCGGATATTCTGGCATAAGAAAGACGTTATGGACTTTGTGTAGTAATGTCTACGTGCCAAGGTTGAGAATTCTCCAACTACTCCCGAATCTTTATTTGGGAAGTAGGGGCAAACGCCTAGGACTTTGTACCCGGTTCGCTATTTAAGGAGATAGGGTCTCAAGAGGAGTTGTGATCAGAGTGGCGCAGCGGAAGTGTGGAGTTAGACTTGTCTTCGAAGCCGTTCAAGATTCTCCTTAGGACCTGAGGACAGGTCCTTTTGAAGGAGGGGAGTTTGTAACATCCCGATCGTTCGGATTTCCAGGTACGCCGTAACGAGAGGGTTTTATATGCTTTAAATTATTTAATTACGTATTTAAATGTTATTTTAATGCTTATATGATTATTTGAATTAATACGAAATTAATTGTTTATATTCTTGAACTTTGATTTTAAACGTTTAAGTTTGCATGCTCGTAATTTGCTCGTTATGTGCCGGAATTCAATTCCGTTTTTTTGTGAAATTTTGGTATGCGTGAGATACCTGAGTTATGAATGTGTTTGCATGCTCGTTTTAAGTTTTCGTGTTCGTTTATCGAGGTTTTTAAACCTTAAGTATTTGACGAGGGACATGAGGGCCTAACTAGTTTTAGCGCGCCTCTTGTTCCGGAGGCCATATCTTGAGCTAGGGAATTCAGATTCGAATTCCGGAAGATGCGTTGGACTCGTAACGAAGAGATGAAGCCAAGTATAAGTGTGATAAGTGCAAGTATAAGTGTAAGTGTAAGTTTGGGCCCCGGAGAAGTGGTATGTGATCCCGGGTCGGCCATGGGGTCGCCGGGCTCTCTCATCAACACGACTCCACAAAAGGGAGATTTCGCCCATCCTCGGGAGGTCGAGGGGAAGGCGGGTCTTCTTGAGCCGGCGGTGTGCTTAGTGACCCGTCGAAGGAGCGGGTGGATCCCCCGTCTCATTCAGCTTTCAGCAGGGGTTGAGAGGGGCACCTCTCTCCCCAAAACGGTGTTGGGGTGGAGTTGGGTTATGATTTGTTTTGTTTTCGTTTCGCCTTGGTGTATGGAGTAAGTAAGGGTGATGGATTTAAGCTTTCAGTTCGTTATGTCTTCGTTTAGGGTTGTGAAACGGGGGCGGATTTCTAAACTCTAAAACTTGACTGAATTTGGCCTTCGGCTCCAAACTTCTTTCTTTATATATATTACCACGGGTTAAATGTTTTAGAATGCAAAAACCACGCCCGGTTCACGAACCCCTTTCAGCTTTGTATATGCTTTGCTCTTACATATATGTATGGGTGCGTGTGTTAGCCCCCTCACCAGTCTCTAGGACTGACCCTCGTTATTTCTATCTTTTTCCCCCTCTGATTTGAGTTGCAGGTACCCGTTCTGAGGTGTTGGAGCTAGGCGGTTGTCTTTGAGTCGGGTTTGAGGATAGCTTGAGTCTCTTGCTGGCATTTTCGTTTCTTTATGCTTTTTGGCTAATTCTGAATTATGTATAAGTTATGCCTCTAATTCGAAATTGTAAAGTTTGTATAGATTGAAGCGAAAGTTTGATATGTCTTGAGTATGTTCATTTGCTTTATGAGATTCTGGTGCTTCCGCATTCGTTACTTGTTTTATTGCGTGCTCTGAGTAGGGTCTAGACCGCTTAGCTTAGGTTGGATTTTTTTGTTTGTCACCCATTCGCCGTGACTTGATACGTGGACGGAGTTCCCATTTCGCTTCACGTGTTGGGTTATGGTGCGGGGGATGTGGCGCCCTTCGCTTTGGGGTGTTACATCCTTAGGTGGTATCAGAGCTCTAGGTTGCAAAACCGGAGCTCTCGTGTCGTGTCGAGTTTGTCTAGGTCGTTCGGCTTAGGATTATGTGATTAATTGCATTCACCATCATCATTTTGTGACTTTTATGATTTTATTTGTATTAATTGTTTACATGAACATGCACTAAACCCTTCCACGCATCGATATTTCTTGCATTTTGGTTCTTATTCAGGATGTCATCTCAACGCACAACCATGGGAGAAGAACAAATGCCATCGGTATACCAAGAATTCCGGAATTGCAACCCTCCTATGTGGTTTGAAGGCGATGATGTGAAAGCCGAGCAATGGATTTCTGAGATTTCATGGATTTGGGATACTCTATCGGGAACATCACAAGATAGAGTGAATTGCACTTCCCATGTACTTAAAGGACAAGCTTTGATTTGGCTTAAGGAAACAAGATTGTGGTTTGAGAGATCCGGGGAAGAGTTTACATGGGAGAATTTTATCCGGGAATTCCACAACAAATACATTCCTTCGAGTGCAAGAATAAAGAGACTTCAAGAATTTCGAGATCTCCAACAAGACTTAAGGATGGCTGAAAATCACCTGGAGGAACTAGAGAGATCGGGCCCGTATGCCACACCGGTTATTAATAACTACCGACTTAAGGCCCAAAATTTCATGCAAGGACTCAAGGGTGAAATTCAACAAGCCCTCTCAACTTCAACGGTCAACCATTGGTCGGAGGCAATGAAGAAGGTGGTTCAACGCGAGATGGATAAGCAACATTTGAAACCCCACACTCTTCAATCGGGACAAGGATCCGGTTCGAACTCAAGGTTAGGCAAGAGGCCGACACCACAAGAAAAGCCCCATGATTATCAAGACGTTAAACCATCCAAGAAGAAGAAGAAACCACGACAATCGAAACCGAATCCGGAGCTTACCTTAACGGCTCCAATTCGATGTGCTTCTTGTAAGGGTCCGAATCATGTGGAAGGGCAATGTCGGAAGAAGTTGGGTGCTTGCTTTAAGTGTGGTGAGATCGGACACATGGTAAATAGTTGCCCATACCAATTCAAGCTAAGACCTTCAACGAGCCGTAACTCCGGGATTCCGATTCCAACCCAAGGGCAAGCTAATCTTAACCCCCCTACTTCGGTGAAATGTACACGAAACATTCATGGCATCTCATTTCATGCATATTTTTTTTAACCTTGGGAAACCCACGTGCTTACTGTTTTATTCCTTGTTCTTCGGTGGGTCTTGATTATAATTGTTGTGTAATTGTTTTCCTTCTTGTCCTTGTTCATTGTGTGTCTCCTTCCCTTTGTGACTCTTGCTTGTAATGTGTTTCCTTCCCTTCTCAGTTTTGCTCGTTATATGTTTCTTTTCCTTTTTAGTTCTTGCTTGGAGTGTGCTTCATTTTCTTCTTAGCTTTGCTTGTTGTTTATGTCTTTCCCTTCTTAATTCTTGCTTATTGTGTGCTTTATCTTCTTTTGTGTTAACCTTTTTGTGGGGAGAGCTTTTGGTGTGGAGTGTTCGTGAGTGTTTGGTGAGTTGTGATGGTCAATTGCTGTTGGTCGGCTTGTCTGGAGGCGTCTTGTTCTCATTGAAGATAGCGGATGCTTTTAGGAGGTCCGTCAGGGACTCAACGATATCTTCGGGTATTAGATTGAAGGCTAGCCCGTTAATATTCCTCGTAGAAGAACCGATGATTGCCTCAGAGTAAGAGGTACGGTTTTGAGTGGGAAGAGGCGGTTGAAGAGAGAGTTACCCACGGTATTGGCTCTTGCCTAACCGAAGGTACAAAAGGCTACCTTGTTTCCAACCGAGGCATAAAGGAAGGCCTTTGTTGTGTGTTGCTCGTAGAAGAACGGTAGCTTACGCCTTAAGGAGTGCAAGGTCACGAGTTTATCCCACTCAGGGTTGAGGTTGTTCGGAGTTTTGGGACCCGGATATTCTGGCATAAGAAAGACGTTATGGACTTTGTGTAGTAATGTCTACGTGCCAAGGTTGAGAATTCTCCAACTACTCCCGAATCTTTATTTGGGAAGTAGGGGCAAACGCCTAGGACTTTGTACCCGGTTCGCTATTTAAGGAGATAGGGTCTCAAGAGGAGTTGTGATCAGAGTGGCGCAGCGGAAGTGTGGAGTTAGACTTGTCTTCGAAGCCGTTCAAGATTCTCCTTAGGACCTGAGGACAGGTCCTTTTGAAGGAGGGGAGTTTGTAACATCCCGATCGTTCGGATTTCCAGGTACGCCGTAACGAGAGGGTTTTATATGCTTTAAATTATTTAATTACGTATTTAAATGTTATTTTAATGCTTATATGATTATTTGAATTAATACGAAATTAATTGTTTATATTCTTGAACTTTGATTTTAAACGTTTAAGTTTGCATGCTCGTAATTTGCTCGTTATGTGCCGGAATTCAATTCCGTTTTTTTGTGAAATTTTGGTATGCGTGAGATACCTGAGTTATGAATGTGTTTGCATGCTCGTTTTAAGTTTTCGTGTTCGTTTATCGAGGTTTTTAAACCTTAAGTATTTGACGAGGGACATGAGGGCCTAACTAGTTTTAGCGCGCCTCTTGTTCCGGAGGCCATATCTTGAGCTAGGGAATTCGGATTCGAATTCCAGAAGATGCGTTGGACTTGTAACGAAGAGATGAAGCCAAGGAACCTGATTTGATATTTTTCTAAGCTCGTTTAGACCCTCGTTTTTCGCCCGGAACGAACAGCTTGTGCTTAAGCCACCTTCTTTGACTAGTCTCACATTTGTGGGCCCAAACTAACCATACCTAAGCCTTAACCTTGGTTTACATGACCTTGATTCATCCCTCTCTCTCCCTATCAGCAGAATTTCGTGCTCCTTAACCCCAAGAAAGGAGAAAATATCAGATCCAAGGAAGGAAGAAGAAGAGAAAGAAGAACCCTCCTCCATGTCTTGTGATTTTTGAAGCTTAATCTTCTCCTTACTTCTTCACACCTTTAAGGTAAGTATATTTATGTATTCTCCTCTCTTCTATGCTTCATTTGATCCTTTAAATTCATAATATGCATCAGATTTATTAAGGGTTTGGAAGCTTGCATGAATAGTTAGGGTTAGAGGTCACTTGTTGCTTTCTTGCCTTAGCTTGAATTTGTGGCTGATTTAAGGCTTCTTTGGTGATTATATGAACTCCTTTGCTTCCATTATTGATTCTTACTTCATGCTAGATGTGTTAGGGTTGTTTTCTCTTTGATAACATGATTGAAACCTTGAGTTTTTGGCCATGAAACTTGAAAACCGAACTGCTGCAAATCTGCTCATTTTTACCAAACTGCTGTCACGTTTTTGAGATCAAATGGATGAATTCTTGCCTCCAATTTCGTATGCTAATGCTTGGTAATGTGATATACATGTTGTTCTATGAAAGTGATTCGTTTTGCCCTGAATTCATGCTTTAATATGGCTGCAAACTTGAGTTCTTGAACCTTAATAACTGCTCCCCTGTTTTGGGACTGCTGTGACGTTTTGTGCTTTGTTGCTTGAGTTAATGACTTCCAATTCATGTGAATTTTCATGGAGATGTTTTATACTAATTGGTTTAGATGTTAGTCCTGCTCTTGCAAGTTTTTAGATCCATTTTCAGCTCCTAATCGAAGCATGATGGCCTGTTTGTATGCTATGCACGAACCGAACTACTGCTGTTGCATTTTGTGATTTCTTGGTTGTTCTAATGTGCTCCAATTCGTGTCAATTTGCATATACATGGAGTATATTAGTTGCTTATCATGTTAGTGTTCATCCCCTAAAGTTTTAGCTTCTTTTTCAGCTCCTAAGTACTTGATCATGGCATGATTGAGCTCATATGTCCGTTTTTGGTGCTCCAGAGTTGCTGCATGATTTCAGTGACCTTAACGCGTGATTTAGCCTTTGAGTTCTAAATTAAATATGTTCCTAACATGCTAAATATGTTTTATATCAAGTTTCATAAAATTTGGAGTTGATTTGCTATGCTTTTGGACTAATTTTGTTTACGGTCAGTTTTGCCGGTAAAACTTTGTATGCGATTTTGGCCTGTACCGAGACACCCCCGTGTCTCATTTGCACTGAAATGTGAGACACGGGCGTGTCATGCTTCCTGGGCATGTCTGGACTGAGCCACGGGCGTGGCTCAGCTTAGTTAAGTTGAGGGACACCCCCGTGTCCCTCCCCTTGCGCAGCCCTTGGTTTTCCTTTTCGATTTTTGGTTTGTTTCACCTCTTTATTGCCTTTATCTTCGTTTGGGATGAACTATGAACTTGTTTTACTATGTGTTGGGAGTATTGTGGCTCGATTTCATAACATTTGGGTGAGATTTAGGCATGCTTTTGTTGAATGCCGTTTATGTGCGTTTTGGTGGCGTTGATGATTTCCTTAACCCTTTTCCCTCATCTTGTGATTTGTTCTTGCTTTCAAACTTTGGAGATATGTTATATGAGGTAATAGGGTGTATGTATTAGAGTTTTGTGTAAGATTGAGTACGTTTGAATGTGTGTCGAACTTAATTCACTTCAATGCTCTTATTTGTCTAAATGTTAAATCTTGTGCCTTGAATTTCTTGAATTGATTGGAAACGTAAAATTATGAATTCGAATGAAAGTGAGCGAAGGATTGAATGATTTGATTATACGATTTAAATTCCTTAATAGTGCACATGAACGTGTTCATAACATAATATCATCTTTTATGCAATTATACGCATTCGCCGAGCGTCAATATTGTTCATTTGAGTCTAAATTTGCCTCTTGCTCTTTGTTTTGCTCTTAGGTTCATCCCGTTGTTGAGGAAGTGGTTCGTTTGACTCCTTTTGGTCCGTTTTGGTTGGTTTGCTCGTCCAGGTGAGGTTTTCTTTCCTTTTAGTTATGATGACCTAAGACCCTAATTGAATTTCGAACCCACATGCGACTTATATATGTATATATATAGATATGTGTTTGGATACGTATTTCGTGGGATTTGTCCCGTTTGCCTTAAGAATTTGAAAACGCTTTTATAAGTATATAAGCTCTATTTTCTTTTGTTTTGACAAGCTTTGTTAAGTGTGTGTGTGTTTGTAAGCGTGATAAGATTTGTGGATAAGGTTCGCCTGGTAAGTGTGATAAGTGCAAGTATAAGTGTAAGTGTAAGTTTGGGCCCCGGAGAAGTGGTATGTGATCCCGGGTCGGCCATGGGGTCGCCGGGCTCTCTCATCAACACGACTCCACAAAAGGGAGATTTCGCCCATCCTCGGGAGGTCGAGGGGAAGGCGGGTCTTCTTGAGCCAGCGGTGTGCTTAGTGACCCGTCGAAGGAGCGGGTGGATCCCCCGTCTCATTCAGCTTTCAGCAGGGGTTGAGAGGGGCACCTCTCTCCCCAAAACGGTGTTGGGGTGGAGTTGGGTTATGATTTGTTTTGTTTTCGTTTCGCCTTGGTGTATGGAGTAAGTAAGGGTGATGGATTTAAGCTTTCAGTTCGTTATGTCTTCGTTTAGGGTTGTGAAACGGGGGCGGATTTCTAAACTCTAAAACTTGACTGAATTTGGCCTTCGGCTCCAAACTTCTTTCTTTATATATATTACCACGGGTTAAATGTTTTAGAATGCAAAAACCACGCCCGATTCACGAACCCCTTTCAGCTTCGTATATGCTTTGCTCTTACATATATGTATGGGTGCGTGTGTTAGCCCCCTCACCAGTCTCTAGGACTGACCCTCGTTATTTCTATCTTTTTCCCCCTCTGATTTGAGTTGCAGGTACCCGTTCTGAGGTGTTGGAGCTAGGCGGTTGTCTTTGAGTCGGGTTTGAGGATAGCTTGAGTCTCTTGCTGGCATTTTCGTTTCTTTATGCTTTTTGGCTAATTCTGAATTATGTATAAGTTATGCCTCCAATTCGAAATTGTAAAGTTTGTATAGATTGAAGCGAAAGTTTGATATGTCTTGAGTATGTTCATTTGCTTTATGAGATTCTGGTGCTTCCGCATTCGTTACTTGTTTTATTGCGTGCTCTGAGTAGGGTCTAGACCGCTTAGCTTAGGTTGGATTTTTTTGTTTGTCACCCGTTCGCCGTGACTTGATACGTGGACGGAGTTCCCATTTCGCTTCACGTGTTGGGTTATGGTGCGGGGGATGTGGCGCCCTTCGCTTCGGGGTGTTACATCCTTAGGTGGTATCAGAGCTCTAGGTTGCAAAACCGGAGCTCTCGTGTCGTGTCGAGTTTGTCTAGGTCGTTCGGCTTAGGATTATGTGATTATTTGCATTCACCATCATCATTTTGTGACTTTTATGATTTTATTTGTATTAATTGTTTACATGAACATGCACTAAACCCTTCCACGCATCGATATTTCTTGCATTTTAGTTCTTATTCAGGATGTCATCTCAACGCACAACAATGGGAGAAGAACAAATGCCATCGGTATACCAAGAATTCCGGAATTGCAACCCTCCTATGTGGTTTGGAGGCGATGATGTAAAAGCCGAGCAATGGATTTCTGAGATTTCATGGATTTGGGATACTCTATCGGGAACATCACAAGATAGAGTGAATTGCACTTCCCATGTACTTAAAGGACAAGCTTTGATTTGGCTTAAGGAAACAAGATTGTGGTTTGAGAGATCCGGGGAAGAGTTTACATGGGAGAATTTTATCCGGGAATTCCACAACAAATACATTCCTTCGAGTGCAAGAATAAAGAGACTTCAAGAATTTCGAGATCTCCAACAAGACTTAAGGATGGCTGAAAATCACCTGGAGGAACTAGAGAGATCGGGCCCGTAAGCCACACCGGTTATTAATAACTACCGACTTAAGGCCCAAAATTTCATGCAAGGACTCAAGGGTGAAATTCAACAAGCCCTCTCAACTTCAACGGTCAACCATTGGTCGGAGGCAATGAAGAAGGTGGTTCAACGCGAGATGGATAAGCAACATTTGAAACCCCACACTCTTCAATCGGGACAAGGATCCGGTTCGAACTCAAGGTTAGGCAAGAGGCCGACACCACAAGAAAAGCCCCATGATTATCAAGACGTTAAACCATCCAAGAAGAAGAAGAAACCACGACAATCGAAACCGAATCCGGAGCTTACCTTAACGGCTCCAATTCGATGTGCTTCTTGTAAGGGTCCGAATCATGTGGAAGGGCAATGTCGGAAGAAGTTGGGTGCTTGCTTTAAGTGTGGTGAGATCGGACACATGGTAAATAGTTGCCCATACCAATTCAAGCTAAGACCTTCAACGAGCCGTAACTCCGGGATTCCGATTCCAACCCAAGGGCAAGCTAATCTTAACCCCCCTACTTCGGTGAAATGTACACGAAACATTCATGGCATCTCATTTCATGCATATTTTTTTTAACCTTGGGAAACCCACGTGCTTACTGTTTTATTCCTTGTTCTTCGGTGGGTCTTGATTATAATTGTTGTGTAATTGTTTTCCTTCTTGTCCTTGTTCATTGTGTGTCTCCTTCCCTTTGTGACTCTTGCTTGTAATGTGTTTCCTTCCCTTCTCAGTTTTGCTCGTTATATGTTTCTTTTCCTTTTTAGTTCTTGCTTGGAGTGTGCTTCATTTTCTTCTTAGCTTTGCTTGTTGTTTATGTCTTTCCCTTCTTAATTCTTGCTTATTGTGTGCTTTATCTTCTTTTGTGTTAACCTTTTTGTGGGGAGAGCTTTTGGTGTGGAGTGTTCGTGAGTGTTTGGTGAGTTGTGATGGTCAATTGCTGTTGGTCGGCTTGTCTGGAGGTGTCTTGTTCTCATTGAAGATAGCGGATGCTTTTAGGAGGTCCGTCAGGGACTCAACGATATCTTCGGGTATTAGATTGAAGGCTAGCCCGTTAATATTCCTCGTAGAAGAACCGATGATTGCCTCAGAGTAAGAGGTACGGTTTTGAGTGGGAAGAGGCGGTTGAAGAGAGAGTTACCCACGGTATTGGCTCTTGCCTAACCGAAGGTACAAAAGGCTACCTTGTTTCCAACCGAGGCATAAAGGAAGGCCTTTGTTGTGTGTTGCTCGTAGAAGAACGGTAGCCTACGCCTTAAGGAGTGCAAGGTCACGAGTTTATCCCACTCAGGGTTGAGGTTGTTCGGAGTTTTGGGACCCAGATATTCTGGCATAAGAAAGACGTTATGGACTTTGTGTAGTAATGTCTACGTGCCAAGGTTGAGAATTCTCCAACTACTCCCGAATCTTTATTCGGGAAGTAGGGGCAAACGCCTAGGACTTTGTGTCCGGTTTGCTATTTAAGGAGATAGGCTCTCAAGAGGAGTTGTGATCAGAGTGGCGCAGCGGAAGTGTGGAGTTAGACTTGTCTTCGAAGACGTTCAAGATTCTCCTTAGGACCTGAGGACAGGTCCTTTTGAAGGAGGGGAGTTTGTAACATCCCGATCGTTTGGATTTCCAGGTACGCCGTAACGAGAGGGTTTTATATGCTTTAAATTATTTAATTACGTATTTAAATGTTATTTTAATGCTTATATGATTATTTGAATTAATATGAAATTAATTGTTTATATTCTTGAACTTTTATTTTAAACGTTTAAGTTTGCATGCTCGTAATTTGCTCGTTATGTGCCTGAATTCAATTCCGTTTTTTTGTGAAATTTTGGTATGCGTGAGATACCTGAGTTATGAATGTGTTTGCATGCTCGTTTTAAGTTTTCGTGTTCGTTTATCGAGGTTTTTAAACCTTAAGTATTTGACGAGGGACATGAGGGCCTAACTAGTTTTGAGCTAGGGAATTCGGATTCGAATTCCGGAAGATGCGTTGGACTCGTAACGAAGAGATGAAGCCAAGGAACCTGATTTGATATTTTTCTAAGCTCGTTTAGACCCTCGTTTTTCGCCTGGAACGAACAGCTTGTGCTTAAGCCACCTTCTTTGACTAGTCTCACATTTGTGGGCCCAAACTAACCATACCTAAGCCTTAACCTTGGTTTACATGACCTTGATTCATCCCTCTCTCTCCCTATCAGCAGCATTTCGTGCTCCTTACCCCCAAGAAAGGAGAAAATATCAGATCCAAGGAAGGAAGAAGAAGAGAAAGAAGAACCCTCCTCCATGTCTTGTGATTTTTGAAGCTTAATCTTCTCCATACTTCTTCACACCTTAAAGGTAAGTATATTTATGTATTCTCCTCTCTTCTATGCTTCATTTGATCCTTTAAATTCATGATATGCATCAGCTTTATTAAGGGTTTGGAAGCTTGCATGAATAGTTAGGGTTAGAGGTCACTTGTTGCTTTCTTGCCTTAGCTTGAATTTGTGGCTGATTTAAGGCTTCTTTGGTGATTATATGAACTCCTTTGCTTCCATTATTGATTGTTACTTCATGCTAGATGTGTTAGGGTTGTTTTCTCTTTGATAACATGATTGAAACCTTGAGTTTTTGGCCATGAAACTTGAAAACCGAACTGCTGCAAATCTGCTCATTTTTACCAAACTGCTGTCACGTTTTTGAGATCAAATGGATGAATTCTTGCCTCCAATTTCGTATGCTAATGCTTGGTAATGTGATATACATGTTGTTCTATGAAAGTGATTCGTTTTGCCCTGAATTCATGCTTTAATATGGCTGCAAACTTGAGTTCTTGAACCTTAATAACTGCTCCCCTGTTTTGGGACTGCTGTGACGTTTTGTGCTTTGTTGCTTGAGTTAATGACTTCCAATTCATGTGAATTTGCATGGAGATGTTGTATACTAATTGGTTTAGATGTTAGTCCTGCTCTTGCAAGTTTTTAGATCCATTTTCAACTCCTAATCGAAGCATGATGGCCTGTTTGTATGCTATGCACGAACCGAACTGCTGCTGTTGCATTTTGTGATTTCGTGGTGGTTCTAATGTGCTCCAATTCGTGTCAATTTGCATATACATGGAGTATATTAGTTTCTTATCATGTTAGTGTTCATCCCCTAAAGTTTTAGCTTCTTTTTCAGCTCCTAAGTACTTGATCATGGCATGATTGAGCTCATATGTCCGTTTTTGGTGCTCCAGAGTTGCTGCATGATTTCGGTGACCTTAACGCGTGATTTAGCCTTTGAGTTCTAAATAAAATATGTTCCTAACATGCTAAATATGTTGTATATCAAGTTTCATAGTATTTGGAGTTGATTTTCTATGCTTTTGGACTAATTTTGTTTAGGGTCAGTTTTGCCGGTAAAACTTTGTATGCGATTTTGGCCTGTACCGAGACACCCCCGTGTCTCATTTGCACTGAAATGTGAGACACGGGCGTGTCATGCTTCCTGGGCATGTCTGGACTGAGCCACGGGCGTGGCTCAGCTTAGTTAAGTTGAGGGACACCCCCGTGTCCCTCCCCTTGCGCAGCCCTTGGTTTTCCTTTTCGATTTTTGGTTTGTTTCACCTCTTTATTGCCTTTATCTTCGTTTGGGATGAACTATGAACTTGTTTTACTATGTGTTGGGAGTATTGTGGCTCGATTTCATAACATTTGGGTGAGATTTAGGCATGCTTTTGTTGAATGCCGTTTATGTTCGTTTTGGTGGCGTTGATGATTTCCTTAACCCTTTTCCCTCATCTTGTGATTTGTTCTTGCTTTCAAACTTTGGAGATATGTTATATGAGGTAATAGGGTGTATGTATTAGAGTTTTGTGTAAGATTGAGTACGTTTGAATGTGTGTCGAACTTAATTCACTTCAATGCTCTTATTTGTCTAAATGTTAAATCTTGTGCCTTGAATTTCTTGAATTGATTGGAAACGTAAAATTATGAATTCGAATGAAAGTGAGCGAAGGATTGAATGATTTGATTATACGATTTAAATTCCTTAATAGTGCACATGAACGTGTTCATAACATAATATCATCTTTTATGCAATTATACGCATTCGCCGAGCGTCAATATTGTTCATTTGAGTCTAAGTTTGCCTCTTGCTCTTTGTTTTGCTCTTAGGTTCATCCCGTTGTTGAGGAAGTGGTTCGTTTGACTCCTTTTGGTCCGTTTTGGTTGATTTGCTCGTCCAGGTGAGGTTTTCTTTCCTTTTAGTTATGATGACCTAAGACCCTAATTGAATTTCGAACCCGCATGCGACTTATATATGTATATATATAGATATGTGTTTGGATACGTATTTCATGGGATTTGTCCCGTTTGCCTTAAGAATTTGAAAACGCTTTTATAAGTATATAAGCTCTATTTTCTTTTGTTTTGACAAGCTTTGTTAAGTGTGTGTGTGTTTGTAAGCGTGATAAGATTTGTGGATAAGCTTCGCCTGGTAAGTGTGATAAGTGCAAGTATAAGTGTAAGTGTAAGTTTGGGCCCCGGAGAAGTGGTATGTGATCCCGGGTCGGCCATGGGGTCGCCGGGCTCTCTCATCAACACGACTCCACAAAAGGGAGATTTCGCCCATCCTCGGGAGGTCGAGGGGAAGGCGGGTCTTCTTGAGCCAGCGGTGTGCTTAGTGACCCGTCGAAGGAGCGGGTGGATCCCCCGTCTCATTCAGCTTTCAGCAGGGGTTGAGAGGGGCACCTCTCTCCCCAAAACGGTGTTGGGGTGGAGTTGGGTTATGATTTGTTTTGTTTTCGTTTCGCCTTGGTGTATGGAGTAAGTAAGGGTGATGGATTTAAGCTTTCAGTTCGTTATGTCTTCGTTTAGGGTTGTGAAACGGGGGTGGATTTCTAAACTCTAAAACTTGACTGAATTTGGCCTTCGGCTCCAAACTTCTTTCTTTATATATATTACCACGGGTTAAATGTTTTAGAATGCAAAAACCACGCCCGGTTCACGAACCCCTTTCAGCTTTGTATATGCTTTGCTCTTACATATATGTATGGGTGCGTGTGTTAGCCCCCTCACCAGTCTCTAGGACTGACCCTCGTTATTTCTATCTTTTTCCCCCTCTGATTTGAGTTGCAGGTACCCGTTCTGAGGTGTTGGAGCTAGGCGGTTGTCTTTGAGTAGGGTTTGAGGATAGCTTGAGTCTCTTGCTGGCATTTTTGTTTCTTTATGCTTTTTGGCTAATTCTGAATTATGTATAAGTTATGCCTCCAATTCGAAATTGTAAAGTTTGTATAGATTGAAGCGAAAGTTTGATATGTCTTGAGTATGTTCATTTGCTTTATGAGATTCTGGTGCTTCCGCATTCGTTACTTATTTTATTGCGTGCTCTGAGTAGGGTCTAGACCGCCTAGCTTAGGTTGGATTTTTTTGTTTGTCACCCGTTCGCCGTGACTTGATACGTGGACGGAGTTCCCATTTCGCTTCACGTGTTGGGTATGGTGCGGGGGATGTGGCGCCCTTCGCTTCGGGGTGTTACATATACCTTGTAACACATTCATGAGGGCGGTAAAGTTGCTCTAAGTGGTCGTAAATCTCCCAAGAAAATTCCATGGCCTCATGTCGCCTTTGCAAGTCCGGAGACATGTTAGCCAACATAAGGCAACGGGCTTGGAGATTATTATCCTTCCACTTCTGGATCACTTCCCGCTCGGCCCGAGTGGGAGCTTCCCCTTCGGGACTAGGCTCCCCTTCGAAGAGAACATAAGTTCTCTTCTGAGAATCTAAAATGATATTCAGATTCCTCAGCCAATCAGAATAGTTGGGACCAATCAACTTGTTTGACTCGAGGATCGATACAAGAGTGTTTTTGGTTGCCATTTCAAAACACGTAGAGAATCCCAGAATCTACGACCTAAATGGTAAAACAGAGAACTAGTGAGCATGCTGAATTATAATGATAAACAAAAGATAAGGTCTTTAATCTAATGTAGCTCCCACTGTTTTTCAAAGATCTATAATTCCCAAAGATCTAAGAGGAACACATTTCCCAATGGGTACTAAGATCCTAGGCATTTTACCTTGAACCCACGACTTGCGGACATTCTAAGTAGAACCCTAGGTAGGTACAACTTACCAATTCTAACACATTTAGAAATCTTAGTAATTGTTTTTGCATCACATATCTTTCAATATGGACCCACGACTCTTGTGACATCCATATTTACTTAGGCGTTAAGCTAGACCCATCAATCATAAGATCATGATCAAAACTAAGTTCGAAAGGCCCACGACTCGTGGACATCGCCCTTGCTAAAATTGACCACGAAATATTGATCATTTAAAATGATCAATTTGGTAACTAAGAACTAATAAGCTCCACTAGCTATCCCACGACTCGCAGGCAATAACTAGCTTCACTTACTAACCTTAAAACCTATTGATGGAATGCTAGGAATTTAATTCAAAATTTGCATCTCGAATGAAACACCTATTGTTCGAAACTAGCTTAATATTTGATGGGAATTTTCGAATCAACCGGAGAGTTGTCCGGTTCGACCTCACCAACATATATGTTATCCAATTTTAATTAGTCTTGATTAATACAAGTACAACTTAAATGCATTTCACACAAGCACTTAGCAGATAACATGTCCTAGCATGATACTAACATGTGATGATCATGGGTTCTACCTAGCTTATGCGTGATATGTGGGAGCCACTCCACAATCACAAGTTCTAACATACATGCCACATAAACAGTTTATATCACATAAGGGAAAGCTGTAACAAAATATGAGCCCTATCTCTATTACATTTTCAATTGAGATTCCCCTCTCTAACATTTTGATGGGTCTTCACTTATGGCCTCCTTGTTACTTGAATGTGGTCCATCTTACTCCATTGGTGCATTGTCTCCAAAATGAAAATAAAACCTCACCACCTATTCTACTCTAAAAAAAATGACAAAGTACTGAAAAGTAATAAGGCTCAATCTTCATATTGGCCTTAGACAAATACACGGGGCATACCCCGGCCTCAAAAACAGTAATATGGAAAGCCACATAATAAATCACATAACAGTATGCACATAAGTGAGGCTCCAACCTCAATTGAAAAATGCAACTACAGGGCTCCAACCCCAAATGTAAACCATCCATGTCCATAAATGTAAAGAATACAAAGACTAGTACCCATGATCACCTAACACGCTTTTGCGAGAATTTAAACATAGCCAATAAATTAAAATTCCCGTTTCAAGTCCTAATGACTTAAAACACGATTTGATGCGAGTTTTGTTCATAGAAGTTTTCAATAAATCTCAAATTACTAAAACTAATAAAATTCCAATTAATTTCTGAAAATTAATAATTTTATCAAAGATGTAGTTTCCCAAAATTATAAACCGTTTCTATTTCTAAAAAACCCCAATTTTAAATTCTATTAAAATTAATTATTAATAAAATAATTTTTTTTAATAATAAAAATAAAATGAAAATCAAGACTGGATTGCACGAAATACGAAAACAGATTACGAGGGAAACACGGGGCCCGTATGCGAAGGGGCTGCGCGCATCGCAAGCGCCCGCGAGTGCGCGGGCGCTGCCCCTCTTGGCCAGTGGCGGGAGATCCCGGGGGCACGGTTGCGGGAGGGACTGGGCACAAGGCCCTGCGCACACCTAGGTCAGGCGGGTGGCGGCGTGCGAGTCCCTAGCACGCGACGCCTTCGCGCGCGGGGTTTCGCGTGTTCGTCGTAATCCGGGTTTTAATTTCATGTTTTTGTTCAAAAGCAAAACCAATCCAAGAAATCCAAAAGCAGTTTATACAGTTTCAAATCTAAAACAGTTTTTTAAAAACAAATTTTAACAAAACAGTTTTCAGAAACTTTCAGGAAAAATACAGTTTCGTAATTCAGGCTTTCTAAAAGAGTTACAAATACTCAATCGCATCAAGCCTAAGAATTTCTACCAAATTCAGAATAATTGAGACGAATCAGAAACACGATTAAAGAGGTGGCTCTGATACCACTTGGGGGAAAACAGGAATCAGAAAGCAGCGGAAATTTAAAAATTTTCCAACAAAAAGGATTGAAACTCGTAATCGTGAATCCGAATTCGTAGAGATTAGAAACTTACTTTTCAATAATCTTTCTTGAAGCGTTTCAATCCACCCAAGAACGCTCTTCTCGCGGCTTGATCCCCTCTCCCTGGTAAAGCTCGAATCTTTAAAAACTTCTAATGTGAAGCTCTCTAGAGATAGTCCACCAACTTGACTACAATCTAACTGGTAAGGATGCTAGTTCTCTACTTAGTGTTTAGGCTTAACCTAGGGTTTATTTGATCTTTGGAGAAAGGATGGTGTTCAACACATGAACCAAAAGAATTATCAATTTCTCCCTAAGGGGAGCTCGAGCTCCCCTATATATAGGAAGGAGAGGGGCGGCCGAACCTAGTCCTATTGGACTAAGGATTTGGTCCCTCTCTCTTATTACTTGATCATCAAGTAATTCCAAACTTTGACTTTTGAATTCTAATACAAATCAACTTTTCAGATAGCTAAAATATCCAAACCCCTTTTGGATAATTTTATACTTTATTTCTTAATAAATAAATAACTTATTTTATCTAATTAATTAATTCGTAATTAATTAAATAGATTATTTTTCCCCAAAATAAGACTTTCTTTTTAATTCAAAAATTAAACCAAAGTCAATTAAATAATTAACACATTAATTATTTGATCACATATACATATATATGCACGTGTGACACATGTGTCACCAAGGACACGTATCACTCACGTAACCCACACGTGTGATTCACACGTGTGGAACCCTCTTGGTGTGATCAACTCGTTTAATCATTTTAAAGCCTTAACTCATGTAACCAAGTTGTTGTGTGTGACCCTCTAGGTTCTCAATTCAATTAGCAGTGACCCTAATTAATTAATTCAATAATGAATTAATCAGTCCACAGATTAAACGACCATAGTCTAGCAACAGGAGTTTAACCCCTAGCTGAATTGGAATGTGTCTATTCGACAGAACCTTCAAGTCATTGATTCATGTGAGATACAATTCTCCTACTTACTATCTCTCAACCAAGATCTAGGGCAAGGGAATAATTAGAACCCCAATAATCTGGTCTTAAAGCTAAGTGCATTTCATATCCATTTGATCTCAATCTAAGAAACCCTTTTCTTGATATCTTGATCTACTGCCTTGGCCAAGGACTCCATATGGCATATGAATGACTTACACAATAAGAGATCACCTTGCAAATGCAAGTGCAGGTCCTTTCTTAATTCTCATTCACTTTCATGAGTCACTTGTGCAGCCCCAGCATAATCTTTGAATCAGTTGTCTAAGGCGACACCCTTCAAAGCTTATACCTAAGACTACAAAGTTAACTCATAAAGTGACATGGAACCTCAAGTCTAAAGATCAATTAATCACATCAATGACTCGTGAGATATATCCTAATCTGGAAGTTTCCATTTCTTGAAATAGAAACTTCCTTTCTCATTTAGGAATCTTCTCACACGGGGTACCTCAGTGAACTTACTTATGGAAGTAAGCACCCTCATGTATCACGCACGTATCAACTTTACACTTTGCACCTCCATGAAACAAGGTGGTCCTTCTTAAGGGCGTGATCCCACAAGCAAGCCTTAGAGGAGTCAGGTTAACACTCCCACTGTCTGTAGGACTCATCGGCTTGGAGTATTTTACTAATCATGACTTAAGTGAAATAGGGCTCGTTTCATGAACCATTTCACCTAAATGGTACAGTCCTAAAGTAATCAGGATTAGTGGAGTTCTCATACATGCACAGCTAAAGTAAACGCATACCAAACAAGAGCGTATAAAGAAGTGTTGCCTTAATTCTTTATTTTATTCAAAGATTATCTGCGATTACAATAAGGAAAAGTACAAAGCGGATATACAATCGGCTTTCTAAGCTGTTTTCCTAACAATCTCCCGCTTGCCCGTCGAAGCCATTCTAAAGCTACTCTAAGTCCC
Source organism: Lantana camara (assembly GCA_037501455.1). NCBI lineage: Eukaryota > Viridiplantae > Streptophyta > Magnoliopsida > Lamiales > Verbenaceae > Lantana > Lantana camara. The sequence goes on from CM074855.1 coordinate 100,705,664, forward strand.
ATCTTCTGAAGATGACCTTGGAAAACTTCTCGACTAAGTGGTTTAGTAAGTGGATCTGCCACGTTCTCTGCTGATGCGACCCTCTCAATTTGCACATCTCCTCTTTTGATAATATCATGGATTAGGTGATACTTCCTCATAATGTGCTTGGTCCATTGGTGAGATCTTGGTTCTCTTGCTTGAGCAACCGCCCCTGTGTTGTCACAAAACACAGTAATGGGGTCTTTCATGCTAGGAAAAACATTCGACTCTTGAATGAAGTTTCTAATCCAAACACCTTCCTTAGCTGCATCATTTGCAGCTAAGTATTCGGCCTCAGTGGTCAAATCTGCAGTGGTCGTTTGCTTGGAACTCTTCCAATTCACTGCTCCGCCGTTTAGGCAGAGAATGTATCCTGACATTGACTTAAAATCATCTAAGTCAGATGCAAAGCTTGCATCTCAGTATTCTTCGACAGTAAGATCTTTCTGACCTCCGTAAACTAAGAATAAATCCTTAGTACTTTTCAGTTACTGAAGAATATTCTTCACGATAGCCCAGTGACCATCTCTAGGGTCAGATTAGAAACGACTTGTTACACTGAGTGCATCAGCCACATCCGGTCGAGTACATAACATTGCATACATTATGCTACCTATTGCTGATGCATAAGGTGTATGAGTCATTCTTTCGTTCTCAAGGTTACTCTTAGGACATATCTTCTTAGAAAGACATGTTCCTACACTCATAGGAAGGTTCTTAACCTTTGCTGACTCCATATTGAATCTCTTCAATACTTTGTCAATATACATCGACTGTGATAGTCCTATTAACCTTCTAGATCTATCTCAATAGATTTTGATTCAAAGGATATAGGACGCATAACCAAGATCTTTCATCTCAAATTGGTTCGAAAACTATAACTTAGTTACTTTCATGTCATCCTTCGAATTTCCAATAAGAAGGATGTCATCAACATAAAGTACTAAAAATTGCACTGAGGTCTCCAATTCCTTTCTATACACACATGATTCATTCGAAATTTGAATGAAGCCAAACGCTTTGACTAATTCATCAAATTGAATGTTCCAATTCCTAGCAACCTGTTTCAATCCATAGATTGATCTTTGGAGTTTGCAAACCTTTTGCTCACTCCCACGGGATGTAAAACCCATGGGTTGCTCCATATAAATGTCTTTATGAATGTCACCATTGAGAAAGGCAATTTCACATCCATTTGCCATATCTCATAGTCATAATATGCAGCAATGGCAAGCATGATCCGCATAGACTTTTGCATTGCAACTGGTGAAAAAGATTCATCAAAGTCCACGCCGGGTCTTTGAGTGAATCCTTTTCCAACCAGTCTTGCTTTGTAGGCTGCAATGCTTCCATCAACTCCAAGCTTTCTCTTAAATATCCATTTGTAACCAATGGGTTTGACCCCATCAGGCAAATCTTGGTTGGAGTTCATGGAATCCATTTCGGATTTCATGGCTCCTATCCACTCTTCAGAGTCAGAATCTGAAAGTGCCTCCTCATATGTTAAAGGATCATTAGCCTTTTGAGAGATCTCATGGAAGAATCCATACCATCTCTCTAGCTGTCTAGGAGCGCGTTCAGAACGCCTTAGGGGAGGATTTACGTGTGTATCGAAATTCGTGATTGGTTGTGGTTGATCAGAAGGGGATGTTTCTTCGGTGGGTGGCGTGGGGTCACTTTGTACTTCCTCTAATTTTGTGATCCTGCCTTTCTTTTCTTTAAGGAACGGTTCCTCAAGAAAAGTGGCATTTCCGGAAACAAACACCTTTTGCTCAGATTGATCATAGAAGTAGTATCCTATGGATTCCTTAGGATAACCTACAAAGTAGCGTAAGTTAGAACGAGATTCTAACTTATCTCCCACTGTCCTCTTCACGTAAGCAGGACAACCCCAAATTCTTAAGTAAGAATAACTTGGGATTTTACCATACCACATTTCATAGGGCGTTTTAGGGACTGACTTAGAGGGAACTAGATTCAAAATCTTTGCTACACTTTATAGGGCATAACCCCAGAAAGAAGGTGGTGAGTCAGTGAAACTCATCATGGAACGAACCATATTGAGTAGGGTTCAATTCCTTCTCTCAGAAACTCCATTGAGTTGAGGAGTTCCCGCAGGAGTCCACTGAGAGATAATCCCATTATCTTTGAGATGATTAAGGAATTCTTCACTAAGATACTCGCCTCCTCGATCAGATCGAAGTGCTTTGATCTTGTGACCAGTTTGGTTCTCAACGTCCTTTTGAAATTCTAGGAATTTCTCAAAAACTTCAGATTTATATTTCATTAAGTATACATAACCAAACCGAGTAAAGACATCGGTAAAGGTTATGAAATACTGATGACCGTTTCTTGCGCTTACACTAAGTGGTCCACAGACATCAGAATAGATCAAATCCAAGACCTTAGTGGCACGTTCCACAGTTCCTTTAAAAGAAACTTTGGGCATCTTTCCTTTGAGACATGACTCGCAAGAAGTTAACTCTTTGAGATCATTTTCAAAGAATGATCCTAAAGTGTTTATCTTGCTAATTCTGTTCTTGGAAATGTGTCCTAATCTAGCATGCCATAAGAGAGCTGAAACTTTTTCATCTCTCTTACGTTTAGTTTCTCGTTGTATATTCATAATATTGATATTCTGAGTTAGATAAAGTCCATCACTTAGAGCACCGATGTGAATGGAAGACTTGTCCCGTTTGATAAAATATTTACCATTCTTAATATAAGTTTTATAGCCTTCACAATCTAAAATTTAGAACTGAAATTATATTACGAATAATGCTCGGTACATAAAGGACTTTATTTAAAACTAACTCAAAACTACCTAAATCTAATCTAATTTTTCATAATGCTCGAGCTTCAACATTTGAGCCATCGCCGATCTTCAAGATACATTCTCCTTCTCTGAGTTGTTGGACTTCATTTAGCATTTGTACATCATTACAGATATGAGCTCCACAATCGGTATCAACTACCCAAGAACTAGAATTAATATAAAGATTTAGTTCAGCGAGAAACATACCTTTCTTTAGAGTAGCCATGTACTCTAGGCAGTTCCTCCTCCAATATCCCCCTTTGCCACAATGGAAGTAAACATCCTCTTTCTGATCACGCTTCTTCTTTTGGGCCTTTCCCTTCGAAATGCCACCAGTGGGCCTAAGGGGTTTCTTCTTCTTCTTTTGGGCTTTCTTGCCTTTACCTTTAGAAGGCCCAGAAGAGGATGACGGCGCATTCACCATCAGAACCTTATTGTCCTTCTTGATCGTGCTTTCAGCAGTTACAAGCTGACTAATCAGCTCAGCTACAGTAGCACCAGCATGATTCATATTGAAGTTATGGACAAATGGATTGAATGATGGCGGGAGCGAGGCTAGCAACAAGTCCACTGAAAGCTCATCTTTCAGTGGCATGTCCATGGAAGCAAGTTTCTCAGTAAGGGCGAGAAACTTGAGTCCATATTCATGGACACTTGAACCTTCCCTCATTCTGAAGTGGAACAATTCCTTTTAAGTGTTATACCTGGTAACACATTCATGAGGGCGGTAAAGTTGCTCTAAGTGGTCGTAAATCTCCCAAGAAAATTCCATGGCCTCGTGTCGCCTTTGCAAGTCCGGAGACATGTTAGCCAACATAAGGCAACGGGCTTGGAGATTATCATCCTTCCACTTCTGGATTGCTTCCAGCTCGGCCCGAGTGGGAGCTTCCCCTTCGGGACTAGGCTCCCCTTCGAAGAGAACATAAGTTCTCTTCTCAGAATCTAAAATGATTTTTAGATTCCTCAGCCAATCTAAATAGTTGGAACCAGTCAAGTTGTTTGACTCGAGGATCGATACAAGAGGGTTTTTGGTTGCCATTTCAAAACACGTAGAGAATCACAGAATCTACGACCTAAATGGTAAAACAGAGAACTAGTGAGTATGCTGAATTATAATGATAAACAAAATATAAGGTCTTTAATCTAATGTAGCTCCCACTGTTTTTCAAAGATCTATAATTCCCAAAGATCTAAGAGGAACACATTTCCCAATGGGTACTAAGATCCTAGGCATTTTACCTTGAACCCACGACTTGCGGACATTCTAAGTTGAACCCTAGATAGGTACAACTTACCAATTCTAACACCTTTAGAACTCTTAGTAATTGTTTTTGCATCACCTATCTTTCAATATGGACCCATGACTCGTGTGACATCCATATTTACTTAGGCGTTAAGCTAGACCCATCAATCATAAGATCATGATCAAAACTAAGTTCGAAAGACCCACGACTCGCGGACGTCGCCCTTGCTAAAATTGACCACGAAATATTGATCATTTAAAATGATCAATTACGTAACTAAGAACTAATAAGCTCCACTAACTATCCCACGACTCGCAGACAATAACTAGCTTCACTTACTAACCTTACAACCTATTGATGGAATGCTAGGAATTTAATTCAAAATTTGCATCTTGAATCAAACACCTACTGTTCGAAATTAGCTTAATATTTGATGGGAATTTTCGAATCAACCGGAGAGTTGTCCGGTTCGACCTCACCAACACAAATGTTATCCAATTTTAATTAGTCTTGATTAATACAAGTACAACTTAAATGCATTTCACACAAGCACTTAGCAGATAACATGTCTTAACATGATACTAACATGTGATGATCATGGGTTCTACCTATCTTATGCGTGATATGTGGGAGCCATACCACAATCACAAGTTCTAACATACATGCCACATAAACAATTTATATCACATATGGGAAAGCTGTAACAAAATATGAGCCCTATCTCTATTACAATTTCAATTGAGATTCCCCTCCCTAACATTTTGATCGGTCTTCACTTATGGCCTCCTTGTTACTTGAATGTGGTCCATCTTACTCCATTGGTGCATTGTCTCCAAAATGAAAATAAAACCTCACCACCTATTCTACTCTCAAAAAATTGACAAAGTACTGAAAAGTAAGAAGGCTCAATCTTCATATTAGCCTTAGACAAATACACGGGGCATACCCCGGCCTAAAAAATAGTAATATGGAAAGCCACATAATAAATCACATAACAGTACGCACATAAGTGAGGCTCCAACCTCAATTGAAAAACACAACTACAGGGCTCCAACCCCAAATGTAAACCATCCATGTGCATAAATGTAAAGCATACAAAGACTAGTACCCATGATCACCTAACATGCTTTTGCGAGAATTTAAACATAGCCAATAAATTAAAATTCTCGTTTCAAGTCCTAATGACTTAAAACACGATTTGATGCGAGTTTTGTTCATAGAAGTTTTCAATAAATCTCAAATTACTAAAACTAATAAAATTCCAATTAATTTCTGAAAATTAATAATTTTATCAAAGATGTAGTTTCCCAAAATTATAAACCGTTTCTATTTCTCAAAAATCCCAATTTTAAATTTTATTAAAATTAAATATTAATAAAATAATTTTTTTTTAATAATAAAAATAAAATTAAAATCAGGACTGGAATGCACGAAATACGAAAACAGATTACGAGGGAAAAACGGGGCCCGTATGTGAAGGGGCTGCGCGCATCGCAAGCACGCGCGAGTGCGCGGGGCGGCCCCTCTCGGCCAGTGGAGGGAGTTCCCGGGGGCGCGGTTGCGGGAGGGACGGGGCGCAAGGCCCTGCACACACCTAGGTCAGGCGGGCGGCGGCGTGCGAGTCCCTCGCACGCGACGCCTTCGCCCACGGGGTTTCGCGTGTTCGTCGTAATCCGGGTTTTCGTTTCAAGTTTTCGTTCAAAAGCAAAACCAATCCAAGAAATCCAAAAGCAGTTTATACAGTTTCAAATCTAAAACAGTTTTTTAAAAACAAATTTTAACAAAACAGTTTTCAGAAACTTTCAGGAAAAATACAGTTTCGTAATTCAGGCTTTCTAAAAGAGCTACAAATACTCAATCGCATCAAGCCTAAGAATTTCTACCAAATTCAGAATAATTGAGACGAATCAGAAACACGATTAAAGAGGTGGCTCTGATACCACTTGGGGGAAAACAGGAATCAGAAAGCAGCGAAAATTTAAAAATTTTCCAACAAAAAGGATTGAAACTCGCAATCATGAATCCGAATTCGTAGAGATTAGAAACTTACTTTTCAATAATCTTTCTTGAAGCGTTTCAATCCACCCAAGAACGCTCTTCTCGCGGCTTGATTCCCTCTCCTTGGTAAAACTCGAATCTTTAAAAACTTCTAACGTGAAGCTCTCTAGAGATAGTCCACCAACTTGACTACAATCTAACTGGTAAGGATGCTAGTTCTCTAGTTAGTATTTAGGCTTAACCTAGGGTTTATTTTATCTTTGGAGAAAGGATGGTGTTCAACACATGAACCAAAAGAATTGTCAATTTCTCCCTAAGGGGAGCTCGAGCTCCCCTATATATAGGAAGGAGAGGGGCGACCGAACCTAGTCCTATTGGACTAAGGATTTGGTCTCTCTCTCTTATTACTTGATCTTCAAGTAATTCCAAACTTTGACTTTTGAATTCTAATACAAATCAACTTTTCAGAGAGCTAAAATATCCAAACCCCTTTTGGATAATTTTATACTTTATTTATTAATAAATAAATAACTTATTTTATCTAATTAATTAATTCGTAATTAATTAAATAGATTATTTTTCCCCAAAATAAGACTTTCCTTTTAATTCAAAAATAAAACCAAAGTCTATTCAATAATTAACACATTAATTATTTGATCACATATACATATACATGCACGTGTGACACACGTGTCACCAAGAACACGTATCACTCACGTAACCCACACGTGTGATTCACACGTGTGGAACCCTCTTGGTATGATCAACTCGTTTAATCATTTTAAAGCCTTAACTCATGTAACCAAGTTGTTGTGTGTGACCCTCTAGGTTCTCAATTCAATTAGCAGTGACCCTAATTAATTAATTCAATAATTAATTAATCAGTCTACAGATTAAACTACCATAGTCTAGCAACAGGTGTTTAACCCCTAGCTGAATTGGAATGTCTCGATTCGACAGAACCTTCAAGTCATTGATTCATGTGAGATACAATTCTCCTACTTACTATCTCTCAACCAAGATCTAGGGCAAGGGAATAATTAGAACCCCAATAATCTGGTCTTAAAGCTAAGTGCATTTCATATCCATTTGGTCTCAATCCAAGAAACCCTTTTCTTGATGTCTTGATCTACTGACTTGGCCAAGGACTCCATATGGCATATGAATGACTTACACAATAAGAGATCACCTTGCAAATGCAAGTGCAGGTCCTTTCTTAATTCTCATTCACTTTCATGAGTCACTTGTGCAGCCCCAGCATAAGCCTTGAATCAGTTGTCTAAGGAGACACCCTTCAAAGCTTATACCTAAGACTACAAAGTTAGAGGGCGTTTGGTACGTACTTTGACTTAATTTAACTTAATTTTATTCGAGCTTTTTAAGTGATATTAAGTTGTATTGAAAAAATTAATATAGCGTTTGGTATTGGAGATTGTCATCAATATCCTTAATTCTACTTTCGTAATTTAATGTTTGGTATGAGAAATTAAGTTAATTAAAATCCAATTTCCAATTTTACCCTCATGCACTTTCTATCCTTCATCATATTTGCTAACTCTTCATATTTAATAAAACTTTACTAATAAAATATAATATCTCATCCACTACAAAAATAAAATACAACAAAGATGACATAAAAAACAAACTAAAAATATTTATTCATTACAAACTTTTTTTTTTTAATATACAATCGGGATGGGGTTATTAACGAGGACCGCCCCCTCATTTATAACGAAAGCCAACCGACTACAAAGGAAAATTCGTAAAATACATCATAAGGAGCAATAACAACATTCCTTTGTAGACCTTAATAAAGGCCAAATAACTAAAAGGCCAGCAGCAGCTAAAAGCTCTATCAGGACCCTCATAAATGTGCATTGTAATCCCATCCACCAAGCTCTTATTCAAAGCAGCAATAAGAACAAGGTTATTGTCATCCCTGTAATGCTTCCCTTTAAACCAACTATGATTACAGCAAATCAGCTTACTCCCCAAGTTTATCAAAACCTTGTAGACTTACATTCAAAAAAGGTCTGTCCATCACACTTAGACAACTCCAACCTCGCATAGTAGTCCAAAAGAAATAAAAGATAAAAATATTATTCACAGCAGATACGATCCAACACTTCCAGCACTCTGGCAATATCATATGGTGTTAAAATGATCATATGAGATAATGCAAGAATGGGCAAAGGAATAGAAGACAACATTTTATCTTTGAAATAGAAGACATAATTATAGGAAAAAATCAAATAAAAAGGGCAGTATCATTATAGAAAAAGGGCAGTATCTGCTGGAAGTGTTTTATCTGACAACACTTCCAGCACAAATGTTATCCCATTTTATGTGACAACATTTTAAACGCATAAATAGAAGACATAATTATAGGAAAAAATCAAATAAAATTTGTTGCAGTGCCTACCTATATATGAAATTAAAAGGCATAGCGAACATTTCAATTGCAATACATTGTTTAACAACATAAAATTGTCGACCCAAAGTTTATTGCTTGTAGTGATAAACAATAAAACCGACCTTGAAATGCTTCCACAGTTCCGTTGAGCAAGACTGTGGGACCGCAACCGGTTCAATTAGCAGCATATTGCTGATGCGAAGCACCGCCTTTAAAGTTTGCCGAGAATAATATATCGTAATTTAATAAATTAAACAATCCACTGGAACATGGAAATATTAAATTCATGCCAAGCTACTTCGAACGACCATCCAACTTGAAGAATTTGAAGTGCAACCTTGAAATTCAAAGAATTACAAATAATTTTAAGATGAAAAAGTACAACCATTTAATGAACAAATAAGTTAAGCTACATGAAAGATCAACAACTGGGGTGAAAAGAGAATCAGGACACGCTTGCTACAAGAAAATTATACATGATTCAACAGCCATTGAAAATTTACCACTTCATGAGTGCCCCTTCATAAATTATGAAAGACAAATAGCACCCAAAGCCATTCAAACATGAATCACCACTGGTATCCAGGAAAGGATCAGATATTTCAGAAGAAATGGTAAACAATCAATAATTTCTCAATTTAGTTATCTGAACATTTCTCACCAATAAAAAGGAATCCGCAATTGAATTGCAACAAGGGTCAACTAGAAGCCACATTCACAGAACTATAACCAAATCTAGGCTTATGCACAACTAAAGCCAAATTTTTTACTGCAATCTAAATAGAAAATTTCACAAAATGAAATACAAAAGCCCATGACCAATCGATATCAAACCACGGCCAACCTTGAACCGCCCTAGTTTAATTTTTTATCCAACCTCTAACTAAGAGTTAAGACATTCAAACGCTCAAAGAGCACAGATTCATGGAGTTAATACGATATAAATTCTGGAGATTAAATTAATCAAGTATAATTGTAATTAATAGCCGAAACACGTTCGACACCTGACCATTTCAATGTAATACCCAACCATACCACAAATCGATTTGCCATGTTACCTTTCTTCAAATTAGGTAAGCTACAAGAAGCACGGCGAGATTATCCCCAATTGCAACCTACAAATAACAATGAAAGTCGACTAAGATGGACAAGATAATATAATTTGAAGGGTCAAAATCGTTGATGGTAGCGATATGATACCTTCACGTTCTAGCTGGGTATGAACAAATTTTGGGAATCACTGTATCGCGAACCCTAGAGCTTTGATGCTACGTACCTTATGAAAGCGTCAACAGAAGCTATTGAGTGAAGGGGCAAATTTTTGTCAACTAAAATGTGCACAGTAAAGCGGCGAGATCTAGTTGCACTTAATATCACCAAAAATGGGATATGAGATTCTACGCTTTATACATGAATAGTGCGGGCTTTGAGCGGGCCAGATATTAAATGCCTCCAGCCCGCACGACCTAATATAGCTTAGCAAACGGAAAATTAAGTCTCCTTACTCATATCTATGTGGCTTAATAACCCTACCAAACGCTTCCTTAACTCATAAAGTGACATGGAACCTCAAGTCTAAGGATCAATTAATCACATCAATGACTCGTGAGATATTTCCTAATCTGGAAGTTTCCATTTCCTGAAATAGAAACTTCCTTTCCCATTTAGGAATCTTCTCACACGGGGCACCTTAGTGAACTTACTTATGGAAGTAAGCACCCTCATGTATCACGCACGTATCAACTATACACTTTGCACCTCCATGAAACAAGGTGGTCCTTCTTAAGGGCGTGATCCCACAAGCAAGCTTTAGAGGAGTCAGGTTAACACTCCCACTGTCTGTAGGACTCATCGGCTTGGAGTATTTTACTAATCATGACTTATGTGAAATAAGGCTCGTTTCATGAACCATTTCACCTAAATGGTAGAGTCCTAAAGTGATCAGGATTAGGGGAGTTCTCATACATGCACAACTAAAGTAAACGCATACAAAACAAGAGCATATAAAGAAGGGTTGCCTTAATTCGTTATTTTATTCAAAGATTGTCTGCGATTACAATAAGAAAAATTACAAAGCGGATATACAATCGGCTTTCTAGGGTACTATTCCTAACATATATCTATATATTGTTTTCAAATGGAGTCATCGAGTAAATCTTTTCTCAAGGATTATGAAATGTATTTATTATGTTATAAATGTATTATGTTTCTCACGAATTGAATGTTTTGGCAAGAGCATATATTGAACACGGGCCCAGGGACTTAGTGTATGTGGCTCTCCGGGGAGGCATCGTGCCGACGGTGATCCCGTGCATTAGTCTCACATTGATTACGGTAAAACTGACCTCATCAGGAGTTTTGATGAGGAAACGATAACCGGGCTTTTAAGGGTTCATGAACCTCACTAGCCACCATGCATGAGGTGCCCGGGTCTTGCAAACCCGTCCACCACCCAAAGAAAGAAGGTTGGAACTTATTTTTATGTTAAGGATTATGTTATTATTATTAGGCACCTTGCGGGAAGGTCGGGACATAGATCGCCCAAACGATTATGACTCATGTTACATGGCTTGCATGTATTATGATGTATTGCATGATCGCGTATTCAAAATATTAATTATATGTATCGTACACTGCCGGAGATTGGTTGGAGATTATGCACGCTCATTCGCTGAGCCTTAATGTTTATTCATGAATTATGAACTTAATGGAATTAATATGAATTAGTCGTAAAGATCGAGCATTGCTTGTCCTTTTCTTGCCCTTCTCGGGAACTAGCTTTAAATAAAACTTTGCTCGGGATTTATGACTTGCATGTGCCTGTTTCTATATAAATGTATCGCTCCTGCTCACTTAGTCTTCTAGAGACTGACCGCTCTTTCCCACTTTTCCAGATTCTTGCAGGTTTTGCTAGGCAGAAGTCGAGTCATAGCATTCTTGGTTGAGTCACACTTGTACACTTGAGTTACATTTTACATTGTCAGGATTTAATTGTAATTCTTTTATGTATTAAGGCCTGTGTGCCAATTATGATTCTTGATTATGGGTTCGGGACAGGTTGCATGCCTAGTTGAACCCGTTGTTAGGATGTATGTTGGAACTTAATTATGTTATGAAATGTTTTAAGCTTGGAGCTATTATTGGAATTTATACATGGTATTGTTGCTTCCCCACTATGTTTTGGCATTATGATTTATTTGGTACCGGGTTAGGTTCCGCCTAGCTAGGATATCTTTTATTTTGTCTCCCATTCGCTATGAGTCCGGTTCATGCTTGGATTATTCACTTCAAGTGTGGACTAGACTTGTAGTGCGGGGGATGTGGCGCCTATCGTCCCGGGTACTACATCCTTAAGCGGTAATAGAGCCCCAGGTTGCAAAACCGAGGTTTCTTGTATCATGTCATGTCAAGTGTAGGTCGAACGGTTTAGGAACAACATGTCAACATGTGCACTGCATTGATCATGAGCATTGTTATTGAAATTTGACATCGAAAAATTTATTATTAAATGTGTTTAACTTAAATTTTGTTAATGTAGGTGTTGCATTTTACATTAACACGTGCTCTTGGTGCTAATTATGTGTCATATGCATGTACTAACCGGCATGCATTATATTTGATTTGAGTTGTGAATTGTAGGATATTACTATAATATCAAACCATGGCCAATCCGTACGATTACAACCACTTAGCACAAGTTCCTCCTCCGAGTGTGGGCGATATGAAGAAGAGCCTTTGAATTTAGAAGGTTTTGGGATATTTGGTGATTCTTACGACAAGGGTATAGGTTGGGAGTTCGAGCTCAATAAGGGAATTAAATTTTGGGTGAAGATTTGGCATGGATGAAGTAATAGTACGAGGGTGTGATGTTTATATCCACAAAATAAACATATAACTCTCTATACCCTGAAAGGGAGTCGATCAACCGGGCGTGAGATTCGCTTAATTCAAGAAGGAGGCGAAAGGAAAATTTAGAGAACTAAAGAAGAAAACCTTTAGTTAAAAGAGATGATCCGAATTGAGGCTAAGGACCGAGGAGTTTAATTATGGAAAAGGGAAGTTTATAATTTTAAAATAAGAAGGAAGTTGGAGAAAAAAAACATGTCGAAATACTTCTGGTTGTGGAATGAGATTAGTGTTAATTGGAAGAAAACTAGAAACCGTTTCATTCTCAGAATTTCAAAGAGGACGACCAAGATATTTTACCTAACTATTAAATCCATTAAATTTGACTCGGAATGGAGAAATTTTGCAAAGTTTGTGAAGTTGCTCGACTGTGGGAAATCTTCAAGGTTAGAGCGAGGCGAATCGGCAAAGCAGAACTTCCGAATAAATCAAGTTTCAGAAGCCGAGTTTGGAAACAAGCTGGATTTGAAAAGAGTTAAAGAAAATCGATCCAACACGGTGAATGCAAACCCATGAGAGGTAACAATGCTAACGGTTTTATCTTCGGCCGGACTGGAGTTTATCTTTCAGATCCAAGTTGAATTGTCGTGTGGTGAGGTTGAATTGGGAGATATGGAACAACAAACAGAAACGATAAAGAAAGACGAAGAGCTTTTGGAGGAAATTGTGAAATCAGGTTTAAGCAATTGGAGGATAGAGTTTATTCCACCAATTTGAACCCATAAAGTATAAGTCAACGGAACGTTGATCAAGGTCATAATCAAGGTGCAGATTTGGACAACTTTTGGAGATTGATACTTGGGAATAAGTCGAGATACCGATTCCACGGTTGTGGAAGACTTTGGTTTAAAGAAATTACAACCTCGGGCTATGGAGACACATAAATTGATACAAGGAAAATTTATGAAGATTTCGAAGACCGTGGGAAAAATGATAGATGGTCAACAAGCTCAAATAAATCCGTAATTAAGGAGATGAAGAACAAGTTCCCGAGGCTAAAGCTTACTACTACGGAAACAGGTGTATTGCATTCATGGCACGTGCATCATACGTCGTATTAAATTATTTAATCTCCTTTATTTATATGTGTGCATGCATTTTACTCGATAATTGCTCCAATATGTTGCATCTTTAATTGTTTACTATGCGCATTGGCATCTTAATGCAACATGTATGGTTTAGTGTTTATTTAATAGGAAATTTCTTCCACTTCGTTTATCAAATGTTACTCCGACCGGGTCTTACTTAAATCAAGAAAAGGAAGAAATATTTGGATTGCAAAGTATTTATCAAAAGAAAAGAGGAACATTGAGGCTTTGAAAAGTAGAACTATAAATTAGACTGAAGGAAGTGGGGTATTATCCCCTGTCAATCACTTCAAAGTGAATGTGAGTGAGACCATCGGGCATGTAGCTTGGTTAGAACCACTGATATCGAGGAAGATAAGTTGAAGAGGTAGAGAATCCTTGATCTTAGAGGCGGTAGAACAAGTTCAAAGAGTTAGAATGGAAATTTTAAGGGGGAGAGCCGACCGGGAAGTAATTTAAAATTTTCTTGTCCTTTAATGGATTACCTCTGGTAGGAACAACGGAAATGCAAGAATCCATAAGTAACGGGAGTCTACAAAGGTTATAGTAAAGGAAATGAAAGGTCTAGCATTTAATGGAATTTCAAAACCAAGGTGGATGAAGCTTCGTGAATACTATCGAAAGAAATAGGTACTTCGAGCGATGAATGAGATGTACGAAATTAATCTCCCAAGGTTGAAATGGGATATGTTGTATGATGGGTTTCATATCTTGAATGCGATAGGACCGTGAAGGAAGTTCAATAATTGGTAAGGAGGGCATTGGATAGAAGAGGCTAACCCGATCATCATATTCCATGATAGATGAAGTTAGAATCAACTCAAGTGATGAAAATAAGAGTTAATTTGGAAGAGGAATACCTAGAAGGAAAACACACAACATGAAAAGATGGGTTACCATCTCGTCGAGCGTTTTTCTATGATTAACCGGGGATGTTATTAGGATTGGAGAATGGAATTGGAGCTACTAAAGATTCGCTTAAGTATTTGAGTTGGAGACTAGAATTCAAGCAATTAAAGGCTATCTTGAGCAACCAAGAAGGTCGAATACGACTCAAGGTTGACGACGAGCTAATTGGGGCTTCGGACCATAGTGTTTAGAAAGGATAAGAGAAAAGATTGTGGAATGAAGACCGGGTGGTCATTCAAGTATTGGACACATCGGGGACTTCAATGCCTGACACTATGGGTAGAGGAACTTCCAACAATGAATCAATTGTTGAATCGGATTATTACAATGGAAGATTCTCGAACATCGGTGAACGGTACATCAAGCATCCATGGCATATTCATACATGTAATTTTAGTTTGAATAATTTTATAATGCTAAGTGCTTGGATTGCTTGTTGTATTAACTACTTTTGTATGATTTATACTTGATGTATTTGATATCTTGTACCTGTTTCTTGTGTGGTATAGGCGTGCTTGTTAATTTATCTTTTCTTTTCAGTTGTTATGTTGTTGTTTGAGAGACGGGGTTCTCTCTTGTTGTTGTTTGAGAGACGGGGTTCTCTCATTGTTGCTCGAAAGATGGGGTTCTTTTATTACTTGCTACCTGCTTAGACTTTCGAGTGTTTAGGCTTCGATGAGTTAAGGGTCGTGACTCAACAGCAATTGAAGACCCCTTGTTACTGGAAGACCTTTTCCTAACTAATTCCTGATGGGGAGTTGCTAGCCCGTGTGGGATGAACACGGGAAACTTTACTCAGAGTTCTAATACAAGGAAGTGGACCTGGGGACCAGGTCCTCTTAAGGGCGAGAGGTGGTAACATCCGGACTTTTCGGCCATATAGGTATGAGGTCACGAGTGGGTTTAGACCGAGTGTTATGTGATTTGATTATGTTTTCATTCCTAAGTGAGTGATTAATTAATAATTTCGTGAACTAATTGCTGTTATGTGACCAATATGATTTAAATGATTATGTTCTTTAATCTCATTTTTAATATGGCTACTTACAATTAATGATTTATGTTGAATATGTACGTATTTGAACTTATGTGAAATCCTTGGACTCAATCGCACTTTGAATTTGACCCCAATTGCTATCCTACCAAACCTTGGGACCCTAATTGAATTACTTAAATTCTCTAAGGACCAAAGTGCAATTTTCCCTCTATCTTTCCCTTTATTACACGATGTAATTATGGATGTGTTATGACCATTATATGAATTTTATAGATTTATTTCACGTGAATTCGGTGACCCTTACGTGCAAAATATGACTTAAGATACTCTAATTGCTTTATAACGTGCATGTATATTTGAGTTCCTTATTCGTTTGCCTTGCATGGATTTTTTTTGCTCCTTTATTGAAGTATATGCATTTGTAAAGTGTTATATGATGGGATATGAGTGTTGTATGAAATTCATGAATTGTTTAACATAAAATATATGCATTATGATTTAATATGATTCGATATAATGTAGCACCCCTTACATGTGGAGGTGCCACACCCCCACACTATAGGTCAAACCGCATACGAAACAGGTAATCCGTACATGAGCTAACCTATAGCGAACGGGTGACAATGCAATAACTGACAAGCTAGGCGGGATTAACTTATACATGCAACGAAATAAAGCGGAATCATAAAATAATCACTATCAATATTTCCATTTATCATGTCATGACATTTCTCATTTACCAAATAAAATATATTCTAACTTTACATATCAATACATTATCATCTTCTAAAATACATAACAATTAACATTAAATATAATTCCTTTGAACAATCACAATTAATGAACAATTAAATAAAATGCACCGTACTTGACTCAATTACATGGATTGGACTCGACTCACTTCCCGCCTAGCGTGCCCTGCAATAACCTGAAAGGTTGAGGCGTCAGTCTGTGAAGACCGAGTGAGGGGTTTAAATACATATTAGCGAAGATAACTTGCAGGTTATATTCTCGGGTAAAGGTTTATAAAAGATAAAAGTAAAATTTGAGAATGAAGTACTCTTCGCCCGAGAATACAACTATCAATATTAAATGCTTGTTCATTTTCATGCAATCAATACATGGCCCCGGCGAGTAAGGGCAGTCTCCAACCGTACTCTAAATGTACATGAAACATGCTTGCTTGATTATTAATCAATAGTTGATCATGCAATTCCATTATCGTGAAATCGTGCGATAGTGTAATCAAGTAACATATTCATGGTATGAAAATCATACAATAACCCGAGGACAATCCGTGGTGCCGGACCCGTCCCCAGTCTCCTTCTCCCTCCAATGATGGGAAGGTAGCTAGCCTTCGCCATCCATGACGTGTTGAGCAGAGGTTACCTGAATCCCTAAGCCCGGAACTCCTTCCTCCACTAATCTCCTAGTGGATTCAGGGGTCATCCCAAGGTGGTGAGGATAGCATTCAAGTTACCCGTCAGCCCATGCTTTCCCGGCTGGCTCAAATTACTATCCTCGGGCCCAACGTGAACGGTCATGCTACTCGTCTAAAACATGCACGAAACATGACTTGCTTGCTTTTCATGAACAGGACTTGCTTGAAATGATAAATGATTTCATGAAAATTATAGATATAAATACCTTTTTGGCCGAAAGATCACATAAAGGATATATAGGTTCTAAATAACTAGCAATTAAACCTCACTTGACAGGCGACACAACGACTCGTGGACACGTGAACGTGCTCATGCTCGACAATCTCCGCCCTGGAGAATAACTGGACAAGAAACGGGACAATGTATGTGTATGAGACCACAATTCAAGAACATTACTCCATATAAGGCGCACGGCGTGATCAAGTACGAGACATCATGAAATAAACAATGTAGCATGCAAATATCATGTTTTGACATGTAATTAATCATATCACAACAATTTGGGATCAAATGAATCATTGGAATTAAATCTCAAAATTCCATTTTTATGCAGAAAGTTTCTGCACCTCCAGATGGATGGGAACGGCCGTTCCGGCTGTGAGCCAAAGTGGGAACGGTCGTTCCCGTCCTCGCCACCAAGCACACATTTCAAATACATGGGAACGGCCGTTCCCCAAATACAAAGGGGTCGTTCCCGTTACGCAGGAAGAACAGAAACAGGGGAGAAGAACAGGGGAGCTACGGATCAAGCTCCAAACCATCCCAATCATTTATAATTCAATCTTAATTGCAATAAATCATGAAGGGAACATGCTAGCATACTCAAAGTATAATAAAATCCAACCTAAACACTTAAATCATGCTTGATCATCACAAATCATCAATTCAAGCTCATATCTCAACTTAGCATATAACTCCATAATTCCTAATATTTATGCATGAAATTCAAGTCTAAAGATTAACATCATGCTTCTAACATCATATAAACAAACTATTGTACCCAAATCCTAACCCTAGCTTCAAGCTCTAATTCAAGAATTCACATATATAATCATATATATACCTTGAATAAGAAAAGGTAGGAAAGAGATGCAAATATGAAGAAGAAGATGCTTCAAATTCCATGGTTTTCGCGAAAAAGTAGCTTGGAGATGATGAACTCCCTCCTTCCTTCTCCATGGGTTTTGGTTCGGTGGAGAGAAAGCAAATATGGGGATGAATTTTGATGAAATGAAATGAAGGTTATGGAAGAGATGCATATACGATATATTCTGGGGGAAAATGTAATATTTGTAATTAAATCCTCAAGTTCTATAAGTTATGCAATCAAGTACAAAAGGTTTGGAAATGATCAATTAGGTCCCCTAATGTTTTCATGCAATTTGGTCCTTTAATTTACATAAGTGATCAATTAATGGCACTAAACAATTAAATCACGTCCGGTAATTATTTCACGTAGCAATTAAACTCACTTTATCAAATAATTCCCGAGTTGGCAAGTATTTCATATAATTTCACGTAACATGTTGAAATACAATTTATAAAAATTAATATAACACGTATAAATTGAATGAACGAAAATAATAAAATAAAATCCTAACGCTCGAACTCACACGTATCGAGCGTACCTGACTGTCTGAAATCGGGCCGTTACAATTCTCTCCCCCTTAAGAGAATCCATCCTCGGATTCAGTGTCTTGAATTCCTGGAAATTAACTTGCTCTTATGTTTTCATCGCACGCGGGTTAGCTACTCCCCGTCAGGGATTTGTTCGAAAGAGGTCTTTAATTCACAAAGTCCTCCAATGTGTGAAATCACGACCCTCAACTTTCCGGAGTCTACACACTTTTAAGAAAATCTAACCTTCCACTAGATCAACTTGACAAGTAGCTGAAAATATTGAGAGTGCCCCGTCTCTCAAACAATTAACGAGAGAACCCCTTCTCTCGAGCAAGTAACAAGAGAACCCCAACTCTTGACAACCCTGAGAGAATCCCCGTCTCTCACACACACGAAATAAAATTCAAGTGAGCACTTAGGTAAATATTTGCAATTAACACACAAGGATCAAATAAAAATTATCATTTATGCAACTAATTGTTCACATAAACAATTAATAATAAACAATAAATCATCTACAAGAATAACAAAATAATAATAAACAAATAATAATAAAATAATGGCACACGTGGTATGCATGATTAAGTGTACCGCTCACCGAGGATTGAAGTTCTTGTATTGTTGCAATTCGGGGGAATACTTGATTCTTTAGCTGAGGTTTCTTCTTGTCTTGTACCACTATGGTTCGAAATTCCCATTCTTGATAGCCATCTCTGCCCTCGTGCTATTTTCTAACAGAATCCATAAATCATCATTAATCACCACATCTTCATACCCGTTTTAATCCCAGATCTGCTGGTTGAAACTTTCTTGCATTGATTCTCACATTCACTTTCTGGTTTCGGAATTGAAATAACCATGGTTTTCTTGTTAGGGAGTGATAGTACATTCAAGCTTAAAAGACTGGCTTTGTGCTCCAAGCAGGCTCTTATCCGACCGACAGAGAAAACAGGCTTTACCTTCTCCTCAACCTCTTTAGACAAGTAACATATTACCGGAAGTAAAGATCTCAAATTCTTTATTTGAAATCTGAAGGCTGAACTCCTATTCCCTTAGCCAATAACACGGCGGATATTTGATACAAAAAGAATCAAGGTCATCATCCCTTGTGAGTAACTCAGCAAGTATACTTGCACAAAACCCAAAGAAATCGGATCCTACAAAAATGTCTTCCATTTGATCCCTGAAATTGATAACATACTCAACAACTCTGCGAAAGATATTGGAAGAAATGATCGATTGGTTTCAATTTCCTCAAACATGTTCACGGCAACTAGTATGTTCATGGAAGCGACACCGACAACACGGATGAAAGAGCTGGGTGCATTTACAGGCATTTCTAGGGTATAATTAACAACTTCGTAAGAAAACTCATGCGGAGTTAACCTACTAAAACTTGAGATTGATTCCGAGTATTACCCAAATTGAATCCTTTTCTATTTACTGAGTCAACTGATATCCTTAGGCTAGCAGAGAACTGCAGACGGTGTACCCACATCCTTGAAAATGGTGATAGAACAAAGGTACTGTTGATGATGAGGCTTTTCTTTGTGTAAGAGAGAGAAAAGTTTAAATTATTGAAAACTTCTTTCACATGGTTCTGATAGGGGACTCCAGGAAGAATCGGTTTTCTTAAGGTTCCAACTCTCCCGAGTGTTATCTAATTTCATAATTAAGTTTATTCCCAGACCGGCTCTCCCCCTTAAGAAAATAGAAAATTTTCTAATTCTTTAAATTTGCTCTGTCCTTTCCCACTTGCAAGCTTCTCTGCTGGTTCAAATCCCGTAACTTTTCCCTGTCCTACTTGCTGTTATTCCAGATTTTGATTAATGGTTCTTTCTAATCCTTTCAGTTAATGACATGCCCAACTTGAAGTTCACTAACTGTCACCACTCTAATCTGATACTAAATTTTTTTCCAACATCCTACAATCACCTAATGCTTTCCAGAAAGTTGACATTTACAAGATTAACACCATAATCTAAAGCAAGAAAATTTCATTTTCCTACTCCCATTGCATTTTCGAAATACTGATTAATTTCTAAAGGTTGAAGAACCCCCTGAACATTTATCTGTTTGAACTTATTATCATTTTCTAGTTCCCAAAATTTTCTAAATACCTATATCATACCTGCTCTTACTAATTCCTGGACAAATAATTCTCACAAACATTGCTAAACTTCAAGCAAAATCGAATGACCCGGTTACAAACATGATACCCGATGATTCAGAGATCTCTTCTTTAAATTCAAGTTGGTAGGAATAGGAGAAAGGATTGTGTAGAGCAAAGGAAGAGCCTATTAACATTAAACACTAAATAATGCATGATGGTTAAAGTGTCAATGCACATAGTATACCTACTAACAATTTAAAATGTAACACGTTGGGACAATTATATTAACTTAAAATTTATCTATAAGTAAAGCAACTTAAATACTTTAACTAATTTAAGCATGTACTTAACACATCAAGTAGATAACCTCAATAATATCTATACAACCTTTATAATTGAGAAGTAGTTAATTAACAATTATGATGCACGTGTTGATGAATGCATTGAAGAACCTGTCTCTATAGAAATATTAAGCTCGATGCCGATATCCCTTCCTTGTTGACCAAATTGCAAGCTTGGTTCGAACAATGGATCGGTCTCTAGGTTTCCTACAGTCTCTTAATCTTCCAAATCCTCCGGCCTTGATTCATACACTTTCACAACCTGTCTGTAGCACCCGAGCGCAAGGTACCACATCCCCCCGCACCGAGACCCGACCCGAATATGAAATGGACAACCTTTATAACGTTCATTTTCATTCTTTAGGTCTTTTGTGGCCTGGCGAGTAGGCGTGCATTATCTCCAACCAACACCTCGTGTAGTTTATTAAACATTCTTTCTTTCTTTCATTCATACATAACATTCTTTTGTGCACATTCATGAACATTTACACCTTCTTCCTCCGGGTGATGGCCGGGTGATCGGCCCGAACCATCCATTCATTGACCAAAAGGGGAACATGACTCCCCAGATGGCACTCAGCGTCCATTACTCGCTAACTCCTAACGAGGTCCGGTTACGCCGTTCATTGGTGGGACTAGTGTGAGGGTTCACCGTCAGCCCATGGCTCCTCGGGTCACCACTCACACCAAGTCCCTGGGCCCCATTCTGTGCATAACATTCATTCTTTCTTTCTCGCCAAAACATTTTGTAGGGTTCATAAAATAAGGGCTTTACGTTGCAAATATTTACTCTTGAAAAGTGACTCTATATACATATAATAGTTTTGGCCGAAATCTTTACACATTGGGAGTATATAGGGTCAGTTAACTAATAGAAGAGAAACCCACCTTTACACCTTACCGACCAAAGCCAAGAAGAAAACAAGAGGACTTGAAAGTGTCCTATGAGCCCGGCAAGTCTCCGCCCTGGAGAAAACTGTACAGAGGACAATAGAGGGTACACGTAAGACTCAAGACTCCAAATGAACCAAATACTACGCACGGCAATGTTATGAATATGATATGAATGCATAAGAGATGATATGGTATCATGGAAACATTCATATGCACAATTCATTACTTAAAGTCATGTAAACAAGTCATTCATTCATTCCAAGAGACGTTCATATCCGTTCGAGTTCATAACTTCCATATTTCATACCCAATAAATCCGAGAAATTCAAATAATAATCATAACACGTGAAATAACATGTATACATATCATACAAGTGATAAACTAAGAGTTACATAAGCAATTAGGGTGTACATTGAGAGTCAAGATCTATGCATGCGCATATTAGGAGCAATTAAGTCACGTTGAGGCATAACTCGTAAAATATTCCATGAAAAATCATAAAATTTCATAATACCCAAGATAATACATGTTAAAAATGTATATGAAGTAAAAATCATGTCATGAAGGCACTTTATCACATAATTCATTCAAGTACATTCAATACATGGAGTTATCAAGTTCATTCGTTCATAACATCCATATAGTATTCATAGAAGCTACATAAACAAGTTTACAATGTATATAATAAGTATAGAAGCAAAAGAAATCATTTAAGATATCAAAATATTATAAGAAGATACTTAACATTTCACGCATTAGCACTTAAGTCATATAATATCATAGTAGTTTGTTGCTCGACCAAAACATATCAATTCAAGTCATGAATTCCATTTCATAATCATAACACATAATAATACATGTTAGCATAGTGTAGAAGTCATAAAAGAGGTGGAGGAAGATCAAACAAACGAAGAAAAAAGGAATCGGAGTAACAAAAAAAGGCTGGACAAAATCCACCCCCATGGGGAAAAAATCCACCCCCATGGATCTGGTCCAGTCCCACTGCCTCAAATCCACCCCCGCGGATTTTTTCCGAAGGCAAAATCCACCCTCGTGGACTCAGGTCAGTGGCAAAAAAACACCCAACAAGCAGGGTAAAACTCAGGCTAAACCATATAAACATCAAATTAACACACATAGGTAAGTTAGGGTAGCAAATATTCATGCATTTCAATCCATTAAGACAACCAAAGATGCAACAAATCAAACAAGGAAAGAATATGGAACAAGTTCATGCAAACTCTTCACTTTTCACAAATCGCAAAGTCATGGATCCTAATCCACTACCCAAACCAAGTTCATACCTATCACATATGATGTGTTAGGAATAAAATACATGCTTCATACCAAAAGAATTCACAAGAAAGCAAGCTAGAATCATCCATTTCTCCCAACCCGTCACTATTCATGCCATATGCCCAAACATGCTCAAATCTTGGAGAAAACATGAAATATGGAACTTAAAATGATTACCAAGTGATACACAACACAAATATGAGTTTACCTTTCAATTTGGAGAAGAAAAGGTGGGGAGATGAGCTCAAAACTCCCATGGCCAAAAAGGGTTTCTTCTTCTTCTTCTTTTCTTCCTTCTTCTCCTTCTCTCCCCATAAAACTAAAAATATCTAAGTGTGGGGGGTTAGGGTGTCGGTTTGGGGCAGAAAAGGGTGAGGGAGAGAGTCTTCAAGTGGGCTAGGGTCAATGGATAGGGTCTAGGTGCGTAATAATAGGTCCGTGACTTAGGTATAGTCTTGATCGGTCAATTTAAGCTCGAGTTGCTCGTTCCGGTTGAAATTTGAGGATCCAATTGGTCTTAGAAAAATATTAGGCTTATCCCATTGTCTCCGATTCGTCGATTCGGATCCAATGGAGGTGACAGAACTTGATTCCGAGTTCCCGAGCTCAAGATATGCCTCCCGGAACACAAGGTACGCTAAATGCTCTTTAGCCCCCTTTTCGGTTCCGATCACACAAACGAACACAAAACTCAAACATGCAAGAACAAAATCATGCAATGAGCAAATAAACATGATCTTAAAGCACATAATTCACTCATGCCAAGAATCCACGAAAAACAGAAATCAAACCAAATAGCAACGGCATCAAACATAAACACACATGCCCAAACGTATCAAGAATTCACGATCAATTAATAAAATCAATAATGAAGCATATATCATTAATTAAATTGCGCACATTGGTAAACGAAAATGTCATACTCAAACCTCTGAAAAACTGGGGCGTTACACTGTCACTCACAACTTACTTTGCAAATAAATGCATGTGGGTAAGCGTGTTTATGTCACATAATTGTCACATAATTGATACCGATAACAAAAGTTTTAATACAAAATACAATAAGTAATTCATCATTGTTTGAAATAAAACACGTTGATCACGTAAATTTCACACAATTCAAGGTCAATTAATTTACAATTAATAATACAATTGAATGCGGTACACAAGTTATCAAACAATTCACTTAAATTTCAAGCAATTCAGGACCAAGTAGTCAACAATGATTAGAAAAATTCAATACAATACTCAATTTATAACATAATTCAAGAACTTCACAGAATTCAAGTAAGTCAACAAGTTCAAATAAAATGCAGGACTCTCAAATTGCCAATTAATTTCCTATACCGTACAACCTAGACTTGACACTACACGACACTAGAACCTCGGTTTTGCAACCGGTCTCTGATACCTCCTTAGATGTAGCACCCCTTACATGTGGAGGTGCCACACCCCCGCACTATAGGTCAATCCACATACAAAACGGGTAATCCGTATATGAGCTAACCCGACAATGCAATAACTGACAAGCTAGGCGGTATTAACTTATACATGCAACGAAATAAAGCGACAGTATAAAATAATCACTATCAATATTTCCATTTATCATGTCATGACATTTCTCATTTACCAAATAAAATATATTCTAACTTTACATATCAATACATTATCATCTTCTAAAATACATAACAATTAACATTAAATATAATTCCTTTGAACAATCACAATAAATGAACAATTAAATAAAATGCACCGTGCTTGACTCAATTACATGGACTAAACTCGACTCACTTCCCACCTAGCGTGCCCTGCAATAACCTGAAAGGTGGAGGCGTCAGTCTATGAAGACCGAGTGAGGGGTTTAAATACATATTAGCATAGATAACATACAGGTTATATTCTCGGGTAAAGGTTTATAAAAGATAAAAGTATAAGTTCAAGAATGAAGTACTCTTCGCCGGAGAATACATTTATCAATATTAAATGCTTGTTCATTTTCATGCAATCAATACATGGCCCCGGCGAGTAAGGGCAGTCTCCAACCGTACTCCAAATACACATGAAACATGCTTGCTTGATTATTAATCAATAGGTGATCATGCAATTCCATTATCGTGAAATCGTACGATAGTGTAATCAAGTAACATATTCATGGTATGAAAATCATGCAATAACACGAGGACAATCAGTGGTGCCGGACTAGTCCCCAGTCTCTTTCTCCCTCCAATAATGGGAAGGTAGCTAGCCTTCGCCATCCACGACGTGTTGAGCAGAGGGTACATGAATCCCTAAGCCCGGAACTCCTTCCTCCACTAATCTCCTAGCGGATTCAGGGGTCATCCCAAGGTGGTGAGGATAGCATTCAAGTTACCCGTCAGCCCATGCTTTCCCGGTTGGCTCAAATTACTATCCTCGGGCCCAACGTGAACGGTCATGCTACTCGTCTAAAACATGCACGAAACATGACTTGCTTGCTTACTTACTTTTCATGAACAGGACTTGCTTGAAATGATAAATGATTTCATGAAAATTATAGATATAAATACCTTTTTGGCCGAAAGATCACATAAGGGATATACAGGTTCTAAATAACTAGCAATTAAACCTCACCTGACAGGCGACACAACGACTCGTGGACACGTGAACGTGTTCATGCTCGACAATCTCCGCCCTGGAGAATAACTGGACAAGAAACAGGACAATGTACGTGCATGAGACCACAATTTAAGAACATTACTCCATCTAGGACGCACGGCGTGATCAAGTACTAGACATCATGCAATAAACAATGTAGCATGCAAATACATGTTTTGGCATGTAAATAATCATATAACAACAATTTGGGATCAAATGAATCATTGGAATTAAATCCCAAAATTTCATTTTTATACAGAAAGTTTCTGCACCTCCAGAGGGCTGGGAACGGCCGTTCGGGCCCTTAGTTCAAAATGGGAAGGGTCGTTCCCAGCTCCCCGAAATCGCTCCCCGAAGATGGGAATGGCCGTTTCGACTGTAAGCCAAAGTGGGAACGGTCGTTCCCATCCTCGCCGCCAAGCACACATTTCATATACAAGGGAACGGCCGTTCCCCAAATACAAAGGGAACGGGAAAGGTCATTCCCATTACGCGGGAAGAACAGAAATAGGGGAGAAGAACAGGGGAGCTACGGATCAAGCTCCAAACCATCCCATTCACTTATAATTCAATCTTAATTGCAATAAATCATGAAGGGAACATGCTAGCATACTCAAAGTATAATAAAATCCAACCTAAACACTTAAATCATGCTTGATCATCACAAATCATCAATTCAAGCTCATATCTCAACTTATCATATAACTCCATGATTCCCAATATTTATGCATGAAATTCAAGTCTAAAGATTAACATCATGCTTCTAACATCATATAAACAAACTATTGTACCCAAATCCTAACCCTAGCTTCAAGCTCTAATTCAAGAATTCATATATATACCTTGAATAAGAAAAGGGAGGAAAGAGATGCAAATATGAAGAAGAAGATGCTTCAAAATCCATTGTTTTCCCGAAAAAGTAGCTTGGAGATGATGAACTCCCTCCTTCCTTCTCCATGGGTTTTGGTTCGGTGGAGAGAAAGCAAATATGGGGATGAATTTTGATGAAATGAAATGAAGGTTATGGAAGAGATGCATATACCGATATATTTTGGGGAAAAATGTAATATTTGCAATTAAATCCTCAAGTTCTGTAAGTTATGCAATCAAGTACAAAAGGTTTGGAAATGATCAATTAGGTCCCCTAACGTTTTCATGCAATTTGGACCTTTAATTTACATAAGTTATCGATTAATGGCACTAAACAATTAAATCACGTCCGGTAATTATTTCACGTAGCAATTAAATTCACTTTATCAAATAATTCTCAAGTTGGCAAGTATTTCATATAATTTCACGTAACATGTTGAAATACAATTTATAAAAATTAATATAACACGTATAGATAGAATGAACGAAAATAATAAAATAAAATCCTAATGCTCGAACTCACATGTGTCGAGCGTACCTGACTGTCTGAAATCGGGGCGTTACATATAATGTCATATGACTTAAATGAAATCTCATTGCATTCTTTATGCATCATTTGCATCCATATTCATTTGTCGAGCATCTATTTGGTACATTTTGAGTCTAAGTTTGTCTTTAGGTTCGTTCTGTGGGTGACGAGGAGGTCTCTTAGAGGTGTTTTAGTCCGTTTCGTTTGGTTTGGTCGACAAGGTGAGGTTTTCTTTCTTTTAGTTAAAATGACCTACAACCCTACATGTATTTTAACCCCGCATGCGTTATATATATATATATATATATATATATATATATATATATATAATTATGTAAATACGTGTTCGATTAGTATTTTGTGGGATTTGTCCCTTTCGCTATGAATTTTTGGAAAAACGCTTTTATATATATATGTAACCTATTTTATGTTTATTTGATTTGAAAAAGGGTTGGTGTGCGTGAACGTTTTGAAATAGCGAGACTACGACTTTGAATATGAAGTCGGAAAATTCTGAAATTTCGAAATTATGAAA
This sequence comes from Lantana camara, assembly GCA_037501455.1. Classification (NCBI taxonomy): domain Eukaryota; kingdom Viridiplantae; phylum Streptophyta; class Magnoliopsida; order Lamiales; family Verbenaceae; genus Lantana; species Lantana camara. Next base: position 100,733,330 of record CM074855.1, read on the forward strand.
CTAAGAACTTTGATATTTGAATTGGGCACCGGGGGTTTGTGTGAGGGAGCCCCGGGACGGTCTTGGACCGTCGGGTCTACTTCTAAGCATGGCCTCCATATGTTGGAAAGGATGTACCGGAACCCACCAAGAGGTTTGGTCGGGGGATGGAGTCCGAGGGTTGGGGAAGCATTGAGCACTCCCCTCAAATGGTAGGTTTGTGTGATTTGATTTCTTCTGAATATGAACGGAGTAAAGGTGCTCTGAAACTCGTTCTCGCCAAGTTGCTTTTGATTATGAATATAGTTCGTGTAACAGGAGTGGACTTCTAATTACTAAAATTGGTTGGTTTTGGCCTCCGGCCTTAAACCTTTTTATTTATATATAATATCCCCGGTTCATGGACTCTTTACTTTTGAATATGCTTCGCTCTTATGTATGCGTACGTCTGCGGAGCTTCCATTTCGTTACACGTGTTGGACTATAGTACGGGGGATGTAGTGCCTTGCACTCCGAGGTGCTACATTTAGTATATTTAGTTAAGTTTTCTTTTGGATTACAATGGATCTTGACTCGTAATTTGAATTTCGTTTGTTGTATTCAAGATTCATGTTGTTTTGATCGTTTAATTTGGTTTTGTTGTGATAATTGACTGGTCATCGATTATTTTGAGAGTACTGACGAAGAAAGGTTAATGTCGGATAAGGATTAAATGATTCATGTTCAATTAATTAGGAATTGATTAATTGATTTGTTAGTAAGATAGACATATGCTTGCTAGCCTTGTATTGACGTAAGAGCGGGACTTGAATGTATATTTAGTTGATTGATTACCATAGACATATAGGAATCGTTATCTAAATATATGTTTATATGACTTCGATAGAAGCTTATAGACAAAATTGTTCTCTAGTCTTTCAAAACCCAACACGAGGATTGAATACGCCGAATGAGAGTTAAGTGCGAGTTAAGTGAAGTTGTGATCCAGTTTATTCATAATTGTTAGTATTTTGTTGTTATTGCATTGCTAATTTAGCATTCACTATTACTAACTAGCTTAATTGTTTGGTTAGAATTCAATTAGAGAAAATTATGTTGGCATTTAACACTATAATTTTGTAGTCTCTGTGGATACGATACTTGCTTGCCTACTCTACAATTGTCACACGTGCACTAGCGTGTTGTGTATTATTTCAGCGAATAAGTTTTTCGCGCCGTTGTCGGGGATTAAGAGTCATACCCTAGCCCCAGAATATCACTTCTCCTCCACAACTCACGCACGCACCCACTCAACCCACATTCTCCTTATTTCAATGTAGCCAATGCATGTCAAAACCTTCACCCATCATCACCTTCTCTGCCGTCACCAACCAACATTGTTAATCTCCTTCCACCATCTTCCACCGCTCCACCACCATACCCCGCGTAGATCTGTAGTGATAGAACATCTTTGAACTGCAGCCACCATTCTTCGTCTTGGCCGTGTGCAACTACCATCTGACCCGACATGCTCAAAGCCCTGCGCCACCAGCAGATACCATCTCAAGCCAAGCACCATCTCCATCTAATGCTTCAATTACCACCGTTGTAGCAAGCTTTTCTCCTAAACAAGTGACTTCATTCTAAGCGTTAGAAGTAGAGCAGGAAGAGAACGATGACGAACAAAACTAAGGGTGTTTTCTTTCCCTTTATCTCTTTATTTTCTATTTTACATTCATCTCCCTTGATGTTTAGGTTGATCCAGTAGAATTATTGTCCTTCTGTATATGATGTTGAATGCACGTTAGTATTTGCGTTATTTTGAGAACAAAATAAGTTTCAAGTTTGGGGGGAATTTCTGATCTTTAGGTGAAGTCAAATTGAGTTATGTGAATATGTTCTGGTAATGTGAGTCGTGCCCAAATTGATAGAATATGCCTTTGTGGAATAAGTATACTTGAGGTAAATCTTTGATTCTATGATGATATTATGCTTGAAGTGATGAAACTAATTGGGATTTGTTCATGCATGATCAATAAGTGTGCTTTTAAAGCATTGTTGTTGTTAGTTGTATTCTCAAAAATCTGAGCACAAAGTATGAGTGTTAAATGTTGATGATTTGGAAATACTTGGTGCATGTATAGGTTCATTCGGAATATTAGAAGTGGCTTTATCCTTTATTGAAGCGAAACTATAGACAATGTGAAATTAGGAGAATGTCGTAGGCCATCTTTTAGAAATTCTTTTTGAGCTTTACTTGCCTTTTTATTGTTAAATCATACCCATTGGCCCCCCCTTTAGCCACATTGTGCTCATTCTTTTCATTAGCCACATAAACAAGCCCAAAGCACAATGTTCAAGTAATCCTACCAATTTTCACCTTAGAGTTTATGTTATGATGTATTTAATCAAATTGGTGGAGACGGGACTGCCATGAAAATCTGGAAGGGTGTGATGTGTGCAAAAGAAAAAAAGAAAAAAAAGAAAAGGCAAGAAAAAGAAAAAAAAAAGGGAGAAAAATTTGATGATGATACAAGGCTCATAAAAGAAAAGCAAGAAAAAGAAGTATTGGGCTGAATAAGTTTGGGGGACTTGTGTCAAGTTATCTCTATGTTTGAATTCTCCAACTTGATCTAACACAAGTAAATCTTGGGTGTTGAGCTACTGTTTACCAAAAATATCCTACCCTCACCTAAGCCGTACATTACAAGCCTAGAAAAGTCATACCAACACTGAGTTAACATTGTTTATAATGGTGGAGATAGGGGAGAAAAAAAACAACTGATAGAATTCTTGAGTGAATCTTTTTTATGTTGCTAAGTTGATTTGAATAATTATTAATTGTTATTCATACTTCATTCACACACAACATGGGAATATGGTGACATCAATATGTATTTTGAATTGTGCACGAGATGTGAATGTATGTGCATTAAACCAATTGGTGACTTCATGAATTGCAAGTTGAGAATCAGAAAAGGATTGAACTTAAGTATACTCTATTTCAAGGCGTAAGTGTTGGGTAGTTGTTGCTCCCGTTGGTTTTCTTTTGTGGTGTTGATTAATTCTTGCTCGAGGGCGAGCAAATATCAAGTTTAGCGGAGTTGATAAGTCCGGATTTTCATGGTTTTATTGATGAAATTAATAGGACTTATATTATATTTTCTACTTCTTATGTGTTGGAATTGTAGCTTAATAAATCATTTTGGTTTAATTGTAGGAAACAGGAGGAAAAATATCTAAAGACTCAAAAATGTGCAAAACTCCAGTATTTACTTGAAGAAGTTTGGGAACCTGCGTAAGAGACAAGAATCGTGCAGAAAAATCCCTGTACTTTTGAGTACCTGCACAAATAATTTTAAGTACCTACTCAATTGACGGTTTTCAACTAAAGTGGAAGTTACTTAGCGGTTTTTGAGAAGAGACACACGTTTTTAGAGCCTATAATTCAGATCTGAAGATAATTCATCACTCTTTCCTGCATATTCTGAGTTTTAGTTCTTTAGTTTTAGGATTTCAACTTGGAAGAATCTTCAGATCAAGGAATTGGAGGAAGAAAGAAGATTAATCCGGAAGCGCATCGCGTCTACGAGTTTTTCTTATCCTCTTCTCTCTATTGATCTTTTGTGAAGATGAATTCTATCATGTTGTTAGCTTTTAGGTTGTTTAATTATGTTTTCTTTTGGATTACAATGGATCTTGACTCGTAATTTGAATTTCGTTTGTTATATTCATGATTCGTGTTGTTTTAATTGTTTAATTTGGTATTGTTGTAATAATTGACTTGCCATCGATTATTTTGGGAGATAATTAACTGAGTGTTGATGAAGAAAGGTTACATGTTCAATTAAACAATACATGTTCAATTAATTAGGAATTAATTAATTGATTTGTTAGTAAGATAGACATATACTTGCTAGTTTTGTATTGATGTAAGAGTGGGACTTGAATGCATATTTAGTTGATTGATTACCTTAGATATATAGGAGTCGTTAGCTAAATATAGGTTTATATGACTTCGACATAAGCTTATAGACAAAATTGTTCTCTAGTCTTTCAAAACCCAACACGAGGATTGAATATGGCGAATGAGATTTAAGTGCGAGTTGAGTGAAGTTGTGATCCTGTTTATTCATAATTGTTAGTACTTTGTTGTTATTGCATTGTTAATTTAGCATTCACTATTACTACTCGCTTAATTGTTTGTTTAGAATTTAATTAGAGAAAATTATGTTGGTATTTAACACTATAATTTTGTAGTCTCTGTGGGTACAACACTTGCTTGCCTAATCTACAATTGTCACACGTGCACTTGCGTGTTGTGTATTATTTCAGCGAACACTCGGGCTCAACAACATTAATGGGAACCTCCTCTGAGATAAGCAAACACAAAACCCAAGACTTAGACTCAATTATACACCAATTAGACACACAAAAATGCAAATATATGCATATGAGTGCAATGAAATGGCATATAAATCCTTTAAGCACGTATAATCATATCTCACGTTTCATGCATCGAATTTCAATTTCATAAAATAAAATAAGCATCATAACACATCATATTATATGTTATTAACATGTTAGGATCATAATCGGGAAGGAGAAATTAAATAAAAGTGAAAACTAAACAAGAAAAATCTCATACACACAACAAGGGGTGACATGGGAGTGTCACCATGCATGCACAAATGGGAACACTCCCGTGTCACAATGCAGGCGTCCCAAAGTCTTGAGACATGGTGGTGTCAGTTGCCCGTATCTCAGGTCAGTAGCTCGACCCCAAGCTACTACATAAGGACATACCCATGTTCACAAAACCGAAGGGAAGCTGACATGGGGGTGTCAGCTACCTGTAGCAGCTTCTTCTCAACGAATGCAGGCTGACCAGAAGGGAAAAAGGTGCAGGCAACATGCAGCTACACAAAGCAAAAAAAGCACAACATATTCAGGCCTTAACCATGCATTATTCATGCATAAATCCACCACAAAACTGCTGCAAATCAACGAGGCATCAAAAAACAATGTAGTGCAGTCCATACTTGATCAAAATCCACCATTTCCAAAGTTTATAACCTCAAACGCATTAATGGTATAAGTAATACACTCAACTACCATGAATTTAATGCAAAAAAATAAGATAATGAAGCTTAAATGAACTCATTTCATGACTTAGAACTCAAGATATGCAACAAAAGAGCAAGTATTCAAAATTTTGATGAAAACCTAACTATTCATGTATATTTCCACTCATGTATAAAACCTTAAATAAAATACACAAAATGGAGCTTAAATCAAAGCATGAGCACGAGGAACACGAATCTTACCTTGGATCGTTGAGGAACGAAAGAAACTAAGAGATCTTGAGCAAAACTTAGTGAAAAAGATGGTAAATAGTAGAATTCTCTCCTTCTTGATCCTTAGCTGCTAGATCTCATTGAAAAGGGAAAGAAATGGGAAGAAAATGGCTAAAATTTGGCTAAAGAATCAGGTCCAAAAGTCAAGGTAGGGAAATATCTCATTTTTAGGTTAAAAGGGTAGAAAATAGCTTCGTCGGGAGTTCAAACGGCACCAAAAAATTACGAGGTTCATTTCATTAGATCTGAATTGTTGAAAAGAGTCCAACAGTGAAGACAGATCTTGAATCCGAGTTCCCTAGCTCAAGATATAGAATAAAAAAGTTCAAGGGGACCAATTTTCAAATAGGTCTGTAAACTTTCAAAAAGTGTCAAATAGGCCCGAAGCCTATTTTCTATTAAGCCATAAAACTTTTAAAAATCATGCAATCAATTCTAATTAAATATAATTCAATTAAATTCATATAATTCAAGAAATTAGCATGCTAGAAAATTAAATACATTTCATAAAAATTCACATATGTTAAGAATTTAGATTCATAAATACACTTAAGCAAATTTGACAATTTAAATCATCTAATGCAAGTAATTTCATATAAATATCAAATGAAGAGCATATTTCAAGAATATAAACCAATTGAATTATGAAATTAAAGGTAAAAACGGAAATTAAACTCACACGTGGCACGAACCTATACGGACGGACAAACGGGGTGTCACACTTAGATAATTTATTTAATGCATCAATTTAATTAAAAATGTACAATTACATAAGTAAACTCTCTTGGAATGTCGTACCTAACTCGCCGAAGAAATAGTGTGTCATATTACACACCCACCACTGTTCGGGGTGCCACCACCACCGTATCCCACACAAATAATTTCAAGATCAAGATTTGTGTTTAGTTGTGTGTGTATTTTTGTGTGATTCTTGTTTCACATTTGGACCAGTGTGTGTTTAGTGTATATATAAGGTTTTCTTTTGTATGTGTGTTTTCTGATAGCAATGGCAAGGCAGTTCTGGCAACAGTGGCTGCGGCGGTGCCGCTGGCAAGGCTGTCCCAGAGGCAATAGTGGTGGCAGAGCCGGTGGTAGTGGTAGGTGGAAGATGAAAATGAACATAATAAAAATAAAAATAATTATCTTTTTTTTATAAATAAGAAAATAAATATCATACCTTTTTTAAATTAATTAATAAAAAATTATATCAATATTACAATACATCGTAATAACACATAACTACTTTTTTATTACATGTAAATACATTGGATTTTATTTTTCTTTCACCATGTATAATATATAACATATAATACATATATTAATACGGTAAATTAATAATTGATCCCTAATATGGCAAAAAACTATCCTAATCCCCCAACTTGAAAATAGCAATATTAGATCTTTCTTACCCTTTTTCTTTTTTCTAAGCCCCCCAAATCCTGTAAGAGTGTCATAATGTCTTTATTAAATTTAGGAATGACACATATATCCCTAGTCTTCTTCATCCCTTTGTCGTTTTTCTCCTTGATAGAAAACTCATCACCGGTGATTTTTTCCGATTATTCTTATGATTAATCTCTCGTACCTTCTACCTGAAACTATCTCAGCATTGGACGAGCAGAAATCCCAAAAAAAAAATCACCGGCGATTTCTATTCCGGCAAGCAACCACTCCGACTATGACTAATTTTTACTCGACAATCTCCACAAACTAATTTTTATTCCAGTGAAATGTTGTCCTTTTTATTTTTTTTTAACTAGATAAACCTTTGAATAAGTAATAGAAGTCATATTTACTCGTCAAACTTAATATATTGTTATTCATTCCCGATTGGAGGCGTCTATTAATTAAAAAGTTGTCTGCACTCTTTACCGTAGTTTGACTGTAGCACCCTAACCCCTAGGGCACTACATCCCCCGCACTTTAGCCTCGATCCACGTATAAAATGGAAAGTCCATACATAAACCAAAACTATAGCGAACGGGTGACAATAAAAATGACGAGCTAGGCGGGACACTCCCCAACATAAATAACACAAACATGAATTCAAAAGCGGAAGCAATAACTCAATTATACATATAGGTACCATATTTACCGATATAGATACATATAGATACCAAACTTAACTATCAATACATTATCATCTCTTCATAATCTATACATGCTTAATTCTCCAAAATGTGATATCAACATCATAACATGATAGGTGGCAAAATATATACATGATGGTACATTGCTAGACCCGTGACAATGCAAAACTCGATCGGACACCCGCCTAGCACGACCAAGCGCTCAAGTACCTGAAAAGTGAAGTATCAGTCTACCGAAGACTGAGTGAGGGGCAATAATTATATACAACACACATCACATGCAAGTTGTAGCCTCGGGTGAAGACTTTGGAAATGAAATAGATAAATAGTTCAAGAAAACTTATTCCTTGCCCGAGATAACAACTAATCAGTTTAACCGTTTAACTTGATCATTTCATGAACATGTGACCTCGGCGAGTAGGGGCGATTCTCCAACCTTTACACCAAACGTGACAATACCTGCTTGCTTTATCATTTCAATACATGATCATGCAATTCCATTTAGTGCTCACATAGACAATTTCATGCTTGAAGACATGCAATAACCCGAGGATAACCCGACATGCCGGATTAATCCCCAGTCTCCTTCTTCCTCCGGGTGATAGTGAGTTTGCAAGGCTCAACTATCCAAGACATGTTGTGTGTAGGGTACATGACCCCCTAGACACGGAACTCCTTCCACCACTAATCTCCTAGTGGCTTCGGGGGTGATCCCAACAATGTGAGGATAATTCAGGAGTTACCCGTCAGCCCTTGCTTTCCCGGTTGGCTCAAGAATTACCCTCGGGCCCACGTGCAATCATGTACTCGCCAAACTTGCTTGAAAATCATGACAATCATTACTTTCTTGCTTGAAATATTTATAACTTTGAAAACGTTTATAATTATAATATGTTTTGGCCAAAAATAGCACATAAGGGTTATAGGGTTGGATTTACTTAAAACAAAACCTCACCTTTTCTTACAAAATATAACAAGGATATGCTCTACGGAGCCTGCTCCTCGTCCACGACCTCGTGACCTGTGCAAACACGACCAGTATACGTGAGAAATGACCTAAAATGGACCAAATATGACGTACGGCGGAAATGTATCAAGATGACGAGGAAAATGCAATGTGGCATGATAACATGTTGTTTCAGTACATATTAGCACATATAATAGCAATTCGGGGTCAAAGAAGTCGTCGGATGGAGGGGCTAAAAACGTAATTTTATGCAGAAACTTTTGTTCTGCATGTCAGGTGGGAACGGCCGTTCCGGACCCCTTTGAAAAATGGGAACGGTCGTTCCCATGAATCCCCAAAACGCGCCAACGATTTTAAAAATAAAAGCGCGCCTTTTAGCTGGGAACGGCCCTTCCGGCACCAAGGCCAAAATGGGAACGGCCGTTCCCATGCTCGGCCGCCTAGTTCATTTGAAAAGGTGGGAACGCCCATTCCCACAATTCCTTGAGGCTGGGAACGGTCGTTCCCAGTTTCTGCAACTTACAAAACAGAGCTAAAACAGGGGATGCTCACGGGAAAGAACAACAACAATGTCAAATCTCAAGTTTGATCAACAAAGGCCACAATTTCTGGTACTATGATGCATATATGTTCATAAGATGATAATATAACACTTAAACACTCAAAGCATGTAATATTATTTAGAAATCCAAGTTTCCAAGCTCATGCTCACTTTGATCAATCAAGCTCAATTCTAAATGATTTCATGAATAAATCAGGCTATAATCCAATATATGATCAACTAATCATGCTTTACTCAACAAATAATTCATTTAGCATATCAAACTCAGACCCTAGTCATGCCAAATATGATCAAACTCATCAATTCATGCAAATACCAACCTTGAAGATGAAATTATGGAGAAAATAAATGAAGATGATGATCAATTCCCAATTCCTTGAAATATTTCTTGAAATCTTGATGATTGGATGAACTCTCTCTTCCCTTTTTGTTACTTGATGAACCGAGAGAACAAGGAAGCAATTTGTTGGAAAAAACTTGAATGAAATGAGAGTTCGGAAGCTTGGAGATATTGTTACGTGATTCATCCTCCTTGATTTTTGTGAAATATGCTAATTGCCAATTAATCCCTTAATTTGTGAATTTATGCAATCAAGTATGCAACCATTTGAATTAGGCACATTCAAGCCCTTGAAATTCATGCAATTAAGTCCCTAGAGTTTCAAGAATTATTCAACTAGGGATAATTTGGTAATTTGAAATACTCTCGGTAATTGTTTCATGAAAGAAATATTTTCCGTGTCACGAAACACTATTTTCAATGATATGAATTCAAATAATTTATATAAATGACGTTTCATGAATTTTATAAAATATGAATGCCACGTAAGAATATATTATGAAATTAAAGAATTAAAATAAATCCTACGCTCAAAACTCACACGTGGCGTGCTTACCTGTTCATCCGGAACCGGGGCGTTACATTGACCACCTGGAATTGCAGCGGTAACGTCAAATGGGTGCGACGGTAGGTCTCCCAGCCTATTCTTCTTTATTAATAGCATGCCCTAGATGCTAGAATTCAACCATCTTCTCTCCCCATTTCATTGCATCCAAAAAGCCCTTCTTCTCACCCATTTCATTTCATCCAAAAAGCTCTTCTTCTCTTTGCCCTTCTCTCCCAGATTCCGATTTCCTACACAACAAACTCATGAATCCTCCTTAAGTTCCAATACCCATTCATGGTGAGGCCGAGAAGTTCATGATGGAATGATTCCAGTAATATCCCACAGACAACAGCATCGATGAGCAAGTTGGAATGGAGTTAGCCCTCTATACTAGCCCCGAGAGGTCGCACACGGCATGAAGAAACCGCGAAAAAGATTTTACAATTTTCTTAGATTTTTGAAGCTTTCTGGTGTTGAATTGGACGATGATCATGTTTATACCTGATATTTTCCAAGGTATTGGCACGTGCATTAGCAAAATGTAAGTCGAATTCATACTCAGTCCTTATTTTTGTTTTTTTTAATTTTTGTTCATTATATAATTTCCAATTTTCTACAGGACATTCAGTGGCATTTTGTGGTCAGGAAGAGAGGATGCCCTTACTACTATGCCCTTAGGTTTATCTTCAAAGTGCATCGAGCACACCTTTTAGAGTCCGAAGAGGAGCACCTTCATACAAACAACATTGAGAATAGGGACTCGGACTCCGAGAGTATTGACGGAAAGGAGTACCCCGAAAATGAACACTCCATGGAGAGTGTTAATTCCAACCTCCTGGAGTTAGACCCTAATGAGATTGATCAACCTTCTCCCGCATAATATACTTTTGTTTCTCTAGAGCAACGAGTCCCTTCTCAGCTATCGAGATCCTCTAAAAAAGATTTATAGTTTGTTGATTGTAGATTGTTTATATATTAGTAGTTCTGTAATGAAATGTTTATTATTATTGGTCGGAGTGAAATGAAATTTTTTTGTTGAGGTTGTATTGAAATCTTTGTCTGATCAGAGTGATAAACTGGTATTTTGTTATTTTAGTTGGAAGAATTCGAGTGAGAACTAAATACGCAACTTATAATGGAGTGATATTGTGTAACTAAATGTGTGATCTGTAGACTAAACAAGAATTCGAGTGAGAACTAAATGTGCAGCTTTTAGAGTAATGGAGTGGTAATGCGTAACTAAATGTGTGATCCGTAGAGTAAACAAGAATTTGAGTGAGAACTAAATGTGCAGCTTATTGAGTAATGGAGTGGTAATGTGTAACTAAATGCATGATCCTTAGAGTAAACAAGAATTCGAGTGAGAACTAAATGTGCAGCTTATTGAGTAATGGAGTGGTAATGTGTTACTAAATTCATGATCTGTAGAGTAAACAAGAATTCGAGTGGGACCTAAATGTGCAGCTTATAGAGTAATGGAGTGGTAATGCATAACTAAATGTGTGATCCGTAGAGTAAACAAGAATTCGAGTGAGAACTAAATGTGCAGCTTATTGAGTAATGGAGTGGTAATGTGTAACTAAATGCATGATCCGTAGAGTAAACAAGAATTCGAGTGAGAACTAAATGTGCAGCTTATAGAGTAATGGAGTGCTAATGCGTAACTAACTGCGTGATCTATAGAGTAAACATGAATTCGCGTGAGAACTAAATGTGCAGCTTATATAGTAATAGAGTGGTAATGCGTAACTACATGCATGATCTGTAGAGTAAACAAGAATTTGAGTGAGAACTGAATGTGAAGCTTATAGAGTAATGGAGTGGTAATGTGTAACTAAATGTGTGATCCGTAGAGTAAACAAGAATTCGAGTCAGAACTAAATGTGTAGCTTATAGAGTAGTGAAGTGGTAATGTGTAACTAAATGCGTGATCCATAGAGTAAACAAGAATTGACTGATCAAAACAAACCAACCTCAAGCCAAAGATAGAAAAGGGGTGGCCACCCCTAAACTATCGGTTCAAAGTTCGCACCAAGTTGGGAGCTAATTACTCCTACCCGCTCCTTTGACAGGGTAACGGTCGGCTCAAGAAAACCTACCTTTCCCTCAACTTACCGAGGTTGGGCAAGACCTCTCAAAGTGGAAATGTTGATAGGAGGTGTGTTCGGCGACCCCATGGTTGTCCCGGATCCTCCTTCCCCACATCTTCGAGCCCAAATAAAGTTAAAGTCAAACGTATCAAACCAATCTTTCATGGCCAAAGCTCGCTACAAAACTTACACCAACCATTCTCGAAAACAAATGTAAATATGGCTTACATATACATAAAAACATTTATAAAGTTTCATAGCAAATGGAATGTGACACCCCATATCTCGATCAAGGTAAGTTTTGATACGTGAGTGAACAATTTACCTTTTTATGCATGAATTATATGAAATTATGCCTTAATTTGATCATTGTATTTGTGCTTATGTGAAATATCTGATTTTCATGGTATATGTGACTTATTGGTATGTTAATTATGTGTTCATATTGTTCTTATTGAGCTTTGATAGCATGCTTCGCGATTAAACGAAATAATATGCTTATTTGGGCATTTAAAATATGATTTGGGACAAATTGGTAATTTTATATTTTCAAGCCCAAAACTGGTTAGAACATAGTGAAATTGGATAGATAATTCGATTACGAGTTCGTGGGCTCTTGAATCGCTCAATTTGGAGTTTGGACGAAGAAGTTATGACCATTTTACGAAAAGTTAGCCTTTTTTATGCCCCAATTGTTGACCTGCGACCCAATTTCGAATTTAACCCAATTTGCGACCCAATTTCACTTATAACCCGCTCCATTCACCTGGTCCGTGACCCTATTAGCTAACCCAATTAATCAAATCAGATTTTAACAACAAAACCATTTGTTACGTTATTTCATAAGATTCAAATTCACTCTCTCAAAACCCATTCATATTCTCCCAAGAACACCAAGAACATCTCAAGCCATTTTCAAGAGACAAGATTGGGGATTGAAGCTAGAGATTCGAGGTTGAAGAACATGATATTCTCTTCGATTTTCAGCTCTCAAGGTAAGGTTTATGTGCTATTTTGTTGGGCTTGTGTTCTTGAAGGTTTTGAGCTAAGATTTAAATGTAGGGTTCTTGTTGTTGGATTGAATTCGAATTTCTTGTTGGGGATATGTTTCTTATGTTGTTAGGAACGATTTGATATAAGAATTTCTTGCTTTTATGCTCTTATGTGAAATCCACCATTGAAGCACCTTAAAGCTTTTGAAGAATTCCTGCATGTTCATGTTCTTGTATGTTTTTGCTTGATTTCGTGTTAGATTCTTGTTCCTTGAGAAATTTCATGAAGAATGTGATTAATTCCTTTGAGTTTCTTGCATGATTGAGAATTTCACCAATGTTGAGTTTGAAGCTTGAATATTTGAAGAAGATGAAGTTCATATGTGCAAATTGTTGGATTTCTTGATGTATATTAATTCCTAAATGCTCTAGTTATGTTATCTGATGTTTAATTTCGTTTATTCATGTTGTGTGAACTTTGGAGCATGAGTTTGGAGTGTTTAGAGCTTAAAATTCGCCATGTTCAAGCATATGTTCATAATTCTGATTTGCAATTGTAGCATGTCAAACGCCCATGTGGAAATTACACTAAAACCTCAAACCCCCTTGTGGAAAGCTACGCTACCGTTTTTATAACCCAAACGGGCGTGTAGTGTGTGTGTGTGTTAAGGCCAAACGGCCATTTACATACTCTCGGGTTTAAAACTTGAGTTTTCTTGATTTTGATCGTTTTGCTTCGTTTTCACTTCCTTTGCACTTCTCCCACCCCTAGCATGATATATATGACTTGGAATCATGTTTATGTGCAATATAATGTCTCGTATATCTCGATTATGTGTGAGAATATGTTAAGTATGATTCACATGTTGTTATTTGCATATCTTATGACTTGAAAGCTTGTTATATGACTCATATGAGGTTGTTTGATTGTAATTGTTAAAGTTATGCTATCTTGGACATTCATGACATAATTTGCATGTTTTCATTCATTTTGAAACCGTGTATCGTCTTATTTGGTCTTGAGTCGTGTCTTACCTTGTTGGTACGTTGTCTTGTTTAGGTGGTCAGTCTCTGGACAAGTCGACTTAGTTACTCGTGGTGGTTCTTCGTTTGGTTCGTGGTAAAGGTGATGAGTTATATATATAAAATGTTTTCAAAACTCTGGACACATATGGCCTATCATGTTTGATGATTTGTATCCTCCATTTTCAAAATATGTATGTAGGCTTTATAAGCCAATCTTTGTGAGCGTTGCTCGTACTATGAATATTTGTTTATGGGAAAAGGTTAGCAAGTAAAGCTTGAGTTTTGCTATATGGGATAGATACCCAAAATGCTTTTGGAACTCTGTTTGGATATTATATATATATACGCGTTGAGTAGCGAGATGTTTTGGGCCATGCTATGAAAGTGGCATGGAGGTTGGTACCTTGCAGGGACGCTTGCATGGTTGGACTTGGATTTGAGAGCTCCTGGAAGCCAAGGGCCGATGGTTACCTCTTACGAAATTCCCAACTTGTAAGAGATACTTAGGTTCCGGCGGAGTGTTCGGGGCCGAGGTATACTCGAGGGGGAATGTGGAGTTTCAGGGACTCGCTTCCCAATGTTTTGGACCGATGTACGGGGGCTGTACACCCTCGGTATCATGGAGTTTGGATGGATTGGTTTGGTTTTGCTTGGATTCGGAAGTTGGTTGGAGTACTCGTTCTCGCCGAGCTGGGTGTTTGTAGTTTGTGATTCGTGCTTTGAAAACCTTGCATTTGTTTTGAAAAACCTAAACGGATCATGAACAATCATTGGTTGCATGCATTGAACCATTGTATATTATTCGTATATTTCACTCTTTCCACACCAGTTCCTTTTGAACTGACCTCCTTTACCTTCGTGTCCGTAGGTTGCGTTTTGGAGTCAAGCTAGGCGGGGTCTTTCTTGAGAGTTTTGCTTAGTGTCTAGATTGTACTCGTTATGCTTGTAGCATACTTTATGTTTTGTGTTATATTTCGGGATTTATAGATTTAGTATGTATGATGTTTTATTGCTAGTTTAGACCATGTTGGTCATTAGGTTGATTTACTTTCCGCACTTGAGCATTTTGTGCTGGACCGTGATGGTCTCTTAATTGATGAATGAATGAATTTATGCACTTGTTATGTTTTGATTTAAGCTTCCTCATACTTGTGTTTGATTTACTCGCTTTATAAGTCTAGTACCGCCTAGCTAGGATGTCCGTTCATCACTGCTTGCTTCGGTCTTGGCGGGTATATGGATAGCAATTTTATATACAAGCTAGGTCCATAATGCGGGATAGGCGTGGATGCCCTCGTCAGGGCGTTACATAGAACAACTCTCCAAAATACATATCCAACAAATATCTAAATACATAATATACATAGGTCGAATGCGGGCTCAAAACACATTAGGGTTTTAGGTCGAATTAACTAAAAGAAAGAAAATCTCATCTGAGCAAAAGAGACATATCAAAAAGAAGCCAAACAACTCCTACAGAGAGGCTTGACACCAACGGGTGGTTCCTCTAAAGAAACCAAACACAAGAGACAACACTTAGACTCGAAATGAACCATATAGATGCTCACTGAATGCGTATGAGTGCTAATGATGCAATGCAAGCAACAAATGATCGTAAATTAAACAATCACTGTAACACCACGCTTTTTAGTTCAACTGAGTAGGCGCCTCTCTTCTCTCTCCTCTCTCCCGAGTTCTCTCTCTTCTCTCTCTCTCCGGTCATCTTCACGTACAACATACATAAACACACACTAACCTTAAACTCGGCCATTTCTCAGTAGAATTCGATGAACGAATAGTCATTTTCGACATAGTCGATGAGAGAAACACAATGATACCAAATTCTTGGCCCGACGATCAATGGTGGTGTCGCTATGATGGGTTTACTATCGCGGCTTGAGAGCCGCCACTTTCAAGGTGGCTCACGTTGGTTTCTGGAGGCGGAACAATGCGGTGATTAGCTGGGCTTTGTATGGCATTGGATGGCGCTTCCATCGGCGTTGGTGGCACGGCCATCGGACGCCAGACGGCAGCTCATGCACAGGCGAAGGGCCTCGTTGGGTGGCGCGTGAAGGATGCATGCGGTGATTCCGCCGCTTCCGGTGGCTTTTTCCGAGGAGCTTTGCTGGTTTCTTATGTTTTCCGACCTCCTGACCTCATTTCTGGCCTCAGATTGTCCCAAATAGCAGCGTAGGTGGTGGTTTTGGCCATGGCTGCAGTGGCGGGACTTCGATAGCTATCGGGGGCCTTTTTCGGTGATCTTTTGGTGACGGCCCTTCACGAAAGTTGTTCTACACGAAAAGATCGACCTTTTCGTTTTGGCCCCGATTCAAAAATCGGCTGATTTAGTGGCGACGCATGGCGGTCAATGCCGGTCAATGCTCCAGCATCTTTTTCTGGCATTTGAGTTGGGCATTTTGAAGTTCTCTACTTTAAGTGTAAGTTTGTGTGTAAATGGCTTTGGTATGCAAAACCGTACTCCCGGTTCATAATCTTTCTTTTCATATGTGCTCTGCTCTATACTATATATCGTTTGTGTGCGTTCAGCCCCCTCACTCAGTCAATGGACTGACCCTCGCCCCACCTATCTTTTTAGTTTGCAAGTGTAGGTTGTTGGAGTTCGAGCTAGGCGGCCGTGTGTCGTGTCTGTCGAGTCAGTGTCATTTGTTAAGTTTGTTAAGTGATTTTTTTCAGTTATGATTGTGATTTGTAAATGTATATACTCAGTACAGGTTATGCATATGGATTGAATGTATGGAATTCGAGACAGGTTTCTAGGGCTAGTTGAACCGGTATTTACTTTATCCACTTGATTGATTGTGAATATTTCGGGACAGGCTTTTAGGAACAGATGAACCCGTGTAGTTGCTATTGATTGGATTAATATGTTTGTTGCTTTTAAGTTTTTGTAAATTCGTATTCTTTACTTTGCTTCCGCTTTCTATTTCTTGTTTTATCTTGAAAGGACCAAAGACCGGCCCAGTAAGCGAATATTGTCCCCTTTGCTATCCATAAAACGGAATAGCCTCAGGGTTTTGTTCCACGCGATGGAATTTAAGCCCACAGGCGCCCACCCACGCAGAACGCGTCAGCAAGGAAGGTTTCCACCCCCCATTATAAGGCAGACTTCATTCTCCTTCCCAACCGATATGGGATATTACATCCACTCCCCCTAAGGAGAGCGCAGTGTCCTCGCTGGCACACCAACTTCCTAGCACCGGGTCTGATACAATTTCAAATGAAAGGACCAAGGACCGACCCAGTAAGCGAATATTGTCCCTTTTTCTATCCATATAACGACATAGCCACAGGGTTTTGTTCCCATGTGATTGAATTTAAGTAGGCAAGCGCCCACCCATGCAGAACGCGTTCGCAAGGAAAGGTTTCCACCCCCTATTATAAGGCAGGCTTCGTTTTCCTTCCCAACCGATGTGGGATATTACATATCTGCTGTAAAGGGTCGAGGTACCGCCTAGCTTTGGCAGGGTATTGTCTGTCTCCCGTTCGCTACTGCTTGGTTCATTTACGGATTTCCCATTTCGTATGCGGATTGGGCTTTAATGCGGGGGATGTGGTGGCTCAGCGTTCTGGGCGCTACAATTACGTACACATAACACGCTTACATATCAATATGATAACATAAGAACACATAACATATTAACTCACAAGCAACAAAACATGTTAGGATCATAATCAAACAGGGTAAAAGCGAAATAAATGAGTAAACAAAGCGAAAGCATCACAAACACCAAAGAAAGGGATGCTAATGGCCGTTAGGCCTCCCCAAGCTTCCGGCCAAACGGCCGTTCAAAGAGGCAGGAGCCCCCTCTAAGAGAAAACGATCGTTCATGGCCTAGTAACAACAAGCACCGAATGGCCATGCATGGCAAGGCCTCAACCCCTGCCATGAAAAACGGTCGTTCACCCCTTTTCCTCATGTACCCCAAATGGGTGTTCATTCAAGCACTTTGGAGCTCCAATTCATCAACCATGGCTGATCTTTGACGGGGAAAACAGGCAACAAACCCAGTGACAAGGCAGTCCCATTTCCATGCATTTCAATCTTAATTTTTCAACTTAAATTATGAAATGGAACTCCTAACACATTTATACATATTTTGGCACATCAAATAGGCATGAATTGATGTATAAATCAAGTTTCCATTTTCATGAAATTCAAGCTCTATTAATGGAGTTTAATACATGCTACAAAAACCAACCAAAATTCCACCATAAATACATCATACAAACTTCATATATCACATTTCGCTCCAAAGATCCAACAAACAAGTCATGATTTCAAATTTATACAAAACCCTACTATTCATCATCTTCTTCACACAAACACATATTCATGTTTTCAATATACCAGAGTGATATTGTAACGCCCCGCGTTTTCGTAGGTACAGGCATGATGTCACATGGTTCGATACTTGCGTTTTAAATTATTAAGTATGCCTTTATATATTAATTTTAATGTTTATATGTCATTTGAATTTACATGAAATTATTTGAAGAGCTTCGATATGAATTTTAAACGTTTGAGCTTATATGATTCTGTTTTCGATCCGTTTGTGTCCGAATTTAATTTTGATGTTTCTGAAAACTTGTTATGCATGAGATATATGGGTTATCAATGTGTTTTAATGCTCATTGTATGTTTTTGGTTATGTTTGTTGAGGTTTTTAACTGTCGGTGTTTGACGGGGTATTTGAGGGACATAAAGGGGCTAACACGTTTTAGAGCACCATGGGTTCCAGAAGGCATAACTTGAGCTCGGGAATTTGGATTTGAATTCTGGAAGTGGCATTGCACTCATAACAAAAATTATGAGCTAATAAACCAAGCCTTATATTTTTCTAAGCCTGTTTGGACATCCAAAATTTCACCGAACCGAGCCTTACGCATGTAATGTACCACCTTTCACTATTTTGAGTATATCTTACTCATTTGTTGACCAATTCAACCCAAAATTGGACCCACATACACCTAACTCACTCCCTATCTCCCCCTCTCACCTCCATTTCATCCACACCCCAAGAAAGAAAGTAAATAGCTACTGCAAATCAAGTTCAAGAGGAAGAGAGAGAAATAATATTCACATTCTTGTCCTTCGAGCTCATTACACCTTCATTTATTCTCCAATTTGAAGTGTAAGTTCATATTTATGTTCACCACTTCCTTGTGATCATTTCAAGCTATGATTTGCTCCTTTTCATCCATATTTGAATATGATATGATATAGAGGATGAATAGTTAGTTTATGTATTGAGTTTTGAATTTAATGATCAAACATGTGTTATATGAACTTTTAAGTGTGTTTTATTACTCTCTTAAGCTTCTATGTTGCAATTCTTGAGCTTAAACCATGGAGAAAGAATATATGTTGATACACCATGAATGACCATGAGCTTAAAGCTTGGAAAGCCTGGAAATAGGATGGATTCTTGCATTTTGTGGTGGGCAATGTGTTGTAGTGTTGATATGCATGAGTTTGCTTGAATTTCCTTAAGTTTTTGCATGGATTTTGCTTCCTTGATGTTCCCCTGCTACTGCTGCATGTATATGTTGTTTTTGTTGCCCTGTTATTGCTGCAAATTCGAGAAGACGATTTCCCGCTGCCTTTGGTAACCCCCGTTACCACCTTTACACATGAAAAGGGTAACCCCCGTTACAACCACCCATTTCAAGCTTTGGATCTCCTACATCTGGTAACCCCCATTACGAATTTTTGCCTTAGAAATGGCAACACCTGTTACTCCCCCTTTGACTAGCCTATTGTTTTGTCCTTTTATTCTTTTTCCGTCCCGGTTTCATTCTCCGTTACCTATCCAAATGACCTCCAATTGACCTAAATTTTTAACCAGTTAAACCTCTTGAAGTTTAAAGTATTCTCCAATTAGAATCACCTTAAAATCATTCCTTGATTGTCAGATATAATCGATCCATTTTGTTTTCGCCACTTCACCGAAAATCTACTTTCATTCAACTTCAAACCTTTGCCATTTTCACATCGCTTTGAACTAAAACTCAAGCTATATATACTCGGAAAGCCCGTTTGTCTAGTTTCATATCCAACAAAAAAAACCCAATTCCAACTTCTAGAACTTGAGATATGTACCAGTTTCTACAACTAGCGCATACGAAAAACTGTCAGCTTTCACCAAACTTGTTCAAATCCATTTTCTTGCTTTCCTTCCACTTCCTCGGACTCCGTATGAGGTTGAACAAATTGTATGCTTGGTTAATTGATAATATATGATATATTTTGATATGTTTATGAATTTTATATTGTGAATTCAATGTGTAAACGTGAAATGAAAACGTGAACGTTTAAGTGCTACAATATGACCTTCTTTGCAACTATTGTTTTCTTTATGTATTAATGGATTCCTTTCACCTTAAATTGATTCCTATGCATTGTTAACATGTATTATGATATGTTATGAATTGAACGAATGACCGAATGATAATGAACGGACAAGATCTATTCACGTAATGAATGATTGAATTGTTTACTTGTCTAAATGGCATTAATTGTGCACGTGAACATCCCCATAGTACATTGTTACTACTTATGCATGTTATATCATGTTAAAGCATTGACGTGCATCTTGTGTGGTTTATTTGGAGTCTTGAGTCTCACGTATGCACCATGTTGTCTTTTGTATAGTTTTCTCCAAGGTGGAGACGTGCCGAGTTCATAGGCTACTTTCAATCTTCTGTTTTTCTTAGTTGTGTTTGGTAAGGTGTAGCTAGGTGGGTTTCTCTACTATTAGCTAAATTGACCTGATATGTAACACCCCGCATTTTCGGAGCAAAATACGATGTCGTTTTCGTGCGATTAGATTGTTATTTATTTAACTCTGCTTGTGCTTGAATTACCTTATTCATGTTTTAATAATTTAATTGACTCGATTGCAACCTTATGAAAATATGTGGACTTAATTGAAATATGTGTTTAGTGTCTAATTGCTCTTTAAATTAAATTATGTGGGCTAATTTGAAATTAATAACAGTTGGGGATCTATTTCAAATTATGAGAAATTCAATATGACTTAATTGGACACCACTTTAAATCTTTGGGGTACTTTTATAATTTCTAAAAATTTGAATTTGGACTTACTAATGCTTTCTTTAAAACCCTGGGGATACTTTTAAAATTTCCTAATCTTTAACTGGACTTAATTGATCTTATTGGAAACTGGAGGACTCAATTGCATGACTTATGTTTTCGGGGGACTTGTTTGCAATTTTTGGAGATAGACCCTTTTTATGCCCCGAAACCCTAGCTCTCCATTATTTCCCCTTTTTCCTTTTCGAACCTCAACTGCTACACAGGCCTTTGTTCCTCCTCTCGATCTTCAGCAGCGACGCCACCACTCCCCACCCGCGAAGCCGCCGTCAACCGCCACTTCCACCGGATAACTATGACCAACCACCACCCTTCACTCCCTCTCGTTCTCCTCACACGTCTCGGCCAACTACGCCAAATCTGCCGCCTCACACGCCACCACCTCTGTTCCGCCTGCACCATCGCGACCCAGCATTTCCACCACCATCTTCTTACCGCATCATCCTTGGAAGCCTCACCTTTTCCCTCTTGGCTATCTTTTCCGCCAAGAGAGGAACCAGCAACGCCGCCATAGCGAGCTTTTCCGCCGCCGTTCACCAACACCCATGGCGGTCTGGCTACAGATCCTATGCCTTCCCCTTTAGGTTCAAGCAGCGGCGCAACAACTCCTCCTTCGCCGACGGAATCACCACCAGCCAGGATTTAACCAGCCACCACTGATTTTCCCTCTCCCTCCTTCCTGTTCTAGATCTGAAAAGGGGAAGAACCCCTCTCCGTCGCCGCCGTGCGCCTTAACCATCTTGTCGGTGAGGCTACCGACCATCACCACTGCAAACGCCACCACCGCCCTCGCTCAGATCTGACCAGGGGTGAAAGCCCTACAACCGATTCCACCATTTCACCACCATTCCAATACCACCGCAGTCACGTCGGTCATCATCCTTTTTGGTTGCAGCTGTCAGCAGCAATTGTCATTCTTCCCTCTTTGCAGTTGAGATACAGGTTAGCAACAGTGGCTCCTGACCTTCGGCCCAAAACGAGACTGCCGGAGATCGCTTCCCAAACCACCATCCTCATGGCCTTCTCCACCAGATAGAGTAATGACCTGCCAACCAACGTCAACCCAGATGAAGAAACAGAATGGAAATCGCCGCAGATTCCCTCTCTTTCAATTCCGAATTGTAGGCTTCCGTCTTTCTTTTCTTTACCTGTAGTTTTGTTTATAGAATAACTTGTGTATATAGTGTAGTTCTATAATTATTCTTTCATAAACTGAGAATTGAACTTTCAATTTAATGAATCGTGTTGTTATGAGGAAATCTTCTTTCTAATCTGAAAATTTATGATGGAATATATTTTATAATGAATTCTGGGTTGTAATTGCTTAATTAGTAATATATGAAATGTTGTATTAACTTATATTAGTGGTACACTTGAAAGGATTGTTATGTTTTCGTGTATTAACTATGGGATGTATGTTCGGTAATTATTGTTTTGAAACTCAATCTGTACAACTCTTGAATAACTGTGAAGCTTGGGGTAAACTGGAGTGATAATTACGTATTTCAAGTTGAGGCTTAAAATTTGGTATTTCATATTCATATATATTAGTTATATGTTCTCGGGTTCCAGTGAATCTGTGCGTAGGAATTGTTTGAGTAGAAATATTTGTATACTCATTCCATATTGTAAAGGAATTTGACAACCATACATGTCTTTATAAATTGGAATTCTATATACATGATATAAGTGGGATTTCTGGATTTTGGTATGTTTGTGCATGTTACTGTGGTATATATATATATAATTACATAATGTAAGCTACTAATGCACCTAATATTTAAATTGGATTTGAGTACAGGCCTCGAGTAATATTATTAATTAGTGGATTCAAACTCCAAGTAAGAAACTATTGAACTAATTAATTATCCGTTTAGAATTGTGATCAAGTATGAAGTATAGGTTGTGATTACTATGTATTATAGTGCTCCACTCCTGAGAAATTGGTCAACATACATGTATTAATCTAAATTAAACCAGGTGTTTGAGCATGAGCTTACTTAATGTAATATGACTTGATTGATCCTTAAATTTGCTACAACATTTTAGCGCCTTCAAACATGCATTTATGCCTCGTACGTGATCTCGTTACTTGTATATTTATTGTGGAATATTAATTGTGTGCACGAATACCTTCATGGCATCCTTGTAATTTCTCTGTACGTATCATATCATTCCATGTCACCTCATAATTGTCGCCGTGCGTCTCTGTGGTTCATGTTTGAGTCTCGTCTCACGAGTACGCTGTATTTCCTTTTCTGTCAGTGATCTCCAGGGTGGAGATAAACCAATCAAGTTTCATCGTCTTCTCAGTTTCTGCATCTCATCGTTTCTCAGGTGAGGTTTAGGATTTTATATAGTTTTGCGACCTATGGCCTTTACATGATGAATTCTACCCTTGCATGCGAGTATACCCTACTATAAATACGTATGTGTTGGATATGATATGTTTATGATCTTGAGTGCGTCCTACGTGGGTGGAGGTCATGAGACTTAAAGTTCCATCGCGTAGGGATAAGATATATAAACCAGTTTTTGAAGCATATGTAAGCTATTTTGCAAAAACAATTGTGTTGTGATTATGTAGCGAGATTGCCATGAAAGATTGACGTATGTTATATTATGTTGTGATCCTTTGTTATTTGTTCTGTTGTGATCCATTGTGATCTGTTGTGGATCTGATCCTGGAGAGCTGCGGGTAATGGATCCCCCAGAACGGTTAGGGTCGTCGGGCTATTCATCTATTTCGTAGTTCCATTTGAGATATCTTCACGCGACCCGTGCTGCAGGAAAGGTATGGTATCTTGAGCCTTCGTCTAAGGCCGGGGAGGACTCTTGTGGGTTCGCTACCCCTTGAGGGTGAGTCTATTTTTAGACGGTTTATTATAGATGGTTAGGGCCAACGCGTGGCTCTTCCATCATTGGAGTAGAGGTTGGATTGATTTTGATTTACGTTATGAGGAGTTGAGGTTGGAAGCTCGTACTCGCCGAGCAGTTGATTATGTTATTTTATGGAATTATGAATCGGGATAGAGTCTTTCTGAAAAATGGTTTCTAAACTTTTATATATATCTATTTGGGTTCTTTCCAAATGTTTTGGTATGCAACACCTATCCTCGGTTCATGATTCCATCCTTTTATTCTGTGCTATGCTCTTTATATTTATATTGTGGGTGTACGTTAGCCCCCTCACTCAGTCAGTTGACTGACACCTCATTTTATCTTTTAGTTTGTTGGTTTCCTTTTAGCTTGAGCTAGGCGGAAGTGAGTCTTCTGAGTCACACTTGTCAGTCTAGTTGGTATTAGGATGCATTGGCCGCATACTTTATTTATGTTATGTATATATGTTTCACACTCGATGGTTATGTTTATGTTCTACTTAGACTTAAACTCGTGTGGGGTTAGTAAGCTAGTACTTGGATGTTAATAGATATTAAGATGATACTTATGTTGTTTATTATGTTGGATTATGAATTGATTCGGGACTAGGTATTTATGCTAGTTGAACCCGTCACCTACTTTGTATGTTTTGTTTTAAATGCTTCTGCGGTCTATTGTTGTTGGTTTTAATTGTTTCCGCACTCTGAGTTTGTCAAGTTAGATCCGTCTAGCCTAGTGTGAGAGTTGGTCTCCCGTTCGCTATGATTTGGATTCGGGCATGGACTTTCCATTTCGTGACCGGGTCTAGGTCTTAGTGTGGCGGATGTGGCATCCTACGTCTGGGGTGCTATATCCTTAAGTGGTATCAGAGCTCTAGGTTGCAAAACCGAACTCTTGAGTCGTGTTGAGTCTGTCTAGGTCGTACGGCATAGGAATAACTGCGCATTGCATTTGTTTGACTTGATACTTTAACCCTTCGGCATGAATTGTTTCGCGATTATATGATTGTGTGCACATTATGACTTTGATTATACAACATCTTATTTTATGTGCTTTATAAATTGCAACTAATTGTTACATTTAGGTGATATATGTGTTACATTTCATTTGCAACTGTAACCAGCATGCATCGAATTTAGTGGTTGAATTTCAGGGTGCCCTATGAGTCAACATTGAGATTTCCCTCCGTCAACACTATCTATTGGCACTACAACGAAAACATACCATAATTCCAAGATGAAAGGATTCTTTACCAAGATCAATGTTCATGAAAAGGTTCAGAGTTGAAGGATAGATTTACCATATTGACTTACTATCTTAAAGTCAATTGAAAGATGAAGTTTGGCGAATTTTAACCTTTCGTTCATCTGAAAGTGGTCACCTTGTTGAGGGAAATGAGTCAATGGAGGAGAATCTGATCAAGTAGAACCGTTTTGAAGGAGTTTGATGCGCTTTCGCCTTGGTGATTCGTTTATTTAGAAGTAGTCACCTTGTTGATGGAAACGAGTTAATGTAGAAGAATCCGATCAAATAGATCCGATCAAGTTCAAGGGATGTGGATAGGTAACTATGTTACTTAAGCAACTAGCTACAAACCTTCGGTGAGTGTTGATGGTTTTGGTGCCGTTTAGAGTTAACAAGACAAAATTGGTTGTTAGCTCTCTGGGTGTTTTCTTCAAGGTGAGATGGAAGATTCTGCTGAGATGGAAGACACTGCTGAGGTGGAAATTGAACACTTAGATGCCGAAAGACTTTATTCAAGTTTTAGAATCATATACCATGGATTGCTTTAGGAAGTGCCTAATACCACAACCAACCAACATAGCTCTGAGATAGATCTCTGATTGGCAATCGAATTATGGGCAATTCCTCGAGGATGAGCAGACTAAGGTTTAACACATAAGTCGGAGTTCTTGAGGGAGACTGTGGATAATTCTGGTTGAGCAAGGATTATGGTTTAGTAGAGAGTTGGATGATGGACATAATTGCTTAAGTGCCTCTGCACATCAAAAGATTTGAGATAAGAAGTTCAGATGATGAAGATTGCATCATTGTCGACTTAATCAACTCCTAC
This sequence comes from Lantana camara, assembly GCA_037501455.1. NCBI lineage: Eukaryota > Viridiplantae > Streptophyta > Magnoliopsida > Lamiales > Verbenaceae > Lantana > Lantana camara. The sequence goes on from CM074855.1 coordinate 100,759,348, forward strand.
CACATCATCTCAACCTCCTGTCAAGAGTTTGACACTTCGGTGATCGGTACGCCAAGCATTCATGGCATTTGCATACATGCATCACTTAAGTATTCTTATCTTGTTTTGTTTGATGTGTGTGATCATTGTCGTTGTTCTGATTGTGATAACGTGGCTACCTGATCTAGCATTGATAACTTGGAATATCTATTTTGGTGAACTATTGCTGAAATGAATAAGTTACGTGTTTATGTGGATTAAGCATGTCTAGGTGATTTAAAACTCCCTTGATTGCTCACTAACCTGCATATAACATACATACATACTGTAGCCTTGTTTTGCAGGGATTCCATCACGATATCCCCCTTAAGTTGAGGTATGAGCGTTGAATCTATACTCAAGGGATACCGATATCAGTTGTGTAAGGTACACCAAACATACATCACATACTTTTCGTCAAGTGTTACTCTGATATGTATATGTATGAATAACTGATCAGTGGAATTGTGTGCAAGAGAGACCTTAGGTTCCCTCTTTTTACGTGTTGGAGAGATGTATTATTCTCTCTATTTATGTGATAGAAAGATGCGGGATTCTTTCTAAGTTTTGTGCATGAGAGATGTTGGATTCTCTTGTATTTAGATATTTGGAGATGCTGGATTCTCTTGAATCTAAGGGTTTGAGGAATGCTGGATTTTCTCAAAATAGAATGTTTGGGAGATGCTGGAATCTGTCAGACTTAGGTTGAGAGATGGGGTTCTCTCATTATGTGCTTGAGAGACGGGGTTCTCTCAATTCTGTGCTTGAGAGACGGGGTTCGCTCAATTATGTGCTCGAGAGACGGGGTTCTCTCACCTTACATGTTGAGAGATGGGATTCTCTCTTATTTGTTGTGGTTGTGACACGCTTTGTCCTGGCTACGGTCTGCGAGTGACGAGTTGCGACGCCATCGAAGTTGGGCACAGTGAAAGCTATCTGTCTCATGGGAATGGTAGGACAAACTTGATGTAATCAACGGTTCAGTACTCAAACGGATCCCATGTTGGAAAACACGAATCAGAAAGCAGCGGAATTTAAAAAAATTTCCCAACAAAAGGATCTTGGACTCGCAATCGTGTATCCAAATTCGTAGAGTTAAGAAACTTACTTTTCTTTTATTCTTTCTTGAAGCGTTTCAAGCCACCCAAGAACGCTCTTCTCGCGGCTTGATCCCCTTTCCTTAGTAAAGCTCGAATCTTCAAACTTCTAACTTGAAGCTCTCTAGAGATAGTCCACCAACTTGATCACAATCTAACTAGTAAGGATGCTAGTTCTATAGTTAGTGTTTAGGCTTAACCTAGGGTTTCGTTTATCTTGGAGAAAGGATGGTGTTCAACACATGAACCAAAAGAATTGCCAATTAGCTCTAAGGGGAGCTCGAGCTCCCCTATTTATAATGAGGGGAGGACCGAAAATCCTAGTCCTTTATGGGCAAGGATTTTGGTCTCTCTCTCTCTCCTATTACTTGATCATCAAGTAACTTTGACTTTGACTTTGAATTCAAATTCAAATCAACTTTCAAGAGAACTAAAAATATCCAAACTATTTTTGGATAATTTTATACTTTAATTATTTTAAATAAATAACTTATTTTATCTAATTAATTAATTCATAATTAATTAACTAGATTATTTTTTCTCCAAAATTAGACTTTCCTTTTAATTCAAAATTAAACAAAAGTCTATTAAATAATTAACACATTAATTATTTAATATACAAATAATTATTCACGTGTGGCACACGTGTCCCAAGGACACGTGTCCAGCCACGCGACCCACACGTGTGGTTTCACACGTATGGAACCCTCTTGGTACGATCAACTCGTTTGATCATTCTTAAGCCTCAACTCATGTAACCAAGTTGTTGTGTGTGACCCTCTAGGTTCTCAATTCAATTAGCAGTGACCCTAATTAATTAATTCACTAATTAATTAATTGGTCCACAGATTAAACTACCATAGTCTAGCAACAGGTGTTTAACCCCTAGCTGAATTTGAATGTTCGGATTCGACAGAACCTTTAAGTCATTGATTCATGTGAGATACAATCCTCCTACTTACTATCTCTCAACCAAGATCTAGGGTAAGGGAATAATCAGAACCCTAATAATCCGGTCTTAAAGCTAAGTGCATTTCATATCCATTTGATCTCAATCCAAGAAACCCTTTTCTTGATGTCTTGATCTCCTGCCTTGGCCAAGGACTCCATATGGCATATGAATGACTTACACAATAAGAGATCACCTTGAAAATGCAAGTGTAGGTCCTTTCTTGATTCTCATTCACTTTCATGAATCACTTGTGTAGCCCCAGCATAAGCCTTGAATCAGTTGTCTAAGGCGACACCCTTTAAACCTTATACCTAAGACTACAGAGTTAACACATAAAGTGACAAGGAACCTCAAGTCTTAAGGATCAATTAATCACATCAATGACTCGTGAGATGTTTCCTAATCTGCAAGTTTCTATTTCCTGAAATAGAAACTTCCTTTCCCATTTAGGAATGTTCTCACACGGGGCACCTCAGTGAACTTACTTATTAAAGTAAGCACCCTCATGTATCACGCACGTATCAACTATACACTTTGCACCTCCATGAAACAAGGTGGTCCTTCTTAAGGGCGTGATCCCACAAGCAAGCCTTAGAGGAGTCAGGTTGACACTCCCACTGTCTGTAAGACTCATCGGCTTGGAGCATTTTACTAATCATGACTTATGTGATATAGGGCTCGTTTCATGAACCATTTCACCTAAATGGTAGAGTCCTAAAGTCATCAGGATTAGGGGAGTTCTCATACATGCACAGCTAAATTAAACGCATACCAAACAAGAGCATACAAAGAAGTGTTGCCTCAATTCGTTATTTCATTCAATGATTGTCTGTGATTACAATAAGGAAAAGCACAAAGCGGATATACAATCGGCTTTCTAGGGCACTATTCCTAACATCCCAATGACAACGAGACACGAGAAAGGTTCAGTAAAGACAATGAGAGTAAGCTTCACAACAAAGGCTATATTTTATACAAATCTTCGAGAAAGGTATAGACACTACAACTCGAAGTTCTTCCAGCTCAACAGTAGAACCTGGGGACTAGGTTCTCTTAAGGGGGGAAGGGTGTAACACCCCGTATTTTCGGAGCAAGATACGATGTTGTTTTCGTGCGATTAGATTGTTATTTATTTAACTCCGCTTGTGCTTGAATTGCCTTATTCATGTTTTAATAATTTAATTGACTGGATTGCAACCTTATGAAAATATGTGGACTTAACTGAAATATGTGTTTAGTGTCTAATTGCTCTTTAAATTAAATTATGTAGGCTAATTCGAAATTAATAACAATTGGGGATCTATTTCTAATTATGAGAAATTCAATAGGACTTAATTGGACACCACTTTAAATCTTTAGGGTACTTTTATAATTTCGAAAAATTTGAATTTGGACTTACTAATGCTTTCTTCAAAACCCTGGGGATGCTTTTATAATTTCCTAATCTTTAATTGGACTTAATTGATCTTATTGGAAACTAGGGGACTCAATTGCATGACTTATGTTTTCGGGGGACTTGTTTGCAATTTCTGGAGAGACACCCTTTTTATGCCCCGAAACCCTAGCTCTCCGTTATTTCCCCTTTTTCCTTTTCGAACCTCAACTGCTGAATAGGCCTTTCTTCCTCCTCTCGATCCTCAACAGCGACGCCACCACTCCCCACCCGCGAAGACGCCGTCAACCGTCACTTCCACCAGATAACTATGACCAACCACCACCACCCTTCACTCCCTCTCGTTCTCCTCACACGTCTCCGCCAACCACGCCAAATCTGCCGCCTCACACGTCTCCGCCAACCACCGCGACTCAGCACTTCCACCACCATCTTCTTACCGCATCATCCTTGGAAGCCCCACCTTTTCCCTCTCGGCTATCTTTTCCGCCAAGAGAGGAACCAGCAACGCCGCCACAGCGAGCTTTTTCGCCGCCGTTCAGCAACAGCTATGGCGGTCTGGCTACAGATCCTATGCCTTCCCCTTTCGGTTCAAGCAGTGGCACAACAGCTCCTCCTCCTCCGACGGAATCGCCACCAGCCAGGATTTAACCAACCACCACTGATTTTCCCTCCCCCTCTTTCCTGTTCTAGATCTGAAAAGGGGGAGAACCCCTCTCCGTCGCCGCCATACGCCTTCACCATCTTGTCGGCGAGGCTACCGACCATCACCACTGCAAGCGCCACCACCGCCCTCGCTCAGATCTGACCAAGGTGAAAGCCCTACAACCGATTCCACCATTTCACCACCATTCCAATACCACCACAGTCACGTCGGTCATCATCCTTTTCGGTTGCAGCTGTCAGCGGCAGTTGTCATTCTTCCCTCTTTACAGCTGAGATACAGGTTAGCAACAGTGGCGCCTGACCTTCAGCCCACAACGAGACTGCCGGAGATCCCTTCCCAAACCACCATCCTCATGGCCTTCTCCACCAGATAGAGTAACGACCTGCCAACCAATGTCAACCCAGATTAAGAAACAGAATGGAAATCGCCGCTGATTCCCACTCTTTCAATTCCGAATTGTAGGCTTCCGTCTTTCTTTTCTTTACCTGCAATTTTGTTTATAGAATAACTTGTGTATATAGTGTAGTTCTAAAATTATTCTTTCATAAACTAAGAATTGAACTTTCAATTTAATGAATCGTGTTGTTATGAGGAAATCTACTTTCTAATCTGAAAATTTATGATGGAATATATTTTGTAATGAATTCTGGGTTGTAATTGCTTAATTAGTAATATATGAAATGTTGTATTAACGTACATTAGTGGTACACTTGAAAGGATTGTTATGTTTTCGTGTATTAACTATGGGATGTATGTTCGATAATTATTGTTTTAAAACTCAATCTGTATAAGTCTTGAATAACTGTGAAGCTTGGGGTAAACTGGAATGATAATTACGTATTTCAAGTTGAGGTTAAAATTTGGTATTTCATATTCATATATATTAGCTATATGTTCTCGGGTTCCAGTGAATCTGTGCATAGGAATTGTTTGAGTAGAAATATTTGTATACTCATTCCATATTGTAAAGGAATTTGACAACCATACATGTCTTTATAAATTTGAATTCTGTATACATGATATAAGTGGGATTTCTGGATTTTGGTATGTTTGTGCATGTTACTGTGGTATATATATATATATAATTACATAATGTATGCTACTAATGCACCTAATATTGAAATTGGATTTTAGTACAGGCCCCGAGTAATATTGTTAATTAGTGGATTCAAACTCCAAGTAAGAAACTATTGAACTAATTAATTATCCGTTTAGAATTGTGATCAAGTATGAAGTGTATGTTGTGATTACTATGTATTATAATGCTCCACTCCAGAGAAATTGGTCAACATACATGTATTAATCTAAATTAAACCGGGTGTTTGAGCAAGAGCTTACTTAATGTAATATAACTTGATTGATCCTTAAATTTGCTACAACATTTTATCGCCTTCAAACATGCATTTATGCCTCGTACGTGATCTCGTTACTTGTATATTTATTGTGGAATATTAATTGTGTGGACGAATACCTTCATGGCATCCTTGTAATTTCTCTGTACGTATCACATCATTCCATGTCACCTCATAATTGTCGTCCTGCGTCTCTGTGGTTCATGTTTGAGTCTCGTCTCACGAGTACACTATATTTCCTTTTCTGTCCGTGATCTCCAGGGTGGAGACAATCCAATCAAGTTTCATCGTCTTCTCAGTTTCTGCGTCTCGTCGTTTCTCAGGTGAGGGTTAGGATTTTGTATATATATACGACCTATGGCCTTTACATGCTGAATTCTACCCTTGCATGCGAGTATACCCTACTATAAATACGTATGTGTTGGATATGATATGTTTATGATCTTGAGTGCGTCCTACGTGGGTGGAGGTCATGAGACTTAAAGTTCCATCACGTAGGGATAAAATATATAAACCAGTTTTTGAAGCATATGTAAGCTATTTTGGAAAAACAGTTATGTTGTGATTATGTAGCGAGATTGCCATGAAAGATTGGCGTATGTTATATTATGTTGTGATCCGTTGTGATCTGTTCTGTTGTGATCCATTGTGGATCTGATCCTGGAGAGCTGCGGGTAATGGATCCCCCAGAACGGTTAGGGTCGTCAGTGTATTCATCTATTTCGTAGTTCCATTTGAGATATCTTCACGCGACCCGTGCTGCAGGGAAGGTGTGGTATCTTGAGCCTTCGGCTAAGGCCGGGGAGGACTCTTGTGGGTTCGCTACCCCTTGAGGGTGAGTCTATTTTTAGACGGTTTATTGTCGATGGTTAGGGCCAACACGTGGCTCTTCCATCATTTGAGTAGAGGTTGGATTGATTTTGATTTACGTTATGAGGAGTTGAGGTTGGAAGCTCGTACTCGCCGAGCAGTTGATTATGTTATGTTATGGAATTATGAATCGGGATAGAGTCTTTCTGAAAAATGGTTTCTAAACTTATATCTATATCTATTTGGGTTCTTTCCAAATGTTTTGGTATGCAACACCTATCCTCGGTTCATGATTCCATCCTTTTATTCTGTGCTATGTTCTTTATATATATATTGTGGGTGTGCGTTAGCGCCCTCACTCAGTCAGTTGACTGACACCTCATTTTATCTTTTAGTTTGCAGGTTTCCTTTTGGCTTGAGCTAGGCGGAAGTGAGTCTTCTGAGTCACACTTGTCAGTCTAGTTGGTATTAGGATGCATTGGCCGCATACTTTATTTATGTTATGTATTTCGAAGGTTATGTTTATGTTCTACTTGGACTTAAACCCGTGTGGGGTTAGTAAGCTAGTACTTGGATGTTCATAGATATTAAGATGATACTTATGTTGATTATTATGTTGGATTATGAATTGATTCGAGATTAGGTATTTATGCTAGTTGAACCCGTCACCTGCTTTTTATGTTTTGTTTTAAATGCTTCTGCTGTCTATTGTTGTTGGTTTTAATTGCTTCCACATTCAAGTTAGATCCGCCTAGCCTAGTGTGAGAGTTGGTCTCCCGTTCGCTATGATTTGGATTCGGGCATGGACTTTCCATTTTGTGACCGGGTCTAGGTATTAGTGCGGGGGATGTGGCATCCTACGTCTGGGGTGGTACACGATATATCCCTAATGTACAAAGTTTTGAACCAAAGTATTATATCTATATATCAAGTCTCTTTAGAGTAAATAATTTCAAATGTTAAAGCCTTTCTTTTATGTATCCCTACCTAATAATTTTGGTGAGAACATGAATGCAAGCACTGAATGGGGCCCGGGAACTTAGGGAGGCAAGGGGCAACGGTGATCCCTTGAACTTGTTCCAACCAAACTACGGTGATATTGTGACGCCCCGTGCTTTCCAGACTAATCAGGTACGACGTCATGAGTAAGGTCAGACCGAGTGTTACATATTTTCATTGTTAACTATGTGACTTAATTGCTTTTGTGTGTTTGAATTATTTAATTGTGTGATTAACTGCAAATACTTGAACTTGTCTTCGATTTATATTATTACTACGTGCGTGTGAATTGCAATTTAATTTTCGAGCATGATCTAAGTGCCTTATTTTATTTTAATTACTTTCTAATTGAAATCCTTGGACTCATTTCATTCTTGGAATTTAGACCCAATTGCTCACCAACCAAACTGTCGGGCCACAATTGCAACACTTATATTCTTGGATGACCAAAGTGCAATTTCCCTCTTTCTCTCCCTCTAATACACGATCAAACCCCCTTCCCCCCGCCCCCGGCACCCTCCATTCATTCTTCTTCTTTTATTCTCTTCTAGTAAAAAGGGTTTCCATATTCTTCTCCTTCCTCCATTTGATCAATTCAAGCAAGCAAACAAGGAGACAAGAGGGTTTCTTCAAGTCTTGATTTAAGAATTCATGTGACGCGCCGCTATTTCGGATTTTCAGGTATGACTTGTGTGTTCTTTAAGTGCGCGTTTAAATTATTTCAATTACTTGATTATATGATTTATATTTATTCTTATTTGAAATTCTTTAAATATTTGAACTATTTGAATTGAAATTATATGAATTTCTTGAATATTTGCGCATGCGTTAAATGGTTACGTACCATTTCCGTATTTAATGAATTCGAAACTTTGTGGAATTTTAATATGCTGGATTTATGTGTGTCTTGAATATGAATATATGCTCGTTTTATGTTTTCGGATTTGTTTGACTGTGTTTTGAATTTATTTTGTGCATTTGGAACCAAAACGGGGCTAACGGGAAATTAGCGCACCTTTGGTTCCGTACGTGATATCTTGAGCTAGGAAACTCGGATTTGAGTTTAGTCAACTTTGTTGAAGTCGTATCGAAAATTTGAGTTCAATGAACTTAGCCTTATATTTTTCTAATATCATTTGAACCCCCAAAATTCAACCGAAACTCGCAACGGGAGCCAAATCTGCCACACATTGCCAAAAATGCCATAACTCCCTCATACCTTGACCAAATTAACCATGGTTTGAACCTATGTGACCCTAGTTAACCCCACTATCTCCCCATACACCCCCATACCGAACCAACCTCAGCAACTAAGCCAAAATCAACCAAACTTGCCCTGCTCTCCAGAAAATCCAGTAACCCTTGCCCTCTTTGGAGATTCAAGCTCAAATCTCCATTTTTCCTCCATTCAATCCACAAGGTGAGTTTAAGATCATGTTATACATTCAATATGGGTCATTTTAAGCTTTTCATCCCCAATTTTGCTCATGTATTGATGGGGTTTTGAATATATGGATGAATAGTTAGGTTATATGCCAATTTGTTGATCTCTTTCATGCCTTGGTTGTTTTGGTTCATTCCAAGCTCGAATATGGTTGCCATGACTCCTTCTTTGCATTTATGGTGAAGTATTAGATGGTAGTTGAAGCAATCATGAGTTACCATTAATGTATATTTGAAGTTTTTAAATGAAATGATCATCCTTACCTCCATATCATGTTTCAACACTTTGAGAGCATGTTTATGTGTTGTTGTGGAGTGGTTTTTTTGCATATTGGTGATCTTCACTTACCTGAGTATGTTGGTTGGAGATTGGATGGTGTTGCTCTGTTTTTCTACTGCGTATCTTTATTTTTTTGGCTACAGACTCAAATCCGCGGGGGTAGATTTGAATCAGTAGGCTTCTGGACCAGATCCATGGGGGTGGATTTTTCCCTTTGGAAAAATCCATGGGGGTGGATTCTGTCCTGTTTTTTTTTTATATCTCCGGTTTCGTTTTTTCTTGTTTTTCTTCGCTTGTTTAATATTCCTCCACCTCTTTTATGACTTCTATGCTATGCTAACATGTATTATCTTGAGTGTTATGAAATTTTATGATTTTTCGTGGAATATTTTACGAGTTATGCTTCAATGTGTCTTCTTTGCTCCTAATGTGCGCATGCATGGACTTTGCTCTTAAGTTTGAACCCTAATTGCTATTTATTCCTTATTTAATGACTTGTATGATACGTATACATGTTATACTACGTGTTATGATCGTTATTTGAATTTCTTGGACTAATTTAGTATGATTTATGGAGATGTTGAACTTTAACAAATTTGAACGCTTCATGAAAAGAATGGAATGAATGTTTATATGTCTTTAAGACATTAATAGTGCACATGAACGTGTCCATTACATAATATCATCTTTTATGCATTCATATCATGATCATTTTATTGTCGAGCGTCTTATTTGGTCATTTTGAGTCTCACACCACTTTGTTCGCACAGATCCGGGTCCGGTTGAAGGGGAAGGCGATCCTTGAAGCTTCTACTCCTTTTATTTTATCTTTGAAGGTGGGTTTCTCTTCTACTTAGTTAAATGACCTTATATACCTCTTATGTGTAAAGATTTCGGCCTAAAATTATATATATATAGAGTCCTTTTTATCGAATCTATCATTTTGAACGTGAAGCCCTTCTTTTATGAACCCTACCTAAATGTTTTGGCGAGAAATGATCGAATGCACGAATGGGGCCCAAGGACTTAGTGGGAGTGGCTATCCGGGGAGGTATGGGCCGACGGTGATCCCTCACACTAGTTCCACCAATCTAACGACGTAACCGGACCTCGTTAGGAGTTAGCAAGGAATGGACCTTGAGTGCCATCTGGGGAGTCATATAACCCCTTTTGGTCAATGCATGGGTGGCCGGGTCTTGCAAACCCGTCCACCAACCCGGAGGAAGAAGGAGTATATGTTATGTATGTGCACAAAAGAATAGTATGCATGAAAAGAATGATTAAATGAATGTTTTAATGAAATACACAAGGTGTTGGTTGGAGATAATGCACACCCACTCGCCGGGCCACTAAAGACCTAATGAATTTGAGTGTTATAATCCCGATTGATGATTTCCTTATTTCACTCACCTGAGAAATGTTTTGAAAACCTCATTTGGGATTATGGCTTGCATGTACTTGTTTAATTATCGTTTTATCTATATTTATGCCCTGTTTTATACCCAGCAGTCCCCTTTGGACTGAACCCGGATTGTTTTCAGTTTTTGTTGTGCAGGTGTAAGGGGAGCTAGGCGGGAATTCGAGTCTAGAGTCTTGCATTTGCTTCTAGCTCTTGTATATTTTGTTTACACTTGCATACTCATACTTATGGTCTTGGTATTTTATCTATGACTTGGGGAATTGTATATTTTGGGCCTTTTAGGCATGTGACTTATGATATATTCTTTTGGAGGGTGATGCTCAATGTACAGCTTATATGTTATTTATGCTTCCGCTTTATTGTCTATTCTTGTATTTCTTGGTTTAAGGGTTAGTTCCGCCTAGCATACGGTGTGTGTATGTCCCCGTTCGCCGTGATCTAGCTTGAGTATGGATTATCTATTTCATATTCGGGTGGGGTCTCGGTGCGGGGGATGTGGTACCTCGCACTCGGGTGCTACAATTCAAGCCAAAACTTCTTCTTCTCATTTCTTCCAAGATTCAAAGCTCCAAACCTTCCACCTCTCTTCCCCAAAATCAAGCCAAGCAAGAAGTAAGAAGGTAAGAGGATTTCATCCATTTCAAGCAAGAATCCAAGCATCCAATACCTCTTTCATCTTCTCCTTTCATTCCTCCAAGGTATTGTGTGTATATATATGTGTATATACTTATATATAATGTGGGTTTGAATATCATAACAAGATTCTTGGATTAATACTTGTTTTAATTTGTATTATATGTGTCATACCTTGTATTTTGGTGTATTTGTGAGTTATTTTGGTTGGGAGGATGATTTGGGGTGATTTTGGAACCACCCCTTCGAGCCATATTTGATCCCCTGCTCTTTTTTCGGACAAAACATACCCAAACGGGCGTTTGGGTTCTCAGTTCATTCACCAAACGCCTGTGTAGAAAGCTATTGCCTCATCCGAGCCTTTTCAAACGCCGTTTCTACTTTCAAATTAATTTTCAAACGGGCGTTCACCCCCCTCAAACGTGATTCGATTGACCTGATTTTTGAACCATTGCAAACCTTTTGAAGTGTAGAACAATCAATTGGAATCACCTTAAAATTAGTTGTGGTTTGTAAGTTATAATCATTTTAATTTGGTGTCGCCACTTTTTCAAAAATCTGCATTCAACCAACTTCGGGCTTATGCCATTTCCTCCTCGGTTTGAACTAAAATACAAGACATATATCATCGAAAAGGTATATTTGTCTACTTTCATATCCAACAAACAAAACCCAATTCCGATTTTTAGAACTTGAGATATTCTCATTTTCCCACAGCTTGTACATTTCTAAAATTGTCAACTTTTGCTAAATCTCACCAAAACTCTTCTTCTTGCATTTCTTTCACCCCTTTAACTTACGTATGTAACTTATATGAATTGTATGGTTACTTAATTGGTATTTATTCTCTTATTTGATACTCCTTGGTCCTTACTTGCTTAAATTTGACTACTTGAATACGTATTTTATATGAATTCAATTCATGTGATTAAATGACATGAACATAATCACTTCCATTCATGACATATATATGATTTATTTCATATTGAATCACGCCATGACATGTTACACCACCTCATAAGAATATGTCGTGCCTCTATTTGGTTCATTCGTATGTCTAAGTCTTGTTCTTCTGTTTAGTTTGCTCAGGTACACCCGGGGTGGTGTTTTGTCGGCCGTATTGATTTCGGGTGGTGTTTTGTCGGCCGTATTGATTCCGGGGTGGATCAAACGTTGTGTCTTCGGTTTCTTCGCCGTAAGGTGAGGTTAGGATATAGGTAAACCTTAATGAAACATGCTCGATTTTGATTGCATGTGGTTTCATATTCCTTATATGTATGTAAATAAGTGTGAAATACATATTTGCTCGGATATGCCATGAGTTTGCTAGTATGTTAAACAATGTACGGGCCTATATATGCCTCTTTGATTTAATTTGATATATTTACCCCGTTGAGCTATGTCTCTAACCGTATATCTCATAAGCCATGTTTGGCAAGGAATGAGTAAATTATGAATGACATGGAGAGGGGTATGTATAAGTATATGCATATGTATAAGTTATGTTCGTCTGTCTCTGTTGTAATGGGTTATGTGAAAGGTATGTATATGTGTGCGTGTGGATCCAAGGAGCTATGGGTAAGGAGCCCTCGGGACGGAATTGGCCGTTGAGGTAAAGCCTGTGCATAGTCTCCATCTGGAGTATCATGTGCGACCTTCTGTGTAGCACCCCGCACGTGAGGCACCACATCCCCCGCACTATGGCTCAACACGAGTAACAAAATGGTGAATCCGCACCCGTATCAAACCATAGCGAACGGGAGACAACCAGAAATACCTCCTAAGCTAGGCGGAACTTAGACCCTGCAATAACAACCAATCAACATAATATAGTGCCTCGGAAACTAAACATTCAAACACACAAACTATAAACAGACTTGGGCTCTTCAGGCCTCTTTTTAACTCATAAACGGAGCCCCACAAGGGCAATTCAGTAACAAATATACAAGATTCAAATTCATAATCGTACAAGGTTGAATCAAACACAATTTAAATACATAAGTGAATGCAGAGACGCTTCTAACTTAACTTGACCGACTCAACTCAACATAACTCCGCCTAGCTCGAAACTCCCAAGCCTAACCTGCACGCTAAAGTGTTGGGGAAAGGAGAGGATCAGTCTCTAGAAGACTGAGTGAGCAGGAGGGATACATATATATAAGAAACATTCACATGCAAGTCATAAATCCCGAGCAAAGTTTTTATTGGAAGTTAGTTCCCACAAAGGGCAAGAAAATACATAAACAATGCTCGAACATTACGACTACTTCATATTAAATTCATTAGGTTCATAATTCAGACATAAACATAAAGGCTCGGCGAGTGAGCGTGCATTATCTCCAACCAAACTCCGACCGTGTACGACAAATATCATTGCTACGTTAAATAGGTGATCATGCAATATATCATAATACACACAAATCATATATCATGTCCTAAACATATTCGTTTGGGCAATCCCTGTCCCGGCCTTCCCGCACGGTGCCTATCAATCATAATATAATCATAATCATAATCACAATCATAAATAAGTTCCAACCTTCTTCCTCCGGGTGATCGGCCCGAACCATCCATTCATTGACCAAAAGGGGTTACATGACTCCCCAGATGGCACTCAGCTCCCTTTCACCGCCAATCTCATGGCGAGGTTCGGTACCACCGTTAAACATAAATGGAATCAGCACATGGGATCACCGTCGGCCCTTGCCTCCCCGGATAGCCACATGTATTGAATTCCTGGGCCCGTGAACATATCATACATGCATAATCTCGCCAAAACATTGATTCATAAGAACATAACATAATTCATAATTTTGGAGAAAAGGTTACTCGATAATAATTTACTCGATGACTCCACTTTAAAAATAACCTATATATATATAAGGTTATGGCCAAAACTTGGCACATAAGGGATGTAGGGTTTAATATATAACTAGAACGAAAACACCCTCACCTGGAAAACCACGAGACATAAAGCATAAGTATTGCGGTTGCCTATTCCAATCGGAAGTCTCCGCCCTGGAGACGAACTGTACAAATGAAGAAACAATGTGTACTCGTGAGAATCGACTCGGAATGAGACCATATAGACGCACGGCATGCTATGCACATGATATGAGATGCATAAGAAGCATAAATCATGTGATGAGGTCATATAATCAAGTAATTCATTCAAATCGTTCAATACATGGTGGTTTCATAGCCATATGTTTCATATCATTCATAAATCATATCAAATAATCCAAGGAATCCAGATCATACTTATAACACATAGTATACTATGCATACAATTCATGTAAGCCATTACGAAGAAGTAGGAAACCATTTAAATTCGTTTAAGTCCATTCAGGTTCATAATTTTAACATTTAAATCAAATTGATCTAAGAATTTCAAATATGATTATAACACATAGGATAGCATGTTTACAATTAGGAAAATAGGCAAATAGAAATATTTAAGTCATGTTGGGAAATTAAATAACACGAAATAGATAACAATTAAATTCTAAAATTTAAAACAAAATAAACCATAATTAAATATATATATATATATATATATATATATATGTATATATAATGCACGTAGGTGCATGAATAGCACATCTTAAGATGAAAATTTACAATTTATGCATGCATGCATTCCATCAATTAAACTATAATTCATGCATGAAATACTATACATATACATATATATTTACACGTTCAATTGCATGCATGCAGGTAAGGAAAGGAATTAGAGTTACAGTCTAAACACACACAGCAAAGTTCGACTGAAATTTTTTCAGAAAAACAGGGGTCGCGGCCGCGACCCATTTTCTTCATGAAATGGTAGCGGCCGCTACCCATAATTTCCAGATTTTTCTCCAATTTTCAGAATACGAGAGCAGTGTACTGTTCAGTCGCGGCCGCGACCCAATTACAGGCAGTTAAGGTCGCGGGCGCGACCTGCGCGATAGAAAATTTTTAACTCAGCAGCCATGGCGAAACAGAGCAGAAACCAAATCCAACTTCTCCCAACAAGATCAGGTAAGTAAGGACATTAAAATAGGCAATAAAACTCAACAAAATCAAGCCTCAAACACTTCTCAAACGCAGCAACAAAACTGACGCAGGTAACTTAGCCGAAAACGGAGCAACACCAACAACCTTCAATATGTTATTAATGATAGCTCATGAATGCTTCAACTACCAACTAATACATTACCATAAATTCCAAGAAGAGATCAAGACAATCATTTTCATGCTTGGAATCATCCAAAGAGCTCAAGAATTGGAAGAGAACAACTAAAAACTCCAAACCTAAATCTATATATCCATTTCTGCCAAAAGCTTATGAAATCATGCTCAAATTTAGGGATGAATGAATGAAAATGACTCATAATGGATTTACATAACATAGCCAAGCTTACCTTGTGGATTAATGGAGGTTTGGAAGAGATTTGAGCTTGAATCTCAATAGGTTTGCTTGAGCTACGGGATTTCTGGAAAACAGGGGAAAGATGGCTGAATTTCTCTAAGTAAGAGAGAGTAGTTCAGTTGGGGAGGATAATGATCAGCTATATGGTTGAGTTAGGGTCCAATAGGTTCAAACCATGGTTAATTTGGTCAAGTGTGGTAAGAGATATGACTATTTTGGTGAAATGTGGCAGTTTTGGCGCCGTGTGGGTTTTTCGGTTGAATTTCGGAGGTTCAAATGATTCTGGAAAAGTATAAGACTACATTTACTAAACTCGAATTTTCGTTACGAGTTCAGCGAAGTTGACGAAACTCGAATCCGAGTTTCCTAGATCAAGATATCAAATACGGAACCAATGGTGCGTTAATTACTCGTTAGCCCCCGATTTGGATTCCAAGTCAAAATAAATTTCGAAACGTATGCAACCGAACCTGAAAACATGAAACCATCATATATTCATATTCATAACACATATAACTACAACATATAAAATATTCAAGAAATTTCGGTATCAAATCATATAAAAACGAAGCACGTTTATAACACTCAAAAGCAATGCATTTAAATAAATCCATACATTTCATAATAATTAACAAAAATTTAAATTCATATATAAATTATAAACAAAGTGCACGAATTAATATATATATTGTATACAAAGTGATACCATTTCATTTAATGTAAAACAAAAACACGATTTAAATATATATATATATATATATATATATATATATATATATATATATGTATGTATATGTATACATAGTATTAATATCATTAAAAATATACATCAACTAATCCATATACATATTTAATATTAATTACTAAGTTGGATTTCCTATTTAATTAACAACAAGTCCACGCATACATGTATTTAATATTAATTTCACAACTAATTATATACAGTTAGCCTTAATAACATTTAATATATAATATTAAATAATTAAAACACGTATAAACCATTAATTCGCGCAATTTGATAAACATATACGTCATGCTGTACGACTAGAAAACTGGGGCGTTACAACCTCTCCCCCTTAAAAGAATCTGTCCTCAGATTCACTACTAGCCCGAACAAACAATGAGAGATTCCCCGTCTCTCACAAACAACAATGAGAGAACCCCGTCTCTCCAACAATAATGAGAGAACCCCGTCTCTCGAACAAAAATAAGAGAATCCCCGTCTCTTACAAATAACAAGAGCACCCCGTCTCTCCTCCAAAAGTAAAGCAAGGAAGTCTCCAATACTTCCAAGCAACACACGCAAACCACAAAATTAAAATCACGTAAGGCGCCCACGTTGATTATCAATTACTCCAAGTAATTTAACACGATAGGGAATCAAAGCACCTAACATAAAAAAAAAATAAAATTATTTAAGTTAAATTTGCATGGATGCATGTATCATGGATGCTATAAGTACCGTTCACCGTAGTTGCGAAATTTAGAATTATGAATTGTCGTTGTCCAGTGTATGATCTGTCCTGAAGATAAACTCAGTGCTCAGCTTGTCTTTAACCTCTTCAGGGTACCCCGATGAAGCAATTGATGAATCCTTCGCCATTTCCCCTAATCTTCACTCGACTAACCAAATCCTTTTAATTAATCGAGTCTGACCTCCCAGAATACCCTTAAATCATTCGTCCCAAATCAGACCCATAGTTACTACCTTCACCCATATCGAAGTCTAACATATCCTTGAAGCCAACTACTCCTGGCAACACTAACGATTCAATACCGATCTTGAGATATTTGTTATTATAATTTCTCCCTCAACAACAATTCTTTCCTATCTTCCGTTCATGTTATCTATTTATTCTCGTTAACCCCTTTAAAGTTATATCAAATAATTGGCCCCATACTTCTTGAATCTAGGACACTTGACAATTCTTGAAGTTTGATGTAAATCCTCCAATTATCATCTTTTCCTATTTGGTCCCTTCTTAAGTTTCCTCCTGGATTACCATTGATATAGCCAATAACTCAACAATATTGTCTTGGACCCTTCTATACGTCATTGAATTAATCTTGATTGACATCATCCCATTATATGATAGCTTGATTCGATTTTCTCTTGTTAATTCTGACTTAGGAGTTCACGGAAATTCCCTTAATTCCATCACCTCCAGATCGGCATTCAATACGTAGAAATGTTCAATGAACCGTTTTCCTTATATCTCGTAAAATCTTCACCCGAACTTAGCAACGTAGCTTCTCTCATAACAACTTAACCATTACAGTCATCTGATTCATTTCCAATTGCCACCATTAGAACTTCCAGATCCTCCTTAATTTGCATCCCCGTTATCACTACTAACATATCTCTTCGAGCATCACTTCCATCCTCCAATTTATCTCTCGGTTGTCCTCTCCCCCCTTAAAATTTTTGCTCTTACATGTCGAACTCCATTAGTCCTTCTTTCATTGAAATTCTTGATAGAAATTTTATTGGGGAGGGTTTTAAATAATATAGCAACCCGAAGACTCGGCTTTTCCCACTTCTCCTCTAACTCTATTACTATTCAATACCCTTTTTCTTCATTCTTGTTCAATCCGGACACTCCAAAGCCAAATCTGGTCTCGTTTTTCCTTCGGAGTTCCTTTCCATCAATCTATCCCTTACGTGAAGTTCTGTACTTCCCGAATCATCTTTCTTGTCATGTGTCATCCCGTTATTTCCTTTCCTCTTAACTCAGGTATGGTCCCAACGAAGAATTACTTGAGAAGTGCGATGAACAAACTCCCTATCAATAAACACTATAATGCATGTCGGGTTAAATGAGAATGCACGTGACATATTTGCATAACCTAAATATGTAGCACATTAAAGTAACAAAATCAGATAGAAATATGCGCACGAGCCAAAATAAATAAAATAAACAATTGATGCAAAATATGATGCACGTGCCATGAATGTTTGAAACCTGTCACCAATATGGTAAGCTATTAACTTCGTAGCTTTTCCTCGGTCCTCCAATCCCAATGTTACTTTGACTCGGTGATTATTCCTTGCCTTTTCCACGGTCTTCGAGATTTCCATGAATCTGTGTAAATCAACTTGTATCTTCCACTATCTGAGGTTGTAATTTCTTGATTCCTAATTCTTCCACGTCCAAGGAATTAGCATTCCAACTTCTCCACGAAATCTGACCTCTACTTCTAGTCGTCACCTCGATCAAGAATCTCGTACATGCCCCTTATGAGGTTAACTCGCCTCCATTTGCTTATACTTGAACGCAGGATTTCCTTACAACGAGTCTTTGCCTTTCTTTATTGTTCCCCATTTGTTACTCCATATCTTCCAATTCAATCTCACGACACGAAAATTCAGCTTGGATTTGGAAAAACGAACCCAAATCCCGACCTCAATATCACCACCTTCCCTAGATTTGGATTACCCAGTTACTTGCCTCTCTCTACTCCCATCCATTATGTATTAACTTAATTTGACTTCCTCTTACTTATTGATACCTCTCCAATGATCTGAATCCGGGACCAAAATACCTTCAAGGTTTTGTTAACTTCAATCCTTAGGTTAAATGATCCCATTGAATCCGATTATCATAGTTTATGTTGAAGTGCTGCATATAGCAATCTTCAGCGTTAGAGACATTCTCCGAACAACTCTCATTTCATCAATTGTCTCTCTACCCCTGCATCTCCAAAACGGTCCTCCATTCTGACTCCTAGCCCTTAACTCTAACTTCATTTATGAAGATCACACACCTCGAATTCTCTATATTCTTCCCCTGTGGTTCTTCCTGTCTTTCGTGCCTCAGGAAGGATTTGTAAAAGATTGTTGTTATCGCAAAACTTGGCCGTGGTTTGATATCATCTTCATAACCTAGGAATCATAACTCACATCGAGAATATATGCATGCGATTAGTGCATGCTCATGACACATATTCAACACTAAAGGCAAGGATCCATATAATAATGCAGCAGATAGTTCCACAAAATTCAAAAGGAAAGCCAAGTTTCATGTTCAAGATTGATGCAATGCACACATTGTCATATAATTCCTAAGCCCTACGACCTAGACTGACTCAAACACGACTCGAGAACACCGGTTTTGCAACCGGGCTCTGATACCACTTAAGGATGTAGCACCCCGCACGTGAGGCACCACATCCCCCGCACTATGGCTCAACACGAGTAACGAAATGGTGAATCCGCACCCGTATCAAACCATAGTGAACGAGAGACAACCAGAAATACCTCCTAAGCTAGGCGGAACTTAGGCCCTGCAATAACAACCAATCAACATAATATAGTGCCTTGAAAACTAAACATTCAAACACACAAACCATAAACAGACTTGGGCTCTTCAGGCCTCTTTTTAACTCATAAACGGAGCCCCACAAGGGCAATTCAGTAACAAATATACAAGATTCAAATTCATAATCGTAAAAGATTGAATCAAACACTATTTAAATACATAAGTGAATGCAGAGACGCTTCTAACTTAACTTGACCGACTCAACTCAACCCTAGCTCGAAACTCCCAAGGGAAACCTGCACGCTAAAGTGTTGGGGAAAGGAGAGGGTCAGTCTCTAGAAGGCTGAGTGAGCAGGAGGGATACATATATATAAGAAACATGCACATGCAAGTCATAAATCCCGAGCAAAGGTTTTATTGGAAGTTAGTTCCCACAAAGGGCAAGAAAATACATAAACAATGCTCGAACTTTACGACTACTTCATACTAAATTCATTAGGCTCATAATTCAGACATAAACATAAAGGCTCGGCGAGTGAGCGTGCTTTATCTCCAACCAAACTCCGACCGTGTACGACAAATATCATTGCTACGTTAAATAGGTGATCATGCAATATATCATAATACACACAAATCATATATCATGTCCTAAACATATTCGTTTGGGCAATCCGTGTCCCGGCCTTCCTGCACGGTGCCTATCAATCATAATAAAATCATAATCATAATCATAATCATAAATAAGTTCCAACCTTCTTCCTCCGGGTCATGGCCGGGTGATCGGCCCGAACCATCCATTCATTGACCAAAAGGGGTTACATGACTCCCCAGATGGCACTCAGCTCCCTTTCCCCGCCAATCTCCTGGCGAGGTCCGGTGCCGCCGTTAAACATAAATGGAATCAGCACATGGGATCACCGTCGGCCCTTGCCTCCCCGGATAGCCACAAGTATTGAATTCCTGGGCCCGTGAACATATCATACATGCATAATCTCGCCAAAACATTGATTCATAAGAACATAACATAATTCATAATTTTGGAGAAAAGGTTACTCGATAATAATTTACTCGATGACTCCACTTTAAAAATAACCTATATATATATAAGGTTTTGGCCAAAACTTGTCACATAAGGGTTGTAGGGTTTAATAAATAACTAGAACGAAAACACCCTCACCTGGAAAACCACGAGACATAAAGCATAAGTATTGCGGTTGCCTATTCCAATCGGAAGTCTCCGCTCTGGAGACGAACTGTACAAATGAAGAAACAATGTGTACTCATGAGAATCGACTCGGAATGAGACCACATAGACGCACGGCATGCTATGCACCTGATATGAGATGCATAAGAAGTATAAATCATGTGATGAGGTCATATAATCAAGTAATTCATTCAAATCGTTCAATACATGGTGGTTTCATAGCCATATGTTTCATATCATTCATAAATCATATCAAATAATCCAAGGAATCCAGATCATACTTATAACACATAGTATACTATGCATACAATTCAAGTAAGCCATGAAGAAGAAGTAGGAAACCATTTAAATTCGTTTAAGTCCATTCAGGTTCATAATTTTAACATTTAAATCCAATTGATCTAAGAATTTCAAATATGATTATAACACATAGGATAGCATGTTTACAATTAGGAAAATAGGCAAATAGAAATATTTAAGTCATGTTCGGAAATTAAATAACACGAAATAGATAGCAATTAAATTCTAAAATTTAAAACAAATTAAACCATAATTAAATATATATATATATATATCATTACTTAGACTTAATATTAATATATATAATGCACGTAGGTGCATGAATAGCATGCATGCACATCTTAAGATGAAAATTTACAATTTATGCATGCATGCATTCCATCAATTAAACTATAATTCATGCATGAAATACTATACAAATACATATATATTTACACGTTCAATTGCATGCATGCTGGTAAGGAATGGAATTAGAGTTACAGTCTAAAAACACACAGCAAAGTTCGACTGAAAATTTTTTAGAAAAACAGGGGTCGCGGCCGCGACCCATTTTCTTCATGAAATGGTAGCGGCCGCTACCCATAATTTCCAGATTTTTCTCCAATTTTCAGAATACGAGAGCAGCGTACTGTTCAGTCGCGGCCGTGACGCAATTACAGGCAGTTAAGGTCGCGGGCGCGACCTGCGCGTCAGAAAATTTTTAACGCAGCAGCCATGGCGAAACAGAGCAGAAACCAAATCCAACTTCTCCCAACAAGATCAGGTAAGTAAGGACATTAAAATAGGCAATAAAACTCAACAAAATCAGGCCTCAAACATGTGGCACCCGGAGCGCGGGCCACCACATCCCCCGCACCTAGACCCGGACCCGCATATGAAATGGGAAGTCCATACACGAGCCCAAGTCTAAGCGAACGGGAGACCACACACTCTCTAGGCTAGGCGGAGCTAAAAACAAACTCAGAGCGCGCAATAAATAAAACAAATAGCGGAAACAAGGAGTTCTAGGAATATTAAAAATCCCAAAATTAACATATACATCAAAAGATCGAATGTACGTAACCATAACAATTCATATCTCGAAAACAAAAATTCATAACATGATTAATTCATTAAATACCAGACAAAATGAGTGTAATGCACCTAGCACGACCTAAACCCAAAAGTGAGACTCGAACGACCCACTTCTCCGCCTAGCTCGTACTCAAAAGACCTGCAAACTAAAAGTGAGAAAAGGAGAGGTGTCAGTCATATCTCGACTGAGTGAGGGGCTAACGCACACCCACACACTATACTTATAGATAGCAAAGCACATAAAAGATAAAGGTTATGAACCGGGAATAGGTTTTGAACACCAAAACAAATTCAAAGAACATTACATATCATATACGTATACAATACATAATCCTTAACAATTGCATTAACATAAAGTCTCTATTCCCGTTTCATAATCCAACCAATTCATTAAGCTCGGCGAGTACGAGCGGAAATCCCATCCTGGGCTCCTCATTACATTACATTATCAAACAGAAATCACATTCAATCCCCTTCTCCGGTGATGGAAGAGTCCGTCGACCCTAGCCATCCATTACATTATACATTCCTCGAGGGGTAGCTAGCCCACACGAGTCCTCCCCGGTTCATTCCGAAGGCATCAAGAGCACCGCGACTTCCCCAACCTCCCTAGGGTCGTACGTAGTACCTTGGATGGAGAACGTGCACAGAGGTCATAACCGGCGACCCCATGGTCGTCCCGGTTCCCCCTTACCCACATCTCCAGGGCCCAACATACCATTACATTACATTACCTTACCTTACCTTACCTTACCTTTCATTGCATTCTCGCTCGTTACAAACCATTAACATTACGAACATTAGCATTACACTTCCATAAACATTAAACATTCATTAAAACATAAGCTTATATATGCTCATAGATATAGCCCTTTCAAAAGTCAAAACTTGATAACAAGATCATAAACATATCGTACATTACACATAATTAACTATATATATAATATATAGTCGCATGCGGGTTAGAAAACGAACATTTAAGGGTCTTAGGTCGCTTAACTAAAAAGAAAAGAACCTAAACCTCACCTTCGAACAAAAGTGTAGTGTGGTTCGAAGAAAACGATCCCAAGCAACTTAAACTCCGGGCACGACTTCTCCCGGAAGCACCCCTGAGACAAACAAACGCAATACTAAAGACTTAGACTCAAACAGGTACCACTTAGACGCACGGCGATGCAAATGGATGCTATGAATGCAAGAAAATATCAAATCAACACTTAAACGTTAACAAATTTCATTTCACGTTTTTCCCTTCAATATCATAGCATAATTTCATATCGATATCATAACACATCACTTAATCATCAATCAACATCATAGGATAAGTTTAGAGGCAAAAGAAACCACTTAGTGTCAAAGGAATAAAAGAAAGGTACCATTTAAAACGTTCAAATTCCTATCACGTAAAATTCATATAAAATGAATCCATAAAATTAGTTTAAAACATTTAACATATAATATGACATATTCACATAGCATATAAGTCATAAGCAATTAAAAGAAGGCATTTAAAGAGCATGAAATTAAATACGAAAATCATGCACGTGAGATCAAATTATTCAAGTTCATAACTTATATATACTTAATAAAACAATTTCCATAATTAAAATCATAATATATAAATTATATTACATTTATAATATATAATATAACATATATATATATATATATATACACGTATATATACATATAGCATACAACTATATACATATATATATTATATATAACACACATTATATTACATTTAATATACAATATAACATATATATATATATACACACTCACGTACACATGCAACCACATGCACAAATTCAATTTATAAACACACATATATATATACAAACACCCCACGTACACATATGCACACACAAAACAAAATTCCATGCATGATATAATATATACTACAATTGTATATCATACATATATATATATATACCTAATAAATCATGCATGCATTCAAATTTAAATTCCATGATTACCTTATGCACACACAGTCACGTATATATATAGGTATATATATATATATATATACATTATACATGCAGCAAAAGATAGATGAAATGCAGCAGCCATGGATCCCCTTTTTAAAACATTTCATGGACAAAACATACAAGCACGCAGCAGCACCAGTTCGGCAACAAAAGCAGCAGCAGTTCCGCAGTTACAGCAGCAGATTTGGGCATGAAAACAGGGCAAGAACAGGGTGTAACGCAACAGCAACGTAATGGAAGCAATAACAGTAGCTATGGTCATAAAATCATGCTCAAATTCCATACAAAACAGCCACAAAACTGACAGCAACACGCAGCTGTGACAGCAGCTCAATTCGTGCACAAAATCAACCAAAACGCAGCTGAAAATGAGGGAAAAACAGAGCACCAGCAGCACGTAACAGAACTCCACAAATCCAGATCATTTTCCATGCATTTCCTGCCTAAAACTCATGCAAGAACCCTCAAAATTAGCAGCAAGACCGAAGCAACAAGGAGCCATGACAGCAGTTTCATTTTATACCAAAAATCCTCTGTTTTTCTTCATGAAACAAAGCAGTACGAGTAGCAGCATGTAGGGTTATGAGACAGTAGCTAAATCACACAAATCAGGCTCAAGAATCATGCAAATCAGCCACACACGTACATGCTAGCATAGATAATCAAGAACTATATTTTAACCTAACTATTCATCAAGTATGGCATGCACATGGATCCTTTAACATAATATATGATTCAAGTAGGCAAAATAATCACAATAACATGGAGATTAAGATTCATACACTGATCTTGAAGAAGAAGCGAAGGATCGGATGGTTTGGTCTCAAAGAATGTCCAAAAATGGAGATTTCCCTTTCTTTCTTCTTTCTTTCTCTTCCTTCCCGTTTTTCCCCTTTTTTCTTTGTCTAGGAAACTGATCAGCAGCAAATGAGAGAGAGAAGGATGACTTTAGGTGTGATTAAGTCAAGGAAATGATGAGGGACTAGGTTTAATAGCTCAATCATAGGCCATAGGTGTGTTTTAAGGTACGAGTGGCTGAAATATGCTTCGTCGGGGATCGAAACGACATCGAAAAATTACGAAACTTGTTCCATTGTGTCCGGGTCGTCGAAAGGAGTTGAACGCCGAAGACGGGGCTCGAATCCGAGTGCCGTAGCTCAAGAAATAAATTAAAACGTGCACACATGTACAAAAATGACTCATTTTTCAAATGAGTCCAAAACTTTCAAAAAGTTGCAAATAGGTCCAAATTCGAATTTCCAATTAAGTCCAAAAATTTTAAAATCATACAATTACATCCTTAAATCACGTATTTCACGAAATTAGCATGCTCGGGAATAAAATTCACATATCATAAATTCATAATTTACAAGAATTCACATCATAATCTAAATTCGGGCATATTCTTGACATTTAAATCACATATTTCATATTATTTCAAATAATTCATATAAGAAACAATTAGAAATAAATATGAATGCATCAAATAAAAATGAAAATAAATATAATTACGGAAAATAAACTCACACGTGGCACAAACCTGTACGTGTGAACGAGCGGGGTGTCACAAACTCTCCCCCTTAAAAAGGACCTGTCCTCAGGTCCGGCTTGGGACCTCGAACCACTCCGGATACAACTTCTCATCGATCTCACAAGTTGACTCTTCGATTTTCGACCTCTTGCCTTCTTTGATCTTGCACCTCAAACCTTATCTCTTCTCGATGGCTCTAACAAGTTGACAAGGAGAACTCGACCCTCAAGCTTACCGAACACTCCCGTCAAAGAACTTCTCACCAAGAACTCTCAAAAGAACTCACAACAAAGTCATGCGCAAGTAAAGGGCATACAAGAGAGTGAAAACAACACTCAACAACAATAATCACAACAATGCATCCCGAAAATAAATGCATAAATGGTCTCGAGATCGACCAATGCATGTGATGTTATGCCATGTATGCAAGTGTACCTTCCACCGGGGCATTTTGATTAATCTCTGCCACTCTTTCTCCTTCTCCACCCAAAGCGTACGCCTGAGCTTGAATCGCGGGTCTCGGATTTCCTCCCGGCACATAATCCGGCCTCTTGCGTGGGCATTGATCTAACATATGCTCCGGTGACCCACATCCGAAGCACTTCCGGTGCAACTTCCAACAATTCTCCGATAAATGGTTTGTTCGATGGCAATGTACACACTCGGGACCCTTGATAGCCAAAGGAGGATTTAGATTTGCCGGTTTGGGTTGCTTGTTTTGAGGATTCGGAAAAGGATGAATTTCGTACACCGGTCTCTTTCCAAGAATTGAGTGAGAATCCGAATTAGAACCTTGGCCAACATGTGAATTCTTCCTTCTCATAACCACCCGATCTTCAACTCTCAAGGCCTTATCCGTCACCTTCGCCCACGTGCTAGTATTTGAAGCTTCCAATGCATCCTTCATATCCTCCCGAAGCCCTTGGAGGAATTGTGAGGCCTTACTCTCGTCATCATTGGCAATACTTGGGGCGTACCGAGAAAGCCTCTCGAACTCATTAATATAATCCGTTACCGACATTTCCCTTTGCTTAAGATCCATGAACTCTCTCAAGCGTCTATTCCGGGTAGCTTTCGGGACATACTTACTCTTCAACTCTCGAACAAACACCTCCCAAGTAATTTCTTCCCCGGAGGCCTCTAGCTTCACTTGAACGCTTGACCACCAATTATACGCTTGTCCTTGTACCATGGTAAGGGTGCATTGAAGTTTCTCATCCGGTCCACAAGGTATAAGATTCCATATCCGGTTTGTTTGGACCAACCATTCTTCGGCTTGAATATCGTTCCCACCAATGAAAACCGGTGGGTTTTGATTCTTGAATTCCCTAAGGGTGGCTGTAATAAGGCCTCCTCCATGATTATCAGCCGGCGGGGCATTATTCCTTTCTTGATTTCGTTGCTCTAAAAATACCGCAAGCCTTTCCATAAAGTTTCCCGGATCCATTTGTGGTGGTGGTGGATTGTTATTCCCTTGTTGAGGAGAGTGATCCCGATGATGACGATGCTCGGGAGATCTATCTCGACGATGATATCTTCTTGGAGGCATATTTCTACAGAAATTCAAGAAATTCCAATACATATGCATGCGGGTCAATACAAGTTCATGTGCACTATTAACCAAGAAATAAACAAATAAGCGCATGAAGTCACATAATCACGTTGTCCTACGCCGTACGACCTAGACAGACTCAATCACGACACTAGAACTCCAGTTTTGCAACCCGGAGCTCTGATACCACTTTAGGATGTGGCACCCGGAGCGCGGGCCACCACATCCCCCGCACCTAGACCCGGACCCGCATATGAAATGGGAAGTCCATACACGAGCCCAAGTCTAAGCAAACGGGAGACCACACACTCTCTAGGCTAGGCGGAGCTAAAAACAAACTCAGAGCGCGCAATAAATAAAACAAATAGCGGAAACAAGGAGTTCTAGGAATATTAAAAATCCCAAAATTAACATATACATCAAAAGATCGAATGTACGTAACCATAACAATTCATATCTCAAAAACAAAAATTCATAACATGATTAATTCATTAAATACCAGAAAAAATGAGTGTAATGCACCTAGCACGACCTAAACCCAAAAGTGAGACTCGAACGACCCACTTCTCCGCCTAGCTCGTACTCAAAAGACCTGCAAACTAAAAGTGAGAAAAAGAGAGGTGTCAGTCATATCTCGACTGAGTGAGGGGCTAACGCACACCCACACACTATACTTATAGATAGCAAAGCACATAAAAGATAAAGGTTATGAACCGGGAATAGGTTTTGAACACCAAAACAAATTCAAAGAACATTACATATCATATACGTATACAATACATAATCCTTAACAATTGCATTAACATAAAGTCTCTATTCCCGTTTCATAATCCAACCAATTCATTAAGCTCGGCGAGTACGAGCGGAAATCCCATCCTGGGCTCCTCATTACATTACATTATCAAACAGAAATCACATTCAATCCCCTTCTCCGGTGATGGAAGAGTCCGTCGACCCTAGCCATCCATTACATTATACATTCCTCGAGGGGTAGCTAGCCCACACGAGTCCTCCCCGGTTCATTCCGAAGGCATCAAGAGCACCACGACTTCCCCAACCTCCCTAGGGTCGTACGTAGTACCTTGGATGGAGAACGTGCACAGAGGTCATAACCGGCGACCCCATGGTCGTCCCGGTTCCCCCTTACCCACATCTCCAGGGCCCAACATTACCATTACATTACATTACCTTACCTTACCTTACCTTACCTTTCATTGCATTCTCGCTCGTTACAAACCATTAACATTACGAACATTAGCATTACACTTCCATAAACATTAAACATTCATTAAAACATAAGCTTATATATGCTCATAGATATAGCCCTTTCAAAAGTCAAAACTTGATAACAAGATCATAAACATATCGTACATTACACATAATTAACTATATATATAATATATAGTCGCATGCGGGTTAGAAAACGAACATTTAAGGGTCTTAGGTCGCTTAATTAAAAAGAAAAGAACCTAAACCTCACCTTCGAACAAAAGTGTAGTGTGGTGCGAAGAAAACGATCCCAAGCAACTTAAACTCCGGGCACGACTTCTCCCGGAAGCACCCCTGAGACAAACAAACGCAATACTAAAGACTTAGACTCAAACAGGTACCACTTAGACGCACGGCGATGCAAATGGATGCTATGAATGCAAGAAAATATCAAATCAACACTTAAACGTTAACAAATTTCATTTCACGTTTTTCCCTTCAATATCATAGCATAATTTCATATCGATATCATAACACATCACTTAATCATCAATCAACATCATAGGATAAGTTTAGAGGCAAAAGAAACCACTTAGTGTCAAAGGAATAAAAGAAAGGTACCATTTAAAACGTTCAAATTCCTATCACGTAAAATTCATATAAAATGAATCCATAAAATTAGTTTAAAACATTTAACATATAATATGACATATTCACATAGCATATAAGTCATAAGCAATTAAAAGAAGGCATTTAAAGAGCATGAAATTAAATACGAAAATCATGCACGTGAGATCAAATTATTCAAGTTCATAACTTATATATACTTAATAAAACAATTTCCATAATTAAAATCATAATATATAAATTATATTACATTTATAATATATAATATAACATATATATATATATATATATATACACGTATATATACATATAGCATACAACTATATACATATATATATCATATATAACACACATTATATTACATTTAATATACAATATAACATATATATATATATACACACTCACGTACACATGCAACCACATGCACAAATTCAATTTATAAACACACATATATATATACAAACACCCCACGTACACATATGCACACACAAAACAAAATTCCATGCATGATATAATATATACTACAATTGTATATCATACATATATATATATATACCTAATAAATCATGCATGCATTCAAATTTAAATTCCATGATTACCTTATGCACACACAGTCACGTATATATATAGGTATATATATATATATATATACATTATACATGCAGCAAAAGATAGATGAAATGCAGCAGCCATGGATCCCCTTTTTAAAACATTTCATGGACAAAACATACAAGCACGCAGCAGCACCAGTTCGGCAACAAAAGCAGCAGCAGTTCCGCAGTTACAGCAGCAGATTTGGGCATGAAAACAGGGCAAGAACAGGGTGTAACGCAACAGCAACGTAATGGAAGCAATAACAGTAGCTATGGTCATAAAATCATGCTCAAATTCCATACAAAACAGCCACAAAACTGACAGCAACACGCAGCTGTGACAGCAGCTCAATTCGTGCACAAAATCAACCAAAACGCAGCTGAAAATGAGGGAAAAACAGAGCACCAGCAGCACGTAACAGAACTCCACAAATCCAGATCATTTTCCATGCATTTCCTGCCTAAAACTCATGCAAGAACCCTCAAAATTAGCAGCAAGACCGAAGCAACAAGGAGCCATGACAGCAGTTTCATTTTATACCAAAAATCCTCTGTTTTTCTTCATGAAACAAAGCAGTACGAGTAGCAGCATGTAGGGTTATGAGACAGTAGCTAAATCACACAAATCAGGCTCAAGAATCATGCAAATCAGCCACACACGTACATGCTAGCATAGATAATCAAGAACTATATTTTAACCTAACTATTCATCAAGTATGGCATGCACATGGATCCTTTAACATAATATATGATTCAAGTAGGCAAAATAATCACAAGAACATGGAGATTAAGATTCATACCCTGATCTTGAAGAAGAAGCGAAGGATCGGATGGTTTGGTCTCAAAGAATGGCCAAAAATGGAGATTTCCCTTTCTTTCTTCTTTCTTTCTCTTCCTTCCCGTTTTTCCCCTTTTTTCTTTGTCTAGGAAACTGATCAGCAGCAAATGAGAGAGAGAAGGATGACTTTAGGTGTGATTAAGTCAAGGAAATGATGAGGGACTAGGTTTAATAGCTCAATCATAGGCCATAGGTGTGTTTTAAGGTACGAGTGGCTGAAATATGCTTCGTCGGGGATCGAAACGACATCGAAAAATTACGAAACTTGTTCCATTGTGTCCGGGTCGTCGAAAGGAGTTGAACGCCGAAGACGGGGCTCGAATCCGAGTGCCGTAGCTCAAGAAATAAATTAAAACGTGCACACATGTACTAAAATGACTCATTTTTCAAATGAGTCCAAAACTTTCAAAAAGTTGCAAATAGGTCCAAATTCGAATTTCCAATTAAGTCCAAAAATTTTAAAATCATACAATTACATCCTTAAATCACGTATTTCACGAAATTAGCATGCTCGGGAATAAAATTCACATATCATAAATTCATAATTTACAAGAATTCACATCATAATCTAAATTCGGGCATATTCTTGACATTTAAATCACATATTTCATATTATTTCAAATAATTCATATAAGAAACAATTAGAAATAAATATGAATGCATCAAATAAAAATGAAAATAAATATAATTACGGAAAATAAACTCACACGTGGCACAAACCTGTACGTGTGAACGAGCGGGGTGTCACAAAACACTTCTCAAACGCAGCAACAAAACTGATGCAGGTAACTTAGCCGAAAACAGAGCAACACCAACAACCTTCAATATGTTATTAATGATAGCTCATGAATGCTTCAACTACCAGCTAATACATTACCATAAATGCCAAGAAGAGATCAAGACAATCATTTTCATGCTTGGAATCATCCAAAAACCTCAAGAATTGGAAGAGAACAACCAAAAACTCAAAACCTAAATCTATATATCCATTTCTACCAAAAGCTCATGAAATCATGCTCAAATTTAGGGATGAATGAATGAAAATGACTCATAATGGATGTACATGACATAGCCAAGCTTACCTTGTGGATTAATGGAGGTTTGGAAGAGATTTGAGCTTGAAGCTCAATAGGTTTGCTTGAGCTACGGGATTTCTGGAAAACAGTGGAAAGATGGCTGAATTTCTCTAAGTAAGAGAGAGTAGTTCAGTTGGGGAGGATAATGATCAGCTAGATGGTTGAGTTAGGGTCCAATAGGTTCAAACCATGATTAATTTGGTCAAGTATGGTAAGAGATATGACTATTTTGGTGAAATGTGGCAGTTTTGGCGCCGTGTGGGTTTTTCGGTTGAATTTCGGAGGTTCAAATGATTCTGGAAAAATATAAGACTACATTTACTAAACTTGAATTTTCGTTACGAGTTCAGCGAAGTTGACGAAACTCGAATCCGAGTTTCCTAGATCAAGATATCAAATACGGAACCAATGGTGCGTTAATTACTCGTTAGCCCCCGATTTGGATTCCATGTCAAAATAAATTTCGAAACGTATGCAACCGAACCCGAAAACATGAAACGATTATATATTCATATTCATAACACATATGACTACAACATATAAAATTTTCATGAAATTTCGGTATCAAATCATATAAAAACGAA
The DNA here is from genome assembly GCA_037501455.1 of Lantana camara. Taxonomy (NCBI): domain Eukaryota; kingdom Viridiplantae; phylum Streptophyta; class Magnoliopsida; order Lamiales; family Verbenaceae; genus Lantana; species Lantana camara. The sequence continues at coordinate 100,791,667 of CM074855.1, forward strand.
GCACGTTTATAACACTCAAAAGCAATGCATTTAAATAAATCCATACATTTCATAATAATTAACAAAAATTTAAATTCATATATAAATTATAAACAAAGTGCACGAATTAATATATATATTGTATACAAAGTGATACCATTTCATTTAATTTAAAACAAAAACACGATTTAAATATATATATATATATATATATATATATATATATACATAGTATTAATATCATTAAAAATATACATGAACTAATCCATATACATATTTAATATTAATTACTAAGTTGGATTTCCTATTTAATTGACAACAAGTCCACGCATACATGTATTTAATATTAATTTCACAACTAATTATATACAGTTAGCCTTAATAACATTTAGTATATAATATTAAATAATTAAAACACGTATAAACCATTAATTCGCGCAATTTGATAAACATATACGTCATGCTGTACGACTAGAAAACTGGGGCATTACATTCTGAGCTAAGGAAGGCGTGATATTTCGATGCCTTCGGTGTAAAAGCCGAGGAGGACACGTCGGGGTTAGCTACCCCACGGGAGTTGGTTAAATTATGGATGGTTAGGGTGTATACACCCTTCCACCACCGGAGTTGAGGTTGGTTGTTATGATATGTTGCGTATGTAAGTTTTCTGCTCTGTTTCTATTATGATATGTTCTAAGGAGATTGGGGAGTCTGAGCTCGTACCCGCCGTGTTCTATATTAAGTATATGTTCTGTTGACGTTCGTGAAATAGGGATAGATTCTAAATTAAGTTAAAAGTTGTAGGTTTTATATGTCGCGTTGTTTTGTTTAAACTTGTTCAAGTACTCTATTTTTATGTACCACGGGAAATGCTTTGGTATGAAAAACCTTTCCGTAACTTCATGAACATTATATTTTTTGTACCTGCTTTGCTCTCCTATATATATAGTGTGAGTGCATTAACCCCTCACTTAGTCGAGTTAAGACTAACCCCTCCCCTCTTTTGTTTTAGTTTGCAGGTTCTGCTTGGAGTTCGTGCTAGGCGGAGTTAGTCGGTCTTGGAGTCTGTTTTCAAGTCTTTTTTTTATTAGGTTGTCGTGCATTCGCATTCCTTTCATTTCGCTTTATGTGTAAGATATATATGAATGTTATATTTGAAATTTTGATATGTATTGATATTATTCGGTACAGGATTCTAGGGATAGTTGAACCCGTTGCATTTATGATTATTGTTCGATTTTCGGGATTAGGTATTTATGTTAGATGAACCAGTCATCGGTTTTGTATGTTTCAAGGCTTTGTGTGGCTTACTCTTTCTGCTTTCGCATTCTTGTTTTGATTTGTTCGGGGTCTAAGTTCCGCCCAGCTTAGGTGTGAGTGTGTTAGTCTCCCGTTCACCACTGTTTGGTCCATATACGGACTCTCCATTTTGTACGTAGATCGGACTTTGGTGCGGGGGATGTCGTGACCCACCGTGCGGGTGCTACAGATACCGGCACTTGCTGGGAGATTAGTGGGGAATGGGAGCTGCGACTTTTGGGGATTCATGGACCCCACTAGCCGTAATAAATATGGGACGCGTCCCGTGGGGTGGGATACATCAGTGGGGACAAGACCCCTGGTGGGTCGGTACACGGTAGCCAGGCGGACAATATCGTTGGGTGGGAAGGTACACCTCACCCAAAGACCTATTTCTAACCGGAAGAAAAAGGAGTAACTGATTGTACATGAGTGAACGAACGAATGATCATAAACAAATGAATGCATATTTTGTGATCACTAATGAATGAATAAATAATGCACACACGAGCAGAAGGTTGGAGAATTCGCCCACTCGCCGGGCTCACGTAATGACCTCATGAATATAATAAATAAAGGAATTGATGGTTATAATCCAGCGTGTTGTTTTCTTTGTTTTCACCCACTTGGGAAATGTTTCAAACCTCGCACAGGATTATAACTTGCATGTGTAACGCCCTGACTTTTCAGTCGTACAGGTATGACGTATGTGTTTACCAAATTACGTGAATTAATTATTTATAAGTGATTTATATATTTAATTTTATAATTAAATGTTAAATAATTATATCTTTAATTTTATTAATATTAAATTCATATTTAATTCGTTTACTTTGATTTTTATTTAAAAATGAAATTTAATTTTTGTTATTTAATATGGAATTTTATGAATTTGTAAATGCATTACTTATGAGTGTTATAATCGCTCTTCGTTCTTTTATGATTTGATATCGAAATTTCGTGAAATTTTAGTATGTTGTAGATTTATGTGTTATGAACATGACTTTATGCTCGTTTCATGTTTTCGAACTTGTTTGGCGTGGTAACGAATTTATTTTGTGTGTTGGAACCAAATCGGGGGTTAACGGGCAATTAGCGTACCCTTGGTTCCGTATGTTATATCTTGAGCGCGGGAACTCGGAATCAAGTTTCGTCAACTTCGCTGGACTCGTATCGACGATTCGGGTTCAATGAATCAAGCTTCATATTTTTCTAAGCCTATTTCAATCCCTGAAATTCAACCGAAAAATGAATAGACCACAAAACTGCCACATTTTACCATTTAAATCATAACTCTTACCATACATAACGAAATTAACCATGCTTGGACTTTTTAGAAACCTAACTCAACCCTCTATCATCTCCCACTCACCCCATACAGAACCACTCCAACCAAAGAGGAAAAACTCAGTCAATCTTCTGCATTCCAGTTCCACTTTTGCCACTCTACAAACCTTGAGATTTTTTAGCTCAAATCTCTATGGTAATATACATTCATTTATCATCATTTTGAGCCATGCATCCCTAATTTTGAGCTAGTATTGATGGAGTTTTGAGAAGATGAATGAATTGTTAGGTTATATTATGATTTCTTGATCTCATGGATTCCTTGATGATTTTGGTGGTTTTAAAGCATGAAAGTGATCATCTTAACTCCCTTATTTCATTTATGGACTTGTATTTTGTGGTAGTTGAGAATTGGTTGAGTTGTCATTAATGAAACTTGGAAGAAATTGAATGATTTGAACTCCTGTATCTCCTTGCTCACTTATGATGTCTTGGTAGTTGGTTTGGGTTTTAGTTTGAGACTGAATTATGGCATATTTAGAGCTGCTAATTACCTGATTATGTTGGGAGAAGAATGGACTTGGTTTATGCTCTTTTTTTCCCTGTTTTGCTGCGAATTTTTCTCTTACTCTGTTTGCAGGTCGAGGCCGCGCTCTCTTCAAGCTTATTTTCGTCGCGGTTGCGACTGCAAACTCATTTTGCTTCTGTAATAGGGTCGTGGCTGCGCCATTCTTGTGAAGGTTGGTGTCGCGGCCGCACCTGGGTGTGCTCCCTTTCGTTGCTGCTGTGATTTTTTTTATGCCTGTGTATGGCATTTAAGTTGTTGTTTGCATACCTGGTACATATATAGATATATATACATAATATTTGCATGCATGGTTGTGGTGTGCGTGTTTATTAATTGCATGTGACTGCATGTATATCATTATATATATATATATTGTGAATTACTTTTAATGCATGCATGTTTGTTAATTTTAATATATTTTGTTATAGACACATGCATGCATGCTATACGTAAATATAGATATATCTATATATATATTTAGATATGATATTATATGTTATTTAAATGCATGATTTATTATATATATTAAGTATTATTTAATTGATTTCAATTATAGAATTTAATTGTTATCTATTTCGCGTTATTTAATTTCCGACCACAACTTGAACGTTTTTATTTGTCTATTTTCGAATTGTAAACGTGAAATAGTACGTGTTATGATTGTTATATGAAATTCATGAATTGAATTGATATGAAATGTGAAATTATGAACTTGAATGAATTTGAACGCTTACTTGAATGAATGAATTGCTTGTTTATATATCTTAAAGGCATTAATCGTGTACATGAACATCTATATGACATAATATTATCTCTTATGCATATCATATCATACTCATTTCATTGGCGAGCGTCATATATGGTCATATTGAGTCTCACTTCACTCTCTTTTGTACAGATTCGGGTTTGGTCGGAGACGAGGGCGATCCTTGAGATTCGTGCTCTTCTTCTTTTGTCTTTTAAGGTTGGGTTTCTCTTCTAATAGCTAAAACGACCCGATATATCCCTTACGTGAAATGTTTTAAGCCAAAATAGTATATTTATATATCGAGTCTTTTAAGAGTAAATGATTTCAAACGTAAGCCTTTCTTTTATGAAACCATAACCTATGATTTGGCCTAGAGCATGTTATGAACACACGGGCCCTGGAACTTAGTGTATGTGGCTATCCGGGGAGCCAAGGGCCGACGGTGATCCCATATGCTAGTTCCAACTAAATTACGATGAAACCGACATCGTTCAGGAGTTTTGAAGAGGAAAGGCTAACCGGGCTTTTGAGGATTCGTGTACCTTACTAGCCATCATGTATGAGGTGGTTGGGCCTTGCAAACCTGTCCACCACCCGGAGGAAAAAGGTGTATATGTATGATTATGATCATGATATGATTGTGCACGAAAGATATATGTATGATAACAAATGAATCATGTTATGAATACACAAGGAGAAGGTTGGAGATTATGCACGCCCACTCGCCGGGCTTTAAAACTCGTGATTAAATATAAATGAATATGATAGTTATAATCCCGTAGATGTTCTTCTTGTTTTACTCACTTGGGAAATTTTGTAAAAACTTCATACGGGATTATTGCTTGCATGTATATGTTTAAATTCTGCGATATTTATACTTATGCCCTGTTTTATACCCACCAGTCTCCTATAGACTGAACCCGAATTGTTTTCAGTTGTGTTGTGCAGGTATGAGAGGAGCTATGCGGGAATTCGAGTTGGTGTGTCTCGCATTTGTTTCTAGCTTTTATTTTGGGTGTCACACACTCATATTTAAAATCATGACTTTTTTATATGACTGATGACTTGAGCGTACATGTTTTGAGCCGTGGTGGCGTCTAAATGTTGTAGATAATCTATTTTGGAGCTTGGTGGCTCGTTGTATATAATATATGTTAGTATTTGCTTTCGCATTTTCGTTATCACTCTCATTTGATATTATATTGGGTTTGTATGGTTTAAGTGTTAGTCCCTCCTAGCATAGCGTATGGGTTGTGTCCCCGTTCACCATGATTTGGCACGTGTATGGACTTTTCATTTCATATACGGGTCGGGTCTCGGTAAGGGGGGATGTGGTGCCTTAAGCTCGGGTGCTACAGCATGTGTGTATGTTTAAATTTCGTATTATTATTATATAAGCCCTGTTTTACACCCACCACTCTCTTAAAGACTGAACCCAGTTTATTTTCAGTTTTCTTGCAGGTTTTGGAGTGCTAGGCGGGATTCCGGGTCCGTAGAGTCATGAGAAGTTGTGTATAGTTTACTTTTATGTTACACTCATATCACTTGCATTGTTATTACGATTATGAATGCCTGCAAGCGCTTTAATGTTTAAATTTGGAGCCTGTAAGCTTATTGACTATGTTAACCAACGTTATTGCTTCCGCTCATGTTTCTTTAACCTGCACTTGGTTCTTTTATTGCTTATTTGGTTTCAGAAGTTAGCTCCCGCCTAGCATAGCGAGTGAGTGAGTCCCCGTTCGCTCGGATCTGGCACGTGTATTATAACACCCCGATTTTCAGTTATTCAGGTACGCACGACAAGTGTGAGTTTTCGAGGGTTAGGATTTATTTTAATTCTTTCGTTTATTAATTTCCTACAATTCATGAAAATTATATGAATTATATTTCAACCTGCTTACGTGAAAATATGTGAAAGTGTTGTTAATTCATGAATTATTGTATGATTCGTAATTTCTTGATACGTGAATTAATTTTCGAACATGTCTTATTTGATTAATTGTCTTTAATTGATCATTTCGCATAACCTGAGAATTATTATATGATTTATTTCTCATTGAGACGTGAAAAAATTGCCGAACGTGACTTAATTGCCTATGTGTCCTTAATTGATTTTCATTCAAATTAAAGGACTTTATTGCATGAACCATTCTTGGCCTTAATTTATTGGTTTCCATAATTTAAAGACTTAATTGCACTAATGTGAATTGGATTTATTTGATCATATTTCATGAGATAGAACCCAATTGCATTGCTTAAATTTCTTGAGGACCAAGTGGCAATTTCCCTTCCTTTCTCCCACCTTTGATCGGTACATTATATATATACACATATGCATACCTTATTTTCTTTATTTCATTCATGAGACAAGCTCAAGATATCCCTTTTCTCTCCCTCTCCACTTCGGTTGTTACAACAAGCAAGGGACAAAGGATTTCTCCCATCATTCTCCAAGAAATCAAGCTCTAGACCTCTCTTCTCTCTTTTCCTCTTCATCTCCTCCATCTTCAAGGTAAGGTCATGCATATATCTTTGGTAATTCATGAGGTTTGGTTAGGGTTAGAAATTCTTTTGGATACCATGATTTAATATGAAGCTTGTATGATGATTTGACTTGATTTTATACAATTATAACTTGAATTCATGAGTTTGGAGCATGATTGATCATTTGATTTCATATTGATTCCATGAAAGATTCCTATGATTTAAGCATGTTATATTGGTTTTAATGTGATCTAAATGATATATATGAGTTATATGCATGATATATGTTGATTTGGAGTGATTTAATTGCTTTGGAGTGGATTGGGAGCCAAAATTCGTGATTACCCTGTTTTTCCCGAAGCTTTTGCTACTGCTGGAGTGGTGGTCGAGCCCGCCACCGTTTCGTGACCATTTTGGTAGCGGCCGCGATCAACAACTCGAGAACTGGCCATTTTTCAGTCGCGGCCGCGACTGATTTTCAGTGCAATTTTGTCACGGCCACGACTCCCTTGTCCGAACTCCATTTGACCTGATTTTTGAACCCCCAGAAACCCCTTGAAGTCTCGAATATTCTTCAATTAGAATCACCTCAGTATCTTTTCTAGTTTCTGAGATATGATCAATTCTTTTTGGTGTCGCCACTTTACCGGAAAACTACATTCATCCCACTTTGGGCGTATGCCATTTTCACCTCGCTTTTGAACCAGAAAACGAGCCATATATCATTGGAAAGGTCTTTGAGTATAGTTTCATATCCAAGAAGAAAAACTCAATTCCAACTTTTATAACTCAAGATATTCCAATATTCCTATAGCGTGTACGTTTCCAAATATTGTTAGGTTTTGGCCAACTTCACCAAAACCTCTCTTCTTGCTTTCCTTTCACTGTCTTGGCTCCCATATGTGAATTATATGATATATTGGCTTGATTAATTGATAATATATGATATATTTTTCTAAATTTATGAATTTTATATTATGAATTCATTGTGTAAACTTGAAAAGAAAGTGTAAATGTTTAAGTGCTACATTGTGACTCTCTTTGCAACAAATGCATTCCTTATGTGTTTAATGGATTCCATTCACCTTGAATTGATATAAATGCTTTGATAAAAATGTGTTATGAATATGTGGTATTATGTAATGCCTTTTGCTAAGAAAATCTAATATGGATATGAGCTATATGTACATGAATTGCATTTCTTATTTGCATAAACATTGAATGAATTGAACATTGAACTAATAAACGATAATGAATGAAAGAATGATAATGAATGAGCATGATTTATTCATGCATGGAGTAATTGAATCATTTATATATCTAAGTGGCTTTATTTGTGCATATGAAAATCCGCATGAGACATTGTAAACTCTTACGCATGTCATACCACGCCAATGCATCGTCGTGCCTCATATGTGGTTCATTTAGAGTCTTGAGTCTCACAAATGCACCGTGTTGTCTTTTGTACAGTTTTCTCTAGGGCGGAGACGTACCGGGTTCATAGGATATTTTCAAGTCTTCTTGTCTTCTTGGTTTTGTTTGGTAAAAGGCGTACAAGTGGGTTTCTCTACTATTTAGTTAAATGACCCTATATACATCCAACGTGTAAAGATTTTAGCCAAAATTTATTATATGTATAGAGTCGTTTCAAGAGTAAATTATTGCAACCTAAATCCTTTATTTTATGAACCCTACCCAATGTTTTGGCGAGAATGAATGAATGAATGCACAGAATGGGGCCCAGGGACTTAGGGTGAGTGGCTATCCGGGGAGGCATGGGCCGACGGTGATCCCTCAGACTAGTTCCAACCAATGTATTGCGTAACTGGACCTCATTAGGAGTTAGCGAGGAATGGACGCTGAGCGCCATCTGGGGAGTCATGTAACCCCTTTTGGTCAATGAAGGAGGTGGCCGGGTCTTGCTAACCAGTCCACCAACCGGAGGAAAAAGGTGTAAGTGATCATGATTGTGCACAAAGAAAGAAAGTAATGCATGAAAAGAAAGAAAGAAAGACTGTTTAAAGAATTACACAAGGTGTTGGTTAGAGACAATGCACGCCCACTCACCGGGCCAAGAAAGACCTAATGGAAATTGGTTGTTATAATCCCCTTTGATGATTTCTTTATCTCGCCCACTTGGAAAATATTTCGAAAACCTCAAATCGGATTATAACTTGCTTGTGAATGTTTAAATATTGTTTTATATTATACTTAAGCCCTGTTTTATACCCACCAGTCTCCCATAGACTGAACCTAACTTTGTTTTCAGTTCTTTTGCAGGTTTTGGAGTGCTAGGTGGGATTTTGGGTCTGTCGATTTCTGTGATTAAGTCCGAGTCACACCACACACATTTTGTATATTGATTAAGTTTTACAATAAACGTATGAATTGTTATGATTTCATTTTATTTATTGTTGATTATGGATTATGGATTAATGTAATTGTTATGGTACGGGAAAGAATTGTATACATTTGATATAAACCCTACTTGATTAGTAACATAGTTACCTATGCTTTCGTTTATATTTTATGCATTGAATGATGTGGTTTGGAGGTTAGTCCCACCTAGCTAGATTTTTTTTTTTATTTGTCTCCCGTTCGCTATAGTTTGGTTCATATATGGGTTGTCCATCTCATATGTGGATTGGGCTATAGTGTGGAGATGTGGCATGTTTGCGCTTCGGGTGCTACATCTTAAGTGGTATCAGAGCCCAGTTGCAAAACCGCGGTTCTTGTGTTGTATCTTGTGAGTCTAAGTAGTACGGCATAGGATTATTTGATAATGTGAGAGTTGTGCATTCTATGTGAACTTACTTGAATCTATTTGAACTATTGGAACTGCTTGATAATTTGTGCATTGCATTAATTCTTGGTACTAATTGTTGATTGATTGATTTCACGTTGCTTGAATTATTTGTCGCGTTTTGCATCAATCCTTGTCTTTGGCATCAAGTATGTGGCATGAGCATATATTAACCACATGCGTTTATTTTCAAAATGAGTTGTGATTCACAGGATACAAAGATAACATCAAACCACGGCCAATTTCTACCACAACAATGAACAATTTTCAGCCCTACTTTTAACCATGGAAGGTGTAGGGAACGTACCGGGATTTCATGCAGGAAGGCAGGTTCGTGATCTTTCTTAACCAGGACTATGACTCGAGTGGTTGAAACCGGGATAGATGATCAAATTCCTGAGAAGGGTTGCAAGTTTGTGGAATTAAATGGAGAGATAGGACACAATGAATGGAAATGATAAAGAAAAGGCAAAGAACGGTGGGAAGGAAAATTTCGCGTTCAAAGATAGTTTGGTGAAATTTGGAAGACCGTGGGAAGCAGGAGATGATCAATAAAGATTGAAGTAGACATGTGATGTGAAGTGAAAGACAACATACCAGATTAAAGTAATCATTACTACGGTGATAGGTTCAATGTATTCATAAGCACGTGCATCATATGTTGCATTAATTTAATTTGGACTTTTCTTTACGTATGTTATTATAATTCTTATTCGAGATTGTACATTTGATGTGCCAAGTACACTGTTTAAATTATTTAAATTCCTTTATTTATTGCGTTCCTTTAATTAATGTAATTGTTCCGAGGTGATACGTCTTTAAATAATTACGAGTGTGATACGTGCTTTGGAATTTTAACCCAACATGCATTACTTAGTGTTTAATTGTTAGGATACTCTTCTGTTTATCCATTTTATGTTCCATGATCGCGTCAACTTGAGTCTTACTGAATCAAGGGGGGAAAAGGAATATTTCTATGTCATCCGTCATCACTCTTTTGCAATTGCGAATATTCAGTGTTATTCGAAGTCCGGTTGTATTCTAAGAATTCACGGTTACCCATTGATCCATGATTTTTGTAACGCCCCGACTTTTCGGACGTAAAGGTAGAGCGTATGTGTTTACCTAATTGCGCGAATTAATTGTTTTTACGTGTTTTATATTTAATTTTATAATAATTGTTATTATTTTATTATATTATACAATATTATTTTACTTTAATATTATAAATTTATATATATATGTCTCGTATTTACATATATAATTATATATGTTTAATTATTATTATTATTAATTTAATGATTATGCTAATTATATGTTATGTTAATTAATCATGTTTTAATTAATTAATTGATTCTTTATATATATATATTACACGTACAATATATATAATATTGCATGAAATTTTATTTATGCATGCCAATTATAATTTTTGCATGGAGAATTTAATTATGCATGCAACCTAATATATTTATGCATGAAATTATAATATATGCATGGGAGTATATTTTGTATGGAATTTTAAATTTGTGCATGAATTGTTTGGAATGCGTATGTTATCCATTTTGGTGCTTCGTTCTTATATGATATGATATCAAATTGCTACGATTTTGTAATATGTTGTACGTACATGTGTTATGAACATGATTTTATACTCAATTTATGTTTTTGAATTCATTTGTTATGTTAATGAATTAAATTTTAATTGAGGAACCAAAACGGGAGCTAACGAGCACTTAGCGTACCCTTGGTTCCGAATTTAATATCTTGAGCTCGGGAACTCGGATTCGAGTTCCGTCAACTCCGCTGAACTCGTAACGAAAATTCGAGTTTAGTAAACTTAGCCTTATAATTTTCCGAATTCATTTGAAACTCCGAAATCCAACCGAAAAACGAAACGGAGACCAACTTGACCTTGTTGCACTAATTGAGCCATATCTCATCCAAACCATAACCAAAGTAACCATAGTTTGATTCATTTAAACCCTAACTCAACCACCTATCTAGATATTTTAGGCCTTGACCGAGATTATCATCACACCATCCCCAAACTTCAGCCAAAGCTACTGCACCTCCTGACAGTCCCGTAACCCTTCAATTTTGGAGATTTTTGGAGTTCGATTCTCATCCAAACTTCGTTCAATCATCAAGGTAAGTTAAGGGTTGAATTATATGTTTAATTCTGTTCGTTTTCATCCTTTCATTCACAAGTTTGAGCATGGTTTCATCCATTTATGGCCATTTTACCGAAAATGAAGGTTTTGAGGAAAATTTTTGATCTTCTTCGATTCCTAACGGTTTTGATCGATTCCAAGCCTGAGATTAATTGTTCTAACATCCTTATATCAATTATGATCATTGCTTTCGTGTTTGTTGAGAAATATATGAGAGATCAATTATGACAATTTTCAGAAAATTCACTTCAAGGTCACGTATGCTTCTATGCTTTGATTGATCATGTTTGGAACTGATTTACTTGTGGATTATATGATATTTTGCTGCGTATTTGTTGGCTCTTTGGACCTGATCTGAGTCGCATGAGTTGAGAGCTAGCATGCCCTGTTTTTCCCGCAACCTTGCTCTGTTTTTGGCGTGAGAAACTGTTGTCAAACTGCTGTGATTTTCTTCCTCCTTGTTGCTGTCCATTTCGTGAGTTTGTGGTGTGTGTTCATGTTGAGTTTGTGTTGCATTGTGTACCTTGTATTGCTGCTTGTGTTGCCTTTGTTCTTGCTGGAGTTGGATGCTCTGTTTCTTCGCCATTTTGCTGCTAACAAGGCTGTCGCTGTTGCACGACACGGGGGTGTCGATTTTTGCCTTTCCAGCAGACACGGGGGTGCAAACTGGGTATGGGAATTCTGTACCGAGACACGGGCGTGTCTCGGTCTAGGTTTGGAGGGTGACACGGGGGTGTCACCCCATTTTCTCTGAATGATTGGCCGCGTTACAGGGCCTGTTGCTGCTGCTGTTTTCCTACGTCTCCTTCTTCTTCTTTGCGTGTTGCTGGGCTGCTGGATGTTGTGCTGTGTATTGTGTGTTAGTGTGTATGCATGAGAGTGTTGTAGTGTGAGTATTGCATGTGTATAATATATAAATATGCATGCATGGCTGTAAATATATATATGTAGTATGTTTGTAATTCATGCATGCATGTGTGTGTGGTTGTACGTGTATATATATGTATATAGTATATATATTGTATATTATATACTATATGTTATTATATATATATTATATTATATATTATATATTTATTATATATATATTTTATATATTATATGATTTAATTTAATTATTGAAATTAATTGATTTCTATTTCGCGTATTTAACTTACTGACTTTTGATTGAACGTTTATTTACTTTATTCCTAAATGTGAATATGAATATTATATGTGTTGTGCTTCTTAAATGAATTTTAGATTAATTGATATGCATTATAATTGTTTTAAATATTATGAATTTATGAATATTGTAAATTTATGAATTTATGAATATTATGAATGATATGAATTCATGAAATTATGAATTTATGAACTTATGAAATTGAATGAAATGTATGAACGAATGAATGATTATATGTTTTAAATTCCTTAATCGTGCACATGAACATTTTTATAATATAACATGATCATTTATGCATTCATGTCATATGCACTTCATTGCCGAGCGTCATATGTGGTCATTGCGTCTCATACCTTTTCTTTTGCACAGATTCGGGTTTGGTCGGAGACGAGGGCGAGCATTGAGACGCTTACGCCTTTATTTTGCTTTGGTAAAGGTGGGTTTTTCTTCTATTAGTTAAAACAACCCTATAAATCCCCTATGTGCAAAGTTTTAAGCCAAAATAATATATTTATATAAATCGAGTCATTTTGGGTAAATAATTTCAAATGTATGACCCCTTTTTTAATTGCGAAACCCTACCTTATGTTTTGGCGAGACACATTTATTATTTATTACAGAACGGGCCCCGGGACTTAGTATATGTGGCTAACCGAGGAAGCAAGGGCTGACGGGGATCCCATATACTAGTTCCAACCAAACTACGGTGATACCGGCCCTCGCTAGGAGTTTTAGCGAGGAATGGGAGCTGAGTGCCTTTGGGGGATTCATGTACCCCCATTGGCCATTGATTTATTCGGTGGTCAAGTCTAGCTAACTTGTCCACCACTCGGAGGAAGAAGGTGTATATGTATGATTATGATCATTTATGTATGTGCACGAAAGATATGTATGACAACCATTAATTATGATATGATTACACGAGGAGAAGGTTGGAGATTGTGCACGCTCACTCGCCGAGCTTAAACCCTTATGAACAATTATGAATGAATATGAACGCCGTAATCCCGTTGATGTTTTCTATTGTTTTAACCGCTTGGTAAATTCTTATCAAACTTCACACGGGATTAGGGCATGCATGTATGTGTTTAATTTATGCGATATTATATATCTTATGCCCCGTTTTTATACCCACCAGTCTCTTTTAGACTGAACCCGGTTGTTTTCAGTTGTTTTGTGCAGGTATAGGAGTGCTAGGCGGGGATACAAGTCGTCTAGGTCTTGCATTTATGTTGAGCACTTCTTTTCAGTCTCATATTCATACTCTTGTTACTACTTTTGTATCTGATCCTACTATAGATTGGAGCGTTATGATTTTGTAGGCCGTGGGTGCCGTTGAATATTTGAATGCTCTTGTATATCTATTTTGGAGCTGGTTAGCTCATTGTATGTATGCTATGTAGTTCTTGCTTCCGCGACTTTCTTTAACTCTGATTTTATGATTCCTGCACTGATTGGTTTAAGGGTTAGTCCCGCCTAGCATAGCGTGTGTGTTGTGTCCCCGTTCGCCGTAGATTTGGCACGTGTATGGACTTCCATTTCATATACGGGTCGGGTCTCGGTGCGGGGGATGTGGTACCTTACGCTCGGGTGCTACATCCTTAAGTGGTATCAGAGCTTAGGGTTGCAAAACCCGGGCTCTAGTGTCGTGTTGAGTCAGTTAGGTCGTTCGGCTTTAGGAACAACTTGTCAATGTGTTGCATATGCATTGTTTACGTGCTTGTGTGTTCTAAATCTTGAATTTTGATTGAATTAATTGCATTTGCATGCATGGACTAAAGATAGCATGCATTTTAGTGTTTCTTGAACAGGATGCCTCCACGTAAACATAGTGAGAGATCTCCCGGACATAGTCGTCATCATGATCGATCCCCTACGCCTCCACCCCAACCACCAGCACCACCGATGGATATCGGGAATTTTATGGAAGCAGTTTTCAACTATGTCGAGCATAGAAGGGCTCAAGCTCTCCCACCGCAACCGGCAGAACAACAAGCTCCTCCATCAAACCATAATAACAATAGAGACCCTCATGAGGTGTTTCTGAGTTACAACCCCCCTCGATTTTCTGGTCCTATCGATGATGCGGCCTCGGAGGGTTGGTTGATTCGAGTAGAGAGGATACCTGGAATCCGACAGTCTTCTATGCAAGGGGAGGAAATTAAAAAGAAGGATCCGGTTGTTAGAGCTCCTATGGGAAGAGGATCCGGATCGAATTTGGGAAAGAGGCCGATGATTCAAGCTAGTCCGCCTCCTAAGGGTCCATTTAAGAAACCTCGGTTTGGAGGACGAGGTTCTGGAACAAGTTCAGAAAAGCGACCTTTGGCTCAAGTTACTTCCCCTCCCAAGGGTCCGTTTAAGAAGCCAAGATTGGGAGGACCAACTCCACCGGTTCCAATAGCTTTGCCTGCACCAACAAGGGATCAACAACGTCCGAGTGAAGCACGATTGGCTCAAGCTCCTTGTACACATTGTGGAGGACCAACTCATAATTATTACAACTGTCGGAGGAGGTTGAATTTGTGCTTTATATGTGGAAAAGCTGACCATAGGGCGGATACTTGTCCCTACAAAGACCCCGAATATCAACGACGAGTTCAAAGGCCAAAGATCCCAGCTCGTGCTTACGCCATCGAAGGTGAAGAGCGAGGTACAGAGATTGATCCCACAGCCGCGGAAGAAGGTACCCTATGCATACATAACATGAGCATACATACACTCTTTGATTCGAGTGTCACGCATTCCTTATTTCTTGTGACTTAGTTGCTATTCTGTGCTTGCCTGTTATTTGCTTTTTCTTCTTGTTATTTGGTAAGTTCGCCACTGGGTGGTAGTCTTCAGACAGATCAGTTGATTTGGGAGTGTTCAGATTTGATTGAAGGGAAAGATTATCCGGCTGGTTTGGAAGAGTTTAAGGATTTAATTAGAGGTATTACTCAAAGTTGGATATATACGGCCAAGTTCGTCCCATTTGGGGTGCTCCGGCTGCTTTATGGTATTTGGATCAGTTGTGGTAATCTTCCTCGATGACATCTTAGTTTATTTGAGAATTCCGGAGGATCATGTTAGGCACCTCAGGATTGTGTTGGATACTTAAGAGAGCATCGGATTGTATGTTCAGTTTTACGAAGGCGAGTTTTGATTTGATCAGGTAGCATTCCTGGGTCATATTATTTCAAAGGAGGGTTTGGGATGTGTGTCGATGCAAAATGGAAGAGTAATCACTTATGCCTCAAGGAAATTGAAAGAGCATGAACAGGACTACCTCACTCATGATTTGGAGTTTGTGGCAGTGATCTTTGCTTTGGGTAAGCTGAGACACTATCTCCATGGAATTTCGTTCGAGGTCTTTCCTAATTACAAGAGTTTCTAATACTTATTCTCACATAAAGAATGGAACAAGAGACAACGGCATTGGATGGAACTCTTGGCGGATCATGAGTGAAAGTGGGAAATTGGAGATGAGAATGAGTTGTTCAGACTGAGGACTAGTATTTGGAATATGACGGGTCGACCAGATCTTAAACAGAGGCTATATGATGCTCAGAGGAATAATTCCGAGGTTCAGAAATTAGCTGATTCCGAGTGTCCGTTTGGGTTGATGATACGGGACTTCCAAGATTCAAGAATAGGGTTGTTGGCCCGAAAGAATTAAACAGGATTATTCTTGAGGAAGCCATCGGTCAGGGTATTCGCTACATCCCGGAGGGAACAAGAGGTATAAGGATCTTAAGCGAATTTTATTGATGGAATGGATGAGAACAGGATGTTATCAGCTTTATGAAACACTGCATGACTTGTCCAGCGGTTAAGGCGGAACATCAAAAGCCATCGGGGCTACTTCGATCATTGCCTATCCCGGATAGGAAGTGGTTAAAATTAATGGCAGGGAACAGGCAGTAATAAATGAAGACGATTAAAGGTGAGAGACCTGAAGGAGAATTACGGTAAGGAAATTTTCGAAGCTGTGACATCAGCTCTGTTGGAGGTAAACGAATACAACCCGAGTGGACGATACATTATTTCAGAAATGTGGAACTACAAGGAAGGTAGAAGAGCTAACCTGAAAGAAGGTGTTGAGGTTTTATTGAAGCAATTCTATTGATGGGATTTGGGGTATCGTGGATAGGTGGACAAAATCCGCTCATTTTCTTACGATCAGAATGTTCGATAACTGAATAAGTTGGCCAAGAGATACAATGATGAGATTATCAGGCTCCAGGGTGTACTTGTTAGTATTGTCTCGAATCGGGATCTCAGGTTTACTTCAAGGTTATGACAAGAATTGCAGAAGTGTTTGGGAACAAGGCTTCAATTCAGCACAGCTTTCCATCCTCAGACCGACAGACAATCAGAAAGGTTGATTAAGTATCTAGAGGATCTGTGGAGAGCATGTGCATTGGACTTTCATAGCTCGTGAAATGAACAGTTACGGATAATTGAGTTTGTTTACTACAACGGTTATCAAGCCTCGATTGAAATGGTCCCTTATGAAGCTCCTTATGGACGTAAATATCGATTACCGTTGTTCTTGGACTTGGAGAAATGGAAATGGGACCAAGCAAGAAGGGATTAAAAGAGGGGAAAAGAAGGAAAAACCCCCTAAGGCTGTACAAGAGGCTATTGATAAGATTCAGATAATTAGACAACAGATGAAGGCTGCTCAGGATCGACAAAAGATTTATGCAGGTCTACGGAGGAAGAAATTGGAGGTTGAGATTGGAGATAAGGTTTTCCCAAAGGCTTTCCCACGAAGAGGATTCTCAAGGATTGGACGAGGAGGAAAATTAAACACTTGCTCCGAAAGTATTCTCGAGATGAATCCGAGGTTCTATCGGTTGAAGAAGTGGAATCAGAACCGGATCTCGCCTTCGTTCAGAAGCCGATTAAGCTATGGGATCGAAAATTTCAGGGACTCGAGATCGGCGTATTCCACGAGTCAAGAGTCTGTGGAGAAGTGGTATAACCGAAGAGGCTACGTGGGAAACGGAAGACAAGATGAAAAGGTTTCATCCTGAGTTAATTCCGAGCGAGCAGTGAATCCGAGGACGGATTCTTTTAAGGGGGAGAGATTGTAACGCCCCGACTTTTCGGACGTAAAGGTAGAGCGTATGTGTTTACCTAATTGCGCGAATTAATTGTTTTTACGTGTTTTATATTTAATTTTATAATAATTGTTATTATTTTATTATACTATACAATATTATTTTACTTTAATATTATAAATTTATATATATATGTCTCGTATTTACATATATAATTATATATGTTTAATTATTATTATTATTAATTTAATGATTATGCTAATTATATGTTATGTTAATTAATCATGTTTTAATTAATTAATTGATTCTTTATATATATATATTACACGTACAATATAAATAATATTGCATGAAATTTTATTTATGCATGCCAATTATAATTTTTGCATGGAGAATTTAATTATGCATGCAACCTAATATATTTATGCATGAAATTATAATATATGCATGGGAGTATATTTTGTATGGAATTTTAAATTTGTGCATGAATTGTTTGGAATGCGTATGTTATCCATTTTGGTGCTTCGTTCTTATATGATATGATATCAAATTGCTACGATTTTGTAATATGTTGTACGTACATGTGTTATGAACATGATTTTATACTCAATTTATGTTTTTGAATTCATTTGTTATGTTAATGAATTAAATTTTAATTGAGGAACCAAAACGGGAGCTAACGAGCACTTAGCGTACCCTTGGTTCCGAATTTAATATCTTGAGCTCGGGAACTCGGATTCGAGTTCCGTCAACTCCGCTGAACTCGTAACGAAAATTCGAGTTTAATAAACTTAGCCTTATAATTTTCCGAATTCATTTGAAACTCCGAAATCCAACCGAAAAACGAAACGGAGACCAACTTGACCTTGTTGCACTAATTGAGCCATATCTCATCCAAACCATAACCAAAGTAACCATAGTTTGATTCATTTAAACCCTAACTCAACCACCTATCTAGATATTTTAGGCCTTGACCGAGATTATCATCACACCATCCCCAAACATCAGCCAAAGCTACTGCACCTCCTGACAGTCCCGTAACCCTTCAATTTTGGAGATTTTTGGAGTTCGATTCTCATCCAAACTTCGTTCAATCATCAAGGTAAGTTAAGGGATGAATTATATGTTTAATTCTGTTCGTTTTCATCCTTTCATTCACAAGTTTGAGCATGGTTTCATCCATTTATGGCCATTTTACCGAAAATGAAGGTTTTGAGGAAAATTTTTGATCTTCTTCGATTCCTAACGGTTTTGATCGATTCCAAGCCTGAGATTAATTGTTCTAACATCCTTATATCAATTATGATCATTGCTTTCGTGTTTGTTGAGAAATATATGAGAGATCAATTATGACAATTTTCAGAAAATTCACTTCAAGGTCACGTATGCTTCTATGCTTTGATTGATCATGTTTGGAACTGATTTACTTGTGGATTATATGATATTTTGCTGCGTATTTGTTGGCTCTTTGGACCTGATCTGAGTCGCATGAGTTGAGAGCTAGCATGCCCTGTTTTTCCCGCAACCTTGCTCTGTTTTTAGCGTGAGAAACTGCTGTCAAACTGCTGTGATTTTCTTCCTCCTTGTTGCTGTCCATTTCGTGAGTTTGTGGTGTGTGTTCATGTTGAGTTTGTGTTGCATTGTGTACCTTGTATTGCTGCTTGTGTTGCCTTTGTTCTTGCTGGAGTTGGATGCTCTGTTTCTTCGCCATTTTGCTGCTAACAAGGCTGTCGCTGTTGCACGACACGGGGGTGTCGATTTTTGCCTTTCCAGCAGACACGGGGGTGCAAACTGGGTATGGGAATTCTGTACCGAGACACGGGCGTGTCTCGGTCTAGGTTTGGAGGGTGACACGGGGGTGTCACCCCATTTTCTCTGAATGATTGGCCGCGTTACAGGGCCTGTTGCTGCTGCTGTTTTCCTACGTCTCCTTCTTCTTCTTTGCGTGTTGCTGGGCTGCTGGATGTTGTGCTGTGTATTGTGTGTTAGTGTGTATGCATGAGAGTGTTGTAGTGTGAGTATTGCATGTGTATAATATATAAATATGCATGTATGGCTGTAAATATATATATGTAGTATGTTTGTAATTCATGCATGCATGTGTGTGTGGTTGTACGTGTATATATATGTATATAGTATATATATTGTATATTATATACTATATGTTATTATATATATATTATATTATATATTATATATTTATTATATATATATTTTATATATTATATGATTTAATTTAATTATTGAAATTAATTGATTTCTATTTCGCGTATTTAACTTACTGACTTTTGATTGAACGTTTATTTACTTTATTCCTAAATGTGAATATGAATATTATATGTGTTGTGCTTCTTAAATGAATTTTAGATTAATTGATATGCATTATAATTGTTTTAAATATTATGAATTTATGAATATTGTAAATTTATGAATTTATGAATATTATGAATGATATGAATTCATGAAATTATGAATTTATGAACTTATGAAATTGAATGAAATGTATGAACGAATGAATGATTATATGTTTTAAATTCCTTAATCGTGCACATGAACATTTTTATAATATAACATGATCATTTATGCATTCATGTCATATGCACTTCATTGCCGAGCGTCATATGTGGTCATTGCGTCTCATACCTTTTCTTTTGCACAGATTCGGGTTTGGTCGGAGACGAGGGCGAGCATTGAGACGCTTACGCCTTTATTTTGCTTTGGTAAAGGTGGGTTTTTCTTCTATTAGTTAAAACAACCCTATAAATCCCCTATGTGCAAAGTTTTAAGCCAAAATAATATATTTATATAAATCGAGTCATTTTGGGTAAATAATTTCAAATGTATGACCCCTTTTTTAATTGCGAAACCCTACCTTATGTTTTGGCGAGACACATTTATTATTTATTACAGAACGGGCCCCGGGACTTAGTATATGTGGCTAACCGAGGAAGCAAGGGCTGACGGGGATCCCATATACTAGTTCCAACCAAACTACGATGATACCGGCCCTCGCTAGGAGTTTTAGCGAGGAATGGGAGCTGAGTGCCTTTGGGGGATTCATGTACCCCCATTGGCCATTGATTTATTCGGTGGTCAAGTCTAGCTAACTTGTCCACCACTCGGAGGAAGAAGGTGTATATGTATGATTATGATCATTTATGTATGTGCACGAAAGATATGTATGACAACCATTAATTATGATATGATTACACGAGGAGAAGGTTGGAGATTGTGCACGCTCACTCGCCGAGCTTAAACCCTTATGAACAATTATGAATGAATATGAACGCCGTAATCCCGTTGATGTTTTCTATTGTTTTAACCGCTTGGTAAATTCTTATCAAACTTCACACGGGATTAGGGCATGCATGTATGTGTTTAATTTATGCGATATTATATATCTTATGCCCCGTTTTTATACCCACCAGTCTCTTTTAGACTGAACCCGGTTGTTTTCAGTTGTTTTGTGCAGGTATAGGAGTGCTAGGCGGGGATACAAGTCGTCTAGGTCTTGCATTTATGTTGAGCACTTCTTTTCAGTCTCATATTCATACTCTTGTTACTACTTTTGTATCTGATCCTACTATAGATTGGAGCGTTATGATTTTGTAGGCCATGGGTGCCGTTGAATATTTGAATGCTCTTGTATATCTATTTTGGAGCTGGTTAGCTCATTGTATGTATGCTATGTAGTTCTTGCTTCCGCGACTTTCTTTAACTCTGATTTTATGATTCCTACACTGATTGGTTTAAGGGTTAGTCCCGCCTAGCATAGCGTGTGTGTTGTGTCCCCGTTCGCCGTAGATTTGGCACGTGTATGGACTTCCATTTCATATACGGGTCGGGTCTCGGTGCGGGGGATGTGGTACCTTACGCTCGGGTGCTACAATTTTGGTTTATTCGGGAGTTTGCTCAGGATCGAGAGAACTTGTCGTTCGCGTGTTTCCATGTTTCCCTCGATCATCATAGAAAAGTTTTGAGCATGTGGACAATCCAATCTGAACTTCGATGGAATTTTCTCCACTTCATTCATCGAGTGTTACTCCGATCGGGTTTGGCTTGAAACAAGTGAAGAAGAAATAATTGGTGGGCAAAGTGTGGGTTTAAAAAGGAAAGATGAAATATCGAGGCTTGGGGAAAGTAGAACTGGAGGATGGGACAAAGAAAGTAGGTTGCAAATCCTACCAATAGCTTTAAAATAAATGTGAGAAGATTACCGGACAATTGGCATGATTGGAACCATTTACACCAAGGAAGTTAGGTTGAAGAGATCGAGAATCTTTAATTTAAGAGATGAGGTCACGAGCCCAAAGGATAAGAATAGAAATTCTTAAGGGGGGAGAGTCGCCCGGGAGATAATTTTGGGAATAATTTTAAAAAGTGTAAGTGCTTCAAGAGCTGGAAACGGATATTCAAGAAAGGAGGGGAGATTTAGTATTCGATTCAATTTTAAACCGAGATGGATGAAGTTGAGAATAATATTAGGAGAAGCAGGTACTTCAAGAGATGAAGATATAGATTCAAGAAATGCATAGGAATCGACTCGACAAGACGAGGAAAAATATAATTAATGGTAACTTCGGTTGCATGATCAACGCCGTTAATTTCTTACGACGGGGCTCTACAAACTCAATCTTCCAAGGTTGCCAGGATAGTGTTTTGTGTACCATGTCCCATGCCTTGAAGAATTTCAAGAATTGGTAAGGAGAGTATTGGGTAAGGAAACTCGATCGGATTACTATATTTTGTGATGGAAGGAATGCTATGAAGATTAAAGGCTTCGATTGAGGAATAAAGATCGAGTTGATATTGAAATATATATACACATCGGGCATTTCGAGGCATGGTATTTTGGTTAGAAAAAATTCCAACCAAAGAATTAAGTGTTGAGTCAGATCACTACAATGGAAAATTTTCAAGCAACGGTAAACGGTACATCAATCATCCATGGCATATGCATACATGTAACTTAAATTTGAATAATTTTATGATGCCAAGTACTTTGATCGTTGGTTGTATTAATTGCTTTTGTATGATTGCTATTTGGTGTATTTGGTATCTCTACCTACCTCTTGCGTGATGCTTGTGTGAGTGTTTATTTAAATGTTCCTCTGGGTTCTCTCGTTGTCTGTCTGAGAGACGGGGTTCTCTCGTTGCTTGCTTGAGAGACGGGGTTCTTTCATTGTTGCTTTCTACCTGTTGAACTTGTTTTAGTGGAAGTTTAGATTTTTTTTCGGGTGTTTAACCTTCGGTGAGTTAAGGGTCGTGACTTAACCGTAATTGAAGACCCCGAATTGCTTGAAGACCTTTTCCAAACTAATTCCTAACGGGGAGTTGCTAACCCGCGTGGGATGAACACGGGAGAGATGTTAACAGTCCAAAACTGGAGGCAATGGACCTGGGGACCAGGTCCTCTTAAGGGGAAGAGATTGTAACGCCCCGATTTTCAGTTATTCAGGTACGCACGACACGTGTGAGTTTTCGAGGGTTAGGATTTATTTTAATTCTTTCGTTTATTAATTTCCTACACTTAATGAAATTATATGAATTATATTTCAACCTGCTTACGTGAAAATATGTGAAAATGTTGTTAATTCGTGAATTATTATATGATTCGTAATTTCTTGATACGTGAATTAATTTTCGAACATGTCTTATTTGATTAATTGTCTTTAATTGATCATTTCCCATAACCTGAGAATTATTATATGATTTATTTCTCATTGAGACGTGAAATAATTGTCGAACGTGACTTAATTGCCTATGTGTCCTTAATTGATTTTCATTCAAATTAAAGGACTTTATTGCATGAACCATTCTTGGCCTTAATTTATTGGTTTCCATAATTTAAGGACTTAATTGCACTAATGTGAATTGGATTTAGTTGATCATATTTCATGAGATAGAACCCAATTGCTTTGCTTAAATTTCTTGAGGACCAAGTGGCAATTTCCCTTCCTTTCTCCCACCTTTGATCGGTACATTATGTACATACACATATACATACCTTATTTTCTTTATTTCATTCATGAGACAAGCTCAAGATATCCCTTTTCTCTCCCTCTCCACTTCGGTTGGTACAAGAAGCAAGGGACAAAGGATTTCTCCCAGAAATCAAGCTCTAGACCTCTCTTCTCTCTTTCCTCTTCATCTCCTCCATCTTCAAGGTAAGGTCATGCATATATCTTTGGTAATTCATGAGGTTTGGTTAGGGTTAGAAATTCTTTTCGTTACCATGATTTAATATGGAGCTTGTATGATGATTTGAGTTGATTTTATACAATTATAACTTGAATTCATGAAGTTTAGAGCATGATTGATCATTGTACTTCATATTGATTCCATGAATGATTCCTATGATCTAAGCATGTTATATTGGTTTTAATGTGATCTAAATGATATATATGAGTTATATGCATGATATATGTTGATTTGGAGTGATTTAATTGCTTTGGAGTGGATTGGGAGCAAAAATTCGTGTTTGCCCTATTTTTTCAGAAGCTTTTGCTACTGCTGGAGTGGTGGTCGCGCCCGCGACCGTTTCGTGACCATTTTTTGTCATGGACGCGACTAACAACTCTAGAACTGACCATTTTTCAGTCGCGGCCGCGACTGATTTTCAGTGCAATTTTTTCACGGCCTCGACTCCCTCGTCCGAACTCCGTTTGACCTGATTTTTGAACCCACAGAAACCTATTGAAGTCTAGAATATTCAATTGGAATCACCTCATTATCATTTCTAGTTTGTGAGATATGATCAATTCTTTTTGGTGTCGCAACTTTACCAGAAAACTGCTTTCATCCAACTTTGGGCGTACGCCATTTTCACCTCGCTTTGAACCATAAAACCATCCATATATCACCGGAAAGGTTTTTGAGTCTAGTTCCATACCCAACAAGCAAAACTTAATTCCAACTTTTATAACTGAAGATATTTGTTTCCAAATATTGTCGGGTTTTGCCCAACTTCACCAAAACCTCTCTTCTTGCTTTCCTTTCACTCTCTTGGCTCCCATATGTGAATTATATGATATATAGGCTAGATTAATTGATAATATATGATATATTTTTCTAAATTTATGAATTTTATATTATGAATTCATTGTGTAAACTTGAAAAGAAAGTGTAAACGTTTAAGTGCTACAATGTGACTCTCTTTGCAACAAATGCATTCCTTATGTGTTTAATGGATTCCATTCACCTTGAATTGATACAAATGCTTTGATTAAAATGTGTTATGACTATGTGGTATTATGTAATGCCTTTTGCTAAGAAAATCTAATATGGATATGAGTTATATGTACATGAATTGTATTTCTTGTTTGCATGAACATAGAATGAATTGAACATTGAACGAATAAACGATAATGAATAAAAGAATCATACTGAATGAGTATGATTTATTCATGCATGGAGTAATTGAATCATTTATATATCTAAGTGGCTTTATTTGTGCATATGAACATCCGCATGAGACATTGTTAACTCTTACGCATGTCATACCACGCCAATACGTCGTCGTGCGTCATATGTGGTTCATTTAGAGGCTTGAGTCTCACAAATGCACCGTGTTGTCTTTTGTACTGTTTTCTCCAGGGCGGAGACGTACCGGGTTCATAAGACACTTTCAAGTCTTCTTGTCTTCTTGGTTTTGTTCGGTAAAAGGTGTACAGGTGGGTTTCTCTACTATTTAGTTAAATGACCCTATATACTTCCAACGTGTAAAGATTTTAGCCAAATTTTATTATATGTATAAAGAGTCGTTTCAAGAGTAAATGATTGCAACGTAAAGCCTTTATTTTATGAACCCTACCCAGTGTCCTGGCGAGAATGAATGAATGAATGCACAGAATGGGGCCCAGGGACTTAGGGTGAGTGGCTATCCGGGGAGGCATGGGCCGGCGGTGATCCCTCACACTAGTTCCAACCAATGTACGGCGTAACCGGACCTCGTTAGCAGTTAGCGAGAAATGGACGCTGAGCGCCAACTGGGGAGTCATGTAACCCCTTTTGGTCAATGAAGGAGGTGGCCGGGTCCCGTCCACCAACCGGAGGAAGAAGGTGTAAGTGATCATGATTGTGCACAAAGAAAGAAAGTAATGCATGAAAAGAAAGAAAGAAAGAATGTTTAAAGAATTACACAAGGTGTTGGTTGGAGATAATGCACGCCCACTCGCCGGGCCAAGAAAGACCTAATGGAAAATGGTTGTTATAATCCCCTTTGATGATTTATTTATCTCGCCCACTTGGGAAATATTTCGAAAACCTCAAATGGGATTATAACTTGCATGTGACTGTTTAAATATTGTTTTATATTATACTTATGCCCTGTTTTATACCCACCACTGAACCCGACTTTGTTTTCAGTTCTTTTGCAGGTTTTGGAGTGCTAGGTGGGATTTTGGGTCTGTCGAGTTTTGTGATTAAGTCCGAATCACACCACACGCATTTTGTATATTGATTAAGTTTTACAATAAACGTATGAATTGTTATGATTTCATTTTATTTATTGTTGATTATGGATTATGGTAATTATTATGGTACGGAAAAGAATTGTATACATTTGATATAAACCCTACTTGATTAGTAACATAGTTACCTATGCTTTCGTTTATATTTTATGCATTGAATGATGTGGTTTGGAGGTTAGTCCAACCTAGCTAGACTGTTTTTTTTTATTTGTCTCACGTTCGCTATAGTTTTGTTCATATATGGGTTGTCCATCTCATATGTGGATTGGGCTATAGTGCGGGGATGTGGCATCTTTGCGCTTCGGGTGCTACATGTATAGATTACCCATTTGGCTTAGGCTTGAGTTGTTCTCCTCTTCTTTCTTCTTGGAGATGAAACGTTTGAGCGTGAGGAAAAAATGGGTGAAGTTTCACCCCTATAAGGGCTGAAACGGGTTGGGCTTTGCGAAAACGGGCCAGTTCAAGTAATCTGATTCGTTCGGATCGAATTGTGAAGCAAGGAGGGTTCAAACACCTTCAGAAAAATACGAAACTAGTTCCATTAGACTCGAATCATCGAAACAAATCCAATGGCAAAGTCAAAATTCGAATCCAAGTTCTCGAGCTCAAGTTAGCCTAAAAGGACCTCAAACACCCTAATTTGCAATTAGGTACTCAAACATTCAAAGGGTCAAATAGGACCAAGTCCTATTTTCAAATCAATCCCAAAATATTCAAATATCATAAAATCAAGTCCAACACTACAAGAAAAAGCCCGAATTGCGACGGTAAAAAACCGATGGAAAATTCCGTCGGTTTCCCGTCGGAATTTCCAATGGCAAACCGACGGAATTCCAACGGCTTTTTCGTACGTTGGAATTCCGTCGGAATATTTGGCGGCATTTTTAAAAAAATTGCGCCAAAATTTCCAACGGAATTTCGTCGGTTTTCCGTTTGAATTCCGTTGGAAATTTTGGCGCAATTCTAAAAAAAAAGTGCGCCAAATATACCGACGGGATTTCCCGCCGGTTTTTCATCGGAATTTCAATGAAAAAAAAATTCCGACGGAAAACCGACGGGAAATCCCGTCGGTATTTTTTTATTCAACATTAAAAAAATACGAAATTAACTTTCCGACGAAAAACCAACGGGAAAATCCCGTCGGTATTTTTTTATTCTTCATTAAAAATTACCGACGGGATTTCCCGTCGGTGTTCCGTCGGAATTTCAATGAAATAAAAATTCCGACGGAAACCCGACGGGAAAATCCCGTCGGTATTTTTTATTCTACATTAAAAAAATACGAAATAAAATATCCGACGGAAAACCGACGGAAAAATCACATCGGTATTTTTTTATTCTTCATTAATAAAATACCGACGGGATTTCCTGTCGGTTTTCCGTCGGAATTTCAATGAAATAAAAATTCCGTTGGTTTTCCGTCGGTTTTCCGTTAAAATTTTTCAATCAAATTTAATTAGAAAAATACAATTATAGTTAATACAAATAATTATATATAATTGTTTGCACTAATAATTCGCGTTTATTGACTTTGTGTAAATATCGGATAAGTAGTACAAATAATTTATAAATTGTGATATCAAAGTGGATCTTCAATTTTCAATCTTCTTCAGCTTATTTAACTTTTATTAATTGGTTTGATCTTCTTCAACTTCAGATTTAGCTTTTAATAACGTTAATTCGTAGGTCCTTCGATTTATTTACGAATCAAACGCTAGATTTTGGAGAATTTCGCCAAGAATGCCTTTGAACGCTTCGGTAACTCCGTGGATTTAGCTTGAATATAACGTCAATTCGTCAGTATAATGTCTTAATAATGGATCAAACGCCTTGATTTGATAATTTTGGGGAAGAACGCCTTTATATAGGTTTAGGATTCAAGAGTTAGAGTTCAACTCAAATTTGTTTAATAATTATCTCTTGTATTTTTTTTTAAAGAGATAAATATAATATAATATATGTACATATATATTTTATATGTTACGGTATGTCTAACATATATATATATATATATATATATATACATACCGTAATATAATATAATATATTTACATATAAAATATAATATATGTATATATTATATATTATAACATGTATAATATTAAAAATTTAAAATATGTATAATATTATCTATATATAACGTTATATGCATAAAGTAAATTAATTAATAATATAAAGTGTATTTGTCCATCTACAATAATATTTTATATAATTTTAAGTATATACATTATAATTAAAACACAAAAGTATATAAGCTAACAATTTTTATATAATATCTCAATAAATATGATTATATTTAATTTAAATAATTATATATTTGAAATTTTATATTTTCAGTTAATAATAAAAAATTATTTAAATAATTAATTGAAATAAGTTTAATAATATTAATAAGAAGTAAGTTGACCAAGTGGTAAGGGAGTCACCATTCTTCCTTGGAGACCCGAGTTCGAATCCCTTTGTGCGCAATTATCGCGAGAATTAATTCTCGCATTTGGGTGGCTCGGTTGGCTCGAGCTCAGCCCGCGGCTTGTCCGAGGAATTGGTATGGCTCGTTTCCGAGGTGGTTCGGGTGTCACAAATGATTTTTTTTATTTTATTTTTTATTTATTTTTAATCAATTTCCGACGGAAAATTCCATTGGAATTCCGTCGGTTAACACAAAAATTAATTTTTTTTTGCTCCGTTGGAAATCCGTTGGTTTTCCGTTGGAAAAAAAATCCGACGGAAAACAGACGGAATTTTCCGTCGGAAATTACTTCGTTGGAAAAAAAAATGTTCGTTGAAATTCCGTCGGAATTCTGTCGGAAATATGTTTCCAACGGAAAACCGACGGAATGTACCCGTCGGGACCCAATTCCGACGATACATTTTCCAACGGGCGCCGTCCCGTCGGTTTTCCATCGGTTTTCCGTCGGAATTCGGCTTTCCCAATGGAAAACCGACGGGATTCTCGAAAATCCGGCCGGAAAATGCCCGTCGGTGTTCGGGCTTTTTTTTGTAGTGCAAAACGTATCATATCATTTCATAACGAAATTCATAATTTAATTTTAAAATATATAAAACTAAATCAAATTAATTTATAATTGAATAATTAAACAATTTATATATGTCACATGTACACGGACCACAGCCATAAATCAAAGAATTCACAAAAGACTTATGTTAAATGCATGAGGAAAGATTAAGGCTACGTAATATTCATGCAAACCAAACTTCTAAATTATATCCATATAATATGCAAACTCACAAAATGAAATTCAAACCAATAGCAACATACTCACAAGGCTGCTGCTGCTACAAGTCAAGGTTAGAACATCTTACAATACAATAATTACTTACATGAAATTCATGCGAAAAGGGATAGTTAAGCCATGCAAAAAGGGGAAAAGAAGGAAATCACGCATGCAAAGAGTGAATAAATGCATTGAAATGCATCAGCCATATCTCCCCACCCGGGGAGATTTCCTTTCTCAAAATTCCCCTGTCGGAGAGAAGTGAAAATCCTTACAGTAGCATCAAGATACAAGTCCCCGGCCGGGGACTTTTCCAATTCAATTCTCCCCGCCCGGGGGATTAATTTCAGGCGCAACAAAAACGCAACAGCAGATCAGTTCCTCACCCCCCCCGCACCAAATTAATAGCAACAACAACACACTACGTAGCAGCAGCAGCAACAAGGAAGGTTTTTAGGCAGCAAAAATAACCCTTAAAACAAGCTCAAACCGGCAACAACACATGAACGAAGGAGAAAGGGAAAACTTCAAAAAACCTTCAAGTCCATTAATGGAATCTTACCAACCAAGAAACTCCAATTAATTCAGGTCCTAATAATCATAAATGAAGCCAAGTGACCACTTTTCATGCATCAATTCAAGCCATAACTCAAGGGAAATTACAGAGTTCAAATATGGAGCGTAAACCTAACTATTCACTTCCTAGATCAAAACTCAATCAAACAAAGCTCAAAATCTGAATTTCATGGATCAAAATGATCACATAAGCATGTAGATATCAAATATGTACTAACCTCTTGAAGATGGTGGAGGAAAATGAAGATTGGAGCTCAAATATGACCTTGGATGCAAAGTGACGGGAATGGACTGTTGCTGCTCCAATGCTCAGATGTTTCTCCTCCTTTTCTTGCAAAAACCGAGATGAGGGAAGCAAGGGTTGATAATGTATTGAGTCGGTGAAAAGTGGGTCCAAGTTTCAAGTGAAAAGGTTAAAAGATGAGGGACTTATGTGCAATTTAGTGAAAGGTGGCCAAACAAGCGCGAGTCAATTTTTCGGTTGAATTTCGGAGTATCAAATGGGCTTAGAAAAATATGAGACTAGGTTCCTTAGTTTTCAAATCTCGTTACGAGTCAGGCGCCACTTCCGGAATTCTAATCCGAATTCTCGAGCTCAAGTTATAAATTCCGGAACACAAGGCGTGCTAAAGCTAGTTAGGCCCTCGAGTCCCCAAAACAAATAAAATGGTGCGTTACCATTTCAAACAAGTCCGAAAATGTAAAACGAGCACATAAACAAATTCACAACATGTAATACTCTAACGTATTAAAATGGTACAGAATTTCGATCTCAAATCGAACACAAACGAAACACGTTTCCAACAAAGAGGCAAATATTTCAAATAAGTGAATTCAAATTTCGAAAGAAATAATAATTAAAGAATTAAATTAACAATTAAATGAAATTAATTAATTTAAATCGCGCACATATATCGTACCTATACGGCTGATCAGACGGGGTGTCACACAAGATGTATTAAGTATGTGTACAAATACTTCTTTTTCCCCCGGGTTAAGGGTTCTGGTAGCTAGCCCTTGCCCTCCACGTCACGATCGTCAGTGGGTACATGAATCCCAAAGACCGGAGTCCCATCAATCCACCAAACCTCCTGGTGGAAATTCAAATTAGTCCAACAAGGTAGGACTTGTGCAAGAGATAGCCGTCAGCCCTCGCTTTCCCCGTTCTCTCAATACGCAAGCCCTTAGGCCCACGATGTGTAAGAGTCTCGCCAAAGCGAATCAAGTTCAAGATACAAGTGCTATATAAAATAAAACCATCATTTGAAAACGAGGTACGTAATATACTAGTTTTTGGCCAAAACTTCACGTTTAAGGGTTGTAGGGTTTGTATATTATATCTCTAACTTCTCCTCACCTGAACAAGACAAAAAGAAAGAACAACAGGACTCCTCGAACCCTACTCAGCCGGCTCGTCGACACCCTTAGGATCCTCTGAACAAGAGAAACAAGACACGTGTGAAACACGACTCAATATGTACCAATTACGACGCACGGTAATTGGAAATAGATAGTATGAAATGAAAATAAAGTTATATTATGTCATGAGCATGTTCATGTGCACAATTAACGTCCCACATAAATGAAAACACAAATTATAATTAATTCATATGAATAATTAAATATCAAATAAATACAAAGCATGAAATTGGTTTTACATTTCAAATTCATGAATTAATTCAATACTTAAAATATATACATTACATTATAAATTAAAATTACGTTAGGAAAGCATGTAATAAATTAATCAAACTAATGTAATATAATAAATTAATCAACCTAATTACATTAAATATAGGTATCATATAATAAATTAATCATACATTTTATATATTACATATATCAAATAACAAGAAGAATAAAGAGAAGCCAAAGCTAACTCAAACTTTGATGGTCATGGGGGCTAACAAATTCAAAGGTAAGGGTGGTAATGGGTGTTAGGGGAGGCAGGAGGTCATCAAAACGTGTCAAATTGGGTTAACGGGGCATAGTGACTGAAAATCAGCTTGTCGGAGAGTCAAACGGCTTCGAAAATACACGAGATCAGTCCCATTGGATCCAGATCGTCAAAACGAGTCCAACGTTGAAGTCGGAATTAAATTACAAATGTCGTAGCTCATGATCTACGCAAAATAGCCCCAAAATGGCCTATTTATCAAATAGGTCCTAAACTTTTGGAAAGTGCCAAATAGGTCCCAAACCTATTTTCAATTTGGCACCCAAAACTTTCAAATAAACAACAATCTCATCCAACGACATATAAATAAATCCAAAACATAAAATTGACAATTATACTATCAAATTCAAGTCATAACAATTACAAGCATATAATTCATAATAATTAGAACATCCGAAGGAATTTAAATCAATTAAAAACAATTAATTAGCACTTAATTTAAATTAAATCATATAATGGCATAAATTAAACTCACACGTGGTACGAACCTATACGTACGAACGAACGGGGCGTCACATTGACTCTATACTAATTGAGATTTAACCACATCTTTTAATCATGTTTTCAAAATCGGACCAGACTCACCGATTCAACCAATGATTGATGCTTTATTCGGTCCGAATGAACCTATAAAATTGACAAGGAACGAACCAGCTGAGGACAGGTAAAACTACTTGGTTAACCGGCGATTTTGGTCCCCAAAACCGGACCAGACTGTAGGTTTGAAAGCTTAAGAGGGTATTTGCAAACTCTATAACATAAGTAGAAGTAAAAACTGTAACATATTATTGGATGTTTGCAGAGAAAAATTGATAATCACTCTTAATTTTTATAAAGCTACTACGCTAGGCGTTTTTGCGGGTGTTTTTGGCAATGGTTGGGAGCCTGCCGGGCATGCCTAGGCGTTTGCCTAGGCTGTTCTGGGCGCTGTCGGGTGATGGCCGGTAATTGTGCGGGCATGCCTAGGCTGTAGCACCCGAGCGCAAGGTACCACAACCCCCGCACCGAGACCCAACCCGAATATGAAATGGACGATCCATACCCGAGCTAAATCACGGCGAACGGGGACATACACACACTCTATGCTAGGCGGGCTAACCCTTAAACCATAAAATCAGAGTAAGTACAATTGCGGAAGCATTAACTGGCCATAATATAACCAATGATCAATCAAAATCCAAAAATAATCCATATACATTATCAAATGCTGTCAAGGCTCAAACAACCAATACGCTCCATTATTAATCAATACAATGATCCAACGTGCAATATGCAAGTGTAAGACCGGGATACAAGGGCTAAAAGCGAATGCAAAACCTATGACTTGAATTCCCGCCTAGCTCCCTTGACACCTGCACAACACAACTGAAAGCCAAACGGGTTCAATCCAAAAGGGACTGGTGGGTATAAAAACAGGGCATAAATATAATATACCACGGTATTTAACATTCACATGCAAGCTATAATCCCAAGTGAGGTTTTTAAAGAATTTCCCAAGTGGGTGAATAGAAATCATCACAAGAGATTACAACGATTCATTTACATTAGGTCATTAGTGGCCCGACGAGTGGGCGTGCATTATCTCCAACCAACACCTTGTGTAACTCATTAACATTCATTAACATTCATTAACATTCATTCATTCATTCTTTTCATGTATATCATTCTTTCGTGCGCATTCAATAACATTTACACCTTCTTCCTCCGGGTTGGTGGCGGGTTTGCAAGGCCCATCCACCCATTCATTAACCAAAAGGGGAACATGACTCCCCAAATGGCACTCAGCGTCCATTCCTCGCTAACTCCTAACGAGGTCCAGTTACGCTGTTCATTGGTGGGACTAGTGTGAGGGATCACCGTCAGCCCTTGCCTCCTCGGGTCACCACTCCCACCAAGTCCCTGGGCCCCATTCTATGCATTCATTCATTCATTCTCGCTAAAACATTTGGTAGGTTCATGAAATAAGGGCTTTACGTTGAAATCATTTACTCTAGAAAACGACTCTATATACATATAATAGTTTTTAGCTGAAATCTTTACACGTTGGGAGTATATAGGGCCATTTATCTAATAGTAGAGAAACCCACCTTGAACGGCAAAAAGGAGAAAACACGAGCCTCACTGATCGGCTTCGTCTCCAACGGGATCAAAATCTGCGCAAGAAGGTGAAGTGAGACTCAATATGACCAACTAAGACGCTCGGTAATGTAATGATCATGAAATGAATGTTAAAAGATAAGATTATGTTATAAAAATGTTCATGTGTACTATTAAGGAATTTAAATCATATAATCAAGTCATTCAATCATTCGTTCACTTTCGTTCGAATTCATAATTTCACGTTTCCAATCAATTCAATTCAAGAAATTCAAATATAATCATAGCACAAGTTAAATCACATTTCTAATTAGAAAATAGACGATTAAATTCATTCAATTAAAAAATTGGAATTTAAATAAAATATGAAATAGGTAACATTAAGATTCTATAATTCAATTAAATCAAATATTATTTAACATATAATCAATATATATATATACACACGTACACAACATGCAACATAATATGCATGAAATTCAGAAGGTGACACGCCCGTGTCACCAATATAAAGCAAACCGGGACACCCCCGTGTCTCGGTACAGTGAGACCAGACAGGCATGCACCCCCGTGTCATGCTGAAGAAGAAAAGGTTGACACGCCCGTGTCACGCACGCAGCAAAAGAAAAACACAGCAGAAAAACAGAGCATAACCCCTACACAACCTTCCCAACACTTTCAGCCATCAATTAATCACAAGTATGCAGCAAAACAACTCCAAACCAACGTGCAAACATGCTCTCAATCCAACAAGACGTGAGGTGGGGTGTATGGTGATCATTTCATGCCAAAGCTTCAACATCTCATTAATGGCGGCTCATAAATGCCTCAACTAACAGCTAATACATCACCATAAATGTAAAGAGGAGATCAAAACAATCATTTTCATGCTTGGAATCATTCAAAAAGCTCAAGAATTGAAAGAGATCAACCAAAATGCTCAAAACCTAAATATCTACTCAAGGCAGCCATATATCCATGAAATCATGATCAAAATTAGGGATGAATGAAAGAAAATGACTCATATTGAATGTACATAACATATCCAAGCTTACCTTGTCGATTAATGGAGGTTTGGAAGAAGATTTGAGCTTGAATCTCTTGGTAGGGCTTGAGCTACGGGAAAAACTAGGAAGCAGATGAGGTTTGGCCAATTTTCAGCAAGTGAGAAGGGTTATCTCGGTTTGGGGGGTTAATGGTTGAATAAAGGGCTGAGTTAGGGTTCCATAGAGTCTAACCATGGTTAATTTGGTCAACAAATGAATGGTTATGATTTATTTGGTAAGAGGTGGCAGTTTGTTCTCGTTCCATTTTTCGGTTCAGTTCCGGTGGTTCAAATGACTTTGGAAAAATATAAGGCTAAGTTTATTAAACCTGAATCTTCGATACGAGTTCAACGAAGTTGACGGAACTCGATTCCGAGTTCCCGAGCTCAAGATATCAATTACGGAACCAAGGATGCGCTAATTGCTCGTTAGCCCCCGACTTGGATTCCAAAATTAAAATAAATCCGAAACACATGCAAATGAATCCGAAAATACGAAACAAACATATATTCATATACAAGACACGTATAAGTCCAACATATTAAATTTGCACGAAATTTCGGTATCGATTTTTATAAAAAGGAAGCACGTAAATGTGGCTCATAAAGAATGTAACAATAAAATTCATAACATTTACAAATAATATAAAATTAAATACGTATTTAATTTATAAATACATGCATGCATCAATTATGAATTAATAACGAATTCACTAATTAAGTTCAATTAGCGCATTAACATATTAATATTATACAAATTAATATTAATAAAACTTAAAATATAATAATTAACATAATTAACAATAATTATAATTAAAATTAAATTAAATATATAAAACACGTATAATAATTATTTTGCGCAATTTGGTAAACACATACGTCATGTTGTACTACCTAAAAACTGGGGCGTTACAACCTCTCCCCCTTAAAAGAATCCATCCTCGGTTCACTATTTGTCTGAAACAATTAATGAAGGAACCCCGTTCCTCACAAACAACAAGGAGAGAATCCCCGTCTCTCAAACAACAATGAGAGAACCCCGTCTCTCAAAAGCAACAAAGAGAGAGCCCCGTCTCTCAGAAACAACAAAGAGAGAACCCTGTCTCTCAAACAACAATGAGAGAACCCCATCTCTCAAAAGCAACAAAGAGACAACCCCGTCTCTCAGAAACAACAAAGAGAGAACCCCATCTCTCAAACAACAATGAGAGAACCCCGTCTCTCAAAAGCAACAAAGAGAGAACCCCGTCTCTCGTAAACAGGTAACGAAGTTCAAAATACAAAACACAGCCACAACGAAGAACAAACACCAAGGAGAAAACATCAAAATATCCAATTACGGTAACTTAGTCAAAACAATCACATAAAACCAGGGAACAATCATCACTTACTTACATCCAATTTCGATTGTACAACCATAATTAATAAATCAAAGAGTCAAAGCGCAAATTAGCAAAATTATTTAAATTAACAATGCGTGTATGCGTATGCCATGGATGCCTGAGGTACCGTTCACCATGGAAATGAATTTGAAACCAAAGCCTTCCTGGTCCCACGGTAGGGTCTGAACCCAAAAGCTAGCTCGACTCTTGGCTTATCTTTAATATCTTCAACGTGTCCACCTGAGGAACTGATAAGGCTCTCAACTGGTTCTATTCTTAATTCCAGTCTGATTCTTATATCTTCTTACCTTCTTCCATTTCTCGGTTATACGTTAACCCTGATCCAATCGACCTGCCCTTCCAAAACAAGTTTTACCCTACATCTTCAGATTTCGGACCGGTCTTCTTCATGGTTCATGTCTCCTTCTATAATTTGGTGAAACCCTTGCAATTCAATACCCTTTTAAATTAATAAACACAGCCCTCTTGACGACTTCTTTCCAAACCGGGTTATAATCATCGGTTTCCAAAATTTTGGATTATTCTCTTCGTGGATCGTTTACTCATCCCTTCATTCTCTTAAAGCCATTAAGCATGCATTAAATTTCGGTCCACCCAAATTTCAATCGAGGGAAGACTTCCTTGATACTTCTTGGTATTCAATTCAAGTCCTTCCTTAGTCACTTCTTTCTGATTCCTTTCTGCTCAAATTCCTTCTAACTCATTATGGAAAACGACTAGCGATGCAGTAGGGTTTTATTTCGTTAAGTGATGTCCGAATTCCTCCAATACTTAGTCAAATTACCCGCTATGGTTGCCATCACGAACGCATTAATTGGATTTAATTTCTGTTCCTTGAGGTGATTTAATGGTCTCGCAGAAGCTCCTCCATAATTCCCTTATTTCCCAAAATTTAAATCCCATGTAGTGGTGGCCTTCAACACGACTTAATACTTAAAGCTCACTTTAATGGTTTAACTGTTAAGGTTCTTTTATTTAGTACTGATCACACCATTTGGATTTCCAGGTCTTTTTTAATTCGAAATTCTGCTATTCCTACTAAGATATTTCTTCGAGCACCACTTCAATCTTCCAATTTGTTTCTCGGTCGTTGTAACGCCCCGTTTTTTTTATTTTGTATAGCATGACATATGTGTTTCTCAAATTGCGCGAATAATTAATTATACGTGTTTTACATATTTAATTTACTTTAATTGTATTAAATGTTTATTATTTTATTTAATGTTCTTAATATTAAATATATTTATACAATATATACGTATATATATATATATATATGTATATATATATATAGTAGTTGTGTACGTGTGCATGAGAATATTTGCATGCATTTTATGTTTATATATTATATATGCATGCATGTGTTATAAAATATATATATACGTATGCATACTCATATATATATATATATATATATATATATATATATATATATATATGTATACTTAAATATTTACATGCATTTTAACAAGTATATTGCATGCATATATTAGTTTAAATGCATGAGAATTTCATACATATTGCATGCATGATTTTGAAAAAGTATACGTATTTATTAAGTATTATTTACAATGTTATGAATTTTATTGTTACATTGCATATGAGTGACATTTACGTGCTTCGTTTCTATTTAATTTGATACCGAAATTTCGTGCAAATTTAATATGTGGAACTTATACGTGTCTTGTATATGAATATTTGTTCGTTTCGTATTTTCGGATTCATTTGCATGTGTTTCAGATTTAATTTGAATTTTGGAATCCAAGTCGGGGGCTAACGAGCAATTAGCGCACCCTTGGTTCCGTATTTAATATCTTGAGCTCGGGAACTCGGATTCGAGTTCCGTCAACTTCGCTGAACTCGTAACGAAAATTCGAGTCTAGTAAACTTAGCCTTATATTTTTCTAACGTCATTTGAACCTCCGAAATTCAACCGAAAAATGAAACGGCGACGAAACTGACCTTGTTGCACTAAAATGACCATATCTTGCTCAAACCTTGACCAAATTAACCATGGTTAGACTTTTTGGAACCCTAACTCAACCCTTTATTCATCCATTAACCCACCAAACCGAGATAACCCTTCCCACTTGCTGAAAATTGGCCAAACATCATCTGCTTCCCAGTTTTCCCGTAGCTCCAGCCCTACCAAGAGATTCAAGCTCAAATCTCCTTCTAAACCTCCATTAATCCACAAGGTAAGCTTGGATATGTTATGTACATTCAATATGAGTCATTTTCATTCATTCATCCCCAAATTTGATCATGGTTTCATGGGATTTTGACTGATTTTAGAATATAAGAGGTTTAAAACAAATTTGTTGATCTCATTCAATTCTTGATAGATTTGATTGATTCCAAGCTTGAAAGTGATTGTTTTGACATCCTCTTCTCATGCATGATCTGTGATTGCATGGTAGTTGGGGTATTTTTGAGTTATCAATTTTGGAACTTTGAGAAAATCTTCATGTCATGTAACGTATGCTTCCTCTCCATGTTCAAACTCTTTTTGAACTGATATACATGTCGAATTGGTGTTGTTTTGCTGCACCTTTGATAGCTTAATCGGCCTGAACTTGTTGGGAATAAACGAGATCAGTTATACCCTGCTTTTCGTAAATTTTGGCCCTATTTCTGGACTTATTTTTTAGCTGCTATCTTCTGCTGCGTCTTCCCTTGCTGTTGCTGTCAGTTTGTGCTTTGTTAGGCCTGAGTTCTTGTTGCATTTCATGCCATTAGTTGCTGCATATGTTGCCTATTTGTTGCTTGAGATGTTGCTGCGTTTGAGCTAGAAAAACAGGGGATGTTGGTTGCGCAAGTTTAGCTGCTGCGTTCATGGAACGGGGGTGTCAAGTTTCTTCTTTTCAGCGTGGAACGGGGGTGCAGGGGTGGTCTAGTGTTGCTGTACCGAGACACGGGGGTGTCTCGGTCTGTTCTTTGTGGGTGACACGGGGGTGTTACCCTGTAGTTTCATGCTTGTTGCTGCCGTGAAACTGCTGTTGCGGCTGTGTTGATCATTGAACTACATGCATCTTACATTGTATATATACATATATATTTAAATGGTTTCATGCACATATAGGTATATATACGGAGTTAGTTGTATGCATGAAAATGTTGTTAAGTTCAAATTGCATGCACGTATGCATGAATATATATATATGTAATTAAATGGAATTTTGCATGCATGTGTTATATATATATAATATATTTATATTATATATATATATATATATATATATGTTTATGAAATATTAAATGTTATTTGATTTAATTAAATTATAGAATTTAATTGTTACCTATTTCATGTGTTGTTTAATTTTTTATATTTAATTGAATGTATTTAATTGTTTAGTTTCTAATTGTAAAT
Organism: Lantana camara; assembly: GCA_037501455.1. Classification (NCBI taxonomy): domain Eukaryota; kingdom Viridiplantae; phylum Streptophyta; class Magnoliopsida; order Lamiales; family Verbenaceae; genus Lantana; species Lantana camara. The sequence goes on from CM074855.1 coordinate 100,831,374, forward strand.
GCGATTGAATATGTTTAATTATTTATGTTCTAATTTAAATGTGATTTAACTTGTGCTATGATTATATTTGAAATTCTTGACTTGAATTAAATGAAATGTGAAATTATGATTCGAATGAAAGTGAACGCTTCTAATGTCGAATGAAAGTAAATGAAAGTGAATGACTTGATTATATGATTTAAATTCCTTAATAGTCCACATGAACATTTTCATAACGTAATCTTATCTTTTATACATCATATCATAATCATTTCATTGTCGAGCATCTTATTTGGTCATATTGAGTCTCACCTCACCTCTCTTGCACAGATTTTGAATCCGTTGGAGACGAGGCCGGTCTGTGAGGCTCGTGTGATCTCCTTGTTGCCGTTTAAGGTGGGTTTCTCTTCTACTTAGATAAAACGACCCGATATATCTCCCTATGTGAAAAGTCTTAAGCCAAAGTAATACGATATATATATATATATATTGAGTCTTTTATCGAGTAAATGATTGCAAACGTAAAGCCCTTATTTCTTGAACCCTACCTAATGTTTTGGCGAGAATGAATGAATATTATGCACTGAATGGGGCCCAGGGGCTTGGTGTGAGTGGGGACCCGAGGAGGCAAGGGCTGACGGTAAACCCTCACACTAGTCCCACCAATGAACGACGTAACCGGACCTCGTTAGGAGTTAGCGAGGAATGGACGCTGAGTGCCATCTGGGGAGTCATGTTCCCCTTTTGGTCAATGAATGGGTGGATGGGCCTTGCAAACCCGCCACCAACCCGGAGGAAGAAGGTGTAAATGTTATTGAATGCGCACGAAAGATTGAAATGCATGAAAAGAATGAATGAATGAATGTTAATGAATGTTAATGAATTACACGAGGTGTTGGTTGGAGATAATGCACGCCCAGTCGCCGGGCCATTAATGACCTAAGGTTAATGAATCGTTATAATCCCTTTTGATGATTTCTATTCGGCCACTTGGGAAATTCTTTAAAACCTCACTTGGGATTATAGCTTGCATGTGATTGTTAAATATTGTCGTATATTATATTATGCCCTGCTTTTATACCCACCAGTCCCTTTTGGACTGAACCCGTTCGGCTTTCAGTTGTGCTGTGCAGGTGTCGAGGGAGCTAGGCGGGATTTCGAGTCATAGGTCTTGTATTCGTCTTTTAATCCTTGTATTTTGGGTATTATACGCACACCTATTGCACTTTTGAGCATTGTTTATGAACTTTATTGGAGTGTACCTGTTTTGAGCCTTGATGGCATTTGAGGGTGTAAATGACTTAAATTTTGAAACTGTGATGCTCATTAATTATATACTTGATGTATGTCCGTTTATTACTTCTGCTTTATTATTTATCTTGAATTTAGGGTTCAAGGGTTAGTCCCGCCTAGCATAGAGTGTGTGTATGTCCCCGTTCGCCGTGATTTGGCTCGGGTATGGATCGTCCATTTCATATTCGGGCCGGGTCTCGGTGCGGGAGATGTGACACCTTGCGCTCGGGTGTTACATCGTTAAGTGGTATCAGAGCTACGGGTTGCAAAACTCGGGCTCTCGTGTCGTGTGGGTCAGTCTAGGTCGTCCGGCATAGGAACTACGTGATAATATGCGCATTGCATCGGTTTTGAACATGAAATTGTCTTTCTTTTAATCTTGTCGAATTACCTATTGCATTTTATAATGGATTTGTGCCTTTCGTGTTGAATAAGTGCCATGAGCATGTATTAATCGCATGCATATATCTCCGAAATGAGTTATGATTTACAGGTTATAAAGATAATATCAAACCACGGCCAAGTTCCACGATAAAGACGATCTATTGCTAGTTCTTCATGAGGCATGGAAGCTATGAGGGATACACCCGGGAAGAATGTAGAGAATTCGAGATGTGAGATTTTCTAGATGGAGCTAGAGATCAAGGATTAGGATTCGGAATGGGAGGTTCCAATTTAGAGATGCGGTGGTAGAAGGACACTTGGTGAAATAAGGATTGATTATGAGATGGTTACGACTTAGAAGATTGACATATACGGCTCTACCATATAAGGTGCCTTTGATTGGATGCAACGAGATTAATGAATGAAGTGAACAAACATTGAAGGTATCTTGAGTCCGGATTTGGATCATTGAAGAGGTATCAACAATTAAGAGGAGTTAAGATAAAATGGGTCCGGTAGGAGTTGTGCATCAAGGGTCGACAAAGAAGGATTTCTGACTCAGCCTAGTGATTTGAAATCAAGTTTGTCGAAGTTAAGACCGGGAAGAGTTGGATTTGGGTGCTTTGGATTTCGATTAAGGTGGGAAACGAGTCTGGAAGGGAGTATATAGAGGCAAGTACCTGGGTAAATACAAATTTAGGGAAGGTGGTGATATTGAGGATGGGAATTGAGTTCGTTTTCCAAATCCAAGCTGAATTGTCGGGTGGAGAGGTCGAATTGGAAATATGGAACAACAAATGGAAACGGTAAAGAAAGACAAAGACTCTTTGGAAGGAAATCATGTGCTCAAGTATAAGCAAAATGAGTTTATTTCACTAATCTTAACTCATAAAGGATAAGCACGGGAGTCTTGATCACGGTGATGGCGAGAAGTAGGGTTCAGAATTACATCGGCGATTCATTTTGTCAGAGAATTTGAGCAAGGTTGAAGGGCGATTCTTGGGGGTAAGGGTAGAGGCTAACTCAGTGGATGTCGAAGAAATCAGGGATCGTGAAATTTCAATTCCGGACAGTGGAAGATATAAGTGATGCACAGGATTCTTGGAAATCTTGAAGAACGTGGGAAAGACGAAGCATGATCAGCAAGTCAAAGTAATCTCGTGTTTGGAGGAACGAGAGAAAGCTACCGAGCTAACAACTTACCCCATTGGTGACATGTTCCAAAACATTCATAGCACGTGCATCATACTTCACATCGATTATTTATTCTTCTTTATTTATGTTCGTGCGTGCATTTCTATTTGATTTTGTTGCTCTAAGGTGTTGCATATTTCATTGTCGCAAGTGTGCCACATGCATCGTCATTCTAACCCGACATGCATTTTTGTGTTTACTTGGTAGGAAATTCTTTCACCTCACTTATCAAGTATCTTTTCGACTGGCCACCTCTGAGTTAAGAGGAAAAGGAAATAATAAGGTAACACCTAACCGGGAAGATGACTTCGGTAAATAAAGAACTTCAAGTAAGGGATAAGATGGTGAAAAGGAACTCCGAAGGAACGTGAGATTAGATTTGTTTTCGAGGGTGTTGGGATCGAACAAGAATAGAGAAGGGGGTTTCGATTACCAAGGGAATTAAAAGGAAAATGACAGGTATAAATTTTGGGTTACTAGGTTCGTTAAATCCCCCCCCCCCCCCTAATGAGATTCTCTTATCAAGGATTTCGATGAAAGAAGGATTGATGAGGTTCAAGGTGTAATGACAAAATTTTAAGGGGGAGAGGATGACCGAGAGGAGAACTTAAACTTGAAGTTGTGGCTGAAGAAATAATGAATAGAAATAACGGAGATACATTTGGGAAGACAAGGGAGCTATGAGGGAGTTTAAGGAAACTCCTACGTTGCGATGGCAAGAGGTAATCGATTCAAGTTACCGTAGAAAAGAGATGTTGTTAATAAAGCTTGGTTCAACGAATTTGGAAAGAGATTTCAGAAGCAACAAACTGACAAGGATGAACATTAGGAAGATTCAAATCAAACTCCAAAAATCATCAAGAACATCCTCTCTTCGGTCAAGGAATTTTAGGGACCGAATACTAAATTTCACCCTAAAGGGTTAAAGGGAGTGAAAAGGGGTCAATCGAATGGAAGAAAGAAAGAGATTTGTATAGCATGTATTTTAAGGTCGGGAATGAACTTTTACAGACTCCAAGAGTAGTTATCTTCAATGGTAGGTTAGGTTTTGGTATGGGTAAAGGAAATAACTTTGGATCTGAAATTCGGGACGGATGATCAAGGGGATTCGGGGAGGTCAAGCTCGGTTAATTAAAAAGATTCGGTTGGTTGAATGAAGATTATGGGAAATGACGAGAAATCGAAGAAGACTGGAAACAGTACAAGTCAGAAAAGAATCAAGAATGAAATCCTTAGAGGATCTATCAATTGCTTGGTTGGGGTACCCTGAAGCGCTTAAAGAGAAGTCGCGTATTGAATTCACTTTTGGGGCAGACCACGCTTTGGACAACGAAACTTACCATTCTGAATTATGCAACTACGGTGAACGGTACCTGAAGCATCCATGATACACGCATCCATGCGAATTTAATTCAAATAGTTTTCTGCTATGTGCTTTGATTTCCTATCATGTTAACTTGGAATAATTGTTGATCAACGTGGATGATATCTATTACATGCCTTAGGCGTTTAACGTAAATTTAATTATTGTTTTGTGTTGTGTTGCTCGGGAGTATTGGAGACTTCCTTGCTTTGTTGTATTTGTAAGAGACGGGGATTCTCTTATTTTCGTTCGAGAGACGGGGTGCTCTCTTTGCTATTTTTGAGAGACGGGGTTCTCTCATTGTTGTTTGAGAGACGGGGATTCTCTCCTTGTTGTTTGTAAGGAACGGGGCTCCTTCATTAATTGTTTTCAGACAGATAGTGAATCCGAGGACGGATTCTTTTAAGGGGGAGAGGTTGTAACGCCCCGTTTTTCTTATTTTGTATAGCATGACGTATGTGTTTCTCAAATTGCGCGAATAATTAATTATACGTGTTTTACATATTTAATTTACTTTAATTGTATTAAATGTTTATTATTTTATTTAATGTTATTAATATTAAATATATTTATACAATATATATGTATATATATATATGTATATATATATAGTAGTTGTGTACGTGTGCATGAGAATATTTGCATGCATTTTATGTTTATATATTATATATGCATGCATGTGTTATAAAATATATATATACGTATGCATACTCATATATATATATATATATATATATATATATATGTATACTTAAATATTTGCATGCATTTTAACAAGTATATTGCATGCATATATTAGTTTAAATGCATGAGAATTTCATGCATATTGCATGCATGATTTTGAAAAAGTATACGTATTTATTAAGTATTATTTACAATGTTATGAATTTTATTGTTACATTGCATATGAGTGACATTTACGTGCTTCGTTTCTATTTAATTTGATAACGAAATTTCGTGCAAATTTAATATGTGGAACTTATACGTGTCTTGTATATGAATATTTGTTCGTTTCGTATTTTCGGATTCATTTGCATGTGTTTCGGATTTAATTTGAATTTTGGAATCCAAGTCGGGGGCTAAAGAGCAATTAGCGCACCCTTGGTTCCGTATTTAATATCTTGAGCTCGGGAACTCGGATTCGAGTTCCGTCAACTTCGCTGAACTCGTAACGAAAATTCGAGTTTAGTAAACTTAGCCTTATATTTTTCTAACGTCATTTGAACCTCGGAAATTCAACCGAAAAATGAAACGGCGACGAAACTGACCTTGTTGCACTAAAATGACCATATCTTGCTCAAACCTTGACCAAATTAACCATGGTTAGACTTTTTGGAACCCTAACTCAACCCTTTATTCATCCATTAACCCCCCAAACCGAGATAACCCTTCCCACTTGCTGAAAATTGGCCAAACATCATCTGCTTCCCAGTTTTCCCGTAGCTCCAGCCCAACCAAGTGATTCAAGCTCAAATCTCCTTCCAAACATCCATTAATCCACAAGGTAAGCTTGGATATGTTATTTACATTCAATATGAGTCATTTTCATTCATTCATCCCCAAATTTGAACAAGGTTTCATGGGATTTTGACTGATTTTCGAATATAAGAGGTTTAAAGCAAAATTGTTGATCTCATTCAAATCTTGATAGATTTGATTGATTCCAAGCTTGAAAGTGATTGTTTTGACATCCTGTTCTCATGTATGATCTGTGATTGCATGGTAGTTGGGGTATTTTTGAGTTATCAATTTTGGAACTTTGAGAAAATCTTCATGCCATGTCACATATGCTTCCTCTCCATGTTCGAACTCTTTCGGAACTGATATACATGTTGAATTGGTGTTGTTTTGCTGCACCTTTGATAGCTTAATCGGCCTGAACTTGTTGGGAATAAACGAGATCAGTTATACCCTGCTTTTCGTAAATTTTGGCCCTATTTCTGGACTTATTTTTTAGCTGCTATCTTCTGCTGCGTCTTCCCTTGCTGTTGCTGTCAGTTTGTGCTTTGTTAGGACTGAGTTCTTGTTGCATTTCATGCCATTAGTTGCTGCATATGTTGCCTATTTGTTGCTTGAGATGTTGCTGCGTTTGAGCTAAAAAAACAGGGGATGTTGGTTGCGCAAGTTTAGCTGCTGCGTTCATGGCACGGGGGTGTCAAGTTTCTTCTTTTCAGCGTGGAACGGGGGTGCAGGGGTGCTCTGGTGTTGCTGTACCCAGACACGGGGGTGTCTCGGTCTGTTCTTTGTGGGTGACACGGGGGTGTCACCCTGTAATTTCATGCTTGTTGCTGCCGTGAAACTGCTGTTGCGGTTGTGTTGATCATTGAACTACATGCATCTTACATTGTATATATACATATATATTTAAATGGTTTCATGCATATATAGGTATATATATGGAGTTAGTTGCATGCATGAAAATGTGGTTAAGTTCAAATTGCATGCACGTATGCATGAATATATATATATATGTAATTAAATGGAATTTTACATGCATGTGTTATATATATATAATATATTTATATTATATATATATATGTTTATGAAATATTAAATGTTATTTGATTTAATTAAATTATAGAATTTAATTGTTACCTATTTCATGTTTTATTTAATTTTCGATATTTAATTGAATGTATTTAATTGTTTAGTTTCTAATTGTAAATGTGATTGAATATGTTTAATTGTTCATGTTCTATTTTAAATGTGATTTAACTTGTGCTATGATTATATTTGAAATTCTTGAATTGAATTAATTGAAATGTGAAATTATGATTCGAATGAAAGTGAACGCTTCTAATGTCGAATGAAAGTAAATGAAAGTGAATGACTTGATTATATGATTTAAATTCCTTAATAGTGCACATGAACATTTTCATAACATAATCTTATCTTTTATACATTCATATCATAATCATTTCATTGTCGAGCGTCTTATTTGGTCATATTGAGTCTCACCTCACCTCTCTTGCACCGATTTTGAGTCCGTTGGAGACGAGGCCGGTCTGTGAGGCTCGTGTGATCTCCTTGTTGCCGTTTAAGGTGGGTTTCTCTTCTACTTAGATAAAACGACCCGATATATCTCCCTATGTGAAAAGTCTTAAGCCAAAGTAATACGATATATATATATATATTGAGTCTTTTATCGAGTAAATGATTGCAAACGTAAAGCCCTTATTTCTTGAACCCTACCTAATGTTTTGGCGAGAATGAATGAATGTTATGCACTGAATGGGGCCCAGGGGCTTGGTGTGAGTGAGGACCCGAGGAGGCAAGGGCTGACGGTAAACCCTCACACTAGTCCCACCAATGAACGGCGTAACCGGACCTCGTTAGGAGTTAGCGAGGAATGGACGCTGAGTGCCATCTGGGGAGTCATGTTCCCCTTTTGGTCAATGAATGGGTGGATGGGCCTTGCAAACCCGCCACCAACCCGGAGGAAGAAGGTGTAAATGTTATTGAATGCGCACGAAAGATTGAAATGCATGAAAAGAATGAATGAATGAATGTTAATGAATGTTAATGAATTACATGAGGTGTTGGTTGGAGATAATGCACGCCCACTCGTCGGGCCATTAATGACCTAAGGTTAATGAATCGTTATAATCCCTTTTGATGATTTCTATTCGGCCACTTGGGAAATTCTTTAAAACCTCACTTGGGATTATAGCTTGCATGTGATTGTTAAATATTGACGTATATTATATTATGCCCTGCTTTTATACCCACCAGTCCTTTTTGGACTGAACCCGTTCGGCTTTCAGTTGTGTTGTGCAAGTGTCGAGGGAGCTAGGCGGGATTTCGAGTCATAGGTCTTGTATTCGTCTTTTAATCCTTGTATTTTGGGTCTTACACGCACACCTATTGCACTTTTGAGCATTGTTTATGAACTATATTGGAGTGTACCTGTTTTGAGCCTTGATGGCATTTGAGGGTGTAAATGACTTAAATTTTGAAACTGTGATGCTCATTAATTATATACTTGATGTATGTCCGTTTATTGTTTCCGCTTTATTGTTTATCTTGAATTTATGTTTCAAGGGTTAGTCCCGCCTAGCATAGAGTGTGTGTATGTCCCCGTTCGCCGTGATTTGGCTCGGGTATTGATCGTCCATTTCATATTCGGGTCGGGTCTCGGTGCGGGGGATGTGACACCTTGCGCTCTGGTGTTACAGTCGTGCTCTCCCCCTTAAATTTCTATTGTCACGTGTTGAACTCCATCGATTCTTCTTTTGTCGATATTCTGGATGAACAATTTCCATTAGGGAGGATTTAATCAGAAGGGCAACCCAAAAGTTTTTCCTTTCAACTTCTCTTCTACTTCGCTTGATGTCCGAAACCCCTTTCCTATTCTTGTCCGATCCAAACACCCCGCAATCAACTCTAATTTCGCTTCTGTTTATGAACCCCTGTTTCCATTAATCTATCCCTCACTTGAAATTCTTTGCTTTCCCGTCATCACCTTCCTGGTAACGTACCATCCCATTATTTCTTTCCTCTTAACTCAGATGTGGCCAGATCGAAGAAATACTTGATAAGTGGAATGAAAGAACTTCCTATCAAATAAACACTAGCATGCGTGTCGGGTTAAAATGATGATGCACGTGGCACACTTGCAACAATTAAATATGCAGTACATTAAAGCAACAAAATCCAATAAAATGAGCGCACGAACATAAGTAAAGAAAATAATAATTTGATGCGAAATATGATGCACATGCCATGAATGTTTTGGAACCTGCCACAAATATAGTAAGTTGTTAGCTCGGTAGCTTTTTCTCGTTCCTCCAATCACGAGGTTACTTTAACTTGCTAATCATGCCTTGTCTTTCCCACGGTCTTCAAGTTTTCCATTAATCTTTTCGCATCACTTGTACCTTTCATTGTTTGAAATTGAAATTTCACGATCCCTGATTTCTTCGACATCCACTAAATTGGCCTCATCACAGTGATCAAAACTCCCGTGCTTATCCTTTATGAGTTGAGATTAGTGAAATAAACTCATTTTCCGATTGCTTATACTTAAACACACGATTTCCTCCCAAAGAGTCTTTGCCTTTCTTTACCGTTTCCATATGTTGCTCCATATTTCCCAATTCAACCTCACAACCCGACAATTCAGCTTGGGTTTGGAAAACGAACTCAATTCCCGTCCTCAATGTCACCTCCTTTCCAAAATTTTTACTTACCCCGTCAATTGTCTTTCTCTACTCCCTTCCCTAGTCGTTTCTATCTTATTTGAAATCCAGAGCACTTAAATTTAAACTCTTCCCGCTCTTGACTTCGACAATCTCGGTTTCTAATTTCTAGATTTATTTAGAAACCCTTCTTTGACAACTCTTAGTGCTCAATTCCCACCAGATTTATTTTACCTTAACTCCTCTCAGTCCTCGGTACCTCTTCAATGGTCCGAACCCTGAACCAAAATACCTTCAAGGTTCGTTTACTTCATTCTTTGGGTTGAACGATCCTGTTGAATCCAATTATGGCTTCCTATGTAGGAGAGCCGTATATACCCATATTCGGAGTCATAACTATTTTCCCCGAACAACTCTTATCTTCTCAAGTGTCTCTCTATACTATTGCATCCCTAAAGTGGAACCTCCCATTCCGGCTCCCAACCCTTGAACTCTAGCTCCATATAGGAAGGCCTCACATCTCGAATTCTCCAGATTCCTTCCCGGTGCATCCCTCATATCTTCCATGCCTCAGGAAAAACTTGCAGTAGATCGTCTTTATCATGGAACTTGGCCGTGGTTTGATATTATTTTATAACCTGTAATTCAAAACTCATTTTGGAGATATATGCATGCGATTAGTACATGCTCATGGCACATATTCAACACGAAAGGCACGGATTCAAAATAGATTGCAACAAGTAATTCAACAAGATTAAAAGAAAGACAATTCAAGATCGATGCAATGCACACATTATCACATAGTTCCTATGCTGAACGACCTAGACTGACCCACACGACACGAGAACCCGGGTTTTGCAACCCGAGGCTCTGATACCACTTAAGGATGTAGCACCCGAGCGCAAGGTACCACATCCCACGCAACGAGACCCAACCCGAATATGAAATGGACGATCCATACCCGAGCTAAATCACGGTGAACGGGGACATACACACACTCTATGCTAGGCGGGCTAACCCTTAAACCATAAAATCAGAGTAAGTACAATTGCGGAAGCATTAACTGGCCATAATATAACCAATGATCAACCAAACTCCAAAAATAATCCATATACATTATCAAATGCCGTCAAGGCTCAAACAACCAATACGCTCCATTATTAATCAATACAATGATCCAATGTGCAATATGCAAGTGTAAGACCAGGATACAAGGGCTAAAAGCGAATGTAAAACCTATGACTCGAATTCCCGCCTAGCTCCATTGACACCTGCACAACACAACTGAAAGCCAAACGGGTTCAGTCCAAAAGGGACTGGTGGGTATAAAAACAGGGCATAAATATAATATACGGAATTTAACAATCACATGCAAGCTATAATCCCAAGTGAGGTGTTTAAAGAATTTCCCAAGTGGGTGAATAGAAATCATCACAAGGGATTATAACGATTCATTTACATTAGGTCATTAGTGGACCGGTGAGAGGGCGTGCATTATCTCCAACCAACACCTCGTGTAACTCATTAACATTCATTAACATTCATTCATTCATTCTTTTCATGCATATCATTCTTTCGTGCGCATTCAATAACATTTACACCTTCTTCCTCCGGGTTGGTGGCGGGTTTGCAAGGCCCATCCACCCATTCATTGACCAAAAGGGGAACATGACTCCCCAGATGGCACTCAGCGTCCATTCCTCGCTAACTCCTAACGAGGTCCGATTACGCCGTTCATTGGTGGGACTAGTGTGAGGGATGACCGTCAGCCCTTGCCTCCTCAGGTCACCACTCACACCAAGTCCCTGGGCCCCATTCTGTGCATTCATTCATTCATTCTTGCCAAAACATTTGGTAGGTTCATGAAATAAGGGCTTTACGTTGAAATCATTTACTCTAGGAAACGGCTCTATATACATATAATAGTTTTTAGCTGAAATCTTTACACGTTGGGAGTATATAGGGCCATTTATCTAATAGTAGAGAAACCCACCTTAAACGGCAAAAAGGAGAAAACACGAGCCTCACTGATCGGCTTCGTCTCCAACGGGATCAAAATCTGCGCAAGAAGGTGAAGTGAGACTCAATATGACCAACTAAGACGCTCGGCAATGTAATGATCATGATATGAATGTTAAAAGATAAGATTATGTTATAAAAATGTTCATGTGTACTATTAAGGAATTTAAATCATATAATCAAGTCATTCAATCATTCGTTCACTTTCGTTCGAATTCATAATTTCATGTTTCCAATCAATTCAATTCAAGAAATTCAAATATAATCATAGCACAAGTTAAATCACATTTCTAATTAGAAAATAGACAATTAAATTCATTCAATTAAAAAATCAGAATTTTAATAAAACATGAAATAGGTAACATTTAGATTCTATAATTCAATTAAATCAAATATTATTTAACATATAATCAATATATATATATATATATACACACACGTACACATCATGCAACACAATATGCATGAAATTCAGAAGGTGACACGCCCGTGTCACCAATATAAACCAAACCGAGACACCCCCGTGTCTCGGTACAGTGAGACCAGACAGGCATGCACCCCCGTGTCATGCTGAAGAAGAGAAGGTTGACACGCCCGTGTCACGCACGCAGCAAAAGAAAAACGCAGCAGAAAAACAGAGCATAACCCCTACACAACCTTCCGAACACTTTCAGCCATCAATTAATCACAAGTATGCAGCAAAACAACTCCAAACCAACGTGCAAACATGCTCTCAATCCAACAAGACGTGAGGCGGGGTGTATGGTGATCATTTCATGCCAAAGCTTCAACATCTCATTAATGGTGGCTCATAAATGCCTCAACTAACAGCTAATACATCACCATAAATGTAAAGAGGAGATCAAAACAATCATTTTCATGCTTGGAATCATTCAAAAAGCTCAAGAATTGAAAGAGATCAACCAAAATGCTCAAAACCTAAATATCTACTCAAGGCAGCCATATATCCATGAAATCATGATCAAAATTAGGGATGAATGAAATAAAATGACTCATATTGAATGTACATAACATATCCAAGCTTACCTTGTGGATTAATGGAGGTTTGGAAGAGGATTTGAGCTTTGAATCTCTTGGTAGGGCTTGAGCTACAGGAAAAACTGGGAAGCAGATGAGGTTTGGCCAATTTTCAGAAAGTGGGAAGGGTTATCTAGGTTTGGGGGGTTAATGGCTGAATAAAGGGTTGAGTTAGGGTTCCATAGAGTCTAACCATGGTTAATTTGGTCAACAAATGAATGAGTTATGATTTATTTGGTAAGAGGTGGCAGTTTGTTCTCGTTCCATTTTTTGGTTGAGTTCCGGTGGTTCAAATGACTTTGGAAAAATATAAGGCTAAGTTTATTAAACCCGAATCTTCGATACGAGTTCAACGAAGTTGACGGAACTCGATTCCAAGTTCCCGAGCTCAAGATATCAACTACGGAACCAAGGATGCGCTAATTGCTCGTTAGCCACCGACTTGGATTCCAAAATTAAAATAAATCCGAAACACATGCAAATGAATCCGAAAATACGAAACGAACATATATTCATATACAAGACACGTATAAGTCCAACATATTAAGTTTGCACGAAATATCGGTATCGATTTATATAAAAACGAAGCACGTAAATGTGGCTCATAAACAATGTAACAATAAAATTCATAACATTTACAAATAATATAAAATTAAATGCGTATTTAATTTATAAATACATGCATGCATCAATTATGAATTAATAACGAATTCACTAATTAAGTTCAATTAGCGCATTAACATATTAATATTATATAAATTAATATTAATAAAACTTAAAATATAATAATTAACATAATTAACATTAATTATAATTAAAATAAAATTAAATATATAAAACACTTATAATAATTATTTCGCGCAATTTGGTAAACACATACGTCATGCTGTACTACCTAAAAACTGGGGCGTTACATAGGCGGATGCGGGCGGCTTATGGATGTGACTATGCTGCCTAGACGGATATGAGAATTTTCGGATACTGTTGTGGGCGAGTCTATGCGTGGCTAGGCGGACTCGGGCGGCATATACGGTCTTTGGTTTTTTGTTTTGTTGGATTGCACTAATTTTTTTGCTCGTTTTTTGTGGCCTCTTGGGTTCCGTGCATGGATTTACTTCTTGTAATTCTGTAGTTTGGTTTTGATTTTTCGACCCAATTTAGATTTAGGTTTTAATTGTTTGGATTTCGTCCCAACATGTTAGCGGGTTCGGGTTTGTGTTGTTTACTTAGGTCCTAAAAAATCCTTTGTAATCTTTTTGTGTTTGTATTGCAATATATCATGAGGCTGCCACGAAAAAGGGGAGCCTCACGAAAAAGGGACTCCGTTCCCGATTATAAAAAAAAATACATATAATATATATACACTCATATATATTTTACATACAGTAGAATTTTATTATTTATATACTTATATTAAAATGTTATATTTAATTAGTATCAAAGTAATATTATACTTATTTTACATATATTAAATCAATATTTTATACTAACGCTATTGCTTTGTAGGAATTTTTTATTTTTTGTATCACTATTTAACAAAATTAATGAAGTGTTACAGTCATGAGCCAAGTATTGACCCAGTCAGCAAAAAAAATCTCAATTTTGGCCCAAAATTTTTCCACGTCAACAAAATTTTGGTTTCCTTAAATTTTGGGCTGAAATCGGACTAAAATTGAAAAAAATGTTAAATTAGAAGAGAAAATTAAAAATGCCATGTAAAAAAAGAGTGAAGTTCGAAAAGGTGTAAGTTACAAGATGATTTTTACAATTTTTCCTAATGTTATATATTTAAGTGTAAAATAATTATTTATTATGTATTAAGTCGTTCCGGTTGAACCAGTGACCAGTAAGCCTACCGGTTCGACCTCCTGTCCACTTTTGAAAACATTGCTTTTAACAGAATCGTTGGCCAAATTACTTTTTTTTTTTAAGATGATCAATGCTGGTTCACAGGTGCATATGTTTACCACTTAAGCCATCTGCTCATCTTATATTTGGCCAAACTTGTTATTCTTTCTTATCCAAATAATTAATTTCCGTAGTTTATTTTATTATTTATTTGAAATTAAATAACTTGTTTTTTTTTTTTTTTTTCATTATTGGTAAATCAACTACCTGTAATGAGACTCGAATTCGTTACCTATCTGATTATTGATGCAGTTAGTTACTATCAAACCCATTTGCTTGTCTCATTCCCAAAAAACCATCTCCTTGTCTTATTCTAAATTAAATAACTTACTTGGTTGATATGAGATAATTTCTTGATTAATATCTCTGATAACAACAATCTTTCTTGATTAATATCTTAATAGCAATCTTGGACTGTGACACCCTGTTTGATCAACCGTATAGCTATGACGTATGTGCGCGATTTAATTTATTTAATATCATTTATTTGTTAATTTAATTCTTTAATTCTTTAATTTTTTTATTTTTTATTTTCTTGAAATTTGAATTCACTTATTTGAAATATCTGCCTCTTTGTTGGAAACGTGTTTTGTTTGTGTTCGATTTGAGATCGAAATTTCGTGCCGTTTTAATATGTTGGAGTATTACGTGTTGTGAATTTGTTTTTGAGCTCGTTTTATATTTTCGGACTTGTTTGAAATGGTAACGCACAATTTTATTTGTTTTGGGGACTCGAGGGCCTAACTAGTTTTAGCGAGCCTTGTGTTCCAGAATTTATAACTTGAGCTCGAGAATTCGGATTTGAATTCCAGAAGTGGCACCGGACTTGTAACGAAGATATGGAACTATGGAACCTAGCGTTATATTTTTCTAAACCCATTTGATACTCCGAAATTTGCCCGAAAGACTGACTCGTGACCATATGACACCTTACACTTATTTGCACATAAGTCCCTCAATTTTCAAGATTTTCACATGAAACCTGGAGCCACATGACCCCAACTTGATATTGTATCATTCCTCTCTCCTTCAAATCGACCCACACAAGGCAAGGAAGAGAAATTCAGCCATTTTTGGAGAAACTAATAGCAATCCCCTAACTATTCACCCAAGTGAGATTTTGAGCTTCAATCTCCATTTTCCTCCATCTTCTTCAAGGGGTAAGTACATATTTGATATCTATATGCTTATATGATCATATCCATCCATAAATTTCTGATTTTGATCCATGAATGATATGGTTTTGGGCATTTGAATGAATAGTTAGGTGATTTGAAGAATATGTGATTTCTTGGAATTCTTTGGTTTAAGTCTTGATATGAAGTTATATATGAACTCCTTGTGCTTCATTTATTGTTTTGTGCACTTGTATTAACTGTTGGTTGAGTGGTTGTTGAGTTACCATTAATGGAGTTAAGGTTTTTCTCAAGCTTTTCTTCCTCTTCTTCTTCTTTGATGCTTGCTGCGTTTGTGCTGATTTGTTATGAGTTTGGAGTGCTGTTTTGCTGCGTTTTTCTGCCCCTTTTGTTGCCTGGATGTTGCCTTGTCTGGTGCTATTGCTGTATGCTTTGAAACAGGGGAGAACGAGGCGAACCACTGCTGTTCATGACTGGATATAATCTCCCCGAGCGGGGAGATTTGCAAGGAAGAAGTCCCCGGCCGGGGACTTGTGCTTTGGACCTACTGTGATGTTTTCCCGTTTTCCCCGGCCGGGGAGTTGTGAGAAGGAAATCTCCCCGGTAGGGGAGATGTGTGTTGCACCATTCCTTTGCTAATTAATTCCTTTTTTATTTCTTGTTCTTTTGCATGGCTTTCACGTGGTGTTTAATGGCTTATAAGAGGAATTGGGAAAATTCTAGTCCAGACCAGGCTTGGCCGGACCCAACCAATTAAAAAGGCAAGTGTATTATACTTGCCATTTGATTGGTCACTCTTCCCAAACTTTCCACCAACCACACAGCATAAAACACTCGCCCCCTCGTTACACCGGTTTGACCGAGCCAGGCTCGGGCTAGAATTACCCAAGGAATTGATGCATAAATAAGTGGGATGAGATGCATGCTTTAATTTTGTGTTCCCTTACATTAATTACTTGAGGTTTGTTAATTATTTGAAGTCACATGCATATGTGTATAGCTGCTAGAAATTTAATTAATGGGATTAAGTTTCATGCATGCTATGTATCTTGTATTATTTATTCCTTGGCAATTCTGTATTGTCCATTTTTTGTTTCTTTCAGTTGTAAGTAATATGAATATGCTATATTAATTTTATGCCTTGAATTTACTTTAAGAAAATTATTTGCTATGAAATTGCTGTGAGTTTGTGATTTTAGTTGGAAGTTTTATATGCTTAGAACTTGATCTCTAAATGTCTTTTAATTATTAAAATATATAATATGATTTACGAATTTTGTTTATGATATGATATGATACGTTGTGTACTAGTTTTGGATTTAAATGGTCTAAATGGAGCATTCTTGCATTTCACATTGCATCCATTTGCATTCTTATGCATCACCGTGCGTCTACATGATTCATGATCAAGTCTAAGTCTTGAGTATGTAATTGTTTGTCTCAGATTCGAGTCGAGAGGTGTCGGATCCACCATTTAACTCCGTTTTGACCGTCAACACTCATCCGTTGGTACTTTGGTAAAAGTTGAGGTTTACGTTTGTTTTCTTTTTACTTAATATGACCTACAACCCTATGTGCTCGTTTTCAAGCCCGCATTTGACTATAATATTATATTTATATATTAAATACGTGCTTATAAGATACATTTATGATCTTGCCAATTAAGTGTTTTGAACTATATGTACGAGCATATATGAGCTTGAACTGTTTTGCAACGAGGCTATGCTCCAAATTGTGTATATTCAATACGTGCTTATAAGACCCGTGCTCACTGGGTATAAGAATCAGTTTGATATGTTGATTATGAAACGGGATAGGAGCTTTCCTTTATATTATAACACGGATACGTTAGGTTTGTTATGTTTCGAGAAGTATAGGCTTAAGTTTGTATTGAAAATAACTTTAGTATGCAAAACCCTATCCCGGTTCATAGTCTTTTGTTTATTTTGTGCTTTGCTCTATATATACATATGTGGGTGTCGTTAGCCCCCTCACTCAGTTAGTGGACTGACCCTCTACTTTCAACCTTTCAGTTTGCAGGTTTTGGGTCGTGCTATGCTGAGTCGTGAGTCGGTCTTGTTCTATCCTCTTAGCTCGAGTTGCATTTTCATTCGCATTCGGACACATCTTGTAACGCCCCGGTTTTTCATTTATACTAATATGCCGTGTGTGTTTATAAATTGCACAATTAAATTATTTAATTTTGTGATTATTTGTTTATAAGTGTTTTAAATATTTAATTTTAATATAAATTGTTATTAGTTTATTTTATTTCATTTTATTATTTTATTTTAGTACGTTAATTAAAATATTTAATTTGATAATTAAGTGTTAATGATAATTAATTATATCTTTAATTATACTAATTAATTACAATATTAATCATTGACCTTGTTTTAATTTAAAAATAGAATTTAAATTTGTTTATTTAATTTGAAATATTATGAATTGTCAATGTATTGTTCTTGCATGATTTAAACGCGCTTCGTTCTTATATGATTTGATATCGAAAATTCATGAAAATTTAGTATGTTGTAGATTTATGTGTTATGAACATGCTTATATACTCATTTTATGTTTTCAATTTCGTTTGACGTGGTAACGAATTTATTTTGCTCTTGGAATCCAAATCGGGGGCTAATGAGCAATTAGCGCACCCTTAGATCCGTATGTGATATCTTGAGCTAGGAAACTCGGATTCGAGTTTCGTTAACTTCGCTGAACTTGTAACAAAAATTCAAGTTTAATGAACTTAGCCTCATATTTTTCTAAGACCATTTAAACCTCCGAAATTCAACCGAAAACCGAAACGGATGCGAAACTGCCATACTTTACTAAAAAGGCCATAACTCCCTCAAACCTTGACCAAATTAACCATGATTGGATGCTATGGAACCCTAGTTAAGCCCACTATCACTCCATGCCCTCTCCTAACCGAACCATAATCAGCAAACAAGAGAAAATCAGCCCAAAACCTCTTGACTTCCAGTTTTCCCGTAACCCTTGTGTACCTTGGAGATTCAAAGCTCAAATCTCTTCCAAACTTCATCCAATCCACAAGGTAAGCTTAGGGTTGTAATATACATTCAATATGTGTCATTTTAAGCTATACATCCCTAATTTTGAGCTTGAATCCATGGAGATTTGAAGGCATGAGTGAATAGTTAGGTTTCAACATAAATTCTTGATCTCATGTATTCCTTGATGCTTTTGTTGATTTTAAAGCATGAAAGTGATCAATTTAACTCCCTTATTTCATTTATGGATGTGTATTTTGTGGTAGTTGAAGATTTAATGAGATACAATTAATGAACCTTGTATGAAAATGACTTCGTTTCCTCCTTGCTTTTATGCTGCTACTGCTGCGTGACTTGGGGCTGTTATGGGGCCTGAATTGCTGTTGTTTTTTTGCTCTTTCATGCATCTTTGTGAGTCTAATTGTTGGTTGAAGTCTTGTGTGTGCTCTTGCTCTGTTTTGCCTTCATTCGCCCCTGCTTTGCGTGAACTGCTGGTGTTCATTTTACTTTGCTACGTGGGTTGGTTTGGGCATGAATTAGAGGTTGTTATGGTGGTGTTTGCTGCTGTGGATGCTGCCTTGGAGTGCCTTGTGTGTTGCTGTGTAATTATGTAATGAAAACAGGGGATAAGCTTCGCTTGAACTGCTGTTGCGCGACTGAACTGGAACTCCTCGGCCGGGGAGATTTTTGGGAATAAAAAAGGCCCGGCCGGGTAGCTTTGTTGCAGAAGCTACTGCATCTTTTCTCCTTCTTTGTACATGCATGTTGAGTTTGTGAGTATATATGTAATATATATTAGTGCATGTATGTGCATGTGTTTGTAAGTAAGTGTTTGTAATATATATATGTAATGTAGTATGTTTGTGCATGATTTATACATTATGCATTTAATGTGGGGTGTGTGTGTTTAGTTTAATTGTTTGTGCATGCAATGTGTGCATGTGTATTACATAATTACATGCATGAAATTAATACCTTGTGCATTAGTAATATATTAATATACATGCATGGTAGGGTGCGTACCTATATGTTTAATATTGCATGCATGTTTATATTTGTAAATTAGATAAATTACATATTTGCATGCATGAATCATGGATGTATATTTCCGTATATATATATTTATTTATATACATATATGTTTATTATATATTAAATATTATTTGATTTAATTGAATTATAGAATTAAATTTTTACCTATTTCATGTCCTTATATAATTTTTGATCTTGAATTAAATGTATTTGTTTGTCTATTTTCTAATTGTAAACGTGTTATAGTACGTGCTATGATCGTTATTTAAATTCCTTGGGTTGATTTGATATGAAATATGAAATTCATGACTTAAATGTTTATGAACGCTTCCTTGAACGAATGAATAGCTCGTTATATGATTTAAATACGCTAATCGTGCACATGAACGTGTTCATTACATGATATTATTTCTTATATATCTCATATCACGATCAATACATTGTCATGCGTCATATATAGTTCATTTAGAAGTCTCGACTCTCACGAACACGTTACATTGTACTTTGTAAAGTTTTCTCCAGGGCGGAGATGCCGGGTTCATAGGACACTTTCAAGTCTCCTTTTCTTCTTGGTATTGTTCGGTAAGAGGTGTACAGGTGGGTATCTTCTACTAGCTAAATAATGACCCGATCTCCCTCAATGTGTATGTTTTAAGCCAAAGTAAGTATATATTTATATCGAGTCGTTTTCAAGGAGTCTATGATTTTAAATGTTAAGCCTTTTCTTTATTGAATACCTTACCTAATGTTTTGGGGAGTATTGGTTGATTGCACATATGGGGGCCCGGGGCTTGGTACATATGGCGATCCGGGGAGGTAAGGGCCGACGGTCATCCTATGTGCTAGTCCCAACCGAATTACAGATTCCGGAACTTGCTAGGAGATTAGCGAGGGAAGGGGGCTGAGCGCCTTTGGGGAACTCATGACACCCCTTTGTTCAATGATTGAGGTGGTCGGGCCTTGCTAACCCGTCCACCACCCGGAGGAAGAAGGTGTAAGTGTATTGATTGAATGAAAGCATGAACATATGAATGAATGAACGAACGAATGATTGTGACTGAATGAATGATTGTGTGATCATTAATGAACGAATAAATGAATAAATGCACACACGAGGTGGAGGTTGGAGAATTCGCCCACTCGCCGGGCTCACATATTGACCTCATGAATGAATGAATGAATGATATTGATTGTTGTAATCCCGAGTGTTGTTTTATTTTGTTTTCACCCACTTGGGAAATATTCTAAAAACCTCACACGGGATTATATCTTGCATGCGTGAGTGTTTAAATTCTTGTAATATTATAATATTAAACCCTATTTTATACCCACCAGTCTCCTATAGACTGAACCCGGATTTGTTTTTCAGTTTTCTTACAGGTTTGGAGTGCTAGGCGGGATTTTGGGTCTATCGAGTCGTGGGGTCAAGTCTGAGTTCCACTACACACATATTATAATTGTTTGAGTTATGCATTGAATGTATGGAATATTATGATGGTACTTTACTTTGTGATATTTGGGACAGGCCTATAGGAATAGTTGAACCCGTGAATTGTGAAATTTTGATTTATGAGTTATGTATGAATTTCGGGACTAGGTATTTATGTTAGTTGAACCCGTCACTTGCTGCTTATGTTGTGATTAAACTTATGATTTGCTTCCGCACGTTAATTTAATTTTGGTTAATTGGTTATTTAGTTTCAGAGTTTTAGCCCCGCCTAGCATAGTGTGTGAGTGGTCTCCCGTTCGCTATGATTCGGATTCGGGTACGGACTTCCCATTTCGTAACCGAGTTTGGGTTATAGTGCGGGGGATGTGGTGCCTTCCGTTTGGGGTGCTACACATCTTGTATATGATTCAATTTTGATAAAGGAAGTGTGTATATGTTATGCATTTATTAATGAATATGTATGAATTCTTGATTATATTTATTCGGGACAGGCTTCTAGGGGTAGTTGAACCCGTTTTGTGGAATTTTCTTTTCATTAATTGTTGTATACTTCCGTTTTCTTATTGTTTTGCGCGCTCTGGTCCTGTTTTAGCTCCGCCTGGCTTAGCGTGTGTGTGTAGGTTCCCGTTCGCTTAGTCTTGGGCTCATGTATGGATTTCTATTTCATATGTGGGTTCGGGTCTAGGTGTTGGGGATGTGGTGGCTCGCTGCTCCGGGCGCTACATCTTAAAGTGGTATCAGAGCTCCGGGGTTGCAAAATCGGAGTTCTAGTGTCGTGTTGTGTCAAGTATAGGTCGTACGGCGTAAGAACAACTTGCTAATGAGTGAATTGCATTAAGATATGTGACTTTCTTCAATTATGTGTTTTAAAATTGTTACTTTCTTTTCATTAATTGTTGTTGTTGCATACTTTATGTGTATTGATTGTTCCATTTACGTGCCATAATCACTCACTAACCGCATGCATCATATTTTTGCCTCCCTTATGTATTGTAGGTTAATACCTTACAACAATTGATCACTCATCTCAAGGACTATAGCCCTAAGCTGAAAATGGGATCAAGTAGAGATGAGGGCTCTTCACGACCGCCGAATCATCGCATCGATAATCAATCCACCAAGATATATGAAGGGTAAAATGGCTCGACATGAAGGAAGAGATCTTATATTCTTGATGAGCGTGTCATTTCCCGAAGAACAAATTCAATGTACTTATTGTGGAGAACCCAATCATAGTTATGGGAATTATCGGAGAAGATTGGGCAGGTATACTAGATGCAGTTCCTCCGAACACAAGGCCGACGTATGCCCTCGCATCTATCTAAGAAGACCGAATAAATTTGAAAGAGTGGCCCAATTTATAGATGAAATTAGAGAAGACCTTCGGGAAATGAAAACTAGGATCGAATCTAAAGCTTGGATCGAGGGTACCCGGGAAGCTCTTCGAGTCAAATTTAAGAAATTAAAAGAAAGGAGTAGAGTAGGAAGAATGGAATCGAGAAGTAGCTCGGGATTAGGATCAAAGAGAAACCGAGAGGATTCTCAAATGGGACCGAAAGGAAAGAAGAAAATGAAGGAACTTCCATCCATGGAGCAACTGCGGTGTGCTCATTGTAGGCAAAATTCTCATACTTATGAGAATTGTTGGAAGAGATTAGGGCGATGCTACGGATGCGGATCGTCGAAACACAAGTTGGAAGGATGTGACCGGAAAAGGGCAAAGAAATACTTGGGAGGTAATTGCATTCATTGCACGACCATCCATCCCATATTGTATTTTATACTTACTTGGAATGTGTGATGCATATTGCCATTACTTGTTATTTCTCGTTTAAATTGGTGGCAACGTGACGCATAGCATATGCAAACCTAACCCGACATGCATGAGTTTAATGTTTTCTTAATAGTTGTGATTGAGAGAAGTCTTCCTTCGTGATGGTGAAAACCGGCGTAAGAAGAGAGGTCTTTTCAACGATGACTAATCAAAGGTGTATGGAAATGGGAATTGGAACCGGGAACAATTATCCAAACCCAATTTCTAAGAGGGGAAATTATTGATTCACTATTTAACATAAGTATCGGGACCAAGTAGGCGGCGGTGCATTAGAGAGAGATCCATAGCTCATCCTTCCTTGAGTGTGCAATTATCCGACGAAGGAGAGCCTTATCGGGAAAGATTAACTGGAATAATTAAAGAGAGGTTGAAGGTCCTCTCCTTGACGAATCCAAAGTTACCACGGTGAGAGTCTCTCCCTTCGACGAGCAATTTATTATGGATAATGCTAGTAAATGAAGGAGTGGGATTCGTAGAGAGGAGTTAAGGAGTTGGAAGCTCAGATGATTTCCCAAAGAAGCAAGTTAGCCAATTTGTTGTTCACAAATATTAAAGGGAAGAGAAGGATGATATAGAATATGGGAACTCGGGGTAAATAGTTCTTGAAGATGCAAAAGGGAAATGATGGAGTGCTATGGGATCAAAGAGTGATGGAGATTGTAAAGACCTATCCCCTAGGGCATCCTACTCATTAATGCCAAAGTGCATCTCTTTACCGGATCACAAAATACAAGAGATAGATGTCGAGAAGCCAAGATTTGAATTAGAAGAAGTTTAAGGTTATCCTAGAAGGAGTGGATTGAGAGACTTCAAGACAATCGGAGATTGTGATACGAGGATTGTTGACCGAGCTTAGGGTGGGTCAAGATTAAACGGGACATCAAAGACTTCAAGAGAAGGGAATTCAATCAATCTCTCATGCTGATTAGGGGATTTGTAAACTAGAAAAGAGAATTGCTCGGGTTAAGTATCACCAGTTAGAGATGGAGTTGGGAGAAGTGATGGAATTATCAATCTAGGGATTCGTTCAAGAAAAACCGACGTCAAGGATCCGGGTCACGAACTCTACGACTTTAACTATGACTCTTCACTCAATCTCATTAATGTAAAGGACTCCGAGAATGGTGAACAGTACATAAATCATTTATGGCACGTGCATCATGCATCTGTAATTGCTATATATTATTGTTATGTGCCTTACTTGTGCGTGTACGTGTTTGTTGTGAGTTTTTCTCGAGTGTGTGCTTTTCACGATAAGTTGAGGGTCGGGTCTGCAACGGTCTTCCAAAGCGAGCAAGGAGTGGTGGTTAGTTCTTTAACAACGGGACTTCTTGAGTTAGAAGGTGCGAATTGTAACAGCCCAAAACAGGGCGTGGATGAAAACAGTAAGTTAAGGGCATTGGTAAAGCGTTTATAGACCGTGATCCAACTTTTTGAATCATCATGCCTTGCATTCTTACATGAACTTTGTGCTTGTATATGATCTGACATGTTTTAAGGGGGAATTCTTGACCTTTGATACAGTTTACTATTCATTACCCGAGCCTACCTTGTTCATATTGTTACTCGAACCCTAGAGGTTCATCACACATGTTTCCCTATCGTTTGAACTTGTTTCCCGAGCTCAAAGAGTCTTTCTTGAACCATAAGGGTACTTTTGGAACTTACCGACCAAAGTTACTATTCATCTGAAAATGAGCTTTTGATTCTGATACCTTTAACCTAAATCACACTTGATTATATTAACATGAACTTGAAACTATAGGTTATAATCAAGATCATAATTTAATTAGGGTGTGTGTGTGTGTGTGCATGCCGTGTGTGTGTGTGTACGTGCATGGTGTGTGTGTATTGTAAGGGTTTGACCCGACCCTTTGACCCGATATGTGAATAGTAACATGTGAATACTAATCATGAATAGTAATCTAGAATAGTACTTTGGAATAATGCTTTTGAATAGTAAAAGTGAAATAAAACTTGTGCTTTCTTAATAGACATTTGCACCTAGGGTTTCCATATCCAGGGTCTAAAATGTGTTTTCAAAATGAGTTTTCTTTCGTGGACTTCTTATATAACTTAAGGTTTGCGATAGGATTCATAATTTGACTAAAGCTTACTCGGTTATAGTAAGATCATAGTCTCATGTTGAGAGTAACTCACTTTAACGTATTCCTTTGTGTGTTACCTTTCTTGAATACCTTAAATGGTATTACTCTCTTGTGTTACATGTTCTTTACATGTTCCTTGGTCATTTGTTTCATGCATTTCATATGCATCTTGGTTAGTAGTGGGTCTTCGTTCTTAAGCTCACTCTAGTACACCACCTACAGGAGTTAAAGTTGAGCACTGGGATCCCCAGGGCACCGCATAATCTGTCTACCTACCTTTTGTTACTAATAGGTGAGGTGAAGTTAAATGTTTTCCAACTGGAACCGCGATTATACTATCGTATCATATGTTTTGAAATTCAAAGCTAAACCTCGTTTTGAACTATCCCTTTTATCGGGACATTCTTTTGAAAGGATCATTCATACTTTAATAGTATACCTTGATCTATAGCACATGTTTTCCAAAGTTCTGCATTCTTGTTCAAAGACAGTTACATGATCTGCATATGTTTTCAAAGTACAGTTTTACAGACAGCATCACATGTTACAGTTACAGTTTCACATGTCATAGTTAGCATACTGGAGTGGAACTCTGGTCACTGCTAATCTTGAAATCAAAGCATACAGTTTACAGTTTGGGCCCAGCGGTTATGTGTGGAGGTGATGTTCAGGAGGTGTGCGCCAACGACATCACCAATACCGGCCGCCACACTTAGACAATTGACACCGACTTTTAACAGGAGGTTTGTTAAGTCATGACAATCTGTCTAGGAACGGACAGCAAATCTGTTCCCATTACATGTTTACAGGTCGCCTAGGGCTAGCTACCCGAAGTGACAACCGGTGGAGGATGGTGCATGTTTGTATGTGTTAGTGGGGTATTGTTGACCCTGGTCTGATACTCTACTGTGTGTGGAGTTATTGTTGACCTCGGTCCGATACTCTACGAAATCATATTTTCTGGAGTAAGGATGGAGAAGCCTAGCTTGCGGCCAAAATTCTGTTTCATAAAGGATGGTTCATATTTGGAAAAGTTCACTTTATCCTTATCCCATTTTATGAAAGAACTATGAACCACCTACAGCATATGTTTGCGCGTGTGATAACATTCATGAAAGTGTTTTAAAACGTGCATTCTTTTACAGTATTGCATTCAAAAGAGTTTTATCAATCGAACTTGTTTCGAGTTATTCTTTAAAGCTTTGCATTAACAGTTTTGAATTACACTTCAAGTTCTTTATCACTCAGTACTTTCTTTTAAGTATTCCCTCACTTAGTCCTTTTGACTAATACCTCTCCCGTTTTCTTGCCTCGTGGTTTCAGGTCTTGCAACCGCAGTCTAGAGGTATCTTGAAGCTCTAGATTGTCATTTTTGTTTCAGTCAGGACTTAGTATTACTTTCTTTTGTGTCCTGCATATGTTTTTTGGCTGCATTACTTTATGTTTCTGAATACTTGAATATCTTTGTTATACTCTTTCTGCTACTCTGCTACCGATATTTTGAACTCTGCTATATCGGTATTTTATTCTGAATATGTTACATGTTCTGATATGCGGAGTCTCTCTTACACGATCGATATGTTCTTGCTTGTTACATGCCATCACACACATGTTTTGAAAAGTTTTAAAATACTCTGATTTTCCGCTGCATAGCCACATCGTTATACATGTATAGTTCTGAGATAGACAGCCGTTCGCTGGAGTATTTCTTGAGTGATGGCTCACACCATTACTTGAGAGGTGCTTCAGTGCGGGGGTTAAGACGCCGCTCTCCTCTTGTTCCAGTACGGGTGGGGGCGTTACAGCCTGAGGTGGTATCAGAGCATCGGGTTAAATAAGAAGAGACTTAACCTAGATTGCTCTCATGTTGCATCATGGATTGTTCACGCATTGCATCCAGGATCATTCTCATATTGCATCGAGAGAGGATATTTGGGGATTGCATGGTTCTGTTATCTGGATTTCATATCTGTGGTATCTTCTGTATAGCTATGGCAGTTCAGCCACACCAGGATCCTAATCAGCAGATGGATGAGGCTTTTTGTGAGCAGTTTGAGGCCCCGCGTACTGTGGCAGTTTCTCGCCGTGGAGGCACTCGTTTCTACACCTGGCGTAGGTCTAGGAACAGTGGCAGGCCTGGGTATTCCTATCCTAACAGAGTTGTACACTATCTCGAGTTTGAGAGAGATGGTTACTTTCAGGAGTATCAGAGGACCCATGAGGTCAGGTTGGAGTCTATGCGCCATCAGGATCAGCCACTGCAGTACCAGATTGATAGGGACATCGCTCGTGAACATGCTGCAGAGATGACTCATATTGCTGATCAGAGAGCTGCTCATATTGCTGAGCTGGAGGCAGATCTTATGCAGATGACTATTGATCGCGACACTTCTATGGAGCGTCACCAGCACTACCGTGCACGCGTGAGAGCTCGCTTGTATGATACCTATCACTTATCCGATGAGCAGGCAGTTGAGGAGGTCGAGGGGTCAGGATGTCAGGGCCTCTCAGGAGCCCGAGCCTATGCAAGATCAGTCAGATGGAGGTGATGGAGGATCTGATGATGATGATGATGGCGAAGATGAGCCAGCAGGACACGGACAGGGTGAGGTCGTTGCTGTTTCTGATGACACCACCAGGGGTTCTTTGGACCACAGTTATCAGGGTTGACTGCTGATGGGAGGTTTTCTGTATATAGTACTGATGCATATATATCTATCTATGGATGGCAGACGTATAGCCGGGATAGTTCAGGAATGACTTTTGGATGAGGGGATGTATAGCTTTGGTAGATGATCCACGACTTTTGGCACCACGGATGACGGTTCAGATGACTTGGTACCTACTAGGTTATTTTCAGCAGGGTTGGACGGATTGGTAAGGCCTGTAAGGGAGTCAACTCGATAGTATCAGGTCCTCCGCATTTTGAATTAATACTGTTAACATGTGGCCTGTAGTAAATTTTACCAAACCTTGCACAGTTATAACACTTTCGGCTTTATGTTGGATATCTGTTTACTGCTTTCCATAACTGTCATTGCATGAGTCTTAGAGTTGCTTCAAGATACCATTAGGACCGTTGATAGGATCATGCCATTTCATTTCTTGATAGAATGCTATTATTCTTGATATGTTGAATACACTTCTGGATATGTTGATCATACTTCTGATCATATTACAGTTCTTGTGGATATGACAGTATATGTTCTGTTCCCGTTTACATGTTGATCATGTTTTGGGATATGTTATACATGTTTTGATATGTTGATATGTTACACGAGCTTTTGTTCCCATTTACATGATTGTCTGACAGATGTTTCTGATTACATGATAAGTTGTACCTACCAAGGGTTTTACTTAGAATGCCCGCGAGTCGTGGGTTCGTGGTGAAATGCTTAGGATCTTAGTACCCATTGGGAAACGTGTTCCTCTTAGATCTTTAGGAATTATAGATCTTTGAAAAACAGTGGGAGCTACATTAGATTAAAGACCTTATCTTTGTATATCGTTATAATTCAGCATGCTCACTAGTTCTCTGTTTTACCATTTAGGTCGTAGATTCTGTGATTCTCTACGTGTGTTGAAATGGCAATCAAAAACCCTCCTGTATCGATCCTCGGGTCAAACAAGTTGACTAGTCCCAACTATTCTGATTGACTGAGGAATCTAAAAATCATTTTAGATTCTGAGAAGAGAACTTATGTTCTCTTCGAAGGGGAGCCAAGTCCCGAAGGGGACGCTCCCACTCGAGCCGAGCGGGATGCGATCCAAAAGTGGAAGGATGATAATCTCCAAGCCCGTTGCCTTATGTTGGCTAACATGTCTCCGGACTTGCAAAGGCAACATGAGGCCATGGAATTTTCTTGGGAGATTTACGACTACTTAGAGAAACTTTACCGACCTCATGAACGTGTTACAAGGTATAACACTTCAAAGGAATTATTCCACTTGAGAATGAGGGAAGGTTCAAGTGTCCATGAATATGGACTCAACTTTCTCGCCCTTACTGAGAAACTTGCTCCCATGGACATGCCACTGAAAGATGAGCTTTCAGTGCACTTGTTGCTAGCCTCGCTCCCACCATCATTCAACCCATTTGTCCTTAACTTTAGTATGAATCATGCTGATGCTACTGTAGCTGAGCTGATTAGTCAACTTGTGACTGCTGAAAGCACAATCGAGAAGGACAATAAGGTTCTGATGGTGAATGCTCCATCTTCCTCTTCTGGGCCTTCTAAAGGTAAGGGCAAGAAAGCCCAAAAGAAGAAGAAGAAACCCCTTAGGCCCACTGGTGGCATTTCGAAGGGGAAGGCCCAAAAGAAGAAGCGTGATCAGAAAGAGGATGTTTGCTTCCATTGTGGCAAAACGGGACATTGGAGGAGAAACTGCCCAGAGTACAAGGCTACTCTAAAGAAAGGTATCTTTCTCGTTGAAGTAAATCTTTCTATTAATTCTAGTTCTTGGGTACTTGATACCGGTTGTGGAACTCATATCTGTAATGATGTACAGATGCTAAGTGAAGTCCAACAACTCAAAGAAGGAGAATGTGTCTTGAAGATCGGCGATAGCTCAAATGTTGAAGCTCGAGCTTTAGGCACAATTAGATTAGATTTAGGTAGTTTTGAGTTAGTCTTAAATAAAGTCCTTTATGTACCGAGCATTATTCGTAATATAATTTCAGTTCCAATTTTAGATTGTGAAGGTTATGAAACTTATATTAAGAATGGTAAATATTTTATCAAACGGAACAACTCTTCCGTTCACATCGGTACTCTAAGTAATGGACTTTATCTAACTCAGAATATCAATATTATGAATATACAACGAGAAACAAAACGTAAGAGAGATGACAAAGTTTCAGCTTCCTTATGGCACGATAGATTAGGACACCTTTCCAAGAACAGAATTAGCAAGATAAACACTTTAGGATCATTTCTCTGAAAATGATCTCAAAGAGTTAACTTCTTGCGAATCCTGTCTCAAATGAAAGATGTCCAAAGTTCCTTTTAAAGGAACTGTGGAACGTGCTACTAAGGTTTTGGATTTGATCCATTCTGATGTTTGTGGACCGCTTAGTGTAAGCACAAGAAACAATCATCAGTATTTCATAACCTTTACCGATGACTTTAGTCGATATGGTTATGTATACTTAATGAAGTATAAATCCGAAGCTTTTGAGAAATTCCTAGAATTTTAAAAGGAGGTTGAGAACCAAACTGGTCACAAGATCAAAGCACTTCGATCTGATCCAGGAGGCGAGTATCTTAGTGAAGAATTCATTAGTCATCTCAAAGATAATGGGATTATCTCTCAGTGGACTTCTCCGGGAACTCCTCAACTCAATGGAGTTTTTGAGAGAAGGAATGGAACTCTAATTGATATGGTTCGTTCCATGATGAGTTTCATTGACTTACCACCTTCTTTCTGGGGTTATTCCCTAGAAAGTGCAGCAAAGATTTTGAATCTGGTTCCCTCTAAGTCAGTCCCTAAAACGCCCTATGAAATGTGGCATGCGAAAATCCCTAGTTATTCTTACTTAAGAGTTTGGGGTTGTCAGGCTTACGTAAAGAGGACAGTGGAAAATAAGTTAGAATCTCGTTCTAACTTATGCTACTTTATAGGTTATCCTAAGGAATCTATAGGATACTACTTCTATGATCAATCTGAGCAAAAGGTGTTTGTTTCGAGAAATGCCACTTTTCTGGAGGAACCATTCCTTAAAGAAAAGAAAGGCAAGATCATAGAATTAGAGGAAGTACAAAGTGACCCCACGCCACCCACTGAAGAAACGTCCCCTTCTGACCAACCACAACCAATCATGAATTTCGATACACATGCAAATCCTCCTCCAAGGCATTCTAAACGCAATCCTAGACAGCCGGAGAGATGGTATGGATTCTTCCATGAGTCTCTCAAAAGGATAATGATCCTTTAACATATGAGGAGGCACTTTCAGATTCTGACTCTGAACAGTGGATAGAAGCCATGAAATCCGAAATGGATTCCATGAACTCCAACCAAGTTTGGACCTTGGTAGATTTGCCTGATGGGGTCAAACACATAGGTTGTAAATGGATCTTTAAGAGAAATCTTGGAGTTGATGGAAGCATTACAGCCTACAAAGCAAGACTGGTTAGGAAAGGATTCACTCAAAGACCCGGAGTGGACTTTGATGAAACCTTCTCACCAGTTGCAATGCAAAAGTCTATTCGGATCATGCTTGCCATTACTGCATATTATGACTATGAGATATGGCAAATGGATGTGAAAACTACCTTTCTCAATGGTGATATTGATAAAGACATTTATATGGAGCAACCCAAAGGTTTCATATTCAGTGGGAGTGAGCAAAAGGTTTGCAAACTCCAAAGATTAATCTATGGATTGGAACAGTCTTCTTAGAATTGGAACATTCGATTTGATGAATCAGTCAAAGCGTTTAGCTTCATTCAAATTTCAAATGAATCATGTGTGTATAGAAAGGTATTGGAGACCTCGGTATAATTCTTAGTACTTTATGTTGATGACATCCTTCTTATTGGGAATTCGAAGGATGACATGAAAGTGACTAAGTTATGGTTATCGAACCAATTCAAGATGAAAGATCTTGGTGATGTGTCCTATATCCTTGGAATTAAAATCTATCGAGATAGATCTAGAAGGTTTATAGGACTATCACAGTCGATGTACATTGACAAAGTATTGAAGAGATTTAATGTGGAGTCAGTAAAGGTTAAGAACCTTCCTATAAGTGTAGGAACATGTCTTTCTAAGAAGATGTGCCCTAAGAATAACCTTGAGAAGGAAAGAATGACTCATACACCTTATGCATCAGCAATAGGTAGCATAATGTATGGAATGTTATGTACTCGACCGGATGTGGCTTATGCACTTATTGTAACAAGTCGTTTCCAATCTGACCCTGGAGATGGTCATTGGGCTGCCGTGAAGAATATTCTTAAGTACTTGAAAAGTACTAAAGATTTATTCTTATTTTACGGAGGTCAGAAAGATCTTACTATTGAAGGATACTGCGATGCAAGCTTTGCATCTGACTTAAATGATTTTAAGTCAATGTCAGGATACATTTTCTGCCTAAATGACGGAGCAGTGAGTTGGAAGATTTCCAAGCAAACGACCACTGCAGATTCGACCACTGAGGCCGAATACTAAGCTGCAAATGATGCAGCTAAGGAAGGTGTTTGGATTAGAAACTTCATTCAATAGTTGAATGCTGTTCCTAGCATGAAAG
Organism: Lantana camara; assembly: GCA_037501455.1. Lineage (NCBI taxonomy): Eukaryota > Viridiplantae > Streptophyta > Magnoliopsida > Lamiales > Verbenaceae > Lantana > Lantana camara. Next base: position 100,863,519 of record CM074855.1, read on the forward strand.
ATCCCATTACTGTGTTTTGTGACAACACTGGGACGGTTGCTCAAGCAAGAAAACCAAGAACTCACCAACGGACCAAGCACATTATGAGGAAGTATCACCTAATCCGTGATATTATCAAAAGAGGAGCTGTGCAAATTGAGAGGGTCACATCAGCAGAGAACGTGGCAGATCCACTTACTAAACCCCTTAGTCGAGAAGCTTTCGAAGGTCATCTTCAGAAGATGGGACTTAAAGTAGCTTTAGAATGGCTTTGACGGGCAAGTGGGAGATTGTTAGGAATAGTGCCCTAGAAAGCCGATTGTATATCCGCTTTGTGCTTTTCCTTATTGTAATCACAGACAATCTTTGAATAAAAAACGAATTGAGGCAACACTTCTTTATATGCTCTTGTTTGGTATGCGTTTACTTTAGCTGTGCATGTATGAGAACTCCCCTAATCCTAATGACTTTAGGACTCTACTATTTAGGTGAAATGGTTCATGAAACAAGCCCTATATCACATAAGCCATGATTAGTAAAATACTCCAAGCCGATGAGTCCTACGGATAGTGGGAGTGTCAACCTGACTCCTCTAAGGCTTGCTTGTGGGATCACGCCCTTAAGAAGGATCACCTTGTTTCATTGAGGTGCAAAGTGTATAGCTGATACGTGCGTGATACATAATGGTGCTTACTTCCATAAGTAAGTTCACTGAGGTGCCCCGTGTGAGAAGATTCCTAAATGGGAAATGAAGTTTCTATTTCAGGAAATGGAAACTTCCATATTAAGAAATATCTCACGAGTCATTGATGTGACTAATTGATCCTTAGACTCGAGGTTCCATGTCAGTTTATGAGTTAACACTGTAGTCTTAGGTATAAGCTTTAAAGGGTGTCGCCTTGGACAACTGATTCAAGGCTTATGCTGAGGCTGCACAAGTGACTCATGAAAGTGAATAAGAATCAAGAAAGGACCTACACTTGAATTTGCAAGGTGATCTCTTATTGTGTAAGTCATTCATATGCCATATGGAGTCCTTGGCCAAGGCAGTAGATCAAGACATCAAGAAAAGGGTTTCTTGGATTGAGATCAAATGGATATGAAATGCACTTAGCTTTAAGATCAGATTATTAGGGTTCTGATTATTCCCTTACCCTAGATCTTGGTTGAGAGATAGTAAGTAGGAGGATTGTATCTCACATGAATCAATGACTTAAAGGTTCTATCGAATCGAGACATTCCAATTCACCTAGGGGTTAAACACCTGTTGCTAGACTATGGTCGTTTAATCTATGGACTGATTAATTAATTAGTGAATCAATTAATTAGGGTCACTCCTAATGGAATTGAGAACCTAGAGGGTCACACACAACAACTTGGTTACATGAGTTAAGGCTTTGAAATGATTAAACGAGTTAATCATGCCGAGAGGGTTCCACACGTGTGAATCACACGTGTGGGTCACGTGAGTAGCACGTGTCCTTGGGACACGTGTCTCACACATGTATATATATTGTATGTATTAAATAATTAATGTGTTAATTATTTAATAGACTTTGGTTTAATTTTTGAATTAAAATGAAAGTCTTATTTTGGAAAATTTAATCTATTTAATTAATTATGAATTAATTAATTAGATAAATAAGTTATTTATTAATTAATAAATAAAGTATAATATTATCCAAAAGGGTTTTGGATATTTTAGCTCTCTTGAAAGTTGATTTGAATTAAAATTTAAAATCGAGGTTTGGAATTACTTGATGACCAAGTAATAAGAGAGAGGGACCAAATCCTTAGTCCAAAAGGACTAGGATCGGCCGCCCCTCTCCTTCCTATATATAGGGGAGCTCGAGCTTCCCTTAGGGCTAATTGATAATTTCTTTTGGTTCATGTGTTGAACACCATCCTTTCTCCAAGATCAAATAAACCCCAGGTTAAGCCTAAACACTAACTAGAGAACTAGCATCCTTACTAGTTAGATAGTAGCCAAGTTGGTGGACTATCTCTAGAGAGCTTCAAGTTAGAAGTTTTAAAGATTCGAGCTTTACCAAGGAGAGGGGATCAAGCCGCGAGAAGAGCGTTCTTGGGTGGCTTGAAATGCTTCAAGAAAGATTATTGAAAAGTAAGTTTCTAATCTGTTCGAATTCGGATTCACGATTGCGAGTTTTCGATCCTTTTGTTGGAATTGTTTTTTAAATTTCCGCTGCTTTCTGATTCCTGTTTTCCAACAATGTTTTGATAAGTATAGGTTTAAGTTTGTTTCGAAAATGACTTTAGTATGCAAAACCCTATCCCGGTTCATAGTCTTTTGTTTATTTTGTGCTTTACTCTATATATATACATGTGTGGGTGGGTGTTAGCCCCTTCACTCAATCAGTGGACTGACCCTCTCCTTTCAACCTTTCAGTTTGCAGGTTTTGGGTCGTGCTAGGCAGAGTCGTGAGTCAGTCTTGTTCTATCCTCCTAGCTCGAGTTGCATTTTCATTCGCATTCGCATTCGGACGCATCTTGTATATGATTCAATATTGATAAAGGAAGTGTGTATATGTTATGCATTTATTAATGAATATGTATGAATTCTTGATTATATTTATTCGGGACAGGCTTCTAGGGGTAGTTGAACCCGTTTTGTGGATTTTTCTTTTCATTAATTGTTGTATGCTTCGGCTTTCTTATTATTTTACGCGCTCTGGTCCTATTTTAGCTCCACCTGGCTTTGTGTGTGTGTGTGTGTGTAGGTTCCCGTTCGCTTAGTCTTGGGCTCATGTATGGATTTCTATTTCATATGTGGGTTCGGATCTACGCGCGGGGATGTGGTGGCTCGCCGCTCCGGGCGCTACATGGACAACATTCACACATTATTTTAATTTCTGAAAAAATATATTTCTTCCAAATACACATATTTCTGTAGCACATACACTGTTTTAGGTAATAGGTGCGCACATGCTAGCCACCTTCCGGCCAAAATTTGAAATTGGGGAAAAGTTTGTTTTGATATTGCAAACTTTTTCTAATTAAGCAATTAAATTGCTAGTGCCCCTCAATTAAATGAAACTATTATATCCTCAATTACGTAATTTTTCCCAACAATAAACATTAGATTTTCCTCAAAGAGGTGTACGAGGTTCCCGCCGTACATGAACAGCAACAACACCCACTCTATTCTCGAGAAGATTCATGTCAAACTCACCCAACAATTAGCACTTTTGATGCTTGTTCTTAGTATTTTTGTTATATTCAGTATTTTTTTTCTGTGTCTTATTTACTCAATGTCCTGTACATGCTTGACCCAGATGAGACAAGAAAGGATAAAGTATTCATGAACACTTGATTATTCTTCCCAACCATGTTTGTCGTCTGCTAGATCTCATTCATCATCCAAATAATTAACGTATATCAAATTCGCGACTAGTATCCCATGATGTTACTCGTTAGATATAGTTTCTGTAAATGACATCCGAGCTATTATTTTCTATGAATCAAATAGCCATTGACTTAATCTATTGATTAAGTTATCATATATACTAATAAAGACCTTCTAATTCTCTAAATAATGTTTCCGTAACTTATGCAAATTAATGATGGATTTAAAATTTTCTAAGTCAACTATATTATTGTTTTTTTTCTGCAACTTAAGCTGCTGCCACCTTAGTCTCAATAAGAAAAGCTGAAAATTCTATATGCTTTGGTATGAAACTTATTATAGCAAGCATAACAACTTTATCATATTGAATAGACATGCATATGCCGTTTCAGCTTCTACTTTTTTCGCCACTCCTTCTCTTGTCATTTCCATCATCTTCTATAAAGTACACTGCTCTGATTAATCGAGGTTCGTCTCTCTCTCCTCCGGAGGACTTTCTACTTTCTTCTCCAACTAGCATTTTTACTGCAGGATTTTACCCTGTGGGTGAAAATGCTTACTGTTTTTCCATATGGTTTTCCGATCCATCAGCTAATGGAGATCTGGTTATTTTTGGATGGCCAATAGGGATCAACCTGTAAATGGAAAAGACACAAAGCTCTCTTTGTTATCATCCGGCATTCTTGTCCTGATAGATAGTGGTCAATTTATTGTGTGGACAAGTGGCACAGGACATTATCCCACGTCGTCTCTGCGATTGGAGCTCCATGATAATGGAAATCTTGTTCTTTATAGTAATGAAGGTGTTGGTATTTGTCAAAGCTTTGACTCACCCCAAAATACGCTTCTTTCTTAGCAATCTCTGACAAGGAACAACAGGTCTTCACGAAGCAAGACGAATCATTCCTCCGGCTTCTATAAGTTGTTTTTTTACAATGATAATGTCCTTTGCCTCATCTATGTTGGCGTTCAGACATGGTTTGCAGGAACGGCTCCGGAACGGGCGGAACGGAATGGGAACGGCAGTCTCCGTTCCGCTGTTTCGGTATGGAACGGAAATCGACCTGGAACGGTGATTTTTTGCATTGGAACGACGTTCCGTGGCGTTAAAGCGGAGGAACGGAACGGAACGGCCATACTAAATTTAGATTTTATCTCCAGGATAACTTATTATTGGTAAACGCTCCCCGTGGCCTTGCAATATTGCCATATAAAGTGGCCTAACCCCTCCAGGATACGTGATCATTGGTAAATGCTTGTTCTTCTGAATCATTTCCTCGGCTACCCTTCTTGTTCCGAATTTCAGTGTCCTCGTGTTTTTCCATTTTTTCGAGTAATTTAGAAACAAAAAAGTGATGTCCTTGTAGAGCAGCTAAATGCAGTTTCTCCTCCTTGTGTTATCTGGGCTTTGTATAAATCAGGATCATCCATCAATAAAGCTTCAGCCTTCTTCCAGTCACCTTTCTGTGATGCTTTCTGCACTGGTGCGTGCTTCTTGAAATACTCTTTCCCTATTTAGCATTCAAGATGATATACTATAAGAGTCCATACTAAATTGGAAATAAAATTAGTCGATGTTAATTTGAACAAAACCCACAAAACCCAAAAGACGTTCAGCAAATTCTACCATTTAATTTTACTTTGATTACATATCTTTTCCTAATTCTATCATATAATTTTATTTATTTATTTTTATATTAGTTAACGATGTTGCCACATGATATTGTTAATAGTTAGATGCCAAAATTATATTATTTTTATATTAGTTAACGATGTTGCCACATGATATTGTTAATAGTTAGATGCCTCCGAAACGTGATATCGGTTGGGAGTTTTGTGAATCTATCGGTGAAGGTAAGAATGTAAAATGTATATTGTATGCATGGTTTGCTAGTGATTATAAGAATATGTGCAATCTTTTATTTGAATAAATATAACAAATCTAAATATAATACTAATTGATTCTAATATAAAACTACAAATTAAAATGAGTTTTAAAACAATTTTTTGGGATTTTATACATCTTTTTGGGATTTTATACTCAATCGCATCAAGCCTAAGAATTTCTACCAAATTCAGTATAATTGAGACGAATCAGAAACACGATTAACGAGGTGGCTCTGATACCACTTGTTGGAAAACACGAATCAGAAAGCAGCGGAATTTAAAAAATTTTCCAACAAAAGGATCTTGGACTCGCAATCGTGTAACCAAATTCGTAGAGATAGAAAACTTACTTTTCTTTTATTCTTTCTTGAAGCGTTTCAAGCCACCCAAGAACGCTCTTCTCGCGGCTTGACAACCCGTCCCTCGAAAGTCTCTTTCTACTTCAGAATCCATTGTCGGGATAGCAATCCACACCAACCTAGATTCAATTCATGTTAGAGATGTTCTTAACAATATAACATAAAGAAAGAAACATGAAACGAGAAAAGCAGGATTGAAACTCCCTTCGAAAACAGTTTTGCGAAAGTAGAAAACTGCCAGTCACAAAACCCTCGTGAAAAAATTCATCCTTCAGGATATGGACGAACGGTTTTCGCCATCTTCTTTGGTTCGATTTTTTCATTCGCTTCACGTTGGGTTCAGAATCGTTTCATCATCCCTTCTGATCGTTTTGCTTAATCCCCACTTTTGGTAAAGCTCGAATCTTCAAAACTTCTAACTTGAAGTCTCTAGAGATAGTCCACCAACTTGGCTACAATCTAACTAGTAAGGATGCTAGTTCTCTAGTTAGTGTTTAGGCTTAACCTAGGGTTTTATTTTATCTTGGAGAAAGGAAGGTGTTCAACACATGAACCAAGAATTGTCTATTAGCTCTAAAGGGGAGCATGAGCTCCCCTATATATACGAAAGGGGAGGGACGAAATTCCTAGTCCTTAATGGGCTAGGATTTTGGTCTCTCTCTCTCCTATTACTTGATCATCAAGTAATTTTGACTTTGACTTTGAATTCTAATTCAAATCAACTTTCAAGAGAGCTAAAAATATCCAAACTATTTTTGGATAATTTTTATACTTTATTTATTTAAAATAAATAACTTATTTTATCTAATTAATTAATTCATAATTAATTAACTAGATTATTTTTCTCCAAAATAAGACTTTCTTTTTAATTCAAAATTAAACCAAAGTCTATTAAATAATTAATCACATTAATTATTTAATACATAAATAAATATACACATATATTTATACACGTGTGTGACACGTGTCACAATGACACGTGTCACTCACGTGAGCCACACGTGTGGTTTCACACGTGTGGAACCCTCATGGCTTGATTAACTCGTTTAATCATTTTAAAGCCTCAACTCATGTAACCAAGTTGTTGTGTGTGACCCTCTAGGTTCTCAATTCAATTAGCAGTGACCCCTAGCTGAATTGGAATGTTCGGATTCGACAGAACCTTTAAGTCATTGATTCATGTGAGATACAATCCTCCTACTTACTATCTCTCAACCAAGATCTAGGGCAAGGGAATAATCAGAACCCTAATAATCCGGTCTTAAAGCTAAGTGCATTTCATATCCATTTGATCTCAATCCAAGAAGCCCTTTTCTTGATGTCTTGATCTACTGCCTTGGCCAAGGACTCCATATGGCATATGAATGACTTACACAATAAGAGATCACCTTGCATATGCAAGTGTAGGTCCTTTCTTGATTCTCATTCACTTTCATGAATCACTTGTGCAGCCCCAGCATAAGCCTTGAATCAGTTGTCTAAGGCGACACCCTTTAAAGCTTATACCAAAGACTACAGAGTTAATTCATAAAGTGACAAGGAACCTCAAGTCTAAGGATCAATTAATCACATCAATGACTCGTGAGATATTTCCTAATCTGGAAGTTTCCATTTCCTGAAATAGAAACTTCCTTTCCCATTTAGGAATGTTCTCACACGGGGCACCTCAGTGAACTTACTTATTAAAGTAAGCACCCTCATGTATCACGCACGTATCAACTATACACTTTGCACCTCCATGAAACAAGGTGGTCCTTCTTAAGGGCGTGATCCCACAAGCAAGCCTTAGGGGAGTCAGGTTGACACTCCCACTGTCTGTAGGACTCATCGGCTTGGAGTATTTTACTAATCATGACTTATGTGATATAGGGCTCGTTTCATGAACCATTTCACCTAAATGGTAGAGTCCTAAAGTCATCAGGATTAGGGGAGTTCTCATACATGCGCACGTAATGGAAACACACAAAACACGTATTGGCATATAAAGAAGTGTTTTCCTATAATCAATCGTATATTATTTAAAGATTGTCTGTGATACAAGAAAAGTCCCAAAGCAGATTACGTCGAATCGGCTTTCTAGGGCACTATTCCTAACAATCTCCCACTTGCCCGTAAAAGCCCTTTAGGTACTCTAAGTCCCATCTTCTCAAGATGCACTTAGAGACCCTATTGACTTTGGGCGTTTCCAAAGTGGATCTGCTATATTCTCTGCTGATGTGACCCTCTTGTTTACACATCTCTTAGGAAACACCTTTTCCTTATAAAGTGATTCGTAATCACGTGTTCAGTCTGTTGGTGAGGTCTTGGTTCTCTTACTTGAGCAACCATCCTTTTTATCATACAATATGATCAAGGAGTTGTTTTCATGCTAGGAACTTCATCTAACAAGTTAGATGGAGTTTCTTACCCAAACACTTAACTTAGTATTATATAATACGACTAAGTTCTCAACTACGATAGTTGAGTTTTGCAATGTCCGTCCTTGGAACCCCTTTCCAACACATTGCATTACCATTCTGGTAGAAGTTGTATCCTTTCAATGATTTCATAATCATCTATGTTTGATGAACGGTTACATCAAATATCCTTCTAACAATAAGATCTTTTGGGCTCTGTAAACTAATACATATCCTCATTTCTTCTCAAGTACTCTGAGGACATCCTTTACAGAGATCTAATGACCTTCTCTGAGGTCATATTAGATTCGGCCTACTACGCTTAGTGTTGCGCCATATCTAATTTAGTACATAACTTTTCATACATTATGCACCCTTTCACTTAAAGGGATTTTGGACATTTTAACTTTCTCAAAGTTATCTTAGGACACATACTCTTCAAAAGGGATGTTCCATTGTCCATACTAAACTCCTTTTAGTACCGTGGTTATGTACTCATTTTGTGATAATCCTTTTATTCTCTTAGATCTATCTTCTATAGATCTGAATGTCGAGAATATAGGATAATCACTAAGATCTTTCATGTCAAATTGTTTCTTAAACAAGAATCGGTAACTTTCACGTCATCCTTGACATTCCTAATGAGAAGGATGTCGTTTTCTAAAGAACCAAAAATTGACTCTTACATCACTAACTTTCCTATATACACTTTGAGACTTATTCGACTTCCATCTGTGTCAAACGATTTGACTATCCTATGGAATCGAATTGTCTAATCCTAGAAGCCTTTATCAATCCACAGATTGACTTTAGGGATTTGTATACCTTATGGATACTCCCACTGAATATGAGATTTCTAATCTTTCAATCTCATATTGAACAAGATAGTTCTCATATTCATTTATCATATCTCATAGTCAGAATATGAGGATATGGTAAACACAACCCAAATGGACTTTTTCATTTCAACCGTCAAGAAGGTTGTAATGCTTTCCATTTACTCGAAGCTCTAGGAGCTTGATCCTATCAGGTGGATCAACCAAGGTCAAAACTCGGTTCAAGTATATGGAATTGGATTTCAAGGCTTGCTTACACTACTCAGATTCCAAATCTGACAGTGTCTCCTCTTCAAGTAATTCCTTGGCTATCTAGGAACGCGTTCTAAACGCATCTTAAGAGAAGGGTTTCACACGTGTACATACTCTAAAATTTGGTTAAGTTTTATCAGATGGGCTCGTTTCTTCTATATGTGGCATGGATATTTTTCCTCAAATTTCTTTGAGGTCTGCTTGCTTGCCTTTCTTCTTCTATAGGAACAATTCCTTAAGAAAGGTACATTCCTTTGGGACAAACAACCTTTGTGCAAGGGAATCGCAAAACTGATATCCAATATCATTGTATAAACTTGAACTCATTTCAAGCTTATCTCCCACTATCCTCTTCAAGTAAGAGGATTCCATTGAATTCTTGGATAAGAATAATTAGGGAATTTAGTATGCCACTTTGCATAGTGCAACTGAAGGACTGATTTTGGAAGGTACTAAATTCAAAATCTCTAACTGCATATTCTAGGAGTTTATTCCTAGAATGATTATAAGTCAGTAAAGCTTGCTATGGAATGGACCATATCCTATAAGGTTTCATTCCCTCATTCGGAAACACTAAGGTGTTCTCGAATTAGTTTACTGAGAGATAATCCTATTATCTCTAAGATGACTAAGGAATTAGTTACTAAGATATTGGCTATCTCGATCATATCGATTTACCTATAACTTATGACTACTTCGGTTCCTAACCTCCTTTCGAAATTCTAAGAATTTCATATAAGTTTCGAATTTGTACTTTAACAAGTACATTCATTCATAATGGTTAAACTGACGATTGTATCTAGTGCTTACATTAAGCATCTTACACTCATCAGCATGGATCGAAATCCACTATAATTTTGGAACGTTCCATGTTTCACCTAAACAATGTTCCGGGAACGTTTTCCCTTTGAGATAGGATTCACAGGAAGTCAACTCTATAGGTCCATTTTCATAGAATGATCCTAAGGTGTCTGACTTGCTAATCCTTTCATATCTCAACGTTCCAAAGTAATTCGAAGCTTTGTCATCTTACTTACTTTTGTTATCTCGTTGTATGTTCAGAACATTAGTGCCTTGAGTCTTTGCACAACGGATTATGCAGAATTGACTTAAGACTAGTAAATTCTATTCCTAGTAGAATTACTAAACGAGGTAACATTTCAAAGTACTCATACTCTTTGCAGTTCCCTTTCAAAGTCCTTATTTGCTACCATAGAAGCAAACGTCCTATTTGATCTCTAGTGTCTTTTGGGCGTACCCCTTACATGCCCCTCCATTGGGCTCTTAAGGGTTTCTTCTTCTTTAGGCCTTCAAACCTTTAACTTAGGGAGTTTTAGAAGAAGAATTAACCATCTCAACCTTTTATTCCTTCTTAAGGATGCTCTCAACCATTATCAACTTAAATGATTAACTATGCTACATTAGCATCATTCTAGTTGAGCATAAAGGGTTTAAATGATAGTCGAAGCAATGTAAGCAATCAGTGCATTGAGAACTCTTTTCTCAGTTGATGATCGAGACCATAAGATCTTCAAATAAGATCTTTAGACCTTGTTCGCGTGCACTTGTTTCCTCATTTGGAATATTAAATAATTCCATAATGTTATACCTTGTAACATTTTTATGAGGTGGTTCAATTGCTTTTAAGTGGTTTGGAAAAATCCATTCACCTCAGATTGCTTCTCTTTTGGCCCGGGTCGACTTTTCACAATTGAAAACTTCGCCCTTTAGAGAACGCCTTTCTCTAGTCGGATTCTAAAATGAATTTTAGGATCCGAAGCCATTTAGAGTTAGTCAGGACTTGGTCAACTTATTTGACTTAAGGATGGATACGAATGGGTTTGCATTTCATATTGTAGAGAATCACAGAACTACAACCTAAATGCTAAGCAGAGAAAATGTGGGCATGCTGAATTATAACGATATACAAAAGATAAGGTCTTTAATCTAATGTAGCTCCCACTGTTTTTCAAAGATCTATAATTCCCAAAGATCTAAGAGGAACACGTTTCCCAATGGGTACTAAGATCCTAAGCATTTTACCTCGAACCCACGACTCGCGGACATTCTAAGCAAAATCCTAGGTAGGTACAACTTACCAATTCTAACACCTTTAGAACTCTTAGTAATTGTTTTTGCATCACCTATCTTTCAATATGGACCCACGACTCGTGCGACATCCATATTTAGTTAGGCGTTTAAGCTAGACCCATCAATCATAAGATCATGATCAAAACTTAGTTCGAACGACCCACGACTCGCGGACATCGCCCTTGCCAAAATTAACCACGAAATATTGATCATTTAAAATGATCAATTAGGTAACTAAGAACTAATAAGCTCCACTAGCTATCCCACGACTCGCGGACAATAACTAGCTTTACTTACTAAACTTAAAACCTATTGATGGAATGCTAGGAATTTAATTCAAAATTTGCATCTTGAATTAAATACCTATTATTCGAAATGAGCTTAATATTTAATGGGAATTTTTGAATCAACCGAAGAGTTGTTCGGTTCGACCTCACCAACATATATGTTATCCAATTTTATTAGTCTTGATTAATGCAAGTACACTTAAATGCATTTCAAACAAGCACATAAACAGATAACATGTCCTAGCATGATACTAACATGTAATGATCATGGGTTCTACCTATCTTATGCGTGATATGTGGGAGCCACTCCACAATCACAAGTTCTAACATACATGCCACATAAACAGTTTAAATCACATAAGGGAAAGCGGTAACAAAATACGAGCCCTATCTCTATTACATTTAACAATTGAGATTCCCCTCCCTAACATTTTGAGGGGTCTTCACTTATGGCCTCCTTGTTACTTGAATGTGGTCCATCTTACTCCATGGGTGCATTGTCTCCAAAATGAAAATAAAACCTCACCACCTATCTCTACTCTTAAATTACAATAAAAAGGAAAAAGACATAAAGTAATAAGGCTCAATCTTCATATTGGCCTTAGACAATTACACGGGGCATACCCCGGCCTCAAAAACAGTAATATGGAAAGCCACATAATAAATCACATAACAGTACGCACATAAGTGAGGCTCCAACCTCAATTGAAAAACGCAACTATAGGGCTCCAACCCCAATTTAAACCATCCATGTGCATAAATTAAAACCATACATAGATCTAAACCCATGATCACCTAACATGCTTTTGCAAGAATTTAAATTTAACCAATAAATTAAAATTCTCGCTTTAAGCTCTAATAGCTTAAAACACGACTTGATGCGAGTCTTATTTATAAAAGTTTTCAATAAATCCCAAATTACCAAAACTAATAAAATTCCAATTAATTTCTGAAAATTAATAATTTTATCAAGATGTATTTTCCCAAAATATAAACCGTTTCAATTTCTCAAAAATCCCAATTTTAAGTTTTATTCAAAATTAAAATAAATATTCAAAAAATAAAATTTTAAAATTAAAATAAAAATCGGGACTGGATTGCACGAAATACGAAAAGGCCGGATCGCGAAAACGGGACCCGTACGCGGAGAAGACCGCACGCACGCGGCGCGCGCGGCCACTCGCGCGGCTTTCCCGCAAGCATGCGGGCGGGGTGGGCGGCCAGTCTCGGCCGCCCTGGGCGGGCGCGGCTCCCGCACGGCGTGCGGGAGGGGCTGGGCGGGACGCCCTGCGCACGCCTAGGTCAGGCGGGCGGTGCGCGCGACGCCTTCGCGCGCGGGGTTTCGCGTGTTCGTCGTAATCCGGGTTTTCGTTTCGTGTTTTCGTTCAAAAGCAAAACCAATCCAAGAAATCCAAAAAACAGTTTATACAGTTTCAAATCTAAAATTGTTTTTCAAAATTAAATTTTATAAAAACCAATTTTCAGAAACTTTCAGGAAAAAATACAGTTTCGTAATTCAGGCTTTCTAAAACAATTACAAATACTCAATCGCATCAAGCCTAAGAATTTCTACCAAATTCAGTATAATTGAGACGAATCAGAAACACGATTAACGAGGTGGCTCTGATACCACTTGTTGGAAAACACGAATCAGAAAGCAGCGGAATTTAAAAAATTTTCCAACAAAAGGATCTTGGCCTCGCAATCGTGTAACCAAATTCGTAGAGATAGAAAACTTACTTTTCTTTTATTCTTTCTTGAAGCGTTTCAAGCCACCCAAGAACGCTCTTCTCGCGGCTTGACAACCCGTCCCTCGAAAGTCTCTTTCTACTTCAGAATCCATTGTCGGGATAGCAATCCACACCAACCTAGATTCAATTCATGTTAGAGATGTTCTTAACAATATAACATAAAGAAAGAAACATGAAACGAGAAAAGCAGGATTGAAACTCCCTTCGAAAACAGTTTTGCGAAAGTAGAAAACTGCCAGTCACAAAACCCTCATGAAAAAATTCATCCTTCAGGATATGGACGAACGGTTTTCGCCATCTTCTTTGGTTCGATTTTCTCATTCGCTTCACGTCGGGTTCAGAATCGTTTCATCATCCCTTCTGATCGTTTTGCTTAATCCCCACTTTTGGTAAAGCTCGAATCTTCAAAACTTCTAACTTGAAGTCTCTAGAGATAGTCCACCAACTTGGCTACAATCTAACTAGTAAGGATGCTAGTTCTCTAGTTAGTGTTTAGGCTTAACCTAGGGTTTTATTTTATCTTGGAGAAAGGAAGGTGTTCAACACATGAACCAAGAATTGTCTATTAGCTCTAAAGGGGAGCATGAGCTCCCCTATATATAAGAAAGGGGAGGGACGAAATTCCTAGTCCTTAATGGGCTAGGATTTTGGTCTCTCTCTCTCCTATTACTTGATCATCAAGTAATTTTGACTTTGACTTTGAATTCTAATTCAAATCAACTTTCAAGAGAGCTAAAAATATCCAAACTATTTTTGGATAATTTTTATACTTTATTTATTTAAAATAAATAACTTATTTTATCTAATTAATTAATTCATAATTAATTAACTAGATTATTTTTCTCCAAAATAAGACTTTCTTTTTAATTCAAAATTAAACCAAAGTCTATTAAATAATTAATCACATTAATTATTTAATACATAAATAAATATACACATATATTTATACACGTGTGTGACACGTGTCACAATGACACGTGTCACTCACGTGAGCCACACGTGTGGTTTCACACGTGTGGAACCCTCTTGGCTTGATTAACTCGTTTAATCATTTTAAAGCCTCAACTCATGTAACCAAGTTGTTGTGTGTGACCCTCTAGGTTCTCAATTCAATTAGCAGTGACCCTAATTAATTAATTCACTAATTAATTAATCAGTCCTCAGATTAAACGACCATAGTCTAGCAACAGGTGTTTAACCCCTAGCTGAATTGGAATGTTCGGATTCGACAGAACCTTTAAGTCATTGATTCATGTGAGATACAATCCTCCTACTTACTATCTCTCAACCAAGATCTAGGGCAAGGGAATAATCAGAACCCTAATAATCCGGTCTTAAAGCTAAGTGCATTTCATATCCATTTGATCTCAATCCAAGAAGCCCTTTTCTTGATGTCTTGATCTACTGCCTTGGCCAAGGACTCCATATGGCATATGAATGACTTACACAATAAGAGATCACCTTGCATATGCAAGTGTAGGTCCTTTCTTGATTCTCATTCACTTTCATGAATCACTTGTGCAGCCCCAGCATAAGCCTTGAATCAGTTGTCTAAGGCGACACCCTTTAAAGCTTATACCAAAGACTACAGAGTTAATTCATAAAGTGACAAGGAACCTCAAGTCTAAGGATCAATTAATCACATCAATGACTCGTGAGATATTTCCTAATCTGGAAGTTTCCATTTCCTGAAATAGAAACTTCCTTTCCCATTTAGGAATGTTCTCACACGGGGCACCTCAGTGAACTTACTTATTAAAGTAAGCACCCTCATGTATCACGCACGTATCAACTATACACTTTGTACCTCCATGAAACAAGGTGGTCCTTCTTAAGGGCGTGATCCCACAAGCAAGCCTTAGGGGAGTCAGGTTGACACTCCCACTGTCTGTAGGACTCATCGGCTTGGAGTATTTTACTAATCATGACTTATGTGATATAGGGCTCGTTTCATGAACCATTTCACCTAAATGGTAGAGTCCTAAAGTCATCAGGATTAGGGGAGTTCTCATACATGCGCACGTAATGGAAACACACAAAACACGTATTGGCATATAAAGAAGTGTTTGCCTATAATCAATCGTATATTATTCAAAGATTGTCTGTGATACAAGAAAAGTCCCAAAGCAGATTACGTCGAATCGGCTTTCTAGGGCACTATTCCTAACATAGAGCATACAGGAAGAAAGATGATCACGGTTGGCTGAAGTCCTTGATATGGTGCACCGGTGGACTTGGAGCATTTGAAATCACGTGTTTGCTCATCTTTTGGTACAAAACACGGAGATCCACAAAAGGGTATTTCCAGGTTTCAACTGGATTCAAAAGGTTCACGTATGCAGAGCTCAAGAAAGCGTCAAGGAATTTTCGTGAATAAATTGGCTGAGGAGGTAGTGGTGTGATGTACAAGGGCAAGTTGTCGGATGATCGAATTACAGCAATTAAGTGCCTATTTGAAGCAAAGTAAGGAGAGGGTGAATTTTTAGTTGAAGTTAGTTTGATTGGGCGGTTAAACTATGTCAATTTGATAGAGCCGTGGGGATATTGTGCTGAGGGGAAGCATCGGCTTTTGGTATATGAGTACTAGGAGCATGGATTTTTAGCTGATAATCCCAACTCTGAGAAACTTGATTGGGGAAAGAGGTTTGACATTGCTTTAGGCACTGCAAAAGGGCTTGCTTATTTGCACGAAGAGTGCTTGGAATGGGTCCTGCATTGTGATGTGAAGCCTCATAACATACTTTTGGACTCAAATTATGAGCCAAAAGTTGCTGAGTTTGGGCTTTCCAAGTTGTCGAAGAGAGGTGGTAAGGCTAAGCATTACTCAAACGTGTCAAGAATAAGAGGTACGACAGGGTACGTGGCTCCTGAATGGGTTTTACATCACCCGATCACTTCAAAAGTCGATGTTTACAGTTATGGGATCGTTGTGTTGGAAATGGTGACAGGAAGAAGCCCGAAAGGGTACAATGGTGATGGTAACAATAGCGGGACAGTGGAAAAGAGGTTAGTGACTTGGGTTAGAGAATCAATCAATGAAAGGATGATGAAGGGTTACTATCAACTTCATGGATTAAGAAAATTGTTGATCTTAATATGGGAGGCGAGTATGATGTGGATAGATTGAAGAATTTGATAGAAGTGGCTTTGCAATGTGCTCACGAAAATAGAGATGCTATACCTACAATGAGGCAAGTTGTGGATATGTTGCTATATCAAATACCCTAATGGTTTCTTTTTCTTTTTAAATCATAATATTTACAATCTACTATAGTAGATTAATCTACTCGCTCCAATAGTTCTATAGGCAATTTCTAGTTTGACATTATATGTGTATTTTTCTTGTATTTACCATTGTATTTTATCTGGTGTCAAATAAATTTTATGTTAATTAACAATAAGAAACTACTCATTTTTAGTTTGTTTTATGTAAATCATTCAGTTTGTGAAATCGAAAATCATGATATATTATGATAATTTTCTTGCAATGTTTTAAAACTAGATCACTCATTGACCCATAAAAATTTTCTAGGACCAACTGTGTTTTGGTTCAATAAAAAATATAATTTAGGTTCAATTTTCTATTTCCAAATTTCATTATCAAAATTCGGTTGTCAAAGTAATATTGATAGTTATTAGTTTCCTGTCGTATTATTAATCAATCTCCAAATGCAACTTCAGGTAATAACTTACAATTATACAGTGACATTGTGTGTTGAAGATGCAAAATAGAAGCATATTTAAGAATGAGTTATAGCCTTGTTTTTTTGTGTTTTAGTTGCTCATTTATATGAATCGAGTTAGGTCAGAATATTAAGGTGTAAAGCTCTCTACCAATAATAACTGCATATCTAAGAACTCAAACGTGAGACCTTTGATTAAGTTAACATAACGTCGAACGTAATATTACATCGACCACTTGGTGATAGGTTATAGCCTCATAGGTGTTTCTAATCATTGCATTGACCGGTCGGGTTTCTGTGTCCCAAGGGTGTGCTTATGTCGAGTATGTCCCCCCTTATTCCCGACATGCTATTGTGCCCTAGGGTGGGTAGGAGCGGTCGAGTCCATAGCGCCATGGAGCAACTGTTGCGTCCGGATCTGCCCATTGAGTTGCATGCTTTAATGAAGTGTTTGGTAGCATTCCTATTTTTATAACCCTTAATAAAAGTAAAATTTAATTTCTCCCCTTATTATATTCAAAATGTTTGAAATACCTCCTTCAAAGAAATTTATTTTAATCTAAACCCTCATGATATCCAAACAAGTTCACACCGCCTCCCTAATTAATTTTTAGTCTAATTTTATATTTTTAAAGTTAAAATGACCTCTTATATGTTAATTAGGTTTAAATTAGTATTAATTTTTTTGTATTAACCATATATTCATTTTTGTTATTTAAAGCAATATTTGACTTTGTTGTTAAAAATTTTTTACTTGAAATTGAATTAAGAGAAGAAAAGTATAATTTTTTTTATCGATTGTTGTTAAAATTTCATATTTGAACATAAATTGAGAGTAGAAAAATATAAGTTTTTATTGTTATTAAATAAGATGATGTTTTCATCATTACTAACTAAAGTTATATATTAAAATTTTAAAATAAACTAAAAACAAGAGAGAGAGAAAAGAAAAAATTTGAAGAAAAAAGCGGTGTAAGGTGAGATTAGGTTATAGTTAAATCCTAACGAAATGTACCTGCTATGTATGCATGTGATTATAAGCATTAAGTATACGTATGTATGTGTGAGATATGTATGTGTATAACTTTGATATGTATTATGGACTTAAGATACGCCATGTAAGAGTATACGTAAGTTTGTTATGTGCTGATTATGTTGGGCAACGCCGAGCTATGCTCCAAACCATGTGCCTCTCCCGAGTCGTGCATCAATTTAGGTAGGTAAGCTATGAAGTGACACGGAGGGGTAAGTAAAGCATAGCCATTTCAAGGGGAAGGTATGATAAGTCTATTATGTTATGTTTTGTTAGCTTTAGTATGGTAAGCCTGGATATGATATGAATATGATCTGATTCTATGAATATGGTACGAATATGAGTATGAATGTGAACATGATCTTGGATCTTGATATGCTCTTGAATACGATATGAAATCTTAGGGACCACATCCCCTGCACTAGAATCCAAATCCGAATACGAAATGGAAAGTCCGTACCTGTGACACCCCGACTTGCGGGACGTCCAGGTATGTCCTCACGAGTGAGCTAAGTGCGCTATTAAATTATTTATTTATGCAATTATATGTTTATTTTAATGTTTATATGCTATATTTGATTTTATATGAATTATTTGTTAAGTATTTTATTTGAATTTTGAACGTTTAACCCTGTTTAGCCCGTTTTAATTTGTTTGACCCCGTACTTGTTTCTAATTTCTGTAACAACTTGATATGCATGAATTATATGATTTATGAACTTGTTTAGATGCTTGTTTTATGTTTTATAACTTGTTCGTTGTGGTCTTTGACCATTTATTTGGTTTGGGGACTCGAGGGCTTAACGGAGTTTTAGCGCACCTTGTGTTCCGGAGGCCGTACCTTGAGCTAGGGAATTTGGATTTGAATTTTAGATGTGGCGCTGGAATTGTAATGAAGAATGGGAGCTAAAGAACCCAGCCTTGTATTTTGCTAAGCCCGTTTGAGCCTAAAAAATTTGTCCGAACCGACGCTCAGATTTGCCACCTTGGAGTATTTTGGCCATAACTTGCTCATTTCTTAACCAAATGACTTGATTCTAGAGCCTAATCAACCATGGTTAAGCCCTTTATCTCCCTTCCTAACCCTCATTTCGAAATCAAACCTAGAGACAGAGAGAAAGAAGCAGCTGAACCGAGAGAGAATGAGAAGGGATTTTCTATACTATTAACTTTTGCAATTTCAAGATCAATACTCCTCCGATTCGCCTCAAATTCGAAAGGTTTTAGCTTCAATTCTTGATTCCATGGCTACTATTCGGTTTTGTGTGAATTGAGGCATGATATGTGTTTCCCCTTGCTCTTATTATGTGTATATGAGCTTAAATTCAAGGTATGATAAGTGTATGAGGCTCCACCATTTTTGTTTGGATAGAAAGCTTGAAGAAATGAGTTAAAATCCTTCATTTACATCTCCTTAGCTGCTGCTGCTGTTCGCCTTCGGCTGTGTGATCTCCTCGGGTGGGGAGATTTTGTCTTGGAAGTGTCCCCGGGAGGGAACACTTGTGCAGGAGCTTCTGCTCTTTCATTGCCGCGCCGTGGACTTTTGTTTGTATTTCTTTCCCCGGGCGGCGACTTGCTTGTCTTTTTTTTTTTTTTTTTTGTGCATGGTTCTTATGGTGTTTGTGCTTGCATATGTGTTTGTTTGGGTGTGTGGCTGCATGCTGTGTGAGTGCATGTGTGTGTTTTGTTTGAATGTGCATGCATGTAGATTTTGTAATGTGTTGCTTGTGTTTGTGTATATATATATATATGTACACTATAATATATGCATGTGGGTACGTGTATTGGTATATATATGGTATATAGTATATGTAATTTATGCATGCATGTGTGTACATATATATATATATATATATTAAGCTTGTGGTTGTGTATGTATTTATATATATAATATGATTAATTCTTAATTTTGTAAGTTGCACGCTATAGATATATATGTATATATTATATATCTTAATTATCTGAATTAGTTTTTATGTAGTTCGATCTTAAATAATTCGATTTTGCATTTATGAACTTTAACCTTATGAATGCATTTAGTATGCTATTTTATGATATGATATGAGTTCAATTCTTGAATTATTTGCGTGATATATCGTTAATCGCTCCATTATGCCTAAGTGTGAACCTATATGAACTGCATTGCATCATTTGCATCCATAGGCAATTACCGATCGTTCCTATGGTTCATATGGAGTCTTAGCCTTGTTTCTTGTGTTTAGATTGTTCGAAGGGAGTTGCTCGTGGGGTGTTTTGAGCTGTCCGTTCGGTTGGTTCGTCAAGATGAGGTTTTAGGTTTGTTTCTTTTTAGCTAATGCGGCCTACAGCCTTATGTGATCGTTTTCAAGCCCGCATGCGAATATACTATTATATTTATATAATAGATATGTGCTTATACGATATGTGCAATACCCCGGAGCGAAGGGTGCCACATCCCCCGCACCATAGCCCAACACGTGAAAGGAAATGAGGACTCCGCCTACACATCAAGCCATGGAGAACGGGTGACAAACAAAAATCCAACCTAAGCTAGGCGGTCTAGACCCTACTCAGAGTGCGCAAGAAAAAAATCGCGGAAACCATCAAATAAAAACTCGTAGTATGCGAGCACATATCGTATCTCGTTCTCCATAAAACATTTCTACAATTTTAGACATAAAGCAAATATACAAAACAGAAACCCAGGACAGAACTAAGAAGCAAATTATACATATATCAAGACTTAGCAAAAAGCAGAAAGAAAGCGAAATACAAAGCATGAGACTCAAGCTATCCTCAACCACGACTCAAAGACAACCGCCTAGCTCCAAAATCCTCGAAACAGGTACCTGCATACTCAAATCAAAGGGCAAAGAAGATAGAAACAACGAGGGTCAGTCCTAGAGACTGGTGAGGGGGCTAACACACGCACCCATACATATACATAAGAGCAAAGCATATACAAAGCAGAAAGGGCACGCACCCATACATATACATAAGAGCAAAGCATATACAAAGCAGAAAGGGTTCATGAACCGGGCGCGTTTTTTGCATTCTAAAACATTTTAACCCATGGTAATAAATATATAAAGAAAGAAGTTTGAAGTCGAAGGCCAAAATCAACCCAGTTTTAGAGTTTAGAAATCCGCCCCTGTTTCACAACCATAACAAAAGCATAACATACCGAACTGAAAACTCGAAATCTAACCCACTTACTTCATAACCAAAGGCGAAGCTAAAACAAAACGAATCATAAATCAATCCCACCTCCACACCGTTTGGGGAAGAGAGGTGCCCCTCTCAACCCCCACATAGATACATAACATGAGTAGGGGGATCCCGTCAGCTCCTTCGACGGGCCATGACACATGCACCCGTCGGCATAAGAGAACCCACTTTCCCCTCGACCACCCGAGGTTGAGTCAAGCCTCCAGTTGGTGGAGTCATGTTGATGAGAGAGCCCGGCGACCCCATGGCCGACCCGGGATCACACACCACTTCTCCGGGGCCCAAACTTACACTTACGCTTATCAAACGAAGCTTATACACAAGTCATACCACGCTTATACAAACTCACACTTCCTAAAACTTTGCAAAGTAAATTAAAATAAAGCTTCGATACATATAAAAGCATTTTTCGAAGCCTCGCAACAAAGGGACAAATCCCACAAAATACGTATCAAACACAGAGCTATATATATACATATAAGTCGCATGCGGGTTCGAAATACAAATAGGGTTTTAGGTCATAATAACTAAAAGGAAAGAAAGCCTCACCTTGTCAACCAACCGAACAAAATGGACCAAAAGCAAACTAAAGAACCTCCTCCTCAACAACGGGATGAACCCAAGAGCAAAACAAAGAACAAGAGACAAACTTAGACTCAAAATGAACCATATTGATGCTCGGCGAATATGTATGAATGCAAGTGATGCGTATGAAGCTTAACAAATTAACATATAATGCTTACACGTTCATATCGCATCATAAGTCTCATAAATCACATTAAACGAATTCATAATTTTTATATAACACGCATATCATATCATATAACATGTTATCAAAGATTTCATATCATATAAGGAGCAAGAAATGATAATGCAAGGCATACAAACGAAACATGAAGTCATAAACGCACGTTAGAGTAGCATACTTCACATATGAGATCAATCACACACACAAAGACAAGATAGAACAAGTTACAAGTTGGAAAAGTACAAGCAAAAGGGAAGAAAACACATAAAGGTAGCTCCGGGCGAAAAGAGGTCAAAAACTGGAAATTCTCGAAACGTATAGGCTGTGGAAAACTGAGAATATCTTGCGTTTGAGATGTAGGAATTGAGTTTGGTTTGTTGGATAAAAAACTAGACAAATATACCTTTCAATGATATAAGGCTCGAATCATGGTTCCAAGCGAGGTGAAAATGGCGTAGGACCGAAATTGGATGAATGCAGATTTCCGAAGAAGTAGCGACAAAAAAAAGAGTTGATTATATCTCACAAATGAGCAACGATAATGAGGAAATTCAAAGTGGAGAATATTTTAGACTTCAAGAGGTTTCCGCCGGTTCAACAATCAGGTCAATCGGAGTTCGGATGATGGGTCAACGGAGCAAAACAAACTGAAACAGAAAACAGGGGAGGATCCACGGTCGTGGATTCTTCCAAGTACAAAAATCCACGCCCGTGGATTCTCAGGCCGAAAAACCCAAGTCCCTGCCTCACAATCCACACCCGTGGAGCCAAAATCCACGGCCGTGGATCATGTCCAGGCACTAAAAAAACACAGAAAGAGCAAGGGACTCGCGGGAGAAGGCAACAAAGCACAAAACTCAAGCAAAACTCAACCAAAACACATCAAATTCAAGGCATAAGTTCACATATACATGCTCTAACACATATCTCAATTATAAGGCATGAAAACAAGGATTAAACAAGTTGCCATTTTGAAGCTTTTAAGCTCCAAAAATGGTGGAACACTCATCCTTCATCCAACAACTGAAAATTTGACAAGTATGCATCTTATTAACTCCAAAGAACATCATATTTCAAGTCTAGATCAAATGATTCAAGAATGGAGGCATGGAATCAAATTTTCATTCAATTATACTATTCAGCATCTTCCTCATGCTTCATATGTACAAGGATTCAAGAGAAAATAATTGGATAGAAAGAAAGTTCACGTTGCAAGGAGTAATAATCTTACCTCGGATCGTCGAAGAGGCAAAGAACAAAGTCGAACTTGAGCTCTTGAAGGTTAGGGCTTGGAGCTTCTCTTCTTCTCTCTCTCTCTCTTGTTTCACGTAACAAATGGGGAGAAATGGGGCTGATTTTAGTCCCATAAAGGGACTAAAACGGGTAAGGTCAAGTGAAAACGAGTCGGGTTAAAAAGATCCGGTCCATTCGGATCGGATTTAAGCCAAAGGGGGTTCAAACAGCTTCAAAAAAATACAAGGCTAGTTCCATTGAATCCGAATTGCCAAAACAAGTTCAATGGTGGTGTCAAAATTCGAATCCGAATTCCCGAGTCCAAGCTACGCGAATCGGAATCCAAGGCGCGCTAAAACGAGTTAGGCCCTCGAGTCCCTTAACAAATAAAACGGTTTAAGAACCATATCAAACGAACTCAGAAACAAGAAACGAGCTACCAAACACATTCAAAACTTACATATAACAAGCATACCAAAATTTCACAAAAATCGGAATTGAATTTCGGCACGTAACGAGCAAATTACGGGGCACATACGCATAAACGTTGAAAGTTCAAGTTTATAATATAAACAAATAATTCCATATAATTTCAAATAATCAGAAAAGCATTAAAATAACACTCAATTACATAATTAAATAATTTAAATACGGATATAACCCTCTCGTTACGACGTACCTGGAAATTCGAACGATCGGGATGTTACAAACTCCCCTCCTTCAAAAGGACCTGTCCTCAGGTCCTAAGGAGAATCTTGAACGGCTCCAAAGACAACCCAACTCCACACTTCCGCTGCGCCACTCTGATCTCAGACTTCTCGAAACCTGCTCTCCTTAATTAGCAAACCGGACAGAAAGTCCTAGTGGTCTGCTCCCACATCCCCATTTAAAGATTCGGGAGTAGTTGGAGAATCCTCAACCGGTGGCACATAGACATTACTACATAAAGTCCATAACATCTTTCTTATGCTATAACAATCGGTTTCCTCAAATTTTCAATCAACTTCAATCCAAGAGCGGGATAAACTCGTGACATTGTACTCCTTAAGGCGTAGGCTACCGTTCATCTGCAAGAAACACACAACAAAGGCCTTCCTTTGTGCGTCGGTTGGAAACAAGGTAGCCTTTCGTACCTCCGGTTTGGCCAAAGTCGATACCGAGGGCAACTCTCTTCAATCGCCTCCTCCCACTCAAAATCGTACCTCTTACGCTGAGGTAATCCTCGGTTCTCTACGAGGAATATCAACGGGTTAGCCTTCAATCTAATACCCGAAAATATTGTTGAGTCCCTGATGGACCTCCTGACAGCAACCACTAACTTCAACGAGAACAAGACACCTTCAAACAAGCCTACTAAAAGCAGCTCGACCCTCACAACTAACCAAACCCTCTCGAGCACTCAACTCACCAAACTCTCGACAAGAAGAGAGTTCACACAACAAAACAACAAGAACAACAAGAACAACAACAACAAGCAACAAGTAATAAGAAGCAATTAAGGTAGACAATTCAATCAAGCAAGTGGGTTTCCCCGAAATAGAATATGCATATATGGTATGCCATGGATGCTTTATGTACCTTTCACCATGGTGGTAGGGTTGAACTTGACATCCACTTCTTTGCTTTCCAAGATGGTACCTCGTACTTGAACCGGGATCTTGAAGTTACGACACCTTGAAAATCTCTAGTTCTTGTTCCTCGGTAGTTATCTTCAAATCTTATAATTCTTTTAAATCTCACCCCTTGAAACAATCCCAAAGTTTCTTTTAAAATTTTCTCCATCTTCGGTGTTGAAATCTTCCTTTACTCGATGTTAATGGCACTTTGAAGTTCTTGAGACTTCTCTTATATTCTTGGACCTCTTTCTCGGACTAGAATTCGAACCGAGTTCTAATCCCACATAAAGAATGGGAGATTCGGGCCCTTGGTTATCCATATTTACTTGAATTGCTTTGTTACTCCCTTGGAATCAAATATACTTCGTAGATCTTGAGTTGTTGGTCATACTCCTCCGCTAGGCTCTTGTAGAAAATATTGAATTTTAAAGAAATTTTCCTCCGTTCCCAATCTCTTGGATTTCATCACAAAATCGATCATCTTTTTCAATTCCCGTTTAAGGTTTGAGAATTTTCCAAGTTTTGTTACCATTGTCCTCGGAGGGATGAGCACGTAGTAAAACCCTCCAATGAAACCTTCAAAGTGGGCTTTCTTGAACTCTTCGAATTCCAACTTCATTTTCTTGAATTTCCTTGAAACTCGATCTTGAATTAAACGGGTCATGTGCTTTACCTTCTCTTGGAATACCCCGAACAATTCTTCGTCGTCTCTGGATCGATCAAGTTTCCAATATAGAATCATCCGTCTTTTCCATTTCTTGAAGAAAGTTTTGGATTTTTAGGGTAACCCCTCGAATCCCAATCTCTCAAACTCCATCCTAACTTCGACCATAATCTTCAATTCCCGTCTAAGGTTTAAGAATTCGTGGAATTCTTCTTACCATTGCTCTTAAAGAGGTAAACTTGTAGAAAATCTCCGAGTAAGATTTCCAATGTGAACTCCTCCCGGACTCCTCAAACTCCCACTCCACTTCTTGAACCTCTTGAATCTTGGCCTTGATCAATCATCATTCAACTTGGACATCTTCCATACCAAATTGCGCCGAGCAATCAGAATCTCCAAACTTCTAGGTATGCCATAAGTTCTTGTTTCATTAATCCCTTTCCCAGTATTACTCATCGATGTTGAGAAAATTTCCTGATATACAACATAATTTCCAGAAAATATAGATGCGTGCGTGTAATATCCCACATCGGGTTGGAGGTCGGCTTGAAGCCACTTTATAAGTGGTGGATCCCCCTCCCCTGAGTAGAGGCCTTTTGGGTGCACTGGGTTATACCAGTGGCTCAAAACGTAAAACCATGAGGCGCTTGGGGTCTACCCTTGGCCAAAGCGGACAATATCGAACGGCGGGTCTTTGGGCTGTTACAACTGGTATCAGAGCCAGGGACCCGGATTCGGTGTGCTAGCGAGGACGCTGGGCCCCTATGGGGGGGTGGATGTAATAACCCACATCGGGTTGGAGGTGGGATTGAAGCCACTTTATAAGTGGTGGATCCCCCTCCCCTGAGTAGAGTCCTTTTGGGTGCACTGGGTTATACCAGTGGCTCGAAACGTAAAACCGTGAGGCGCTTGGGGTCTACCCTTGGCCAAAGCGGAAAATATCGAACGACGGGTCTTTGGGCTGTTACAACTGGTATCAGAGCCAGGGACCCGGATTCGGTGTGCTAGCGAGGACGCTGGGCCCCTATGGGGGGGGGGGGTGGATGTAATAACCCACATCGGGTTGGAGGTGGGATTGAAGCCACTTTATAAGTGGTGGATCCCCCTCCCCTGAGTAGAGTCCTTTTGGGTGCACTGGGTTACACCAGTGGCTCGAAACGTAAAACCGTGAGGCGCTTGGGGTCTACCCTTGGCCAAAGCGGACAATATCGAACGGCGGGTCTTTGGGCTGTTACAGTGCGGGGTTTCGGTGCATATTCATGTGCACGATTAATACAAATAATGCAAATAATTCAAATAGTTCACATATTTGATGAAAGTGAATGCAAACAAGCACATAATCCTAAGCCGAACGACCTAGAAAGACCCGACACGACGCCAGAGCTTCGGTTTTGCAACCTGGAGCTCTGATACCACTGAAGGATGTAACATCCCGGAGCGAAGGGCGCCACATCCCCCGCACCATAGCCCAACATGTGAAACGAAATGAGGACTCCGCCCACGCATCAAGCCATAGCGAACGGGTGACAAATAAAAATCCAACCTAAGTTAGGCGGTCTAGACCCTACTCAGAGTGCGCAAGAAACAAAATCGCGGAAGGCAAAAAATAAAAACTCGTAGTATGCGAGCACATACCATATCTTGTTCTCCATAAAACATTTATACAATTTTAGACATAATGCAAATATACAAAACTGAAACCCAGGACAGAACTAAGAAGTAAATTATACATATATCAAGACTTAGCAAAAAGGAGAAAGAAAGCGAAATACAATGCATGAGACTCAAGCTATCCTCAACCACGACTCAAAGACAACCACCTAGCTCCAAAATCCTCGAAATAGGTACCTGTAAACTTAAATCAAAGGGGGAAAAAGATAGAAACAACGAGGGTCAGTCCTAGAGACTGGTGAGGGGGCTAACACATGCACCCATACATATACATAAGAGCAAAGCATATACAAAGCAAAAAGGGTTCATGAACCGGGCGCGTTTTTTGCATTCTAAAACATTTTAACCCATGGTAATAGATATATAAAGAAAGAAGTTTGAAGTCGAAGGCCAAAATCAACCCTGTTTTAGAGTTTAGAAATCGGCCCCTGTTTCACAACCATAACAAAAGCATAACATACCGAACTGAAAGCTCGAAATCTAACCCACTTACTTCATAACCAAAGGCGAAGCGAAAACAAAACGAATCATAAATCAATCCCACCTCCACACCGTTTGGGGAAGACAGGTGCCCCTCTCAACCCCCATATAGATACATAACATGAGTGGGGGGATCCCGCCCGCTACTTCGACGGGCCATGACACATGCACCCGTCGGCATAAGAGAACCCGCTTTCCCCTCGACCACCCGAGGTTGAGTCAAGCCTCCAGTTGGTGGAGTCATGTTGATGAGAGAGCCCAGCGACCCCATGGCCGACCCGGGATCACATACCACTTCTCCGGGGCCCAAACTTACACTTACACTTATCAAACGAAGCTTATACACAAGTCATATCACGCTTATACAAACTCACACTTCCCAAAACTTTGCAAAGTAAATTAAAATAAAGCTTAGATACATATAAAAGCATTTTTCGAAACCTCGCGACAAACGGGACAAATCCCACAAAATACATATCAAACACATAGCTATATATATACATATACAAGTCGTATGCGGGTTCGAAATACAAATAGGGTTTTATGTCATAATAACTAAAAGGGAAGAAAACCTCACCTTGTCGACCAACCGAACAAAACGGACTAAAAGAAAACTAAAGAACCTCCTCGTCAACAGCGAGACGAACCTAAGACCAAAACAAAGAACAAGAGACAAACTTAGACTCAAAATGAACCATATTGACGCTCGGCGAATATGTATGAATGCAAGTGATGCGTATAAAGCTTAACAAATTAACATATAATGCATACACGTTCATATCGCATCATAAGTCTCATAAATCACATTAAAAGAATTCATAATTTTCATATAACACGCATATCATATCATATAACATGTTATCAAAGCTTTCATATCATGTAAGGAGCAAGGAATGATAATGCAAGGCATACAAACGAAACATGAAGTCATAAACGCACGTTGGAGTAGCATACTTCACATATGGAATCACTCACACACAAATACAAGATAGAACAAGTTACAAGTTGGAAAAGTACAAGCAAAAGGGAAGAAAACACAAAAGGGTGGCTCCGGGTGAAAAGAGGTCAAAACTGGAAATTCTCGAAACGTATAGGCTGTGGAAAACTGAGAATATCTTGCGTTTGAGATGTGGGAATTGAGTTTGGTTTATTGGATAAGAAACTAGACAAATAGACCTTTCCAATGGTATAAGGCTCGAATCATGGTTCAAAGCGAGGTGAAAATGGCATAGGCCCGAAGTTGGATGAATGCAGATTTTCCGAAGAAGTAGCGACACCAAAAAGAGTTGATTATATCTAACAAACGAGAAACGATAATGAGGAAACTCTAATTGGAGAATATTCTAGACTTCAAGAGGTTTCCGTTGGTTCAAAAATCAGGTCAATCGGAGTTCAGATGAAGGAACAACGAAGCAAAATAAACCGAAACGGAAAACAAGGGAGGATCCACGGCCGTGGATTCTTCCAAGTAAAAAAATCCACGCCCGTGGATTCTCTGGCCAAAAAACCCAAGTCCCTGCCTCACAATCCATGCCCGTGGAGCCAAAATCCACGGCCTTGGATCATGTCCAGGCCCTAAAAAAACGCAGATAGAGCAAGGGACTCGCGGGAGAATGCAACAAAGCACAAAACTCAACCAAAACACATCAAATTCAAGCCATAAGTTCACATATACATGCTCTAACACATATCTTGTAACGCCCCGATTCCGGATGAACAGGTAAGCACGCCACGTGTGAGATTTTGAGCGTATGATTTATTTTCATTCTTTTAAATTTCTATTTTCCTACGTGACCTTCCATATTTTTATAAAATTCATGATACACTATTTAAGTGAATTATATGATTTCATTTCATTGGAAAATTATTTCAAGTCATGGAAAAATAGTTATTACGTGAAATAATTACCGGGAGTGCTTTAATTATCAAATTGTCCCTATATGTTTATTTCTTTAAATTTAGGGACTTAATTGCATAAACTTTCAAGGGCTTAATCGATCATATTTTGAAACTATACATCCTTGATTGCATGACTTAAGCATTTAAAGGACTAAATTGCAAATTATGGCATTTCACATATTTAAAAAATGGGATGTAACGATATATGCATCTACAAGCTTCCTTGATCCCTGTGACACCCCGCTCGTTCGACGTATAAGGTACGCCATGTTCTAACCTTTTTATGTGTTTAATTTTGTGATTTTGTGCGTTACGTGGGCCTATTTTGAACTCTTTTAGAGTTTAGGGGCTTGTTTACAATTTTCCTTTTTTAGGGGTTATTCGGTCATTTCTCATTCGATCGAGAGCTCGACCTTTTTTGACCCCTTCTTTGCGTTCGGGGCATCGAGACGAGTCCGTAGACTCTGAGTTTGCCAAATTCTAACGTCGTTAACCCCTTCTTCCGACCGTTTTTGTGTATGAGGACCCGAGTTATATACCCCGAATCCTCGTAGTTCGTGCCAAACGCTGCAGACTCCAGCTCTTTCTCTTCTCCATCGATCAAATCCGTTCCTGCCACTGTTCACATGCACTTGAGGTGTGGAAACACACACTTGTCCGTTCTCGACTCTCCCAAAAAAAAAAGAGCAGACCCCATTGAAGACGAGAGTGAGGTACAACAAGGCCATTTCTGTCCACCGCCCTTCTCACGGAGCCGTACGTGGACTTGTCCGTTCTCGCTCGTTTCTCAACGGAATTCGACGTTTGATTAGTGAAAATTAACCAGCTCGACGAGCCCGTCATGATGATACCAAAATCGGAGCCTGAAAACAAGCGGAGGTGGTGCTACGGCGAGCAGCAGGTGGCGCGGCTTAGAGACTCCACTTCGCCGCCCATTCGCGGCGGCTTCCGGACGGGATTTTCAAACACGCGCCCCCTGGCTTGAGTGAAGACTTCCGGGTGCATTTTTCTGTGTAGGCGGCGCCTCCATCGGGGTGGCTCACTGTGTGGTCCCTCGTACTCCAAAGCCACCTGCTCATCGGTGAGGTAGAAAGTCTCACAAAGTCGGGCCCTAATCCGGCTCTGATAACGATGGTGCATCTCCATAGCAAAATCCCTATCAGTAGTCAAATATGCCAAGTCTGCCTCTAACTGTGCAATACGGGACGCCTGCTGGGCTCTGGCCTGGCGTTCCTCTGTCAATCGAGCCTCCATCTCTCTGGCATGTTCCCGGGCAATATCCCGATCAGTCCGGTGTTGTGCTGCCAAATCATGGTAACGAATAGCCTCCAGCCGAACCTCTCTCAATCTCAACCTATCCTGTAGGTATTCATCCCGTTCAGTTTCCAGCTGATGAAGGACCCTATTGGGGTACGAATACCCCGGGTGTCCCCTCTCCTGCGCTCGCTGCCATGTACAGTAACGGGCCCTACCCCGGTGAACTACTACTACTGTACGAGGGGGCTCAAGCTCCTCAAAATATGCCTCATCCTGCTCTCGCTGACTCAGGTTGTCCATAACTATAGTGAAAGCACGCAGACTCGCACTGTCCATAACTACAGAGTAAGCACAGATATGAATACCAAGATGTAGAGTAAGTAAACTCAAAACATCCTCTATGCTTCGAGCTCCCAGGTTAAGTCTCTTCTTACTCAACCTGAGGCTCTGATACCACCTTAGCTGTAGCGCCCCAACGCCACAACCCCGCACCGTTGTATCACCCAAGTAACTAGGAAGCTTTATTACTCGAGAGATACTTCGGCGAACGGACAGAACATAACAAAGATCAGAGTAACCAGTGTTGCCAACGCAGCGGAATTTCAGAATAATTTTAAACTTTTGAAAACATGAATGCAACACAGTAGTATATGCATAACCACAGAAACAAGTAGCCATAATATTAACATAAAACCTTAGTCCAATAGGAAAACAAAGGAACATAATAAAAACGGAGTCCAAGTAATTCAAGTCGTAGCCTGAACAAGTTCTCATAGTAAAACATGCAACGTAAAGGTAGAGGTAACCACGACTATGCAGGACAAAGGAAAAGTAACTAGCAATCCTGACTTAACAAAAGACCTCCTACAGCTTCAAGATACCTCTAGGAAGCGCCGGGCTGCCTACCTGAAACCATGAGGTCAGAAAACAGGGAAGAGGTATTAGTCAAAAGGGACTAAGTGAGGTAATTTGCAGTAAGAAAGAGTAATTGGACTGGAAGGGTTTTGAAAGACTTTCTTAGCGACTTTCCTCAAACCGGAAAGAAACTCTTTTATCTTAAAACGGGATTTTTTTTACAAGCACACACATCAGAGGTTCTGGTTCATATATACTTTAAAACGGGGAACAGGATACGGGATATTTTCCAAAAGTATGAACCAGGCTTTAAAACCAAAGTTTGCCAGCAAGCTAGGCCATATCCATCCTTTACTCCTCAAAACATTTACAAAGTTGGTATCAAGATCCGTTAGGACCCCGACACCCATAATCACATGCACCACCCCTTCTCCCCTTATTGTCGCGACCAGGGAGCCACCCCGCGGTGACGTGCAAAACGGGAGGAATTTACCACCTCTCCCGACCTTCGATGTGGAGTAACCAACCTCCGATTAAACCATCATCAAGGTCATTACGGCGGCCAGTTTCATAGTAGCCATTGGCGCACGCCTCCCGGTCTACTACTAACCATACCACCAGGGCCCAACATAACAAAGTTTCCAAAGCTTGCTTTCAGAATAACAAAGGTGCATAAGCACACAGAGTTCAGATGACTGAACCTTTAATCAAAGCAGTATAACAGTGAACAGAACGTATATCAGAGATCATTGACTTTAAACTCGAAGCATTGTCCCAAACGGGAAAACGTTAACTGGAAAGATAGGAATCTTTGCACCCGAAGGCGTTGATTTTGAAATCATTTGAAAACGAAGGAATATTCATGGTTCCAGTTGAAATAGTTTAAACCTCACCTATTTATTTAGATAAGCTGATAGTTGGTAGAAGACAGGGTTCACACAGTACCCTGCGGATCCCAGAACTCGGTATTATCTCCTGTAAGTGACAGACTACTATGAGCTTAAGGGTCTGAGTCCCACACATGATTAATGATGCATGATTGAGTGCGGGTAGTCAAGTATTGAAGTGTAAGATTGAAAAGAATACGACACATTTAAACAAGGGATAATCTTTCCCGAAGAAAGAATTCGGGCAAACGATTAGTTTCATTAGAAAGCTCGTATCAAAAGCTTAGGGGTATGTTCTTAGGGTCTTAGAACAACCCCAATGTGAACTTTGAAATCTACTTTGATCCCTTGTTTTTGAGAATTTTCGAAAAAGGCTTTGACCGTTGAATTCGTCTCTTTGAAATGATCAATTAGGTTAAAAGTCAAAATTCTTGGTCAAGGTCAAAGTCAAAGTCAAAGGTCAAGGGTCAAAGGTCACTATTCAAGTATACGGTATATATACTGTATGTATACTTTACTTATACTGTATGTATACGTGTATTTATATAGTATGTATACGGTATTTATACTGTATATATACGGTATTTATACGGGGATACCTACCGTATTTATACAGTATTTATACAAGGTACATACAGTATTTATACAAGAATACATGCGGTATTTATACTAGAATACATACGGTATTTATACAAAAGTACATACGTATTTATTAGGGAAATACACATAGTATTTATACGAAAGTATACACGTATTTATACGTATTGGAATCAAATACGTATACGTATGTTATACATGTATACCATAACATATATCAATTGGTCAAGTATAATTATATGTAACAATTAATTAAACATGTAACATTTAAAACTATAGGTTATACCTTAATTATGTAACATTAAATAACATGTAACATTTAATTAAATCATGAAATAAATTAAATTAATTAAGTATGATCATAAAACAATTAAAATGTAACATATAACATGCTAGCATAATTGTCACATAATTAATTTGTCACAAAATTAAATTATGTAACACATTTCATAATAAACTATACTATAAGAAATATAATTCATAATTCATGAATAATTAAAGCATAAATTAAATCACATAATTCATGCACAAAATAAAACATAAATTAAATCCTAAACCTAGCATAATTAATAAATTAATTAAAACATAAAATAAAACACAAATTAAAACATAAATTAAACTAATTAAAACATAAAAAAAATAAGAAAACTAACCTTAAAAGGGGGGAGGAGTTCGGCCACTAGGGGGAGAGGAAGAGAATGGAGTGAGCACAAAATGAGACCCCAACACACTTATTTATAGTTGTTGGGAAGGACCAAAGTGCAAATAATATTTATTTTAGGGACTTAAGGTGGGGTACTTTATGAAATTTCCAAAAATAGGTTTCCTTCTTTACATAATTGTCATAGCAGGGGTATTCTGGTAATTTCACCTTTCTCCTGCCTATTTTTGAAGTTGGAAAAGTGTCCAAGAGCTAGGAAATAAAATTAGCTTCGAAACGGTTACTCACGGGTCGAAATCGGACGTACGGTTTAAAAGTTATAAGCTTCGGAAGATTTGATTTTCTTGAATTTCGAAAATTAATTAAATTATGAAATAAATACTAGGATAAGATTTGAAGATCCGAAAGGCTTTCCAAAAATGTAGAAAAATTCGAGGAACGTTATGGTGATGATCTCAGGGGCTAAATCATTCTAACGAAGGAAATATTTCTTACCGACGGGAATTCTTATTTGAAAATAAATTCTTAAATTGCTCTGGACACATAAACGAAACCTCAAAGCATTGAAAAGAGAGTTGAAAAATTCCAAGAAAGTAGGTATAGGTTCTTTGAGGTCTCTTGAATAAAACGGTATAGTGCTGGTTCGGAAATAAGTAGTGCTTATAGGGTTTAAAGGTAGTTTCCCCCCCTTTGGTCACCTAATATCGCATATGAGCACTCAATTCATGTAGGGATGCATGATATGATTTATTTAAAATACGGATCAAGTTCTATAAACGCCCTTACATCGCCCTTAGTTTACCTTTATTGATCCGGTCCCGAACCGGGCTGTCACAATCTCCCCTCCTTAAGAAGAATCTGTCCTCGGATTCTCTTCGTGATCTCTAAACAATTTGGGATAGTGCTTTTGCATCTTTTCCTCAGTTTCCCAAGTAACCTCCTCAGTACCGTTCCTTTTCCATAAGACCTTAACCAATGGAATCTTTTTTATTTCTTAATTCTTGGAATTTCTTATCCAGGATCTTAACCGCTTTCAACTCATAGGTTAGATTAGGTTCTAACGGAACTTCCTCTACTGGCACCACCTGTGTCTCATCGGCAAAGTATTTGTGAAGTTGGGATACATGAAATACATTATGGATTCCTGTTAAGCTTGCTGGTAGATCTAGGCGATACGCTGTTGGACCCACACGTTCTAGTATCTCAAAAGGTCCTATGTATCTAGGGTTCAATTTTCCACCTTTTCCAATCCTTGTGAACCCTTTCCTTGGCGATGCTTTCAGAAACACTTTCTCACCCACATCGAACTCTAAATCCCTTCTTCTTTTGTCGCCATAGCTCTTCTGTCTGTCCTGGGCGGCTTTCATTCTTTGCCTGATTATCTTAATCTTTTCTGTAGCCCTTTCAATCCATTCGAGTACTTTGGCCTTAGGAGTTCCCTTAGAGGTATCCCTTGTCTCATCCATATCCCAATATAATGGAGATCTGCATTTTCTCCCATACAAGGCTTCATATGGAGCTGCTTGAATTGAAGCCTGATAACTGTTATTGTATGCAAACTCCACGAGGGGTAAACAATCTTTCCAACTGTCTGAAAAATCCAAAGCACACGCTCTTAACATATCCTCCAGATATTTAATCAATCTTTCTGACTGTCCGTCTGTCTGCGGGTGCGCCGCTATGCTGAAATGCAACTTGGTTCCCATCAAGCTTTGAACATTTTGCCAAAGTTGGGACGTAAACTTTGGGTCTCTGTCAGACACTATACTCACCGGCACTCCATGTAATCTCATAATTTCTTCTTGATACAGTTTTGCTAAGGATTTAACTTTATCCGTAGTCTTGACCGGTAGGAAGTGTGCTGATTTTGTCAATCTGTCAACTATGACCCATATACTGTCTTGTCCTCCCTTAACTTTAGGTAACCCGGTAGCAAAATCCATGGTTATTTGCTCCCACTTCCATGTAGGAATCGGTAGTGGTTGTAACTTTCCTGCTGGCTTTTAGGGTTCGGCTTTAACCTTTTGGCAAGTTAAGCATTTCTTGACATATTCAGCAATGTCTCTCTTCATTCCGTTCCACCAAAACTGCTTCTTGAGATCTTGGTACATCTTTGTTCCTCCAGGGTGTAC
The DNA here is from genome assembly GCA_037501455.1 of Lantana camara. Taxonomy (NCBI): domain Eukaryota; kingdom Viridiplantae; phylum Streptophyta; class Magnoliopsida; order Lamiales; family Verbenaceae; genus Lantana; species Lantana camara. The sequence goes on from CM074855.1 coordinate 100,899,344, forward strand.
TGTATAACGTGTCTTATGTGCTTCATCAAGTATTTCCTTTCGGATAGCTGAAGGCACACAAACTCTGCTCTTATATCTCAAGATTCCATCTTCACCTTTACTGAATTTTGTCTCGTCATCCTTCTCCTTGGAATTGAGACACTTCTTAATCCATCCGTCTATAGCTTGTGTCTTTATCAACCGATCCTTCAGTGGTGATGAAATTATTAGATTTGCCAACTTAGCTCTAGGAATCACTTGAGCTGGTCTTCTTTCACACTCTAATGGGTATCCTTCGACATACGCTATACTAGCCTTTCGACTCAATGCATCAGCCACCACGTTAGCCTTTCCAGGATGGTATTGAATTGTACAATCATAGTCTTCCAGAAATTCCATCCACCTTCTCTGTCTCATGTTTAGCTCCTTTCGAGTGAACAAGTACCGCAAACTTTTATGGTCCGTGAACACTTCAAAGGTTACCCCATACAAGTAATGTCTCCATTTTGCGAGGGCAAAGACGATCGCTGCTAGCTCCAAATCATGGGTGGGGTAGTTGACTTCATGTGGTTTAAGCTTTCTTGATGCATATGCTATCACCTTTCCATGATGCATCAGAACGCATCCTAACCCTTCTTTCGAAGCATCGGTATAAACGGTGTAACCTTCCTTCCCTTCTGGTAATGTTAGTACAGGTGCGTAGTTAATCTTTTCTTTAATTCCTGAAAACTCTGTTCGCATTTCTCTGTCCATACGAACTTTCCTTCCTTCTTGGTTAACTGAGTAAGTGGTGCTGCTATCTTTGAAAAATCCTGTACGAATCTTCGATAGTATCCTGCGAGTCCCAAAAAGCTTCTTACCTCAGAAGGATTCCTTGGTTGTTTCCAGTCCAAAATCATTTCAATTTTCGAGGGATCCACTTCGACTCCTGAACCAGATATGATATGTCCTAAAAATGAGATCTTTTCCAACCAAAACTCACATTTGCTGAATTTTGCATAAAGTTTGTGATCCAGCAAAGTGCTCAACACTAACCGAAGATGTTTGGCATGATCTTCTGGTGTCTTGGAAAAGACCAAAATGTCATCAATAAAGATCACCACGAACTTATCAAGAAACGGCCGAAAAATCCGATGCATCATATCCATAAAGGCAGCTGGGGCATTTGTTAGCCCAAAGGGCATTACTACGAACTCAAAATGCCCGTAACGACTATTGAAAGCTGTCTAATATCCTCATTTCTAATTTTCAATTGATAGTATCCTTGCCTCAAATCTAGCTTGGAGTATATTTGAGATCCTTGAAGTACATCGAATAACTCCTCAATGTGAGGAAGAGGGTACTTATTCTTCACCGTCATCCTGTTAAGTTCTCGATAGTCGATGCAAAGTCGTAACGACCCATCTTTCTTCTTAACAAATAACACAGGTGCTCCCCAAGGAGAAGTACTAGGGCGGATATATCCTGCCTCTAGTAATTCATCAAGTTGTTTCCTCAACTCCTGAAGTTCATCCGGTGCCATCCGGTAGGGTGCCTTAGAGTATGGCTCGGCTCCTGGAACTGTCTCAATCACAAACTCTAGTTCACGGTCTGGTGGTAAGGTGTTTAGGTGTTCAGGAAACACTTCTGGGAACTCGTTGACAACCTCCACTTCTTCTATTTTACTCTGATCCTTTGGTCTATTTAAGAGGTAAGCAACGAATCCTGTAGCTCCCTTCTGAATCATTCTTTTTGCTTCCATTGCCGAAATCATTGGTGTTTGTCTTCCTTGTCCATCTGATGTCTGACTTTCATCCTTCCCTAAGATAACTTCCTTCTTAAAACAATCCAGCTTGACTCGGTACTTATGAAGCCAATTCATTCCCAAAATAATCCCATACTTTGTCATTGGTAGTGCAACAAGTCCAAGGGATAAAACTGACCATTGTTTCTAATAGGGCAGCATTTATATACTTGATCCGTTTTAAGGCAAGTTCCTAAAGGAGAACTTACTTCGAAAAGATATGGCAATTGCTCAAGTGGAAATTGTAAACGCGCACATAATTTGGATGCAATGAATGAATGCGTGGCACCAGGGTCGTATAGGACCTTAACTGGCGTGTCAAGAACATTTACCGTACCTTCCACAACAGCCGTAGGATCTGGCTCGTCGCATCCATCCAGAGCATAAGCCCTTCCTCTGACCATTGGCTTGTTTGCATTTCCCGCCACCGCCTTACCTTTGCCTTGATACCCTTGCCGTTCTGGGGTACCTTTTGCTTTTGGACAATTCCCGAGCTTATGGTCAGGACTTCCACAATAGAAGCACTGGCCAGTTTTCTTTCTACAGGTTGCTTCGGTATGCCCTGGCCTATGGCAGAATTCATATTCAATCTCGTTCTGAGGGGCAAGTGGTGCTTGCGGGGGTGCCATCATTGGTCTCTTTCCTGATCTAAAATTTAACTGATTGGCTGACCATTTGAATCCCTGTGGTGGTTTCGATTGATATGGCTTCGCATGGTTGGCGGTCATCCTGATCTCTCTATGGGCTGCTTCAGTACTCAGAGCAGTTTCAACTGCCTGAGTGTATCCTTCAAGATTTAGAGGTGCCAAAGCCCATCGTAATTCTGACTTGAGTCCATTGATGAAGCGTTTGGTCTTCCTACGCTCATCGTACAAAATATGCGGTGCATATTGTATCAGTCTCACAAACTTGGCCTCGTACTCTGCCACCGATAGTGTTCCTTGGGTAAGATTCATAAACTCAGATTCCCGGGCATCCCGAGCGACTTGCGGAATAAACTTGTCCTCAAATGCTCTTACAAACTCAGTCCAGCCGTACCTTATCCCATTTTCAATCCACACATTCTTCGTATGATTCCACCAATTCAGCGCTGCTCCTTCCAGGAGGAAGGTCGCAAATTGAACTCGCTCTCTATCCTCCGGAAAGATGTTCATGGCTTCGAAGATCTTCACTAAGCTTGCAATCCAGTTTTCAGCTTTAAGATCATTGGGCTCTCCGAAGAACTTCTGGGGGTTCATTCGGAGAAACTTTTCAAGTGTCTTTTCATTAACTGAGTGGTAAGCCCGAGCAAATTGCCTCAAAGTCTCCCCAATTTCTGGTTGTTCTTGTGGTATCGATGGAGGACGGGGAAATTCCTCAGGTGGTGGCGGTGGTGGTGGAATGCGTTCACGTGGAGCTCTTCTCGGGGGCATATTGTCACTGTATTCATAATATCACCCCAAACAGATATAATGCATGGCGATAAGAATGGTCCATATACTCAATGTTCCACATCAGTAAATAACAATCAATCATCAAAGTTGCAATTAGGCACGTAGTCATCAATTCAAAGTGTCCCAATTTAATCCATTAAGCAATCATTATTCACAAGTAACAGAAAACAGTCATATATATAGATGCACAAAATGAAATGGTATGATCCATGCACGGCCCTAATGGTATCTTGAAGCATTTCTAAAACTCATGACATGATAGATATAGAAAACGGTAACATACAATGATATGAGTAAAGCCGCAAAAGATGATGTCATATATGCAAAATTTGAAAAAGCTTTTATACAAAGGCTATATCTGACCAAAAAGACAAAGAGGGGGAGGACCCGATGCTAAGTCGAGTTGCTCCCGTACAGCCTAAGCTCTCCAAAACATCATCTGTCAACTGTCATAATCTGCCAAAAGCGGGGATCTCTGGGGTATATATAATCCGCTCTGCACCTGTCGAAAGTCACCCTATCTGTCATAATATGCTGCATACCTGTTGAGTATATATATGCTACTGCTATCTGCCTCTATATACAAGTCCCAACGGTCCGGACTCAGCTCCTCTACTGCTGGCTATGACTGGCTCCATCGCTATCATCAGATACAGCAACGAAATCTCCCTGTCGTGCTAAAGATGGGCTCTCCTCCTCAGATGATCCCTCTGTCTCCTGATCCTCTCCTGCATGTGTGTCCATAGGGTCCCCTGGAGCAGCTGGCTCACTGTGTGGTCCCTCGTACTCCAAAGCCGCCTGCTCATCGGTGAGGTAGAAAGTCTCACAAAGTCGGGCCCTAATCCGGCTCTGATAACGATGGTGCATCTCCATAGCAAAATCCCTATCAGTAGTCATATATGCCAAGTCTGCCTCTAACTGTGCAATACGGGACGCCTGCTGGGCTCTGGCCTGGCGTTCCTCTGTCAATCGAGCCTCCATCTCTCTGGCATGTTCCCGGGCAATATCCCGATCAGTCCGGTGTTGTGCTGCCAAATCATGGTAACGAATAGCCTCCAGCCGAACCTCTCTCAATCTCAAGCTATCCTGTAGGTATTCATCCCGTTCAGTTTCCAGCTGATGAACGACCCTATTGGGGTACGAATACCCCGGGTGTCCCCTCTCCTGTGCTCGCTGCCATATATAGTAACGGGCCCTACCCCGGTGAACTACTACTACTGTACGAGGGGGCTCAAGCTCCTCAAAATATGCCTCATCCTGCTCTCGCTGACTCAGGTTGTCCATAACTATAGTGAAAGCACGCAGACTCGCACTGTCCATAACTACAGAGTAAGCACAGATATGAATACCAAGATGTAGAGTAAGTAAACTCAAAACATCCTCTATGCTTCGAGCTCCCAGGTTAAGTCTCTTCTTACTCAACCTGAGGCTCTGATACCACCTTAGCTGTAGCGCCCCAACGCCACAACCCCGCACCGTTGTATCACCCAAGTAACTAGGAAGCTTTATTACTCGAGAGATACTTCGGCGAACGGACAGAACATAACAAAGATCAGAGTAACCAGTGTTGCCAACGCAGCGGAATTTCAGAATAATTTTAAACTTTTGAAAACATGAATGCAACACAGTAGTATATGCATAACCACAGAAACAAGTAGCCATAATATTAACATAAAACCTTAGTCCAATAGGAAAACAAAGGAACATAATAAAAACGGAGTCCAAGTAATTCAAGTCGTAGCCTGAACAAGTTCTCATAGTAAAACATGCAACGTAAAGGTAGAGGTAACCACGACTATGCAGGACAAAGGAAAAGTAACTAGCAATCCTGACTTAACAAAAGACCTCCTACAGCTTCAAGATACCTCTAGGAAGCGCCGGGCTGCCTACCTGAAACCATGAGGTCAGAAAACAGGGAAGAGGTATTAGTCAAAAGGGACTAAGTGAGGTAATTTGCAGTAAGAAAGAGTAATTGGACTGGAAGGGTTTTGAAAGACTTTCTTAGCGACTTTCCTCAAACCGGAAAGAAACTCTTTTATCTTAAAATGGGATTTTTTTTACAAGCACACACATCAGAGGTTCTGGTTCATATATACTTTAAAACGGGGAACAGGATACGGGATATTTTCCAAAAGTATGAACCAGGCTTTAAAACCAAAGTTTGCCAGCAAGCTAGGCCATATCCATCCTTTACTCCTCAAAACATTTACAAAGTTGGTATCGAGATCCGTTAGGACCCCGACACCCATAATCACATGCACCACCCCTTCTCCCCTTATTGTCGCGCCCAGGGAGCTACCCCGCGGTGACGTGCAAAACGGGAGGAATTTACCACCTCTCCCGACCTTCGATGTGGAGTAACCAACCTCCGATTAAACCATCATCAAGGTCATTACGGCGGCCAGTATCATAGTAGCCATTGGCGCACGCCTCCCGGTCTACTACTAACCATACCACCAGGGCCCAACATAACAAAGTTTCCAAAGCTTGCTTTCAGAATAACAAAGGTGCATAAGCACACAGAGTTCAGATGACTGACCCTTTAATCAAAGCAGTATAACAGTGAACAGAACGTATATCAGAGATCATTGACTTTAAACTCGAAGCATTGTCCCAAACGGGAAAACGTTAACTGGAAAGATAGGAATCTTTGCACCCGAAGGCGTTGATTTTGAAATCATTTGAAAACGAAGGAATATTCATGGTTCCAGTTGAAATAGTTTAAACCTCACCTATTTATTTAGATAAGCTGATAGTTGGTAGAAGACAGGGTTCACACAGTACCCTGCGGATCCCAGAACTCGGTATTATCTCCTGTAAGTGACAGACTACTATGAGCTTAAGGGTCTGAGTCCCACACATGATTAATGATGCATGATTGAGTGCGGGTAGTCAAGTATTGAAGTGTAAGATTGAAAAGAATACGACACATTTAAACAAGGGATAATCTTTCCCGAAGAAAGAATTCGGGCAAACGATTAGTCTCATTAGAAAGCTCGTATCAAAAGCTTAGGGGTATGTTCTTAGGGTCTTAGAACAACCCCAATGTGAACTTTGAAATCTACTTTGATCCCTTGTTTTTGAGAATTTTCGAAAAAGGCTTTGACCGTTGAATTCGTCTCTTTGAAATGATCAATTAGGTTAAAAGTCAAAATTCTTGGTCAAGGTCAAAGTCAAAGTCAAAGGTCAAGGGTCAAAGGTCACTATTCAAGTATACGGTATATATACTGTATGTATACTTTACTTATACTGTATGTATACGTGTATTTATATAGTATGTATACGGTATTTATACTGTATATATACGGTATTTATACGGGGATACCTACCGTATTTATACAGTATTTATACAAGGTACATACAGTATTTATACAAGAATACATGCGGTATTTATACTAGAATACATACGGTATTTATACAAAAGTACATACGTATTTATTAGGGAAATACACATAGTATTTATACGTATTGGAATCAAATACGTATACGTATGTTATACATGTATACCATAACATATATCAATTGGTCAAGTATAATTATATGTAACAATTAATTAAACATGTAACATTTAAAACTATAGGTTATACCTTAATTATGTAACATTAAATAACATGTAACATTTAATTAAATCATGAAATAAATTAAATTAATTAAGTATGATCATAAAATAATTAAAATGTAACATATAACATGCTAGCATAATTTTCACATAATTAATTTGTCACAAAATTAAATTATGTAACACATTTCATAATAAGTTATACTATAAGAAATATAATTCATAATTCATGAATAATTAAAGCATAAATTAAATCACATAATTCATGCACAAAATAAAACATAAATTAAATCCTAAACCTAGCATAATTAATAAATTAATTAAAACATAAAATAAAACACAAATTAAAACATAAATTAAACTAATTAAAACATAAAAAAAATAAGAAAACTAACCTTAAAAGGGGGGAGGAGTTCGGCCACTATGGGGAGAGGAAGAGAATGGAGTGAGCACAAAATGAGACCCCAACACACTTATTTATAGTTGTTGGGAAGGACCAAAGTGCAAATAATATTTATTTTAGGGACTTTAGGTGGGGTACTTTATGAAATTTCCAAAAATAGGTTTCCTTCTTTACATAATTGTCACAGCAGGGGTATTCTGGTAATTTCTCCTTTCTCCTGCGTATTTTTGCAGTTGTAAAAGTGTCCAAGAGCTAGGAAATAAAATTAGCTTCGAAACGGTTACTCACGGGTCGAAATCGGACGTACGGTTTAAAAGTTATAAGCTTCGGAAGATTTGATTTTCTTGAATTTCGAAAATTAATTAAATTATGAAATAAATACTAGGATAAGATTTGAAGATCCGAAAGGCTTTCCAAAAATGTAGAAAAATTCGAGGAACGTTATGGTGATGATCTCAAGGGCTAAATCATTCTAACGAAGGAAATATTTCTTACCGACGGGAATTCTTATTTGAAAATAAATTCTTAAATTGCTCTGGACACATAAACGAAACCTCAAAGCATTGAAAAGAGAGTTGAAAAATTCCAAGAAAGTAGGTATAGGTTCTTTGAGGTCTCTTGAATAAAACGGTATAGTGTTGGTTCGGAAATAAGTAGTGCTTATAGGGTTTAAAGGTAGTTTCCCCCCCCCCCCCCCCCTTTGGTCACCTAATATCACATATGAGCACTCAATTCATGTAGGGATGCATGATATGATTTATTTAAAATACGGATCAAGTTCTATAAACGCCCTTACGTCGCCCTTAGTTTACCTTTATTAATCCGGTCCCGAACCGGGCTGTCACAGTTATGTTCCCGACGTACACCATGTCGTGGATAGTTAGGCCTTGCAAACCCACTATCACTAGGAGGAAGAAGGAGACTGGGGACGGATCGGACATCACGGGTTGTCCTCGGGTTATTGCATGTTTTCACTCATGATTATGTTACTACTTGTGCACTTAATGAAATGCATAATCGTCTATTTCATGATTCAAGCATGCACGTATTGATCACGTTGGTAGAAAGGTTGGAGAATTGCCCTTACTCGTCGGGGCCACATGTTTCATGAAATTGACAAGCTAACAAGTTAAAATTGATAGTCGTAATCTCGGGCAAAGAACTAGTTATTCTTGAACTTTATATTTATTTCATTTCCAAGTCTTCACCCGAGACTATGACTTGCATGTGACGTGTGTTATATATATAGTTACGCCTCACTCAGTCTTTGGTAAGCTGATACTTCACTTTTCAGGTACTTTTGGTCGTGGTCGTGCTAGGCTGGAGTTGAGTCAGGTCTTGCATTTCACCGAGTCTAGCATTGTACCTTTCATGTATATATCCTTTGAGATCTCATGTTATGATCGTTGTTACTACATTTTGAATACTTGGACATGTATATTACATAAGAGATGATAATGTATTGATAGTTAATGTTGGTACCTATTATGTACATACTTTGGTAAATATGGTATCTATACGTATTAATTGAAATACTTCCGCTTTAATTTCCTGTCTTGGTTGTGCATGATGGGAAGTGTCCCGCCTAGCTCGTTCTTTTTCTTGATTGTCACCCGTTCGCTATGGTTTCGGTTTATGTACGGATTGTAGCACCCCAAGTGCAAGGCGCCACATCCCCCTCACTAGAACCCGACACGTGTAATGAAATGGAGAATCCGTACACGCACCAAGCACTAGCGAACGGGTGACAACCAAAAGACCTTCCTAAGCTAGGCGGTCTAAACCATCAAACAGAGTGCGCAAAACATAAACATACAAAAGCGGAAGCAATAACGAAACCAACCTAGGGACGAAGCTTAACATATAAATTACAAACTACAAAAGTTCAAGGTGCGGAATGAAATACAGACTCTAAACAAAATGCAGGCTCTGACAACCCAACCAGGACTCAAAAGACAGCAAACCGCCCAGCTCGAACCGACAGACCGGCACCTGCAAACTAAAACATAAAGTGGGAGGGGTCAGTCACACTGACTGAGTGAGGGGATACACACGCACGCGTACATACGTATACGGAGCACAACATATATCATAGAGGGGAGTTCATGAACCGGGGCGTGGTTTTTGCATTCTAAACCATTTTCACACGTGATAATAGATATAGGGAATAAAAGAGTTAGGCCGAAGGCCAAAAACAACCATATTTTATTAATTGGAAATCCACTCCCGTTCCACGAACAATTTCTTAACAGACTAACATAACGAAAATCAAACAAAACTCACATACACTATCCGTCGACCTAAAATGAGCCGTCCCAGATTCAGAATACACACACATATCCGTCGGCCTAAAATGAGCCATCCCGGATTCAGAACACACACCCGTCAGACATATTCGGAATCGGAATCTGAATCTGAATCTAAATCAGAAATCGGAGTCTTACCTTATTCAGAATCATACCTCATTCATACCCGCACTATTCCATAACATAGCATATATATATAGCATATCGTAAGCACAACATAACCATAATTAAGTTAATACTTCTAGCATACTTATATCCTAACATATTCATATTCTAAACATATTCACAATCCTACATATTCCTAGCAGATTCTTGATCTTATGTTCATAGCATACTTATACCTTGCATAATCTATTCTATAGTCTAATTTATATCGTACATAATCATAGTTCACACGTATTACATATACATAGGCTTATTTCGCATGCAAACATATAAGCACATATCATTAGGGTATAACTATAACCTAGCCTCACCTTACATCGACGAACTAGGCCAAAAGAACAAAATCGACGCCTACGGAACAACCTCGTCTCCAACGGGAAACTCCTCAGAACAAGACAAACAATACAAGACAAACTTGGACTCAAAATGAACCATATATACGGTCGGCATATGCATATGAATGCAAATGATGCAATGCATTTCATATAAATTCCACACTTGGGCATATCGGAGTAAATATCGAAATATCACATAATTAATACAAGAAACAAACTCATCATACGTCAAATAAATTTATATTAATTCATATAAGAGCATAACATGAGCATTCATTAATTTAAAGATGATATAAGAGACAACGAATGCATAGAAAATGAAATAAAGCATCACTTAAGGCATACAAATTCATATCATGTCATAAGTCACATATTTGACGTCAAATAAATTCATAACATGCATAACATATCATACCACATATTAGGAAGATATTTTCATATCATATAAGAGCAAAGAAGAATCATTCAAGGCACATAAACGATGCATGAAGTCATATACGCATGTTAAGGTAGCATATTACACGTATGGAGTCATAAATCGAACACGAGCACGTAAAACACGCCCTAAATTCACAACATAACACCTAACACATATTTGACATGTTAACATATCAATTATATCATATATTAATCATATAAGAGCAAGGAAGGACAAGCAAAGCACGAACAAACCGAAAAACAACCGATAGAAACAACACAACTCGAAACTGGGTCAAAATGGGGTCGCAGCCACTACCAAAAAATGAACTGAAAATGGTCGCGGCTGCTACCATGGTTGCAGTCGCGACCAAAAGTGAACTGGTCGCGATCGCGGCCGCAGGGGGCGAAAGGGCGAAAACTCAACCAAAACTCATCCTAAATCATTCTAACATGCAAGGGAAGGATCATACAAAAATTATACATCAAATTCAGTTCATATAACATGCAAAAATCGAACCAAACATGCAAGGGATGGAAGAGAAGGCATCAAACATACATGTTCTTCATTTTCATATAGAAGGCATTAATTGAATCCTTCATTAAATGCAACTACCAACTGAAATGGGATCATAAATTTGATAATGGATGTCATAAGGTCATAAATGATGCATCAAACGAACAAGAATCATGAGTTTTCATGCCAAATTCATCAAATCTCCACAAACCTTTACTATTCATCATATTATCCATAACTCAATCAATTCTCCATGGATGTCAGCAAATAAGGAGTCCAAAGAAAGATTAAAGAATGTAGAATACAATCATGGACTTACCTTTCAAATTTGAGGCGCATCCGAGGTGTATGGAGCAAGAACTTGCAAAATGAATAGTGATTTCCCCCTTTTTCCTTCTCTCTCGGGATGAACTGCTGCTTTTCCTTCTTTTTCTTCCCTTGGACCGAAATGAGGAGCTAATGGGTTGAAATAAGGTTAAGTTAGGGTAAAATTGGTTCAAGTATGGGGTGATTCGGATAAGAAACGGGTCGGTTATGACTAAAATGGGCAAACATGGCAAAGCTGTCAAACAGGTCGTGTTTCGGTCGAAATTCAGAGGATCAAACCAGATTAGAAAAATATTAATCTAGGTTCCGTGGTTTCCTTTCTTCGTCATGAGTCCGGCGCCTCTTCCGGAATTCGAATCCGAATTCCCGAGCTCAAGTTATGCCTTCCGGAACCCAAGGCGCGCTAAAACAAGTTAGGCCCTCGAGTCCCTCAAAACTAAAACGGCGTCAAAGCCGTGTCAAACAAACTCACAAATAATAAACGAGCATGCAAATAAATTATAAATCACTTAATTCACTTATGGCAAGTTGGTACGAAAATTGGGGTTAAAGAAGAGTTTAAACGAATTAAAAACGGGTCGAAAAGGTTCAAAACGCTTAAAAACTTAAACGTAAAGCATATAACAAATATTCAAATATTCAAATAAATCATATAATCGCATAATAAATAATTAAATTCGCACTTAGCACACTCGTGACGTCGTACCTGAAAGGCCGAAAAGTTGGGATGTTACAAACTACCCCCCTTAAAAGGACCTGGTCCTCCAAGTCCACCTGCTCAAGTAAGAACCACGAGCAACTCTCTCGTATTCACCCAAGTTCGAGCTTCATGACGTCCCGACGAGGGTTAGCTCGAGAAAGGTCTTCTAGCACAAGGGGTTCGATTCTTCAAATGTTGGTGTAGGGCTCCTTCACGACTTGGTTCCGGCTAGGAGCAGCACGATTTGTCTCGCATGATGAGAGGGTCTAAATGAGATTCAACACCCACCGTTTGATTCATTTCCCAGCTAACTCAAGAGCTCGGAGTTACACAAGTGGCGTTGTCACCGGACTACCACCACTCGCACCTTCTCACGTATGTTGAATCGCCTTGGAAGCTCGGTAGAACCACTACCCTCGACTTACCGTAGAGCTAGAACACTCGTACTCTCAAATTCGACTCTTGGGACAACTAAGCAGCAACAAGCACAAGCGCAAGAAACACCAAGAAAAGAGAGAAGGGCCACACGCAATTAACGGGCACACGCATGGAGTAAGAAAATTGGCATCACAAGTAGGTGGGTTACCCCAAAATTAAACAATGCATGAAATGAGATGCTATGAATATTTTAAAGTACCTTGCACCTCAACGATAGCATTAGCCTCGGCATCAACCTCGGTATTCACTCTATCATCACCCTCCATTGCGTTAACTTGAACTTGTTCTGGGGGTATCAGAGCCATCATATTCAAGGGTCTCGGATTTGGGTTTGTGGGGCAAAATCTCACCTTGTGCCCTAATTCTCCACATCCAAAGCAAGCTCTCAACTTCTTCCTACAAGTCTCCTTCGTGTGATTCGGTCTCTTGCAATAGGAGCACCGAATAGGTTCCGGTGGAGCGGGTATCGGATCCGGAGTTGGAAGTCGGGGTTTCTTAGTAGCATCGAGAAGTCCTTCCGGGTCGAAGTCTTGAGGCTCATCTTGAAATACCGGCCTCTTTCCCAAACTCGAACTTGATCCCTGGTGGTAGGTTTGGGGTTCCAATCTTCGCTGTTCGATCTCGACTTTAATAGCTTTCCTTGTTGCCTTAGCCCAAGTATCCACAGTAGCAGCTCGCAATGCCCTTTGAATATCTTTTCTTAATCCCGTGTACAAAATTTCGGGCCTTCAAAGAGTCATTGTCCGTAATGTGAGAGGCATAAGGAGCAAGCCTCTCGAATTCTAGGATATAATTCTCGACGGACCGGTGTCCTTGTTTGAGGTCCAAAAATTCCTGCAATCTTCTCTCCCGCGAGCTTTGAGGGATGTACTTGTCACGAAATTCCCTCGTAAAATTTTCCCAATTAAATTCTTCGTCGTTCCTTTCCAATCGAGCCCTTGTTCCCTTCAACCAATTTGAAGCCTGTCCTTCGATATATCGAGCAGTGCATACAGCCTTTTCTTGGGAAGGAGCAGGGCAAATCTCCCAAATTCCCGTGATTTCGGTTAACCATTCTTCCGCCTCTATGTCATTACCCCCAAGCCAATTTGGAGGGTTATTATCCTGGAATTCTTTATAAGCCGAATTGACTACTCTTCCTTGTTCTTGGCCTTGAGGAATTGGTTGTGGTGGATTCCACTGTAGATGATCAAGAAGTGCCAGTACAATATCTTCTGCGGTAGGGGGGTGGTGGAGGAACATTATCAGGATTTCTTCTTCTTGGTGGCATCCTGAAAAATCACAAAATCAAGGGAATATCGATGCATGGGGGGTTTAGTGCATGTTAATGCAAACGATTAATACACTTAAGACCAATTAATTCAATTAAGAGCACATAAGTCATGTAAAAGTGAAAGTGAATGCAAACAAACACACATATTCCTAAGCCGAATGACCTAAACAGACAGACACAACACGAGAGCCCCGGTTTTGCAACCCGTAGCTCTGATACCACTCTAGATGTAGCACCCCAAGCGCAAGGCGCTACATCCCCCGCACTAGAACCTGACACGTGTAATGAAATGGAGAATTCGTACACGTACCAAGCACTAGCGAACGGGTGACAACCAAAAGACCTTCCTAAGCTAGACGGTCTAAACCCTCAAACAGAGTACGCAAAACATAAACATACAAAAGCGGAAGCAATAACGAAACCAACCTAGGGATATAGTTAAGTCATACAAAGCTTAAAACAAAATATATACATATATGCCCTAACGGGGACGAAGCTTAACATATAAATTACAAACTACAAAAGTTCAAGGTGCGGAATGAAATACAGACTCTAAACAAAATGCAGACTCTGACAACCCAACCAGGACTCAAAAGACAGCAAACAGCCTAGCTCGAACTAACAGACCGGCACCTGAAAACTAAAACATAAAGTGGGAGGGGTCAGTCACACTGACTGAGTGAGGGGATACACACGCACGCGTACATACGTATACGGAGCACAGCATATATCATGGAGGGGAGTTCATGAACCGGGGCGTGGTTTTTGCATTCTAAACCATTTTCACAGGTGATAATAGATATAGGGTATAAAAGAGTTAGGCTGAAGGCCAACAACATGTTAGGAATAGTGCCCTAGAAAGCCGATTCGATGTAATCTGCTTTGGGACTTTTCTTGTATCACAGACAATCTTTGAATAATATACGATTGATCATAGGCAAACACTTCTTTATATGCCAATACGTGTTTTGAGTGTTTCCATTATGTGCGCATGTATGAGAACTCCCCTAATCCTGATGACTTTAGGACTCTACCATTTAGGTGAAATGGTTCATGAAACGAGCCCTATATCACATAAGTCATGATTAGTAAAATACTCCAAGCCGATGAGTCCTACAGACAGTGGGAGTGTCAACCTGACTCCTCTAAGGCTTGCTTGTGGGATCACGCCCTTAAGAAGGACCACCTTGTTTCATGGAGGTGCAAAGTGTATAGTTGATACGTGCGTGATACATGAGGGTGCTTACTTTAATAAGTAAGTTCACTGAGGTGCCCCGAGTGAGAACATTCCTAAATGGGAAAGGAAGTTTCTATTTCAGAAAATGGAAACTTCCAGATTAGGAAATATCTCACGAGTCATTGATGTGATTAATTGATCCTTAGACTTGAGGTTCCATGTTACTTTATGAGTTAACTCTGTAGTCTTTGGTATAAGCTTTAAAGGGTGTCGCCTTAGACAACTGATTCAAGGCTTATGCTGGGGCTGCACAAGTGACTCATGAAAGTGAATGAGAATCAAGAAAGGACCTACACTTGCATATGCAAGGTGATCTCTTATTGTGTAAGTCATTCATATGCCATATGGAGTCCTTGGCCAAGGCAGTAGATCAAGACATCAAGAAAAGGGTTTCTTGGATTGAGATCAAATGGATATGAAATGCACTTAGCTTTAAGACCAGATTATTAGGGTTCTGATTATTCCCTTGCCCTAGATCTTGGTTGAGAGATAGTAAGTAGGAGGATTGTATCTCACATGAATCAATGACTTAAAGGTTCTGTCGAATCCGAACATTCCAATTCAGCTAGGGGTTAAACACCTGTTGCTAGACTATGGTCGTTTAATCTGTGGACTGATTAATTAATTAGTGAATTAATTAATTAGGGTCACTGCTAATTGAATTGAGAACCTAGAGGGTCACACACAACAACTTGGTTACATGAGTTGAGGCTTGAAAATGATTAAACGAGTTAATCGGGCCAAGAGGGTTCCACACGTGTGAAGTCACACGTGTGGCTCACGTGAGTGACACTTGTCACTGTGACACGTGTCACATACGTGTGTGTATATATATATTATATACATATTAAATAATTAATTAGTTAATTATTTAATAGACTTTGGTTTAATTTTGAATTAAAAAGAAAGTCTAATTTTGGAGAAAATAATCTAGTTAATTAATTACGAATTAATTAATTAGATAAAAATAAGTTATTTATTTTATAATAAATAAAGTATAAAATTATCCAAAAATAGTTTGGATATTTTTAGCTCTCTTCAAAGTTGACTAGAATTAGAATTCAAAGTCAAAGTTGGAAAATACTTGATGATCAAGTAATAGGAGAGAGAGGAACCAAATCCTTTCCCAACAAGGATTTGGATCGGCACCCTCTCCCTATAAATAGGGGAGCTCGAGCTCCTTATAGAGCTAATTGACAATTCTTGGTTCATGTGTTGAACACCTTCCTTTCTCCAAGATTAAATTAAACCCTAGGTTAAGCCTAAACACTAACTAGAGAACTAGCATCCTTACTAGTTAGATTGTAGCCAAGTTGGTGGACTATCTCTAGAGACTTCAAGTTAGAAGTTTTGAAGATTCGAGCTTTACCAAAAGTGGGGATTAAGCAAAACGATCAGAAGGGATGATGAATATTTATTTTAATTTTGAAATTTTAATTTCTCAAAAATCCCAATTTTATTTTAATTTTAAAATTTTATTTTTGAATATTTATTTTAATTTTGAACAAAACTTAAAATTGGGATTTTTGAGAAATTGAAACGGTTTATATTTTGGGAAAATACATCTTGATAAAATTATTAATTTTCAGAAATTAATTGGAATTTTATTTGTTTTGGTAATTTGGGATTTATTGAAAACTTTTATAAACAAGACTCGCATCAAGTCGTGTTTTAAGCTATTAGAGCTTAAAGCGAGAATTTTAATTTATTGGTTAAATTTAAATTCTTGCAAAAGCATGTTAGGTGATCATGGGTTTAGATCTATGTATGGTTTTAATTTATGCACATGGATGGTTTAAATTGGGGTTGGAGCCCTATAGTTGCGTTTTTCAATTGAGGTTGGAGCCTCACTTATGTGCGTACTGTTATGTGATTTATTATGTGGCTTTCCATATTACTGTTTTTTAGGCCGGGGTATGCCCCGTGTAATTGTCTAAGGCCAATATGAAGATTGAGCCTTATTACTTTATGTCTTATTCTTTTTATTGTAATTTGAGAGTAGAGATAGGTGGTGAGGTTTTATTTTCATTTTGGAGACAATGCACCCATGGAGTAAGATGGACCACATTCAAGTAACAAGGAGGCCATAAGTGAAGACCCCTCAAAATGTTAGGGAGGGGAATCTCAATTGTTAAATGTAATAGAGATAGGGCTCGTATTTTGTTACCGCTTTCCCTTATGTGATTTGAACTGTTTATGTGGCATGTATGTTAGAACTTGTGATTGTGGAGTGGCTCCCACATATCACGCATAAGATAGGTAGAACCCATGATCATTACATGTTAGTATCATGCTAGGACATGTTATCTGTTTATGTGCTTGTTTGAAATGCATTTAAGTGTACTTGCATTAATCAAGACTAATAAAATTGGATAACATATATGTTGGTGAGGTCGAACCGAACAACTCTTCGGTTGATTTGAAAATTCCCATTAAATATTAAGCTCATTTCGAATAATAGGTATTTAATTCGAGATGCAAATTTTGAATTAAATTCCTAGCATTCCATCAATAGGTTTTAAGTTTAGTAAGTAAAGCTAGTTATTGTCCGCGAGTCGTGGGATAGCTAGTGGAGCTTATTAGTTCTTAGTTACCTAATTGATCATTTTAAATGATCAATATTTCGTGGTTAATTTTGGCAAGGGCGATGTCCGCGAGTCGTGGGTCGTTCGAACTAAGTTTTGATCATGATCTTATGATTGATGGGTCTAGCTTAAACGCCTAAGTAAATATGGATGTCGCACGAGTCGTGGGTCCATATTGAAAGATAGGTGATGCAAAAACAATTACTAAGAGTTCTAAAGGTGTTAGAATTGGTAAGTTGTACCTACCTAGGATTTTGCTTAGAATGTCCGCGAGTCGTGGGTTCGAGGTAAAATGCTTAGGATCTTAGTACCCATTGGGAAACGTGTTCCTCTTAGATCTTTGGGAATTATAGATCTTTGAAAAACAGTGGGAGCTACATTAGATTAAAGACCTTATCTTTTGTATATCGTTATAATTCAGCATGCCCACATTTTCTCTGCTTAGCATTTAGGTTGTAGTTCTGTGATTCTCTACAATATGAAATGCAAACCCATTCGTATCCATCCTTAAGTCAAATAAGTTGACTAAGTCCTGACTAACTCTAAATGGCTTCGGATCCTAAAATTCATTTTAGAATCCGAATAGAGAAAGGCGTTCTCTAAAGGGCGAAGTTTTCAATTGTGAAAAGTCGACCCGGGCCAAAAGAGAAGCAATCTGAGGTGAATGGATTTTTCCAAACCACTTAAAAGCAATTGAACCACCTCATAAAAATGTTACAAGGTATAACATTATGGAATTATTCAATATTCCAAATGAGGAAACAAGTGCACGCGAACAAGGTCTAAAGATCTTATTTGAAGATCTTATAGTCTCGATCATCAACTGAGAAAAGAGTTCTCAATGCACTGATTGCTTACATTGCTTCGACTATCATTCAAACCCTTTATGCTCAACTAGAATGATGCTAATGTAGCATAGTTAATCATTTAAGTTGATAACGGTTGAGAGCATCCTTAAGAAGGAATAAAAGGTTGAGATGGTTAATTCTTCTTCTAAAACTCCCTAAGTTAAAGGCTTGAAGGCCTAAAGAAGAAGAAACCCTTAAGAGCCCAATGGAGGGGCATGTAAGGGGTGCGCCCAAAAGACACTAGAGATCAAATAGGACGTTTGCTTCTATGTTAGCAAATAAGGACTTTGAAAGGGAACTGCAAAGAGTATGGGTACTCTGAAATGTTACCTCGTTTAGTAATTCTACTAGGAATAGAATTCACTAGTCTTAAGTCAATTCTGCATAATCCGTTGTGCAAAGACTCAAGGCACTAATGTTCTGAACATACAACGAGATAACAAAAGTAAGATGACAAAGCTTCGAATTACTTTGGAACGTTGAGATATAAAAGGATTAGCAAGTCAGACACCTTAGGATCATTCTATGAAAAAGAACCTATAGTGTTGACTTCCTGTGAATCCTGTCATGAGGGAAGCGTTCCCGAATCCCGTTTATAAGAAACGTGGAACGTTCCAAAATTATAGTGGATTTCGATCCGTGCTGATGAGTGTAAGATGCTTAATGTAAGCACTAGATACAATCGTCAGCTTAATCATTATGAATGAATGTACTTGTTAAAGTACAAATTCGAAACTTATATGAAATTCTTAGAATTTCGAAAGGAGGTTAGGAACCGAAGTAGTCATAAGTTATAGGCAAATCGATATGATCGAGATAGCCAATATCTTATCAACTAATTCCTTAGTCATCTTAGAAATAATAGGATTATCTCTCAGTAAACTAATTCGAGAACACCTTAGTGTTTCCGAATGAGGGAATGAAACCTTATAGGATATGGTCCATTCCATAGCAAGCTTTACTGACTTATAATCATTCTAGGAATAAACTCCTAGAATATGCAGTTAGAGATTTTGAATTTAGTACCTTCCAAAATCAGTCCTTCAGTTGCACTTTGCAAAGTGGCATACTAAATTCCCTAATTATTCTTATCCAAGAATTCAATGGAATCCTCTTGCTTGAAGAGGATAGTGGGAGATAAGCTTGAAATGAGTTCAAGTTTATACAATGATATTGGATATCAGTTTTGCGATTCCCTTGTACAAAGGTTGTTTGTCTCAAAGGAATGTACCTTTCTTAAGGAATCGTTCCTCTAGAAGAAGAAAGGCAAGTAAGCAGACCTCAAAGAAATTTGAAAAAAAAATATTCATGCCACATATAGAAGAAACGAGCCCATCTGATAAAACTTAGCCAAATTTTAGAGTATGTACACGTGTGAAACCCTTCTCTTAAGATGCGTTTAGAACGCGTTCCTAGATAGCCAAGGAATTACTTGAAGAGGAGACACTGTCAGATTTGGAATCTGAGTAGTGTAAGCAAGCCTTGAAATCCAATATGGATTCCATATACTTACACCGAGTTGATCCACCTGATAGGATCAAGCTCCTAGAGCTTCGAGTAAATGGAAAGCATTACAACCTTCTTGACGGTTGAAATGCAAAAGTCCATTTGGGTTGTGTTTACCATATCCTCATATTCTGACTATAAGATATGATAAATGAATATGAGAAATATCTTGTTCAATATGAGATTGAAAGAGACTGAAATAAGGTATTTCTATAAATCTCATATTCAGTGGGAGTATGCATAAGGTATGCAAATCCCTAAAGTCAATCTGTGGATTGATAAAGGCTTCTAGGATTAGACAATTCGATTCCATAGGATAGTCAAATCGTTTGACACAGATAGAAGTCGAATAAGTCTCAGAGTGTACATATGAAAGTTAGTGATGTAAGAGTCAATCTTGGTTCTTTAGAAGACGATATCCTTCTCATTAGGAATGTCAAGGATGACGTGAAAGTTACCAATTCTTGTTTAAGAAACAATTTCACATGAAAGATCTTAGTGATTATCCTAAATTCTCAACATTCAGATCTATAGAAGATAGATCTAAGAGCATAGATGGATTATCACAAAAACGAGTACATAACCACCGTACTAAAAGGAGTTTAGTATGGACAATGGAACATCTCTTTTGAAGAGTATGTGTCCTAAGATAACTTTGAGAAAGTTAGAATGTCCAAAATCCCTTTAAGTGAAAGGGTGTATAATGTATGAAAAGTTATGTACTAAATTAGATATGGCGCAACACTAAGCGTAGTAGGCCGAATCTAATATGACCTCAGAGAAGGTCATTAGATCTCTGTAAAGGATGTCCTCAGAGTACTTGAGAAGAAATGAGGATATGTATTAGTTTACAGAGCCCAAAAGATCTTGTTATTAGAAGGATATTTGATGTAACCGTTCGTCAAACATAAATGATTATGAAATCATTGAAAGGATACAACTTCTACCAGAATGGTAATGCAATGTGTTGGAAAGGGGTTCCAAGGACGGACATTGCAAAACTCAACTATCGTAGTTGAGAACTTAGTCGTATTATATAATACTAAGTTAAGTGTTTGGGTAAGAAACTCCATCTAACTTGTTAGATGAAGTTCCTAGCATGAAAACAACTCCTTGATCATATCGTATGATAAAAAGGATGGTTGCTCAAGTAAGAGAACCAAGACCTCACCAACAGACTGAACACGTGATTACGAATCACTTTATAAGGAAAAGGTGTTTCCTAAGAGATGTGTAAACAAGAGGGTCACATCAGCAGAGAATATAGCAGATCCACTTTGGAAACGCCCAAAGTCAATAGGCTCTCAAAGTGCATCTTGAGAAGATGGGACTTAGAGTACCTAAATGGCTTTTACGGGCAAGTGGGAGATTGTTAGGAATAGTGCCCTAGAAAGCCGATTCGACGTAATCTGCTTTGGGACTTTTCTTGTATCACAGACAATCTTTGAATAATATACGATTGATCATAGGCAAACACTTCTTTATATGCCAATACGTGTTTTGAGTGTTTCCATTATGTGCGCATGTATGAGAACTCCCCTAATCCTGATGACTTTAGGACTCTACCATTTAGGTGAAATGGTTCATGAAACGAGCCCTATATCACATAAGTCATGATTAGTAAAATACTCCAAGCCGATGAGTCCTACAGACAGTGGGAGTGTCAACCTGACTCCTCTAAGGCTTGCTTGTGGGATCATGCCCTTAAGAAGGACCACCTTGTTTCATGGAGGTGCAAAGTGTATAGTTGATACGTGCGTGATACATGAGGGTGCTTACTTTAATAAGTAAGTTCACTGAGGTGCCCCGAGTGAGAACATTCCTAAATGGGAAAGGAAGTTTCTATTTCAGGAAATGGAAACTTCCAGATTAGGAAATATCTCACGAGTCATTGATGTGATTAATTGATCCTTAGACTTGAGGTTCCATGTTACTTTATGAGTTAACTCTGTAGTCTTTGGTATAAGCTTTAAAGGGTGTTGCCTTAGACAACTGATTCAAGGCTTATGCTGGGGCTGCACAAGTGACTCATGAAAGTGAATGAGAATCAAGAAAGGACCTACACTTGCATATGCAAGGTGATCTCTTATTGTGTAAGTCATTCATATGCCATATGGAGTCCTTGGCCAAGGCAGTAGATCAAGACATCAAGAAAAGGGTTTCTTGGATTGAGATCAAATGGATATGAAATGCACTTAGCTTTAAGACCAGATTATTAGGGTTCTGATTATTCCCTTGCCCTAGATCTTGGTTGAGAGATAGTAAGTAGGAGGATTGTATCTCACATGAATCAATGACTTAAAGGTTCTGTCGAATCCGAACATTCCAATTCAGCTAGGGGTTAAACACCTGTTGCTAGACTATGGTCGTTTAATCTGTGGACTGATTAATTAATTAGTGAATTAATTAATTAGGGTCACTGCTAATTGAATTGAGAACCTAGAGGGTCACACACAACAACTTGGTTACATGAGTTGAGGCTTGAAAATGATTAAACGAGTTAATCGGGCCAAGAGGGTTCCACACGTGTGAAGTCACACGTGTGGCTCACGTGAGTGACACTTGTCACTGTGACACGTGTCACATACGTGTGTGTATATATATATTATATACATATTAAATAATTAATTAGTTAATTATTTAATAGACTTTGGTTTAATTTTGAATTAAAAAGAAAGTCTAATTTTGGAGAAAATAATCTAGTTAATTAATTACGAATTAATTAATTAGATAAAAATAAGTTATTTATTTTATAATAAATAAAGTATAAAATTATCCAAAAATAGTTTGGATATTTTTAGCTCTCTTCAAAGTTGACTAGAATTAGAATTCAAAGTCAAAGTTGGAAAATACTTGATGATCAAGTAATAGGAGAGAGAGGAACCAAATCCTTTCCCAACAAGGATTTGGATCGGCACCCTCTCCCTATAAATAGGGGAGCTCGAGCTCCTTATAGAGCTAATTGACAATTCTTGGTTCATGTGTTGAACACCTTCCTTTCTCCAAGATTAAATTAAACCCTAGGTTAAGCCTAAACACTAACTAGAGAACTAGCATCCTTACTAGTTAGATTGTAGCCAAGTTGGTGGACTATCTCTAGAGATTTCAAGTTAGAAGTTTTGAAGATTCGAGCTTTACCAAAAGTGGGGATTAAGCAAAACGATCAGAAGGGATGATGAAACGATTCTGATCCCAACAGAAAACGAGTGAAAAAATCGAACCAAAGAAGATGGCGAAAACCGTTCGTCCATATCCTGAAGGATGAGTTTTTTCACGAGGGTTTTATGGCTGGAAGATTTCTACTTTCGCAAAACTGTTTTCGAAGGGAGTTTCAATCCTGCTTTTCTCGTTTCATGTTTCTTTCTTTATGTTATATTGTTAAGAACATCTCTAACATGAATTGAATCTAGGTTGGTGTGGATTGCTATCCCGACAATGGATTCTGAAGTAGAAAGAGACTTTCGAGGGACGGGTTGTCAAGCCGCGAGAAGAGCGTTCTTGGGTGGCTTGAAACGCTTCAAGAAAGAATAAAAGAAAAGTAAGTTTTCTATCTTTACGAATTTGGATACACGATTGCGAGTTCAAGATCCTTTTGTTGGAAAAATTTTTAAATTCCGCTGCTTTCTGATTCGTGTTTTCCAACACAACAACCATATTTTATTAATTGGAAATCCACTCCCGTTCCACGAACAATTTCTTAACAGACTAACATAACGGAAATCAAACAAAACTCACATACACTATCCGTCGGCCTAAAATGAGCCGTCCCGGATTCAGACCACACACACACATCCGTCGACCTAAAATGAGCCATCCCGGATTCAGAACACACACCCGTCAGACATATTCGGAATCGGAATCAGAATCAGAAATCGGAGTCTTACCTTATTCAGAATCATACCTCATTCGTACCCGCACCATTCCACAACATATCATATATATATAGCATATCGTAAGCACAACATAACCATAATTAAGTTCATACTTCTAGCATCCTTATATCCTAACATATTCATATTCTAAACATATTCACAATCCTACATATTTCTAGCAGATTCTGAATCTTATGTTCATAGCATACTTATACCTTGCATAATCTATTCTATAGTCTAATTTATATAGTACGTAATCATAGTTCACACGTATTACATATACATAGGCTTATTTCGCATGCAAACATATAAGCACATATCATTAGGGTATAACTATAACCTAGCCTCACCTTACACCGACGAACCAGGCCAAAAGAACAAAACCGATGCCTACGGAACAACCTCGTCTCCAACGGGAAACTCCTCTGAACAAGACAAACATTACAAGACAAACTTAGACTCAAATGAACCATATATACACTCGGCATATGCATATGAATGCAAATGATGCAATGCATTTCATATAAATTCCAGACTTAGGCATATCGGAGCAAATATCGAAATATCACATAATTAATACAAGAAACAAACTCATCATACGTTAAATAAATTCATATTAATTCATATAAGATCATACCACGAGCATTCATTAATTTAAAGATGATATAAGAGACAACGAATGCATGGAAAGTGAAATAAAGCATCACTTAAGGCATACAAATTCATATCATGTCATAAGTCACATATTTCACGTCAAATAAATTCATAACATACATAACATATCATACCACTTATTAGGAAGATATTTTCATATCATATAAGAGCAAAGAAGAATCATTTAAGGCACATAAACGATGCATGAAATCATATACACATGTTAAGGTAGCATATTACACGTATGGAGTCATAAATCGAACACGAGCACGTAAAACACGCCCTAAATTCACAACATAACACCTAACACATATTTGACATGTTAACATATCAATTATATCATATATTAATCATATAAGAGCGAGGAAGGACTAGCAAAGCACGAACAAACCGAAAAACAACTGACAAAAAAAACACAACTCGAAACTGCGCCAAAATGGGGTCGCAGCCGCTACCAAAAATGAACTGAAAATGGTCGCGGCCGCTACCATGGTCGCAGTCGTGACCAAAAGTGAACTGGTCGCGATCGCGGCCGCAACCAGTTACGCAACAGCAACAAAACAGGGGGAAAAGGGCAAAAACTCAACCAAAACTCATCCTAAATCATTCTAACATGCAAGGGAAGGATCATACAACAATTATACATCAAATTCAGTTCATATAACATGCAAAAATAGAAGCAAACATGCAAGGGATGGAAGAGAAGGCATCAAACATTCATGTTCTTCATTTTCATACAAAAGGAATTAATTGAATCCTTCATTAAATGCAACTACCAACTCAAATGGGTTCATAAAGTTGATAATGGATGTCATAAGGTCATAAATGATGCATCAAACTAACAAGAATCATGAGTTTTCATGCCAAATTCATCAAATCTCCATAAACCCTTACTATTCATCATATTATCCATAACTCAATCAATTCTCCATGGATTTCAGCAAATAAGGACTCCAAAGAAAGAGGAAAGGATGTAGAATACAATCATGGACTTACCTTTCAAATTTGAGGCGAATCCGAGGTGTATGGAGCAAGAACTTGCAAAATAAATAGTGATTTCCCCCTTTTTCCTTCTCTCTCGGGATGAACTGCTGCTTTTCCTTCTTTTTCTTCCCTTGGACCTAAATGAGGAGCAAATGGGTTGAAAAAGGGTTAAGTTAGGGTCAAATTGGTTCAAATATAGGGTGATTCGGATAAGAAACGGGTCGGTTATGATTAAAATGGGCAAACATGGCAAAGCTGTCAAATGGGTCGTGTTTCGGGCGAAATTCGGAGGATCAAACGGGCTTAGAAAAATATTATTCTAGGTTCCTTGGTTTCCTTTCTTCGTCATGAGTCCGGAGCCTCTTCCGGAATTCGAATCCGAATTCCCGAGCTCAAGTTATGCCTTTCGGAACCCAAGGCGCGCTAAAACAAGTTAGGCCCTCGAGTCCCTCAGAACTAAAACGGCGTCAAAGCCGTGTCAAACGAACTCACAAATAATAAACGAGCATGCAAATAAATTATAAGTCACTTAATTCACTTATGGAAAGTTGTTACGAAAATCGGGGTTAAAGAAGAGTTTAAACGAATTAAAAACGGGTCGAAAAGGTTCAAAACGCTTAAAAACTTAATTATAAGGGTGCTACATATCTCAATTATAAGGCATGAAAACAAGGATTAATCAAGTTGCCATTTTCAAGCTTTTATGCTCCAAAAATGGTGGAACACTCATGCTTCATCCAACAACTCAAAATTTAACAAGTATGCATCTTGTTAACTCCAAAGAACATAATATTTCAAGTCTAGATCAAATGATTCAAGAATGGAGGCATGGAATCAAATTTTCATTCAATCATACTATTTATCATCTTCCTCATGCTTCATATATACAAGGATTCAAGAGAAAATAATCGGATAGAAAGAAAGTTCGCGTTGCAAGGAGTAATAATCATACCTCGGATCGTCGAAGAGGCAAAGAACAAAGTCGAACTTGAGCTCTTAAAGGTTAGGGATTGGAGCTTCTTTACTTCTCTGTCTCTCTCTTGTTTCACCTAACAAATGGGGAGAAACGGGGCTGATTGTAGTCCCATAAAGGGACTAAAACGGGTAGGGTCAAGTGAAAATGGCTTGGGTTAAAAAGATCCGGTCCATTCGGATCGGATTTAAGCCAAAGGGGGTTCAAACAGCTTCAGAAAAATACAAGGCCAGTTCCATTGAAACCGAATTACCAAAACAAGTTCAATGGTGGTGTCAAAATTCGAATCCGAATTCCCGAGTCCAAGCTACGCGAAACGGAACCCAAGGCGCGCTAAAATGAGTTAGGCCCTCGAGTCCCTTAACAAATAAAACGGTTTAAGAACCGTATCAAACGAACTCAAAAACAAGAAACGAGCTAGCAAACACATTCAAAACTTACATATAACAAGCATACCAAAAGTTTACAAAAATCAAAATTGAATTCCGGCACGTAACGAGCAAATTACGGGGCACATACGCATAAACATTCAAAATTCAAGTTTATAATATAAACAAATAATTCCATATAATTTCAAATATTCATATAATCATTAAAATAACACTTAACTACATAATTAAATAATTTAAATACTCATATAACCCTCTCGTTACGGTGTACCTGGAAATCCGAACGATCGGGATGTTACAATATGTGTATGACTTTTCCATATGATTAAAGGTTTTCGAACTATATATACGAGCGTATGCATACTTGAAAATGTTTTTCAACGAGGCTATGCTCCAAACCGTGTGTCTTCATGCTAGCTACGGATTAGGATGACATGGAGAGGTACGTCTATAGCATACGCTAAGTTGCAAGGTAAGCTATGTACTGATCAGGTACGTAAGCTTTGTAATGTTAATTATTTGTATTGAGCGAGAATATATTGATAATGTAATGTAATGTAACGGTAATGTTGGGCCCCGGAGGTATGAGTAAAGGAGACCCGGGATGGCCATGGGGTCGCCCGTTATGACCCCTGTGCACATTCTCCTGTTGGATAGGATCAACCCGAAACCCACTAGGAGGTTTGGTGGGGGATGGAATCCTCAGGCGTGAGCTTCATGAAACTCACGACCCATACATAACGTAATGGATGGTTAGGGTTGCGCAACCCTTCCATCGCCGGAGAAGGAGGTTTGCTCTTTAATGTTACTTTTGTTTTAATGTGTAATGTATGTTTTAAGGAGCCCGGGATGGGATTTCTGCTCGTACTCACCGAGCTTTTTATATGTTATGTTGATTATGAAATGGGATAGGACTTTTAAGTTATAGATACGCTATGCTTTTGATACGATATGTATACGTTTGTTTTTAAAATGGAATTCAATGTGTAAAAACCCTATCTCGGTTCATAGTCCTTTATTTAATACGTGCTATATTCTATATTACATATCGTGTAAGTTTGTTCAGCCCCCTCACTCAGTCGGGTTGTAGACTAACCCCTCTCTCTTTCCCCCCTTTAGTTGCAGGTGTAGGGTTCGGGTCGAGCTAGGCGGCGGTCGTCTTTTGGGTCTTTTGAGTCAAGTTGTTCGAGTCTTTTCTCATTTTGCATCTTTATCATTATGCCTTGGAATTTTAAATATGTATAAGCCTATGATTATGTATTTAATGTATCTCGTTGATTTGATATGATTCGGGACAGGTTTCTAAGATAAGAATGAACTCGTTATGTATTTATGTATTTATGTTTGATTTACGGGATTAGTTATCTATGCTAGTTAAACCCATCGCCTATTTCTATTTGAGATCTTGCATGATTGAATGTATCTGTGATCCTGTTGCTTCCGTATTTGATTTTATAATTTTGGCACACTCTGTTTTAGGGTCTAGACCGCCTAGCCTAGGGGTGTGTTTTTTTTTTTGTCTTCCGTTCACCATGGCTTGGTGCGTGTACGGAGTTCCATTTCGTTATACTTGTCGGGCTATGGTACGGGGGATTTGGTGCCCTTCGCTTCGGGGTGCTACATCTTAAAGTGGTATCAGAGCTCTCGGTTGCAAAATCGGAGCTCCAGTGTCGTGTTGTGTTTGTCTAGGTCGTTCGGCTTAGGATTATGTGTTTGTCTTCATTCTTTTGCACCATATATGTGAATTAATTGTATTATTTACATTAATTGCTCACATGAACATGCATTTACTAAACCCCATGCATCGATATTTCCTGGAATTGTATTCTATTTCAGGTTGCTCTCTCAATATCGATGGGTATCACTAGGAATTGGGCAAAGGAAACAAGAGTCCACGGGATACGAAGAAGTTTGGGAATTTTGATCCTTCGGGGTTGTTTGATGTGGAAGATGTCAAGATTGAAGGATGCTTATTCGAGATGGTAGGATTTAGGAAGTTTTTCGGAATTTACAAAAGAAAGGAGAAGCAATTCTCATTTATTTCAAGGCCGAGTTTCAAGTAGCTCGAAAAGATGAAACTGAAATTTAAAAAGTTCGGGAAAGAGTTCGTAGGGAGGAACTTGTTCGATAGATTTGACCCGAGTACATCCATTCAAGTGCAACGGTAAGAAGATTTCAAGAATTCCTAGCTCTTGAAGAAGAATTGGAAAAGATAGGTGATTTTATTTGGGAACTCGAGAAATAGGGAGCCGATGAAGATTGCCCTAAAATCTGGAGATTTTTCAAGGAATCGACATGGAATTCAAGAGTTTTTCCAGTTTCAACCGTGCATATTCGGTCTAAGAAAATAAAGAATACGGTTCGAGTGGAAATGAGTTAACAATGCTCAAAATTCCACATTTCTTATATGGGATAAGAACCCGGTTTAAGTTCTAGAATAAGATAAGGGTCCGAATTTCAAGAAAATCTTCAAGAACTTCAAGATGTTAACAATATCGAGGACAAGGAGATTTTCTACCAATGATAGAACCGATGTCCCCCCCCCCCCCCACCGGAATCGATTCAACACTCTCTCGCCGAGGTTCGAGTTATATGGAGGAATTTATACGAATAATTGGAAGGATACTTCAAGTGTGAAGAGTTGGCGTATCTGGGGAGCGGTTGTCCAAACAACAAGAATCTGGGGCCTTCGAAACGCCGTAACTTCAAGATCCCGGTTCAAGTGCAAGATGACACTTTTGAAAGTAAAGGAGTTGATGCCGAGCTCAACTCTACCATCATGGTGAACGGTACACAAAGCATTCGTGGCATTTCATACATGCATATTTTAATCTCGGGGAAACCCACTTGTTTACTTTTCTTTTCTCGTTGCTTCTTAGCGTTTCTTGTTGTTGTTGTTGTTGTGCTTTCTTTGTTGTGAACTCTCTTTTGGAGGGTGTTTTCGTGAGGAGAGTGCTCGAGTGGTTGGTGAGTTGTGAGGGTCGAGGTTTCCCGGTGGTCTTGCTTGAAAGCGCCTAGTGAGGTACAAAGCTACCTTAGGCGTGGGTTGGTTGTTTGGGAACCGGGTTGAGTTGGTGTGTAGCTTTAGGAGGTCCGTTTTGGGGTTCAATGATACTTTCGGGTGATAGATTGAAGGCTAGCCCATTTGTATCCTTCGTGGTAGCGGTTGTTTAATCTGGGACGGTGCAATGAGCTTTGTGGCTTACCTTTGTGTTAACTAAGGGATCGAGCCAAGCTCGAGGAGACAAAGATCGAAGTAAGGCATTTTGATGTTCTTTGAAAGTTGGGATTCTCTACTACTTGATAGGGACGTTGAAATATCGTTGATCTTTATCCCAGAGTTAAACTTGTTCAAAGACTCCCTACCGAATGACTCCATCGTGGTTGTTGGAGTTGAAGGCGTAGTTCGATGAGCTCTTAGAAGGTGGTTTCATCCATTGAGTACTTCTTCGTGGAGTACTTTAGTCCAGTCTATGAAGAAACGGGACTTTAAGGTGAATCTCGGCTACCGTGAGCTACATAGGTCAACTGTGGAAGATAAATACCCTCTGCTCGCTTCGAAGAGTTGTTCGTTCTGCCCCAAGAGTTCCGTGGTTCGTGCCGAGTTTAGTTTTGGCAAGGGTATAACCGACTACGAATTCAACTGCAACTAAAAGAATAAACGAGGGTAGTTTTAGCAAGGGTAGACACACTTCTCCGCCTAGCTCAAGTCCCAAAACCTGCAACTAAAAGAATAAACGAGGGGTCAGTCAACTGACTAAGTGATGGGGCTAACGCACACCCACACCCTATATATATTAATCAAAGCACATGACAAACAGTGGTCTTATGAACCGGAACAGGTTTTACAAACCAAACTTTCAAAACAAACATATATACTTAAAACCATTTTCATAAACTCTATTCCGATTCATAATTCCCAAATTATTACATATCACATGCTCGGCGAGAACGAGCTTCCAACCTTTACTCCTCATAACAAAAAAAACATAAATCAAAACAAACCAACCACTACACCAATGATGGAAGAGCCACCGGCGGCCCTAACCATCCATAACAATAGCAAACTCACGTGGGGTAGCTAACCCACAACATGCCCTCCCCGACTCTTACACCGAAGGCATCAAAATACCAGGCCTTCCCTAGCTCTCGGGGTCGCGCGTGATACCTTGGATGGAAACTATGCACAGGTCGAGCCCCGATGGCCCAAAACGGTCCCAGGGATTACTTACCCATAGCTCCTTAGATCCACAATCACACAACAGTCATAAACCAATCTTTCGTTGCAAAACTCGCAAAACTTGAACAGAAAAGTCTTTTCCAAAGTACCTTACATGCGCCTACATATTAACTTTCCAAATCAAACCCGTTCACAAAATCATAAACATATCTTATTCAACACTTATTTAACTATATACATAATATACAGTCACATGCGCGGCTCGAAAATGTCATATAAGGCTTTAGGTCTTTTAACTATACAAAATCCTAAACCTCACCTTGTGCGTAGAAAAGAAAGGAGTGGAAGTGATCAAGTTATGCCTCGGGCTCGTCACCGGTAACACCGTCTGAAAAGAAAACATGAGAGCCCAAGACTTAGATACTATATGAACTAATTACGATGCTCGGCAAAATGCATGACTTATGAATGTATGCAAATAAATATGGAAGGCGTCACATAATTCACATATCATAGCATATAACACTTATTTACATTTTATCATGTAATTAAAATCAAGTTATAGTATCAAACAAGCAAAAGATTAACAATTAAAAGCATACAAAATCATAATTATGCAAAAGAAAAGCAGTAGCAGCTCCTAGGTTTCGGGAAGGATGGGAACAGCCCTTTCACTGTAGGGAACAGTCGTTCCGGTTTTCTCTTAAAGTTTTTGGAATATGGGAACAGCCGTTCCGGCCCTTAATTCAAAATGGGAAGGGTCGTTCTTAGACACCAAATTGTTCCCCGTGCGTCTGTAAAGATTTGGGCTTAAGAACGGCCCTTCCCATCCCCAGTACAAACTGGGAACGACCCTTCCCATTTTCGGGAAAATAAATTAAAAATACCGGGAAGGGTCGTTCCCAGTTTAAAGCTGGGACCGGAACAGCCGTTCTGGCCTGGTTCGAAATGCAAAACAGATCAGTTCTTCACAGACGCAGGGGAAGAGCCAAAAATGGCAAAAAATGGCCAAAACCCATTACCAATGAGCTGTAACAACTTACCAAATAATGCAAATAATTCATATAAATCACTTAGGACAAGTTAGCACTCATATAACTCAAAAATAACAAGAATTAATGCTAATGATCAATGAATGCAAATTCATGCTCAAATACTTAAACACATTGAATGCTCAACTAACATTTGATCTCTTACAATAAATACAACATATTTAGCATGTACAACACATTTATGTAGCTAGAATTCAAATATAACAAGTATAGATCACATATTCATCAAATTAACCAAACCCTTACTATTCACGTAGGTGATCAAAAGCATACCAATACCACTCCAAATTCAGAATTAATCCATAAAAAAGAAGAGCTCGACAAGGGGTTTCCGAAACATACTCAAGTTCGAAGAAAGGTGGAGAAACGAGGGAGAACTTCGCTCTTGAAGTTGGAAGATTGAACTTGGGGCTTTGGCTTCTCTTGGCTTGAACTTTGCTACTGTTGTTACGTGAACGAGAGAAGGGAAGAAATGGTTCAGCTTTTAAGGGCTGAACCGGTTCGGTTCACGGGTTCGGTTCAAGGTTTTCCCGTTCAAGTTGGTTCGGTTCAAAAAGTACAGGTTAAGTCAAGCCAAAATTCAATTATTTCATATAATTCAGGTAGGAATTCAATTCATATAAAATCATATAATTCACATAAATTAAATTAAGTGCAAATAATAATAAATCACATAATTACCTGTACCGACTGTAAAACGGGGTGTCACAACCTCCCCCCCTTTGGAGAACCTGGTCCCTAGGTTCACTGCTTGACCTGAGAACAATTCTGGGTCCAACTGTCTCATTTTCTCCTTAGTCTCCCAAGTAGACTCTTCGGATTTCTGATCTCTCCATAATACCCGGACCAAGGGAATCTATTTACTTCTCAACACCTGCATTTTCCGGTCTTGAATCTCAATCGGGTGCCTTATTATCGTCAAATCCATCTCAAGTTGTACCTCTTCAACAGGGAGTATGCTTGCTTCTTCGGGATAATATTTCCTGAGTTGTGAAACATGAAATACATTATGTGTCCCGGTCAGCCTTGGTGGTAGATCCAACCTATACGTCACTTCTCCAATTTTCTCCAGGATTTCGAAAGGTCCAAGGTATCTTGGGTTAAGCTTCCCACCTCGACCTATTCGAGAAAAGCTCTTTCTCGGAGATGCTTTCAAGAAAACTCTATCTCCCACTTCAAACTCGAGGGGCCTTCTCCTCTTATCTGCATAGCTTTTCTGACGGTCCTGAGCTGCCTTCATTCTCTGCTGAATCAGTTTAACTTTGGCAGTCGTTTTATCCAATTTCTCCCGAGGTGTTGCTCTCTCAACCTTATTCTCTTTTGTCCATCGCCAATCCTCGTTATCCCAAAAGATAGGTGATCTACACTTCCTTCCATAAAGTGCTTCGTAGGGAGCCATTCCGATAGAAGCTTGGTAACTGTAATTGTAGGCAAACTCAACCAAAGCTAAATGTTTGTCCCACTTTTCCTTGAAATCCAAAGCACACGCTCTTAACAAGTCCTCTAAGTACTTGATCAATCTCTCCGATTGCCCATCCGTCTGAGAATGAAAAGCGGTGCTAAAATTAAGCCTTGTACCTAACCTTTTCTGAAGATCTTTCTAGAACTTGGCTGTAAACCGAGGATCACAATCTGAAACAATACTAGCAGGCGCTCCATGAAGTCTCACGATTTCATCACAATACAAGTCCGCTAGTTTAGGATTCTTGTAGGACATCTTTACCTTGAGAAAACGAGCTGACTTGGTCAATCGGTCCACTATCACCAATATTCTATCATAACCTTCTCTTGACCTTGACAAGCCTGATACGAAGTCTATAGTCACTTGCTCCCACTTCCATTCAAGAATCGGAAGTGGTTGGAGGGTTCCTCCCGGTTTTTGGTGCTCTGCCTTCACCGCTTAGCATGTGAGACATCGCTTCACAAAGTTCGCGACATCCCTCTTCATACCATTCCACCAGAAAAGTTCCTTCAAATCTCGGTACATCTTATTACCACCGGGGTGAATGGAATATCCAGAACGGTGTCCTTCCTCAAGTATTAACCTCTTGAGGTCTTTCGGGACGTAAACCTTTGTCTTGAATTTGAAAAACCCGAATCATCAAACCCAAACTTCATCTCGGGATCCACTCTAGATCGAACTACTAATCTCTGAATCTCTGCATCTGTAACCTGAGCATCAATTAACCTTTGTTTCAAATCCGGCTAAACCGTGATGTTAGCTAACCGAGCCACTAAAACCACAACTACCGAACCCTGCCATGAAAACTCTGTACTTAAACCTGAAACACTTGCTTTTCTGCTCAAAGCATGAGCCACTACATTAGCCTTGCCCGGATGATATTGAATCGTGCAGTCACAATCTTCTAAGAATTCAATCCAACGCCTCTATCTATTGTTACATTCCTTCTGAGTAAAGAGATACTTGAGGCTCTTATGATCAGTGAATATCTCAAAAGTCGTCCCGTAGAGGTAGTGGCGCCACTTTAACAAAGCAAACACCACTGCTGCAAGCTCAAGATGGTGAGGGAGTAGTTCTTTTCGTGTTCCTTCAACTTCCTAGAAGCATAAGCCACCACTCGGCCATCTTGCATCAATACACATCGGAGGCCTTCCTTAGAAGCATCCGTGTAAACTGAATAACCATCGGATCCCTCAGGTAGGGTAAGAACTATTGCTGAAGTTAATCTTTCCTTCAAAGCTTGGAAACTTCTCTCGCACTCATCGTCCCACTCGTACTTTACCTCCTTCTTTGTTAATCGAGTCAACGGGCACGCAATCTTAGAGAAATCCTTCACGAATCTCCTATAGTAACCCACTAACCCGAGAAAATTTCTTACTTCGGAGGCATTCTTCGGTCGTTCCCACTGAGCCACGGTCTCTATCTTGGAGGGATCAACTTCAATTCCCTTGCTTGAAATTAGGTGGCCTAGGAATGCGACTCTGTCGATCCAAAACTCGTAATTACTAAATTTGGCATAAAGCTTGTGCTCTCTAAGTGTCTCCAAGATAATTCTGAGATGATATGCGTGCTCTTCTGCGGACTTAGAATACTCTAAAATGTCGCCTATGAAAATCACCACAAACTTATCGAGAAACGGTCTAAACACTCGGTGCATCATATCCATGAACACGGCCGGGGCATTAGTTAACCCAAACGGCATCACCACAAACTCGAAGTGTCCATACTGGGTGTTGAATGTAGTCTTAGAAATATCTTCCTCCCCGATGCGAAGTTGGTAATATCCTTGCCTCAAATCTAACTTAGAGTGCACTTATGAACCTTGCAAGATATCAAATAACTCTTCGATGTGAGGTAATGGATACTTATTCTTCACTGTCATCCGGTTCACCTCACGGTAATCTATACACATCCTCAAAGCTCCGTCCTTCTTCTTCACTAATAAAATAAGAGCACCCCACGGAGAAGTTCTCGGACGAATATAACCACAAGCCAAGAGCTCATCCGATTGGGTCTTTAACTCCTTCAACTCAATAGGAGCCATCTGGTAAGGTGTCTTAGAGAAAGGTTCTGCTCCGGGATAGAGGTCGACCACAAACTCGCTGTCCCTATCTGGTGGCAAAGAACCCAAACACTCAGGGAAAACATCGGGAAACTCTCTCACGACCTCCGTCTCCTCAAGTTTAGCCTGATCCTTCAGTTTGTTTAGAAGGTAAGCCACAAAACCTGTCACGCCGTCCCAGAGGAGCTTACATGCTTCCATAAAAGACACAAACGGGCTGGACTTCAACCTCTCGCCTGTAAAGACCACAGAGCCAAAAGAAACCTTCTTCTCGTGGCAATCCATCTTAACTTGGAGTCTGAAAAGCCAATCCATACCAAGGATCGCTCAATATTTCTTCATAGGCATTACTATCAAGTCTGCAGGAAAAACTCGGTCTTCAAAAGTCACCGGACACTCCTGAAACACCCTGTCTGCTTCCAAATAACCTCCCAACGGAGAACTCACCACATACACATGCGCAGATAAATCAGCAAGCAAAGCCAAAGAAGTAACAATATCTCGGGAAATAAAAGAATGCGTAGCCTCGGGATCAAACAATGCATGTAGTGATAAGACATGAATGTTTATTGTACCTTCTATCACGGCATTTGGATCGATATCAGCAGCTTCCTCCTCTCCATCAAGAGCATAAACTCGAGCTTGAACAGCCGGCCTCTTGCTCGGGCATGTAGCGCCCCAACGGAAAGCCCAACGTCCCTCGCACCGAGACCTGTCCCGCATATGAAATGGAGAATCCATACACGAGCCGAATCACGGCGAACGGGGACTCACTCACACACTAGGCTAGGCGGGAGCTAGAACCTCGAAACCAATCAAGCAAGCTCATGAATTAAATGCGAGTGCGGAAGCAGGACATATAATCAATCACGAGGTTTATCATAAAAGACGGGTTCCACTATCCCTAGAAGCCTGTCCCAAATCAATATCATATAATCATAACAATTCGTACGTAAATCTATAACTTATTCACTTTACAAAGTGCATATGAATAGACTACAACTCGATCAAGAGACTCGACAGACCCGACTTCCCGCCTAGCACTCCAAAACCTGCAAAGGCACTGAAAACAAAGCCGGGTTCAGTCTATAGGAGATTGGTGGGTGTAAAACAGGGCATAATATAATACTATCGCAAAATTTAAACACTCACGCATGCAAGCTATAATCCCTTGCGAGGTTTCTGAGATATTTCCCAAGTGGGTGAAAACAAAGAAAACAATGCTCGGGATTACAACCTTCAATTTCATTATTCATAATCATAATCATTCATGCGGTCAATACGTGAGCCCAGGCGGGAGGGCGAATATCTCCAACCTACTCCTCGTGTGTGCATATCAATTCAATCTTTATATTAGCGATCATACACATTCATACATATTCGTTCATAATCATAATCATTCATATTCATATCATTTATAATCATAAACACTTACACCTTTTTCCTCCGGGTGGTGGACGGGTTAGCAAGACCCGACCATCGGTCCATACATAGGCCAATGGGGGTACATGAATCCCGCAAGGGCACCCAACTCCCATTCCCCGCTAAACCTCCTAGCGAAGGTCGGTACCACCGTAAATGTGGTAGGACTAGTACAAGGGATCACCGTCTGCCCTTGCCTCCCCGGATCGCCACTAGCACTAAGTCCCTGGGCCCGTGCAATAACAACCATGTCCACACCAAAAATCATGAGGTGGGGATATGTTGGAAAACACGAATCAGAAAGCAGCGGAATTTAAAAAAAAAAATTTCCCAACAAAAGGACCTTGAACTCGCAATCGTGTAACCAAATTCATAAAGATAGAAAACTTACTTTTCTTTTATTCTTTCTTGAAGCGTTTCAAGCCACCTAAGAACGCTCTTCTCGCGGCTTGACAACCCGTCCCTCGAAAGTCTCTTTCTACTTCAGAATCCATTGTCGGGATAACAATCCACACCAACCTAGATTCAAATCATGTTAGGGAAGTTCTTAACAATATAACATAAAGAAAGAAACATGAAACGAGAAAAGCAGGATTGAAACTCCCTTCGAAAACAGTTTTGCGAAAGTAGAAATCTTCCAGCCATAAAACCCTCGTGAAAAAACTCATCCTTCAGGATATGGACGAACGGTTTTCGCCATCTTCTTTGGTTTAATTTTTTCACTCGTTTTCTGTTGGGATCAGAATCGTTTCATCATCCCTTCTGATCGTTTTGCTTAATCCCCACTTTTGGTAAAGCTCGAATCT
The DNA here is from genome assembly GCA_037501455.1 of Lantana camara. Classification (NCBI taxonomy): domain Eukaryota; kingdom Viridiplantae; phylum Streptophyta; class Magnoliopsida; order Lamiales; family Verbenaceae; genus Lantana; species Lantana camara. The sequence continues at coordinate 100,937,011 of CM074855.1, forward strand.
TCAAAACTTCTAACTTGAAGTCTCTAGAGATAGTCCACCAACTTGGCTACAATCTAACTAGTAAGGATGTTAGTTCTCTAGTTAGTGTTTAGGCTTAACCTAGGGTTTCGTTTATCTTGGAGAAAGGAAGGTGTTCAACACATGAACCAAGAATTGTCAATTAGCTCTAAAGGGGAGCATGAGCTCCCCTATATATAGGAAAGGGGAGGGGCGGCCGAACCTAGTCCTAATGGACAAAGGATTTGGTCCCTCTCTCTCCTATTACTTGATCATCAAGTATTTCCAACTTTGACTTTGAATTCTAATTCAAGTCAACTTTTAAGAGAACTAAAAAATATCCAAACTATTTTTGGATAATTTTATACTTTATTTATAATAAAATAAATAACTTATTTTTTATCTAATTAATTAATTCATAATTAATTAACTAGATTATTTTCTCCAAAATTAGACTTTCTTTTTAATTCAAAATTAAACCAAAGTCTATTAAATAATTAACACATTAATTATTTAACATCACATAATCACGTGTGGCACACGTGTCTTAATGACACATGTCCAATCACGTGAGCCACACGTGTGATTTCACACGTGTGGAACCCCTTAGCCTCGATTAACTCGTTTAATCATTTTTAAGCCTCAACTCATGTAACCAAGTTGTTGTGTGTGACCCTCTAGGTTCTCAATTCAATTAGCAGTGACCCCAATTAATTAATTCACTAATTAATTAATCAGTCCACAGATTAAACGACCATAGTCTAGCAACAGGTGTTTAACCCCTAGCTGAATTGGAATGTTCGGATTCGACAGAACCTTTAAGTCATTGATTCATGTGAGATACAATCCTCCTACTTACTATCTCTCAACCAAGATCTAGGGCAAGGGAATAATCAGAACCCTAATAATCTGGTCTTAAAGCTAAGTGCATTTCATATCCATTTGATCTCAATCCAAGAAACCCTTTTCTTGATGTCTTGATCTACTGCCTTGGCCAAGGACTCCATATGGCATATGAATGACTTACACAATAAGAGATCACCTTGCATATGCAAGTGTAGGTCCTTTCTTGATTCTCATTCACTTTCATGAGTCACTTATGCAGCCCCAGCATAAGCCTTGAATCAGTTGTCTAAGGCGACACCCTTTAAAGCTTATACCAAAGACTACAGAGTTAACTCATAAAGTAACATGGAACCTCAAGTCTAAGGATCAATTAATCACATCAATGACTCGTGAGATATTTCCTAATCTGGAAGTTTCCATTTCCTGAAATAGAAACTTCCTTTCCAATTTAGGAATGTTCTCACACGGGGAACCTCAGTGAACTTACTTATTAAAGTAAGCACCCTCATGTATCACGCACGTATCAACTATACACTTTGCACCTCCATGAAACAAGGTGGTCCTTCTTAAGGGCGTGATCCCACAAGCAAGCCTTAGAGGAGTCAGGTTGACACTCCCACTGTCGGTAGGACTCATCGGCTTGGAGTATTTTACTAATCATGACTTATGTGATATAGGGCTCGTTTCATGAACCATTTCACCTAAATGGTAGAGTCCTAAAGTCATCAGGATTAGGGGAGTTCTCATACATGCACACATAATGGAAACACTCAAAACACGTATTGGCATATAAAGAAGTATTTGCCTATGATTAATCGTATATTATTCAAAGAATGTCTGTGATATAAGAAAAGTCCCAAAGCAGATTACGTCGAATCGGCTTTCTAGGGCACTATTCCTAACAATCTCCCACTTGCCCGTAAAAGCCATTTAGGTACTCTAAGTCCCATCTTCTCAAGATGCACTTAGAGACCCTATTGACTTTGGGCGTTTCCAAAGTGGATCTGCTATATTCTCTGCTGATGTGACCCTCTTGTTTACACATCTCTTAGGAAACACCTTTTCCTTATAAAGTGATTCGTAATCACGTGTTCAGTCTCTTGGTGAGGTCTTGGTTCTCTTACTTGAGCAACCATCCTTTTTATCATACAATATGATCAAGGAGTTGTTTTCATGCTAGGAACTTCATCTAACAAGTTAGATGGAGTTTCTTACCCAAACACTTAACTTAGTATTATATAATACGACTAAGTTCTCAACTACGATAGTTGAGTTTTGCAATGTCCGTCCTTGGAACCCCTTTCCAACACATTCTATTACCATTCTGGTAGAAGTTGTATCCTTTCAATGATTTCATAATCATCTATGTTTGATGAACGGTTACATCAAATATCCTTCTAACAATAAGATCTTTTGGGCTCTGTAAACTAATACATATCCTCATTTCTTCTCAAGTACTCTGAGGACATCCTTTACAGAGATCTAATGACCTTCTCTGAGGTCATATTAGATTCGGCCTACTACGCTTAGTGTTGCGCCATATCTAATTTAGTACATAACTTTTCATACATTATGCACCCTTTCACTTAAAGGGATTTTGGACATTCTAACTTTCTCAAAGTTGTCTTAGGACACATACTCTTCAAAAGAGATGTTCCATTGTCCATACTAAACTCCTTTTAGTACCGTGGTTATGTACTCATTTTGTGATAATCCTTTTATTCTCTTAGATCTATCTTCTATAGATCTGAATGTCGAGAATATAGGATAATCACTAAGATCTTTCATGTCAAATTGTTTCTTAAACAAGAATTGGTAACTTTCACGTCGTCCTTGACATTCCTAATGAGAAGGATGTCGTTTTCTAAAGAACCAAAAATTGACTCTTACATCACTAACTTTCCTATGTACACTTTGAGACTTATTCGACTTCCATCTGTGTCAAACGATTTGACTATCCTATGGAATCGAATTGTCTAATCCTAGAAGCCTTTATCAATCCACAGATTGACTTTAGGGATTTGCATACCTTATGCATACTCCCACTGAATATGAGATTTATAGAAATACCTTATTTCAGTCTCTTTCAATCTCATGTTGAACAAGATAGTTCTCATATTCATTTATCATATCTCATAGTCAGAATATGAGGATATGGTAAACACAATCCAAATGGACTTTTGCATTTCAACCGTCAAGAAGGTTGTAATGCTTTCCATTTACTAGAAGCTCTAGGAGCTTGATCCTATCAGGTGGATCAACCAAGGTCAAAACTCGGCTTAAGTATATGGAATCCATATTGGATTTCAAGGCTTGCTTACACTACTCAGATTCCAAATCTGACAGTGTCTCCTCTTCAAGTAATTCCTTGGCTATCTAGGAACGCGTTCTAAACGCATCTTAAGAGAAGGGTTTCACACGTGTACATACTCTAAAATTTGGCTAAGTTTTATCAGATGGGCTCGTTTCTTCTATATGTGGCATGGATATTTTTCCTCAAATTTCTTTGAGGTCTGCTTGCTTGCCTTTCTTCTTCTATAGGAACGAATCCTTAAGAAAGGTACATTCCTTTGGGACAAACAACCTTTGTGCAAGGGAATCGCAAAACTAATATCCAATATCATTGTATAAACTTGAACTCATTTCACGCTTATCTCCCACTATCCTCTTCAAGTAAGAGGATTCCATTGAATTCTTGGATAAGAATAATTAGGGAATTTAGTATGCCACTTTGCATAGTGCAACTGAAGGACTGATTTTGGAAGGTACTAAATTCAAAATCTCTAACTGCATATTCTAGGGGTTTATTCCTAGAATGATTATAAGTCAGTAAAGCTTGCTATGGAATGGACCATATCCTATAAGGTTTCATTCCCTCATTCGGAAACACTAAGGTGTTCTCGAATTAGTTTACTGAGAGATAATCCTATTATCTCTAAGATGACTAAGGAATTAGTTACTAAGATATTGGCTATCTCGATCATATCGATTTACCTATAACTTATGACTACTTCGGTTCCTAACCTCCTTTCGAAATTCTAAGAATTTCATATAAGTTTCGAATTTGTACTTTAACAAGTACATTCATTCATAATGATTAAAACTGACGATTGTATCTAGTGCTTACATTAAGCATCTTACACTCATCAGCATGGATCGAAATCCACTATAATTTTGGAACGTTCCATGTTTCTTATAAACGGGATTCAGGAACGCTTCCCTCATGACAGGATTCACAGGAAGTCAACTCTATAGGTTCATTTTCATAGAATGATCCTAAGGTGTCTGACTTGCTAATCCTTTTATATCTCAACGTTCCAAAGTAATTCGAAGCTTTGTCATCTTACTTTTGTTATCTCGTTGTATGTTCAGAACATTAGTGCCTTGAGTCTTTGCACAACGGATTATGTAGAATTGACTCAAGACTAGTGAATTCTATTCCTAGTAGAATTACTAAACGAGGTAACATTTCAGAGTACTCATACTCTTTGCAGTTCCCTTTCAAAGTCCTTATTTGCTACCATAGAAGCAAACGTCCAATTTGATCTCTAGTGTCTTTTGGGCGTACCCCTTACATGCCCCTCCATTGGGCTCTTAAGGGTTTCTTCTTCTTTAGGTGTTCAAGCCTTTAACTTAGGGAGTTTAGAAGAAGAATTAACCATCTCAACCTTTTATTCCATTTTTAAGGATGCTCTCAACCATTATCAACTAAATGATTAACTATGCTACATTAGCATCATTCTAGTTGAGCATAAAGGGTTTGAATGATGGTGGAAGCAATGTAAGCAATCAGTGCATAGAGAACTCTTTTCTCGGTTGATGATCGAGACCATAAGATCTTCAAATAAGATCTTTAGACCTTGTTCGTGTGCACTTGTTTCCTCATTTGGAATATTGAATAATTCCATAATGTTATACCTTGTAACATTTCTATGAGGTAGTTCAATTGCTCTTAAGTGGTTTGGAAAAATCCATTCACCTCAGATTGCTTCTCTTTTGGCCCGGGTCGACTTTTCACAATTGAAAACTTCGCCCTTTAGAGAACGCCTTTCTCTATTCGGATTCTAAAATGAATTTTAGGATCCGAAGCCATTTAGAGTTAGTCAGGACTTAGTCAACTTATTTGACTTAAGGATGGATACGAATGGGTTTGCATTTCATATTGTAGAGAATCACAGAACTACAACCTAAATGCTAAGCAGAGAAAATGTGGGCATGCTGAATTATAACGATATACAAAAGATAAGGTCTTTAATCTAATGTAGCTCCCACTGTTTTTCAAAGATCTATAATTCCCAAAGATCTAAGAGGAACACGTTTCCCAATGGGTACTAAGATCCTAAACATTTTACCTCGAACCCACGACTCGCGGACATTCTAAGCAAAATCCTAGGTAGGTACAACTTACCAATTCTAACACCTTTAGAACTCTTAGTAATTGTTTTTGCATCACCTATCTTTCAATATGGACCCACGACTCGTGCGACATCCATATTTACTTAGGCGTTTAAGCTAGACCCATCAATCATAAGATCATGATCAAAACTTAGTTCGAACGACCCACGACTCGCGGACATCGCCCTTGCCAAAATTAACCACGAAATATTGATCATTTAAAATGATCAATTAGGTAACTAAGAACTAATAAGCTCCACTAGCTATCCCACGACTCGCGGACAATAACTAGCTTTACTTACTAAACTTAAAACCTATTGATGGAATGCTAGGAATTTAATTCAAAATTTGCATCTCGAATTAAATACCTATTATTCGAAATGAGCTTAATATTTAATGGGAATTTTCGAATCAACCGAAGAGTTGTTCGGTTCGACCTCACCAACATATATGTTATCCAATTTTATTAGTCTTCATTAATGCAAGTACACTTAAATGCATTTCAAACAAGCACATAAACAGATAACATGTCCTAGCATGATACTAACATGTAATGATCATGGGTTCTACCTATCTTATGCGTGATATGTGGGAGCCACTCCACAATCACAAGTTCTAACATACATGCCACATAAACAGTTTAAATCACATAAGGGAAAGCGGTAACAAAATACGAGCCCTATCTCTATTACATTTAACAATTGAGATTCCCCTCCCTAACATTTTGAGGGGTCTTCACTTATGGCCTCCTTGTTACTTGAATGTGGTCCATCTTACTCCTTGGGTGCATTGTCTCCAAAATGAAAATAAAACCTCACCACCTATCTCTACTCTCAAATTACAATAAAAAGAAAAAGGCATAAAGTAATAAGGCTCAATCTTCATATTGGCCTTAGACAATTACACGGGGCATACCCCGGTCTCAAAAACAGTAATATGGAAAGCCACATAATAAATCACATAACAGTACGCACATAAGTGAGGCTCCAACCTCAATTGAAAAACGCAACTATAGGGCTCCAACCCCAATTTAAACCATCCATGTGCACAAATTAAAACCATACATAGATCTAAACCCATGATCACCTAACATGCTTTTGCAAGAATTTAAATTTAACCAATAAATTAAAATTCTCGCTTTAAGCTCTAATAGCTTAAAACACGACTTAGATGCAATTCTTGTTCAAGAGCCTTTTCAATAAAACCCGAAAAACATTAAACTAATAAAATTCTAATTAATTTCTGAAAATTAATAATTTTATTCTTTCAATATTTTCAGAAAATAAAGATTGTAATTTTTCCAAAATTTAAATCGCTCAAATTTTCAAAATCCCAATTTAAACAATTATTTCAAAAATAATTCAAATTTAATAAATAAAATTTTTCAGGAAAATTAAATCGGGATTGGATTGGACTAAACACGAAAATCAAGATCGCGAAACGAACGGCCCGGATTGGAGTGTCCGCCACGCCGCCCAACGGCCCAGGCCGCCCGAACGCGTCGCACGCGAGCGCGTGCGCAGGCGCCCAGGCCATCAGGCCGGTGCTGGGCGGACACCCTCCCGCGCTGATGCGGGAGGAGATGGCGGAAGGCCCCGCGCGGTTGCGGGGCTGTCGTGCGGGACCCTCCCGCGCGGTTGCGGGAGGGGCTGTCGGGCCAGTCCGGGCTTGCCTAGGACAGGCGCGCGGCGATGGTGGGCGGTGATGCGGGCCTGGGCGTGCGACACATTAGCACGCCTAGGCTAGCGTTTTCGTAACGCGATTTCGTGTTTCGTACTTTTAGTTCAAGAACCAACAACAATCCAAAATTCAAAAACACGATTTAAATTAATTTCAATCAAAACGGTTTTCAAAAACACAATTTAAGAAAACAGTTTCAGAAATTCAAGAAAAATTACAGTTTCGTAATTCAGGCTTTCTAAAAGAACTCATGAATACCTAATTCGCATCTAAGCCTAAGAATTTCTACCAAATTCAGAATAATTGAGACGAATCAGAAACACGATTAACGAGGTGGCTCTGATACCACTTGTTGGAAAACACGAATCAAAAAGCAGCGGAATTTAAAAAAAAAAATTTCCCAACAAAAGGACCTTGAACTCGCAATCGTGTAACCAAATTCGTAAAGATAGAAAACTTACTTTTCTTTTATTCTTTCTTGAAGCGTTTCAAGCCACCCAAGAACGCTCTTCTCGCGGCTTGACAACCCGTCCCTCGAAAGTCTCTTTCTACTTCAGAATCCATTGTCGGGATAACAATCCACACCAACCTAGATTCAAATCATGTTAGGGAAGTTCTTAACAATATAACATAAAGAAAGAAACATGAAACGAGAAAAGCAGGATTGAAACTCCCTTCGAAAACAGTTTTGCGAAAGTAGAAATCTTCCAGCCATAAAACCCTCGTGAAAAAACTCATCCTTCAGGATATGGACGAACGGTTTTCGCCATCTTCTTTGGTTCAATTTTTTCACTCGTTTTCTGTTGGGATCAGAATCGTTTCATCATCCCTTCTGATCGTTTTGCTTAATCCCCACTTTTGGTAAAGCTCGAATCTTCAAAACTTCTAACTTGAAGTCTCTAGAGATAGTCCACCAACTTGGCTACAATCTAACTAGTAAGGATGCTAGTTCTCTAGTTAGTGTTTAGGCTTAACCTAGGGTTTCGTTTATCTTGGAGAAAGGAAGGTGTTCAACACATGAACCAAGAATTGTCAATTAGCTCTAAAGGGGAGCATGAGCTCCCCTATATATTGGAAAGGGGAGGGGCGGCCGAACCTAGTCCTAATGGAAAAAGGATTTGGTCCCTCTCTCTCCTATTACTTGATCATCAAGTATTTCCAACTTTGACTTTGAATTCTAATTCAAGTCAACTTTTAAGAGAGCTAAAAAATATCCAAACTATTTTTGGATAATTTTATACTTTATTTATAATAAAATAAATAACTTATTTTTTATCTAATTAATTAATTCATAATTAAATAACTAGATTATTTTCTCCAAAATTAGACTTTCTTTTTAATTCAAAATTAAACCAAAGTCTATTAAATAATTAACACATTAATTATTTAACATCACATAATCACGTGTGGCACACGTGTCTTAATGACACATGTCCAATCACGTGAGCCACACGTGTGATTTCACACGTGTGGAACCCCTTAGGCTCGATTAACTCGTTTAATCATTTTTAAGCCTCAACTCATGTAACCAAGTTGTTATGTGTGACCCTCTAGGTTCTCAATTCAATTAGCAGTGACCCCAATTAATTAATTCACTAATTAATTAATCAGTCCACAGATTAAACGACCATAGTCTAGCAACAGGTGTTTAACCCCTAGCTGAATTGGAATGTTTGGATTCGACAGAACCTTTAAGTCATTGATTCATGTGAGATACAATCCTCCTACTTACTATCTCTCAACCAAGATCTAGGGCAAGGGAATAATCAGAACCCTAATAATCTGGTCTTAAAGCTAAGTGCATTTCATATCCATTTGATCTCAATCCAAGAAACCCTTTTCTTGATGTCTTGATCTACTGCCTTGGCCAAGGACTCCATATGGCATATGAATGACTTACACAATAAGAGATCACCTTGCATATGCAAGTGTAGGTCCTTTCTTGATTCTCATTCACTTTCATGAGTCACTTATGCAGCCCCAGCATAAGCCTTGAATCAGTTGTCTAAGGCGACACCCTTTAAAGCTTATACCAAAGACTACAGAGTTAACTCATAAAGTAACATGGAACCTCAAGTCTAAGGATCAATTAATCACATCAATGACTCGTGAGATATTTCCTAATCTGGAAGTTTCCATTTCCTGAAATAGAAACTTCCTTTCCCATTTAGGAATGTTCTCACACGGGGAACCTCAGTGAACTTACTTATTAAAGTAAGCACCCTCATGTATCACGCACGTATCAACTATACACTTTGCACCTCCATGAAACAAGGTGGTCCTTCTTAAGGGCGTGATCCCACAAGCAAGCCTTAGAGGAGTCAGGTTGACACTCCCACTGTCGGTAGGACTCATCGGCTTGGAGTATTTTACTAATCATGACTTATGTGATATAGGGCTCGTTTCATGAACCATTTCACCTAAATGGTAGAGTCCTAAAGTCATCAGGATTAGGGGAGTTCTCATACATGCACACATAATGGAAACACTCAAAACACGTATTGGCATATAAAGAAGTATTTGCCTATGATTAATCGTATATTATTCAAAGATTGTCTGTGATATAAGAAAAGTCCCAAAGCAGATTACGTCGAATCGGCTTTCTAGGGCACTATTCCTAACAGGATACATAAAAGAAGGGCTTTACGTTGGAAATCATTGACTCTTTTGAAAAGACTCGATATATATATAATTATAATATTTTGGTTCAAAACTTTCACATAAGGGATATATCGGGTCGATTCATATCTAATAGAAGAAAAACCCACCTGTTACACCTTACCTTACAATACCAAGAAGAAAAGAAGGCTTGAAAGTAACCTATGAACCCGACACGTCTCCACCATGGAGAAAACTGTAAAAAGGACAATGTGATGTACTCGTGAGACTCAGGACTCCAAATGAACCATATATGACGCACGGCAATGCTATGCACATGATATGAATGCATAAAAGATGATATTATGTCATGAACCCGTTCATGTGCATTATTAATGCATTTAAGCCATATAAACAAGCCATTCATTCGTTCAAGGAAGCGTTAATATTCATTCAAATTCATAACCTCACATTTCATATCAAATGAATCCAAGAATTTCATATAACAATCATAACACGTACTATTTCATGTTTATAATTAGAAAGTAGACAAATAAAAGCGTTCAAGTCATTCCATAATTTAAATCCATAATTCATAGCATAAAACTCCACAATTTAAAGGTCACACTTCATGAAATAATATCATACCACTCAAATCCTTAAATAATAGCACTTAGATTTCATAGTAATTTAATACATATCATACCACTTTAGTCTCATAAGTTCATTTCAAATTATTATTAGGATCCTACATATTAAAAACAAAGACATTAAATTTCCAATTAAATTAAACAATACCATACATATTTATATATATATAATATACATACATATCAAACATGCATGCATGCACTAAGAATATATATAACATATAATATATTTATACATAATGCATATACACACATGCACTAATATATAATACATACGTAACATATCCATATATAGATATATATATATATATATATGTATATATACTTACGTAATATATTTAGTACACACATGCATGAGTATATAGAATGTATACATGATTCACAGGCACACACATAAATATATATCTATATATATATATATATATATATACACGTACATGTACACATATAATACAGATATATATATATATCATGCACCACATAAACTCATGCACACAATATCACACACACCATACACACAAAATAAAATCCATGCAGGCCCCCACCCGGGGAAAGAAAAAGAAGCAAGAGTCCCCGGCCGGGCATGGGGAAGGCAGTAGCTACTGTCTGAAGTGTCCCCGCCCAGGGACACAACCAACGTAAGATCTACCCGCCCGAGGAGATCATAACAGCGCGACGAACAGCAGCAACTGTTGCCCTGTTCTTCTCCTTTCTCATGCAGCAACAACAGGGGACCTCTTCAACCAACAAACCAACAACCAAAGGCAAGGAAATAAATAACGCAACACGCAGCACACACACACGCAACAGCAGCAACACACAACAGTAGGCATAGAAGCAAATTTATTCTTAAAAGCTTCAAACTCACATTTCAATCATGGTGGTTCCATCTACACTTCATATAAATCAAATTCCAATCCAAGAACAAGTAAAGGAAGCTAGGATGGTCATATATCATGCATTAATTCTCAAAGAATTCGAAAATAAAGTCATGGATTCAAGGAATGAAAATTAAACCTAACTATTCATTCACATGATCATATCTCAATCAATCATGGTTCAAGCTCAGAGATTCTTGGATCAAAATGACTAAAATTGAGTGGAGAAAACAATCATAAACTTACCCCTTGAATTTGGTTGAGTTTGGTTGAGATTGTAGCTCAAAATCTCACAAAATGAATAGTGATAGGAATAGTAATTTGATCTCCAAGTTTGCAGCTATTTCCTCTCTTTCCCTAGCCTTGGATGAAATGAGATTGGGAGCATCAGTTAGAGGGTTTAACTAGAGTCAATTGAGGACAAACCTTGGTTAATTTTGTTAAGTATTGAGAGAGATATGGTTAAAATGGCTAAGTGTGGCAGTTTTGTGTCCGATTCGTTTTTCGGTTGAATTTCGGAGGTCCAAACGAGTTTAGAAAAATATGAGGCTTGTTCCATTGAACCCGAATCTTCGATACGAGTTCAGTGGAGGTGATGGAACTCAAATCCGAGTTCCCGAGCTCAAGATATCACATACGGAACCAAGGGTGTGCCAATTGTCCGTTAGCCCCCGATTTGGTTCCACAATTAAAAATAAATTCGTTACCACGTCAAACGAGATCGAAAACATGAAACGAGCATATAGTCATGTTCATAACACATAAATCTACGATATACTAAATTTTCACGAAATTTCGACATCAAATCATCTAAAAACGAAGCACGATTAAAACACTCAAGCGCAAAACATTAACAATTTCATAACATTCCAAATTAAATAACAAATTTTAAATTCTATTCTAATTTAAATATGAAAGTCAACGATTTAATGTTGAAATTAATTAATATAATTAAAGATATAGTTAATTAACATCAACACTTAATTATCAATTTTAATATACTAATTAACGAAATAAAATAAGATAAAATAAAATAAAATAAAGTAAAATAATAACAATTTATAATAAAATTAAATATTTAAAACACTTATAAACAATTAATTCGCGCAAATTGGTAAACACATACTTCATACTTGTACGACTGAAAAGCCAGGGTGTTACAATCTCTCACCCTTAAAACAATCCGTCCTCGGATTCACCGTTCGTCTAGAAACAAGCAATGAGAGCACCCCGTCTCTCACAAGCAACAAGGAGAGAGCCCCGTCTCTCGAGCAACAATGAGAGAACCCCATCTCTCAAGCAACAATGCAAGGGGGTCTCCAATACTCCCGAGCAACACAACAAGAAACAATTACATCAAAGAGTAAACACCAAGAAGAAAAAATTTCAAAACGAGAATTACAATAATAAATAATCACGTAGGTCACACAGGGATACGTAATAAACATGAATTACAGCATAACAAAGAACAACGAAAATAATCAATTAGGAAGGTATATAGCATGAAGAAATCAATTAAATTAAATTGCATGTATGCATATGCCATGAATGTTTTATGTACCATTCACTGTAGCCAAGAAATTTGAGGTTAACTAATTCATGGTTTAATAGTATAATGCGACCCAAAAGCTGGCTTGGCTCTTGACTTATCTTTAATGTCCTTCATCTGGGTGTCCGGTTGAAGAGAAGACAACTCTCGGTTGGTCCTACTTTGACTCTTACACTTTGATCACCTTCTTCAATTTGGCAGATTCCTTGGAATTCAATTCGCTCTTAGAATAGTGCTCACTTCCTTCTCTAACTCCTCACCCTTAACCTCTACAGATTCCCTTGACATGACTAACTCTTTCAACCAGTCGAACTTTGCTTTTTCCTACAGGTCATCAGAACATTCCTTCCATGAATCATGTTTGAATCTTCTATCCTTGTCGATGCCCGAATTCACCATACTCAAGATCAACTACTTTCAAGGCCCTAAGTTCGATTCTTATGTCATGATCGTTCCCACCACGGTTTTCTCCTTCTTGAATTCTTCCTCAATCAAGTTAAAACCATCAATTCCTAGAGTCCGATCAATCTTCTCGGGGATTCTTTCCCAACTCTTATTCAAGTTATCCCTTTATTCTCTTCAAGCCTGTAGGCAAGCATTTGGTTCCGGCCCACTCAATTCCCAACTTAAATGTAAAACATTCTTTATAATTCTTGAAGTTTGATCTAAGTCCTTCAATGACTACCCTTTCGATTCCTCTCAGGTTATCATAGAAAAACGACAGGTGATTTAATAATATTCGCTTTGTTATGTGTCATCCGAACCCCTTTTACACTTAATTGGATAAACCTTTATTGACACCCTCGTGTTATATGGTAGCTTGATTCGGTTTCCTTTTATCAACACTAATAGGAGTTCGCAGAAGTTCCCTCATAATTCCATTATCTTCAGAAATTCAACTCCGTACTATGAATTACCCTTAGCAATCTTCAAGCTGAGTATAGTGATTTCACTTTCATTTTGATGGTTCCATCGTTAAGACCGTTTTATTCTTTTCCTATCACCATCACTTGAACTTCCATATCGTTTATGGTTTGCATTTGTCGTTGTTCCTACTAGAATACTCTTCGAGCACAACCTTAAATCTTAAGTTCGTCTCTTGGTCGTGCTCTCCCCCTTAACAAGAATTCCTGATCCCCCCAAACTTATTTCCTTGGGACGAACAACTCCAAGTGAAAAATGTGTTCGATGGCCTAGCTCACGTTCACTTTAAAGTGCTTGATTGGAGCAATGACCTTTTTTCCTTTGCTTCTCAAACTCCTGTTTAACTCCATTAAATTCCTAACTTGTCTCATCCAATTTATATGTCCCGAAACCATCCACTTTCGTCTTTGTCCCACTCTGTCAACCCAAAATGTTCTTCTTCACTTTGTTCAATAGGGCTTTGATCGAAGTAATAGTGAAAGTATTAAACGGGCGAAATCTTAACAAGTGAACACTAAAATGATGCGTGTTGGGTTAAGATATAAATGCATGTAGTAGATATTTTAAACAAACGAAATGCAACATCAAGGCACATAATTCAACAAATAAATATGTAACAATAATTTAACAATTAGAGTATTAAAACGCATATAATAAGAATTTAAATAATTAATTTGCGATGCATGGTGCACGTGCTATGAATGCATTGAACCTGTCACCGTAGTGGTGTCTTTAGCACGACATCTTGTCCTTTGATCTCGATGTTGTGAGCATAAGTCGTAAGGCTGAACATTGTTCGATCGTTGATGATGCTTCCCAAATCCTGACTTGCTTCCCATAGTCTTCAAAATCTCCATGGTCTGAGATCACGATCTCTTGAACCCATATTTTTCTAGATCTTTAAAGTTTCCTTGTATACACTTATGTGTTCCCGCGATCCGAAATTGAAGTCCCTCGAACCCAACTTCTTTTACACCCATGGAATCGGCATCTTGACTCTCTTCAAAAATGGATCCCAATTGATGTTCCAAATCTTACCCTTAATTGTCTCTCTGCTCAAGGTTTCCTTAACTATTCTTTATGAATTCAATGATTGAATGAACTCATCTTCCAATTGCTTACATTTGAGCACATAATTTCCCTCCAACAACTCTTTGCCTTTCTTTATCGTTTCTACTTGTTGCTCCATTACTCCCAACTCGAACTCATAACACGACAATTGTAACACCCCAAACGGAGGATGCCACATCCCCCGCACTAAGACCCAGACCCGGTCACGAAATGGAAAGTCCATGCCCGAATCCGAACAATAGCGAACGGGAGACCAACTCACACACTAGGCTAGGCGGATCTAACTTGACAAATTCAGAGTGCGGAAGCAATTAAAACCAACAACAATAGATAGCGGAAGCATATAAAACAAAACATGCAAAGCAGGTGACGGGTTCAACTAGCATAGATACCTAATCCCGAATATCAACATACATAGCAGGTGACGGGTTCAACTAGCATAGATACCTAATCCCGAATATCGACATACATAATCCAACATAATAAACAACATAAATATCATCAATATCTAGTAACAACCAAATACTAGTTTACTAACCCCATACGGGTTGAAGTCTAAATAGAACATAAACATAATCTGCAAATGTGAAACATAAATACATAAAATAAGTAGAGTATGCGATAAATGCATCCTAACACCTACTAGACTGACAAGTGTGACTCAGAAGACTCACTTCCACCTAGCTCAAGCCAAAAGAACCTGCAACTAAAAGATAAAATGAGGTGTCAGTCAACTGACTGAGTGAGGGGGCTAACGCACACCCACAATATATATATAGAGGACAACACATATCATAAGGGTGGACTCATGAACCGGGATTAGGGTTTTGCACGCCAAAACAGTTGAAATACCCAAAATAGTATAAGTTTAGAAAACCATTTAGAGAAGCCTATCCCGTTTCACAAATCCCATACATTCATAACATATACCCGGCGAGTACGGGCTTCCAACCTTTACTCCTCATAACTGAACAGAACATAAAGCAGAATCAATCCATCCTCTACTCCAATGATGGAAGAGCCACGCGTTGGCCCTAACCATCAATAACATATATACAAACCCTCAAGGGGTAGCGAACCCACAAGAGTCCTCCCCGGCTATACACCGAAGGCTCAAGATATCACGCCTCCCTCATCGCCCTAAGGTCGCGCAATGATATCTCAAATGGAACTACGCACAGGTATATCCCCGACGGCCTTAACCGTCTCAGGGGCTCCTTACCCATAGCTCCTCGGATCCACAAACATACATATATACAGATACCAATATTTCATGGCAACTCGCTACAGAATCATAACATATCAGAGTTTTCCAAAATAGCTTACATATGCCATAATACTTAATTTTTCTTCAAAACCAAGAATGGTCCACAAGGTCATAATCATATCATATCCAACACATATTTAATCTTACATAGTATATAACCGCATGCAAGGATTGAAATCATCATATTAAGGCCATAGATCGCTTAACTATATAAAATCCTAAACCTCACCTTATGCAAGTAGAGTCTTAGAGTGTGAAGGGCCAAACACTCTAAACCTCGGGCCCACCGGCACCACCAAACTCTGTGACAAGACATACAAAAGCCCAGACTTAGACTCTATATGAACCAAACAAGACGCACGGCGTTGCTCAACATGATCGTGGTTATGCATAAGTGTTCATGTTGTGCTTGGATGAGGTGTCGTGGTCATTCAAGGCATATCAATGCTCAACAAGGTCATATTTACAAGCAACCATCACGCAATTCCATATCCAAAGATGCAAGATCAATTTAGGAAGTCAATGTATTCACAAAATGCATATTAAATCATCCAATGTCACAGGGTTCAATTATAATGTTAGAATTAAGCATCAAGTTCATGTCGAGTTGTAAAGTACATAAGTAAGAGCAACTTGGTCATATAAACATACAAAGTTGTTGTACGTAGATGGCATGCTTGATAGAAATAAAGAGTGCATTTAATTCACTTAAGATCATACTTTACAACTTCACAACATGTTTGGTACACAAGCTCAAGTCACATTCATAGTTTCATAAATATTACACTTACATCCCCTAAGTTGATTACTAAGCATAAATGTTCGTTTAAAGTGTTTATACAATTATTCAACTAGGAATTAATTACATACAAACATGACGATTATCAATTTATCGTAATTCATAATATACCATTTTTGAGTAGTAAGAGTAAATCAAGATATTACAATTCTAACTCCTATCATGCATCAAGTCTCAAGTTGTTCAAGCATCTTTCATGTATCTCAATTTTATATTTGAAACACAATTTACAATAAACACAACGTTCAGAACGTCTCAAATTCATATAGAGAAATCACAACATGTTCGTTCTTCTAAAATATTATTCAAGTTCATTTAGTCACATAACAGATTAGTTTCTAAATATTACACTAACACCCCTTCGTACTTAACAAATAGCGTAAATTCATCACATCGGATTCAAATTGTAAATCGAAACATTCATGCATATCACAATCCATTCAATACATGTTTTCGTATATGATTGGAATACATCTCGATCAACAAACTAACAATAACCAATTTATTTGCGCTTAAAACAATTAATTCAAATAATCACAATTACGCAAAATAATTCGTAATAAATAGATCGAGTGTCCGATTAACGAACGGAAAACGGCGTTGGACTCACAGCGTCGAGAACGACATTCTGTCCGAAAGTCGCCGAAGTGCCGCCACCGGAGCCACAGGAAAGTCGTCGGGCCGCCACCGGGCCGCCGTCGAAAGTCACCGGAAAAATCTCGAAAAATCAGTCCTGAATGAAGTCTTGGGCCCGTTCCGAATCCTCGATCAATTTCTGGAAATTCCAAGCCGATTGTCCTAGATCTGAAATCTAAGAACACGAACACCCTAAATCTTCAAACTCAAATTACTTCCAAACCGGTGAACCAAAATGCGATCCATAAAAGGCATTGTCTTACCCGTGACGAGCTCTTCGAAAGCCCTAAGTTACCTCGCCGGAAAAATCCTCGGAGCTAGCGCCGCCGTTGCACCGCCACTATGCCGCCGTGATCCACCGCCAAACCACCGAATCTGGAGTCGCGTGATCACAGGCCACTAGTTCTCATCGTTCCGAACAACTTTCGTGAAGAGCCCGAAACCAAAAGATGGCCGGAAAAGGCCCCCGTTGACCGCCGAAGTTTCTGCCGCTGCCTACGTCACCGAAACCACCACCTACGGCCAAGATCTGGTGAAATTGATGCCAGAAATGAACTCAGGGGGTCGAAAAACCTTGGAAACCATCAAGCCCCGTCGAAAACCACCGCCGGTTTCGCCGCCGCGAGCTTTGGGCGGCGCGTGCGGCGCCGTCGCTGCTCCGATGGCCGTGCCGCCGACGTCAAACGAAGCGCCTGGAAGTCTACTTTCAGGGCATGGGGCGCGTGCATCAAGAAGATGGCCGGAAACCGCCGCGAAGGCCGGCGAAGTGGCGGCGGCCTGACAGCTCCGCCACTACTACTGAAATCCGGCCATAACTCCACCACCGTTCATCGTTAGGAAGTGCAATTGCTACTCTTGAGTCGGTCTCACCGAGGTAATCGAAATGGACTATTCATTTGTTGAATTCAGTCGAGAAACGATCGAGTTATGGGCTCGTAACCGAAGCCGCGCATAGTGACCCTCAGGAGAGAGAGTGGGAGAAGAGAGAGAGAGAGAAAGGAGATTTGGGAGAAATGTGTCTTGTGCACAAGCTATATACAACCGGGTATCCTTATCGCATAGCAAAGAGTAATATCGCGTACAAATAATCGTAAATAAAATTGGTAAAGTTACGAATAAACATTCAAGCTCCGAATTAATTTTATAAATTAAAATGAAAGAGAGAGATTTACCAATTAGAGTTTAATTCAATTTAATTTTAGAAACCTTTCGTACAATTTAATGACACTTCGTAAACGCATGATTGACAATTAATCTCAAGGAATTCAAGTAAACTAAAATTAAACAAGTTAAGTAACATGATGGATTTAAAATCAACTTGACAATTATTTCTTGGAATAAATTTGAATTAAATCAAATTAGACAGTTAGGGTTAAATATGCGCGTAATTAATCAAGTTGACAATTAATCTTAGAATAACTCGAATGATCACATATTAAATTGGTTTTACATTTAATCACATAATTCAAGAACTCTTAAATTAAACACACACAAGTGTAGAGACTTACTTGTTGATATCGTCAGGACGCCCTTCGAGAATACTGGGCGTCACAACAATTCAGCTTAAGTCTGGAAAACAAACTTCAATCCGACCGAAGATACAACCTTTGGCACCTTAGCTTTCCATGATCTTGAAATCGCCATATCGATCTGTTCTCACTAACTCCTTCCAATCCGACTTCTTCCTTACCCACAATCCGAGTGTCTCAATTTACGTCTTCTTCTCCCTTTGGCCCTAACTTGAGTTCTCTTGAAGGTCGTTGTCTCCTCATTGATAAAATCCTTGAACCTAAAATACTTTCAAAATTTTCTTCACTTCTCCCTTGAATGAATGATCCACAATCTTAACAATCTTCACTGACCAACACAAAACTTAGAAACCTCTCTAATATCGGTCTTCTATTCCCAATCCTACCTTCCATTCCTAGCGAAGAGATCTTCTCCCTTGACATTAAATTTAAGAGTTGACAAAAAACGGCCTTCAACCTGAGTAAAGCTACTACCCTTAGAACCCCATAAAAGTGAAACATAGATTTTGCATCTTAATCGTTGATTTCCAAGGTATTACTGAGAACTGACATCCTCTCATATAGGTTCAGTCTTGACCTTTCTACCAATGTGGCTTTTGGATGATGAGGAAACTTGAATGTACTGTTGTAAGGGCTCCAATGAACCTAGTTCTATTTAGAAAGGACCATGATCCCCGGATCTAGGTAACCCCACCTTTTAACACGGTATTGATTAATGAAATATATCTCCATGTTGATAGCCTTGAAGAGTTAACAAACGACTTTCTAATCCCTTAATTCCATAACCTCTTTGTTGGTTTGATTTGAGGAATTTATAGTTGGGCTTGATGGTAGCTTTAATAGCGTAATAACAATCTACAATCAAAGTTCCAACTCAAGTATAGGTGCACGTGGGTTATTATATGCTTATGACACGTATTTATAACAACAAACACGTATTAGATGCAAAATAAAACAAGTAAAGAGGTAAAGTTTGAAGTGAGTCACATATATCAAGTAATTCTAAAGATTCATGTCAATTAACGATGAAAATTCAATGCAATGTACACGTTAACAAGTTGTCCCTATGTCGTACGACCTAAACTGACTCAATCACGACACGAGAGCCTCCAGACCACTTAAGGATGTAGCGCCCCAACGGAAGGCCCCACATCCCCCGCACCGAGACCCATCCCGCATATGAAATGGAGAATCCATACACGAGCCGAATCACGGCGAATGGGGACTCACTCACACACTAGGCGAGGCGGGAGCTAGAACCTCGAAACCAATCAAACAAGCTCATGAATTAAATGCGAGTGCGGAAGCAGGACATATAATCAATCACGAGGTTTATCATAAAAGACGGGTTCCACTATCCCTAGAAGCCTGTCCCGAATCAATATCATATAATCATAACAATTCGTACGTAAATCTATAACTTATTCACTTTATAAAATACATATGAATAGACTACAACTCGATCAAGAGACTCGACAGACCCGACTTCCCGCCTAGCACTCCAAAACCTGCAAAAGCATTGAAAACAAAGCCGGGTTCAGTCTATAGGAGATTGGTGGGTATAAAACAGGGCATAATATAATATTATCGTAGAATTTAAACACTCACGCATGCAAGCTATAATCCCGTGTAAGGTTTCTGAGATATTTCCCAAGTGGGTGAAAACAAAGAAAACAACGCTCGGGATTACAACCTTCAATTTCATTATTCATAATCATAATCATTCATGCGGTCAATACGTGAGCCCTGGCGGGTGGGCAAATATCTCCAACCTACTCCTCGTGTGTGCATATCAATTCAATCTTTATATTAGCGATCATACACATTCATACATATTTGTTCATAATCATAATCATTCATATTCATATCATTCATAATCATAAACACTTACACCTTTTTCCTCCAGGTGGTGGATGGGTTAGCAAGACCCGACCACCGGTCCATACATAGGCCAATGGGGGTACATGAATCCCCCAAGGGCACTCAGCACCCATTCCCCGCTAAACCTCCTAGCGAGGGCCGGTATCACCGTTACTGCGGTGGGACTAATACAAGGGATCACCGTCGGCTCTTGCCTCCCCGGATCGCTACTTGCCCTAAGTCCCTGGGCTCATACAATAACAATCATGTCCACGCCAAAAATCATGAGGTGGGTATACACAAAAGAAGGACTTTACATTGGAAATCATTGACTCTTTTGAAAAGACTCGATATATATATAATTATAATATTTTGGTTCAAAACTTTCACATAAGGGATATATCGGGTCAATTAATATCAAATAGAAGAAAAACCCACCTGTTACACCTTACCGAACAATACCAAGAAGAAAAGAAAGCTTGAAAGTAACCTATGAAACCGGCACATCTCCGCCCTGGAGAAAACTGTAAAAAGGACAATGTGATTTACTCGTGAGACTCAGGACTCCAAATGAACCATATATGACACACGGCAATGCTATGAACATGATATGAATGCATAAAATTTGATATTATATCATGAACACGTTCATGTGCACTATTAATGCATTTAAAGCATATAAACAAGCCATTCATTCGTTCAAGGAAGCGTTAATATTCATTCAAATTCATAACCTCACATTTCATATCAAATGAATCCAAGAATTTCATATAACAATCATAACACGTACTATTTCATGCTTACAATTAGAAAGTAGACAAATAAAAGCGTTCAAGTCATTCCATAATTTAAATCCATAATTCATAGCATAAAACTCCACAATTTAAAGGTCACACTTCATGAAATAATATCATAACACTCAAATCCTTAAATAGTAGCACTTAGATTTCATATTAATTTAATATATATCATACCACTTTAGTCTCATAAATTCATTTCAAATTATTATTAGGATTCTATATATTAAAAATCAAGACATTAAATTTCCAATTAAATTGAACAATACCATACATATTTATATATATATAATATACATACATATCAAACATTCATGCATGCCCCAAGAATATATATAACATATAATATATTTATACATAATACATATACACACATGCACTATTATATAATACATACGTAACATATCTATATATATATATATATATATATATATATATATATATATATATATATATATTTACGTAATATATTTAGTACACACATGCATGAGTATATAGAATATATACATGATTCACATGCACACACATAAATATATATATATATATAGACATACATGTACACATATAATATATATATATATATATATATATATATATATATATATCATGCACCACATAAACTCATGCACACAATATCACACACACCATACACACAAAATAAAATCCAGGTAAACCCCCGTCCGGGGAAAGAAAAGGAAGCAAGAGTCCCCGGCCGGGCATGGGAAAGGCAGTAGCTATTGTTTGAAGTGTCCCCGCCCGGGGACACAACCAACGCAAGATCTTCCCGCCGAGCGAGATCACAATAGCGCTACGAACAGCAGCAATTGCTGCCCTATTCTTATCCTTTCCCACGCAGCAACAGCAGGGGACCATTTCAAGCGACAAAACAGCAACAAACCAATAACCAAAGGTAAGGAAATAAATGCAGTAACACGTAGCACACACACATGCCACAGCAGCAACACACAACAGTAGGCATGGAAGCAAATTTATTCTCGACAGCTTCAAACTCACATTTCAATCATGGTGGTTCCACCTACACTTCATATAAATCAAATTTCAGTCCAAGAACAAGTAAAGGAAACTAGGATGGTCATATATCAAGCATTAATTCTCAAAGAATTCGAAAATAAAGTCATGGATTCAATAAATGAAAATTAAACCTAACTATTCATTCACATAATCATATCTCAATCAATCATGGTTCAAACTCAGAGATTCTTAGATCAAAATGACTAAAATTGAGTGGAGAAAAAAATCATAAACTTACCCATTGAATTTGGTTGAGTTTGGTTGAGATTGGAGCTCAAAATCTCACAAAATGAATAGTGATGGGAATAGTAATTTGATCTCCAAGTTTGCAGCTATTTCCTCTCTTTCCCTTGCCTTGGACGAAATGAGATTGGGAGCATCAGTTAGAGGGTTTAACTAGAGTCAATTGAGGCCAAACCTTGGTTAATTTGGTTAAGTATTGAGAGAGTTATGGTTAAAATGGCTAAGTGTGGCAGTTTTGAGGCCGATTCATTTTTCGATTGAATTTCGGAGGTTCAAACGAACTTAGAAAAATATGAGGCTTGCTCCATTGAACCCGAATCTTCGATACGAGTTCAGCGGAGGTGACGGAACTCGAATCCGAGTTCCCGAGCTCAAGATATCACATATGGAACCAAGGGTGCGCTAATTGCCCGTTAGCCCCCGATTTGGTTCCACAATTAAAAATAAATTCGTTACCACGTCAAACGAGATCAAAAACATGAAATGAGCATATGCACATGTTCATAACACATAAATCTATGACATACTAAATTTTCACAAAATTTCGATATCAAATCATATAAGAACGGAGCACGATTAAAACACAAGCGCAAAACATTAACAATTTCATAACATTCCAAATTAACTAGCAAAATTTAAATTCTATTTTAATTTAAATATGAAAGTCAACGATTTAATGTTGAAATTAATTCATATAATTAAAGATATAGTTAATTAACATTAACACTTAATTATCAATTTAAATATACTAATTAGCGAAATAAAATAAGATAAAATAAAATAAAATAAAGTAAAATAATAACAATTTATAATAAAATTAAATATTTAAAACACTTATAAATAATTAATTTGCGCAAATTGGTAAACACATACGTCATACTTGTACGAATGAAAAGTCGGGGCGTTACAGGGCAAGTATCTATCTTGTGCTCAGAAGACCCGCACACATAGCACTTGCCCAAGAGCTGCCAACACTTCTCAACAGGATGTTTCCACTGACAAGGCACAATGAGATGGAGCATGAGGCGGTAAAGATGGTAGTGCAGGAGGTGCCGCTGGACTAAAAATACGGGGCTTTTTGTTCCCGAAACCCTGGGGATGAAAAGCCGGTGGAGCAGGAGCTCGAGGAGTATAAGAAACGGGCCTCTTGCCCGATCCAGAACCAGATCCTGAACTGTGAGTAGAAGAGAAAGGTGGAGGCTTCAATCTTATCCTTTGGGCCTCAGCTTGAATTGCCCTTTTTGTGACTTTGGCCCAAGTACTCACATTAGAGGCTTGGAGAGCCTCTTCAATTTGACGGAGAAGCCCATGAAGAAATTACCGGGCCTTGTGAGTATCATTGTCGGTGATGTGAGTGGCATAGGGTGCAAGTCTCTCAAACTCCAATATATACTCCTCTACCGTCCGATTTTCTTAGTTCAAGTCGGAGAACTCTTGAAGGCGACGCTCTTGTGCATTATGAGGAATATACTTCTCATCGAATTCCTGCACAAAAGTCTCCCAATTGAACTCCATTCTGGTCCTCTCTAACTTGGAACGCACACTTCTGAGCCAAATAGCCTCTTGCCCTCGAATAAAACGACCCATGCAAATGGATTTGTCTTGAGAACTACCCGGGCATAGCTCCCAGATTCCTCGAATCTCGGATAACCATTCCTCCGCTTTAATATGATCTCCTCCATACTACTTTGGAGGATTGTTGTTTCGGAAATCCTTATACACGGCGGAGATTTATTGCCCTTCGTCTGGAGGTGGTTGGTTCCTTTGGTTTTGTTGATGTTGATTAAGTAGTGCTTGAACAATATTCTCCGCATTCATATGTGGTGGCGGAGGTACATTTTGTGGAGCCGTTTGATTTAGATCGGGGATTTGTTCACGATTTTTTCTCCTTGGAGGCATCCTAAAATTCATAAATTCAAACAATATGGATGTATGTAGATTAGTATATGATCATGTATACAATTAATAGATTAAACAAGTAGTCAAGTGATCAGTTAACCAAGTAATCAAGTAATCAAATAATCAAGTCGTATGATAACATAAGCACATAGTCACATAATCACATTGTCCTAATCCGTACGACGTAGACAGACTCACACGACACTAAAGCCCAGTTTTGCAACTGTGCTCTGATACCACTTAAGGATGTAGCACCCACACGTAAGGACCACATCCCCCACACTAGAATCCAAATCCGAATACGAAATGGAAATTCCTTACCCGAATCCGAATCATAGCGGATGGGAGACCAACGCACTAACTAGGCTAGGCGGAGCTAAAACGCAATCAGAGTATGCGGAAGCGAATAAATAAAACCAAAGCAAGTAATAGATGCATATCATAGATACGTATAGGTACCAACACATATACATATATCATAGTTACATATAGGTACCAAAATACAAATCCTGTACAATGACCAACACGGCCTATACAAAATATGAGTATCAAGTCTCCAAGTCAAAAGCTATACAAATACAAAATATGGTAAAGTGTATGGAAGTAGATGCATCTAACGAGACATAGACCGACAAGTGCAAAGGTAGACACACTTCTCCGCCTAGCTCAAGTCCTAAAACCTGCAACTAAAAGAATAAACGAGCGGTCAGTTAACTGACTGAGTGAGGGGGCTAACGCACACCCACACCCTATATATATAAATCAAAGCACATAAGAACGGTGATCTTATGAACCGGAACAGGTTTTACAAACCAAACTTTCAAAATAAACATATATACTTAAAACCATTTTCATAAACTCTATTCCGATTCATAATTCCCAAATCATAACATATCACATGCTCGGCTAGAACGAGCTTCCAACCTTATAATGAGAGCGTGAATATCTCAAATGACAACGTGCACAAGGGTCATAACAAGTGACCCCATGGTCGTCGCGGGTCTCCCTTACCCACGTCGCCGGGCCCAACATACCATAACAAACCAAATTCCCATCTTTCAGGGCTCATCTAGCTCAAATATATCATATATGAATAACGAATAAACGAATTCAAAACATAGCTTACATATGCTCATACTTATACCCATTTCACAAATGTAAAGCTTATTCACAAGATCATAATATAGCTTAAGCATTCGTATTTAATATATATATAAGATATAAATTCGCACACGGGGTGAGAAAACAACACATATTCGGCCATAGGTCACTTAACTAGTACGAAAGATCCTAACCTCATCTTAACAAAAATATAAGAAGAACCGGGCCCAAAACGGGCAAAGAAGCACCTAAACCTCGGGTTTGACAACGTCCGGAAGTGGATCTGAAACAAAAGAAGACAATACCCGAGACTTAGACTCAAATATGAACCAAATAGATGCCCGGCAATGCTCATGAATGCAAGATATGCATATGAACTGTAAGAAAGTGCCACTTAAAGCGTTTAAGTTCCTATCACGTAAAATTAATATCAAATAAATCCATAAAATTAATTTAAATCATTTAACATATAGTACATCACGTTCACATAGCATATAAATCAAAAACAAACAAATAAGAGACATAGGAAAGAAATTAAAGAAGTATGGAAGTCATGCATGCAAGATCAAATTAAAATCACATTATATAAAAACTAATTTAAATAATTCAATAATTAAATATACAAAATATAATATATATATATATATATATATATATATATATATATATATATACACACACACACACATACATACCATTCTAATAATGTAATACTTATATATATACACACACATGCAATAGATTAATAAAATTGATGCATATACATGTACAACAACAATAAAAGCAATTTACTGCATGAAATTTGACAACACATGCACTAAGGACAAAGAATGATCAACGCATGCAATTAAACAACCATGCACTATGCAGATTACAATTGCCCAAAAATTAAATCCAAGTCGAGACAAGGTAATAAAATCATGCATGCAACTACTCCACCATGCTTGGCCTCACGGAAACATAACTTCAGCCATGCACGACCTTGCGTAACGTTTTATTTCCAAATAATTAAAAACCGGAAGTTCAGCACGGCCTTGCTCAATTTTAGTTTGCCATGCAGCTAACTTTTCCAAAATACCGAGAGTTATGCACTGCCTTGCGCCATGCATGCCTATCAGGTGCATGGTCGTTCATTCCTTTCTTCCACAAGTTAAAAGCGCATCAGCAGGTCTGTTACGAAGCAACAAAGGTAAGGCAAAATAGAGCATAATTATACAGCAGCAAAGGCAAGATTTAAAAAAAGGAAACAACAGCAAATCGACACAAAACCTCCATCAAACTGACCCAAAACTGACAGCAAGTAAACGAGAAGTAGAAAGGTGCTAAGCTCATGCATAACTCTTCTAAAAACTCAAGCACATTAATGGTATCTCACCCATATCACAACTACCACCAAAGTCAGGTCTAAGTAGCAATAAATGAAGCATAAGTGACCAAGATTCTAGCTCTAATTCAAGCAAAACACCAAGAGAAGTCATGAAATTCAAATATGGAATATAACCTAACTATTCACTTCAAGAATCAAATCTCAATCATACATGGCTCAAATTCAGAAAATTATAGATGAAAATGATCACATAAGCATGTACATATCAAATATAAACTTACCCCTTGAAGAAAATGGAAGAAAATGGAGATTACAGCTCAAAATCTCCCTTCGGTGAATAGAATCAAATCTCAATCATACATATATCATATACATGGGCTCACGGCCCAAAAGGGTCAAGTATATACCCCAAAAGTTCATAATTCTCCAAAAATATAATTCCAATAGCAAATACTTAAGAAGAGTATTCAGAAGGCAGGAAATATGAATGCAGCTCGACCTAAACTAGAAGTACGACAAGACTCGAAGCACTTCCCCGCCTAGCTCGAGACAACCTGCAACTGAAGGTAGGGAAGAGGTACGTTAGTCAAAACTAGACCGAGTGAGGGGGCTAAATGCACACCCACACACGTATAAGTATAACAGAGCATATAACAAAAGGATAGTCACGAATTGAGGCTAGGGTTTTTCATACCAAATCCGTTTTCAAAAGATAACATATAATACAAAAGAAAACCTGTCTCGATCCATATCTTATCAACACATAACATAAACAAACGTCCGGCAAGTAAGGACTTCCCCTAACTCCTCAAAACATTACATAAAACCGAACTTATAACACAATTCCAACCCCACATCAATGGTGTTTCGGGAATAAAACCCTCTCCACCTACATTACCAACAAATACGGGGTAGCTAACCCACGATATGCCTTCCCCGGTTGTCCACCGAGGGCTCAAGATACCACGTCTTCCCAACCTCTAAGGGTCGCACGTGAATATCTCAAATGATAGTGTACACAGGGGTCATAACCGGCGACCCCATGGTCGTCCCGGGTCTCCCTTACCCATGTCTCCTGGCCCAACATACCATAACAAATCAAATTCCCATCTTTCAAGGCTCATCTCGCTAAAATATATCATATATGAATAACGAATAAACAAATTCAAAACATAGCTTACATATGCTCATACTTATACCCATTTCACAAATGTAAAGCTTATTCACAAGATCATAATATAGCTTAAGCATTCGTATTTGATATATATAAGATATAAATTCGCACACGGGGTGAGAAAACAACACATATTCGGCCATAGCTAACTTAAGTAGTACGAAAGATCCTAACCTCATCTTAACAAATATATAAGAAGAACCGGGCCCAAAACGGGCAAAGAAGCACCTAAACCTCGGGTTTGACAACGTCAGGAAGTGGATCTGAAATAAAAGAAGACAATACCCGAGACTTAGACTCAAATATGAACCAAATAGATGCCCGGCAATGCTCATGAATCCAAGGTATGCATCTGAATTGCAAGAAAGTGCCACTTAAAGCGTTTAAGTTCCTATCACGTAAAATTAATATCAAATATATCCATAAAATTAATTTAAGTCATTTAACATATAGTACATCACGTTCACATAGCATATAAATCAAAAACAAACAAATAAGAGACATAGGAAAGAAATTAAAGAAGCACGAAAGTCATGCATGCAAGATCAAATTAAAATCACATTATATAAAAACTAATTTAAATAATTCAATAATTAAATATACAAAATATAATATATATATATTCACACACACACACATACATACCATTCTAATAATGTAATACTTATATATATACACACGCATGCAATAGATTAATAAAATTGATGCATATACATGTACAACAGCAATAAAAGCAATTTACATGCATGAAATTTGACAACACATGCACTAAGGACAAAGAATGATCAATGCATGCAATTAAACAACCATGCACTATGCAGATTACAATTGCCCAAAAATTAAATCCAAGTCGAGATAAGATAATAAAATCATGCATGTAACTACTCCACCATGCATGGCCTCACGGAAACATAACTTCAGCTATGCACGACCTTGCGTAACGTTTTATTTCCAAATAATTAAAAACCGGAAGTTCAGCACGGCCTTGCTCAATTTTAGTTTGCCGTGAAGCTAATTTTTCCAAAATACCGTGAGTTATCCACTGCCTTGCGCCATGCATGCCTATCAGGTACGTGGCCGTTCATTCCTTTCTTCCACAAGTTAAAAGCGCATCAGCAGGTCAGTTACGAAGCAACAAAGGTAAGGCAAAATAGAGCATAATGATACAGCACCAAAGACATGATTTAAAACAAGGAAACAACAGCAAATCGACACAAAACCTCCATCAAACTGACCCAAAACTAACAGCAAGTAAAGGAGAAGGAGAAAGGTGCTAAGCTCATGCATAACTCTTCCAAAATCTCAAAAACATTAATGGTATCACACCCATATCACCACTACCACCATAGTCAGGTCTAAGTAGCAATAAATGAAGCATAAGTGATCAAGATTCTAGCTCTAATTCAACCAAAACACCAAGAGAAGTCATGAAATTCAAATATGGAACATAACCTAACTATTCACTTCAAGAATCAAATCTCAATCATACATGGCTCAAATTCAGAAAATTATAGATGAAAATGATCACATAAGCATGTATATATCAAATATAAACTTACCCCTTGAAGAAAATGGAAGAAAATGGAGATTAGAGCTTAAAATCTCCCTTCGGTGAATAGAATCAAATCTCAATCATACATTTATCATATACATGGCCTCACGGCCCAAAAGGGTCAAGTATATACACCAAAAGTTCATAATTCTCCAAAAATACAATTCCAATAGCAAATACTTAAGAAGAGTATTCAGAAGGCAGGAAATATGAATGCAACTCGACCTAAACTAAAAGTGCGACAAGACTCGAAGCATTTCCCCGCCTAGCTCGAGACAACCTGCAACTGAAGGTAGGGAAAAGGAGGGTTAGTCAAAACTAGACTGAGTGAGGGGGCTAAACGCACACCCACACATGTATAAGTATAACAGAACATATAACAAAAGGATAGTCACGAATCGAGGCTAGGGATTTTCATACCAAATCCTTTTTCAAAAGATAACATATAATACAAAAGAAAACCTGTCTCGACCCATATCTGTAGCGCCCGGAGCGACGAGCCACCACATCCCCCGCACCTAGCCCGAACCCACATATGAAATAGAAATCCATACATGAGCCCAAGACTAAGCGAACGGGAACCTACACACACTCGCTAAGCCAGGCGGAGCTAAGACAATACCAGAGCGCGCATAATATAAGAAAGCGAAAGCATACACCAAAATCCAAGAAGATAAATCCACAAAAACAGGTTCATCTAGCCCTAGGAGCCTGTCCCGAAAATATATAAATATAATTCAAAGAGCATACATAAATTAAATCCCAGAGATGCATATACAATTCGATTAACAAATCTAAAAGATATACAAATGTGACCGAAAGCTAATGAAATGTAACTCGAACTAGGAGACTAGAACCCGACCGACTCACGACTCCGCCTAGCACGAACCAACCTGCAAACTGAAAAATTGAAAGGAGAGGGTCAGTCCACCGACTGAGTGAGGGGGCTAACGCACACCCACACACGTATACATATAGAGCAAAGCACGTATTAAATAAAAGACTATGAACCGGGATAGGATTTTGCATAACAAACACCATTTTCGAATCAAACTTATATATATTCATATCATAATCGGACGTAGCTTACAAGAAAGGTCCTATCCCGTTTCATAATCAACATATCTTAACGAATTCTTATACCCGGCGAGTACGGGTCTTGCTCTAACTCCCCAAATTTTTAATATACGTATTAAAACAGAAAACACAAATCATAAACCAATCCAACCCCAACAACATGTAGTTCGGGGAGCAAACCCTCACTACTCTTACCAATGCACAAGGGGTAGCTAACCCACATTGTGCTTGAAGCACAACGCCTCCTCAACCTCCAAGAGTCGCGCGTGTACTTCAAATGGGAATCGTGCACAGGCTTAACCCGACGGCCCTTGCCGTCCCAGGCGTCCTTACCCACAATTCCCTGGGCCCGGCAAATCTGAACAAGACTTAACATACCAAAACTCGCAACTTAACATAATTAGAATGTAACAAACTTACATACCTTAGCATACCTTACCGTGCAACTCGGCCTATGCTTTTAACGTACCTCTCCGTGTCATCCGAAACATATCAAGTTGAAGAAGAGCAAAGCTTGCACGAAGACACCCGGTTTGGAGCATAGCCTTGTTGCAAATCATTTTTAAGCTCACATATGCTCATACATATAGTCCAAAACATTTAATCTTATGACAAGATCATAAACGTATCTTATAAACACGTATCTATTATATAAATATAATAGTATAGTCACATGCGGGCTTGAAAATGAGCACGTAGGGTTGTAGGTCGTATTAACTAAAAAGAAAACAAACCTAAGCCTCACCTTTTACCAAAAGTGCTCACGGATGAGCGTTGACGGCCAAGAAGAGGCTAAATGGCGGAACCAACACCTCCCGAACTCAAATCTGAGACATACAAACAAAAACTCATGACTTAGACTCGATCATGAACCACTTAGACGCACGGCGACTCATACGAATGCAAATGGATGTAATGCATGTCATATGGATTCATACTTAGGCATATCGGAGCAAATAACGAGAGATCACATAAGGAATTCAAGAATTAAACTCATACCATATGAAATAAACTCATAATGTGTCATATTATAGCATAATATAAGTGTTCATGAGTTTAAAATGCATAAGGGAGATAAACGATTCAAGAAAGAATTACACGTATCACTTAAGACATATTAAATCATAACTCGTTCAAATCATATCAAATAAATTCAAAATTCCAAAACAAGCAAATTAACACATAATAATTCATGTTAGTAAAGCTTAGGGATCATATTAGGGGTGGGAGAGAAGCAAACAAGCGAAGAAAACAAGAAAACAAAGTTCGGAGCAAAAATGAGCCACTGCCCTAAATCCACCCCGGTGGATTTTTTTCAAAGGGAAAATCCACCCCCATGGATTTAGGGCAGACTCTCTGCCTCAAATCCACCCCGGTGGATTATTTTCAAAGCAGAAATCCACCCCGGTGGATTTGGGTCAGAGGCTAAAAAAAACGAGAAAAAGCTTCCAAAATCCATGAAAACCCATCCTAAACCAAAGTATCAACATCAAGGCTTGAAATGGTGCAAATATACAACAAATACATGCAAGAAAAACATACTAAATCAGCTCCAAACATGCAAGTTTCAAACCGGAAACTAAGGAGAGCAAAATAGGCAATAGTTTCATGCATTTCACCCAAAAACCCCAAAGAGCATAAATGGTAAATCTTACCCCAAGCAACTACCATCAACAAGAATCACAAATAAGCAAGAAAGAAGTCTCCTAGGTCATCATATAAGCCATCAAACTCCAAATAGCCAAAGAATGCACATAGAATCCAAAATCTACCAAGAACCCTAACTATTCATTAACCCTAGCATATACATGAATCTCTACCATGAAAGCATGATTTAAGGAGTGAAAAATAATCACAAGAGCAAGGAGATCAAGAATCCTAACTTACCTTAAAAGATTGGAGCAAGAAAGGATGAAAATCTTGAGCTTAAGGGCCAAAAATGGAGGAATGGCTAGGGAGCTTTCTCTTCTCTTCTTCCTTCTCTCCTTGGATCGATTTTCAGCTGAAAGTGGGAGGAGAGAGATGGCTTTTTGGTGTAATAAGTCAAGGCTAGTACATGGGGTAGGTTTATTAGCTCTCAAGTGGCATCTTAGGTGCGTTTTAGGTACGTAGAGCCGAAATCTGCATCGTTGGGGGTCGAAACGGCATCAAAAAGATACAAGGCTTATTCCATTGGCTCCAAATCGTCGATTCGAGTCCAATGGAGGTGACGGAACTCGAATCCGAGTTCCCTAGCTCAAGATACGAATTAAGGACTCAGGAGTGGCCAATTTGCAAAAAGGCCCAAAAATTCAAATAAAGTGCAATTGAGTCCAAACTAAAATCAATGAAGTCCAAGACAAGTTAATACATACAAATAAGTCCTAAAATCATCTAATTCACATAGTTCACAAAGTTGACATACTCGGGATTCTAATTTATAAATCGCAAATTTCACAAATTGCATATATTCACATTATATGTTCAAATAGGGCAATTTCTTATCAAATAATTCAAGTTTTTCACATAGGAAAATAAAACGAGGGAACATAATTCACATAAGGTCACAAATTAAATAAAGAATCATATAGATTACGGAAAATAAACTCACACACGACGCGTACCTATACGTTTGAGCGAGTGGGGTGTCACAATCTTCCCCCCTTAAGAGAACCTGGTCCCCAGGTTCTACTGCTCGAGTTTCAAGCTCGAATAACTTCCGTATTCACCCAAGTTCGAGGTTCATGACGTCCCGACAAGGGTTAGCTCGGTAAGGTCTTCCAACACAAAGGGGGTTTGATCAACTCTTGAAGTCTTGATGGAGTAATTCCTCACCGCTTGATCCGGGCTAGGAGCAAGTCAAACATCTCGCACGGTAGGAGGGTCCAAATTTGATTCATCACCCACCGTTTGATTTGTTCCAAACTAACTCAAGAGTTCGGCATTACACGAGTAGCGTAGTTACTGGACTTTCAACACTCGCACCTTCTAACTCGGGAAGTTCCTCCAAGATGGCCATCCTTTTATTCGTTGTTGCCTCAAAAATCCATTGCAACCTCGACCCTGGACTTACCACCCTCTCGTACTCTCAGGACAAGTAAGCACTCAACAGATAATAAATACACGCAAGAACAAAAGGCAATAATCCAAATAGAAAAACAAGAATGCATGATGCGCGTGCCATGAATGATTTATGTACCGTTCAACGTTGTTTGGAATTTCTTGACATCTTGATGATTAGGTGAGTAACCAAAGTTGGTGTTGTAAGGCTCACAGCTCGACAATCTCGGTCTCAAGTTTCTTGGAAGAATCCTAACTTGATAATCAATTTCTTTCTCCAACTCTGTATGTTCTAATCACCGTATCCACTCGGTG
This sequence comes from Lantana camara, assembly GCA_037501455.1. Taxonomy (NCBI): domain Eukaryota; kingdom Viridiplantae; phylum Streptophyta; class Magnoliopsida; order Lamiales; family Verbenaceae; genus Lantana; species Lantana camara. The sequence continues at coordinate 100,971,246 of CM074855.1, forward strand.
GACTCTCCTTGTCCCACCTAACAATCCCCTTGTAGTGGTGTGGAGTTGCTCTGGTCGAGCCGTTTTGAAAGTTTCTCTCTACTCTTGTTTGAATTAACCCTTCCCATGCTCGGCCAAAAGGTGTAAGAGCATGTCCTAGGCGACTTTGGACCATGGCCACATCATTCTCGAATTCCTTTAAAACCCCACGGTCTTCAAAATCTTCGTAAATCTTCTTACATCAACTAGTATATCTGCACGGTCTGAGATTATGATTTCTTGAATCCAATTCTTCTATTTCCATAGAATTAGTATCCTGACTTCTTCCTACTAATCGACCTCCAACTATTGTTTCGAATCTTTACTTAGTTATCACCTCGATGGAAGTCCCTTGATTTTACTCTTTACGAATTCGAATTGGTTGCATGACTTGTCCTCTATTGACTTGCACTTGGGTAGGCAATTGTCTTCCAAAACTCTTTGCTAGCCTTTCTTTATCGTTTTCATTTGTTGCTTTATATCTCCCAATTCAACTTCACAACATGGCCAAATCCACTTGGATCTGGAAATTAAACTCCAATCCATCCTGAAGATAGAACTTCTCGTATCTTGGTTTTTCTATAGACTTGGAATCACTGTAATGATCGATTCTTTTTATATTCTCCCAATACTACTTCTTCCTTACCCAAAATCCAAGGTGTTTCAATTCTTTCCCTTGCTCTTTTCTTGGTTTAGACAATCCTGTGGAATCAGATTAAAGTTTCTCTAGAATCGAGAGTTATTCGTTTCCCTCCTAGGAATTGGGTTTAAATACTTATTCCCGGTTCCACTTCTTATTTCGATACTTTCTTGATTATTCGTCGTTAGAAAAAGGCCTTCCCTCTCGAAATCCAAACCGCTACATCAAGTAGATAAGGAGGAGGTTCATGTGTATCGATCTTCTCCCTTTGATTAAGCCCTCAACTTCTTGATATAACTTCAATCGGATCTTTAAAATCACCACTTTTTTCTTACCCCGGTTTTCACCCTCACGAAGGGGGACTTCTCTCAATTATAAGCTATCATGAAAACATTAAACTCATGCATGTCGGATTAGATTTGCATATGCTATGCATCACGTTATCATCCAATAAAGCAAGAAAACAACAAGTAATAACAATACATAACACACATCATAAATAAGTACAAAGGTACAATGTAGGATGGATGCTCATGCAATGGATGCAATTACCTCTCGGGTGTCTCTTTGGCCTTTTTCGTTCACATTCTTCCAACTTGTGCTTTGGTGATCCACATCCAAAGCATCGCCCTAATCTCTTCCAACAATTCTCGTAAGTATGAGAATTTCTTCTACAATGAGCGCACGGCGGTTGTTCCATAGCTGGGAATTCTTTCACTTTCTTCTTTCCCTTGGACCCCACTTGAGAGTCCTCTCGATCTCTCTTTGATCCTGACCCCGAGCTACTTCCCGATCCAATTCTCCCTACTCGACTCTTTTCTTTTAATTTCTTGGATTCAACTCGGAGGGCTTCTCGGGTACTCTCAATCCAAGCTCTAGACTCGATCTAGGTTTCTATTTCTTGAAGGTCTTCTCTAATTCCTTCCATAAATTGGGCCACTCTTTCAGATTCGTTCGGTCTTCTTGAATAGATGCGAGGGCATACGTTAATCTTGTGTTCGGAGGAGCCACATCCAGTACACTTGCCCAACCTTTTCCAACACCTCTTATAACTATGGTTGGGTCCTCCACAATGGTTGCATGGAATCTGGTCTTCGGGAAACGACGTGTTTGATAAGAACATAAGATCATTTCCAATAAATCGAGCCATTTTACCCTTTATCTTGGTGGATTGATTATTGGTGCGATGATTCGGCGGTCTCGGTCTTGAAGAGCCTTCATCTCTATTTGATCCCAATTCCAACTTAGGGGCCATGATGGTTGAGATGAGTGGTTGCTTGTTATAAGATGATAACCTACGATACACAAGGGAGGCAAAGGTATAATGCATGTGGTTAGTGAGTGGTTATGGCACGTAAATGGAACAACTAGCGCATGTAAAATATGCAACAACTATAATTAATAAAAAGAAAGTAGAAATTTTAAAACACATAATTCAAGAAAATTCACATATTTTGATGCAATGCACAGATTAGCACGTTTTTCCTACGCCGTACGACCTAGACTCGACACAACACGACACTAGAACTCCGGTTTTGCAACCCGGAGCTCTGATACCACTTTAAGATGTAGCGCCCGGAGCGACGAGCCACCACATCCCCCGCACCTAGCCCGAACCCACATATGAAATAGAAATCCATACATGAGCCCAAGACTAAGCGAACGGGAACCTACACACACTCGCTAAGCCAGGCGGAGCTAAGACAATACCAGAGCGCGCATAATATAAGAAACCGAAAGCATACACAAAAATCCAAGAAGATAAATCCACAAAAACGGGTTCATCTAGCCCTAGGAGCCTGTCCCGAAAATATATAAATATAATTCAAAGAGCATACATAAATTAAATCCCAGAGATGCATATACAATTCGATTAACAAATCTAAAAGATATACAAATGTGACCGAAAGCTAATGAAATGTAACTCGAACTAGGAGACTAGAACCCGACCGACTCACGACTCCGCCTAGCACGAACCAACCTGCAAACTGAAAAATTGAAAGGAGAGGGTCAGTCCACCGACTGAGTGAGGGGGCTAACGCACACCCACACACGTATACATATAGAGCAAAGCACGTATTAAATAAAAGACTATGAACCGGGATAGGATTTTGCATAACAAACACCATTTTCGAATCAAACTTATATATATTCATATCATAATCGGACGTAGCTTACAAGAAAGGTCCTATCCCGTTTCATAATCAACATATCTTAACGAATTCTTATACCCGGCGAGTACGGGTCTTGCTCTAACTCCCCAAATTTTTAATATACGTATTAAAACAGAAAACACAAATCATAAACCAATCCAACCCCAACAACATGTAGTTCGGGGAGCAAACCCTCACTACTCTTACCAATGCACAAGGGGTAGCTAACCCACATTGTGCTTGAAGCACAACGCCTCCTCAACCTCCAAGAGTCGCGCGTGTACTTCAAATGGGAATCGTGCACAGGCTTAACCCGACGGCCCTTGCCGTCCCAGGCGTCCTTACCCACAATTCCCTGGGCCCGGCAAATCTGAACAAGACTTAACATACCAAAACTCGCAACTTAACATAATTAGAATGTAACAAACTTACATACCTTAGCATACCTTACCGTGCAACTCGGCCTATGCTTTTAACGTACCTCTCCGTGTCATCCGAAACATATCAAGTTGAAGAAGAGCAAAGCTTGCACGAAGACACCCGGTTTGGAGCATAGCCTTGTTGCAAATCATTTTTAAGCTCACATATGCTCATACATATAGTCCAAAACATTTAATCTTATGACAAGATCATAAACGTATCTTATAAACACGTATCTATTATATAAATATAATAGTATAGTCACATGCGGGCTTGAAAATGAGCACGTAGGGTTGTAGGTCGTATTAACTAAAAAGAAAACAAACCTAAGCCTCACCTTTTACCAAAAGTGCTCACGGATGAGCGTTGACGGCCAAGAAGAGGCTAAATGGCGGAACCAACACCTCCCGAACTCAAATCTGAGACATACAAACAAAAACTCATGACTTAGACTCGATCATGAACCACTTAGACGCACGGCGACTCATACGAATGCAAATGGATGTAATGCATGTCATATGGATTCATACTTAGGCATATCGGAGCAAATAACGAGAGATCACATAAGGAATTCAAGAATTAAACTCATACCATATGAAATAAACTCATAATGTGTCATATTATAGCATAATATAAGTGTTCATGAGTTTAAAATGCATAAGGGAGATAAACGATTCAAGAAAGAATTACACGTATCACTTAAGACATATTAAATCATAACTCGTTCAAATCATATCAAATAAATTCAAAATTCCAAAACAAGCAAATTAACACATAATAATTCATGTTAGTAAAGCTTAGGGATCATATTAGGGGTGGGAGAGAAGCAAACAAGCGAAGAAAACAAGAAAACAAAGTTCGGAGCAAAAATGAGCCACTGCCCTAAATCCACCCCGGTGGATTTTTTTCAAAGGGAAAATCCACCCCCATGGATTTAGGGCAGACTCTCTGCCTCAAATCCACCCCGGTGGATTATTTTCAAAGCAGAAATCCACCCCGGTGGATTTGGGTCAGAGGCTAAAAAAAACGAGAAAAAGCTTCCAAAATCCATGAAAACCCATCCTAAACCAAAGTATCAACATCAAGGCTTGAAATGGTGCAAATATACAACAAATACATGCAAGAAAAACATACTAAATCAGCTCCAAACATGCAAGTTTCAAACCGGAAACTAAGGAGAGCAAAATAGGCAATAGTTTCATGCATTTCACCCAAAAACCCCAAAGAGCATAAATGGTAAATCTTACCCCAAGCAACTACCATCAACAAGAATCACAAATAAGCAAGAAAGAAGTCTCCTAGGTCATCATATAAGCCATCAAACTCCAAATAGCCAAAGAATGCACATAGAATCCAAAATCTACCAAGAACCCTAACTATTCATTAACCCTAGCATATACATGAATCTCTACCATGAAAGCATGATTTAAGGAGTGAAAAATAATCACAAGAGCAAGGAGATCAAGAATCCTAACTTACCTTAAAAGATTGGAGCAAGAAAGGATGAAAATCTTGAGCTTAAGGGCCAAAAATGGAGGAATGGCTAGGGAGCTTTCTCTTCTCTTCTTCCTTCTCTCCTTGGATCGATTTTCAGCTGAAAGTGGGAGGAGAGAGATGGATTTTTGGTGTAATAAGTCAAGGCTAGTACATGGGGTAGGTTTATTAGCTCTCAAGTGGCATCTTAGGTGCGTTTTAGGTACGTAGAGCCGAAATCTGCATCGTTGGGGGTCGAAACGGCATCAAAAAGATACAAGGCTTATTCCATTGGCTCCAAATCGTCGATTCGAGTCCAATGGAGGTGACGGAACTCGAATCCGAGTTCCCTAGCTCAAGATACGAATTAAGGACTCAGGAGTGGCCAATTTGCAAAAAGGCCCAAAAATTCAAATAAAGTGCAATTGAGTCCAAACTAAAATCAATGAAGTCCAAGACAAGTTAATACATACAAATAAGTCCTAAAATCATCTAATTCACATAGTTCACAAAGTTGACATACTCGGGATTCTAATTTATAAATCGCAAATTTCACAAATTGCGTATATTCACATTATATGTTCAAATAGGGCAAGTTCTTATCAAATAATTCAAGTTTTTCACATAGGAAAATAAAATGAGGGAACATAATTCACATAAGGTCACAAATTAAATAAAGAATCATATAGATTACGGAAAATAAACTCACACGCGACGCGTACCTGTACGTTTGAGCGAGTGGGGTGTCACAATATCTTATCAATACATAACATAAACAAACGTCCGGCAAGTAAGGACTTCCCCTAACTCCTCAAAACATAACATAAAACCGAATTTATAACACAATTCCAACCCCACATCCATGGTGTTTTGGGAATAAAACCCTCTCCACCTACATTACCAACAAATACGGGGTAGCTAACCCACGATATGCCTTCCCCGGTTGTCCACCGAGGGCTCAAGATACCAGGCCTTCCCAACCTCTAAGGGTCGCACGTGAATATCTCAAATGAGAGTGTGCACAGGGGTCATAACCGGCGACCCCATGGTCGTCCCGGGTCTCCCTTACCCATGTCTCCAGGCCCAACATACCATAACAAATCAAATTCCCATCTTTCAAGGCTCATCTCGCTCAAATATATCATATATGAATAACGAATAAACAAATTCAAAACATAGCTTACATATGCTCATACTTATACCGATTTCACAAATGTAAAGCTTATTCACAACAACATAACATAGCTTAAGCATTCGTATTTGATATATATAAGATATAAATTCGCACACGGGGTGAGAAAACAACACATATTCGGCCATAGCTAACTTAAGTAGTACGAAAGATCCTAACCTCATCATAACAAATATATAAGAAGAACCGGGCCCAAAACGGGCAAAGAAGCACCTAAACCTCGGGTTTGACAACGTCCGGAAGTGGATTTGAAATAAAAGAAGACAATACCCGAGACTTAGACTCAAATATGAACCAAATAGATGCCCGGCAATGCTCATGAATGCAAGGTATGCATAGGAAGTGCAAGAAAGTGCCACTTAAAGCGTTTAAGTTCCTGTCACGTAAAATTAATATCAAATAAATCCATAAAATTAATTTAAGTCATTTAACATATAGTACATCACGTTCACATAGCATATAAATCAAAAACAAACAAATAAGAGACATAGGAAAGAAATTAAAGAAGCACGGAAGTCATGCATGCAAGATCAAATGAAAATCACATTATATAAAAACTAATTTAAATAATTCCATAATTAAATATACAAAATATAATATATATATATATATATATATACACACACACACACATACATACCATTCTAATAATGTAATACTTATATATATACACACGCATGCAATAGATTAATAAAATTGATGCATATACATGTACAACAACAATAAAAGCAATTTACTGCATGAAATTTGACAACACATGCACTAAGGACAAAGAATGATCAATGCATGCAATTAAACAACCATACACTATGCAGATTACAATTGCCCAAAAATTAAATCCAAGTCGAGACAAGGTAATAAAATCATGCATGCAACTACTGCACCATGCTTGGCCTCACGGAAACATAACTTCAGCCATGCACGACCTTGCGTAACGTTTTATTTCCAAATAATTAAAAACCGGAAGTTCAGCACGGCCTTGCTCAATTTTAGTTTGCCATGCAGCTAATGTTTTCCAAAATACCGAGAGTTATGCACTGCCTTGCGCCATGCATGCCTATCATGTGCGTGGCCGTTCATTCCTTTCTTCCACAAGTTAAAAGCGCATCAGCAGGTCAGTTACGAAGCAACAAAGGTAAGGCAAAATAGAGCATAATGATACAGCAGCAAAGATATGATTTAAAATAAGGAAACAACAGCAAATCGACACAAAACCTCCATCAAACTGACCCAAAACTGACAGCAAGTAAAGGAGAAGGAGAAAGGTGCTAAATTCATGTATAACTCTTCCAAAAACTCAAGAACGTTAATGGTATCACACCCATATCACATCTACCATCAAAGTCGGGTCTATGTAACAATAAATGAAGCATAAGTGATCAAGGTTCTAGCTCTAATTCAAGAAAAACACCTAGAGAAGTCTGAAATTCCAATAAGGAGGATAACCTAACTATTCACTTCAAGAATCAAATCTCAATCATACATGGCTCAAATTCAGAAAATTATGGATAAAAATGATCACATAAGCATGTACATATCAAATGTAAACTTACCCCTTGAAGAAGATGGAAGAAAAAGGAGATTGGAGCTCAAAAACTCCCTTGGGTGAATAGAATCAAATCTCAATCATACATTTATCATATACATGGCCTCATTGCCCAAAAGGGTCAAGTATATACATCAAAAGTTCATAATTGTAACACCCCAAACAGAGGATGCCACATCCCCCGCACTATGACCCAGACCAGACGCATGAAATGAAAGTCCATGCCCGAATCCGAATCAGAGCGAACGGGAGACCAACTCACACACTAGGCTAGGCGGATCTAACTTGACCAAAACTCAGAGCGCGGAAGCAATTAAAACCAACATCAATAGATAGCGGAAGCATTTAAAACAAAACATACAAAGCAGGTGACGGGTTCAACTAGCATAGATACCTAATCCCGAATAATAGATCAACAAACATAACAAGTGACGGGTTCAACTAGCATAAATCCCTAGTCCCGAATATCAACATAAAGTAATAATCATCAAGTGCCACAAGGGCCGAATGAGAGTGCCACGCAGGGCTACCGAATAGTAAAGTATAATCTCAAGTCTACAAGTCAAAGCATAAGTAAAGTGTATGAAAAGACAAATGCAAATAGAAAGACTAGACCGACGAAGTGCAACTCAAAGGACTCACTTCCGCCTAGCAAACGCCAACAATCCTGCAACTAAAAGTGTAAATGAGGGGTCAGTCAACTTGACCGAGTGAGGGGGCTAACGCACACCCACAATATATATATAAGGAGCATAGCACAGAATAAAAAGGATGGACTTATGAACCGGGGATAGGTGTTACATACCAAAACGTTTTGAAAGAACCCGAATAAGATATAGATATAAGTTTAGAAACCATTTTCCAGAAAGACTCTATCCCGATTCATAATTCCATAACATAACATAATCAACTGCTCGGCCAGTACGAGCTTCCAACCTCAACTCCTCATAACATAAATCAAAATCAATCCAACCTCTACACCAATGATGGAGGAGATGTACCGTCCCCATACCATCGAGAATAAATTGTCTAAATTAGACTCACCCTCAAGGGGTTGCGAACCCACAAGAGTCCTCCTTGGCCTTAGCCGAAGGCTCAAGATACCACGCCTCCCTCATCACCCTAAGGTCGCACAATGATATCTCAAATGGAACTACGCAATGGATAAATGCCCCGACGGCCCTAACCGTCCCGGGGGTACCCATTCCACAGCTCACCAGGATCGATCCACACACAGATCACAACGGATCACAACAGAACAGATCACAATGGATCACATACGCCAATCTTTCATGGCAATCTCTCTACATAATCACAACACAACTGTTTTCCCAAAATAGATTACATATGCTTTCATATTTAATTTTCCAAACAGAGTTGATTCAGAAGGTCATAAACATATCATATCCAACACATACGTATTTATAATAGATATACTCGCATGCAAGGGTTGAAATCAGTATATTAAGGCCATAGGTCGTGTAACTATACAAAATCCTAAACCTCACCTTGTGAAAGTAGAGTCTGAGAGTGTGAAGGGCCAAACACTCTAAACCTCGGGCCCACCGGCACCACCAAACTCTGTGACAAGACATACAGAAGCCCAGACTTAGACTCTATATGAACCAAACAAGACGCACGGCATTGCTCAACATGATCGTGGTTATGCATAAGTGTTCATGTTGTGCTTGGATAAGGTTGTTGGAAAACACGAATCAGAAAGCAGCGGAATTTAAAAATTTTTCCCAACAAAAGGATCTAGGACTCGCAATCGTGTAACCAAATTCGTAAAGATAGAAAACTTACTTTTCTTTTATTCTTTCTTGAAGCGTTTCAAGCCACCCAAGAACGCTCTTCACGCGGCTTGATCCCCTCTCCTTGGTAAAGCTCGAATCTTCAAACTTCTAACTTGAAGTCTCTAGAGAAAGTCCACCAACTTGATCACAATCTAACTAGTAAGGATGCTAGTTCTCTAGTTAGTGTTTGGGCTTAACCTAGGGTTTAATTTAATCTTGGAGAAAGGAAGGTGTTCAACACATGAACCAAGAATTGTCTATTAGCTCTAAAGGGGAGCTCGAGCTCCCCTATATATAGGCAAGGGGGTGCCGAAATTCCTAGTCCTTTATGGGCTAGGATTTTGGTCCCTCTCTCCTATTACTTGAGGATCAAGTATTTTCAACCTTGACTTTGAATTCTAATTCTAGTCAACTTTGAAGAGAGCTTAAAAATATCCAAACTATTATTGGATAATTTTATACTTTATTTATTATAAAATAAATAACTTATTTTATCTAATTAATTAATTCATAATTAATTAACTAGATTATTTTCTCCAAAATTAGACTTTCTTTTTAATTCAAAATTAAACCAAAGTCTATTAAATAATTAACTAATTAATTATTTAATATATATATAATATATATATATATACACGTGTGTGACACGTGTCACAGTGACACGTGTCACTCACGTGATCCACACGTGTGGAACCCTCTTGGTCCGATTAACTCGTTTAATCATTTTCAAGCCTCAACTCATGTAACCAAGTTGTTGTGTGTGACCCTCTAGGTTCTCAATTCAATTAGCAGTGACCCCAATTAATTAATTCACTAATTAATTAATCAGTCCACAGATTAAACGACCATAGTCTAGCAACAGGTGTTTAACCCCTAGCTGAATTGGAATGTTCGGATTCGACAGAACCTTTAAGTCATTGAATCATGTGAGATACAATCCTCCTACTTACTATCTCTCAACCAAGATCTAGGGCAAGGGAATAATCAGAACCCTAATAATCCGGTCTTAAAGCTAAGTGCATTTCATATCCATTTGATCTCAATCCAAGAAACCCTTTTCTTGATGTCTTGATCTACTGCCTTGGCCAAGGACTCCATATGGCATATGAATGACTTACACAATAAGAGATCACCTTGCAAATGCAAGTGTAGGTCCTTTCTTGATTCTCATTCACTTTCATGAATCACTTGTGCAGCCCCAGCATAAGCCTTGAATCAGTTGTCTAAGGCGACACCCTTTAAAGCTTATACCTAAGACTACAGAGTTAACTCATAAAGTGACAAGGAACCTCAAGTCTAAGGATCAATTAATCACATCAATGACTCGTGAGATATTTCCTAATCTGGAAGTTTCCATTTCCTGAAATAGAAACTTCCTTTCCCATTTAGGAATGTTCTCACACGGGGCACCTCAGTGAACTTACTTATTAAAGTAAGCACCCTCATGTATCACGCACGTATCAACTATACACTTTGCACCTCCATGAAACAAGGTGGTCCTTCTTAAGGGCGTGATCCCACAAGCAAGCCTTAGAGGAGTCAGGTTGACACTCCCACTGTCTGTAGGACTCATCGGCTTGGAGTATTTTACTAATCATGACTTATGTGATATAGGGCTCGTTTCATGAACCATTTCACCTAAATGGTAGAGTCCTATAGTCATCAGGATTAGGGGAGTTCTCATACATGCACAGCTAAAGTAAACGCATACCAAACAAGAGCATATAAAGAAGTGTTGCCTTAATTCGTTATTTCATTCAAAGATTGTCTGTGATTACAATAAGGAAAAGCACAAAGCGGATATACAATCGGCTTTCTAGGGCACTATTCCTAACAATCTCCCACTTGCCCGTCAAAGCCATTCTAAAGCTACTCTAAGTCCCATCTTCTGAAGATGACCTTGGAAAGCTTCTCGACTAAGGGGTTTAGTAAGTGGATCTGCCACGTTCTCTGCTGATGTGACCCTCTCAATTAGCACATCTCCTCTTTTGATAATATCACGGATTAGGTGATACTTCCTCATAATGTGCTTGGTCCGTTGGTGAGATCTTGGTTCTCTTGCTTGAGCAACCGCCCCAGTGTTGTCACAAAACACAGTAATGGGGTCTTTCATGCTAGGAACAACATTCAATTCTTGAATGAAGTTTCTAATCCAAACACCTTCCTTAGCTGCATCATTTGCAGCTAAGTATTCGGCCTCAGTGGTCGAATCAGCAGTGGTAGTTTGCTTGGAACTCTTCCAACTCACTGCTCCGCCGTTTAGGCAGAAAATGTATCCTGACTTTGACTTAAAATCATCTAAGTCAGATGCAAAGCTTGCATCGCAGTATCCTTCGATAGTAAGATCTTTCTGACCTCCGTAAACTAAGAATAAATCTTTAGTACTTTTCAAGTACTTAAGAATATTCTTCACGGCAGCCCAGTGACCATCTCCAGGGTCAGATTGGAAACGACTTGTTACACTAAGTGCATAAGCCACATCCGGTCGAGTACATAACATTGCATACATTATGCTACCTATTGCTGATGCATAAGGTGTATGAGTCATTCTTTCCTTCTCAAGGTTAGTCTTAGGACACATCTTCTTTGAAAGACATGTTCCTACACTCATAGGAAGGTTCTTAACCTTTGCTGACTCCATATTGAATCTCTTCAATACTTTGTCAATGTACATCGACTGTGATAGTCCTATTAACCTTCTAGATCTATCTCTATAGATTTTAATTCCAAGGATATAGGACGCATCACCAAGATCTTTCATCTCGAATTGGTTCGATAACCATAACTTAGTCACTTTCATGTCATCCTTCGAATTCCCAATAAGAAGGATGTCATCAACATAAAGTACTAAGAATTGCACTGAGGTCTCCAATTCCTTTCTATACACACATGACTCATTCGAAATTTGGATGAAGCCAAACGCTTTGACCGATTCATCAAATCGAATGTTCCAATTCCTAGAAGCCTGTTTCAATCCATAGATTGACCTTTGGAGTTTGCAAACCTTTTGCTCACTCCCACTGAATGTGAAACCTATGGGTTGCTCCATATAAATGTCTTTGTCAATGTCACCATTGAGAAAGGCAGTTTTCACATCCATTTGCCATATCTCATAGTCATAATATGCAGCAATGGCAAGCATGATTCGAATGGACTTTTGCATTGCAACTGGTGAAAAGGTTTCGTCAAAGTCCACGCCGGGTCTCTGAGTGAATCCTTTTGCAACCAGTCTTGCTTTGTAGGCTGCAATGCTTCCATCAACTCCAAGCTTTCTCTTAAAGATCCATTTGCAACCTATGGGTTTGACCCCATCAGGCAAATCTACCAAGGTCCAAACTTGGTTGGAGTTCATGGAATCCATTTCGGATTTCATGGCTTCTATCCACTGTTCAGAGTCAGAATCTGAAAGTGCCTCCTTATATGTCAAAGGATCATTATCCTTTTGAGAGATTTCATGGAAGAATCCATACCATCTCTCCGGCTGTCTAGGAGTACGTTCAGAACGCCTTAGAGGAGGATTTACATGTGTATCGAAATTCGTGATTGGTTGTAGTTGATCAGAGTGGGACGTTTCTTCAGTGGGTGGTATGGGGTCACTTTGTACTTCTTCTAATTCTATGATCTTGCCTTTCTTTTCTTTAAGGAACGGTTCCTCAAGAAAAGTGGCATTTCTGGAAACAAACACCTTTTGTTCAGATTGATCATAGAAGTAGTATCCTATGGATTCCTTAGGATAACCTACAAAGTAGCATAAGTTAGAACGAGATTCTAACTTATCTCCCACTGTCCTCTTCACGTAAGCAGGACAACCCCAAATTCTTAAGTAAGAATAACTAGGGATTTTACCATGCCACATTTCATAGGGCGTTTTAGGGACTGACTTAGAGGGAACAAGATTCAAAATCTTTGCTGCACTTTCTAGGGCATAACCCCAGAAAGAAGGCGGTAAGTCAGTGAAACTCATCATGGAACGAACCATATCAAGTAGGGTTCGATTCCTTCTCTCAGAAACTCCATTAAGCTGAGGAGTTCCCGGAGGAGTCCACTGAGAGATAATCCCATTACCTTTGAGATGATTAAGGAATTCTTCACTAAGATATTCGCCTCCTCGATCAGATCGAAGTGCTTTGATCTTGTGACCAGTTTGGTTCTCAACCTCCTTTTGAAATTCTAAGAATTTCTCAAAAGCTTCAGATTTATACTTCATTAAGTATACATAACCATACCGACTAAAGTCGTCAGTGAAGGTTATGAAATACTGATGATTGTTTCTTGTGCTTACACTAAGCGGTCCACAAACATCAGTATGGATCAAATCCAGAACCTTAGTGGCACGTTCCACAGTTCCTTTAAAAGGGACTTTGGACATTTTTCCTTTGAGACAGGATTCGCAAGAAGTCAACTCTTTGAGATCATTTTCAGAGAATGATCCTAAAGTGTTTATCTTGCTAATTCTGTTCTTGGAAATATGTCCTAATCTAGCGTGCCATAAGGAAGCTGAAACTTGGTCATCTCTCTTACGCTTTGTTTCTCGTTGTATATTCATAATATTGATATTTTGAGTTAGGTAAAGTCCATTACTTAGAGTACCGATATGAACGGAAGAGTTGTTCCGTTTGATAAAGTATTTACCATTCTTAATATAAGTTTCATAACCTTCACAATCTAATATTGGAACTGAAATTATATTACGAATAATGTTCGGTACATAAAGGACTTTGTTTAATACTAACTCAAAACTACCTAAATCTAATCTAATTGTGCCTAAAGCTCGAGCTTCAACGTTTGAGCCATCGCCGATCTTCAAGACACATTCTCTTTCTTTTAATTGTTGAACATCACTTAGCATCTGTACATCATTACAGATATGAGTTCCACAACCGGTATCAAGTACCCAAGAACTAGAATTAATAGAAAGATTTACTTCAACGAGAAAGATACCTTTCTTTAGAGTAGCCTTGTACTCTGGGCAGTTTCTCCTCCAATGTCCCGTTTTGCCACAATGGAAGCAAACATCCTCTTTCTGATCACGCTTCTTCTTTTGGGCCTTCCCCTTCGAAATGCCACCAGTGGGCCTAAGGGGTTTCTTCTTCTTCTTTTGGGCTTTCTTGCCCTTACCTTTAGAAGGCCCAGAAGAGGAAGATGGAGCATTCACCATCAAAACCTTATTGTCCTTCTTGATCGTGCTTTCAGCAGTCACAAGCTGACTAATCAGCTCAGCTACAGTAGCACCAGCATGATTCATGTTGAAGTTAAGGACAAATGGGTTGAATGATGGTGGGAGCGAAGCTAGCAACAGATCCACTGAAAGCTCATCTTTCAGTGGCATGTCCATCGAGGCAAGTTTCTCAGTGAGGGCAAGAAACTTGAGTCCATATTCATGGACACTTGAACCTTCCCTCATTCTCAAGTGGAATAATTCCTTTGAAGTGTTATACCTTGTAACACGTTCATGAGGGCGGTAAAGTTGCTCTAAGTGGTCGTAAATCTCCCAAGCAAATTCCATGGCCTCATGTTGTCTTTGCAAGTCCGGAGACATGTTAGCCAACATAAGGCAACGGGCTTGGAGATTATCATCCTTCCACTTCTGAATCGCGTCCCGCTCGGCCCGAGTGGGAGCCTCCCCTTCAGGAGTAGGCTCCCCTTCGAAGAGAACATAAGTTCTCTTCTCAGAATCTAAAATGATTTTTAGATTCCTCAGCCAATCAGAATAGTTGGGACCAGTCAACTTGTTTGACTCGAGGATCGATACAAGAGGGTTTTTGGTTGCCATTTCAAAACACGTAGAGAATCACAGAATCTACGACCTAAATGGTGAAACAGAGAACTAGTGAGCATGCTGAATTATAACGATATACAAAAGATAAGGTCTTTAATCTATTGTAGCTCCCACTGTTTTTCAAAGATCTAGAATTCCCAAAGATCTAAGAGGAACACGTTTCCCAATGGGTACTAAGATCCTAGGCATTTTACCTCGAACCCACGACTCGCGGACATTCTAAGTAAGAACCCTAGGTAGGTACAACTTACCAATTCTAACACCTTTAGAACTCTCAGTAATTGTTTTTGCATCACCTATCTTTCAATATGGACCCACGACTCGTGCGACATCCATATTTACTTAGGTGTTAAGCTAGACCCATCAATCATAAGATCATGACCAAAACTTAGTTCGAACGACCCACGACTCGCGGACATCGCCCTTGCCAAAATTGACCACGAAATATTGATCATTTAAAATGATCAATTAGGTAACTAAGAACTAGTAAGCTCCACTAGCTATCCCACGACTCGCGGACAATAACTAGCTTTACTTACTAAACTTAAAACCTATTGATGGAATGCTAGGAATTTAATTCAAAACTTGCATCTCGAATTAAACACCTATTTGTTCGAAATTAGCTTAATATTTAATGGGAATTTTCGAATCAACCGGAGAGTTGTCCGGTTCGACCTCACCAACATATATGTTATCCAATTTTATTAGTCTTGATTAATGCAAGTACACTTAAATGCATTTCAAACAAGCACATAAACAGATAACATGTCCTAGCATGATACTAACATGTAATGATCATGGGTTCTACCTATCTTATGCGTGATATGTGGGAGCCACTCCACAATCACAAGTTCTAACATACATGCCACATAAACAGTTCAAATCACATAAGGGAAAGCGGTAACAAAATACGAGCCCTATCTCTATTACATTTAACAATTGAGATTCCCCTCCCTAACATTTTGAGGGGTCTTCACTTATGGCCTCCTTGTTACTTGAATGTGGTCCATCTTACTCCATGGGTGCATTGTCTCCAAAATGAAAATAAAACCTCACCACCTATCTCTACTCTCAAATTACAATAAAAAGAAAAAGACATAAAGTAATAAGGCTCAATCTTCATATTGGCCTTAGACAATTACACGGGGCATACCCCGGCCTCAAAAACAGTAATATGGAAAGCCACATAATAAATCACATAACAGTACGCACATAAGTGAGGCTCCAACCTCAATTGAAAAAACGCAACTATAGGGCTCCAACCCCAATTGAAACCATTCATGTGCATAAATTAAAACCATACATAGATCTAAACCCATGATCACCTAACATGCTTTTGCGAGAATTTAAATTTAGCCAATAAATTAAAATTCTCGTTTCAAGTCCTAATGACTCAAAACACGACTTAGATGCAATTCTTGTTCAAGAGCCTTTTCAATAAAACCCGAAAAACATTAAACTAATAAAATTCCAATTAATTTCCAAAATTAATAATTTTATTCTTTCATTATTTTCAGAAAATAATATTCATAATTTTTCCAAAAAACCAAATCGCTTTAATTTCTCAAAAATCCCAATTTAATCAAAATTTTAAAATAATTTTATTTTACCAAAACTGATTTTAAAAGATAAAATTAAAATAAAATTAAATCGGGATTTTTCGGACCGAAAAACACGAAACACGAAAACACGAATGCACGGGCCCGGCATGACGCGGGATCGCCCGCCCGCCGCGCAGGAGCGCGCGCTAGGCGCGCGCCAGCGCTGCGCACAGCCGGCAGCGATTGCCGCCAGAGTGCGCGCGCCAGGCGCGCCCTTGCGCGCAGATGTGCGGCGCGGGCAGGCAGTCCCGCCCATCCCTGGGCGGGCGCTCCCGCGCGGTTGCGGGAGGAGCAGGCGGCTGTCCCGCACGGTTGCGGGACAGGCGAGCAGGGCGCCTAGGCGGGCGGGGAGGCCTCCCGCGCGGATGCGGGAGGGCTGGGCGGCGGTAATGGGGTTTGGGCGTGCGACGTGCTAGCACGCCCAATCCCATTCTTTTCGTGTCCCGTTTCGTATTTCCGGGTTTCTCCAAAACCCGTTTCAATCCAAAATTAAAAAATTCGATTTAAACAAATTTCAACTAAAACAATTTTTCAAAAACACGATTTGAGAAAACAGTTTTAGAAATTCAGGAAAAATTACAGTTTCGTAATTCAGGCTTTCTAAAAGAACTCATGAATACCTAATTCGCATCTAAGCCTAAGAATTTCTACCAAATTCAGAATAATTGAGACGAATCAGAAACACGATTAACGAGGTGGCTCTGATACCACTTGTTGGAAAACACGAATCAGAAAGCAGCGGAATTTAAAAATTTTTCCCAACAAAAGGATCTAGGACTCGCAATCGTGTAACCAAATTCGTAAAGATAGAAAACTTACTTTTCTTTTATTCTTTCTTGAAGCGTTTCAAGCCACCCAAGAACGCTCTTCACGCGGCTTGATCCCCTCTCCTTGGTAAAGCTCGAATCTTCAAACTTCTAACTTGAAGTCTCTAGAGAAAGTCCACCAACTTGATCACAATCTAACTAGTAAGGATGCTAGTTCTCTAGTTAGTGTTTGGGCTTAACCTAGGGTTTAATTTAATCTTGGAGAAAGGAAGGTGTTCAACACATGAACCAAGAATTGTCTATTAGCTCTAAAGGGGAGCTCGAGCTCCCCTATATATAGGCAAGGGGGTGCCGAAATTCCTAGTCCTTTATGGGCTAGGATTTTGGTCCCTCTCTCCTATTACTTGAGGATCAAGTATTTTCAACCTTGACTTTGAATTCTAATTCTAGTCAACTTTGAAGAGAGCTTAAAAATATCCAAACTATTATTGGATAATTTTATACTTTATTTATTATAAAATAAATAACTTATTTTATCTAATTAATTAATTCATAATTAATTAACTAGATTATTTTCTCCAAAATTAGACTTTCTTTTTAATTCAAAATTAAACCAAAGTCTATTAAATAATTAACTAATTAATTATTTAATATATATATAATATATATATATATACACGTGTGTGACACGTGTCACAGTGACACGTGTCACTCACGTGATCCACACGTGTGGAACCCTCTTGGTCCGATTAACTCGTTTAATCATTTTCAAGCCTCAACTCATGTAACCAAGTTGTTGTGTGTGACCCTCTAGGTTCTCAATTCAATTAGCAGTGACCCCAATTAATTAATTCACTAATTAATTAATCAGTCCACAGATTAAACGACCATAGTCTAGCAACAGGTGTTTAACCCCTAGCTGAACTGGAATGTTCGGATTCGACAGAACCTTTAAGTCATTGAATCATGTGAGATACAATCCTCCTACTTACTATCTCTCAACCAAGATCTAGGGCAAGGGAATAATCAGAACCCTAATAATCCGGTCTTAAAGCTAAGTGCATTTCATATCCATTTGATCTCAATCCAAGAAACCCTTTTCTTGATGTCTTGATCTACTGCCTTGGCCAAGGACTCCATATGGCATATGAATGACTTACACAATAAGAGATCACCTTGCAAATGCAAGTGTAGGTCCTTTCTTGATTCTCATTCACTTTCATGAATCACTTGTGCAGCCCCAGCATAAGCCTTGAATCAGTTGTCTAAGGCGACACCCTTTAAAGCTTATACCTAAGACTACAGAGTTAACTCATAAAGTGACAAGGAACCTCAAGTCTAAGGATCAATTAATCACATCAATGACTCGTGAGATATTTCCTAATCTGGAAGTTTCCATTTCCTGAAATAGAAACTTCCTTTCCCATTTAGGAATGTTCTCACACGGGGCACCTCAGTGAACTTACTTATTAAAGTAAGCACCCTCATGTATCACGCACGTATCAACTATACACTTTGCACCTCCATGAAACAAGGTGGTCCTTCTTAAGGGCGTGATCCCACAAGCAAGCCTTAGAGGAGTCAGGTTGACACTCCCACTGTCTGTAGGACTCATCGGCTTGGAGTATTTTACTAATCATGACTTATGTGATATAGGGCTCGTTTCATGAACCATTTCACCTAAATGGTAGAGTCCTATAGTCATCAGGATTAGGGGAGTTCTCATACATGCACAGCTAAAGTAAACGCATACCAAACAAGAGCATATAAAGAAGTGTTGCCTTAATTCGTTATTTCATTCAAAGATTGTCTGTGATTACAATAAGGAAAAGCACAAAGCGGATATACAATCGGCTTTCTAGGGCACTATTCCTAACAAAGGTGTCGTGGTCATTCAAGGCATATCAATGCTCAACAAGGTCATATTTACAAGCAACCATCATGCAATTCCATATCCAAAGATGCAAGATCAATTTAGGAAGTCAATGTATTCACGAAATGCATATTAAATCATCCAATGTCACAGGGTTCAATTATAATATTATAATTAAGCAACAAGTTCATGTCGAGTTATAAAGTGCATAAGTAAGAGCAACTTGATCATATAAACATACAAAGTTGTTGTACGTAGATGGCATGCTTGATACAAATAAAGAGTGCAATTAATTCACTTAAGACCATACTTTACAACTTCACAATATGTTTGGTACACAAGCTCAGGTCACATTCATAGTTTCATAAATATTACACTTACATCCCCTAAGTCCTTTATAAAAGTTTAGAATCATTACACATATATCCCCTTAGTTGATTACTAAGCATAATTGTTCATTTAAAGTGTTTATACAATTATTCAACTAGGAATTAATTATTTACAAAGGATGACAATTATCAATTTATCGTAATTCATAATATACCATTTTCAAGTAATAAGAGTAAATCAAGATATTACAATTCTAACTCCTATCATGCATCAAGTCTTAAGTTATTCAAGCATCTTTCATGTATCTCAATTTTATATTTGAAACACAATTTACAACAAACATAACATTGAGAACGTCTCAAATTCATATAGAGAAATCACAACATGTTCGTTCTTCTAAAATATCATTCAAGTTCATTTAGTCACATAAAATATTAGTTTCTAAATATTACACTAACACCCCTTCATATCTAAACAAATAGCATAAATTCATCACATCGGGATTCAAATTGTAAATCGCAACATTCATGCATATCACAATCCATTCAATACATGTTTTCATATACGATTGGAATACATCTCGATCAACAAACCAACAATAACTAATTTATTTGCACTTAAAACAATTAATTCAAATAATCACATTTATGCAAAATAATTCGTAATAAATAGATCGAGTGTCCGATTAACGAACGGAAAGTGGCGTTGAACTCACCACAACGAGACGAACATTCTGACCAGACGCCCCCGGAACGCCACCACTGTAGCTGCCGGAATTTGGCCGGAACGCCGTCGAAGGTCGCCGGAAAAATCCCAAAAAATCAGTCCTGAATGAAGTCTTCGTGCCCGTTCTGAATCCTCAATCAATTTCTGGAAATTCCAAGCCGATTATAGTAGATCTGAAATCTAAGAGCACGAAAACCCTAAATCTTCAAACTCAAATTACTTCCAAACCGGTGAACCAAAATGCGATCCGAAAGAGGTGTTGTCTTACCCATGATGAGCTCTTCGAAAGTCCTAAGGTAGCTTTCCGGAAAAATCCTCGGAGCTAGTGCCGCCGTTGCACCGCCACTTTGCCGCCGCCGATCTACTGCCAAACCACCGAATCTGGAGTCGCCTAATCACAAGTCACTAGTTCTCGTCGTTCCGAACAACTTTCGTGAAGAGCCCGAGACCAAAAGATAGCCGGAAAAGGCCCCCGTTGGCCGCCGAAGTTTCGGCCACCGTCGGTACAGTAACTCGTGCCGCCGCCGCGAGCCGTCTCTGCTCCGATGGCCGCGGTGCCGACGTCAACCGCTGTGCCGGGAAGTCCTCTTGCTGGATCTTCGGCGCGTGTACCAAGGAAGTAGCCGAAAAACGCCCCGAAACGCCGGCGAAGTGGCGGCGGTCTGACAGCTCCGCCGCTGCTACTGAAATCCAGCCATAACTCCGCCACCGTTCGTTGTTAGGCCGTGAAATTGGTACTCTTACGTCGGTCTTGCCGAGATAATCTAAATGGACTATTCGTTTGTTGAATTCCGTCGAGAAACGATCGAGTTATGGGCTCGTAAACGAAGTCGCGATAGTAACCGGCGGAAGAGAGAAAGTGGGAGAGGAGAGGAGAGAGAGAGAGAGAAAAGGGATTGGGAGAAATGTGTCTTGTGCACAAGCTACATACAACCGGGTAT